>OY728147.1:1556079244-1561079244 GCA_963277665.1 Viscum album
GTGGAAAATAAAAAACCCTTTGAATAACCGTGATTTTTTCTTATGGTTTTAAACATTTGAGTATTTTTTATAATATTTTAGTATATTTGAACTAATATCCATTTTTAATATTATTTTGGACATATAGAGCTAAAATTTCCACGAAAAATTGTATTTAGAATCCAAAATTCTCTTTTAGACTCCAGGAATAAAATTTTAGGTTTTGAAATTGATTTTAATCCATAAAAGTAAATAATATTAAAAAATAATATATATTTTTTATTTTATTTAATTAATTATTTCATAAATATTACATATAAATGAATTTATAAAACCCACTAAAACAATTTATTTATTTTTTAAAACTCACTATAAGATTATGTATTTTAGAAAATTATCAAAATATCACCCTAAACTAATTTATATAGGATATTTTAAAATATAATTTTTATTTTATCATAATAATTTTCTAAAAATGATAATTTTAAATTTTAAATAAAAAAATAATTTTTTAGGAAATAATAGTTAAAAAAAAAATCAATATTCTGTCACTTTATACATTTTTTTGAGGAAATTATAAAATTTAATTATCATTTATATTTAATAAATATTTTTTTAAGGACCATTTCATGAAAAATAAATTTATTTTGGTTAATTGTGTTTATTATTAAATTGTATGTATTTTTTGAAAATATAATAATGTTTAATTTGTGTCCAAAAATTTATTTTTTAAATTCATCTTATATTCATGTGTATTTTATAAAAATAAATAATACTAAAAGTGGGATTGATGAAATAACTATTTATTTTATAAAAATAAAATTACACTTTTGTGATAATATGTTCTAGATACATATCTTCTTATTATATCAGTATACACCCTTAGGGTAAGATGTGTGATTTTGAGAGTTTCATGGGGGTGGATCAACTAAAATTGACATGGTGGTGGTCTATACTAACTTGAGATACTATCCTAGATGATTTCATTCAATCCTCACTTATCGAATCTCTTATTGGGATTGGTCAAGGTAAAACCCTAGTGATACAAACTGTCTCCCATGTTCCTATAAATGGGATTCAGAAGGAATGACTCTGCTGGATGAGGCGATCATTTATACTTTATATAATAATTATCAATTATTATTACAATTTATAAAATCTAATTCTAAAGGTAAAATTATTAGCACTAATTGCTGTGTCCAATGATCTGGTAACGTATAGATACCAGAGGTCACTTTTCCATTTATACCCTATATATACCCTACAAATTTTCAAGATTTACTACTTCATTCCCAAAGGTATTTATAATTCATTTTATTATGTTAATTATATTTATAATGTTTGTATTTGTCTTTAAAAAATTTTCAGAGAATGTTTAGTCTTCTTGGCTGAGTTCAATCCTATGGATTATTCAATTGCATGGTGGATATTATTGGGGTTATATATCCTTTTACTAGTCTTAGATGTTTTAGATGGTATCATTAACTGAAATATAATATTTTTTTGTAACAGTATCTCTCTGTACATCAATTTTGAAATATAATAAAATATTCATTTTGAAAAAAAGAGAGTTATTTTGTTAATTGTAGACTGAATTTTAAGATTGTTACATTCTCCCCCCTTAAGGAATTTCTCCCTCACAATTTTTCCTACTTCAAAACACATGGGGGTACTTTACCTTCATTACTTCATTTGGTTCCCAAGTAGCCTCTTCAAAATTTTGACTTATCTATAATACTTTCACATGTAATGTTCTATTGTTCTCTAATACTTATTTCCATATAAAAAAGATCTGGACTAGTTCCTCTTTATATAGAAATTGATCTTCTAACTCCACAACAGTATTATCATGTACATTTATTGGGTTATACATATAATTTCTCAGTAGGGATATGTGGAAATCATCTTAGACATTAAAAATATTTGATGGATGTTCTAATTAAAAAACAAATAGATCCAAAACTCTCAATAATCTCAAATGGTCTAATGTTACTTAGACTTAGTTTTCCATTCTTTCCAAATATCATAACTTTTTTTTCCATAGTGATATCCTGAGAAATATATGATACCAATATGAAATAATATATCCTTCATTTGGTTATCTACAAATATTTTCCATCGACTATATGTATCCTTGAAATGTTTCTGAATAACTTACATTTTTTATAGTCTCCAGCATAATTCCTGGCCTTAATAGTTCCCCTTCTCCAAATTTATCCCAACATGTTAGAGATCTACACCCTTTTCTATATAGATCTTCAAAAGGTTCCATTTTAATGCTTGAGTATAAATTTATATCATAAAAAAATTCAACAAGTAGAATGTTTTAGTCACAAATAACATAAAAACCATGAGATCCATCTCATAAAATAACATTAAGTGTTTGAATATTACTCTCATACTATCCTTCAATTTGAGTATTATAGGATTTTCTCACATATACTTCTGTATCCATACTATTTTTAAGGATCGTATAGAACATGGATGTAAATTATGGATATTTTTTCAAAAATTAAACTACGATACTCCATTGAGTCTCTCTACTTCTTAAATATAGAGGTGAGATAGGGGATCTAAGGAGAAATCATCTCTTATAGAAATAAAATTGGAAGAGTTTGGAAGTATGTAGATAATAAACTGTATTGAATTGTTTCGTTTTTTTCAGAGGAATTCTAGTGAAAAAATCTATAGTTATGTTTTCATGATTCCATACATATATGGGAATTGGTTATAATAACCCTTTAGAAAGTTGTCACTCCACCTACACTTATTGATACACCAAGAACCTTACACTATGATCAACATTATAAATTTTAATATTCTATCAATAAAAATGATCATGATTGTAACTATACATTTTAGTGCATATAGAATTTGTAGAAAAAGTAAAGATATGTGATTCATCTATCAGTTCATTCCTTATCTTTGGAATATATGGAATATATAGACTCTTACCAAATTTCTGGACACCTTCTTGATCAATAATGAATTCCATAAACTTCCCATTTTCCAAAAACACAATCATCTTTTTCATCAAATGATCATTACTTTGATATTTTTTGATCTTATATAGTAATGATGGTTCATAAATAATTTGGTATAAGATTATTGATATCCATTCCCTTAGGATTCCCATTTCTGAATATACTTGGTACTTGATCATTGGATCCACTTACATCTTCATCATTGTGAGAACACTAGGATATTTCCTACTCAATGTTTCTTAAAATTTATTTTCCCTTTTAGGATGATAATGAATTGAATAATTATAAATTTAAGAATATCCAACTATCTCTTTTGTCTCATTTTCAGTTCATTTTTTGTTAATTTACAATTATAACTTTTTTTACGTGTGTATATATCACACATCTATCCATAAAGATAATATCTCCATATATTTTGAGACAAAATTACTATATCTATACGTTGGTTATTAGTATGATAATTTTTCTCATGTGGATTTCACTTTCATGATCTATGGGCTATCACATTGTAATTTTTAATGAGGACACATCCAATCTCTTTAAGTGATGCATCATATAGATAAAAAATTCGTCTATAACAGAGGGTGGAGTTATCACATGTGAACTTGACAACCTCTTCTTTAGTTATTAGAAATTTTATTCATATTCCATTATCGAGAAAAAATTAACACCTTTTTATTTTACTTCATTAGTTTATTATAAATCCATAAATATTTTTCCACAAAATAATCTATAGTATCATGGTAGACAATGGAAAATATGAATACCATTTTATATTGTAGGATTTAGCCACTCCTCTATGAACATTGTCTCTACTGGATCCATTAAGATTAATTCAAATGATACTATTCTCCCTAAGAATGAAAAATTTTGTAAATAGAACACACATTTATTAAATTTAACAAACAAGTTATACTTCCTTATAGTTTTTAATATGACCCTAATATAATATTTATACTCCATATGAATTTTATAATATATTAAATGTCATCAATAATGACCACCAATAATTTATCAAGGTACTACTTAAATACTATATTGATCAAATCCATAAACCTGGAATTAGAATTAGTAAATAAAAATTGTATAATAACAAAATTATAGTACACATATCTTGTTTTAAAGGAAGTATTTGAGATATATTATTTCATTACCATCAAATTATGATACCCTAAGAGGAGTTCAATCTTAGAGAAGAATTGATCCCCATTAAGCAGGTTAAATAAATCATAAATCCCTATAAGAGTATTTTTTTCTACATTGTGATCCCATTAAATTCTCTATGATCAATTCATATCCTAATTGATCCATCATTATTCTTTAGAAATAGAATAGTTTATCTTAAAGATGAAACTTTAAAAAATGAAACCCTTTTCCAAAATATATTGAAGTTTCTTCTTTAGTTACTCTTACTCCACATATTCAATTCTATGTGGGGGATTCAATATTGAATTTGATCTAGGTATAAGTTTAATTGATAAATCTACCACTTGTTTTAGGGTAAGTCCAATTTAATATTTAGAAAATACATCAATGTATTAATTAACAATTGAGATAATTTATGTAATTATACTTTTATTTTCATCTCACTCTTCACAAATCATCTCCAAAAAAGATAGACATAGGTTGTGATTCTAGATATAGTTCATGATCTGATATCTCTCATTTGAAAGTAAATCTATATTTTCCATTAAATAACACTATAATTTCCATGGTTATATATTTTATCATATAATTATAAGTTGAGAGACATTCTATCCCTATGAAAGAAGAGTATGAGGTTTATGGTTCTCCCAGGAGAGCTTATCTCTGGTGAAGATGGTTCCTAGGGTTTTCATAGATGGATCTTCCCCAATTCCTCTGACTTTTTCTGATCTCCAATATATTCCCTCATCCATCATCTCAGAATAAGGTTTATTTGACTAGAAACAATGATTTTGGTGATCCATAAGCGGTCATGATGTCATCAGGCATGGATTTCAAGAAGAAGTATTTTGATCCGGTTTTTCATTAAGGTATTTTCTCTAAAGAGCTAGATTGGAATCATGAGGTTGACAGTAAGACCTCTAATCTCAAGTGAAGATTTCTATCATCCCTTCATGAAGTTGATTTTGTTCAGATCTTTGAAAAAAGAGATACATCTCATGTGATAGTGAGGAAAGGTATAATCTCATAGAGATTGAAACTCTTTAATCATTCCATTATTGGATGAGTCATACTTTCAAAGGGTTAAATTTCATGGAAACTCGATGATTTGGTTAATAAAATTTCCTTGATTTGGGATTAATCAGTTTGAAAATACATTCCAGTAGAGAAGAGCTTATACCTCTTTCCTTTTCCAAGTTCCTAACTAAACAAGATATCTTGGGGATTTGATTCAATCATCCTGAAATTGGGTTCACTTTTTATATAGGATTGGAATTGTAATTTTAATCCATTAGTGGTTAGAAATACATCTGTATAAATCTGGGTTATATTTTTTTGGCTTGAATAGGATTTTCCCAAACCTTATGATCTTATTTTACGTTGATTCAACAATTGGAGTTCTGAATAAAATGGGCTGGAAGATAGAGAATGTTTGTTTTGGATATTTCATGTTCCCATTGATGATGATCCAAATTATACTTTAATTAGGAATGTATTGTTTGATGTAATATTTGAAGATTTAAATATCCGCGTTTCATTTAAGAGCTTACCTTCATTTTGTTTTATCTGTATGAATATTGGTAATGTCAGAAGTTATAGTAGGAAGTCTTTAATATATCCAATCTGTTCTTCTAGTTGGCATCATACCACTACTTATAAGAGTATGCTGCACAAGATGGACCATGGTGTTGATGATAAAAGTTCTGATTTTTACAAATAGAATATGGAGAAGGTGGATGAAAAAAACATGCTCTTGATGTTTAATAGGTAAATATCAGTTTCTCCAAATTTAATGAAATTAGTTCTACTAAATAACAATGTGAGTATTCAGATTATCATAATATTTTTGAATCTTATGGGATGATAATGGTTATTGGGGAGGATTATGATATCAGATCAAAGGCCTTGATGTAGAGACCTATTTGAGAATAGAGTTATCTTTCTTAGAAGGATGATCAGATGATGTAAAAGAATTTTTCTCACCCACTTAGAGATGATGGTCTTAATTAGTTTGATATATAATGTGAACATCTAGATGAAACTGAAGGGATTCAGATTGATACCACAATGCAAGAGGAATTATTGAATTTTAATCTCATTAAGGTATGCTTTGATAATGTATTGGATGATTATAAATAATACCAAAAGGAGGGGGAGAGACCTCATGAATTATTGGTAAATGGGGAGATGTTCCAGTCTTTGATAAAGATTAAAATATGTATAAGTTTAAATCATCTTATAGGGATAAACTGATCTAGTTTAAGAGGCCAGATGATGGGAGTATATAAGTTGCTGTTATAAGGAAAACTAGAACTAGGAAAGACTGCTATCACCTTAGGCCTACCATGAGTACAAGGTCTAGACCTTTGTTTTTTACACAATTGATCACTATAATATGTTTACGTCCTTTAGTGAGGGATATGAATGGTGTGAATATAGTTATGATAATCACGATGATTATTATTTTTAATCAATTTTCCCTTTGAAACTTTATTTTTGGTTATTGGATTTTAATCAAGGGAAAAATTAATTTTTCTCACCCCTTCTTTATTTTACTTTTACCATTTTTTATTTAATAAAATTTCCTTTGACCCAAGTCTTTTGTTTATCATTCTATCCCAAATTTTTTTTTAAATCCACCATAGTAGTGAATACCAGGATTGTGATGGGATTGTAATCATAAAAGTTTAGACAATTGTTTCGATTCTCCTTTGATGATTGGGTAATCCAACTTGGAGTCTTAACTGATAAATCACCATCTAGTAGTTAAAATTATATTCTATATTCTTTACAAACTTGGAAGAAATAAAAAAATGCATAGAAATAGAGTCAAACAAATTACTTTATATCTTTGAGATAATAATGAGTGTTCCTTCCAGCACATCATTTGGAGGCTCCAGTTTAGCCATCATGATATCAAAATAATTACCTTTGTCCCTTGGCCTTTTCTAAGTTTAGTGGTTGTTTCCCTTTATTATTGTTTGATTTAGACTTTTATTTGAAAAGTGACCTTGCTATCCAAACTTGAAGCATTGATCTTTGGGTTGTTCTTTCACCATCTTCCCTATCTCATTTATATTGAGATATAAATTCTTCTACTCATAATGATATTCCTAAGCTATCTGAATACCTCTTCCACAATTGTATAAAGTTACTCTCCCAATTATGGATTTCTTTAGATGTTACTTCCCACATTTTTTTCATGTGGTAAGTTATAATTTATTTACTTCTCTTCATTGAAAATAAATATTCCATGAGTTTGAATCCATTTATCACTTATTTTTATTTGGCCTACATGACTTTTTCATCTCTCCAAACTACATTTGAACCTTCATAGTAATAAAAAATACCTCATTATAGCTCTTATAGTCTAAATTTTATAGTTTTCTCTACACATGGGGTGTTAGTCCATTAAAGAACCAGTAAAATGTTCCCTTAAGATCCAAAAAAATATACTGGTCTATTAAGAATGTATTGTAATGTTTATTTCATAGATTAAAAACAATTAATTTTCCTTCTAATTTCTCAGAAATATTTTTTTATCAATTTTTTTCTCATCAGACATGGAACATATGTTTTGTAAAAAGTTCTTCACAAATCTTCCAATTATATACCATTAATATCCCATCGTTTTTTATGTTAATAAGTATTTTCCTCTACTGATAAGCTTCTACCTCAAAGAAGTATAGTTCCAAGGTGTATTTATATAGATATGAATAACAGGGTACATAAAATATCTATTTTATAGCGGTAATCCATTATTTGGAAACATAGGGATTAGTAGTTTCATACAAAAGGAGGTTGTTGACATATGATGTCCTTAACTACAAGTTGATCCCTTCAAGGTGAATAAAGCTACTGAACATGATTCAGTTTATTATTCATAACCTATGATAGCTGATTTATCACCCTCATTAAATTTTCCATTCCAAATTCCATTATGTTACGATGGATTTTAGCAGATAAATCAATGCACTCATCATTTAAGAGATTCCTTCTATTAACCTCTATTTTTATAAAATTATAAAAACTTAGAGATTAACATGTTAGTTTTAGGAATATTTTAATTCTAAAATAATCTTATGTTCTAAAACAATATTCTTATTGTGTTCATTCATTAATCACCTATAACAATAATTATTTTTTCCATGTATCAGTCATAATTGTTCTTAAAAAACATGTGATTAACTAAACATATACCATGAATGTTAAAATAGGTATATAGAGTTTTTTTTATTATAAACTAGGTGGTGATAAAGTAAATACATAATACACCTTTTAGGGTTACCACCCCTAGGATTAACTCCTCCATATCCACATCCACTTTTAGTATCTAGATAGGGATTTAATATCTTGGAAACTACTCAATTAATACTTCATAAATATTTCAATATGTTTTCATATTTTTATACTTATCTTTAGGGTTAATAATATTGTTTCATAATCCTAATCTCCATAAATAAATAAACCTAACTTTTATACCACCTATGGAACTCCTTATTTTTAAATAGATAAGACTTTCATTACTTGATATAACACTTAATAATATAAAGAAAAAGTTGAGGTTTATTTTCAAAGAAATCAGGAATATAATACATTCAAACTTAAAATTATTATAATCTACTTTATATTCTTCTCATATCTTCATCTTATGTTACTTTTATAACCTCTTATATCCTAGTGATGTATATGTAAATAATAGGATGAGTATAAAGCCTAATTAGGGAATATAAATAATGATATTTATCATGTGATAATGAGGTATATAAATAGGGAATTATCATAACCGAATATTGAATATAATAATAAAATGATCATGAATCCTTTCAAGGAAATGTTTATATGACCTAAAAACGAGGCATTCATAAGAATGTCACCATTGTTTAACACCAAGGTGTCATAATTATTAGTTACTAAGGTTGTTCCCCAAGGTATTATATAACATGTCGCATCTAGTGATTAATTATTTACCAACTGCATCAAAAAACTATTATAGTAAACACTTGATATTTATTATTTTAATATGTTCCACATTGATCATAATAAAACATTTCCATAATAAACCATTGAAAAAAATGATCATGATTCATGTAAATGCAATAAATTTTATGAAACGCTTAAAGACATGAGCATGAAAGTTTTCAATAAATGGGAATGGAATATCGGTATAGTAATTGGAATTAATTCTTGTGAATATAGAAATGGGTGGAGTATTCACAGCTTAAAAATATTCCATTAAAAATTAAAAAATCCGTGAAATGAATTTGGAAGCATGGTGGGTATAAAATGTAGATTATGTAATGGGAATAATTAAGGGGAACAAAGGTTTCCCATTTTTAAAACAATATTTTTATTGTAATGATAAAATGAAAAGTATTGGAAAAGAATGTAATTGAAATTTTTTTGACACACCACAAACGAGGTACTTTATTGAAAGAGAAGAAGAGGAGAGTTCCCTTAACATGGAAAGTATGTTACTAATTCTTGTATAGGGATACATTAATAACATAGATACACCTTGGAATAATATGAAAGAGAGAAAATGTGTATAATTTTATGATCAAGGAATTTTGAGTAGAGATAAAATGGGGGAATGGGTGAGTATTTGCTGTAAAATAATAGGAATTGTTTAATAATTCATAAATACAGTTCTTTGAATTCTAGGTTGAGGAAAATGAAAAAAAATTATCTTAACCTTGATTTTTTCTCATGGGTTTACATATTTTATACATTTTTTACAAAATTTTAGACCATTATAATGGAAATAAATTTTTAAATTTTACGTTGGACATGGAAAATTAAATTTTCCACAAAATATATTTTTTAAAGTCAAAATATCCATTTTATAAGTTGAAATTCATTTATAGTTTTAGAAATTCATTTAATTACATTAAAAAATATAATATTAACAAAATAACATATTTTTTTCTTTGGGGTTCTATTTAATTAATTATAACATCCTTATTAATTATACATAATGTCATCAAACATACCGAAAACCCAAAATTGTAATGTTCCCATTAACCAAAAATAAAATTTTCTAGAAATTTTTTAAAATTTTACTTTAAAATAATTTTTACATACTGATTTCAAATGTGTTTTTAATTTTTTTCATAATAATTTATAAATATTATAATTTTAACTTTTAAATAAAAAACCAATTTATTGAAAAATAACAGTTTTTATAACTTAATCAACATTTTGAAACCATATGAAAATTTTCCAAGACCTTATAAAATTTAAATTCCCATTTATATAAAAATAAATATTATTTTATAAGACTATTTTAGGAATAAAATTTATTAAGGATAGATTAGTTTATTATAAAAGTATACATTTCCTAAAAAATTATGTTTTATTTATATGAAAAAATATCATTATAGAATTTATCTTTTATTCATGTTTATTTTATTAAATAAAAGAATGCGAAAAACTAGATATATGAAATGAATATTTAATTCATTGAAATGAAATTACACATTTTTGACACCAAATTATATATATATATAACCCTTTATAATATTATGATACTCCCTTTGGGTAAGGTGTGCTGTAATGGTAGTTTCATGGGATGGATCAACTAACATTGACCTAGTGGTGATATCTACTAACTAAAACTCATCCACTAGGAGATTCTGTTCAGGCCTCAATTATTGAAGCTATACTTTTCCTTGGTAAAGGGAATACCCCAATGACACTAACTCGCTCATATGTTTTAAAAAATGGGATTCTAAAGGATTTACGGTATTGTTTGAGGCCATCATTTCTACATTATGCATCCATTATCATTTGTTATTAATCTTTTTAAAAAGTAACTGTAATGGTAACTTTATTAAAAATGGTCAATTTTTCCAAAAGTGATATTGACTAATGGTCATCTCCCAATGGTCACTTTTTTCTTTATACTGTAAGTATACTCTACAATTTATCAACATTCAGTACTTATCCCAAATTTTTTTTACATTTCCTTTTATAATTTTAATTATATCCCTAATTTTTTTTTATTTTACGAGTATTCACAGTAGGTTTAATCTCATTGGTAGAGTTCAAACCCATGGAGTATTCCATTTCATGGTCAATATTCTTTGGTTTTTATTTCATTATACTAGTCTTTACTATAGTTATTGGTATCATTACATTACTTGTAGTATTTTTTTTTGTAATAGTTTTTCAATGTACTTCCATTATGTAATATAATTTTATAGTCATTATAAAAATATAGTTCATTTATTAATAATATAAGTAATTTTATTCTTTCATAATAAATGGATGAGTTTTAATGTTATTTAAACTTGAATAACCTTGATATTTGATGGTAAAATAAGATTAAGGGGTACCTATTGATATTACTTGAATATTTGACATGAAATGACATCGAAGAATAATTTTGAAATTATATTTAATATTTTTTTTGTTATTAAAAAATGATACTATAGGTGAAGAAGAATGTGTTAAAAATAAAGATAATTGGGTGATCTCAAAAAATAATATGTAGGAATTATGAGATATTATTCAACATTAATATTTATTAGGGGGACCTAGATCATTCGAGATATAGTAAATTGTTTTAAGACTCACAATTATATTGAAGTTATTTAAAGTTGTAAATGTGTAGATCTATTATTTATTTATTCATAGAGGAATATATTTATCTTGTGGTGTTAAAGCACCATTGAAATAGACGGTGTTATATCAGCATATAGATCAAAATAGAAAAATAATTTGTGATAGAGATGTATAAACACCTGTAAAGGTATTTGAATGATTAGGGTGTGAAGAGGAATAGTTAGTGTGTATAACTTGTTACATGATAGAATTTTTTGTTGGGGTGTGTAACAAATAACTTTGGTTTAATTGGTTTCATATAGTGTAAAATTCATTATAGGTTGTCTTTATATCATTGAAAAGAGTAATACTTTCAGCCAAACCTTATTAATGAGTGAATTTCTATGCTCTATATTTACTATTGAAATTGGTTAACGTAGAATTTAATAATAGAGAGAGGGTCTATACATAATGTAGTGTCATAGGATAAATTGAAAGGATATTGAAAATAGTGAACCACTGATTTACCACCTATAATTTCTACCTAATCGATATATATGATTTATATGTGGTATATAAGGGGTGTTCCCATATAAGATTAAAATAAATACCATAGTTAGAAGAGTAAGATGTTAACTAATCTTCTATTAGTTGGCATGGAGGTAAGAGATCGTAGAAATTTTGGGTTTCACCCCATTACTAATGTTTATACCATGAATCAAGATAACACCATAGATATAATGTTTGACGGGAAGGATTTAAATGCTATATTTATTTCCCAAAAATAAAATTTATATAAAAAACAAATGGGTTTTCAAATAGTAAAAGGGATATGGGAAAAGATGAAGATTAACTATGATTATGATGTAAATGTTATGAAATAAATAATCATGTTTAAAAGAGATAATTTCATGATATTAAAATAGGTAATTATGAAGAAATTTATGGCTATTTTACCAGGGTAAATGAGATAGTCCAAAATTTCCATGTGCTTAGTGAAATGAAATGAAAATAGAAAAATTTAATGAAGAATAGGTTTTTTATCCAAGTGATTTATATATATTGGGAGATGATGGTATTGAATATATTATTTCACTTATATAAAAATTAATTCAAAAAGGTTAAATGGATATGGAATGAAAAAACTACTAATATTCTTGAATTTTTATGGTGTATGAATGTTTGCATATGATTTTGCAGATAAAAGGATAGATGAATATGGATATGAGAAGAATGGTGAGAAACAATAAATACATAAAAATGATTTAGTTAAGAGGATGAATTCAATATCTAGAAAAATAAATTTGATGATTAAGAATTAGAAATATGATTTATTTTCAAAAATATCTTCATATGATGTGGATAACTTCTATGTGAAAGTTAAAAAAGGGTTTGATTCATCAAGAAATTATGATTATGTTGAGGAGAGGATAATTATGGGGATTCAATTGAAATGAGATTTTAAAGGTTGTGTTGAGGAGAATATAAATATTAGTAAAGAGTATAAAAAATATAAATAAGAAAAATATTTCAATTAATGAAATGAAATAACTAATATAAATAGATGTATTATATATTGAAAAGATCAAAAAAAATTATATAAAGGATATTGAGCAAGAAAAGATATAACGTGATCTTAAAGAAAATGTATTTGTATGGGAATAAGAAATGGTTGAGACAAATTACATATGTATTTTTTTTTCAAATATCATGTAAAATGAGATATAACTATATAATGGAAACTAAGATTAAGATAGAGTCTTTTAAAATTTGTGAAATGATTTATTTCAATAGGGAATTAAAAATTATACCTAATCTACACCACATTATACATGTTAGGTCAATCTATTTATGTTGAAATATAAGGGAGAATATTTTTGGGTTAATACAAGTCATTAAAAATAATCTTTAATACCAAAATAATAAAATAACCCAAGAATGTGGCTTCCCTAGAAGTAAATTATGGTTTAAATTGAATAAGGTCATCAATAATAAAATGATGGGTTGACTCGGAATCAATCTGGAAGGTTATTATTCGAAGGGTTTTATTGGTGTCATAGAATGTATGGACATAAATATTTTTTATTTTGGAATAATATGTATTTTCTATAGAAGTGTCAAGAACCAAAAAAAAAATTCTATGAGAAATCTAGGATAAAAATTCAGAGTAAGAAAGTTGTGATAAATAATATATCAAATGTGCCCACCCAAAATAGGTTTGAGGCTTTTAGATGGAGTATGTGGAAGATGTGGTTGGAGGGTCAGTAAAATTAGGTATTGATGAAAATTATACTTGGATATTATTACCATGGTATGAAAAATCAGGTCTTAAAAGGGAATACCTATTCCATATTAATCCTTTCTTGAAGATAAGTGAGTATCCCAAAAACCATAACTAGGTCAGAAAATATTTCTTAGTGATCATCCTATGATAGTTTAAGATTTCCAATATAATGAAAAAAAATAGATGGATAAGTAATTAAAAGTATGAAATGTGATTATACATGAAGAATCCAACATTGAGGAGAAGCTATGCACAAATATAGATTAGTTAATTTATATAAATTTTTGAAAAAAGTTATTGATAAACTAATCATGATGGAAAAAGCTTTTGTTCAATCATACTTCCTCAAGAGGATATAATTACAAAGATTATGTGAGTAAAAGGAAATAAATTTCCCTAACCTCATGTTGAATAACACTTCTTTTCCAATGGAAAAAATTCAAAAGAACCAAATGAGAATAGAAAATATTGAGGCCGATGACATGAATAAATGTGATGAGAGGGGAAGGTGATAGAAATATAGAGAGATAGAAAATTTTTAACCTAGGGGTTTCTTCTAAGAAACAATGATTCCCCCTCATTATTAAAAATTATTGAAGTAAATTTATGCTATCTTTTAGGGAATAAAAGGATAGATAGTGAGTTCTATACACACTGAACAAAAAGGAATGGATTATTCATAGGGTATTTCGTCTACCATAGAATGGAGAAGATAAGTTCATCCCTTAAGGGGGAAAATTTATAAATATAACAAAATAAAAAATTCCATGAAATATTGAATTTATGGAAATTCCCATGAAATATAGAAAATATGGAATTCCAATCACACCCACAATACTTATTTTTTAATGTATCAAATTTTTTTGGTAGGGTAGTGATATATGATAAAAGGAAGAGATAAAGGGGAGTTACATTATTGTCCAATAAATTCTAAGATGGGTGTATGTTATTTCTTTTTTTTACTATATCTTTGTGAAATATACCCTTAAATGAGTTTTGAGAATGTTATAACATGAATATTATTTTATATAAAGCATTTATCACCTTGGTCATACAATCACATTTTCTAAAAAAGGTTTTCCCATGTAGACATAGAGTTCTCCAGATAAAGGATTTACCTTGATAATAATGTGACATCATCCTTTTCTTACGTGTTAGAAGGATATTTTTTAGATATGAAAATGTGAAATGAAAGAAATTTATGAGTTATTTTAAAGGTATAATATGTGTTGAGAAGATCAATTTCATTGATCTAATCATTTTTTTGTCAATTAGGGGGAGAATAAAGAATTCATGAAGATACACATAATGATGTTTTTGTGTATTCGTATTGAAAAAAACTCATGGGGGAGATAGAAGTTCATAATAAAGAGTTGTATTTTTTCTTTTTGAGACAATATTCCAATATTGATGAAATGTGGTGATGGTTCTTAGAGGATTGTTATAGATTCATGTGTTGGAATTTTATATCATGATTGATGAAATAATATTCAAATTAAATAATTTTACTAGCGGTGAAAGGTACTGTCTAAAATATTTTTTGGAAGATAGAAGGCTTATGGATTAATCTAATATGGCCTGAAGTGTTTTTTTTATTGAAGTGAGTCAATATTTAAAGGTAAAATTAAATTTATAAAGGATTTGTAAAGGTAGTTTACATTAGGCATAATTATAAAATTGAAAATCAATGATCTATATAAAGTTAAGTAAAAATAATATATCGATACACAGGGGTTAACTATGATTTTAAATACATAGAGAAAGGTTAACGCTTACCTGAAAAAAGGTAAACTAAAATCAAGTAGGCTATAAAAGTGTTTTGTAATGGTAGTATTGAATTACCATAGATACACAAAGGTAACGATAATGTTTTTTAGGATATAGAATGGTATTGAGATTCCTAAAAAAGGAATTATGGGATGGAACTAAGCTATGTAGAGGCTACAAAGAACAATTTGAAGCTATGTAAAGGAAATGAGGAATATGAGGTGTGGCATAAATGAAAAGAGGCCTAAATTCAAGGAAGAGAGACTTGGATTGAATCTATAATGGTTAGAGATTTAATCATATGTCTGATCCAAAATAATATATACATTTAATCCAGATATATTCATGTGGTTGATTAACAAGGTAGATCTACACGACCAATGGATCCACTAAAATATGCTTCACATGGTTTTTCAGAAAAGGTTAATTGGTCCTTTATATAGTTAATCAGGTGGTTGTTCAAGTGTTCTAAACTGACATTTTATTTAAACAATGTTATATCTTTATATGGTCACTTGATTCAAATTATATACGGCTAATGGTAGTTCACACACATTGAGAATTTTCATGTGAGTCTGCTGGTTCAAAATTAGATCTTTTATATTTTATATATTATAAGGAAATTAGTTTGATGATATTATTTTTTTGAAACTAATGGATTAAATAAAATCATGAGTTGAAAACCATTTTGTTTTATAATTAGAAAACAACATCCGGATTTTGGTGATGCTGTGATGAAGAAGTGCATTAGGCTGAATAAATAGAGGCTACGCCACATCTGCTATGAAATTAAGAGGCGTCTATACCATAGTTGAAAATGTGTGAATGTTTTGATGGTCATAGTGATTTTTTAATAAACACCACATAGTAGTGGTTCACATGGGAGGTATTCTTGATTCTATGCATGTGGAAGGTTTTAAAGAATATATATAAGTTAATTTTATAGAGAATAAAAAGAAGGCGTGATGTAATATTTTAATATAGCTTGGATTTATAAATTAGGAAATGAATGGGGATTTAAATAAAGATTTTTACCATGAGAAATATATGTAATTTGAGACCTAATTATTAAATAAGTGAAAGTGAACAAATTGAATAGTATTCAGGTGTCATAAACTAGAATAACCTAAAGATTTTAGGGAAAAATAAAAATAAGTAGAACATTCTAAGATTTATAGAATATTAAACATGAAATAATATATAATAATAATCAAGAAATCATAGTCCTAATAGTATTATCTTTTGATATCAAAGTAAAGCATAGGTTAAGAAGAATGAGTTCAAGATTGAGATCTTTCAATGAAACATCAATGTATTTTTTATAAAATTTTGAGTATCGACACAATATTTGTATCAATGAGAGTGTGACATCCCCAACTTGTTATTCCCTTTTGCGACTGAATTTTGTTAGTATAGGACGTCAAGTGTGCCTCCCCATACTCCAGAGGCTACCAACTACCAGTGAGGGTGTGAAAAATATATTGGGGAGACTAAACTCTCTGGTAGAAACTATCCAAAATAAAATAAATTAGATGAATAATTAACCTTGAAACACAATAAAAACAAATTCTAAATAAAAAAATCCAAATAAAATTAATAAATCATGTCATTACATGATTTATGAAAATCTATACAATGTGATGAACTTAATAGAAGTAAATAAAAAACTATCTCCAAATAAAACTCCAAATATCATGGTTCAAAACCCCATGCTCGACTCCCTCTAAATACTCAAATCTGATCTAGAAAATCAATCAAATCATGTACACAGACACTTCCCCATATCTAAACCTACATTCATGAAATAATCCTAGGTAGAAAATAGTTCCCAAAGTGGGTGGGAGTACAAACCTATAGGTCAACACCCACGATTCCTAAAAAATACAAACTACATAAATAGTGATTATAATAGTATGATAAAACAATGGAATTATTCATAAATTAAAGTTAAATATCAAATCCACTTTCCAAACCTTAAGATTATGATTGACACCCGGTGTTAGACAAACCTACTTCAACATGATTTTTGTTATCCCTGACCTTGAAACAAAGAGAAATAACCAAAAGTAACTAAATTTCAAACACATAATCCCATTCGGGATGGATGGACATGACTAACACAATGTACCATCCAAGAAAGAACCCCATGTTCAACCCAAAATCTCATCCAAGAAGGAACCCCATATCCAACCTATAGTGTTATTCCAAGAATGAACACCATGTACAACTTATAACATCTTCTAGGAAGGAACCCCATGTCATAACCTATAATTCCATATTATAAGTAATTTTATTTCTGATATATAATTTTATCTACAATGGAATTCCATCACCAAAAAATAAATTCATTTGTGGAGGAATGTTATGTCGTATCTATAATTTTACTTGTAGGAATTAAGTGACCATGTCCTCATTAAAAGACATGAAGATAAGAAATCTATTTATAATAACAAACACCAAATTAAATTTTTTAATCAAAATTTATATTATCCAATTCATCAATTCACTAAATTACCATGCCATTTACCACATTTATGAAATCATGAACGTAAACAAACATAGAGGAGTTATCAATTTAAACCAACTTACTAATTTTAATAATAGTTTTAACTATTTCCAATTCATCTATCATTTAAGAAAAGATCCCATTCCTCATCTCATTATGTCTCTTTTTCGACATTGAGTATTACCAATACCAATTACATGACAAACTATGACTTGTAATATAGATAATTTAGTCTCAAACCAATAACAATGATTACCATGCTAGGCCATTTGATTCCCAATACTAGTTCTCAATTGAAATTCCCAACAAATTCCTATTATCAAGACTTATAATAACCAATTTTTAGAAAATCATAGGGAACTATCTTCATTCCATCCACGATCTAATCAAGACTAATGGGTTGGAATACCCCTATAGTTTCCACAAGTCCTAGTCTCAACTCCAATGGATCCAATGGGGTTTGAGGGACGTCCATGCATATGGTTCTATAAATGTAGTGGGTTACCAATTGGGTAAGTTCATGTGCACAAGATACCTATGTGATCTTACTTATTTTATATATTTTAGAAAAATGAAACAAACTTTAGTGATTTGTTCTAGACTTACCACATTAAAATTTAAGAAGGTGAATAAATTACTCAATGACCGTGGTAGAACTATGTTACTTATTCCATTCCTATATGGAAGACTTAGATACACTATCATTAAAATATACCAATCATAGATCTAGGTTTGGAAGTCTTGAACTACAGTTCTACCTAAGGTGAAACTAATAGAGTTAGAAGAGAATAAGTACTAAGAGAATGGACATAAATATCTAAACACGTATCACTAAGATCCCATATAATCTCTTATTGGATCAAAGAGAACTCCTAAAATCACATATGGTAGGGTAAGACTTCTAGGAAATAGAGAGAAAGTGTTATGATAATTGTAGGGAATTTTTTTTTAAAAATATTGGTCACATCCCATTCCTAATAGGAATGTGTAATTCATGTAGTGAATCCTTTGATTTCCACATAGATAAAAAACTATAGTCTCATATTTAAAATCACAAAAAAACCCATAAAAATTAGGAATGAAATCTCATATCATGAGATGGAGATCCCTGAGGGTCTTCCTTGAACAATTCATTACGTAAACAAATTTCATGGGGTCTATAAAAAAACAATTACATCATGAAATGATAATTCATGATGATTGTAGTTCAAGTAGATAGACTTCATCTATCCCTCATGTAACCCTTTTGAGAACTTCAGAGACACAAATCCATTTAGGTATAATGACATGATTACCAATGTTTTATTAATTTAAACAAACTCATGTATGGTTAACTAAAAATTGAAAGAGGAATGTAAATTGAAAATGTGGGATCTTTCAACCTTGACACCAAATAGAATCTCATACTATAGTTATGATTTAAAGAATCCCTATGGGGTATCAAGGATAAATTTCTACCATTGTGTTTTTATATCATTCCCCCTTTCCCATGTCTCCTCTTCAATAGGCCCATGCCTCCACTACACTTTCACTAGAGGCATGATATTCCCTAAAATATTATTCTCACTATGGTTGATGGTACATATCAAATTCTCCTTAAAAGATGAATCAATATCTAAGTTGATGTCATCATTTACTATCACATGAGATGGGTCCGGATGATATCTCTAAAATCATGTCATGTGAAACATATCATGCATGGAATTGTAGTGACGAGGAAGTTCCAAATGGAATACCACTAAACTAATCATATCCACTATCATAGATGGCCTGAAAAACCATGGAAATATATTCCATTATTCTTGATAAAAAATTTAAATCCAATAGGTGGAACTCATAGAAAAACCCAATGATCATCCTTGAACTAAATAGGTCATCTATAATGGTCCACATAAAATTTCTTCTGTATCTTTTCCATTAACAACTCTTTCCTGATCAACCGAACCTACTTAAACTTCTTCAGCATGATACTAGGCCAAATGAGTAATGACTCACCTACCTCTAACAAAAAAAAGGAATGATATTACCTCCCATAAAATACATTGAAAGGATCCATTTGGATCGATTCATAGAATATTAAATTTTATTGAAATCCCATGAGTTCTAGATACTGCTCCAAAGAACCATTGAAGTATAAAACACTGGCTCATAACATATATTATAGAATATGAATCATACATTCAGATTATACCCATGTATAAGTATTATTAAGTTTAGTCAAATGATCATATTTTCCTAATTCCTTATAAAGGCCCCTCCAGAACCATCACATGAAATGAGGATATCAATCAAAAAAGATAATCCTTAGAACACTATGTAATAAAACTGTCTCATGTATATATATACTACCTAGATCATCAATGGTGATGGTCTCCTAAATAGTAAAAAGTTGGATACCTTTAAATGATTATCTTTAATCCAAAAAATGAATCAATTTTAGGGTTTCCTTAGGAATTCTTACTTAAAGTCTACAGTGTAATCATCCCACTTCTGTTCCATAATAGGAAAATGATAAAATCACCCAGAATTCCATTCTTGCTCAAACTTCACCTAATTAAATATGATACGTCATGCCACAAATATAAGTACCTCCTCTTTCTTATAAAGACCCCTGTGCTAACTATGGAGGTCAGGATTCAACTTTGTTACAATAGGATGTACAACCCACTTAAATGAAATGAAATCCCTCATCAGATCCTTACTCAATCCCAACAAAACCCATATTCAACCATGTATTATAAGACAATTACTACTACTAAGATACCATACTGATAGTGGATCCACACCCTATTAGATATTACATAGATCTAAGAACTATAGATTAGATATATTATCTATCTAGATTTAGTTTACCAGAAAAATAATAATAGATGTCAATGTTAGATCCACTCATCTTTGTGATTATTAAACATTTAGATTCATATATATGAATAGTTACATCTGAATCCACTCATAAAAAAACTCACTTAGGACCTTTTTATGAAACTCCCTACTGAAGGAATTGAAAATGATGTTTCCATTTTTTGGAGTGTACACAAGATCAAAGTTGAAAGACTGTAGATACTCCGCTCACCTCCTCTGCTAAAGGTTTTGGTCCCACTGGGGAAATATGTACTTGAGGCACGTTTAACACATGTACACCAAAAAAATATCACCCAAATGATTATTTCACCATAATATTATAGAATTTAACACCCGAGGAATCTCTTGATCACGAGTAGAATATTTTTTCTCATACAACCTCAATTCTCTTGAGTCATAAGTAACCACTCGATCCTTCAACATCAGAACTGCTCCAAGCCCAACTCCTGAGGATTATTAGTACATAATGTATTATTTATAAAGAAACAGTTAGATAAAAATCTATTTTTAGGTTATTATACCCTTATGAACTTATAAATTCTACTCATAAGCTTCTAACTAAGGAAACTTTATACCTTTCTTTGTCCGCCTTGAAATCAGCACTTCTAAATGGGTTAATTCCATGATAAAATGATAGTAGTAACAAGTTAAAAAAAGAATGAATAGAATTTGGAAGACATTATTAGGTCATTAAAAAGTAACCATAACTTTAAAAAGATACTAGTATATTAATAATATTACCTATAGGATAAAATAACCTAACAAGTTCACTTTTCCAATCCAAAAAATATATCTAGATAGATTGAAAAAAATTTAATACTCACTTAGTGTAGTCAAGATTATATCAAGATGTTCAGTATGATCATCTTCATGCTAATAGTACACCATGTTTTCATTGATAATAACCACAAAAAATCCATGAAAAAATATAATATCCAAGTCATCAAGGCGATTAATACCACTGGTGTGTTCGTCAGACCAAAAGGCATCACTACAAAACCACTCAATCCAAACCTTCTTAAAAAAGTAGTATATGTTATGTTTGATGTTTTCAACCTAAATAGATTACACCATAATTCTTTTCAATATTGTAGAAAATTTGGGCACTTATACATTGATTGAATAGAACTTAATTACATGGAAGAGGATGCTAGTTCTTTTCCATCATCATGTCCTCTATCTTGTAATCCAAACAGAAGTTCAAAATCACATCAACCTTCATGGAATAATTCATAGGAGAACTCCATTGTCAATTAATAGGCTTCATGAATCCCTTTTATTCCAAATATTAGGAATAAACCTTTAACTCATCAAGCTCAACTAGGACCATACTTTATAGTGGGATATAAACTGGTGTGACTCCCACCGCCCACTCGATATTGAATTCTATCTCCCTCTTGGGTGGTAAGAAGAAGAAATCATTTGGAATGACATCCTACAATCTATCCACTACAAGAGAAAAAAATATTCACTTAAATGTTCCAATATCTAGATCAAGGCCTGATATATGATCCATGACACCATCTAGTATAAACTAAATTAGAATAACATGACCAGTATGAATATCCCATTCATTTGGGTGAATATAGATGAAATAAAAACTCAAATCCCTCACTCCTAGATATGATGAAAAAAATTAAATATTTACATTTCAAGATTTGATACAAATAAACATGTTAAAATTTTAACCATTAAAAATATATGTCCTCAAACTAAGATATTGGATCACTTACATACCCAATGATATTTTAGGTTTAGAGATTTATAGAATTCAGAAAATTATTACAGAAAAACATGTATACCTAAAAAACTATATAAAAAAACTATAATATACTGTTAAGTTCATCACATATAGTAACATTATTAGATATAAATTTCTTAAAACCCTTATTAAAAACATACGGAAATGGAAAATATAAGAAGTGTTAGCTCAAATTCTTAGTAACAAAACATATATAATTGAAGATGTCATAGAATTAATAAATCATGAATAATAATAAAATAATAGAAAATGATTGAATAATTCCATATAAATAACCACATGAGTGTGAAACATATACATGTGTCGTACAACAATTTTAATAATCAAATAGACATCAATAATTGATTTCATAGTGATGGAATTACTAATGTTTGAAATATTTAACATTCTATTAAGTATTAATAACAAGTCTCCATAAAAAAACTGTCTAGGTCTCATTCCAAGAAATCCTAAATAAGCATATAAGGACTGATTCAAATACACAATAATTTTTATCTTTATACCTACCAATTTATTGAGGGGATATGTAATTAATGGATCTTATCATTAACTAATAAGTCTAATGGATTCTTTATTTGATTATATTATACAAATTTAATTAAATTGCTTTAATAATTAATAATTGTTGTATTGGTAGAACTAGAATATGGAATATCACTATTTTTCATAGTCCCGATGATCATAGTCCATCCCAAGAGATAATTTGGATTGTATCATTTGAGTATAATCTTAATAAAAACATAAGATTCATCCAATTTTTTTTACAAAGATGCAAATAATTTTAAAATATAATAGGAACATTACATGGGGTAAATACCCTTTTCTTTTTTAAATAACTTATTAAAAATCTAAAAATATACAAAATCATAGGAAAAAATATTATCTCAAAAGGAATACATAAAATTTCAATGTAAACTTAGAAATGACAATCATGATGGAAATAAAATTTGTTCTTGTATTGTAAATCGAATAAAAGATTATTTTCAGGCCTTCCGTACAAATTAACTTGTTCTGAAAATTACAAAAAGATTCTTATTAATACTTTTTAAAAAATAAAAAATCAGTAAAAATGAATTTCAAAAATTATTTAAAAATAGAAAAAAATTGAAAAGATTTTATAAAACATGGACATTGAAGAAAATTTTTTTGAGTAAAAAATGAGAAATATAGTCGGTTTATCTTGAAAAATTTCTAAAACATGTTGATTACCAGAGAAAAAAAGATGTTACTAAAGAACGTAAAATCATGAAATGTATAGAGGGGTATAGAAATTAATGGGTTTAATTAGATAAGGATTATAAAATTTCACCAATATAAATTCAATCATAAGAAATCCTTTTTAAATTGATACTCGAACATAAAACCCTTACCATTTTGGTAAGTTTGAATCTTAATCCCCATTTAAGAATAAATTAGAATGAAAATTTAAATATAATTAAAAGGAAGAGATTCATATCATATGTTTTCAAAGTGTAAGTATATATACCACATAAAATATGATAGTTTCATTAAACAAACATATGTCCCAAGTAATGAAAATTTGAGACGAATAACCCTTACAAAGATCATATCACAAAATTGAGAATTAATAAACAGAGAGATTGTGTGTAAAAAATATAAATAAAAAATAATTTTAAATAAAAATAAGTAAAAAAAAATTAATTTTAATCATAATATTTTCTTAATATGACCAACAAATAAGTGATATAACCCAAAGAAAGCGTTTTGAGTAAAGAAACCCTTATTATTCCCTTTGGGTTGAAATCCTTGGATTGTTCTTAAGTAGTTTTTTAGAGAGGATTATGATGATCCCAATGGATGTGGGATTGTTTTTTAGAGAGGTATGTTGGTATATTATTTAAAAAAAATAAATTTTATTTGTGTAAAAAATGTTGAAGTGAGTCACTTTTTGGATGAAAACATTAACAATGTTTTCACAACTACTCAATCCTTAAGGGTCGTAATGTTATTTCAGAAAATCTAAAGTGGAACACAGAAAGGCCATGATTGAAATTATTATCAATTTCATACCAAAATGGGTCACTATAGAATTATTATAATTTTGTAGTGATTTAAAAATAATTTTATCACATTAAATACTATTTAAGGTCTTTTCTTCACTATTCACAATACTTTACCAAAAAAACATCACAAAAACTATAAAATTTAAATATAATATCTAATATATTCACTTATACTTAATAAATATCTTTAAAATTCATGTCTTACTCAAACCCTTCTAAATATACTTATATTTAATTTTATTAAAATTATATATATGTTTCTAAATGTTTCAAATATATCACACCATTGATGTCTATATGCTTCATAAAATTATAATAATTTTTATATTTTAAAATAAAATATTAGAATAATTTTTTTTATACATACTTTTAATATTTTTTATTCATTTATAAAGAATTTATTTTATATTTCATACAATGAAAGAATTTTTTATGTTATTTTGAGTTTTTACACTTTGTGTAAGCATTGCATATATATTTGGATAAGATTCTTGTTATAAAACAACACTGTTATAAAATATCGATCAAAAGATTTATTTATATATAATATTTAATGAAAAAGTAATTAATAATCCTTTTTAACTAATTATTATTATTATTATTTCAGTAAATTTTGCTTTTCCAGAACTTCACAAACACTACATCGACATTAAAAATAATTTTCATATTTATCATGAAAGAAATTAGAATTTATATGTTTGGAATTATTTATTTTTGATATTTTTATTATAATATAAAAAATAGCCATTAAATATGTTTCTTAATTTTATATTTCTTATATATGTTATGATAATTTAATTAAATATATGATATGTCTAAAAACCATATATTTTCCACAATTCACCATAATTTTATGTTAAACATTCAATGAAAATAATGGAATTCAAATATAAATTTTCCAATTAGTAATTATTTTTTTCAACTAGATAATTAAAAATGATTCAATACCATAATTATCAAAAAATAACATTTAATACTTTTTAATCTTTTTTAGTTTACTATTTATAACAGAAAAGACAAGCCATGCATCAACCATTGTGTAAGAATTCAAAGGATTTATATCATTTATAAAAATTTGAAATAAAATTAATATCATAAATATAATATGTTAAATATAAATATAACCATTTTTTATTATTGATAACATTATTTAATCATTAGGATAAAATAGGAATTTTTATTTAAACAAAGAGAGTGACATTTTGTTTTTAAAATTTACTTAAATAATATTGATGACATTATCATATAAAAATAAAATATAGTAATCATATTTTCAAAAATTAGATGAGTATGGATTAAATAAACTCATCCAAAAGGATTATGAAATGTTTGTCAGTTATTTTAAGGTCTTATACCAAATCCTTAACACAGTTATACTAATTCTACCCATACTAAGGTGATAAATTTTACCATGGTTACTATTTATAATGACAAAAAATAAAATGGTCTTATTATACAAATTTTAAACTAATATTTCCAAATATTTAATCAATATTGATGAATAAATTTTTATAATTTATTGAACTCAATATTTATATTAATTCATAAAATGAAATGAAAAACGCTTTTTATAAAATTGTTTTTAAGATAAAAATGAACTTATATGAAAATGAAGTATAATGCTAATAAAAATGAAATTAGATAGATATTATATAATTAAATAAATATTATGTTACATTTAGATAATATTCCAATAATAATAGGTATTTTCAATAAAATAAATGATATTTTTACAAATATATTTATTTTTCACTATTATATTAAAAATCAATATTTCCAAAGAAATATCATAATTTTACCCTCATATAATTTTGATACAATGATTTTTAAAATCATATCATTGTTATAATATGAAATTTATATGGGTAAAAAATTAATTATATTATCTTTTCACCAAAAAATAATAATCATTTTTTGATGAAAACATATTTTTCAAGCATAAACAGACCTTATTGAGAATAAAGTACTCATTAATTTTTCAATAATTAATAAATTTTTGATTATATAAAACCTTTAGACATATATTTCATGATATTGTTATCACTATTAATGGTTGAAAATTTAATGGATTGTTTATAATTATTACATTATATAATAATATTTCATGGTTCATTTATGTTTAGTGTTTTGTGTTGGACACTCTATTGAACAAAGTGTTATTTTTAAAAATCTCACGGTGTTACATTTTCATTACTTTAAAATATTTTACCCTCTAAATTTTGAATTGTTATAGATAATTGAGGGTTTTGAATTTTAAAATACCTATATCGAAAACTCAGACCATAAAAAAAGATAATATAACTTCATCTTGAATTGTTGTAAAGGGAAATTCAAATGTCATCTAGAATAACACATAAACAATTTTCAAAATAGTATAAAATTAGTGGTATGTGAAAATGTGGACAAGAAGGAAAATATAATATCAAAATAATGATTTATAGTGATAGAGAAAACTGATAAATATAATTGAAATTATCATGAGATATTCAATGAACACAAAACCACAAATCAATGAGTTGTGAAAAGGCTACCTATTCATAAGAAATCAAGGAAATTGGATACCATTTTTGGTTAAATATCTATTTCTTGGATTTGTGTAATTGTTTGACCATCCAGAATAATAAAATAAGAAATTATACTTACTTAAAATTTATAATTTCAGATTTTAATCAATTTCCAAGAAAATATTTCCTTTTTATCATAAGTATGAGTATAAAAGATGAAATTTTCATTCATGAAGTACTATAATAAAATTATAATGGATCACAAGATCTGTAGAAGATAATAAGTTATTCCTCTTTCCATTGACAAAAAAAAGTTATCACAAGGTAAGATAATATGAAAAAACGTTTTTATGAGGAATTAAAATATTAACTTCCAATTCCAAAATAATAATAAAAAATGTTCAACTTAAATATTTGATTATAACTACCATGAATATTATTTAAAATTTAATGTGTAAGTTGAAACCCCAATATTAGAATGATTTGATCACATATTATCCTAGGGTAACATAAAATTTACATCCGTGTAACATAAATAAATCTTAAATTCACATATTAAAAATGAATATTCCTTTGTCCTATATTATTTTCAATTTACTAATTTTTTCCAAAATACATTCACAATAAAGTAATATATTCTATAAAATTATAAATCAACCTTTATTCCTAAAATAAAAACCCAACTTCACCAATATTATTTCTTTTTTTATCATAGTTTTATAAATTACACACAATAGTGAACTTATTATAAAATAAATCAGTCACATAACTACCAATTCACATTTCAATATAAGGGTTATCTATTTGATAAATAATTTGTTTCTAAAATGTGATAACCCTTTTGTCACAATTAACCATAATTTCCTCAACATTAAAAATAATCTTAAACCTAAATTTTATCAATAAATTTAAACTTATGTCTATACATTGTTATTAATTATATAATATTTTCCCTAAAAAAACATACTTATCCCAAGGTTTGTGTAACCATAAAAATATCCCAAAATACTCTTAATCTTCTTAAAATCCCATCACATAAAACCTAAAAAATGGTATCTATGGATTTAAAAATATGGTCAACCATAAAATTATTAACCAATTATGGTATAAATAAATTTTAATTGAATATCATGTGAAAACATAATAATCTATAATTTTATATAAACCTTTCCCTGATACCAATAGTAACAACCCTAAACATGAACTCCCATATTTGGTGCTAAAAAAAATATTTTAATTTCTGGATTTGATACTGATAAACATGAACCAATTTTTGAAAGCATATAACACAAAAAAATGTTTTATCAATTAGATTAAAAATTACCATTAAGGTTTATAGATTTTGATAATTATGATTAATTATTTCATAATAACATGGATACATAAAAAACTTGGTCAAAAAGACCTACATCATCTCCAACTAAGTTTTATAGATCCAGTACCCTTATTTGGAATATCATACTTAAATACATTCTTCACAACTGAGGTAAATGGAAAAAAAAGTAAGGGTGGAATGAAATTATCAATAATGGAATATATAGAATGAAATTAATCTTAAAATAAATAAATAATAATATTGTAGAAATAGATGAGGATCAAATAATTACATATAAATAATCACATGATATTGAAGCTTATACATGGATAAAAAAATTTATATAATCACTTGGACATCAATAAATTGTTTAAGAGTTATGGAATACATAATTCCAGACATATTAAACTTACCACCATGGCCTCATTCTAAGATATCATAAACATACTCCCAAGACACATGAAAAGATATATTACATAAATGTGTAAAGCCTCATCCAAATAAACAAATTGTTTATTCTCATCAAACCAATTGATTCATGAATGTTTAATACAATTTTCATACCCATATATCAGTTTATAATTCCAATGAACTCATCCCATGAATAAATCATATTAATTTAATCAAAATTCTTTAATGATGAATAATTGTCAATATTAGATGAACTAATATCCATAATATCAATATTTTCTTAAGTAAAGCTAACCATAGAACAACCAAAGAAATAATCCGGATGTTATAATTGGATTATAACCTCACAAAATAAAAATATACATTTAATCATAATAAAATAGATGAAAATAATTTTATAATGTCACTATAATATTTTTTGAGAAAAATACCCTTTTCAATTTGAAATCACCAATTTAAAATCTAAAATATTCCAAATATTACTAAAATAATATTATTTAAAATGGAAAATTTAAACATTCAATGTAAAATTAAAATAATAAGTTAATCATTATTGTTAGAATATACATTTATACATTAAAAAAAACAAATATTGTGTTTTCACCATTGGTAAAAAGTACCTTTTTCTGAAAAAGAAACAAAGACTATTTTTAAACTATTTTTTAAAAAAGTAAAACAAGGGTAAATATTAATAAACATATATTAATAAATAGTTAAAATATTCTTGAAAATAGTCCTGAAATCATGGATATATAAGAAAAACATTTTCCTACTGAAAGAGGATAAATCAGGAATAATTTTATTAAAAAATTTTTATAAGCCATTTTGTTTCTAGAGAGAGAAAGATTGTATTGAGACATAAAAATTATAGAAATATCTATAGGAGAAGAATAATGAATGGGGTTTATAAAATAAAGATAATATTTTTATTTCCTTAATGTAAGTTAATTAATAAATAATCCTCATTAAAATTACATTGGAACATAAATGCATGACTAGTTTGATAACTTTTGAATTATTATCTCCATGAAAGAATAACATCAGATAAAACATAAAATATCATGAAAATGAGTAGATTAGTCATTTAACATGTAAAAGGGGTATTATATAAAACTAATATAGTAATATAGGTGAATAACATAAAAATATTTCCCAAAGTAATGAAAAATTGAAATTAATAACAATTACAAATATCATATCATTTAATTGAGAATTAATCAATAGAGGGATTACGTGTAACAAATTTAGATCTAAAAAAACAAATTTAAATAAAAACTAAATAAAGAAAACTTCATTATAAACATAATATTAGGTTGATATTACCAATGCATAACTGATATTATCTATGGATAGAAGATTGAATTAGGAAACCCTTACCTTTCTCTTTGTATTGCCTCCCTTCTATTAATCTTAAAGACTTTGTTGGATTGATTTATAGAAACAATTGTGGTCGGGGGATGTGGTAATGGATGTTTAGAGAGTAATTTTGTTAGTTTTTTTTGATACAAGATGAAATTTTAGTTGTAGAAAAAAATAATGATTTGAGTCTCTTTTTATAACAAAATATCTATGGAATTTTCACAATTTTTTAATTATTAAGGGTCATAAGAATTATTCTCAAAATTAAAGAAGACACAAATAATAATCATGATTGATATTATAAAAAATTATATATATAGATATATATATGAGTTATGATAGTATTTTCATAAATCTAGAATGATTTAAAGATAATTTATAAACATTAAATAGTGTTTAAGGTCTTTTTTCAACACTATTCACAATACTTGACATTAAAAACATCATAGAAACTATCAAATTTAAATTTATTCTCTTATATCATAACTTATACTTACTAAATATCTATAAAATTCATGGGTAATTGAAAATAATTTAAATAGTATATTGTTTATTATTTTTAAAATGTAATATTTAATGGTTTTAGAATCTTCATATACATCGCTCCACAACATCATAATTGTTTTAGACAATTATAATTAATTTTAATTTTTTTTGGTAATTAACATTAATTATTTTTATTATACATAATTTTTATCATTTATATTAATTAAAAATTAATATCTATTACCATTCAAATAAATAAAACATATATAATGATTCATTTTTACTTTTTGCATGTTGTACAAGTATTACATAAGAATTTCGATAATATTTTTGTTATATAACTCTAATTTTTAAAACTAACAATACTTGTAAAATCGTTTACATAATATGAAAAATATAATTAATTATTTTTTTTATTTCTCAATTTTTATTATTAGGACACCAAAATTTTATTTTTCTAGTAAAGCACAAGTACTTTGTGGGAACTGAAAATGATTTTCATATTTATCATGAAGTAAATTATAATTTATATTTACTGAATTACTTTTATATGATATTGTTTTATATTATAATTAATGACTCTTTCCATAAGTTTTATAAATTTAAATGTTATATTTATGTTATGATAATATCATAAAATATATTGTATGTCATTATAAAATTAATTTTTCCATGGTGCACTCTAATATGACTATAAAGAGTCCAATAAAATAATAAAATTCAAATATAAATTTTTAAAACATTAAAAATTATTTCATTTAGATCCATAAAAGTAATCTAGGACCCCGAATTATCAAAAAAATAAAATTTAATTAATTTAAATATATTTACTTTGATTTTCTTACCATCTTGTATAAGCGTTGCTTTAGTGATGTGTAAGAGCTCTAGGTAATTATGTCATTCCTAAAAATCTAAAATAAAATTACTATCCTAAATAAAACATTTTTATAATATATTTGTCTAGTTTGAATCATTAATCCCTATTTTCATTCATTGTGAAAATATATTAAAGTTTATTTAAATAAATTGAGTCACATTTTGTTTTTATATTTTACATAAAAATAATATTAGGATCGTTATTAAAGTCAAATGGAATCAAGATGCCATATTTTTGAGATATAAATGAATTTGGAAGAACTAAAGTAATAAAATTGGATTATTTAAAGTTTTTTGGTGATTTTATAGTCTTATCATATAGTTATAACATGATTTTACCCGTTTTACCCTTATTGGGGAGATAATTTTTACAATTGTTATTATTCCTAGTAACCAAAACAAAAAGGGTAATATTTCCCAAATTTGAGACTATTAATTCAAAATATGGAATCCTTTTTACACAATTAAATTTATATAATTTGATTAAATAAATCTTAATATAAATGTGTACAACTTTGTGAAAAATGGTTTTTAGAAAAATACATTTTATGCACAAAAAATGAAATTATACCAGAATAAGTATCATGTTTATTAAAATGTAATTAATTAGATTACATACCATTAAATGATTATTATGTTAAATTTGAATAAATTTAAAGCATAATGGGGCTTTTTAATGATAGTAAATGAGAGTCTTACAAAAATTGGTATTTTTCATTATTTACTGAAAAATAAATATTTTAAGAAAAATTATAAAATTAAAGCCTAATATAATTCTAATAGAATTATTTCAAATATTATAAAATATTTATAAAATAAATTTTCTAATTTTTTTATATGTTAAATATATTATACACACACAATAAGAAAAAAAATCATTTTTGAATAAAATTTAAATTTGATGTAAAAAATTATTCTACTAAATATTTTATATTAAATTAATGAGCACATTACAGATTTTATTAAACCATCATAAATAATTTTAATAAAATGGTTCTTTCTATCCATACATGAAAATTTAAAATCAAGGTTATAATTTTGAAATTTAAATAATAATATTCAATTATTCGTTTAATCTCTATGTTGCATGTTTTAGACACAATTGAACACAAAGTTCATTCTCAAATCTCATAGAGTCATATTCTACCCCATTTAATAAATTGTTTCCTCACTATTTGAAATTGATCTTATAAATCAAGGGTTTTACATTTTAACCAACCCATGTTTAAAAGTAACATTAGAATAAGTCTTAAGAAAATATCATCTTGAAAAAGGGAAAGGGGGAATACAAAGGTTATATAGAATAAATTATAACTAGGTTTCCAAATAGGGGAACATTAGTTGGGAGTAAACATATAGAAATGGATGAATAATTAAGGAAAAAATAATAATGAGAGGTGAAATTAAAAATTTATGAGAAGAATTTCAATGATCACGAGAAATTAAATGGCTATACAACCATAAATTAATGATGTGTGAAAAAGACCATCGATTCATCAGAATTGAAGGTAATAAGATAATAGTTTTTTTCCAAACATATATTCCCTAGAGTTATGAAATTTTGATACCATCTATAATTATAATATAAGGAAATATAATTAATTGAATAGTAATTTTTTTTCTTTTAATCAATTTCTACCATAAGCTCATCTTTTTCTCCAAATGATGAGTATTGAAGATGAATTTTTCTATCCAAAAACACTAAAAGAACTATTAAGGGATGAAAGGATCCACAAAAGATATTAAATTATTCCTCATATCTTAAAAAACCACAATGGTTTCAATAAGTTAATTTAATATTATTAAACTATCATATGAAAAAATAAATCAAAACTTTTTAAATCCCCAAAAATAATACACAATGTTTATATTAAATCATTCATTATATAACATACATAAAATTATTTAAAATATTCTGTACTAATATGAAAAACCAAATATTATAATTACTTATCACATATTATTCCAAGATAAACCTCACATTTATTTTCATATAATATCAGTTACTCTTAAAGTATCATATTAAAAATGTTGAGGCCTTTGTCATATTTTCTAAAAAATACACTTATAATTTCTTAAAATATTGTCATCATAAAATCATATATGGTTGCAAAATTAAAATTAGATAATATTCATAAATTAGAAACCTGTATTATATAAACATATTTCTATTTTCCTTAATTTGGTAATATCTCCACAAAAGAGAACTTCTTAAAAATTAACATTTGTCACATTGTTACAAAATCACTTTCTACTATGGCGGTCATCCATATGATAAATCATATGTTCCCAAAATTTAATAAAACTTTTATGAAAATTAACCATAATTAACTCAACATCAAAGATCATATTAACCCTAATAGTTAACAATATCATTAAACATTTTTCTATAAATATGTACCCCCCAATAACCATTATACTAAAACACATACTAAACCTAGAGTTGTATTACAATAAATGTATCCAAAAATACTATTAATCATTTTAAATTACCATCACATAGAATATAAAAGTGGTATATATGACTTCAAACTTATGGTCAAACTTGGAATTATTTACTAATACCAGCTTCTATAACTCTTAAGTTAACCTCACATGAAAACAATTTAATCTCTAGAGTTATCTAAATATTTTTTCTAATACCATTTATAATAACCCCAAACTTAAACCCCTACACTTGGTGCTAAAGAATAATATTTACATTTCTAGATTTGATACCAATAAACATGACTCAAATTTAATACTTCAAAACCTATAATATAAAAATCAAAAATTGTATCACCTATATACCCATGCACATTTTAGGTTTAAATATTTAGATAGTTAGGGAAAATTCTTACTCAACAGCTTTGATATATAAAAAAATATTTCATAAAAATATGCATCATCTCCTACAATAGTATTCACATGTAGTGAAATTCTTAGTTATAGCATATCTAAAACATTTATTCACAAACTACATAAATAGAAAACTTAAGAAGCATGTTCTTAAATAACTTGTAAAGAAAATATGTACAATAGACGCAATCATAGAATATATAATGTCTGAATAATGTGGAAAGAATAAATGATGATCTAATAATTCCATATAAATAACCACATGAGCTTTAAAAATATCCATGGAAAATAAAACTATTTGAATAATACCATATAAATTAATAAATGGTTTTATAATAATTGAAGGCATAATGTTAGACATATTTAACATAACACTAAGGGGATATTTAATTATAGGTCTTATAATTCACTTATTATTTTTAATGCATTCATTTTATGAATAGATCATAACACATTAATTATAATTCCTTAATAATAAATAATTTTTCATTTTAGAAGAACTTGAATACATAATATCAATACATTCCCCAATAAAATAAATTACAAGCCATCTGTATTAATAAGGTGGATGGTTTCACTACATTATAACCTCATTAAAGAGTATTATTTATTAAAATATTTTTATATAAATTAACATATTTTTGAAATACCATTAGAACATTTCATGAAGAAAATGACCTTTTCACTTGGAAATCACTTATTAAAAACCAAAATTTCAAATATATTTGGAAATGAATTCTTTTTTAAAAGGACTATGAAAATATTCTATAGAATTTTGAAAAGGGTATTCATGATGAGAGGAAGAGTTGTTCTTTCATTTTACCTTAAAATAAATATTCCCTTCACACTTTTGTTATAAATTTTTTTTAGAAATAGTCAACAATATTTTTTGAAATCAATTTTTGTTAAATTTTAAAACATGGGGAAAACTGTCTCTAATTTTTTTAATAGTTCTTTTTTTTTAATTTTTTAGAAAACATGGATATTGATGATTTTTTAGACTTTAATATGGGAAATATGTATTTATTTTGTTGAAAACATTTTCTCAATGATTTTTAGTACTTGAGGGAGAAAGTTGTTTTTAAAAAATAAAAATTATATAAATATACATAATATAATATAATTTAGTTGGTTTTATTAGATAAGGACTATATAATTTACTTAAAGTAAATTCAATACTGAATAATCTAGATTTAAGTGATATTGGAACATACACCCCTTACCACTTTGGTAACTATTATGTTTTAAGCCTCATTGAAAAATAAAATTAAATGAAACATTGAATATCATGAAAATGTATATATTTATAATATAATATGTTAAAGGATTTGTTTATACACATCATAAAATAAGATAGATGCATACATAAATCAATGTCCCAAATATGGAAAATTTGACATTATTGAACCTTGAGATGCTAAAATCATTGAATTGATAATTAATTAATGGATTGATTATGTATACAAAATGTAAATCCACAAAAAATTAAGTTTAAATAATATATAATTAAATAAAATTTAATTTTACACTTATTTTTTTCCGTAATATAACCAATTAAGAAGTGATATATTTCGAGTCATAAGTTCTACTTCTTACTTTTCAATCCCTTTAGTTTGGAAAATCAAAAACACCTTCCTTCAACATGTTCTATAACTTTTCATATTTCAATAGTATGTTTATTGTAGAAAATATTATATTTTACTATACATCAAAAAATTTCTAATGAATTGCGTATATAAACATACAACTCTTTATTATGATCATTAGATTGGTAATGTGTCTAATAAATTAGTCATACCATTAATCAGACTAGAAGCTAGACTTTTATAATGACTATCATACTAAAAAAAGTCATGACAATCACATTGATAATGGTATCGATAAAAGTAGACATAATCTCATAAGTATTATGATTTAGAGAATATATAAGGAAGTACATCATATTAAAAAATGTTTATAATCAGAATACATAGAATTGTTTCTATCTTAAGTAATATTTTTAACACCGTAAAGCTATTAATAAATACAACATCTAAAATTTAGTTAAAAATGATCTTCCAATATCCATATATCTGATTCCATTGCAAAAAACTCTAAAATATGACTATTGGAGATTATCATATAAATAATGATTAATTTTAAGAGTTTGAAGTTGATATATTTTCTCTCCCATGCCTTCTAAAGATTACTTAGTATGAACTAGTTGTTCTTAGTCTTTGTAATTATTTAGAGAGTTTTCATTATAAGGAATACTTTTTAGGTTGTTTCATTAATAACTACTGAAGTTTTATTCTATTCAGTTTTTTTAATACAATTGAGGGATTCTTGGGATTAGAAGATGGTGAATCAGATCCATCATATCTTGGGCTTCTAGGGATATAAAGATAGATGCCAATCATCGTATATAGTGATTTTGGGGAAAGTAAGAAAGAGAAATTTAGATTTTCATATCTAGGGATTTACTGATAAGGAAATACACACTTTATGGTAAGTATAAAATAGTTGATACCTTTATTAAAGGTTTTTAACTACCTTTATATTATGTTTAAATGAGATTAAATCTTCTGAATATAACTTTTAAGTCATTCTTACTTTTGTGAGCCATTTTATAACATGTTTCAACAGGTTTCATTTCTTCCATTCTCATTATATAACGTTTATATTCATATTGTTATTTATATACAATTAGTTTTATGGGTATAAATATGAATATGATAAAACCAATAATTCAATATTAATCATATCAATAGTGATTATGATTATTTTAATCAGATATAGTCAGAAGTATTCAGATTCTGATTTTGTTACACTAATAATCAGTCTGAGTCTGATTCTAATAATGTCACTTGAAGAGATATTGTGGAAAATTTAGTTTTATTTTTATAAATTGTTTTCATAAACTACAATACACCACCCTTATGTAATTATATCCATCTAATATAATTATTATGATCCTATAATTATTATCAGAAGAGGTTTCTACATCTTATATTATTTCCGAGTTTTTACTTTATTTACTTGTTGCAAGTTGATTAAGTTTTAATATGAACTTTTTTTATAATCTTTGTTACAATAAAATGTAATTGTATAAAAGAATATCTGTTATATTTATATATATGTATTAATTTTGGATCTCTTGAAAATTTTAATCCTAGTCAACCACCAATTTTGTTATTGTAATGACTATGAATACTGGAGAGAGAGAATGATGACCTTTGTGATCCACACTGGTGTTGATAATTTTTTGATGCTTACTAGAAAATATAATATTTTTAATAATGGGGTTTATTTTTTAGAATTGTGTACAAGTTGGAATACCAGTAGAACTATAAAGTGATAAATATTTTTTTATTCTCTATGACAATGAATATATATATTCAGATTTCATATTATGAAGGTTATAATATAATTTTGATTATATTGGAAGTTACTCATTTTTGTACATCCAATGTTATCAAAACTAGAACAAAAATTCTAAAATCCTACTACCAATCATTTTATTTTCTTCTTAGAGAGTTAGTTGCAAAAATTCACTAGAGGTTCATGAAAATTATTAATAGTTTATAATATCTTAGAGAAAAATTATTCTATGATGAGATTATTGTTGATAAGACAATTGATCTAATTCACAATGAGTGGGAATCGAAAGAAATAGTATTTTATGGAAGTAGGAAGTTAAATAATCTTACTCTTGATGATTTTATTAGTACCCTTATACCATATGAGGTTAGACATAAAAGAGATGATGGGAAAGTGAAAAATAAAAATCTTGGTGTTGTTTTTTCTATAATATTTACTACATCTCCTAACATTCAGTTATATGAGAATGTTATGAAATCTATGGGGAATAAGAAAGTTGTTATTCAATAAAATTCTATCACATTAGAACATTCATATAATGAGTTAGATAATGTAGATATAAGGATGGAAAAAATATTTGGAATGAAAGATTTTGAGTACCGATACAAGAAAGGTCATAAGGATAAAAGTGATAAGAAATATTCTAAAGTTACTTTTTATGAATGTAATAAATCTACACTTATATGCCATGATTGTCCCAACATTGAAAAAAAATAAAAAATGATTATAATTTAGAAAGAAATGTAAAAAAAATTAAAATTATGAATGAAATAATTTTTCCAAATATTATGACACAAGGAGTTCCAATAGTGGTGATTCTTTTGAAAGTTCATCTAATAATGGAAGTCCATGGAAGAGGAACATAATGAATTTGGAAAATGTACCCATTGTAAATAATTAACTCATAGATAGGTAATATACAACTGTGTCCCTTTATAACATGTCATTAAATGGTCATTATCCTAATGAGAAAAATTTTATATATTATGATAAAGAATCTTCCTCAGTAGAAGACACATCTTTACCTATTTATGATGAGGTTTCACTATATGAAAACTTTTTATAAAATAAAAATTATAATATTTGAAAAAACTTACAATGAAGAAGATAAACATGCTAAGAATGATTCAATATTTTATATTCATTAAATGAAATATTAGATCTTTCTAATTATTTTGATAAAACTATTTCTGAAAAAGATATTATTTCAAAAGTGTTTTAGAATGGTATTTTTTAGAAGAGAATTTTACAAACTAATTTTGAAAAAACATAGTTCAAATTCCATTACTCATGAGGATAAGAATTTTTTTGAAAAACTAAAATAAAAAATATCAAGATTAAATAAGCTTTTATAAATGTTTACCACTAGTGAGGAAAAATTTGAAAATATTTATAAGAACTATATTACTAATATATATAATACTATATTGGGTACTTATAAAAAACATGTTTTAGAAACAATTTCTTTTTTGCTTAATTTGCACATTTTTTGCGCTAAGATCCAATGTGGTGGAAAATAGAAGAATAATTTTTTCTTAAATTAGTAAAATTCTTAATCATTTATAAGGATCATTTTTCTAAACAAATTTGGATACCTAATGTTTTATTTTCTAACATTATCGGACCCAATAAGATTTTTTTATAAAAAACTACTAGTTTTTTTTTAGGATAATAAAGATAGCACTGACAACCAGAAAATTTTATATATGTATTATAGAGGTTCCATGAACAAGACTGGAAGAAAATATTTCTTTTAGAAGACTATTAGTGTTAATGGTGTAGAGAAACTATTGGAGATAGTTCCAAAAGAGAGATTATTGGTATAAGTAACATTTTTATTCATACAAAACATCTTATTTAAAATGTTTTATCTATTGAAAGTCTGATGAAAAACCATACAAGAATAATTCAATTATGTGATAAATGTTACTATTTGAGCTTTAGGAATGATAAATGTTTAGTACAATGTTCCAAGGATGAATTTATTATTTCTACTAATAGGAAGTTGAATGTCTATACACATAACTTAGAAGACCTTAGGAGCCAAGACTAACCGTGTAATAGTGAAATGGAAGATCAATAGTTATTATTCCATAAGAGGTAATGGAATTGTAACTTTATAAACTAATATATGAATAATAATAAAGGACTTGTTATGGATCTACTGGAATAAATGATTCGTACTTAAAAAGTATGCGACCCCTGTCAATATGGTAAAAATCATTAGTGAATTTTTTAATCTAGTAGTGAAGTATAAACTTCTTATGCTTCACACTTAGTGCACATTGAATTATTTGGTCATACAAGAAAATTAATTATGGGTGTAAATACTTAATATATGTCTTATATTATTATTAAAGTAGATATAGTTAGGTCTATTCTCTTTCAAGAAAATCAAAATCCACTAGTTATTTTAAATATTTTGGAGGAAAAGTTTAAATGATAAAACCAAATCCTTGAAAAATATTCAAAGTGATCATGGTAAAAAAAAAAATTAAATTATGGTTTTGAAATTTTTTTTAGTAAGAAGGGTATTGTACACAACTTTGCAGAACCTAAAACCTCCATCAAATTGGTGCAGTTGAAAAAATAAATAGATTATTTAGGAGATTATTAGAACCATGCTGAGCAAATATGCTAATTTTTTTTCCAAAGTAGTTAGGAATATATGTTATACTTTAAATTATGTTTTAATTTGTCATTTTCTTAATAAAACTCTTTTTGAGTTAATGACAGAAAGAAAACCAAATGTATCTTAATTAATTTTTTTTGTTGAATAATATTCATCTTATATACAAAATATAATTTACATAAACTCGAACCAAAATTTGATAATGGAATTGTTGTAGGTTATTGCACTACTTCTAAGATGTATAGATTTATTAATAAAATTTCTTACACTATTGAGGAAACTGTGCATGTTATGTTTTATGAAACTGATCATTTTATTTTTAAATAGTTTCAATCAACATCCTCAAAAGTTATTTCTAAAAATTTGTTTTATAATTTCATAGAAAGTTCTTTTAATAAGGAAATAACTCAATAATTAGTTTCTTAAGTTATTTCCCAAGAAAAGTTTCTACCTATTTTATAAGAACACAATTTTGAAAACCAAATAAGTTTGTAGTTTCTTAGGAATCATCCTAGTGAAAGTTTCATTGGTGATGTTGATCAATTAGTTTGGACAAAAAGTTCCACATAGAATGAAATTGAACATCTATATTTCTTATCCCAATATGAACCATAGAATCTGGAAGAGGCTTTTGGTGATATGCATTGGATTAAGCCAATACAAGATGAAATAAATGAGTTTGTGTAAGATTTTGGATTTTTCTTGAGGTATGAATCATCTTTTTGGGTTAAATGTGTCTAATGTTTTTTTCATAGACCCTAGGCAGGGCCATTGGCCAGTTGGGTTGTTTTTGGTAAAGAAGTGGAAAAAAAGATGAAATCTTCCTGTAGGCAAGGTACACGTTGTGTACTTGGACTACACACAGTGCACTTCTAGTACACATTGTGCACTGGGTAGTCATGAAATGTATCTAATTTGGCTCAAAAAAAGTACAATACACTCCATTTACTTTAGGCACTCATCATGTACTTTCCCAACAGGTTTTTATAAAAGAGGCGAAAACTAATATTTTGACACAATTTATTTTTTTCCTCTCATTTTGGAACCCAAAACACCCCTAATATAGTTTTTCAAATATTCATTCCATCCAAACTCCGATTTGAGCGTCGTATATCACATTGGAAACAAATAGGTATGTAGTTGATTCTAATTTGGTTGTTCTTGATTCTTTAGAAAAATGACTACACTCTATTGATTTATACTCAAATGCCCAAATATCCCATTCCTCATCCGTTCTTCCAATTTCATCCAAACCAAGAAAAACCAGGAATTGATACTGGATGATCTATCTACTATAGAGGGGAGGTAGGTGTCATATACTTTATTTCATATTTTCTTTTACTTTTCAGGCGTTCAGCTGATATGCCGCCAGTCGGACTTTCTGGAAAGGCCTTGTTTTTGAGTGAGTTGCTTGTCATAGATGTAGTCGGACCTTGTGAGAATGCCCGTAAGTTCCGTTTAGGTGTGGTGACACCAATTATTCATTTCAAGGTCACCCAAGGGGTGGTACTTATGAGAAATAACTTTTTTATTCCATTTTAAACCACCCAATGGGTGTGTTCTTGCGATTTCCAAGTTAGAGGAATTCTTTTAATGATTTGATAGCATGAATAGAATATTTAGAAGATGTATACCTTCTTATTTAATGTATAACAGGTTATGGATTGTCTATTTTGATAGTTTGGCATCTTAAATGGATAATATGGGTTGGTATACCTATATAAAATGAAAATGGCATGTCAAATGCTTTAAATAGGATGGTAAGCCCATGTGCTTGGTTTGATAAATGGTGGCATTAGTGGGTATACTCATGGATTGTGTAGGTTGAGGTGAGTGGGTATACTCACCTAAACAAATGGTTAAATTGAAATCTTGAATTCTTGATTGAATGGTTTGATATATGCCTTGGACTACTCTCCATGGATCCGGAATGCAGTAGTGGACACCTTGGGTTGACTTTGACCCTTGGGTATTTATTCCATGGGATGCCTCGGGCCTTAATAACCCTTGGATCTGGCTTTCTTGGGCTTGCATAGGACTTTCTATTTCCATACTCCTAGGAACCCAACCAGTGCCTAACCAAGGAATCCCATGGGACTAGATGGGATTATTTGGAAACACTCCTTGGATCAGGCCCTCTATGGTCTATATTTTATTACTTGGATACCGTGGTCTACTTACACCTTGGATCTGGCCCTTGAGGTCTTCTCTTCACTATACGACATGGTTGTGGGATGCTAATTCACTATACAGCGTGGTCGTGGGATACTTTCTTTCTCTATATAATGCGGTTGTGGACAACTTGATATTGTGGGATGTACGGTGTGTCCGTGGGACATATTTACATGTCCATATCTTCCTTATTAGGAGATGACTCCCTTTTGTAGGTATCCTTGAGGGCTATTCAGTTTTACTTTATAATAGACTTACGCTTTGCGCATACACATTTACATACCAGTTGCTTACACTTGAAAGCACCTTTGTAGAACTATTTTTAGAAATGTATATACCCGAGTGGTTGGCTACATGGATGTTTATCTCCCACCCTATTTGGGCCTCCTTGGGGACCCAAATAGATTATATGGCTACAGGTGATGATAGGGTCTAGCACCATAGTATAGGTTGTTGATCGTGGATTTTGGAGTAGGGGATTATAGGACCAAGCTGAGGCTTGTAATTTTGGTATTCATATTTGGTCTTTTGTTATTTGGGGATACTTATACTGTATTTTATTTCCATGTACTGTTATGGATTATTTCTAGATACTTGTACCACTTTCATCATTTTGTATATGAGAAACATTTTGTTATTGACTTGTACTCCTGTCTTGTCTTACTTTTATTAGTATTCTTCTTATTTATTTGCTTCCACTATTTCATGTTTTTGAATTCTATTATGATACTATGGTAATGATGGAATTGTATCTTCAATGACTCACCTAGGCCCTCGTTGCTAGTTAGAAGCCTCTGGAATTTGTGGAGATGGGCTTGAGGCCATGTGACCAATCGGGCTCTAGGCACTGTTTCAGGTGGAATATGGGTCTGGGATGTTAAAAAGTGGTATCATACGGGGTTTTTATTTATTTTTGGTTTGAATCACTACGTGGGGAAAATAAATAGGGATATGAAGTCAATGAAGTTTGGTAATAAACTATTCCCAGGAGTAGCTACCCCACGTACAGGGAAAATCCAAATTTTCCCGAATTGAGTTTTGATTTTCTAGATTTTTACTATTACAATTGATTTGATTTCACCATTGGGTGACGCACTTGATTTTTTCTATTACTATTAATGCAATTGTTGGTTCTATTTTAGTTGCAGTCAGATGAGATGTGGGTGTTCCATCTCATGCATCATATAGATGATTGTAATAATCACATTCAATGCATTATGCCAGGCCATCTAGGATTCATTTGATATTGCATGTTGTTGTGATAGTTGATTTGATAGTTGTGCCTTCTATTGTGTTAGTTGGGTGCTGTAGATAAAGGTGTGACAACATCATTAAATCCATATGGAGTATGTGACCTTATGAATTAAGAAATGACTCACTAGTGAAATAGAAACATTAAATGAACTTTTTACATTAATGGTTTGAAAAGGGAACCAAGATTTGGTTCATGAGGTGTTATGGGCCCCCATGGATTCAAAATTTGGTCAACCCTTAGTATAATTTCCTAAATAACTCAATGTGAAATGTAAATGGAGACATGAATGTAAAATAGAGACTTGACCTAGACTCGACTTTTGAGTGGGAAAGAGGCATAGTTTTTTTTGTGGTTCATTGGATTTTCTTTATAAAATCCAAGATTTAAGAGTAGGCCTTGGGTTTGGATTGGTATCTAGGAGGTTTTTAACCTATCCTACCCTTTTGACATTAGTGACTTGATGTTGTTATTTTATAGGCATGTGTTTGGAATTGTAGAGACATGACACCACAACATCCTCCAGTGGTACACTACAATGGAGTTGATGAACATACTTCAGAGAAGGTGGGCCACAAGATACCACTTGATCCTCTTATAGTTATAACAATAACACCTGATTCTATTCCAGACATAGGTTCTGAGGCACAATTTCATGAGGGATTATTTTTCTATATGCACACTTTATAGGGAGCACCGCAGCCAACTTTGACTATGGATCAGCTGACATGGGTGTTCCAGCAATATCATCATACTAAATTTTTAGGGTTTGGAGGAACACAAGATGCAAAGTTATGGCTAGAGACCATGTTATCAATTTTAGATAATATTGAGATGCCTCCAGAGTGGAGGGTCATGATCATGTCTTATATTCTATGTGGAGTGGGAAAGTGTTGGTGCATTTTTTTGAACCCGGATGATGGGCTACAGATTATGGTATGGGATGAATTCAAAATATGCTTCCATAAATACTTTTACCACATGACTCAGTGAGTATAGCGGGCTAGTGAGTTCATGAATCTGGATCAGGGCGCGATGATGGTTATGGAATACTCAACGTGAATTACAGAGCTGTATTGTTTTGCATTGATGTATCTTTATGATGAGCTTTCAAGGGAGAGTCGCTTAGAGGAAGGTATTCGACAAGCTATTAGATATTAGGTTAACATGTTCAGGGTTCCTTCTATCACTCAGATTTTAAATTAGGTGCTCATTATAGAGTGGAACCTAAGAGAATCTGGGGGTATAGAACATGTGAGTGTTGTTTCTTGCCATATGGGATATACATCTTTAGGAAAGAAGCACCGTTTTGAGGCTTCTTGTGACGTGAGTGATAGTCAGGCTGTGGGTGCATCCAGCTTGGTGTTTTTTCATCATCATGGTAGGTGAGGACATGTAAAAAGCTAGTGTGACCATGACCTATTAGAGTTCCGAGCTTGCGGCCGGATGGGGCCCAAACAATGGTTTTGTAGGACATTCATTCCTACTATCAGTGGTAGGGGATCAACTCTAACTTCAAGTTTGAGGGAAAGTTATTTATCTCCACATCAGGCCATAGGCTGGTGTAGGGAAGGCTGATCAAGCTAGGGTAGTGGTGGTCAAGGCTGCGATAGCTAGACACTGAGTTCTTAGAGAAAACAGGGTAGATTAGCTCAGGGTAGCCAGGCAGGGTCACAGGGCCTTTGTGCATGCCAAAATTATTCATTTTAACAGACCAAACTTGGGAAGGATACCAAACTATCTACAGTGAGATGTACGATATTCTTAGATTCTACTATTTAATCTTCTCTTTTTTATACATGTTCTTCTCATAGTTTTATCTCTGCACGAGTGGTAAAAAAGCCTTAGGCTTTTGGTTTTGATTTATGAGGGAGTTTTGACTCTAAAAACATTGTTGGAAGTTAGAACGAGTGACGTAAACCATAGTACAAAGTGTCCCCTTGAGGTTTGTGGGTTCCACTTCTTTTTATGTTTATATAACCTCTAGATAATAGGGTTCAATGAAATTCTTGTAATAGAATGGCTCAAAGCTTATCGAGCATAGGTTGACTGATATTGCTGAAGGGTTACTTTCACATCACCAAACGGTGCAATGTTCATTCATAAGGGTGAATGAGATGTCTAGGTGAGTAAAGCAGGACCTGAGCATCATGAGATTGGTGGGAGGGCAGCCTAGATTTCTAGTTTCTTTCCAGATGATCAGGGAGTGGGTTAGGTAGAATTTCCTCAAGTATTTGAGCGCTTCATTGATGTTTTTTCCAATGAATTTTTTGGTTTACCTCCTAAGATAGAGGAGGAGTTCTCCATCAAGCTAGTTCCAAGACTTGTGATAGTATCCATTCCTCCTTACAGGATGGAAACTACAAAATTACAAGAGCATAAGAGGCAGCTAGAGGATTTGAAGGAAAAGTGGTTAGTCAGACCTAACATATCTCCATGTGGTTCACCAATCCCTTTTGTAAAAAATGTAGATTGAAATTTTAGGATATGCATAGATAATACGAATCTGAACCAACTAGATGGTAAAAACCAATATTCTTTTCCATGGATAGATGACCTGTTTGATCAGCTTCAAGTAGCTCAAGTATTATTAAATATTGACTTGATCTTAGGATATCACTAGGTGTGTGTTAAACATGAAGACATACCTCGTATAGCCTTTCAAAGTAGGTATAAGTTATCTGAATATCTAGTTATGAAATTCGGTCTCAGGAACATGCCATAAGTTTTCACGGTTCTGATGAATCGAGTTTTCCATCCTTAATTGGTTTCTTTTGTGGTGGTTTTCATGGACGATATCTTGGTGTATTCTCACAATCGACAGAACCATTTCATCCATCTTGAGATCGTTTTGAATACATTGAGAGAGAAACAAATATATGCTATGCTCACAAAGTGACACTTTTGGATGGATCAGATTTACATCCTAGGTCACATCATCATGGAGGCAGGAGAATTAGTGGACCCATAGAAGGTGAGAACTATAGTTTCCTGGGAATAGCCCAAGATTGTTTTTGACATACGACGCTTCTTGATTCTATCTATTTACTACATGAATTTTATACAAGAATTATCTTTATTAGCAGCACTTTTAACAAAATTGACTAATAATGGTGTGAAGTATGTGTTGTTAGAATCTTATGAGACAGCCTTTCAGAAGCTGAAAGGGAGACTAACATCAGCACAGATTCTAATACAGCCTGAGTAGGGTAAGAGCTACACTGTGCACTGCAAAGCATTAGGTATTTCTTTGCGGGAAGTGCTAATGTAGGGATACCAAGACATGGTGTACGAGTCTCATTAGTTGAGGCCTCATGAGAAGAACTACCCTACACATGATCTTAGGTAAGCTAATGTTGTTAATGTGTTGTGTTTTGGGAGGAATTATTTATTGGGAGATCATTTTGTGTTGTACACGGACGACAACAGCCTGAAGTATATCTTTACGCAGCATGATATGAATTTGAGGTAGCGAAGGTGGTGAAGTACCTACTGTCCTTTGACTTTGAGCTTTACTACATGCCTTGTAAGGGTAATGAAGTGGCCGATGCACTGAGTAGGAGGACCCTCCTAGTGGTTGGATGGTAGGCGATGAGGAGATCCTACGTATCAATGGATGTGTCTGGGTTCAAGTTGACATATGTGCGGAGTTGATGTGGGAGTTTCATGATTCATATTTGGTAGTGCATCACAGAGTCACCAAGATGTACTGTGACTTGCGATGACAATACTTATGGCCAAAAATGAAGAGAGAGGGTGCTGATTTTGTTACAAGGCGTTCCACCTACCAATAGGTGAAGGAAAAACATTAGCGACGAGCGGGGATTTTAGAGCAGTTACCCATCACAGAGTGGAAATAGGATGATGACACAATAGATTTTGTGACTGGTTTGATAAGGTATATTTGCGGTAATGATATTGTGTGGGTTTTCATTTATAGGATTACAAAGGTCGCACATTTATTTCTGATCAAGGAGACCTTCAGTGTTGATGATCTTGGAATGTTGTACATCTGAGAGGTGGTATGACTTCATGGGGTCCTAAGAACTATCATTTCAGATAGGGACACTATCTTTAAATTTCATTTTTGGATGAGTTTTTAGAGGAACTCGGTACACAGGTGCTTCTGAGCATACCATACCACCCTCAGACTGATAGCTAGTAAGAGAGTATGATATAGTTACTAGAGGACATACTGTGAGCTTATAACCAAGATTTTGGGGGCTCTTGGGAGAGGCACATTCCCCTAGTAGAGTTCGCCTACAATAATAGTTATTACGTGATGATATATATATAACCTTATAAGGCTTTATACAGTAGTCCATGTCATTATACCCTATAATAGTTAGAGGCAGAAGAGAAAGCTTTACTGGGACCCCATCTCATCCAGGAGACTTCTGATCTGGTCATGTTGATTCAGAAGCAGATTATTAATGAAAAGTCTTGTCATAAATCTTACACAAATTTTTGTAGATGTCCTCTAGAGTTTGAGGTTGTGGGTTTGGTTTTCTTATGTATTTCACTATGTTTGGGACATAGGCAGATCCGATGATTGGGAAAACATTCAATGAGATATGTCAGGCCGTTTGAGATTCCGGAGAGAGTCGGTTTGGTTACCTATCATTTTTATTTACATCAGAGTTACCGAGCCATGCATGAAATCTTCCAAATATCTCAGTTGTGCCATTATAACTCAGACCCATCTCATTTTTTCAGCAAGATGAGTTTGAGATTTATTTTGATGCATCCTTTTTAGAGCATTCAATTTGTATAGTTGATAGGAGCACAAAGGTTCTCCAGGGCTGGTTAGTTCCTCTAGTATGGGTGCTCTGGTAGTACGACTATTTACAGGATGAGACTTGGAAGAGGAAGGCTAATGTACATGCTCAGTAGCCAGTGTTGTTTTCATATGTATCGTGACCACCCTTTAGAGAGAAATTTGGGGACAAATTTCTATAAGGGGAGAAGATTCTAGGATCCTGGTTTTTTGTTGAGGTATGAATACCCTTTTTGGGTTAAATGTGTTCAATTTATTTTTTAACTTAGATACTAGGTCGGGTCGTGGGATGGTTGGGTTGTTTTTGGGAAAGAAAGGTGAAATCCTGCTGAAATTTTGTTGCAGGACAGTACACATCATGTACTTGGACTATATGCTGTGTACTTCAAGTACAGGCTGTGTTCTGGTCAGTCACGACTTGTAGCCAATTTGGATAAAAAAAAGTAAATGGACAGTACATGATTTTTACTTGAGGTACACACTGTGTGATTTCCCAGTGGTTTTTTATATAAGATGAAATAGCTAATATTTTGACGCACTTTAGTTTTTTCTCTTGTTATAGAACCCAAACACCCCTAATCCAGTTTTTTATATATTGAAGCCATACAAACTCCGATTTGAGCACCATCGATCACATTGGAATTGAAATAGTAAGTACTATATTCCTTTTTGTGATCATTATTGATTCTTCAGAACAATGAATATGCTATTTGGGTTTAGGATCATATGCCCTAATATCCCCGTATTCGTTCGTTCTTCAGATTTCTTCCAAACTAGGATGAATCGGTACTTGATACTAGATGACATGTCTACTAACAAGGCAAGGTATAAGCTATATACTTTCTTTCAGAATTTATTCTACTTTTCAAGAATTTGGACGATATGGATTCTAATAGACTTTCTAGAGAGGATTCGTTTTTGAGCGAGTTACTAGCCGTAGTTGTAGTCAGACCTAGTGAGAATCATTGTAGGTCCTATTTAGGAGTGTTGACACCTGTTAATCATTTGAAGGTCACCCAAGGGGCAAGCCATAAAAGAAAATAACTTTCTTATTCTAGTTTAAACCACCAAATTGGTGCGTTCTTGTGATCGCATAGTTAGAGGAAGCCTTTTAATTAATGCTTTGATAGCTTGAATAAACTATTTAAGAGATACACTGCTTCCTTGATTAATGTATAACATTTTATGCATTGTCTATTTGGATAGTTTGGAATCTTAAATGTATAATATGGGTGGGTATACATATATAAAATTATAATGTCATGTTAAATGGTTTATATGGGAGGGTAGGCCCATGTGGTTTTTTTTGATAAATGGTTGTATGAGTGGGTATAATCATGAATTGCATAGGTTTCTGTGAGTGGGTATACTCAAATGGAATTAATGTTTAAATTGAATGCTTGAATTCTTGATTGAATGGTTTGATAGATGCGTTCGACTACTCTCTATGGATCTAGAACATGGTAGTGGGAACATTTGATTGAATCTACCTCTTAGGTCTTGATTTCGTGGGATGCCTTGAGAATTAGAACCCTTTGGATTCAGATTTCTTGGGGTCACATAGGACTTTATATTTCCATGATCCAAGGACCCAACTAGTGCCTAACCATGTTTCCACCATGGATGCCCATGGAAATTAATTGGATACCTTGGAATTGCTCCTAGGATCCAACCCTCCATGGTATAGATGTTATTTCATAGATGCCTTGGTCTGCTGACACCTTGGATATGCCCCTTGGGGTTTTCTCTTCTCTAAACCGTGTGGCTGTGGGATGCTACTTCACTATATAGTGTGGTCATGGGTTACTTTTTTTCTCTGTACAGTGCGACTATGTTCTACATGATACTTATGTATGTATGGCATGACCGTGTGACCTGTTTACTTGATTATAACTACCATGTTAGGAGATAACTATATTTTGTGTGCATCCTTGAGGGATATACAGTTTTACATTACAATAGACGTATTCCATGGACATACACACTTACTTACAAGTTGTTTACACTTGCAAGAACCATTGTAGAACTGCCGTTAGAACTGTGTAGACCTATGTGGTTGCCTACTGGGATGTTTATCTGACACCCTATTTTGGCCTCCTTGGGGACCCAAATAGATCATTTGGCTTCTTGTGATGATAGGGGAAAGCTCTATAGTACAATGTTTTGATCGTTACTTTAGATCAAGGGATCATAAGAACAAGATGAAGATTTCTATGATGGGATACTTTTTGTTCATTTGTAATTTTGGGATACTTGTATTGTATTGTATTTCGCTATACTATTCTGGAATCTTTCTTGATACTTGTACCATATGCATCATTTTGTATATGAGACACTTCTTCTTTTTAACATGTACTCATGTCTTCTATTACTTTCATTAGTCTTATGATTATTTATTATCTTCCTCTATTGCTTGTTTTTGAATTATTCTGTGATACTCTTGTAATGGGGGCATAGTCTCTACACTGAATCACGTAGGAGCCTCTGGAATTTGAGGATATATGCTTGAGTCTATGTGACCAACCAGGCTCAAGACACTGTTTTGGGTGGCATCCGGGTCTAGGACATTACCATTTGAAAGGAAGAAAGTTTATACTTTAGCTAAATGACCTGTAGAAAGTAATATAATTTGAGTAAAATGGGTTTTCCAGAATAAATGTGATGAAAATAGAATATTTTTTATAAATAAAGAGAGACTTTTTTCTAAGGGATATAATAAACCAGAGGAGGAAGTTTATGTTCAAAAGACTTCTAATTTTGAAAAGAAAAATCATATAGAACATATTTTTATACTTAACAAATCTTTATATGGATATAAAAAAGCCACTAGAACTTGGTATTATAGATTAACTAGATTTGTTTTACAAAAAAATTTATTTAAGGGTCTATGGATCCAATTATTTTTATAAAAAGAAGTAAAGAAAAATATTATGACTGAATAAATTTATGTTGATGACATTATATTTGGTTCAAATTATTATTATTTAACATATTCTTTCAGGAATATTATGAAGTAGGAGATTGAAATGCGTATGATGGGTGAGTGAACATGTTTCCTTGGTTTTCAAATTTCACAAAAAAAATAATGAACTTTTATTTATAAATATAAATATTTAAAATATATTATTAAGAAATTTTCATACGGAAACACTAAAATTATTTATAGCCCCATTGGTACTCCAATATTTTATATCTCGATGAGGCTGGGAAACTAGTTGATCAAAAATATTTTTAGAGGTATGATATGAAGTTTAATATATTTAAGTTATACTCATCTAGATTTAGTTTATTATTATTATTATATGATAGATATAAATCCAATCCAAAATAATTCCATTTAAAATCTATAAAAACAATTTTCCATTATCTTAAAGAAACAATTGATTTTGAAATATTCTATTTTTATAGAAATTTTTTTGAACTAATTTTTTTTACAGATATTGAATTTGGAATATGCAGAATGGATAGGAAATGTACTTCAAGATTTTTTTATTTATAAGGATATTATTTAGTTTCTTGGACACTTATTAAACAACACTTATTAGAACATTCCACCGGTGAAGCCTAATATGTGGCATCTAGAAGATGTTGTGCTAAAGTGTGGTGGATGAAACACACACTCACAAGCTATGTCATAATTTTTTCAAAATAAAAAATAAATTTTGATAAAAAAAGTGTTCATTGATTTAAGTAAAAATATATAAAATCACTCGTGTGCTAATCAAATTATTTTAAGAACCCATTTTCTTTAGGATCAAAAACATAAAGGAGATAAAATTTTACAATTCTTTGAAACTCAAGAAAAACATTCTAGTATTTTTACAAAACCCCTTAGGTCTGATAGATTTTAATATATTAATAATAAGCTAGGAATGTTCAATGTAATGTAATCATTAATATCTACTTCTTGTTTACCCATCCCCTTACATTAAGGTTCTTATTTTCATAGGATAGTACATATTTTTTTGTTTTTCAAAACTTTTAGTTTTTCTTAAAGATTTTAGTTTTATAAATTTTTTATGTTTCTAATTTATTTCATAATGAGTTTTCCAGACTCATACCTTTTTATAAAAGTTTTCGAGTCATAATTCTCAAAAAAATTTATAGACTTATAAAATGTTATATAATTACTGGACCCAATTTTTTTTGAAAACTTATTGAGATTATAAAATTTATATAACATGTTTTTATTTTAAAATTTTTATAAAAATTTACTTATTAGAGAATTTCCATAACTATATTTTACCATAATCATTTAAAAAAATAATTGTAATTTGTATTTATTTTTTAAAAATATGATAATCTGTTTAAAAATACCAAGAATGACACTTTAATACTACCGAGGAAACTTTCCCCTCATAAATTTACTCATCTATTCTTCTAGTTTCTACACATATTCATTACTTATATTTAAAATTTGTGTTGCTGTTATTACTTATTTTTATAGGAAACCTATTTTTTTTAAATTTTTTTTACTTTTTATAATGATACTCAATAAGATAAAAGTATTAAAAACATCAAGAGTTTCAAAATTATTTTAGGAAGTTATTCAGTTCAATGATGACTGTTAACTTAGAATGGGTTTTAATATCAAATATATATTCTCTAATGGAAGATGAAGTGATTTCCCCAACACATATATATGTGTGTGTCATCCATTGTACCATATTAATTTTCCAATGTTTTTTCTCCCAAGATACTGTAACCTTGAAAGTCACTGATTTAAATGTTTTTCTTTTCATCCGATCTTCAATATCATGTTAATTACTGATAGTGACTAAGGATATTTTTTCTAATTGGTTCATATTTATGGAAATTTTGGTAAATAGATCAGGGTATGAAAAATTCTATTCTACTCTCAATAATACCATCTCATTTCATAGTTGGGAATCTATTTTTTTAGATAATCTAGATAAGGACTTCAATCATTATAATCCAAATGTTGTTCATCAGTTTTAGGCATATATTTAGATCATAAAGGAAGATTGAAATGAAAAAAGTTTATTCCACAATGTATGGTAAAATGTATAAGTTGTCTTGTAAGAAACATACTGACTTGGTCAGAGTACCATGATAAGGAGAAGCATATTGTCCTTATCACAAGTTTTTTAACAGTCTCAGTACATTTAACAAGACCAAAGTCAAAGATTATTTGTTTTTAGAATATAAAAAGGATATGAAAGTAACCCATTTGACTCTGGATAATAAATTCATAGCTATAAGGATGTTGGGATACATGATTTTGAGAATGGGAGGCCGAGATACTTTAAAGTATAAAATGTTTTTGTTTTGGATTATCTAGTGAACATGAGGAAAATAAAATTGGTTAATTTCATCTTTATAACTATAGAAAACATAAAAACACATTCTATTAAATCAGAGTTCATTAAGTTTTATTCCTTTATTAGTAAAATGGTTGTAAAATATATGTAAATTTTCAAGGTATCAAAAAAATCATATCCCACGAGGGAAAATATTTCCTTTATTAGTGATGATACGATGTTCAGTATGAGAGTAGGTTTTGATAACAAGTAAAATTAGTTTGTGGAAATGATTGATAGTGATGCATTAGGGGAAAACCATTTTTAAAATATGAGAAAGTTTGAAATAAATTAAAAATAAATGTAGATACCTCTTCACTAGAAAATAAAAAGAAAGAAAAGATGATACCAAATAATGTTTTTAAAGAAATGATGCGACATAAGGATAATACGAAGAAAACTTATCACATGTTTGGAATTGAGCCCACCTAAGCTAATGCTTTTAACATTCTAGATGCATAAATGTTATAGTAATAAGAAATTAAAAAAATCAAGGGAAAATATTACAAGAATATAATATTTGGGAAATTTTGTTCAATGGAGTAGAAATAGCTTCATATAAAATAGTGCTTCTAACATCCAATACTAATCAAGAAAATCTGTAAGCAGGTGTAGTTTTTAATGAAATGTATGTTTTTTATTCTAAAATTACTTCTATAGATGATAAAGTAAATAAAAATTAGTTGATGAATAATTGGCCCAAGTTATTCTAGAAAAATAATAGGCATGAGATTTAGTTGGTAAGGGAGTTCTGAGAATGAAAGGGTAGTTAGAGGAAGAGCTAGAAAAATAATTTTATAAAGTAATGTATGAAGATGTGTATGTAAAATTTGGAGAATAAATAGATGAATCATAATTATATGGAGATCTATAAGCACATGTTGAATTTGATTATGAAATAGATGAAGAAGAAAATAATCAATAAGTTGATGATGATGAAACTCACCCCCAAAAAGAATATTTGGAATCATCCTCATCAACATAAATTTTACTCTCCATGAATAATAAATTTAAAAAATCAAGAAGTTATCAAGATGAAGAGTATTCATCTAAAAAAAAACACGATCATTATTTATGAAAGATTATGAAGATCATCATTAAAAAACAAATGTTCATGACATTGCTGAGACTGATAAGGTTGTTGAGGTCATTGGATAATCAGATGAAAATAATGTTTATAAAGAAGTTGAAAAGTTAGTAAAAAAAGAAAAAAAAGAAAATAATGGATGTTGACACCAGAACTAGTAGGACCATACATCAAAAACCTTTTCTAGGATCATTAGATATTGATGAAATAATTTCAAATAAAGGTTTTGATTTCATTGTTCAGTCATTGAATATATTATAATAAATAATTCCTTAATTTCCAAACCATGAGGCAAGATACCAACTAATTAAGAGTAGTTTAAGTGATAAATCTGAATTAATAAATGTTTTTATAGAATCAGTAATTTAGACTGAAGTAGATATAACATATTTTTAATAAAATTTTCATACTCTCAAAATATCACACAATCAAATGGAAAAGTGGTCTAACCAGGTTGATTCTGATATGCAGATTCATGATAAGTAATTTTATGAAGTAAATAAATTATGATAGAATCAGATAATTTTTTTACTAGTTATCAGAAGATATTGATGATTGAGTTAAGTTTGTTAATAAGTTCAAATATGATAATGATGAAAGAAATTAGGAGATAAATGTTCTGAAAGAAAAGATTTGATATATAAAACTGGAGATGAGAAGACTCCATTCTGGTGAATATGAAGTAATCGTATTGATAGATCAAAACAAATAGTTATTTGTGGAAGTTAAAAGGTTGAAAACTGAATACTAGACCCGAGAAGAATGAATTTAAAATAGGGAGAAGGACCACCACGACTTCTTGAAAATAAAGGAATTTGTCGAAAACTTGATGAAGAATGAATTATTTTCTTTTGAACTATTGGAAATATTTTTTTATAAAACATTTGAGTTACTTTTAATGAAATAACAATATTTTGATCTAATTATTTCACAATTTACTATTTTCCAATTCAGATTGGTTTTATGTTCTTTTATAATTACATGGATGAATATTTAATTCTGGATTATTTCATTTGTTATATTTCTAACATTTGAAGAAATATAGATTTCTTTCCCATTTTTTTAAATCATAAGGGGGTGAGTGGGTATTTTACAAATAGGGAAATAAATTTATAAAGGCGGAGAGTTTTATGAAAAGGAGGATTAAGATATTTTAAGGGGGAGTATTTTCATCACATGGGATAATGTTTTATCGAAAGGGGGATATATTATCCCAAGGGGAATTGCATTTTATTAAGGGGATATTTTTCAATAAAATAAGAACTATTTTATATAATCCCATCATATTCAATATCGTATTTAGAATATTTATAAACTCTGGGTGAGTTAAGGTTTATCAAATAACTCTCAATATGAAGTTATTTAGATAATAAAGGGAATAATGTTTTCAAGTTATCTTTCACATATGTTTGGGGGTTTCTGATTTGAAAAAATAGGGAGATTGTCGAGTCATAACTTCTAATTCTTAGTTTTCCATTCATTTATTTTTATAAATAATAGAAACCTTATTAAAACATGTTTACTAATTTTTTTTGAACCATGAGTTTTAGTATGTTTTTGTTTAAAACATTATCTATTACCATACAAAAGAATTTATAATGAATTGCGAATATAAACATAATATTTTTCATCGTGATCATCAGATAGATAATGTGTCTAATAAATCAAAATTAATTTTATTTAGAAGATAAGTTAGAATCATGTCATGTATCTCGTTCTAGTAGAAGTCATGACAAGCAAACTAATAATGGTAAGGATAAAATTAGACAAAATCTAATAAGGATTATAATATTGAAAATAGATAAGATTTCCATACATCTAAACTAAGTATACAATCATAATATATATAATTAATTATATCAAAAGTAATATATTTAATTTGATAATGGTGTTAATTAATATGATGTTGGACATTTAGTTACAAATGAGCTATCAAGTTACGTCTATCTGAGGCCATTGAAAAAAACTCAAAAGTATGACCAATGAAGATTCCCCTTTAAATAGAGAGTCATTTGAAGATTTTGTAGTAGATACAATTTATTTCTGAAGTCTTGTGTAGATGTCTTAGCATGAATTTCTCATTATTAGTCATTGGAATTCATTATAGAGTTATCATTCGAAGGAATACTTGTCATGTTTTTTCCTTAAGAACCTTTTGATTTTTATTATGTGTCCAATCATTGTTTTGATTAATAGATTTGTGGGATATGAATATGGTGAATCATATCTATCAGATCAATTTATTCTGAGGATAAGATGAAAATTCCAATCATCGAGTCGAGGGATTTTGGGGATAAGAAGACTAAAAAATTCTTGATTTTCATATCTGGGGATTTCCTGGTAAGGAAATAAAAAATTTACTGTAAGTATATATTACTGGATACTTTAGTCAAGGTTATTAACTAACTTAGTCTCTAGGTTAATGGAGATTAAATCTTTTGAATATAGATTGAAATTAATTCTTACTCTTGTGAGCTATGGTATTACCTGTTTTTAGAGGATTGTATTATGCTATTATTCTTATAGATATTATTTATTGACACTATTCTTTATATATAATTGTTTTTTGATATAAATTTGAATATTATGAATAATAATACTTTTCATTAATCATTTATTTAGTGATTATGATTATTTTTTTAAATATAATTAGATGTATTATGATTCTGATTTCATTACATTGATAATTAGACAGAATCTAAGTCCAATAAAGTAACTTTAAGAGGCTTTGTGTCTTGTTTAGATTAAATATTTTGAACTAAGTTTAAAAAAAAATTCATGACCCATATTATAAGTATACCCATCTAAGATAATTCTTATGATCCTATTATATTTTCCATTGAAAGAACATTGAGTGAAGAATCCATTACCTTTCCCTTTGTTTCCACACACTTCAATTGTTCATAAGGTTTGTATTTGGGAGTTTTATGACTACAAAAATAAATGGGTAACATTATAATGTATTTATAGCGAGAAAATTTTCAAGAGGATTTAGTTAAAAACTAAATTTGAGTTGTGTGAAAAAAGGTTGAAGTGATTCCTTTTTTATTGGTAAAAAATAGTGGTTTATTTTCAAATATTTATTGTTTATGATTTTTAAGGGAAATTTTAAAATTGAAATAGGGAACATATGAGGAACATTAATGATAATCTATGAAATTTTATATCTATATAAGTCATTATTTTTTTTATAAATTTTTTACGGTTTAAAAATAAAATTTTCTTATTATAGTTTTTTTCATTGTTATTATCAATACATGACTTTAAAAAATGATGACCAAAAATAAATTCAAATTAATCTATTAGATCATATCAAAGGCATTGTAAATACCAATAAAATTCATATATAATCAAAATCATTAAAATAATTTAATTTTTATAAATTTTTATCATTTATTTAATTTTCTTAATGTTTTTATATACGTCAGGACATCAGAACACAAGTGTTTTAAAAAAGTATATTATTTTTAAAATAAAAAATGAACTACTAACATAATTTATTTATAATTAATTTTTATCATTCTAATTCATTTTTATGGTATATAAATAATCATTTATATCTTGAAAACATAATTAGTATGTTATGTTGAATTTTCACACCTCACACAAGAATTGCAAAAAAGTTTGGATAATATTCTTATTATACAACTATAATGGTTCAAACTATTTATAAATGAATAATTAATACATAATATTTAATATATAATTCATGAAAATAATTTTTTCCTTCTCAATTATTTTTATTAGGACAATAAATTTCAATTTTCTAGTGCTTTGCAAGCACTATGTCGATACTGAAAATGATTTTCATATTTATTACTAATATATTATAATTTTCATTTATTTATTTTTTGAATCGTATTTATATTATATTATAATGTATTTGTCCTTAAACGAAATTAAAAAAATTATGAATCATATTTATGTCATGGTAACTTAATAAAACATACAGTATCTCATAAAAACAATAATTTTTCCCTATTCACCAAAATTTGAGTATAAACACTCCAAGAAGGTAATTGATTTAAAATATAAACTTTAAAACATTAATTAACATTTATTTAGATCAATAAAAATCATTCAAGTCCATAAATTATAAAAAAACATCAAATTTAATACTTGGAATTCTATTTCCTTTTTTACCAGCTTGTAAAAACATTGCATTAATGATTTGTAAGAGTTATAGGTAGTCATATATCTTCTAAAAGTTTAATATAATATTTTTACCATATATATAAAATTATAATAATAAATTTAAAATTTTAGTTTTATTCATAATTTTTTTTAGTGCATTGGATAAAATATTTATGTTTATTAAAATAAAGAGTGGCAGGTTGTTTTTAAACTTTACTTAAATAATACTTATGTAATTGTCAAAGAAATTTGGAATTAAGATGCCCTTTATTTGCGTAATAGATGATTATGGACGAACTATACTCCTAAAATAAGATTATAGAATTTCTTTTTGAGATTACAAGGCATTATTCCATTGTTTTAACCGGGGTTAAGCCGTTTTACGAAAACCAAGGTGAGAAATCTTTCTATGGTTACTATTCATTACAACTAAAAATAAAATCAATATATTTAATTTTTTTAACATAATGATTCCATTTTTAAATATTCAATTTTGAGAATCGGAAGAAATCAATTTCAATAAAAATGTGTAAAACAAAATGAAATACAGTTTTTAGCCAAATGCATTTTATGACAAAATAATAAACTCATACAAAAAGCAGACATAAATCATATAAATATTTAATTAATTTAAGTATATATATTTTAATAATAGATATGTTACTTTGATATCAAATTAAAATAATAATGAGACTTTTTTTATGAAAAGAAATGACAATTTTATAAAAAAATGTTATTTTTCACTATTAACTGAAAAATAAATATTTTTAGGAAAATCACATACTTTCACACTAACATAATTTTGATAATATTTTTTTTAAACAAATATTATTTTTATAAAATAAAAATTATAATATTATTGGAAATTAATTATTTTTATCCCAACTAGGTTAAATGCACAAAGGGGTGGGGAGTGAATCAGGGTATGATAGATTACAATATACCCCTTCAGATCTTGTTTTGTTATTAAACAAAAGACTATTCTCCCCATTTTACTTTGAAATGTTTGAAAATAAATGAAAGAATGCATGAGAAAAAAAATCACTTGGTTCACCCTCACTATGCATTATCCATGGAGCATACAACGACAATGTAGCGATGTACCAAATCTGCTAAGGCTTATTTAAAAAATAAGGTTTGGGCTAGATTAATTATATGTATTGGATCACTGCATTTAAAATATTTAGGGAAGACTCACTTTACCTCTTTTTTTACAACCAATCACAATATAAAAGTTTACTGCAATCTCAATTGATGTTTTATCACCCCCCGTTTAGAAGAATATTATTTAATCACATGAATAAATATGTTTCACACCTCATTTAGCACATCATTAAGTTAGAATTTAATCCAATTATTGAATAAACCTATAAGAAAAATTACTATGAAACAGTTGAGATGTTCAATATTTTTCTTTTAGGGAACCTTTTGGATACCTTAAACAAAAATTTACCACTTTTCACATAACATTTCGGTTTAGTCATTGAAGAACCATATTTTTTCTACATTTATTGGATTGTCACAGAACTATATCTTATGTGAAAATCATAAACTTTTCATGAAAATCCAATGGTCATGCAGAAAAAATTTCATTTCTACATACAAAAATCATTTGAGGTGTTCCTTCAGGAAACTATTTTTCATGAAACTCTTACACTTTGTGTCCAACTCTTGTGCTATTCATAGCCCTAATTTTCTCTATGGGTTGAGCTACAAAAATGGTCTTGTTTGAAAAATACTTTAAAAATAGCCTCTATGGAAACTAATTCACGTTTTGACATTATATTTGGCACATAAATCTGTTTCAAAGGTGTGCACAACTCTATCTCTTAAGTTTCACAAAACCTTCATTCACACACTTTCTGAACTTGTACGCAATACATTCCTTTACCAAATATTGGGATAATGTCCCTAAATCCTCACTTGAATGAAAATTCACAAAACATTTTCACCATTTTAAAAAAAAATTCTATATTAACTGGGAAATAATTCCTTCTCCAAAAAAACCTTCGTCAATCCTCCACCGTTTTGACTGAAAATTTTGGAAAACACTAGGAAATTACATCACCTTGTATGCACAATTTAATGTACCTCCCCCAGAGCATCCATTCCTTTGTCTTGTACGTTTTTCAAAATAAATTGTTAATAATATATATGGAACTCTAGAACTAATCTAAATGTCTTTCTCTTTAAAAAAACACAATCAACCTGAAAACACTATAATATTGCCTTGATATATTATTTCCCAATAATTATATTATCTATGAACAACAAATAAATAAAAAAAAATTTATAATAATTTTTTTTGATTCTTAAAATAAATTTACTAAAAATTGAGCTATTGTTTATTATGTATTAATCAGTAAATTTTTTATTATATAAATATTTTTGTCATATTTAACATAATATGGTTATTACTATCCATTCCTAGAAATTTAATGTCTATGTTATATCGGTCACATTTAAATTATAAAATTTCATGGTTCATTTAAGATTAGTGTTTCAAGTCATATAAATTATTGAATAATATGTGCCTTTTAAAATATCAAGGTGTTATAGATTACCCTTCTATAGATTGAATATCCATTCTATTATGATAACATATTATATGTTCTTAGTATATAACTAGACAATCCATAACTAGAATCTAATTTTTTCATGCTATCTCCAACATAAAAATCTCATAAAAGTAATAGAAGTAAAAAATTTCAAGAGAACACTTTTTATACCATATGATACTCTCTGATCACATCCCTATAACCATGTATATGGTCTTAACACTATCCAATATCCCAATAACTAGACAAAAACTTTTTACAAATTAATAAATTAAAAAGGGTTGTGATCCTCCTGTATCAAATAATATTCTAGAAAGGGTAGATGATACTCTAATCACACCTTTATTGGTGGAATATCCTGCATCAATACATCTTAGAGTAGTCTACATAGAATGAACATAACTCTCCCCTCTACCTTGGTCTCTAATTTGACACCCCCATGATTCCCCTCTACCCAACTACTACTCTTGAATTGGGGTTCCACATCCCCAATATCGTAATGAGCATCCAGTGGTACTCCATCTACATGTATTTTGAGGAGTAGGAAAGACCATCTCGGACATTAGTTCATATCTTGATCCTCTTTCTCCATTTAATTACTAAGATATATTGCAAAAACATTTTTAGGCAACCCACCATTCTATAAGTACGACACTATACAATAGAATAAAGAAACTAACAATGCTTCTGGATAACCTTCCCACACTAAAATAACTACACCTAGCGATAATAATAAGATGAAAACCCACTCCCATAACAACTCTACCGACAAATATTTAGGCTATTACTATTAAATCTATGCTTTTTTCTACCTAAATAAGAGATACCTATATTAGCTTTTGAGACTGCATATTTTCCACTCAGTTCCTGCTTCTTGTTCCCTTATTTTATGAGAGCCTGATTCATTATGATTGTGATTTATCTCATATAAAATTGATTCACCTAAAAATTTATATCATAAAGAATCTTATATTGTAAATTCTTTCCCTTGTATGTTTCATCAACTACCAAGGATAAAAGAAATAGTATATGTTGATAAAGCATCCATCATATTCTTGAACTGACAAGATACCCTATGTCAGGTGAATGATATCTTAAGACCTCCCATCCATCATCATATCTACGATGTCCCACCAGCAGATGGCCAGTCCCTATTGTATATATGAAGCAAGCTTCACCTTATAGTCTACAGGTGTGTCATAGTGCATAAAGATTATCTAGAATAATTTTTTTAGAACATAAGTTCTTAGGGACACCCTCCAAGTGAAAATAGTTGTCTCATGTAGTTGAAAATCTCTAGTTAAGCTAGATATCATAGTTATTGTGAAAGAATTATCATTATCCATGTATCTCCTTACCAATATGAAACTATTTCTAAAATGATTATCTGTCGAGTTCCTCGGATCCATAGGACGTTCTAGTTTAGATAAATTATATAATTTCTTATTAACACTCCTCTCACACTCAACTTGAAGATGACATAGATTCATTTTTACAACAAGGGTCCACACACTACTTAAAACACATGATACAGAACATGATGGAACTCAAAAGATAAAAATAAGATCAAGGAACCCCAAGATCAAGGTTTCTCTATACTTGTCTTAATGAGTGAAATGGAATATCATAATAGTTACCATTTATTACCTTTTATCAAATGAAAAAACGGATCACATTTCAAAAGTCGTGTATAAAAATATATTACACAAAATAAATATGACCCTATTATGAATAATGCATCTCAATTTAAATCCTTACATACCTACCATGATATATTCATACTCATCTAATTCCAAAATATCCTATTACTAAAATACTAATAAAGAGTTTCATCACACAAAAGGTGAATCAACTAAGGTGATTTAATATTCAAAGAGTAGCAAATGGGAAAAACAAATCACAATCCCTTCCCTATGAATTTAGGTTTCCCCTAGAACAAGGGTTAACTACTCCCAGGAACATGCTTATTTCCTAGACTCATGTCTATGTTTCCAAAATAGTAAAGAAACATAAAATACCAACTAAGATACCACTTCATAATTACCATCACTTGATACTCCATCATGTGACTAAATTGAGTCACTATAGGATATCATGTTTTCATCCTAATATTCTAGAGGTTATTGGATATTAGCAAGGGTGTAAGGAATATAATGGGGAGACTATACCCTATGGTAGATATTTTCCTTAAAATCATAATTCATATGAATAATCATCATTTTAATCGGATCATAATAACGGATGAAACCAAAATAATCCCTATAATATTAAAAAATCATGTCTTTCCATAATTTATGCCAAGCTAAATGACTTGTTCAATGTCATGAATTTAAACTAAAAACATAATATAAATAAAGACCCAAAAAACTAATATTTTGAATCCCTTACTGGGTCCTATCTCTTTTCTCTAATCCAATACATTAAATAAATCAAATAATTTATAGAAAACATTCTTTTTTCCAAACCCAGATCCAATAATTCTAATCATGTACTAAATGTTACTCAAAGAGTATGTGAGTATAACTTAATATAATGACACAAATGTTGTCTAAAAAATCTAATAGGAATAAATTAGTCATGAAATTATAATGTTAAAAGGGTATTTATTCTAAAATTAAAGTGTAACATGAAATAAACCTGCCAAACTTCAAGCTTGGAGTTGAAATGTGTGGTCAAGAAAAGCTACTCTGACACGATTCTTTGAGTCCCTATCATTTTAAAATAGTTCAATAAATCAAAGGAAAACCATGTAGATATCATAATCCCAACCCTAAAGGAATACATGTCTACCCTAATGTCATATCGCTGATGAAACTCCATATCGAACCAAATATATCATTTTTTAAAGCACTCCATGCCAAAACTATGGTTTTATGATAAGAAGGAACACCATTTTCAGCCCATAATTTCATCCAGGAAGGAATACCATATCATACCTAATATTTCATTCTAAAAGGAACTATATATCTAACTTATAATTTCTTATAAGAATGAATTATAAGAAAAAACTATAAATTCATCAATGAAGGAATACAAAAAATAGTCCATAATTTAATTTGTAGGCATTAAATTAAAATGGATTCACAATAAGACAATGTAAAACATCCCATTTATAATAAAAGAAACAAACATTAAAAACACATTTTTAATGAATTTATTATTTATCTCATCAATTACCCAATTTATCATGCCATTTACCCCATTTACCAAATTTATGATCTTAACCTAATAGAAGTCCATTATAAATTTAAAACATGTTAATAATTGCTACAATTGTCCTAACTATTTTGAATTCACATATATTTTAAGACAAATTACCACTTCATATCTCATTATTTACCAATTTCATCGAGACAAATTACTAATACCAATTAAAATTCACATTAATTATTTTTAAGTAATGTAAATTATTCTGAAACTATAAAGCATTACTATAATGTTAAAATATTTACATTCCATTCTATCTTCCCAAATCACATGCCGAACCTATTCACATTCTTAAGAAAAATCGTCAAATTTTTCCAAATAATCTAGTGAAATCTAGGTTCTTTCCTTTATAGTTACAAACATGAGGAAAGGTTGCCACACCCCTCTAGTGTCCACAAGTCATATCCTCAATTAAAATATACCCAAAAATGTCTATGGGAGGTCCCTACATAGAGTTACACCAATGTATTGGTCTACCAATTAGGTTAGTTCATACACAAAGAGTACCTATATGAACACAGTTACTATATATATTGAAATTAAATGAAATAGAAATTAGAGAGTTATTATATACCACACAGAATAAAAGAACATAATATAGAGAAATTACTAAATGATTAAGGTAGAACTATGTTCCTATTTTGTTTATTCAACAAACACCATGAAACTCTATCAGCCTAAGAGAAAAATCCTAGATCTGGGTATTTTAGTCATCATATACGGTTCTCCCTATGGGAAAATTATATAAAATATAGGCTAAAAATAACAAAGAGGATTATCTTGAATATTTAGGCCTATAAAACAATGATCCAATGAAATATACATTTGCATAAAAAGGAATTTAAAAGGACACCAAATATTGGGATGAAATTTGAGCGAAGTGGGATATAGTGAAATGAGATACATAGGGAATGAAAGAAATTCATTGAAAATTCTATTCACTACATGAATTTTGTATTAACATTAGGAATACATATATTTACACATACACTAATATAAAAGTCACCTCATCTTTGAAGCCTCAGAAAAAACACTTCATGAATGAAATAACATATCATGATAATAAAATCAATAATGTTTTCCCAAAACCATGAACATCCTAATTTAATTTTAAGGGGTATTCCTAGAACCGTTCTTGTCATGAAATGATAACTCACAACATGAATATTTCCCATATCTAGACATTATATTCCCCACGAATTTACCTTTAAAAATATCTGAACCAGTAACCTAACTTTGTACATGGGATGCATTAATAAGGACAAAAAAATTTAATATAACTAATGTAGGTTTAATAAAAAAATAAAAGTTAATGTAACTGGAAATGATGGGATCTTACAAGAGGGAAGAAAAAGGAGGAACCATACCATTTATGTTTTACTGATTATTTTGAAGACCAATAGTGTTCTTGATGTTCATAAAAAGTGTATAAATAAAAATATACTGACCCATATACTCATAAAGGAGGATAATTCTTCATAGGGGGTGAAGAAAACTAAAAAAATGAGTTACTTCTATAAACATATCAAGATATGTTAATTTTTTTATTTTGGGTGTATAACTAGTTGAATATTTATTTTAGTGATTAGACTATATAACTAGTTTCTAATATGAAGATTTGTTGTTGGGGTGATTAACCAATTAATAAGAAGTTATGTTGAGATTATTTTGTGATTAGTTTTTGGGTTAAGTGACTGGAGGGTATTTAATTTATTTTTTTGTATTATGTTGTCGAGGAATAAATCACATTCATACTCATATTTCTTATTCGTCGAAGTTGTTTGGAAAATGATTTATACAACTATTAATATGGGTTTTAGTAGTTATGTATCATAAAATGAGTTTATCATTCAAGATGTTAAAGTAATTATACTCACACCGTAATTCATGTGATTACAATGTATAATTTTTCAAATGAAAATTGTTTGTGCTATATTATATACACAACCACATAAAGATGAATGATTTGGTTTTTGGTGGACCTATTTATTGGTTGGACTCCACACTGTAATGAGTTGGAACAATTGTAAATAATTAAGGACATAATTTCAATGTCCTTAGAGTATCGTAGTCATATATTATATAAAGGTGTAACCACATCACGCTAAATTTAACGTGAAATTCCCATGCCTTGGAAGTAGAACCATGCCACAAAAAGGATAAGTACTTTTTTTTGGTTTCATGGGAAATTTAAAGGATTACACACTTAGAGTAAGGTGATTCATACCATAGTAAAGCGTTACACACTACAATGGAATATATGATTTCATTTTTTTAACTAGAACTTTGAATTCCTCTACATAGCTGTACAATTTCATCAAAAAATGTATTTTAATAGTTAAAAAATATATTTTGTGAACTACCATTCCATGTTGTAAATTATAAGGATACTTCATAAAGGATGTAAAACTAGGTAGTTTTGATAATTTTTGAGGGCTTAGTATTTTTTAAGAGTTTTGGTGTTTATTTATCCCTATAATTACGAGCAATTTTAATGTTGTGGTTAAGATCAAATGGAATACGATCAAAGGGATTTTTTTAATAAGAGTATTTTAATATAAATTCAATATTCAAATATTAATTATTAGAAGATGTCACCACTATATAGATATGTGTGTGATTATTAATGATATGATAGAATAGTGGGAAGAATAACAATTTTAAGTGTTGAAAAGATGTTTAAGATTTTGGAAAAAATGGAAGACTTATTCTGTATCTAGTATATAAGAATGAAAGAAGAATAAAATAATTGTGGTTGTGTACTTGTGTTGTACATTAAAATTTCAGAAGAAACTTGTTTATATGAAATTTAGAAGGAGAAGTTTTTATTGCTTTACCCTATGTAGATATAGAAGAGGTTGAATTAATGAGAACATTCACTTACATAAAGGGATTTTGATTGGTTTATGACTCTTCAGTGGTTACCAACATTTTTCATTATAAATTTTGGGATGTACATATATAAAAGAAACATAAAAGAATAACTAGATCACATGTAAGTTTGATCTTCAACGCTATAACCAAATTTTTTGTACTAAGATAATGATTCAAGTGAGAAGTGTGATCCTAGAGAAATCCATATCACAGGAATGTCTATCCATGTTTTATTGAGGTGATCTATGAAAATCTTATTTGTTCTATTGTTGTCAAGTTCATGTGGATGAGAAGATATATAATATAACTAAAAATTTACAAGGGGTGAATTTTATTTTTAAATTCAATTTAAAATGAATTTAGATAATGGGTTCACCCCCCTCTTCGTTGGAGTGTCTCCTTGAACCAGTTTACTTATCAATTGTTTTGATAATTAAAAATATCATTGTGTTTAGTTATTATAATAATTTTTTAGAGTTTATTTATTTATTTGTTATTCATTATTTATTATTTAACCATACCCCTTCATTGTAATCTTTGTTTTCCCATTATATAATCTTTGTTTTAAAATTTCATAATATGGTATAATATATATTTAATGTTACAAATGATTTAGAAATCATTAAATAAGTATTATAAGTTTTATGTTCCCCCTTAAACGAGATTATAAGTACCGTTAAGTGATCATTGTAATCATTATTCTACCTTTACATGAGGCTCTTATATACATCGATATATTTTTTAAAAATATGGACTCAACTCTATGTAGAACTAATCTTACATTTATTCATATCCTATAAACCTTTACACATCATATATAAATTTCAACATATACTTATAAAACATGTTTTAACTATTTTTTAACCATATGCAGCACATGTAATTCCTATATTCCATTAAATTTTTTTGTTTTACCTATATTTATTCCATTTTACCATTATGTAACCTTCAGTAAATTTATGTTACAAATATATATGCATCTGGTTACCTTTACACATGGATGAATCTAACCCTTATGTAAATATGGTTTTATAGTTTACACTATTTTTACGATTTAGATAATATAATGATTCCCGGTATGTTTTAACTAACATTTTAATTATTTTAAACATTATATAAATTGATAAAAATTTTATAAAAACCAATAAATATTTTTATGTGTCTTAAAAATATTTATATGATGATCAATTGATATACTTCATTTATAAATAAACGTACGACATGAAACTCATCAAATTTTAATTTTTTATTATTTTTAAAATTTTTAAATTCATATTAGATATTAATAAAAATGTTCAAAATTGGTATAGTTTATTATATAGTGTTACTAATTTTTTAATTTGTTCATATCAATATTATTTAATTAAATATATATTTAAATTTTTAGTTTTTAAAATACCATTGTATGATTATAATGGGATTTATATTGACTAATTTTTATAGTGTTGGTTTACTATTCTAATGATTTTTTTGATTTTTTTATGTTTTTTAATTTTTCCAGTGATTTTTATATAATGAAAATATTTCTCCCTTTTTCTTCTATAATTTTAGTGATGATCTTTTTATAGTTTTTTTAATTTTAAATTATGTAATTATCAACCTGGAATATATGACTTTTTTATTTTTAGAAGAGAATTTATCATTTCCAAAAATGTGTTGGTGAAATTCATAAATATAGTTACAATACATCTTTGATGTGATATTAGTACAAAATCATTTCATTTTTTCTGGTTGTAACTCACATATTTGAATTCTGAATCATTTATATAGTGTCTACAGTAGTCTAAATTCAATGTTGTAATTTGGTTTTAACTCACCATAAAAAATTCTGGTGTCATGGTTACATTTCCACTAAAAAATGTAGGCATTAATTGGGTAATTATTCCCATAAAAAATAAGGTTAGTCCACAAGGTATCTATGATAAAGTAGGGAGGTATAAGATTAAAATATATCAACCTAGGACTGGTCTACTATAAAATTTTCACTTCTTATTTATTTTATTTTTTACTTTTAATTAGATATGCTAATTACGAGTGATAATTAATTTTGTTAATAAATTAATATCCTTAAAATTATAAGCGGGGTCTATTCACCATACTCATGTATATTTCCATCAATGAATCTATCCTAACACATGTATAAAAGGGTGATATTTTTAGGAGTTTTTATTTTATCTCAATTTTCTATTTGAAAAAATAACACTTGGTATCAGAGGGTATACCTTCTTAATGAAATTTTAGCTTTTTTTTATATATTCTAATTATTATCAAAGGTTTAACATAAATTGGTAGTTTAAAATTTGCTTATATTTATATGATTATTTCTTTTTGAGATAAATTTTATCATAGTCTTTAACTAGGGAAAGGAAGAATCAATTTTAGTGACAACTAGTCCAAAAGTAAAAAACTATGGAATACGAAATTTAATCGGGAGGGTATGTAAAATCATCAAAAGAAAACAATATTCTATTAATGTATATAACATAATTAAACCAGATGAGGTTAGTAATTTTTGAACTTTTATATTTAAAAGTATAATTTTAGATGATGTTAATGATAAGTATCAAGAACAACATCATAAAATTATGGATTTACATTTATCTATTGAGAGGAAAAATAAATTTACAAAAGAAAATAAAATGTTATCTATTGAAGTAGAAAGTTTAATAAATTGTCAAATTGAAATATAAAATCATATAGATTCTAAATATATGATTAAGTATTTTTTTATAATTATAATAATGATGAATAAATTAAATTTAATTACATATTAAATGATTTTTATGGAGTTCAAAAATATCTTTGGATGCATATGGAAGAAATTTAAATGTTTATAAATTATGTTTCTTATAGTAGTAGTAATTTTTATAATGATGATAAATTGAGAAGTGATGTGGATACATTAATGAATGTAGGAAATTTCTTGAAAAACCCTATATTAATGAAAACTGTTTCAAAATAAAACCTCGATCATCTTTGTTAGTCTAAGAAGTGCAATATTTAAATGAAGAGTGGATGTTCATTGGTCATTTTATTCAGATGGGTATTTTTCAGAAATTATGATTATGATTATTAATTATAATTATTTCAATATATTATACATACAGAGGCTTATATTCCATAATATTCATTAAAAGTTAAGAGGAATAACCCTTATGTAGTATGGGTGCCTCAAAAGTTTTCTTAAAACCTATCATTTCAAAACATTTTTAAGTTACTAGGTAATTTTTTTATGACCACCAGTCATATTAATATTGTTTTATCATATGGTACATTGACTGGTATTTTTATAATATATTTCATTTTGGATAGTTAGAATTTATTCTATGTTTCAATTTTTGGTTTATTGTCATGTGTTAACTATTGGTTTTTTAAATTCCTTAAATTTATTTTATAATTTCTGAAATATCATTTAATTTATTTTTGTTCCTCCATTTAATTTTTTTTTGCTTTTGAAAAGCATTAATTTTGGGGGAGTTATCTATTTTTGTAAAAAAATTATTTAACATATTTGGAGTTTGTTTTTTATGATGTAAATATTATATTTTGGGAGAGAAAATGTTTTTTCAATTTGATAATTTTTTATTATTAATTTTAAAAATTGGTATAAATTATTTTTTCTAATTTTAAATAATTTTAATCAATAAATCCATAAAGGGGTATAAAATGATGTTTTTAAAATTAAAATCCTTTTAATCAAAAATAAAAAAAGGGGTTGAAGTCTTGAAAATGATATTTGATTTGTATTTATTAAAAGTGGTATATTTTTATAGTTTCAAGTTGAAAAAATTTATTTATTTATTATTTTGATATTCAAAAATATTATTATTTTTTATAGTAATATTTGTTTGAGTTTAATTATTTTTTTATTCATAATTTATTATTTCCCCTTATGAATTATTTATATTTATAATTTTCTCCTTTCATGAGCTTGGTTGTATCCTTACATAACATGTTTTAATTTCTCTTCACCATTACACATGTTTTAGAAACCTATATGTAAATCTAATCATTTTCTTGTTACCCTTATGTGAGATTTAAATTACACTGATGTTAGCTTTGTTGTCTTTTTTCTACCATTATGTGAATATCCTATCTACCTTTATACTAGTTTTATAAATATAACATTCCATTATGAAATATTCACTTTACATTTATAGATATCCTAGAAACATTTGCGCAATATATGAAAAATGAAACATGCCATTACATAACATATTTAAATTGCATTGTACCCATATACAGTGCATAAAATTCCATTATACCCTTACACGGTGTATGCTTTACCTTTATACAGGCTGTTGAATTCTCATCTTACCCTTATAAAATCTTTATAAAATAAAGTTTACTCTTTTATATGTATCTTGTTGCCTTTTTTCCTAATTTAAGCTTACCCTTACATAAATATGGTTTTCCTGTTTACACTATTTTCCCAATTCTATAGATATATTGATTTGATTTAATTTTTAAATTAGTGAATAAATTGTTTTAATCATTCTATATATTCATAATAACTATGTATAATAAATGTGTAATGTTTCTTATGGATTTTAGACATATTTATATTAATATCAATGGTTTTTTTTAATTTACACATGAAATTACATCTTGAAAGATAAAAAATTTAATTATACAATTTTACTTATTTTGTTCGTTATGAATGTTTTTAAATTCTTGTTAGATGCTAATAAATTTATTGTAACTTTTTTTAGTTTTCAATATATTGTTATTCATTTATAAATTTCTTTTTATCTATTAACATTTATTCTATAAATTTATAGGTTTTAAATTTTAATTAATTTAATTGTTTTATTATCATGATATTTTATTTGAATAACTATTTTGGAGTTATTTTAATATTATAAGGATAATTTAAATTTGGTTTTAATTGATCGTTGTGTTTAATTTTATTTTGATTTATTATCATGTAATGATAATATTTCTCTTTCTCTCCATCTCTTTGATAATTTTAGCGATAATTTTGTATTAGTTTTTTTTTAATTTTTAATTATCCAAATTATCAACATGGAGATGTTTAATTTCTTATTTTAAAAGGAAGTAAATAATTTATCCAAAAGATTTGGTGGTATAAAAAAAATATAGAAACGTTAATTCTTCGACATGGAATTATATTTTTAGGTGATACTGGGTAAAACATGTTGGAGTGTGATTATATGAGGTGCAATGATCTTATACATGTGAAAATATTCTCCCATTTTCTTCGTGATATAATAATTGTTATACCTAAACTTATTTTACTTCCACTAATTTTATTAGAGGAGCTTGTCCAATACTCATAAACCAATACATTTATTGAATTTTTTATCTATATATTTCATCTTGGTTTCTTATATATATGACACTTCTTTCTTTCCATCACACAATATATAACTTTTTATTTATGGTATTACATACAAAATCATTTTCTTTAATTGGGTTTTGACTCTCATATATGAAAATCAAGACCATTTGGGTTGTGACTCTAATGGTTTAATGTCAATAGTGTAATTTTATTATGAATCCCCATAAAAAATTCAGGTGTCTTGGTTATAATTCCAACTGAAAATGATTTTTTAGTTGTAACAACCCAGGTAATTATAGAATAACTTTTTTTCATATTTATTATTACTCATATGTTAAATAGTTATATTCTTTGTAAACAAATTAAGATACTCCTAAAACCAAAAAGAAAATTATTTTATTAAACTCAATTTTTATAAGGTAATATTTAAAATATTATTTTTAGATTTACATAATTTTCATTAGAAAAAAATTAATTTGATTTTTTGATAAATAATTTCAAAAATATGAAAGAATTAATATTTGAGAATTTCATAAAAATATTCATTTTTCAATGAATTGTAAAGAATAAATTTTTTTATTGTAACTATATTTTATTTAAAAGTTTATAAATTAAAAATTATGTTTTCTAGTTGTTTTAAATTTTAATTAGTTATTTTAGATTTATAACTATCCAATTATAATTTTTAAATTGATTTTATACTAGATAATATTAAAAAAACAATTAATTTTTAAAAATGAATTTTTTTTTCTGAAATATTATTTTTTATTTAATTATACCATTTTGAATTTAAATTAAATTATTAAACTTTTGTGATTTTAATTTTATTAAATAGATTCTATATTTGGAATCATAATATAAGAATTTATTAAATATGTCCCATTTACTTTTGGATGATATGAATAGTTACTTTAGTAATTTTTATTACCACGTTAAATGGAAATCATGTAGTTAAGGGAGGAAACAAAATGATTAGGATAAGAAAATGAACAGAAAACTTGACCCAATTTTATTGGATGACTAATATTCATCCCTAATCACTTAAGGGTCTATTATATGACCATTTTATTCAATTTGGATATGATTATAACCTTTATAATATTTTTTAAATTAAAGTCAAATAGGTCAAACTCTTGTTTTTAATAATTTTAATATTTTTAATATGGTATTATTTAAGAGTTATTTTTACCTATAAATATCATTTTGAAATGTAATATATTTATATTAACAGAGAAATAAAATAAATAATAAAATAAATTATATTAAAAATATTAAAATAAATAATATTTTAGATAATTATAGTTATAAAAAAATTCTCTATATGACGATGAAATTTTTATATTATAAATTTTTTTAGTGTTTTAAATATTGTGTTGATGTTTTTAAAGTCAATATAAGGAATAATATTAAATTTTACAATAATGATATTTATGGGATTTATAAATTTATGAATTTTTTAAAATAGATAAAAACATTAAAAAATCCAAAAGGTCATAATATATGGTCCCAAAAGTCATTCTATATAAAAATATGTTCTATTTGGATATCATTTCATGTATAATAGTCTTACTAAAGATTAATATTTTGAGAAATTCCTAGAGTGCCCCCCAATCTCTTATAAAAGGATACAACTTATTCCCAATCATTCACTCTTAAAATCCATTCTGGTTTTGAAAAACCATTCCAAAATCCCTTACTAGAATACCTCCTCTCATTGTAGAGTCCTTATTTTAGGAAGTACACAGACCATAATGATCTTAAGGTGTTAAGAAAAGGAGGTTGTTCGAAGAAGATGTATCATTTTAATTAGTCTATTCTATTTTTTTATTCTTCCACCTCCATAAAATATTATTTAACTAGGATAAAATAATAAAACTATTTCATCCATATACTAATATTTTATTATGTTTTGGACACGACCCGTTTCTACCCCCTTCTATCGAATGTGAAAATAATACATCGTCTATGTGTACCGCAGTCTACCACCCCACGAACCGATGCAATTCGATTTCCATCAACATCTCTCAACAGTTGTTATAATTATGTAACTAATGTTTATATATGATATTAATGATGTATTTTTCATTTATAAAATATAATATATCACTCACATTTTTACCTTTCCTTGAACATAAAAATGATAACGTCACTTGCACATATGAGTGGACTACCACCTCCACGAAGTGATGTGCTGCATTTTCAATCACCACAACACATGGATGATATTTATAAGTATATTCCAAGAATTAATATATATATATATATTATTCTTTCAAGATAAAATAAAACTTGCTATCCTTCGATAACGATCATTGAAAAATGAAAATGTTACTCATGTATACGTATGACCTTCCATCTCCATGATTGTAACTTAGTTTATTGTTCATATCCATTTTTAATGGATGTATTTAAGAGTATATTTTTTTGAAATTATATTTATTTCATGATTACTATTCTATATATGATGTTATAATGACCTATTTGAGCAATATCGACCAACCGAAATCATGTTGGACTTATGAACTGAATCTCATCAAATCATCGATCAGGAATTTAAATAATTATGAACTAGTTATAAAATGGTAATAAGTGAAATAAAAAGTAAAATAAACATGAAAATGGTTACTAAAAATGTAAATCATTAACCTATGTTTTTTATTCAAGAGGATAAAAAAAATACATGAAAAAGCAGACTCAAGTTAATAGATTTTATTTTAAAAATCTACTTTTAATGTTACTATTTAAACTATTTTTTAAAAGTAAAATTTAATCATTTTTTTACTTATACTGAATATCCAAATTTTCTAGTTTTCATGATGGCATAATGAATTTATTCTTTCATGAAATGTTTACAAGGCTCTTTTCATAGAATGTTTTTTCTTTTTGGATATTATAATAAGTGATTTTGAAATAAGAATGTTATTTTCCACAAAGAATGTTTTTAAATGAAATTTTTCATATTTAATGATTATGTTATAGTTATTGGTAATTATTTATGATGATAGGTGGTTCCATTATAAACTAATAATGGATGGTTTGATGATAGAAAAAGGATGGGTGGGCATGTTATTAACCAATGAAGGGTGGTTTCGAGATAAACTAAACATGGGTGGTTATATTTTAACCTCTAACATATTGGGAACACATCAGTTAGATGTTACCCATATTGGTTACTCTATTCATAATAGTGATATGTAAAATTATGTCCCATGTTATCTAATTAATTTTTATGGGCTTGATTATTAGTTTTTACGGAAGTCATTGGACTTAAAAAAGGAAGTATAATGATTTTTTTCCAAATATGATTCCTTTTAAGGGTAAAAATGGCATTTCCTTATGGAATTTTTTTTATAGGTTTTAATTGGAATAATTTTTTTCGTTATTTTCTGTCCCTTATTGATATTTTTGAGTCCATTTCACATTTTAAAAAGTTTCTAAATTGGGTAAAGGGAGAGTAGGGACAATGATGATGCCTAAAAAAACTGTGAAATTTTATCTTAAAAAGAAATCATGTTTTCTTTTTAAATGTTTTTGAATTGTTAAAAAATATATAATGAGAAGAAATGCATAATTATTAATATTTAAATTGTTATTTATGAATTGTGACCAAATAATAAAAAATATTACCTAAAAAGATCCTCTAGATTTTAAGAATGTTATTTCTTGATTAATGATACTAGAATATGAAATGATTAAGGCCGAGTCCATACAGTTGGTATAAGAGGAAAAGGATTAGATAAATTTTGTGTTTAGAAAAATTATAATATAATACCCTTAAAATCTTTTATATAATGATTACGTTGAAATGTTATATAATTTAAAGATTACCATGTTTCATAGAAAAAACTATGTTGTTTCCGAACAGTTCTCTACATAAGAAATAGAGAAGCTATTGTAGGATAGAACTAAGAAGACTATAAAATTCCATACCAACTTCCAAAAATGATTGAAATTGGAATTTATTTTGGTAGTAATGGATTTTTTAAGGAAGGATATAAATGGTGGTGGAATACATATTATAGAGAATTAAGATATATCATTATGTAACGTGACAATAGAAGATAATTTCATGAGACAACAACATCTGCCATTTAGTAGAACCATTTATCCAGTGGTAGCCGAAGGATGGATTAATGCCCAATAAAAAATATTTGATGTCATGGGGGATGTTCAGAACATCAAAATTTAACACTATTATTTTTAATATTAATATGATAAATAGTGGTTTTTGGTTAAGAGTAATAAAGATAAATATGATATTTATTCCATGGAATTGTATTCTTTTAAGAATATTTTTCGAGAAAAATATTTTTCTAAAACTGTTTAACTGAAATTGGGGAAACAATTCCTGGAACTAAAGTAGAATGATAATAATTCTATGGTTGTTTATGAAGCCAATTTTACAAGACTCGATAACTACATAACATATTTTTTTGGGAAATTAATTTAAAAATCAATTTATTTTAATCTAGTTTGAAAGAAATTTTATGAAGAGAATAATATTCAAGAAAATTTAAATGTTATGAGAAACTTGTTCTCTGTGATGAAAAAGTTATTATGGAGATTGATGACATGTTTATTCCTTGTAATTACAAGATTAAGAATCATCCAAGTTTGTAGTCATTAGGGAATTATTTATCAAAAAAAATTAAAGGCATGAAAATTTAATTCATATCTTGTGAAAATGGTTGTAAGAAGAACCCTGTGTTATGTCTCCTAAAATCTAGGAAATTCTTTCTATTTGAAAATTTTAGTCACATGGCTCATAAATGTAAGGAAAATGAGAATAAAAATAATGAAAAATGATAGAATGACAATTTAATTAAAATTATTTGGGATATTATGATACCTTGTACATGAAGTTAGTAACTCAAGAAGGAAATCATCACGACTGAAAGAAAAAAGGCATGTAAAAATAATGGTATACCACTACAGCCAATGTTGGGATGTCAAATGAATTGGTGATCGGTATGTTACTTGTGTACTAAAATCATTCCAATAGCCTATTGGATTTTGGATCACATTCTTCTTTAATTTCAATGAAATTTTCTAGAATACTCAAAATATCTCATCATGAACGTATAATGTAACTTTTGTTAAAAAACAGATGGGAATGTTAAAGAAACCAAGATATATATGACTCTTTCTATTTCAATCAGCCAAATGGTATTTCTTATAAATCTTGTTGAAGTACTCATATTTGAGTTTTACATTATTTTGGGTATGGATTGGATGTCAATTTGTCATCTTAAGAAAGATTGAAGAGTTAAAAAATATTTATAAATTATTTTTTATCTTTAATAACCTAATAAAATGTTGAGAAATTGATTAGATGTTTCAATGGAATATACTTAGTAGATATCATTTAAAATAGATAAATATATTAGATTAGTTATGTTTCAGTTGTGAAGGAATATATAGATGTTTTTACTGATGATTTTCTTGGTGTTATTTCTACTCAGGCGGTTGAGTTTACTATTGACATAGTCCAGGATGCTAAGTTTATTTCATGAACTCCTTATCTAATGTCTCATTAAGAACTCTTGGAACTACAAAATTAATTTCAGGAGTTGTTAGGTAAGGTTTTATTTTATCCATAACATCATGATGGTTGTGATTCTATTTTTTTATTAAAAATAAATATGGTTCCATGAGGATTTTCATCGATTATAGACGGAATAACATCACTGTTAATAAAAATTATCATTTATATCCTATCAATGATTTATTTTATTATCTTTAGGTAGCACAATACTTTTCAAAGATTGATCTCTAATAATGTAACCATAAGTTAAAGGTGATGAAGAGAAATATTCAAAAGATTATATTTTAATCTAGATATAGGGATTATGAATTTGTAGTTTTTTTTAGTTGAAAAGATCTCCCACATATTTATAGATCTAATGAATTGAGTATTCCATGATTATTTCGATAATTTTATATTTCATTTCATCTTTGATATATTGGTCTATTCAAAAAGTTATGAGGATCATGAAAACATCTAAGTATTTTTATGAAGACCCATAAATAAATGAAGTTATATGAAAAATCTAGAAAATGTGATTTCATGCTAAAATATATTTCTTTCCTTGGTAACATTGTAAATAAATAATGCATACAATTTATTCCTTCCAAAAAAGTGGATGATGAAGGTCTAAGACATACAAATGTTGTTGTGTTTCAAAGTTTTCTTGGATTAAAGGGCTATTACTAGTTATTTATTGGAACATTACATTTTTACCTATGCTACTAACATTGTTAACATAAAATAGATTCAAATTTATCTCGAAAATATAATGTAATGATTTTTTTCAATAAATAAAATTGATATTAGTGAATTCATTCGTTTTTTCCCTAGTATTGAGAAATAATATTTTTTTCAATTTAAGTGAAGCATCATTGAAGGGGAATGGTTTAATTTTGATGAATAATGATCTATTAATTTTGTATGTTTAATTTTAACTAAAACATCATGAGGTAAATTATCCTAAATTTTATTCAGAAATAGATTCTAAGGGTTTTTCTTAAAAATTTTAGAGACATCATTTATATGAGTCCAAGTTTAAAATATATCTCGATCAAAAAAAATATTAAATATATATTTACTTAGAAGGAGTTGAAAATGATATATAGATGATGGATGTAACTGATAAAAGATTTTGATTTCACTATTAATTATCAATCTAGAAAGGAAAATAAAGAAATCGATGATTTGAATTGAAGAAAAAGAATCATACATTTACCACGATATTTTTGGAACATGACCCCATGGTTAATGACTTGACAAATTTTTTCCTTGAATTTTTGGATGTAAGAACTTACTCTATTTTTTTTCAATCAATTCTATCATATCCAATGGGAAACTTTGAAGAAGATTAGAAGGGAGACCATGTGTTTTAGTAAATAGGTATAATTTGCTAAAAAGGGAATGTTTCATGAATTTAATGCTGAAAAAACATATTTTTAGATTTGGATTGAGATTATGTGTTCCTTATGATTCCTAGTTAAATGGGGAGTTGTTAAATAAAGCTCATATTTCCCTATTTTCTATTCATCTAGGGTGTAGTATGATGTACAAGGACCCTTGGGAGTATTAAAATGGGTTGCAATGAAAATATATATTGATTATGTTACCAAGAAATTTTTGACCTGTTATATGTTAAATTATAATAGATATTACTAAAGGGAATTATTCAACCTTTTATAGTACCATATTAGAAATGTGAAAATATATCAATGTATATCATGGTGGCATTTCCAAATAAATATTGAGGTAATAAAGTGATTTTGGTTATTATTGATTGATTAAATAAATCGGCGCATTTTCTTCCCATTCAAGATACCATGTAGTTAGATCAACTTTCCTGATTATATATTGGAGAGATAGTCATGTTACATGGAGTTACACTATCTATTGTATCATACTCTTATCCCATATTCACTTATAACTTTTGGAATGACCTTTTTTTGTCTTTGGGAACTGAATTAAATTCTAGTAGAACCTCTCATCCTCAATCTGATAGATAGTTGTTATTAACTATTAAAACCATGTAAGGAATTATTTATACTTCTCTAATGGATTATTCGGGAATATTGGATCAACATATTTATTTATTTGTGTATTCCTGTAAAAATTGTTTTTCCTCTCATATATATATGGCACCTTTTGAGAAATTATATTGAAAGTAGTGACCAACTACAACTTTTTGGGAAGATGTAGGTGAAAGGATGTTGATGAGACTATAATTGGTACATGAAATGGACGATAAAGTGAATATGATTCAATAATATATGGGTATTTTTTATATTAGGGAAACAAGTTATTCAGATAACATGAGAAAAGATCTTTATTTTTAGGTTGGTGATCATGATTTTCTTAATGTATCTCTAGGAAAAAGTGTTATTCATTTTATTAAGAAGGAAAATTGAAGGTTTATAGTCCATTGGACCATAAAAAATTCTAGTGAATGTTGGACCGGTAGCCTACAAAGTGGACTTGCTTATGATTTTATTCCAGAAAAACAATCTTTTTCATGTTTCGATGTTATGCAATTATGTGTCCAATTCGTCTCATGTTTTGAGCCTTGGGCTATTCACCTGGAAGATAACCCCTCATATGAAAAAAAGAATTCTCCAATTCTTAGCAGAAGAGATAATTTATTACGAAATAAGGTAATTACTTGTTTAATATTTTTTGAAAAAACTATATGTCTGAAGAAATAACATGGGAATCTGAAAATTCTAATAGTTAAAGGTATCTCCCATTGTCTAATATGTGAGTAAATTAGGAAAAAATTTAAAATGGGGAGGGGGGTTATAAAATTTTTTTTGATCGAATAATTTATTCCATATTTATTAGTATTATTAAATTATGTTCTTATATTAAATATAAATATATTTAGTCATACTTAAAATTAAAAATGAAATTGCCTTATGAAACTCATTTTTATATGGTTATATTTTATAAATTAATTTTTAAATTATAGAATTTTATTTGAAAAGATTAACTTCATTTTTGGAATTCATAATGTCAATATAATCTTAAAAAGAATTTCTGATAATTTTCAAAAAAAATTCGTTTCCAATTAATAGAAAAAAATAATGATTTTTTTTAAAACTGTATTTTATTTTAAAGTATATAAAAAGTAAAATTAGGATTTGGAATAATTTTAGATTATCATTAATTATTTATTTTTTAAAATAATCCAATTATTTTATTTTAAATATTTTTATACTTGAATTTAGTATAAAAACAATAAATATTTGAACATTTCATTTTTCTGAAGAACCATTTTCCATTGCATTCTTCTGATTTAATATCAAATTAAATTCTAAAAATTATATGTTTTTAATTGTGTAAAATGGATTCCATATCTCTAATCAAGAGGTCTGAATTTATTAAATATTCCTCTTTTATTTTTAAATTTTATGAAATATAACTTTTGTAATTTTTTGTTCCACACGAAAGGAAAATCAGGTAATTAATAGTCAAAATATAATGATAAGGACAAGAAAATAACCCAAAAACATTCCCTAATTTTATTAGATGAGTAATTTTCATCCCTTATTATTCAACGTTTTCTTATATTACCATTTTTTCTATTTGGAGTGATAATAGATTTATTTTAATCAGGTTAATTTATTTTTATTTTTTATTAAAGAAATATTTACCAAAAATATTATTCCATAGAACTGATGCATTAATTATTTAATTAATGGAAATATCAAATAAATAATATTAATAATATAAGAATAAATGTAATTTGAGGAAAATTATTTGATTAAAAAATTATATAAAAGACCATGTAATGTTTAGAGTATAATAAAATATTGTTTTTTATAATTTGAATTATTATTCTTCTGTTTTTAAAGTGAATGTAAAGAATAATATTAAATTCGATAATAATGAAGTTTTAGTGGAGTAATATTTTAATAAAAATTTTAAATATCATAAAAATATTAAATTATAGAAAATGGGATAATATATGGTATACAATGTTATAACCGATGCATTTATAGGCCATTTATATGTTTTTGAGTCTCAAATTCTCTTATTATTTTCTTATATTTTGAGAAATTCCATGTGTTCCCTCACCTCTCTTATAGAAGGCACCTATTATTATTCATCCTTCAAACAAAAAACCATTGTGGTTTAGAAAAGACCTTCCAAAATACCATTATAGAAACCCAAATTAATATAGAGATATTATTTTAGGTATAACACTAACCTTTGTTGTCTTAAGGTCTTATGGAAAGGCTGTTTTCTGAAGAAGTATCATTTTAATCAATGGAATCAATTTTATTTCTTATTCCACATCCTTAAAATATTATTAAAAATCCTAAATTAATAACTAAAATATCATACATATACTTATGTTTTAATATATTTTGGGGAATTAACCATATCCATATCCTCTTCCATCGAATGGGAAAATAATTCATTTTCTGTGTGTATCGAAGACTACCTTCTCACGCATAGATACAATATTTTCCATCACTTTATTTTGGTAATGGTTATAATTATATAATTAATGTTTTTATATGGTATTCATAAAATATTTGTAATTATTAAAAGCTAATATATAACTTAAATTTTTGCCTTTTCATGATTTGAATAATGATAACATCATCCATACATACGGGTGGAGTACTATGTCCACAAGGCTATATGATTCATTTTTTAATCACCATACGACATGGATAATATATAAGTACATTTAAAATATTAAAATGATACATATATATTATATTTTCAACATTATTGAAATATAATATAATACTTACCTTTTTTCCACATTGATCATTGAAAAATGAAAACGTTACTCATGATTATGTACAACCTTCCATCTCCATGATTGTAACATCCTAATTTTTTCCCAACCATATTTAATAGATGTATTTAAATGTTTAATTTATGTATAAAAATTATATTTATTTCCTTATTATTATTCTAGATATGATGGAATAATGACTTCTTAGACCATAGTCAATTGTCTGAAGTAATTTCGGACTTATGAACCGAATATCGTCAAAACATCTGTCCTGAATTTAAATAATTAAGTAATTTCCATAAAATTGTAATAAGTGAAATAAAAGGAACAATAATATTTAAAAATGCTCTTAATAAATTAAATATTTATCTTATATTTTATTATTATGGATGATAAATAATGTACATAACAAATCAAACTCAAGGTTGTGGATTTTCTTTTCAAAACAATCTTTAAAAGTTCCTCTTTCTACTCTTCTAAAAAAGTGAAAAGGAATTTTTTTACATATTTTCCATGAGATAATTTTCCCAAAATCATGACACATAAATTAATTGATTCTTCCTTTAAAAATTTACAAGGCTCATTTAACTGAATATTTGTTACTGTAGAATTGTGCAGATTTTCAAATATGTGATTTAGAAAAGGGAATGTTCTCTTTTCTCAAGAAATGTTTTTACAATGAACTATTTCATAGTTAATGATTCTAATGAATTATTTATGAATATGGATGGTTCTGTTATAAACTAATTATTGGGATTTTCATGAAAAATCTCGGATGGGTGGTTATATTATTAACTAATGACGACTGGTTTCATGATAAACCAATTATTTGTGGTTATGTTATAACATCCAATTTATTGGAAATTCAGGAGTTATAGGTTTTCCATATTGTTTAATTCAGTAGTAAGAGTGATGTAGAATTTCATTTATGAAGTTAACACATTAATTATTATATACATTCTAATGAGTTTTCATGATTTGTTTTATTTTAAAAAGGTAATATAATGATCTTTTTGAAAAGATAATTCCATTTTTCGTGGTAAAAGGTGGGTTTTTATGAATTTTATTTTATGGATTTTCACTATACTTGGGGATTTTTTCTTTTATGTCTATTAATGAGATTTTTGTTATCATCTAATATTTTAATTTTTTCACAAGTTTTAAGAGATTTTAGGAATAATGATGATGTCAAGAATAAAATTTTGAAGATTTATCATGAAACAAATTAGTATTTTTTTTAAAATATTTCATATTTGGTAAAAATATATATTGACAAGATGTTTCTAATTTTTTTTATTTGAGTTTTTATATATGAGTTACGACCTAATTCTCTAAAACTAAAAACTAAAAAGATCCTCATGATTTTAATAAGGAAATTTCTCATTTAAATTATCTAAAACATGTAATTTATTTAGAAGAGACTATACAGTAATTGGGTTTTGATTCACCATGAAAAACCAATTTTGTTCATAATGTATCTCTCATTGGGTGGTGTGCTATAAGAGCAGAGTTGGTCTAGTTTTGACTGAACAATATAAAAATATAATATGTCATTTCTCTTAAATTTCTATATTTAATTAACTACAATAATTAACTTTTATAATTTATTAAATAATTAATCAACCTCTATAAAACATTAAACTTGTCTACTAACCTCTACTCTATACCATCTACCACCACCTTAACTAACATAAAAATCATAGTGATCTCTCACATATCCTATTGGTGTATTCTAAAGTTGTATCATAACTTAGTCCTATTTCATTGTTATTTTGTATTTAATGTCCTTATAAGGATTAAAATTTAATCATATTTTTCTCTTATCAGTTACGGATAATTTTAATTTGGTGATTACTAATGGGATTACCACATTTTATGGTAAACATAATAATTTCTATATAGAAATTTTTCCCAAATATTTTTATAGGTTTTAAAATAATGGAAGGCACAGAAGATGAATTACCCCTAGGTGATAAAGGATTTGTTTCGACAATAACATGAAAAAATTAAATAGTGAATAATTATCATGATATAAGTTGAATTTTAGAATACCATTTATAATGTAAATTCCAAAGGAAATTTAATAATAAAAAAAGGTATATTAGACACACTGTAGAATATATATTAATGAAAATCAAAATTTAATTGGGAAAGTTTATGCTTTTTATTGTTAAATATGAATATAACTCTTTTCATTAGGATAAGACAATTGATAGCTTTATTATTATGGTTAACTATTTTTTGGCATTATTAGAGGTTATGGAGAGAGGATATAAGAATCCACTGTTTTAAATAATATATTTCATGTATTACCTAAAATGATTACTGAAAAGTATATATATTATAATAAAATAATCAATGTTAAATATATCCCAATAATTTTAGTAGTACACTTATTTATTATGAAATGAGGAAAGATAATTATATCATGAAGAATGGAGTTGATCGAAAAGATATTTCATTTTTTATCCCAAAATATAGGAAATCTATAAAAGACATTTGTGAGGATAATACACCCAACTATTCATACATAGGTTCTTTTATTTATATAAGGATTGATAAAAAAGTGAATCTTATCTCTAAAAATATAAGGAAGGATAAGGTTATGTTTAAAGGGATGAAAATAATTAAATGATTTAATTGTGGGGTTATAGGTCATTTTTCAGAAAAATATCCAAAACAAAATAAAGATGAAGCTAGTGATGAAAAAGTAAAAGATAAATTTAAATATCAAAGAAAAATTTAGACATAAAAAAATTTACTTGTAGATGAAAATTAATGAATTTATTAGAAAATAGAAACTGAAATTTCATATCTATTTTTGAAAAAACTGCTATAAAAGGTGAATAAGAAGATTTTGATACTAAAAGTGATGTTGGTGAAACAATTTTCATCACAAAGTTGAGTGATCAATATTTTAGTACTAATGAAGAAAAAAATACCATAATTGGAGATGTAGAAAGTCAGGAAGACTTTATTTTTATGAAAAAATTGAAAGATATCCTTTTAAAAATATCAATTATTTAACAAGAAACAAGAAATTGAATACATATAATAAATCATTCAATAAAATTATCTGCATACAAAGAAGATAAATTTCTCTACTGAAATATATTTTTATTCTATTGATGTTTCTTGATGATCATAAATTCTAAAATATCATGTTGGATGGAATGGTTAAATATGTGGAGAAGAAGTATGATATTATTAAATAGAAACTAATCAATGTTTAAGAACAAATAAAAATATAGAAATTTATTTCTTAAAATTATTATAAGGAATAAATTGATTTTTCAAACAATAATTCATCACATGAAGATCAACAAAAACTTTTTTTCTGTATTTTTAATACTGAAAGTGCTTATAGAGATTCAAAGAAGAAGAAATAAGTTAAAAGTATTAAGTTCCTGACTTAATAAAATGAGAATAAAAAATTATTAACTTTTGTGATTTTGAAAAATGGTTCAAAATATGATATAAATAAAAAATCTATGATGCTTGATAAGAATTTTAATATAAATAATTATATTTGGTGAGTTTAATAAAATTATTGATCACATAGTGGTGTCAATATTTTTGAATATATTTAGTTTTTAATGAAAATATTATTTTTATGGATACTACTGTTATTGTAGAAGTTTTGGGTATATTTAAAAATTTAGCCTCTTAAACTAAAAATATCTACACACTCAACAAGGGTAGGTGAAAAATATTTGATGGGGATTTAGAATTCTCAAAATAGAAATGTTTCAAAACATGATAATTATTATGGATAGAATATTGAGAACATGTTTAGTTTTCTTGAAGATGTTAGGGGAATATACAACCATTTTGGTAACCATAAAAATTATAATCTTATCCTTTTACCATCGTAGCGTAATGATAGTTTTTATACTCAAGATATTTTGAAGGTGAATTTAAAGGTCGAAAATAAATTCTTAGTTTTGGAAGTGTCACTTAAAGCATCAAATTGTGAAATTCCCTAGATCATGGATAATCTCTTCTAATACCATAGGGATAAATATTTTAGAATCATGGAAGTTATATAGAATTGAGAAAGATCAATTAATTTTGGATGTAATAAGTAAATAAAATTTAATTTAGTTAGATCAAATGTAATTATAAATGAAAATATATAATCTAAAAACTATCTTTATATTGATGGATGGACACAAAATCTATTAAGTGTCTCTAATTACTATGGATAAGGCAATAAAATCATGTTCAAGGAGGAAGGGTTCTTATTTATGAACCTAGATTATGGATTATTTGTGACCAAAATAAATTTGGCCAAAGGAAAAATAGGGTATCACATTTTGTTTAAATATGATGTTTCATGAATGAAATGTTATTTTAGAGATTGAATTTATTGATAGATAAATATATTCCGAAATATAGGGGTTCTACACATTTTTTAATGATGATAGTATTCATTTTAAAACAAATACTATGTAGAAAAGATATTTTATTAAATTTTCATGGCCCCTTTTATTAGAAGGATGCCCAACCATAAATTGTGGGCTATGTCGTAATGTTTCCTATGAGAAGTTTCAATGTCACAAGTATATTGAGGACCTATATGAAATAAATTACTCACTGAAATGAAATGGATATTGATATATGAAATCTTATTGTATAAGAAAAACCATTTCGTAATGTAGAGGATGATGTTTTCATTAGTTTTGATAGAATTTTGATGGAGCACCCACTGTAATTAATCTAGTAAAAAAAAATTGTTAAAAGAAAGTTTATTTATGATAATAGAAGGTATTATGCTCTCTAATAGTTTATGTGAATTTATTAACATGACAATGTAATTTTGAATACCACTATATTATAGTACCATGTTACAGTGGAATGTTTTTGGATAGTTAAAATGTTTTGGGGTTTAACTTTTATGGAACACTACAAAGGAGGATATTATTCTATAATGTGCAGAAAACTAAAAAGTTCAATCAGCCTTGATGTAGTGAATCTATCTAAGATTCTTGGGAATTATTAAAATTAACAATAGGATACAATTTTAATTTTGTATTTAGTATAAAATGGGATAGTATGTATCAAATGCATTTGAGGAAGTGGATTTGAATTGGAAATTCTAATTCAAATATGAATTAGTTGAAAATGTGACTGAATTGTAGATCATGATATAAGTATTATTGTTAATAATGTTGTTTTGGAATAAAATATGTATTATATAATAAGATATGTTATGGATATGTGTAAAATATGGAATATTGTGTTATTATCCAAAATATAATAAAATAAGAAGGTGAAGAAAATCAAAGTGGAAGTCTGGATGAGAAATACATAGAAAATGAATAAGAGACTTCTTTCTATATAGTAAGAACATGGTTTTTCTTATCAGTTATGGATCCTTTAAATTTTCTTTAAACGCTTATTGATGTTTTCATTTTTTAATAGATATGTGAACCATGACATTAGGATATTTTTTTCATTTATGGGAATAATGAAGAATAATACTAAAGGTCATCTATTAGACAAATATATAATGTTAACTGGGATGTTATACCAAGTTCATGATGTGCATTGGTTTTTCCCAAGTGAAAAATCCCAGTATATACATGTCATGTAAAATATATATGCCTTTAATATGTCTTGGTTTTTTAGATTCACTGAACCTTATCTTTTTACACCTCTCATTCTTTCACATAGAAACCGTTCTCCCATTAAAGGTTCTTCCACACCAAACCTAGGCCTTAAAGAAACACCCTCATTTGAACTCTGATCAGGCCACAATTTTTCATGTTAGAAGAATGTATCTATGATTTTGGATCCACTAATTACTTTTCGAGGATTATCAGACAATATTCTATGATTTTTTGTTATGATATCATATGACTTATTTTTAGGGAGACTATTTAGTTTATCAATTTTGTCCAGTCTTGTCCTAATTAGAAGCTGATACTAGATGAGTAATCCACCACCCACTTAAGGTAAGTTGTATAATAATTATTCCTAATGTCTTAGTGTTTTATATCATGCATAAAATTTCTACATGCTTGATATTCTATGCATATGCATAAAAATAAACTTACTCATTATTTAGTTTGTTAGCCATGATATGAATGACCTGGTGTCTTCTTATTCTCTTTGGGATAATTACCCATCGACTATTTACACCCCATGAGGTGTGAATATGAAATTTACCATCGATATTATAAATTATTATGTAACTAAACTATCTTCTATATGGTTTTTCATGACTCTTAAATGTGATGATTATAATAAATCAAATGGAGTGTAAGTTGTATTACTATGTCACATGATTTTACGTAAACAATGGTTCCACCCTTGTCAAAGTGGAATGTAATAAATTATAAAGAATATTTGACATCATATGCTTGTGATCGTATGTCATGGTTTCCCTTTAACAAATGATACTCGTGCTTGGTGTCCCTTATACATGTGATACTAGGGCACAAAATCCATTATATCTGTGACAGATGGTCTTGACATCGCTTATACTTGTGATATCTAGGCATGATATCCCTTTTACATGCACTAGTCGGGCATGAAATCTCTTATACATTTGATACTTGGGTATGGAATCCATTATACATGTGATTCTTGGGCATGGTGTCCCTTATTCTCATGATAGTTGGGCATAGATCCCCATACACCTGTGATACAAGGGAAAGATGACCCTTACAGTCTATGATACTTGGGATTGGTGTTCCATACTACCCTGAGAGAATCAGTTGTCTAGAGATTTATTCTTAAGTTACACCTTTAGTCTTATCTAGAATATATATACATATATATATATGGATATATAAATCACTAAATATATTGGGAATATATATACGTACATCTATATAGACTTATAGTTATATGTTTATAGTGACATCTATTCATAGGTTTTCCCGATACAGGATGAAGTTGGTTGGGTTAACCTATTGTCCTTTAGGAACCAAAGTTGACCCTTTACAGTTTTTATTACATCTTACTATTATTATATCTTCACACTTCTCATATTATTTGTACTTAATGAATACTTCTATAAACCATTTTTGGTGGAAAACTGATTATATCTCACACCCTATTTGGGGTTCCATTTTATTTCTAAATAGAATTTTTGGATGTAAGTAGGGAAAGGGGAAAGGTCTCAGTTATGGATGCTTGATTTTATTATAACATGGGAGTGGGGGAGCACAGGGCAAGTCTATGGATGGGATTCTATCTATAAATAATCATTGGTCTTTTTGGTAATTTTTATACGATTGTATCTATGTATGTATATTTCTACTACCATGTCCACCTGTTCCTTTTTTGAGAGACATTACATTAAAAAATTTTGTATATGGTAGTCAATATTTCTATTGATGACTTTTCATTTTATCTAAATGACTTATCTTCTCATATTAGTTGAAAAACAATTCTACCTTTTTCCCATTACTTAAACCTCTATGTTACTCTGATCATGAATTAATATTATCCCCACTATACCACAATGGACCCTCACTTCCAGTCAATACCCTATAACGTATGTGGAGTCCTGCTTATGTCCATGTGATAGAATAAGTTTGTATTTATTTAAGGAAACCCATCTCATGAGGTTATAAAGTGGTATCAAGGTTTTCTTTTCTTTGACATGCTATTTGTTATAGAATATTATATACTAGGACGTCTTGTAATATAGTAAAGTGACTATGATTGGGAGTAGCTAACCCGTATAAAGAGAAAAGACAAATTACCTGGGATGGTAATTGCTCTTTTGGATGCCACTTTTTATAGTTGATTTGATTCTGTTTTTGGGTGATTCTTAGGATATATGATATTTATTATAACTATGATTGTGGATTAAATTTAACTCTTAGAAAGAAATTTCATGAAAGAGTTTGGATATGGATCATCATAGGAACATAGAGACTCCCTTTTCTTGCATTATTCCAAGCCATATAGGTGAATTTCATTAATTTCATTTATTATGATATCTTAGAGTGAATCAATTATATAATGGTGATAATGTTTATTTTAGTGGAATGAGAAAATAATTGTTTACATAATGTTCCAATATCATCCAAACAATGTTTTCCAATATAACATGACACTGACATCACAAGTAGTCAATTGCGGAATATTGAGTAGTGGACCATTAGCCACATGGGATGCAACATGTATTTGTTTGGGATTAAATTAAATCCATATTTTAATTAATAATGTGTATGGGAAATTAAAATTTTGAATTGGAGATCACTATAATTCAACCATTAAAAATATTTCTATATAAATAAATATGAATTTAAATGAATTTAAACTATGAATTTTTTTTCCATTATATTGGGATATGAATTGACACATAAATGGTGTTTTATATATTACATTACATTGAAATTTTTTATACCTAAAATATTGAGTTATAAAATAGAACTTGACCCTGAACTGACCTCGAAAGTGGGTAGCTAGTCTTATATATTATGTTCTTATGATCTGTAAATTTCCCACACATGGATTTAAAAATAGAAAGAGGTGTGCGATTTTTATATTAGAAGGTTTGTTCTAGTTGTGATCTTATACCTATGGATTATGACATTATCAATTCCTATATGAGGCTTGTTCTTTGAATTTGTTGAGGTATTCTGCCATGATGTCATTAAGTCATGCACTAGAAGGGTGGTGGTGACCATGTTCTAGAGGGGGTGGGCCCTGAGCCACTAGTTTTATCTATAGTAGTTCCACATAAGTAACCTAATTTTATATGTGACTTGGTTTTTAATTCTAAAACCATATAGGTATCCCCACAACCAGGCCATATTATGGTATAATTGAGGTGAGAATTTCAGTAGTAGAATCTACCCACATTTTTGTGGGATGTCTGTCCTCAGGCTTTGGAGTCATGGATGTAGGCCATTATGACTATCTTGGAGAACCTTAAGAAACTTCTAGAGAGGGGGGTGAAGATATCCATGTATATTCTTCATGATTATTCCAAGATATGGTGTGATTTTATCACCTAGATAGAACATTATTGGGGTATGGCCTCAGTAGGTTTTCTGGTAGTATTCTATGACTATTTCTTTCCTGAAATGGTGAGAGAAGACTGGGCTATATAGTTCATATATCTATAGTAGGGAACTATGTCCTTAATGGGCTATTACACTAGGTTCTCACAGCACTAGTGATTTACAAAAGCTCCTTCTAGAAATGAGTTCATGATAACAATATATTTTGAGGATGGGACGATATATTCCATCAAATCTTGGGTGAATGTATTTTGGTTGAATACAATTTGGGAAATTGTAAACTGATCCCTTGTCAACAAATGGAACTTGAGGTAAGTCGAAAGTGAGGGACAATGTGGATTAAAAATGAGATAGGGAAGTGGTTTAACTAGTAACTGGAAACGTTTATTTGAGACTAATAATGGGGGATCCAACAATGAGATGACACCCAATAATAATCACAGGGTATGTAACTATTTTGGTTAGATAGGGAATACGATTCCCCAATGTCCTAGAGACACCATCGAGTGTTGAGGATGTGGTATGTTGGGGGAATATTTAGTGTTTCTTTAAAGTACAATCTATCACTTGAGGGAGAGGATTTGTATCATCATAACCTCCTGGAGTGTGATCAACCTCTCCTCAGTAGGAAGGTAGCTAGAGTACTACTATCGATTTCAGTGGATGAGGTGGCTCTGGCTGATGTAGGAAATCATTAAATGCACAATTCCAATTATGAGGACCAAATAAGGGAAGTCAAGTCATATCTTAGTGCCCCAAAAAATTCCATATCTATATATTGAATCATTTTATATAAGATCAGAGTTTTGGGCCATCTATTGTTCGAGGTACTATTCTAGTATCATGTACATTAGAGTCTTCCTTATTAAATACTAATACTTCTTATTCATTTACATTAGTGGCTATTGTGGATAGTCTCAGACTTGAAATTCGGTGGCATGTTTAGGTTATGTCCCCTAAAACTCCTTTGCGTATATTTTTAGAGAGTGTCCACCAGTGTAAAGATTTCCCCTTGGGCTTGGAAGTTGTCTTTTCTCCATCCATGTCTTCTTACATGGGATTATAGGCTTTGATTTCATTCTAAGGATGGACTAGTTGGTCCCCTAACATAATTATGTGGACTACTACCACTACATTGGGTCATTTACATCACCTGAGAGTGATATATATCATTAAAGGGGTGAATTTTATGTCAAGGTTAGTTGTGATAGAATAGAGAATCGAGGAATAAGTGAAGCGAGAGTACATATTGATAGATGTTTTCTAGAAGTTCAGGGAGTACATCAAGTTGACTTCCCTCCAGTAGTTTATCTCTTAAAAAAAGTGGTGCGCGCAATATCTGCGGGATGCGCGAAATAGTAGCGGGTTGCGCGAAAAATCTGCGGGATGCGTGAAATATTGGCATGGTGCGCGAAATTGAGGAATGATGTTTTCGCGCAAATAATGGTTAGAGATCAGAAGATCAAAAATTGGCAAAGGCATAAAATGCGCGAAATATTGGAGCAGTGCGTGAAATCTGATGTTGCAGGAAAGATTGGGTTTGCGCGCAATATGGAACGCGGTGCGGAATTTTGCGCGCAATTGGTGCTTCATGCTTAGAAGGATGAAAAATGGCAAAGGCATGAGGTGCGTGAAAACTTGAAGCATGGCGCGAAATATGAAGTTGCATTAAAGAGTTTTTACGTGCATGGAGGAGGTTTTACGCGCGGATTAGTGTTTTTCGCGCGGGTTCAAAAGTGCCTATAAATATGAGGCTAACCCTTGTTAGTTGTTAATGCTCGACACTTAGAAGAAATCTCGAGCTCTGGTGTGCATAAATTATACGCTAAGTGAGTTGTGTGAAAAGAAAGAAGTTTGCATGAAAAGAGGATAGCTGCGCGAAAACTTGAGAAGTTGCGCGAAAAGAGAAAAAGTTGCACGCAAAAGGAAAGGTGCGCGAAAACGTTTTTCGCGCCAAAAGGGATTTTTAGGCGCAAGTCATTTGAATTGCGCGCAAGTCACCCTAAAGGCTGTGCGAAACATTTGGGGTCTTCGCACGTATTCAGTTTTGCGTAAGAGGGTTCTTACCGGCTTCTGGGTAAGAAAGTGAAGATTTGTACTTCAGAGAATACATCTGTTCAATTGTAAAGAAACACTGAAACATTGTGTTACCCTATTTGTGCTAAGAGGGATCACATGCACTATTAGATTGTTTTTAAAGTGCTGCACGAGTGTAAGGGTATATCCTACTCGTTGTATTCCACATCAAAGGATTGTTTTCTAGTGGATTGTGTGGTACTGGATTGTTTCCGTACCATACCAAGGATGTAGCTAGTCTTGTTGAGTAGTGAACCTTGTAAATCTTGTGTTCCTGTGGTTGTGTGTGTTCAGTAGGGAAGAAACTCTTTAACAGGAGGCGAAGGTTGTTTCAAAAAAAAAGAAACTTAAAAAGAAAAAGATATCACTGATTCACCCCCTCCCCCTCTCAGTGATACTTAGATCCTGATTGGGAACTTCAAAATGAAGAATGAATTTAGAACTAGTATGGATTCATAAAAAGTTAGGTAGAGGGTATATAGTTTTTTTATGAATCCGGTATCTGGGTGTAAATAGTTCAAAAATAGAGGGTTATATTTTTTCATACAATTATTATCAGTTAAGGAATCATGAGAGGAATTATCTGGCCCATTATCTTGATCTAGAAGCAATTGTGGATTATTTTCATTGATGGAGTAATTACATGTAGGGAGAGTAGTTTTTGGTATTCAAGGACCAAAATACCTCAAATATATCTCTTTATAGAGTGAATTTAAGCCCATAAAAAGAAGTTGAGTCAGATATATTCTCTCCATTGACTTTGATCATGCCTATATTCATGTTAAAGGGAATGCAGTTGGTGATTCTTTGAGATTTAAGTCTCTGATGAAAGTTTTTTAGGAACCCAATGACGAGTTGAGGTTGATGGATCGTCATTTTGAGATGCATTTTGAGGTTTAGGAGTTCCACAAGCATCCTTTACTTATGTCCTTAGCAGCGATCTCATCAATTCATGATACAGTGAAGGGGAGGAAGTTATCTAACTCTATGGGCATAGTCCTATGGATAAGTGTTTTGGGTTGGGATCCATGAATGAGTTGTTATGTAATTGTAGATGAAATGTTTCTTTTCCATGGCTTCGTCTGGGTGTGAATAGAAATGTGAGACGAACTGATACAAGAATCCCATGCTTCACAGTGGAAATTACACCTAGGCATTTCTTAGATGTACTGAGACATGAGCCACCAATATTTTTGGTTAAGGGGTGAAATTTCATATTGAGGATTTTATCACTATCTATTGCACCTATCCATAGGCCTAGGTAAGGAAAAAGTCAACTGATAACTTATTAATTCAATATTCATCTCATAATGAAAATGGGACAATGTTTATATTGATTTTGTGACCATTTTTTCAAGGTCACCTTGAGTTAGAAACACAATTTGGGTAGTCATTGAGAGGATGATGAAGGTATCCCTTATTCTTCCAATGAGGGAGACATTATCAGTTAAATATCATTGGAGACTATACATCCATGATATTATATTCCTATACAGTGTCCCTCATACTATCATTTATGGAAGGAAAGCTAGTTTTATATCATTATTCTTGAAGGGGTTATATAACACTCACAATACATAGGTGTTTCTATGTACATCCTTTCCCCCCATAGATTTATGGCTAGTCAGAATTGAAAATATTGGTTCTAGAGGACATGATTTGGGGATGATTCCATGATTTCATGGGTTATTGGGATAAAAATATACTTATTGTTTAGTTTAATTACATGAAAATATTCTATATTACTATTTTGATGACTCTTTATGAGGCTTTATATAGTATGAAATTCTATTTACCCCTATATTGGTTAGAGGCAGAAGAGGTGGTGCTACTGGGACATCATCTTGTTCACGAGATTTCAGAGTAGGTACAATGAATAAAGAAGTTTATGGTTACTTCCTAGTAATGACATAAATATTTTTAAAATCTTTATTTTTGACCTATGGAGTTCTAGGATAGGGATATTGTTTTCTTTAATGTCTCACCTACACTTGAAAAAATTTGAATTATGAGATAGGGTAAGCTATGACCTCATTATTTAGGGCCCTTATAGATATTAGATTGATTTAGGTCATTATCTTATCAGATAAGTCTTCCTCAAATGTACTAATCCATTCATGATGTCATTCTTATATAAAAACATTTCCCATATCATATCGACCTATCACATAAATTTTTTTCCTGAGGATGTGGATTTAGAGGATGTTGCTTATTTTGAAGAGTATCATGTTCATATCATTGATCATACCATGAAGTATCTCTATGGTAGGTCTCTCCCTCTAGTATGAGTGATATGATATCATGACCATGTACATTTTGAGACATGAGAGTGAGATGCTAACGTAAATTCTCAATGTCTTTAATTGTTCTCAAACAAAGCTTTAACACCATTTGAATGGAATCTTAGGTATGACTTGTTTTAAGGGGGAAAGCTATAAGAACATGGGATTTCATATCTTTTATGTATCATTTAAATTTTTATTTAATCTTTATTAATGGTATAGTTTTTTCACAGATCTTAGAACTATTCCTTTAGGGAAGTATGTTCATTTGTCTGAAGAAGGGAGTATAAGGATGAAGTCTGGCTACAAGATAAATATATGATGTGAATTAAATTCAATATGTTAATTGGTTTGGGTAGACTATGTTCATGATGTGCATTAGTTTTTACCTTGGGTGGGGTGGGGGTGTACCTGATATTTAATTTACATGTAAAATATACAAATCATGAATATTCTATGGGTTTTTAAAAGGGGTATAATCCCTTTTATTTACACAATCCATACTCCCATTGAATATTTTTCAATGCCCAACCTAGGCCTTCAGGTAACTCCCTTATCCGGACTTTTATTGGAGCACCTTCCATCACGTTAGAAGAATGTTAGTAAGAAATTCATTCCAAATCATTCTTTTCGTATATTATATCACAATATTCTATGCTATATTGGTGTGATATCATATCCATTATTCTCAGGGTAGATGATTGGTTTTCCAATTTCTTCTATTCTAGGCTGAATCAGAAGTCGATAGGGGATGGGTATTCCTCTACTACCATAAGTTACTTGTTCTATTAAATATAAATCAAGTATTGTTTCTTTATATTATACATTGTGTTTAAACACTCATTATTTATATGTATTTCCATATAAATACACATATTCTTTGTTTAATTTGATATCCTTGATAAAAATAACATATTGTTCCATTCTTCTTGTTTGGTAGGTCCCTATCGACTATTAAATCACCTCAGGTGTGATTATTGAATTTCACCTTGGTATTGTAAATTCTTATGTGACAAAACCATATTTTATATGTTTTTAGATTTAATCCTAAATTAAATGACTATTATAAATCCAATAGAGAGTGATTGGTATGAACACTCAAGTGATTTTACATAAAAAATGGTTACACTGTTTTTAAAGCGGACCATTAACATGATATAAAGACAATTTCATTATATATACTTGTGATAATCAGGCATGGAATCTCTTGTACTTATGAAACTTTATAATGGAGTCCATTTAACTTTTGATAGTCAGAAGTGGTATCTCTTATACTTATGATACTCCTTCGTTTCATAACTTATAATTATTGTACTCAAGCATGGAATTCCCTATACTTATGATACTTAGGCATGGTGCCCCAACCACTTATGATACTCATGAATGGAGTCCCTTATACTTGTGATACTCAGTAATGAAATCCCATGTTTTTGTGATACTTGGCATACTGACTATTATGATCTATGATACTCAGGCATTCTGTCTACTTAGTCATGACAACATGAATGTGGTTAACAAATGAATATTTTTTCTAATTTCTTTATAATGTAGTGGTAATGTGAAATTTTTGGAGATATTATATTCCAGAATAATACAACCAATATGATGAATATTTGAACATCATATGTATGGATTTTGATGAATACAATATAATGATAATGTTCACTATTATAACTACCTCTTAGCATGAATATTAAGAAACCCTTGATGTGGGTTAAATAAATTACATTTGATTCAGCCTAAGGAAAATATTCTATTTTCTAAAATACAACTCTATAAATTATTTAAGGTATTATGACCACCATAAGATACTTGACGTGATGTTTCAACATGTTCATTAGGTTTCTCTATTGATATCTTAATATTCGAATCCTATCAATTTTTCTAAGAATATATAGTTGTCCTAGTATACCATCATCCATAAAAATTTATATATAATCAAGGAGTCTCCTACCCATGTATGCATTAGTTTTTGGGTTATTTTTGTGGAGTAATAACACTCTCAAGTTAATAGGTCCATTCATACAAAATAGTTTTTAATGGGATTACAACAATTTTAGATCATAATAAAGGATTTGACCATTTGATTTGATAAATCTGATAAATACCATCCCATTTAGTGAATAGAAATGATACACTCAATGAGAATAATAAATTTATGTTCTGTTAAACTAAGATTCTATAATGGTGAAACATGTTGTGATTTCGTGATGGTTTTATCTTATTAATCAATATATATCTTATTTTATGGGTACATCAACATATTTTACAAACTAAAAAAATTATTTCTCCATATCATTCCAAAATAGAACCCTATAAGAAAAGGGGGATGTCATAATACTTATAGAAATATATGGGTAGCTCTAGCCTGATAGTTTAAGCTTATTTTGACATTTTCCACTAACCATCACACTATCAGTTGTACCAAATGGAGGAAATAATATTAATATGGCTCTTGTATTATGAGTATCCCTCTCAAGGATGGTGAAAACCACAACGTAATATCTATATGAATAAACATAAATGTATACTCGGTTTTTCGTTTATATAATAACTCTACCATTTAGATCATATTCAGTGAATGCTAAGGGAGGTTCACAGACAATCACCCTATAAGAGTCTTCACCCTTGTTTTCTCAAAGAGAGAACTTTTTGAAATAAATCCATGCCACATAGAGGGAAAATCCCAATATATATTACTAAAAATATACATGAAATAGAATTATTATTTCACCTCTAATGGTTACTCTAAGGGTGATTATGTCCTATAGATCATAGATAATCATTATTATTTAATTTTTGTTACAAGATTACAGCATATGAACTTCATTAATATTAACATTATAGTTACTGGGGATAATGATATTGTAAAAAAAATAGAATAATTAGAAATCTTACATCCAGAAAATCATCCTTAACATTGAAAAATAATGTGTATGTACTTGAAAATAATAACAAGTCTATTATTTGGGAGCCCCACTAGAATTGACTTAACAAAATGATCTTTGAGAGAGTTTCCAAGAGAAAAGAACTTCATGGGAATATTCACATCCCACCCACGACCAGAGTTTGGTAAAACCACATAAATAGAGAGGTGATATACTAATATGAGTTTAATATAGGGAAATTGGATAATATAAATGTGTAGTTTAGTAAGATAAACATCCCTCATTATTACAATTTTAATATTGAATAAACCATTTTTTCAGTAATAAATATTGTTCACCTTGATGATATTTTTCATCCCAAGATATTAGAAAAAATCAACCAAGTTAAATCTATGAAACACTATAATATTAAAGTTATTACATCAATGATTTATTACAATGAGTTCATTTATTTTTGGAAGTAACAACCATTAGTTATGGTAAGTCACCCATGCTTAGCCAAAGAATAATACCAACTGCAGGTTTAGATAAGTCAACAATATCCAGATCAAGAAAAAAAATATGTTAAAATTATAACATAAACATTAACATCACATGTACCAATACTTTATTCTACTATTTGATGAATAGGATCTATGGATGGTTGGTGAGAAAAAATGTAATTTTAGAAAAAATAAACACCCTAAGTTGATGGATTGGACAAATCATCTATTAAAAATTGGGAACATGAACTCCTCAAATTCTAATGTAACTATAGACCTACAAAAATATCTTACAAACATTGATATATAAAATGATACATACGTAAAAATAACATATAGGATTATCATTTCAATGTATAATGTAAACAAAATCAGAACCAATTTTTCATTTTGTAGTGGAAGATCAATCTTTTCAGATGATTAAATAATTGATTCTTTTATATATATGATCGATATAAGGTATAAATTATCATCCTTTGTCGTAGAAATATTATTTATTTAAAAAAACTCATATTATTACCATTATGATTTGAAATTATAGAATTCATTTATCTTTATAAAGAGAAAAAATGGGCCCATATTAATGAATTTCCAAACAAAAAAAAGAGTTTGGTACCAAATTGGACACCGATAAGAGGTTTTTATTTAGAACTAATCTAACTATTTTACTTACATTAATTTACATCACCCATGGAGTTGTATCGGAAAATAACATGGAAAAATAAAAACCCTATATGTGTTTGAAACATTTAACAATTTCAATATTAATGTGTCCATAGTTGAAAATGCATAAATGATTAATCTTATTCTATCCTAAAAGATTATTTTTTGGGAAATAATAAATATAATCATAGTTCCTTCAATTTGATTACTAATATAATTTAAAAAATTAGAACAAATTCATTGTGTAAAAATCATACTAATGACCTTGTTTCTATACCTCATATATGATTTCAAGTTCAAGGTGGTTCACTAAGACACTATATTTAATTCAATTTTTGGTAAGATAGGGATCATATTTCATGAAATATTACCTTCATCTAGCCACCAATTTTTAAAATATTTTGGTGATCTAAAAATTAGTGTGACTTATAGATATTTTTTGTAATATATTATTTTATAGCCTGATATTTTGATGTGGGAAAATATTAAATAGTTAGAAAACACAAAATGATATATATTGAAATATTTAATTAATCATCTGATAATATTGGATGTTACTCCATTTCTTCCCAATAATTATTGTAGGGAAGGTTACTTTCTTTTCACCATTATATAAAAGAAATGATTCCATATTTGGGGAACTAAAATTTTTTTATAGTCAAATTAGTATAGAACCATACCACATTCTTATATTATGATGATTAATCAAATCACTCCATCTCGATTCTATTTTTAATGGATGAGAATATCCTTATGAAATCAATACACATTAATATTAACCTCAATATTATATATTAGAAAACATGTTTAATAAATATTCTTTTAATGAATCTAAATATTTCTTACCAAATTATTATGAAATTTATTAGTTGAGTATAAGTATTGTTAACCTTTTACATTAATTTATAAATTTTTAGATGAACTGAAAAGGCCTCAATGCCCGATTAGAACAATTTTGAAAAGAAAAATGATAATCCAATGGAATTATTTAGAACTAAAAAAGGATGATTTTGAACGTAATATTCATGGTGAATAAGACCTTGAATATTAACCACTAACTTTTTAGGTTACATTTTAAAAAAATTCCTAGAGATAAAGATGGAAAATATAGGTCATAATGATGAACCTTGACCCACATTGACTAGTGAAACCATTAATTTTGAAGTGTAGGATAATTACATATCCTTTTTAAAATATCATTATAATTTCTTTTTATGGATCTACAAAAAAAGTATTAAGATTAGTCCCAAAAAACATCAAATGATACTTGGTGATAACCATTCACAACCTTGGTTATAAATGGTTTGCTCATAGAATATATACCACTCACATTGTGTAGGTGATAGTAGGAGATAACAATCTAATAAATTAATGTTTAATTCAAGATTTATAATTACCTAAATGAACTAACACCACTATATCTTTTTAGAGTACGAATAAAAAAATCAAATTCAAAATAAATTTCATGTATTTTAATCACTAATGGGAAAAATAAAACATCCCTATTCCAATAATAGAATTTCTAATTTATGCAACAACTAGGTTTCTGAAATTAACATTAATGGATGGATATTCTTTCTATAATATAATCAAGATAGTTATCAAAGATGAGAAATAAACTTCCCTTAGAGAAACTTAATTGGTATATTTCTATAATGTAATTCCATTCAGTCCTTAAAATACAAGGACCACTTAATAATGTGAAATAAACCACATTTTCAATCACCTACATGTTTAAACCATGGTATATTATATATTTGATTTGGTTATAATTTCATGTTATAGTGGAGAACATTTTCCTCACCGTAATGGTGTTTTATCTAATCATTAGTCATAAAAAAATAACATGAACCCATTGAAATGATCATTTAGGCGATGTTTAGGATGTCACTTGGCTTCATATCCCATCAAAGTGGCATCAAATTTATCCTTAAGAAAATTAAAGGAATAATCAATACCCCCATACTCAAAATAAATTTTTATTTGAAATTATTTAGGTAAGATATCGTATATTCACTACATCATTTCAATACTCACTCATAAGTCATTAAGCATCACAAGACTGCTATAGAATAGAATAACATACCTATGGGAGGAGTATTCCCAGAATACATTAGACAATCATAACTGATATGTATTTTATACCCTTGTTTTGATTCCACATTTGGAATAAAATATTTTAATAATATATATAACATTTCTAAAATAGTTTTTGGTGCTCTTGTTACACAAAAAAATGATTCAGGTAAAGATAAAAGGATTAATTATCCCTATTAGAGAATGTTGGAAGACAAAAATAGACATAACACTATCAAGATGAATAAACTCACACTGATCTTCATTATATAGAAGCTATGACACAATATATAATATCCAGAGATCCACATAATATTTAATAATAATCCCATCAAATATTTTTTTGATTGACTTATGTTTATGGGATGACTGGAAAGATAGGTTTTCATCAATCAGTAGTTTGACATCATTTTTGTATGTAAAAAGGCTATCCCAAACATAGGATGATTTCCTATATCACACCCATAACTTATTTTTGAGGTATGTTTTTATTTATTTTTGTTATAGCATTTTTGGAAGGGATTTCTTTTCTATATTCAGTGAAAAAATGATTTGTTTGGGATTTACAACATGGTTTACATAGTTGGCACATGGGTTTTCAAACCTTTTACCCTTCACGATTATCCTTTTGACCAATTAGTATTTCTGGATAGAGTCTTATCACATATTTAGCACATGGTTTGTAAACGATGATGTCTAATAGTAAGGCATTTCCTTCTTGGATTGTAAGGGAAGCACGATTTTCCAAACCAGGTGGGCAAACAGTGCAACCTATCCAGGTTATAAAAATGTAGATTTTACCCTCCCCCCTTCATATTTAACCCCAAAATACCTTCCCAATTTGATATTTTTAAACATAATCTCCTCTCCTCTTTACCTTGTCCTCCTTTTATCCTCATTTGGGATGTGGATTTGGTGAGATTTCTTTAATATTTCACAAGTAAGTCCCCTTCTCTCTTGGATTATCCATATTTTCTTGGAGATTTCTACGTCAGTCTTTGGGTTTTCACATCTCAAGAAGTTTTGGTTTCTAATTTAGGGTTATATCCTAATTATTATGGTTTAATATGGAGGTTTGATGTTCTATCTTTCCTCTATAGGGTACTATTGAGGTGCTGTTAATGTTTTTCACCATATCGTAGAAATTTCTTCACTCATGGTTGGTGGTTCTGGGATTAAACATTATTTGAAGATTATGATTTTCATTATTTAGTGTTTATATGTGTTCTATGATTTATGTGTGTGGTGAGAATAGTGTTTTTAAAGGTTTTGATATGTGTACGGATTGAATATTATTTTTCCAAAGGAACTTGTCCATATTTCAAGTGTAAACCCTTTTTGTAAATTTGAAAGTGTTTTATAAATTATGAAAGATGTTTAATAGATTTTTTATGTGACACATAACATGTTTTTAAATAGTTTTGTTGTGTATTTCAATTTAAATGTTATTTTTTGTGAAGTAAGTAACATTTCATGATTGTTTACATTGTTCGTCATATGGTTATATGAAAGTGATGTTGTATGTGACATGTGGAATAAATATTGAGAATGAAGGGACACTTGGGTAACTAGGTGGGTGGACTAGGACTAGTATCCTTGTTGACTCAAAAGTGGTTCATCCCATATTATTCTAGTAGGATTGACAATACAACACTTTCTAAATGATATTGATGATTGGAAACCACTAGGACCTTGGGGTGTCAACTCCTAGTGGATCATGCATGATAACGCGGTTGGTCATGGTTACTATACCACTTTTTATTGAGTTACAATGTACATAATGTCCAATTTATAGTTATTTCCTATAGAATTTTCCCGTGATATAGTGCACATTGGTGATGCTATACTCACCGTCAGAATAATGTATACTTTGCTGGTTATTTGAAAATCAAACATGTTTTCCTTTAACGTTTTTCCATAAAAATGTTTCAATATTTCCATTTATAAAACATGTTAGTTTGTTTGTCTTTCAATGTTTATGGAATGTAATTTTCATTTTGGTGGAAAACTACTTGGATTTGGATCACACCATACCTACACCATTGGGGGTTAGTAGATTTGGTTATGTTTGAAAAAGTTAAAGGCAAGATGTTTGGAGATGGTTGTTTGGGATAATAGTGGTGTTAACTTGCTGGTGTGGTAGTGGTGGATTGTGGAAGATGAATTTCATGTTTCATGGTGGTTTGTAGGATAATTTCTTGTTTCCTTTTTGTTGTAGACCTTTTTAGGTTCCTATTTTAATTTTGTAAAATTAAATCTAATTATTTTTATTCCATGTTTGGTTATGATTTTCTAGTTTTGGTTCATTTGTTATTTTTGGATGTATATGTTTAATAAATAATGTAAAATTATTTCTTGAGAGTTTGTTTGATACCCAACAACAAGTTTCCAGCCCATGGGGATTGAGAATGCCCTTGAGGCCATGCCATGGGTCGGATTGGGTGTTAGGTTGAATGGAACTCTATCTAGGTTCCTGAAAAAATGGTATCAGTGGTTTGTTATCTCTTTTTGGGTTATGTTATTTGGGATGAGTCTACATAAAATTGAACTAGGATTATCTGGACATGACTTTATAGTTGTTATTAGGGCTTTTGGCCAGCACACATCATGACAGAACTAGAGTCACCATGGGATGTTGATATTTTTTGAATTCTCCTCCAGGTGAGATGTACATCATGAAGACTTTATATAGAAACTACAGAGAGGTGGAGTGGTTTGGTTGTTATGTTATTATGATAGGTTTGATTTTTTTGGATTTAGGGAATTTTTGTATTTGTTTTCATTGGTAAAAATTTTCACAATGGTTGTGTTGATAATTTTTCTTATGGTTATTACTTCTTGTAGAAAAATGACTCCCCATAGACATTATGTACAGCTGCGGGAAAAGTTCAGAGAGATTTCTCTCCCACCAATTGATCAGAGGATAGTGGTAGATGTGGTTTAGGCTATTCATGATTTGGGAGAAGGGGTGGTATCTGATCCTAATTAGGTTAGTGAAGATGAACCAGGTCCTGGAAAGGACAAGGCTCAAGAGTTCTGTCAGAAAATTCCTCCATCCTTTTAAGGTAATAGAAAACCTCAGGAAGAAGAATAATTTATTGAGAAAATAGAGCGGATTTTTGTGTTCCTCGACACACAAGATGCATTTTTGGTGAAACTCACATTGTACTTTTGGATATTCCCTATTGGAGGTGGTGAGAATCAGTGGTGAAAGCTAGTATGTAAGAGACGACCAACTAAAAAGACATCAAGGATATTTTCAATGATCATACTCTCCTGAGGTCTTGGCCTATGCCAGATACCACCTATTTGAAAATCTTTTTTAGGGGGCCCAGTATGTGATAGAGTATACCAACCAATTTATTGATCTAGTTTGGTACATAATCGAAATGATTTACAATGACAAGATGAAGGATCGGAGGTTTGATAGGGGTTGCTACCCGAGATCTATTTTTAGGTCTTTCTATTTAAGATGAAAACCTATAATGAAGTGGTTGAACCTGATTTTATAGTGGAAATTGACTACAAGGGTAAACACGGTTTCTTTGGGGATATGTCATCAATGTAATGTGTTATCTCATCTAAGAAAAAGAGGAAGTAAGATTACCAGTTGAAGAAAGGAGCCGATAGTTCAAGAAATTATTCACAGAAGTTGTTGTCAGTGGCATTAGATGTTAGGTCATGTGTGTACCCTACCTGTAGGAAGGTAGGAAAAATTTGACTTGTGTATACATTTCCTCCGAAATATTTCCATCAGTGTAGAGCTATAGGACACCAAAAAAACTTTTTCAAAGTGACTCAACCATATTAGAGTTGTACGAGATTTGTAGCTTCCATTGGGGTGCAGCTCATTCAGATCCATCTAGGATAGTGGGTCCTTGGTTTGATAGTATTGGTGTCTTGGTTGGATAATCATATGGGTAGAGCTAGTTCTAGGTAGAGCCATAGGAAATTGGTCATTCTTAGTCTTATCTCGAGATAATTATTCATCATGTAGTGGATCTGGCACTCGCAATATTGGATACAAGACATATGATATTTCAACATACTTTTTTTGTTTCCTCATCCAAAAATATTTCCTTGTTCGATACTAGTGATTATATTAGGTTTATCTCTACCCCTATTGTGAACATGTTGAATTTCCTAATCGAGCTCTTGTCGCATGTGAAGGAGTCGGTAACACATATCAATATGAAGCGAGATAAGGGTATCCGGTGTACATCTTGTGCACTCACTTGGTTAGGGGTGGAGCTAACATGGGAATTCCTAGTCATGGATATGGAAATATTTGATGTAATCATCATCATGGAATGGATTGTGCATTTCCAGGAACTAATTGATTGTTATAGGTGGTGAGTGAGCTTCATGGCACCTCATAGAAGTTCCCTGGGTTTTCATGGAGAATGGGATCCTTGGTCAAGTCATGTTGGACCTTAAATTCTAGAACTGGGTAGTCATATTTTCCAGTTATCATCACTCGTGTTGTTGGTTGATGGTGGTTCACCCACGAGTATATTACCTCCAATGGTAGATTAATTTACAAGGGTTTTCCTAGAGGATTTATTGGGTCTTCCTTGATAGAGGGATGTGGATTTATCGATTAATTTGGCGCCAAGAATGTAGCCGATATATCTTCCATCATTTCATTTGGGCCCCACTGAGTTTAGGGAATTAAGGGTCTAACTAGATGATTAGGAATCTAAAGGATTCATTTTTATGAGAGCATATCCTTGGACCTCCCTATTATTGTTTGTCAATATGGATGATGGATCTCTCTGATTGTGCATCATTCAACAAGGTAACAATCAAGAACAAGTATCCTTTTCTCCAAATTGATGACTTTTTTATCAGATCAAGGGCGCAAGGTGGTTCTCAAGAATTGATTTATGTCTGGGTTATCACCATATCTGGGTGAGAGTGGAAGATGTCTCAAAAATATATTTTCAAAGCAAGTAAAACCATTTCAAATACATGTTCATGCCTTTCGAATTGATAATTTCTCCAACAATCATCCTAGTGTTTATTAACAGGGATTTCTATCTGTTTCTTGACACTTTTATGTAGGATAAAAATAACGATGTATATGCTGAATATACAATAGGGGTTCAATTGTATACTTTAAAAATTTCCTTAAATAGGAAAATATCTAAGTTTAAAAAAGTTAAACTAAGAAAATTCAAAACACCTCTAACACCAATGAAAGATTGGAAGAAAGTATGAAGTTATAAAATTCTAGTTCTATGCACTTGCTTAAATCTAGAAAGTTATTCTGAAAAAGAGGTTCCAGAAATATAGATCCGGAAAATGAAACTTAACCAAAGTTTACAATATGAGATTCTACCTTAAAGTGTATAGAATCTAACTAAGTCAGAGTACAAGTTTAAGGAAATATAATATGGTTATACTTTCCTTACAATACACAATGTAGCAGAAAATAAAGTAGTAAAACTACAAGTAACAAACAATAACTCTTTTAACCCAAACAGAAGGGTATCCAACAACCTTGGATAAAGGTCCCTTTATTTATACTTTTAAGAAAGTCTGGCTTACCCACAACATGGTAAGCCCTTGATACAAATATCAGAGTCTCTATATTGCTATCCCCGCAAGCCTTCAACTTCATGGTAGTTGGTACCTCTATCATCCTCAGCAAGGAAGCCCTCAACATCAAGTTGTTGGAACCTCTGTCTTCCTATCCCCGGAAGCCCTCAACTTCAAGGTAGTTGGAACCTCTGTCTTCCAATCCCCAGAAACCCTCAAATGTAATCACCAACATTCAGAGTCACACAAAGCAATATGAATGAGCAATTCAGTATGCACAAGGCATGAAAAGCTTCTCTCTATATAAATCACCTTAATGGCGTGTGGTATCTATAGTGATCAACTTGCTCATTTTTTGAGCACTTTCAAATGAGCTCCTATTTATAGGCTCAGTTGGAATGGTCGACTCCCTCCTCCAACGATCATATTTTCCTCAAATTTTGGAGGGACCTGTACATGTGTCACTCAACCAACGGTTAGTTATAAATAGAATGGATGAAATCATTTTATAACAAAAAATATGTAACTGAAAGCACGAGATCGTTTTGTAATGAAACAAGTATAAGTATAAGCAAAACTGAAGTTTTGAATGTAATCAAATAATAATTCGGATTCTAATCAAAAATGAAATTCGGAGTCTGTAATAAAGAGATATTTGGATTCTATTTTATAGGAATTCGGAACCTGAATTCTGTAGAAATATGGAGTCTGAATGTGTAAGGAAATTCTATGTCTGGTTTCACCGGCGTTCAGAATATGAACTTACAGAGTTTGGAGTCGGTCTTGTAGAAGTTCGGAGTCGAACACATAAAATTTTGGATTCGAACTAGTAAAAGTTCGGAATCGAACTCATATAAGTTCAGAGTCCAAAATTTGTAGTGGAACTTTATTAGAGTTCGTATCCAGAATTTAGAGTGGAACTTTATTAGAGTTCATATCCAGAATTCGGAGTGGAACATCATTATAGTTCATATCCAGAATTCGGAGTGGAACTTCATTTTAGTTCATATCTGGAATTCAGATCCTAAAATTGAATGCTTTATATCTAAGTATTATATGATTTTGAGGTTTTTGATGTGAATCTTATTTTTACACTGAAGAAAAATATTGATATGTATATGGAAATCTCGGTTAGGGTAAATTTCTTTAAGGAATGAAATTTTCCTTAGAGAAGTAAAATATATATTTGCTTAACTATAAGATGTTTGTGATTTTCCAAAAAAGAAGGAATGGAAAAGTTATAAGGGAAAACTTATTGACTCAACAATCTCCCCCTTTTTAGAAATCACAAACAACCTTACGAAAAATAATATAAGGACTTTGAAAATTTTCATTTGACTTTGAAACTAAAACATATCTCCCTTTTTTCATGGATAATAATGAATACAACTAACTCCCCCTTAGGCATTGAAACTCTAAGGATTGTATTCTAGATCTCCGGAGTGGAGTTTTCATTATCATGGGAATGAAAAACATCATAATTATAAACTCTCCCTTACATTAAGGATATCTTCTCTTAGAAATTTTTTCTTCTCCATTTTAAATTTTTCCTTCTCCCCTTTTGAGTGGTTCTTAATCCGTCTCCCCCTTTGTGATTTTCAAAAAGAATTTAAGGGAATGGAAAAGAAATATGGAACCTAAATCATTAGTATATAACAAAAAAAGATACAACCAACCAAAAATTTCATTAGAGTTGAAAAAGATTTTACAAGGAAAGAAAAATGCCACAAAAGATCAGATTGAGTCTATTTGTCTTCATTTTACTTCGGTATTAGCTTTTTCAAAAAGGTTTTCATCTTCTTTAAATCTTTTTGATCCTCCTCAGCTTGGATATCCAAAGTTGTGATCTTTTCTTGTTGAGCTTTCATCACCTATTCTTGCGCCTTCATGGCCTCTTCTTGCATCCACAGTAACTCATATTGCTTTACAAGTTTTTGTTTGAGCTCAATCCAGAGATCTCTATCCCTTTTAAAATTTTGAGTAACAGAGTTAACCTTCCAATTAAAATCCTTCACTTGTTGATTCCGAGAACATTTCTCAATGATTAGATCATCTTGAAGATTCTTAATCTTAGAGTCCTCAGTGTCAAAGGCATCTTTAACATCATTATGAAAATGATCAAACTGATCCATGTCTTCTTCAACATTCTTAGACCACAAAGTGATTTTGCTGCATGATGTCCTGTGTATATCATAATTGATAAGGAAATGTCTATGGTTGGCCTCAATATTCACACACTTATCCATCACCATAGATAAGGATTATGACTTCTGAATCAAGCTATATTGCAGCATATGGCATCTGGAGTCTATAGTGGGAAATATCGGAATGGTTTCCACCAACTTTTTTAAAGACTCAACAATAAAGTCATGACTGTGTGCTGATGACTCTGAATCAGACACTTTGCTTGGGGATTGTTCTTCTTCAATTTTCACCACCTTCCTTTTAGAAGAACCACCAACCTCCTTCTTTCTTATAACATCTTTTGTTGGTGTATCCATGAGAACTTTCTTTCCTTTATCAGTTTTCAGAATGGGGTCCTCATTACGAGATTCTTCCTCAGATTCAGATACTTGGACAATCCTGTCTTCATCCGGTTTCTCCTTCTCTATTCCTTCTTCAAGATAATACCTCTCATAACTTACTTCCTCATCAGATAATGAATTTTCTTTCTATTTTTCCTCAACATCATCTCTCTTACCTTCTTTGTCATCTCCCTTTCCCGAAGTGACTAATTTTGAAAGTTCATCATTTTCTTGATAATCTTCTACTTGTTTGATCAGGTCATCCAAATAATCACTACCTTATTCTACTTCTTCTTCTTATTCCATAACCTCTTCATCTACTTCTTCACCAGCTATTTTCTCTACTTCTTCCATAATCACATTTCCTTTGGACGTTTCCGGAGTGGAGTACTTCTTCTTAGGAGTATCTAGTAATGGTTGAACATCAATGGTTTCCGGAATGAGAATATTATCAGAAGCTATTTCAGTATCTCTCAACAGAGATTGAACAACTTCAGCTTCAAACATCTTCTTTTGAATTTTCTTATCTTTTGCTTGATTTTCTAACTCATCAGTAGCTCTCTCTTTTAAGGCCTTAGCCTCAGCAGGTTCCAATCCGAACTGTGGATCCCCTTCTTTCCTCTTCTCCTCGTCTTCTCTCCATTTAGCATCTACCTCATCTGGATATGCTTTCTGCTTTTTTGACTTTGGAGGTGCGGACTGGGTTTCCTTAGCTTTAGGGGTTTTGCGTTCAGCAACCACTTCCTTAATCTTCCTCTTCTTAGTAACTTTCTTCACTGGCTCAGATTTCTCCACATTTTCTGGAATGATTTCAGCCTCTTCCTCTGGCAAACTGTAAAACTTTCCTGTTTCCTTAGAAAAAGTTATATTCATTCTTTTCAGTGTATCATCACTGACAAGCATAAGCTTTCAATTCTGAACTTTAGACTTACATGAAGCCATGAAATAATCTAAGCACCGAACTATCAGCTTTGATAGTAAGACATGGTATATGATGATTTGAGCTCTCAAGTTTCCTTCCTTGATGTTCTTGATCGTCATAAGGACATGCCTCATCAGATTTATTTTTCTTAGATTCACCAATAAGTATAAGAAATATATGTCACTTTTCTTCATGGTATCTTTATCACTATTTCTCGGAACCAAGAATCCTTGTACCCAAAGATGAAGAATCCAATTATTAGGAGATAGGTGAGAAATCTTTGCTATCATGACATTAGCAAGTCCAAGACATTATAAGGCCTTAAACGTAGCAAAACTACCTTGATCATCTGGGAGTTTGTGTAAACAAAATTCAGCTTCTCCTTCATATGCTAGTCCCACCAATCTTTCCGCCTTGGTGTAAGTAAGTTTGTAAGTCTTTCCATAAGACTTGAAAGAAAACTTTTCACTTCCATCTTCCTCATAAAATCTTGTTGATTCATAGAATTCTATAAGTAACTCTGGATAGACATTATCTTGATCACTTGTCTTGGATACACATGCATCATCCCAACCATTCGTCTTGATGTTCTTGGAGATGATAGAATTGTACATGTAAAATTTTGGATGTACTAGTATTTCTCTATACACATTCCATTTTAAAATTGGCTTTGATGTAGACATATCTTGGGAAGTAGCTTCAACAGACATTCGGAATGGAGGAGCTCTGAAGGATTTGGAACGGCCTTGTCAAAGATCAGAACGACCTTAAGAATAGAGGTAGGGCTTTAAGACGTGAAAGCTTTGAAAAACTGATGTCAGATGACTCTCGGGGGTCCCCTTTATATAGGCGTTGAGGTAGCGGTTCAACTTCCCTGATTGATCCAACGATTGAGATTCATTGAGATTTGATCTGACGGTTGATAAACAAGCCTCAAGGAAAAAATTGACTCCGATATTTTGAGGTTTTTAAGAAAAAACAATCAGATTTAAGAAAACTAGAATCCAAGAAATTTTAAAACACATAAGAAAACACCAGCAAGTAAAATATGATTACAAAAACTTGATTATGGAAATCATACCTTTTGGATTAGCTAGGAAGATTGTTCGTAATAGGATACATTCTTCTTGATGAAAATTTGACTACAAAAATCTTACAAAGAAAAACAAAAAGTTGAAAAGACTTTGAGTACCAAAACTCTAGTATGAAATGTATGAGTATGAAAATCCCAGTACAAAAAGATTCATTATGAAGGTTCCAGTTCCAAAAATTTCCATTAAGAATATTTTAGTTTTGAAAACTTCATTACGAAAATTTCTAGATCTGAAAAATTCATTATGAAAATTTCCAGTTCTGAAAATTTCCTTTATGAAAAGCTCAGTTCTGAAAACTTCATTATGAAAATTTCTAGTTTCGAAAATTTCCATTACGAAAATATCAGTTCCAAAAAATTTGATTGCAAAAGCCTTAAAAAAAACTAACTACGAAAGTTTTAATTATGCTAACAAGCAAATGTGCTCCCCCTTTGAAAAAGAGTTTATTAATGTAAGGAGAATTGTTCAACAAAAAGTTAATGAAGAAGGATTACCTCACGGTTATCATTCCTAACTTCTGTTTAATGTATTCAAATCTGTCAGAGGGTAAATATTTTGTGAAAATGTCAGTATGTTGATCTTGTGTTCTGATAAACTGAAGAATGATATATCCTTTTAGTGCGTGATCCCTAAGAAAGTTATGCCTAATATCTATGTGTTTTTCACGAGAGTAATGTGAGGGATTTTTAATAAGGTAAATGGCACTTATGTTATCACACAAAATTTGAATCTTAGTAAAACTCAAGCCAAAATCTGTGAGTGTGTGTTGCATCCACAACACTTGATCACAACAACTTCCAGCTGCTACATATTCAGCTTCAGTAGTGGAGAGTGCTATAGAATGTTGCTTCTTGCGGGACCAAGAAACTAATGAATCTCTTAAGAAATGACAAGTTTCATATGTAATTTTTCAATCAATTCTACATCCATCAAATTCAGCATCCAAAATGCTTTTTAAGATAAAATCATTTATAGAAGTATAAAATAATCCTAGATCCATGGTTCCCTTTATGTAGAAAAAAATTCTTTTCACTGCCTTTAAATGAGATTCCTTAGGATTGGATTGATATCTTGCACATAAGAATACTGTTAACATCAAGTCTGGTCAACTAGCTATCATGTAATGTAGACTTCCTATCGTAACTCTAAAAGATGTTCGATCTACTGGTTTCCCAAGTTCATCAAGATCAAGTGTGTTTGAGGTACCAATAAAAGTACTTATACTCTTAGTGTTTTCATACCCATAATTTTTAAGAAGATATTTAATATAATTATGTTGATATATATAGGTTCCTTCTAGTTTTTGAGAAATGTGAAAACCAAGGAAAAATGTTAACTTGCCCATCATACTCATTTCAAACTCATATTTCATTAGATCCGCAAAGGAATCAGTTAAAGATTGCTGAGTTGAACCAAATATAATGTCATCAACATAAATTTGAACAATCAAAACATTTTTCTTATCTTTCTTTATAAAAAGGGTTAGATCTTCATTTCCCTTAATATAGTTATTTTGAAGCAAAAATCCAGTAAGTCTATCATACCAAGCTCATGGGGCTTGTTTAAGGCCATACAAAGCTTTGGTAAGTCAAAAAAATGATTAGGATGTTTTTTATCTTCAAAGCCAGGAGTTTGTTCAACAAAAACATCCTCTTGAACATAACCATTAAGAAAATCACATTTCACATCCATTTGAAAAAGTTTAAAATTGAAGAATGATGCAAAGGCAAGTAAAATACGAATAGATTCATGTCTAGCTATTGGAGCATATGTTTCTTCAGAGTCTATTCCCTCTTGCTGATTATAGCCTTTAGAATCTAGTTTAGTTTTATTTCTAACAGTGACTTCATTTTCATCACACATATTTCTGAAGAACCAATTTACTCCAATAACAGATGTTTCCTTAGGTCTTTCAACTAAGTTCCATACTTTATACCTTTCGAATTCATTTAGTTCATCTTGCATGGATTTAATCCAATCACCATCACCTAAAGCTTCATCAGTGCTTTTTGGTTATAATTGGAAACAAAATTCTGGATGTTCTACTTCATTCCTCAAGGAACTTCTAGTCCATACAGGTTGATTTACATCCCCAATGATACTATCACTGGGATGATTCTTAAGAAACACCTGAATTGGGTTTTGTAAAACATGTTCATCAACATCTGGTAGAAAGTCTTCTGGGTAAATGTTTCAGAAATACTTTCTGAAACTTTTTCCTTATCAGGAGGATCTTCTAACAAATTTTTATAATTGGTTTTTGAAAAGACATCCATGGATGTAGGTTGGGATGGTTTAAAAACAAAAGGATCAGTTTCATCAAATTTTACATGTACTTTTTCCTCAACAGTACATCTGTTTTTATTGAAAACACTATAAGCCTTAGAAGTTGTGGAGTAACCTAAGAAAATTCCTTCATTATATTTTGGTGTGAATTTGTGTAGATTATCTTTATTATTTAGAATGAATACCTTGCAACCAAAAACTTTGAATTAGGAAAGTCTAGGTTTTCTCCCATTACATAACTCATAAGGAGTTTTATTAGGAAAAGGTCTAATAAAAACTCAATTTATAGTATAACAAGTAGTACTTACAGCTTGAACCCAAAAATGTCTAGATATAGAGTATTCACTCAACATGGTTCTAGTTATCTCTCAGGAGTCTTAGCTTTCATGTGATTCGATGTTGTAGTAAAAGAAACGACACCATTCCCATTCTTCTTTTTGATTTTGTCAGCATCTCTCTTCATTCTTGTTTCGTGTTGGAGAAGAGTTCTAAATAGCTCATCTAAGGAAATTTGAGTGACCTTTGTCAAGACCCGTCCTCGGGACCGGTGTCGTGACTACCCCAAGCCCGCCTTCCATAGGCCAGGGGCTGGCGACTAGCACCAAGGCGTAAATCCAGGTAAAAAGGTAAGGCATTGCCTTTGTAAAGTAAACAAACACCATAGAGCAAGCAAGCAGTAGAAGTAAACACTAAGTAAAAAATGAGTACAATAGCAAGTGCGGAAAAGTAAGTGGGCCAGTATACAAACCCAAACTGAAAGTAAAGTACAACTGGGAAGGGAAAACAACAACTGAAAAGTAAAGCCGCATCGTCGAGCTGTACACTAGAAATCCCACCTGAAGGGTGGGTATAGATAGCCTCCACAGCTCCTCGGGTCCAGCCGACCACTCCGAGTACGTCCCGCCCAGTGGTCCACCTCCAGGTACCGTCCTGCTCCACAAGCCTCAACCACGATCAGTGTTGTCCGTTGTTTGCAACCAACACAACGTAGTGCGGGCATAGCCCGTGCATGGGTGAGTATAAGCTACTCAGTAGGGACCCCGAAACACCCGAAGGTTTCCCAGAATCCACAAAAGATAATCCACAAAGGAAAGATACAATCTCAAAGTAACATTCGACACTAATTAGGTATATGCCCTTACATATACCTAAGTCATAAATTCTCTTTCGGCTCCAATATCTGAACCCATGTACAACCCAGTCCACACAGGAAAGAAAAACGTAAATCCACACAGGATAACACAACAAAATCCACATAGGAAAGTAAAACAGGATTCAGCTCACATAGGTATACTTATTCGTATGATGATAGAGATGATCAGATATATCCACTAATTCATCTAAGTTGTCAGACCCACAAAGGATCGATAGGTACTAACCCCCGCAATGACCCAGGAAGGGTCTGACTCACACAGGATCGATAGGTAACTAACCCCCGCAATAACCCAGGAAGGATCTGACCTACACATGATCGATAGGTAACTAACCCCCACAAAGACCCACACAGGATCTGTAGTCACTGGCTCACACGAAACCACTGAGCGCTGAACCACATAGGATCAGACCCACACAGGATCGGTAGCACTGATCCATGTAGGATCACTGACTACTGTAGTCGTCACCGTCGAATCCACTGAAGATCTCTGTATATTCGTCGTTGTCGTCACAGTCGCAAACGCATCCAGCTCTAGGGTTCCCGCACACAGCAAGCTCGTTTGGGAGGGTCCGTTCCATGAGCCGAGAGGCTGATACATCAACTGACACATAGTCCAGAGTTGATGTATCCAAAAGTTCCGTATCATCAACAGGAACTCAACGTCGCAGACGGCGCATCAATCGGACGCCCGGTCTGAGAGTTATTGGCCTTTTCGTCCCAGGGGCCTGGTTGGGTTTTAAGGAAAAAACAACCCGACCGTACTCCACTTGCATCCAAACCTCGGGGGGAGTAAGCCAAAAGATCCATCTCAGTAAGAGGAATCCAACAAAGTTGACGGCATGTCAATCGGACGTCCGGATCTTAAGATATGAGTGTTTTCGCTCCAAGGGCCCGGTTGGTTTCGTGTACGAACCAACCCAGCCGAACCCAAAGTATTCTGAAATCTTGAGTTCGATATACCGAAACGAACGCCTCGATCCAAGAATCACATCGCAACTGACGGTGCGTCGATCGGAGGCCCGTAGCACAAGTTACGGGCGTCCGACCAGAAAAGATTTGGTAATAAGGGGTTTGGGCCCGGTCCGACCCGGCCCGATACCCCCAGGGTCAGCCCGAACCGGGTCGACCCAAACCGGGTCCGGGTCCGGCCTGCTTGGGCGCGGCCCAGCCCGGCCGACATGGCTCGGCCCGGCCGGCGTGGCGCGGCCTGGGCGCAGCGCCCCCAGCGCGCTGGCCAGGCACTCGGCCAAACGGCCGAGCCATTTGGAGTGGGGGGCTCCTGCACCCCTGGTTTGTAACCGTGACCCCCATTAAAGGGGCCGTTGTGCTGGCCTACCGGAGGTTTGAACCCCCGGCTTCCTCTTGTCCGGCTGGCCCGCCCCGGCCGGCCGGTTTCTGCCACCACGGGACCGGCGTCGGCCCGTCCCCTCCCTGCTCCGACACAGGCGACCCGGTTTCTAGCCGCCGGTTCTCACGCACTGCCGTGGCCCGGTACCGGCTGCGACCTTCATTCATCCATTGCGGCGCGACGACACCGCACCCCTCTTCCGCGGCCCCGCTCTGGCCACGATGCTTTTGCGGTTCTCCGGCGCGGCACGACGGCGTCGCGTCCTTGTTCGATTTCACGGCGCGGCGCGACGGCGCGGCGCGACGGCGCCGCACATTCCTTGCCGCACGATTCTTCGTGGTGCGATGACACCACACCATTTTTTTCCAACCACATTAGAAACAACATCATTAATGGAGGAGGGTCGGCCGTGTTTGTGCGTTCCGGCCCCCTCTCATTAGTCGTTAGCAATTGGTCGTATTTTCACGAAGAACGACAAGATAGTATTCACGAACAAAATAAATAAATAAACCCCTTACCTCGTGCGAGCTTGAACGGAGGTTCGTCGAACAAGGATTCATCGCAGGAAGAGACGTCGCGGAAGGAGAAGTTGCGGAAGGAGACGTCGCGGAAGAAGACGTCGCGGAAGAACCGTCGCGGTATATGGTGTCACGTAGTCGGTCTCCGAGGACTCGGTGTTCTTCGACAGAGTTCGATGCGTTCTTCGCGTTCTTCATGTTCTTTGACGAAAAAGATGAAGAACTTCTCGCCTCCTTTAGCTTTTCTCCCCAAACCTCTCAAGCAACAAATGCCCAAATAAAATAAGCACCTCCCTTATTTTATTAACTCAACAAAGCTTTTGAAATTCAAACATCCACACTTAACTCACTTAATTAATAACATAAGTTGTCAAAAATTAATGGTGAGTTGAGGGGGGTTAAAGAATATGAAGGGGTGGGGTTCGTGTGGGCCCCACCACCCTCATAACCTCCCTTGGGAAGTTTGGTAGTTACCCAACTTCCACACAAATCCTTAAACCATTAAAAGAAAATAAAAATTGTAGTTTAATTATAAAATAAACTTCGACAATTTTTATCATCTTCTCTCATGAAAACGCAACTCTGGAAATGCCGTTCATAAGCAATTACCGACGCTACGGTTCCATCTGTGCCCTCAGAATTCGATTATGAGCACCGGTTAAAAAGTTAGAAATTCCCGCTCTTTTGTTCACCGAATGTACCCTAGCTAAACTTTGGATAGAAATTCCGGGCACACCGGGCCTCGGAATCAAGTGCCGTCAGAAACTACGTTCTTGTAAAATCTCAAAGAAAATTTAGAAAAAACTTTCCTTGAATTTTACGGGTCTTTACATTACTCCCACCTCAGGGCTTTACGTCCCCGTAAAGATACATCATAAGATAGGGAGACAAATGTGGGTACTGAGAACACATCTGAGCCTCCCGCTCCTAAGTGCTCTCTTGGAGATTCTCGTGCTGCCATCTGATGCGCACTAGAGGAATCGACCGTCCACGTAGGACCCGCTCCTGTCAATCCTCGATCTCCATTGGGACCTCCGAAAAAGTCGTCCCATCATCAACGTCTATCTCCCCAAGGTCAATGATGTGCGTCGGGTCGTGCACGTATCTCCTCGGTTGAGATACGTGGAAGATGTCGTGCACCCGGTGCAACTATGGTGGTAGATCTAGGCAATAAGCCACCTCGCCAATCCTGCTGAGGACCTGGAATGGTCTAATGAAGCATGGGGACAACTTGTCGCCTCTTCCAAATCTCCGTAATCCACATCGATTTGAGACACGCAAGAAGACGTGGTCGCCATCCTTGAACTCTAGTGGCCTCCGCCTCTTGTCAGCATAAGACTTATACCGGCTCTGAGCTGTCCTCATCCACTCCTCGATGACCTGGACCTTCTCTATTGTGGCCGGGACCATCTCCGGTCCCACAAGTGCTGTCTCCCCAGGGTCTGTCCAACATAAAGGAGATCCACATGGTCGGCCGTACAATGCCTCGTATGGCGCCATCCCGATGGTGGAGTTGTAGCTTTTGTTGTATGAAATCTCCACCAAAGGTAGGTGGTCCTCCCAGCAGTGACCAAAGTCGAGGACACATGCGCGGAGCATGTCCTCTAGAGTCTGAATGGTTCTCTCTGTCTGACCATCCATCTGAGGGTGAAAGGCGGTGCTCAGACGTAGCTGCGTCCCGAACGCCTCCTGCAACCCCTTCCAGAGCCGGGAAGTAAAGCGATCATCTTGATCAGAGATGATAACTGATGGCACACCGTGAAGCCTTACAATCTCCTAAACGTAGAGACATCCCAAGCTCTCCACTGAGCCCTGCTCTCTGATGGGTAAGAAGTGTGCCGACTTGGTGAGTCGGTCGACAATCACGCAAATGGAGTCGTGACCTCTGGAAGTGCGTGGAAGTCCAGTCACGAAGTCCATAGATATCCCATCCCACTTCCACTCCGGCACCTCCAAGGGCTGTACCAAGCCTGCTGGTACCTGATGCTCTGCCTTCACCTGCTGGCAGGTGAGGCATTGAGAAACAAACTCCGCCACAACTTTCTTCATGCCTGACAACTAGTGCTGTCGTCGGAGGTCCTGGTACATCTTCGCCACTCCGAGATGTACCGCCAAGGGAGAAGTGTAAAACTCTATCCGCACGTCCTCTCGTAAAGCATCGGGTACCGAGGTACATCGTATGAAAAGGACGTCATGCTCTGCTCCAAAGGAGAAACCATCAGGTGCATGTCCTGAGGATATTTGTGCACGCCGCGTCTCACAGTCAGCGTCCCCGCACTGTAACTCTCTGACCCGCTGTAATAGTGGAGGAGAGACTGTGAGAGACTGAAGGAAGGCTGCTCCATCTCTATCTACAAAGGATATCTGCAAGGCGGCTAGCTGCTCTGTCGCCTCCTCAAGTAGCTGAATGCCCGTCCTCCTACTAAGGGCATCGGCTAGCACGTTCCCCTTCCCAAAAGTATAGACTATCTCAAAGTCATAGTCTTGGAGAAACTCAAGCCATCGCTGCTGTCTCAGGTTTAGGTCCTTTTGAGAAAAGATGTACCTGAGACTCTGATGGTCAGAAAAGACTGTAAAGTGCTCGCCCATCAGATAGTGTCGCCATGTCTTCAGAGCGAAGACCACTGCTTCTAACTCCATGTCATGGGTAGCATAGTTCCGCTCATGCGGCTTCAACTGACGTGATCCATAGGCGATCACCGCCCGATCTTGCATCAGGAAACATCCGAGCCCAGTCCCTGATGCATCGCAATAGACTACGTACCCTACTCCCTCCCCAGGAAACCTCAAGATAGGGGCGTTGGTCAATCTCTGTCTCAGCTCCGGAAAGCTCTACTGACATCTGTCTGACCATACAAAGGTTTTCCCCTTCTTCGTAAGAGCTAAGATTTGTGCCTCAACTCTGGAGAAGTCTGGCACAAATCTCCAATAGTATCCAGCTAGTCCCAAGAAACTACGCACCTCCGTCATGCTCCTGGGTGGCTCCCAAGCTAGCACCTCCTCAATCTTCGCAGGATCCACTGCAACACCCGCCTCAGAGATGACGTGTCCCAAGAAGTGGACCTCACATATCTAGAACTGACACTTTGAGAGCTTGCCATAAAGCCGGTGCTCTCAGAGTGTGTCTAGCACAACCCGCAAGTGGTAGGCGTGCTCCTCCTCAGTCGTCGAGTAAATCAAAATGTCGTCGATGAAGACCATGAAAAATCGGTCGAGGTATGGCTGAATGAACCTGTTCATGAGGTCCATGAACACTTCTGGAGCATTGGTTATGATGAATGGCATAACCAAGAACTCATAGTGTCCATACCGACACCTGAAGGCCGTCTTCTGCACGTCCTCGTCTCAAACTCTGAGTTGATGATAGCCTGACCTGAGGTCTATCTTCGAGAACCACCGTGCTCCCTTGAGCTGATTGAAGAGGTCATAAATCCTTGGTAGAGGATACTTGTTCCTTACTGTCACCTGGTTCAGGCGACGATAGTCGACACGAAGTTGCAAGCTCTCGTCTGCCTTCTTGGCGAACAAAATCGGGGAAGCCTAGGGTGAAACACTGGGTTGGATGAATCCCTTTCCCTGAAAGTCATCCAACTGTACCCATAGCTCTTAAAGCTCAGCAGGGGCCATCAGATATGCTGGAGTCGATATCGGGGCTGTCCCGGGGTACAGGTCAATATAAAAGTCTACCTCTCTACGAGGAGGTAGCCCTGGAACTTCGTCGGGAAAGACGTCCGCATACTGATCCACCACTGCAGGAAAACCAGGACTCCGTACGTCAACTGCTCCTAGGATGGGGCTAGGAAACTGATGAGTGATGGGATGTCCTCTCCTTTGCGAGAGTCCATCATGTGCTGCAAAGTCTCCCTTCTCGCCGGTGAAGGTGAACCTGCTCCCGTCGTTGCATACACATCGCACCTTGTGCCTAATATAGTCAATCTGTGCCTGGATTGTGGACAACAAATCCATGCCCAAGATGACGTCGTAAGGCCTCGACGCCGCTACATGAAGATCCCAGCCGAAGCTCTCGCCTCATAGAGTAAGCTCACACTACTGGCACCAGTGCGTAATCGTCGAGTATGCTCCCGTAGGAGTCTCTAGCCGTAAGGATCGAGCCAACGACTCTGTCGGAATCTCCGAGCTCCGAACAAGGGTAGCAGCTATGAAAGAATGACTCGCTCCTGTGTCTATAAGTACTGTAGAAAGGGTGGAATAGACACAGATAGTACCTCGAATCATCTCGGGCGCATCGTGGTCATAGGCCTCCGCTGCCTGGAGCTGTGCCTATCTCTGCCCGCCAGCTCCCTGTGGCCGGGGTAGACCTCCTGGTGGTGGTGGTGATAGAGACTCAAAGCGTCGCCGACCACCTACTGCTCGGCCTGCTCCTCTGCCTCGTACCCCTGCTCCCTGCGGACCGCCACAGTCGACCCTCTGCCTCTACCTCAGTGGTCCCTCAACCGTTTGCCACTCCTCGGCACGACGGGTCAGGCAGTCACGAGCCATGTGGCCCTGCCCGCCGCACGAGTAGCATTGCCTGCCTCTCGAAAGACTAGCTCCGCACTGTGTGCCCCGCACTGCTGAGCCAGTGTCCTGAGGTCATCTGCCTAAGGGTCTGGTCTTCCTGGAACCATGAGTCATCCATCGACTGCCTGCTACAAAAGACTCTGCTACGTGCCACCCCGCGGTAGGTCTCGCCGCTGAAGAAAGCTCAGCAAGAAAGCTCTCGATCAAAAGGGCTCGCTCTAGTACTCCTGCCTGGGTTGGAATGATGAGGGAGATCAGGGATGCCCTGATCTCATTTTCAATCCCTGCTCAAAGGTCCGGGCCTGGAAGAATGGGTCCCATACCATGTCTATCGAGTAGCGTGAGAGATGGGTAAATCTCGCCGAGTACTGGGCGACCATCAAGCTGCCCTACTGCAGTTGAAGAAGCTCCTAGATGCGCACTACACGGAGGGTGGCTGGGATGAACTCTGAGCGGAAGAGGCTCTCAAAGTCTGTCCAGAGTAGAGATGCCTCATCGTGCACCTCGAGCATCAATCTCCACCATCGGCCCGCTGCCGCGTGCAGTAGGCTCGCCGCGAGGATCACCATGAGGTCTGCTAGTGTCCTTACTAACCGGAAAACTCGTACCACTACCTCCAGCCAGTCCTCGGCAACCTTGGGGGTCATCTCCCCGCGGAACCTGGCCGGTCGCTGGCGCTGGAACTCATGCAGTGCACTAAGGCGACATGCATCGTCAGCGGCTGGGGCTGGAAGCATCGGTGGCTCGACGGGTAAAGGTACCGCCAGTTCCTCAGCTGTCAAAGGGCCCTGCACCGAGGCCACATCGCTCGGCAGGCTGTCGTCACGCTCAACTCTCCGAACCCTAGGTGGCTTCCATTGTGGGGCCATCCTGAAAAGGAAACAGGTGCGCCACGGTCAGAATAGTATACCTGGTGAGCTGACACAAAGCAATCACATAGAAAACTTGAAAGACACATGCAATCAATGTTTTCGTGCATTAAGTCGGAAATCAGAAGTCAGGGTCCTGGTGTACGGATACGTCAGCCGCCGCACCAACACTGGACTCCCTGGACTGATAACCACACCCAATACGCTTAACACTATTGCTTCACATAGAAAAAGATCAGAGTCCCAAGTTCTGTGGTAGAACCGAACTCCTCTGATACCAATTTGTCACGACCCGTCCTCGAGACCCGTGCCGTGACTACCCTAAGACCGCCTTCCATAGGCCAGGGGATGGCTACTAGCACCAAGGCGTAAATCCTAGTAAAAAGGGAAGGCATTGCCTTTGTAAAGTAAAAAAACCACACAGAGCAAGCAAGCAGTAGAAGTAAACACTAAGTAAAAACTGAGTACAACTGTAAGTGCGGAAAAGTAAGTGGTCCAGTATACAAATCCAAACTAAAAGTAAAGTACAACTGGAAAGGGAAAACAACAACTGAAAAGTAAAGCCGCATCGTCGAGATGTCCACTAGAAATCCCACCTGAAGGGTGGGGACAAATAGCATCCACTGCTCCTCAGGTCCAGCTGACCGCTCCGAGTCCGTCTCGCCCAGTGGTCCACCTCCAGGTACCGTCCTGCTCTGCAAGCCTCAACCACGATCAGTGTTGTTCGTCGTCTGCAACCAACACAATGTAGTGTAGGCATAGCCCATGCAGGGGTGAGTATAAGCTACTCAGTAGGGACCCCGAGACCCCTGATTGTCTCCCATAATCCACAAAGTAAAGATACAATCACGAAGTAACATTCGACACTTCTTAGGTATATGCCCATACATATACCTAAGTGATCAATTCTTGTTCGGCTCCAACATCCGAAACCATGTACAACCCAGTCCACACAGGAAAGAAAAACGTAAATCCACACAGGATAGCACAACACAATCCACATAGGAAAGTAAAATAGGATTCAGCTCAAATAGGTATACTTCTTCGTATGATGATAGAGATGATCAGATATATCCACAGATTCATCTAAGTCGTCGGACCCACAAAGGATCGATAGGCACTAACCCCCAAAATGACCCAGGGAGGGTCTGACCCACACATGATAGATAGGTAACTAACCCTCGCAATGTCCCAGGAAGGGTCTGACCCACACAGGATCGATAGGTAACTAACCCCCGCAATGACCCACACAGGATCGGACCCACACAGGATCAGTAGGCGCTGGCTCACACAGAAACGCTGAGCGCTGACCCATACAGGATCGAACCCACACAGGATCCGTAGCACTGATCCACGTAGGATCGCTGAGTGCTATAGTAGTCGCCGTCAAATCCACTGAGGATCTCTGTATAGTCGTCGTCGTCGTCACAGTCGGAAACGAAGCCAGCTCTAGGGTTCCCGCACACAGCAAGTTCGTTCGGGAGGGTTCGCTCCACGAGCCGAGAGGCTGATACATCAACTGAGACATAGTACAGTGTTGATGTATCCAAAAGTTTCGTATCATCAACAGAAACTCAACGTCGCAGATGGCGCGTCAATCAGACGCCCGGTCTGAGAGTTATTGGCTTTTTCGTCCCAGGGGATCGGTTGATTTTTAAGGCAAAAACAACCTGACCACACTCCAACTGCGTCCAAACCTCGGGAGGAGTAAGCCAAAATATCCTTCTCACTAAGAGGAATCCATCAAAGTTGACGGATCATCAATCGGACGTCTGGAGCTTAAGAAATGAGTGTTTCCGCTCTGAGGGCCCGGTTGGTTTCGTGTATGAACCAACTCGGCCAAACCCAAAGTATTCCAAAACCTTAACTGTGATATACCGAAACGACCGTCTCGATCCAAGGATCGCATCACAACTGACGGTGTGTCGATCGGAGGCCCGTAGCACATGTTATGGGCGTCCAACCAGAAAAGATTCGGTATTAAGGGGTTCGGGCCCGGTCCGACCCGGCCCGATACACCTAGGGTCGGCCCGAACCGGGTCGACCTGAACCAGGTCTGGGTTCAGCCTGCTTGGGCGTGGCTCAGCCCGGCCAGCGCAGCCTGGGCGCGGCCCGGCTCTGTCCGGCCCGGCCTGGGCGCAGCGCGCCCAGCGCGCTGGCCAGGCGCCCGACCAAACGGCTGAGCCGTTTGGAGTAGGGGCCCTGTGCCCCCCTGGTTTGTAACCACGGCCCCCATTTAGGGGGCCGTTGTGCTGGACGGCCGGGGGTTTGAACCCCGAATTCCTCTTTTCTGGCCGGCCCACCCCGGTCAGACGGTTTCTGCCCCCATGGGACCGGCGTCGGCCGGTCCCCTCCCTGCTCCGACACCGGCGGCCCGGTTTCCGGCTGCCGGTTCTCACGCACCGTCGCGGCCCGGTACCAGCCGCGACCTTCATTCATCCGTTGCGGCGCGACGATGCCACACCCCTCCGTCGAGGCCCCGTTCCGGCCGCAGTGCTTTTGCGGTTCTCCGGCGCGGCACGATAGTGTCACGTCCTTGTTCGATTTCACGGCGTAGCGCGATGGCGCCGTGCAGCCCTTGTTGCACGATTCCGCGTAGTGCGACGACAACAAGCCATTTCCTACCAACCAAATTAGAAACAACATCATTAATGGAGGAGGTTCAGCCGTGTTTGTGCGGTCCGGCCCCCTCTCGTTAGTCGTTAGCAATTGGTTGTATTTTCACGAAGAACGATAAGATAGTATTCACGAACAAAATAAATAAATAAATCCCCTACCTCGTGTGAGCTTGAATGGAGGGTCGTCGAACAAGGGCTCGTCGCGGGAAGAGTCGTCACAGAAGGAGATGTTGCGGAAGGAGACGTCGCGGAAGAAGACGTCGCAGAAGAACCGTCGCGATATACGGCGTCGCGTAGTCGGTCTCCGAGGACTCGACGTTCTTCGACAGAGTTCGATGAATTCTTCGCGTTCTTCGTGTTCTTTGATGAAGAAGATGAAGAACTTCTATCTTCCTTTATCTTTTCTTCCCAAACCTCTCAAGAAACAAATTCCCAAATAAAATAAGCACCTCCCTTATTTTATTAACTCAACAAAGAGTTTGAAATTCAAACATCCACACTTAACTCACTTAATTAATATCATAAGTTGTCAAAAATTAATGGTGAGTTGAGGGGGGTTGAAGAATATGAAGGGGTGGGGTTCGTGTGGGCCCCACCACCCTCATAACCTCCCTTGGGAAGTTGGGTAGTTACCCAAATTCCTTCCAAAGACTTAAACCATTAAAAGAAAATAAAAATTGTACTTCGGAAATGGCGTTCATAAGTAATTACCGGAGCTATGGTTCCATCAGTGACCTCAGAATTTGATTCCGAGCACCGGTTCAAAAGTTAGAAATTTCCGCTCATTCGTTCACTGAACGTACCCACGCTAAACTTTGGATAGAAATTCCGAGCACACCGGGCCTCGGAATCAAGTGCCGTCAGAAATTGCGTTCTTGTAAAATCCCAAAGAAAATTCAGAAAAAAATTTCCTTGATTTTTAAGTGTCTTTACAACCTTCCCGTTCTCATCAATAGCTGTCCTCTTTGATTCTCACTAATTGGGCATAATATCAATAATCTTATCCGCAAGAGATTTATCATCAAGACCTTTATCTCCCATAGATTGTAATATATTCACGATAGTAATAAATCTTTGCTGTACTTTAAAAATGGGTTCTTCATAAGGAAAATTAAAACCATGGTATTCTGCTCTCAACATAGCTCTTCTTGTCTCAATCACTTTAAATGTACCAAAATGTGTAACTTCTAGTTTCTTCCATATACAGTTAGCTGTTTCACAAGAAGAAATTTGGCTATATATGTTCCTAGTCATTGAACATATTAGAGTACCGCATACCTTATAGTTTAATTGATAATCATGCTTTTCTTGGTTAGTGAAAGTACTTACTTCCTTATCAGGAATTTGATAAACTCCAGTAAGCACAACAAAATTATCTACCCTAGTATTGATAACGAAAGTCTTCATTCGATCTCTCCAGTATTCATAATCATTGCCATAAAAATTTGGTGGTCTTCTAGGATTTAGGATGTTGATGGATCCAACATTTAAACCTTCTATCTTAAAAAATATTTCTACACAAAAACTTGTTTAAAAAAAAGTTCGTATTCACGGAATATATTTCTAAGCAAGGAAAATATAGAACAAAGACAAACTTGAGCAAGGCAAAACTTATATGTGATGATAAGTATTTCAGAGACCTCCTCTGATACCAATTTTAGGATTGAAATAATGATGGAGATTCTCAATATACAAGAGGGGGGTGAATTGTATACTTTAAAAATTTCCTTAAACAAGGAAAGATCTAAGTTTATTAAACATAAACTAAGAAAATTCCCAACACCTCTAACACCAATGAAATATTGGAACAAAGTATGAAGTTATAAACTTTTAGTTCTATGCACTTATTGAAATCTGGAAAGTGATTCCGAAAAACAGGTTTCGGAAATACAGATCTATAAAAAGAATCTTAACCGAAGTTTACAATATGAGATTCTACCTTAAAGTGTATAGAATCTAACAAAGTCAGATTACAAGTGTAAGGAAATATAATAAGGTTATTCTTTCCTTACAATAAACAATGCTGCGGAAAAAACAAGTAGTAAAACTACAAGTAACAAACAATAACTCTTATAACCCAAAGAGAAAGGTATCCAACAACCTTGGATAAAGGTCCCTTGATTTATACTTTCAATAAATTCTGTCTTACCCACACCAAGGTAAGCCCTCGATACGAAGATCAGAGCCTCTGTCTTGCTATCCCCACAATCCTTCAACTTCAAGGTACTTGGTACCTCTATCTTCCTCAACAAGGAAGCCCTCAACTTCAAGGTGTTGGAATCTCTGTCTTCCTATCCCCGAAAGCCCTCAAATTCAAGGTAGTTGGAACCACTGTCTTGCTATCCCCGAAATCCCTCAAATGTAATCACCAACATTCAGAGTTGCACGAAGCAATCTGAATGAGCAGTTCAATACACAGAAGGCATGAAAATCTTCTCTCTCTAGAAATCACCTTAATAGAGTGTGGTATCTAGAATGATCAACTTGTTCATTTTTCTGAGCTCTTCTAATGAGCTCCTATTTATAGGCTCGGTAAAAACGGCCAGCTCCCTCCTCCAATGGTCATATTTTCCTTAAATTTTGGAGGGACCTGTACATGTATCACTCAACCAACGGTTAGTTAGAAAAAGAATGAACGAAATCGTTTTACAAAAAAACATGTGTAACTGAAAGAACGACATTGTTTTGTAATGAAACAAGTATAGGTATAAGCAAGATTGAAGTTCGAAATGTAAGAAAATAATAATTCAGAGTCTAATCAAAATGAAATTCGGAGTCTGTAATAAAGAGATATTCGGATTCTGTTGTATAGGAATTTGGAACCTGAATTCTGTAGAAATACGGAGTCTGAATTTATAAGGAAATTAAGATTCTGGTTTCACCAGAGTTCATAATCTGAACATACAGATTTCAAAGTCTAACTTGTAGAAGTTCGGATTCAAACTCATAAAAGTTCAGAGTCTAGAATTCAGAGTAAATCTATATTAGATTTAGTAACCCAAATTCGGAGTGTATCTTCAGTAGATTTCATATCTAGAATTTGGATGGGAACATCATTACAGTTCATATCCAGAATTTGGAGTGGAACTTCATTACATTTCATATCCGGAATTCAGATCCTAAAACAGAATGCTTCATATCTAAGTATTATATGATCCCATGGTTTTTTATATGAATCCGATTTTTACACTTAAGAAAAATATTGATATGTATAAGGAAATTCAGGTTAGTGTAAATTTCTTTAAGGAAGGAAATTTTCCTTAGAGAAGTAAAATATAGATTTGCTTATGTATAAGGTGTTTGTGATTTTCAAAACAATAAGGAATGGAAAAGTCATAAGGAAAACCTTATTGAATCAACATTTTATTGTGATATTGATGGATGACATACTTTTTTATTCCATATCTATAAGGGATCATGAATGGAGTTTTTGTATCCTGTGGTGTAATCTTCAAGACAATTGCCTCAATGCCATGTTTTCAAATTACACATTTTAGACCAGGGAGGTGATGTATCTGGGTCACGTGATCTCAGAGAAAGTATTTTTTTCGACATTGAGAAAATTAGTGCCGTGATTTCATAAGATAAGCCAAAGAATGTATTTGAAATCAGGATCTTTCTAGGTCTAATTTGGTATTACATACAGTTTTTTCATGACTTTTATTGGCTTTCTTCATCTGTATAGCTTCACAACTAGAAAGGGGTGAAGTTCAAATGGGGCCTAAAGTGTCTAGCATCTTTCAAGGAGCTAAAGATGTTTTTTACTTAAACCTAGGTTTTGATCAATACAGAATCTGGAAAGGGATATGTAGTTTATTGTGATTCCTTAGGTATGTGTCTCAGATGAATACTTTTTAAAGATGCCTATATAACAGGGTATGGTTCTCACCAACTCTGAAAAAATTAAAAGAACTACCTAAAACCTGACCTATAATTTGAAATATTGATGCATGCTATAAATATGCGGCTCTATTATATTTTTGGGGAGAAATTTTTAGTATATTCGGATCATAAGATCTTATCGGACATCTTCTCCTAGAAATATCTGAATCTAAGGCAGCATCGTTGGGTTGAGTACCTTCATGGGTTCAATTTTGATTCCCTGTATACCCCAAGAAAATAAAATGTTTTTGTGGATTCCTTGGGTAGAAAATTTCTGGGGAAAGTGATGAAAAAGTACAATGATGAGTGGAATTTGATTAGGCATTTCACCCCATTGCATCTAGAGACTAAGGGGTATAGTGGAGGTTCTTTCTTGACCAATGTTCAGTTGACTCAATATATTATGGAATTGATTTAGAATGATCATCTTGGTGATGAGTTAAGGTAGTCACATGGCTCATAAATTTAAGGAAAATGAGAATAAAAATAATGAAAAATGATAGAATGACAATTTAATTAAAATGATTTGGGATATTATGATACCTTGTACATGAAGTTAGTAACTCAAGAAGGAAATCATCACAACTGAAAGAAAAAAGGAATGTAAAAATAATGGTATACCACTACAGTCAATGTTGGGATGTCAAATGAATTGGTGATCGGTATGTTACTTGTGTACTAAAATCATTCCAATAGCCTATTGGATTTTGGATCACATTCTTCTTTAATTTCAATGAAATTTTCTAGAATACTCAAAATATCTCATCATGAACGTATAATGTAACTTTTGTTAAAAAACAGATGGGAATGTTAAAGAAACCAAGATATATATGACTCTTTCTATTTTAATCAGCCAAATGGTATTTCTTATAAATCTTGTTGAAGTACTCATATTTGAGTTTTACATTATTTTGGGTATGGATTGGATGTCAATTTGTCATCTTAAGAAAGATTGAAGAGTTAAAAAATATTTATAAATTATTTTTTATCTTTAATAACCTAATAAAATGTTGAGAAATTGATTAGATGTTTCAATGGAATATACTTAGTATATATCATTTAAAATAGATAAATAGATTAGATTAGTTATGTTTCAGTTGTGAAGGAATATATAGATGTTTTTACTGATGATTTTCTTGGTGTTATTTCTACTCAGGCGGTTGAGTTTACAATTGACATAGTCCAGGATGCTAAGTTTATTTCATGAACACCTTATCTAATGGCTCATTAAGAACTCTTGGAACTACAAAATTAATTTCAGGAGTTGTCAGGTAAGGTTTTATTTTATCCATAACATCATGATGGTTGTGATTCTATTTTTTTATTAAAAATAAATATGGTTCCATGAGGATTTTCATCGATTATAGACGGAATAACATCACTGTTAATAAAAATTATCATTTATATCCTATCAATGATTTATTTTATTAGCTTTAGGTAGCACAATACTTTTCAAAGATTGATCTCTAGTAATGTAACCATAAGTTAAAGGTGATGAAGAGAATTATTCAAAAGATTACATTTTAATCTAGATATAGGGATTATGAATTTGTAGTTTTTTTGAGTTGAAAAAATCTCCCACATATTTATAGATCTAATGAATTGAGTATTCCATGATTATTTCGATAATTTTATATTTCATTTCATCTTTGATATATTGGTCTATTCAAAAAGTTATGAGGATCATGAAAACATCTATGTATTTTTATGAAAACCCATAAATAAATGAAGTTATATGAAAAATCTAGAAAATGTGATTTCATGCTAAAATATATTTCTTTCCTTGGTAACATTGTAAATAAATAATGCATACAATTTATTCCTTCCAAAAAAGTGGATGATGAAGGTCTAAGACATACAAATGTTGTTGTGTTTCGAAGTTTTCTTGGATTAAAGGGCTATTACTAGTTATTTTTTGGAACATTACATTTTTACCTATGCTACTAACATTGTTAACATAAAATAGATTCAAATTTATCTCGAAAACATAATGTAATGATTTTTTTCAATAAATAAAATTGATATTAGTGAATTCATTCGTTTTTCCCTAGTATTGAGAAATAATACTTTTTTCAATTTAAGTGAAGCATCATTGAAGGGGAATGGTTTAATTTTGATGAATAATGATCTATTAATTTTGTATGTTTAATTGTAACTAAAACATCATGAGGTAAATTATCCTAAATTTTATTCGGAAATAGATTCTAAGGGTTTTTCTTAAAGATTTTAGAGACATCATTTATATGAGTCCAAGTTTAAAATATATCTCGATCAAAAAAAATATTAAATATATATTTACTTAGAAGGAGTTGAAAATGATATATAGATGATGGATGTAACTGATAAAAGATTTTGATTTCACTATTAATTATCAATCTAGAAAGGAAACTAAAGAAATCGATGATTTGAATTGAAGAAAAATAATCATACATTTACCACGATATTTTTGGAACATGACCCCATGGTTAATGACTTGACAAATTTTTTCCTTGAATTTTTGGATGTAAGAACTTACTCTATTTTTTTTCTATCAATTCTATCATATCCAATGGGAAACTTTGAAGAAGATTAGAAGGGAGACCATGTGTTTTAGTAAATAGGTATAATTTGCTAAAAAGGGAATGTTTCATGAATTTAATGATGAAAAAACATATTTTTAGATTTGGATTGAGATTATGTGTTCCTTATGATTCCTAGTTAAAGAGGGAGTTGTTAAATAAAGCTCATATTTCCCTATTTTCTATTCATCTAGGGTGTAGTATGATGTACAAGGACCCTTGGGAGTATTAAAATGGGTTGCAATGAAAATATATATTGATTATGTTACCAAGAAATTTTTGACCTGTTATATGTTAAATTATAATAGATATTACTAAAGGGAATGATTCAACCTTTTATAGTACCATATTAGATATGTGAAAATATATCAATGTATATCATGGTGGTATTTCCAAATAAATATTGAGGTAATAAAGTGATTTTGGTTATTATTGATTGATTAAATAAATCGGCACATTTTCTTCCCATTCAAGATACCATGTAGTTAGTTCAACTTTCCTGATTATATATTGGAGAGATAGTCATGTTACATGGAGTTACACTATCTATTGTATCATACTCCAATCCCATATTCACTTATAACTTTTGGAATGACCTTTTTTTGTCTTTGGGAACTGAATTAAATTCTAGTAGAACCTCTCATCCTCAATCTGATAGATAGTTGTTATTAACTATTAAAACCATGTAAGGAATTATTTATACTTCTCTAATGGATTATTCGGGAATATTGGATCAACATATTTATTTATTTGTGTATTCCTGTAAAAATTGTTTTTACTCTCATATATATATGGCACCTTTTGAGAAATTATATTGAAAGTAGTGACCAACTACATCTTTTTGGGAAGATGTAGGTGAAAGGATGTTGATGAGACTATAATTGGTACATGAAATGGATGATAAAGTGAATATGATTCAATAATATATGGGTATTTTTTATATTAGGGAAACAAGTTATTCAGATAACATGAGAAAAGATCTTTATTTTTAGGTTGGTGATCATGATTTTCTTAATGTATCTCTAGGAAAAAGTGTTATTAATTTTATTAAGAAGGAAAATTGAAGGTTTATAGTCCATTGGACCATAAACAATTCTAGTGAATGTTGGACCGGTAGCCTACAAAGTGGACTTTCTTATGATTTTATTCCAGAAAAACAATCTTTTTCATGTTTCGATGTTATGCAATTATGTGTCCAATTCGTCTCATGTTTTGAGCCTTAGGCTATTCACCTGGAAGATAACCCCTCATATGAAAAAAAGAATTCTCAAATTCTTAGCAGAAGAGATAATTTATTACGAAATAAGGTAATTACTTGTTTAATATTTTTTGAAAAAACTATATGTCTGAAGAAATAACATGGGAATCTAAAAATTCTAATAGTTAAAGGTATCTCCCATTGTCTAATATGTGAGTAAATTAGGAAAAAATTTAAAATGGGGAGGGGGTTATAAAAAATTTGTTGATAGAATAATTTATTCCATATTTATTAGTATTATTAAATTATGTTCTTATATTAAATATAAATATATTTAGTCATACTTAAAATAAAAAATGAAATTGCCTTATGAAACTCATTTTTATATGGTTATATTTTATAAATTAATTTTTAAATTATAGAATTTTTATTTGAAAAAATTAACTTCATTTTTGGAATTCATAATGTCAATATAATCTTAAAAAGAATTTCTGATAATTTTCAAAAAAAATTCGTTTCCAATTAATAGAAAAAAATAATGATTTTTTTTAAAACTGTATTTTATTTTAAAGTATATAAAAAGTAAAATTAGGATTTGGAATAATTTTCTATTATCATTAATTAATTATTTTTTAAAATAATCCAATTATTTTATTTTAAATATTTTTATACTTGAATTTAGTATAAAAACAATAAATATTTAAACATTTCATTTTTCTGAAGAACCATTTTCCATTGCATTCTTCTGATTTAATATCAAATTAAATTCTAAAAATTATATGTTTTTAATTGTGGAAAATGGATTCCATATCTCTAATCAAGAGGTCTGAATTTATTAAATATTCCTCTTTTATTTTTAAATTTTATGAAATATAACTTTTGTAATTTTTTGTTCCACACGAAAGGAAAATCAGGTAATTAATAGTAAAAATATAATGATAAAGACAAGAAAATAACCCAAAAACATTCCATAATTTTATTAGATGAGTAATTTTCATCCCTTATTATTCAACGTTTTCTTATATTACCATTTTTTCTATTTGGAGTGATAATAGATTTATTTTCATCAGGTTAATTTATTTTTACTTTTTATTAAAGAAATATTTACCAAAAATATTATTCCATAGAACTGATGTATTAATTATTTAATTAACGGAAATATCAAATAAATAATATTAATAATATAAGAATAAATGTAATTTGAGGAAAATTATTTGATTAAAAAATTATATAAAAGACCATGTAATGTTTAGAGTATAATAAAATATTGTTTTTTATAATTTGAATTATTATTCTTCTGTTTTTAAAGTGAATGTAAAGAATAATATCAAATTCGATAATAATGAAGTTTTAGTGGAGTAATATTTTAATAAAAATTTTAAATATCATAAAAATATTAAATTATAGAAAATGGGATAATATATGGTATACAATGTTATTACCGATGCATTTATATGCCATTTATATGTTTTTGAGTCTCAAATTCTCTTATTATTTTCTTATATTTTGAGAAATTCCATGTGTTCCCTCACCTCTCTTATAGAAGGCACCTATTATTATTCATCCTTCAAACAAAAAACCCTTTTGGTTTAGAAAAGACCTTCCAAAATACCATTATAGAAACCCAAATTAATATAGAGATATTATTTTAGGTATAACACTAACCTTTGTTGTCTTAAGGTCTTATGGAAAGGCTGTTTTCTGAAGAAGTATCATTTTAATCAATGGAATCAATTTTATTTCTTATTCCACATCCTTAAAATATTATTAAAAATCCTAAATTAATAACTAAAATATCATACATATACTTATTTTTTAATATATTTTGGGGAATTAACCATATCCATATCCTCTTCCATCGAATGGGAAAATAATTCATTTTCCGTGTGTATCGAAGACTACCTTCTCACGCATAGATACAATATTTTCCATCACTTTATTTTGGTAATGGTTATAATTATATAATTAATGTTTTAATATGGTATTAATAAAATATTTGTAATTATTAAAAGCTAATATATAACTTAAATTTTTGCCTTTTCATGATTTGAATAATGATAACATCATCCATACATACGGGTGGAGTACTACGTCCACAAGGCTATATGATTCATTTTTTAATCACCATACGACATGGATAATATATAAGTACATTTAAAATATTAAAATGATACATATATATTATATTTTCAACATTATTGAAATATAATATAATACTTACCTTTTTTCCACATTGATCATTGAAAAATGAAAACGTTACTCATGATTATGTACAACCTTCCATCTCCATGATTGTAACATCCTTATTTTTTCCCAACCATATTTAATAGATGTATTTAAACGTTGAATTTATGTATAAAAATTATATTTATTTCCTTATTATTATTCTAGATATGATGGAATAATGACTTCTTAGACCATAGTCAATTGTCTGAAGTAATTTCGGACTTATGAACCGAATATCGTCAAAACATCTGTCCTGAATTTAAATAATTAAGTAATTTCCATAAAATGGTAATAAGTGAAATAAAAGGAACAATAATATTTAAAAATGGTCTTAATAAATTAAATATTTATCTTATATTTTATTATTATGGATGATAAATAATGTACATAACAAATCGAACTCAAGGTTGTGGATTTTCTTTTCAAAACAATCTTTAAAAGTTCCTCTTTCTACTCTTCTAAAAAAGTGAAAAGGAATTTTTTTACATATTTTCCATGAGATAATTTTCCCAAAATCATGACACATAAATTAATTGATTCTTCCTTTAAAAATTTACAAGGCTCATTTCAATGAATATTTGTTACTGTAGAATTGTGCAGATTTTCAAATATGTGATTTAGAAAAGGGAATGTTCTCTTTTCTCAAGAAATGTTTTTACAATGAACTATTTCATAGTTAATGATTCTAATGAATTATTTATGAATATGGATGGTTCTGTTATAAACTAATTATTGGGATTTTCATGAAAAATCACGGATGGGTGGTTATATTATTAACTAATGACGACTGGTTTCATGATAAACCAATGATTTGTGGTTATGTTATAATATCCAATTCATTGGAAATTCTGGAGTTATAGGTTTTCCATATTGTTTAATTCAGTAGTAAGAGTGATGTAGAATTTCATTTATGAAGTTAACAAATTAATTATTATATACATTCTAATGAGTTTTCATGATTTGTTTTATTTCAAAAAGGTAATATAATGATCTTTTTGAAAAGATAATTCCATTTTTCGTGGTAAAAGGTGGGTTTTTATGAATTTTATTTTATGGATTTTCACTATACATGGGGATTTTTTCTTATATTTCTATTAATGAGATTTTTGTTATCATCTAATATTTTAATTTTTTCACAAGTTTGAAGAGATTTTAGGAGTAATGATGATGTCAAGAATAAAATTTTGAAGATTTATCATGAAACAAATTAGTATTTTTTTAAAATATTTCATATTTGGTAAAAATATATATTGACAAGATGTTTCTAAATTTTTTTTATTTGAGTTTTTATATATGAGTTACGACCTAATTCCCTAAAACTAAAAACTAAAAAGATCCTCATGATTTTAATAAGGCAATTTCTCATTTAAATTATCTAAAACATGTAATTTATATAGAAGAGACTATACAGTAATTGGGTTTTGATTCACCATGAAAAACCAATTTTGTTCATAATGTATCTCTCATTGGGTGGTGTGCTATAAGAGCAGAGTTGGTCTAGTTTTGACTGAACAATATAAAAATATAATATGTCATTTCTCTTAAATTTATATATTTAATTAACTACAATAATTAACTTTTATAATTTATTAAATAATTAATCAACCTCTATAAAACATTAAACTTGTCTACTAACCTCTACTCTATACCATCTACCACCACCTTAACTAACATAAAAATCATAGTGATCTCTCACATATCCTATTGGTGTATTCTAAAGTTGTATCATAACTTAGTCCTATTCCATTGTTATTTTGTATTTAATGTCCTTATAAGGATTAAAATTTAATCATATTTTTCTCTTATCAGTTACGGATAATTTTAATTTGGTGATTACTAATGGGATTACCACATTTTATGGTAAACATAATAATTTCTATATAGAAATTTTTCCCAAATATTTTTATAGGTTTTAAAATAATGGAAGGCACAGAAGATGAATTACCCCTAGGTGATAAAGGATTTGTTTCGACAATAACATGAAAAAATTAAATAGTAAATAATTATCATGATATAAGTTGAATTTTAGAATACCATTTATAATGTAAATTCCAAAGGAAATTTAATAATAAAAAAAGGTATATTAGACACACTGTAGAATATATATTAATGAAAACCAAAATTTAATTGGGAAAGTTTATGCTTTTTATTGTTAAATATGAATATAACTCTTTTCATTAGGATAAGACAATTGATAGCTTTATTATTATGGTTAACTATTTTTTGGCATTATTAGAGGTTATGGCGAGAGGATATAAGAATCCACTATTGTAAATAATATATTTCATGTATTACCTAAAATGATTACTGAAAAGTATATATATTATAATAAAATAATCAATGTTAAATATATCCCAATAATTTTAGTAGTACACTTATTTTTTATGAAATGAGGAAAGATAATTATATCATGAAGAATGGAGTGGATCGAAAAGATATTTCATTTTTTATCCCAAAATATAGGAAATCTATAAAAGACATTTGTGAGGATAATACACCCAACTATTCATACATAGGTTCTTTTATTGATATAAGGATTGATAAAAAAGTGAATCTTATCTCTAAAAATATAAGGAAGGATAAGGTTATGTTTAAAGGGATGAAAATAATTAAATGATTTAATTGTGGGGTTATTTGTCATTTTTCAGAAAAATATCCAAAACTAAATAAAGATGAAGCTAGTGATGAAAAAGTAAAAGATAAATTTAAATATCAAAGAAAAATTTAGACATAAAAAAATTTACTTGTAGATGAAAATTAATGAATTTATTAGAAAATAGAAACTGAAATTTCATATCTATTTTTGAAAAAACTGCTATAAAAGTTGAATAAGAAGATTTTGATACTAAAAGTGATGTTGGTGAAACAATTTTCATCACAAAGTTGAGTGATCAATATTTTAGTACTAATGAAGAAACAAATCCCATAATTGGAGATGTAGAAAGTCAGGAAGAGTTTATTTTTATGAAAAAATTGAAAGATATCCTTTTAAAAATATCAATTATTTAACAAGAAACAAGAAATTGAATACATATAATAAATCATTCAATAAAATTATCTGCATACAAAGAAGATAAATTTCTCTACTAAAATATATTTTTATTCTATTGATGTTTCTTGATGATCATAAATTCTAAAATATCATGTTGGATGGAATGGTTAAATATGTGGAGAAGAAGTATGATATTATTAAATAGAAACTAATCAATGTTTAAGAACAAATAAAAATATAGAAATTTATTTTTTAAAATTATTATAAGGAATAAATTGATTTTTCAAACAATAATGCATCACATGAAGATCAACAAAAACTTATTTTCTGTATTATTAATACTGAAAGTGCTTATAGAGATTCAAAGAAGAAGAAATAAGTTAAAAGTATTAAGTTCCTGACTTAATAAAATGAGAATAAAAAATTATTAACTTTTGTGATTTTGAAAAATGGTTCAAAATATGATATAAATAAAAAAATCTATGATGCTTGATAATAATTTTAATATAAATAATTATATTTGGTGAGTTTAATAAAATTATTGATCACATAGTGGTGTAAATATTTTTGAATATATTTAGTTTTTAATGAAAATATTATTTTTATGGATACTACTGTTATTGTAGAAGTTTTGGGTATATTTAAAAATTTAGCCTCTTAAACTAAAAATATCTACACACTCAACAAGGGTAGGTGAAAAATATTTGATGGGGATTTAGAATTCTCAAAATAGAAATGTTTCAAAACCTGATAATTATTATGGATAGAATATTGAGAACATGTTTAGTTTTCTTGAAGATGTTAGGGGAATATAAAACCATTTTGGTAACCATAAAAATTATAATCTTATCCTTTTACCATCGTAGCGTAATGATAGTTTTTATACTCAAGATATTTTGAAGGTGAATTTAAAGGTCGAAAATAAATTCTTAGTTTTGGAAGTGTCACTTAAAGCATCAAATTGTGAAATTCCCTAGATCATGGATAATCTCTTCTAATACCATAGGGATAAATATTTTAGAATCTTGGAAGTTATCTAGGATTGAGAAAGATCAATTAATTTTGGATGTAATAAGTAAATAAAATTTAATTTAGTTAGATCAAATGTAATTATAAATGAAAATATATAATCTAAAAACTATATTTATATTGATGGATGGACACAAAATCTATTAAGTGTCTCTAATTACTATGGCTAAGGCAATAAAATCATGTTCAAGGAGGAAGGGTTCTTATTTATGAACCTAGATTATGGATTATTTGTGACCAAAATAAATTTGGCCAAAGGAAAAATAGGGTATCACATTTTGTTTAAATATGATGTTTCATGAATGAAATGTTATTTTAGAGATTGAATTTATTGATAGATAAATATATTCCGAAATCTAGGCGTTCTACACATTTATTAATGATGATAGTATTCATTTTAAAACAAATACTATGTAGAAAAAATATTTTATTAAATTTTCATGGCCCCTTTTATTAGAAGGATGCCCAACCATAAATTGTGGGCTATGTCGTAATGTTTCCTATGAGAAGTTTCAATGTCACAAGTATATTTAGGACCTATATGAAATAAATTACTCACTGAAATGAAATGGATATTGATATATGAAATCTTATTGTATAAGAAAAACCATTTCGTAATGTAGAGGATGATGTTTTCATTAGTTTTGATAGAATTTTGATGGAGCACCCACTGTAATTAATCTAGTAAAAAAAATTGTAAAAAAGAAAGTTTATTTATGATAATGGAAGGTATTATGCTCTCTAATAGTTTATATGAATTTATTAACATGACAATGTAATTTTGAAGACCACTATATTATAGTACCGTGTTACAGTGGAATGTTTTTGGATAGTTAAAATGTTTTGGGGTTTAACTTTTATGGAACACTACAAAGGAGGATATTATTCTATAATGTGCAGAAAACTAAAAAGTTCAATCAGCCTTGATGTAGTGAATCTATCTAAGATTCTTGGGAATTATTAAAATTAATAATAGGATACAATTTTAATCTTGTATTTAGTATAAAATGGGATAGTATGTATCAAATGCATTTGAGGAAGTGGATTTGAATTGGAAATTCCAATTCAAATATGAATTAGTTGAAAATGTGACTGAATTGTAGATCATGATATAAGTATTATTGTTAATAATGTTGTTTTGGAAGAAAATATGTATTATATAATAAAATATGTTATGGATATGTGTAAAATATGGAATATTGTGTTATTATCCAAAATATAATAAAATAAGAAGGTGAAGAAAATCAAAGTGGAAGTCTGGATGAGAAATACATAGAAAATGAATAAGAGACTTCTTTCTATATAGTAAGAACATGGTTTTTCTTATCAGTTATGGATCCTTTAAATTTTCTTTAAACCCTTATTGATGTTTTCATTTTTTAATAGATATGTGAACCATGACATTAGGATATTTGTTTCATTTATGGGAATAATGGAGAATAATACTGGAGGTCATCTATTAGACAAATATATAATGTTAACTGGGATGTTATACCAAGTTCATGATGTGCATTGGTTTTTCCCAAGTGAAAAATCCCAGTATATACATGTCATGTAAAATATATATGCCTTTAATATGTCTTGGTTTTTTAGATTCACTGAACCTTATCTTTTTACACCTCTCATTCTTTCACATAGAAACCGTTCTCCCATTAAAGGTTCTTCCACACCAAACCTAGGCCTTAAAGAAACACCCTCATTTGAACTCTGATCAGGCCACAATTTTTCATGTTAGAATAATGTATCTATGATTTTGGATCCACTAATTACTTTTCGAGGATTATCAGACAATATTCTATGATGTTTTTTTATGATATCATATGACTTATTTTTAGGGAGACTATTTAGTTTATCAATTTTGTCCAGTCTTGTCCTAATTAGAAGCTGATACTAGATGAGTAATCCACCGCCCACTTAAGGTAAGTTGTATAATAATTATTCCTAATGTCTTAGTGTTTTATATCATGCATAAAATTTCTACATGCCTGATATTCTATGCATATGCATAAAAATAAACTTACTCATTATTTATTCTGTTAGCCATGATATGAATGACCTGGTGTCTTCTTATTCTCTTTGGGATAATTACCCATCGACTATTTACACCCCATGAGGTGTGAATATGAAATTTACCCTCGATATTATAAATTATTATGTAACTAAACTATCTTCTATATGGTTTTTCATGACTCTTAAATGTGATGATTATAATAAATCAAATGGAGTGTAAGTTGTATTACTATGTCACATGATTTTACGTAAACAATGGTTCCACCCATGTCAAAGTGGAATGTAATAAATTATAAAGAATATTTGACATCATATGCTTGTGATCGTATGTCATGGTTTCCCTTTAACAAATGATACTCGTGCTTGGTGTCCCTTATACATGTGATACTAGGGCACAAAATCCATTATATATGTGACAGATGGTCTTGACATCGCTTATACTTGTGATATCTAGGCATGATATCCCTTTTACATGCACTAGTCGGGCATGAAATCTCTTATACATTTGATACTTGGGTATGGAATCTATTATACATGTGATTCTTGGGCATGGCGTCCCTTATTCTCATGATAGTTGGGCATAGATCCCCATACACCTGTGATACAAGGGAAAGATGACCCTTACAGTCTATGATACTTGGGATTGGTGTTCCATACTACCCTGAGAGAATCAGTTGTCTAGTGATTTATTCTTAAGTTACACCTTTAGTCTTATCTAGAATATATATATATATATATATATGGATATATAAATCACTAAATATATTGGGAATATATATACGTACATCTATATAGACTTATAGTTATATGTTTATAGTGACATCTATTCATAGGTTTTCCCGATACAGGATGAAGTTGGTTGGGTTAACCTATTGTCCTTTAGGAACCAAAGTTGACCCTTTACAGTTTTTATTACATCTTACTATTATTATATCTTCACACTTCTCATATTATTTGTACTTAATGAATACTTCTATAAACCATTTGTGGTGGAAAACTGATTATATCTCACACCCTATTTGGGGTTCCATTTTATTTCAAAATAGACTTTTTGGATGTAAGTAGGGAAAGGGGAAAGGTCTCAGTTATGGATGCTTGATTTTATTATAACATGGGAGTGGGGGAGCACAGGGCAAGTCTATGGATGGGATTCTATCTATAAATAATCATTGGTCTTTTTGGTAATTTTTATACGATTGTATCTATGTATGTATATTTCTACTACCATGTCCACCTGTTCCTTTTTTGAGAGACATTACATTAAAAAAATTTCTATATGGTAGTCAATATTGCTATTGATGACTTTTCATTTTATCTAAATGACTTATCTTCTCATATTAGTTGAAAAACAATTCTACCTTTTTCCCATTACTTAAACCTCTATGTTACTCTGATCATGAATTAATATAATCCCCACTATACCACAATTGACCCTCACTTCCAGTCAATACCCTATAACCTATGTGGAGTCCTGCTTATGTCCATGTGATAGAATAAGTTTGTATTTATTTAAGGAAACCCATCTCATGAGGTTATAAAGTGGTATCAAGGTTTTCTTTTCTTTGACATGCTATTTGTTATGGAATATTATATACTAGGACGTCTTGTAATATAGTAAAGTGACTATGATTGGGAGTAGCTAACCCGTATAAAGAGAAAAGACAAATTACCTGGGATGGTAATTTCTCTTTTGGATGCCACTTTTTATAGTTGATTTGATTCTGTTTTTGGGTGATTCTTAGGATATATGATATTTATTATAACTATGATTGTGGATTAAATTTAACTATTAGAAAGAAATTTCATGAAAGAGTTTTGATATGGATCATCATAGGAATATAGAGACTCCCTTTTCTTGCATTATGCCAAGCCATATAGGTGAATTTCATTAATTTCATTTATTATGATATCTTAGAGTGAATCAATTATATAATGGTGATAATGTTTATTTTAGTGGAATGAGAAAATAATTGTTTACATAAAGTTCCAATATCATCCAAACAATGTTTTCCAATATAACATGACACTGACATCACAAGTAGTCAATTGCGGAATATTGAGTAGTGGACCATTAGCCACATGGGATTCAACATGTATTTGTTTGGGATTAAATTAAATCCATATTTTAATTAATAATGTGTATGGGAAATTAAAATTTTGAATTGGAGATCACTATAATTCAACCATTAAAAATATTTCTATATAAATAAATATGAATTTAAATGAATTTAAACTATGAATTTTGTTTCCATTATATTGGGATATGAATTGACACATAAATGGTGTTTTATATATTACATTACATTGAAATTTTTTATACCTAAAATATTGAGTTATAAAATAGAACTTGACCCTGAACTGACCTCGGAAGTGGGTAGCTAGTCTTATATATTATGTTCTTAAGATCTGTAAATTTCCCACACATGGATTTAAAAATAGAAAGAGGTGTGCGATTTTTATATTAGAATGTTTGTTCTAGTTGTGATCTTATACCTATAGATTATGACATTATCAATTCCTATATGAGGCTTGTTCTTTGAATTTGTTGAGGTATTCTGCCATGATGTCATTAAGTCATGCACTAGAAGGGTGGTGGTGACCATGTTCTAGAGGGGGTGGGCCCTGAGGCACTAGTTTTATCTATAGTAGTTCCACATAAGTAACCTAATTTTATATGTGACTTGGTTTTTAATTCTAAAACCATATAGGTATCCCCACAACCTGGCCATATTATGGTATAATTGAGGTGAGAATTTCAGTAGTAGAATCTACCCACATTTTTTGTGGGATGTCTGTCCTCAGGCTTTGGAGTCATGGATGTAGGCCATTATGACTATCTTGGAGAACCTTAAGAAACTTCTAGAGAGGGGGGTGAAGATATCTATGTATATTCTTCATGATTATTCCAAGATATGGTGTGATTTTATCACCTAGATAGAACATTATTGGGGTATGGCCTCAGTAGGTTTTCTGGTAGTATTCTATGACTATTTCTTTCCTGAAATGGTGAGAGAAGACTGGGCTATATAGTTCATATATCTATAGTAGGGAACTATGTCCTTAATGGGATATTACACTAGGTTCTCACAGCACTAGTGATTTACAAAAGCTCCTTCTAGAAATGAGTTCATGATAACAATATATTTTGAGGATGGGACGATATATTCCATCCAATCTTGGGTGAATGTATTTTGGTTGAATACAATTTGGGAAATTGTAAACTGATCCCTTGTCAACAAATGGAACTTGAGGTAAGTCGAAAGTGAGGGACAATGTGGATTAAAACTGAGATAGGGAAGTGGTTTAACTAGTAACTGGAAATGTTTATTTGAGACTAATAATGGGGGATCCAACAACGAGATGACACCCAATAATAATCACAGGGTATGTAACTATTTTGGTTAGATAGGGAATACGATTCCCCAATGTCCTAGAGACACCATCGAGTGTTGAGGATGTGGTATGTTGGGGGAATATTTAGTGTTTTTTTTAAGTACAATCTATCACTTGAAGGAGAGGATTTGTATCATCATAACCTCATGGAGTGTGATCAACCTCTCCTCAGTAGCAAGGTAGCTAGAGTACTACTATCTATTTCAGTGGATGAGGTGGCTCTGGCTGATGTAGGAAATCATTAAATGTACAATTCCAATTATGAGGACCAAATAAGGGAAGTCAAGTCATATCTTAGTGCCCCAAAAAATTCCATATCTATATATTGAATCATTTTACATAAGATCAGAGTTTTGGGCCATCTATTGTTCGAGGTACTATTCTAGTAGCATGTACATTAGTGTCTTCCTTATTAAATACTAATACTTCTTATTCATTTACATTAGTAGCTATTTTGGATAGTCTTAGACTTGAAATTCGGTGGCATGTTTAGGTTATGTCCCCTAAAACTCCTTTGGGTATATTTTTAGAGAGTGTCCACCAGTGTAAAGAGTTCCCCTTGGGCTTGGAAGTTGTCTTTTCTCCTTCCATGTCTTCTTACATGGGATTATAGGCTTTGATTTCATTCTAAGGATGGACTAGTTGGTCCCCTAACATAATTATGTGGACTACTATCACTACATTGGGTCATTTACATCACCTAAGAGTGATATATATCATTAAAGGGGTGAATTTTATGTCAAGGTTAGTTGTGATAGAATAGAGAATCGAGGAATAAGTGAAGTGAGAGTACATATTGATAGAAGTTTTCTAGAAGTTCAGGGAGTACATCAAGTTGACTTCCCTCCAGTAGTTGATCTCTTAAAAAAAGTCTTCCCTAATGGGTTTTTTTTTCTGAATACCTCTTGAAAGATATTGGTAGATTTTACCATGAAAATTATTCTAAGAGCTACACTAATATCCATTATTGCTTATAAGATGAAAAATATTGAGTTACATGAACTTAATAGGTTACTAGAGGGTTTGTAGGATATGGTTTTTATATGAACTACCACTTCACCATTGGTTCCACCTTTACTTTTCTCTAAGAAGAAGGATGGTACCCTCATAATTTGTATAAATTATCATGGATTGAACTTGACAAAATTTAATAACTTGTATCCACTACCTCATATCGATGAACTCTTGGACCCGATCTGATGATAAATGGTTTTATCCAAGATCAATTTGAGGATTATATACCATTATGTAGAAGTACATACCTCAGATATTCCACACATGACTTTCTAAAGTTGGTTCTATTTATATGTATATCAAGTAATAATATTATCTCTTACGAAGAAGAAATATTTTTTCATGGATTTGATAAATTTGGTTTTCCAACCATAAATGAATTTCTTTATGGTGGTCTTCAGGGATGATATCTTCATGTATTTTCATAATCTACATGATGATTTAAAACATCTTGATTTTATATTTAATACATTTAGAGAGAACAAGATATATGTTAATCTTAGTAAATTCCAATTTTGGATGAATAAGGTTCAATTTTTTGGTCAAATTATCTCAGAGATAGGAAAATTAGTTGACCAAGAAAAGGTGAGGGTTATATTTTCTTGAATAAAACCATGAAAGTACTTTAAAAAAAGATATTCTTTGTAAATTATAACTACTATTTTTGTTTTACACAGGAATTATCATGCATTGAATCACCTCTTACCGTCTTGAAATAAAAGGTAGTGATGTTATTTCATCCTAAAGCATCAATGAAATATTTGATGGATCTAAAATGTGTTGAGACCAAGTTGAATGAAGATGAAAGTTGGAAGAGTTAGCTTTTGCAGAGTGTTGTATTTTGTTGTCAAAGGCGATAAATCAATTCACTTTGTAGAAGGATCATAAATCAGACGATGCTTTGTTGGTATGTATTTCACACAAATCATGAGTTAGGAGAACTTGTGATGCAAGCCTTATTAAGTAAAGGGGGAGAAATGATGATGCCAGTCATATAATGTTTTGATTGGAAGGAATGATGCTGCTGGAAGATAGGAAAGATTCAGTCCCCATTGCAACTCTGACGATGCTTAAGATGATCTATCAAAGGATAAATATCATGATAGTGGGATTCGTGATAAGAGCAGAAGAATGGTTATGGGAAGCAGTAAAGAGATAAAATGGCAAAGCAATAGACAATCTAGGGATGGCAGAAAAGCACAGTTTAAGGTGGCGCCATTTTCCAGTGTTTGCCAAATTTTAGGGCCTGAAAATCGGGAGATGAAGAAATGTGCTTGGCAATGAATGTTGCGCATAAGATTGAAGATGGTTTATACGTGAAAAAGAGTTATTCAAGTTCATAACTATGAAAAATGACAAAGGAATGGAGTGCACGGAAATTTAGGCACGTTTCGCGCAAAAATAAAGTGGTGCGCACAATATCTGCGGGAAGCGCGAAATAGTAGCGGGTTGCGCGAAAAATCTGCGGGATGCGTGAAATATTGGCATGGTGCGCGAAATTGAGGAATGAAGTTTTCGCGCAAATGATGGTTAGAGATCATAAGATCAAAAATTGGCAAAGGCATAAAATGCACGAAATATTGGAGCAGTGCGTGAAATCTGATGTTGCAGGAAAGATTGGGTTTGCGCGCAATATGGAACGCGGTGCGGAATTTTGTGCGCAATTGGTGCTTCATGCTTAGAAGGATGAAAAATGGCAAAGGCATGAGGTGCGCGAAAACTTGAAGCATGGCGCGAAATATGAAGTTTCATTAAAGAGTTTTTACGCGCATGGAGGAGGTTTTACGCGCGGATTAGTGTTTTTCGCGCGGGTTCAAAAATGCCTATAAATATGAGGCTAACCCTTGTTAATTGTTAATGATCGACACTTAGAAGAAATCTCGAGCTCTGGTGCGCATAAATTATACTCTATGTGAGTTGCGTGAAAAGAAAGAAGTTTGCATGAAAAGAGGATAGCTGCGCGAAAACTTGAGAAGTTGCGCGAAAAGAGAAAAAGTTGCACGCAAAAGGAAAGGTGCGCGAAAACATTTTTCGCGCCAAAAGGGATTTATAGGCGCAAGTCATTTGAATTACGCGCAAGTCACCCTAAAGGCTGTGCGAAACATTTGGGGTCTTCGCACGTATTCAGTTTTGCGTAAGAGGGTTCTTACCGGCTTCTGGGTAAGAAAGTGAAGATTTGTACATCAGAGAATACATCTGTTCAATTGTAAAGAAACACTGAAACATTGTGTTACCCTATTTGTGCTAAGAGGGATCACATGCACTATTAGATTGTTTTTAAAGTGCTGCACGAGTGTAAGGGTATATCCTACTCGTTGTATTCCACATCAAAGGATTGTTTTCTAGTGGATTGTGTGGTACTGGATTGTTTCCGTACCATACCAAGGATGTAGCTACTCTTGTTGAGTAGTGAACCTTGTAAATCTTGTGTTCCTGTGGTTGTGTGTGTTCAGTAGGGAAGAAACTCTTTAACAGGAGGCGAAGGTTGTTTCAAAAAAAAAAAGAAACTTAAAAAGAAAAAGATATCACTGATTCACCCCCTCCCCCTCTCAGTGATACTTAGATCCTGATTGGGAACTTCAAAATGAAGAATGAATTTAGAACTAGTATGGATTCATAAAAAGTTAGGTAGAGGGTATATAGTTTTTTTTATGAATCCGGTATCTGGGTGTAAATAGTTCAAAAATAGAGGGTTATATTTTTTCATACAATTATTATCAGTTAAGGAATCATGAGAGGAATTATCTGGCCCATTATCTTGATCTAGAAGCTATTGTGGATTATTTTCATTGATGGAGTAATTACATGTAGGGAGAGTAGTTTTTGGTATTCAAGGACCAAAATACCTCAAATATATCTCTCTATAGAGTGAATTTAAGCCCATAAAAAGAAGTTGAGTCAGATATATTCTCTCCATTGACTTTGATCATGCCTATATTCATGTTAAAGGGAATGCAGTTGGTGATTCTTTGAGATTTAAGTCTCTGATGAACGTTTTTTAGGAACCCAGTGACGAGTTGAGGTTGATGGATCGTCATTTTGAGATGCATTTTGAGGTTTAGGAGTTCCACAAGAATCCTTTACTTATGTCCTTAGCAGCGATCTCATCAATTCATGATACAGTGAAGGGGAGGAAGTTATCTAACTCTATGGGCATAGTCCTATGGATAAGTGTTTTGGGTTGGGATCCATGAATGAGTTGTTATGTAATTGTAGATGAAATGTTTCTTTTCCATGGCTTCGTCTGGGTGTGAATAGAAATGCGAGACGAACTGATACAAGAATCCCATGCTTCACAGTGGAAATTACACCTAGGCATTTCTTAGATGTACTGAGACATGAGCCACCAATATTTTTGGTTAAGGGGTGAAATTTCATAATGAGGATTTTATCACTATCTATTGCACCTATCCATAGGCCGAGGTAAGGAAACAGTCAACTGATAACTTATTAATTCAATATTGATCTCATAATGAAAATGGGACAATGTTTATATTGATTTCGTTACCATTTTTTCAAGGTCACCTTGAGTTAGAAACACAATTTGGGTAGTCATTGAGAGGATGATGAAGGTATCCCTTATTCTTCCAATGAGGGAGACATTATCAGTTAAAGATCATTGGAGACTATACATCCATGAGATTATATTCCTATACAGTGTCCCTCATACTATCATTTATGGAAGGAAATCTTGTTTTATATCATTATTCTTGAAGGGGTTATATAACACTCACAATACATAGGTGTTTCTATGTACATCCTTTCCCCCATAGATTTATGGCTAGTCAGAATTGAAAATATTGGTTCTAGAGGACATGATTTAGGGATGATTCCATGATTTCATGGGTTATTGGGATAAAAATATACTTATTGTTTAGTTTAATTACATGAAAATATTCTATATTACTATTTTGATGACTCTTTATGAGGCTTTATATAGTATGAAATTCTATTTACCCCTATATTGGTTAGAGGCAGAAGAGGTGGTGCTACTGGGACATCATCTTGTTCACGAGATTTCAGAGTAGGTACAATGAATAAATAAGTTTATGGTTACTTCCTAGTAATGACATAAATATTTTTAAAATCTTCATTTTTGACCTATGGAGTTCTAGGATAGGGATATGGTTTTCTTTAATGTCTCACCTACACTTGAAAAAATTTGAATTATGAGATAGGGTAAGTTATGACCTCATTATTTAGGGCCCTTATAGATATTAGATTGATTTAGGTCATTATCTTATCAGATAAGTCTTCCTCAAATGTACTAATCCATTCATGATGTCATTCTTATATAAAAACATTTCCCATATCATATCGACCTATCACATAAATTTTTTTCCTGAGGATGTGGATTTAGAGGATGTTGCTTATTTTGAAGAGTATCATGTTCATATCATTGATCATACCATGAAGTATCTCTATGGTAGGTCTCTCCCTCTAGTATGAGTGATATGATATCATGACCCTGTACATTTTGAGACATGAGAGTGAGATGCTAACGTAAATTCTCAATGTCTTTAATTGTTCTCAAACAATGCTTTAACACCATTTGAATGGAATCTTAGGTATGACTTGTTTTAAGGGGGAAGGCTATAAGAACATGGGATTTCATATCTTTTATGTATCATTTAAATTTTTATTTAATCTTTATTAATGGTATAGTTTTTTCACAGATCTTGGAACTATTCCTTTAGGGAAGTATGTTCATTTGTGTGAAGAAGGGAGTATAAGGATGAAGTCTGGCTACAGGATAAATATATGATGTGAATTAAATTCAATATGTTAATTGGTTTGGGTAGACTATGTTCATGATGTGCATTAGTTTTTACCTTGGGTGGGGTGGGGGTGTACCTGATATTTAATTTACATGTAAAATATACAAATCATGAATATTCTATGGGTTTTTAAAAGGGGTATAATCCCTTTTATTTACACATATCCTTCATTTTCACAGAATCCATACTCCCATTGAATATTTTTCAATGCCCAACCTAGGCCTTCAGGTAACTCCCTTATCCGGACTTTTATTGGAGCACCTTCCATCACGTTAGAATAATGTTAGTAAGAAATTCATTCCAAATCATTCTTTTCGTATATTATATCACAATATTCTATGCTATATTGGTGTGATATCATATCCATTATTCTCAGGGTAGATGATTGGTTTTCCAATTTCTTCTATTCTAGGCTGAATCAGAAGTCGATAGGGGATGGGTATTCCTCTACTACCATAAGTTACTTGTTCTATTAAATATAAATCAAGTATTGTTTCTTTATATTATACATTGTGTTTAAACACTCATTATTTATATGTATTTACATATAAATACACATATTATTTGTTTAATTTGATATCCTTGATAAAAATAACATATTGTTCCATTCTTCTTGTTTAGTAGGTCCCTATCGACTATTAAATCACCTCAGGTGTGATTATTGAATTTCACCTTGGTATTGTAAATTCTTATGTGACAAAACCATATTTTATATGTTTTTAGATTTAATCCTAAATTAAATGACTATTATGAATCCAATAGAGAGTGATTGGTATGAACACTCAAGTGATTTTACATAAAAAATGGTTACACTGTTTTTAAAGCGGACCATTAACATGATATAAAGACAATTTCATTATATATACTTGTGATAATCAGGCATGGAATCTCTTGTACTTATGAAACTTTATAATGGAGTCCATTTAACTTTTGATAGTCAGAAGTGGTATCTCTTATACTTATGATACTCCTTCATTGCATAACTTATAATTATTGTACTCAAGCATGGAATTCCCTATACTTATGATACTTAGGCATGGTGCCCCAACCACTTATGATACTCGTGAATGGAGTCCCTTATACTTGTGATACTCAGTAATGAAATCCCATGTTTTTGTGATACTTGGCATACTGACTATTATGATCTATGATACACAGGCATTCTATCTACTTAGTCATGACAACATGAATGTGGTTAACAAATGAATAGTTTTTCTAATTTCTTTATTACGTAGTGGTAATGTGAATTTTTTGGAGATATTATGTTCCAGAATAATACAACCAATATGATGAATATTTGAACATCATATGTATGGATTTTGATGAATACAATATAATGATAATGTTCACTATTATAACTACCTCTTAGCATGAATATTAAGAAACCCTTGATGTGGGTTAAATAAATTACATTTGATTCAGCCTAAGGAAAATATTCTATTTTCTAAAATACAACTCTATAAATTATTTAAGGTATTATGACCACCATAAGATACTTGACGTGATGTTTCAACATGTTCATTAGGTTTCTCTATTGATATCTTAATATTCGAATCCTATCAATTTTTCTAAGAATATATAGTTGTCCTAGTATACCATCATCCATAAAAATTTATATATAATCAAGGAGTCTCCTACCCATGTATGCATTAGTTTTTGGGTTATTTTTGTGGAGTAATAACACTCTCAAGTTAGTAGGTCCATTCATACAAAATAGTTTTTAATGGGATTACAACAATTTTAGATCATAATAAAGGATTTGACCATTTGATTTGATTAATCTGATAAATACCATCCCATTTAGTGAATAGAAATGATACACTCAATGAGAATAATAAATTTATATTCTCTTAAACTAAGATTCTATAATGGTGAAACATGTTGTGATTTCGCGATGGTTTTATCTTATTAATCAATATATATCTTATTTTATGGGTACATCAACATATTTTCAAAACTAAAAATATTATTTATCCATATCATTCCAAAATAGAACCCTATAAGAAAAGGGGGATGTCATAATACTTATAGAAATATATGGGTAGCTCTAGCCTGATAGTTTAAGCTTATTTTGACATTTTCCACCAACCATCACACTATCAGTTATACCAAATGGAGGAAATAATATTAATATGGCTCTTGTATTATGAGTATCCCTCTCAAGGATGGTGGAAACCACAACGTAATATCTATATGAATAAACATAAATGTATACTCGGTTTTTCGTTTATATAATAACTCTACCATTTAGATCATATTCAGTGAATGCTAAGGGAGGTTCACAGAAAATCACCCTATAAGAGTCTTCACCCTTGTTTTCTCAAAGATAGAACTTTTTGAAATAAATCCATGCCACATAGAGGGAAAATACCAATATATATTACTAAAAATATACATGAAATAGAATTATTATTTCACCTCTAATGGTTACTCTAAGGGTGATTACGTCCTATAGTTCATAGATAATCATTATTATTTAATTCTTGTTACAAGATTACAGCATATGAACTTCATTAATATTAACATTATAGTTACTGGGGATAATGATATTGTAAAAAAAATAGGATAATTAGAAATCTTACATCCAGAAAATCATCCTTAACATTGAAAAATAATGTTTATGTACTTGAAAATAATAACAAGTCTATTATTTGGGAGCCCTACTAGAATTGACTTAACAAAATGATCTTTGAGAGAGTTTCCAAGAGAAAAGACCTTCATGGGAATATTCACATCCCACCCACGACCAGAGTTTGGTAAAACCACATAAATAGAGAGGTGATATACTAATATGAGTTTAATATAGGGAAATTGGATAATATAAATGTGTAGTTTAGTAAGATAAACATCCCTCATTATTACAATTTTAATATTGAATAAACCATTTTTTTAGTAATAAATATTGTTCACCTTGATGATATTTTTCATCCCAAGATATTAGAAAAAATCAACCAAGTTAAATCTATGAAACACTATAATATTAAAGTTATTACATCAATGATTTATTACAATGAGTTCATTTATTTTTGGAAGTAACAACCATTAGTTATGGTAAGTCACCCATGCTTAGCCAAAGAATAATACCAACTGCAGGTTTAGATAAGTCAACAATATCCAGATCAAGAAAAGGAATATGTTAAAATTATAACATAAACATTAACATCACATGTACCAATACTTTATTCTACTATTTGATGAATAGGATCTATGGATGGTTGGTGAGAAAAAATGTAATTTTAGAAAAAATAAACACCCTAAGTTGATGGATTGGACAAATCATCTATTAAAAATTGGGAACTTGAACTCCTCAAATTCTAATGTAACTATAGACCTACAAAAATATCTTACAAACATTGATATATAAAATGATACATACGTAACAATAACATATAGGATAATCATTTCAATGTATAATGTAAACAAAATCAGAACCAATTTTTCATTTTGTAGTGGAAGATCAATCTTTTCAGATGATTAAATAATTGATTCTTTTATATATATGATCGATATAAGGTATAAATTATCATCCTTTCTCATAGAAATATTATTTATTTAAAAAAACTCATATTATTACCATCATGATTTGAAATTATAGAATTCATTTATCTTTCTAAAGAGAAAAAATGGGCCCATATTAATGAATTTCCAAAAAAAAAAAAGAGTTTGGTACAAAATTGGACACCGATAAGAGGTTTTTATTTAGAACTAATCTAACTATGTTCCTTACATTAATTTACATCACCCATGGAGTTGTATCGGAAAATAACATGGAAAAATAAAAACCCTATATGTGTTTGAAACATTTAACAATTTCAATATTAATGTGTCCATAGTTGAAAATGCATAAATGATTAATCTTATTCTATCCTAAAAGATTATTTTTTGGGAAATAATAAATATAATCATAGTTCCTTCAATTTGATTACTAATATAATTTAAAAAATTAGAACAAATTCATTGTGTAAAAATCATACTGATGACCTTGTTTCTATACCTCATATATGATTTCATGTTCAAGGTGGTTCACTAAGACACTATATTTAATTCAATTTTTGGTAAGATAGGGATCATATTTCATGAAATATTACCTTCATCTAGCCACCAATTTTTAAAATATTTTGGTGATCTAAAAATTAGTGTGACTTATAGATATTTTTTGTAATATATTATTTTATAGCCTGATATTTTGATGTGGGAAAATATTAAATAGTTAGAAAACACAAAATGATATATATTGAAATATTTAATTAATCATCTGATAATATTGGATGTTACTCCATTTCTTCCCAATAATTATTGTAGGGAAGGTTACTTTATTTTCACCATTATATAAAAGAAATGATTCCATATTTGGGGAACTAAAATTTTTTTATAGTCAAATTAGTATAGAACCATACCACATTCTTATATTATGATGATTAATCAAATCACTCCATCTCGATTCCATTTTTAATGGATGAGAATATCCTTATGAAATCAATACACATTAATATTAACCTCAATATTATATATTAAAAAACATGTTTAATAAATATTCTTTTAATGAATCTAAATATTTCTTACCAAATTATTATGAAATTTTATAGTTGAGTATAAGTATTGTTAACCTTTTACATTAATTTATAAATTTTTAGATGAACTGAAAAGGCCTCAATGCCCGATTAGAACAATTTTGAAAAGAAAAATGATAATCCAATGGAATTATTTAGAACTAAAAAAGGATGATTTTGAACGTAATATTCATGGTGAATAAGACCTTGAATATTAACCACTAACTTTTTAGGTTACATTTTAAAAAAATTCCTAGAGATAAAGATGGAAAATATAGGTCATAATGATGAACCTTGACCCACATTGACTAGTGAAACCATTAATTTTGAAGTGTAGGATAATTACATATCCTTTTTAAAATATCATTATAATTTCTTTTTATGGATCTACAAAAAAAGTATTAAGATTAGTCCCAAAAAACATCAAATGATACTTGGTGATAACCATTCACAACCTTGGTTATAAATGGTTTGCTCATAGAATATATACCACTCACATTGTGTAGGTGATAGTAGGAGATAACAATCTAATCAAGTAATGTTTAATTCAAGATGTATAATTACCTAAATGAACTAACACCACTATATCTTTTTAGAGTACGAAAAAAAAATCAAATTCAAAATAAATTTCATGTATTTTAATAACTAATGGGAAAAATAAAACATCCCTATTCCAATAATAGAATTTCTAATTTATGCAACAACTAGGTTTATGAAATTAACATTAATGGATGGATATTCTTTCTATAATATAATCAAGATAGTTATCAAAGATGAGAAATAAACTTCCCATAGAGAAACTTAATAGGTATATTTCTATAATGTAATTCCATTCAGTCATTAAAATACAAGGACCACTTAATAATGTGAAATAAACCACATTTTCAATCACCTACATGTTTAAACCATGGTATATTATATATTTGATTTGGTTATAATTTCATGTTATAGTGGAGAACATTTTCCTCACCTTAATGGTGTTTTATCTAATAATTAGTCATAAAAAAATAACATGAACCCATTGAAATGATCATTTAGGTGATGTTTAGGATGTCACTTGGCTTCATATCCCATCAGAGTGGCATCAAATTTATCCTTAAGAAAATTAAAGGAATAATCAAGACCCCCATACTCAAAATACATTTTTATTTGAAATTATTTAGGGAAGATATCGTATATTCACTACATCATTTCAATACTCACTCATAAGTCATTAAGCATCACAAGACTGCTATAGAATAGAATAACATACCTATGGGAGGAGTATTCCCAGAATACATTAGACAATCATAACTGATATGTATTTTATACCCTTGTTTTGATTCCACATTTGGAATAAAATATTTTAATAATATATATAACATGTCTAAAATAGTTTTTGGTGCTCTTGTTACACAAAAAAATGATTCAGGTAAAGATAAAAGGATTAATTATCCCTATTGGAGAATGTTGGAAGACAAAAATAGACATAACACTATCAAGATGAATAAACTCACACTGATCTTCATTATATAGAAGCTATGACACAATATATAATATCCAGAGATCCACATAATATTTAATAATATTCCCATCAAATATTTTTTTGATTGACTTATGTTTATGGGATGACTGGAAAGATAGGTTTTCATCAATCAGTAGTTTGACATCATTTTTGTATGTAAAAAGGCTGTCCCAAACATAGGATGATTTCCTATATCACACCCATAACTTATTTTTGAGGTATGTTTTTATTTATTTTTGTTATAGAATTTTTGGAAGGGATTTATTTTCTATATTCAGTGAAAAAATGATTTGTTTGGGATTTACAACATGGTTTACATAGTTGGCACATGGGTTTTCAAACCTTTTACCCTTCCCAATTATCCTTTTGACCAATTAGTATTTCTGGATAGAGTCTTATCACATATTTAGCACATGGTTTGTAAACGATGATGTCTAATAGTAAGGCATTTCCTTCTTGGATTGTAAGGGAAGCACGATTTTCCAAACCGGGTGGGAAAACAGTGCAACCTATCCAGGTTATAAAAATTTAGATTTTACCCTCCCCCCTTCATATTTAATCCCAAAATACCTTCCCAATTTGATACTTTTAAACATAATATCCTCTCCTCTTTACCTTGTCCTCCTTTTATCCTCATTTGGGATGTGGATTTGGCGAGATTTCTTTAATATTTCACAAGTAAGTCCCCTTATCTCTTGGATTATCCATATTTTCTTGGAGATTTCTACGTCGGTCTTTGGGTTTTCACATCTCAAGAAGTTTTGGTTTCTAATTTAGGGTTATATCCTAACTATTATGGTTTAATATGGAGGTTTAATGTTCTATCTTTCCTCTATAGGGTACTATTGAGGTGCTGTTAAAGTTTTTCACCATATCGTAGAAATTTCTTCACTCATGGTTGGTGGTTCTAGGATTAAACATTATTTGAAGATTATGATTTTCATTATTTAGTGTTTATATGTGTTCTATGATTTATGTGTGTGGTGAGAATAGTGTTTTTAAAGGTTTTGATATGTGTACGGATTGAATATTATTTTTCCAAAGGAACTTGTCCATATTTCAAGTGTAAACCCTTTTTGTAAATTTGAAAGTGTTTTATAAATTATGAAAGATGTTTAATAGATTTTTTATGTGACACATAACATGTTTTTAAATAGTTTTGTTGTGTATTTCAATTTAAATGTTATTTTTTTGTGAAGGAAGTAACATTTCAAGATTGTTTACATTGTTCGTCATATGGTTATATGAAAGTGATGTTGTATGTGACATGTGGAATAAATATTGAGAATGAAGGGACACTTGGGTAACTAGGTGGGTGGACTAGGACTAGTATCCTTGTTGACTCAAAAGTGGTTCATCCCATATTATTCTAGTAGGATTGACAATACGACACTTACTAAATGATATTGATGATTGGAAACCACTAGGACCTTGGGGTGTCACCTCCTAGTGGATCATGCATGATAACGCGGTTGGTCGTGGTTACTATACCACTTTTTATTGAGTTACAATGTACATAATGTCCAATTTATAGTTATTTCCTATAGAATTTTCCCGTGATATAGTGCACATTGGTGATGCTATACTCACCGTCAGAATAATGTATACTTTGCTGGTTATTTGAAAATCAAACATGTTTTCCTTAAACGTTTTTCCATAAAAATGTTTCAATATTTCCATTTATAAAACATGTTAGTTTGTTTGTCTTTCAATGTTTATGGAATTTAATTTTCATTTTGGTAGAAAACTACTTGGATTTGGATCACACCATACCTACACCATTGGGGGTTAGTAGATTTGGTTATGTTTGAAAAAGTTAAAGGCAAGATGTTTGGAGATGGTTGTTTGGGATAATAGTGGTGTTAACTTGCTGGTGTTGTAGTGGTGGATTGTGGAAGATGAATTTCATGTTTCATGGTGGTCTGTAGGATAATTTCTTGTTTCCTTTTTGTTGTAGACCTTTTCAGGTTCCTATTTTAATTTTGTAAAATTAAATCTAATTATTTTTATTCCATGTTTGGTTATGATTTTCTAGTTTTGGTTCATTTGTTATTTTTGGATGTATATGTTTAATAAATAATGTAAAATTATTTCTTGAGAGTTTGTTGGATACCCAACAACAAGTTTCCAGCCCATGGGGATTGATAATGCCCTTGAGGCCATGCCATGGGTCGGATTGGGTGTTAGGTTGAATGGAACTCTATTTAGGTTCCTGAAAAAATGGTATCAGTGGTTTGTTATCTATTTTTGGGTTATGTTATTTGGGATGAGTCTACATAAAATTGAACTAGGATTATCTGGACATGACTTTATAGTTGTTATTAGGGCTTTTGGCCAGCACACATCATGACAGAACTAGAGTCACCATGGGATGTTGATATTTTTTGAATTCTCCTCCAGATGAGATGTACATCATGAAGACTTTATATAGAAACTACGGAGAGGTGGAGTGGTTTGGTTGTTATGTTATTATGATAGGTTTTATTTTTTTGGATTTAGGGAATTTTTGTATTTGTTTTCATTGGTAAAAATTTTCATAATGGTTGTGTTGATAATTTTTCTTATGGTTATTACTTCTTGTAGAAAAATGACTCCCCATAGACATTATGTACAGCTGCGGGAAAAGTTCAGAGAGATTTCTCTCCCACCAATTGATCAGAGGATAGTGGTAGATGTGGTTTAGGCTATTCATGATTTGGGAGAAGGGGTGGTATCTGATCCTAATTAGGTTAGTGAAGATGAACCAGGTCCTGGAAAGGACAAGGCTCAAGAGTTCTGTCAGAAAATTCCTCCATCCTTTTAAGGTAATAGAATACCTCAAGAAGAAGAATAATTTATTGAGAAAATAGAGCGGATTTTTGTGTTCCTCGACACACAAGAGGCATTTTGGGTGAAACTCACATTGTACTTTTGGATATTCCCTATTGGAGGTGGTGAGAATCAGTGGTGAAAGCTAGTATGTAAGAGACGACCAACTAGAAAGACATCAAGGATATTTTCAATGATCATACTCTCCTGAGGTCTTGGCCTATGCCAGATACCACCTATTTGAAAATCTTTTTTAGGGGGCCCAGTATAACGACCCACACTTTACATACATTGTTAATACTTCAAAATTGAAGCACTCTTATTACAATATATGACAAAACCACAAAGGACCGTATAGGTATAGTGTCTTTAGAAACTGGGGAAACATAAACAACTGGTTCATAAATCTTCTACAGTGTCTCCCATTTATTTCATCATATCTAAGGTCCCTTTTAGCATATTCTACTTAATATCCATCTTCCTGACCTGGGGAAAAGAAAACATAAAAGGGTGAGCTCAAATGCTTAGCAAGGGAAAATAAAGGAAATAAAAATCATATCATATCTTTATGAAAATCAAAACCTGCAAAAGAGATCATAATATCTTAACATGGAATAAATCATAGAAGTGAAAATGAGATCCCCAATAATCATAACATAAAACTTGAATCTTTGTGGCATGCACACATAATAATGGAAAATCATTTCTTGTTAGTCATGACTCATTGCCAAGACTATCTTAGTGGACAAAGTCCCTTTCTGAACCGAGTTCACTCCTCGTTTCAGTCCTGTATCACTGAACCGAAATAACCTTCCGTTCCAGCCATGTCTATCTCATGAGATATAAAATCATTACCCAATGCATTGGAGGGAGATATAGGTCCCACCCATCTTATAATGAATCCTTTCTTATGTGTGCCACATAATCATAAAACATGCATCATCGCATAACACATGTAACAAAAATGGGATTCTTGAAACATCATGACATCATAAATCAATTCATATATGATAAAGGAATTCATAAACATAATTCCATCACAACATAGTCAAACCAATGTAAAAATATGGATAGAAACAGAACCCTTTATTATCTTAGATGGAAAATAATTTTGATAAAACACTTGAATTGAATTCTTGAGGAAAATATCCTTTCTTCTTCAAAAACATTTTTCCTTTCATAACATGTCAAACGACTTTAAAATAAAAGAAGTTGATTAAAAATAAACTTGAAAACTTGTAAAGGAAGCTTCTTTGAAGTAATGTTTTAAACATCCATTCATGCCGTATAAGTTAAAAAAAACATTCTTCGTACTTTTGTCGGAAAAGTCAAAAAGTACCTCGTACGGAAAAACGACAAAAGATTCCTTTCATATTCTTTACAAAAAACTCACCTAAGGGTAAAATTGGATTTAAACTATTTCAAGTGGATGGAAACAATATTACATATTGAGGGAACATGGATGTGGATGATAAAATACACCCCAGTAAATACTTACGAATAAACAATCTCGGATAAAAATGAGATTGTGATATTTCCCTTACCTTAGGTCCGATTTGCTTTGTTCGTGTCCGAAGATCCTGTATAATGGTTTAAATAATGTTATTTACTTATTCCAGAATCATACATATTGATATGAGATCATATATGGTCATATTATTAGCTTCTTGTTAGTAATATTTCATTATTACTTGTTACTCGGGTCTTTATAACTTTTTGTTCTTATGCGTGTTTTGTCGAATAAATTCTTATTCTTATCTTTAGGTTATAGATAATTCATTTCCAGAATGGTATTAGTGTAGTATATACCATATTCATTCATTCAATTCATTTATACAATCATTATGAAATGAAGATCATGTAGAACGAGTCGCATCACATCGTGGAGACGGTATTCCGTACGTACGCACGAGTGATGATATCGTTCCTATGATCGTGGAATTGTATTGGAGTATATATATATTATTTCAGTATCAATATTAATTCATAATAATCATATATAGTTACTCATTACACCATTATACCCATCCTTGTAAGGTGATGGTGGAAAATAGATTACACCACGGCGTGGAGACGGTATTCCGTACGTACGCACGCGCGGTGATTTCATTTTTCCGTAGGATGGATAGAAGGTGAATTAGGGTTGTTTCATATTTATAATAACATATCAGTATGTATGTAATACTGATGTTATTACTTTATCATGAAACAACTAAAGAAGAAGAAGTTGAAGAAGAAAGAAATTGAAAAGATCGGTAATGGATATTACCTCTTCTTTGGAACGCCTTTTTGAATCCTCCACTTAAGGAACTAAGATTGGTCTTTGGAGAAGACCAGGACCTCTAGGATTATTCTAGGGAAGTGGAGAAGGGAAAATGGCAGGGGTTGGCCGAGCTTGAGTGCTCAAATTGGTGTGAGGAGGAGGGGGAGGAGGTGCCCTTTTATAAGGGAGGAGAGGGGCACCTTAGGAATATCTCAAAATATTATTTTATATTAAAGTCAAAATCGGTTTATAATGGTTCCAAAGGGTCTTATTTCGAAGCTAAAGTGGGTATGGGTCGAAATCCTATCAACCAATAGAATTTAGACAAGTTTTGGATATTATTTTAACCTTATCAATTAAATTTAACTCTAAATTAAATAATTTAACTTTTACCATGTCTTTTTGTTTTCTTTCACTATATGGTTAATACACTTACTATAACATGCCAAACGAACCCCAAATTGTTTATTATTAATATATATATCCTTATATAAGTCATTTGGCCGAACCTTAGATTTTTAGGAATAAAATAACAATTAATAATATAATATTTGATTTAAAAACTATTTTGTGTCAATTTTGACACTATTTGATATATGATTTTGTCAAAGTCATAACAGAATTATATGTTCGAACCAAGTTGATTAAATCAATACTAATATATCATAGTAACCTAGAAAATTAGTGGAATTAATAAAAAGTCTCAAATTACATTTATTTTGGTATTTATATTATCAATTTTGTCAATATTTCATTAATAAGATAATTACTGCATCATCTTTGTGTCATAAATAAATTAAATTATTTGATGTCTAAAAATTACAAATAAAATACCATCATGTAGGAAATCTTTTTAGCTTTCTAATGAATATTTACAATCGAATTTATCTTATGTATAACCCTATATTAAAAATGATTTACTTATTAAACTTTGATTTTAACTATTTTAACCCTTCTTTAAATAAATTAATAATAAATGTCCTAATCTAATCCAAGTGGGCCTAAATGGTCATATTTTATTCCTAAGTTTGTTTTTGGTCGAATTACACTTGTCCAATAGAATTAGGACATGTTTTAGGGTAATATTAATATCATATTTACCCTTAGTTACCCTATTTACTATTAACCGCGGTAAAAATAGTAAAAAGTTACTATTCACCAAAAAATTATTTTCATCTCATTGAACCACATTTTAGTCCTTGATATTAACCGTGTCTCTCGGATTTTTGAAATTCCATTCACAGAAGCGGTAAAATTAAGTTTTATGCAAAATTCAGTTTTTAACCTACCACTTAGTGGTTTCACTATTCATCAAAAATTGAAAGTTTTCAGAAAAATACCAAAATTTCACCCTAGGCTAATTTCGATATTCTGAGTCCAAAAATGAAGTCCATTTTGAAAAATAAAATTTATAAAATTTCAAAAAGTGGTTATTACTATTCATAACGGCTAGTTTTAATAGCATATTGTTGTTTAGTGAAACTCGGTATTGCGTACGACGCAAGCTATCGAGGAAGGTCGCGATTGCGTGTAAAGCAAGCCAAGAAAGTGTTGTGTAGAAAAAGATTCCTTTGATGATTTATATAACATAAAAGTCTCGGGTGTTACATTCTACCCCCCTTAAAAAGAATTTCGCCCTCAAAATTCGTCACTTTGCAACAAACAAAAGAGGATACTTCTCCCTCATCATATCCTCAAGCTCCCATGTAGCTTCTTCAAGTTGGTGGTTTCTCCATAAAACTTTCACCAAGCGAGTGGTCTTGTTTCGTAGGACTTTTTCGCTACGATCCAGAATCTCTATCGGCTGTTCTTCATAAGAAAGATCTTGCTCCAGCGGTACAACTTCTGAGCTGAGTACATGTGAAGGATCTGGTATGTACTTTCTCAGGAGAGATACATGGAACACATCGTGAACTTGAGAGAGATTCGGTGGAAGCGCCAATCGGTAAGCTACCTTCCCAACACGATCCAGTATTTCGAAAGGACCGATATATCTAGGGCTCAACTTCCCCTTCTTTCCAAATCTCATAACCCTCTTCCAGGGAGATATTCGTAAGAACACTTTATCACCCACTTCAACCTCTAGGTCTTTTCTTCGGTTGTCAGCATAACTTTTCTATCGACTCTGAGCTGCTCTTATGTGTTGTTGAATAGATCTAACCTTTTCTGCCATTTCATCAACGAGATCAGGTCCTAATAGCTTTCTTTCCCCAACTTCATCCCAGCAAGTTGGAGTCCTGCATTTCTTTCCATAGAGAGCTTCATAAGGAGCCATCTGAATACTGGAGTGAAAGCTATTATTATAAGAAAATTCTACCAAAGGTAGGTGTTGATCCCAACCTCCTTTGAAATCCATAGAGCAAGCTCTCAACATATCTTCTAGGGTTTGAATTGTTCTCTCAGACTGACCGTCTGTCTGGGGATGATAAGCAGTGCTGAAACTCAACTCTGTATCCAGAGTATGCTGAAGACTTCGCCAGAACTTCGAGGTAAATATCGGATCCCGATCAGATATAATAGAAAGTGGTACTCCATGCAATCTTACCACTTCCTTTACATATATCCTCGCAAGCTGATCTAGAGAGAAATCCTCTCTAATAGCAATGAAGTGTGCAGACTTTGTAAGACGATCAACTATGACCCAGATAGAATTATTGCCTTTGGATGTTTTAGGAAGTCCTGTGACAAAGTCCATAGTGATGTTTTCCCATTTCCATTCGGGTATGGGTAATGGTTGTAACATCCCCTTAGACTTCTTTCTCTCAGCTTTAACTTGTTGACAAACCAAGCATCGAGAGACATATTCAGCAACATCTCTTTTCATGCCATCCCACCAGAAGTACTCTTTCAGGTCCCTATACATGTTCGTGCTTCTAGGATGAATAGAGAATGAAGAACTATGAGCCTCATCCAGCAGCTCTTTTTTTAATTCGGGGATGGGAGGAACACAAACCCGATTCCTGAACTTTATTATCCCATCACAATCAAGGTTGAATTTAGGAACATTTCTCACCTTCTTTTGTAACTCGACATCTTCTTTCTGTGCCTCTTTAATCTTCACATGTATAGATGGTTGAACATTCATTTGAGAAAGATAAAATTTTTCCCCTTCCATTATAATTCCAAGATCCATCCTTTGTAAATCCATAAATATTGGATCTTTTGTGATCCTCATCATGGATAAACTAGCATGGTCTTGTCGACTTAATGCATCTGCCACCTTGTTTGCTTTCCCAGGGTGGTAATGGATTGAGCAGTCATAATCCTTAATCAGCTCCAACCATCTTCTTTGGCGCATATTCAACTCCTTTTGTGTGAAAATATACTTTAAACTTTTATGATCAGTATAAATATCACACCTTTCACCATAAAGGTAATGCCTCCAAATCTTTAATGCAAAGATTACCGCAGCCAACTCCAAATCATGTGTTGGGTAATTTTGCTCATGGATTTTCAACTATCGTGAGGCATAAGCTATCACCATATCATTTTGCATAAGAACACACCCCAATCCCTTCTTGGATGCATCACTGTAGATCACAAACCTTTCTCCACTACAAGGCAGTGTGAGCACAGGTGCACTGGATAACCTTCTTTTCAACTCCTTGAAATTCTCTTCACATTCCTCTGTCCAGACAAACTTAACTCCTTTCCGAGTCAACTTGGTGATTGGATTAGATAACCGTGAAAAATCTTTTACAAAACGTCGATAATATCCAGCCAAACCAAGAAAACTTCGGATCTCAGTTACTGTTGTTGGTCTTGACCATCTTTCGATAACCTCTGTTTTTGCTGGATCCACAGATATCCCCTCTTTTGAGATTATATGACCCAAAAATGCAACTTTTTGAATCCAAAATTCACACTTGGTAAATTTGGCATAAAGCTTCTCTTTTCTCAGGGTCTTCAATATAATTCTCAAGTGATCTTCATGCTCTTCCTTGCTCTTTGAATAGACAAGAATATCGTCTATAAAGACTACCACAAATTGATCAAGATAGTCTCTAAAGACTCTATTCATTAGATCCATGAAGATAGCAGGGGCATTAGTAAGACCAAATGGCATCACTATAAATTCATAGTGTCCATACCTTGTACGGAAAGCCGTCTTTGGTATATCCTCCCTTTTGACCCTTAATTGATGATACCCTGAACGAAGATCAATCTTGGAAAAGTATTGAGCTCCGCGTAGTTGGTCAAATAAGTCATCAATGCGTGGGAGAGGATATTTGTTCTTGATAGTGATCTTGTTAAGTTCTCGATAATCAAGGCAGAGTCTCATTGATCCATCTTTCTTCTTAACAAATAGAACAGGTGCTCCCCAAGGTGACGCACTAGGGCGTATGAATCCCTTATCAAGATTCTCTTGGAGTTGCTTCTTCAATTCCTGCAACTCAATTGGGGCCATTCTATAAGGTGTCTTTGAAATAGGCAAAGCACCCGGTACGAGTTCTATTGAAAACTCAACTTCACGATTTGGTGGAAGACCCAGCAATTCCTCCGGAAAGACATCATCAAACTCCCGTACAATGGGAATATTCTTAATCGTGAGTTTCTCACCAACCATTTGAGATAAATAACCTTCATTTAGTGGAATCAATACCCATAAGATGGAAGAAATTTCCACTGGAAGGTTATGTTCATCCTTGCATTGATAGACGATTGTAGGTTGATCTGGAATATGAAATGTGACTTCCCTTCTTTGGCAATTGATATGAGCTCCATGTAGAGAAAGCCAATCCATGCCAAGAATCACATCAAATTCCACTAAAGGAAGGATCACAAGATTTGCAGGAAGCACTTTCCCACAAACTTCGATCGGAGAAGAATTATAAACTTCTGATGCGATTGATGTGCCATTAGGTGTTGTCACAGCTAACTCAACATCTAATTGTTGAGGTAATACGGTGATACCCTTAGAAAATTTTTCAGAAATAAAAGAGTGGGTGGATCCAGAATCAAATAAAACATTTGCTACTTTAGAGTGGATGGTAAGTGTACCTTTCACCACATCGTTATCGTACTCCACATCGCTGATAGAAATTGCATGTGACTTTCCTTTGTCTTTAGCCTTAAGAGTTTGTTGACGTCGACCATCATCATCAACCCTTGGATTTGGGCATTGATTGGCATAATGCCCCATCTCCTTGCACTTGAAACATTGAAGTGTAGCAGGTTCATTCTGTGTATCCCTTCCTTTGTTTGCATCATTAGACATCTTCTTCCCATTATCACGGCATTCAAATGCCCGATGACCTTCATTTCCACATTTAAAACATTTACTTGTCCCTTTAAGACAACTCCCTCCATGTTTCTTTCCACACTTTGAGCATAAGGAAAAGCTCATCTTCTTTTCCGTGTGCTCTTTAGATTTTTCTTTGAATTCCATCTTCCTCTTCTTATCAAACCCATGTGACTGATGGGTTACTCCAATCTCCATCTCGACTTTGAGAGCACATCGAACGATTTCCTCGTAGCTATTGAAGTCCCTTATGGCTAACGCCCTTCGAAGACTTGGTTTTAAGCCACTAAAGAATCGATCGATCTTACTCTCAGGTTGGATAATAATACCAGAAGCGTACCTTGCAAGTCTTGTAAAATTTGCTTCATAGGTACTAACAGATTCATCATCCCTTTGCTTCAGTTCAAGGAACTCTTTCTCCATCTTTGTTCGGAGAATACGAGGGAAGTACTTATTGAAAAATAAGTTCTTGAACTCGTCCCATTCCATAGACTCAATTTCATCCCTTTGCCTCGTATTCTTAACAAGATTCCACCATTGATCCGCATCTCCTTCCAAACGATACACTGCTAGGATGACTTTATCATGCTCAGAACATTGAAGAACTGAAAATATCTTTTCAGTAGTACAAATCCATTGTTCAGCAACTAATGGATCAGTAGACCCGCTGAAAGATGGTGGACGCTGCCTCATGAAGGATTCAACAGAATGTTGCTCCCTTCTTTGTTCGTTTGGAAATCCTGCATGATTCATAGCTTGAGAAAGTTGTGTGAGCATGGCTACAAGATTTTGCATTCCAGCTCCCATATCGTTTGGTTGCTCAGGGGGACAATCATTGCATTGCCCATCGCATTCCGCATTAACACGGTTCCTTCGGGTTCCAGCCATTGACTAAAACCAAGAAGAATAGTGTGAGCAACACTAATTATAATAGGAAACCACATAATTCAAGAATAAAATTTTCATGCTTAAGGTCTTATCCTAGGTTATTCAAGTCCATTTCTAAAACACTAAGATTGTGTTCTATGCTTAGACTTATCCTTAGGGTTCTTACTAAGGCTTTCACATCCTAGTTTCCAAAGGTTGACTATACCTTTCCTCTGATACCAACTATAACGACCCACACTTTACATACATTGTTAATACTTCAAAATTGAAGCACTCTTATTACAATATATGACAAAACCACAAAGGACCGTATAGGTATAGTGTCTTTAGAAACTGGGGAAACATAAACAACTGGTTCATAAATCTTCTACAGTGTCTCCCATTTATTTCATCATATCTAAGGTCCCTTTTAGCATATTCTACTTAATATCCATCTTCCTGACCTGGGGAAAAGAAAACATAAAAGGGTGAGCTCAAATGCTCAGCAAGGGCAAATAAAGGAAATAAAAATCATATCATATCTTTATGAAAATCAAAACCTGCAAAAGAGATCATAATATCTTAACATGGAATAAATCATAGAAGTGAAAATGAGATCCCCAATAATCATAACATAAAACTTGAATCTTTGTGGCATGCCCACATAATCATGGAAAATCATTTCTTGTTAGTCATGACTCATTGCCAAGACTATCTTAGTGGACAAAGTCCCTTTCTGAACCGAGTTCACTCCTCGTTTCAGTCCTGTATCACTGAACCGAAATAACCTTCCGTTCCAGCCATGTCTATCTCATGAGATATAAAATCATTACCCAATGCATTGGAGGGAGATATAGGTCCCACCCATCTTATAATGAATCCTTTCTTATGTGTGCCACATAATCATAAAACATGCATCATCGCATAACACATGTAACAAAAATGGGATTCTTGAAACATCATGACATCATAAATAAATTCATATATGATAAAGGAATTCATAAACATAATTCCATCACAACATAGTCAAACCAATGTAAAAATATGGATAGAAACAGAACCCTTTATTATCTTAGATGGAAAATAATTTTGATAAAACACTTGAATTGAATTCTTGAGGAAAATATCCTTTCTTCTTCAAAAACATTTTTCCTTTCATAACATGTCATACGACTTTAAAATAAAAGAAGTTGATTAAAAATAAACTTCAAAACTTGTAAAGGAAGCTTCTTTGAAGTAATGTTTTAAACATCCATTCATGCCGTATAAGTTAAAAAAAACATTCTTCGTACTTTTGTCGGAAAAGTCAAAAAGTACCTCGTACGGAAAAACGACAAAAGATTCCTTTCATATTCTTTACAAAAAACTCACCTAAGGGTAAAATTGGATTTAAACTATTTCAAGTGGATGGAAACAATATTACATATTGAGGGAACATGGATGTGGATGATAAAATACACCCCAGTAAATATTTACGAATAAACAATCTCGGATAAAAATGAGATTGTGATATTTCCCTTACCTTAGGTCCGATTTGCTTTGTTCGTGTCCGAAGATCCTGTATAATGGTTTAAATAATGTTATTGACTTATTCCAGAATCATACATATTGATATGAGATCATATATGGTCATATTATTAGCTTCTTGTTAGTAATATTTCATTATTACTTGTTACTCGGGTCTTTATAACTTTTTGTTCTTATGCGTGTTTTGTCGAATAAATTCTTATTCTTATCTTTAGGTTATAGATAATTCATTTCCAGAATGGTATTAGTGTAGTATATACCATATTCATTCATTCAATTCATTTATACAATCATTATGAAATGAAGATCATGTAGAACGAGTCGCATCACATCGTGGAGACGGTATTCCGTACGTACGCACGAGTGATGATATCGTTCCTATGATCGTGGAATTGTATTGGAGTATATATATATTATTTCAGTATCAATATTACTTCATAATAATCATATATAGTTACTCATTACACCATTATACCCATCCTTGTAAGGTGATGGTGGAAAATAGATTACACCACGGCGTGGAGACGGTATTCCGTACGTACGCACGCGCGGTGATTTCATTTTTCCGTAGGATGGATAGAAGGTGAATTAGGGTTGTTTCATATTTATAATAACATATCAGTATGTAAGTAATACAGATGTTATTACTTTATCATGAAACAACTAAAGAAGAAGAAGTTGAAGAAGAAAGAAATTGAAAAGATCGGTAATGGATATTACCTCTTCTTTGGAACGCCTTTTTGAATCCTCCACTTAAGGAACTAAGATTGGTCTTTGGAGAAGACCAGGACCTCTAGGATTATTCTAGGGAAGTGGAGAAGGGAAAATGGCAGGGGTTGGCCGAGCTTGAGTGCTCAAATTGGTGTGAGGATGAGGGGGAGGAGGTGCCCTTTTATAAGGGAGGAGAGGGGCACCTTAGGAATATCTCAAAATATTATTTTATATTAAAGTCAAAATCGGTTTATAATGGTTCCAAAGGGTCTTATTTCGAAGCTAAAGTGGGGATGGGTCGAAATCCTATCAACCAATAGAATTTAGACAAGTTTAGGATATTATTTTAACCTTATCAATTAAATTTAACTCTAAGTTAAATAATTTAACTTTTACCATGTCTTTTTGTTTTCTTTCACTATATGGTTAATACACTTACTATAACATGCCAAACGAACCCCAAATTGTTTATTATTAATATATATATCCTTATCTAAGTCATTTGGCCGAACCTTATATTTTTAGGAATAAAAGAACAATTAATAATATAATATTTGATTTAAAAACTATTTTGTGTCAATTTTGACACTATTTGATATATGATTTTGTCAAAGTCATAACAGAATTATATGTTCGAACCAAGTTGATTAAATCAATACTAATATATCATAGTAACCTATAAAATTATTGGAATTCATAAAAAGTCTCAAATTACATTTATTTTGGTATTTATATTATCAATTTTGTCAATATTTCATTAATAAGATAATTACTGCATCATCTTTGTGTCATAAACAAATTAAATTATTTGATGTCTAAAAATTACAAATAAAATACCATCATGTAGGAAATCGTTTTATCTTTCTAATGAATATTTACAATCGAATTTATCTTATGTATAACCCTATATTAAAAATGATTTACTTATTAAACTTTGATTTTAACTATTTTAACCCTTCTTTAAATAAATTAATAATAAATGTCCTAATCTAATCCAAGTGGGCCTAAATGGTCATATTTTATTCCTAAGTTTGTTTTTGGTCGAATTACACTTGTCCAATAGAATTAGGACATGTGTTAGGGTAATATTAATATCATATTTACCCTTAGTTACCCTATTTACTATTAACCGCGGTAAAAATAGTAAAAAGTTACTATTCACCAAAAAATTATTTTCATCTCATTGAACCACATTTTAGTCCTTGATATTAACCGTGTCTCTCGGATTTTTGAAATTCCATTCACAGAAGCGGTAAAATTATGTTTTATGCAAAATTCAGTTTTTAACCTACCACTTAGTGGTTTCACTATTCATCAAAAATTGAAAGTTTTCAGAAAAATACCAAAATTTCACCCTAGGCTAATTTCGATATTCTGAGTCCAAAAATGAAGTCCATTTTGAAAAATAAAATTTATAAAATTTCAAAAAGTGGTTATTACTATTCATAACGGCTAGTTTTAATAGCATATTGTTGTTTAGTGAAACTCGGTATTGCGTACGACGCAAGCTATCGAGGAAGGTCGCGATTGCGTGTAAAGCAAGCCAAGAAAGTGTTGTGTAGAAAAATATTCCTTTGATGATTTATATAACATAAAAGTCTCGGGTGTTACATTCTACCCCCCTTAAAAAGAATTTCGCCCTCGAAATTCGTCACTTTGCAACAAACAAAAGAGGATACTTCTCCCTCATCATATCCTCAAGCTCCCATGTAGCTTCTTCAAGTTGGTGGTTTCTCCATAAAACTTTCACCAAGCGAGTGGTCTTGTTTCGTAGGACTTTTTCGCTACGATCCAGAATCTCTATCGGCTGTTCTTCATAAGAAAGATCTTGCTCCAGCGGTACAACTTCTGAGCTGAGTACATGTGAAGGATCTGGTATGTACTTTCTCAGGAGAGATACATGGAACACATCGTGAACTTGAGAGAGATTCGGTGGAAGCGCCAATCGGTAAGCTACCTTCCCAACACGATCCAGTATTTCGAAAGGACCGATATATCTAGGGCTCAACTTCCCCTTCTTTCCAAATCTCATAACCCTCTTCCAGGGAGATATTCGTAAGAACACTTTATCACCCACTTCAACCTCTAGGTCTTTTCTTCGGTTGTCAGCATAACTTTTCTATCGACTCTGATCTGCTCTTATGTGTTGTTGAATAGATCTAACCTTTTCTGCCATTTCATCAACGAGATCAGGTCCTAATAGCTTTCTTTCCCCAACTTCATCCCAGCAAGTTGGAGTCCTGCATTTCTTTCCATAGAGAGCTTCATAAGGAGCCATCTGAATACTGGAGTGAAAGCTATTATTATAAGAAAATTCTACCAAAGGTACGTGTTGATCCCAACCTCCTTTGAAATCCATAGAGCAAGCTCTCAACATATCTTCTAGGGTTTGAATTGTTCTCTCAGACTGACCGTCTGTCTGGGGATGATAAGCAGTGCTGAAACTCAACTCTGTATCCAGAGTATGCTGAAGACTTCGCCAGAACTTCGAGGTAAATCTCGGATCCCGATCAGATATAATAGAAAGTGGTACTCCATGCAATCTTACCACTTCCTTTACATATATCCCCGCAAGCTGATCTAGAGAGAAATCCTCTCTAATAGCAATGAAGTGTGCAGACTTTGTAAGACGATCAACTATGACCCAGATAGCATTATTGCCTTTGGATGTTTTAGGAAGTCCTGTGACAAAGTCCATAGTGATGTTTTCCCATTTCCATTCGGGTATGGGTAATGGTTGTAACATCCCCTTAGACTTCTGTCTCTCAGCTTTAACTTGTTGACAAACCAAGCATCGAGAGACATATTCAGCAACATCTCTTTTCATGCCATCCCACCAGAAGTACTCTTTCAGGTCCCTATACATCTTCGTGCTTCTAGGATGAATAGAGAATGAAGAACTATGAGCCTCATCCAACAACTCTTTTTTTAATTCGGGGATGGGAGGAACACAAACCCGATTCCTGAACTTTATTATCCCATCACAATCAAGGTTGAATTTAGGAACATTTCTCACCTTCTTTTGTAACTCGACATCTTCTTTCTGTGCCTCTTTAATCTTCACATGTATAGATGGTTGAACATTCATTTGAGAAAGATAAAATTTTTCCCCTTCCATTATAATTCCAAGATCCATCCTTTGTAAATCCATAAATATTGGATCTTTTGTGATCCTCATCATGGATAAACTAGCATGGTCTTGTCGACTTAATGCATCTGCCACCTTGTTTGCTTTCCCAGGGTGGTAATGGATTGAGCAGTCATGATCCTTAATCAGCTCCAACCATCTTCTTTGGCGCATATTCAACTCCTTTTGTGTGAAAATATACTTTAAACTTTTATGATCAGTATAAATATCACACCTTTCACCATAAAGGTAATGCCTCCAAATCTTTAATGCAAAGATTACCGCAGCCAACTCCAAATCATGTGTTGGGTAATTTTGCTCATGGATTTTCAACTATCGTGAGGCATAAGCTATCACCATACCATTTTGCATAAGAACACACCCCAATCCCTTCTTGGATGCATCACTGTAGATCACAAACCTTTCTCCACTACAAGGCAGTGTGAGCACAGGTGCACTGGATAACCTTCTTTTCAACTCCTTGAAATTCTCTTCACATTCCTCTGTCCAGACAAACTTAACTCCTTTCCGAGTCAACTTGGTGATTGGATTAGATAACCGTGAAAAATCTTTTACAAAACGTCGATAATATCCAGCCAAACCAAGAAAACTTCGGATCTCAGTTACTGTTGTTGGTCTTGACCATCTTTCGATAACCTCTGTTTTTGCTGGATCCACAGATATCCCCTCTTTTGAGATTATATGACCCAAAAATGCAACTTTTTGAATCCAAAATTCACACTTGGTAAATTTGGCATAAAGCTTCTCTTTTCTCAGGGTCTTCAATATAATTCTCAAGTGATCTTCATGCTCTTCCTTGCTCTTTGAATAGACAAGAATATCGTCTATAAAGACTACCACAAATTGATCAAGATAGTCTCTAAAGACTCTATTCATTAGATCCATGAAGATAGCAGGGGCATTAGTAAGACCAAATGGCATCACTATAAATTCATAGTGTCCATACCTTGTACGGAAAGCCGTCTTTGGTATATCCTCCCTTTTGACCCTTAATTGATGATACCCTGAACGAAGATCAATCTTGGAAAAGTATTGAGCTCCGCGTAGTTGGTCAAATAAGTCATCAATGCGTGGGAGAGGATATTTGTTCTTGATAGTGATCTTGTTAAGTTCTCGATAATCAAGGCAGAGTCTCATTGATCCATCTTTCTTCTTAACAAATAGAACAGGTGCTCCCCAAGGTGACGCACTAGGGCGTATGAATCCCTTATCAAGATTCTCTTGGAGTTGCTTCTTCAATTCCTGCAACTCAATTGGGGCCATTCTATAAGGTTTCTTTGAAATAGGCAAAGCACCCGGTACGAGTTCTATTGAAAACTCAACTTCACGATTTGGTGGAAGACCCGGCAATTCCTCCGGAAAGACATCATCAAACTCCCGTACAATGGGAATATTCTTAATCGTGAGTTTCTCACCAACCATTTGAGATAAATAACCTTCATTTAGTGGAATCAATACCCATAAGATGGAAGAAATTTCCACTGGAAGGTTATGTTCATCCTTGCATTGATAGACGATTGTAGGTTGATCTGGAATATGAAATGTGACTTCCCTTCTTTGGCAATTGATATGAGCTCCATGTAGAGAAAGCCAATCCATGCCAAGAATCACATCAAATTCCACTAAAGGAAGGATCACAAGATTTGCAGGAAGCACTTTCCCACAAACTTCGATCGGAGAAGAATTATAAACTTCTGATGCGATTGATGTGCCATTAGGTGTTGTCACAGCTAACTCAACATCTAATTGTTGAGGTAATACGGTGATACCCTTAGAAAATTTTTCAGAAATAAAAGAGTGGGTGGATCCAGAATCAAATAAAACATTTGCTACTTTAGAGTGGATGGTAAGTGTACCTTTCACCACATCGTTATCGTACTCCACATCGCTGATAGAAATTGCATGTGACTTTCCTTTGTCTTTAGCCTTAAGAGTTTGTTGACGTCGACCATCATCATCAACCCTTGGATTTGGGCATTGATTGGCATAATGCCCCATCTCCTTGCACTTGAAACATTGAAGTGTAGCAGGTTCATTCTGTGTATCCCTTCCTTTGTTTGCATCATTAGACATCTTCTTCCCATTATCACGGCATTCAAATGCCCGATGACCTTCCTTTCCACATTTAAAACATTTACTTGTCCCTTTAAGACAACTCCCTCCATGTTTCTTTCCACACTTTGAGCATAAGGAAAAGCTCATCTTCTTTTCCGTGTGCTCTTTAGATTTTTCTTTGAATTCCATCTTCCTCTTCTTATCAAACCCATGTGACTGATGGGTTACTCCAATCTCCATCTCGACTTTGAGAGCACATCGAACGATTTCCTCGTAGCTATTGAAGTCCCTTATGGCTAACGCCCTTCGAAGACTTGGTTTTAAGCCACTAAAGAATCGATCGATCTTACTCTCAGGTTGGATAATAATACCAGAAGCGTACCTTGCAAGTCTTGTAAAATTTGCTTCATAGGTACTAACAGATTCATCATCCCTTTGCTTCAGTTCAAGGAACTCTTTCTCCATCTTTGTTCGGAGAATACGAGGGAAGTACTTATTGAAAAATAAGTTCTTGAACTCGTCCCATTCCATAGACTCAATTTCATCCCTTTGCCTCGTATTCTTAACAAGATTCCACCATTGATCCGCATCTCCTTCCAAACGATACACTGCTAGGATGACTTTATCATGCTCAGAACATTGAAGAACTGAAAATATCTTTTCAGTAGTACAAATCCATTGTTCAGCAACTAATGGATCAGTAGACCCGCTGAAAGATGGTGGACGCTACCTCATGAAGGATTCAACAGAATGTTGCTCCCTTCTTTGTTCGTTTGGAAATCCTGCATGATTCATAGCTTGAGAAAGTTGTGTGAGCATGGCTACAAGATTTTTCATTCCAGCTCCCATATCGTTTGGTTGCTCAGGGGGACAATCATTGCATTGCCCATCGCATTCCGCATTAACACGGTTCCTTCGGGTTCCAGCCATTGACTAAAACCAAGAAGAATAGTGTGAGCAACACTAATTATAATAGGAAACCACATAATTCAAGAATAAAATTTTCATGCTTAAGGTCTTATCCTAGGTTATTCAAGTCCATTTCTAAAACACTAAGATTGTGTTCTATGCTTAGACTTATCCTTAGGGTTCTTACTAAGGCTTTCACATCCTAGTTTCCAAAGGTTGACTATACCTTTCCTCTGATACCAACTATAACGACCCACACTTTACATACATTGTTAATACTTCAAAATTGAAGCACTCTTATTACAATATATGACAAAACCACAAAGGACCGTATAGGTATAGTGTCTTTAGAAACTGGGGAAACATAAACAACTGGTTCATAAATCTTCTACAGTGTCTCCCATTTATTTCATCATATCTAAGGTCCCTTTTAGCATATTCTACTTAATATCCATCTTCCTGACCTGGGGAAAAGAAAACATAAAAGGGTGAGCTCAAATGCTCAGCAAGGGCAAATAAAGGAAATAAAAATCATATCATATCTTTATGAAAATCAAAACCTGCAAAAGAGATCATAATATCTTAACATGGAATAAATCATAGAAGTGAAAATGAGATCCCCAATAATCATAACATAAAACTTGAATCTTTGTGGCATGCCCACATAATCATGGAAAATCATTTCTTCTTAGTCATGACTCATTGCCAAGACTATCTTAGTGGACAAAGTCCCTTTCTGAACCGAGTTCACTCCTCGTTTCAGTCCTGTATCACTGAACCGAAATAACCTTCCGTTCCAGCCATGTCTATCTCATGAGATATAAAATCATTACCCAATGCATTGGAGGGAGATATAGGTCCCACCCATCTTATAATGAATCCTTTCTTATGTGTGCCACATAATCATAAAACATGCATCATCGCATAACACATGTAACAAAAATGGGATTCTTGAAACATCATGACATCATAAATAAATTCATATATGATAAAGGAATTCATAAACATAATTCCATCAAAACATAGTCAAACCAATGTAAAAATATGGATAGAAACAGAACCCTTTATTATCTTAGATGGAAAATAATTTTGATAAAACACTTGAATTGAATTCTTGAGGAAAATATCCTTTCTTCTTCAAAAACATTTTTCCTTTCATAACATGTCATACGACTTTAAAATAAAAGAAGTTGATTAAAAATAAACTTCAAAACTTGTAAAGGAAGCTTCTTTGAAGTAATGTTTTAAACATCCATTCATGCCGTATAAGTTAAAAAAAACATTCTTCGTACTTTTGTCGGAAAAGTCAAAAAGTACCTCGTACGGAAAAACGACAAAAGATTCCTTTCATATTCTTTACAAAAAACTCACCTAAGGGTAAAATTGGATTTAAACTATTTCAAGTGGATGGAAACAATATTACATATTGAGGGAACATGGATGTGGATGATAAAATACACCCCAGTAAATACTTACGAATAAACAATCTCGGATAAAAATGAGATTGTGATATTTCCCTTACCTTAGGTCCGATTTGCTTTGTTCGTGTCCGAAGATCCTGTATAATGGTTTAAATAATGTTATTGACTTATTCCAGAATCATACATATTGATATGAGATCATATATGGTCATATTATTAGCTTCTTGTTAGTAATATTTCATTATTACTTGTTACTCGGGTCTTTATAACTTTTTGTTCTTATGCGTGTTTTGTCGAATAAATTCTTATTCTTATCTTTAGGTTATAGATAATTCATTTCCAGAATGGTATTAGTGTAGTATATACCATATTCATTCATTCAATTCATTTATACAATCATTATGAAATGAAGATCATGTAGAACGAGTCGCATCACATCGTGGAGACGGTATTCCGTACGTACGCACGAGTGATGATATCGTTCCTATGATCGTGGAATTGTATTGGAGTATATATATATTATTTCAGTATCAATATTACTTCATAATAATCATATATAGTTACTCATTACACCATTATACCCATCCTTGTAAGGTGATGGTGGAAAATAGATTACACCACGGCGTGGAGACGGTATTCCGTACGTACGCACGCGCGGTGATTTCATTTTTCCGTAGGATGGATAGAAGGTGAATTAGGGTTGTTTCATATTTATAATAACATATCAGTATGTAAGTAATACAGATGTTATTACTTTATCATGAAACAACTAAAGAAGAAGAAGTTGAAGAAGAAAGAAATTGAAAAGATCGGTAATGGATATTACCTCTTCTTTGGAACGCCTTTTTGAATCCTCCACTTAAGGAACTAAGATTAGTCTTTGGAGAAGACCAGGACCTCTAGGATTATTCTAGGGAAGTGGAGAAGGGAAAATGGCAGGGGTTGGCCGAGCTTGAGTGCTCAAATTGGTGTGAGGATGAGGGGGAGGAGGTGCCCTTTTATAAGGGAGGAGAGGGGCACCTTAGGAATATCTCAAAATATTATTTTATATTAAAGTCAAAATCGGTTTATAATGGTTCCAAAGGGTCTTATTTCGAAGCTAAAGTGGGGATGGGTCGAAATCCTATCAACCAATAGAATTTAGACAAGTTTAGGATATTATTTTAACCTTATCAATTAAATTTAACTCTAAGTTAAATAATTTAACTTTTACCATGTCTTTTTGTTTTCTTTCACTATATGGTTAATACACTTACTATAACATGCCAAACGAACCCCAAATTGTTTATTATTAATATATATATCCTTATCTAAGTCATTTGGCCGATCCTTAGATTTTTAGGAATAAAAGAACAATTAATAATATAATATTTGATTTAAAAACTATTTTGTGTCAATTTTGACACTATTTGATATATGATTTTGTCAAAGTCATAACAGAATTATATGTTCGAACCAAGTTGATTAAATCAATACTAATATATCATAGTAACCTATAAAATTAGTGGAATTCATAAAAAGTCTCAAATTACATTTATTTTGGTATTTATATTATCAATTTTGTCAATATTTCATTAATAAGATAATTACTGCATCATCTTTGTGTCATAAACAAATTAAATTATTTGATGTCTAAAAATTACAAATAAAATACCATCATGTAGGAAATCGTTTTATCTTTCTAATGAATATTTACAATAGAATTTATCTTATGTATAACCCTATATTAAAAATGATTTACTTATTAAACTTTGATTTTAACTATTTTAACCCTTCTTTAAATAAATTAATAATAAATGTCCTAATCTAATCCAAGTGGGCCTAAATGGTCATATTTTATTCCTAAGTTTGTTTTTGGTCGAATTACACTTGTCCAATAGAATTAGGACATGTGTTAGGGTAATATTAATATCATATTTACCCTTAGTTACCCTATTTACTATTAACCGCGGTAAAAATAGTAAAAAGTTACTATTCACCAAAAAATTATTTTCATCTCATTGAACCACATTTTAGTCCTTGATATTAACCGTGTCTCTAGGATTTTTGAAATTCCATTCACAGAAGCGGTAAAATTAAGTTTTATGCAAAATTCAGTTTTTAACCTACCACTTAGTGGTTTCACTATTCATCAAAAATTGAAAGTTTTCAGAAAAATACCAAAATTTCACCCTAGGCTAATTTCGATATTCTGAGTCCAAAAATGAAGTCCATTTTGAAAAATAAAATTTATAAAATTTCAAAAAGTGGTTATTACTATTCATAACGGCTAGTTTTAATAGCATATTGTTGTTTAGTGAAACTCGGTATTGCGTACGACGCAAGCTATCGAGGAAGGTCGCGATTGCGTGTAAAGCAAGCCAAGAAAGTGTTGTGTAGAAAAAGATTCCTTTGATGATTTATATAACATAAAAGTCTCGGGTGTTACACCCAGTATGTGATAAAGTATACCAACCACTTTATTGATCTAGTTTGGTACATAATCTAAATGATTTACAATGACAAGATGAAGGATCAGAGGTTTGATAGGGGGTTGCTACCCGAGATCTATTTTTAGGTCTTTCTATTTAAGATGAAAACCTATAATGAAGTGGTTGAACCTGATTTTATAGTGGAAATTGACTACAAGGGTAAACACGGTTTCTTTGGGGATATGTCATCAATGGAATGTGTTATCTCATCTAAGAAAAAGAGGAAGTAAGATTATCAGTTGAAGAAAGGATCCGGTAGTTCAAGAAATTATTCACAGAAGTTGTTGTCAGTGGCATTAGATGTTAGGTCAGGTGTGTACCCTACGTGTAGGAAGGTAGGAAAAATTTTACTTGTGTATACATTTCCTCCGAAATATTTCCATCAGTGTAGAGCTATAGGACACCAAAAAAACTTTTTCAAAGTGACTCAACCATATTAGAGTTGTACGAGATTTGTAGCTTCCATTGGGGTGCAGCTCATTCAGATCCATCTAGGATAGTGGGTCCTTGGTTTGATAGTCTTGGTTTCTTGGTTGGATAATCGTATGGGTAGAGCTAGTTCTAGGTAGAGCCATAGGAAATTGGTCATTCTTAGTCTTATCTCGAGATAATGATTCATCATGTAGTGGATATGGCACTCGCAATATTGGATACAAGACCTATGATATTTCAACATACTTTTTTTGTTTCCTCATCCAAAAATATTTCCTTGTTCGATACTAGTGATTATATTAGGTTTATCTCTACCCCTATTGTGAACATGTTGAATTTCCTAATCGAGCTCTTGTCGCATGTGAAGGAGTCGGTAACACATCTCAATATGAAGCGAGATAAGGGTATCCGCTGTACATCTTGTGCACTCACTGTGTTAGGGGTGGAGCTAACATGGGAATTCCTAGTCATGGATATGGAAATATTTTATGTAATCATCATCAGGGAATGGATTGTGCATTTCCAGGAACTAATTGATTGTTATAGGTGGTGAGTGAGATTCATGGCACCTCATAGAAGTTCCCTGGGTTTTCATAGAGAATGGGATCCTTGGTCAAGTCATGTTGGACCTTAAATTCTAGAACTGGGTAGTCATATTTTCCAGTTATCATCACTCGTGTTGTTGGTTGATGGTGGTTCACCCACGAGTATATTACCTCCAATGGTAGATGAATTTACAGGGGTTTTCCTAGAGGATTTATTGGGTCTTCCTTGATAGAGGGATGTGGATTTATCGATTAATTTTGCGCCAAGAATGTAGCCGATATATCTTCCATCATATCATTTGGGCCCCACTGAGTTTAGGGAATTAAGGGTCTAACTAGATGATTAGGAATCTAAAGGATTCATTTTTATGAGAGCATATCCTTGGGCCTCCCTATTCTTGTTTGTTAATATGGATGATGGATCTCTCTGATTGTGCATCAATTACCAGAATTTCAACAAGGTAACAATCAAGAACAAGTATCCTTTTCTCCAAATTGATGACTTTTTTATCAGATCAAGGGCGCAAGGTGGTTCTCAAGAATTGATTTATGTCTGGGTTATCACCATATCTGGGTGAGAGTGGAAGATGTCTCAAAAATATATTTTCGAAGCAAGTAAAACCATTTCAAATACATGTTCATGCCTTTCGAATTGATAATTTCTCCAACAATCATCCTAGTGTTTATTAACAGGGATTTCTATCTGTTTCTTGACACTTTTATGTAGGATAAAAATAACGATGTATATGCTGAATATACAATAGGGGTTCAATTGTATACTTTAAAAATTTCCTTAAATAGGAAAATATCTAAGTTTAAAAAAGTTAAACTAAGAAAATTCAAAACACCTCTAACACCAATGAAAGATTGGAAGAAAGTATGAAGTTATAAAATTCTAGTTCTATGCACTTGCTTAAATCTAGAAAGTTATTCTGAAAAAGAGGTTCCAGAAATATAGATCCGGAAAATGAAACTTAACCAAAGTTTACAATATGATATTCTACCTTAAAGTGTATAGAATCTAACTAAGTCAGAGTACAAGTTTAAGGAAATATAATATGGTTATACTTTCCTTACAATAAACAATGTAGCATAAAATAAAGTAGTAAAACTACAAGTAACAAACAATAACTCTTTTAACCCAAACAGAAGGGTATCCAACAACCTTGGATAAAGGACCCTTTATTTATACTTTTAAGCAAGTATGGCTTACCCACACCATGGTAAGCCCTTGATACGAAGATCAGAGTCTCTATATTGCTATCCCCGCAAGCCTTCAACTTCATGGTAGTTGGTACCTCTATCATCCTCAGCAAGGAAGCCCTCAACATCAAGTTGTTGGAACCTCTGTCTTCCTATCCCCGGAAGCCCTCAACTTCAAGGTAGTTGGAACCTCTGTCTTCCAATCCCCAGAAACCCTCAAATGTAATCACCAACATTCAGAGTCACACAAAGCAATATGAACGAGCAATTCAGTATGCACAAGGCATGAAAAGCTTCTCTCTATATAAATCACCTTAATGGCGTGTGGTCTCTATAGTGATCAACTTGCTCATTTTTTGAGCACTTTCAAATGAGCTCCTATTTATAGGCTCGGTTGGAATGGTCGACTCCCTCCTCCAACGATCATATTTTCCTTAAATTTTGGAGGGACCTGTACATGTGTCACTCAACCAACGGTTAGTTATAAATAGAATGGATGACATCATTTTATAACAAAAAATATGTAACTGAAAGCATGAGATCGTTTTGTAATGAGACAAGTATAAGTATAAGCAAAATTGAAGTTTTGAATGTAATCAAATAATAATTCGGATTCTAATCAAAAATGTAATTCGGAGTCTGTAATAAAGAGATATTTGGATTCTATTTTATAGGAATTCGGAACCTGAATTCTGTAGAAATATGGAGTCTGAATGTGTAAGGAAATTCTATGTCTGGTTTCACCGGCGTTCAGAATATGAACTTACAGAGTTTGGAGTCGGTCTTGTAGAAGTTCGGAGTCGAACACATAAAATTTTGGATTCGAACTAGTAAAAGTTCGGAATCGAACTCATAGAAGTTCGGAGTCCAAAATTTGTAGTGGAACTTTCTTAGAGTTCGTATCCAGAATTTAGAGTGGAACTTTATTAGAGTTCATATCCAGAATTCGGAGTGGAACTTCATTATAGTTCATATCCAGAATTCGGAGTGGAACTTCATTACAGTTCATATCTGGAATTCAGATCCTAAAATTGAATGCTTTATATCTAAGTATTATATGATTTTGAGGTTTTTGATGTGAATCTTATTTTTACACTGAAGAAAAATATTGATATGTATATGGAAATCTCGGTTAGGGTAAATTTCTTTAAGGAATGAAATTTTCCTTAGAGAAGTAAAATATATATTTGCTTAACTATAATATGTTTATGATTTTCCAAAAAAGAAGGAATGGAAAAGTTATAAGGAAAAACTTATTGACTCAACAATCTCCCCCTTTTTAGAAATCACAAACAACCTTACGAAAAATAATATAAGGACTTTGAAAATTTTCATTTGACTTTGAAACTAAAACATATCTCCCTTTTTTCATGGATAATAATGAATACAACTAACTCCCCCTTAGGCATTGAAACTCTAAGGATTGTATTCTAGATCTCCGGAGTGGAGTTTTCATTATCATGGGAATGAAAAACATCATAATTATAAACTCTCCCTTACATTAAGGATATCTTCTCTTAGAAATTTTTTCTTCTCCATTTTAATTTTTTCCTTCTCCCCTTTTGAGTGGTTATTAATCCGTCTCCCCCTTTGTGATTTTCAAAAAGAATTTAAGGGAATGGAAAAGAAATATGGAACCTAAATCATTAGTATATAACAAAAAAAGATACAACCAACCAAAAATTTCATTAGAGTTGAAAAAGATTTTACAAGGAAAGAAAAATGTCACAAAAGATCAGATTGAGTCTATTTGTCTTCATTTTACTTCGGTATTATCTTTTTCAACAAGGTTTTCATCTTCTTTAAATCTTTTTGATCCTCCTCAGCTTGCATATCCAAAGTTGTGATCTTTTCTTGTTGAGATTTCAGCACCTATTCTTGCGCCTTCATGGCCTCTTCTTGCATCTACAGTAACTCATATTGCTTTACAAGTTTTTGTTTGAGCTCAATCCAGAGATCTCTATCCTTTTTAAAATTTTGAGTAACAGAGTTAACCTTCCAATTAAAATCCTTCACTTGTTGATTCCGAGAACATTGCTCAATGATTAGATTATCCTGAAGATTCTTAATCTTAGAGTCCTCGGTGTCAAAGGCATCTTTAACATCATTATGAAAATGATCAAACTGATCCATGTCTTCTTCAACATTCTTAGACCACAAAGTGATTTTGCTGCATGATGTCCTGTGTACATCATAATTGATAAGGAAATGTCTATGGTTGGCCTCAATATTCACACACTTATCCATCACCATAGATAAGGATTATGACTTCTGAATCAAGCTATATTGCAGCATATGGCATCTGGAGTCTATAGTGGGAAATATCGGAATGGTTTCCACCAACTTTTTCAAAGACTCAACAATAAAATCATGACTGTGTGCTGATGACTCTGAATCAGTCACTTTGCTTGGGGATTGTTCTTCTTCAATTTTCACCCCCTTCCTTTTAGAAGAACCACCAACCTCCTTCTTTCTTATAACATCTTTTGTTGGTGTATCCATGAGAACTTTCTTTCCTTTATCAGTTTTCAGAATGGGGTCCTCATTACGAGATTCTTCCTCAGATTCAGATACTTGGACAATCCTGTCTTCATCCGGTTTCTCCTTCTCTGTTCCTTCTTCAAGATAATACCTCTCATAACTTACTTCCTCATCAGATAATTAATTTTCTTTCTATTTTTCCTCAACATCATCTCTCTTACCTTCTTTGTCATCTCCCTTTCCCGAAGTGACTAATTTTGAAAGTTCATCCTTTTCTTGATAATCTTCTACTTGTTTGATCAGGTCATCCAAATAATCACTACCTTATTCTACTTCTTCTTCTTATTCCATAACCTATTCATCTACTTCCTCACCAGCTATTTTCTCTACTTCTTCCATAATCACATTTCCTTTGGACGTTTCCGGAGTGGAGTACTTCTTCTTAGGAGTATCTAGTAATGGTTGAACATCAATGGTTTCCGGAATGAGAATATTATCAGAAGCTATTTCAGTATCTCTCAACAGAGACTGAACAACTTCAGCTTCAAACATATTCTTTTGAATTTTCTTATCTTTTGCTTGATTTTCTAACTCATCAGTAGCTCTCTATTTTAAGGCCTTAGCCTCACCAGGTTCCAATCCGAACTGTGGATCCCCTTCTTTCCTCTTCTCCTCGTCTTCTCTCCATTTAACAGCTACCTCATCTGGATATGCTTTCTGCTTTTTTGACTTTGGAGGTGCGGACTGGGTTTCCTTAGCTTTAGGGGTTTTGCCTTCAGCAACCACTTCCTTAATCTTCCTCTTCTTAGTAACTTTCTTCACTGGCTCAGATTTCTCCACATTTTCTGGAATGATTTCAGCCTCTTCCTCTGGCAAACTGTAAAACTTTCCTGTTTCCTTAGAAAACGTTATATTCATTCTTTTCAGTGTATCATCACTGACAAGCATAAGCTTTCAATTCTGAACTTTAGACTTACATGAAGCCATGAAATAATCTAAGCACCGAACTATCAGCTTTGATAGTAAGACATGGTATATGATGATTTGAGCTCTCAAGTTTCCTTCCTTGATGTTCTTGATCGTCATAAGGACATGCCTCATCAGATTTATTTTTCTTAGATTCACCAATAAGTATAAGAAATATATGTCACTTTTCTTCATGGTATCTTTATCACCATTTCTCGGAACCAAGAATCCTTGTACCCAAAGATGAAGAATCCAATTATTAGGAGATAGGTGAGAAATCTTTGCTATCATGACATTAGCAAGTCCAAGACATTATAAGGCCTTAAACGTAGAAAAACTACCTTGATCATCTGGGAGTTTGTGTAAACAAAATTCAGCTTCTCCTTCATATGCTAGTCCCACCAATCTTTCCGCCTTGGTGTAAGTAAGTTTGTAAGTCTTTCCATAAGACTTGAAAGAAAACTTTTCACTTCCATCTTCCTCATAAAATCTTGTTGATTCATAGAATTCTATAAGTAACTCTGGATAGACATCATCTTGATCACTTGTCTTGGATACACATGCATCATCCCAACCATTCGTCTTGATGTTCTTGGAGATGATAGAATTGTACATGTAACAGTTTGGATGTACTAGTATTTCTCTATACACATTCCATTTTAAAATTGGCTTTGATGTAGACATATCTTGGGAAGTAGCTTCAACAGACATTCAGAATGGAGGAGCTCTGAAGGATTTGGAACGGCCTTGTCAAAGATCAGAACGACCTTAAGAATAGAGGTAGGGCATTAAGACGTGAAAGCTATGAAAAACTGATGTCAGATGACTCTCGGGGGTCCCCTTTATATAGGAGTTGAGGCAGCGGTTCAACTTCCCTGATTGATCCAACGATTGAGATTCATTGAGATTTGATGTGACGGTTGATAAACAAGCCTCAAGGAAAAAATTGACTCCGATATTTTGAGGTTTTTAAGAAAAACAATCAGATTTAAGAAAACTAGAATCCAAGAAATTTTAAAACACATAAGAAAACACCAGCAAGTAAAATATGATTACAAAAACTTGATTATATAAATCATACCTTTTGGATTAGCTAGGAAGATTGTTCGTAATAGGATACATTCTTCTTGATGAAAATTTGACTACAAAAATCTTACAAAGAAAAACAAAAAGTTGAAAAGACTTTGAGTACCCAAACTCTAGTATGAAATGTATGAGTATGAAAATCCCAGTACAAAAAGATTCATTATGAAGGTTCCAGTTCCAAAAATTTCCATTAAGAATATTTTAGTTCTGAAAACTTCATTACGAAAATTTCTAGATCTGAAAAATTCATTATGAAAATTTCCAGTTCTGAAAATTTCCTTTATGAAAAGCTCAGTTCTGAAAACTTCATTACGAAAATTTCTAGTTTCGAAAATTTCCATTACGAAAATATCAGTTCCAAAAAATTTGATTGCAAAAGCCTTTAAAAAAAACTAACTACGAAAGTTTTAATTATGCTAACAAACAAATGTTCTCCCCCTTTGAAAAGGAGTTTATTAATGTAAGGAGAATTGTTCAACAAAAAGTTAATGAAGAAGGATTACCTCACGATTATCATTCCTAACTTCTGTTTAATGTATTCAAATCTATCAGAGGGTAAATATTTTGTGAAAATGTCAGTATGTTGATCTTGTGTTCCGATAAACTGAAGAATGATATATCCTTTTAGTGCGTGATCCCTAAGAAAGTCATGCCTAATATCTATGTGTTTTTCACGAGAGTGATGTGAGGGGTTTTTAATAAGGTAAATGGCACTTATGTTATCACACAAAATTTGAATCTTAGTAAAACTCAAGCCATAGTCTGTGAGTGTGTGTTGCATCCACAACACTTGATCACAACAACTTCCAGCTGCTACATATTCAGCTTCAGTAGTGGAGAGTGCTATAGAATGTTGCTTCTTGCGGGACCAAGAAACTAATGAATCTATTAAGAAATGACAAGTTTCATATGTAATTATTCAATCAATTCTACATCCATCAAATTCAGCATCCAAAATGCTTTTTAAGATAAAATCATTTCTAGAAGTATAAAATAATCCTAGATCCATAGTTCCCTTTATGTAGCAAAAAATTCTTTTCACTGCCTTTAAATGAGATTCCTTAGGATTGGATTGATATCTTGCACATAATCATACTGTTAACATCAAGTCTGGTCAACTAGCTGTCATGTAAAGTAGACTTCCTATCGTAACTCTAAAAGATGTTCGATCTACTGGTTTCCCAAGTTCATCAAGATCAAGTGTGTTTGAGGTACCAATAAAAGTACTTATACTCTTAGTGTTTTCATACCCATAATTTTTAAGAAGATATTTAATATAATTATGTTGATATATATAGGTTCCTTCTAGTTTGTGAGAAATGTGAAAACCAAGGAAAAATGTTAACTTGCCCATCATACTCATTTCAAACTCATATTTCATTAGATCCGCAAAGGAATCAGTTAAAGATTGCTGAGTTGAACCAAATATAATGTCATCAACATAAATTTGAACAATTAAAACATTTTTCTTATCTTTCTTTATAAAAAGGGTTAGATCTGCATTTCCCTTAATATAGTTATTTTGAAGCAAAAATCCAGTAAGTCTATCATACCAAGCTCACGGGGCTTGTTTAAGGCCATACAAAGCTTTGGTAAGTCAAAAAAATTATTAGGATGTTTTTTATCTTCAAAGCCAGGAGTTTGTTCAACAAAAACTTCCTCTTGAACATAACTATTAAGAAAATCACATTTCACATCCATTTGAAAAAGTTTAAAATTGAAGAATGATGCAAAGGCAAGTAAAATACGAATAGATTCATGTCTAGCTATTGGAGCATATGTTTCTTCAGAGTCTATTCCCTCTTGCTGATTATAGCCTTTAGAATCTAGTTTAGTTTTATTTCTAACAATGACTTCATTTTCATCACACTTATTTCTGAAGAACCAATTTACTCCAATAACAGATGTTTCCTTAGGTCTTTCAACTAAGTTCCATACTTTATACCTTTTGAATTCATTTAGTTCATCTTGCATGGATTTAATCCAATCACCATCACCTAAAGCTTCATCAGTGCTTTTTGGTTATAATTGGGAACAAAATTCTGGATGTTCTACTTCATTCCTCAAGGAACTTCTAGTCCATACAGGTTGATTTACATCCCCAATGATACTATCACTGGGATGATTCTTAAGAAACACCTGAATTGGGTTTTGTAAAACATGTTCATCAACATCTGGTAGAAAGTCTTCTGGGTAAATGTTTCAGAAATACTTTCTGAAACTTTTTCCTTATCAGAAGGATCTTCTAACAATGTTTTATAATTGGTTTTTGAAAAGACATCCATGGATGTAGGTTGGGATGGTTTAAAAACAAAAGGATCAGTTTCATCAAATTTTACATGTACTTTTTCCTCAACAGTACATCTGTTTTTATTGAAAACTCTATAAGCCTTAGAAGTTGTGGAGTAACCTAAGAAAATTCCTTCATTATATTTTGGTGTGAATTTGTGTAGATTATCTTTATTATTTAGAATGAATACCTTGCAACCAAAAACTTTGAATTAGGAAAGTCTAGGTTTTCTCCCATTACATAACTCATAAGGAGTTTTATTAGGAAAAGGTCTAATAAAAACTCAATTTATAGTATAACAAGTAGTACTTACAGCTTGAACCCCAAAATGTCTAGATATAGAGTATTCACTCAACATGGTTCTAGTTATCTCTCAGGAGTCTTAGCTTTCATGTGATTCAATGTTGTAGTAAAAGAAACGACACCATTCCCATTCTTCTTTTTGATTTTGTCAGCATCTCTCTTCATTCTTGTTTCCTGTTGGAGAAGAGTTCTAAACAGCTCATCTAAGGAAATTTGAGTGACCTTTGTCAAGACCCGTCCTTGGGACCGGTGTCGTGACTACCCCAAGCCCACCTTCCATAGGCCAGGGGCTGGCGACTAGCACCAAGGCGTAAATCCAGGTAAAAAGGTAAGGCATTGCCTTTGTAAAGTAAACAAACACCACAGAGCAAGCAAGCAGTAGAAGTAAACACTAAGTAAAAACTGAGTACAATAGCAAGTGCGGAAAAGTAAGTGGGCCAGTATACAAACCCAAACTGAAAGTAAAGTACAACTGGGAAGGGAAAACAACAACTGAAAAGTAAAGCCGCATCGTCGAGCTGTACACTAGAAATCCCACATGAAGGGTGGGTATAGATAGCCTCCACAGCTCCTCGGGTCCAGCCGACCACTCCGAGTACGTCCCGCCCAGTGGTCCACCTCCAGGTACCGTCCTGCTCCACAAGCCTCAACCACGATCAGCGTTGTCCGTTGTTTGCAACCAAAAGAACGTAGTGCAGGCATAGCCCGTGCATGGGTGAGTATAAGCTACTCAGTAGGGACCCCGAAACACCCGAAGGTCTCCCAGAATCCACAAAAGATAATCCACAAAGGAAAGATACAATCTCAAAGTAACATTCGACACTAATTAGGTATATTCCCATACATATACCTAAGTCATAAATTCTCGTTCGGCTCCAATATCTGAACCCATGTACAACCCAGTCCACACAGGAAAGAAAAACGTAAATCCACACAGGATAACACAACAAAATCCACATAGGAAAGTAAAACAGGATTCAGCTCACATAGGTATACTTCTTCGTATGATGATAGAGATGATCAGATATATCCACTGATTCATCTAAGTTGTCGGACCCACAAAGGATCGATAGGTACTAACCCCCGCAATGACCCAGGAAGGGTCTGACCCACACAGGATCGATAGGTAACTAACCCCCGCAATGACCCAGGAAGGATCTGACCTACACATGATCGATAGGTAACTAACCCCCACAAAGACCCACACAGGATCTGTAGGCACTGGATCATACAGAACCACTGAGCGCTGAACCACACAGGAACGAACCCACACAGGATCGGTAGCACTGATCCATGTAGGATCACTGACTACTGTAGTCGTCACCGTCGAATCCACTGAAGATCTCTGTATAGTCGTCGTTGTCGTCACAGTCGCAAACGCATCCAGCTCTAGGGTTCCCGCACACAGCAAGCTCGTTCGGGAGGGTCCGTTCCATGAGCCGAGAGGCTGATACATCAACTGACACATAGTCCAGAGTTGATGTATCCAAAAGTTCTGTATCATCAACAGGAACTCAACGTCGCATACGGCGCATCAATCGGGCGCCCGGTCTGAGAGTTATTGGCCTTTTCGTCCCAGGGGCCTGGTTGGGTTTTAAGGAAAAAACAACCCGACCATACTCCACTTTCATCCAAATCTCGGGGGGAGTAAGCCAAAAGATCCATCTCACTAAGAGGAATCCAACAAAGTTGACGGTATGTCAATCGGACGTCCGGATCTTAAGATATGAGTGTTTCCGCTCCGAGGGCCCGGTTGGTTTCGTGTACGAACCAACCCGGCCGAACCCAAAGTATTCTGAAACCTTGAGTGCGATATACCGAAACGAACGCCTCGATCCAAGGATCGCATCGCATATAACGGTGCGTCGATCGGAGGCCCGTAGCACAAGTTACGGGCGTCCGACCAGAAAAGATTTGGTAATAAGGGGTTCGGGCCCGGTCCGACCCGGCCCGATACCCCCAGGGTCAGCCCGAACCGGGTTGACCCAAACCGGGTCCGGGTCCGGCCTGCTTGGGCGCGGCCCAGCCCGGCCGACGCGGCTCGGCCCGGCCGGCGTGGCGCGGCCTGGGCGTAGCGCCCCCAGCGCGCTGGCCAGGCACTCGGCCAAACGGCCGAGCCATTTGGAGTGGGGGGCTCCTGCACCCCTGGTTTGTAACCGTGACCCCCATTAAAGGGGTCGTTGTGCTGGCCTACCGGGGGTTTGAACCCCCGGCTTCCTCTTGTCCGGCCGGCCCGCCCCGGCCGGCTGGTTTCTGCCACCACGGGACCAGCGTCGGCCCGTCCCCTCCCTGCTCCGACACAGGCGACCCGGTTTCTAGCCGCCGGTTCTCACGCACCGCCGCGGCCCGGTACCGGCTGCGACCTTCATTCATCCATTGCGGCGCGACGACACCGCACCCCTCTTCCGCGGCCTTGCTCCGGCCACGATGCTTTTGCGGTTCTCCGGCGCGGCACGACGGCGTCGCGTCCTTGTTCGATTTCACGGCGCGGCGCGACGGCGCCCCACATTCCTTGCCGCACGATTCTTCGTGGTGCGATGACACCACACCATTTTTTTCCAACCACATTAGAAACAACATCATTAATGGAGGAGGGTCGGCCGTGTTTGTGCGTTCCGGCCCCCTCTCATTAGTCGTTAGCAATTGGTCGTATTTTCACGAAGAACGACAAGATAGTATTCACGAACAAAATAAATAAATAAACCCCTTACCTCGTGCGAGCTTGAACGGAGGTTCGTCGAACAAGGATTCATCGCAGGAAGAGACGTCGCGGAATGAGAAGTTGCGGAAGGAGACGTCGCGGAAGAAGACGTCGCGGAAGAACCGTCGCGGTATATGGTGTCACGTAGTCGGTCTCCGAGGACTCGGTGTTCTTCGACAGAGTTCGATGCGTTCTTCGCGTTCTTCATGTTCTTTGACGAAAAATATGAAGAACTTCTATCCTCCTTTAGCTTTTCTCCCCAAACCTCTCAAGCAACAAATGCCCAAATAAAATAAGCACCTCCCTTATTTTATTAACTCAACAAAGCTTTTGAAATTCAAACATCCACACTTAACTCACTTAATTAATAACATAAGTTGTCAAAAATTAATGGTGAGTTGAGGGGGGTTGAAGAATATGAAGGGGTGGGGTTCGTGTGGGCCCCACCACCCTCATAACCTCCCTTGGGAAGTTTGGTAGTTACCCAACTTCCACACAAATCCTTAAACCATTAAAAGAAAATAAAAATTGTAGTTTAATTATAAAATAAACTTCGACAATTTTTATCATCTTCTCTCATGAAAACGCAACTCTGGAAATGGCGTTCATAAGCAATTACCGACGCTACGGTTCCATCTGTGCCCTCAGAATTCGATTATGAGCACCGGTTAAAAAGTTAGAAATTCCCGCTCTTTTGTTCACCGAATGTACCCTAGCTAAACTTTGGATAGAAATTCCGGGCACACCGGGCCTCGGAATCAAGTTCCGTCAGAAACTACGTTCTTGTAAAATCTCAAGGAAAATTTAGAAAAAAATTCCCTTGAATTTTACGGGTCTTTACATTACTCCCACCTCAGGGCTTTACGTCCCCGTAAAGATACATCATAAGATAGGGAGACAAATGTGGGTACTGAGAACACATCTGAGCCTCCCGCTCCTAAGTGCTCTCTTGGAGATTCTCGTGCTGCCATCTGATGCACACTAGAGGAATCGACCGTCCACGTAGGACCCGCTCCTGTCGATCCTCGATCTCCATTGGGACCTCCGAAAAAGTCGTCCCATCATCAACGTCTAGCTCCCCAAGGAAAATGATGTGCGTCGGGTCGTGCACGTATCTCCTCAGTTGAGATACGTGGAAGATGTCGTGCACCCGGTGCAACTATGGTGGTAGATCTAGGCAATAAGCCACCTCGCCAATCCTGCTGAGGACCTGGAATGGTCTAATGAAGCATGGGGACAACTTGTCGCCTCTTCCAAATCTCCGTAATCCACGTCGATTTGAGACACGCAAGAAGACGTGGTCGCCATCCTTGAACTCTAGTGGCCTCCGCCTCTTGTCAGCATAAGACTTCTACCGGCTCTGAGCTGTCCTCATCCACTCCTCGATGACCTGGACCTTCTCTATTGTGGCCGGGACCATCTCCGGTCCCACAAGTGCTGTCTCCCCAGGGTCTATCCAACACAAAAGAGATCCACATGGTCGGCCGTACAATTCCTCGTATGGTGCCATCCCGATGGTGGAGTTGTAGATTTTGTTGTATGAAATCTCCACCAAAGGTAGGTGGTCCTCCCACCAGCGACCAAAGTCGAGGACACATGCGCGGAGCATGTCCTCTAGAGTCTGAATGGTTCTCTCTGTCTGACCATCCATCTGAGGGTGAAAGGCGGTGCTCAGACGTAGCTGCGTCCCGAACGCCTCCTGCAACCCCTTCCAGAGCCGGGAAGTAAAGCGATCATCTTGATCAGAGACGATAACTGATGGCACACCGTGAAGCCTTACAATCTCCTAAACATAGAGACATCCCAAGCTCTCCACTGAGCCCTGATCTCTGATGGGTAAGAAGTGTGCCGACTTGGTGAGTCGGTCGACAATCACGCAAATGGAGTCGTGACCTCTGGAAGTGCGTGGAAGTCCAGTCACAAAGTCCATAGATAACCCATCCCACTTCCACTCCGGCACCTCCAAGGGCTATACCAAGCCTGCTGGTACCTGATGCTCTACCTTCAACTGCTGGCAGGTGAGGCATCGAGAAACAAACTCCGCCACAACTTTCTTCATGCCTGACAACCAGTGCTGTCGTCGGAGGTCCTGGTACATCTTCGCCACTCCGAGATGTACCGCCAAGGGAGAAGTGTGAAACTCTATCCGCACGTCCTCTCGTAAAGCGTCTGGTACCAAGGTACATCGTATGAAAAGGACTTCATGCTCGGCTCCAAAGGAAAAACCATCAGGTGCCTGTCCTGAGGATATTTGTGCACGCCGCGTCTCACAGTCAGCGTCCCCGCACTGTAACTCTCTGACCCGCTGTAATAGTGGAGGAGAGACTGTGAGAGACTGAAGGAAGGCTGCACCATCTCTATCTACAAAGGATATCTGCAAGGCGGCTAGCTGCTCTGTCGCCTCCTCATGTAGCTGAATGCCCATCCTCCTACTGAGGGCATCGGCTAGCACGTTCCCCTTCCCAAAAGTATAGACTATCTCAAAGTCATAGTCCTAGAGAAACTCAAGCCATAGCTGCTGTCTCAGGTTTAGGTCCTTTTGAGAAAAGATGTACCTGAGACTCTGATGGTCAGAAAAGACTGTAAAGTGCTCGCCCATCAGATAGTGTCGCCATGTCTTCAGAGCGAAGACCACTGCTTCTAACTCCATGTCATGGGTAGCATAGTTCTGCTCATGCGGCTTCAACTGACGTGATCCATAGGCGATCACCGCCCGATCTTACATCAGGACACATCCGAGCCCAGTCCCTGATGCATCGCAATAGACTACGTACCCTACTCCCTCCCCAGGCAACCTCAAGATAGGGGCGTTGGTCAATCTCTGTCTCAGCTCCTCAAAGCTCTACTGACATCTTTCTGACCATACAAAGGTTTTCCCCTTCTTCGTAAGAGCTAAGATTTCTGCCTCAACTCTGGAGAAGTCCGGCACAAATCTCCAATAGTATCCAGCTAGTCCCAAGAAACTACGCACCTCCGTCATGCTCCTGGGTGGCTCCCAAGCTAGCACCTCCTCAATCATCGCAGGATCCACTGCAACACCCTTCAAAGAGATGACGTGTCCCAAGAATTGGACCTCACATATCTAGAACTGACACTTTGAGAGCTTGCCATAAAGCCGGTGCTCTCAGAGTGTGTCTAGCACAACCCGCAAGTGGTAGGCGTGCTCCTCCTCAGTCGTCGAGTAAATCAAAATGTCGTCGATGAAGACCATGAAAAATCGGTCGAGGTATGGCTGAATGATCCTGTTCATGAGGGCCATGAACACTGCTGGAGCATTGGTTATGATGAATGGCATAACCAAGAACTCATAGTGTCCATACCGACACCTGAAGGCCGTCTTCTGCACGTCCTCGTCTCAAACTCTGAGTTGATGATAGCCTGACCTGAGGTCTATCTTCGAGAACCACCATGCTCCCTTGAGCTGATTGAAGAGGTCATCAATCCTTGGTAGAGGATACTTGTTCCTTACTGTCACCTGGTTTAGGTGACGATAGTCGACAGGAAGTTTCAAGCTCTCGTCCGCCTTCTTGGCGAACAAAATTGGGGAAGCCTAGGGTGAAACACTGGGTTGGATGAATCCCTTTCCCTGAAAGTCATCCAACTGTACCCATAGCTCTTAAAGCTCAACAGGGGCCATCAGATATGCTGGAGTCGATATCGGGGCTGTCCCGGGGTACAGGTCAATATAAAAGTCTACCTCTCTACGAGGAGGTAGCCCTGGAACTTCGTCGGGAAAGACGTCCACATACTGATCCACCACTGCAGGAAAACCAGGACTCCGTACGTCAACTGCTCCTAGGATGAGGCTAGGAAACTGATGAGTGATGGGATTTCCTCTCCTTTGCGAGAGTCCATCATGTGCTGCAAAGGCTCCCTTCTCGCCGGTGAAGGTGAACCTGCTCCCGTCGTTGCGTACACATCGCACCTTGTGCCTAATACAGTCAATCTGTGCCTGGATTGTGGACAACAAATCCATGCCCAAGATGACGTCGTAAGGCCTCGACGCCGCTACATGAAGATCCCAGCCGAAGCTCTCGCCTCATAGAGTAAGCTCACACTGCTGGCACCAGTGCGTAATCGTCGAGTATGCTCCCGTAGGAGTCTCTAGCCGTAAGGATCGAGCCAACGACTCTGTCGGAATCTCCGAGCTCCGAACAAGGGTAGCAGCTATGAAAGAATGACTCGCTCCTGTGTCTATAAGTACTGCAGAAAGGGTGGAATAGACACAGATAGTACCTCGAATCATCTCGGGCGCATCGTGGTCATAGGCCTCCGCTGCCTGGAGCTGTGCCTATCTCTGCCCGCCAGCTCCCTGTGGCCGGGGTGGACCTCTTGGTGGTGGTGGTGGTAGAGCCTCAAAGCGTCGCCGACCACCTACTGCTCGGCCTGCTCCTCTGCCTCATCCGCCTGCTCCCTGCGGACCGCCACAGTCGACCCTCTGCCTCTGCCTCAGTGGTCCCTCAACCGTCTGCCACTCCTCGGCACGACGGGTCAGGCAGTCACGAGCCATGTGGCCCTGCCCGCCGCACGAGTAGCATTGCCTGCCTCTCGAAAGACTAGCTCCGCACTGTGTGCCCCGCACTACTGAGCCAGTGTCCTGAGGTCGTCTGCCTAAGGGTCTGGTCTGCCTGGAACCATGAGTCATCCGTCGACTGCCTGCTACAAAAGACTCTGCTACGTGCCACCCCGCGGTAGGTCTCGCCGCTAAAGAAAGCTCAGCAAGAAAGCTCTCGATCAAAAGGGCTCGCTCTAGTACTCCTGCCTGGGTTGGAATGCTGAGGGAGATCAGGGATGCCCTGATCTCATTTTCAATCCCTGATCAAAGGTCTGGGCCTGGAAGAATGGGTCCCGTACCATGTCTATCGAGTAGCGTGAGAGATGGGTAAATCTCGCCGAGTACTGGGCGACCGTCAAGCTGCCCTACTGCAGTTGAAGAAGCTCCTAGATGCGCACTACACGGAGGGTGGATGGGATGAACTCTGAGCGGAAGAGGCTCTCAAAGTCTGTCCAGAGTAGAGATGCCTCATCGTGCACCTCGAGCATCAAGCTCCACCATCGGCCCGCTGCCGCGTGCAGTAGGCTCGCCGCGAGGATCACCATGAGGTCTTCTAGTGTCCTTACTAACCGGAAAACTCGTACCACTACCTCCAGCCATTCCTCGGCAACCTTGGGGGTCATCTCCCCGTGGAACCTGGCCGGTCGCTGGCGCTGGAACTCATGCAGTGCACTAAGGCGACATGCATCGTCAGCGGCTGGGGCTGGAAGCATCGGTGGCTCGACGGGTAAAGGTACCGCCAGTTCCTCAGCTGTCAAAGGGCACTGCACCGAGGCCACGTCGCTCGGCAGGCTGTCGTCATGCTCAACTCTCCGAACCCTAGGTGGCTTCCATTGTGGGGCCATCCTGAAAAGGAAACAGGTGCGCCACGGTCAGAACAGTATACCTGGTGAGCTGACACAAAGCAATCACATAGAAAACTTGAAACACACATGCAATCAATGTTTTCGTGCATTAAGTCGGAAATCAGAAGTCAGGGTCCTGGTGTACGGATACGTCAGCCGCCGCACCAACACTGGACTCCCTGGACTGATAACCACACCCAATACGCTTAACACTAATGCTTCACATAGAAAAATATCAGAGTCCCAAGTTCTGTGGTAGAACCGAACTCCTCTGATACCAATTTGTCATGACCCGTCCTCGAGACCCGTGCCGTGACTACCCCAAGCCCGCCTTCCATAGGCCAGGGGATGGCTACTAGCACCAAGGCGTAAATCCCAGTAAAAAGGGAAGGCATTGCCTTTGTAAAGTAAAAAAACCACACAGAGAAAGCAAGCAGTAGAAGTAAACACTATGTAAAAACTGAGTACAACTGTAAGTGCGGAAAAGTAAGTGGTCCAGTATACAAATCCAAACTAAAAGTAAAGTACAACTGGAAAGGGAAAACAACAACTGAAAAGTAAAGCCGCATCGTCGAGCTGTCCACTAGAAATCCCACCTGAAGGGTGGGGACAAATAGCATCCACTGCTCCTCAGGTCCAGCTGACCGCTCCGAGTCCGTCTCACCCAGTGGTCGACCTCCAGGTACCGTCCTGCTCTGCAAGCCTCAACCACGATTAGTGTTGTTCGTCGTCTGCAACCAACACAATGTAGTATAGGCATAGCCCGTGCAGGGGTGAGTATAAGCTACTCAGTAGGGACCCCGAGACCCCTGATTGTCTCCCATAATCCACAAAGTAAAGATACAATCACGAAGTAACATTCGACACTTCTTAGGTATATGCCCATACATATACCTAAGTGATCAATTCTTGTTCGGCTCCAACATCCGAAACCATGTACAACCCATTCCACACAGGAAAGCAAAAAGTAAATCCACACAGGATAGCACAACACAATCCACATAGTAAAGTAAAATAGGGTTCATCTCACATAGGTATACTTCTTCGTATGATGATAGAGATGATCAGATATATCCACAGATTCATCTAAGTCGTCGGACCCACAAAGGATCGATAGGCACTAACCCCCAAAATGACCCAGGGAGGGTCTGACCCACACATTATAGATAGGTAACTAACCCTCACAATGTCCCAGGAAGGGTCTGACCCACACAGGATCGATAGGTAACTAACCCCCGCAATGACCCACACAGGATCGGACCCACACAAGATCAGTAGGCGCTGGCTCACACAGAAACGCTGAGCGCTGACCCATACAGTATCGAACCCACACAGGATCGGTAGCACTGATCCACGTAGGATCGCTGAGTGCTATAGTCGTTGCCGTCAAATCCACTGAGGATCTCTGTACAGTCGTCGTCGTCCTCACAGTCGGAAACGCAGCCAGCTCTAGGGTTCCCGCACACAGCAAGTTCGTTCGGGAGGGTCCGCTCCACGAGCCGAGAGGCTGATACATCAACTGAGACATAGTACAGTGTTGATGTATCCAAAAGTTTCGTATCATCAACAGAAACTCAACGTCGCAGATGGCGCGTCAATCAGACGCCCAGTCTGAGAGTTATTGGCTTTTTCGTCCCAGGGGATCGGTTGATTTTTAAGGCAAAAACAACCTGACCACACTCCAACTGCGTCCAAACCTCGGGAGGAGTAAGCCAAAATATCCTTCTCACTAAGAGGAATCCATCAAAGTCGACGGAACATCAATCGGACGTCTGGAGCATAAGAAATGAGCGTTTCCGCTCTGAGGGCCCGGTTGGTTTCGTGTATGAACCAACTCGGCCAAACCCAAAGTATTCCAAAACCTTAACTGTGATATACCGAAACGACCGTCTCGATCCAAGGATCGCATCACAACTGACGGTGTGTCGATCGGAGGCCCGTAGCACATGTTATGGGCGTCCAACCAGAAAAGATTCGGTATTAAGGGGTTCGGGCCCGGTCCGACCCGGCCCGATACCCCTAGGGTCGGCCCGAACCGGGTCGACCTGAACCAGGTCTGGGTTCGGCCTGCTTGGGCGTGGCTCGGCCCGGCCAGTGCGGCCCGGCCCGGCCTGGGCGCGTCCCGGCTCTGTCCGGCCCGGCCTGGGCGCAGCGCGCCCAGCGCGCTGGCCAGGCGCCCGACCAAACGGCTGAGCCGTTTAGAGTAGGGGGCCTGTGCCCCCCTGGTTTGTAACCACGACCCCCATTTAGGGGGCCGTTGTGCGGGACGGCCGGGGGTTTGAACCCCGAATTCCTCTTTTCTGGCCGGCCCACCCCGGTCAGACGGTTTCTTCCCCCATGGGACCGGCGTCGGCCGGTCCCCTCCCTGCTCCGACACCGGCGGCCCGGTTTCCAGCTGCCGGTTCTCACGCACCGCCGCGGCCCGGTACCAGCCGCGACCTTCATTCATCCGTTGCGGCGCGACGATGCCACACCCCTCCGTCGAGGCCCCGTTCCGGCCGCGGTGCTTTTGCGGTTCTCCGGCGCGGCACGATAGTGTCACGTCCTTGTTCGATTTCACGGCGTAGCGCGACGGCACCGTGCAGTCCTTGTTGCACGATTCCGCGTAGTGCGACGACACCACGCCATTTCCTTCCAACCACATTAGAAACAACATCATTAATGGATGAGGGTCAGTCGTGTTTGTGCGGTCCGGCCCCCTCTCGTTAGTCGTTAGCAATTGGTCGTATTTTCACGAAGAACGATAAGATAGTATTCACGAACAAAATAAATAAATAAATCCCCTACCTCGTGTGAGCTTGAATGGAGGGTCGTCGAACAAGGGCTCGTCGCGGGAAGAGTCGTCACAGAAGGAGATGTTGCGGAAGGAGACGTCGCGGAAGAAGACGTCGCAGAAGAACCGTCGTGATATACGGCGTCGCGTAGTCGGTCTCCGAGGACTCGACGTTCTTCGACAGAGTTCGATGAATTCTTCGCGTTCTTCGTGTTCTTTGATGAAGAAGATGAAGAACTTCTATCTTCCTTTATCTTTTCTTCCCAAACCTCTCAAGAAACAAATTCCCAAATAAAATAAGCACCTCCCTTATTTTATTAACTCAACAAAGAGTTTGAAATTTAAACATCCACACTTAACTCACTTAATTAATATCATAAGTTGTCAAAAATTAATGGCGAGTTGAGGGGGGTTGAATAATATGAAGGGGTGGGGTTCGTGTGCGCCCCACCACCCTCATAACCTCCCTTGGGAAGTTGGGTAGTTACCCAAATTCCTTCCAAAGCCTTAAACCATTAAAAGAAAATAAAAATTGTACTTCGGAAATGGCGTTCATAAGTAATTACCGGCGCTATGGTTCTATCAGTGACCTCAGAATTTGATTCCGAGCACCAGTTCAAAAGTTAGAAATTTCCGCTCATTCGTTCACTGAACGTACCCACGCTAAAATTTGGATAGAAATTCCGAGCAAACCGGGCCTCGGAATCAAGTGCCGTCAGAAATTGCGTTCTTGTAAAATCCCAAAGAAAATTGAGAAAAAATTTTCCTTGATTTTTACGTGTCTTTACAAACTTCCCGTTCTCATCAATAGCTATCCTCTTTGATTCTCACTAAGTGGGTATAATATCAATAATCTTATCCACAAGAGATTTATCATCAAGACCTTTATCTCCCATATATTGTAATATATTCACGATAGTAATAAATCTTTGCTGTACTTTAAAAATGGGTTCTTCATAAGGAAAATTAAAACCATGGTATTCTGCTCTCAACATAGCTCTTCTTGTCTCAATCACTTTAAATGTACCAAAATGTGTAACTTCTAGTTTCTTCCATATACAGTTAGCTGTTTCACAAGAAGAAATTTGGCTATATATGTTCCTAGTCATTGAACATATTAGAGTACCGCATACCTTATAGTTTAATTGATAATCATGCTTTTCTTGGTTAGTGAAAGTACTTACTTCCTTATCAGGAATTTGATAACCTCCAGTAAGCACAACAAAATTATCTACCCTAGTATTGATAATGAAAGTCTTCATTCGATCTCTCCAGTATTCATAATCATTGCCATAAAAAATTGGTGGTCTTCTAGGATTTAGGTTGTTGATGGATCCAACATTTAAACCTTCCATCTTAAAAAATATTTCTACACAAAAACTTGTTAAAAAAAAGTTCGTATTCACGGAATATATTTCTAAGCAAGGAAAATATAGAACAAAGACAAACTCGAGCAAGGAAAAACTTATATGTGATGATAACTATTTCAGAGACCTCCTCTGATACCAATTTTAGGATTGAAATAATGATGGTGATTCTCAATATACAAGAGGGGGGTGAATTGTATACTTTAAAAATTTCCTTAAACAAGGAAAGATCTAAGTTTATTAAACTTAAACTAAGAAAATTCACAACACCTCTAACACCAATGAAATATTGGAACAAAGTATGAAGTTATAAACTTTTAGTTCTATGCACTTATTGAAATCTGGAAAGTGATTCCGAAAAACAGGTTTCGGAAATACGGATCTAGAAAAAGAAACTTAACCGAAGTTTACAATATGAGATTCTACCTTAAAGTGTATAGAATCTAACAAAGTCAGAGTACAAGTGTAAGGAAATATAATAAGGTTATTCTTTCCTTACAATACACAATGCAGCGGAAAAAACAAGTAGTAAAACTACAAGTAACAAACAATAACTCTTATAACCCAAAGAGAAAGGTATCCAACAACCTTGGATAAAGGTCCCTTGATTTATACTTTCAATAAATTCTGTCTTACCCACACCAAGGTAAGCCCTCGATACGAAGATCGGAGCCTCTGTCTTGCTATCCCCACAAACCTTCAACTTCAAGGTACTTGGTACCTCTATCTTCCTCAACAAGGAAGCCCTCAACTTCATGGTGTTGGAATCTCTGTCTTCCTATCCTCGAAAGCCCTCAAATTCAAGGTAGTTGGAACCACTGTCTCCCTATCCCCGAAATCCCTCAAATGTAATCACCAACATTCAGAGTTGCACGAAGCAATCTGAATGAGCAGTTCAATACGCAGAAGGCATGAAAATCTTCTCTCTCTAGAAATCACCTTAATAGCGTGTGGTATCTAGAATGATCAACTTGTTCATTTTTCTGAGCTCTTCTAATGAGCTCCTATTTATAGGCTCGGTAAAAACGGCCAGCTCCCTCCTCCAATGGTCATATTTTCCTTAAATTTTGGAGGGACCTGTACATGTATCACTCAACCAACGGTTAGTTAGAAACAGAATGGACGAAATCGTTTTACAAAAAAACATGTGTAACTGAAAGAACGACATTGTTTTGTAATGAAACAAGTATAGGTATAAGCAAGATTGAAGTTCGAAATGTAAGCAAATAATAATTCAGAGTCTAATCAAAATGAAATTCGGAGTCTGTAATAAAGAGATATTCAGATTCTGTTGTATAGGAATTTGGAACCTGAATTCTGTAGAAATACGGAGTCTGAATTTATAAGGAAATTAAGATTCTGGTTTCACCAGAGTTCATAATCTGAACTTACAGATTTCAAAGTCTAACTTGTAGAAGTTCGGAGTCAAACTCATAAAAGTTCGGAGTCTAGAATTCAGAGTAAATCTATATTAGAGTAAGTAACCCAAATTCGGAGTGTATATTCAGTAGATTTCATATCTAGAATTTGGATGGGAACATCATTACAGTTCATATACAGAATTCGGAGTGGAACTTCATTACATTTCATATCCGGAATTCAGATCCTAAAACAGAATGCTTCATATCTAAGTATTATATGATCCCATGGTTTTTTATATGAATCCGATTTTTACACTTAAAGAAAAATATTGATATGTATAAGGAAATTCAGGTTAGTGTAAATTTCTTTAAGGAAGGAAATTTTCCTTAGAGAAGTAAAATATAGATTTGCTTAAGTATAAGGTGTTTGTGATTTTCAAAACAAGAAGGAATGGAAAAGTCATAAGGAAAACCTTATTGAATCAACATTTTATTGTGATATTGATGGATGACATACTTTTTTATTCCATATCTATAGAGGATCATGAATGGAGTTTGTGTATCCTGTGGTGTAATCTTCAAGACAATTGCCTCAATGCCATGTTTTCAAATTACACATTTTAGACCAGGGAGGTGATGTATCTGGGTCACGTGATCTCAGAGAAAGTATTTTTTTCGACATTGAGAAAATTAGTGCCATGATTTCATAAGATAAGCCAAAGAATGTATTTGAAATCAGGATCTTTCTAGGTATAACTTGGTATTACATACAGTTTTTTCATGACTTCTATTGGATTTCTTCATCTGTATAGCTTCACAACTAGAAAGGGGTGAAGTTCAAATGGGGCCTAAAGTGTCTAGCATCTTTCAAGGAGCTAAAGATGTTTTTTACTTAAACCTTGGTTTTGATCAATACAGAATCTGGAAAGGGATATGTAATTTATTGTGATGCCTTAGGTATGTGTCTCAGATGAATACTTTTTAAAGATGCCTATATGACAGGGTATGGTTCTCACCAACTCCGAAAAAATTAAAAGAACTACCTAAAACCTGACCTATAATTTGAAATATTGATGCATGCTATAAATATGTGGCTCTATTATATTTTTGGGGAGAAATTTTTAGTATATTCGGATCATAAGATCTTATCGGACATCTTCTCCTAGAAATATCTGAATCTAAGGCAGCATCGTTGGGTTGAGTACCTTCATGGGTTCAATTTTGATTCCCTGTATACCCCAAGAAAATAAAATGTTTTTGTGGATTCCTTGGGTAGAAAATTTCTTGGGAAAGTGATGAAAAAGTACAATGATGAGTGGAGTTTGATTAGGCATTTCACCCCATTGCATCTAGAGACTAAGGGGTATAGTGGAGGTTCATTCTTGACCAATGTTCAGTTGACTCAATATATTATGGAATTGATTTAGAATGATCATCTTGGTGATGAGTTAAGGTAGTCACATGGCTCATAAATGTAAGGAAAATGAGAATAAAAATAATGAAAAATGATAGAATGACAATTTAATTAAAATGAATTGGGATATTATGATACCTTGTACCTGAAGTTAGTAACTCAAGAAGGAAATCATCACGACTGAAAGAAAAAAGGCATGTAAAAATAATGGTATACCACTACAGTCAATGTTGGGATGTCAAATGAATTGGTGATCAGTATGTTACTTGTGTACTAAAATCATTCCAATAGCCTATTGGATTTTGGATCACATTCTTCTTTAATTTCAATGAAATTTTCTAGAATACTCAAAATATCTCATCATGAACGTATAATGTAACTTTTGTTAAAAAAACAGATGGGAATGTTAAAGAATCCAAGATATATATGACTCTTTCTATTTCAATCAGCCAAATGGTATTTCTTATAAATCTTTTTGAAGTACTCATATTTGAGTTTTACATTATTTTGGGTATGGATTGGATGTCAATTTGTCATCTTAAGATAGATTGAAGAGTTAAAAAATATTTATAAATTATTTTTTATCTTTAATAACCTAATAAAATGTTGAGAAATTGATTAGATGTTTCAATGGAATATACTTAGTATATATCATTTAAAATAGATAAATAGATTAGATTAGTTATGTTTCAGTTGTGAAGGAATATATAGATGTTTTTACTGATGATTTTCTTGGTGTTATTTCTACTCAGGCAGTTGAGTTTACTATTGACATAGTCCAGGATGCTAAGTTTATTTCATGAACACCTTATCTAATGGCTCATTAAGAACTCTTGGAACTACAAAATTAATTTCAGGAGTTGTTAGGTAAGGTTTTATTTTATCCATAACATCATGATGGTTGTGATTCTATTTTTTTATTAAAAATAAATATGGTTCCATGAGGATTTTCATCGATTATAGACGGAATAACATCACTGTTAATAAAAATTATCATTTATATCCTATCAATGATTTATTTTATTAGCTTTAGGTAGCACAATACTTTTCAAAGATTGATCTCTAGTAATGTAACCATAAGTTAAAGGTGATGAAGAGAATTATTCAAAAGATTACATTTTAATCTAGATATAGGGATTATGAATTTGTAGTTTTTTTGAGTTGAAAAAATCTCCCACATATTTATAGATCTAATGAATTGAGTATTCCATGATTATTTCGATAATTTTATATGTCATTTCATCTTTGATATATTGGTCTATTCAAAAAGTTATGAGGATCATGAAAACATCTAAGTATTTTTATGAAAACCCATAAATAAATGAAGTTATATGAAAAATCTAGAAAATGTGATTTCATGCTAAAATATATTTCTTTCCTTGGTAACATTGTAAATAAATAATGCATACAATTTATTACTTCCAAAAAAGTGGATGATGAAGGTCTAAGACATACAAATGTTGTTGTGTTTCGAAGTTTTCTTGGATTAAAGGGCTATTACTAGTTATTTTTTGGAACATTACATTTTTACCTATGCTACTAACATTGTTAACATAAAATAGATTCAAATTTATCTCGAAAACATAATGCAATGATTTTTTTCAATAAATAAAATTGATATTAGTGAATTCATTCGTTTTTTCCCTAGTATTGAGAAATAATACTTTTTTCAATTTAAGTGAAGCATCATTTAAGGGGAATGGTTTAATTTTGATGAATAATGATCTATTAATTTTGTATGTTTAATTGTAACTAAAACATCATGAGGTAAATTATCCTAAATTTTATTCGGAAATAGATTCTAAGGGTTTTTCTTAAAAATTTTAGAGACATCATTTATATGAGTCCAAGTTTAAAATATATCTCGATCAAAAAAAATATTAAATATATATTTACTTAGAAGGAGTTGAAAATGACATATAGATGATGGATTTAACTGATAAAAGATTTTTATTTCACTATTAATTATCAATCTAGAAAGGAAAATAAAGAAATCGATGATTTGAATTGAATAAAAAGAATCATACATTTACCATGATATTTTTGGAACATGACCCCATAGTTAATGACTTGACAAATTTTTTCCTTGAATTTTTGGATGTAAGAACTTACTCTATTTTTTTTCTATCAATTCTATCATATCCAATGGGAAACTTTGAAGAAGATTATAAGGGAGACCATGTGTTTTAGTAAATAGGTATAATTTGCTAAAAAGGGAATGTTTCATGAATTTAATGCTGAAAAAACATATTTTTAGATTTGATTGAGATTATGTGTCCCTTATGATTCCTAGTTAAAGGGGGAGTTGTTAAATAAAGCTCATATTTCCCTATTTTCTATTCATCTAGGGTGTAGTATGATGTACAAGGACCCTTGGGAGTATTAAAATGGGTTGCAATGAAAATATATATTGATTATGTTACCAAGAAATTTTTGACCTGTTATATGTTAAATTATAATAGATATTACTAAAGGGAATGATTCAACCTTTTATAGTACCATATTAGATATGTGAAAATATATCAATGTATATCATGGTGGCATTTCCAAATAAATATTGAGGTAATAAAGTGATTTTGGTTATTATTGATTGATTAAATAAATCGGCGCATTTTCTTCCCATTCAAGATACCATGTAGTTAGATCAACTTTCCTGATTATATATTGGATAGATAGTCATGTTACATGGAGTTACACTATCTATTGTATCATACTCCAATCCCATATTCACTTATAACTCTTGGAATGACCTTTTTTTTGTCTTTGGGAACTGAATTAAATTCTAGTAGAACCTCTCATCCTCAATCTGATAGATAGTTGTTATTAACTATTAAAACCATGTAAGGAATTATTTATACTTCTCTAATGGATTATTCGGGAATATTGGATCAACATATTTATTTATTTGTGTATTCCTGTAAAAATTGTTTTTACTCTCATATATATATGGAACCTTTTGAGAAATTATATTGAAAGTAGTGACCAACTACATCTTTTTGGGAAGATGTAGGTGAAAGGATGTTGATGATACTATAATTGGTACATGAAATGGACGATAAAGTGAATATGATTCAATAATATATGGGTATTTTTTATATTAGGGAAACAAGTTATTCAGATAACATGAGAAAAGATCTTTATTTTTAGGTTGGTTATCATGATTTTCTTAATGTATCTCTAGGAAAAAGTGTTATTCATTTTATTAAGAAGGAAAATTGAAGGTTTATAGTCCATTGGACCATAAAAAATTCTAGTGAATGTTGGATTGGTAGCCTACAAAGTGGACTTGCTTATGATTTTATTCCAGAAAAACAATCTTTTTCATGTTTCGATGTTATGCAATTATGTGTCCAATTCGTCTCATGTTTTGAGCCTTAGGCTATTCACCTGGAAGATAACCCCTCATATGAAAAAAAGAAATCTCAAATTCTTAGCAGAAGAGATAATTTATTACGAAATAAGGTAATTACTTGTTTAATATTTTTTGAAAAAACTATATGTCTGAAGAAATAACATGGGAATCTGAAAATTCTAATAGTTAAAGGTATCTCCCATTGTCTAATATGTGAGTAAATTAGGAAAACATTTAAAATGGGGAGGGGGGTTATAAAAAATTTGTTGATAGAATAATTTATTCCATATTTATTAGTATTATTAAATTATGTTCTTATATTAAATATAAATATATTTAGTCATACTTAAAATAAAAAATGAAATTGCCTTATGAAACTCATTTTTATATGGTTATATTTTATAAATTAATTTTTAAATTATAGAATTTTTATTTGAAAAAATTAACTTCATTTTTGGAATTCATAATGTCAATATAATCGTAAAAAGAATTTCTGATAATTTTCAAAAAAAATTCGTTTCCAATTAATAGAAAAAAATAATGATTTTTTTTAAAACTGTATTTTATTTTAAAGTATATAAAAAGTAAAATTAGGATTTGGAATAATTTTAGATTATCATTAATTATTTATTTTTTAAAATAATCCAATTATTTTATTTTAAATATTTTTATACTTGAATTTAGTATAAAAACAATAAATATTTAAACATTTCATTTTTCTGAAGAACCATTTTCCATTGCATTCTTCTGATTTAATATCAAATTAAATTCTAAAAATTATATGTTTTTAATTGTGGAAAATGGATTCCATATCTCTAATCAAGAGGTCTGAATTTATTAAATATTCCTCTTTTATTTTTAAATTTTATGAAATATAACTTTTTTAATTTTTTGTTCCACACGAAAGGAAAATCAGGTAATTAATAGTAAAAATATAATGATAAGGACAAGAAAATAACCCAAAAACATTCCATAATTTTATTAGATGAGTAATTTTCATCCCTTATTATTCAACGTTTTCTTATATTACCATTTTTTCTATTTGGAGTGATAATAGATTTATTTTCATCAGGTTAATTTATTTTTACTTTTTATTAAAGAAATATTTACCAAAAATATTATTCCATAGAACTGATGCATTAATTATTTAATTAATGGAAATATCAAATAAATAATATTAATAATATAAGAATAAATGTAATTTGAGGAAAATTATTTGATTAAAAAATTATATAAAAGACCATGTAATGTTTAGAGTATAATAAAATATTGTTTTTTATAATTTGAATTATTATTCTTCTGTTTTTAAAGTGAATGTAAAGAATAATATCAAATTCGATAATAATGAAGTTTTAGTGGAGTAATATTTTAATAAAAATTTTAAATATCATAAAAATATTAAATTATAGAAAATGGGATAATATATGGTATACAATGTTATTACCGATGCATTTATAGGCCATTTATATGTTTTTGAGTCTCAAATTCTCTTATTATTTTCTTATATTTTGAGAAATTCCATGTGTTCCCTCACCTATCTTATAGAAGGCACCTATTATTATTCATCCTTCAAACAAAAAACCCTTTTGGTTTAGAAAAGACCTTCCAAAATACCATTATAGAAACCCTAATTAATATAGAGATATTATTTTAGGTATAACACTAACCTTTGTTGTCTTAAGGTCTTATGGAAAGGCTGTTTTCTGAAGAAGTATCATTTTAATCAATGGAATCAATTTTATTTCTTATTCCACATCCTTAAAATATTATTAAAAATCCTAAATTAATAACTAAAATATCATACATATACTTATGTTTTAATATATTTTGGGGAATTAACCATATCCATATCCTCTTCCATCGAATGGGAAAATAATTCATTTTCCGTGTGTATCGAAGACTACCTTCTCACGCATAGATACAATATTTTCCATCACTTTATTTTGGTAATGGTTATAATTATATAATTAATGTTTTTATATGGTATTCATAAAATATTTTTAATTATTAAAAGCTAATATATAACTTAAATTTTTGCCTTTTTATGATTTGAATAATGATAACATCATCCATACATACGGGTGGAGTACTACGTCCACAAGGCTATATGATTCATTTTTTAATCACCATACGACATGGATAATATATAAGTACATTTAAAATATTAAAATGATACATATATATTATATTTTCAACATTATTGAAATATAATATAATACTTACCTTTTTTCCACATTGATCATTGAAAAATGAAAACGTTACTCATGATTATGTACAACCTTCCATCTCCATGATTGTAACATCCTAATTTTTTCCCAACTATATTTAATAGATGTATTTAAATGTTTAATTTATGTACAAAAATTATATTTATTTCCTTATTATTATTCTAGATATGATGGAATAATGACTTCTTAGACCATAGTCAATTGTCTGAAGTAATTTCGGACTTATGAACCGAATATCGTCAAAACATCTGTCCTGAATTTAAATAATTAAGTAATTTCCATAAAATGGTAATAAGTGAAATAAAAGGAACAATAATATTTAAAAATGGTCTTAATAAATTAAATATTTATCTTATATTTAATTATTATGGATGATAAATAATGTACATAACAAATCGAACTCAAGGTTGTGGATTTTCTTTTCAAAACAATCTTTAAAAGTTCCTCTTTCTACTCTTCTAAAATAGTGAAAAGGAATTTTTTTACATATTTTCCATGAGATAATTTTCCCAAAATCATGACACATAAATTAATTGATTCTTCCTTTAAAAATTTACAAGGCTCATTTCAATGAATATTTGTTACTGTAGAATTGTGCAGATTTTCAAATATGTGATTTAGAAAAGGGAATGTTCTCTTTTCTCAAGAAATGTTTTTACAATGAACTATTTCATAGTTAATGATTCTAATGAATTATGAATGAATATGGATGGTTCTGTTATAAACTAATTATTGGGATTTTCATGAAAAATCACGGATGGGTGGTTATATTATTAACTAATGACGACTGGTTTCATGATAAACCAATGATTTGTGGTTATGTTATAACATCCAATTCATTGGAAATTCTGGAGTTATAGGTTTTCCATATTGTTTAATTCAGTAGTAAGAGTGATGTAGAATTTCATTTATGAAGTTAACAAATAAATTATTATATACATTCTAAAGAGTTTTCATGATTTGTTTTATTTTAAAAAGGTAATATAATGATCTTTTTGAAAAGATAATTCCATTTTTCGTGGTAAAAGGTGGGTTTTTATGAATTTTATTTTATGGATTTTCACTATACTTGGGGATTTTTTCTTTTATGTCTATTAATGAGATTTTTGTTATCATCTAATATTTTAATATTTTCACAAGTTTTAAGAGATTTTAGGAGTAATGATGATGTCAAGAATAAAATTTTGAAGATTTATCATGAAACAAATTAGCATTTTTTTTAAAATATTTCATATTTGGTAAAAATATATATTGACAAGATGTTTCTAAATTTTTTTTATTTGAGTTTTTATATATGAGTTACGACCTAATTCTCTAAAACTAAAAACTAAAAAGATCCTCATGATTTTAATAAGGCAATTTCTCATTTAAATTATCTAAAACATGTAATTTATATAGAAGAGACTATACAGTAATTGGGTTTTGATTCACCATGAAAAACCAATTTTGTTCATAATGTATCTCTCATTGGGTGGTGTGCTATAAGAGCAGAGTTGGTCTAGTTTTGACTGAACAATATAAAAATATAATATGTCATTTCTCTTAAATTTCTATATTTAATTAACTACAATAATTAACTTTTATAATTTATTAAATAATTAATCAACATCTATAAAACATTAAACTTGTCTACTAACCTCTACTCTATACCATCTACCACCACCTTAACTAACATAAAAATCATAGTGATCTCTCACATATCCTATTGGTGTATTCTAAAGTTGTATCATAACTTAGTCCTATTTCATTGTTATTTTGTATTTAATGTCCTTATAAGGATTAAAATTCAATCATATTTTTCTCTTATCAGTTACGGATAATTTTAATTTGGTGATTACTAATGGGATTACCACATTTTATGGTAAACATAATAATTTCTATATAGAAATTTTTCCCAAATATTTTTATAGGTTTTAAAATAATGGAAGGCACAGAAGATGAATTACCCCTAGGTGATAAAGGATTTGTTTCGACAATAACATGAAAAAATTAAATAGAGAATAATTATCATGATATAAGTTCAATTTTAGAATACCATTTATAATGTAAATTCCAAATGAAATTTAATAATAAAAAAAGGTATATTAGACACACTGTAGAATATATATTAATGAAAATCAAAATTTAATTGGGAAAGTTTATGTTTTTTATTGTTAAATATGAATATAACTCTTTTCATTAGGATAAGACAATTGATAGCTTTATTATTATGGTTAACTATTTTTTGGCATTATTAGAGGTTATGGCGAGAGGATATAAGAATCCACTGTTGTAAATAATATATTTCATGTATTACCTAAAATGATTACTGAAAAGTATATATATTATAATAAAATAATCAATGTTAAATATATCCTAATAATTTTAGTAGTACACTTATTTATTATGAAATGAGGAAAGATAATTATGTCATGAAGAATGGAGTGGATCGAAAAGATATTTCATTTTTTATCCCAAAATATAGGAAATCTATAAAAGACATTTGTGAGGATAATACACCCAACTATTCATACATAGGTTCTTTTATTGATATACGGATTGATAAAAAAGTGAATCTTATCTCTAAAAATATAAGGAAGGATAAGGTTAGGTTTAAAGGGATGAAAATAATTAAATGATTTAATTGTGGGGTTATTGGTCATTTTTCAGAAAAATATCCAAAACTAAATAAAGATGAAGCTAGTGATGAAAAAGTAAAAGATAAATTTAAATATCAAAGAAAAATTTAGACATAAAAAAATTTACTTGTAGATGAAAATTAATGAATTTATTAGAAAATAGAAACTGAAATTTCATATCTATTTTCGAAAAAACTACTATAAAAGGTGAATAAGAAGATTTTGATACTAAAAGTGATGTTGGTGAAACAATTTTCATCACAAAGTTGAGTGATCAATATTTTAGTACTAATGAAGAAAAAAATCCCATAATTGGAGATGTAGAAAGTCAGGAAGAGTTTATTTTTATGAAAAAATTCAAAGATATCCTTTTAAAAATATCAATTATTTAACAAGAAACAAGAAATTGAATACATATAATAAATCATTCAATAAAATTATCTGCATACAAAGAAGATAAATTTCTCTACTAAAATATATTTTTATTCTATTGATGTTTCTTGATGATCATAAATTCTAAAATATCATGTTGGATGGAATGGTTAAATATGTGGAGAAGAAGTATGATATTATTAAATAGAAACTAATCAATGTTTAAGAACAAATAAAAATATAAAAATTTATTTTTTAAAATTATTATAATGAATAAATTGATTTTTCAAACAATAATGCATCACATGAAGATCAACAAAAACTTATTTTCTGTATTTTTAATACTGAAAGTGCTTATAAAGATTCAAATAAGAAGAAATAAGTTAAAAGTATTAAGTTCCTGACTTAATAAAATGAGAATAAAAAATTATTAACTTTTGTGATTTTGAAAAATGGTTCAAAATATGATATAAATAAAAAAATCTATGATGCTTGATAAGAATTTTAATATAAATAATTATATTTGGTGAGTTTAATAAAATTATTGATCACATAGTGGTGTCAATATTTTTGAATATATTTAGTTTTTAATGAAAATATTATTTTTATGGATACTACTGTTATTGTAGAAGTTTTGGGTATATTTAAAAATTTAGCCTCTTAAACTAAAAATATCTACACACTCAACAAGGGTAGGTGAAAAATATTTGATGGGGATTTAGAATTCTCAAAATAGAAATGTTTCAAAACATGATAATTATTATGGATAGAATATTGAGAACATGTTTAGTTTTCTTAAAGATGTTAGGGGAATATAAAACCATTTTGGTAACCATAAAAATTATAATATTATCCTTTTACCATCGTAGCGTAATGATAGTTTTTATACTCAAGATATTTTGAAGGTGAATTTAAAGGTCGAAAATAAATTCTTAGTTTTGGAAGTGTCACTTAAAGCATCAAATTGTGAAATTCCCTAGATCATGGATAATCTCTTCTAATACAATAGGGATAAATATTTTAGAATCTTGGAAGTTATCTAGGATTGAGAAAGATCAATTAATTTTGGATGTAATAAGTAAATAAAATTTAATTTAGTTAGATCAAATGTAATTATAAATGAAAATATATAATCTAAAAACTATATTTATATTGATGGATGGACACAAAATCTATTAAGTGTCTCTAATTACTATGGCTAAGGCAATAAAATCATGTTCAAGGAGGAAGGGTTCTTATTTATGAACCTAGATTATGGATTATTTGTGACCAAAATAAATTTGGCCAAAGGAAAAATAGGGTATCACATTTTGTTTAAATATGATGTTTCATGAATGAAATGTTATTTTAGAGATTGAATTTATTGATAGATAAATATATTCCGAAATCTAGGGGTTCTACACATTTATTAATGATGATAGTATTCATTTTAAAACAAATACTATGTAGAAAAGATATTTTATTAAATTTTCATGGCCCCTTTTATTAGAAGGATGCCCAACCATAAATTGTGGGCTATGTCGTAATGTTTCCTATGAGAAGTTTCAATGTCACAAGTATATTGAGGACCTATATGAAAAAAATTACTCACTGAAATGAAATGGATATTGATATATGAAATCTTATTGTATAAGAAAAACCATTTCGTAATGTAGAGGATGATGTTTTCATTAGTTTTGATAGAATTTTGATGGAGCACCCACTGTAATTAATCTAGTAAAAAAATTGTAAAAAAGAAAGTTTATTTATGATAATGGAAGGTATTATGCTCTCTAATAGTTTATATGAATTTATTAACATGACAATGTAATTTTGAAGACCACTATATTATAGTACCGTGTTACAGTGGAATGTTTTTGGATAGTTAAAATGTCTTGGGGTTTAACTTTTATGGAACACTACAAAGGAGGATATTATTCTATAATGTGCAGAAAACTAAAAAGTTCAATCAGCCTTGATTTAGTGAATCTATCGAAGATTCTTGGGAATTATTAAAATTAATAATAGGATACAATTTTAATCTTGTATTTAGTATAAAATGGGATAGTATGTATCAAATGCATTTGAGGAAGTGGATTTGAATTGGAAATTCCAATTCAAATATGAATTAGTTGAAAATGTGACTGAATTGTAGATCATGATATAAGTATTATTGTTAATAATGTTGTTTTGGAAGAAAATATGTATTATATAATAAAATATGTTATGGATATGTGTAAAATATGGAATATTGTGTTATTATCCAAAATATAATAAAATAAGAAGGTGAAGAAAATCAAAGTGGAAGTCTGGATGAGAAATACATAGAAAATGAATAAGAGACTTCTTTCTATATAGTAAGAACATGGTTTTTCTTATCAGTTATGGATCCTTTAAATTTTCTTTAAACCCTTATTGATGTTTTCATTTTTTAATAGATATGTGAACCATGACATTAGGATATTTGTTTCATTTATGGGAATAATGGAGAATAATACTGGAGGTCATCTATTAGACAAATATATAATGTTAACTGGGATGTTATACCAAGTTCATGATGTGCATTGGTTTTTCCCAAGTGAAAAATCCCAGTATATACATGTCATGTAAAATATATATGCCTTTAATATGTCTTGGTTTTTTAGATTCACTGAACCTTATCTTTTTACACCTCTCATTCTTTCACATAGAAACCGTTCTCCCATTAAAGGTTCTTCCACACCAAACCTAGGCCTTAAAGAAACACCCTCATTTGAACTCTGATCAGGCCACAATTTTTCATGTTAGAAGAATGTATCTATGATTTTGGATCCACTAATTAATTTTCGATGATTATCAGACAATATTCTATGATGTTTTGTTATGATATCATATGACTTATTTTTAGGGAGACTATTTAGTTTATCAATTTTGTCCAGTCATGTCCTAATTAGAAGCTGATACTAGATGAGTAATCCACCACCCACTTAAGGTAAGTTGTATAATAATTATTCCTAATGTCTTAGTGTTTTATATCATGCATAAAATTTCTACATGCCTGATATTCTATGCATATGCATAAAAATAAACTTACTCATTATTTAGTCTGTTAGCCATGATATGAATGACCTGGTGTCTTCTTATTCTCTTTGGGATAATTACCCATCGACTATTTACACCCCATGAGGTGTGAATATGAAATTTACCCTCGATATTATAAATTATTATGTAACTAAACTATCTTCTATATGGTTTTTCATGACTCTTAAATGTGATGATTATAATAAATCAAATGGAGTGTAAGTTGTATTACTATGTCACATGATTTTACGTAAACAATGGTTCCACCCATGTCAAAGTGGAATGTAATAAATTATAAAGAATATTTGACATCATATGCTTGTGATCGTATGTCATGGTTTCCCTTTAACAAATGATACTCGTGCTTGGTGTCCCTTATACATGTGATACTAGGGCACAAAATCCATTATATCTGTGACAGATGGTCTTGACATCGCTTATACTTGTGATATCTAGGCATGATATCCCTTTTACATGCACTAGTCGGGCATGAAATCTCTTATACATTTGATACTTGGGTATGGAATCCATTATACATGTGATTCTTGGGCATGGCGTCCCTTATTCTCATGATAGTTGGGCATAGATCCCCATACACCTGTGATACAAGGGAAAGATGACCCTTACAGTCTATGATACTTGGGATTGGTGTTCCATACTACCCTGAGAGAATCAGTTGTCTAGAGATTTATTCTTAAGTTACACCTTTAGTCTTATCTAGAATATATATATATATATATATATGGATATATAAATCACTAAATATATTGGGAATATATATACGTACATCTATATAGACTTATAGTTATATGTTTATAGTGACATCTATTCATAGGTTTTCCCGATACAGGATGAAGTTGGTTGGGTTAACCTATTGTCCTTTAGGAACCAAAGTTGACCCTTTATAGTTTTTATTACATCTTACTATTATTATATCTTCACACTTCTCATATTATTTGTACTTAATGAATACTTCTATAAACCATTTGTGGTGGAAAACTGATTATATCTCACACCCTATTTGGGGTTCCATTTTATTTCTAAATAGACTTTTTGGATGTAAGTAGGGAAAGGGGAAAGGTCTCAGTTATGGATGCTTGATTTTATTATAACATGGGAGTGGGGGAGCACAGGGCAAGTCTATGGATGGGATTCTATCTATAAATAATCATTGGTCTTTTTGGTAATTTTTATACGATTGTATCTATGTATGTATATTTCTACTACCATGTCCACCTGTTCCTTTTTTGAGAGACATTACATTAAAAAATTTTGTATATGGTAGTCAATATTGCTATTGATGACTTTTCATTTTAACTAAATGACTTATCTTCTCATATTAGTTGAAAAACAATTCTACCTTTTTCCCATTACTTAAACCTCTATGTTACTCTGATCATGAATTAATATTATCCCCACTATACCACAATGGACCCTCACTTCCAGTCAATACCCTATAACCTATGTGGAGTCCTGCTTATGTCCATGTGATAGAATAAGTTTTTATTTATTTAAGGAAACCCATATCATGAGGTTATAAAGTGGTATCAAGGTTTTCTTTTCTTTGACATGCTATTTGTTATGGAATATTATATACTAGGATGTCTTGTAATATAGTAAAGTGACTATGATTGGGAGTAGCTAACCCGTATAAAGAGAAAAGACAAATTACCTGGGATGGTAATTGCTCGTTTGGATGCCACTTTTTATAGTTGATTTGATTCTGTTTTTGGGTGATTCTTAGGATATATGATATTTATTATAACTATGATTGTGGATTAAATTCAACTCTTAGAAAGAAATTTCATGAAAGAGTTTGGATATGGATCATCATAGGAACATAGAGACTCCCTTTTCTTGCATTATGCCAAGCCATATAGGTGAATTTCATTAATTTCATTTATTATGATATCTTAGAGTGAATCAATTATATAATGGTGATAATGTTTATTTTAGTGGAATGAGAAAATAAATGTTTACATAAAGTTCCAATATCATCCAAACAATTTTTTCCAATATAACATGACACTGACATCACAAGTAGTCAATTGCGGAATATTGAGTAGTGGACCATTAGCCACATGGGATGCAACATGTATTTGTTTGGGATTAAATTAAATCCATATTTTAATTAATAATGTGAATGGGAAATAAAAATTTTGAATTGGAGATCACTATAATTCAACCATTAAAAATATTTCTATATAAATAAATATGAATTTAAATGAATTTAAACTATGAATTTTTTTCCATTATATTGGGATATGAATTGACACATAAATGGTGTTTTATATATTACATTACATTGAAATTTTTTATACCTAAAATATTGAGTTATAAAATAGAACTTGACCCTGAACTGACCTCGGAAGTGGGTAGCTAGTCTTATATATTATGTTCTTATGATCTGTAAATTTCCCACACATGGATTTAAAAATAGAAAGAGGTGTGCGATTTTTATATTAGAAGGTTTGTTCTAGTTGTGATCTTATACCTATGTATTATGACATTATCAATTCCTATATGAGGCTTGTTCTTTGAATTTGTTGAGGTATTCTGCCATGATGTCATTAAGTCATGCACTAGAAGGGTGGTGGTGACCATGTTCTAGAGGGGGTGGGCCCTGAGCCACTAGTTTTATCTATAGTAGTTCCACATAAGTAACCTAATTTTATATGTGACTTGGTTTTTAATTCTAAAACCATATAGGTATCCCCACAACCTGGCCATATTATGGTATAATTGAGGTGAGAATTTCAGTAGTAGAATCTACCCACATTTTTGTGGGATGTCTGTCCTTAGGCTTTGGAGTCATGGATGTAGGCCATTATGACTATCTTGGAGAACCTTAAGAAACTTCTAGAGAGGGGGGTAAAGATATCTATGTATATTCTTCATGATTATTCCAAGATATGGTGTGATTTTATCACCTAGATAGAACATTATTGGGGTATGGCCTCAGTAGGTTTTCTCGTAGTATTCTATGACTATTTCTTTCCTGAAATGGTGAGAGAAGACTGGGCTATATAGTTCATATATCTATAGTAGGGAACTATGTCCTTAATGGGCTTTTACACTAGGTTCTCACAGCACTAGTGATTTACAAAAGCTCCTTCTAGAAATGAGTTCATGATAACAATATATTTTGAGGATGGGACGATATATTCCATCCAATCTTGGGTGAATGTATTTTGGTTGAATACAATTTGGGAAATTGTAAACTGATCCCTTGTCAACAAATGGAACTTGAGGTAAGTCGAAAGTGAGGGATAATGTGGATTAAAACTGAGATAGGGAAGTGGTTTAACTAGTAACTGGAAACGTTTATTTGAGACTAATAATGGGGGATCCAACAACGATATGACACCCAATAATAATCACAGGGTATGTAACTATTTTGGTTAGATAGGGAATACGATTCCCCAATGTCCTAGAGACACCATCGAGTGTTGAGGATGTGGTATGTTGGGGGAATATTTAGTGTTTTTTTAAAGTACAATCTATCACTTGAGGGAGAGGATTTGTATCATCATATCCTCCTGGAGTGTGATCAACCTCTCCTCAGTAGGAAGGTAGCTAGAGTACTACTATCTATTTCAGTGGATGAGGTGGCTCTTGCTGATGTAGGAAATCATTAAATGTACAATTCCAATTAGGAGGACCAAATAAGGGAAGTCAAGTCATATCTTAGTGCCCCAAAAAATTCCATATCTATATATTGAATCATTTTACATAAGATCAGAGTTTTGGGCCATCTATTGTTCGAGGTACTATTCTAGTAGCATGTACATTAGTGTCTTCCTTATTAAATACTAATACTTCTTATTCATTTAAATTAGTGGCTATTGTGGATAGTCTCAGACTTGAAATTCGGTGGCATGTTTAGGTTATGTCCCCTAAAACTCCTTTGGGTATATTTTTAGAGAGTGTCCACCAGTGTAAAGAGTTCCCCTTGGGCTTGGAAGTTGTCTTTTCTCCTTCCATGTCTTCTTACTTGGGATTATAGGCTTTGATTTCATTCTAAGGATGGACTAGTTGGTCCCCTAACATAATTATGTGGACTACTATCACTACATTGGGTCATTTACATCACCTGAGAGTGATATATATCATTAAAGGGGTGAATTTTATGTCAAGGTTAGTTGTGATAGAATAGAGAATCGAGGAATAAGTGAAGCGAGAGTACATATTGATAGAAGTTTTCTAGAAGTTCAGGGAGTACATCAAGTTGACTTCCCTCCAGTAGTTGATCTCTTAAAAAAAGTCTTCCCTAATGGGTTTTTTTTTCTGAATACCTCTTGAAAGATATTGGTAGATTTTACCATGAAAATTATTCTAAGAGCTACACTAATATCCATTATTGCTTATAAGATAAAAAATATTGAGTTACATGAACATAATAGGTTACTAGAGGGTTTGTAGGATATGGTTTTTATATGAACTACCACTTCACCATTGGTTCCACCTTTACTTTTCTCTAAGAAGAAGGATGGTACCCTCATAATTTGTATAAATTATCATGGATTGAACTTGACAAAATTTAATAACTTGTATCCACTACCTCATATCGATGAACTCTTGGACCCGATCTGATGATAAATGGTTTTATCCAAGATCAATTTGAGGATTATATACCATTATGTAGAAGTACATACCTCAGATATTCCACACATGACTTTCTAATGTTGGTTCTATTTATATGTATATCAAGTAATAATATTATCTCTTACGAAGAAGAAATATTTTTTCATGGATTTGATAAATTTGGTTTTCCAACCATAAATGAATTTCTTTATGGTGGTCTTCAGGGATGATATCTTCATGTATTTTCATAATCTACATGATGATTTAAAACATCTTGATTTTATATTTAATACAATTAGAGAGAACAAGATATATGTTAATCTTAGTAAATTCCAATTTTGGATGAATAAGGTTCAATTTTTTGGTCAAATTATCTCAGAGATAGGAAAATTAGTTGACCAAGAAAAGGTGAGGGTTATATTTTCTTGAATAAAACCATGAAAGTACTTTAAATAAAGATATTCTTTGTAAATTATAACTACTATTGTTGTTTTACACAGGAATTATCATGCATTGAATCAGCTCTTACCGTCTTGAAATAAAAGGTAGAGATGTTATTTCATCCTAAAGCATCAATGAAATATTTGATGGATCTAAAATGTGTTGAGACCAAGTTGAATGAAGATGAAAGTTTGAAGAGTTAGCTTTTGCAGAGTGTTGTATTTTGTTGTCAAAGGCGATAAATCAATTCACTTTGTAGAAGGATCATAAATAAGACGATGCTTTGCTGGTATGTATTTCACACAAATCATGAGTTAGGAGAACTTGTGATGCAAGACTTATGAATTAAAGGGGGAGAAATGATGATGCCAGTCATATAATGTTTTGATTGGAAGGAATGATGCTGCTGGAAGATAGGAAAGATTCAGTCCCCATTGCAACTCTGACGATGCTTAAGCTGATCTATCAAAGGATAAATATCATGATAGTGGGATTCGTGATAAGAACAGAAGAATGGTTATGGGAAGCAGTAAAGAGATAAAATGGCAAAGCAATAGACAATCTGGGGATGGCAGAAAAGCACAGTTTAAGGTGGCGCCGTTTTCCAGTGTTTTCCAAATTTTAGGGCCTGAAAATCGGGAGATGAAGAAATGTGCTTGGAAATGGATGTTGCGCATAAGATTGAAGATGGTTTATACGTGAAAAAGAGTTATTCAAGTTCATAACTATGAAAAATGAAAAAGGAATGGAGTGCGCGGAAATTTCGGCACGTTTCGCGCAAAAATAAAGTGGTGCGCCCAATATCTGCGGGATGCGCGAAATAGTAGCGGGTTGCGCGAAAAATCTGCGGGATGCGTGAAATATTGGCATGGTGCGCAAAATTGAGGAATAAAGTTTTCGCGCAAATGATGGTTAGAGATCAGAAGATCAAAAATTGTCAATGGCATAAAATGCGCGAAATATTGGAGCAGTGCGTGAAATCTGATGTTGCAGGAAAGATTGGGTTTGTGCGCAATATGGAACGCGGTGCGGAATTTTGCGCGCAATTGGTGCTTCATGCTTAGAAGGATGAAAATTGGCAAAGGCATGAGGTGCGCGAAAACTTGAAGCATGGCGCGAAATATGAAGTTGCATTAAAGAGTTTTTACGCGCATGGAGGAGGTTTTACGCGCGGATTAGTGTTTTTCGCGCGGGATCAAAAATGCCTATAAATATGAGGCTAACCCTTGTTAGTTATTAATGCTCGACACTTAGAAGAAATCTCGAGCTCTGGTGTGCATAAATTATACGCTAAGTGAGTTGCGTGAAAAGAAAGAAGTTTGCATGAAAAGAGGATAGCTACCCGAAAACTTGAGAAGTTGCGCGAAAAGAGAAAAAGTTGCACGCAAAAGGAAAGGTGCGCGAAAACGTTTTTCGCGCCAAAAGGGATTTTTAGGCGCAAGTCATTTGAATTGCGCGCAAGTCACCCTAAAGGCTGTGCGAAACATTTGGGGTCTTCGCACGTATTCAGTTTTGCGTAAGAGGGTTCTTACCGGCTTCTGGGTAAGAAATTGAAGATTTGTACTTCAGAGAATACATCTGTTCAATTGTAAAGAAACACTGAAACATTGTGTTACCCTATTTGTGCTAAGAGGGATCACATGCACTATTAGATTGTTTTTAAAGTGCTGCACGAGTGTAAGGGTATATCCTACTCGTTGTATTCCACATCAAAGGATTGTTTTCTAGTGGATTGTGTGGTACTGGATTGTTTCCGTACCATACCAAGGATGTAGCTACTCTTGTTGAGTAGTGAACCTTGTAAATCTTGTGTTCCTGTGGTTGTGTGTGTTCAGTAGGGAAGAAACTCTTTAATAGGAGGCGAAGGTTGTTTCAAAAAAAAAAGAAACTTAAAAAGAAAAAGATATCACTGATTCACCCCTCCCCCTCTCAGTGATACTTAGATCCTGATTGGGAACTTCAAAATGAAGAATGAATTTAGAACTAGTATGGATTCATAAAAAGTTAGGTAGAGGGTATATAGTTTTTTTATGAATCCGGTATCTGGGTGTAAATAGTTCAAAAATAGAGGGTTATATTTTTTCATACAATTATTATCAGTTAAGGAATCATGAGAGGAATTATCTGGCCCATTATCTTGATCTAGAAGCTATTGTGGATTATTTTCATTGATGGAGTAATTACATGTAGGGAGAGTAGTTTTTGGTATTCAAGGACCAAAATACCTCAAATATATCTCTCTATAGAGTGAATTTAAGCCCATAAAAAGAAGTTGAGTCAGATATATTCTCTCCATTGACTTTGATCATGCCTATATTCATGTTAAAGGGAATGCAGTTGGTGATTCTTTGAGATTTAAGTCTCTGATGAAAGTTTTTTAGGAACCCAGTGACGAGTTGAGGTTGATGGATCGTCATTTTGAGATGCATTTTGAGGTTTAGGAGTTCCACAAGCATCCTTTACTTATGTCCTTAGCAACGATCTCATCAATTCATGATATAGTGAAGGGGAGGAAGTTATCTAACTCTATGGGCATAGTCCTATGGATAAGTGTTTTGGGTTGGGATCCATGAATGAGTTGTTATGTAATTGTAGATGAAATGTTTCTTTTCCATGGCTTTGTCTGGGTGTGAATAGAAATGCGAGACGAACTGATACAAGAATCCCATGCTTCACAGTGGAAATTACACCTAGGCATTTCTTAGATATACTGAGACATGAGCCACCAATATTTTTGGTTAAGGGGTGAAATTTCATATTGAGGATTTTATCACTATCTATTGCACCTATCCATAGGCCGAGGTAAGGAAACAGTCAACTGATAACTTATTAATTCAATATTGATCTCATAATGAAAATGGTACAATGTTTATATTGATTTTGTGACCATTTTTTCAAGGTCACCTTGAGTTAGAAACACAATTTGGGTAGTCATTGAGAGGATGATGAAGGTATCCCTTCTTCTTCCAATGAGGGAGACATTATCAGTTAAAGATCATTGGAGACTATACATCCATGAGATTATATTCCTATACAGTGTCCCTCATACTATCATTTATGGAAGGAAAGCTAGTTTTATATCATTATTCTTGAAGGGGTTATATAACACTCACAATACATAGGTGTTTCTATGTACATCCTTTCCCCCATAGATTTATGGCTAGTCAGAATTGAAAATATTGGTTCTAGAGGACATGATTTGGGGATGATTCCATGATTTCATGGGTTATTGGGATAAAAATATACTTATTGTTTTGTTTAATTACATGAAAATATTCTATATTACTATTTTGATGACTCTTTATGAGGCTTTATATAGTATGAAATTCTATTTACCCCTATATTGGTTAGAGGCAAAAGAGGTGGTGCTACTGGGACATCATCTTGTTCACGAGATTTCAGAGTAGGTACAATGAATAAAGAAGTTTATGGTTACTTCCTAGTAATGACATAAATATTTTTAAAATCTTCATTTTTGACCTATGGAGTTCTAGGATAGGGATATTGTTTTCTTTAATGTCTCACCTACACTTGAAAAAAATTGAATTATGAGATAGGGTAAGCTATGACCTCATTATTTAGGGCCCTTATAGATATTAGATTGATTTAGGTCATTATCTTATCAGATAAGTCTTCCTCAAATGTACTAATCCATTCATGATGTCATTCTTATATATAAACATTTCCCATATCATATCGACCTATCACATAAATTTTTTTCCTGAGAATGTGGATTTAGAGGATGTTGCTTATTTTGAAGAGTATCATGTTCATATCATTGATCATACCATGAAGTATCTCTATGGTAGGTCTCTCCCTCTAGTATGAGTGATATGATATCATGACCCTGTACATTTTGAGACATGAGAGTGAGATGCTAACGTAAATTCTCAATGTCTTTAATTGTTCTCAAACAAAGCTTTAACACCATTTGAATGGAATCTTAGGTATGACTTGTTTTAAGGGGGAAGGCTATAAGAACATGGGATTTCATATCTTTTATGTATCATTTAAATTTTTATTTAATCTTTATTAATGGTATAGTTTTTTCACAGATCTTGGAACTATTCCTTTAGGGAAGTATGTTCATTTTTGTGAAGAAGGGAGTATAAGGATGAAGTCTGGCTACAGGATAAATATATGATGTGAATTAAATTATATATGTTAATTGGTTTGGGTAGACTATGTTCATGATGTGCATTAGTTTTTACCGTGGGTGGGGTGGGGGTGTACCTGATATTTAATTTACATGTAAAATATACAAATCATGAATATTCTATGGGTTTTTAAAAGGGGTATAATCCCTTTTATTTACACATATCCTTCATTTTCACAGAATCCATACTCCCATTGAATATTTTTCAATGCCCAACCTAGGCCTTCAGGTAACTCCGTTATCCGGACTTTTATTGGAGCACCTTCCATCACGTTAGAAGAATGTTAGTAAGAAATTCATTCCAAATCATTCTTTTCGTATATTATATCACAATATTCTATGCTATATTGGTGTGATATCATATCCATTATTCTCAGGGTAGATGATTGGTTTTCCAATTTCTTCTATTCTAGGCTGAATCAGAAGTCGATAGGGGATGGGTATTCCTCTACTACCATAAGTTACTTGTTCTATTAAATATAAATCAAGTATTGTTTCTTTATATTATACATTGTGTTTAAACACTCATTATTTATATGTATTTCCATATAAATACACATATTCTTTGTTTAATTTGATATCCTTGATAAAAATAACATATTGTTCCATTCTTCTTGTTTGGTAGGTCCCTATCGACTATTAAATCACCTCAGGTGTGATTATTGAATTTCACCTTGGTATTGTAAATTCTTATGTGACAAAACCATATTTTATATGTTTTTAGATTTAATCCTAAATTAAATGACTATTATGAATCCAATAGAGAGTGATTGGTATGAACACTCTAGTGATTTTACATAAAAAATGGTTACACTGTTTTTAAAGCGGACCATTAACATGATATAAAGACAATTTCATTATATATACTTGTGATAATCAGGCATGGAATCTCTTGTACTTATGAAACTTTATAATGGAGTCCATTTAACTTTTGATAGTTAGAAGTGGTATCTCTTATACTTATGATACTCCTTCATTGCATAACTTATAATTATTGTACTCAAGCATGGAATTCCCTATACTTATGATACTTAGGCATGGTGCCCCAACCACTTATGATACTCGTAAATGGAGTCCCTTATACTTGTGATACTCAGTAATGAAATCCCATGTTTTTGTGATACTTGGCATACTGACTATTATGATCTATGATACTCAGGCATTCTGTCTACTTAGTCATGACAACATGAATGTGGTTAACAAATGAATAGTTTTTCTAATTTCTTTATAATGTAGTGGTAATGTGAAATTTTTGGAGATATTATGTTCCAGAATAATACAACCAATATGATGAATATTTGAACATCATATGTATGGATTTTGATGAATACAATATAATGATAATGTTCACTATTATAACTACCTCTTAGCATGAATATTAAGAAACCCCTGATGTGGGTTAAATAAATTACATTTGATTCAGCCTAAGGAAAATATTCTATTTTCTAAAATACAACTCTATAAATTATTTAAGGTATTATGACCACCATAAGATACTTGACGTGATGTTTCAACATGTTCATTAGGTTTCTCTATTGATATCTTAATATTCGAATTCTATCAATTTTTCTAAGAATATATAGTTGTCCTAGTATACCATCATCCATAAAAATTTATATATAATCAAGGAGTCTCCTACCCATGTATGCATTAGTTTTTGGGTTATTTTTGTGGAGTAATAACACTCTCAAGTTAGTAGGTCCATTCATACAAAATAGTTTTTAATGGGATTACAACAATTTTAGATCATAATAAAGGATTTGACCATTTGATTTGATAAATCTGATAAATACCATCCCATTTAGTGAATAGAAATGATACACTCAATGAGAATAATAAATTTATATTCTCTTAAACTAAGATTCTATAATGGTGAAACATGTTGTGATTTCGTGATGGTTTTATCTTATTAATCAATATATATCTTATTTTATTGGTACATCAACATATTTTCCAAACTAAAAAAATTATTTATCCATATCATTCCAAAATAGAACCCTATAAGAAAAGGGGGATGTCATAATACTTATAGAAATATATGGGTAGCTCTAGCCTGATAGTTTAATCTTATTTTGACATTTTCCACCAACCATCACACTATCAGTTGTACCAAATGGAAGAAATAATATTAATATGGCTCTTGTATTATGAGTATCCCTCTTAAGGATGGTGGAAACCACAACGTAATATCTATATGAATAAACATAAATGTATACTCGGTTTTTCATTTATATAATAACTATACCATTTAGATCATATTCAGTGAATGCTAAGGGAGGTTCACAGATAATCACCCTATAAGAGTCTTCACCCTTGTTTTCTCAAAGAGAGAACTTTTTGAAATAAATCCATGCCACATAGAGGGAAAATACCAATATATATTACTAAAAATATACATGAAATAGAATTATTATTTCACCTCTAATGGTTACTCTAAGGGTGATTATGTCCTATAGTTCATAGATAATCATTATTATTTAATTCTTGTTACAAGATTACAGCATATGAACTTCATTAATATTAACATTATAGTTACTGGGGATAATGATATTGTAAAAAAAATAGGATAATTAGAAATCTTACATCCATAAAATCATCCTTAACATTGAAAAATAATCTGTATGTACTTGAAAATAATAACAAGTCTATTATTTGGGAGCCCCACTAGAATTGACTTAACAAAATGATCTTTGAGAGAGTTTCCAAGAGAAAAGAACTTCATGGGAATATTCACATCCCACCCACGACCAGAGTTTGGTAAAACCACATAAATAGAGAGGTGATATACTAATATGAGTTTAATATAGGGAAATTGGATAATATAAATGTGTAGTTTAGTAAGATAAACATCCCTCATTATTACAATTTTAATATTGAATAAACCATTTTTTCAGTAATAAATATTGTTCACCTTGATGATATTTTTCATCCAAACATATTTGAAAAAATCAACCAAGTTAAATCTATGAAACACTATAATATTAAAGTTATTACATCAATGATTTATTACAATGAGTTCATTTATTTTTGGAAGTAACAACCATTAGTTATGGTAAGTCACCCATGCTTAGCCAAAGAATAATACCAACTGCAGGTTTAGATAAGTCAACAATATCCAGATCAAGAAACGGAATATGTTAAAATTATAACATAAACATTAACATCACATGTACCAATACTTTATTCTACTATTTGATGAATAGGATCTATGGATGGTTGGTGAGAAAAAATGTAATTTTAGAAAAAATAAACACCCTAAGTTGATGGATTGGACAAATCATCTATTAAAAATTGGGAACTTGAACTCCTCAAATTCTAATGTAACTATAGACCTACAAAAATATCTTACAAACATTGATATATAAAATGATACATACGTAACAATAACATATAGGATAATCATTTCAATGTATAATGTAAACAAAATCAGAACCAATTTTTCATTTTGTAGTGGAAGATCAATCTTTTCAGATGATTAAATAATTGATTCTTTTATATATATGATCGATATAAGGTATAAATTATCATCCTTTGTCGTAGAAATATTATTTATTTAAAAAAACTCATATTATTACCATCATGATTTGAAATTATAGAATTCATTTATCTTTCTAAAGAGAAAAAATGGGCCCATATTAATGAATTTCCAAACAAAAAAAAGAGTTTGGTACCAAATTGGACACCGATAAGAGGTTTTTATTTAGAACTAATCTAACTATGTTCCTTACATTAATTTACATCACCCATGGAGTTGTATCAGAAAATAACATGGAAAAATAAAAACCCTATATGTGTTTGAAACATTTAACAATTTCAATATTAATGTGTCCATAGTTGAAAATGCATAAATGATTAATCTTATTCTATCCTAAAAGATTATTTTTTGGCAAATAATAAATATAATCATGGTTCCTTCAATTTGATTACTAATATAATTTAAAAAATTAGAACAAATTCATTGTCTAAAAATCATACTGATGACCTTGTTTCTATACCTCATATATGATTTCAAGTTCAAGGTGGTTCACTAAGACACTATTTAATTCAATTTTTGGTAAGATAGGGATCATATTTCATGAAATATTACCTTAATCTAGCCACCAATTTTTAAAATATTTTGGTGATCTAAAAATTAGTGTGACTTATGGATATTTTTTGTAATATATTATTTTATAGCCTGATATTTTGATGTGGGACAATATTAAATAGTTAGAAAACACAAAATGATATATATTGAAATATTTAATTAATCATCTGATAATATTGGATGTTACTCCATTTCTTCCCAATAATTATTGTAGGGAAGGTTACCTTCTTTTCACCATTATATAAAAGAAATGATTCCATATTTGGGGAACTAAAATTTTTTTATAGTCAAATTAGTATAGAACCATACCACATTCTTATATTATGATGATTAATCAAATCACTCCATCTCGATTCCATTTTTAATGGATGAGAATATCCTTATGAAATCAATACACATTAATATTAACCTCAATATTATATATTAGAAAACATGTTTAATAAATATTCTTTTAATGAATCTAAATATTTCTTACCAAATTATTATGAAATTTATTAGTTGAGTATAAGTATTGTTAACATTTTACATTAATTTATAAATTTTTAGATGAACTGAAAAGGCCTCAATGCCCGATTAGAACAATTTTGAAAAGAAAAATGATAATCCAATGGAATTATTTAGAACTAAAAAAGGATGATTTTGAACGTAATATTCATGGTGAATAAGACCTTGAATATTAACCACTAACTTTTTAGGTTACATTTTAAAAAAATTCCTAGAGATAAAGATGGAAAATATAGGTCATAATGATGAACCTTGACCCACATTGACTAGTGAAACCATTAATTTTGAAGTGTAGGATAATTACATATCCTTTTTAAAATATCATTATAATTTCTTTTTATGGATCTACAAAAAAAGTATTAAGATTAGTCCCAAAAAACATCAAATGATACTTGGTGATAACCATTCACAACCTTGGTTATAAATGGTTTGCTCATAGAATATATACCACTCACATTGTGTAGGTGATAGTAGGAGATAACAATCTAATCGAGTAATGTTTAATTCAAGATGTATAATTACCTAAATGAACTAACACCACTATATCTTTTTAGAGTACGAATAAAAAAATAAAATTCAAAATAAAATTCATATTTTTTAATCACTAATGGGAAAAATATAACATCCCTATTCCAATAATAGAATTTCTAATTTATGCAACAACTAGGTTTCTGAAATTAACATTAATGGATGGATATTCTTTCTATAATATAATCAAGATAGTTATCAAAGATGAGAAATAAACTTCCCTTAGAGAAACTTAATAGGTATATTTCTATAATGTAATTCCATTCAGTCATTAAAATACAAGGACCACTTAATAATGTGAAATAAACCACATTTTCAATCACCTACATGTTTAAACCATGGTATATTATATATTTGATTTGGTTATAATTTCATGTTATAGTGGAGAACATTTTCCTCACCTTAATGGTGTTTTATCTAATCATTAGTCATAAAAAAATAACATGAACCCATTGAAATTATCATTTAGGTGATGTTTAGGATGTCACTTGGCTTCATATCCCATCAAAGTGGCATCAAATTTATCCTTAGGAAAATTAAAGGAATAATCAAGACCCCCATACTCAAAATACATTTTTATTTGAATTTTTTTAGGAAAGATATCGTATATTCACTACATCATTTCAATACTCACTCATAAGTCATTAAGCATCACAAGACTGCTATAGAATAGAATATCATACCTATGGGAGGAGTATTCCCAGAATACATTAGACAATCATAACTGATATGTATTTTATACCCTTGTTTTGATTCCACATTTGGAATAAAATATTTTAATAATATATATAACATGTCTAAAATAGTTTTTAGTGCTCTTGTTACACAAAAAAATGATTCAGGTAAAGATAAAAGGATTAATTATCCCTATTGGAGAATGTTGGAAGACAAAAATAGACATAACACTATCAAGATGAATAAACTCACACTGATCTTCATTATATAGAAGCTATGACACAATATATAATATCCATAGATCCACATAATATTTAATAATAATCCCATCAAATATTTTTTTGATTGACTTATGTTTATGGGATGACTGGAAAGATAGGTTTTCATCAATCAGTAGTTTGACATCATTTTTGTATGTAAAAAGGCTATCCCAAACATAGGATGATTTCCTATATCACACCCATAACTTATTTTTGAGGTATGTTTTTATTTATTTTTGTTATAGCATTTTTGGAAGGGATTTCTTTTCTATATTCAGTGAAAAAATGATTTGTTTGGGATTTACAACATGGTTTACATAGTTGGCACATGGGTTTTCAAACCTTTTACCCTTCCCGATTATCCTTTTGACCAATTAGTATTTCTGGATAGAGTCCTATCACATATTTAGCACATGGTTTGTAAACGATGATGTCTAATAGTAAGGCATTTCCTTCTTGGATTGTAAGGGAAGCACGATTTTCCAAACCGGGTGGGCAAACAGTGCAACCTTTCCAGGTTATAAAAATGTAGATTTTACCCTCCCCCCTTCATATTTAACCCCAAAATACCTTCCCAATTTGATATTTTTAAACATAATCTCCTCTCCTCTTTACCTTTTCCTCCTTTTATCCTCATTTGGGATGTGGATTTGGTGAGATTTCTTTAATATTTCACAAGTAAGTCCCCTTTTCTCTTGGATTATCCATATTTTCTTGGAGATTTCTACGTCAGTCTTTGGGTTTTCACATCTCAAGAAGTTTTGGTTTCTAATTTAGGGTTATATCCTAATTATTATGGTTTAATATGGAGGTTTAATGTTCTATCTTTCCTCTATAGGGTACTATTGAGGTGCTTTTAAAGTTTTTCACCATATCGTAGAAATTTCTTCACTCATGGTTGGTGGTTCTGGGATTAAACATTATTTGAAGATTATGATTTTCATTATTTAGTGTTTATATGTGTTCTAGGATTTATGTGTGTGGTGAGAATAGTGTTTTTAAAAGTTTTGATATGTGTACGGATTGAATATTATTTTTCCAAAGGAACTTGTCCATATTTCAAGTGTAAACCCTTTTTGTAAATTTGAAAGTGTTTTATAAATTATGAAAGATGTTTAATAGATTTTTTATGTGACACATAACATGTTTTTAAATAGTTTTGTTGTGTATTTCAATTTAAATGTTATTTTTTTGTGAAGGAAGTAACATTTCAAGATTGTTTACATTGTTCGTCATATGGTTATATGAAAGTGATGTTGTATGTGACATGTGGAATAAATATTGAGAATGAAGGGACACTTGGGTAACTAGGTGGGTGGACTAGGACTAGTATCCTTGTTGACTCAAAAGTGGTTCATCCCATATTATTCTAGTAGGATTGACAATACAACACTTACTAAATGATATTGATGATTGGAAACCACTAGGACCTTGGGGTGTCACCTCCTAGTGGATCATGCATGATAACGCGGTTGGTCGTGGTTACTATACCACTTTTTATTGAGTTACAATGTACATAATGTCCAATTTATAGTTATTTCCTATAGAATTTTCCCGTGATATAGTGCACATTGGTGATGCTATACTCACCGTCAGAATAATGTATACTTTGCTGGTTATTTGAAAATCAAACATGTTTTCCTTTAACGTTTTTCCATAAAAATGTTTCAATATTTCCATTTATAAAACATGTTAGTTTGTTTGTCTTTCAATGTTTATGGAATGTAATTTTCATTTTGGTAGAAAACTACTTGGATTTGGATCACACCATACCTACACCATTGGGGGTTAGTAGATTTGGTTATGTTTGAAAAAGTTAAAGGCAAGATGTTTGGAGATGGTTGTTTGGGATAATAGTGGTGTTAACTTGCTGGTGTTGTAGTGGTGGATTGTGGAAGGTGAATTTCATGTTTCATGGTGGTTTGTAGGATAATTTCTTGTTTCCTTTTTGTTATAGACCTTTTCAGGTTCCTATTTTAATTTTGTAAAATTAAATCTAATTATTTTTATTCCATGTTTGGTTATGATTTTCTAGTTTTGGTTCATTTGTTATTTTTGGATGTATATGTTTAATAAATAATGTAAAATTATTTCTTGAGAGTTTGTTTGATACCCAACAACAAGTTTCCAGCCCATGGGGATTGAGAATTCCCTTGAGGCCATGCCATGGGTCGGATTGGGTGTTATGTTGAATGGAACTCTATCTAGGTTCCTGAAAAAATGGTATCAGTGGTTTGTTATCTCTTTTTGGGTTATGTTATTTGGGATGAGTCTACATAAAATTGAACTAGGATTATCTGGACATGACTTTATAGTTGTTATTAGGGCTTTTGGCCAGCACACATCATGATAGAACTAGAGTCACCATGGGATGTTGATATTTTTTGACTTCTCCTCCAGGTGAGATGTACATCATGAAGACTTTATATAGAAACTACGGAGAGGTGGAGTGGTTTGGTTGTTATGTTATTATGATAGGTTTGATTTTTTTGGATTTAGGGAATTTTTGTATTTTTTTTCATTGGTAAAAATTTTCATAATGGTTGTGTTGATAATTTTTCTTATGGTTATTACTTCTTGTAGAAAAATGACTCCCCATAGACATTATGTACAGCTGCGGGAAAAGTTCAGAGAGATTTCTCTCCCACCAATTGATCAGAGGATAGTGGTAGATGTGGTTTAGGCTATTCATGATTTGGGAGAAGGGGTGGTATCTGATCCTAATTAGGTTAGTGAAGATGAACCAGGTCCTGGAAAGGACAAGGCTCAAGAGTTCTGTTAGAAAATTCCTCTATCCTTTTAAGGTAATAGAAAACCTCAGGAAGAAGAATAATTTATTGAGAAAATAGAGCGGATTTTTGTGTTCCTCGACACACAAGAGGCATTTTGGGTGAAACTCACATTGTACATTTGGATATTCCCTATTGGAGGTGGTGAGAATCAGTGGTGAAAGCTAGTATGTAAGAGAAGACCAACTAGAAAGACATCAAGTATATTTTCAATGATCATACTCTCCTGAGGTCTTCGCCTATGCCAGATACCACCTATTTGAAAATCTTTTTTAGGGGGCCCAGTATATGATAGAGTATACCAACCACTTTATTGATCTAGTTTGGTACATAATAGAAATGATTTACAATGACAAGATGAAGGATCAGAGGTTTGATAGGGGGTTGCTACCCGAGATCTATTTTTAGGTCTTTCTATTTAAGATGAAAACCTATAATGAAGTGGTTGAACCTGATTTTATAGTGGAAATTGACTACAAGGGTAAACACGGTTTCTTTGGGGATATTTCATCAATGGAATGTGTTATCTCATCTAAGAAAAAGAGGAAGTAAGATTATCAGTTGAAGAAAGGAGCCGGTAGTTCAAGAAATTATTCATAGAAGTTGTTGTCAGTGGCATTAGATGTTAGGTCAAGTGTGTACCCTACGTGTAGGAAGGTAGGAAAAATTTGACTTGTGTATACATTTCCTCCGAAATATTTTCATCAGTGTAGAGCTATAGGACACCAAAAAAACTTTTTCAAAGTGACTCAACCATATTAGAGTTGTACGAGATTTGTAGCTTCCATTGGGGTGCAGCTCATTCAGATCCATCTAGGATAGTGGGTCCTTGGTTTGATAGTCTTGGTGTCTTGGTTTGATAATCGTATGGGTAGAGCTAGTTCTAGGTAGAGCCATAGGCAATTGGTCATTCTTAGTCTTATCTCGAGATAATGATTCATCATGTAGTGGATCTGGCACTCGCAATATTGGATACAAGACCTATGATATTTCAACATACTTTTTTTGTTTCCTCATCCAAAAATATTTCCTTGTTCGATACTAGTGATTATATTAGGTTTATCTCTACCCCTATTGTGAACATGTTGAATTTCCTAATCGAGCTCTTGTCGCATGTGAAGGAGTCGGTAACACATCTCAATATGAAGCGAGATAAGGGTATCCGGTGTACATCTTGTGCACTCACTGTGTTAGGGGTGGAGCTAACATGGGAATTCCTAGTCATGGATATGGAAATATTTGATGTAATCATCATCATGGAATGGATTGTGCATTTCTAGGAACTAATTGATTTTTATAGGTGGTGAGTGAGCTTCATGGCACCTCATAGAAGTTCCCTGGGTTTTCATGGAGAGTGGGATCCTTGGTCAAGTCATGTTGGACCTTAAATTCTAGAACTGGGTAGTCATATTTTCCAGTTATCATCAATCGTGTTGTTGGTTGATGGTGGTTCACCCACGAGTATATTACCTCCAATGGTAGATGAATTTACAGGGGTTTTCCTAGAGGATTTATTGGGTCTTCCTTGATAGAGGGATGTGGATTTATCGATTAATTTGGCGCCAAGAATGTAGCCGATATATCTTCCATCATATCATTTTGGCCCCACTGAGTTTAGGGAATTAAGGGTCTAACTAGATGATTAGGAATCTAAAGGATTCATTTTTATGAGAGCATATCCTTGGGCCTCCCTATTCTTGTTTGTTAATATGGATGATGGATCTCTCTGATTGTGCATCAATTACCAGAATTTCAACAAGGTAACAATCAAGAACAAGTATCCTTTTCTCCAAATTGATGACTTTTTTATCAGATCAAGGGCGCAAGGTGGTTCTCAAGAATTGATTTATGTCTGGGTTATCACCATATCTGGGTGAGAGTGGAAGATGTCTCAAAAATATATTTTCGAACCAAGTAAAACCATTTCAAATACATGTTCATGCCTTTCGAATTGATAATTTCTCCAACAATCATCCTAGTGTTTATTAACATGGATTTCTATCTGTTTCTTGACACTTTTATGTAGGATAAAAATAATGATGTATATGCTGAATATACATTAGGGGTTCAATTGTATACTTTAAAAATTTCCTTAAATAGGAAAATATCTAAGTTTAAAAAAGTTAAACTAAGAAAATTCAAAACACCTCTAACACCAATGAAAGATTGGAAGAAAGTATGAAGTTATAAAATTCTAGTTCTATGCACTTTCTTAAATCTAGAAAGTTATTCTGAAAAAGAGGTTCCAGAAATATAGATCTGGAAAATGAAACTTAACCAAAGTTTACAATATGAGATTCTACCTTAAAGTGTATAGAATCTAACTAAGTCAGAGTACAAGTTTAAGGAAATATAATATGGTTATACTTTCCTTACAATACACAATGTAGCAGAAAATAAAGTAGTAAAACTACAAGTAACAAACAATAACTATTTTAACCCAAACAGAAGGGTATCCAACAACCTTGGATAAAAGTCCCTTTATTTATACTTTTAAGCAAGTATGGCTTACCCACACCATGGTAAGCCCTTGATACGAAGATCAGAGTCTCTATATTTCTATCCCCACAAGCCTTCAACTTCATGTTAGTTGGTACCTCTATCATCCTCAGCAAGGAAGCCCTCAAGATCAAGTTGTTGGAACCTCTGTCTTCCTATCCCCGGAAGTCCTCAACTTCAAGGTAGTTGGAACCTCTGTCTTCCAATCCCCAGAAACCCTCAAATGTAATCACCAACATTCAGAGTCACACAAAGCAATATGAACGAGCAATTCAGTATGCACAAGGCATGAAAAGCTTCTCTCTATATAAATCACCTTAATGGCGTGTGGTCTCTATAGTGATCAACTTGCTCATTTTTTGAGAACTTTCAAATGAACTCCTATTTATAGGCTCGGTTGGAATGGTCGACTCCCTCCTCCAACGATCATATTTTCCTTAAATTTTGGAGGGACCTGTACATGTGTCACTCAACCAACGGTTAGTTATAAATAGAATGGATGACATCATTTTATAACAAAAAATATGTAACTGAAAGCACGATATCGTTTTGTAATGAAACAAGTATAAGTATGAGCAAAACTGAAGTTTTGAATGTAATCAAATAATAATTCGGATTCTAATCAAAAATGAAATTCAGAGTCTGTAATAAAGAGATATTTGGATTCTATTTTATAGGAATTCGGAACCTGAATTCTGTAGAAATATGGAGTCTGAATGTGTAAGGAAATTCTATGTCTGGTTTCACCGGCGTTCAGAATATGAACTTACAGAGTTTGGAGTCGGTCTTGTAGAAGTTCGGAGTCGAACACATAAAATTTTGGAGTCGAACTAGTAAAAGTTCGGAATCGAACTCATAGAAGTTCGGAGTCCAAAATTTGTAGTGGAACTTTCTTAGAGTTCGTATCCAGAATTTAGAGTGGAACTTTATTAGAGTTCATATCCAGAATTCGGAGTGGAACTTCATTATAGTTCATATCCAGAATTCGGAGTGGAACTTCATTACAGTTCATATCTGGAATTCAGATCCTAAAATTGAATGCTTTATATCTAAGTATTATATGATTTTGAGGTTTTTGATGTGAATCTTATTTTTACACTAAAGAAAAATATTGATATGTATATGGAAATCTCGGTTAGGGTAAATTTCTTTAAGGAATGAAATTTTCCTTAGAGAAGTAAAATATATATTTGCTTAACTATAAGATGTTTGTGATTTTCCAAAAAAGAAGGAATGGAAAAGTTATAAGGAAAAACTTATTGACTCAACAATCTCCCCCTTTTTAGAAATCACAAACAACCTTACGAAAAATAATATAAGGACTTTGAAAATTTTCATTTGACTTTGAAACTAAAACATATCTCCCTTTTTTCATGGATAATAATGAATACAACTAACTCCCCCTTAGGCATTGAAACTCTAAGGATTGTATTCTAGATCTCTGGAGTGGAGTTTTCATTATCATGGGAACGAAAAACATCATAATTATAAACTCTCCCTTACATTAAGTATATCTTCTCTTAGAAATTTTTTCTTCTCCATTTTAAATTTTTCCTTCTCCCCTTTTGAGTGGTTCTTAATTCGTCTCCCCCTTTGTGATTTTCAAAAAGAATTTAAGGGAATGGAAAAGAAATATGGAACCTAAATCATTAGTATATAACAAAACAAGATACAACCAACCAAAAAATTCATTAGAGTTGAAAAAGATTTTACAAGGAAAGAAAAATGCCACAAAAGATCAGATTGAGTCTATTTGTCTTCATTTTACTTCGGTATTAGCTTTTTCAACAAGGTTTTCATCTTCTTTAAATCTTTTTGATCCTACTCAGCTTGCATATCCAAAGTTGTGATCTTTTCTTGTTGAGCTTTCAGCACCTATTCTTGCGCCTTCATGGCCTCTTCTTGCATCTACAGTAACTCATATTGCTTTACAAGTTTTTGTTTGTGCTCAATCCAGAGATCTCTATCCCTTTTAAAATTTTGAGTAACAGAGTTAACCATCCAATTAAAATCCTTCACTTGTTGATTCCGAGAACATTGCTCAATGATTAGATCATCCTGAAGATTCTTAATCTTGGAGTCCTCAGTGTCAAAGGCATCTTTAACATCATTATGAAAATGATCAAACTGATCCATGTATTCTTCAACATTCTTAGACCACAAAGTGATTTTGCTGCATGATGTCCTGTGTACATCATAATTGATAAGGAAATGTCTATGGTTGGCCTCAATATTCACACACTTATCCATCACCATAGATAAGGATTATGACTTCTGAATCAAGCTATATTGCAGCATATGGCATCTGGAGTCTATAGTGGGAAATATTGGAATGGTTTCCACCAACTTTTTCAAAGACTCAACAATAAAGTCATGACTGTGTGCTGATGACTCTGAATCAGACACTTTTCTTGGGGATTGTTCTTCTTCAATTTTCACCACCTTCCTTTTAGAAGGACCACCAACCTCCTTCTTTCTTATAACATATTTTGTTGGTGTATCCATGAGAACTTTCTTTCCTTTATCAGTTTTCAGAATGGGGTCCTCATTGCGAGATTCTTCCTCAGATTCAGATACTTGGACATTCCTGTCTTCATCCGGTTTCTCCTTCTCTGTTCCTTCTTCAAGATAATACCTCTCATAACTTACTTCCTCATCAGATAATTAATTTTCTTTCTATTTTTCCTCAACATCATCTCTCTTACCTTCTTTGTCATCTCCCTTTCCCGAAGTGACTAATTTTGAAAATTCATCCTTTTCTTGATAATCTTCTACTTGTTTGATCAGGTCATCCAAATAATCACTACCTTATTCTACTTCTTCTTCTTATTCCATAACCTCTTCATCTACTTCTTCACCAGATATTTTCTCTACTTCTTCCATAATCACATTTCCTTTGGACGTTTCCGGATTGGAGTACTTCTTCTTAGGAGTATCTAGTAATGGTTGAACATCAATGGTTTCCGGAATGAGAATATTCTCAGAAGCTATTTCAGTATCTCTCAACAGAGATTGAACAACTTCAGCTTCATACATCTTCTTTTGAATTTTCTTATCTTTTGCTTGCTTTTCTAACTCATCAATAGCTCTCTCTTTTAAGGCCTTAGCCTCAGCAGGTTCCAATCCGAACTGTGGATCCCCTTCTTTCCTCTTCTCCTCGTCTTCTCTCCATTTAGCAGCTACCTCATCTGGATATGCTTTCTGCTTTTTTGACTTGGGAGGTGCGGACTGGGTTTCCTTAGATTTAGGGGTTTTGCCTTCAGCAACCACTTCCTTAATCTTCCTCTTCTTAGTAACTTTCTTCACTGGCTCAGATTTCTCAACATTTTCTGGAATGAATTCAGCCTCTTCCTCTGGAAAACAGTTAAACTTTCCTGTTTCCTTAGAAAAAGTTATATTCATTCTTTTCAGTGTATCATCACTGACAAGCATAAGCTTTCAATTCTGAACTTTAGACTTACATGAAGCCATGAAATAATCTAAGCACCGAACTATCAGCTTTGATAGTAAGACATGGTATATGATGATTTGAGCTCTCAAGTTTCCTTCCTTGATGTTCTTGATCGTCATAAGGACATGCCTCATCAGATTTATTTTTCTTAGATTCACCAATAAGTATAAGAAATATATGTCACTTTTCTTCATGGTATCTTTATCACCATTTCTCGAAACCAAGAATCCTTGTACCCAAAGATGAAGAATCCAATTATTAGGAGATAGGTGAGAAATCTTTGCTATCATGACATTAGAAAGTCCAAGACATTATAAGGCCTTAAACGTAGCAAAAATACCTTGATCATCTGGGAGTTTGTGTAAACAAAATTCAGCTTCTCCTTCATATGCTAGTCCCACCAATCTTTCCGCCTTGGTGTAAGTAAGTTTGTAAGTCTTTCCATAATACTTGAAAGAAAACTTTTCTCTTCCATCTTCCTCATAAAATCTTGTTGATTCATAGAATTCTATAAGTAACTCTGGATAGACATCATCTTGATCACTTGTCTTGGATACACATGCATCATCCCAACCATTCGTCTTGATGTTCTTGGAGATGATAGAATTGTACATGTAAAAGTTTGGATGTACTAGTATTTCTCTATAAACATTCCATTTTAAAATTGGCTTTGATGTAGACATATCTTGGGAAGTAGCTTCAACAGACATTCGGAATGGAGGAGCTCTGAATGATTTGGAACGGCCTTGTCAAAGATCAAAATGACCTTAAGAATAGAGGTAGGGCTTTAAGACGTTAAAGCTTTGAAAAACTGATGTCAGATGACTCTCGGGGGTCCCCTTTATATAGGCGTTGAGTAAGCGGTTCAACTTCCCTGATTGATCCAACGATTGAGATTCATTGAGATTTGATCTGACGGTTGATAAACAAGCCTCAAGGAAAAAATTGACTCCGATATTTTGAGGTTTTTAAGAAAAACAATCAGATTTAAGAAAACTAGAATCCAAGAAATTTTAAAATACATAAGAAAACACCAGCAAGTAAAATATGATTACAAAAACTTGATTATGGAAATCATACCTTTTGGATTATCTAGGAAGATTGTTCGTAATAGGATACATTCTTCTTGATGAAAATTTGACTACAAAAATCTTACAAAGAAAAACAAAAAGTTGAAAAGACTTTGAGTACCAAAACTCTAGTATGAAATGTATGAGTATGAATATCCCAGTACAAAAAGATTCATTATGAAGGTTCTAGTTCCAAAAATTTCCATTAAGAATATTTTAGTTCTGAAAACTTCATTACGAAAATTTCTAGATCTGAAAAATTCATTATGAAAATTTCCAGTTCTGAAAATTTCCTTTATGAAAAGCTCAGTTCTGAAAACTTCATTATGAAAATTTCTAGTTTCGAAAATTTCCATTACGAAAATATCAGTTCCAAAAAATTTGATTGCAAAAGCCTTTAAAAAAAACTAACTACGAAAGTTTTAATTATGCTAACAAGCAAATGTGCTCCCCCTTTGAAAAGGAGTTTATTAATGTAAGGAGAATTGTTCAACAAAAAGTTAATGAAGACGGATTACCTGACGGTTATCATTCCTAACTTCTGTTTAATGTATTCAAATCTATCAGAGGGTAAATATTTTGTGAAAATGTCAGTATGTTGATCTTGTGTTCCGATAAACTGAAGAATGATATATCCTTTTAGTGCGTGATCCCTAAGAAAGTTATGCCTAATATCTATGTGTTTTTCACGAGAGTGATGTGAGGGGTTTTTAATAAGGTAAATGGCACTTATGTTATCACACAAAATTTGAATCTTAGTAAAACTCAAGCCATAGTCTGTGAGTGTGTGTTGCATCCACAACACTTGATCACAACAACTTCCAGCTGCTACATATTCAGCTTCAGTAGTGGAGAGTGCTATAGAATGTTGCTTCTTGCGGGACCAAGAAACTAATGAATCTCTTAAGAAATGAAAAGTTTCATATGTACTTTTTCAATCAATTCTACATCCATCAAATTCAGCATCCAAAATGCTTTTTAAGATAAAATCATTTCCAGAAGTATAAAATAATCCTTGATCCATGGTTCCCTTTATGTAGCAAAAAATTCTTTTCACTGCCTTTAAATGAGATTCCTTAGGATTGGATTGATATCTTGCACATAAGCATACTGTTAACATCAAGTCTGGTCAACTAGCTGTCATGTAAAGTAGACTTCCTATCGTAACTCTAAAAGATGTTCGATCTACTGGTTTCCCAAGTTCATCAAGATCAAGTGTGTTTGAGGTACCAATAAAAGTACTTATACTCTTAGTGTTTTCATACCCATAATTTTTAAGAAGATATTTAATATAATTATGTTGATATATATAGGTTCCTTCTAGTTTTTGAGAAATGTGAAAACCAAGGAAAAATGTTAACTCGCCCATCATACTCATTTCAAACTCATATTTCATTAGATCCGCAAAGGAATCAGTTAAAGATTGCTGAGTTGAACCAAATATAATGTCATCAACATAAATTTGAACAATCAAAACATTTTTCTTATCTTTCTTTATAAAAAGGGTTAGATCTGCATTTCCCTTAATATAGTTATTTTGAAGCAAAAATCCAGTAAGTCTATCATACCAAGCTCATGGGGCTTGTTTAAGGCCATACAAAGCTTTGGTAAGTCAAAAAAATGATTGGGATGTTTTTTATCTTCAAAGCCAGGAGTTTGTTCAACAAAAACTTCCTCTTGAACATAACCATTAAGAAAATCACATTTCACATCCATTTGAAAAAGTTTAAAATTGAAGAATGATGCAAAGGCAAGTAAAATACGAATAGATTCATGTCTAGCTATTGGAGCATATGTTTCTTCAGAGTCTATTCCCTCTTGCTGATTATAGCCTTTAGAATCTAGTTTAGTTTTATTTCTAACAATGACTTCATTTTCATCACACTTATTTCTGAAGAACCAATTTACTCCAATAACAGATGTTTCCTTAGGTCTTTCAACTAAGTTCCATACTTTATACCTTTCGAATTCATTTAGTTCATCTTGCATGGATTTAATCCAATCACCATCACCTAAAGCTTCATCAGTTCTTTTTGGTTATAATTGGGAACGAAATTCTGGATGTTCTACTTCATTCCTCAAGGAACTTCTAGTCCATACAGGTTGATTTACATCCCCAATGATACTATCACTGGGATGATTCTTAAGAAACACCTGAATTGGGTTTTGTAAAACATGTTCATCAACATCTGGTAGAAAGTCTTCTGGGTAAATGTTTCAGAAATACTTTCTGAAACGTTTTCCTTATCAGAAGGATCTTCTAACAAAGTTTTATAATTGGTTTTTGAAAAGACATCCATGTATGTAGGTTGGGATGGTTTAAAAACAAAAGGATCAGTTTCATCAAATTTTACATGTACTTTTTCCTCAACAGTACATCTGTTTTTATTGAAAACTCTATAAGCCTTAGAAGTTGTGGAGTAACCTAAGAAAATTCCTTCATTATATTTTGGTGTGAATTTGTGTATATTATCTTTATTATTTAGAATGAATACATTGCAACCAAAAACTTTGAATTAGGAAAGTCTAGGTTTTCTCCCATTACATAACTCATAAGGAGTTTTATTAGGAAAAGGTCTAATAAAAACTCAATTTATAGTATAACAAGTAGTACTTACAGCTTGAACCCAAAAATGTCTAGATATAGAGTATTCACTCAACATGGTTCTAGTTATCCTTCAGGAGTCTTAGCTTTCATGTGATTCGATGTTGTAGTAAAAGAAACGACACCATTCCCATTCTTCTTTTTGATTTTGTCAGCATCTCTCTTCATTCTTGTTTCGTGTTGGAGAAGAGTTCTAAATAGCTCATCTAAGGAAATTTGAGTGACCTTTATCAAGACCCGTCCTCGGGACCGGTGTCGTGACTACCCCAAGCCCGCCTTCCATATGCCAGGGGCTGGCGACTAGCACAAAGGCGTAAATCCAGGTAAAAAGGTAAGGCATTGCCTTTGTAAAGTAAAAAAACACCATAGAGCAAGCAAGCAGTAGAAGTAAACACTAAGTAAAAACTGAGTACAATAGCAAGTGCGGAAAAGTAAGTGGGCCAGTATACAAACCCAAACTGAAAGTAAAGTACAACTGGAAAGGGAAAACAACAACTGAAAAGTAAAGCCGCGTCGTCGAGCTGTACACTAGAAATCCTACCTGAAGGGTGGGTATAGATAGCCTCCATAGCTCCTTGGGTCCAGCCGACCACTCCGAGTACGTCCCGCCCAGTGGTCCACCTCCAGGTACCGTCCTGCTCCACAAGCCTCAACCACGATCAGCGTTGTTCGTTGTTTGCAACCAACACAACATAGTGCGGGCATAGCCCGTGCATGGGTGAGTATAAGCTACCCAGTAGGGACCCCGAAACACCCGAAGGTCTCCCAGAATCCACAAAAGATAATCCACAAAGGAAAGATACAATCTCAAAGTAACATTCGACACTAATTAGGTATATGCCCATACATATACCTAAGTCATAAATTCTCGTTCGGATCCAATATCTGAACCCATGTACAACCCAGTCCACACAGGAAAGAAAAACGTAAATCCACATAGGATAACACAACAAAATCCACATAGGAAAGTAAAACAGGATTCATCTCACATAGGTATACTTCTTCGTATGATGATAGAGATGATCAGATATATCCACTGATTCATCTAAGTTGTCGGACCCACAAAGGATCGATAGGTACTAACCCCCGCAATGACCCAGGAAGGGTCTGACCCACACAAGATCGATAGGTAACTAACCCCCGCAATGACCCAGGAAGGATCTGACCCACACATGATCGATAGATAACTAACCCCCACAAAGACCCATACAGGATCTGTAGGCACTGGCTCACACAGAACCACTGAGCACTGAACCACACAGGATCAGACCCACACAGGATCGGTAGCACTGATCCATGTAGGATCACTGACTACTGTAGTCGTCACCGTCGAATCCACTGAAGATCTCTGTATAGTCGTCGTTGTCGTCACAGTCGCAAACGCATCCAGCTCTAGGGTTCCCACACACAGCAAGCTCGTTCGGGAGGGTCCGTTCCATGAGCCGAGAGGCTGATACATCAACTGACACATAGTCCAGAGTTGATGTATCCAAAAGTTCCGTATCATCAACAGGAACTCAACGTCGCAGACGGCGCATCAATCGGACGCCCGGTCTGAGAGTTATTGGCCTTTTCGTCCCAGGGGCCTGGTTGGGTTTTAAGGAAAAAACAACCCGACCGTACTCCACTTGCATCCAAACCTCGGGGGGAGTAAGCTACAATATCCATCTCACTAAGGGGAATCCAACAAAGTTGACGGCATGTCAATCGGACATCCGGATCTTAAGATATGAGTGTTTCCGCTCCGAGGGCCCGGTTGGTTTTGTGTACGAACCAACCCGGCCGAACCCAAAGTATTCTGAAACCTTGAGTGCGATATACCGAAACGAACGCCTCAATCCAAGGATCGCATCGCAACTGACGGTGCGTCGATCGGAGGCCCGTATCACAAGTTACGGGCGTCCGACCAGAAAAGATTTGGTAATAAGGGGTTCGGGCCCGGTCCGACCCGGCCCGATACCCCCAGGGTCAGCCCGAACCGGGTCGACCCAAACCGGGTCCGGGTCCGGCCTTCTTGGGCGCGGCCCAGCCCGGCCGACGCGGCTCGGCCCGGCCGGCGTGGCGCGGCCCGGCCTGGCTCGGTCCGGCCCGGCCGAGGCGCGGCGCGGCCTGGGCGCAGCGCCCCCAGCGCGCTGGCCAGGCACTCGGCCAAACGGCCGAGCCATTTGGAGTGGGGGGCTCCTGCACCCCTGGTTTGTAACTGTGACCCACATTAAAGGGGCCGTTGTGCTGGCCTACTGGGGGTTTGAACCCCCAGGTTCCACTTGTCCGGCCGGCCCGCCCCGGCCGGCCGGTTTCTGCCACCACGGGACCGGCGTCGGCCCGTACCCTCCCTGCTCCGACACAGGCGACCCGGTTTCTAGCCGCCGGTTCTCACGCACCGCCGCGGCCCGGTACCGGCTGCGACCTTCATTCATCCAATGCGGCGCGACGAAACCGCACCCCTCTGCCGCGGCCCCGCTCCAGCCACGATGCTTTTGCGGTTCTCCGACGCGGCACGACAGCGTCGCGTCCTTGTTCGATTTCACGGCGCGGCGCGACGGCGCCCCACATTCCTTTCCGCACGATTCTTCGTGGTGCGATGACACCACACCATTTTTTTCCAACCACATTAGAAACAACATCATTAATGGAGGAGGGTCGGCCGTGTTTATGCATTCCGGCCCCCTCTCCTTAGTCGTTAGCAATTGGTCGTATTTTCACGAAGAACGAAAAGATAGTATTCACGAACAAAATAAATAAATAAACCCCTTACCTCGTGAAAGCTTGAACGGAGGTTCGTCGAACAAGGATTCATCGCAGGAAGAGACGTCGCGGAAGGAGAAGTTGTGGAAGGAGACGTCACGGAAGAAGACGTCACGGAAGAACCGTCGCGGTATATGGTGTCACGTAGTCGGTCTCCGAGGACTCGGTGTTCTTCGACAGAGTTCGATGCGTTCTTCGCGTTCTTCATGTTCTTTGATGAAAAAGATAAAGAACTTCTAGCCTCCTTTAGCTTTTCTCCCCAAACCTCTCAAGCAACAAATGCCCAAATAAAATAAGCACCTCCCTTATTTTATTAACTCAACAAAGCTTTTGAAATTAAAACATCCACACTTAACTCACTTAATTAATAACATACGTTGTCAAAAATTAATGGTGAGTTGAGGGGGGTTGAAGAATATGAAGGGGTGGGGTTCGTGTGGGCCCCACCACCCTCATAACCTCCCTTGGGAAGTTTGGTAGTTACCCAACTTCCACACAAATCCTTAAACCATTAAAAGAAAATAAAAAATTTAGTTTAATTATAAAATAAACTTCGACAATTTTTATCATCTTCTCTCATGAAAACACAACTCTGGAAATGGAGTTCAAAAGCAATTACCGACGCTACGGTTCCATCTGTGCCCTCGGAATTCGATTATGAGCACCGGTTAAAAAGTTAGAAATTCCCGCTCTTTTGTTCACCGAATGTACCCTAGCTAAACTTTGGATAGAAATTCCGGGCACACCGGGCCTCGGAATCAAGTGCCGTCAGAAACTACGTTCTTGTAAAATCTCAAAGAAAATTTAGAAAAACATTTCCTTGAATTTTACGGGTCTTTACATTACTCCCACCTCAGGGATTTATGTCCCCGTAAAGATACATCATAAGATAGGGAGACAAATGTGGGTACTGAGAACACATATGAGCCTCCCGCTCCTAAGTGCTCTCTTGGAGATTCTCGTGCTGCCATCTGATGCACACTAGAGGAATCGACCGTCCACGTAGGACCCGCTCCTGTCGATCCTCGATCTCCATTGGGACCTCCGAAAAATTCGTCCCATCATCAACGTCTAGCTCCCCAAGGTCAATGATGTGCGTCGGGTCGTGCATGTATCTCCTCAGTTGAGATACGTGGAAGATGTCGTGCACCAGGTGCAACTATGGTGGTAGATCTAGGCAATAAGACACCTCGCCAATCCTGCTGAGGACCTGGAATGGTCTAATGAAGCATGGGGACAACTTGTCGCCTCTTCCAAATCTCCGTAATCCACGTCGATTTGAGACACGCAAGAAGACATGGTCACCATCCTTGAACTCTAGTGGCCTCCGCCTCTTGTCAGCATAAGACTTCTACCGGCTCTGAGCTGTCCTCATCCACTCCTCGATGACCTGGACCTTCTCTATTGTGGCCGGGACCATCTCCGGTCCCACAAGTGCTGTCTCCCCAGGGTCTGTCCAACACAAAGGAGATCCACATGGTCGGCCGTACAATGCCTCGTATGGTGCCATCCCGATGGTGGAGTTGTAGCTTTTGTTGTATGAAATCTCCACCAAAGGTAGGTGGTCCTCCCAGCAGCGACCAAAGTCGAGGACACATGCGCGGAGCATGTCCTCTAGAGTCTGAATGGTTCTCTCTGTCTGACCATCCATCTGAGGGTGAAAGGCGGTGCTCAGACGTAGTTGTGTCCCGAAAGCCTCCTGCAACCCCTTCCAGAGCCGGGAAGTATAGCGATCATCTTGATCAGAGAGGATAAATGATGGCACACCGTGAAGCCCTACAATCTTCTAAACGTAGAGACATCCCAAGCTCTCCACTAAGCCCTGCTCTCTGATGGGTAAGAAGTGTGCCGACTTGGTGAGTCGGTCGACAATCACGCAAATGGAGTCGTGACCTCTGGAAGTGCGTGGAAGTCTAGTCACGAAGTCCATAGATATCCCATCCCACTTCCACTCCAGCACCTCCAAGGGCTGTACCAAGCCTGCTGGTACCTGATGCTCTGCCTTCACCTGCTGGCAGGTGAGGCATCGAGAAACAAACTCCGCCACAACTTTCTTCATGCCTGACAACTAGTGCTGTCGTCGGAGGTCCTGGTACATCTTCGCCACTCCGAGATGTACCGCCAAGGGAGAAGTGTGAAACTCTATCCTCACGTCCTCTCGTAAAGCGTGTGGTACCAAGGTACATCGTATGAAAAGGACGTCATGCTATGCTCCAAAGGAGAAACCATTAGGTGCCTGTCCTGAGGATATTTGTGCATGCCGCGTCTCACAGTCAGCGTCCCCGCACTGTAACTCTCTGACCCACTGTAGTAGTGGAGGAGAGACTGTGAGAGACTGAAGGAAGGCTGCGCCATCTCTATCTACAAAGGATATCTGCAAGGCGGCTAGCTGCTCTGTCACCTCCTCAAGTAGTTGAATGCCCGTCCTCCTACTGAGGGCATCGGCTAGCACGTTCCCCTTCCCAAAAGTATAGACTATCTCAAATTCATAGTCCTGGAGAAACTCAACCCATCGCTGCTGTCTCAGGTTTAGGTCCTTTTGAGAAAAGATGTACCTGAGACTCTGATGGTCAGAAAAGACTGTAAAGTGCTCGCCTATCAGATAGTGTCGCCATGTCTTCAGAGCGAAGACCACTGCTTCTAACTCCATGTCATGGGTAGCATAGTTCTGCTCATGCGGCTTCAACTGACATGATCCATAGGCGATCACCGCCCGATCTTGCATCAGGACACATCTGAGCCCAGTCCCTGATGCATCGCAATAGACTACGTACCCTACTCCCTCCCCAGGCAACCTCAAGATAGGGCCGTTGGTCAATATCTGTCTCAGCTCCTGAAATCTCTACTGAAATCTTTCTGACCATACAAAGGTTTTCCCCTTCTTCGTAAGAGCTAAGATTTGTGCCTCAACTCTGGAGAAGTCTGGCACAAATCTCCAATAGTATCCATCTAGTCCCAAGAAACTACGCACCTCCGTCATGCTCCTGGGTGGCTCCCAAGCTAGCACCTCCTCAATCTTCGCAGGATCCACTGCAACACCCGCCTCAGAGATGACGTGTCCCAAGAAGTGGACCTCTCAAATCTAGAACTGAAACTTTGAGAGCTTTCCATAAAGCCGGTGCTCTCAGAGTGTGTCTAGCACAACCCGCAAGTGGTAGGCGTGCTCCTCCTCAGTCGTCGAGTAAATCAAAATGTCGTCGATGAAGACCATGAAAAATCGGTCGAGGTATGGCTGAATGATCCTGTTCTTGAGGGCCATGAACACTGCTGGAGCATTGGTTATGATGAATGGAATAACCAAGAACTCATAGTGTCCATACCGACACCTGAAGGCCGTCTTCTGCACGTCCTCGTCTCAAACTCTGAGTTGATGATAGCCTGACCTGAGGTCTATCTTCGAGAACCACCGTGCTCCCTTGAGCTGATTGAAGAGGTCATCAATCCTTGGTAGAGGATACTTGTTCCTTACTGTCACCTGGTTCAGGCGACGATAGTCGACACGAAGTTGCAAGCTCTCGTCCGCCTTCTTGGCGAACAAAATCGGGGAAGCCTAGGGTGAAACACTGGGTTGGATGAATCCCTTTCCCTGAAAGTCATCCAACTGTACCCATAGCTCTTAAAGCTCAGCAGGGGCCATCAGATATGCTGGAGTCGATATCGGGGCTGTCCCGGGGTACATGTCAATATAAAAGTCTACCTCTCTACGAGGAGGTAGCCCTGGAACTTCGTCGGGAAAGACGTCCGCATACTGATCCACCACTGCAGGAAAACCAGGACTCCATACGTCAACTGCTCCTAGGATGAGGCTAGGAAACTGATGAGTGATGGGATGTCCTCTCCTTTGCGAGAGTCCATCATGTGTTGTCAAGGCTCCCTTCTTGCCGGTGAAGGTGAACCTGCTCCCGTCGTTGCGTACACATCGCACCTTGTGCCTAATACAGTCAATCTGTGCCTGGATTGTGGACAACAAATCCATGCCCAATATGGCGTCGTAAGGCCTCGACGTATCTACATGAAGATCCCAGCCGAAGCTCTCACCTCGTAGAGTAAGCTCACACTGCTGGCACCAGTGCGTAATCGTCGAGTATGCTCCCGTAGGAGTCTCTAGCCGTAAGGATCGAGCCAACGACTCTGTCGGAATCTCCGAGCTCCGAAAAAGGGTAGCAGCTATGAAAGAATGACTCGCTCCTGTTTCTTTAAGTACTGCAGCAAGGGTGGAATAGACACAGATAGTACCTCGAATCATCTCGGGCGCATCGTGGTCATAGGCCTCCGCTGCCTGGAGCTGTGCCTATCTCTGCCCGCCAGCTCCCTGTGGCCGGGGTGGACCTCCTGGTGGTGGTGGTGGTAGAGCCTCAAAGCGTCGCCGACCACCTACTGCTCGGCCTACTCCTCTGCCTCGTCCACCTGCTCCCTGCGGACCGCCACAGTCGACCCTCTGCCTCTGCCTCAGTGGTCCCTCAACCGTCTGCCACTCCTCGGCACGACGGGTCAGGCAGTCACGAGCCATGTGGCCCTTCCCACCGCACGAGTAGCATTGCCTGCCTCTCGAAAGACTAGCTCCGCACTGTGTGCCCCGCACTGCTGAGCTAGTGTCCTGAGGTCGTCTGCCTAAGGGTCTGGTCTGCCTGGAACCATGAGTCATCCGTCGACTGCCTTCTAAAAAAGACTCTGCTACGTGCCACCCCGCGGTAGGTCTCGCCGCTGAAGAAAGCTCAGTAAGAAAGCTCTCGATCAAAAGGGCTCTCTCTAGTACTCCTGCCTGGGTTGGAATGATGAGGGAGATCAGGGATGCCCTGATCTCATTTTCAATCCCTGCTCAAAGGTCCGGGCCTGGAAGAATGGGTCCCGTACCATGTCTATCGAGTAGCGTGAGAGATGGGTAAATCTCGCCGAGTACTGGGCGACCGTCAACCTGCCCTGCTGCAGTTGAAGAAGCTCCTAGATGCGCACTACACAGAGGGTGGCTGGGATGAACTCTGAGCGGAAGAGGCTCTCAAAGTCTGTCCAGAGTAAAGATGCCTCATCGTGCACCTCGAGCATCAAGATCCACCATCGGCCCGCTGCCGCATGCTGTAGGCTCGCCGCGAGGATCACCATGATGTCTGCTAGTGTCCTTACTAACTGGAAAACTCGTACCACTACCTCCAGCCAGTCCTCAGCAACCTGGGGGGTCATCTCCCCGCAGAACCTGGTCGGTCGCTGGCGCTGGAACTCATGAAGTGCACTAAGGCGACATGCATCGTCAGCGGCTGGGGCTGGAAGCATCGGTGGCTCGGCGGGTAAAGGTACCGCCAGTTCCTCAGCTGTCAAAGGGCCCTGCACCGAGGCCACGTCGCTCGGCTGGCTGTCGTCATGCTCAAATCTCCGAACCCTAGGTGGCTTCCATTGTGGGGCCATCCTGAAAAGGAAACAGGTGCGCCACGGTCAGAACAGTATACCTAGTGAGCTGACACAAAGCAATCACATAGAAAACTTGAAACACACATGCAATCAATGTTTTCGTGCATTAAGTCGGAAATCAGAAGTCAGGGTCCTGGTGTACGGATACGTCAGCCGCCGCACCAACACTGGACTCCCTGGACTGATAAACACACCCAATACGCTTAACACTATTGCTTCACATAGAAAAAGATCAGAGTCCCAAGTTCTGTGGTAGAACCGAACTCCTCTGATACCAATTTGTCACGACCCGTCCTCGAGACCCGTGCCGTGACTACCCCCAGCCCGCCTTCCATAGGCCAGGGGATGGCTACTAGCACCCAGGCGTAAATCCCAGTAAAAAGGGAAGGCATTGCCTTTGTAAAGTAAAAAAACCACACAGAGCAAGCAAGAAGTAGAAGTAAACACTAAGTAAAAACTGAGTACAACTGTAAGTGCGGAAAAGTAAGTGGACCAGTATACAAACCCAAACTAAAAGTAAAGTACAACTAGAAAGGGAAAACAACAACTGAAAAGTAAAGCCGCATCGTCGAGCTGTCCACTAGAAATCCCACCTGAAGGGTGGGGACAAATAGAATCCACTGCTCCTCAGGTCCAGCTAACCGCTCCGAGTCCGTCTCGCCCAGTGGTCCACCTCCAGGTACCGTCCTACTCTGCAAGCCTCAACCACGATCAGCGTTGTTCGTCGTCTGCAACAAACACAATGTAGTGTAGGCATAGCCCGTGCAGGGGTGAGTATAAGATACTCAGTAGGGACCCCGAGACCCCTGATTGTCTCCCAGAATCCACAAAGTAAAGATACAATCACGAAGTAACATTCGACACTGCTTAGGTATATGCCCATACATATACCTAAGTGATCAATTCTTGTTCAGCTCCAACATCCAAAACCATGTACAACCCAGTCCACACAGGAAATCAAAACGTAAATCCACACAGGATAGCACAACACAATCCACATAAGAAAGTAAAATATGATTCAGCTCACATAGGTATACTTCTTCGTATGATGATAGAGATGATCAGATATATCCACAGATTCATCTAAGTCGTCGGACCCACAAAGGATCGATAGGCACTAACCCCCAAAATGACCCAGGGAGGGTCTGACCCACACATGATCGATAGGTAACTAACCCTCGCAATGTCCCAGGAAGGGTCTGACCCACACAGGATCGATAGGTAACTAACCCCCGCAAAGACCCACACAGGATCGGACCCACACAGGATCAGTAGGCGCTGGCTCACACAGAAACGCTAAGCGCTGACCCATACAGGATCGAACCCACACAGGATCGGTAGCACTGATCCACGTAGGATCGCTGAGTGCTATAGTCGTCGCCGTCAAATCCACTGAGGATCTCTGTACAGTCGTCGTCGTCATCACAGTCGGAAACGCAGCCAGCTCTAGGATTCCCGCACACAGCAAGTTCGTTCGGGAGGGTCCGCTCCACGAGCCGAGAGGCTGATACATCAACTGAGACATAGTACAATGTTGATGTATCCAAATGTTTCGTATCATCAACAGAAACTCAACGTCGCAGATGGCGCGTCAATCGGACGCCCGGTCTGAGAGTTATTGGCTTTTTCGTCCCAGGGGCTCGGTTGATTTTTAAGGCAAAAACAACCTGACCACACTCCAACTATGTCCAAACCTCGGGAGGAGTAATCCAAAATATCCTTCTCACTAAGAGGAATCCAACAAAGTCTACGGAACATCAATCGGACATCTGGAGCTTAAGAAATTAGCGTTTCCGCTCTGAGGGCCCGGTTGGTTTCATGTATGAACCAACTCGGCCGAACCCAAAGTATTCCAAAACCTTAAGTGTGATATACCGAAACGACCGTCTCGATCCAAGGATCGCATCACAACTGGCGGTGTGTCGATCGGAGTCCCGTAGCACATGTTATGGGCGTCCAACCAGAAAAGATTCGGTATTAAGGGGTTCGGGCCCGGTCCGACCCGGCCCGATACCCCTAGGGTCGGCCCGAACCGGGTCGAACTGAACCAGGTCTGGGTTCGGCCTGCTTGGGCGTGGCTCGGCCCGGCCGGCGCGGCCCGGCCCGGCCTGGGCGCGGCCCGGCTCTATCCGGCCCGGCCTGGGCGCAGCGCGCCCAGCGCGCTGGCCAGGCGCCTGACCAAACAGCTGAGCCGTTTAGAGTAGGGGGCCTGTGCCCCCCTGCTTTGTAACCACGGCCCCCATTTAGGGGGTCGTTGTGCTGGACGTCCGGGGGTTTGAACCCCGAATTCCTCTTGTCTGGCCGGCCCACCCCGGTCAGACGGTTTCTGCCCCCATGGGACCGGCGTCGGCCGGTCCCCTCCCTGCTCTGACACCGGCGGCCCGGTTTCCGGCTGCCGGTTCTCACGCACCGCCGCGGAACGGTACCAGCCGCGACCTTCATTCATCCGTTGCGGCGCGACGATGCCACATCCCTCTGTCGAGGCCCCGTTCCGGCCGCGGTGCTTTTGCGGTTCTCCGGCACGGCACGACAGTGTCACGTCCTTGTTCGATTTCACGGCGTAGCGCGACGGCGCCGTGCAGTCCTTGTTGCATGATTCCGCGTAGTGCGACGACACCACGCCATTTCCTTCCAACCACATTAGAAACAACATCATTAATGGAGGAGGGTCAGCCGTGTTTGTGCGGTCCGGCCCCCTCTCGTTAGTCGTTAGCAATTGGTCATATTTTCACGAAGAACGATAAGATAGTATTCACGAACAAAATAAATAAATAAATCCCCTACCTCGTGTGAGCTTGAATGGAGGGTCGTCGAACAAGGGCTCGTCGCGGGAAGATTCGTCACAGAAGGAGATGTTGCGGAAGGAGACGTCGCGGAAGAAGACGTCGCGGAAGAACCGTCGCGATATACGGCGTCGCGTAGTCGGTCTCCGAGGACTCGACGTTCTTCGATGGAGTTCGATGAATTCTTCGCGTTCTTCGTGTTCTTTGATGAAGAAGATGAAGAACTTCTAGCTTCCTTTATCTTTTCTTCCCAAACCTCTCAAGAAACAAATTCCCAAATAAAATAAGCACCTCCCTTATTTTATTAACTCAACAAAGAGTTTGAAATTCAAACATCCACAGTTAACTCACTTAATTAATATCATAAGTTGTCAAAAATTAATGGCGAGTGGAGGGGGGTTGAAGAATATGAAGGGGTGGGGTTCGTGTGGGCCCCACCACCCTCATAACCTCCCTTGGGAAGTTGGGTAGTTACCCAAATTCCTTCCAAAGCCTTAAACCATTAAAAGAAAATAAAAATTGTACTTCGGAAATGGCGTTCATAAGTAATTACCGGCGCTATGGTTCTATCAGTGACCTCAGAATTTGATTCCGAGCACCGGTTCAAAAGTTAGAAATTTCCGCTCATTCGTTCACTGAACGTACCCACGCTAAAATTTGGATAGAAATTCCGAGAAAACCGGGCCTCGGAATCAAGTGCCGTCAGAAATTGCGTTCTTGTAAAATCCCAAAGAAAATTGAGAAAAAAATTTCCTTGATTTTTACGTGTGTTTAGAAACTTCCCGTTCTCATCAATAGCTATCCTCTTTGATTCTCACTAAGTGGGCATAATATCAATAATCTTATCCACAAGAGATTTATCATCAAGACCTTTATCTCCCATATATTGTAATATATTCACGATAGTAATAAATCTTTGCTGTACTTTAAAAATGGGTTCTTCATAAGGAAAATTAAAACCATGGTATTCTGCTCTCAACATAGCTCTTCTTGTCTCAATCACTTTAAATGTACCAAAATGTGTAACTTCTAGTTTCTTCCATATACAGTTAGCTGTTTCACAAGAAGAAATTTGGCTATATATGTTCCTAGTCATTGAACATATTAGAGTACCGCATACCTTATAGTTTAATTGATAATCATGCTTTTCTTGGTTAGTGAAAGTACTTACTTCCTTATCAGGAATTTGATAACCTCCAGTAAGCACAACAAAATTATCTACCCTAGTATTGATAATGAAAGTCTTCATTCGATCTCTCCAGTATTCATAATCATTGCCATAAAAAATTGGTGGTCTTCTAGGATTTAGGTTGTTGATGGATCCAACATTTAAACCTTCCATCTTAAAAAATATTTCTACACAAAAACTTGTTAAAAAAAAGTTCGTATTCACGAAATATATTTCTAAGCAAGGAAAATATAGAACAAAGACAAACTCGAGCAAGGAAAAACTTATATGTGATGATAAGTATTTCAGAGACCTCCTCTGATACCAATTTTAGGATTGAAATAATGATGGTGATTCTCAATATACAAGAGGGGGGTGAATTGTATACTTTAAAAATTTCCTTAAACAAGGAAAGATCTAAGTTTATTAAACTTAAACTAAGAAAATTCACAACACCTCTAACACCAATGAAATATTGGAACAAAGTATGAAGTTATAAACTTTTAGTTCTATGCACTTATTGAAATATGGAAAGTGATTCCGAAAAACAGGTTTCGGAAATACGGATCTAGAAAAAGAAACTTAACCGAAGTTTACAATATGAGATTCTACCTTAAAGTGTATAGAATCTAACAAAGTCAGAGTACAAGTGTAAGGAAATATAATAAGGTTATTCTTTCCTTACAATACACAATGCAGCGGAAAAAACAAGTAGTAAAACTACAAGTAACAAACAATAACTCTTATAACCCAAAGAGAAAGGTATCCAACAACCTTGGATAAAGGTCCCTTGATTTATACTTTCAATAAATTCTGTCTTACCCACACCAAGGTAAGCCCTCGATACGAAGATCGGAGCCTCTGTCTTGCTATCCCCACAAACCTTCAACTTCAAGGTACTTGGTACCTATATCTTCCTCAACAAGGAAGCCCTCAACTTCAAGGTGTTGGAATCTCTGTCTTCCTATCCCCGAAAGCCCTCAAATTCAAGGTAGTTGGAACCACTGTCTTCCTATCCCCCAAATCCCTAAAATGTAATCACCAACATTCAGAGTTGCACGAAGCAATCTGAATGAGCAGTTCAATACGCAGAAGGCATGAAAATCTTCTCTCTCTAGAAATCACCTTAATAGCGTGTGGTATCTAGGATGATCAACTTGTTCATTTTTCTGAGCTCTTCTAATGAGCTCCTATTTATAGGCTCGGTAAAAACGGCCAGCTCCCTCCTCCAATGGTCATATTTTCCTTAAATTTTGGAGGGACCTGTACATGTATCACTCAACCAACGGTTAGTTAGAAACAGAATGGACGAAATCGTTTTACAAAAAAACATGTGTAACTGAAAGAACGACATTGTTTTGTAATGAAACAAGTATAGGTATAAGCAAGATTGATGTTCGAAATGTAAGAAAATAATAATTCAGAGTCTAATCAAAATGAAATTCGGAGTCTGTAATAAAGAGATATTCGGATTCTATTGTATAGGAATTCGGAACCTGAATTCTGTAGAAATACGGAGTCTGAATTTATAAGGAAATTAAGATTCTGGTTTCACCAGAGTTCATAATCTGAACTTACAGATTTCAAAGTCTAACTTGTAGAAGTTCGGAGTCAAACTCATAAAAGTTCGGAGTCTAGAATTCAGAGTGAATCTATATTAGAGTTATTAACCCAAATTCGGAGTGTATCTTCAGTAGATTTCATATCTAGAATTTGGATGGGAACATCATTACAGTTCATATCCAGAATTCGGAGTGGAACTTCATTACATTTCATATCCGGAATTCAGATCCTAAAACAGAATGCTTCATATCTAAGTATTATATGATCCCATGGTTTTTTATATGAATCCGATTTTTACACTTAAAGAAAAATATTGATATGTATAAGGAAATTCAGGTTAGTGTAAATTTCTTTAAGGAAGGAAATTTTCCTTAGAGAAGTAAAATATAGATTTGCTTAAGTATAAGGTGTTTGTGATTTTCAAAACAAGAAGGAATGGAAAAGTCATAAGGAAAACCTTATTGAATCAACATTTTATTGTGATATTGATGGATGACATACTTTTTTATTCCATATCTATAGAGGATCATGAATGGAGTTTGTGTATCCTGTGGTGTAATCTTCAAGACAATTGCCTCAATGCCATGTTTTCAAATTACACATTTTAGACCAGGGAGGTGATGTATCTGGGTCACGTGATCTCAGAGAAAGTATTTTTTTCGACATTGAGAAAATTAGTGCCGTGATTTCATAAGATAAGCCAAAGAATGTATTTGAAATCAGGATCTTTCTAGGTCTAACTTGGTATTACATACAGTTTTTTCATGACTTCTATTGGCTTTCTTCATCTGTATAGCTTCACAACTAGAAAGGGGTGAAGTTCAAATGGGGCCTAAAGTGTCTAGCATCTTTCAAGGAGCTAAAGATGTTTTTTACTTAAACCTAGGTTTTGATCAATACAGAATCTGGAAAGGGATATGTAGTTTATTGTGATGCCTTAGGTATGTGTCTCAGATGTGTACTTTTTAAAGATGCCTATATGACAGGGTATGGTTCTCACCAACTCCGAAAAAATTAAAAGAACTACCTAAAACCTGACCTATAATTTGAAATATTGATGCATGCTATAAATATGCGGCTCTATTATATTTTTGGGGAGAAATTTTTAGTATATTCGGATCATAAGATCTTATCGGACATCTTCTCCTAGAAATATCTGAATCTAAGGCAGCATCGTTGGGTTGAGTACCTTCATGGGTTCAATTTTGATTCCCTGTATACCCCAAGAAAATAAAATGTTTTTGTGGATTCCTTGGGTAGAAAATTTCTTGGGAAAGTGATGAAAAAGTACAATGATGAGTGGAATTTGATTAGGCATTTCACCCCATTGCATCTAGAGACTAAGGGGTATAGTGGAGGTTCTTTCTTGACCAATGTTCAGTTGACTCAATATATTATGGAATTGATTTAGAATGATCATCTTGGTGATTAGTTAAGGTAGTGGTTTATGCATATTACTAATGGTTTGGATACACCTTATGATTGGTTACAGTCCCTTAAAGGATTCTTAAGCTTCAAGGCTCGTTATTTTGTGCCGTTTCTTTTAGAAATGTGGTGATGCTGAATAGCCACCAGTCTTAGTGGTCCATTCTTCTTGTTTTTATGAAGATGTATTATGAAATGTATCATATGTTCTGGTGTCCATTTATGAGTTGAGATATAACTGGCTTTGTTTTGTGGTGTTATACATGGTATTAGGTTAAAGAGGAGCACCAAATAACCTCTAGATTCCTTCAGCTGCTACCCATTCCTACTGAGAAGTGGTCTGATATCTCTTTGTGTTTTATCATGGGACTACCTCGTACACCGTAATGGAAGAATGACATTCAGATTGCGATTGATCATCTAAACAAATTAGCTCATTTCATTCCGATCATAGATTCAACCAAGGTATATGAGTTGGGCCGACTATATATTCAAGTGGTAGTGAGTCTTCATGGTGGGCCATTATAAATTATCTCAGATAGGGACCCCCATTTTACATCACTACTCTAGGAAGGCCTTCAAAAAGAAATTATTTACCAATTCAATTTGAGAATGACAAACCTTCCTTAAATGAATGGTCAGATGGAGTAGTTGAATTAGTTTTTGTACGACATGCTCTGGGTATGTGTGTTAGACTTTTTTGGTTTGTGGGATAAACCATTGGGATTGGTAAATTTACATATAAAAATTGTTTCCAATACTTGATTAAAATAGATCCATTTGATGAAATTTATGGTCACCCACTTAAGTATCCTTTTTTCTAGGCTGAGGTGGGTGGGACCTCACTTTTGTGACCAATTTTAGTGCAAGAGATGTATGAGAAGGTCAATGTAATCAGGAAATGTTTTTTGATAGATCAGAGTCATCAAAATTCATTTTTTAACAAGTGATGTTGAAATATTATTTTTGTGTGTGTATGGATGAGCATTCCTAGAAGTGGAAATTTTCTTGGTTCTTTACCATTTGGGGAAGTAGGGGAAGCTAATGTCGAGATATACTGGACCTTTCGAGAGCACAAAGTAGGTTGGTTTGGTGGAATACATGTTATATTTTCCATTTAAATTAATGTCGATTTATGATGTGTTTCATGTATCCATGTTTAATAAATATAACCCAGATCCGTATCATGTTCTAAATTGTTAAGATTAGAAAATAGGGCCTGATTTATCTGTGTTTGAGCAGCTAGTGCATATTTTAGATTCCCTAGAGAGAGTTCTTTTTGGGAAGTTTATTCTATTAGTCTAGATCCTTTGGAAACATGGTAATTTTGAGCATGAGACTTAGGAGCATAATTATTGGGTTGAGGAAGAATTCCCTTCTTATTCACTGATTGAGCTTCAAGTTAACTTTACAGGTGCACAATGTTTTTATGGTGGAGAGAATTGTCGCACCCATGATATCTTTTTGATGAATATTTTTATTTGTTTGGTTTATAATTTTTTCTATGGGTTACTTTTGTGTTTTCTATAAAAAAGGTTGTTTTTGGGATTTTCAGCTTGGTGATCATAGTTGGTGAATGGTTTTCCAAATCATGTGCCCTTTCGGAGGCAATAATGTGGTATGTCTTTCTTGTGTAGTAAGGGAATCACGACATTCACACAATCTGGAAAAGCATGTGAGAAAACCATGAGACCTGTCTAGGTCATTAAATTGTGTATTTTTCCATTTCCACCCTTCACATTTAACACTAAAATACCCAATTTAATCTCTATTTAGGATTTGTAGCCCTAGGTGCTTTTAATATAACCCTTGTAATCCATGGATCCTCATTTTTAGGTGGATTTGGTGTTATTTCTTTAATACTTCTCAAGTAAATCCCATCATCTATTGGTTTCTACCTCTTTTCAAGGTTTTTCGTCTTCTTTCTTTGGGGTTTCCCACGTTTAATGAATTTCATTTCTAATTTAGGGTATGATCTTGATTCTCAGGGTTTAATCACAATGTTTAAGGTTCCATCATACCTCTATAAGATGTGATAGAGGTGCAGTTGAAGATTTTCTTGGATTCCAGAAGTTTCTTCACTCAAGGTAGGTGGTTCCCTACTTAAAAAATATTTGAAAAATTTGATATGCTTTCTTGGGTGTTAATATATATTCTATGATTTGTGAGTGTAGTGAGAATGTTGTTTTTGAAGGGTTTTAATATGTTTGTGAATTGAATATGGGGTTTCCAATAGAAAATGTGAGTATTTAAAGAGTAAACCCATATTGGGAATTTTAATGTGTTTAAAAAGTTATGAAACATGATTAATAAATTGTAAAAGTGGGTTGGAACATGTTTTTGAGTAGTTTTGGTGTGCAAATGGATTTAAAAGTTGTTTTGGATCTGACGGAATTAATTTTTCTAGCATTTTTATATTTATTAGAATATGGTTATGCGAAAGTGATGTTGTCTATGACATGTGGAATGAAAAAGGAGCATGAAATGAAACTTAGATAACTAGTTGGGAGGTATAAGACTTTTATGCTAGTTGGATTGGAAGTGGTTTATCCCAGATTCATCTAACACGATTGACCATACAAAACTAAGTAAATGATATTGACGATTGAAGACCACTAAGCCCATGGGATATCCCCTCCTAACAGCTCATGTATGAGAACGCTGTTTGTTGTGGTTACTATATCCCTTTCCACTGAGATACGATATACCCAGTGCACCACTACTATCTAGTACCAATGGGGTTTTATTATGACATGCCTTTTTTCTTGTGATGTTGTACTCATTATTGGAATATGATTTTCTTTGTTGGTTGTTTGAAAATAAATCAATTTTACATTAAATGTTATCCATAAAAAATTTTCATGCCTTCCTTTTATAAAACATGCATGCTAGTTTATCTTATAATGTTTATAGCATGAAATCTTTTTATTGGGTTTCATCCTACTAGGATTTTCCGCACACACTACATATACCATTGGGTGTATGTAGACTTGGTTATATTTTACACTGGTAAAGGAAATATATTTTGAGATAGCGAATTGCTATTCTAGTGGTCTTCCCTTCCAGTTATTGTGGTCAAAGCCTGAGGATGAAGCTCCTCCTATTTCATGGTGGTTTTCGGGATAATGACATGTTCCCTTTATATTTTAGAACTATTTGGGTTTTTATTTTAAGTTGTTAACTTGAATCTAAACACTTCTTATTCAATTTTTTATTATAATTATTCAGTTTTGGTTAGTTTGTCATTATTGGTTGTATATATTTATGAAATTGGTTGAAATTGTTCCAAATGTTTTTTTTGAAACCCAGTCACTAGTTTCTAGCCAATGTGGATCAAGAATGACCTTTAGGCCATTCCATAGGTCGGGTCAGGTGTCGGGTTGTCTGACACTCAATCTTGGATTGTGACATCTAAGCAGCGCATCCCTCCTAATGACATTTTCTTACGGTCATAATACTTATTCAAGAATAGGTTTTATCATTAATGATTCTTTTCCGAGTTGGATGTTTTCAATAGGATTTCTTAATGTTTTACTAGATGAATTATAGAGGTCCCAAGAACAAACAATGTTGGATTGGGAATTATTTTCATTTATCCAAATATGAATCTAACACCCTATGCATTCTTCACCTCAAAGGTATGTATAAACAATGAGGTGGAATACCAATCACTTATCATATTCATGGACATAGAGTCTTATATAAAATTTTTATGACTAAATTAAATTTTAAATTAAGAACTAGTGGTCAGATACACTAATGAAGATTAGGTCATCTAGAATAAAGAGTTGATAATCTTGTTTAACTACACTTGGGAACAGATAGATCAATTTCTATAAAAACATGTTCTTTCTTACATAATATAATTTTAATTTTTTTTGATAAAATTGTTAGTATGGACAAAATATTCATGTATCTATAAAATGATGAGATAATCCACCATATTTCACACTGAAGTGTGGTACTTATAATTTATTTCAAGGAGATAGAAGCCATACTTATGGTTGAGGTCATTTTAGATCACGTAGAACTATCATCCCCATATATGGATTAGACAACTAGTTTGATGTCCCCAATAGAGTAAGACCTAAAAATTTAGTATTTTCTATAAGAGTGAGTGAAGATATATAAATTTCATTAGTGGCCTATGAATTTTTCCCTCCATGATAAAAAATTCCCAAAATGCCTTTTATGAGTCTATTTTTGAAAAGGACCATCTAGGATGAATTTATAGAGAATAAAACCTTAATGTTATAAATGAATTTCATGCTAGTACATATGGTCCATATAAAATAAGAAAAACAATATATCTTTGAAAAAGGACAAGGGTATTTCTATTCATCTATGTTGCCAGATTTTATAGAATTCACGATAAAAAGTTACATAAGTTAGGTAAACTCTATTTTAATTAATAGGTATAGTTTTTCAAACTATTAAGTGCTCAATTAAACATCCATAGTGGGTGATATATTTAATGGGTCAATTACCTCTTCCAAATGATAGTAATGTTAATTCCTCATCGTCATTACCAAAAATCAACAATAAATGGGTTGGAGACATAACCTTGAAAAAGATTATAATATATTATTTAAAATATTTTATGATGACCAGCATTACAATAATATTTTTATTTTCCTATACAATTATTATAGATAATATAACTAAATTACATATGTCTAAATTAGAAAAATTATATTTTTAATAAAATATTCATTATAATCAATCATCCATATGTCAATTGGATGATGATAAGGACATAAATCCTTAAATTATAATTTATAAAATATTCCAAAGAATATGACTGATAGGTGAAACATCTCAAGATTTTGGGATATATTTTTTATAAATTAATAATATGTTGGTTAACTTATTCCATAGTAAAAAAATGAAATAAAATTAGAGGTGATAAATTTATTATCAAGAATAAATAATAATAAAACTTCTAGTAGATTTAAAATATTTTTATCAATTAAAAAATGAAAACATAACATAATTAAGAAAACATAGTGTTTGAAAAAAGAATTATTGTTATAAAATAATTATTTAATTTTATATATTAAATATTTATTTAAAATAAGAAAAATTATATATTAGAAATTAAATTCTAAAAAGTGAGATATATTTTTTATTTCCATATATTATAATTAGAATATGGGTAATTTTTGGTATTTTTCAAAAATAACCTATACTTAGGTGAATATTATTCAATTATTTATATTTCTAATACAATCAATTTTATTAAATTTTCAAAATAAAAAAATTTACCTAAATGATTTTAAAAAAATTCTATAACAATATATATTTATGAAATATAATAAATAATTTTAAAAAACAATGATGAACCTATAGAACCTATGTATTACATTTTTGAAACATATGTAATATTTTACATAAAAACAATTTTTTAATCACTTATATTAAAAGTTAGTTTTAATTACATATTGAAATTATATATAAAAAAGTGTTTTAGTATTTTGATCAATATTTTAAAAATATTAATATTTTATTTTTCATTTTTTGTATAATTGTATGACATCTAATATTGATGTTAATGACCATGGTAATAGTAAAAGTGTTATTTTTAATCTTATTTTTTATTAATATTGTAAAAATTTTATATAATTAAATAAATTAGTCTCTTTTTTAGAAAGAGTTATTTTTTTTAAAACTATATATAAATATATTATCACTCATTTTATCGATAGTCAATACTATATAATATTAAGAACACAAGTAATGAAAATATTTTTTTCTCAAATATAGTTTTTCATAATATTTAATAATTTAATTTATTAATTAATATTATATTATTAAGAAACTGAATTAGACTATAAATGTATAAAAATTAAGTTTGCAACATGAAAATTTGGTTATACATTATACCTTTCATTTCGAATAACATATAAACCATGAGGGTAAAAAACTAGTTACTAAGGTAAAAATGAAAATAGTAAATGTAAAAATAAAGTAGTAAAAGGATTAAAACAAGTACAGAAAAAATTTTAATATTATTGGTGGATTATATTTTGACATTATATCACTCTAAACTTAGTTATTTCTCACTTTTGGAACCATTTGACCCTTGAACAGTGTCATTCCCTCATTGAATAATAATTAGTTTCCATAAGAGTTCCCTTTTCATCACTTATAAAGGGGGAACACTTCCACAATTTTATCACACACTTATCCCTTCAAATTACATCTTATAGTTTTTCTATTTTTAACCTTATAGAAAATTATGTCATTTTCATAGGCCTATATTCCCAATTGTAATCCTAATACTCTTATTTCAAATGATATTTTCACGAGAATATTTAAGGATCTAACATGAGTATAACTTAATCATTATTTATTTTATTCATAATATTTTACATCCAAACCTGTTTAAACCCTTGTAATATAATGTAATAAAAATATTATGTATACAAATTTATTATTATACTAATGTAATAATAATTACTTATTCCTTCCCATCCTGTTAGAAAAATAGAAGAATATCAATCATCCATTTTTTTGGACTACCATCTCCCTGAAGTGTAATATTCTACTTTTTACGAACTCCTCAGTTTTTTAGTTATATGGATATAATTACAAATTAAATTTGAAATATGTAATTTAATTACAATTATATAGAGAAAACAGTTATCCCCTTCATTCCCTCTCATTTTTTTGTGAAGTGAAATCATTAACCATGCACTTTACAGAATACTTCCTTCAAAAAGTATCATATCCCGCTTTAATATAGTTTGATTATTATTTTTTAAAATTACATGAAATATGACTCAAAACCTTAATAATATATTAATAATTTAATTATTATTTAGTAATAATGATATTATTCTAACAAAAACCATTTTGATAAACATATTCCTCAATTAATTATGCCATGTTTTTGTTTTGGATTATCTAACTCCCTACTTGAAAAATGATAAAAAAACAATATCATAGATGATTATAAGAAAATAATTAATGATAATATGTAATATACATAAGTAAATAATGATTTTATTTTTTATTTTTTAATTTTAAGTTTACTATTATAATCATTAATTAATACACCACAGTCAGTTTTTTTAAAATCATGGAAACATTCTTATTACTAATTAAATATGTAGGTACTATTTATAAAACTCACATAGTATGAAATTAAATTATGAAAAAATCTCAATTATAGTACATAATATTATTTGGTAAAGATTAAATATGGGAGATGTATAAATAACACTGATATTACAAAAAATAGGTTCAAATGATCAAGACAACTAACAAACGATATTGAAAAAAGATAATGACTAAGTAATATACATGTACATAAAAACTATACATGATGTCTATAAAAGTTTATATATATATATATGAAAACATTTTTATAAATGGTGCTTAATATTTTTATGTTTTTAATGGGTATTTAACAACTTTGGTGGATGTCAGGAATTATGGTATTGGGTTTTCGGTCTCAAATATAATTCCTTGAGACATATTTCTTATTATACAATTCAATATATTTGATATGTTGTTATTACATAATAGTGAATCTATTTTTTTAATTTCATAAACTTAATAGGTTTTGATGATCTATATCATGTTCATTCAAGAAAAGGATTTTTTTAAAAGGTTCCAATGTTTTAATTGTTTTTATTAACTTAACTCACTTTATTGATTTATAGTTGTTCTTATTTTACATTTTCCATCCATGATTATTTCCTTCCAGCCAAATATTTAATTTAATGGTACATTACATTTTTATCTTGGGGAGTTTTTTTTAAATGTGACTCATGACATTGTCTTTTACTATTAAAAATGGTAAAGAAATTTTTTAGAAATATATTATTGGGTTTCCTTCACTAGATAAACATTAATTTTTATGAGGATTCCAATATATTGTACAAAATGTATTTCCAAATTATTTTAATTCTGTATGATTTTATAATTTAAATTAAATATACTTTATTTTTATAATGAAAAAATTGGGTATTTAAGAAAATGAATTATCCTTTTTAAAGTTGGGTTTAAAGTCCAATGTTTTATGAAAGTAGTTCTACATTATTTTTGTATATTATGAAAGCTAATTTTTAAAACATCATTCTCTTATAAAATTTATTTTCATAAAAGACACTCAATTAAAAATGATGGATTTTAAATCTTTTCTCAAGATTAAGTATTTCAATAAAAAAAAATTTTAAATAGTTTTTAATCCCTTCAAAAAAGGAATTAATTATTCTTATTTATATGATTTATCCCATGATATTAAAAATTTATTTTTAATATATGAAACAATATGGGACTCTCAATAATCTACAATGGGTATAATCTTATTCCACCATATAAATTCTTTCTCTATATGTCTTATTGAATATCTTCGGGATGTATTTTCAGGAAAACCACATATTTTACACTTGAAAACTAAGTGATGTTTAACATATGAATGTTTTCATGTACTAATGGTACATATATGTAGGTATGATTATTATATGTTAGGTGTGGTCTAATATTACACTCTAATTCATTGTTCAAAAGTTTATCTCATGATATTATTTTGGGAATTGAGTATTGATTCTATCTTTAATATTTTAATTGGGATGTTATGAGCCATTTTGTTAATGGGAATCAAGTAGTTATGTGTACTCCAGTATGTTTATTAGAATTACGTGGTGATGACTTCTCAACTATGTTTTTGGTAATATTGTAGTGTTTCCTTATCTACAATGTTTATGGGAACCAGTTTGTGTTTTTTACACTACAATGTTTAGGGAAAACCAATAGTGTTTTATACTCCAATATATTTATAAGAAACGGGTAGTGATTCTTTCTCCTTTCTTTTATTATCTGCTAACCTACATTCATGTCATATTTTAATGTTATTGCATATTTTTATGACTATGGTTTTTATCTATGGATCATATGTGTTATCACATGTTTTCACACTCATATACCATGGTATATGTTTTTTCATTTTGAGATTATGTGTCTTGATATCTTGGTTAATGGAAAATGAATATTATTATTTCTTGTTTTAATATGATATTTATCCTATGTATATAATTTTTAACATTTTTGTAATCTAATCATTGATGATAAGTTGATGGGTTTTCCTCACTGAGCATTTGAGATCACCCTATTAAATTTTTTCTGTTCACTAAGTTATGATCATGAGTATAAACAATAACAATTATAGAGGGGAGTCAAGTATGGATCCATTATAGAGAAATGATTTGATGTTTTTTAAAATAGGTTTCCTTTGTAACTCATCTTCAAAGGAATATAAAACCTTAATTAGTGGTATTGTGATGTAGTTTTTTATTTATAATGTTAATTTACTTTTAATTCTAAAAAATAATGATTGGTTTATCTTAATTCATATCAAAGATAGTGATTAAAGAATATTTTAAACACCGAACAATGGAGTGATGGTCTGGGGTAATTTAGTTGGTATAATTTTAGAGTGTAATTATTATATTTTGTATTAGTTTCATTAATTTTGGGATTAAGATAATTGGACTTTACTAAAAATTCTATGGATAAGTCTGAGGACATGACTAAGAATATGATAAAAACCATAAGTTTTGTTATATTATTTATTTTATATTTCTTCATGAAATTATACACTAATAAGGATATTGAATAGTAGATGAAGATTTGGAATATATTTACCTAGAGGTAAACACCCAGAAAAAGGTTGGTTTACAACAAACTCGATCTTCACTCCAGTGTATAATTACTTAGACTAAGATACAAAAATGTGCTAGAATTTAATGGAGAATACTAATTGTTTAATACAATTCTATTTAAAGGTATTTATGAAGGAGTTATCATGTAATGGACTATGTTGATGAATACGAGGGAACCTTATATAAATAAGCCAAGTGAACTGTAATTAATTTAGTTCAAAATGACTACTAATATTATAATTTAAATGTGTATGATAAATTTGGGGGTTCATTTATCATGTCACAATTTCAAAATAATTCTGTTATAGTGTAAATTTTTAAACACTCTTGATTAAATACCTTTGGTTATATAAATAGATAGATCTAGGACAAACCATGTTAATAAGATACATGATGGATGATACTGTAATTTTATGAATGAGAAAAAATGGGATTTTTTTGTGTTTTTAATATTATGGTTATGCTCATCCAACTATCTTGTGTTATGACTAACAATGTAAATATTTCAAAACACCCGAACACCCTAAAGATGCGAGAAATATATTTTCCTATAACATCATGTAACAAAGATGATGTAGGAAATAAAATTTATCTTCATATAGGTCAAAAAATGCTATAAGAATAAATAGATAAATTCATTTTTTTTATTTGGAAAAGTATTATCCATCTCTACATATTACCAAAAGTAATCAAAAATAGGGAAATGACATTCGATATGTAAAAACAACATATGACAATTGATCAGTGAAAGGATAACATTGAGCTTTATTATAAAACTTATTCTATTATAGGTTTCATGATACATAATTATTTTGGATGTTTATCTTAAAAAATTAAAGAACAACTCAATATAAGGATTGATAAATTTTTAGGTAGAAGATTTATTTCCTTTATTTTTTTGACATCGATCTAGAAATTTAAAAATCATTATTCTTTATCTCTTAGATGCGTTTATTTTTTTTCACTAGAATATGACAATTAACATTGTGGAGAATTAATTTTTTTAATGTGGGGGGGGGAGAACTTAACGTCCTTAGATTTTGGAATAATTTCTTTATAAATTAATACCATGTTTGATTTCTTTCTCCACCCATAACACCTATATATAATGTTCCGCAATAAATTATTTTTTATGAAAATTTAAGAATAAAAAAACCGATATAAAGTAAAAAATTGTTATCAATTAAAATAGAGAGAAAAAATATGATTTTGAATACATAATATTTTAGAAGGGAATGCCCGATTAAACCTGTTTTTATTTATATAAATTCAATTTTAATTTAAGAGGGAAATTTATAAATTTTAGAATTCAAATTTGAAAAAAATTAACATCAATTTTTAAGTGAAAATATAAAAATTTAGATATGGTTATTTATTGATATTTTTATAAAATAAATTATTTTAAGGTGAATATTAAAAAAATACCAATCTTTCTAATAATACACATTTTTTGGCATTATCACAATACGAGAATGAATTAATATATATTGAAATTTATTTATATTAGAATATTTATTTATAAAATGTAAAAAATAAAATTAATATATATATATATATATTTTATTTTATAAAGCCTATGTTTGAATTTTAGGAAACTAATGTAATATTATTCTCTAAAAAAAATTTATTGCTTTATTTTAAAATATTTCTTCAACAATTGTATAAATTAAATATAATAAAATTGTTTTCATATTATAGATACACATTTTGATAATATTAAATATATTGAATTTAATTTTTAGTAATGAATTTTTGATCATTATGATAAATTTAACAAAAGGATCATTGCTAAACTATTATTATCAAAAAATTGTTTTATTAATGTTGTATAATTTTTACTTAATAAAATAAATGATTCTCATATTAAAAAAATTGATTAAAAAAATATTAATCCTATATATAAAAATATTTTAACTCATTAAATATATATTAAATACTGAATAATATTATGAATAATTAAAAATAAAAACAATGTTTATTATAGAAAATAGATTTTTAATATAATAAATTTTGTAACACAGAAGTTAATTTTCTATTATTTATAAAAAATTAGACTATATAGAGGAATTTTTTTGGAACCACATATTTTTTTGTAAGTGTTACCTTATATTTTCAATAAAATTTAAAATAATGGGGTAAAAATAATTTACATATGTAAAGACCAAAATCAAAAAAATGTATTAATCAATTAGTAAATGGACTAAAACATGCTTAAAACACGTGAAAACATTATTGGTGTGGGTTTTATTAAAAGTATATCACTAAATATTTTTTTATTTCTAACTTTAGAAACAATTACTCCCCAAATAGTGTAGAAAATTATTGAAAAACAATGCGTGTTCAAAATGGTTCCCTTTTTACTCTTATAACAGCGGAATACTTACATCAATTAATCACACCCTTATTCCACCGAATTTTATCCAAAAAAATCTTTTGTTTGTATATCCATGATACCTATCTCATGTTATTAAGCCTCTTTTTTATATTATTTATCCTTATCTCTAGATAACCATGTAGACTTTCAAGATAATGTTTAGGGTTCTCATATGATTATTAATAAATCCTTATATTTAATTGTTAATTTTTCACAATCGAAACTATACTAAATATATTAATGTAATGAAATAAGAATTATTTTTATTCTAAAATTATATTGTATTTAATTAAAATAATTTTTATCATCCCATATCATCAACATAAAAAAATAACAGAACATCTATTCTGTATTTGTGTGGGATACCGCCTCAACAAAATGATGTATTCCATTTTTGGTACCTCCTCTATTAATTGGTTATAAGGAATTAATTATGGATTAAAAAGAAAATATATTGAAAAATTAATATTATTAATATAAAAATAATAATCATCCTTATTTCCTTCTCATTAATTTATAAATGAAAATGTTAACCATGCGTTTGTGGACTACCGCCTCGATGATGTAAAAAACATCACAAGTAATCTAGTTTAATTTATATTTATTAAAATAAATTAAAATATGATTCAATAATAGAAATACATCTAAATAATATAATTATTCCTATATAATATAAATATTAATAAAAAATAGAAAACATTCATGAAAATTCTCATTCTTTAATTATGCCATGTTCATATTTTGGTTGATCTAACCATCAACATAAAAATTGTTATAAAATAACATCATGGATGAAAATGAGATATTAATTATTTAATATATATGATATAAATAAGTGAGATTTTTTTATTCTATATTGGTAACTTGTATATTAAAATCATTATTTAATATACCACAATTCATTTGTTAAAAATCATCAAAACATGTATTCGGTGATTTTATCTAGATGGAGAATAACTAAAAATCCCCTAATCAGTAATTATAACATCATAAAATATAATTTAACATAAACTATAACACCTCATATAATATTTTAATGATTAAATTTTGTAGAATAATTAAGAACAACATAGTTATTATAAAGCCTGATCAAAACAATCAATAAAAATCTCTCATGATATTAAAAATAGATATTATCCAAATAATATATATGTTGAAACTAAATATCAAGGAATTTTATAAAAGTTTAGATATATTAAAGAGGTTTAAAAATAATATATTAACATAGTAATTTTTTTATATAGTGGATTCAAGTACATCAGTGGATTCCTTGATTTAAGGTAAGAGGTTCTATATCTCAAATTTGATTCCTTGAGACATATTTATTATTATACACTATGATATCATTTAAATGGTGTGATTAATACCTTATAAATGTATTTTTTAAATATTCATATAATTAATGGGGTTTGAGGATCCATATCACATTCTTTCAACAAATGGATTTTGACACAAATGGTACAAATATTGGATGTTTTTTTGTTAACTCATATCCCTTCATTGAGTTATGACGATTCTTCTAAAACGAATTCCTTCCACGATTTGTTTCTTCTACCATTATATTTTATTTCAATGTATATGATATTAATATATGGGTAAAATGATATTTTAATGCGATCCATTACATTTTCTTTATTGAATATGATTGTTTTTTGAAATCACTTTTAGTGATTCATTCGTTGTACGAGAATTCCAATTTACAAAGACTCCATTCAATTTTATTAAATAGTATTCTAATTTATTTTATTTATTGGAGAATTTTAATATTAAAATTAATATTCTTATATTTTTCAAATTTAAATGTTATAGTTTTCTTAAAAAATCATGAATTTAGATAAGGTTTTAGAGGATTTTGTTTTAATAAATGATTTTTTAATTAATAAAAGAAAATTTTTAATGCATCATTATGTTGTAAATTTTATTATGAAGAAATTAAATGATTATTTTTCAATTTTTCCTCATGATCAGGTATTACATTTGGAAGAAATCATTCTGAAAGGGTTTTAAATGCTTTAAAAAATTGTCGTTCCTTTTTATTTTTAAGGTTATTTATCCAAAAGTCATAAAAATTAATTTCTCATCTAGAAAAACATCCTAAGTACAATTTATGTTAATATTGGGATATTTTTATACAACCATCCAAATTCATTCTCTATTTTTCATATGAAATTTCAATGAATCATTTTAAGAAACTAAACTCTTTTCCAAGGGTTAATTAAGTTATGTTTGATGTATGAATGTTTTTATGTATTAATGGATCAAATATATAAGAAAGATTGTTATGTGATTGGTGGGTTCTTATATCTCCCTAAAATTCATATTTTTGGATTTATATATCATTGGATGATTAAATGAATCATTTAATTATTCATGCTCCACTATGTTTATAGGAATAATTTTATATTTCATTATCTACAGTGTTTGTAGGAATCATGTTGGTTTTTCTACTCCAATATGTTTATGGGAAAAATGTAGGGATTCCTACTCCACTATGTCATGATATATACACAATTTTAGTTCTACATCTTATAGTTATGCTTCATTTTCATGACATTTCATATCTTTATGCCTATGACTATTCACCATGAATCATGTTTATAATATCCTATTTCTGTAATCTTTTTCCATATAAAATGTTTTCTCTACTGAGATTATATGTCATTGTATATTGGTTTATAGAAAAAAATTATTTCTTATTGTTAATTTTAATAATATATTTCACCCATTTTCATGTTTTGTTTCATTATTATTATCCAAACCTTGATGGATTATTGTATATTTATTTCCTTACTGAGCATTCATCCCCGCAATACTTTTTTTTTTGCATTACCTAGGTTATGAGTATGAGTATAATCTATGAGAATTATATATGGTTATCTATAATTATTCCATAACGGAGTAATTTTCTTTGGTTTTATGGAATTATTTTCATTTTTAATTAGTCTTAAATGACACTAAATCTTCTATTCATGGGATTGTGAGATGGATTTTAAATTTTAATGTTTCTCTTATGGTAATTCTATAAAATATCAACAGTTTCATATCACTTTTTTTAAAATCTAATGCTTTAAGAATTTTTTTATCATTATACATGAGAGTTTATTTTTAGAGAGATTCAATAAAGATATGAACCATTTTTCAAAAAATATATTTAAGTAATTTTGGGATTCACATGGTCCCAATCATACTTATATTCAAGTGATAATATATAAATAACATGTGATAAAAAACCAATCATTCACATTAAAGTCTATTTTCCTTTAATTTGGAATATATTTTGTTTCTATCAACCAATTACTGATTAATGATCATATAACTTGTTTTATGAGTTGGAATAAATTGATAGGAAAATGTGTTAGTCATTACAATACCTTGAAATTCATGAAAACCTAGTAACATGATCATATTAGAAGAGGATATTCCTTGGTTTATTTGGTTATGGAGAATTGATTTTTTGTTTTAGGATTCTGATGATACCTATGAGGAAACCATTTTGTTTTATGCATAAATTTTAAGGGATATAGTTTATAAACATGTTAAAAATCATGATATCATACTCTGTAATTATATTATATATAAATATTGTCATTATTTTAAATTTTAAAGTTCGTTAATAAATAATTCACATGAATCCACATTGGTCCTCCCCTCATGACCTTCAATTTCATGGTCCAAATTAATTTCCACAAGACTGTAAATTATTGAACACATTGTTCATACCATAGTTATATAAAATAAATAGTATTAGATCATAATTTAATTACCTCAAACTACTTAACACATGGTCTTCTTCAGGTGATAAGAAATCGCATATCAAGTTGTCCATCCCATATGAAACCTAAAAGAATTGGATTAGTCTAATCTATGTTACTTAATTTCATTATTTATGACCCATCTTTGTGAAAGATATTATAGTCAGCAGTTTCCTTATAAATGTTTTATTTACTTATAAAAACCTACTCTATTATAATATATCAATATATAATCAAAAAATTATATGGATTGATCCATATTCCCATAATATTCACAGTAAAATCCAAATCCCTAATCTCAAACCTTACCATAATTTTTATTTTCACCACAACCCATATTCCACATGTGTATTTTGATTTATCCTAATTCACATTGAGTTTAATCCTTTGTCCCTATACATTTGTGTATTTTTTTAATTCCATCCAATTTCTGATATAAACTATCTTATTATGAATATTTACTAATCTAACTTTGGTATTCTTAATTGGAGGTACACTAAGACCCTACAAAACGACTTTATATTTCAATGAACTACACCTTGATTGACTCATACTGTCAGAAGAAAAGTAGTGATGTATGTATCTCTTTTTATAGGCCCAATAAAATTTTCATATTATATTTTACTCTATATTTTCCAATTCTAGGGGGACTCCCACCAATTCATGTATGATTTCCATCCCTTTATCGTTTTATTAGTGTCTATCTACCTACTATTAAATTTTATACACCATAATATTCAAATATTCATTGATAATATTTTATATATTTTATATGAGTCATGATTACAATTTAAATAGTATTTATAGTGATGTATAGATCACCTATCCTAGACCTGGACATGAATCCTCATGCAATTTTATCCACTTTAATGCATTTTCCCTTTAATTTAACTAGTTATCTTTATATTAAAATATTCTTACTACCTTTATTTTTCTGTATTAAAAATAGCAAGTATCAAGTATTTGAAAAATCATGAAACATTTATTGATATTTGTAATGCGTATGTATAATTCCAAGAGACGCTATTTAGAACAGTGATTGTACATGTACTATATATCCAAAGAAATTATATGAAAAAAATTCCATACATTTATGTCAAGGAAGTAACCCACTAACCCCATACATCTTTAATAAAATTACACTGAAACCCGCTATTAATTTTTTTTTTATTGGCTATCCTTTACAACTCTACTTATGTATACTTTTAGTAGACCATTATTTCTATATAACCAGTGGTTATACTATCCTATGCAGGATCATCCCACTATTCGCGAATTCAAATGATGCAACTCTTTATTTAAATCAAATATTGATCCTTACACACATATATATATATATAAGATATTTATTAATTTATAGACTCTATTTCGTTATTAAATTCACATATGTAGTATTTCAAACAAGTGTACCTACAATTCACGTATATTAAATTATTTCCACAAAGTAAATTTCCACATTTCATAATTATGATCCTTGTTGATGAGCATAAAATACATATCAATTTGGTAAGTACATAATGACATTAAAATATGAGTTAAATTTTACTCCAAGTGGTATATCTCTAAACATAATGATTAATTTTACCTTGAGGTTCACTATCCAATGTCAAGTATATCATTTATGTAAATTAAATAATCTTCCACATTATGAGAATATAATATCAAACTATGTCAAATTTTTATATAATTAAAAAATAATAATTTTTTTCAAAGGTTCAATATTTTAATCTTAGTCTAATTGAATTGTAAGAATCTTTTAAATTTTTTAACTTCTAATATAAAGATACATTTAACTCCTTACTTTGATAACCCATAAAGGGTGACATGTTAAAAATTTGTGTCTTTCCCGGATAGGACTTTCCTTCCATGGAATATATAAAAATAAGAGAATAAAAAAAATATAATTAAGGAAAAATAATTATTTGGTTAAAAAACTTCAATGGGAGACTTGAAAAAAATCAATTCTTCATATTATTTCTCATTATAATAAAGATAAAATTTAAAATAAAAACAACATAAATATTTTAATGACTTAGTATCTACCTATAAAAATCTGATAAATTTTCATTACAATTGTAATTAATTAAAAAAAAGTTTATATCTTTCTATTCCCTAGATAAATTGATTCAGATATTTTGTTTTTGAAAAAAATGGTGATTTTTTGGGTACTTTAACCTGTCCTGAACATTAAACCATCAAGACAAGAATCTTTCATAATTTTAGTTATTTCGAGTTATCACCGCTTTATAAAAAATACCTAATTATTTTAAAGTATGAATTATTTTTCTACTTACATTACCTTTGGATATTAAATGGTTTTTTGTATTAGATATGTTTTAGGGGGGAGGGGAAGGTTTTTTTAGGGAAGAAGGTGCCCATGATGGAACTTCAATCTTGAGAACTGAGGTTAATAGGTTTCTTATAGTCTGGTACTAAGTACCAAATAGAAACAAGAGAAGGGGGATATTAGAGAGAAAACATTGTGTTTGTGGTTTCCATATGGTGGGTACCTAGTAGGTTACCAAATACCCGGTGAATGATTCCTAGGAACTGAGTGGGTACCATGGATATTTTTTTATTTTAATAAATAAAATTAATTTTACAATTATTATAATTTTAAATAATAGGCACCCTTAATTATCTCCCTGAAAATCACCCAATCCCCTAACATATCTCATTCTTTATACTTCCTATAATGATTGATATCAATTGTTTATAGCCATATAAAAGTCTTTTTAATCCGAGGTAATAACTATGTGTGTCACTATCAATACACTCATCTATATTCAAGAATTTTCATGTTATTCCACAATCCCTTGACAGACATCCAAAAAACACGGGGTTTTAGGGAATATATTTATTTGACATGAGTTATATAATGATATATAATGACTGGGATTCTATTTATTCTAGATAGGTAGTCACTGGGCTTTTATATCAAATTATATTACTTTCACACTTATTGAATGATAAGTTGGAGGCACTGACCATGTGTACATCCCCTAACACTGATTTCCAATTATTTATTGGACTTCAGTAGTGCTTTTAAGATCTAATTGGTCGACTAAAGATTCTATTAGAAATTTGTAACATGTCTATCACCATATATGACCATGCACTATCATTAATAGGAAAATAAAGTTTGATATAGAACCCATGAAGGGTTTTTATAGGTTAAATTTGACAACATCAGACTTTTGGGATGTCGTAAGCCATTCCAGAATGGGAAAATATTTGATAATTATTTGTGAGATGAGTTAATTAAACTATAATAGGAAGTCTGTGATGGGTAAGTGGCCTTTTAACCCATATCATTGGCTTGGATATATGTTACCTAGTGTTTTGTAGGAGTGATGACTCATTCACCAAATTTTGACTGACCAGTGATGCGTTATTTACAAGACATTATGTTATGGTTATATATTTTCCACTCCATGGGGGTTATGAATTAGTGGTGATTGATTATACTAAAATTATTTGTGATATTGTTATTTATTACAACTTTAAAAGGTTTGAGATATATCCTTAAAATTGTGGAGGTGTGGTGGTGATATTTATTCCACTGGGAGGATTTGTGAAAATGATATATCATTAAGTATAGTGATTAATAATGGTGATATATATTACCCATTGAGGATATGTAGAAGTAAGATTCAATTCAAATTGGGAATATTAGTTTTTGATGCATAATTTACCATTAAAATATGGGGAATTGATGTATCAATCCCCATAGAGATTTGGGATAATGTGACTTCACTCACATAGAGGATGTAAATGGTGGTACATTTATCATATTGGGTTTTGGGCATGCAGATAACTCATTCAACATGGTTTATGAGACCAAAAGTGTTGGATCATTTTCTAATAATGTGTCTTCATAATATGGTAATATCATCCCATTCAAACACTTGATGAATCAGATATGGGAATAATTTCTTTAAATGTGAAGATCTCTATGTTGAAATAGACTATTTATTTTCTTATTTTTTTATTAATTAAAATAATGAAATCAATAGTAATTTCTAGATTTTAATGGGGAAACAATTGGAGGTAGCCTAGAGAGTTGTATTCAAACTATGATTTTCCATCACAGGGTTTATTCATATTTCATGGCAACAAGAATTGGTAAGTCTAAGGGACCTATGATTGATTATTGAGGAAGATAGTTAGAGAGGGAAACATGAATAAGAAGATACTTGAAATAAATTTTAGAGTGTTATTTATCCTTTGAATATTTTTTATTTCCATTAATATGATTGACCCATGGTGATATTATATTTTATGTATTCTTGAATGAAATTATATCAATGCGATTCTTTTTATAGAATGTTATCCCAATTACCAATCTGGTTGGCACATATTTATAATATATATGCACTATTTTTGTTTTTCATCATTATATATTAAAGCTCAATTAATATATATTTATTTTTTCTTGATTCCTAGTATATAATATTCTAACAATAATCTTTAAACCCCCAATTCTATATTGTAGCATTTTATATATGGGGAGGTGCACCTGATGTCACATGGCCCCACCTGTGTAGATTCCATCCATGAAATCCTCTGTGGGATGTCACAAGGTTATATTAATGCCTTATTCTAGTGTTCCTTAAACATTAGGATATTTACATAGAGATAATATGTAGTTTAAAAATGTGATATTCTATATGGATTTTAGTAGATAAGCCATGTTTGGGATAATCCAAATTACCCGAGATGAGATCATGTTTCATGGTTTTAGGATGTAATGTTTTAATAATTCTATGAAATATATTATTCAATATACTATTCATCATTGACTCTTAACTTGAGGATAAAATATTCATGTGTCTAAGTATAATTTATGTAACATAGGATCCTGATGACATTCCTATCACTGAATGCACTTTATATTTTAAATACAAAGAAAGGTTTAGTTATTTTATATAAAAAATATATTATATTGTTTTTTTGTTTTAGAATATTGGTGGACTGCTACATGATCAAACCATTTATATAGGGTATTTCCCTAGAATATAATGGTTAGTCATGGGAAAAATATATGATTATAACTAACTCAACTGTGTTTGGGATACGATAAATTCAAGGTGAAGCTTCAAGACCCTTCTATTATTATGTGTGCTGGTATAGAGTGGTAATATATGTTTATTGTAACTTTTTTCTCTAATATGTTATTTCAAGGTTTAAAATATATATGTTTAAAGCTTTTCATTTGGAATATTAGTGATATACCTCTAAAATTGACACCAATTGAGTTAGCAGAAGAGGGGATGGGAACTCCCTAGTGGGGGTCGAATTAATACCATATTTTACACCTAAACATCATATTGATATATAAATCTTAGAGATTTTTATTCATGTATTATAATTTGTGGGACATAGGGAATTAAAAATATGGTTTTCCAAGTCATACCAATCTAAGAGAATTCATTTATAATTTCTATGATCTTATAAGAGATAGTGTTGATAACCAGTCTCCCTGTTTTTTATTTATCATATAGAAACCATTTTTGACAAGATAGACACACATCTAGAGTGGATGAAAATTCTTTCCACTGATATATTTCGTGGTTTACCCATGTTTTGGTAGAATATTCTTATTCATGGTGAGTAGAATATTGGTAAAATATTGAATAATTCCCATTCATTTCATAAAGTAGTATTTTGACCATACTTTAATAGAAGTTAGGGATATGAAATTCATACACCTTGTTTTGAAATGCTTGTCAGCTTTGGAGTACATCACTAATTTTATAGATTTATTTTACTTAATGACCATATTATTTTAAGATTTAGGAGTTTTTAGGATGAAATGATGAATTCCATTTGATCCGAGAAAAACAATTTCTATATAAAAACATTTTTTATGGTTGTGAATGTCTCCCTAATCTAACATATGATCCTTTTTAAGGGAATCCCATTAGTGAAATATGATTTTTATATTTTTGATAAAAATGGGCATATTATTTTATAAAGTGGAAATATATTAATTATTTATACGTCAGTAGATATCATACTTATCGAGTTAGTGGTTTATCTATTCTTCTAAGAGAGAAGGATATTTTCAGAGATAATAGAGTGTGAATCATGGGAATTTATTACATGATTGAGAAATAAATCCAAATAAGTTTTATTATTTTGGAGATAAATGGAATTTATAGATGGATTTGCATATTTTACCATGATTGAATATTGGGCATGGTTCTAGATATCATTAGGGCTTTGAAACTAGTCTGGTAGTTCCACATCAATTTCGTTTTTGGAGTTCCATTGACTATTTGGTTCATAGGGGAATATGTAGTTCTCTGGGGAAGGGAAACATATCTAATTGTGTGATTCCCCTCATTGAATTTATTTTATTCGAACTATTTGTTAATATTTATTCCATTCATCCAAATTATGATGCTTTTAGTGAGGTTTTATAAAAGGATTGAGGTATGATTTGAGGGGTATCCCCCATAGAAACTATTTTATTCAATATGGGTGATTCACACTTATTAATGTCTTCACTATTTTTAATGATCTCTAGTTTCTTATGGGAAATATATATTGAGTGATATCTATCAATACATGATTAGGGGTGTTGTATGAGGTAATTCATATATGTTTAAATATTGTTACTTCGATTATCACATGTATGATTATATGAGAATTCATCAGACTAGAGATGTGTAGTTTCCATATCATCAATATAATGGGTTTTGAAGACATTTTGTGGATAACTCATATAATATTATATAAAAAATATATCAAATAAATCTATCAACGGTGATTGGTATACTGTTATAAATTTTGGGTATTTAAGGTTTGTCTTTCTGGAACTAACCATGGGAAAGTGTGGGTTATGTTAGGACTACATTTTGAACTTTTTTGGGGGAGAGGAGAGAAATAATTTGGTTTTACTCCAATAGTTGAACAGTTTCAATATGTTTTCCATGTATATTTGATTGGGTTTTTAACAAATACATAAATTTAGTTTTTTATGGAGATAATTATAGGTAAATATTCCATATTAATTCCAAAAAATTTGATATATGATAAATATCCTAGAGAGTAAGTGTTTAACAATAATACATTGACTTATGGTGGTTCATATTCTTGAGTATGTCCCCTCAGCGTGAAATAATCTTATTCTATAAGAAGAATTCTTGGAAATTATACTTATCTATGGATAGCTAGAGGTTACACATAATGAGGTTAAAGAACCTGTATTTTCATCCTCATAAATATATGGGATATTACATTTAATAAGGTGGGGAAAAAGATTTCTTAAATATTGATCTAATACTTTTGTATCCTTAGCTGTATGTGAGGAAGACAAATACTATTTAGGTTTATTTTGAGATGAGGTATGTCATTTTTGATTATACAGTGACACCCTTAGTTATAATGATTTTTTCATCTATGTTCACTAATCATATGAGTTGGGTCTTCTAAACATATGTTCAGTCATTATTATTCTTCTTTTTGAAAGATATTTTTATATATTAATTCTTTGTAGGACCATTATTTTAATATAGATATTGTCTTGTGGACACCCGGGGAGTATTTATTTATAACGAGCTCTCAATGTGTTATTTGATGATTAGATACTTATGAATTATAGGTTATATTATATTAGAGGTTGGAATATTGGGGCAATTTAAAAACTTTGACATATTTGATTCATAGGTTACACCCAAGAAGGTTTTTGATATTTAAATTTTTATAAGTTTGGTAGGCTAATACATGATAATTTTCAAGAATTATTCTAGTTTACAATATATATGGAGTCTCTGACAAATAATGAGGTAATTTTAATGTGTTTTTAGTATTGTGAGAGATATATTCATGAGTGAAAAGGGAGGTTTATGTCTCTAACGATATTGGCCACACATTATTTTGGTAAAGATTATACATTTTAACTTGGTACTTTTATAGTTGGACATGGAGTTGTTTTCGTATAAGATGGATGTGTAATCACTTATGGGTCTTGTCAACTGAGTTATGAGGAGCTAAACCACCCAATGCATGATATATTGGTATAATAGGTATTTTATAGTTTGAGGGGTATGAATCACTACTTTTGGGTAAGTGGATTGTGGTACATACCTCAAGTATATATTCTAGATGTGTTACAAAAACATTAGGAAGCAGAGGTGGGTAGATTATCTTGAGTTTTCTAAATTCGTTATGTATTATCAACCATTGAATTGTTAAAAAATATATAAAGTATTGAATAGAATGGATCATAATTAGTTTGGGTAGGAGGATAGTAGTGAGTGGAAGCTGATAATCATATTGTTTGAGTTGCAACTCAATGTCTTTTTGTATTAATGAATGACTATTCTGACTTCCTAGATAATTTACTATATACTCTTTGAGAGGGTGAACTTTACTCATATATCTCATTAAATTCACTTTTTATGAGGGAAAATATATATTATGGGAGGTTTCCACTAAATTAGTTCAAGGATAATGATTATATCTTATACATTTGGGGTCTTATGGTTTCCATGATATATCATGAAAATAATATAAAATATTAGTTTCCGTAGATAAAGTATGAAGTTCTTCTTTAAATACAACAATAATTTTTTTATGAAATATTTTTTGGAATAAAGGAAATTTCTTCAATAGTTTTCATAACACGAAATAATGAGTTTGAACAAATAGAAATATACTACTAATTATATAAAAAACATGAACTTTATAACTTAGTGTTTAGACATGGTTTCATGAATATGAATAAAAATATCTTAAAAATTAATTATAAGGTATTTATATGATGAAATAATATTGATAAATAATACTTAATTTAAAGTAAATTATTTATATATTTCGAAAATACAATTTTCTCATAAAATGTTTTTATTTTATTTTTTGAAAAATAATAGAAGTATTTTTTTCTAGTTATTGATTTTTTAAAAAATAAAATTAATTTTTTAAATATACATTCCAAATTTTTTTTGAGTGATTTTATGATAATTTTATGCAAATAATATTTTTTCCACGAATAATACAAAATATTTATTTTTATTAAAAAAATATGTTTTTATTGAAGTATTTACAAGGTAAATTTTATTTTAAGATGGTTTTAGAAATTTTAATTAGTTCAATTTTATATTTATGAATCCAATTTATTTAATTAGAATCAATTTAATTTTTAACTTTTAATCTTAAACTTTTTATACTTATGAAATGTTTCTCTTTTCAAAACACCATTTTCATCACGTCTATAGGTTTTATTTGAAATTTAATTTATTACACATACGTGAATTAAATTTCATTAAAATTGAATAAATATTTATAATTATAAATTTTTATTTTATATTAATATTTAAAATTAATTTTTGAAATAACTATTATTGAAAATAAAATAACTTAATTATTGTAGTTAATGTTTAAACGAGGTCTTGCACGTTACAAACACACGCGTTACAATTAATTTTAAACACACAAATGATATTTATTAAATAAATTATATTTCATATTTCTTATATGTGGTTTTTAATTTTCTAATAATTATTATATTAATTTTATTTTTGGTGGATAAATTAGCCAGGTATATAAAAACAGACTAGTTACCATAGTGAAATTTGTAGTGGAAAAAATGAGAAAACTTAAAGGCTAAGGAATAGAATGTTTAAAAATAATGTATTTTATTTTTATAGAGGTCTTAATCGACCTATATTAACTAAAATCCATTATTTATATATTCTGGAGGCACTTGGGGGGAGAGTGACTTCCCATTATTGAATTGTTTTGGGTACTTACAAAAATTCCACTCTTCCTCAATAATAAAAGTTCACTTACTCCCCAACATATTCACACCTATTAAGCCATTTATTTCAACCAAAACCAACCAATATACATCCCCAAAATCCATATATGAGTTCTAGAGATACAATTTATTCCAAAAGTCCGACCATTGGGTCCTTAACAAGCAATTAAAATAGGGGTTTTCTATGTAAAGATGATCATCATCACTAAAATATTTCTTTTAATTATTCCCTTACCAAATTCATTAAGGAACCAATAATTCTTATATAATATCAAATATATATTATTTAATTATATTTTATTATGTTTATGGAATAAACTATATTCATCTCCTCTTACATCAAGTGTGAAACTAAACCATCGATCATGTTTTCGGATGACTATCGCCTCCAAAACCGATGTACTTATTTTTCCATCACCACATCTCATGACTAGATATATTTATGGATTAGACTTAGGTATATGATATTTAGGGAATAATTATACTTTAATTAAAATATCTCATACACCTTTTCTCTTTCCATACTGTGGGTGTATAATAATATCCTTCATGTGTACGACGGACTACTACGTCATGAAGTGATGTGATTCATTATTTTTTTATGCCCAACATAGAAGGTAAAAATGACAATTTTAATGAAAATATTTCATAAATATGGAATAAAAAATACTATGTATTTATAATATACTATTTCACTTTACTTCATTTCTTGAATCAGTTAATTGGATACAATGATCATGAATATGTACGACCTACCATCTCCATGAACATTGTAATAAAAATTCTATATCTAAATTTAATGGTTTATTATAAATAAATTTTTAGTGAATATATATATATATATATATATATATCAATTTTATCATTCTTTAGATGATAGATCCATGTTAAATTTAAAATTAAAGAATGTACTAAACGGAAACAAAAATGAAAAATGAATCACTTATTACCTAAAACCGGATTTTAATGAAGAGTTTAATTAATGTGTAAGAAAAGGTAAAAAGTAAATCTTTTAGGAAATGAAATATATTAATATGTATCTGGAATATATTTATGATAATACAATATTTATTATAAATTAGTATAGATGGTGTATGAAGAATTTATAGACCCAAGGTAATGGATTTGTAGTCTCTCATTTATTCATGGGAGACTTGTGCCATATTCACCAATATTTAATTCTGTGTGGGTTATATACTTACAATTTTATATTCTAAACCATGAATATATTTATTTTAATTATATTTAATATTTCATTTTATGTTATTATTTAATGTTCTAATGATTCAAAAGACTACCAAAGTGGCTATGGATTTTCATCTAAGTTTTATTTAGGAGTAAGAGATGCCTTATACACCAATTTTTTCTTTTTTATGGGGTATATATATCACATTAATTTGTTATTTGATAATTATCATGATAATTATGGGATATTAATATCCATTTAAGTTGTTCCATTGATGGGAATTATGATTTAAAGTATTCCAATGTAGGAAAATATTAATGTTACAATCTCAACATTTTAAAATATTATTTATGATATGATTATATGGTTTATATATAATAATATTATTCTAAAAAACATATTTTTTAATTATATTTTGTTTATGAATATAAAATAATTTTTTTCCTTTCATTTTACTCTCTTAACGTATTACATATACAAAAAAAAATTACAAAGAAAAACTAACTTTATGTCTATCTTTAGACATTTTTTTCTTACATGTAAATGTTTTTGAAAAATGTTTTAATGAAAGTTTCAATTGTTCTATAATGATTTTTTGAATAAATTTTTACACATTTTTTAATTTATATATTTTTTCAAAATTATTTTTAAATTATATTCCAAATAAGGAACTTTTTTTATTTATCGAAACGTGAAAGAAATGTCAATTTTAACTTCAAGGATGCAAATTAATTTTTTCCATAATGACCAATAAATAAATAAAATATTCCATTATAGGTTTCCAAGTTTATTTTCAGTTTTTTTAAATTATTGTTTTAAAAAAATTATTTTCGAAGTGGAACATCTATTTTATTGAATAAATGTTCTAATTTAAATTAAAAAAAACATCTAATATGACATATTTTTATGATATCAAGATTTAATGGGGATATGATAAACTAGTGAAATCGATATTATTTATTTAGATGGTTTATGATTATGATGAAGAGGTCTTTATGAAACCCATTCCTTTTCTATGGGTTATGCTATGAAAAATTGATGTGATGATTATGAGACCTACTACTTTTCTATAGTTTATTCTATAATAGAATATTTATGAGACCCTTTTTCACATCAGGGGTAATGATATGATGAATGTTTTATGATCATGTGGAATACTTATGTGTGCCTCTCATTATGTGACAATGATATCATTATAACATAATGTAGTGGATACTTTATAATCAAGGATGGTGGTCATATTTTTACCAAGGATGGGTGTGAACTATATCCCCCTCTAATGTATTGTGTAATGTTTTATATCTCTTGAGATAATGATGAGAAATTGGATGATGTGATTGATTCAATATGGGATACATGCCATTGTGAGTTATCCAATACGAGATATGGGTTATTATGCTTGATCCATTTTGAATTGGGAAATAAGTGTTGATTCATAAACCATTTTGATTTGGGAAATAATTTTTGTAGGATAATCCATTATTATTTGATGGTCTTAAATGTTTAACTTGACATATGAAATGGTTTTATATAACTACAATGGTTCAACATTGATGTGACATGAAATTATGGTTGATGATTGATGTTTTATGATTTATCACACTTCTGATTCATGTATTTTGGAATGATAATTTTTTCATTCAAAGGATCATGTTTATGTTCCATTATAGATGGAATATAAAATTGTTAATTTATATTCATAATATCACATCCTTATTGTTATCTTATGCATTATGTGATCATCAATATATATCTCCCATGATTATTATTACTAGAAATCTATGCTCAAGCTTTCCTTTTTTACTTTTCCCTGGGTTATGAAGAAAGATTTATGTTGGATATGTCTATAAAATATACTAAATAGTAAGATAATAATGGGATATTTGTAATATCTTTAAAAAAATAAAAATATTGTGTACCAATTCTCCAAAAACTAAAACATTAGTTTCATGAAAAGAGTAATTATAACATGTATTAAAATTTCAACTATTAATATATAATATCAATTTATGAAAATGTAGAGTCATTATAGTTGGTATCATAGGAAGAGGAAGGGAACCAATCCTTAGGAACTCTCACACATGAACATTGGGTGAAGCATGACCCTCTTCCCAAGGAATTCGTGGGGAAAGGACCAACACTAGGGATGTTTCTAAGAGTCCTACCTAGGTGGTATAGTCACCCATATAGTTTTATGATATGTATCATCTATAAACAACTAGAATTATATCAATACTCATGTAGTTGATATCAGAGTAAGAGTTTAGATAACGTTTGTAAACTAGGAAAATAAAAAATTAGTTATATACCTAGGGATATATCTATGGTTATGTATAACGATATTCTTGAGGATATTTTTAGTGATAAATTAAAGAATATAAAAATGTGTCAAAAATAATTTTTGCGATAGAGAAGTTGTTTACCAGAAATTACATCTCTCTGTGGATACCACAAGTGGAAGTGGATTTGGAATAGTTGTAGATATTAGTGATAACTCTGAAATAGGAACATTGAGATATACTTGATCACCTCATAGTGTATTAAAGCAGGCCTTGTTTCAAATTTTTTTTGACACTCTAAGAATATATGGTTTGGAAATTCATAAAATATTTAAAAATAATCTTGAAGGATTTGAATAATGACCAAGAGTGACCTAATACATGAATAGTTTTTGATATATGGAAAAGAAGATGTCATGATTTAGAAATATTATAAATGTTCATTCATGATTATATGGCTTCACGATATAATCATTGTTAATAACAGTATCTTTTATCTCTTTTAAGTTAATGAATGAACATTGAATGAAATGTATTAATGATGAATGTGAAGGAAAATACGATGATTATCTTCCATAATAAATCAAATGTTATGGGATTTAGAGTAAAAATTCACAATGATAAGAACATACCAATTTCCCAATAAATGAATCACACTATGTTTAAAAATGAGAAAAGGATGGAAAAATGTTTTATTTATTCCTACACGAGGAAACACCGATATTATTTTAGTGGTTTTACAGATCCAATAGTTTCTAGGAAGTGGATCAGTACCATTGAAAATATATTTTCCATTAAAAAGTGTCTATAGCATGTAAAATTCAGAATGTGTGGCATGTTGATTGGAGGAAGAGATCATATGCGTAGGAACAAAGATAATATGCAGATCAGATAAGAAAATGGTTTTCGGGAGACTTGTCGTTCACGTCGGTAGAAGGATCAGTAAGCAGTGGAGGAAGTATCAAATCAAATACTTGGTAAATATCGATTCAGCAGATTAGGTAGGTATTTTTTCCTATATAATATTTTCTAATACCATCAATTACTGTGGATATTGAACATCATTATAGAATATATTTTTCTCGAGAATTTCAAAGAAGTCCGAAATTGGTTCGCGTTGAGTTGTTTACGAGGGTTTATAACCCATAATGGATGTCTGATAAGCAGAGAGGAAATTTCGGTACATAGAAGGCGTTATCTTGGTATGTGGAGGTGGATTCTCTGCTACATGAGAGGGAGAATTCTGTAAGTGGTATGCGAAGGGGGAGCTACAGTACACAAAAGTGAAGAAAGTCTGTGGATGAAGGGCGGTTCACGACCGTGGTGGCGGTGCATGAAGTAGGTGTCATGTGTACCAAACCCGATACTAAGTACGTGAGATATGAGAATAGATAATGATTTGCACAAGGGAGATTGTGAAAGCTTTGAATCTATTTTTGAAAGTATTTTCCGGTACCTAGATTTACTCGGGAATGTGGACTTCATCTAGGAGTGAAAACAGAACATCAATAGAGAGTCTACCTATAGTTTAGGATACAAGAATTCAGGCAAATGAAGGGATGTACATGTCCATAAACTGTGTTTGACCAATAAGTCCAAAAACTATGTCTGGATTTTTTTTTGCAAGAGTAGTGAGCGAAGTTAGAGGAAGAAAATGACCCTTTCCACTTGTAGTGAGCTAGAGAAAGAGGCATTGGGAGTGACCCTTGGGAATACAGTGAGTAGACCCTAATATTTGTAAAGGGAGTGTTCCTGGTCATAGAAGATCAAGCCCAAACATTGTACTCATTATTGGCAGTGAGCCTTAGTTAATTTGGTACATCAGCACATTGTCATTGTATGCTCCTTGGACGTAGCCCTATATGGGTGAACCAAGTAAAAATCAACGTGTCCTATGCTTTATTTCACATCTATTCGTATATTTCTATGGGAGGAAGAGAGAATTTAGTTTTTTAAAAAAATGACACAACATCTGAATGAGAAAAGGTTTTAATTTGGTATACCCGAATTCACCCCCTCTTAGGGTATTCGACCTAGTAGACCTAACAAAAGTGGTGCTAGTTTATGATATAATTTTTCAATAATTACTTTTATTGTATTCATTATAAAAATATTTAGAATCAATTCCTTGAGGTTAAGTAGAATTATGAAAAATACATTTTTATATATGGGGAAAAGTTTACAAGACATGTGCGGTATTCTTCTGGTATTTTTTTCCAACCTGAAAGTAAGGATGATCAATTCTTCATTGGCCCAAAACCATATCTCTGAAATGTGATTTCGATAATATAATTTAGTGGATATGAATAAATTATTCTTTGTTCACTAAAGGTGGAAATATAAATAAGATATTCCCATCATTCCAATGGATTTTATTATAAAATAAAGAATGATTCTCATGAAAACTCAAATAAATCATATGGTTAAATGGTATTCCAAGAGTTTACATGCTAGATATGCGAGAATAAATATCAAGGGAGATACATGAATAGAAACAGTATGTGATTTAAATTTGGAAGTGTGGGTTATAAATCCCATTAATATATAAAGACAATGAATGATTTGTTTAATGAAATGGAAGATAAAAAGACACCCACTAATGTACCATCCACGATAAAATGCCTCAAATGAAAGTATTTTGATTATTATGTGATTCAAAACCCCAATCCAATGACCCATGATTATAATAAGACACAATATCCTATAAAGAGAACATGAAAAAGTAAATTTAATTCAGTCACAGAATTTGAAGTGAATCAAGATAAATAGGGAAAAATTATCCTCTACTCTTAGTTGGGAATTTGATGTCTCATTTTGTATATAGAAGCAATATAAAAGTCATATTATTAATTCCCTATTGAATTTTGATTTGATTTTAAGAATTTACTATATCCTTATATATTAAATCCGGAATAATGAATTCAAATTTATATTCTATCAGTGAAAGGATGAACCCAACCTTTTAATGGAATGTTTTTTCTAAGTAAAGAATTATTTATGTAGTGAAGGGTGGATTTCCTTTTTTGAATCATATATGTCTCCATGTAAGATTAAATTATGAGTTATGGATACCATCTTGGTTTTAACAGTTTAAGTTTGGTCATAAGTTCAACATATTAGATAATAAATTTTTATGTTTTATATGATGTTAGTTTATCAATATTTTAGATATTTTGTGAGTCATTTACAGAAATAAAACCATTTAGTTTTTATCATGTTTTATTAGAAATTATTATTTGAGGGGGAATGAATTTTTTTTGTGGAAATAATATTAATGTTTTTTGGAATCCTTTAGGGTTGATATTATATTTGATGCTGATGTAATTATGGTTTATTTATTTTTTGGAACATTTCTAAAAATTATATTAATATATTTTTGGAAAAAAGATAACCCATATTCTATTAGACAAACCATCAAATTCAGAAATTCCTTGGACCCTGAACCCACAACCAGCAGGTGAAAAATATTTTTCTCCTACCACTGGCCAATATGAAATATTATTTCTTAATGGATTTCATGAAGAGAGATATCATAGATCTAGTATCTAGGTTTTTGGTATGTTAGCATGATAATATTGAAAGACAAACTTCTAAGGGTATTCTACCACCATTACCCAAACCAGAATGGTAATGGGAAAATATTACCATAAATTTTCTCTTGAGACTCCCAAAAACATCTAATAGGAAAAATTCTATATGGGTTGTTATTTATTTCCTTAACAATTAGAAACACTTCATTGAAATATTAAATGATTTCTACCTAAAGCGACCTTCTTGAATATACATAAAGCCAGTGGTAATGTTTAATGGAGTACCACATTCTATTGAATATTATCCGTATTTGAGGTTTACATAGAATGTCTAAAAATCATTCATAAAATAATTGACTGAGAGTTGATTTTTAGTACTATGGTTCATCTTAGATATTTGGTAAATATAAGAGAATAATTAATACCTAGAGTACATTCTTTGATATTGTGTTATGGATTTGAAATTTGGTTGGGATCAAAACCATCCCCAACATGAGGTTTCTTACAAAAATAACTCTCACTAGAGCATTAATATGCTTCCTTATAAAGACCATAATTGAAATAAGTGTAAAAATATAATATTTTGGGACATAGTTAGAGAAAGAATGCTATTGGGAGATGAACTATTCAAGGAAGTAGTAGATAATGTTAGATCTATTTATCATCACATCAAGGCTACACAGAGGTTTTTGAAATGTTATTATAACATTCATCACCATATCAAGAGTTTGAAGTTGTTGAGATGGAGTTTCTATGAATTTATCTATGGTTGAAGGTAATGAGATTTATAAAGAAAGGAAATATGATACATTGGTATATTTCCCCCTTTAAGACTCCAGAATGGGTTGGGATGGTTTCTTATCCCTTTACAGTTCCACCAAACCTCTCTCTAGTCCATTATGTGTTCCATGTATCTCTCATAAGAAATTATATACATGACCATTTATATTTAACAAATTAATAGTTCAAACAATAAGAGTAAGATATTTCTTATGAGGAATATCCAGTCGAGATTTTGGATCCTAGATATAAATTGTTATGAAGCAAGACCACTCACCAGTTAATGTTTGTGGAAGAAACCACCAATTTGAAAAAGCCCCATGAGAACCTAGGGATATTATGAGTAGAAGGTTCCTCATTTTTCTATGATTAAGTGAAAAATTTCAAGTGATAAACTCATTTATAAGGAAATATAATTTAATACCTAGATATTTTATCAAATATATTTTTCTATTAAATTTAATTTTTTTGATAGGCTGCATTACACAAAACACCGAGTTTTAAATAAACACAAAATACTTTTAATATTATTATTAAAACAAGACCATTATATATTATACAATAAAATTTGATGCATGAATAATAAATAAAACATTTTAAAATTTTAGTATAATTATTTTATATAAAAAAATTATATTTATTAGTAGTACTTAATTTTTTTTATAGTCTTCATATGATTAGAAAACACTATTTTATTAAAAAAATGTTTTTATTTGACTAAATAATATTAGATTTTAAAGTTTATTTGGAAAAATAATATTAATTTATGAAATATACCATTACAAATTATATTTGAGTTAATTTTAGAGAAATTTTTCATAGATAAATTCTTTGATGAATAGTAAACAACTAATAATTTTTATAAAAAGTATAATTTTGATTTAAAAAATTTATAAGATCGATTTTCTTTTATTATAGTTTTTAGGAGTAAAATTAATCATCTATATATTTATTAATCCAAATTAGGTTATTTTAATCAATTTAAAATTGAATTTTTATATTAAACTTTTCTATAACTTTGAAACTTTTATTTTTGGAAAACCAATATTTCATCGTGTTTAAGTGTTTAATTTTAAATTAAAATTATTCCAATTAATTATATTGATTTTGATAAAATGTATTAAATATTTTTAATCATATTAATTTATATTTTATAATGATGTAAATATATTTTTTGTTCCTAAAGACTAGTACAAATAAAAAAAATTAATTACTCTAGTAGTTAATTTAAAAGAAGGGTTTTCACTTTGCATACACATTTTTTAAAATTAATATTGATCACACATTGGATACTGATTTATTATATTTTATTTAATATTTAGAAACATTAATCCCAAAATATTAAATAAGTATTATTTTTATTTTATTATTATTTGATTAATTACCTAGGTAAATTAAAAGAGACTAGTTACCGTGGTGAAAATTATAATTGTAAAAATCTGAAAACATAAAAGATAAGAAATAACAAGAATAAAAAATGTATTTTATTATAGTTTGGGAATTATCTACCATAAAATCCATAATGTATATTATTTATTTATTTTTAGGCACCTGGAATGAGAGTGACATCCAATTATTGAATAGTTTTGGGTATTTACAAAAAATGCCACTCCTCCTTAATTATATAATGGAACTTTCTCCCACCCTTGTTCCCAAATTTTAATCCCTTTGGTTTTAGAAAAAAAATAAAAACTTATAGGTCCAAAACATCCTTATCCATGTTATTGATATTTTTTATCCCAATATACTATCCATTGGGTCCTTAATAAGAGATCCAATTGAGGTTTTTCTAAGCAAAGTTAGTTGTCATATCTAAACAATATATTTTTACTTATTTTCTTAGTACCTTCATTAATGTCATAATAATTCCAATAAAATAACATAGATATATAACATAAAATATTACTTCATTATTTTCATATCATAAACCATATCTTTGTTCACTTCCATCAAGAAAGGAAAGCAAGTCGTCAGTCGTGTGTTTGGAAGACTACATCCTCACGAACCGATGTAATTCATTTTCAATCAACAAATATGTTTACTAGATAAAAGGATGGATTTAGAATAGGTATTTTTTATTTAAGAAATATTTATACTTAAAAAATTACTATATCTCATGAACATTCTTACTTAACATTCTATATGAAAATGATAACATTATTCCTGTGTATGACAGAATACCATCTTGCGATATAATGAGATTCATTATTCACATAAAATTTACTACTAAAGTAATAAAGAAAAGATCAATGAAAATAAATGAAATACATGGGATAATAATGATCCTCTGAAGTTGATATATGTTTTTTTAACTTTCTTTAATTTAATGTGTCTAGAAAATTGAATTAGTGTTCATGCGTACATACAACTTCTCGTCTCCAAAAATAATTTAATTGATTTTTTTCTCGGAATTTGATGGATTGTTAAAAATATATTTAAAATGAATATATATTATTTTTATATCATGGTTAATAATATGGATATTATGGATCCATTATCAATGTAAAAGGGACAAAAATAAAAAACCAGAACCTACATATAAAATGAGGCACTAATTACCCAATATTAGTTTTTGAAAAACAAATGTTAATTAATAGCTAATAAATAGTAAAACCTAATTATTATATTGTTTGATATATGTTGTAATGTTTCTGTAATAGGATTATAATAAAATATATTTATTATATATGTGGTTCAAGTGTGTATGAAGAAAGGAAAGAGACGAGGAAAGATATTTCTAGTTTCTCTTCTATTCATGGGAGACTAATTCCATATTGACCACTTATTTATTTTTGTGTGTGGGTATATACGTAAATTTTTAAATTTAATGTAATAAATAAACATAAATCAATGATATTTTATCACAACCTATCCCAGTGGGGCCCACATTGCGACTCCCCAAGCCTACCTCCAACAGGCCACGGGCTAGTGACTAGCGCCGAGTAGGCGTATCACTTACATGGGAGGAATTGTCGAAGTACCTATAAAAATGCACACATATCCAATCCCACAAATGATGAAATGAAAAGAAACATTAAGGAACAAAATGAATGCATACAACTAAACCCAACAAATAGAGTATGATGGGAAGTAAAGTACTGAATGTAAACTGGTCCACATTACAAGACCACAAAAAACAAGAGTCTAAAAACACAAAAGTTCAACCTATAAACACAAAGAGGTACTGGGACTACTGCTCTTAGCCGTAGGAACACCTCAACCTAGAAGGAAATCAGAAAGCTCAGTCTTATCCTGGTCTTCCTTGGACTCTGTCAAAAGGCTGCTTATTTGTAAAAGACATAACACATGCGAGAAAATCCTGTACATGGGTGATTATAACAATACATAGTAGAGAACTCGCAAAACCATAAAGAAATACACAAAATAATGGTACTATTATCTCTACATGGTATATATCTACCGAACATAAAATAGGTGAACCTAATCTGGATATACTAAAAAAATGAGACCTGTGGTATAGAGTCAAGACACAAAACTACATACCCACACTAGGGATTCCGTTTGAAGATTCTACGAAGCACTCATCCAAGAGAACTCAATCCATGAGTCTGATAGCTTTGATGATATCTATATGAGAAGAAATGTCCATTAGGAAAAGTCACGAGAGATAGATACACACATTCTAGGAGAACACGCTAATGAGTGGGTAAAGATCTCAATACACAAATGAGGATCACTAAAAGGACCTTGGAAGATACCATGAATCATTCGGATTCACTTGAAAAGTAGAGGATCAACGCCCTATGGGGATAGTTACGTTGATACCCAACTCTACCTAGGGTCAAGAATGGGTAGAGGATCATGCTTCAGGCCTCTCGGAGAGATACCTGACTCTAACATGAAAATTCCTCTAGAAGGGATCATACTTATGAAAAAGGAAACGGTACCCGACCTTCAGGGGAATGGGAAAAAGGGGAACTTACCCAAATGAAACATGTCTCTGATACAACAGACAAGAAGATCAATCCATGTACTAAAAAGTACATGGCATGTAGAGGGGTAACATGCCGGGTCCTCTGACCCTGGGTACTACCCGTGTACAATGGATTGTGTCTCCAGGCTTGTCATATAGAATTGTTAGTACACAATGTGTAGTACAGATCAGATGCTATTTCTGAGTAACTAGGGTTGGCTCCATGTACGTGGTCGTGTTCCTATACACGACTTTATCCTGTGTTTTCCGTACTGTGTAACAGGTACATGGGTAACCCGTGCAACTGGCCTTGTCTGGCCGTGTGGTGAAACACATGCTATGTTCTCAGCGGAACACTATGTGTCATCGCTTCATGCATCGCGGAACCCTGTCCACCGTGGAGTCGGTCCCATACGGCGTGTTCCTCAGAACAAATTCCGCATTCTTTAGAAATTTCCAGAAATGACACTCGCCACTGTTGCGCCATGATTTATACTAAAATTCTTGATCCGGCCTTCTGATCACCTCAAAACTCTAGAATTTAGGTTTCCCCGACCTTACAGAGCCAAACTCGTCATATTCAGGCCTCCGATCGGCCCTAAAAACGCCTTCTGATTCACCCCCATGAAGAACACTCGATGAATGAGAACTCCCAAATAGTATCGATTCAACTACATCCATAGTCGTTTCACCTCTACTAGGTCGTCATGATGTCAAATATCTAATTTTGGATCATTGCATTGTAAAATGGATGCACAATAATCTGTTGTTCATCACCTTGTGAAGAACATGAAGAACATAAGTAAAAATGGGGATGAAATCCAAAATAAAATCAAGGAACGAACCTCCACTGTTATTTGTCACGACATTGATCTTCACTATTTAGTAGGATAAAATGGAGCATAATCAAAACAACCAAAAAAATCTAGCATAGATGAATTTCCCATGACCAAACCAATAAAAACACTCACGTAAGAACGTGCATTCTACGGATCAACCCGTTCATGAGTTGATACGCGTTCATCTTTTAATTGAAGAACGTGGAAGAATTAAATAAAAATAACAAACCCCAACCTCAGTCTTCAACGAAGAAGGAGATCAGTCATTGGTCTTGATTCTATCTCGCTGCGCATTGATCCACATGTCATCGGTCATAAAAAATCCTCTATGGTTGGCTCCTCTCCAAAGCTCCTGAGGGTTTATGGGAAAACTCCATGGTTATGAGTGTAATTAAGGGATCCTGTGTATTTAAAAAAAATAATCATCACGTTATGGAAACATTTTAAAATAAAATATATTATTAATTTATTTTATTTCTTTTACAATGTTTCTTTTAAAACACCCAAAAAGTAACTTTTTCATCCAACCTACACCCGTCAATTTTAGGCCCTGCCTAAGGTAAAGTCGCTACTCTAAACACAATAGTTCTCTCAAATTTTTGATCCAGGCACCCGTTTAAAAGTTGTTCCACTTTTTCAGGAAAACCATTCACGCACACTGTTTAATGTTTAAATTAATTCAAACATTTATTGTGGGCATTCTGGGCCTCAGAATCACACAAAGTAGAAAGATATGGTCTTAAAATAATTCCATATAATATTTTAAAAATCAATACACGGAAAATACGAGACATTAAATTCTCCCCACTATGGGGCTTTGTGTCCCTGAAAATCCAAAATAAGGCTACTAAAAAAGATGTGGGTATTGGCCACAGATTAGAGCCTCCCACTCCCATGTGCTATCTTGAGGATTCTCGTGCTGCCACTGGATACACACCAAGGGAATCAATTACCCACTAAAGATACTCTCCTACCAATCCCCGATCTCCAATGGGTACTCAACAAAGGTCACTCAGACCTCGATGTCCATCTCACCCCAGCCGATGACGTGTGATGGGTCAAGCATGTACCTCCTTAGCTGTGACACTTGGAAGAAATCATGTACCCAATGCAACTATGGAGGTAGATCTAGGAGGTACACCACCTCGACAACTTTGTGTAGTATCTGGAATGGTCTGATGAACTTCATAGATAGCTTGCTGCCCTAACCAAATCTTTGCAACCCTCATCAAGGTGAGACCATAATGAAGACATGGTCTCCCTTCTCTAAATCCAGAGGTCTCTGTCGTCTGTCAGCATAAGAATTCTTCCATCTTTGAGTAGTTTCCATCTGCTCCCAGATGATCTGCACCTTCTCGATGGCAGCTCGCCCTGACTCTGGACCCATGAATGCAGACTCTACGGGGTCGATCCAACAACGCGGTGACCGGAAGGGTCTCCAATATAAGGTCTAAAACGGTGTCATACCAATGGTAAAGTGGTAGTGGTTATTGTATAGAAACTCCCCTAGTGTTAGGTGTTCCTCCCAAATATGACTAAAGTCTAAGATACATGCCCGCAACATATCCCCCCCAACCAGAATGGTTCCCTCAATCTAACCATCGATCTGGGGAAGGAACACTGTGCTCAAGCATAGATGAGTCTCGAAAGCCTTCTACTATCCCTTCCACAACCGGGATGTGATATGGGAATCACGATATGGTAAAATTTCTGAAGGAATTACATGAATATGAACTATCTCATGCACGTAGAGGCATCCTGATCTGTCTACAAAACTTTGCACTCTGGTATCCAGGAAGTGGGATGGCTTGGTGAGTCGATCAACGATCACCGAGATAGAATCATTCCCCTTGGAAGTCTGTGATTAGACCATCACGAAGTAAATCATTATTCCATACCACTTTCACTATGGAACTTACAGGGTGTGAGCTAATCCCATTGGAACCTAGTGCTCAACCTTCACCTGTTGGCACATAAGGTATCGAGAAAAAAACTCTGCTACTACCTTCTTCATGTCTGGACACCAGAACTATCATCATAGATCCGGGTACATCTTCACCACTCCCGGATGTACTGCTAAGGGGGATGTATTAAACTCCCCCAGGTCCTCTTCCTGCAATGGCTCTCGTACAACATTGTGTCATATTAAAATAAGTACGTGCTCCCCTTCTTGAAAATATCCATCTAGAATATATCCTATAGATAATTGAGCATCTAAAGCCTCACAGTCGATATCACCAAGCTGTGCCTCCCGATGTCGCTGTAAGAGTGGAGGGGTGACAACCATTGACTATAGGTAAGATGCATCGTCTATGTCCATGAAGGATAACTACAATGTGGTTAACTGCTCCGTCGCCTCACTCAAAAGCTATGAGCTCGATCTCCTGCTAAGAGCATCTGCTGCCTTGTTCCCCTTCCCAGGAGAGTATATGGTATCGAAATCATAGTCTAGGAGGAACTCTAGCCAACTCCTCTATCTCAGATTCAGATCCTTCTATGAGAAGATGTACTTGAGGCTCTTGTGGTCAGAGTAGATGATAAACTACTTGCCCATAAGGTAGTGTTTCCATTTCTTCAATACAAAGTCTACCAATACCAGCTCAAAATCATGGGTCACATAGTTCTTATCATGTGGACTAAGATGGAGTGAACTACTAGAAATCACTGCCTGTCTCTGCATTAGGACACAACCATGCCCAATCCCTAATGCATCGGAGAAAACTATGCACCTGACACACTAATCCGGTAATCTCAAGATCAGGCGCTCATTGAAATTTCCCTCAACTACTCAAAATCCTACTAGCACTTCTCTTTCCAAATAAGGGTTTTCCCCATAATGGTCAAGGATTTAATTAGTGGTAATATTATGGAGAAATTAGGAATGAATCTCTGGTAACATCCTAAAAACCCAAGGAAGCTCTGCACCTCCTTCACTCTCCGAGGTGGATCGCATGCTAACAATGACCCCACATTGGCTGGGACCAAAGCTACTCCATCAGCTGAAATGACATGTCCCAGAAAGTGGACCTTATGAATATATAACTGGCACTTCAAGAGCTTCCCATTAAGTTAGTGCTCTCAGAGTTCATCCAGAACCATCCACAGGTGTCTCGTGTGCTCCTCCTCTGACGCTGAGTACACAAGGATGATGTTGATGAAGACCACTACGAATCGGTCCAAGTATGGCTAGAAGATCTGGTTCATAAGTCCCATGAACAATGAAGGGGACTTTGTCACACCGAAAGGCATCACCAAGTACTCATTGTGACTGTAGAGGAATCTAAAAGTCATCTTTGGTATATCCTTGACCCGTACTCGTAATTGGTGATAACCTAATCAAAGGTCAACATTCAACAACCACTGTACCCATCTTAACTGATGAAAGAGGTCTTCGATCCTATCCAGTGGATACTTATTTCTCACCGTCACCATGTTCAAGAACTATTAATCCATGCTCAAAAACAAAATCCAATCTACCTTTTTGGAAAAAAATTCCAAGGCCGCCCATGGCAGAAAGGTAGTTCTAGAACATCTTCCAGAAAGACGTCCTCATACTCAGCCACTGCTGCTGGGAATTGGAAGTTCACAACATCAACCACCCTGAGGGTAAGGCTAGCCAACTCATGAGTGACCAAAAACACCCTCTAATGCATGATCCCATTCTATTCTACCTTGGTTTCCTTTTCTATGACAAAAGAAAACCTCACCCCATCACTGCCGACACACCATACCCTTCGCCTAAAGAAGTCAACCTCAACATGGACCAAAGATAAAAAATCCATACAGAAAATAACATAGTAAGGCCTCAACACTACCACCAAGAGGTTCCAACTAAAAATATCACCTCCAAGGGTAAGATCGAACTATCTGAAAAGGCGTCTGATCATCGAGTCTCCTCCCATAGGTGTCTCCATGCGTAAGGATTGAGTCAACGACTCTACCAAAATCTCAAGGTTTTTCATAAGACATGTGGCAAGGAAGGAATGACTGGCACCCGTGTCTATAAGTATGAAAACTATAATAGAGAAGACCTATATTGTACCTCGGATCATCCATGGAGTCCTTGGGTCGCACGCCTTGACCACAAGCAGTTGTCCCTGCCCCTATCCCCCAACTTCTTGATCCTGGTGCGGACCTCCTAGGGGTGGTTGTGGAAGTAGATCGAAGCATATGCCACCGCCTACAACTCTCTCTATTCTTATGACACATCCGCTGTTGGGAAGTTCTGTATGATCCACTCTCTACCTCTACCTCGGTGGTCCATCTGCCACCTCCTTGTCAGTTTCTCGATGGGTCAAACAATCTCTTGTGAGATAACCCCTATTGTCACACGAGTAGCATCACCTCTCCCTAGGCTGACTGGATCTAGCATGGGAGCCCTAGACTGCCAAACCCCGATCCTGGGTCCTCCTATGGAATCTCCCACATCGTTATCCCTGTGCATGACATCGGCTCTCAACTGGAAAGGTCTCCACACCATCCTTCCTACTGCTAATTGTCGTCAGCTGTATCCACTCCGCCAAGAAGCTCTTGACCACCAAGGCCTGCTCGTGCACTCCGACATTAGTTGTGATGAAAAGAGAAACAACACTAGATCCGATGTGCCATCATAGACCTCACTCAAAGGTCCGAGATCTGATGTACGGATCCCTGACCATATCCATCGAGTACCTAGAGAGGTTGGAGAACCTTTATGAATAGTCATCTACCGTCACACTGCCCTGCTGGAGCTGAAGAAGATACTGGATGCAGACTACTCTTATTGTAACTAGATTGAAATCCCCCCTAATGTGTCACTCAAACTACATCCATGAAATAGTGTCATCATCATGATTATGTGTGGTCAGACTCCACCATTGTCCCTCCGAACACTGAAGAAGGCTCTCTCTTAGGATCACCATCTGCTCTGCCGGTGTCCTCACGAGACGAAAAACTCTGGTCACTGCCTCATGCTAGTCCTCAGCCACCTGAGGGTCAAGCCTACCTCAGAACCTGAGGGGCCTCTGTCTCTGGAACTCATGGAGTGAGCTCAGCCTCTGCCCCTTCTCGTTCGATACTGCATGTACCACATGCTACTCCACTGGTAGTGGTATAGCACGTACACCACCTGGAGGTAACACCAGGGGAACTGGTCCCTATATCTAAGACTCATCAATGAGGTGGTCATCCTTGTGATCTCATAGCTGAATACTATTGGGTATGAATCGCAGAGGCATCCTTTATTGAATAAGATGTACCATGGTCAGAGTATATCTTGATAGCTGACACAAAGGACATGGAAAACACAACCCATTATTATATGATGCATGTACCGATATATTATTTCCCCCCACAACTAGTGTTTTTATGTAACGAGTCGAAAAGAAGGTTATCAGAGTCCTGGTGTGTTGATATGCCGGACACCCACACCAACACTAGAGTCTCTAGCCGGAAAGTAGATCACAAGAAACTTAACATTTTTCCCCCAAACCAAACTCACATACTCTTGGTTCTAAGGTAGAACCGACCACCTCTTATACCACTCTGTCATGACCCGGCCCAATGGGGCCCGACCTGCGACTCCCCAAGCCCGCCTCCAATAGGCGAGGGGCTGGTGACTAACACTGAGTAGGCATATCACTTACATGGGAGGGATTTCCTACATACCTATACAGACACACACATCTCTATTCCCAAAACTGTTGCAATTAATAAAAACTAAGGATCAAAATGAATTCATACAAATAAACCCAACCAACAGAGTTTTACGAGAAGTAAATTACTCAAAGTTATCTGGGAAATAATACAAACCCACAAAAAATAAGAGTCTAAAAAATAAAATGTACAGCCTATAAACACTAAGAGGTAGTGGGACTGCTACTCATAGTCGTAGGAGAACCTTGTCCAGTAGGGAAATTAGAAAGATCAGTCCTATCCTGGTCGGCCTTGGACTCTGTCAAAAGGCTTCTCATCTACACAATACACAACAGGTGCGGGAAAATCCCATGCAGGGGTGAGTATAAAAATAATCAATAGAGGACCCCAAAAACCACAAAGGAAAACCCAAAAAATTGTACAGTCATATCTACACAGTATATGTATACTGAACATATAATAGGTGGACCAAATACATATATAATCAAAACAAAGAATTATGGTCTAGAGACAAGTCACACAACTGCATAACCACACTAGGGATTGCGTTTGAAGATTCTATGAAGCACTCATCCAAGAGAAATAACTCGATGAGTTTGATAGGTCTGATGATGTCTATCCGAGAAGTACTATCCATTGAGAAAAGTCACAAGAGAAAGATACACTCATTCCGAGAGGACACAAATCTAATTGGGGAATGATCTCGACACATAGATGAGGTTTATTTGTAAGGCCTTGGTAGATACATTGACTCATCAAGATTCCCCTACTAAGTAGAGGATCGGTGCCCAATGGGGATAGTCACATCGATACCTGACTCTACCTAGGGTCATGAATGGATAGAGGATATCGCTCCAGGATTCTTGAAGGGATACCTGACTCTATCCTAGAATGTTTGGATGAAGGGATCATACTATGGAAAAAGGAAATGATGACTGACCATTAGGGGAACGAGAAAAAGGGGCACTAACCCAATTGAAACATGTCCAACATATGGTGGAAAACAAGATCATTCCCTATACTAAAAAGTACATGAAATGTAGAGGGGTCACACACCGTGTCCTTTGACCATGGGTACTGCCCGTATACAACGGTTCATGTCACCAGGCTTGTCATATTGAAAATTAAGTACCCAAAATGTAGTACATATCACACCCCGTGTCTGAGTAACTGGGGTAAGATCCATGTACGCGGTCGTGTGCCTGTATATGGCTTTATCCTATGTGCGTCATACCGTGTAACCGGTACATGGGGTAACCCATGCAGCCGACCTAGTCTCGCTATGTGGTAGAGTACATGGCTGTGTACTACATCCCATGTCTATGTATCATCTAGGATACACGTCGAGTTTTTTGTAAGGACCTTTATGATGTTTCTTAGGGGATCACTCTGTGTCATCACTTCGTGCATTGCGAAACCCTAGCCGCTACTGAACCGGTCCCACATGGCGTGTTATTTAGAATACACCCTGTGATCTTTGGAAATTTCCAGAAACAGCACCATCACCACCGCACCCTGACATCTCATCCAATCCTTTATCTGAAAACCCGATCACCTCAAAACTCTAGGGTTTAGGTCACCCCAACCTTAAGAATATGAATCCGTCAGTTTCAGGCCTCCAATCAACCCCTAAAACGTGTCTCGATTTACCCACATGAAGAATGCTCGAAGAAAGAGAACTCATGGAATGTGTCGATTCGTCTGCCTCCATCGTCGTTTCACCTCTTCTAGGTTGTCGCTATGTCTGATCTCCAATTTGGGATTGTTGCATTAAAAAACAGATGTGCAACAATCTGTTGTTCGTCGCCCCGTGAAGAACATGAAGAACACATGTAAACATAGGGAATAAATCCAAATGGAAATCGAGGAACGGACCTTCTCCGCCATTTTTCACATTTCGTATTTGTTCTCATTAGTAGGATCAAATGTTCTATAATCAAAAAACCAAAATAAATAAAAGCTAGCGTGGATTAATTTCCCGAGATCAAATCAAAAAAATCCTCCCGTAACAACATTCGGCTTGGGGATTAACCTGTTTGTGGGTTGATACATGTTCATCATTTGAGAGAAGAACAAGGAACAATTAAATCAAAATAACAAACCCCTACCACCGTCTTCAACGAAGAGGGAGATCGGTCATCGGACAGGATTCGATCTCACTACACAACGATCCACGCATCATCGCTTGTCAAAAATCCTCCAAGGTTGGATCCTCTCCAAACCTCCAGAGGGTTCTAGGTGAAAACTCTAGAGTTATGAGTATAACCCTAGGCTCCAGATTATTTAAAGAAAATAAGTGTCATTGTGTTTTGAAAACATTTTAAAATAAAATAAATTATTAATTTTTTTATTTCTTTTAAAATGTTTCTTTTAAAACCTCAAAAAATTAACTTTTGTAGCCGACATATGCCGGTCGATGTTAAACCAAACCTAAGGTAAAGTCACTACTATTAATGCAACAGAGCCCTCATATTTCTTATCCGGGCACCTATTTAAAAGTTTTTCCACTTTTTTAGGAAAACCGCTCGCACGCACTGTGTAATGTTTAAATTATTTCAAACATTTATCATTGGCACTCTGGGCCTTGAAATCGTACACTGTCGAAAGTTCTGGTCTCAAAAAAATTCCATATAATATTTTAAAAAATAATACATGGAAAATTTGAGACATTAAAAATTTAATATTTAATTTGGTGTTATTATTTAACGGGGCTTACGATTAAAGATATTATCAAAGTGGTAATGGAATTTCATATCACTTTTATTTCTATGGGGGGCATGCCACCTATTTTTTTTTGTGGTGTATAAACTACCCATGAATGTATATTATAATCCTTATAATGATAATTATGGGATATAAGTAAATATATAATGAACTTTATTTCATTAGGATTTTGATTCAAAAGATACCAAAGTGGCAATAGTTTAATGTTTCAATCTCATTGTTTAAAAAAATTATTTATGATATACTTGAAATGACAAGGTATCATGTTATACCTGTTAGGAAACAGAATTATTTTCTTATCCTATTGTTATTTCTCGAAAATAAATGTTTTCTTTCATTCTCCATTTTTAATGTATTAAATAGACCAAAATTATGTTTAAAGGAAAAACTGAATTTATTTCTCCCTTCATTATAAAATCCTTTTTATTCTATTTATATGTTTTATAAAAGTTCATTAATGAATGCTTGAACTATTATATAATTATTATTTTAATAATTTTTTACCCATGTTGTATTTTTTACAAAATGGTTTAAAAATAATCTTTATTTAATTTCTCAAACAAGGCCATTTTGGATTTTATTGAAATGAGAAACTAATCATTATTTTATCATTTATGACATGAAAAAAATTTCTATCATCATGTTCGATCAATTATTTAACAATTACATTATATAATTCCAACGTTATTTTAAAATAAAAGGATTTTGAAATTGTTTTCTACGTTTTAGTTTTAAAAAGTGGTTTTCAACGTGGAAAGGATATTTTCCTCAAGAAATATTTAATGTGATATTTTAACATCATTTTTCATCTAATATTACATCCTTTTATGTTACTTATGATTTAATGGTGATTTTATTCAATTGTACCATCCTAGTTATTTTCTCTAGATGGTTTATGATTACAATGAAGATATTTTTAAGAAACCCATTTTTTCATGGGTTTTGTAATAATGTATTTATTAGTTGATTATGAGACCCATTTTATTTATAAGTGTTATAAAATTAGGGGATATTCAAAAGACACATTTTCTTTTCATGATATTTTTTTACACATATGTATGGTTTTCATTATGTGATGGTGGTTATGTTATAAATAAGGATGGTTGTTACATTATAACAAAAGATGATAGTCACTTTATAACCAAGGACAGGTGGGAAATATACCTCCCTGAAATGCATTGGGTAATGTTTTATATCTCATTAGATAATGATGGGAAATTGGAAAATGTTCTAGATACAAATTGGGAACATGGATATGCGTTTGATCTACTATGGGAAACTTTTAATGATTCCTGATCTGTAATGAAATGGGAAACATGAATTTGTTATTGATTTGTTATGATATAGGAAACACATGTTGATGTATGATCCATTTTGATTTGATGGGATCAGATCATAACCACGATATATGATATGGTTTTTCTACACCTATAATGGTTCCGCACTTATATAATTTATACTTATGGTTTATGATTTATTTATGATGGCTTTTCAATCTTACGAATCACATGTTTTGAAATGAAAATTCTTTATTTTATGGATCATTTTTACAATCCATGATAAATTGGTTATGATCTTTTTATGTTATATTCATATTCTCATAACCTAACACTTACCATATTATTTCTTGTGATCATAGACTGATATCTTATATGTTTACTCTTACTAAGCATCTAAGATCACCCATTATTCTCTTTCATTCCCTCTATGTTATAATGAAAATTTTCAGTTGGGTATGTCTACAAAGTATAGTAAATGGGATGATATATATGGGGGAGATTGGAGATATTTCATGAAATTAGATTATTTTATACCTAGTATACAAATAAAATAAACATTTATGGTCATCAGGTAAATATTTTTGAAATTTATTGAATATTAATATATTAAGATGTAATATCTATTTATAAAAATAATATATTTTTGTATTATGGAAGGTAATTTTACACCAATCATTGGTTTATTTCCAAGAATCAATGAACCATTGGTGTGATTTAGAATTTTCATATTCTCGTGTTAAAATGTGATGATGTGAGGATGGGTGCCATTACAAGATTTCCAAGGAAATGTCATGGATGCAATGCTATATCGGTTATTATTGACTGATCAACTAAAATTTTAAATTTTGATCCTATAAAGGAGACCAATTCCATCAACGATATATAAATATTATTTCATCATGTGGTCGTATGATAAGATTATGTTCTTTGAAGTATAATTTTTGAATAGGTAATTTTATTTACATCTCACTTCTAGTAGAGATTTTATAAGTCTCTTGGTTATTGGGTATATTAGAGTAAAATATACTATCTTTATATCATTAGGGTTTAAAGTAATAATATCTAATTGTTATGGGGAGTTTTATAGGAATTATTCATGTTTTTAGAAGTTTAAATTAGAGTAATATCATTCCTTTATATATTTCATATAATAATTGGTTTTTAGAATTTATATAGATGGAATATTTAATGGCCTTGTATGGAAGGACATTAAGATTTCCTTCATAATAGCTATGTGTAAGGGAAAAAATTAATATTAGATGGATTCATATTCATGATTTATAAGGGAATATCAAGCAAGTATAAAAGTGTTTAGAGATCAATTTGAGTAGGCATTACGTTTCCAACCAGTGATGCTTACCCAATTAATATAAGGTTTTTGACCATGTATTCTTGTGACTGTCATCTTAGTATGTTTATTAGTTGACTTATATATTGTAAGTTATCTTATAGGTCTGTGGGGGTTTTTTAGGCTTCATATTGGATTAACAGAACTCATATATATTTTCACCTTGGTGAAAATATAGTGTTATGAATAATGTATTACATTTATATCATCATTAGAGATCCCATTCTGATCCTTCTCTTGTTGTCAATATTAAAAATATTGAGCTAGAGGCTTTATCACCCTTATAAGAGAAACATGTTCATATAATATATTATATAGATATTTTTCAATGAGGTATAAATGAATTCTTGTAAGGGTGAATCAGAAGAACATCTATATGATGAAGGATACATGGGAATAAAAGGATTATATACAAGTATAGTAGATGATGATTTTATCTAGTGAGGCCCGATGATTAATTTCAAGGATTAATATTTATTTGGGATGTTAGTTTTAATAAAAATCCTATTTCAAGGTTTTAATTTATTTAAAATTTTCTAAAAAACTTTTATTTTATTATTTTATTATTGTTGAAGGTCTTGGAATGAGATCTAGGGTTAGTTTATAGATGTTTTATATTATGTTGAAACTTGTTTTTTCATAGACTTATATATTTGGTTTCTAATTCATGTTTTCATTAGAAGACTCCAAGGTTACAATAACTAATATTAGACATATCATTATAATATATAAATAATAGAAACATCAAGGAATCCAAAGCTATTTCTGGAAGTATTTATATTCAGTGTGTAGAGGATATTTTTTCGTAGGTTTCAAATGATGGTTATTGTTTATTATGTATGTGTTTTTAGATGATGTTTTTTAAGAGACATTATTCATGGTTTTTAGAAAATTGGTGGAATGTAAGCGCCATTAGAGTATACATAAGAGTAACATACACTATTAATTAGATGTCAATAGTCAAATGTAAATTATACCAACAATCAAGTGTTTTTAAAGTCAAATAGAGGGACTCAAAATAATATAAAAATTTTGATCAACCAAACATCTTGATGAATTCATTTACAAAAGATTAATTGGTCTACTATCATGTTTATTATGTTATTATCCTTTGATTAGTGATCTCCACAGCTTATTAGGTAAAGTGATAATAACATATTGTCACTTATGAAATAAATAAAATTCTACAGTGGTCTCCCATGGAAATAATATATAATTTTTAAATAATGTAATATATTTTTTTCTTTACGTGATTCTAAATTCACTATAATTTCTTTGTGTCTATTTGAGTGTCATTAAGGTTGATGAATTAGTGAAATGATTTAGTAGTTGGTAAATATAATATATTTTTACACACTAATGTTTATAGAGTGACTTTTGATTATAAGATGATTTTTTGATTATTTCCACCTATTATTCCCTTAGACTATGTATTTTCTAATGCACTTGTGGTATTATCTCTTTAAATGTAGTATCATATATTCATTTTGTGATTTTCTATTCACATTTAAGAGACTGTGACATAATCTCCCTTTTCAAAGAGCTATTTAAATTAATTTGAATTTTAATATTGTAATATGCTATGACACCAGAATAATTATAGGTAAAAATAATTAAATTTAGATATGATATAATTTGGTGTCACTGTAATGTGGATTTAATATTTTATCCTTGATAAGGATATATGAGTGTTGTTGATGAGGTTAAAAATGGATAAAATAGTGAAAAATGAAAGGAAAAGTATAGATTTAAAGTAAATTGGATTGACAAGGATTTCATTGGCATATGCTGTGGCCTTCAACATTTTATATGTGATTACTATAATAGAGATGATGAAATCAGTTGTGTAATTATATGTGAAGTTTATATCATTGAATAAATTTTTTATGATAAATTTTTTATATAATCTGATTTTATTTGAAGTTAAACATTTAGAAGTTATAGTATATTAATTTAATATGACTTTAGGGTATCTTGAATAAGTCAATTCCATATTCATGGATGATTATTGCAAGGCAATATTATCATAATCTCTATTAGCTTAAGGTCACCACCATAAACATTACATAATCTATTAAATTCTTTTAGAATTCATTTTCAAACATTAACAAAAATATTTTTTGGTTTTGAATTTTATAGAATTAGATCACAATTCATTCATATCATCACATAAGAATAAAAAGTTTTACTAATGAAACAATATCCATTTCTTCCTCAATACAATTTTTTTTAATAAAACACAAAATATATTCTTGAAAAATATTTCGAACATTCATCTTGGATTCTTATTTTTTCTATACCATCCTAAAACCCTTTGATTTTATTAAAACGTATGATGAGAACAATTATATTAGTAAGTTACATATAAAGAATGAAATGTTAGTCCTTGAATACTATAAACATAAGTAATCATTTTCACAAAGGCATACTTCTCACCCATAAAGTATCATATACATATATTATTAAAAAAAGTTATTTCTATAAAAAATTAAAAACATATATAAAATCATAATGGAATCATATGACAGAACATACCTAATATTGTATCCCTCATGGATACCATTTTATTTTTAACCCTTTCAGCTACCTTAGAATGTATCCCCCATGAAAACCTTAAGATGTAACTCTCACGACTACCTTATGGCCTGACCATCACAATTACAAGTGGAATAACCATTATGACCAACTTCTAACAAAGTAGTACCTAATAAATTGGAGGAAGATATAGGTCCCACCCATAATAATAATTAATTCCCAATAACAAAAACACATTTATAAATCAGGAATACCTTCATTATAAGAACATGAATTTTAATTTTTTTAAAAATAGATATTTAAAATATGATTTTTAAATAAAAATCCTTTACATTGGGTTTGACTTCTAAAAAATGTGTTAAAATCACATGTATAAATTTTTAAATAGTGTTATTAATTTATTATATAACTATATTCATATTTATAATACCTTGTATGATATTATTGTAACATATTTCCACTAATTTAATTGATAATATTTTGTTATTTTATTGTATTGCGTGAATTTATATCTTTTTATCCACAATTGGTTTATTATAGGTTTTGTTGTCAAATGGAATTAAATCATCAGAAGTGGAATGAAATGGTATTAATATGTTTCCATATTTTTAATTCTATAACATATCATTTTTTAATATGAGGATGATTTAATGGATAAAACATTAATAAAAATATAATTTATTTTGGTGGGTTTTTATGACCATAAAATACATATATAATGTTATTTTATATAATGTTTATATATTGGATCCATAAAATGATGATGTTAAACCGACACATTATAGAAAATGATTTCATTTTGTAGAATAAGAGGAGAAGTGGAGTGGTTTCGTCATTAATATAACATTATCAAAATAAAATAACAACATATAAAAGATAATGGATTTATCATGTGACTTGGATGAGGGGGGGGGGGTGGAGAGAATATGAAAACTAATTGAAAAAAAATTTAAAAGAAAAAAAGGAGGATTTTACCTCATGAACTTCTTCTCCTTGAGAACCTTCTTAAGGGACTTGGTTTTGGAATTTTGGTGATACCAACAATTATTGGATGTGTGGAAGTGTCTTGGGAAGGGTATTTTCTAGAAATTAATCAATCCACAAGGCTTTGGAGGTTTGAGGAGATGGGATGGAGAATTGTGATATTTATAGTGAGGAGAGGGGAGTTTTATTATTATTATATTCATTAGTTTTTTATTTTGGATCAAGACCACAAATAGATTTTATTACCTAAATAAACATAGTAAATAGACAATGGTATTTAGAGATCATGGTTCTTATACCATCCAAACAACATACATGACTCAATGATCCATGAAATTGTTAAATACCATAAGTTACTATATTTCACTATTCATAAAAAATTCAATTATTTACGAAAAATCTAAAACATTAATCGAAAATATTTTTAAACATATAGAATTAAAAAATAAAATAAATATTTTGTAAATAATTTTCCATATATGATAAATTTTATTTTTAAATAAAGTCATCATTTATTTTAAAAATTCTAATTTTAATATTATATTTGATTTTATGAAACATTGAAAAATCAATTAAGGTATCATAAAATTTTATTATAATCATAAGAAAACAAAATATTAATTTACATATCTTTTTTATTAAGATAAATTTTCTTTTAAATAATTTTATTAAATATATAATTTTGAATAAAATTTTATGTTTCACAAAATATAAGCACTGAATTTATCATTTTCAAAACATTTTCTTACTTACTACATGATATAATATATCATAAAATAATTCATAAGATACATTAATTTTATTTATATTTTCATAGGTGAGGTTACAATTCAATTTGTATAGACACTTTAATTTTAGTAAATACAACTTATTTCAATATAAATTTGTAATGAATTTAAAATTTTAATTCCAGAAGGAAAATAAATTATTTTATAAGAATCATGGATTTTACATTATCTATTTATGGAAATTTCATCATTGAAATTTTTATTCACTTATTAAACAAGCGAAGATACCTTTCCCTCCTAGAATTTTCCGATTCCCATGATTTTTCTCCAACAATATTTTCTATCCAAAAAATCACGACCTAGTAAATTGGCTTATTTGAAAATACTGTCTCTCTATGATCATGAATCTAAATAATATTTTCTTCAAACGAAAGGTTCCCTTAGAGTTTAACTACTTCTGGTCTCAAAACATGAGTTGAATATGGAACATAATTTCTTAACATCGAAACATTAAAAAAAACATTTTATTAGAGATTAACTCAGAAGAAATGATACTCGATTGGAAACAAGTCCAAAATTATATAGGATTTCATATTTTCAAATTAAACCAATAAAAAGCATATATTTATTAAAAAAACACATAAAACTTTTCCAAGGATAGATTTTATTGGAAACATGGTAACCTAACTCAAAATAAAATAATTTCCTCATGTTAACTGTAGAAGTTTTGTACCTGCTTTGGGATATCCTAATGTGTCACTGAAACATCTTCACTTTCTCTACCGGTTCGCCTACTAATTCTAGTCCCATCAACTTTCTTTTCCTAATTTCATTCAGAAAGGATGGATTTCTACACCACATTCTTTATAATGCCTCAAAAGTTCCATACGTACACATTAATGAAAAAATTATTATAAGAGAAATAAACTATAGAATGATGTTAATCCCAACACCCCTAGAAATCCACTGAACAAGAATGCAGGGTGTAATCCAATATATTAATTTTCTAGTCAATATATCCATAAAATTGGGGATAAATGGATGTGGTTAAATTTAATTTAGTTATCAACAACTTATGAAGGCCTTTACCAAAGTTGGATGTGAACATGGGATCACAGTAAGATACAATAGAGAGAGGAACTCCATATATCATAATAAAATATTTGAGAAATAATCGAGAAAGATGATATAGAAAAGGAGTGTCTTGAATTGGTAAGAATTGTGAACATTTAGTCACTTGATCAATTGTAACCCAAATTGAATTGTTACCACAAGATGTATTTGGTAGTTCTATGAAAAAAATACCTAGATATATTTTCCCATTTCCACACGGGAATTGAAAAATGACGAATCATCCCATTTTTAGTTGTCTTAATGATTTAAACTTTTATAAATTAAATCATTTAATTATAAAATAAATAATATATATTTTCATTCCATTCCACCAGTGATACTCTTGAAGTTTTCTATACATGTTAGTGCTTCCATGATTAAATGAAAACATAGAACTTTGAGATTCATTTAATAAATCTTCCTTCGGTTGGAAGTTACAAGGGACATATACTGGATTTCTAAATACCAATAAATAGTAATTATCATCATTAAATCTAGTCAACCTACCTTCCATAAAGAATTATACATTTTTCTGTAACTCATGGTCTTTATTCTACAATTTCTTATTTCTTTCTAATAGATATGACTGCATTGACACCAAAATAAAAACATAGGTATTTCCCACACCAAATAACTTCCATGAAAAAATTCAGGAAATATTCAACCAAGGGGAATTGTTAAAAATTTATCATGGATAATGTATCATAATGTTTTTGGATTAAAACATCCACCACATTGTTTGATTTTCCAAGTTGGTAATTGATTTTACAACAACAATCCTATATCAATTCATGCCATCTTCTCTACATCATGTTCAATTCCTTATGAATGAATATATACTTCAAATTTTTATAGTTAGTATATATTTAACAGTTTGTTCCATATATATTATTTTTCAATAAATTTAAATCCATAACCATAACCACGAATTCAAGATCTTAAGTGAGAGAATTTAACTCATGTGGTTTCAGTTGTCTTGAATCATAAGAAATTAACTGATCATTCTGTATTAGAATTCACCCAAGTCCCTTTAATAAAGAATCCCTGTAGATGAAAAAATATCACTTTCTAGAAGGAAGATCCAAAACTAGATCATTCCACATTCTTCTTTTTAGTTTCTCAATAAACATCTCAATGTTCTATCCAAATAAATATAACCCCTTTTAGTGTTAACATATTTAGGAGGATAGATAAACATGGGATTTTTTAAAGAAACCTTTAGTCATAACCTTCTAATTCAAGAAAAATAGGAATATCTATAAAATTAATAGGAAATTATCAATTCATAAACTACTTTTGTTATGGTGGGATGACCTTTATGCCATCCTTACTTAAAATGTTCCCATGAATAGAAATATGCTTCAGCCAATAATCTGTTTCTATAAATTTAATGCATAACTTATTTTCTTTATGTTTTTCCGGAGAAATCATTAGATTTTTTCCAATATCCTAATATCTTATTTAATAAACCAAAATATAATCAATAAAAGAAATAAAATATTTAACAAAATATTTTTTCAAGATTATATTCATAATATCCCTATAAACAATAAGTGAATTTGTCAAGAAAAAGGGTATAAAAAATTCATAATGCCTATATATATGTATTTACTCTATTTTTGGAATTTAATATTCCTTGAACATCAGTTGATGGTTACTAGATCCCATGTCCATATGGGAGAAACACTGAGCATCCTGAAGAATATCAAGAAAGTATTGATATGAGATAGTGGGTAATTATTCTTAAGAGTATTGATATTCAAGGAAATTTAATCAGTGAAAAGTATCAAAGAACCATATTTATTTTTAATAAATAAAACAAGAGAACCCCATAGTAAAGTGGTAGGATGAATGAATCCTTCATCAAGAAACTCATGGAACTATTTTTTCAATTCAAGAAGTTCCAGTTATGCTATTAGATAGGGGGTTTCAAAATTAGAATATCATAAGGAACTAAGTCTATGGTAAATTAAACTTCATTATCTGGTATAAATCAAAGTAACTAATTAAGAAAAACATTTAGTTATTTATTTACTACGAGCACATCATTAATCTATATAGTTTTCTTTTTTTTTCAACAATATGTGAAATATATATTTAATTTCTATCTTTTAATAGTTTTATAGCTTGCTAATATGTTATCAATAGTATGGGTTCAATATTTTATAAAAACTGATAATATTTTATAAACAATATAATTATCTATACAATAAATCTTATAATGGAAAATATAAATGAAATTCATACAAATAATAACATTAAAATCTACTTTGGAGAATACAATATGGTTTACAAGTAATTTATTTCCAATGAAACAACATGAAGATTCTTATACTTCCTTTTCCCTTTAATATTTCCCCGGGTGTTTTAACCTTCAGTTCTAGTTTCATTTCCTGAGGTTAAATTTCTAATTTATTATAAAATTATATTGAAAGGATTATGCAGACTCTGTATCAAATACGATAATTGAAAAATATGTGTAAAAAATAAAGTTCATGATACCACTTATTTGGTTGGCCGAATATATGCTGATGTGGTTGCAAGGGATTTTACTACAACTTTTTTCTTATAATCTGGCTACTTTCCATAATTCATGAATTTATTTGTTCATATATTTTACAAATGACCCATCTCACCACATTTACAACACTTTTAAGTTTTCTTTTCAAAAATAGACATACTATCACTAATATATTTTTCATTGCAATATTAGACCTTATGTCCTAACTTACCACATCTAAAACACTTCTCATAGTTTTTAAGGCATTCCCCATGGAGATTATTACCACATATTTGACTAATTAGAAACCATATTTTCATAAATTCATTTTTTTGTTTGATTATACACTATTTCCGGCCATATTTACCTTTTCTTTGGGTAGTTTTCAACGTACTTGTAATCATCTGCAAACTCCATTTTTATCTTCTTTTCACAATTGTTTTCTCATAACATTTTAATTAATGGGAGGCCAATTCTCTTTTATATCTTGGTCCGAATCCTGAGTAATGACAATTGATATTTCCATCACGATCCCAAATAACATTTGGAACATATATTGACAATCGAGTGGTGTTTTTCTTCTTACATGACCATTGAATATTCCTCTTTTTTTTTAATTTAAGGTATTTATTTTCCATCCTATGTTGATCCTCATTAGGATAATATATTTCATGCAATAGATTGTTAAATTTATCCCATTTCATGTCATTAATCTCCTCACTTTCTCAGATATCTTTGCTAGTAACCACCATTGGTCTACTTAACCTTCCAAAGGATAATTTTAAATACTACCCTTTTGATTTTCTAAACACCCCATCACATCGAATATCATTTCAAGGGATTTAATCAACCCATCATTTACCTTGAGGTAAGAAGACCCATTAAAAGGAGGATGGTTTTTCCTCATAAAATGATCCACTATAATAATGTTCCATTATGGTAAATAAGGTTGTCCTATTGCATGGATTTTGATTCCATTTATATAATTCTTCAAATAATCCAATACATTCACAAATTGTTTGGTTCCAAATCAAACAATTCTAGGTTGTGGATTATGATATAGATGACTATCTTGATGAATTCCTACTTTATTTTTTCTATTTCTTCTTTGGAAAACCATTATAAAAAAGAATATCCTTGATGAAGTAAAATAGTAATCATTAAATGATATAAAATTTCAGCATAGATATAAGGTAAAAATAATTTATAGTGTTTTATTAACATTAATCTAACACAAAAAGTTTTCTAAACATTGATATGATACCAAATATAAAGGCCCAAAAAAACATTACCTAATCTTGTAAATATCTTTATAGTTCACATTATTATATTCCAAAAGATATTTTATATTTAGAGTTTTAGAGATTTAATAATTAATTAATAATTATCAAAACAAAAGCATAAAAAATGGGTACTATTGAAACTAAATATATAGCTTCCATAATAATTTTTTTAGTAAAACATACAATATTTTCATGAAAAATATTCACAACATTTAGCTTGGCTTCTTCTTTTATGTTACCCATCATTAAAACCTGTGAAAAAAAAATAAAACATTTTATGAGAAACAAATATCATTATGGGACATAATATAATGGAACCTTTAGTCTATGAATACTTATAAACATATGAAATCATTTTTTCAATGACATACTTCTCACCCTTAAATTATTATATACATACATTGGGAAAACAATAGATTTCCATTAAACATAAAAAACATAAATAAGACCATAAATGTAACTTGGAAAATTATTAATTAAAATTACATCAATCCTAGATACCATATGATTTGTAATCCTCAAAAATGCATTACTAAGTATCCCTCATGACTATATTATTATGTAACCCTCACAATAACTTTATAGTGTAACTGTCGTAGTTAAACATGAAATGGCCATTATGGTCAACTTATAACATAAACATACCAAATTCCATAAAGTGATATATAGTTCCCACAAATAATCATAAAAAATTCCAAATAACTAGAACATTATTATAAATCATGAATACATGCATCATAAAAAAATTCTTTTTGAATTTTGTAAAAATAGAAATTTAAAATATGATTTTTAGTGGAAAGTCACTTACCTTGGATTTGACATCGTTAATTTTTTTTAAATCTCCTATATAATATATTTAAGAGTGTTATTAATGTATTATATGAATACATTTATATTGAAAAAAACTTATATGATATTTTAATAACATATTTCAAACTATTTATTCATAATATTTTGTTACTTTACTGTTTCAGGTGTGTTTATTTCGTGGGTTCCATGGTTGGTTCATTGTAGTTATTCTTATCAAATTGAAGAAAAAATGTTAAAGTTAAAATAAATTTTATTAATATGATTACATAAATTTTAATGATACCATATATCAATTTTTTATGATGTGTGTATGATTCATTAGATAAAACAATAATGGAAATGATTTAATTTATTTTGGTAGTTTTTACAACAATCATGAACTTATATCATATTATTTAATATAATATTTATATATTGGTTCTATAAGATTGTATAAGATATAATATTCATAACAAAATCATATTTAACCATAATAATGGTTTTATGACGAGCCCTGAATGCAATATAGTAAAATGAAAACACATCACTGACGATGACGGTAAATCAGTACATCACAGACAATGTTATATGTTTTTTAGAATTAGAGGAGAAGTAATGGGGATTTATGATGTATATTCGATTATCATAATACAATTATAGTATATTTAAGATACTATAGTTATCATTTCTCTTGGATGAGGGTAGGTGAGGATAGAATAAGAAAAAAAATTGAAAAGAAATTTAAGAGAAAACAAAGGAGGATTTTATCACTTGAGCTTCCTCTCATTGGGAACCATTTTAACGAACTTAGTTTTGTCCTTTTGGTGAGAACATCAAGAATTAGACATGGAGAATATTATTTATAATATAATTGATCAGAATTTAAACAATCTTCAATGATTTTGAGGTGTGATGAGAAGAGGTGTTGGGGAAGATATTTATAGTGGAGGAGAGGGGTGTTTTTTGATTATTTTATTATTTAGTTTATTATTTTGGATCATAAAATGAATATTTTTGATTACATGAATAAATACTGTAAATAAATAAGGATATTTTGATATTTTGGTTTTTAAATAAGCTATACACTATATATGACTCAATAATTCAGGAATTTGTTAAATATCGTAAATTGTATTATTTTACTATTCACAGAATTAAAATATTTTAGAAAAATAAAAAATATTCATCCTAACATTTTTTTATATATGTTATTAAAAAATGAACTCCATTGTATAATTATTTAAAATATGAGTAATTTAATTTTTAATTAACACACTCATTTAAAAAAAATTAATGATTTTAAAATAATAACTGATTTGATAACATTTTGAAAAATCAATTATAGTCTGATAAAATTATCTTATAACCATAAGAACACAAAATATTAATTTATTAAGATAAATTAACAATTAAATGATTAAATTAATTATAAAATTTCAAATAAAAATTTATGTGTCACATAAATTCCAAAAATTAATTTGTCATTTTAAAAACATTTATTTACTTATTCTGTGATATAAATGTATTATATTTTTTTTCAAAAGTTACCTAAAATTTATTTATAATTTAATACATGAGGTTAATATTATATTTCTATATGTTTCTAAAATTATGTAAAAACCATTTATTACCTTATATATTTATAATGAATTTAACAACTGAATTACAGAACAAAATCAAATTATTTTATAAGTATTTGGGTTGTTACACCCAGAGTCTTGGTACAAGGTGGTAACATCTGTGAGAAATTATTACAGGAATATTGTATTGGTGTCTAAGGACATCATTTATTTGATTATGAATAAAAATACTATATTAAGTTATGTTTAGGAATCTACCAAAAGTGAATTAAATATTGATGGTAGAGGATGGTCACCACATCGGATTTTTTTTTTAAGAAATGGTAAGTTACATTTAGAGTTTGAAGATGAGTTAACTTTACCAGAACATGCATTGTATCTAGGAAATATAATAAAATAATGAATATATAGAAGGACTACTGGATCATATGGTGAACTCTATAATATGATCTTATCAAATATCACGTTCCGTTAATTTCGATAAAGGTAATAACGGTATATTGCTGATAATTAACATTCTTATTGAATCATTGGTGATATTTTTTTCCGAATCACTCCATTCTATGATAAATCAATGATATATGGTCAGTGATATATTTATAAGGTTGAAAATTATCAATTAGATGATGATGGGGCTCATGAAGTCATAGGGAATGTGGATATGAACAATTATACGCCGATCAATAGATTCTTAATGTTATGAAAGGATAAACACCAAACTTTGTTATGAAGGAACATTATATAATTTTTTCAATTAGATAAAGAAGAATATGAAAAAATCTTTGTAAATGGATTATAATATGTTACCTAGAGATATATGATGTTTGATTTTGGAGTAATGCAAAGAAACATGTATCTGATTAGAAGAACAAATATAGATATAATTTCCATTACTATAACTTATGATATTCTAATGTTAAGGAATTATCAATGATGTCATCTCAGTGAGATGGAAATTAAGGTTTTACTAAATCTTGATCACATTGAAATAATAATTCAATACAGTTTTATACTTATAAAGTATATAATAATTTAAATTGATGTATGATTTGACTTTGAAATTTCAAACTTGTTCAAACATATATTTATGGACCTTCCCCAACTCATATGTAATGAACATAAATATTAACATGTATTTATCATAAATAATTATTATCTTAATATATTATTATACATGAAATTCCAAATTCAAATGAAGCTATGATATGTTAATAATAAATTTTTCCATTATCACAATCCTTAGATTTAGGTATAAAAAAAAGGAAGAAACCATATTATGAAATATTTGAAGAATAATGAATGAAATGTAATTAGGTTGTACAATTCAACTAATCATTCATCAAATTATTGAAATTATGTAGATTTACTTGGGATTTAAATAGAAAACGTCCAAAATTTATAGAAGTAGAGAAATATTAGCGGAGAGAAATAAAAACTCATGAAAATTTCCTTATGATCAATTATAAAAAATCCATGAAATATGAATATACTAGATCTTACCTTAGATAAATTTCTTAAATATTGAACTTGAGAATATATGTAACTAGAAAATAGGAATATATAAACATGTAATTTTTAAGGTAACATTTTATTTATCACATTTCTTTTATGAATTTTATGTTTTCAATTTAAATGTAAAATATAATATATTATATAATGTATTTATATAATCAAGAAGATAATTTAATCATAAATAAGATTTTAAATCTAAAAATTGATTTTATGACTTTTATTCCAACAATGTAAATATATAATAGATAATTTTTTATTTTTTAAATGAGTAATATAACATCCAAGAAGCCCAATATCTAGATTCGGTGCTAAAGCATAATATTTTCATTTTTGTATATGATATCGATAATTATGTCCCAATTTTAGCCACTAAAACAAACGACATCAAATGTAAATATTGGATAACTTACATAACCAATGACCTTTTAGGTTTAAATTTAAAGAAAATTAAGATAAGATTTTTCAAATCCTACAATTCGAGAGAATAATAATTTTTCCCCTAATATAATTAATTTATAAAGACATGATTTCATTGCTCAGAGTAACCATGTTCTATGGATCCCCGACTTTATTAATTTTTCTACTCATCCATAGTCTAAGTCCAAAATATTTTAAAACATTACATGAGGGTAAAATGTTTACTAAAGATATAAAAATAAATAGATAAACCTGTTATCCTATTTTGAATCCATGAAATCATAACAGGTGTTTACATTTACATAATAAATTTTTTGAAATAAAATAATCCTTTATTTACAAATGAAAATTTCATTTCTTCCATTTTTTGAAAAACTCTTTATAATAAGGCATAAAATTGAAATCATAAACATGAAATTTACATATAAAACATGAGAATATTGTAAAAAACTTTTTAAAATCATTCCTTTTTCCCTAAAAGTAGATAATCATTATAATAAAAATTTTATTTATCTTATCTTTTGAGATGAAAAAATTTCCATGAAAACCCTTATGAAAGATTGGAAAATCCATGTAGCTTCCTTGGGAAACCACATTTATAAAAAAACATAAAATAAATATTAATATAAGAAAAACCATTACAATCATATTACCCAAATATTATCTAGATAACATAATCATTAACAAATACATTATAGGACTATAACAGACCATCACGTCCTTGGTTTTTAACATAACCACATATCATTGGTTTATAACAGATCCAACCATCATTGGTTTATAATGGAACCACCATTAATTGGATTATAATTGAACAAATCCTCATTATTACCAATGATCAAGGACTGTATCAGATATAAAAGTTTTTAATATTTTATCTTGTCATCATAAAATCCATGAAAAATATTTTTAAACCCACACGAAAAACACTTTCAAATATCAAAATACATTATCCTTTCAAAAATTATTTTCAAAAAATAAATTCCATGATAAATGGAGGGATATATTTTCTTTTATGAATAAAATAAATCTTCTAAATATTTAAAAATATCAAATTATTGTTGTAGAAGTAGTAAAAACCATTGACACTTAATACGTTAAAATAAAACATTAAATTTTTACATGGTAAATAATATCAAAAGAATTATTAAAATATAAATTTTTGAAAATATTTGAAAGATAAGTTAGATGTCTATAAAAACTATTTTATGTATATATATATAAGTTAATACAATAATTTTAATAATATTTAAAGTGAAAAAATATTTTTAAAAGAAATCTTTGAAATAATTTAAACGTTGTTTAAAGTTAAAGTGTTCTTTAACTCAGGTCTAACTTGTGTGGTAAATTCTTTGTCTTCTTGTATAATAAAATTTTGCGAATTATTTATATTCATAATAGAAATATTCATGTTTATTATCCTTTTTATTTTATCTATTATCATGTTACATTCAAGTAATTAATCATTTAATTTCATGTCAAATGTTTTGATGATATTTGGATAATATGTCTAAAATGAATTTGGTAGGATAACTATGGTTAATAGGGACATTATACTATCAACTATATAATAATAATCATCATATAAAAATAAAATTGTAAAATAAATTATACTTCTAAAATGAACCATTAAATACAGTTATGAAACATGAACAGCATTGTAATCATGGAGACAGTAGGACGTACATATGCACGATTAACATTTTCATTTATTAATGATCATGATATAAATAAGATAACTATTATTTTTTATTTATATAATTATATTTAAATAATAAATACCATATTATTTATCTAAATACACTGATATATACCATACATGTGATGTATGGATGAAAAATGAAGCAAAATGCTTCATAGAGGTGGATGTCCAAACATACACACAAATGAAATTATCATTTTCAATCAAAAGAAATGTAATAAAATATATGATATTACAATTTTAAATAATTTTAAATATTTCAAAAATGTCATATATTTCTTCAAATCCATCATTATTAATATATGTGACTGGCGGTGTTGGAAAATTAATTACATTTGTTCATGAGGAGATAGTTTGTCATATAGATGATTAATAGATTAATTTCCCACATGATGGAGAACTATATAGAAATAGGTTATGAAACTATCTTAGTGAAATAATAGTACATGGTAAATAATGATGTTTTTGTACTATAATTGATGAATAATTTTTCAACGAGGTGGAAGATGAGGTACCATTTTATAAGATATGGGAGGGGCACTCTTGGAATTATTTAATGTATTAAATTAATTTAAATTATTTGTCATGAAAAAATTACCTAAAAATTATATATAAAAAATAAAGGATGAGGATGAGTCTAAATAATATAATAAAATATAATTTTTATAAATTTATAATAATATTTTACATGTATCTCTTTGTTTTAACACCTTGTTTACCTTTTAGGAAATTACACTAATAAAAATCTTTTTCAAACATTTGGTGTTATGATAGTTACTATAAAAGAAAAATTTGACCAAAATAAATGATGTGAATAATTTTAAACCATTTATCCATAACATGGTAGAATACATGACCTTTCTTAACATTAAATTATTTAATTATGTATTATATACCTCAAAATCACACTACGAGTTTTTTTAAAAATATACGAAAAATTTGAATTCGATAATAAAATTTAAAAATAATATAATATATTAAAATACATTAATATGTTAAATTTATTTAAAAAAATTATAACACAATAAATATTTAATGTTTTATAACTTATAACATTTTTAAAATAATTTATTTTATTTTTATATTAATTTGAAAATATTATCTCTACGTTGTGTAAGAATTTAAGGAAATTATTTCAAATTTAAAAATAAAAAATAATTAACCATGATTAAATAAATTATCTTTCAAATATTTATTTATTATAGAAATTAATTAGTCTTAATCCCTTTCATAAAAAATTATTTAATGAAATCTAGAATGTTACAATTTTGAAATTAGCTTTAACATAAATTATTATAATGGTTGAAATCAAATAAATATGGAATGATGTTGTCATCTATTAAAAAATTGGATGTAAATGGGAAAATAGACCTATAAAATAATAAAAATCATGATTTAAGGTCATTTTTTAGTCCTTATCATTTTATTTTTAACCTTAATTACCCAATTTACCCTTACCCTGTTAACAATTATTCACGATGGTTACTATTCAAGATGAAAAAAATAAAAGAGACCCATTTGTGAAATTTGTAAATAATTATTTTAAATATTTATTCAATTATAAAAAATTCAATTTACAAAATTGGTAGAAACTAATTTAAGATTAATACTATAATCATAATGAAAAATACATTTTCATAAAAAACATACTTTATCGGTTAAGAAAGGTTTTTAAACGAAATTCAACAAAAAAATAGATATTAATTAACTTAATTAGATTATTAATAATATAATAGAACTAATTTTACTTTTAAAACTTTTTAAATCATAATGCAACTTTTTATATTTTGGAAATAAAAATATAGTTTTCTATAAAAATTAGCATTTTCACTATTCCCTGCAAAATCAATATTTCCATAAAAATACAAAAATTTCACCTAAATAAAATTTTGATATTATTATTTAAAACACATTATCAGCTTTATAAAATAATATTTATATATTTTTAAGTTATTAATTACATTCTTTTATCTCAAAAAGAGATGAAAATTATTTTTTGAAAAAAAACCCATTTTTGAAGCATAAAATGAATTTTCTGAAAAATAACTTCTTACTTCATAATCATTAATAAATAAGTTTTTTGTTTTTTAAGAAATTCATATATATATTTTAATATTTTTTAAATCATATTGAAACTCTCTAATTTTGCAGTTATTCTACAACAATAAAATATTAATATATCCTGGTTCTTTTGAGCTTAGGGTTGGGTGTAGTATATGATATCAAATGTAGTATTATTTTAAAATATCAAGGAGTTAAATTCTAACCTAATTTATGGGTATGAATTTTCAAAAAATAATTTTTTTGAAAAGTCAGTCGGTTACATGAAAATGAATGTAATAAGATTAAATTTTTATTTCGAAATCCTTTTACTAGAGTGAAGGATTCATTTACTATCTAGAAAAATAATACAATAAAATATATTTAATAAGATTAATATAATATTTTCATCAATTTCTACAACAATTTTAAATTTTTATTTAAGAGATGAGAATTCATGATGAATGTTTCATACCTGAAGCACTAAAATCAACATATAGAGGAACACATAATCTACAAATATATAACAAGAAATTCATCCTGTATTTTGATATTAATAAAAATAAAATTGGTTAGCACATTGTAGGATAATTCCAAAAATTAATAAAAATTCATCCAAATAAAAAACATTAATACTCATAGACTCTACAATAGAACAAAAATTTTATCCTATATATTTTTATAAATAATTTACCTTAATATTATTCAAAATATCATTGAATATGACCGTAACCCAAATATTTGAATGATTTGATCACATATTCATGAAAGATAAAAATTATATTTATCTATAAATACAATCAATCACTCTGAACGACTCATTCCAAATTTTATATTCCACAATAATATCTTTTTTGTGGTTAGATAATAATTTCTATAAGCATACTAAATAACATTAATTTTATATTAAAATCATTTATGATTCTAAATTATAATTCAAAATTTAAACAAAAAATTTCATATAATGTTCCCCAAAATAATGAAATTATTCAAAATAACATTAGTTACATAGTGAACAAATTTCTTATCAATCCCATAGTAGGCTATTTCATATATTATCAAATTGTAATAATAAATTATTACCTCAATCCTAAATATTATATGAACCCTCAAGTTTAGAAATACCATTAAACAGTCTTCAAAAAAATGTAAAGTCATTCATCATAAAATAAAACTTCATTATAAACATAACGGTCAAGGATTCCAAAAACAAATAAAACTTCTCCCAAATATTTTTAATCACATTAAAATCCCATCACATAAAATATAAAAACGTTTTTAATCGATTTTGAGCATATGATCAACCATAAAATTATAATCCCATGATGGTAACCATAACTCTTAAAATCAAATTTCTTGATAGTTTACCCATCCCAGATTTCTTATAAGCCTTTCATTGATACAAAATATTACATCCCAAAACCCACACTTCCAAGTCCGGTGCTAAAAACATAATATTAATATTTCTAGATTTGATACTGATAATTGTGACTCAATTTTTTCCATCCAATCTTACAACATAAAATGTAAATTATAGATCACTTAGACAACGTATGACTTTATTAGGTTAAGAGTTTCATATAATTAGGATAAAATAATTCAATGTGGAAATTTCCACATATAATCCAATTATCCCACAAAATACAGTCATTAAAATGACTTTCATGATTCGGTCAAGATAACCTCCATATCTAGATAATTGACTTAATTAACATTTTTTCCTCATAATTAAACCCTTTGAAATAATTTTAAGAAAATTTTGGGAGAAAAACATATTATTAAAAGACATTAAAAGAAACGGAGAAACTATTAATTATATATTCAATCTATGAAATCATAAAAATAGTTTACCTTTAACATAATTAACATTCCATGAAAAACGATTCATTTACTTACATAATAATCCATAATTTCCACCTAATGTTTTTATTAAAACAATTTAAAAGTAATCAAAAGAAAAAATCATAAACATGAGGTTTTTTTTATAAATAATTAGAACCCATGAACATTTTTTTATTAAAAACATAACTTTTTACTCAAATGGGATAACAATTTCATTTATTGGAAATATCTTTTGATAACATTCTAAATGAAAATATTTACATGAAAACTCTTAAAATCCATAGAAAAGTATTGTATGTACCTTAAGAGACCATCTTTATACTTTCATTACAATATACATTATAATTTGAATAACCATTTTTGTTGAACTGTAAAATAATTATCTATAGAACATAATCATTTCCCAATAAATTAGTGATTTATGATGGACCCACCCATACTTGATTAATTACATAACCACTCATCATAGTTTTATAAGAAAACCACCAATAATTGTTCTATAATAGAAGCAACCATCCGTGGATTATAATAGAAACACCCATTAGCATACAAAATTTACAAGGATTATTAAATGAATAAACAGTTTTAGTCTTTCATTTTTTACCATACATATGAAAACACTGTATGATATCAAAAATACATTAGTATTTTAATTTTTACAAAAAAATACATTCCTAAAATAAGTAATTGAGGGGGTTTTTAAAGAAAATGTTATTATAATGAAATTAAAAATTAAAACATTGTTTTTGGTGGTGGTAAAAGTTATTGATGATGTATACATTAAAATAAAACATTTCTTTTTTCCTTTTTTAAATAATGTTATTTTTTTGGTAAAAAGGTTACTTTTTGAAAACCTTTGAATTATACATAAATTATCCTCTATAATTATTTTATATTTATATAAATACATCTATAGAATAATTTTATGAATGTTTATATGAAGAATATATTTTGAAAATAATTCTTTCAAACTGTTTGAATGCAGTTTTATGTTAATGTGTCCCTAACCTCATGCTTGAATCATCAATTACATTATTTATAATCCTTAATTACTAAATTATGTTCATCATTTAATTAATTAAGAATTTTTTATAGTTTTAGTTTTCCTTTATTTTTTCTATTAAGATGTTACATTATACTAAATAATCATTTCTGTTTATTTTAGATGCTTTAAAGATATTGAGATCATATGTCAAAAAATAATTCATTAGGATGAATGTGGTTAGTGGGGTCATTATTAAATCATATATTGAATAAAAATCAGGATATAATTATAATTTTTATAGATAAATTATACTTTTAAATCCAAACATTAAATATGGATATAAAAAATGAACCACATTCCAATCATTAAGAGGGTAGTCTATACATACACATGAGAAAAATTTCCACATTTTAGTGAGCATGGTAGAAAGAAGATGAGTATTAGTTTATATTAATATAACTATATTATACATATAATATTATTTCATTATATACACTTATATATACGAGAAATGTGAAAAGGTGATGAAATGTGAATCACATCGCTTAATGGATGTTTTAATCCACACTTATGAATGAACAATGTTATCATTTTTCAATGAATATAAATATATGACAATATATGATATATGAATTTTTCATAATGATAAATATGTCAAAAATATAATATATTTACATTCAATCCATAATTACAAATATGGTTAAGAGGTAGTGATGAAAAATAAATTACATTAGTTTGTGATTCGTTCATTTTTGGTACAAATGATCAATGATGTTGTTTTGAACTTGATGGAAGATGAAGATAGATATAGGTTATTAATTTAAAAAACAAACATATAATTATATTATTTATACTGATTATTTTATATTATAAATATTTAATAAGTTTTGTTGGAGGTGGAATAAGAAATAAAACTAAAACATTCGGTTAATAGATATACCTTTTTTTGACAATTTCATTTTCATTACACATTATTTCCTCTAAGGTGGGTATTATACAAAAAAAGACCACTAGAATGATATGATGTTCTACAGGAATGTATTTCGGTTGTTATTTGTGGAACTAAAATTATTTTTATATGTGAATAATATAGAAGAATGTGCACTATTTTATAATTGAAGAGAGTTCCACTATTTGAATTACTTAAAGTATTAATTTAATATAAATTAAAATTCATTAAAAAATGTCTCAAAAATTATATATTTTAAATATAATATCTGTTTATTTATAAATTATGTTATAAAATTAAATTTTAAAAAGTTTAGATAATATTTTTACCTTTATCTTTTTATTTTGACACGTCTTAACCTTGTTGAAAATTATGATGATAATTTTTTTACTCTTTAGAAGTTAAGATAGTTAGTATAAATGGAAAATTAGAACGTAAATGGATGAGGTTTTATATTTTAACATAAGTGAAAATATTATATCATAATATTTTTTTAGTAATTTTAAATCATTTAATAAATTATTGTTTCTTGTAAAATAATGTTTGTGAAATATCTAGAACTATACATATAATAATACTTTAATAACAACATGAAAATGATTTAATTAGAGTATAATATATTAAAACCACTATAATATGTTATTTATTGGATAAAAATTAAACTAAAAAAACAATTCATCAAATTGGTTTTTCTTTTTTCATTATTAAAGTCATTTGGTTTATTTTTCTCTTAATAGGATAAATACTTTTGTCGGTGTCACATAAGCATTTAAGGTAGTTATTTTATCAAAAGAAATTAAAAACAAATCAACTTAATAAAATAAAATAATTTTCGTTTGAAACAATTTTTTAAAATCTTAAAAAAATTTCTATATCCCTATCATAGAATTTATAAAAATTAAAATATTGAAAGTGAAAATTTTAACTTTCACTTTTACAAAAAAATATTATAAGAAACTAATTGAAATATCATTCAATGTTTCCATAATTACGAAACATTGATGGAAATAGACAAGCTAAAACCCTAAAATAGAATAATTAAATAGTCAGGGTGAATTTTTATTCCCAATCATAATATTTTTAACCTTAATTTCCATATTGTCCACTACTGGCATGTGGGCATATACCCATGGTTTTGGGAAAATCCAATGGTATATATAAAATATTAGTGGATACAATGACGGTATGGGAATAAATATAGGTTAAGGTTTATTTTTGAGACCTATACCCACGATTTTTTTAAAAATGTGGGTATAAGGTTGTTTTTTGAGGACCTATGCCCACAGTTTTCCAAACCATGGTTATAGCATTCCTGGTTATGGTGGGATTTTTTTTCACTGGACCCAAAATTATTTTCACGGGAACACATTTTCGCAAAGCTTTCCCTTCTATACCCATGGTTTAGAATAATATATTCTGCTAAATATAGATATATTTACACAGAATTTACATAGTTGGAGTGGTGAGGTACTGGGTGTTAAACGAGAAGGCCGCGATATCGAAACCCACAACTGGATTTTTTTGAAACCCTATAACCACAGTTTTAAAACTGTGGGTATAGGGCTGTTACACAGTGGAAAAAACATATACCCACAGATTGGAAAATAGTGGGTATAGGTTGTGGATCTATACTGACACCTCAGTTAAACACATTTCCCAAAACCAAGGGTATAGCCTATACCCATATTTTTGGGGGCTATACCTATGGTTTTTTACAGTGGTTATATGTCATTTTTCCAACCGTGGCCCCTTACAGTAGTGAAAATTAATTAGTTTTTTTACTATTCATAATGGAAAACAGTATAAGGTAAATATATAAACAATATTCCCTTTAATTCAAAATATAAAATCTATTTTACAAGAATTAATTATTATAAGTGGAGGAAATTAATTTATGATCAAAACAGAAAACGAAAGGAAAAGAGTTTCTCAGAAAAATGCCTTTTATGAATAAAAATACTTTCATGAAAAATTCATCCAAAAAATTGATTCCAATGAACATAATATAATTACTAATAACATAATAGAAATAATTTCACTTTTAAACCATTATAACCATTATTTAACTTTATAAATCCTTGATATGAAATTATTATTTCTTATAAAAATTAGTCTGTTTCACTATTCTATAGAAAATAAATCTTTTCATTAAAATACAAAAATTTAACCATAATATAATTTCTATATTATGATTTAAAAAATTATATCCTTTATAATAAAATAAAATAATTATTAGTTTAATAAAATAATTTTATTAGTTTCTCTCAAAAATTATAAATAGAATAATTTTTTGATGAAAACACATTATTGAAGCCTAAAATAAATTTATTGAAAAATAGAGCTCTTATTTTCTAATGTGTAAAAAATAAATTTGATTTTAGTATGCCGTATATAAATATTTTTTAATATGGTTAATAATATTCAATAATGACAATTTTACAAAAGGGTTATAATGATAAAATATAAACATATCGTGGTTTGTTTATGATCTTGGTTGTGTGTTATATTTTATAATGAATATAGTGTTATCATAAATTATTGAGGTCTTAAGAAGTAATTTAATAACCAAAAATATATTTTTTAATTTATTTAATATAAGGATATGAAAATTTTATGTTTTATATTGTTTTTTCCTATAACATCTATTAACATTATATTTCATTTTAAAATATATGTTATCAAAATATAAAACATTAATTTTACTAAAATAACTTTTTTTTGGATTTATAATAATAAATTTATCTTATGATATATTTTTGGGATTCTACTAAAAATATTTATTTCTTGGTGAATAGCTCAAAATAGCATTTTTATAAATACTTTGTTTATTATCCTATTTTTAGTATATAATTTTGATGTAGCAATTTTATAAACTCTTTTAATGTAAAATTATTAATTTTATAAGATACATTTGAATTTTAAAAATATTAATTTTATTTTACAAACCAATGTTTGATAATTGGTTACTAAAGTTTCACTATTCTCTAAAATAATTTTTAATACATTGTAAATTTATTATCCTATTATTAAATCGTTTTTTAAATATTACAGAGTGAATCTACAAAAATGGAATATAAATTTTGAATTATATTGACCATATTATGTTATAATACAATGTTTTGGGAATAAAAAATGAATAACATAGACAAAAGATAGTTACCATGTTTAAATCCAAAAAAATGAATTGGAAAATGACTGACAAGTTAAAAACATGTTTCTAATTAAGTGGTCTAGTTATTGTACAAAAAAATATTATTTCCACTCCATTATTGTATGTTATGGATTATTCTTTACATGTAAAACACATGCTTTCCTTAAATTAAGATAAAATATTTACAAGAATTCATTTCTCACCACTTATACAACAGTTCTCTCACCATCTCTAAAGAACCAGTCCTGAACTTCTGTTTCTTCTTAATACACCGACATGATTAATTCCCCTAGAGTCCTCTTTCACTTACATAGAATTTTAGGAACATATGTTCAGCCTGTTTCTTACCATTATCGGAAGCCTAAAAGGGATCCTGAAAGTTCTCAATGATATTCATGCACATTAGTGGGAAATATAAATTTTGGAAAGGTTTCCATTATATCATTTCCTAACCCATGATACTTCTTTATTTTTTCATAACATGTTTCTTGTATAGTGTATATGATTTAAATTGTTTTAATATCATGAATTATCTTTTATTCATAGTATTTTGAGTATAATTTCTTTCCTCCTTTTTAAGGGGTTTTTGATTAAAATGTTCCTCAAACTACAAGGATTTATTTTTAATTATTATCTTAAAAAATATTATTTTTTATATTTAATTCACGTAGGTAATTTTTATTATTCATAAAACATCGATTATTTTCATAGCTTTCACATTGGTTCTTAAAATACCCCTAAAAAATTTATTTCCCCTTACCTCATATTTTTCATTAATTAATTATTAAAAATGAAACCATCTCATATAAAAATTTATTTGGTTGTGAATTTCACTTTTCCGTATATGTATTCCATAGATTCCTCTTTATATGTCCTTATCTAGACCTAAAAAATTTATGTCCGTAATTTTCTACTACTTTTACCAGGATTTAAATATTTAAAATAAATTTTTAATGTTTTATGTATGGGTTATTTTCCTCAAGTAATAATGATAACATGTATCACCGAACGTTTCAGGTACTAAAACCTTAATTTGTTCATTTTAATTAAATAATGTTATTGGATTAGGTTTTGGTATGTCCAAGGTAATTGTGGCCTATTTTGGGATTTATTTTGGAGGTGCACTGTTTGAGAAGGGAAATTAGAAACCATGGAAAAACCTCTCAGAAACCATGTATCTGAAATAGTAGGTACTGGGTAGGAAAATTGTCAGGAAGAATTCTTGGTCAAACCGTGTAGATAAATAAGAGAAACCGTGAAGAAATGGATAATTGAGTTTATTTTAATTAGAATCATGTTTTTCCAACCATAAAATCCAAATGTATTAGGTGGGTTTATAGGTAGTAGCTAGTGCAAAGTTATCGCATGGTTTCTCTGACAGTGCAACTTAAACATGCATCATAAAAATTTAGATAAAAAAATTATAGATTTCAATCGAATTACCTTCTAAACAACTAATTTTTCCATAAATAGGAAACAACCCAAATTACACTTCCTCCCAAGCCTTTTGAGACCATTACATTCAATACATGATAAATTACTTAGGTAATATAAGTGTTCTTGATGCCCAAATCCATTTATAAGTACGCATTATTCATCACATTATTTAGATTTATAATTATTGCCTCTCTTGGAATCATGGATTTATTCCATTGGGGACACATCCAAACTATGATATGTCAATAATTATGTGATATTATTATTTTTATAGAAGGGAACAAGGATATTGATTTTTTTTTGGATTTTCATGTCATGTTTTTGATGTTTTGTGCTATTATTAATTTTTTTCTAAGTTTGAGAGGTTGGTGGATTTTCTTTCAAATCCAAATGATTAGAACACAAATTTTGGGATTCAAATTTATTTAATTTATTAAAATAGGTTATGAAATGTAAATGTGATCCTTGATGGAAAACCACTTTAGTGACGTGTTTATGAAATTGGGAAATTGGTAATTTTAGTGTAAAGTATATTTGGTTCATGATATTAAAATCATGATTTTAGTTTAATTCATCATAAATATTTTGTATAATGATTATCAATAAAATATTTTTTACTGAAATGTATTAGAATTGGTTTTTTTGGCATACAAGGTTGGTATGAGTTCATTCTCATTAATGTTCCCCAATTGAAGGGTTTTGTTCTATTTGGGAACCTAGAATTGGTTTCTTTATGATGACTTGTTAGATTAATGAGAGAATAATCATGAGTATGGGACTGTCACCTAGGCATACATATGTAGATTTATTAACGTGTTGAAGGGGTATCAAAAATATAAATTTGAATTATTTTAAGGATTTGTTTGGTTTCTTTATTTGAAAATATATGTTGGATTTGATATAATCTGCTTTAAATTGTTTTATATAATTTTATATAAATTTTATAACTTGTTCTATCCTTATGATGTGATCTGGGAAGTCATTTGGGGAATTTTATAGAGTTTTATACTCACCCCATGCTTGGAAAATATGGTGATTTTTTCATATATGATATATGATATATAAATAAAGGCAACACATCCTCATTCTGTAAGGAATCTTCTTGATACCTTTGGATGGTAATGTGGAGTTAGAGGTTGGATCAGGTTGGGAGGTGATGGTTTGAGGTATTCTCTATCTTTGACTTTTTTTGTTTTTGTTTCCTCATTGTACTATGATATAGCTTGGTTTTTTTGGTTTCAATTCATTTGTATTTTGTACACATACATCATATAGAGGTTGTTTGGATATAGTTATTTTGGATTAGTAGTTTGGGTTTCAAAGGGAAAATCATTCCCAATTTTCTTATGAATATCTTGGAATTATTTCTCGCCTTTGGTGTCTTGGGGATTTCACCTTATTCTAGTAACTCCCTCAACCTCTTCTGAATCCAATGGGTTAGAGGAGGGTTGTTATCAATGATATATTTTTATTCATTCATGGAGTTGAAAATCGTTCACGTTTAGTCCTTCAGTTGTAATTTTAGAAATGAGCCAATATCATCAGAACATGAAATATAGATCACAAAATTTTTTAACAAACCAATTTATTATGGACATTAATTTACATGGGATTTTAGATACATAAGTGTTTTGAGATACGTTTAGGAGTTTTAACCTCATAATCTTTGGTTTTCTAATGAGAAGATTATGATATAAACAAATTTTAAGGACTTTCCAACAGGATATCAAAATTCATTGTGAGAAAATATTTGAAGATTTGATAAAAAAATGTTGATTTTTGAAAATAAATGAAAACTTATAGGTTTTCAAAAACATTATGGAATTTTCAAAAACATTTTGGAAATGGAAATTTTTGGATTTTGGAACACATTATTGTGATATGTGTGACACATTATATTCTAAATCAATAATCATTTAATTTCTAGAGAGTGATAATAAATGGAATTTTATTTTGGTTATTGGAAATGGAATAGTGTTGGAACTGTAAAAATTAAACATAAGATATTGTTGATAATGATGTAGAACTTGTTCCATAAGTAGACTAATAATTGGTTTTTGAGTATTTTATTGGATTTTTTGGAATCAGATAGATGTAATAAAAGGGTTGAACCAAGGGAATTTGATCATTCCATTTAATTCCAACAGAAGAATCAAACCGTCATTCAAGGGGATTTAGATTTGGAAAAAAGATAAGTGGAATTAAATAGGATGAATTTAATCTCAAATTTTCTTGTCACACTAGATGATCGTAATGTGATGTTTGCGACATATATAATCAACAATCTTTAATTCTAGTGGAAGGATTTACTAGTTGAGGATAAATTTGTCCAAGGTATGACATATGAATATTTTGAAGGATTTTTCAATAAATAATTCAATATTCAGAAGTTAAAAGTTTCTATAAATAGGAATTTATTTCGTTTTAAATAAGATAATCACTTGATAATATAATATGTGGATAAATTTATGAATTTAGTCCACTTTTCCCTCGAATTTATAGAAAGTGTATCCTTGAAGGCACACATTTTTGAATGTTGGTTGAGTCTAAAAAATTACTCAAGGATTTCTAGGATTTATATAATGGATTATATAGATATGTTCAGTAGATTGATGGTGGATGAAAGAGGCATATTGGGTAATATAGTTAAAGAAATAATGATGATACCTATGGGGGATGGTGTGAAATCTAATGTTGAGAATAGGTGGAAGAGAGAAACTTAATTCTGATGTGGCAGTAAGTCTTAGAATCAGATTACACGATTAGTAAATCCACCTCACAAACTAATGATTAATATGGGAAGATTTAAGTGTGGTTATTTTGAGAATATTAAATGAGATTTTATGACACCAGATAAGTAATGACACAATTTCAACCATATGGGGCACCTTTTACACTATTTTGATAGTTCTCAATTGTCAGGTGCTGGGGACACATCTCATTTTTCTCAAAAATCAATTGCTTTAACGACAAAAGTGATGCAAAATATATCTCATCAAAAGAACTAATCAAGACATGGTGATGCTTGGAATACTATAAATCCTTAGATAATGAAATCTAAAATAGATAATAAAAAGAAAGGTGTGTTGTGTAAGAAGTTATATGGAGCTAAGAAACTAATTGTAGACGATCACTAATGACCATAGATGGATAGAGGAAAAATTATTTTTAATTATTATCTTATGAAATATTTTTTTATATGGTTTCATCCCACTTGACTATTTCATGTTATGCTATTGATATTTTTGGTTTGTATGTTTTGTTGATGCCTTCTGTATTTAAAATTAAAACTCCACTTAGAAAAGGATAATTTTGAGAATTAATGTGGAGATGATGTTCTGTAACTACAAATTGGTATAAATTGACTTTGGATTTTCTATTATTGGGATAGACATCTTTGACTTAATCATGGGAATGTATTGGTTAAAAATGTCCAATGTTCACATTGACTGTTATACCTGGAGGGTTAGTTTTATAATTTATTATGGCAACAAGAATTTCTTTAGAGGATATTGAAATGTGAATGAAAGTATAGTAGTATTTATATGTTTATCATATTTAATTATCTTGTACCAGTTTTCATCATTGACCTAGGAATCTGTGGATGATATTGAGAATCATTATATTTCCACAATTGATGATTAGTTTCCAAATTTTTTCCCTGGTAAATTTTTAGGGTTTCAACCTATAAGAGAATTAGTGTTTTGATCAATATCTTATAAGGTATATTTACTATATCACTTCCATCACATCATATGACACAAAAAAATTAAATGAATTAATAATCCTATTAAAAGATCTAGAATGTAAACGGTTCCTTCGGCTTAGTATATCTCTATGATAAGAACCAGTTATTTTTGTGAAAAAGGTGTTCAAAACTCTTAGGATTTTTGTTTATTCTTGTAAACATAAATAAGATGCAATAAATAATTAGTATCTTATTTCATGAATTGATTATCTATTTGGTCAGTCAATGGGAAACCAATGGAAAATTAAAATTGAACCACGTTTGAGATATCACCAACTGTTGGTTTTGAAGGAGGATATTTAAAATTCATCTCTCAAGAGTAAATATGGACATTACCACTATATGGTTATAGATTTTGGTCTTATAAATAGACCAATTATCTTTATGGAATAGAATAATTGGAAATTTCAAAGGTATCTTGATTCATTTTTTCTGGCATCTGTGGATGTCATATTTGTGTATACAAGGACAAATGTGGACCCTAGGAAACACATAGAATGATTATTAGCTATCTTGTACAATAATTGTATGTATTCCAAAAAATCAAAGAATTATTTATGGTTATAAGAGTTACATTTCCTGGAACATGTAATGCCTAAAAGAGGTGTTTATTTTTATTAAAAAATATAGAGTATATGATTCTTTTATTACAAAGAATGAATGTAATTGAGTTATATAATCTCCTTGTCTTGGTAGGTTATTACCAAACATTTTGGTGAATTTTCATAGAATAATTAATTATTTGAAAAGGGATAGTGTTCCATTTAAATGGAATGATAAATGTCATAGATCCATTCCAAATCATAGATTTATCCTTAAATCAACACTAATATTGATATTTCTAGAATTAGGACATGGTAATGTGGTGTGTTGTGATGATTTCAGTTTGGGATGGCAGGTGTTATAATGTAGGAAGATCATGTTATTACTTATGGATGTTGGGAGTTATAATTTCTTTAGAATAAATATCTATCATATTATTTTGAATTTTTCGTTTTGTTCTTTGTTTGACGACATGGTTTAATTAACACTTTAGAGATAAATTTACAGTGTTAATGGATCAAAAGAACTTGAAACACATTTTCTCATAAATAGATTTTTTGTATGAGACTAAGATGATATATAGAGTAACTTCAAATGTTTGACATAAACCTAATGTATAAAATATGTATATGAAATTTAGTAGATGATTCATTAAGAATAATTTTTTATATCTAGTTGGTAAAAGAGGCTACAAATTAATGGAATCAATTGTTAGTAATAACCAATATGTACTCGAATTGTTAATAATGAGGCAATGTTGTAATTTTATTTCAAGTTTATTTTGTACCTTATTTAGTGGAAAAGGATAAAAATCCACATACCTAAAACTCTATATGTGTATATATGGGGTAAAAAATGAATTTTGGCGAGACCATTAATGTACGAAATCTTGAAAAAGTAATAGTTTTTTTGTTTCGAGATTAGTTGGTCAAACCTTTATCAAATCAAGAAATAATTCTTCATGATTACCACAATTCTAGGTGCTCTATTTATACTTGAATTAAAAATATGTATAAGGAACTAAGAAGACAATTTTTTTGTATCCTATGAATGGAAATGGGGATGATTTTATTTTGAGTTACCCCACCTATCAATATGAAAATGATGAGCAACAAAAACTAGTGGAATGGTGTAATCCTTACAAATTGTTGTGTGGAAATGAGAGGAGATACAAATTGATATTTTGATAGGTCTACCAAGGAAAATTCAGAAACACGATTCCATATGGGTGATTGTGGATCAACTCATAAATTTGGCACATTTTCCCCTATTTTTGAATCTAATAAAGTGGGTGATTTTTCCAAAAAAACCATATATAATATTTTATAGAAAGGTATGGTTTGTCTTCTTCAATTGCACTCAATTGATATTTGAGGTTTTTGAATGAGTTTCTGAAATCCTTATAGAAAGTCCATGGGACTGATTTGATGACTACAGTGATGTATCATCCTGAAACAAATAGAAAATTCGAAAGGATGATAAACAAATTGGAAGAAATGCATATGTATTACAGAATTGATGTTGGATTATCATTGCAAGTTAATGTACCATTAATGGATTTAATCATATAACAATAGTTACCAAGCCTTCATACATATATATTATTTTGATGTATTGTATGGGTATCCTTTTCTTTCTCTACCTTATTGTGTAAAAAAAGGTGAGACTTCACTAGTTTGACTAGGCCTTATGGGACAGAAAAAAATATCCAACTGATCAGAATGAGAATGGAGACAACACTGTGCCATCATAAATCATATCCAATTCATCATTGATGACCATTTTAATTTGATTTGAGTAATGATGTGTTCTTGATAATCTCTCTACGGATTGGGAATTGTTGTTTTGGGAGGAAGGTAATGTTATCTCCTCAATACATAGTCCCTTTTGAGATAATTGAATGGGTTGGTTAAGTAGAATATTTGTTTGATTTTCCAACCTATTTCAATTTTTCATAATTTGTTTCATGTATCTAAATTAGAGAAGTATCATTCTAATCCTGGCCATGTGATTAAATGTTTTCACCTTGACATAGAGTTGAATCCTATCTTTCTTTATTTGCTAGTGTGGATTTCAGATAGGAAAGAGAATGTCTAGCAAGGTAAAAGAATAATATTATTGTAGGATTTGTGGAAACATGGCCAGTTTCAGTAAGAAATGTTGGAGTGTGAGAAGGAAATGGTGGAGAAATGGCTCAAAATCAATCTATCCAATAATGGTTTTATAATTTCTTGGTGATGGAAGGGTTAATGGTTAGAATAAACTAGTACCCTTATTTTTATGATATTTACACTTTATTTATGAATTTTGATTATATAAAGTTTTTAGATTATGTTTCATAAAATTGAAATGTTTTTGTACTATTTATGGACGTGAAAGTTTTGAGAAATGATAGTGGAAACCATGAAACAACATCTTGGAAATCATGTAACTAAAACGATTGTCACTAGCTAGTTGCATGGTTCAGGTAAACATTGCTACTATCTAGAAGAAACTATGTAAATATAGATAGTTATTTTTAGAGAGGTTGGTGCACAGTCTGTCAAACCATGAGAGTGAACGATGCGAGGTGTGTTTGGAGGCGGTGACTAGTGCATGAGTAGTATACAGTTTTACTAACCATGAACCCTAACAATGCACCATGGAAATTTTTAACTAAAAATGGTAGATCTCATTCAAATTAACTCATATACCACTTATTGTTTTTCCCAATTCGGTCAAAACTAGAATTCATCTACCACCCACGACCTTGGAGGCTATTTCTCTAGATTTAGAATCAATTTATAGGTAAATCTGATTGCAGTGGAGGCCCATATTTGTTGGTTAATGCACATTCGTTATCTTCTTTCCTTTGATTTTTTAATCTTCTATATCTTGGATTCAAGGATTTAATCTATTGGGGATAAATACTTTTTTTATATCGATCAAGATGTGATATGATTGTTTTCAATGAAGGGAAAATGATCTTTGGAAATGTTTTTATGTTTCAAGGTATGTTTTTAATTTTTTGTTCTATACATCTTTTTCGCTAATGTTTGAGTGTTAGGTGGCTTCACTCTCGACTACTCTTGATTACTAAATGAAGGATTAGTTATAAATTGGTTGAACTTATTGATTATTTTGTGAAATAAAGGGTTGATTCTTAATGGAAAACCGCTCTAGTGATGGTTTTGTGAAATTTTGGAAATTAGTTTATTTTGAAGAATGTGAAGTTGGTTCATGATTATAAAATTATGATTTTAAAATTATGGTTTGGTTTTAATTTTTTGGAATTTTTTTGTAGAAAATTTCAATAAAATAAATGTTTTATTTAAAAGGATTGGAATGGGTTTTGGAATACATGTTTGGAATGTGTTCATTTTTATTAATGAGAAACTATGGAAGGGGGATTTTCCATTGGTGAAATTTCTATTTATTTCATTATGATGACTTCGTAGACCGATAAGAGAGGGTTCGTGAGTTTGGAACATGTATGTGTGAATTTGTGAATGTTTGTAATGTATATTTAAAAATTTCTTTTGAATTGTTTTAAATATTTTTTTGTTGGTTTCATTGGAAAAATATATTGGATTTTATATAAATATCGTTAATTTCTATAAAATATTTTATATAAATGTTCAAACATGTTATATCCTAGTAGTGTGAGTTGGAAAGTCATTGTAAAAATAATACTAAATTTTATCATAACCTCTTTCTTGGGAACAATGGTTCATTTACAGATGTGATATATCAATATATATATAAATACAATGTATCCTAGCATTATTTTGATACTTCTTGATACCATTAGCTATACATGTGGAGTTGGATATTGGAGGGGGTTGGGAGTTTTTGAGTTTATGTATTTCGTGTCTTTGAGTTTGGTTAGTGTTTGTTTCCAAATTGTAATTTGATATAGTTTGGTTTGGTTTGGTTTTCAATGAGTTGTATTTTGTATTCATACATCATATAGAGGCTTTTTGTTTTATTTTGGATTAGTTGTTTCTTTTTCAAAGATAAAATAACCCCAAATTTATTATTAATACCTTGGAATTTATTTCCAAAAATTGGTGTCTTGGGGATGTCATATAAGCCAATTAACACCCTCCACCTCTTCCCAAGAAAATGTGTAAGGGTTGGGATTCTATATAATTTCAGTTCAATATTTTCCCTATGAAAACATCATTATTCCATATTTCATTTTTTAATGAAAATTCCCCTACATAGAAACATGGTTTCTAAAAAATTATGATTCACGATGTTTTGGTAAATATTACTTTTGTTAATAAATTTTTTATATGTTTAGGGACATTAAATGTTTCCAAAGTGTTTTTTAAAATGCTTCTAAAATATATTATTCATCTACAAAAACATATTTGGACATATGTTATAATTTATCTATGTTACTTTTTAAATGTGTTCATAAAACTATTTCTCTCTGGTTGTATTTATAAATTTTGGTTTCTTATCAGAGGAGTTATCCAATAGGTTTTTTCCTTACCATCTATTGTGGGTAAGAGGGATTTCCTCCCAGTGCCTATCCTCTTTGAATACCCTTTTTTAGACATTGATAATACAATATGAAATGAACCAATTAATAAAATATTCTTATAAAATTCTATTCAAAAATGTTATAAATATATAATTATTTTCATTCTATTTAAGCATCCTGTTTTCATTCATGTTAAATTATCTCATGAAACCATCCACCCTTTTTTACAATATGGGTTATGCTCATGTTTTTTATTGACATATAACCCATTACCTTATAAGGTTAATTATTCTATGATAAAATTGTGTATAATTTTTTGTGTGAGGAACACATATAAAATGCACAAGTAATTTAAAAAAGGGAGTTCACTAATAGTAATCCAATTTATTGGGAAATGAATTTACATATAGTGATGACATGTTTATGATGACTTAGTAACATTCCATTGTAATGTTTTATGATACCTTGGTGAGGAACCATGGTGACAAGTAGGGTTCTCCATAATAGTTTTCCCCTGTATTGAAAAATAATTAATCAATACAAATGAAATGTTTATGATACTTTAGAAACATTCCATTGTAAATTTTTATGATAAATTAGAGGAAAAACTAGGTAACATAAATTTACATAACCATTGTGATAAACATTGGTAATATTTAAATGGTATAAAGTAATATGTTGTAGGAAAAATCATTTTTTCGAAGTTTATATGATATATTTTCCCTAATGATAAAAACGTTATTTATGATTATTTTCTTATTATCAATTTTTATTGATCATTATTTCTTTATTATTTGTTCATGTACCATGATTATATTATTAAACCCACACTTTTACCACATGATCTTTTAGGAACATTGATAGTTTCTTATTATGATTACCATAACTAAGAATTTTAGATTACCCATTTTATTTGGTTTCTATTTTATAATCATAAGAAACATGAAATAAAAACGAATTTTATAAATTATTATCTTACATGGAGTGTTTTTTGGAGATTTTTCTGACTTTCAATGGATTAAGAAGTTTCATATATATTAATAAAAGTGTAAATTAGTTAAAAATTTCATTAATTTTTATAGTTAATGTTTTTTAACAATACTCTAAAACTATAAACTAAAAAGGCTATATAAATATATGTAATTAAATATTTACATTATGTCATGTAATTATATTCGGTACCAAATTAGGGTTTAGATAACAGTGATGATTACTATTTTCTTGGTTGAGATTTATATGCAAGCAAGGGGAGATGTTTTAAAGTTTAAAATAATTTCAATTTTATAGAAAACCATTATTTATAGTTCAGGTAATATTTAATATTTTAGTTATTGGAATATTTTTTTTTATTGAATGTACTATAGATAATTCAAAGGGATAAGTTGATATACAAGATAACATCAAAATGTTTCGATAAAGTAGATATTTCCAGACCCTGCTTGGAATTAAATTCATATTGAGGGACTAGTTTATGGATTCACATGTGGAAAATATACAACAAAAGGTAATAACATTAATATAGGCTAGTTTATTATAAACTCAATTATCAATATACTACACAATGAGTGTGCCTATGATTGCACACAGGTCTAGATTCTCCTTTGGGATATTATGTTGTTGATAATGTTATATTCACATTATATTATGATTTATTTTTTAAGTTATAGAATTAGGTTAAGGAATATTGTTGATCCCAACATAATGAGAACTAGATTAAACTAGGAGACAAGGACTATGAGTGTTGTATTTTTAACTTTTTCAACCTACTCCCCTATATAAAGGTATATAAAATCACTACCCTGATGACTAATTTTAGAATTACTAATAAGAAAATTTAGTAGTAGTATTATTTTATCCCACATATATAACTCCCTAGTAATATATATTCATAATGTACTTCCATTTAAATAATATTATCGTTTTTTTAAAATTTGATGAGATAAACATCATAGATTATTTCTCTTTAAACAACGGCATGGATAGTTCCAATACTATAAAATGCCTTCTAAAAATCAATTATTGACCACCTATCAAAACCAATCTAGCAATTAGTTTCATATGAAAAAATACACCAATTATTTTGGTGTGTCTAGGAGAAATGATTTTTATAAATCTCCAAATTAGTTATATTCTTTTTATGAGGGGAAATATTATTTCAATACTCATACCATGGATTTTGATAATGAAATATAATTAAAAGATAGATCTAGAACATTTTCTATCATATAGAATCCATTAAAAATTTCATTAGTTAGAAATAGTTAAAATTAAAAGGGCGTAATTATTTGGTGGGGGGGATGTGAAAACCATAAATTGTACTATTTATTTTATTTAAATGAATTTAATGATAATAGATTGCACTACATGAAACAGTGAATGGAAATTAAACTATGATAATTTAAGCAAAAATTTACCCACCATAATAGTCATTAAATTATCAGGTGTAAAAGGATGTTACTATATAAGGAAATATATGATGAAAAATGATGAAATTAAATCAGTTAGTGGATTACTACATTATGAATACCTTTTTACAATATTTGAAATGTGGTAACTCTAACAGGATTTTCCTTAGACCATAACCATTGAAAATACCAATAATTATGGTATGAGTGAAACTAGATGTGAGATAAATTCATTCTCATAGAACATTCCTTGAGATTCAACCTAGTAAGGTCACCACCCACGACAGCCACCAGAGTTTCTTTTTACAATGATCTTATACGGAGAAGATGATGGGATTTTTATCATGAAATTATAGTTATATAAATAGTTATTTTTAAAATTAATACATTATTTATCTTAAAATTTTTATAGATATCATATTTTTACTTCTAAAGAAAAATAATTTATTTAATAAGGCACTCATAAAATAAAAAGACAATGTTATTATATGAAAATATTTTTAATAATTTATATTTTTTGGAGTTTTATTTTAATAGACTAAATTTATAATATCTATGAAATATTTTGTGATATAAATTAGGTATTTATACCAATGTAATTGATAATTTAATGAAAATTAAAATAAGAAAAATTAATATATTGGAATGTCATTTTCTAATTAAAATATTTTTAATTATATTTCGGTTTTGAAGATAAAATTTTTAATTTTAGAATTTGAATTTGGAAAAAAAATACATTTTGTGATTTAAGATAAAAATATTAGGTTAGAATAAAATTTATGCATTTTCATAACAAAATTTATTTTTAATTTAATAGAAAAAAATTATATCACTAAAAATACCATTTCTATTAATAAATTATTAGAATATAAGTATGATGTAGAAATTTAGTAAACCATGTTAAATAATTTATTTTATTTTATAAGAAATATTTTAAAACTAAATATATATTTTAGTTTCCAAACCTAGGTTTAGTATGATCGAACATAAGTTACACTATTCTCAAAAAAGTTTCTAATACATTAATTTATTTAATATTAATTTAATAACATTTATAAAGTGAATTAAATAAATTTTATCTAAAATGATTAATTAAAATGTCCATTTTATGTAATAATTACTATTTTATTTTTAGGTATAAATAATAATTTACTTAGAGATAAACTAGTTACTATAGTAAATTCCAAAAGGGTGCCATGGGTTAACTAAAGGGATAAAAAGAAAAAGATGTTAAATATTAATTCTTAATTGAGTGGATCTGGTGAGGGTTATCCAAGATATTCATCCACTCAATTATTTTCCATTTTTTAGTCTCACTGACAAGTGAAACATGTTCCTTTTTATTAATTTTAATTATTTATATGTATTCCATTAAAAGAATGTATAACAAGGGCCCCTCTTCAAGACCACTACAAAATTATGGTTTCCTCCTGAATCATTATAGAATATAATTCACCTATAATCCAACTTCACTTATATTGTATTTTGGATAAATAATATTGACCAAATTCCTCCCATTATATGGAATGCTCTGTGGGAAGATTAATGTTTTCAATGAGTCCCATGTACTTTAATGGATGTCTAGAATTCGGGAAGGGATTTATTTTGTATCATTTTAAAATACATGTAAAAGGTTTGATTTTATGTATGATAATATATTTATACGGTTGATAATATTCTATTTTGAGATGATATATCTTGTATTATATTTTATTCAAGGTCATTGAAGTCCAATTTCAAGCATACTCTTTAAGTGGTTTTGATTAGAATTCTACTAATAACCTATGGGTTTAATTTCAAATATTAAATTCAAAATGAGATTTTTTAAAGAGAAAATTCATCATGGGAATTCCTATTATTTACAAAAATTCATATTATTTCCTTAGGTTATTCTTGGTATTTTACATATCCCCTAATAATTTCATTTTCCCATGACACATATTTTACCTAAAGTAGTACTTTTATGTGAAACCATATTATCTCTTATATAGATTGGGAACATATATTTCCATGCATATATTCAAGGGATAATTTTTTAAATGCTGTCATCTATAACTCAATAATATTTTTAGGTTATTTTCTACTACTTGGACTTTCATTAAAAGTTTTGAAGGAAAATTTTAATGTTATCCATATTGGTCATTTTCATCAATGTGTGAAAAGAATATCATTTTAATGATTTTCCTATGAACACAAAATATTTATATTTTTACTTTTTAATTAAACTTACTTTATATACTTTATTAATTTAAAAAATCAATAATATCACTCCTTGTTTTATAAAATATTGTATTTTTTTTAAATATTTTTTAATGTTGAAGGAAATTCTTTATTTCCAATCTGATTTTTATAATGCTCTAAAAAATGGGTTTTCACCTACACTAATATCACACATTTTATGTTTTATCGAGGGTATACACAAAATTATACCATTCACCTTATTTTCATTGGATGTCATATATAATTTTATTTCTATCAGATGAGTGATCCGTCAATAACATTTCCTTACCTAACCATACACTATGAATAAGTAATATTTTCTTATAATTAATTAACGTTGCATGAAACCTATGTTTGGATATTTATATTATTATATCAGATAGATTAATTTTTGGTCTCTTCTTGTGAGATACCATTATGAAGTATTATTGATAAATAATTTTTTTTATTTGAACATGACCTAATAATTCCTATGAAATGATCTAATGAAACAATCCTCCTTTTTTCTCAAGAAGGATTATACTCAAGTGTCATATTATCATGTAACCCATTTCCTTCTCAGGTTAATTATGACCATATATAATTCAAAATTACTTTCTTATGTGATAAAAATAAAAAATTTCTTATAATGCAAGTAAATTTGGTCCCTGATAGTTCCCTAATTCATGGGGAAAAGATTAATATCAAAATATGAAATTTTTTTATACCATCGAAATATTCATTTGAAATGATTTATGATACCTTGGTGAAAAAACACGGTAATTTTAAGGGTTCACCCTAATATAACCCTGGTATATTGGTTAAATAATTAACCTCTAAATATGAAATGTTTATAGTATATTGAAAGCCCAAATCAGTAATGTATTGTAATATATTGGTGAAACGCATTTGAATAATCTTTTTTTACTCTAGAAGGATCAAAATTGGAAAAATTATTATGATGTCATGTATTATGTACTGGTTAAGAACCTATGATTCCATGATCATATGATATATATTCTCTTATTAAAAAATATTAATTTGAAGATTTATATATTATGATCGATGTTTTATTGAGCATTATTCCTCGATTTTGTATTCTTATACCTTTATAACATTATCATACTCAAATCTTCTTAATATTTTTTCTTTTGAAATTTCATAATACTTCTTATTCATACCCTTATTGAGAGTTGATCTCACCCCATTTTGTATGTTTTCATTTCCCCAGTTTATAATGGAAACTAATATGTACGTTTTGTTTAGAAGAGTATATTGCGTGTTGAGTATTTTCAATATAATGATGGCTAATTATGGATTAATATGGTTTATATATATAATTAAAATTCACCATAGTTGAAAAAATTAAATGTTATAATAGTAAATGTTTTTTAATAAGTCACTAAAAATGTACATATAAAAGGAATTAGGAAATTATGTAATGTAATATTTCATTGAATTCATAAAATTATAAATTTTTTACATCATTCGGGTGTCATACATTCTCTTGGAGGACCCCTTTAATTTCCCACATACAACGATGGTCTATTAATGAATTAATGGATTTATTTTTTGAATGATAAGTACTAGGTTTTCATACTATTTGTTTAATAATAGTTTATGATTGAAAGAGTGGATTGTATATTTATGATGTTCTTATATTATAAAAATTATCGAGTGTTTTGATTATGTTATGTTTGGAAGTACTTTCAGAAGAATGGAATCAGGAAGAATACGGATTTACAAGGGACCCCTATACTGAATGGTGTGGATGAACACATGAATCAGAAAATATTGTAAATAGAACACAAAATATAGCTATATTATGTAGTATAGGAGGAAATTTTGGAAATATTATAAAATGTGATGTATTTGTTGTTAATTTAACTCCTTCAGCACTGATGGGGATATAAATTATAGATTATATATGATCTAGAAAACCATCGGAAGTTACCTACCTCAAGGTTTTCTTCATGCACACCATTTTATATGTGGATTCGAGGAAAATTAATAATCTCAAATAAAAATCATATTTTTTTTTCTTTATGGGATACAATAATAAAAAATTTATTTTTCTATATTTGGATTATGATAAAATATAAATCAATAGAATGTAGATATTTATCCTCAATTTGATGGTATTATAGAATAACCATAACATTGTGGAAAGTTTTGTTGAAAAAAAAATATTGGACCTGTTCAATTTGATTTTTATACGAATTAGTGAAGTACACACGTTCTTGAGAGTTCAAGGTTCACTATGAGTCTAGATTTTAGGTCATTGAACGATATACCAGAGTGATCAAGGGATACAAACTATTATATTATAGGACCAGAAGATTAATGTGTTGATGATAAAATATAGGAAAGTGTTGGGCTATATAAATAACTAAAGGATGTATAACAAGGTTAGAATAATGGTTTGATGGTTTATAAATAAGGTGAACTTGTTACCATAATTGGTAAGGGAGAGCCCATTATCTCAAAAGAAGCATAAATATTCTTTTATTTCATCACATGTAATTTATCTATGAAATATAAATTTTATTAATTAAATACAAATGAATCCTGCAAGCTAATGGAACTGTAACACCTCGACCACAGAATCCCGGAGCCAGTGCATTATTATAATATATTGACAAGACTACAAGGAATCAATTCTTGAAGGACCGATCAGTTTAGTAGTCTTGGAAAATAGATTACATTCATGAAAATTCCATTACACAGTAAAACATAAAAAAACAACATAAATAAGCTTTTGAGGATTAAATTATTCCATTATCATAACCCTGTATGTAAAACATGATACACTTCTTGGGATACCGAGAATATAAAACATAATAAAGGGGTGAGCATGGATTCTCATCAAAGGTAAATAATTTAGAGGAAGATATAATATTTTATGGAAAATGTGTAGTAAAAACAAAATCCTTTTAAACATAAACATGAACATAATATGGAGAAAATAAATCAAACATTACCAGATAAACAAGCCCATGGATATTCTACTATTCAAATAATCACATGTAATAAATAATATAATAATGAGGGAATACCAAACATCAGACATCTTTACCACATAGTCAAGGACTTATGCCAAGGCTACTAATAAAAGTGTTGTAAAGGCCTTGTGCCAAGACTGTAGTTTGTCTCATGAGGCCTACCAATGCATTGAGGGGCTATATCAGGCCCCACCCATTACTTACTAAGTCCATTGCATTCCTCATATGAAAATGTTGAAACATAACATCAACATTCTTTTTAAAACTAGCATGAAAAATGTCAATACTTAAACCATAAACCATGAAGGGTATAAAAATAGATCATCCATAGTAAAAAATATCATAACTCATTCGATACAATATGGATGATAGTATTATAAAAAATCAACCTTAATCAATAAGAATATCCATTAAAGAATGTTGACATAGTTGAAAATAATCAGTAAAATTTTTGAGAGAAATATCCCTTTTGGGAAATCAATTAAAAGTCACACATATATAAAAGAAGCCATTTAAAGTATATTTTTGAATCAAAGTATCCAATATCACTTTGAAACTTTTGTAAGAAAACAATATTTTAAAGCAAACAAGTCCATATAAATAAATCCTTAAAACCATTTTAAAAACATTAATATTAATGAGAAAGATTTAGAAGAATAAATATTTAAAAGATTTAAAAGTGTGTTTTAGTTAAATGTTACCTAAAAAGATTCATTTTTAAACATATTTTATGAAACATGGACATGGGTAATAAATATTTCCCGGAAAATACTTACACATAAACAATCTCGGATAATATTGAGATTAAGGAATTAATCCTTTCCTTGCGCTTTCCTTTGTTCGATGGTAAGTTTAAAATTCTGTATATTGACCATAGTATGATATTAAATTATACCCATCCCATATTAATATTTATTATTTCAAAAATTATTCATTTATAATTTGATACTACCCATTTAATAATGATTTCCATGTTAAATTTACATTTCGGTTAATAATCGTTTTCTTTATCGTACGTGTTTTAACATGTTATTCTTGATCCTATCATTTAGACCATGATTTAAATACTTATAGAATATAAAAAATGATGTATATACAATATATATTTATAATATAAATATTTATAATATATAGATATATGAAATGAAACACACCGTTTATGGAGACGGTAGGCTGTATGTACGCATAAACGTTGTTTCCGTTTTCATATCGTATTGAAGGGATGTAAGTGATTAAGAGATACGTAAGTACATACATACATACATACATACACACACACACACACACACACACACATACATACATACATACATACATAGATACATACATACATACATACATACATACATACATACATACATACATACATACATACATACATACATACATACATACATACATACATACATACATACATACATACATACATACATACATACATACATACATACATACATACATACATACATACATACATACATATATATCTCAAGTAACATTGTTATGTAATATATTACATACTTATTAACAATATATACTTTTATAATCATCATTTAATGGTGACCTGGAAAGGAATCTCATCGCGTCGTGGAGACGGTAAGTCGTACGTACACACGAGCGACAATATAATTTATTTAATGATTAAAAGGCATGTAATTGGATGGTATATTAATTGTACAAATAAATTATCATGGTATTATTTTTATTTATATGAATATTACTCATCATTATATCCATCCAAATAACATTGTGTTGAATAAGAAATTGGAGCATGGCATGGAGATGGTATGCCGTACGTACGCCACCATGATGACATTATCCTTTATAGGATGGATATAATAATGAGTACAGTTGTACCATATTTATAATAACATAACAATATGTAGATGGTATTGGATTTATTATATTGTAATGGAAATTACAAAGAAAGAGAAACTGGAAGAAGAAAAGAACTTTTAAAGTGGTGATAAAATAATTACCTCTTCTTTGGGCGTGTCCTTTTTATTTAAAAAGATGGCTTCTTAAGATGACCTTATTCTCAAGTTAAGGCCTCTATTCTGAAGTTAGGTAATTTTTAGAGGGTATTTTGGTAGGGTTTGTCTGATCCAAATGGTTTCGGAGGTGTAATTTAGAGAGAAAAGGAAGTACCCTTTTATAAGAGATGTGAGGGTCACTTTAGGAAAGTTTGAAATATTATTAAATTATAAAATCAATTTCGGTTTATAATTGCTCCAACATGATTTATTTCTAGGTTAAGATGGGGATGGGTCGAAAACATCTCAAAAAATAGGTTTTATACATGTTTAGGTCACTAAATTAACCATAGCTTTTAGATTTAACTCTTAGTTAAATAGTTTAACTATTACCATATATTCTTGTATTATTATAATAAATGGTTAATAAACCTACTATAAAAATAAAAAAGATCCCCATGTGTCTCATAATTTATATATTTAACCTTATATATGCCCTTTTTCAAAACCTTAGAATTTTAGTAATATTATATCAATTAATAACATAGTATTTGTTTTAAAAACTCATTTATGTGAATTTTGACACTATTTGGTATTTTGTATTTGTGAAAGTCATAACAACTTTGTCACTTAAAAAAAAATTTATTTAATGAAGCATAAAATTTAATATTAACCTTTAAAATTTGTGTATGGCATCAAAATCCTAAATTTATGTTTATATTTATATTTATAATATCAATTATTTTAATCTTTCATTGATAAAGTAATTACTTCATTATCATTGTGTCCTAAATAAATTTAATTATTTAATCTATAAAAATTATAAGTAAAATACCATTATGTAGGAAAAACTATTATCTTCCTAATTAATATTTATATTTTAATTTATCTTAAGTATAACCCTATATTAAAAATGGTTTAGTTATTGAACATTAAATTTAACACGTTAAAATATTCTTTAAATAAAATAATAATTAATGTCATAATCTAATAAAAGTGGACAAATAGGATCATATTTTATTCCTAAGGTTGATTTTGGTTGATATAAACTTATCCAATTGAATTAGGATAGAGTTTAGGGAAATTATAATACCATTTTTACCTTGAATTACCCTATTTATTTTTAACCGTGGTAAAAAAAGTCAAAAGTGACTATTCACAAAAAATTATTTGCCACTTATTGAACCACATATTACTTAATTATGTCAACCATGTTTCTTGTATTTTTGAAATTCAATTCACAGAAGTAGTAAAATTACGTTTTATTGTAATTTGCAAATGTGCCTAGAAGGTTGGTAAAAGACGTTAAAAAGTTCAATAAATTTTTATACATCTAATTATATTATGAAATAAAGCCAATTAATTTCATAGAAATTATATAGGAATTATATATCTACTTTTAAATAAAGTAAATTTAAATAAAATAAATAATTATTTAACGAAAAATACAGTTTTAAACAATAACACATTGTTTTTCACTATTAATCAAAAATTCAAAGTTTTCAGAAAAATACAAAAACTTCACCCTAAGATAATTTTGATATTCAGAATTCAAAAATTAATTATATTTTACCAAATTAAAAACATTGAAGTTGTATTAATTAACTTAAAAATAATTCCCGTTTTGAAAACCAAAAAGCAGGTTTTAGAAAAAATAAAAACTATCAAAAAATTAACATGCATCTTTGTCAAAATTAAATGTGAAATTAATTATAATGAAATAAATTGAATTAAATGATAAAAATATAATTTTATTATAATTACAAACCATTCATGTTCATAATTTATCACTATAATCTATTTCTATTAAAAATGTTTTATTCAATTAAAATTTATTATTTTTCACTATTCATCCAAATATTAAAGTTATCAAAAAAGTACCAAATATTTATCTAAACTGAATTTTTATATATCTATTTTAAAGAAGAATTTACGTTCATTAAATTGAAATTATAAATGTGTTAAATATTGGTTTTAAAAAGGTTTCTCCATTAAAAGGCGGTAAAGTTGCGTTTTTTGAAAAATACTTTTTTTATCTGAAAAATGAAACTGTTCTTATATTACATCTAAGAAACACATAATATTGATTCTAAAATTATATAGAGTCTATAAAATTCAAAATTCAGTTAATACTATTCATAACTGCTTTTTGAACGGCTTGTATAGTATGTCATGGTGCTCTCGAACTCGCTGTTGCATGAAGCACAAGTTACAGAATTACATTAAAAAGATAATGTACTATGAAATCATGGGGTATTAAATTTTTCCCTGCTTCATTAAATTTAAACCACGAAATTCAAAAATGTTTTTTGAAAATATAATTTTATAAATAGAAAAATACCTTTGTGGAAAACCCACATTAGAAATTGGGTTAATAAAATTTACTCGTAATAAGAGGGAATGGGAAATGAAAAAGTAACCACAAAATTATGATCTTTATTAGGAGAACATTGGTGAAAATTATAGACACATAATTGATGGAAAAAATTAAATAATTATAGTTAGTGACTGAGGTCATCAATCACAAACAAGTGTAAAATTGAGGGCCTCAAATCCATCAATCTATGATGATTTAGAATATTATTGGTTCAAAAAAATATAAGGTATTAGGATAACAAATTTTTGGTTTTATAATCCATTTGATAAAGTTTAAGAATTAATTTATTTATAGAATAAGAGGAAAAAATGTACTTGACAAGTAGAGTTTCATCCTTCAACTAATTCCAACCACTAACCCATCTTTCTCTAAAATTATAATAGAATTCAAAAATATTCTATTTACCCTAATCATATAGGGTTCCAAAAATAATTGATTTATAATTCATTTGTTAGACTATTTAAAAAACTAAATTATAAAACTAGGACATTATGTAGGACAATGGTAGGTGATACCCCCTTGTCTCCATTCATTTTCAGGCTCAAGTCTCATGGACTTTCCAAAAGTGACAAGTTGTCCCCTGACTTAAGGGTTTTCCTTTCTAAACCCAATCAAGATCTTTTTTTCTACGCAATAACATGTGAATAGATTTATCAAGTATTCATTTAAAACACGGTAACACCCTGAATTACCATAAAACCTTATTGATTACTTTCATGCTCCATTATTCCTTATAGAATATTGGATATACTCTTTATATCAAAAAATGTTGTAAACTCCAATAATAATGAAATAAAAAAAATTAATTAGTTTCAATGCTATCAAGAATATCAAATATAATTTATCCAAATAAATCATATCCAATTCCAGAATCACTACCTCAATAACTGAACTATATTAAGGTTTATCTTTCCTTCAACCATGTAAAAGTTTAACTTGCTATGGAGTCACTTTTATTAAAACCATATAATCTCAAATTCTCAATGAAATAGTACTGCAGTATCATCCTTATTTATTTCCATAATTCAAATAACACATACTACGTTGATAAAATACTCAAATGAAATAATTCTTTAATAACAACATAAGAACACTAGTCATTCCTCTTCATCTGTGGTTGTATCATAACATTATTATTATCCAATAGAATGATTTAGGGAATACTCTGATGATTTTTAAATTGATTCACGTAGTGTCCCAACTCCTTAAAGATGAAGAATTGTATATTAGAACTTTTTTTATTTCTATTTCAATCAAGTACGTGGTGTCCTTTTTCTCCAAACTTATAAAAAACTCAGATTCTCTTCAATCATTTACCAAGGTGATTCTTTCCATAGTTATCACATATGGGGAAATCCTTCTTTCCACTCTTCCCATTATCCATATTTCTCTCTAACATCCTTTTCTTCTCTTTATTCCCTTCAAATCCATAGGAATCAAGTAATTATTTACTTATCTTATTAACACGTGATACTATTTCTTCTTATGTTGAGAATACGTGGGTTACTCTCTTATTTCTAAATGTTTTCTTAGTACCAGGAAATATACAATACTTCTTAATCGTTGGATCATGCATATTACTGGAGTTTTAACACCTTCTAATGGGTTCCATTTCTAAACAATGGCACAAACTAGGTTCGTTTATGAATCACAATGCATAATTCCAAACTTGTACAATACCTAACGTAAATTTAAAATATTAGGCATGTAATCTATAATCATAAAAAATGTTTTCATTGAGGATGTATTTACTTTTAAATCCTTCATAATGGATTTTAATGAAAATGTGAATTATCCAAATCACATCCCCCTGGAGTGTCATAACCCATAGTGCAACAAGGCCCGTTGTTATTTACTAGGATACTATGGTTCAAGTCTGAAAATCTGTATAAGTGTTTTCACTCCTAGGTACATCTGTGCCAGAGCCGCCTCTACATGCTCATTTCTAGATAGGGATGTATTTCTCGAAAAATATTCAAAGTCTCTAAATTACCAAATTTCTAGGAAGTTATTTGATACTAATCCTCAAAGTCTATCTTTTGTTAATGTTCTCTAATAAGAGTTTTTCAAAATCTAGTTTCCAATGTTTGTACTAAACTTTCTCTGATACCAACTTTAATTCCCTAACCCCAAAAGCCCAGATCCAGTGCATTATTTTAATACATTGTCATGATTACAAGGAATCAAGTCCCGATGGACCGATCAATTTAGTAGTCTTGGAAAATATATTACGTACATAAATGTTACATTACACATTAAAACATAAAACACAACATAAATAATCCACTTCTAATGCCATTATTCCACTACCTTAACCCTACATATCAAACATAATACACTTTTTGGGATCCTGGGAATAAAAAACATAAGAAAGGGGTGATCTGAGATGCTCAGTAAGGGTAAATAATATAGCAAAATCTATAAACATTTAAAGAAAGACTTTTAATAAAAACAAAATCCTTTTAAACATAACCATGAACATAATATTAAGAAACTAAATCAAACATTACCAAATTAACATGCACATGGATATTTTACTAGTCGAATAATCACATGTAATAATTAATTTCATGATGAGGGAATGCCTAACGCAGATATCATTACCACATAGTCAAGGCCTTGTGCCAAGACTGCAAATAAAATTTTTGTCAAGGCCTTGTGCCAAGATAGTAGTTTGTCTCATGAGACCTACCGATTCATTGAGGGGCTATAGTGGGACCCACCAATCACTTACCAAGTCCACAGCATTCCTCATATGAAAATGTTGAAACATAATATAAACATTCATATTGAAACTAGCATACAAAATGTCAATACTTCAACCATAAACCATGAAGGGTATAAAAATATCACACCCATAGTCAAACATATCATAACTCATTAGATATAATAAAAATTATTGTATTATAATTAATCAACCTTAATCAACAATAATATCCAGTAAAGAATGATGACATAGTTGAAAATGATCAGTAAAACATTTTGAGAGAAATATCCCCTTAGTGAAATCATTTAAAAGTCACACATTTATGAAGGAACTCATTTAACATAGATTTTTGAATCAAAGTTTCCGTTACCACTTTGATAATTCTTAATTTAATTAACATTTTAAAATAATAATATCTATATAAATAAATCCTTAAAATAATTTTGAAAACATGGACATTAATGAGAATGATTTAGAATAATAAATATTTAAAACATTTTAAATAATGTTTTAGTTAAAGAGTAACTTACAATAATAATTTTTAAATGACTTTTATGAAATATATAAATGTATAATTAATATGTCCTAGAAAATACTAACACGTAAACAATCTCAGATAATAATGAGATTGATGAATTAACCCTTAACCGGCACTTTCCTTTGTTCGAGGGTACGTTTAACCTCCTGTATAACGACTATAGTATGTTATTAAATTATTAAATAATCATATTCATATTTATTATGTCATAAATTATTATTTTATGACTTTATACAACTCCTTTGATAATTATTTTCATGTTAAATTAACATTTCTGGTAATAATCGTTTTCTTTATCGTATGTGTTTTAACATTTTATTCTTGATTTTATCATTTAGATCACGATTTAAATACTTCCAGATTATAAAACATGATTTATATATAATATATATTTTGAATATAAATATGTATAATAGATTGAAATATGAAATGTAAAATATCATTTTTGGAGACGGTATGTTGTACATATGCATAAACGTTATTTCTGTTTTCAAATCATATTGAATGGAAGTAAGTGAATAAGATATACCTAACTACAAACACACACACACACAAACATATATCTAGTATCATTATTATGTAATATGTTACATACTTATTAATAATATAAATTTTTATAATCAATGTTGAATGGTGAACCAGGAAATGAATCCCATCGCATCGTGGTGATGGTAAGCCGTACGTACAAATGAGTGACGATATTATTAACTTAATGATTAAAAGGTGTGGAATTAGAAGGTATATTAACTGTACAGATCAATTATCATGATATTTTAATTATTTATATACATATTTATCATCATTATATCCGTTCATATAACATAGTGTTGAATAACAAATTACACCACGACGTGGAGACGGTAAGTCGTACGTACACACACCTGGTGACATTATCATTCATAAGATGGATAGAATAATGAGTATGGTTGAACCATATTTATATTAACATCACAGTATGTATAAGGTTCTGGATTTGTTATTTTGTTATGGAAATAACAAATAAAGATAAAGTGGAAGAAGAAAAGAACTTTGAAATAAGTGATAAAATAATTACCTCTTATTTCAGTGTTTCCTTTTTTATTGAACAAAAGGGATCCTTAGGATGACCTTCTACTCAAGGGAAGGCCTCTAGGTTGATGTTAGGGAAGTCAGTAGGTGTTTTTTTATGGTTTGGCCAAGCCAAATGGCTTTGGAGGTGTTATTTTGAAGGAAGGGGAATTACCCTTTTATAAGAGAGGTTAAGGTCACACCTTATATTTTTAGGAATATTTTATCAATTAGTAATATTCTATTTGTTTTAAAAACTCATTTATGTCAATTTTGACACTATTTGGTATTTTGTTTTTGTTAAAGTCATAATAAGTTTATCACTTCAACATAAATATATTTAATCAACCCTAAAATATCATATTAACGTAGAAAATTTGGGCATGGCATCAAAAACCTCAAATTACATTTATTTTTATATTTATAATATCAATTATTTTAATCTTTCATCAATAAAGTAATTACTCCATCATCGTTGTGTGATAAATAAATTTAATTATTTAAGCTCTAAAAATTATAAATAATATACCATTATGTTTGAAATATTTTTATCTGTCTAATGAACATTTATTGTCAAATTTATCATACGTATAACACTATATTAAAAATGGTTTAGTAAATAAACTTTTAATTTAACTCTTTTAAATCTTCATTAAATAAAACAATAATACAAATCCTAATCTAATACTAGTTAAAAAAAGACAATATTTAATTTATAGGGTTTATTTTGGTCAAAATACACTTATCCAATAGAATTAGAAACTGTGTTAGGGTAATTATAATATCATTTTTACCTTTAATTTCAATATTTACATTTAATCATTGTAAAAAAGTCAAAAGTTACTATTCACGAAAAAAATAATTTCATCTTATTGAAGCAAATTTTAATTATTGATGTCTATTGTGTCCCTTGTATTTTTGAAATTCAATGCACAGAAGCAGTAAAATTTCGTTTTATGCAAATTTGGAAATGCGCTTAAAAGTTGGGTAAAAGACGTTAAAAAGTTCAATAACATTTTATACATCTAATTTTATTATAAAATGACTCCAATGAATTAAATTGAACTTATATAGGTATTATATATCTCTTTTGACTAAAAATAAAAACAAATTAAATAAATAATTATTTAAATAAAATGTATGTTTTGTACAATAACATAGTGTTTTTCACTATTCATCAAAAATTGAATGTTTTCATAAATATAATAAAAATTCACCCTCAGATAATTTTGATATTCTGAATTCAAAATTGAATTATATTTTACCAAATTCAAAACATATAAGTGGCATTAATTATTTTAATTTTAATTTTTTTTGTCAAAACAAAAAATCAGTTAAAAAAAATAAAAACAATCAAAAGATTGACAGGCGTTTATGTCAATTGTCAATGTGAAATTTATTATAATGAATTAAATTTTATTTACTGACAAAAATATAATCTAATTATATTTACAATCCATTCAAATTAATAATTTAACAATTCAAATCATTTCTATTAAAAAGGTTGTTTTCAATTAAAAATAAATATTTTTTATCATTCCTCAAAATATAAATGTTATCAGAAAAGAAAAAAAAATTATCCACACTAAATTTTTAGGTCCTGATTATAAAGAAGAATTTAATTTCAATAAATTTAATAAATATAAAGTGTCAATTATTATTTTTAAAATGGGTTCTCCATTTAAAGGCGGTAAAATTTCAATTTTTGAAAAATACTTGTTTTATCAGAATAAAATGAATTTGTTCTTATATTTTGACTAAGAAACACACAATATGGATTCTAAAATTATATGGAGTATATAAAATTCAACATTCAGTTAATACTATTCATAACTACTTTTTGAACGGATTTTTTAGTAAGTCGTGGTGCGCTCAAACTTAGTATTGTGTGTAACACAAGTTATTAAATTATATTGAAGAGATAACGTACTATGAAATCATGGAGTCTTACAAGAAAAAAACTAGGGAATTAAATCACTTGATGAAAACTAAATCCCATGGTTAAAAAAATATTATGATCATAGGAAGAGTTATAATTGTAGGTAGGTTTCTAATTGATTTTAACGGTTGAAAAAAATTAACTACCCTTATATAATATGACGATGAGTTAAGCACACAATGTACAGATATTGTAGAACATTTTTGTTTCTGATCATTTTCACTTGGATAAGATATATTTGAAGAAAAAATTTCATTATGGAGGATTGGTAGAGGAATATATAACGAACTATTTATTAAAATGAAAGGACTATAAGACAAAGAGAGAACTGTGTGGATTGGAATAAGAAGCAGGAAAATGTAATTGAATGTTTGAAGAATTTATGAATAAGATAGTTTTAATACATATAAACTCATATAATTATCTCTATCAAAATTTATTTGATGATGGAAGCTTCAAAATCCTTCTCCTATTTTTGGATGACATGACTTAGGTAGAACTAAAAAAATAAGAGGATTGAGATGTGGAAGGTGGAATTTTTAAGAAACTTTTGAATATAATATATTTTGGAGGAAAAGAAAACATTAGTTATGAGGGTCATGAAATATGGATTTTTGGAGTTTAATTAAAGGGATTAAATACAAATTATAATAAATAGGTTTTATATTTCCAAAATCATTCGAGTCCAAAATCAAATAGCTAGAAACTAAAAATTTTCAATGGTGCATGTTTTAAAATTATAATATAATGAAATATTCATGGTTAATGTTTCATTTGTATATAGGGTAGGAATACAAATGTATTCAATGGTGTGTTCTCATAAGGATTTTTTTTGAAATGGATATTATTGACTATTTCATGTATAATATGGGGAAAAATACTAATAGGTTATGCAGTGGAGCATCATGTATTAAAATGGTTGAATATATATGTCCTTATGTTATTGGAATGTTGATGCATTAATAGAGTAAGAATGTTTAGAATCTGATAGAAATTTATTATTTGATACAATATAATAAGAAAGGTGGTCTCATTTGTATGAATACAAATTAGATGGATTTTGGGGCAACAACCTTTTGTAACATTATTTATAACATAAGTAAAATATATACCCAGAATGGGATATGGTAAAGAAATGATGTGGTTTTATTATTGTTGAAGGATCGTGGATGAATCCATTAATGTGTAGTTATATTTATAGATAGTAGGTATGGAATAAATTTGGCAAAGAATCATATAACTCATTCTTGTCAAAAAAACACATAATATTGAAATATCATTTCATATAGAAGATACTAGAGTATAGTAAGATAAAGATAGAGATTTTTATTATGAGAAAAAAATATTATTGAAATATTCTTGAAGTTGATAGGCTTAGAAAATTCGCGGCACTATTTGAACTCAGTGGGATTAGGGTAACTATAAAGTGGTTGAGAAACTATTTTCATTAAAAGTAGAGGTTTTTTATTTACCTATGTGTTGGAGGTTTTACTTGGTATTTCATTTAATAATTCTATGAGGGGGTTATTTTTAGGGATGTGAAAGAGGTTTTTTTTATTTCCCTTCTAAAAGGAAGAACATTAGAATATATGTATTTTCCTGATCGTATAGTGGAAAAAACAACAATTAAGGCATATTGGTCTTCATAATATACAATCATAATGGTGTACTAATTAGTTTTCTTTTAGGCGTGAAATGATTATCCAGGTTTATTATACAATATTTATCAAATGACAATACATTTTATTCACTACTTATGGTTTTGATGTAAATAGTAGGAATGTAAGTGTCATTTGATGAAACATAAAAGTAATTTACTTAGATCACTCTAGGTTATCCACCAGGTGCATCCAATTATATGAAATTAGAGTTTATTGGATTTAAATAAGGGGAAGCTCCCAGTGATAAAAAGTTTCTATAATTGAATTACTATCTCAATTTTTCTATAACATTTGTGTGGGACCACTTGTATTTCTATTGTGAAATTATTGTTTGATTAGTGATGTAATTTCATAATTCATGAAATTTATTATAATATCATAAAACATCTACAAGAATGGAAATGATGTATTATTCTCCCATGGACATAGGAGTTAATGTATGAACTATATAAATTTTTTATAATATTTAATTATTTTCATTTTTCTACTTAATAATTTTTTGTTTGACTGAGTTTGTGAGAGTTGGTCAATTTAGTGTGGTGATTTTGGGTTTGGTGAACATACCATGTTTTAGTACACTGATTTTCACAAAGTATCATTTATCAATGGATGTTTTAGTATTTAATTGTACCACTAATGTTCCTAGGTGGTGTTTCTTGTTGTGGATTGAAGGTGTTCACTCTCAATATCAACCAGATAACTAGTGGTCAACTATTGTTTTTAAGGTGTAATAATGATGATGGGTGTGATTTTTTTGGATTCGTAGTGGTTGGTGCCCCTCATGAGGGTTCAAATTCGGATATTGAATACATGATAGCTCAGAAATTACATCAAGAATGGTGGCCTAGTACCTAGTTGGTGCATGGGTAAATTTAATTTAAATTGTCTAAAATAAATACTTTATAAAAAATATGTTAAATAAGAGCCAGCTACATTTCTATAAGTCAAAGTCACTTGACCCCATTTCCTCTTCCCTTCACTCTTCTTTACCTATGTCCATATCTTAATTTTTCTTCCTTGTATCAATGAGATATTATCTATAGAGTATCACCAAGGGTATAATTATCTCTCCAAAGGTTTTTATTTTAATATTTTCCTTGTTGTACCATCATCTTTCACATTAAATCCCCAACTATAAGAATTTTTATAGTTTTCAAGAATCTATATATAGGAATCAAATTGTAAGAAAATAACTGATGAGATAGATCCTAATAAATAAATAATTATTTTCCATAGGGGTTTAGTTAATGATTTGTGAATTTTTATTGTGTTTTATGAGATGATTTAACTTCCAACCATATGTACATGCACAGATAGTAATTTTAAATTATTTCTTGGACATTATAGTTGTGGGTGAAGTCTATTATGGATATGAGTAATCCTCAATGTGTTACATATGGAAATTATAGTCACCAATGATCATGAATCCTATTGAAGATCACAATGAAGATTTACCTTGAACCTATGAAATTTTTCTACAATTGAAATTTAAATTTATGAAACTTCTAGTTTGTCTTTGAAAATTCATGATTGATGGAATGCTTGAGCACATGTTATACAAGGAATGAACCCTCCATGTGTGTTACCTTATAACTATACTTGGTATAATATACCTTAGTAGTGGTGTGGTGACTTTTTTACCATAGTTATGTTTAGGGAGATGAATTGATCAACAGATTTTATTTATGCTGTAGTTAATAGGTTACTAGTATTCGAATAGTGGCGATATCTCATCCAATTTTTTGGGTTAATAGTTTGTAGTGACTCATCCACCATTAGAGGATAAATTATTGAAATTTCTTATCCATCTAAATTTGGTTTGATTGTGAGATGTTATCTAGATATTAAATGTGTGGTAGAGATATATTATCCACCTGGAGGAGGAAAGACAATGATATTTTACTCAATAGTCAGATTTTTATAAAAAAGTATATTTCATCTTGGGGATATGTCATTATGATACCACATTTTCCAGGTTAATAAATGGTGGTGATATATCATTATACTATAAATTATGATTCAATCATAAATTGTTCACATAAGAGTAATGGGATGGTGTGTTTTTACTCAATCAAAGGAATTATATAGTGGTCATCAATGAAGATCGTATTATTGGCCTTAGTGATAACATGTTCATATGATTTTTTGACATGTGTTATTAGGGATCATTAAATCAAGTTAGGAGTTTGAAATATGGGAATATCTTCCAATTATGTAATTAGTCGATATTGGTATGGTCAGACATTGTTGGGGAGATCACTAATCCCTGATGCGAGATGGTATTTATTTTCCTATTTAATTATCATTAGCTATAGAGTAAAAAAATTATATACTATATTTTTTGGGGTACAATTGGCGGAGACATATTATGTTTTACTAATATAATGACTAACCATTTTGACACACCAGTAGTTTTTTTCTTATGAGGTACAACTATGAAAATGGTTTGGTGATTGATGGTTGGGCGGTATAGTTAGAGTGAGAGACTTGTCTGGGTGGGTAATCATACCCATTTTTGTAGTTGTACCTATATTTTATCTTATTTTGGACTTCATTCCAAATAATTTTCCTATACGAGTTCTATTATTTTGTGTATTCTTGTGTGAAATTACAATAAAATACATTTTTTATATGATGTGATCTTTATTTTTGTATATTCATTATATAATAGTTATGTCCAGATATTTTCATTACCTGATGATGACTAATTATTGATGCTACTTACAATGCTATTACTGATTATCTAATATGAATGTTATAGTTTCACTCTAACCACCATTAGAACCAAAATATTAGTGTAATTTCTTTAGTATATAGTGAGGAACATACGTGGTCTTTTGTCACTACCAGTAATACTTTTAATAATGTGATGTAGGATTTGAAATTTTTATAGCTATCTAAATAGATTAAACTGCATATCATTATATGATATTTACTATATTTTTAAAATCTCTTTATTTTTCCAAGGGTACAAGCTTGCGAGGAAAAATTAGTTCTCTTTCAATTATTTAGGTAAAAGGTTATCCTCAACCTATAATGAAATTATAGGTGCATATGAAAATCGAATAAATATCCTAGATAACATCCCTTTTATGATAATGGTTTGATCAGTTGTCTTTTTAATTGAGTCAGGTTTAATAAAATCTCTACAATTTTATGTATTGATGGATTCAACTAGATTACTATTATTACACTTATAAATTAACCCATTTTGGGAAATTAATATTTAATATAATTGGTGAAACAAACAAATTTTGAGAATAAAATATTCATTATCATTTAAATTAGAAAAATGGGAAGGAAGAAAATCAATAATATATAGTCTTTCTCTAAGTATTTACATTACAACATTGCATGTGAAATTATTTGTTCATGATATTAAACATTATTATGGGAGGATTATATGGTTAGAAACAATATGAATAGTTGAGTAACTTTTTATTTATCTCCCTAATGAAATTATTCAATATCAATATCCATGTAATATTCCCCTAACTTATCATCAAAATCATTCTCAAATTTCCCAACATATTCCGTTCTGATAATGTAATTTTTTGTCTCAGTTTAATGGAAATAGTTTTTATTCAAAAAAAGCCCCATTAGTTAAAAATTACCATAAATTAGTCAATAAATATACTATAAGGAATATTACAATGATTTTATGGTGTGAGAACTATTATTTCCAATGGTATATTATGATGGTTTCACCTATAGTTATTCTTGTGGTATTGTAATATTTTTTATCTTGGTATGATGGGTTAAATAGTTTATCCCACCACATCTATGGTTCATTTATAGATAATATATGTGACTCGTTGTGTCCTAGTGTTCACTTAGTGGACTCTAGTTGAATATGGATTTAATTTTGTTCAATGTCCCCTAATAGGTTATTAAATGAATCATTAATTTTTCTAGGATTGAGACCGAATCGTGCTCTAGAGTTGGTTAGAAAAAGGTATAAATGTTATCATAGAAGGTACCTAGTGATTTAAAACCTCATATAGTTATTGTTTTCTATATTGAAAGTGGTACATGTGACTATGAATGAGAGTGAAGGTATTGGAATCAAATGTTATAGAATCATTCTTAAATGATGAAAGTGGCATATTTTTCCTTTTATTCTTGTTTCTTTTTTCCAAGGACCTATAGATGTTATCGAAGATACCACACATTATATAAAATATTCTTCAAGGTTAATATGAGACACATCTACCCCAAAAAAATATTATTATCTCTAATAGTACCATATACAGGGGGAGAAACCATTTTGTGTTCACTGATCAATGAAATATAGGGAAACCTAGTTGAATGGAAATTTATATTTACCAAAATGATTAATAATTGGAGAATTTGTCTTCAATAAGAGATATTGACTCAAATAATTCTTCTCTAAAGATTAGATAAATATTGTGATAGAGAACTATATAAATTAGAATATTTCCGTAATATCAAATAAGAAGTTTTTAAATTGTATGATTAATATTATCAAATTCATTGGAACATTTAAACGCATTGTCATTTTTATTCGAACTATGACTTTACCTGTCGAGGTCAAGATTGATAACACATTTGAAGAAGTGGGATTGGTTTCTTCAGAGAAATAAGTGGTGATAATTCTCAATTGATTATCCATATATATATATGTAAATAAATTAACAATAACATTTTTGAGTTTATATAGGAAATTAAAAATAAAATCCCATGATTTACCAATAAAAATTGAGTGGAGGTGGAGTTTTAATACATTTGACTAATCTCGATAATTGTGCTATATTTGGGGAATCTCTGATAGTGGAGTCCGAAATAGAGTCACTAGAAACACTATTAGGGGTTTAGTGGTAAATATTTCCAACTATATACTATGAGAAAGTGGAGGGTCATCCATGACCCTACATCCTTGGTTGTCATCCAAAAAAATTAACTTCCCTATTTATGAATATTCTAGAGACCTGGAATATAAGGGAGGTTACTCAAATTCCAATATAATCTAAAATGAAATAATAGTTATTGTATTAATGAAAGTGTGTAATGTATAAAAAATTTTAAATTACCCATCTAATGAATAAAATTTGTTAGTTACTACATCAATATTTTTATTCTGTTTCCTATAGGGATTAATCATCATCATCATCAAAATAATAATAATCGTCATGTTATTTAAATTGTCTGATTTGATTCCCATCGACTTGAGTACTCCATATATAAAAACATCATGATAATTAATTTAATTAAGAATTTCCATGAACTCTTCAATATAATATTTGAAATCAATATAGTACTTCTCAAAGGAAAAATTTAATGACTTAGTATTTTGTCCAAGATATGTTAATATGATATTATTCACCTACATAGCATCCCATTTTTCCAACATGGATTCATAAATACACCATTAATCCTACTCCATCAGTTAATTATGTAATTGAGGACTTATTGGGGTTGTCAATGGAGATTTTATGATGGTTTTGGAATATTTGTCTATGTTCTATAGTTTCTTCTTAGCCTATCAACATAGTGGAGGTGTTTTTACTAGTATATAGTATTTAGAGTTTCATTTTCATAATGAGATATAACTTGGATTCACAATTAGATGGTGGAAGTCCTTATATATTTTAAAATATTTTGTTCATTATTATTTTGGGGTATGATATAATCTATAATTAAATGTAATTTATAAATAAATAATGGAAACATAATTTGTAATAATGAAAATAAATATTATTTTCCCTCTTAATAATGAATGAATAAAAATTGGTTCCCAACAGCATGATTCCACTTAAACCAGATTTTATTAGGAATAACATGTAATATTAATTATATAGTATTACATAAGTGATTTAATCTTTAGGGTGTGTATTCTTTATATATTTTTTCTCCTTCAGTCCCAACCTCAAAAAAGTTTGACCATATTTTTATAAGTAAATATCATTTTTCATATACACAAGTGATTTTATAAATTTGTCTTCCTATCCAATTCTATAAGAAAAAATGATAAATATACAATTGATTTTTAGGATGGTAGAAACAAATTTTTCCCCAAATGAGATTGGATGGAATCCATTGTTGTTTTTAACAATGGATAGAAGAGGGAACCAAGGATAATCATTATATTGGTGAGATTATAGTCCATTAAATGAGCCACAATATGACCTAGAAAATTCTTAATGGTGAGTGGTATTAAGAACAAATCCATCTACCTATGTATATTTTTATGTAACTTATTCAACATGTACAATACTAATGTGACTAAGTTGATTTATTTTAAAATTTCCATCTCAGATTAAATATTAATTGTGATAGTCGATGCAATGTTTTGTAATGTGTTTATAGGTAGAAAGAATATATTAGGGAATATTTTAGGGAACACAACCTAGTGGTTCTTTTTATAAACTACAATGATATATTCAAAACTCCAATCATCCTATGATATCTATTCCACTTTTTTTAGTATGATCCTGGGAGTAGAAGATTCACACAGGTCAAGAAACTAAGTGTCCACCTTGTTTTTAACCATTCACATTAAATTTGATATAATACTCATTCCAGATATAAAATTTGATATAAATTCTTATTCATAAGTAACATTCCATGAATTTTCTTAATAGATCCTAAAACCATTTTTGTAGATTCAGAATCTATTCCAGAGAATCCCATGAAGAGTATAGTGAGAGAAATATATAATATATTAGTCCTATAATTTTATAAATTCTTATAATACACCTTCCATAGATGCTAATTAAAACCTCTCCAAATATATAGTGGTACATGTTAGTTTTTGTCTCTAATTTGTTGTAGATCGGGGTTGATATTATTATTTTGTTGCAAGAAGAACTACCTAATCGATAAAATCTCTTAAAATCCTAACAGAATTACCTCTCTTTTAATTTATATAGGATATAAAAACATTGGAGTTTCCCTTATAATCCAGAAGAAAAAATCCGATGGTGTTAAAAACCCACTTAAAAACCCATCATTGTTTTTGATCTTCTATGGATGCTCAGAATATGGTTTTGTAGTTGTGGTATTGTGGTTCTAAAATTTTGGGTTCCACATCCAGAGAAAACTGTTTGCACTGGAGGATGTACACTAACCTAAAACCATCATATTTAATTAATCATTCAATTGGAGAAACGTTTTCTAAAACAATGTCAAAGTATTGGGAGAACCATTGTTCCCATCTTTTGTGATCCTACAAGGGGATATGTGTTTTCCCAAATGAAAAAAACTAATAATGATGTATCATTATTAATATTTCATAGACTCTTAATCTTTACCCAAAAATGATGTAGATATATTTATTTATTAGATGAAAATAATTTTGTTATAAAAAGTTAATTAAATAGGATGTAGTGATTTATCACTATGTAAAAGACCAAAGAGTTTATCGTGGATCAAGATTTCCGAAAAATTGATAATTTTTTAAAATAATTATTGATGAAACAAAACGAACTTTGTTGAATATATGTTTTATAATATTACAAATAGAAATTTCCTAACAAGTTCCATACCAAGAACTTAATGTCAAATTTTTGAGCACAATATGTTCCATAAAACATATCAATGGTGGAGGTATATTCATGCTAGTTTTATGTGTCAATATTTCGAGGAATGGTTTATTGAGTTTAGATACAAAAGACCTTCATACAATGGTTTTCACTCAAAAAAAGTTTTTTTAAATCAAAAGAGATTAATTTATACATATATTTTGTATGCCTATATGTTCCCCTAATGTTTAATATTTAGGGTAAATGTTGAAATTAAAGATTCCCCTTATGTGAAAATTGAGAAAATTATTTGAAAGTATTTTAGTTTCCCATAAATTTGAACCTTTTTATTCTAAATAGACCCATTTTTTAAGGATGTTATTTTTTGACTTGTAAACAAATCGACGAACACTTCTTCAAATATGAAGATATGATTATTTTGACAAACCTGAAAAAAATAAAATATTTACTATATGTTATGATTGGTGGGCTTGTATATACAACAATGAAATAATTATGTGGCCCAAAACCCTTGTATGATTTCAGAATAGATATCATTCTTATTATATTGTAATTTTATTTTACAAATACGTTATATAGTTTTATAATGGAGATACTTCATGACCAAAAGTCACTTATATAGACTGATAATAGATGTCTGATATGAATTTTTATTTTTTTCCAATAAACAACCAATAAAATACACATTTCTTAAATCATATATTTTTTGAGGTACATGTATTCTCATATTTAAGAATTTAAAAACCCGACTCATGGACCCCTTTACATTGGTGAAGGACCTGAATATCTTCAGGAAACATTAGTGTAATTCCGAAAATAAACCATTACATGGAACTCATGAATAGAGGTCTATGTTTTGTGACCTTAAATTAATGACAAAATGGTCATAATTTTATAAACAAAAATGCAATAATATTTTTTCATGTTTTAAATATATTTATTGTAAAAAATATAGTCATTTTCACATGACCCTAAATGGAATGACATGACTCATTATTAAAAAATCAAATACTTGTGTATTTATTCCCATAATATGGATATGTTAGATACACTTCTCATTGGATCACTGAAAACTAAAAAACATGTTCTCCATATATAGATATTGTGAAATAACACAATGATCACTTATAAGAGAGTCCCAAAATAGAGAAATACATCCATAATGAGATGTGTTGATCTCCCATTCTCTAAATGTTTTTATTAGAAATATAAAATACTTTTAATTTGAATAATTGAGACCCAACATGGGAAGGAGGTTCCAAAAAATTAGAATATAAGAGCATAAGACATTTTATAATTGTAACTATTTACATGAATAATAATAGTTAATAGATTTGGAAGAGTTCATGGGAATGTGATTTAGGTAAAATTATTGAAATTATTGGTCAAATATACATAGATTCATAGATCTAGGTATGATTGAAAATTTTTATATTTATTAATCAAATGGTAAAATTGTATTTTGGATTTCTAGAATGAGGATATTCAAAATGAAACGGTGTGTATAACTCATTTGAAAAAAAACCCAAGACGGTAAGTTTCATTTTGACTATGGGATAAAATAGAATAATGAGAAGAAATTAGATTTAAATTACATATAATATGAATCCATAAAAAGGAAAAACTATTTAACCACATATTTGAAATATTCCAATCCAAATAATTGATAAAATAAACTTTTCAGACTCTCAAGTAAAATATTTATTCAAAAATTTAAATAAATATGGACACATAAAGTCACAATGTTTTAAAAGAATAAAATTTAAATTAATTAACACAAATTAGTTGTTTTAGTAAATAGGAATAGAACTTGATGTTGATAAAAAACAAAGGTACCAACCTAATCACAATGTTGTTTGGAAAATCTTGAAATCAATGCCCAAAAATATTATAATGAAATCATATTCATGAAATCCCCAACATGATGAAGGAAGAATAAATTTCCATGATAATTTATTTAAAAATTCCACATTTTTGTCCCATGAATTGAAATAATAATTATATATATTAGAAATAGTGTGAAAATAAGTTATCTATGAATTCAATCCTAACCATTAGTACAATATTTATGTGATTTATGTTTGGAATAAATTCGTCATTTGTCATTTAATAGTTCTATATTCACAACCATGAATCCCTAGAATGATAAACTACTATACAAGTGTGTTAATATGGGTAGCCTAAGTCAAAATAAGACATCAAAATTTTATCCATTAATAATTCTAAATTCATATGGTTATCATTCGTTGTTAGAGAAATTGTGTGAATACTATGGTACTCATTCTGGGCCTAAAAATAACAAGGATTGTTGAGTGATCTTGATTAACATAGTAATGTTACAAATTTTTTTGAATGTTGTAGAAGATTTATCATAACACATTATTAGCTCATATGTCCCAACTATACCTATACATAACCCTCAAACTCTTCTCCAATTTCCAAAATTCTAAACATTCACCCATCTAACTCTATGATCAATAAATGAGACATACCTATCAAACAATTCCATTACAACTCTCAATAGTATAATGACTTTCATCCCTAAAAAATTTCTAGAATATATTCCCTATATACAAAAAATATTATTTGTTTTATCATAAATTTCTAGAATATATACCCTATGTACTGTCCTGTTATGTTGTTTATTTAATCTGGATCAGAAAAAAATAAAAGGGAAGTACACAACATGTACTTACCCGACAACTTTTTTTTAAAAGAGATGCAGTAACCTCATTTTTAACCGGTAGAAGCTTTTCCTCTCATTTTTGGAACCCAAAACACCCCTAAACTAGTTTTTCATATATTGAAGCCATCCAAAATCTGATTTTTTCATAAATAGTCATGTTGGAATGGCATTGTTTGGTACTTTATTACATTTTAGTCATTCGTTATTTTTCGGAACAATGACTGTATTATTTAGAATAAAGCTCATATGCCCTAATATATCATTCTTCATATGTTATTCAGATTACATCCAAAATAATATAAATCAGGACTTGATAATGGATGATATGTTTACTACAAAGGTGAGGTAGGTGGTCTGTATATTCTTTCCGATTTTCGAGTGCTTTTCGGGCGTTCATCCTTTCTACTCCCATCAGACTTTCTAGTGGGGCCTTGTTTTGAGCAATTTTCTTTCCGTAGGTGTAGTTGGACCCAGTGAGGATACCCGTAGGCCCGTTTAAGTGCTTTGACACCTGTTTCTCATTTCATGGTCACCGGAGGGGTGCACCTTAGGTAAATATTCTGCTGATGCTGGTTTAAGCCACCCAAGGGGTGCATGATTGTGCTTTCCGAGTTAGAGGAAGCCCCTAGATGACTTGATAGCTTGAGTATCTTGTTTTGGAGATGCACAACCTCCTTGTTTAAAGAATATTTGGTTATTCTAATTGTGTTTTGATAGTAAGGAATATTTAAATGAATGATATGGGTGGGTATTACTATATGAAATGACTAATGGCATGTAAAATGATTTATATGGGAGGGTAGGCCCATATTCATATTTTGATAAATGGTTTTCATGACTTGGTATACTCAAGGATTGTGTAGGTTTATGTGAGCTGATATACTCACGGGGAATGTATGTTAAATTTGGTTGCTGGAATACATGAATGCTTGTATGAATGGTTGATGGATTCCATGGACTACTCTTCATGGATCTAGAAGGAGATAGTGGACACCTTGGGTTGACTCTGCCCCTTGGGTATTAATTCTAGGGGAAGCCACTAGCCTTACTACCCCTTATAATCGGCTTGCATGGGCTCATGTATGACATGGTAATTCCATTCTCCTAGGTCCTCAATCAGTTCCTAACCAATTTTTCACCAGGGAAACCCACGGGACTCGATGAGATGCCTTGGAAAAGCTCCTTAAAACAAGCCTTCTATAGTGTACATATTTTACCTGGATGCCTTGGTCTGGTGAAACCTTGTATCCAGCCGTTATGGTCACTATTTCACTGTATAGCGTGGTAGTGAGAAATTTTATTTCACTATATGGCATGGTCTTGGGATAATTGACTTATTTATACAATATGGTTGCAGTTTCATGACATAGATGGATGTACGAAATGGCAATGTGACTTATTTTTACTTTTTTTATAGATTCCTTGTTAGGATCTGACTCCCTTTCATAGATAGACTTGAGGGATGTTTGGTTTACATATTGTATTAGACTTATTACATTAGCATACACACATACTAGTTGTTTACACTTGCTAGCACATTTTTAGAATTTCTGTTAGAACTGTATAGACCTGGGTGCTTTCCTATAGGTATTATTATCTCACACCTTATTTGACCCTCATCAAGGACCCAGACAAATTATATGGTTATAGGTGAGGATAGAGGAAAGTGCCCCAGTACAGGTTATGGATCATGGCATTGAAGCATGGGAGCATAGGACCAAGATGAGGCTTGCAATGCGAGGAGACTATTGGGATCTTTTGTTCTTTTTTTTTATAATTGTACTACATTGTATTTCCATGCTCCTATTTTGAATGATTTCTATAGACTTGTATTACTTTTATTGTTAGGTATATGAGACACTTCCAGTTATTGATATGTATTCTTGTCTTGTCTTACTTTCAGTTGTCTAATGTTTATTTCACTTCCACTATTTTATGTATTTGATTTCCACTGTGATTCTCTTGTAATGAGGGCATAGTCTCCCCACTGACTCACCTAGGTTATCATTGCTAGTCCAAAGCCTCTATCATTTAGAGAGATGCGCTTGAGGCCTTATGACCAACAGGGCTCCAGACACCATTTCAGGTGGCATTAGGTTCAAGACATTACAAATGGGTATCAGAGGGTAATTTTTTTGTTTGAATTACCATTTGACGACATTAGATAGGGATAGGAAGAAAATGGAGTTTGTTAATAAAATGTGCCCAAGACTATCTACCCCACATTCAAGGAAAAGCCAAATTACCTCGAATTAAGTACTGATTTTATGGATTTTGAATATTATAGTTGATATGGTTACACTGTTAGGTGACACACATGATTTTTTCTATTACTATTGATGAAATTGTGGATTCTATTTCTGTTCCAACTGGATGAGATAAGGGTGTCCCATCTCATTAATCACAAGGACACTTGTTAGAATCACATGACATGCATTATTCCATGCTATCTAGGATGAATTAGATATTTCATGCAGTTGTGAGAGTTGATCTGATAGTTGTGCCTCATGTTGTGTTAGTTGGTTGCAATATATAAATGTGGGATGTCATCTTTATATCCATAAGGAGGATAAGCCCTTATGAATAGGTAAATGGTGCACCGATGGAATATAAATGTAAAATGTACTTGTTACATGTATGGTTAGAATGTGAACCATGGTTGGGTTTATGTTGTATTATGGGCCCTCCTATATTCAGAATTGGAGACCCATGGAGAAATTTTTAGAATAATTAAATGTTAAATTAAAATTTAATGGAAATGAGAATGGTAAATAGAGACTCGACCTAGACCTGACTTTTGAGTGGGAAAGAGGTAATGTTTCTAGGGATTCATTGACTGTTCTTTATACAATCCATGTTTTAATAGAATGTTATGGGTTTGAATTGGTTTCTAGAAGGGTATTGAATTGTCCAACCCTTTTGGGCATTGTGTTTTGATGTTTTTCTTCCCTCAGGCATGGATTTGGAATTGTAGAGACCTGCCAACACGATGACATCTAGTGGTATGACAAGATTTTGGTGATTACCATACATCAGAGATGATGGGCCATGGGATTCTTGTTAATCCTATTGTAGTTCAAATTGTAGTACCATAGTCTGTTCTAGACACAAGTATTGAGGAAAAGTTCCACAAGGGTTTCATTGGATATAAACAGACATTCCAGGTAGAATCTCAACCAGCCTTGACTATGGCTGAGCTAAAATGGGTGCTCCAACAACAACATCCTCTATCATTTTCAGAGGATGGTAGACCACATGCATCAGAGCTATGGGAAGACACCATGTTGGAAATTTTTGGTCATCTGGAGATGCCTCTAGAGTAGAGGGACAAGCTCGCGACTTACATGCTATGTGGAGCAACGAACAGCTTGTGTGCCATTTTAGACCCAGCTAGTGGGCTATAGAATAAATGTTGGGGTAAATTCCAAACCCTCCTTTATTACTACTTTTACCCTGCGACTTTGTGATTTGAGTGGGATATTTAGTTTACACATCTGCAGCAGGGTGCGATGATGGTAATTGAATACTCAGCATGCTTTACTGAGATTTAGTGTTTTGGGACAATGTATCTTATAGATTAGTTATCGAGGGAGAGGTTCTTTGAGGAAGCCCTCATACATGCTATCAAATATCAGGTCAATATATTCAGGTTTCCTTCTATTATTGATATTGTGAATCAATCACTTATTACAGAGTAGAAAGTGTGGGATGTTGGGTGTATAAAGTAGGGGAGTGCTTTTTATTGTGTTGGGGGATCTACCTATACAAGAAGGAAGCATCATTTTGAGGCTTCCCATGACATAAGTGCTAGTCAGGCTGTGTGTGTTGGCAGTTTTGTGTTTTTTAATAGTGCAGTAGGTAATTTCATTTGAAAAATCAGTGCGACCATGACCTAGTCGATTGCCAAGATTTCTGTAGAAGGTGGTATATGTATAATTTTTGTAGGTTCTTACCTACAACTATGAATGGTACGGGTTTATATCTGAAATCAGGTTCAAGAGTATGTTCTTATGCTTTGTGTCAGGCTGGGAGTTGGAGAATTGTAGGCTGGTTAGGCCAGGGTAGTGGTGGTCATGATTGTTGTAGCGAGACACCAGGTTCTCAGTGATAGTAGGGTGGATCGGCTCAGGGTAGCAACGGAAAATCATAGGGCCACAGTGCAGGCCAGACCTATATTACAACAGAACCAACATGAGTAGGATCCCATACCATTTATGGTTATAGGTATGATCTTAGTAGCTTCTACTATTGAATTTTCTCCTTTCTATACAGGTACCTCTAATAGTTTTATCTCTGCATGAGAGGTTAAAATCCATGGCATTGTGGTTTTTTATTTCTAAGAGAGTTTTGATGATAGAAACCCCATTAGGATTTAGAACCAGTGATTTTACCATATTTATGGATTGTCCCATTGAGGTTGGTGTGTTCAAATTCCTCTAATGTTTATATGTCTTAGAGATGATTGGGTTTAACGTCATTCTCAGAATGGACTGGCTCGTTGCGTATCGAGCATACATTGACTACTATAACCATAGGGTAACTTTCACATCACCAAGGGTGTAGTTTATATTTATAATAATGAATGGGTTGTCCATGAAAGAAGAGCTATACCTGAGCATCGTGGGCTGGGCGGGAGGACAGTCCATCTTTCTAGTTTGTTTTTGGAAGGTCGAGAGTGAGTCAAGAAAAATTTCCTCTAGTGGTTGAGATCTTTAGTGATGTATTTCCCAAAAAAATTTATAGTTTACCTCCTTAGAGAGAAGAGGAGTTCTCCATTGAGCTTGTTCTAGGATAAACACATGTATCCACTCCTCCTAACTTGATGGCTTTGTCTGAGTTGAAGGACCTCAAGATGAAGCTAGGGGATTTAGAGGAAAAGGTATTTATTAGACCATTTACAACTCTATAGGTATTTTAGTCCTTTTTGTGAAAAAGACAGATGAATATCATAAGCTTTGCATGTATTTTTGGAAACTGAACTAGCTAACAGTTAATGAATGATATCATTTTCCATAGATAGACGACCTGTTTGATCAGCTTCAAGGATCTTGAGTGTTCTTGAAGATCGATTTGAGGTCAGGATATTACACAGTGCATGTTCGACATAAATACGTACCTCATACAACTTTTCACAGTAGGTATGGGTTATATGAGTATCTGGTTATTCCATTTGGTCTCATGAATGTACCTAAAATTTTCATTGATTTGATTAAATGAATGTTCCATCCTTACTTGGAATCATTTATGGTGGTTTTCGTGGATGATATAATGGTGTATTCTCACAATCCACATGACCATGTGAACCATCTTGATATCATTTTAAATACACATATTGAGTATTAATTATATTCTAAGTTCAAAAAGTGCCACTTTTGGATGGATCATATTCCATTTTTGGGTCACATCATCTTGGATATAGGAGTGTCAGTTGACCCTGAGAAGGTTAGATATATGGTTTCATGAGAACAACCCAAGAGTTGTTTTGACATACATAGTTTTTTTGGGCTATCTTGTTACTGCATTCATTTTATACACGACTTCTCATGCTTTATCATTGTTGAAGGGCTTGACTAAGAAGCGTGTGGAGTTTTTGTGGTCCAAATCTTGTGATACAACCATTTAGGAGCTGAAAGAGAGGTTAGCATAAGCACTAGTACCAATAATACTAGTATAGGGCAATAGATACACAGTGTATTGTGATACTTCATGTATTGGGCTTGGGGTAGTGCTAATGCAGGGAGATCGAGTCATGGTGTATGAGTGTCTGTAGGTGAGTCCTCTTGAGAGGAATTACAATACAAATAATCTTGAGTAATGTGTAGTTGTTCATGCATTGCGCTGTTGGTGGATCAATTTAATGGGTGAGTGTTTGGTGGTGTACACAGACCACAAAACACTTAAGTATATCTTTACACAGCATGATCTAAATTTGAGGCAGTGAAGGTGGGTGGAGTACCTACAGTCATTTGAAGTTGTGATTTCCTACATAATTGGAAAGGGAAATGTAGTAGTCGATGCACTGAGTAGGAGGACTCAGATATAGACAGTTCAGTAGGCCAGTAGTGAGTGGCAGCTTATGTCATTGTTTATTGAGTTCCATCTGGACATGCATGAAAGAAACGGGTAGAAATTTCTATCATCCTTAGATATGACCTCTACAATGATGGATAGTGTTAGCATGAGGCAACTATCAGATTCTGAAGGCTTAGTTCTATGAGAAGGTGTGGTAGGTGAGGACCCTCCTCTTGTTTGGACAGTAGGTAAGGATGAGATTCTACATATCAATGGATGACTTTGGGTTTCAGTGGACATATGTGAGGAAACGATACAAGGATTTCCTACATCATCTTGGGTAGTTCATCCTAGGGACACAAAGATGTACAATGAATTGATACATTATTACTGGTGGCCAATATTTAAGAAAGAGGTATATGGTTTTATTATGAGGTGTTTCACCTATCAACTGGTGAAGGCGGAACATCAATTACCAGTTGTTCTTTAATAGCAGTTACCTATCCCGAAGTGGAAATGGGATGAAGTCTTGATGGATTTTGTGATGAGTTTTCTATGGTCTCATCGAGGTAATTATAAAATGTGGGTTATTGTTGACATACATACAAAGTTCACACTTTTCTTGCTGATAAAGGAGACCTTCAGTGTTGATGATATTGGAAAGTTGTACATTTGAGCGGTGGTATGACTTCATGGGGTCCCATGCACTACAATTTTGGATAGATAGGCCCACATTACTTCTCATTTATGGGAGAGTTTTCAGTGGAAACTGGGTACACAGGTGATTATGAGCACAACATACCTCCCTCATACTGATGACCAATTAGAGCGTATGATATATGTTCTAGAGAACTTGCTGCAAGCATGCGTCCTGGATTTTCAGGGCTCCTAGGAGAGGCACATTCCCCGGATTGAGTTCACCTATAATAATAGTTACCAGGTGAAGATACCCATGAAATCATATGAGTCTTTATATGGTAGGCAATTTCTTTCTCCCATGTACTAGCTAGAGGTAGGAGAGAAAGATTTACTGAGACCTCATCCTGTGCAGGAGACTATTGAGTAGGTCTAGTTGATCCAGAAGCAGATGGCTAATGCCCAGTCTCATCAAAAATCATATGCTCGTCATCATAGATAGCTTCTAGACGTTGAGGTCGAGTATTAGGTTTTCTTGCATGTGTCACTGAGGTTGAGAAAAGGGGGGATTATGAGACATGGTAAACATTCCCTGAGATTTATCGGACCATTTGAGATTCTTGAGAGAGTCGGGTTTGTTCCCTATTGGTTGTAGTTAAGTAAGAGGTACCAATATATGCATGATTTCTTCCATGTTTCTCAGCTATACTGTGAATAGTCAGACTTGTTTGATGCTTTTCATCCCGAGGAGTTTGAATTGTAGTTTGATGCGTCCTTTGAGGAGCATCTGATTTGTATCGTTGATAGGATAATGAAGGTTCTTTGTGGGTGGTCAGTTCCTCTAGTATAGGTGCTATGGTAGCATGGCCATTTAGAGGATGAGACTTGCAAGAGGGTGGCATGTGTACATTGTGAGTGGCTAGAGTTGTTCTCATATGAATCTTGACCACCTGCCAGAGAGAAATTCGAGGGAAAATTGCTATAAGGGGGGATGCTTGTATGATCCAGGGATTTTCTTGATGTACGGATCTCTCTTTTTTGGTTAATGTTATTGATTTAATTTTTGGATTAGACCATAAGCCGAGCAATGGTATGGTTTGGTTGTTAATATTAAATAAGAGGAAAAAATGCTAAAATCTTGATATATGCCAGGTACGCATTGCGAACTTGACCTACACGCCCTATAAAACTAGTACATGTAATGTACTGGCCTGTTATGATTTGTAGCTTATCTGGCTCAAAAAAAGATAAAATGGAAGTACATGCCATATACTTTTGATACATACCTTGTACATTCCCAATGGGTTTTTTTATTAAAGTGGTAGTTGCCTCATTTTTAACAGAAAGCATTTTCTCTAGTTTTTTGGAACCCAAAACACCCATAAACTAGTTTTTATACATTTAAGCCATATAAACTCTATTTAGATAACCATGAATCGCATTGGAATTGCATAAATAGTTACTTTATTCCTTTTTAGTCATTATTGATTCTTCAGAACAATGAATATAATATTTGGATTTAGGCTCATATTCCTTAATATCCTATTCTTCATACATTCTTCAGATTTCTTACAAACTAAGAAGAATCGGGACATGATATAGTATGATATGTCTACTACTAAGGTGAGATAGTCGTTCTATACTTTCTTTTAGCTTTTTAGGTGATTTTATGGCATTTGGCCTTTTTTTACCATCATACATTCCAGTGATCCCTCTTTTTTGAGTAAGTTTCTTGCAGTAGTTGTCTTCAGACCTATTGAAGATCCCTATAGGTTCTATTTATGTGCATTGACACCTGTTTATCATTTTAAAGTCACACAAAGGGTGATCCTTATGGAAATATGTTTTTTATTCCTGTTTAAACCACTCAAGAGGTGCGTTCTTGGGATTTCCTAGTTATAGAAATCCTTTGGATGCCTTGATAGCTTCCGTAGCTTGTTTAGGAAATGTACTACCTCCTTGTTTAATGAATATCATGTTATACCTTATCTGTTTTGATAGAATAGAATATTTAAATGAATTATATGGGTGGGTGTACATATATGAAATGATTAATGGCATGTTAAATAGTTCATATGGGAGGGTAGGCCCATATGCTTGTTTTGATAAATGGGCTGCCTAAGTGTGTATAATCATGGCTTGTTTAGGTTGGTGTGAGTGGGTATACGCACATGGAATGTATGTTTAATTTGACTCTTGAATGCTAGAGTGCATGGTTGATCGAGGCCATAGACTACTCTCTATGGATCTGAAATGTGGTAGTGGAGGCCTTGGGTTGACTCTGTCCCTTGGGTCTTAATTTCATGGGATCTCTTAGGCCTTGCTAACCCTAAGATCCAGCTTGCTTAGGCTCACATAGGAATTACTAATTCCATGCTCCTAGAACCCCAACCAGTTCCTAACAAAGTTTCTAACAGGGATGCACATGGGATACGATGGAATACATTGGACATGCTCGATGGATCCGGCCCTCCATGGTCTAGATATTTTACATGGATTCCTTGGTCTATTGATGACCTGGACCCAACCCTTTCTGCATACATTTCACTATATAGTGTTCCCATGGGATATTTGATTTCACTATACAAAGTGGCCATTAGATACTTGACTTCATTATTCATCATGGTTGTGGATACATAATACAGATGGATGTTGGGTGTGGCCGTGTGACATGCTTGTTTACTTTGTTATAGATTCCTTGTTATGAGGTGATTCTTTTCTATAGGTAGCCTTGAGGGATATCTAGATTAATTTATGTTATAGATTTATGCCATGGGAATACAAAATTACTTACTAGTTGTCTACAGATGCAATCACATTTTTAGAATTGTATTTAGAACACTATATACTTGGGTGGTTGCCTACTGGTATGTTTCTATCACACCCAGTCTGGGCTTCCTTAGGAACAAAAAATGATTATTTGGTTTCAGATGATGATCGGGGAAATCAACCTAGTACATGTTATTGACTATGGCTTCAGAGTTGAGGAGCATAGAACCAAGTTGAGGCTTGTGATGACTGGATAAATTTTTGTCTTTGGTTATTTTGGGGATACTTGTACAGTATGGTATTTCCATGATCTTATTTTGGGTACTTTATATATACTTGTATCATCATAATCATTTTTTATATGCGACACTTCTAGTTATTGATTTGTATTCATGTCTTGTACTACTTTCAAGTTTCTTCTATTTATTTCTCTTATGTTATTGTTTGTATTTGAACATGGTTGTTATATTCTGGTAACGAGGGCATAGTCTCCCCACTGACCAACCTAGTCCCTTACTGCTAGTTGGAATCCTTTTGAATTTGGGGAGATGCTCTTGAGGCCATGTGATGAACCGGGCACGGGGAAACTTTTTGGGTGGCATTAGGATTCAAGATGTTACAACGTATTGCAAAAAACTATTTCCATTCAAAAACATTCATATGACCTAATCCCAATAAAAGTGTAAAAAATGTGACCAAATATACATTTTCATAAATGGTTCCATATATGTTAATGAAGAAAAATATTTTTATGTAAAAAATACCCAAATGAAGGTCATAATTTGAATATTCCCAAAAACAAATCTTCAAATTTTGGAGAATATACTATAAAAAATGAATAATACACTGAGTCTATATATTCATAAATAGACAATATTATGTGATCATTATAAAATGCATTCTCAAGACATAATAAAATCTCCTCTAGAATATTGACAAAAACAATACATTCTTTGCTAAAATGGTAAACTCTAGAACTCCATGATGTTTGATAGTAATTTTCACATGATTCTTCTTAATAACATCTATAGAAACATATCTTTTATAGGTATTAAATTAAAAATTTTTTACAAGGGTTTAAATAATAACCTAAAAAATATAATTCTTCATTAATTTATTCTACATACTAGTTTATAATTGCATTGAAATGTCCTCTTATTTTGTGGTCAAAACAAGTAGATTTTCAATAACTCCACCATGTATTACCATTACTCATTCACTAGTTAATAAATTAGATAATGAAATTTTTTTCTAAATATTTATTCATTATTGACCTGAAAAATTGGTATGTGATTCAATGACACATAATGGAATTAAAATATATAAATATCAACCAGAATAGTGATAACCATTCATAGAACCATTATTCATATCCATAGAAACCATTATACTTTTTCCTAAATAAACTATTGAATTGGCCACCACTAATAATACCATGATCATTTCCCCACTATTTAAGGTTCTCAAAATGATCTAGTAGTTATAGTCATATAGCTTTTCTTAATTAACTTGATGTACCAAGACTGATTCACTCACAAGTAACCAAGCATACTGGATATGTAGATTCAAGTATTCCTCCTAATATTTCATAGGTTGTCGACTAATTTTGAGAATTTTATGTGATACTATGGGAATACTACACTCTCTTTATCATAATGAATCAATATAGTTGTAGTAATAATAATTAAATAATCATAATACGTATAATTCAAAAATGGAATAATATTAGGAAGTGGTAACAAAAAATCATGTAATAATAAATAGTAAAATAACAAGATATATTTTTATGTATAAACGATGTCATTTCTATATAAAATTTATAATCATTCATAGAAGTAAGCATACAGACAATAAATGTATAAAGAAGGGAAGAAAACCAAAAATATATCCCATCATCATCCTGAGAACTAGCTATTTCATCAGCTACTAATACCCAATGAGACCATGCATCCAATGTTGGGTGGTTCCCATTATCTATATAGGTACCCATGAAGTTTTTCTATAAACCCAATAGTATCATGGATATGGTGTAAATAAAAATTAGTTGTTAATGGAAATTTTTTTCTAATTCAAATATTTCATATATATATAACATTACAGTGTGTATGTATAATATAAAATTTGGTCATAAACAATATCTATATCAAGCTTAGTGTCCTCATGGTGCACTAAAATGACCATATCCACTTGGACTGAAGAAAGACATATCTAAACACAAGGTCAATTTACATTGGGTTGAGAACCAAGGAACATAGAGAAAATTATATATAATATAATCTTGTTAGTCCAAAGGTGAAAAAAAGGCATCATTGACCTTATGAATTCCAACCAACTCATAGTAACAAAGCATACTAGTTAGCTATAATAGTCTGAGTGTAATATAATGGATGCACCCATGGAATTAAAATGTAAATATTCCTAACGGATTATACCGAAAAAATACAAGGTAATAAAGGGATATTATTTTTTTAACCTAGGGAGATCATCTATGGAATCACATGTTTGTGAAAATGAAGATGAAACTCAGGAATCAATTTTTTCATTGTATTCATCAAAGATGAAGTTGAATCGTTAGTGATCAGCTAATAAATTCACTAATATAAGACATTTACCAAACCCTATTGTGGTATACCACTTAGAATCAACATTAATGAATTATATGGCATCCTCGAAGTTCACCCAATGCATTCTAAGTTAGGAATCCAAGTCTTACAAAAGGCAGGATATGACATTAATGTGTTTGATGTCCATAATAGTAATCAAGTGTTTTATTTAATACTTTAAACTTGACCCGTGCATAAGGCCACCCCATTTCACAATTTCTATTTTATTCATTAATTTATAGATGAAATAGGAAAAAGTGATTTATTAATTCCATTTCAAAATACATTCATATCATTAGTCATTAAACTTAAAATTGATAAATATTAATGGTGTTATTTCTTTTCAATTTAAAAGTACAAGTAATTAAATTATGACTTTTGTAACAATGTGGAGAGATTAACACACCATAGGGTTGGTTTATACATAAGTAATGAATGGTAGTCTATTTAATTTAATCAATACCACCCAATAGGGTGGCTCAGGTTGCAGACAAAAAATTCCAACCTGGTCCAAGGTGATAAATAAAATCCAGTTATTGTCTAAATATTTAATTTAAGGTATTATTTATTTATAGAGAAATGTGTGGAATGTATGGCTTGTGAAACAAATTATTATAAAAATATATACATTTAGGTGAAATTTTTAGACCACATACTTTAAAATGGTTGTATAAAAATCATCAACTATTATCCTTTTATTTGGGATAAAAATTATAAATTATAAAAACTAGAAAAAAGTCATGAAAATAGGGTATATAATATTGTATCACAATAACAACCCATACGATGAATAAAAGAGTGAAATTATGCATGAGGAATGATAGAATAACCAAGTGGGATCAAACTCAAAAAATTGAGATATAATTGGAGCTTAGATGGAAGATATACATAAAATTTTAGAATTGGGAAAGAGGAGAGATCTCACACATGAGAAGATGCTGTACATTTTGGGGCAAGAGAAATATAGAAGACTTTTTAAAGGAAGGTAGGATAAAATAATAATTTTCCACTTTTTAATGAAGGTCATTGTTTTGTCATATTTTTTTGTCTAACCACGATCTAATCGTGCGATAGACACAATATATAAGCCATCACTTTGAATATTTTTTTTCATGGTTATAAAAAGAAGTCACATAGCACAAAATTTTCCTCTATAATAATTTTTCAGGTTTTTCATGGTCATGAAGACCATATTGTTTGGTTTTTCTAATAGTTATCATCCCCTAAAGGGTTGAATTGATATGGGACACAGTAAGAACTAACCATGCACCACTTATATGCAACACCCAATATTTTAAAATTAAGAAACCTAAGATCTAAATGATGTCTGAACACTCTTGAGACCACAATTTCATTTTTTGACACTTTTACCGAGTAAAAAATAATGGTCGAGACTAAAAATTAGATGATCCTTACCATGAAAAGACCAAGGTATTACAAATCACATAGTATACCAATAGTTATATCAAATTTATTTTAGAGTGATCCCCACAATCATTCATCATTTTCAATTTTAAGTAAACATCTATAATAACCCATTTAGTTGAAATCACCATTGAGCTTCCATAACCACTTGAGTGGAGTTTTATTCACCAAATTTAGCTCCTAACTCGTTCTCTTTGTAGGGTTTATAGGTGAACATAAAATCAGAGGATGGAAAATATTCTACATTCCTTCAATATCTCATGAATTGGTCAAAATTTGGGAAGATATCCACTAAAATATTTGTATAAGTGTAATCTGATAATTTTTCAATAAAATAGTATTACCTACAACACATTCGATCATGAATATAAGTTTTCATATGTAATCCTCAGTGAAGGAATTTTTTATCATAAATTATAACCATGAAATAACTATAGACTCTTTCTACACTTCATTGAATCAATACATATCCCAATACTATTCTTATTCGATTAAAATGCATATAATACCAAACTCTTAATTAATTAATAATGAAAATGAGTTTTGATAGTAGATTCTTTTTGAAGTCACACAATGCCTTTTAATAGTTATTACATCACCTGAACACCATTCAATTTTATTATATAATACCATAAAAGAATAATTTCAAGATATATAATATTAATAAAATATAACCTCAAACAAACCTCAATATAAATTATTTATCCAAAACATGCATCAATCCTTCCAAGGAAATCACCTCCTAGACATTATATTGTTTAATAAAAAATCAATTATTTGAAAAAATATGAAGGGAAAAAGATAACCTCATAGATCATAAAATGAAAATTAGATAACATAAATAATTTTCTATTCTCACACAATGTGATAAAAAAAATTTCCAAGTGTCTCCCACAATCATTCGTATTTTAATAACAAATATGGATTTCATGAAAACACACATCAAAAAATAAAACATGGTAATTCTTGAAAATCATGTTCGTCAGAGGTTAAATGAATATGTTAGTATTATTAAATAAAAAATTTACGACCTGAAAATCATAAAAATTTTATCAATATTAAAAATATATTATTACAAAATCCTATTCATTTAACTTATTCTTTTTTAATATAGATGAAATAATGATCATGAAAAATATATTATCTCCATTTTACTAGTAATATAGATCGTTAATACAAGGTATGAATTTTTTTTCATTGTTATATGGTTGAGCTTCTAAAATATAATACACAATGTTAATTTACCATTCAACTTCAAGGAAACTATTACTAGAGATTCCCATGGATAACCATTCATTGAAATGAATCTATTCTTTTCAATCTCACCTAGAGTCAACCTCAACAATAGTAACTCCGTTAATTCATATTTATATTATTTAAATTAATTAATAGTCATTCCATTAAAGTAATAAATTTATAATTCAATATATCTCATCAATAGAAATAATATAAACCCTCAAACAATACATTTCAATATTGATTCACCATCCTTAGAAGTAGATGTGATTTCATCACTTCTATAAACCAAAGAACTATTCCTTCTTACATAATAGTTAAAAAAATTAATATTATTGTCATATATCCATTTATATATCAATGAATACCCCACAGACCCTAGAATACATGGATATTTGTTTTCAAATTATAAAATGGGAAATCATTTACAACTGTAATGGATTTGAAATTTAAATTATAAAAAACTAATCGATAAAAAAATGAATCCATTAACATTCATATCAAGAATCAAAAATTTCCAATGATATACCCTTATGGGTAGTCATATTTTTTCATGGGGGGTACATGAATCTATTGAAAATTCATTTACTAGGTAGAGTACTAATTATCATTCTACCTGGATTCAACTCTAAATCCAATTGTAATTGAATAACTAATCCCATTTTTATTAGTGAAAATTATTTCACTATATTAAATAATAGAGATATTATAGTGGAATCCATTATAATTGTTCCATACAACATTAATGAACAAAAAATATCTAAATCCCCCTCAATTATTATTTAGCGACATAGCTTTACCAACGACTCACATGAGGTGGAAAACTAACCTATAAATCAAACATTCTGATTTTCTATAGCACTCTCACTCAACCAACCCAGTGTATTACCCTATGTCTATTATCTCTATGAATTATTGTATGTTCTAATACTACTAAATTTTTATAATATCTTTCAAAACGATTTTATATGACAATTTGATGGTAAATAAAAAATATATATGGAGTAATTGAGCATGTGGAATTTGGATTCCTCATAAAAATACACAAGAAGAACTCTAGAGATATTTTTCATTATGAAACATTTAAAAATTAGAAAATAATTTCCATAAAAGACCCTTCAGTACTAATTTTGAAAAAAATTAAATAATGGATTATTAAACCTTATTAAATAAAAACATTTATTCCATATATTAAATCTATAAAACTTCACTAATGTATTTGTACTATCTTCCTCTACACTGGTAGAAAAATTCAAAATAAATATTATATATCGAATTATCTCTAACTTTTTCATATCAAACAATAATTATTTGAGACCATCCATTAACACATGAACTAGTATATACATTATCATCTTGATAAATCATAATGTATATTCCATAATAAATATATCCCCTTATCATGAAATGATGAAATCTCAAGTAACATCCTTCTTCAATCATTTTAGTAGAATTTCTTATTAATAAAATTATATAATACATTATAATAAAAATATTTAACCAACCTTTATTCCACTATTACTTCACACAAAATTATATTTGGGACCCCTTATAGATAAGATAATAATTTGTCCATTTACATCTCTATTGTTTCATTAAAAACCTGAAGATTTGGGTTATTTGACCTAATAATTATTCTAACTATTTTTGTTTCACATCCTCTGTAAATGATGAAGTATTTTTCATCATAAACCCTAAGTCACTATCAACCCATCTCAAAATATATAAACTAAGACATTTTAAATCCATTTAGTTACTTTTAAAAGCACTCCTACCCACTAGGTGTTAATAAGTTCATACTCGGCCACTCCATATCCAAATCCATTCATAATTAGAGTTCTCATAGGTGTAATATTCTAAAAAAAATATCCCAATAAATACCACATATCCCCACCATTATCAATCATTAAAAAACAAACATTTAATTCATTGAAAAGTGAGAATAATATTACCTTTCATAATTTTAATCTATATACTCTATGATAACAATTTTTTTTTGTAATAAACGTCATTTAAAAACACATTTTCAATGATCAATACCACCATTTTATTTGAGATATTTTTTCATATAAAAAATATTTTCATTTTAACAATTTCATGTGATATATACCATATAACTCATTCTAGAAATCAATAACTCTATTATTTCAACTCATTATTGGTTAAGATGAAACAAAATCACTCTAATATGGTTATTACCAACCCAGATTTTACTCAACTTTTCAGATATCTCAATCTTCTCCCTGAAATGCCTTGTAATTTTGATTTTTCTGTGCTTTCAATGTACTAAGAAGCCTATAATCTATTCCTACCAAAAAACCTGATACTCAACTCAAAAAACGTTTTCTAGTATCATTTTATATCACCCTAACATGGGATCCAAAATTTAGCATTAAGATTTCCTCAGGCATATCCCCATTCTCTAGAGCCTACTAAAAATTTAATGGTGGTAAAAGAAAAAACACGGAATGATTTTACAAGGAATATAAAATAAACTAATGTAACTATAATATTCCATAATTTCAATATACGTTTACATAAATTATTACCTTCAATTGTATATATATATTTTAAATACATTTTTTACGGTGATATTACCCTAAAATATAATTTTTTTACAAATTATTTGTTCCATTAATAAGTACACATATTTATAATAGTTAATATATAATAGAATATAACATATACATAGAAAAAAAATTAACAAATAATAATTATTTAATATCTTCATCATAATAAAACTATATAATGTATAAAAATACAACATTAAAATGAAAAATAGAATAGTGTTAGAATAACATAATTAAACAATATAAGAATAATTCTAAAAAATTGGGTTATGGTCATCGTAAAGAATAAAAATTAAAAAAATACTTTAGATATAAAATAAAATATTGGAAATGAAATTTACATTCTATAAATGAAGAATATAAATCAACTAAATCAGATTTTAGTGATGAAAAATAAAATAAATAAGAAATATTTAATGGAGGTGTAACGTCATGAAATATAATTTAATACTAACAATTGGGGATTAATCAGTGTTAATATTATAAAATTTCCATCAAAATGAACACATTTTGATTATATAGAATTAGGGTCCACTAAAAAATTATACCACACTACCACCAAAATTTAGTAAATTTAATTTGAAATACAATACAGATTATAATTTATAAAAATTTCAATGTCAATATCAATATCTACTCCTTATGCTTCCTAGTTAATGTTTGAGACAAACATTTTCATTAATATTTATTGTGTTGAAAATGGGGAAAGTATCATCTATTAAATATGAAATATCCTAAAAATATAACAACATCTCATTGATTTTACATTATTCTGTCTCCAAAATGTTAAAAAAAGTATCAGTAAAGTAATATGTGTAAGATCACTTTAACTCTATATTTTTTCAACCACAAAATTTGATATTCCTATGAGCCTTCATAGTCATTATGAATTAAAACTCATTCTATTATTTATGAAATAAAATTTAAATCCATACATTGGATATGAAAATTCCCCTAACTCACTTAATTTTGTGATTCAACAAATATCCGGTCAAAATATATTCCTAGATTATTATTTCCAAAAATCACTAAATTTTTAGACTCCAAGGATTTATAGAATCTATAATTCCTCATAATTATTATGAAAGTTTATAACTTATTAATAATTCTATTTTAATCAAAGGTTTTTTAAAACATTCATGTAAGAGTCAATCTATCTTCTAGTGTTCTATTGTAAAATGTTAATGTACAATTATTGAAAGCACATTTTTTATTTATAGTTTATACTACACATTGAATGATCCAAAAAAATAATTCCATGAAATAAATTATAAATATCCCACCTCCTTAATCAATTTTCTTCCATCATAAATTATTTTGATATTACCAAAATCAAAATTTCTCAATGGTTCTAAAAATATGAATATTGATCATCAGAAAATATTTCACAAATAAAAAATTGAATGATGGTATTAGATTTGTGATATTTTAATCTATGAAAAAAATTATTTTCATCATAAAAATGTTTTTTTAAACTAATAAATATTTAATTATATAAAAACATATTTTCTTCCAATACTTCTACTTTTCCCCAACTTAAAATAATTTGTAACATATAACAAAAATATCTTCTTTTAATTCAAAACATTTTGATTCCTAACCATTTTCTAGATTTTCTTTATTCAACATCATCTATGTTAGTCATTAGTTCCTAATTCATTAAAACATTAATTACATTTAAGTCAAGTGAGGTTTTAAAATTCACTAACTATCCCCTCTTATAGACTTACTCTATATTTGGATTACTCTACCTCTTATCTCAGATGTTCACTGTATCATTTTATTGGACATCATTCTCATAGAGTATAAAAAATTAACCTCATGAAAAAATATTATTTTGCATTTATATACTGTTTATTATCATAAATATAGTTTCAAATTTCATCTTCCAAATAATACATGTTTGAAACATCATTATGAATGATCAAATGTCATTATCAGTCACAAAAATCTTAACTATTATAAAAAATAATTAATATCTCAATTAAATTAATTATAGTTTATGTATACCATGTCCATCAAGACCTTGATTGAATTAAAAAAAATATAAACTAATTTTATTTATGATAATATAATGAATACTTTATCATAGTATGATTAGAGATTACAAATTCACCTTCAAAATATATTTATTTTTTTCAACAAACTATCTTTTTGTAAGTGTCTAGTTACAATTTATGAGGTCTTTTAAAACTACTTTTACACATTTTTATATATCTAAATATTTTTTTGTTATAGTATATTATGGATTATAAACACCCTTAACCTAGTTGTGGAATTAGTGACTCATTAACCAAATGTGTTTCATTCTCCATATATGTTTCTCACATTTAAAAATTTTGGAATTTTTTTTGATAAGAAATAAATCTACATGAAACACTAATGTGTGTATTATATATAAAACCAATTATTCCACTAAAAAGATATAAAATATATTTAGTTATTTCTTTACAAAACAATTATCAAAGATAAATATGAAAAAATATAATATCTTCAACAATTCTATGGTTCTTTAAATCTCCCCCTATGGGTTTGATATCATCCCCAACAACAACAAATTTTTTATGAATTCAAAGTCTTCAACAAAGAGTATTTTTCTCACTGCATAGTATGAGTTAATATAATGTTTTGATGTAATTTTATACCATGCTGGAAAGAAATATTTTCTAGTGATTCTGATTATCTCATCCTTAATCAAATATCCACCCATTTTGAACAAAATTTGGATTCATAAATAAGATCTTAGAGTTTTATACCTTTATATTATATTGATAACTAAATGAATAGAACTAGGGTTATTTTATATTATTTATTCATTATGGGGTTGTGATACACATGGTGTTTTATCATAATCACTTCAAATATCTCCCCTCAAATAAATTCAATGAGAATATTAGAAATTAAATATTTTTTAGTAATATAATCCAACCAAAAATCTATTTTAACAATATCCTCCTTAATGAAATGATATTTGATGTTATTGTGTTTTGATATAAAGTGCTTAAATATATTCTTTGGAAGATCAATTTCACTTTTATTTTCACAAGTAATTTTAAATGTCTTCTAAATATTCAACTTTAAATATTTATTCTACAAATTAATCAATTTTTTTATTCATTCATGAGTGGATAAAACATACCCAACATTAATAGTGATAAATTTTATAAAACATGGTTTTTTCTATGATATAAAACAAAACTTTCTCCCTAAATTATTGTTCCACCTGATGTTGATTTTCTATCATTACAACCTATAGCCTAATTATCCCGATTAAAAGATTCAAGGTTCAATTTTTTAAATATTTTCAATAATATATCATAACTCAATATTTCATTGATAAACTAAGAGTCATATTGGAATACAACACACATAGTTCTTGTGGATCAATTTGATATCTAGAAATAAATGTTAAAATATAAACATTATCTACACTATATACAGTAAAATAAACAATAATTTTATTCATATTCCAAAAATTTATAAATTCAGAATTTTATTTTATTAAACTTTACAAGGCTTAACATAATCAAACATAGGAGTTGATACATACTTAATGTATTATATTCTTAATTTATTCAATAATTCCTTATCAAATAACACTATATATCAGAAGATATACTTTTCATTTTTTATAATCAATAATTAAAAAATAATCATATCTCCCCAAGCATTGAGATATCAAAAATCATCTTCCAATTTTTGAAAATCCCCAAAAGATAATCATATAATGAGAAAAAATTATTTCATAGATCGAAATAATAACCATTTGAGTACTTGTGGTCATATTTTTTATATAAATGTTTTTATCCACTCTTCATTTTGAGAATTTATTTTTTCTGAAGATCATATCTAGTTTTATATAGTATCCCTTGGGTAACTATTTTTACCAATAAATTTGTTTATATAACAATCACACATTAATTAAATCATTATTAAAGTTGAACCATCATGTGTCTCAATAATAACTAATTATATGAGAACTCAATTTCTGAAATAATGTTTCTTATCTATCAAGTAAAATCTGTAATTAATTTTTAATGTAAAAACAATAAATATCTTGATCTATTAATTTATTGTAATATTTTAAAATGAATCCTCAAAATTCATGCATCCCACTAATTATTATCCTTTGAAATATAATTTTTATATATTATAAAATATATCTCTCTTATCATTGATATTTTTCTTGAACACTCACTTCGTACCTATAATATTATTTCCTTCAAGATTAGGAATTAGTTTTAGAGTTCTGTAATTTTTAATTTGACATCAATCTAAATTAGAAAAATGAATTCTTCCTTTATTTTCATCATTAACATCAAGAAATTTGTGTTCTTATTTTGAAATAAGTGATAACATATTTTCATAACCCTATTTTCCTTTTGTGAAAACTAATTCTATCTGATATGAATGATTTTACTAGGTTCGAAATGATTCGGTAGAATCCAATTCATTATTTTTACACATTTATAAATATTGACCCCATCACTAGATTCAGTAGAATTATAAATGGCCTGATTATGTTTGTTATATTTATTCTCCATAAATCATATTTTGTTTAATATTTTATCTTCCACATCCTCTTCTATATTTCCACCAGATAGTTCACTAATTCTATGTTTATTTTCAATAACATGTACAATATAGCATCCTAAAAACATATATGTCAATTCATCCCAATAGTGGCAAACTATTCCACTGGGTGACTAACCCATGAATAATCCTTCCCATTATTTTTTTACCAAACTTTAAAAAATTCATATATATGATCTTTGTTAATTATGTAATCAAAATAAACCAAAATTACATAAATTTAGGGTTCTTAAAATACCAAATTTTTAGAGGTTTAATATTTTATTCTTTGCACAAAAAACATCAATTTTTAATATTCATGACAATACTAACAACTTATCTATAAATGAAATTTGAAAGATTAAATTCCATAGAAATAGTTCATCCCATCACTACCAAACTTCGATTATTCAATTACATAGCTGAATAGTGTTTTATTATATAAGGAGTATTTTATTAATGTTGAGTCACATTGTTCTTATGAAAACATTTTTAGGATTAGCTAGTGAACATTTTCCCATTTTGGGTCTCTCAATCAGAAAATTTACTTCTATTTATTTCTCAAATTCCCTTATGAAAATTTTGAACAAATCCCCTACAAAAGTTTTTTTCGATATAATTTCATTATGATTCTTCACAATCATCCCCCCTATATAATGTTTCATAATTGTTTACCATGGTATCCCTAATGTTCCATGAATTTTACAGAAACTCTTTTTTCAAATGACTATATGAATTGGACAAGGCATATTGTTATATAGTACTCATCTATATTCTTCTCATTATAGGGAATCGTTTTTTCTTTTTTAAAGGTTCATTATCAACCTTATAGACTTTAATATATCTCCTCTTAGTAAAACATTCTTTTCAAAGATTTATTAGACTCGCCAATTATATTATTTTAAAAGAAAAATGAAAAGTTCCCATTTAATAGCGTTTGAAATGTTTTTATGAAAGATTAACTTTTTAAATAATTTTTCATGTTAATAAGTTTTTAGAGATAAGAGACATGGTTAAAATATAATTTTCATCATTTTCATCCTAAAATTAACATTCACTAGAGTAATAATATTCCTCAACTTTAATATTATGATTTCTTATTACATCATATTATATTATTTCGAAGATCACATTCCTAAACATTGGAGTTTTTCACATCTTAAATATAAGAAGACAATTTTCTAACTCATCCAGAGATAAAGAATCCCATTTTTGAAATGATATTTTTTTATGATTGAACTAGTTAGAAATATTTTTTATCATACACTTAATAAATGTAAAATATTACATTGTATCTCTAAAATCTATTATATTGCTAACAATTACATTCACTCTTTTCAAATAGTTATCTATACATTATTCATAATTAATCCTAACATGGTAAAATGTTAATCTCTATATCTATGCCTTGATTACTATATGTTATATTTCCATAAATGATTTTGTAATGTTTAACCCATATCTTATTTTCTATATAAAGTCCCATCACTTTTATGAAATAATTTATAACAATGATATATGAATTGTACTCCTATAAATTCTATCATTCTACATGTTTCTCTTATTTGGAAAAGTCATTGGAGTATAATTATTCAAATAAAATAGTGAAAAATACATGAAACATTGTATAATATAATGAATCTTCTCATTTATCAAAATGTTACAGTTCTTACCATAACATGTTTGTATAACATTACTATGTACAGAATTCAAATTCTCCATCAATAAAGTCCTTAAATGGCTAATTTGGATGAAACTTTTATTTATTTTGGTTCTAGTTGATATGACTAAAATTATGATGAATTATTATGAAGGGTCATTGAATCAGTATTCCCTTTTTTAATTCCTCTAAATATTAACTGATGCTATTTGATAGTCCACATCCAATCAAAAAATAAATCACACTATAATATGTGTATGAAAAAAGTATAATATAAAAAATGGAAAATATTATATTTTACAAGGATTATTCCGAATGTGTCTACTCCTTATTGTCTTTGAGTTAAGTCTAAGACACATATTTTTTCACTAATGTAAAAAGTGGGACGAATAGGGTGGGTATCATCTCAAATTCTATATACTAGAAATAATTGCACTATCTATCAACAAATATCTATCACCTAACATGATATTGATAATAGATCCCACCAATACAAAAATGAATAAAAAATTTGAATGGGAAAGATCACTTTATCACTATTTTGATTCTATGATAAAATTTTACATTCCCAAAATCCTAATATGTTTTTTAGATTCAACAATTTAACCATTCTTTGAGACCTTATCATTCAAACCATATTTTCAATTATAATGTTTAACTTTCTAAATTATTCATATTCCATAATATTCAGCCCATATATATGATCAGGTCAGCTACATTTCACATTATTTTTAGATCAATGTAGTTTTTTGGACTCTTTTGGATTTATGGAATCCTAAATACATTTTTGAAAATAAAAAATCTCATAACTTTTAGAAATTACATTTATACTCAATATATTTCTAAAACATTCTTTTGAATCTCACTCTTCCATCTAGTGTTGTATGAAAAATGATTCCCCAACACAAATTGAATATTCAATCTTCCATTTTATTATGGTGGTATGCATTAATAATTACTACAAATGTGGAAATTTGGGATCCGAATTCAGAACATTCTACCTTTCTAAAATTATTTTCATCCACCTTTAAATATTAAAAAACATTTAATGTTTGATTATATCAAGAATTTTAAAACAAACACATCATCAAAAGAAGACATAAAAAATATTATTATTAATGAAAACTTGTAGATCATTATATTTACATCGATAAACAAATTACATTTCATTTCCCCAATTGAGATTCCAAACTAATCAAAACATTTAACTAAATATTCATCTCTTATATAAATACTTCCACTCTTCTTCACACTAAAATAATTCTGAATATATAATATTAATTATGATTCCTCATTCTTACATTATCCATACCAATACTCTACTCAATTTTATATCCTCAATATCACCATGTTTTTTCCTTTATACCTGTATCATTATAAGTTTTTAAGATTTATATCAAACAAGGTTATCGATATCAATTACTACACCTAATTCTAGAAATCATATTCATTATTTTCAATCATATTTCAGACTCATAGGTGTATAATTTAATCTTATATAATTAACTTCCCACAAGGATTGAAAAATAAACATACAGACCAACTTCTTTTATTTTTATTTTTTTAAATTTTATATTCTTAGTTATTTAATTTTTTATGGAGTCTTTGGATCCATATATTTCCTGATACATTACCATTACACTTAAAAAAATTCGATTAAATTGACTCAACATGTAGCATAATGTGTTTTTAAAACAATTTGTTTTATGTTACTATGATTATGACCATAATATTAAATTATTAAAACATTTATATTCTCTATTTGGAATATATTCAACTTCCCAAGAAAACTATATTTATTGAACATTCTAGTTTCACTTTGTATAGACTTTGAAATAATTTTTTACTAATATAAAAATGTATCTAAAATATATTATCTATTGTATTTTTCAAATTTCAGACAACCATTACCAAATTCAAATATTAATAATTCATATCACATAGGTATATCATTATACATAATCATAGCTTCCAGTTTTAGATCACGGTGTTGAACTATCATGATGATGAAGTTATATTTTTTTCAATAAATATTATGTTCATTGATTAATTAGATAATATTTAAAGATATAAAAATATATTGATAGAGGATACATGAACAATGTTAATAATAGTTCTCAAATGTGATGAGATGGGATAACTACTTTATGAAATCTTTAAGAAAAATTCAATATTTTTTTGAAACCTAGTTGAGAATGTATGGAATATCCCAACGATGTTTAATTTAAAATTTTTTTAATCATGGATTAAGGAAAATATTCTATGGTGTAGATATGTTAGAGAAATTACCTACACAACTCTTATATGGAAAATGAATAAAGCATTTATCCTATTTGGTTGACTTTAGGGTTAGTGATTTAGATATCAAAATAGGAGAAAATTTTGAAATGGTACATAGGAAACACATAATTTATATCTTCTTCACAAATGATTTTATAGTTCCTTGTATGATAAATTCACTAAATGAGTGAAACAAGTAATATAAATCATTATATTAAATGATTTAGATATCATAATATAATTTATATTCATGATGAGAATTGATTTTTTCATGTTTTACTTAAATTTCATGAATCAGATTTAGAGAGCTCATAAGGTATTTTACATGGTGGAAAATTTGATAATCTTACACCATGATTTATAATGGGTGAAAATAATATATATATTGAATTTTAACTTTTAAAAAAGGGATATAAAATTTAGATGATGTAATTTCTATATTCTTCATTAATTAAATTCATTTATCATATATGGAACATAATTTACTGTAAAATATGTTATAACACTTTATGGGAGAAGAAGATGATGATAACTGAGTTCCATGCCATAAAATAATGTTTGATGAGTAGCCTATGATGAGGAATTTTAATATAAATGTTTTTAAGACCATATTAATAAAATAGTAGTGGAAAAAAATTTTATCCAGAGAGGATATTTTTTTCAGGTGTGTTTTTATATTTTTGGTGAGTTTAATGTGTAAACATTGTATTGGAATGGAATTATTTTTGAATTCAACTATTAAAAAGTTATTTCCAATTTAAACTTGTTCTTAATTTTATATTAGGAGAACATGGATCGTCCCCCAAACTTACCAATAACATCGTAATTCCATTTTATGTATTAGTTATTCTCTATCTTATTGATTAAAACCTCACTTAGATTACAATATTTTGGGAGTGTCATATTTGATTAGGGGTGTACAATGGTCAGTGTAAACCAAAAACTCACCCGGATAGGTGATTGGATATCTTTGATCACCCTCATCATTAGCCTTTACATTCTATCAATTAGTGTAGAGTGGGTTCAGGTGGCTTGTGTGTAAAATAAATTGATAAAAAAATATAAAGTGCATAAAAAGATGAAATATAATGAAATATAAACAAGATTACATAATTTATGAAATTAATAGAAGGTAAAATAAATCAAAAAATAGAATTAAATAATAGAGAATGAAGGATAATCTCCTTGATTCGGCCACTAATTGGTTAGTTCCCAATCATTAGAGAATTAAAGTAAAGAAAATAAAATAAGACAAGTAGAGAATACGATACTTTGTGAGCTCTAGTTTTATGATCATTAACCACCCCCCCCCCCCCCGATTAAGTGAACAATACATAATTTATATAGAAATTTTTGTAGATATTAGGTGTACTTTGAAATTCAATTGTAACGACCCAAAATTTTTAAATAGTATATTAACTTACTCTTAATGATTTAATAGAGATGCTGTTGGTTAATGCAGAAAGAGGAGTCGATGGCTTCATCCAGTAGACTCGAACCTTACGAAGCCCACTTATCAGAGCTTGGGAAGGAGGTGGCATCTTTGGGCTTCTCTTTGGACCAAACCCATGCCGAACTCTATCGTGTCATGCTTGAATGGAAACGCCTACGGGAGAAGTTCAAGTTAGTAGAGATTACTACTAGGGCAATGTTATCTGAGCCTCCCTCATATTCTCTCACCATAGCACACCTTACACTTAGGTCATATGCTGGTGTTATAAGGGGCTATGTGACGAGACCCTAGCTTCCTTGTGTGATACTTTGGGACGAATAAATTGAGATTTCTTCCTTTAGTGATGTTTGTGAAATTTAAAATGTCCAGATAATTTTAGGATGTATTTTATTGGTGAATTTTGAAAAAATGATATTTTAAAATATTTATGTAAACCCTTAATAATTAATGATGTGTAATGATTTTCAAAAAATGGCCTTCTACAAAAGTGTTCAGTAAGGAATTTGGAGTCTAATAAGATCAACATAATGTTTGATGAATAGTAAATTATGAATAGTGATTTTACGCTTAGGATTAGTAATGTGACCAAATGGATTAGTAATTTCACTCAAAGAAAATTTTAATATAATTTAGACACCTAGATTAAGTAATGTGATTCAATAAAATGGGTAAATAACTGTTTCATAAATTATTAATCAAGTATTAGTTTTTTGGGGTGAATAGTGTGTTTTAATTAAAAATTAAATTAAAAATATTTAGAAAAATATTTTTTTACAATGGACTTTATTTTTGAACTCAGAGCACCGATATTATGTTATGGTAATTTTTGGGGTTTTTTCTAAAGAAATGAATTTTTGGTGAATAGTGTTTTTATTTAAAAATTAAATTAAAAATATTTAGAAAATTATTTTTATAAAATGGAGTTCATATTTTTAATTAGAGCTTCGATATTTGGTTAAGGTGAAATTTTGGGATTTTTCTGAGAAAGATGAATTTTCAGGGAATATTAAAAAAAGCAGTTTTAGGGTTTCAGTATGTCTAATGACATCATAGCTGTGCCATGGTGATGTCATGAGATATTTTAAGGGTTGGCCGACCATAGGTGATGAATTATTGTTTTGGGGGCCCCATTTGGCCTAACTTCTTGGGAAATATCATAAGAGAGCACATGGTTTTGAGTAAAGAACTTGTGAGGTGTCTGTTGGCCATTAATGCCATGTCCTCTCACTTTCCCTATAAATACCAAGCCCTCCTCTCATCCTTTCGACTCAAAAACCATCCCCAACGAAGTTCTGGTTTCCTTACCTCCCAAGGAGTCCTCCAAAGGTTCCCCCAAGCCCTCAAGGTCCAAACCGTTGAGTGTTAAGAATTACGTTTTAAGGTAAGGGATCCGACCTCTCTCTTCTTTTCAAGTAATCTCTTTTATGTCATTTCATTTATACTCCATGTTCTTAAGTTGGAGTATGTTCTTATATATTCATATTACTTCCCTTTTCATGTTTATATTATTAGAGACCCCATATTTCTCTCATCAATTCGTTTTAAGAATGTTTAAGTGGCGCCGTTAGGCTGCCGAAATTTTAAGGGGATTCTTTCACCTTTATCATTCTTTTCAAAGTTCTACTTTCATGTCAAGTCTTTCAAGTTCCTTTTTAATTATGTCAGGGTATGATCTCTATATCTATCATACTGAACTCTTATTTTCATATGATGAGGGACCCTATTTGATCTTTTCAATTCATTTTTGTTGATGTTTTAGGTGACGTCGTTAGGCTGCCGAATTTTCATAAGAGAAATCTAATTTTTGTCTTCCTTCCATGTTTTTCATTTCAAATGGTATGTCCTTCAAATTTCATTAAAATGTTCTTAAATAATTTATATTCTGTTCTACTACTATTTTATGGGTCATTTATAAATGTTTGACCCATGTACCCTCTCTCTTCAATGTTTTCTAAAACCCGGAAACATAGCTGTTATGCTGCAGAATTTTCGTCTCAAAAAGCCTCTCTCTTTTCTCAAAATTATTTTATATTATAAAGTGAATACTCAAATCTCTTATTTCTATAGGGGTATTCACATATATATCAAAATGTTCTATTTTAAATTCTGGGATTACATACATGAAACCCGCTTTCTTTTTCCGTTGGTTTAAAGTGACATAAAGATCATGTCTTTAAAGCATTTTTTTTAAACATTATGATTATGAAATGAAACCCATTTATTTTATGCTATATGGGTTGTTTATGAAATTATTTATGATGATATATGTGGCTCACATGATAATAAAGGCATGTCAAGGGTGTGCCTAGATAGCACTCGAATGCATCGGGTAAAGACTTAATCTCTAGAGATGACTTTTTAGACTGATACCTTGGTGAATAACCTTGGTAATTTTTAATGACACCTTGGGGATGGACCTTGGTGAAACGAAATGATTTTCAATATTAAATGTTGTAGCCACATTTTCATGTTATGAAAAATGTTATTTTTATTATGATATGCCTCACAATTTCTTTCTCATGCCTTAATGTTCTTTTCATGACCTTATTGAAGTATCTCAAGTTCACATGTGAAATGTTTCTCTTCTTTCCCTTACTGGGCCTTCTGCTCACCCTTTATTTTGATGTATGTCCCCAGGTTATGAGATGCAGTAATGAACCTAGGATGAACTTAAGGAAAATCCTTTCCAGTGTTTAAGAAGAATGTTTTATGTTGTTTTCATGTATTATGTTCCTTGTTTCCAAGACACTAAGCCTTAAAGATCCTCAGTTCCGTGTAATGAAATGAAAGTTTATGTTATAAAAAGACGGGATGATATAGTTGGTATCAAAGGATGGTTTAGTTATTTGTGGAAATTAGGATATAAAAACTTTAGGAAGAACCCTATAGAAAAGTTTAAATATAGGAAAACTTGCTGGTATTTTGGTAATTATTGAGTGAGTGGTTTATCAAACAAATACATCTCTGTCTGGATACGAGCAGGTAGAGGCGGCTCTGGCACATATGTACATAGGGGTAAAACCCGAAAACACCGCTTTAAGCTAGACTCGAACGGGAACTGGTGCACGATAAAGGGCCTTGCTGCACTCTTGGTTACGACACTCCCGGGGATATGTTTGGTTAATCACAAGCTTTTTATGAATCATTATGAAGGAATTATAGAGAAGTGTAATTATCTAAGAATGAAGTCTTAGTTAAAAGATTCATAAATGAAATAATTTTCTCACTAAGGTTTTATTCTTTTTGAAAATGGCGGGCAATTGGAGGAACTGTGCCGATGGTGACCGCAATGCACCATGTGCTGACGGCCCTCCGAAGGAAGCCGGAATGGAAACATTCATGCGAATGATGAACCAACTGACTCAAGTTATGAGTAATAACTTGAATCAAGCTAAGAGGCTGATCTCACCACGAAGGGAACAACACTCTGTTGAGTCCTTCATGCATCAGCGACCACCATCATTCAGTGGATCTACTGACCCTTTGGTTGTGGAACAATGGATAATCTCTATTGAAAAGATATTTTCTGTACTCCTTTGTTCGGAACAAGAAAACGTCACCCTTGCAGTTTATCGCCTAGAGGGAGAAGCTGATCAGTGGTGGTCACTGGTCAAAAACACGAAGCCTAGAAGAGAGTTGCAAGCTATGGAGTGGGAAGAGTTCTGGGGAATATTCTTTAACAAGTATTTCCCTCGTTCCATGAGAATGAGAATGGAGAAAGAGTTTCTCGAGCTGAAGCAGAAGGAGAACGAATCTGTCGGAAGCTATGAGATGAACTTCACCCGACATTCACGATATACCTCTAGCTTTGTCATGGATCCAAGTGGGAAGGTTGATAGATTTTTTGGTGGACTAAGACCTCATCTGCAGAAGAATTTATCCAACCGAGACTACGATAGCTACGAGGAGATCGTGCGGAGTGTAATGAAAGTCGAGCTGGAGTTTGGTGAGACACAGTGGTCTCATAAATCAAATGAAAAGAAGAGATTGTTGGAGCCAAGTTTTGGGAAGAATTTTGATCAGGGAAGAGGTGGAAAGCAGATGCAACTTACCACATGCAATAAATGTGGAAAGAATCATCCGGGGAACTGCTTGGTCAGAAGTGGAAAGTGCTACAAGTGTGGAAGAGGAGGCCATATTGATCGGAATTTTCGTAGTGAGGTGAAGCCTCAACTACCCAACACTAACGACAGAGGAAAGATGGTTATGGCCTTACCCGAAGTCCATTGCTTCAAGTGTGGACATCTTGGGCACTATGCTAATATCTGTCCAAATCCAAGGGAAGTGGAGGGGAATCACCATCAACCTCACCAAAGGCCAGGGGAGCAAGGTCGTTCTTTTTCTATCACGACAACTAAATTTGAAGCACCAAATGACATGGTAGAAGGTACTCTTGTTGTCCTCTCAAAACTAGAAACTACTTTGTTTGATTCTGGTTCTACGCATTCCTTTATTTCCTCCAAGTTTGCGATGAATATAGAATCAATCCCCGAATTTCTTGAGGTAGAGTTGTTAGTCAAGACTCCAAGTGGGATTATCCATGCATCAACAGTTTTTAGAGACACTAGTGTTTACTTTAGTGAGAAAAATCTTATCTCAAATCTAGTAGTCATTCCCATGTTGGAATTCGACGTTATACTAGGGATGGACTGGCTCTCAAAGTATAATGCTATGATTAAATGCAGAAGTAAGGAAATCTTAGTAGTCTTGAATAAACAACCTATAGTTATCTTACAAGGAGAGATATCCCGAACTGATCCCTATCTATAAGAACCTCCTATAGCTTTCTTTATGGAGTTAATCGGTGATGATGAAGAATGAAAAGGGAGCATACAAATAGATGATGTTCCAATTGTTCAAGAATACATGGATGTATTTCCTGAGGAGTTACCTAGACCTCCCCTAGAAAGAGAGGTAGAGTTCTCTATTGAACTCGTACCTGGATCTCAACCGATATCAAAGACCCCGTATAGAAGGGAAATTGTAGAGCTAGAAGAGATAAAGAAACAACTCCAAGACTTGTTGGAGAAGGGGTTTATCCGACCGAGTGTGTCTTCTTGGGGGGCACCAGTTCTCTTTGTGAAGAAGAAGGATGGATCAATGCGGCTATGCATTGATTATAGAGAACTGAACGAGATCACAGTGAAGAACATATATCCTCTTCCAAGAATTGATGATTTATTTGACCAACTTAGTGGGGCTCAATTCTTCTCTAAGATTGACCTTCGATCTGGTTATCATCAACTAACGGTGGAGAAGGAAGATATTCCAAAGACCACCTTCCGATCAAGATATGGGCATTATGAGTTTACTGTTATGCCCTTTGGCTTGACTAATGCTCCTTCTATTTTCATGGATTTGATGAATAGAGTCATTAAGGACTACCATGATAACTTTGTGGTAGTTTTTATTGATGATATTTTGATATATTCAAAAAGTTGTGAGGAGCATGATGATCATCTAAGGGTTATTTTGAAAACTCTACGGAAGGAGAGGCTCTATGGAAAGTTCAGAAAGTGTGAGTTTTGGTTACAACATGTGGCTTTCTTGGGGCCCATCGTAACCAATGAAGGAATCTCGGTTGACCCTGCAATGACAATGGTTGTAGAGGAGTGGTCTCAACCCACAACAGTAACTGAGATTTGTAGTTTCCATGGTTTAGCGGGATATTATAGGAGGTTTGTGAAAAACTTTTCACAGCTATCTAATCCACTAACCAAGTATACTCAAAAAGGGGTTAAGTTCATCTAGAAAAAGGAATGCGAGGAAAGTTTCCAAGAGCTGAAGAAGAGATTGGTTACTGCACCTGTGTTAACACTACCCTCTATTGGAGAGGGATTCATTATTTTTAGCGATGCATCTCTGAACGGGCTTGGGTGCGTCCTCATGCAAAATGACAAGGTAATTGCTTATGCAACTCGACAGTTGAAGATTCATGAGCAGAATTATCCTACGAATGATCTAGAGCTAGCGGCAGTTGTTTTTTCTCTAAAGATATGAAGGAACTATCTTTATGGGGAGAAATGTGATATATACACTAACCACCAACGTCTAAAGTATATTTTCACACAGAAAGAATTGAACATGAGACAAAGGAGATGGTTGGAGCTTATTAAAGGCTATGATTGTTCAATTCATTATCACCCTGGTATAGCAAACAAAGTCGCAAATGCGTTAAGCAGGAAAGACCCTGTTGTTCTGGCAACAATGAGGATCCTAGGAGATCCCTTGATTAAATATCTAGTAAAACTGGACATGGGAATTATAAGGAAATGGACATCATCAACCCTACCCCAAATGATTTCTCAACCTTCATTACTAGAGAAGATCAAGAAGGCTCAAAAAGAAGATCCATTACTGCAGGAGAAGTTTGAGGCTGTAAAGGATGGGAAGTTCTCTGACTTCAATATTGATTAAGAAGGTGTATTGAAATTTCGTACAAGACTATGTGTTCCATATTTTCTAGAGATAAATAAAGAACTGATGGATGAAGCTCATAACTCTACTTTCTCTATACATCTTAGAAGCACTAAGATGTATAGAGACCTTTGTGATCATTATTGGTGGGATAACATGAAGAGGGAGATTGCTAATTACACTACAAGGTGCCTGGTGTGTCAGAAAGTAAAGGCAGAAAGACAACTTCCTAAGGGGGTATTACAACCGCTACCCATACCAGTATGGAAGTGGGATAATATCACTATATACTTTGTAACTGATCTCCCAAAAACATTCAAAGGAAACAATGCGATATGGGTTATTGTGGACTGTCTCACCATGACAGCCCATTTTATCTCTATTCAGGAAGATTTCTCTCTGGATCAGCTTGCTAAGATATACGTAAAGGATGTGGTGAGGCAGCATGGGGTACCACTATCCATCATGTCTGATCGTGATCCAAGATTCACATCAAAATTCTGGAGAAGTCTTCTACATGCTCTGAATACTGAATTGAATTTTAGTACGGCTTATCATCCTCAAACTGATGGCCAATCTGAAAGGACTATTCAGACACTCGAAGACTTGCTGAGATTATGTTCAATGGAAATTATAGGTGGATGGGATCAATACCTTCCATTAGTGGAGTTCTCCTCTAAAAACAGCTTCCAGTCGAGTATTCAGATGGCACCCTATGAAGCTCTGTATGGAAAGCGATTTAGAACTCATACTTGTTGGGATGAAACTGGTGAGAGAAAGCTTCTTGGGCCTGATCTTGTGCAAGAGGTGACAGAACAGGTCCATGCCATCAAACAACACATAAAGGCTGCTCAGAGTCGGTAGAAGAGCTATGCGGACAATCGTCCAAGGGACTTGGAGTTTGGTGTTGGTGACAAAGTCTTCCTTCGAATTTCTCCATGGAAGAGAGTCAAGCGGTTTGGGAAGAAAGGGAAGCTCAGCCCTAGGTACATTGGCCCCTATGAAATCCTTGATCGCATAGGAGTAGTGGCCTATCTTCTAGGACTTCCACCGAACCTATCTCAAGTTCACAATGTCTTCCATGTATCTCTCTTGAGGAAGTACATACCCGACCCTTCGCATGTACTGAACCCAGAGGTGGTACAACTGGAACATGACCTCTCTTATGAGGAGCGGCCAGTGGAGATCTTAAACCATAGAGACAAGGTTCTATGAAACAAGACTACCCACCTTGTGAATGTGTTGTGGATGAATCATAAATATGAAGAAGCGACTTGCGAGCCTGAGGAAACGATGAAGCAAAAGTACCCTCACCTTTTCGACTAGGCCTCAAGTATAAATTTTGGGGATGAAATTTCTTAAGGGGGGAAGAATGTAACAACCCAAACTTTTTAAATAGTATATTAACTTACTCGTAACGATTTAATAGAGATGTTGTTGGTTAATGCAGAAAGAGGAGTCGATGGCTTCATCCAGTAGACTCGAACCATATGAAGCCCACTTATCAGAGCTTGGGAAGGAGGTGGCATCTTTGGGCTTCACTTTGGACCAAGCCCAAGCTGAACTCCAGCGTGTCAAGCTTGAACGGAAATGCCTACGAAAGAAGTTCAAGTTAGTAGAGATTACTACTAGGGCAACGTTACCTGAGCCTCCCTCAGATTCTCTCACCATAGCACACCTTACACTTAGGTCATATGCCGGTGTTATAAGGGGCTATGTGACGAGACCCTAGCTTCCTTGTGTGATCCTTTGGGATGAATAAATTGATATTTCTTCCTTTAGTGATGTTTGTGAAATTTCAAATGTCCGGATAATTTTAGGATGTATTTTTTTCGTGAATTTTGAAAAAAGGATATTTTTATATATTTATGTAAACCCTAAATAATTAATGATGTGTAATGATTTTCAAAAAAAGGTCTTCTACAAAAGTGTTCAGTAAAGAATTTGGAGTCTAATAAGATCAACATAATTTTTGATGAATAGTAAATTATGAATAGTGATTTTACCCTTAGGATTAGTAATGTGACCAAATGGATTAGTAATTTCACTCAAGGAAAGTTTTAATATAATTTAGACACCTAGATTAAGTAATGTGATTTAATAAAATGGGTAAATAACGGTTTCATAAATTATTAATCAAGTATTAGTTTTTTTGGGTGAATAGTGTTTTTTAATTAAAAATTAAATTAAAAATATTTCAAAAAATATTTTTTTAAAATGGACTTTATTTTTGAACTCAGAGCACCGATATTATGCCACGGTAATTTTTGGGGGTTTTTCTAAAGAAATGAATTTTCGGTGAATAGTATTTTTATTTAAAAATTAAATTCAAAATATTTAGAAAATTATTTTAATAAAATGGAGTTCATATTTGTAATCAGAGCTTCGATATTTGGTTAAGGTGAATTTTTGGGATTTTTCTGAGAAAGATGAGTTTTCAATGAATAGTAAAAAAAGCAGTTTTAGGGTTTCAGTATGTCTAATGACATCATAGCTATGTCATGGTGATTTCATGAGATATTTTAAGGGTTGGCCGACCATAGGTGATGAATTATTGTTTTGGGGGCCCCATGTGGCCTAACCTCATGGGAAATATCAAGAGAGAGAACATGGTTTTGAGTAAAGCACTTGTGAGGTGTCCCTTGGCCATTAATGCCTTGTCCCCTCACTTTCCCTATAAATACCAAGCCCTCCTCTCATCCTTTCGACTCAAAAACCATCCTCAACGATGTTCTGGTCTCCTTACTTCCCAAGGAGTCCTCCCAAGGTGACCCCAAGCCATCAAGGTCCAAACCATTGAGTTTTAAGGATTATGTTTTAAGGTAAGGGATCCGACCTCTCTCTTCTTTTCAAGTAATATCTTTTATGTCATTTCTTTTATACTCCATGTTCATATGTTGGAGGATGTTATTATATATTCATATTAATTCCCTTTACATGTTCATATGATGAGAGACCCCATCTTTTACTCATCAATTCGTTTTATGAATGATTAAGTGGCGCCGTTAGGCTGCCGAAATTTTAACGGGATTCTTTCACCCTTCTCATTCTTTTCAGAGTACTACTTTCATGTCAAGTCTTTCAAGTTCCTTTTTAATTATATTGGTGTATGATATCTATATCTCTCATACTTAACTCTTATGTTAATATTATGAGGGACCCTATTCTATTTTTTCAATTCATTTTTGTTGAAGTTTTAAGTGACGCCATTAGGCTGCCGAATTTCCGTAAGAGAAATCTAATTTTTGTCTCCCTTCCATGTTTTTCATTTCAAATGTTATGTCCTTCAAATTTCATTAACATGTTCTTAAATACTTTATATTATGTTCCCTACTATTTTATGGTTCATTTATGAATGTTTGACCCATGTCCCCTCTCTCTTCAAATTTTTCTAAAACCCAGAAACATAGCCGTTATGCTGCAGAATTTTCGTCTCAAAATGCCTCTCTCTTTTCTAAAAATTATTTTATGTTATAAAGTGAATACTCAAAGCTCTTATTTCTATAGGGGTATTCACATATATATATCAAAATTTTCTATTTTAAATTCTAGGATTTACATACATGAAACCCGCTTTCTTTTTCTGTGGGTTTAAAGTGACATAAAGATCATGTCTTTAAAGCAGTTTTTTAAAACATTATGATTATGAAATGAAACCCATTTCTTTTATACTATATGGGTGGTTTATGAAATTATTGATGATAATATATATGGATCACATGATAATAAATTCATGTCAAGGGTGTGCCTAGATATCGCTCCAATGCATTGGGTAAAGACTTAATCTCTAGAGATGACTTTTTAGACTGATACCTTGGTGAATAACCTTGGTAATTTTTAATGACACCTTGGGGATGGACCATGGTGAAACAAAATTATTTCCATTATTAAATGTTGTAGCCACATCTTCAAGTTATGAAAAATGTTATTTTTATTATGATATGCCTCAAGATTTCTTTCTCATGCCTTAAAGTTCTTTTCATGACCTTATTGAAGTATCTCAAGTTCACATGTAAAATGTTTCTCTTGTTTCCCTTTCTCGGCCTTCTGCTCACCCTTTCTTTTGATGTATGTCCCCAGGTATTGAGATGCAGTAATGAACCTATTATGAACTTAAGGAAATCCTTTCACGTGTTTAAGAAGAATTTTTTATATTGTTTTCATGTATTATGTTCCTTGTTTCCAAGACACTAAACCTTAAAGATCCTCAGTTCCGTGTAATGAAATGAAAGTTTATGTTATAAAAAGATGGGATGCTATATCACTACACAAGTTTGATGGGTTTATTTTAATACATTCTATGATATGAGAAATATAATCATTTTTTTGTGCTGATATTAGTTTCCCATTATTTATATTGTTTCCCTGTACATAACCTAAAAGTCATGATTTTTCCCAATTACAAAATTTAATATTTAATATTCAAATATTCAACCCCATCATCTAGAAATGTAATACATTATGAAGTATGATTGAAAAATTATTTTCTTCTCAACGTAATTGATGGATTTAAATGTTTTCATGGGATATATAGATGACTTATAAATATAAATTTTATTCATAAGATTTTATTCTTCAATTAGGACCTAATCTTCCATGTGGGGTCAAATTTTGTTTTTTGTAAAATGGGTATTGGATATTCTATGAAATTTATATAATAATTTGAAAGAAATTGATTTCTAGGAACTGAAGCCTTAAAAATTTGGCATGGTGTGTCTTTGACCATGGTTGGAGTAGGCCATAACTAGTTCTCCCTTACTAAAATTGGATATTGCTTTTAGAAAATATGATGTTAATTTTTAAATTCTTCAATTGTATGTGATTTGAATCTTAGAGGTATGGAAAAGGAAGTACAGAATTGGTGTGTTCGAGGGTTTTTGACATAGGTTTTGTTCTATGTGAAGATGGATTTGGATCAGAAAAACTAGGCTTAAAAATTAGGCCAGGTCCTCACTATACATGGGCCTCATCAAGAAATTTGGATCCACTATAAATTAAATATTATTTGATATGTGAGGATCTGTTAAATCTTTGTTGGAGAGCCATGATTATGGTGGGGATATGTTGCATGGTTACCGTGGTGTCCAACTCTAGTTAATGTTCTTTGGTTGATCTTATTAGTTTAAAATATCAAAAATTTGATGTGTTCCTTTAAATTGATTAAAAACTAATGAGAAGGGGACATTAATGTCCCTCAATAGACATAGACACTGCACATTATGAAAATAAAAGATACATCATATTAAATATTTCATTTCTGATCAATTATTGTATATTAGTTGGATATTCATAGTTCGTAACACAGTGGCATACTAGAATAAGATTTGGTTTCTTCTTTTGCAAACATGGGTTGATAAGTATGATTTTTTTCATCACTAAAAACCTTAGTTCTGATTCAATGGGGTAATGTAACTGAGGATCATGATCCAATCAATATTTAGTTGATGATGATTGATTCCATATTCATCATCATCATGATTTATCATTTCCCTCATAAAATATTGGATTTGAGCCCAGACTCCCATAATTTTTTGTCATTTTATATCATAAAATGTGTACTCATGATTTCTTCAGTGGTAATAGTTGTGGAAATGATTAGTCATCTTAAAGGGCAGGCTCGGGCTCTCTCTCTCTCTCTCTCTTAGTGGATTCACCACTAAGCTTCATGTTTAATCATTGATTTGGGGGATTCAATTTCATTAGGAAGAAAGGAACAAGTGGATTAAAATTCATCTAAGGTTAGTTTGTCTCTTGTTATCCAATATTAGTCTCATAAGTTATTCACACAAGATTGATGTTTTTATATAAAAATGTAAGGATGATTTTGGTATCTATAATTATAGTGGTTGATTTTAATGGTGCAATATCTTTTTTTTAAAGTTGTAAATTTTCCCCATACCATTATGTGATTTTCATTCATTCCATGGTTGGATACCACAATTCATAGTTGCTTTCCATTGAATCTTGAGGTAGGGTTAGGTTAGTGTAAAATTGGAATGCATTAGATTTCTAGTAGATGTACTTTATCCATGCCTTTGTGAAATATTGTTTTGATAGAACCCTGATTAATTATTGATAATAAAGGAATATCATACTAACTTCATTCCTTTTACAAATTCCCACTTCTTCTAGAAAAATCTGAAAACATTAATTTTTTAAATTGCATGAATTTTTCTAATGGAATTCAAAAGCAATGAAAGCTGTTTTTTAAATATTGATCAATATAATAATTTTCTTTTTCCAAATGATATTTTATCATATCTAACAAAAAAATGTATCAAAAAATATATTTCTAAATTAAATTCATAGAATATTTTTTTTTCTATATAAAAATATAGAAATATTATTATTAAATCCCAAATTTCTAGAAAAAAATAACTATTTTTCCTCCCATTAATACTAATTAAAAAATTCAATGAAAAATCTATAATAGATCCATTTAACAACATAATTTCTAAATTTCAATCAGAAAATGATTATAATAAATTACATTTCAAAAATAAAACATTGGCATATCTATAATTATTCAAAATTATAAAAAAGAGGTTTTATCAAAATCAAGAGCTTTTATATAATGGAATTTCCAATATCTAGAAATATGTTTGTGTATTAGTTAATTAAATACAAAAACGAATAATATATGATAAATAAATATTAATTATTGTTTACAATGATTTTATAAATATTTTATATTTATAGAACCCAAAAACTTATTCCATGTTTGAATTCATGATAGGGGTAATTATCAATAAAAAACCATTTTTATAACTTGGTCTCAAATCACTACCCCACACATAAACTATTTTACTCCCATGAAATTTTTACTTTTAATTTAGTTAGAAAGTAAAACATTTATTCACACTTTTAAATATTTTTACAATTCAGAATGTATTTTTCAATCAATGTTTAATTGATAAAACGAAATCTATGAAATGAGAAGATAAGATTATAGAAGTTTCAGAAAACCAAGTTACATATGATAATGAATATTTTAGTTTTTCCCATAATAAAAAACATTATTCTTCAAAAATGAGTTAGAATTTTCAAAGTAATAGAATAAAACTATTCATGTATAAAGTTAAATTCTAAATCCATCAAAATTCAATTCATTTATTTCCTTATATGAATTTAAATTTCACTCATCTATCAAGAGAATGTATTTATATTTGGCTATACTCATACATGGAAAGTTATTATTTACGATTGTCTTTAAAAAATTCTATTTTATTAACATTATTATTTAAGATAAATAGAATCAATCATGAATGATTTAAAAATTGATTTTTTGGATTTTTGGATGGTGGGAATTTGTAAAAAAAATATTGGCAGGAAATTGGAAGAATTTAAACTTCGAATACAACATATTATATATCTATTAAATCATTAAAATTTAAAATACTCAACACCCTTCAATATTTGACACAAACACTCCTATTGGTTTTATATTTTCATCAGGACATGGGTTATAAAAATTAATTAAAAAAAAATTCATCCATAAATTCATCTATCAATTTCTTGTTTTGTTTTTATGTTTCTTTTTTCCTTTTCTATTTCTTTTTTGGGGACTGAGTATTTTATTTTCAGGATGTGAATGTTTACCATGTACTTATCTTGGTTTGGTTCATGAATTAGTCACATATGGACAATGAATATCACAAAAAATAGACCCTTTATTTATTTTTAATTAACATTTCATTTGAAAAATATACTGAAAAAAGTATAATGCAGACAAATTTTCCAATTCCCAATTCTATCTTTTAATGACCCCAAAACGATGAATCAAAATTTATCATAGTCCCCTTATCTTAGAAATTTTCATAGAGAAAAAAACGTTGAATCCTATTTCACCCACACTTACACTAGAATTAATTGTGAAATTGTATTTTAGGGTGAAGGAAGATAAGTGAAAATTTTTGTTAGAAAAGAACTTTAAGAATATACAGACATTTTGGGTTGTCCAAGGGATTAATGAGGATCAATTTTCATGGTATGTGTAATGAACCAGATCCCTCGACCCTTTCCTTTGTGAAACTCCAGTGGTTGTAGTGTTCGTGGGGGTCATAGTGGCTTGCTCCAGAAGTTTTCCGAAAAAACTTGGTTCCACCAAAAGGTTTTACTGAAATAGTGGCAGGATCACAGTTGGACCATTTATGGTGGAACCGATTATCGGTATAGTTACAGTGGCACCGATTATATTGGCACCATTATGGTCACACCATTTATAGAGGAACCAGTTATAGTGGCACCGTCATGGTCACAACGTCACGATTGCACCATCACAGTTGCACTGTTCATGGTGGCACCGTTACTGTGTCTCACCAAACAGTGTCACACACCTCACCCAATTTTATGAGTTTTCCAATTATTCCCCTATTACGTGTTTTTTCCTGTTTAAAGTTAATATATCTACTCATATCCATCTGATGGTCAATATCGAATTTTTCTGTGGGGAATTAATAAATCTCAATTAATTCCAACATCTGAAACTGCGAAGCTGCATGGATAACCACGATTTGACTTTCATGTACATCAATATAGTCTCCATGATTTTTGTATTTGGCCTCTTCTTATGTCGAGGTCCTCTAACCCTTCTTACTTTTCATTTCTCATTGGTGACTTAGAAAAATACTATTAATATGAGTCATGAACCCATGCTCGATCTCTTCATGCTTAGCCTTCATGGAGTTCTTCTTGCAAGTCGTGCCATCCCCTATTCTATGCGCAAGAATGAAATTCGATCCCTTAATAAAAAAGTAGGGTATTTATTTTGTTTCTATTTAATTATTCATTATTTGGGGTGGGTGTATTAATGGTTCCTTATAAGGAATGATTGGATACTCTTCTTTTAATGAGAATTAAACAAGAATTTAATATGATCAAAAGATAACACCTGTAAATAAAAAAATCACATGTTCAAAACCATCCCACAATCCCACTAGCAAAATGAATCCCGCATGCAGTCCCACTAGAGTTTTGTTTTGTTCGATGATTTGTATAGTTCTTATTTTTGATTTCCTGGTAGTGTTGGAATAATTTAAATATAATTCCCTTAAATAAATAAATGTAAATTGTACAAAAAATGGTGTTGGGTTTAGGATTGGCAGTGGTTGTTGTGTGGTTTTGCATATAGGGGTAAGAGAAAAAGTTGTGTTGGTGTGAGATTTTTGTCCATTCGTGTGAAACTTGTAGTTTGGGGTTGAGTTTTTGATTACCCATATATATATATATATATATTTGTTCCTTGTGATTTCTATATGCACCCCACCCTTGTTGAGCACCATGTTCTTAAAACCCCTATCCAATGGGGGAGGGTATCTTTCCCAATATCCTGGTGGAAGGACGAATGGCTGGTTACTGACTTTCATCCTCGCACTCTCTTAGAGGATAATGTAGCTCGGGCATACCTAGGTTAGGTTTAATGGATTGAGGCTTAATATATTCCTAGATTCTTTATGAAAAGGTTTTTTTAGATAAGGGGATCAGGTGTTTGTGGGCCAGGTATGTTTTCCCAAATATCAATAGGATGAGGCCCAACTATCTTCGGGCATGGTGTGCAGTTGTTGAGGCCTATGTTCCTTCGGGCGTGGTGTTTGGTTTTAGTGGACTAGGTTTCTGTGGGTATGGTTGTATATGGTTTGAGTCCTAGGTGTGTGCGGGATAGTTATCAGAGTGGGACTGCGTGTGGGAAGAGTGGTTCCATCAAGACGCTGGATCATTACGAATGAGAAGTTAACCAGTGGGAAAGGGGTGTAGGGTACCCAAATGTCTATGTGCTTACATTATTACATTACTTGACTTGTGTTACATCAATGAGTGTTCCTTTGAGAGTTTGGGCTAGTTAGTACTACTTGGTAGGTGCTTCAGGTTGTACTGGTTTCTCACAGGGGCATTAGTATGTCACCTCACTTATGCACCAGTAGCTTTAGTATCCCTACTAAGTATATTTGTACACTCACCCTACGTATATGAAACTATTTTCATGTTTCTAGGTAGAATTTGATGACGGTTATGGACTTTACTAGCTTGATCTTTAGGATAGATTTTGTTGTTTCTTAGTTTCTTTTCTTTTGGTATATTATTTTTGGATTTTTTTTTACGTTTTATCATATGTAATTTTTAAAATTCATATGGGAATGGATTCATTGATTTACTTTTACCTTTAGTCATTGGCGTTGTAGTGATTTACCATCTTCTCTTCTGATCTTATTCTATAAAAAAGGAAATTCCTTCTAAATAATGTGATATTCTATACCCTTGGTTCTAGTCACCACTGTAGGTCATACTGAAGGTAGGACTCAGGGGTCATTATCATTCCTTCAACTTGAGGAAGGAAGGAAATAGTACTTTACAATCCCTTCCCTCATCATGGAGAAGGTGGGTCATAAGAAAATGTTATCACAGGGAGATTGAGAGATATAATAGATTTCGGGTTTAGACACAATGAGGATTTCATTAGACGGTAGGGAAACTGAGTTTTGAAATCATAGTTCATGAAATAGGTTAGGGAACACTAGTAAGGACCCAGGATTTTAGGGCCCTCTATGATCTGATGTAAGGACTCTAGAGCTACTGAAAAATTAGGAGAGGCTACACTAATTGTAGGGTCGAGACCCTAGGAAAGGGACATGTATCATATATACTTGTGTTCAAGTTTGTTTTGGGAATTTGGGAAATTTAATAATAAATAAAGAGTTAAAAATTAAATTTTTTTACTACCCGAGCTTAGGAGTTTTTTGTTTGCATTTGTGGCTATGGAATCCAGATTTTATCTAGGAGTGGTACAAGAAATCATGGCCCAACAAGTTGATTTGGTTATTCAACAGAGGTATGATTGGGAGGAGGAGGATGATGACCAGTAGTAGAAGACTTTTCATGACTTCCAACCGTAGAATCTAAAAATGTTGGAGTGTAGCATCTCAGACATGGAGATGGAGAGATAGATTGAGGAGATGGTGATTACTTTCATCTTAATCTGGGATCTGATATAGTACTGGGTTCCTCTATAAGTGACCCAGATTTGAGGAGTGGAGTGTAAGTGGTGGGAGCTATATCGTAGGGAGAGGAAGGAGACTGATGTCTAATGGGATGACTCTCTGAAGGAGTTCTGGGAGGAATTACTTTCATCTATGATTAAGGTCGAGAAGAGGAAAGAACTACTCTCCCACCAGCAAGAAAGTATGTCGCTGAGGAAACTGGGGATCAATTTCATGGATCTCTTTCATTTTTCTTCAAATCTCATTCTCGATGAAGAGTTTCGAGCAAGGAATGTTGAGGAGGCACTCCAAACATCTCTTCAGTTTTTCTTCACTCCCTCTACTTTTCCATCATATCAAGAAGTTTAGAAGAAGGCTGAGGTAGTTGAAATAATGCAATAATTAGGAGGTGTGGCATGAGAGTGGAGCCAACCATGTTCATCAAAGGGGAATATCTTCAGCATTAGTTCTCCATTGTTTAGTTCTTCTAGGATTTGGCCTGCGAAGCGTAGGCCTTAGCAGTTCCAGTTCTGATCTCCCAGTTATCACCCTTTCCCCATGGGCCCCAGACCAATGTTCTTTGTTTTGTGGTAGTAATGGGAATCATTGGAATCAGTTCCATATCTGAGTGCAGTGTAGTGGGGGTGGGTAGGTTCAGCACCCAACTCAATTGTAGCAGTTCCGTGCTAGGCATTTCCAGCAGAAGGGGAAGTGAGATCCCACTCCATAGAGGGTGGATAGTGCTGGAGGAGGCTGACCTAAGGGCTCTCCTTGAGGACCTCTGCCGGGGCATGGTCAGGGAGCTAGTCAATTGCCGAGGGGTAGAGGGGCTATGTGTGGGTAGTTTCACATCATAGAGGCATCAGTTCTTGAAGGGCCAAAGGTTTTTTGATGTATGATCATTATTTTTAGTGATCTCCCATGTTCTTTGTTTGATTCAAGAGCTTCCCAAACCTTTTTTTCACCCAGTATTTCCCATGACTTGGGTCTAGACGTTGATAGAAATTCAATTCCCCTGGTGTTAAGTACCCCCGTGGGAGTTTATACCATCTTTTTTATGTTTTCAAGGATGTAGACTGATATTGGGGCCGCATCAGTCTATTGAGGATCTTATTTTATGAAAACTTCATCCATACAATGCAATACTAGGAAATGACTAGCTTTTTCCCATGCATGATATCATCAAATTCTTCTATAGAAGGGTCAATTTTTCAGATATGGGTAGCTAGCATGTAGATTTCATTAGTGAACAGAGTTTCTAGAAGGGATGTCCGCCTATGAAGCCCCTTCAATCTTTGTTAGCCAAGCTGTTAGGGGAATCAGCAGACTCAGAGATGTTGGAAGATTCTAGCATTCTTAGTGTGTTCTTGTAAGTCTTCCATGAAGTGGTTGTGACTATACCCCCTTAACATGACGTTGAGTTCAAGAGAGACATAAAACTCAGTGCCCATATAATTTTGATGGCTCCCTATTAGATGGTGTCTTTCGAGTTGTGAGAGTTGCAGATTTAGGTTGATAAATTGATGAAGAAGGGTTTTATCTGACCAAGTGTGTCAGCATAGGGTGCTCCAGTCCTATTAGTGAATAAAGAATACGGTGGTCTCACACTATGCATATACTACTATAGACTGAATCAGGTGATGGTCAAGAACCGTTACCCCCTCCTAAGGATCGTCGACCTTTTTGACCAGTTGACGGGAGAAGGTTGGTTCTCTAAGATCGACCTCTGTTCTGGAAATCACCAATTGAGGGTGAAGGAGGGTTACATATTGAAGATAGCTTTCAGGTGAAGGTATGGGTACTTTGAGTCTATGGTCATGCTGTTTGGCATTACGATCACATCGATTGTGTTAATGGGACTCATGAACCCTATTTTCCCTAAGTTTCTAGACCGGTTTGTGATCGTGTTCATCAAAAACAACCTAATCTAATCAGGATTAGAGCAAGACCACACTGAGCATCTTAGGATAGTTTTTGAGGTCCTTCAACACCACAATCTCTATAGGAATTTTCCCAAGTGCATGTTCCGTACAAGATAGGTGAACTTCCTTGGACACATGGTGTCCCAGCAGGGAATAATAGTGGACCCATCGATGGTTGAAGTGGTTATTTCTTGGGAATCACCAGAGAATGTGGTAGAGGTTTGTACTATTCTGGGTCTGGAAGGTTACAACCTGAGGTTCGTATGCCACTTCTCTCACGTAACAACTCCATTGACAGATTTTACCAAGATATACCGGGACTTTTTCTGGAGTGAGAAGTGTCAGGTGCTGTTCAGCTACCTGAAGGGTAAGTTGGCCACTGCCCTAATGTTGAGGTTTCTAGAATAAGGGGTAATGTTTGAGGTGTTCTGTGATGATACAGACCTAGGATTAGGGTGTGTGCTGATGCAGTAGTGGGGAGTTATCTCTTATGGGTCTAGATAGTTACATCCTCACTAACATAACTATGCCACCCATGACATGGAATGTGCAGAAGTTGTGTTTTCATTGAAGTTCTAGCGGCATTACCTCATTGAGGAATGGTTATTGGTCTTCAAAGATTACAAGATCTAGAGGTATGTCTTCACTTAGTGAGACCAGAACTTGTGGCCGTAGAGGTGGATGAAGTTTCATTATAAAATATGACTTTAGGTAATCCTATACCTCTGGAAAGAAGAACATGTTGGAAAATTCCTTGAGTAGGAAGTCACAGAAGGATGTAGATTGGGAGTCTGTAGATTCATGGAAGGAAATGGAAGAGATGACTACATTACATCTAGGAAAGAGAGTGGATGAACGTAGAGGATGTCTATTTCTGATGAAAGTGAAATATTTCTTGGTATTGATGGTGGAGGAGTCTCAGTGGGAAGACTCAGAGGCTGAAGTGATGTGTGATCATGTTATACAGGGTGGTTCTTTGGAGGGATGGTTGGAGGATCTACAGAATCAGATGTTGTTTCGTGGGAAGCTGTTTGTCCTAGTGGTGTTTTGAGTGGGAGTTCTCAGTGAGTTTAATAGCTCACTGCTGGCAGTACATCCAGGAGTCTCTAAGATGTACCAGGGTTTGAGAGGTTAGTTTTGGTGTCCTGGTGTAAAGCTGGAAGTGGAGGAGTTTGTTGCATGGTGCATCGTGTTTCGACATGTGATGGTTGAGCACCATGTTCCTAGAAGACTACAGTAGCCCTTAGATATTCCCAAGAGTAGTGGAGATGAAATATTGATGGATTTTATCATAGTACTACCTAGAGAAGGGGGAGGAAGTGATTCCATCTAGTTATTGGGGGTTCTATTGATGAAGTCGGCTCACTTCTTAGCATTTAAGGAGTCGAGTGAAGTGGATTCCTTAACATAGATGTGCATGGGTGAAGTGGTACGACAACATGAAGTTCCAAGATCCATCATTTCAGATTTGGATAAATGCAATACTTCATGAGTCTGGAATGGATTACAACGTGATTTTTTAACCCAGTTATGCCTCATCACTACTTTCCACCCTCATACGGATTGGTAGACAGAGAGGGCTATCCAGACATTGGAGGATATACTGCAAGTGTGTTTTTTTGAATTCTAAGTATCATGGGTATGACACTTTCCCCTAGTATAGTTTTACTAAAATAATATCTATCACTGTACCATTATCATGACACCATTAGAAGACTTTTATGGAAGACCGTTTCATTCACCCGTGTGATGCACAGAGGTTGGGTAGGTAGGTGTTTTTGGACAAGAAATGGTGTAGTGCACGATGGAGAAGGTTCATCTTGTGCATGAATGGTTGAAGGCAGCTTAGAATCAACAGAAGTCATTTGAAAATAAAATGAGGAAACCATTGTAGTTTGTGTTTGGGGACTATGTCTTCTTAATGGTTTCCCCTCGGCATGGGCTATGGAGGTTTGACATAGGGATCATGCTTTTTCCCAGGTTCATCAGACCCTTCATGGGGTTGAGAGGAGTCTGTGAGGTGGAATATCAGGCGGCATTGCCACCGTGGTTAGGTAGGATCCACAATAACTTCCACGCCTCTCAACATTCACTGTTATCTACACGATGACTCCCACATATATGACTGGGTAGAGTTGGATTTTCAGGATGACACGATGTATGTGGAGTGGCCAATGAGAATCAAGGATTGTGAGGAGATGGTTCTTTGTGGATGGAACATTCATTTGGTTCATGTGCTCAGGATGTATGGTGGCTTCGAAGAGAGTAATTGCAACCGAAAAGCACAAATGCATTTCTAATACTTGGAACTATTTTTAGTTTTGTTTTCGGGCCTTCTTTGTGATGAATTATTGAATTTTTTTTCTATGAGATGAGTTGTTTTCTTTTGTTCTCTGAATGTTTGTGAAAATTTGGGATGTGTTGGAAGGAATGACCAGATTACAAATCATGTCACATTAATGCGAATGTGATTAAACCCATGTGGGCGATTCAGTACCACCCAATGTAAATAGTATCTTGATAAGGGTAAATGAACTCCCTAATCCATATGTCTGGATTGTGTGACCTTTGATGATTTTTTGATCTCTTGGGGAAGAGGATCCTTAGTGGATCCCAAGTTGTTGAGTATAAAAATCTCAAAGATGTGTTCCTAGATGATGAGGTTTCCCCTCTAGTTTTTAACACATGGTAGTTTATCAATAAGAGGTATCTGAAGAGGTGGTTGTTCAAAATATCTCTCTTATGGTATGGTTTTAAATTCATATAGAAGAGAATATTTTGGGATGTATCTAATCTAATGACCTGAATTCCCCTGGGACTTTCCTTTGTGAAAATCTTGTGGTCTTAGTGTTCGTGGGGGTAACACTGGCTTGCTTCGGGTGTTTTCCAAAAAAACTCGATTCGACCATACGGTTTCACCAAAATGGTGGAAATGTTACGGTCGCTTCGCTAAAGTGGCCCCGGTTATGGTGGCACAGTTACGGTGGAACTGTTACAGTGGAACTGTTAGAGTGGAACTGTTACGGTGGAACTGTCATGGTTGTACCCTCACAGTCTCACCATTTACATTTGAAACATTACGTTGTATCCACAAACGGTGTCATACCCCCTCGCCTAGTTTTCCATGTTTTCATAGTTTCAAAACTATTATGTGTTTTTGTCTATTTAAAGTTAATCTATCAACTCAAAACCATCATCTAGTCTATCTACACCATTTCCTATGAGAATTTTTAAATCTCAATTAATTCTAATGTGTTAAACCGCCAAGCCGTGTGGTCAAAGTACGATCCAAATTTCAGGTACATCGAAATGGACTCCCTGATTTTAGGAAATTTCCTCTTCTTAAACTGAAATCCTATCTTACGTCTTCATTTTTATTTCTTTTGGTGTTCCTAGAGACTTCCTCTCGATAAGAGTCATTCCCATGGTGTGGGAGCCCTTCCTGCTCAGCCTTCGTAGAGTTCTTCCTACAAGTCGCACCATCCCTTGTTATTGGAACAAGAAGGAACTTTGATCCCTTGATCAACAAGTAGGTAATTTATTTTGATTCTTTTCAATTTTTCATCATGTTGGTGGTTATTTTAACGGTTCCTATATATAATGGCTTGATACTATTTTTGAAATGAGAATGAAAAATAATTTAATATTATAAAATTATAACACTTGTAAATAAAATAATGGAAAGGGTGTGGATTGATGTTGGTCGCCAATTTATTTTATTTTCCTTGATTATTTTATGGCTATTTTGGCTTAATGTATTCAAAAAATCATGGAAATTTGTGGTCTTTTCTTGTGAACTGGTGGTGATTTGTTTCATTGTGATGTTTTGACGTGTAGTAATAACATGAAATCTGATTAATCATGTAAACTTAGTTAAATAAAAGGATTCCCCATGAGCAAACATGTACAGTGATCACCACAATTATATTAATGTGGAAATTTGAGAACCCCTATCAGTTGAATGTGAATACACATGGATTGATGGTGGTGGTTATGTGTTGTGTGTTCTGTTATGGGTTTTGTGGGTTGGTATTGGGGGTGGTACCTGGGGGTTTTGGTGTCTCAGTCCAAGTGATTGATTGATTTAGGAATGGGTAAAATTGTTGGAAATATGACAATATTCTGTTATCTTGGTGTCCCAGTAGAAGAGAATGATTGATTTCAGAAAGGATAATCTTGTTTGTGGTGGTACTATCATTTGTTATGTAGTGACCATGGGGAGATTTGGGCATTAGGACAGCAGGATGGTTGTGGACTTGTTGTGTAGTGGGACTGCATTTTAGATTCGTTTGGGCAAAAGGGCTGCATGTCTAGGTTGTGAGAGATGGAATGGGGTGTATCACTTTGAGGAAATATAGTTTGTATTATATTAATAGAGATGTGCATTGGGACTGCATGTCAAGTTTTATGATGTTGTGCAGTGGGACTTCAGTTTGGTTTTGTCCATTTCATAGAATGGCTTTGATTGTTAGTTTCCCGAAAGTGTAGGATTAATTTAATGTGAATCCCCTCAAATTAATAAATTTTATTTGAACAAAAAAGGGGCTTGGTTTTATGCTAGGTTGTTGTTTCTCTATAGTTTTTCATATATGGGTTCCAGCAAAAGTAGTGTTGGTCTGGGCTTGTTGTCCATTCGTGTGAAACCCCTAGGTTGGGGCTGAGTATTTGACTACCAATATTTATAATTATATAAATATTGTGTTTTATTTTGATTTATATATGCACCCCACCCTTATTGATCACTATGTTCCAAACAACCCCATCTCATGGGAGAGAGTGGATTTCCTGACATCTCAGTGGGAGGACGGATGACTAGTCGCAAACATTATTCCTCGTACCATCTTATGGGATCATGTATCCTGAGAAAACGTGGGTAGGATGTAATGTCTTGAGTTTTACCATAATATTTGATTCTTGTAGAAAAGTTTTTTTTGGTTGACGGGATCAGGTGTTTGGGGCTAGGTATGTTTTCCAAAGTATCTACGAGATGGGGCCCACGTGTCTTCGGGTATAGTGTGTGGATGTTGAGGCCCATGTGTCTTCAAGCATGGGGTGTGGTTATTATGGCCCTGATGTTTGTAAGTGTGGTTTTGTGTGTTATGAGGCCTATGTTTGTGTGGGTAGGTTGAAATGGTGGGATTACATGTGGGAAGAGTGGTAGCATCAAGTCATTAGACCATTAGGAATGAGCAGTTAACCAATGGGAAAGTGGCGCGGGGTCCCCAAATATCGATGTTATTATATTCTTACTTTATGTGGCTTGCATTACTTTAGTGAGTGTAACTTAGTGAGGTTGGACTTGTTAGTACTCCAAGGTAGGTGCTTGAGGTTCTAATATTTTCTCACATAATCATTATTATATCCACTCACTTATGCACGAGTAGCTTCAATTTCCCTACTGTGTATACTTGTATACTCCCCCAATGTATATAAAACTATTTCCATGCTTCTAGGAGGACATGGAGGATAGTGCTCCACTTTACTATCTCAGAAATCGAGATAGTTTCTATTGCTTCTTTGTTTTTTCATTGGGTACATTATTTGGGATTTTTGTTATACTATGTATCAGCTTTACTTTTTAACAAGCACGTGGGAATGGATTGATGGATTTACTTTTACCTTTATTCATTGGCGTTGCCAGGATTTTCCATCTTAGCTCTCGATATTGTTCTATAAAAATGTTTATTACTTCCTAATAATGTGATATTTTATACCCTTGGTGTTAGTCAGCACTCCGGGGCATACTGAAGAAAGGTCTTCGGGGTCATTATGTCTCTTTCATCTTGAAGAAGGAAGGGCATGACACTTTATCATCTCTTCTCGTATCTTGGAGAAGGCGGGTCATGATAGTATGTCTAAGGAATTTTGTTGTATTTCTAATATAGTACTTTAATCATTTTGAAATAACACCTTGAGTTTTCAAATATTTGAGAGAGAATAATCAGAAATTTTAGTTTATAAATAAATACCAAGAATCTATCGAAAAGTGTGGGTTATATAAAAGGTGATTTTAAATTGAAAAAAACCTATTAGGATAGGGATCAAAATTTGGGATAGTCACCTGTGGTTTTGGATTTCAATTTCAAGTAAAAAATGCATTCATATTGTTGAATATTATCCCTTGAAAACAAACACACTTCAACGATACTTTTACCTTTAAGGCATCAATTATAAGATCAATCTTCTCAAAAAGAAAAAAATATTTTCCCAAAAAATGTATTTAGTTTTCTAATTCAACTCAAATATAGTTTTAAAAAACAAAAAAAAACTATACAAAAAGATTCTATATATTAAAAATGGGAAAAATGTTTTATTATTAGTTATTGATAAAAACTAAAATTAAGAAAAATAAATATATGAAATCATTTATCACATTGGAAACATTATTAATCTCCCTAACACTAATTTTATACATCATTCTAATTAATTACAAGATTCATTTTCTTTAGGAAATTGAGAATTAAAAATGAGAATCCAGAAAAAATAGAGGTAAGAGAAAAATTGGCATCTCTTTCCTTATCTGAAGCATGTAAGAGTTTAGACTCAACCATTGGTTCTTTCTAAAACTATTTATAAAAATGTTTCACGACTCATCCCCCACGGTCCATGCTGTGACAACCCCCAGCCCGCCTTCCATTGGCCAAGGGCTGGTGACTAGCACCAAAGGCGCAAATCCCTAAAACTGGGAAGGAATTTCCTTTACAATTTATAATCACACACAACAGAGTAGCTGAAAGAAATACAATGAGTAAAACTATATACAAAGGAAGCGTTGAAAAGTATAGGGGGAGGGAAATACAAGTCCAACTGTAAAGTAAAAGGAAAAGAGTACAAAAGAAGAATGGTAAAACAGCTATTGGATCATCCTCTAGGAAATCCTACCTGAAGGCTAGGTACAGATAGCCTCCACAACACTCCACGTTTGTCTGTCTCCTCTGTGTACCGTCGCGCCATGTGGTCCACCTCTGGGTACTATCTAGCCCTCGTAAATTTAGCATCTGTCATCGTTTTCCATCGTCTGCATCCAACACAACAAGGTGCGAGCATAGCCCGTGCAGGGGTGAGTATAATGATACCCATTATGGACCCCGATACCTTCAAGGTCACACAAAATCCATCAAGGATAAACCACAAATTAATTATCCAACAGATAACCACACATAGGTATATGATCATAAATACACCTAAGTTATCAAGTATTATGTCTCAATCATGAGTTAAACTCATTAGTTACTCACTCAGCTCAAGCAGGATTTTTATTCACATTGTTGAAACCACGACTGGTGTAGAACTCTTCCTCGGTCGAGTAAAGTGGCCCTACCACCAACTACCAGGCACTTACCACTAACCTTGGACTACTGAGGTACTCCTCCAGTCGAGTATCGTGGTTCTTCCAAGCTCACATAGAGGCACTCCCCACTGTGGGTCTACTGCCAACTACCAGGCGCTCCTCCACCGCGGGACTACTGCCAACTACCAGGTGCTCCCCACTAGGCTTGTCGAATCACTCCGAGTTGAATCGGTTAAGTAGTCGTCAGGTCTCAGCCAGCTACTAGGTCTTCGTACTCCACTCGCTCGTCTCCGGGAGGGTCCGCCCCATGAGCTACATGTCAAAACTCCAACTGTCACGAAGTCCCATGTAGAATTACCTCAATGGTCCGCCTTGTCATAGGGGTCTCAATACAAGAGACGACCTGTCAATCGGATGCCCCGGTCTGTGAGTTATATGCTTTTTATTCCTAGGGGCCTAGTTGTATTTGTGTAAGATCCAACCTGACCGCATCTCAATATTACCATGAACTCTAGTGGGGTATACTAAAAGGGACCGTCGTGTTCCAAGAATACTAGTGTCACCGACGGTTCGTCAAACAGATGTCCAGTGCCAAAGATATGTCCAAAGAAAGTAAAGGGTCGGTAATGGGCATGGGCCCTATCCGACCCAGTTGGACCAACTCAGCCCAACAAAGACTAGGTCGACCCAGTAAGCCTTCTAGGTTCTGTCAAGTCCGTTGGGTCCAGCCCAGTTGACTGTGAGGGTGGTTCGACCCAGAGGGCACCGCATAGGTGGCTCGACCCGAAGGCTGGGGCCGGTTCGGCCAGTGCAGAGAGGGGCGAGGCACGGGCGCTCAGCCCAGGAGGTTGGCATGGCACCAACATGGCACTGGTAGGCCGCACGGGGTGCGGGCTGGCCTGCGGGGTGCCGGGCAGGGCGTCAAGAGGCCGCACAGGGCAAGTGTAGGTCGGCAGGGTGCTAGTCAGGGCATGGGCAGCCCACATGGGGCGCGCGGAAGGCTGGCCTGGATCCATGCAGGCCGGGTGAGCATCAGGCAGGCTGGTCGGGCGCCCGGTAGGGTGCACGGGAGGCCGCATGGGGAACGGGCAGGGCGCGAGCTGGCCGGTTCGGCACGACTCGGGCCCTTGCGGGCCGCCTGTGTTCAGTTTGGAGAATCGGTGGGCCGTGGGGGAGACACGATTCATGAATGTCGTGGGTAGTACAGCCTTTTTCATTTTCTCCTTCTTCATCATCACCTCATTTCCATGCCTAAGAAACAGCACAAAAGATCAGCGGATGAAGTCGGGCCATGTTAGTTTTGCCCACACCCTCCGTGTTTTGGGTGGGATAAATTGGTTCATCAAAGATGTATGGTGAACAAAAATTATTTTACAATTTCTGCATCGATTCCTTTCCAATCGAAGATGAGAAAAGAATAGGGATAATACACAAATAAAACCCCTTACCTTTTGATTATCGATCGTTGATGGTGAAGTCACAGAAAGAAGACGGAGTTGTTGCTCGTCGCATATTCCGCACTCTTCCACTGCTAAATATGAATAATAGTTGTGGAAGATGCTTCACATTGGTAGGTTTCCAAGAAAGAAGTCTGTGGAAGATCGTTGCTGGAATTTTTCATTGGGAGAATAGTTATTTGTTGGGGGATTTCTCCCAATGATCCTGTAATCCTCCTTGGAAAACAAATGAAAAGTTATCCCCACCAAATAAAATATTTTCTTTTATTTTAGATTATTGAGTTTAAAATTCCGAATGTGGTGTCTAATTAAATGAGATGACCCATTTATTTAATGGGGTGAAGTTGTCATAATAAACTATGCATTGGATCCACTAATTACCGGGGAGTTCAGGAGGCTCCCCCACCTCAATAATGGGAGCAGTTGCGAGGTTATCCTCTCCTCCGATTAATAGGGGGTTAAATCCTGTGTGGTCCCCATCTCATTTATCCTCACCTGGGAGATTGAGTTCAGGTGGGACCCACCACCATAACCTTTCATGGGAGGTTAAGTTGTGGTGGAACCACATCCAACTTCCAAGAGGAGGTTTTAACCACCCAACACTTACTTGCCAGCTCAAATAAAATAAAATGTTGCACACTTTATTGTATTATTTTTTTAGAAAACCCAAAAATTAACTTCTATTCTTAACTCACTGCCATTGAAGTGAAAGTCTCTTTAAGTGAATAACGACACTGCGAGTTCAACAGTGCCATTAGATTTCAATTCCGATCATCAGTTCAAAAGTTATTAAAACTCACTCGTACGTTTACTGAACGTACCCGAACAAAACATCAAAAATTGATTCCGAGCACACCAGGCCCTGTAATCATGTGCCGTCAGTTTTCACGAACTCATAAAATTATGATGTATTTATGAAAAAACATTCCATAGAAATTCTAGGTCTTTACATTCTCCCCACCTCAGGGCTTTACATCGGTGTAAGCTTTAAATCGAACTACGGAAATAAATGGGGGTACTGAGCATGCATCTAAGCCTCCCGCTCCCAAGTACTCTCCTAGAGGTTACCATGCTACCAATGAACTGGCACCAGAGGTATCAACTGTCCATATAGGACCCGATCATATCGATCCTCAATCCCCACTGAAACCTCCGTAAAAGTTGCCCCATCATCAATGTTTATCTCTCCATGGTCGATGATGTGGGAAGGGTTTTCCACATATCTCCTCAACTGAGATATGTGGAAGACATCGTGCACCGGGTGAAACTAAGGTAGAAGAGACAAGCAGTAAGCCATCTTGCCAACTCTACTAAGGACCTGAAAAGGTCTGATGAATCTCAGAGATAACTTGCCACCATGGCCAAATCTTCATAGACCTCATTGAGGTGAGACCCGTAGAAAGACATGGTCGCCATCCTCGAACTCCAGAGGTCACCATCTCCTGTTAGCACATGACTTCTGCCTACTCTGTGCAGTCTTCATCCTCTCCAAGATGATCTGCACCTTCTCTGTGGTAGACCGTACCTTCTCTAGTCCCACCAATTCTTACTCCCCTGGGTCTGTCCAACACAAGGGTGATCTGCAGGGTCCCCCGTACAATGCCTCAAAAGGGTCCATCTTCATGGTGGAGTGATAGCAGTTGTTGTAGGCAAACTCCACCAAAGGTAAGTGATCCTCCCAGCTATGACCGAAGTCGATGATACAAGCACACATCATGCCCTCGAGGGTCTGAATGGTCCTCTCAGTCTGTGGATGGAAGTCGGTGCTCAGACGAAGATGTGTCCCAAAAACATCCTAGAAACCCTTCCATAGCTGGGAAGTAAAGTGTGCATCACTATAAGAGAAAATAGATGAAGCTAAATCATGTAGCTGCACAACCTCCTGCACATAGAGGAATCCCATGCTCTATACTTAGCCCTGCTCTCTGATTGGTAGGAAGTGGGACGACATGGTGAGTCGGTCAATAATCACCCAAATTGAGTTGTGTCTCATGGATGTACATGGAAGAACCATCACTAAGTACATGGATAACCCCTTCCACTTCCACTCTAGGACCACTAAAGGCTGAACCAAGCCTGCTGGTACCTGGTGCTCCGCCTTCACTTAATGGCAAGTGAGGCATTGAGAGACAAACTCTGCTGTTGCCTTCTTCATACCTTACCACCAGGGCTTTCATCGAAGGTCCTGGAACATCATCACCAATCATTGATGTACTACTAGAGGGGATGTGTGGAACTCCCACAAAACTTCCTCCTAAAGTGCTACTGGTACCAAGGTACGTCCTCTAAAGAGGATGATGTGCTTCCCACCTTCATAAAATAAATCAGGTGCATGCCTTGTGAATATCAGATCACGTCGTGTCTCGCACTCAACGTCTCCACGTTTTGCCTTTCTGACTTGCTGAAGAAGTGGGGAAGTGAATGTATAAGACTGTATAAAGGCTACTCTATCTCAATCCATAAAGTATATCTATAAGGTAGCTAGCCACTCTGTCGCCTCTCCTAACAGTTGTATACCATATCTCATGCTGAGTGCATCTCCGAAACTATTCCCCTACCCATGAGTATAGACTATATCGATGTCATAGTCCTGGAGGATCTCAGTCCAACACTGTTGTCTCTGGTTCAGGTCCATCTGAGAGAAGATGTATCTAAGTCTCTTTTGATTAGAGTACATGATAAAACGTTCTCCAATCAGATAGTGTCACCACATCTTCAATGCGAAGACCACTGTCGCTAACTCCAAGTCATCGGTAGAGTAGTTCTTCTCATGTTGTCTCATCTATCGAGAACCATATGCTATCACTGCTCGCTCCTGCATCAGGACACACCCGAGTCTGGTCCTTGAAGTGTTGTAGTAAACTATGTACCCTACGCCTTCCTATGGAAGTCTCAAGATGGGGGCACTAGTCAGCCTCTGCCTCATCTCCTGTAAGATCTGATGGCATCTCTCCATCCATACGAAGGGTTTCCCCATCTTCTTCAAGGCTAATAGTGGTGCTACAACTTTGGAGAAGTCTGGTACGAACCTCCAGTAGTAACCAGCCAAATCCAGGAAACTTCGCACTTCTGTCACACTCTTGGGTGGCTCCCAAGCAAGTAACGCCTCAATCTTTTCTTGATCCACTGCAAATCTAGCCTCTGGGATGACATGACCCAAAAAGTGATTCTCTTGGATCCGGAATTAGAACTTCAAGAGCTTACCATAAAGCTGGTGCTCTCAGAGTGTATCCAGTGCTACCCACAAATGGTAGGCAGGCTCCTCCTGGGTAGTCGATTAGATCAGAATGTTGTCGATGAAGACTAAGACAAAGAGATCGAGGTACGGATGTAAGATCCTGATAATGAGGCCCATGAACACTACTAGAGATTTGGTTATGCCAAATTCCATATCCATGAACTCATAGTGGCTGTACCAACATCTGAAGGCCTTCTTCTGCACATCCTCATCTCGAACTCTGAGCTGGTGATAGCCTGATCTGAGGTCTATCTTTGAGAACCACTGTGCTTTCTTCAGATGATCAAAGAGGTCGTCAATCCCCGAGAGTGGGTACATTTTCTCCACGATCACCTAGTTCAGGTAACGGTAGTCAACACAAAGCCCCAAGCTCCCATACGCCTTTTTGGTGAACATAATCAGGGCTGCCCTAGGAGAAGCACTGCGCCAGATGAATCCCTTCCCCTACAAGTCCTCAAGTTGAACATGTAGCTCACAAAGCTCAGCGGGAGCCATATGATATGCTGGAGTAGATATCGGTGTCTTCCTAGGGTATACATCAATTTATAAATCCACCTCTCTATGAAGAGGTAGTCCTGGAACATCATTAGTGAAAACATCCATGTACTAGTCCTCCACTACAGGATAGCTTGGAATCGTCACATCAACTGATCTCTAGGTAAGGCAGGCCATAAGATGTCTAATATCCTTCACCCTCCTCTGAGTAAGTCTGTCCTGCACTGCAAAGGCATCCTTCTCACTGGTGAAGGTGAAGCTTGTCCCATCCCTGTGGAAACACTTCACTTTGGGCCTAATACAGTTAATCTAAGCATTGACTGTAGATAACTAGTCCATACCCAGGATGACGTTGTAAGGAGGTGATGACGCTACAAGGAGATCCCTGCCGAAGCTCTCACCTCCTAGAGTAAACTCACACTACCGGAACCAGTGGATAATCATCGAGTCTTCTCCTGTAGGAGTCTCTAGCTGTAAGGATCAAGCCAATGGATCCATCAGAATCTCTATGATCCGAACGAGGGAAGTGGAAATGAAAGAGCGAATGGAACCTATGTCTATAAGAACTGCAACTATGGTGGAGTAGACAAAAATCGTACCTTGAATGATCTCTGGAGTTCCATGATCGTAAGCATCAACTTCCTAGAGCTAATCGCTCACTTGTCCACCTGCTCCATGCGACCAGGGAGGAACTCCTTATGGTGGTGGTGGTAACACCACCAATCGTCGTCCACCACCTACTACATGACCAGCTCCTCTGCCATGTACACCTGCTCACTAGAGACCACCTCAATTGAGTCTATGTCTCTCCCATGGTAGTCCTTTGATTATCTGCTAATCATTTGAATGGTAGGTCAAATATTCATGAGTCATGTGACCATGCCCGCCGCATGAGTAACACTGTCCACTCCTTGAATGACTGAAATTTTCTCCACTCAGGGTGCCTCACACAACCAATTCTGAGTTGTGTGGTCATCCACCTATAGGTCTGGTCCTCTTGGACCTTTGCAACATCTATCTATTTCCAGCTACAGAAGAGTCTGCCGCATGTCGACTAGTGGTGGGTCTCACTGATGGAGATTGCTCGGGAAGGAAACTCTCCACTAAGAGGGCTCTCTCCAACACCCCTACCTGCATCGGGATGCTGAGGGAGATCATCGAAGACCTGATATCTCACCTGAGTCCCTGCTCAAAGGTTAGAGCCTTGAAGAATGGTTCCTGTACCATATCTGAAGATTAGCGGGAGAGGTAGGTGAACCTTTCTATGTACTGAGCTACAATCATGATACCCTACTTTAGAATATGTATCTCTTGTATCTGTAATGTATGTAGGGTGGTTGGGAAAAATCCACCTGAAACAGGCTCTCAAAGACTGTCCAGAGTAGCATCATCTCATTGTGAACCTGGAGCATCATGCTCCACCATCTTCCCAGTGCTTCCTGTAGAAGGCTAGAAGAAAGAATCACCATGGTGTCTGCTGGTGTCCCTACCAGTCGGAAGACTCTAACTATAACCTCCAGCCTATCTTAATCCACCTGTGGGTCTATCTCTCCCCTGAACATGGGTGGCCTCTGGCACTGGAACTCATGCAACGTGCTCAAGCGACATACATCATCTTCTGTTGGGGCTGGTTTCATCAGTGTCCCAATGGGTAGTGGTTCCACTGGTGCCTCCGCTGGAAGAGGGCCCTACACCGAGGCCTCATCGCTCGGTGGGCTGTCCATGTGTACAACTCTCGGGACTCTTGTGGGTCATCCGTGGGGAGGCAACCTGAATGAAACTGATGCGACACTGTCAAAGATTATACCTAGTGAGCGGAACTGGTTGAGCTGACTTAAAGAAAACTTTTTAAAACACACATGAAATCAGTGTTTTCGTGCTCTAAGTTGGAACTCAGTAGTCAGTGTCCTGGTTTATGTATATGTTGTCCACCGCACCAACACTGGACTCCTAGAACTGAAAACCACACTCGGTACCCTAAACACTATTGCTTCACAAAAAAGAAAGATCACAGTCCAAAGTTCTGTGGTAGAACCGACTCCTCTGATACCAATTTGTCATGACCCATCCCCTGGGGCCTGTGTCGTGACTACCCCAAGCCCGCATTCCATAGGCCAGGGGATGGAGACTAGCACCAAAGGTGTAAATCCCAAAAACTGGGAAGGAATTGCCTTTACAAATTATAATCACACACAACAGAGTAGCTGGAAGAAATACGCTAAGTAAAAATATATACAAAGGAAATGCAGAAAAGTAAAGGGGGGCAGAAATACATGCCCAACTCTAAAGTAAAAGGAATCAAGTACAACTTAAGAAAGGTGTAACAGGTGCTAGATCATCCTATGGGAAATCCTACCTGAAGGGTAGGTACAGATTGCCTCCACAGCACTCCATGTCCATCCGTCAACTCCGTGTACCGTCACGTCGTGTGGTCCACCTCCGAGTACCATCCAGTCATCGTACACTCAGCCTCGGTCAGCGCTGTCCTTCATCTACATCCAACACAATGAGTAGCGAGCATAGACCATGCAGGGGTGAGTATAACGATAATTAGTAGAGACCCCGAGACCCTCAAGGTCACACAAAATCAAACAAGGATAAACCACAAAGTAAGTAACCAACATATAACCACACATAGGTATATGCCCATACATATACCTAAGTTATCAAGTAATCCTTCTCAATCATGAGGTAAACTAAAAAGTTACTGACTAAGCTCAAGTAGGATTTTAATTCACATTTTTGGAACCATGACTACTAGAGAACTCCTCCTCTTTCGAGTACAGTGGGCATGATGCCAACTACAGGCGCTTCCCACTAACCTTGGACTGCTGAGGTACTCCTACTGTCGAGTACCGTGGGTCTACCGCGCTCACACAGAGGTGCTCCCCACTGTGGGTCTACCACCAAATACCAGCTGCTCCTCCATCGTGGGTCTTCCACTATCTACCAGGCACTCCACACTAGGCTAGTTGAATCACTCTGAGTCTAATCGATCAAGCAGTCGTCATGTCTCAGCCAGCTACTAGGTCCTCGTACTCTGCTCGCTCCTCTCTGAGAGGCTCCGCTCCATGAGCTATAGGTCAATACTCCAACTATCACGAAGTCCCACATAGAAGTATTCCAAAGGTCTGCCTCGTCATAGTGGTCTCAACACAATAGGCGGCACGTCAATCGGACACCCGGTCTCTGAGTAATTAGGTTTTTAGTCCCGGGGGGCCTAATTTGGTTCGTGTACGATCCAACCTAACCGTATCTCAACATTACCCCGAACATCAGTGGGGTATACTTGAAGGGACCGTCATGTTCCAATAATACCAGTGCTGCTGATGGTTTGTCAAACAGACGTCTGGTGCCAAAGATATGGAAAACGAAAGTAAAGGGGTCGGTAATAGGCTTGGGCCCGTTCCGACCCGGTCAGACCGACTTGGCCCAACCCAGACTAGGATGACCTAGTCAAGGTCAACCCAGACAGACCCATTGGGTCTGACCTGACCCGTTGGGTGGGTTAGCCCGCTAGGTTCGGCCCAGTCCGCAGGCCCTGGCCCGAAGGTCACCGGGTAGGTGGCTTGGCCCAGAGGCCGATTCTGCCAGTGCCGCGAAGGTTGCGGCTCAGCCCTGGAGGTCGGCAGGGCACCGACAAGACACCGGGAGGCTGTATGGGGTGCGGGTAGGCCAGTCGAGCACCGGGCAGGGCACGGTCATGCCGCACGATGTGCGGTACCGATGGGTAGGGCGTAGGGCAGGATGACATGGCACTAGGCAGGGCACATGGGAGGTCGCGCGAGGTGCGGGTAGGGCGCGGGTAGGCCGATGGGGCACCAGGCAGGCCTCGCGGGGCACTGGTAGGGTTCAATGCACTATCTCACCTATTTTTTCCTTGTAAATTCTTTATATTTCTATGTCATGTTTGTGTGTCTTTATATTTATTCTATATTTTAATCCTTTTAAAAATTCATTTTGTCTATAAATTGATATGGAAAATCATTTTTAAAGATCATCATAATATTTTAGGAAATAGGGGATCAACAAATTTTTCTAACCAATATTTAATTCTACACAAACAAGTTTTTCGATTAAAATATTAAATAATATACCAATATAATAAATACTTATAAATATGGTTACATTAATTGTTCACACATCACTATCCATGATCAGTCCAATAATTTCAGGAATACAATTTATATTCATTTATTGGTGTTATAGTAGAATTATTATACATACAGTTGACTTTTTTATCATATTATGAATCACCATATACATATGGTGGGTTCAATGCTTTGTCAAATTAAGATTTATTAACAATTTTAGAAAATTTAGTCACAAAATAAGTTATTTATTTTGATAAAACTCTATATTGAGGAAATGGTTTCTTTAATTTGGCCTTGTCATCTCATGGTTACTCCTAATTTCAATCAAATAATCCTTTTATTTGATCAAAGAGTTTATGATGTGACAACATTGGTTGATCTACTATCCATGTGTTCAATCCATACTTTTGAAAAATTTATTAATAAAAATGGTCTCTTGAGATATAACATGGATCCACTTATTTATTCTTGAAGTCTATTGATTCATTTGTGATATATTCTCTACGGTCGACCAGGTGGTCATACAGTCGATCCGAGACATGGAGATATTTCTATTCATTTATAAAAAATTCATTGACATTCATAAACTAGAAATTTAAATAGAGATAACATATATATTATATGTGATTATTAAAATATTGAATTTATAGACTAGTTTAATAATATCACCATTTTGTTATCATAAATTATTTAACAGATAATTATTCAAAGGGTTAATGATTGTGCATTAAATATTACAATCACTATAGCATGAAATTAGAAATAATGAATGATCATGGTCTATTTCTAAAAAATCCATATATTATACGCATATATTGTAATTTATTCCTATGTTATTTGATATATTTTACTCCCCCTTTTGGATTATCAAAAATAGTTTATAAAAGGTGATAGTGTCAAAATGGATCAAATAGAAAATAAAGAATACAAAAATTAATGAACAACAACACATAAATAGGAATAAAGGTCTATTTCCTTAAATATTCAATATTTTTTACAAAACATGAATACAAATCTAATTGGAATCTGAATACCCATGATTTGGTAGGGTATAAATGTTGATGGGGTGATTTTCTTTTCCATCAATAGGTTTATTATTAGGATGAGGCCACAGAGAGGATGTATCTCTAGGAATGGATATACCCCTAGTAACTAGAAATATGTTGCAAAGGGTTTGGGAAATAGTGAGACCAAAAGGTCTTATAGGATGTATAATACATTATATTGAAATTGGAATAAATGTGGTTGTGGATACTAAAGTTGTGGTTAAGGCTTGTGTTGGAGAGGTACATATGCATGCCTTATGAAGACAAGGATGTGCTATCATATGATCCTGAATAACATGCATATAAGGATTATTAATCCCTTTGATATCATCTATAAACCTTGTACAATATTCCATAATATGAAGGAACTTATATTTCTTTGACATGAACCGATTGATTAGATGCATAATCACTAATAACATGTCTACAATTTCTTCGAAAGTAATTGTTAGAGGATATATATTAAAAGATCAATTTAATGAAAGGAAATTGGTATTGAGAACTTCCTTGATGTAATAATTTTGAGATACTACTTTATTGTACCCCTCACTTCAACTTTATATTTGGAAGACTTGAATGCTTCTTATCTAATCAGATAAAAATGTTTTTCTCCATGGGAAACAATATACACTTGGATATATTGATGAATAAGTGGATGGTATGGATAAAATGAGTTTTGTGTAGAGATACCTTCCATCCTTGGTATCCATCATATCCATCATTTCATATTGTAGGGATCCAATATGTCTGCTACAACTTTCCATTTATCTTCTAAAAGACTGAATTTCATGGTTAATATTATTTATTTTGGGGAGAAACTTATGTTAGATGCGTGTAACCTAAATTTAAGTAGTTTATGAAATATATTTATATCTTTTTATATTATTATCCAAAATAATATTCAAAATAATTTTATTTAATACTTTAAAATGGTAATTATTGAACTATATGAAGTCTATAGAAGGGATTACAAATAGAAATATATAAAATGGTCTATCTTCTTAAAATGGAATAGTTTAAGATTTTAAAAAATAATATTAAAAAAGAATTTCATTTTTTTATAAGAATGATCAATTAACTTAGGTTTATTTCTCGAATATTCTTATCTAGTTGTGTAAATACCAGGAGGTATCTCAATATATCTAATAGAGGAAAAATATTATTCATTAGTTTTTTCAACAGAAACCACTTTGGTTCTAGGAGATGATTCATAAAAAAATTATTTTTGAGAAATGTTTTCAGTAATAAATAATTTTTACTATTATTTAGTCAAAATATTTAATAGATCCGCAAAAGACCCATGCATGGTGGATCCTTCTAGAACAAGAGTAGAATGAATCTTTTTAACAATAGATCCTCTTTTCCATGAAATAACATAAAAGCCATGACTAAATATATTTGCAGGATTATCATTATTATGATATTTCCCATTCTCATCACTAATATCATCATTATTAGTGATGTAATCATAATTTTTATCATCCTTATAATTGTCATATGTGGGAGAATAAACATACATAATAACTAATGGTTAATCTAGAGAGGATTATACACTAAAAGGTGTGAAATAAAATCCAGGATCTCTCTCTGTCTCAAACATAGGTGGAATCTACTCTACTAAATACACATCTTGATCATATTCAGATTTATTAAGTTTAGGTATAAATAGAATATGTTTAGAAACTCCCCCCACTTCATAGTTACATATCATTCTCATACTGGTTCAACTGATGAAGGTTCATTGAGCTATTTTTCAGCTAGATGAGGAACCTCATAAATCATGGGAACATAAGGAGAACAAGATCCATCCATGATCTCATCAAAATATATTTTATCATCCTCTACCAAATCAATAATATCTTTAGATTCTTGTACATTATTGGAGTAATCATTATAAAAAATCTCATTTGGTTCCAAAACGTGATCACTAATATCACATTGAAAATAAGAATGCATGACTAGACTGAATCTCTCATAAAGTCTCACTTCATCATTGATCCTAATCATTTACCAATGATTAAATATAATATTTATTGTCTTTTATGTGGGATTATTTAATTAAAAAAATACTAGGAAACACATTCTATTTAACTCCCATTGGGATCTATCTTTTTAGTTCTAGGAAAATATATATAAAATTTGGGTGTGGATATAAACTGAATATTGAAATTTTTTTGCTTAAATCTCCCATAATCCTCATAATCAATAATGGAATTATTATATTAATACAATGATCTATTATGTATAGATAAATTTAATACATTAAATTTATTAAATATCCTTTTAGAGGAAATATATTGTGCTAGAGGAATTTTAAAAATAGACTTCATATGATATGAAGATCATTTTCAAATATTCTCTAATATGATAGGAATCTATCAGCTCTTACAATGAATTTATAATTTCAAGATATATATGGTTTATAGGGAATGAGCTATGATAGTCATTAAATTCATCGAGATGTGGGACACTTTGATAGTCAACCCAAAAGGATGAAATGAACTCACAATCTTGATCATCGTCAAACGTAGTGGTTACATCCTCATGATCTATGGATTAAAAATCAATATTCATGTAAAATTATTTAATGAGAAAGTATAAAAGGGTCGATTTTTATCCATGAAAAAACTTTTCAAAATCTTATAATGAACATATCTTTATAAAGAAGTATTTCTGGCTCTAAATCACTCAACATCGACTTCTCTCTTAGAAAATAATTCAAATTTTAACATATGTGACTTCAAAATCATTCAATATTTTCAACAAATACCACTTTATGTTTTAAAATATTCTAGAGAATAATCATCAAATTATTTCTTCATTTATACTAAGAACACTATGATTCACAATGTAGAAGATATATATTTGGGAATGAAAGGTTTGATGAAGGGCTCAAAAGAGGGTCTGGCTTGGGCTAGATGGGAGCATCTCAATTTTCATTCTGATTTTACATCCCAATAATTTAGTTAATTTTTTAAAATTAATGTGAATGTAATTATGGATATAACATCATTATTATCCCATATAATATATTTTAAAATGAAATAACTTAAGATTAAATTGGATTAAATAAGAACATATATATATAAAGGTTGAAAAACAATAAATAAAATATTAAAATATTTTTAATATTTTTATCATAATTAATCATACTAATTTATGTTTAATATAATTCATTCTCACAATATTTAATTTATTGGTAAATATTTTAGCAAGATGATATTTGGTACTGTGAAATTCAATAGTTAAATCACTTTTTTTAAAGGGTCTCTCAAAAATTGTTTTCATATATCAATTTGTTTCTTCCTTGAATGAGATACATGATTTTATGGGATCTGTATAACACTTGAGTGGTAACAATTTATTAGAAATTTTCTAAATTTATATCAATAGCCAAACAATTTGTGTTCCATCAATAGAATCTATGCACAATAACTACCTACAATGATGTGCTCATCTGTAATAGTATACGATAGAAAAAAATTCTATTTATTACTAAACCTCAAAACTATATAATTTTCCCAAAATATGAGATGTTCTAGAGGGTATCTTTCTATCTAACTCATAACCACAATGTCATTGTCCTAAATACTAACTAATTGAAATTCATGAACTTTACGGTAAAATAACAAAAAAATTTGTTTCATTTTCAAGGTATTTACTTATACTTTTGATAGAATTTAAATGATATTATTTTGGGTTTGATTATAAAATTTCACATGTGGACACACTAAACATAATATATGGTTCACTAAATGTTATGTATATTAAACTTGCCATCACAACTTTAAAAGTATTCTTATATATTAAATTTCTCATATCATCAAGATCAATATTATATGTTGTTCCCATGGGAGTATCACTAATCTTGGTGATATTGATGAAAAAATGTTATAAAAATATCCTTTGTGTATTTTATTATATTGAATAGAATTAATTAGTTGTTTTAAAAACATTTAAATGTGAGATTGTATTTTAACCGACGCCTTAAACTCATTTCAAAGAATTTTTTCATCATTTTAGAAAAGTCAATTGAAAATGTGTTTTTGATGAGCTAAAAATAATATCGTCCATATAAATTAGATGTACTTATACATCATTTTAAATATTTTTAATAAATAACGTTAGGTCCAAAAAAATATTTATTACACCATTTAAAATAAGATAGTTTTTATTCTTATAATACCCTGCTCTTTATTTTTACATTAAACCATACAAAACTTTTTATAATTTAGATATATAATTTGAAAAAATCGGGGTTTTAAAATATTCGGTGTTGTAAAATAAATACATCCTAAAATATATATCCTTTTTTGAATTCATAGTTCATATCCATTTGATATATTTTGAAATTTATATGTACAATATATTAATGCAATATTGAGAAGTCCTCATTCCATGATACTAGTGAAATGGTTTATTCACATTGAAGAAAATCTTTTGAACCTTATCCTTTAGAAAAAATCTAGCATTGTTTCTAAATATTAAGATAGAATCATAAATCCAATTTCTATATAAACTCTAACTGATAATAGTTAGGTAGTATATAAGACTATCCACTGATTCCAATAATTTATTCCTTTCAAACCGGTTCGATTATTCTTATATTTACATTACAAAATGAATATCATTGATTGATTCATTTATGTTATTTGGATTAAGATCTGATAAGAACAATTGTTGTTCAACATGTTTTCTCAGTGAGCCTATAAATTGAGTCACTCTATATGTATCTCTATATATATCATTTAAAGAGTAGTCTATAAGGGTTCTAATAGTTTTTGGGAGATAATTACAAGGTAATAAATTTTCTTCTTCATGATAAATAAGATATTGATAATAATTTCTAAGTGATTTATATGATATGTGACCAAAATGTTCCGAATATTTGGAGGTATTATTGATGTTCTTATTTCACAATATAATTCAGATGATTTTCTAAAGATGGCTTGGGATCACGTTACTTCTTTCCCATAAAAAGATACTCTATCAATTTAGTCCGCAAATCTAGGTATATTATTAATGAATCTATAATCCCACTACTAGTTGAATAACAAAGGAAAATTATTTCATTGATTTATGATGAAAAATTTCCCTTATTCTCTTTTGTGTTAGGAATATAAATATTACATCCATGAAATATAATTTAAATTAATTTGGGGTTTATACTTTTTGAAAATTATTTGGGATAATTTTTCAATATATTAATTACATAAAATCTATTAATTACATATAAAAATGTTTCAACAACATTATCCCAAAAATAAATTACGGTGTCGTAATCACTAAGAATTTTTCTTGTGATTTCCTGAGGATGCCTATTTATCCTTTCAATAACCCCATTTATTTGAGGATCTTGAGGTGAATATAAATTGTGAGTATATTCATTTTGTGATTAAAGTGATTCATATTGATGGTTCTCAAACTATTGACCATAATAATTTCTCATGGTCTTTATGGTAATACCACTATGTTTCTCTATATAATGAGTATATTAAGAAGAAGAAAAGGGATATTCATGTTAATGGGAGTATAAATACACCCACATATATCTAGAATAATCATGAACTATAACATAAATATAATTTCTCCTACAAAACATGGAACTATTTAACCTACAAACATATCAATATGAACCAATTCTAGTAGTTAAAAGGTAAGAACATCTTTCATTAGATTGAAATATGTTATGTGTTTCTTTCCCTTTCAATAGGGATGACATAAATTGGTTTTAGGAACTATATAATAGGTATATATTTGACTAAAAACTATTTAGTTATACTTATAAGTGAGTATATATTAACATGGGTTTGCATCATATACCCTAGAAATGATTCTCACTGAAAAAATAAAAAATAAGAAATATCTTGAGAAAATAATGAATCTAAATTAAAAACATAAACATTGTCACATCAAAAAGATGTTTATACCAAATAATTCATTAAATAATAAATTTTAATACAATTATCCAAAAAAATTATTTTAAAATTCTCATCACAAACTTGAGAAATACTAAAAATATTATATCAGAAACTATAAAAAACAAAACATTAGAAATAAGGACATATTCAATGTTACCATTATACACAAGTCCAATCATTTTTCCTCTTTCATTATCAACACAAGTGACCTGCCCACAATCCATCTTAAAAAGGTTTTTAATTATTGAATAGTATGCTTTTATTTTCATAGAATATCCACAATGAAGTTTGAAGATATTCTAACTAGAGCCCTTTAATCAATTCTCTAAAAATTAAAAAAACATACATGGAATTTGTTACCCATATATATTTGGGTCTTGATATGTTATAAATCAATGTTTTTAATAAAAATTTGTTTAATACGATTTAAATAACCATATTTATTAAATTAAGGAATAAAATCATTTTCCATGTTCGATATTATCAGAATCATTTCAAAAAATAATAGAATTCTTAGAAACTAAAGCTTTGATTTTTGAACTATGAATAACATAATATTTGTAAATATTATATTTATGATAAGGTTGATAACCAAATCCATCTCTTAGTTTAGGTACATCCCAATAACCTAGAATTTTGTATATGGTTTCTATTATTCTTGTATAACCTTTAATATCCATTTTTAGTTGTTTATTTACTAATTTCCAATTAGTGTTACGTTTCCACTAATTAATAGTATTTTCTTTTCAATGATAAAATTATATTTTTGTACCACACAAAACACATGATCCTTTTTCATATTTTTATAATTTTTATTCTAACTCATACATGGTATCTTACAACATAGCACAATATTCTTCTAATTCGTCATTAGAAATTTTGGAGTCATTAGGAATGTGGGAAGAAATAGAAGCTACCTCAGAGCTTGTGGCCATAATGAATAGATTGTTTTTTTAATTCATATATTCTTAATTTAAATATATATAATTTTTTCTATCCATAGATTCAATTAAATTATCATTCGTTTTTATTTTTTATTTCTTCTACTAACCATCATATTTTATTTTTAATTTTAGCTTCAAATAGTGAACATTTATATGGCCTTTTATAATTCATTTGTAATAGGTGATATCACTAGACTATCCATCCTCTTATCTAATATTACATTAAATTCCCTCAATTTTCATATTTTACCTTATAAATAATCTATTTTAAAAACCTATTTAATTTTTAGAATTAAGTAAACCTTTTAGATAGATGAGCTATTGTTTCATCACTTTTAGTGTTGCCTTCACTTCCACATGTAATATTTTCATTAATAAATTCTATATCATTTAATGAACATTATTTTAATGAAGTATATTTTAATTTTTTTTCATCATACTCATTCTTTATATTCATCTTTTATTTTATATTTCATTATATTCCCAAATATATTTGTTTGATTTGTAACATGTGAGTTTCACATGTATATCAAATAAAATCAATAGTCCCACTCTATCTATATGGTATACATCTCAGGATCTACATTACTTGATATTTTTAAACCATAATGTTTCTACATGTAATAATATAGTTAATTATCTCAGTGACCTGAGATATATTTGATAAATTGATTGATCAAGTTTTATGTTTATCTTATTAATATTTAATACATCCCTAAATATCAAAATCAATATTCTAAAGCTAGATTTTCATTTTGATTTCACATTGAGAATAATTTTTTCTATAAAAATTAGGAGGTATTTTAGTTTCATAACCTTTATAATTAGCATATATAACTAGAATTCTAAAAAACTAACATATACCAAAAATATTTATCAAGTTTAAATGTAGGAATAAATGAGTAAAAATGACCTATGATAGTATTTTTTTATGTGGAAAAGTCAAATGAATATGAATTGAGTTTCAATAAAGATATATATTAATCATTATTTAAAATTAAATCCCCAAATTGATAAATTACATCATAGTTAACTAAAAAAGTAATATTATATAATCCGATTTTTATAAAATGTTTTTAGAAGATAGATCATATCTCATTTAAAATAGGTTTAAAAGTTTATTATATTTTAAAAAAGAATTAGTAGAATCAACCATTATATATAAATTAAAAATTGATGTCAGATAATAAATTATTGTTTTTTTGAATATTTTATAAAAATAAAACATATATTTTTTAAAAAAAAATTAAAATTCAATAAGAAAAACACACATTGGAATAAATTTGGAGGTTCAGTATAAAACTGGGAATTTATCCTTTAAACTTAGAAATAACTCAGTTCAAAGTAGTTTATAATAAATAAAACAATACAAGAAATTTATCAATTTTTTCAGACAAGAGTTCTCTATGATGCCTAGGCTCTAGATATCCTCATATATAGTTCTACAAGGGGGAATAAAGAGTTAACGACATTATATATGTAGTCTAGTTTACATGTCCTCTTCTATAAATCATAATGGGAGAAAAAATGAAAAATAATATGATATATTGACTCACACTATCCAATAAAATACATGATTATGTGATAAAATATATAAAATTTAAATACAACACATTTTAAAATGAAGAATGAACAAATTATGTGATAATAAATAATTTATTATTGCAGAGTATAAAGATATTTGTTTCTATATGCGATTTTTCTCTTGCCATTATATTCTTCTAATTCCTAATTTTTTCACAAATTCTTTTGGATGTTCTATATTGTGTCATTGAAGTACATTCCAGAATAATTTTATTGACTTTTAAAAATAGGGAATTGCTTTTTCTTTTTTATCCATTCATAAAAAATCCACCTATTTGTATGTCACGTGGTTTAAATGTATATGTTTTATTTCACTTTTTAATAAAATTTTAAAGGAATATTTATCAACATAGAGCTTTTGAAAAACCATCCTTAATTATTCATATACTTCAGTAGAAATTCTAGACTCAATAAATGCTTCAGACTAACATTAATTTTTTCATGGAGAAGTGGTTGTATTAATATATTTAGTTATATATTAATACAATAAATTCCATTATATATGATCACTTTAATGTTTTTGATATTAGTATCTATATTCTTACCGTTTATTTTAAATAATACTAGTTGGATTCTTGATAGAATTTATGGTTGATCACTTATTCTTATGGTGAACCATTTGATCTTATTATTGATTACATTATTTATGATTTAACTTTTCACACTTATTATTGGACCAATACTTCATAAAAATGATTCTACTGACCAAATTCACATTATATTCCATGTGTTGGATTCTTTACATTGTAAAAATATCAAATTTTATAAATGGTTGCTTACATTTGGACATTCAGTGTCATGGTTTCTTGTGTCATCAATCATACTTTCATTATTGTCGATCCATTTAATTGTGATGATAAATATATGTTTAATCTATTGTGAATTTATTTGAACAACTTTTCTTGTGGTGGATACATAACTTTGTGAAATTTCATTATCTTTGAGTTCAAATTAGATAAAACGTGTGGTTGATTTGATTATATTGTGGTCACCGGTGTTATTTTTCATATATTCCCCATGTTCTATTAAGTGGTATTACAGTAGATCTGAGACATATCAAAATCTATATTCTTTTTTTGTAAATGAATTACCATTCATAAAGCATTATCTGTATTTGAAATAACATGAACATGACAGTGATTTTTAAAATAATGAACTGTTGGACTAACCCATCACCTTCAATAAAATTAATTATTTAATTAGTTTCCTTTGAGAAATGTTTTATCTAGAATGATGGGGGTAATTAGACTTACATTTTTCTTCCAATATGTTTAGAATTTATAAATATATAGTGAAACAAAACTTGTACACTCAAAATAAAATTTTATAAAACACATACAATTTAGAAAATGACTACGTAGGAATATTTCACAAAACATTAGGTGTTTTTGGGTTCTCCTCTAAATAGATATGAGATAAATTAATAAGGCATTAAAATAATTGATAATCCTAAAGAAGATGGTGAATTGGAAATAGTTATCTCATCAATAGTGATGGGGTACGATAAGATACTTAAATCATGTTATTTATTTACGTTTTGTTGGGTTTGAAGTGAATAAAAATTATTTATTATATAAAATTTTTAACCTCCCAGTGAAAATGTATTGAATGAATTTTACATGCATTGAAATTTAAAAGATAACCTCTAATATATATATTTTTATATTTACTTTCTGGAAAATTTTATCAATATCTTTTTTTATTCTGTATTAGTAGGTTTTCTTGGGTGGTTTAGAATTTGTAGGAAAAAATGGTTAGGGATGATGTGAATTCTATATCTTGGCCTTCCCTTAATATTTCTTCACATGGGGTGCTTCAATAGGTAGTAATTATTTATGATCATTTTCAAGGGTTACTTTTTCAAATTTAGTGGTCATTCCAATTCAAACTGCTTCTCTTGAGGATGATTCTTCACTACTTACTATATCAATGATGCAACTTAATGTGTTATAAATAACATAAAATACAGGTTTTGGAATAGATTATGAAAGAAGATCAATGAATATTTAGTTTTTCAATACATTGGTAACAGTCATGATCCAGCTATTAGACATCACATGTTCTTTTATTAGGTCCTCCAATGACAATTCTTGATAATTCATTCTTTGATATCATATAGAAGATTGATATTTATGTGTATGAAAGGGTAGTGGATGAAAATATGTATATGAACATTTCAAAAATTATGGAATCCAAAGTTGTTGGTTTCTATTTCTATATTGAATGTTGGAATAATCCATTAATCCATGTTCATAACATTGTATCTACGGGTATAGTCATTGGTATATTGATTCATATATCTCATGATCTTTAGGATAACCATTAGTATTGTATTTTAGTGATTGAAAGTGTTGGAAGATGCGAGTGGTGTAGTAGGTAATATTCAATATTCCTTGTTCAAATCTAATTTTATCAAAATAGTGGCTTGTTTTTTAATTTTATTTTCATATAAGGGTGAATTATGATTATTTACCTCACAAAATACCCTTGTGGTAGTTCTCATTAAAAATTGTTGAAAGTTATATGAGTCATTTCAGTTATCTCTTTGACTCTAGTAGTTGTGTTGTCGATCTGTCCACCTCTAATGGAATCATTTAAATGTTCTAATCACAATCCATTAATCCTTGTTAAACGAATACTATACCATAGGTTGGTGTGGGTAGTAATTTCTTAATAATTTAAATCTTTTTTCCAAACTATTAAGGGGGTTTTACTCATGATTTTTTGATTATATATATCTCATTTCTATGCTAAATTCTTCTTATTGTGGTGAAATACATATGGATGAACATTTTTCAAAAATCATCCTTGGTAGTGATCTCTTTGGGTTATATGTTGTAGAGTCACTCTTTAGAAAATTATTCAAGAGATAATAAAATACCATTTAATCTAATATATTCCATAGTAACCCTTATTAGTATTAAACCATTACAAACTTCTAAAAATATGCACAGATTACAATCAAGGTCTTCTCTTAGAAACCCTTTAAATTTAGGTAGTTGACAAAGAAATTTATTTTTAAGGCCGCAAAATTGTTTATCATGCATTGGTAACTATCATTTGTTTTTTTGAAATTAGGAACATATAGTTCCCTTAAAGATATATTAAATTTAGTATAATTATTTTTCTTGATATCATTCTATAATACCACTCTTGTTGAAGAATATTTTTTTGATGAGAAAAATTTAAATTTGACAATAAAAAATTATATCATATATTATTAAATTATTTTTCTAGTTTTTTGTATCACTAAAACAGTTTGTCAACTGATGGATCAAATATAAGGATTTGGTATTAAATATACTTATTCAATTGTTCAAATAATTTAATATAAATTGAAATAAAATCACCGAACACCATGGAAACAGAGAAAGGATTGATGATACAACATTTATGAGGACTTTATAATTTTTTGAACTCAAATAAATGTAGTGGATTTAGAATCATACTATCATCATATAGAACATTGCTTCATGAGTTTTATTATCATTTATTTTGGGTTTAGTTTTTGAAAAAATTAACAGAATTAAATACATTTGAATTTATCCATTATAAATTACTGGTCAACATCGATTAGTTTTTAAATTAATATTTGGAGGTAGTGACTTAACCCCAGATGATCCCTTTTCCCATCTTTTAAAATTAAAAATAACTTTTAATTATCTCATATTATATCTATAACTAAGTAAGTCCACACATTGAATTCTTACTCCTAGAAGTATTGACAGGAGTAATGGAGTTAAATGAGAACTATAAACCAAAATCTCACATAGCATGATGAATTTATATCTCTGATCACTCTCATCTTCATTAACATCTTGTTATTGTGTGGGGGTGGACTGAGTAGGAGTTGATGGTGTGTGAAATCTTTTGATTGAGGTGGGAAAAATTTTTAAATTAATAAGATGAAAAAAATTTCCTAAAAATTATACAAAATGTAATAAATGTGATGATTAATAGAAGGGATAATCAATAAAAACATTAAATTCATTAAAAGTGATTTAAGGAGAATACCCTTAGGTGAAACAACAAAGTATTAGTGTTTCATCACTATTTTTTTTCAAAAATAAAATAAAGGAAACATGTATAGAATAATATGAAAATACTTCTCTAGTTTTGTAAATTTAGAATCCCCTTAACTAGTAAACATTTTTTCATTTATATTTAAATGATATGAGTCTATAAGTGTGCTATGAAATTCCCCACATCAGAAGAATGAGTCTCTTTAACTATATTAAGTGAATCTAAAAATTCTTTCCTTTTTAAGTTTGGTACTCATTATATTTATTCATAATTTTTCTATCTGCACATCTCAACTATAAATGATTATTTCTGTCAACATACTAGAATATTTTTTGTTAAAACATTATCCTTCCAAAATTGATCTCCATACAACATTATGATGGATCAAACACAAATTATTTTCTTGTCGTATGTATCACTGGATGTCAACCATCTCTCGAGGGTATGTGAAAATATATATGTTGGACATTGATTTATTGGATTAATGAATTAATCAATAATTATTTATCTATTTGGGTAAAATTTGTGCCTATGTAAATTTCGGTTCCATTCAACTTTGATAATGTGACTTATAGATAAATATATTCACGGATGTCATCATAGTTTTAGAACCATGGTATAAAGTTTAAAACCCTTTCCTTATAATTTTTATGTATGTAAAGTGTATGGGTAAAGTTTGGGATGGTTTAGGAGTCATTTAGAATGTTTTTAGGGCCTTTATAAAGGTGTGCAGTTTGAGAACGGTTAGTATAAATTGATCATCTATTACAGGATAACGTGCAAAGTGAAACATGTGCCTCTAGGAAGGATAAAGATAAGACACATAGTTTTTCCAATCCATGGATCCACTAAAGAGTAATTGTACAATGTTAGGTAGAGGGATTCAATATAGTTGGGTCCTGGTTTGTCTAACTATGTAAGAAAACCATGTAATGTACTCCTTGAGGTATAGGCTAGCCAATGATTGGTGCACCATTTTCATAACTGTGTGAGTTAACCCTGCAAAATTTAAAAATATATCATACAAAAGTGGAAATCACTTGTTTTCAGCACTAATCCCCTTATTTTTCACTATTTTCAACCTGAAAATGTGTTTTCTTCATCCCAAAGGCTTTAGAAAATCCTTCCTTCGATCTAAAAGAGATCCGGTGGAAGTTCTTAGTGCATAGATGCCTGATTCCCTTTATAAGTCTTCATTTTTAGTAGTTTTCCATAGATCTAACTCCATTTTATATATCTGAGTCATATATCAAATACATTGGGTATATATCTATTCTTGTGGATTCTAATCATGATGATATTTTTCTGTCTTTATTTTAGGAAATAAGATAACATTCATTTGTTTAGATTCAACCCATTTTTTTGAATAATTATTTCTATTCTTCATTTTTTCCACAATTCCCAAAGTATATAAATTCACTCTAAACTCCTATTATTATATCATGAATTATTAGTTTTAAATTTATTGAATTTCTTGAAATTAAATCTGTATTTTGTGTTCAAATCGCGGAAGAAACCGTATTTAGTGACATGTTGTAGTAATGAAAATTTGTTGTTTTGTAATGTGATTCGTTTTTAAATTTTAAAATGATGATTCTAAAATGTGGATTTGTTTTATTTAATGATTTTTTAAAAAACAATTATTGAATGAAAACTATTTTTTAATTAACGGGATTGAAATGTTTATTTTCCATGGTTTTGGTATTACACAGGTTAGTGTGAGTTCATGCTTTTTACATAACCCTAAATAAGGGGCGTGTACCATTGGGGTATAAAGGGACATGACCCTAGATAAGGGGCATGCATCCTCAGGGCCCCAGGATATTAGCCACTTTTTATGACATGTTTTATGGATGAGATACCACTAATGATTATGGAAAATTCTTCGAAGCATGCATATGTGGGTGTGTTTTATTCACAACTTGAATATTCCAATAAGGAAACGTAATATGGTTTGAAGAATTTTTTTGGTTATTTTTATTTGAATCTTCTTTGTTTTAGTAATTTCATTATATTTTGATATAAACTATTTGAGTTATTTATAGTTATTTATATAATTTTTTTACATAAACGTGCTAACTAGTTCTATTCTGGTGGGTTGAGTGGGGAAGTCATTTTGGTAAAACCTACTAAGTTTCATTACTCTCCCATTCTTTGTAAATTTATAAATTTTTAAGATTTTGTTTATATGGACTTGCGTAAAGGTAAGGAATCACATAGATTCAATGGATCTTCATGATACTAGGGCATGGATGATGGAGTTGGAGCCTAGAGCTTTTTGAGAGTTATAGAGTTTCTATCTTTGGATAAATTGAGTTTTCTTTGGTTACGCCTTTTGTTTTGTTATTTTTTGATCCTGGTTTCAAAATGGTACTCTGATATATTTATTTTGATTTGTAATAAATTTCTTCTTCTTATGTTGATATCATGAATCATAAATTAGTTTTGGTTATGGTATTTTTGGTTGTGTTGTTTTATTTTCCAATGGTCAAATCGTCCCCCAATGTCATTGAAGCCGTTGAAATTTACTAACAGCCTTTGGAATCTTGGAGATTTTTTTAATGATAAGTTAAAATTCCACCTTGAATCAAGCCAATGAGGAGGGGAAGGATCTTACAATTGGCATCATTTTGTTTGGTCCTTGACTTAGAAATTGTTTCATCCGTGTTCAGTTCAAATATTTTGTACAAACGGTGTTAGTTATCAATGTTGGATTTGAAATTTATTCTAGTTAGTATGTATTTTGGGATATTATAGAATATTATGCTTTAAAGAACATGAATTGTAAAGTATAAAATGAAATTGCTTAAATGTTTATACCAATCTTCTGGTTTCCATGGTGTTCAGTATGTAAGTGTTTTGGAGGCACATATAGGATTTTTAATATCATATTAATGGGATTTGGTAATGAAAATAGCATGAAATAAATTTATACAAATGAATATTCACCAGGACTTCATGTTTCAATTGTTTGATGATTTATTATACTGTGAAAAATATGTATTTTTGGAAATTTTTTGTAATTGATTTCAAATGTGATATTTTGAAATGGAATGATATGAGTTTTCTGAAAATGGATGGATTTTCCTAAATATAACCAAAATTTAAAAAATTATTGAATGTGGATAATGTTTAATTTTGTGAAAATTATTTTTGTAGTTGTGACATTGTAAATTTTAAATTTTCAAGCCTTCAGTTGATTTACTGTGAGACTTATGGAATTAGTTCTCAGTTTAAAAAAATGGCACATGGTAGGATTCATTGAAACCAACCAGAAGAGGTTGCTAAGAATGAGGTTGCACCTGAGCTACAGGTCAACCAATAACAAGTTTGAAGCATAATACACTCTTTTCAAGCTATGGATAGAGTTAATCGAAGGGATAAACCAACAAAAGTGGATCCCTTCATTCAGTTCAAGATATATAATCCACCCATCTTTTGAGGTGATTCCGAACCGTAAAAGGAAGACATGTGGCTAAATAGGATGAATCGAATCTTTGAATTCTTTTTACACCAGTAGATCTTAATGTAAAGTTGGAAATATATATTCTAGATAATCATGCATGATAATTTTGGGATTTATATTTTCATGCTAAATTGGACCAATAAATTAGATGATAAAATTTGGATGAATTTTTCATCAACAAATAGTTTCCTTATACGATAATGATTGAAATGATGAAAAACTTATTTATCTTAAAGAAGGATACCCTCTCAATGGTGATTATGTTACTAAATTCATGAACTTATATATATTTTCCCTTGAAATTGATGAAAGAGCATCCTTGAAGGGGAATGTTTATAAATCAAGGTTGATATTAGAGATTCAATTAAGGATTCTTATGATTTCTATAATGAATTATACAGAAATTATTAATAGGGAGACAATGGTAGAAATGGAAATCTCAGGAAATATGGGAGGAGAAAGCATGTTGATACCTACAAGAAATGGAGGTAACTCTAAAGTTAGGAATAATTATAAGAGGGAAAAATATTTCCAAGGTGGATGTATGACTCAGAATCATATGGTTATAGAAGAAAATCTTCATACAAGTCCCAAGGGTAAAGTTTGTTGTTTACAATGTGGTTCACTAAACAATATGAAGTGAGAGTGTACAAAACAACCTAGAGCATTCCATAATTGCAATCGTATGGGAATTATCAGTGTAATTTCCACAGTTGTATGAGGTCAGGTTTCTATAATACATCTCATGTGTCACAGATGTTGTACGGTTTGACGGGACAATGGAAGGAAAGTACCTCCCTCTAGTAGAACCAAGATAGCATTGGGGATTCCAGGAATACCATGACACCATAGGTTGTGCGATCTCAATAGGTCAATAATGAACCACGTGCAGCTAGTATGTAGTTATATAGATATGAATAAGTGATTATTGAGGATCAATTTGGAACATTGATATTGAGAGGTATGATTCCTTTGTATTCTATTCTTATGTAATTTTTTTGATTTATGTGTATTCCATTAATTAATTTTTTCTTCTTCAGGTAAATTTATGGGTTTAAATACTAAGATGATGTATTATGTTTTGAAACATAAATCTCCTCTTTGTCATAATGAATATTGTGTATTTATGTATAGAGAATGTTCTACAATTGTTGATGGATCTGATAAGATATGTTTTTCTCCATGATTGAGATGGATGTATGTAACATAATCCTACGTATGGATTGGTTGTCAATTTTTCCAGGCTCTCATTGACTTTTATGAAGGGAATGTTGGTTTTATTATTGATTGTGGCATCAAGAATATCATTAAAGTAGAAATAAATGTGAAGGTGGATGAAATTGGATTATTAGAACTATTATGTTGACTAATCTCATACTATTTGGCATTTTTTAACATATCATCATTGGATGAGACCTAAAATAATAATTTTCTAGTAGTTTATCATCAGTTTTTAGATGTTTTACCAAATAATTTATCAAGGTTTTTACCCAAAATATAAGAGTAATTTAAGATTTATATACAACCATGGACCCGTACAATATCACATTTGTCTTACCAGATTGAACCAAAAGAATTAAGGAAATTGAAAGTGAAATAGGAAGATTTGGAAAATAATGGGTTCACAAGACCTAACACATCTCCATGGGTAGCACCAGTCTTGTATATCTGAAAGGCAGATTGAACTCTTTAGTTGTGTGTTGATTATCATTATCTTAACCATGTTATGATAAATAATTTTCATATTCTTCCATGAATTGATGATATACTTGATCAATTGAAGAGAGCTCAGTAGTTTTCCAAAATTGAATTTTTTTAGGATATCACCAATTGTGTGTTTAAAAGGATTATATTACATTAGAAACATTCAAGAGTATACATGTACATAATTAATTTTTAGTAATTCCTTTAGTTCATATGAATTCACCAAAAAAATTATTTAATTGATGAATCAGATATTTCTGTGGTATTTGGATTCTTTTATGGTGGTGTTATTGGATAACATATTTGTGTATTCAAGGAAAAGTGCTGAGTATGTGAAACACTTAGAGAGAGTGTTGGGAATATTGATATATCATCATCTTTATTCCAAACATTCAAAATGTGATTTTTTATACAATATAAATATTTCCTCTTCCATGTAATCTATAAAAGTGTTGATTCTATGGATACAAAAAATAAAAAAGAAACTGTTACTTGGAAATAGAAAAAGAATGTCTCTGAAATACCCAATTTTTTTAGATTGGATTTTTATTATCAAATTGTTTTTCATGGTCTTCCACTATTAGAAAAACATATGATAACTTTTACATGAATTATTTTTCCATTTCAACATAATGATGAATGTCATAAGTCTTTTTAAGAGCTAATGGTTTAGCTTACATCAGTATCTATCTTGATATTGATAGAATCCAACTAAAGGTATGAGATGTATTTTGATTCTTTGGGATCATGGTTGGAATGTGTTCTCAAGTAGGGATATCATGTTTATTCATATGGCCCAATTCAGTAAAGTTTTCATGAGAATAACTACACAAAAAAACGAATTGGATAAAACTACTATAGTACATGCTTTTAATAATTTCCATCATTACCTCATTGGTGAATAATTTATAGTGTTTTATAAATCATAAGAGCATAAAACATATTTTATCAGAAAGGTACAAGAACATGAGATAAATATGGTGGATAGAGTATCTCCAAATGTTTGACTTTGACTTCATGTATACACCGAGGAGATGAAATTGAGAGGTAGTTGCATTAAGTAGAAATTAATATTGTTTGTTGGTGAAAGATTATTCATTTAAGTGGTTATTGATGTTTGTGATAGCTATCTCTCACTTTCAATGTGAATATTGAGTTGAGGTTGTGGTTTTCTTTCTAGTTTATTTTGTTCCAGATTTAGTTGAGATAGATAATGAGGCATAAACATCTGATTTAGAATTTGTTTCTATGAGGTAAAAACTCAATGGTGGGGAGACAATTGAGGGATGAAAGAAGGATGGGAGTTCAGTTTTATGGATCCAAAATCTCATGTTCATACATTTTTCTTATCATGAAAAACTTCTTCATTTTAATAACCATTTTAGATGGGTTGTTATTCCTTGAATAGAGGAGACATATAAGGAATTTAAATAACAGTTTTGGAAGGTCAGTATGAAATGGAAGGTGTATGAGTTTGCTTCAAGATGCTAAAATTATCAATAGGTTAAAGATGAGAATCAATGACCAGTGGGTATCTTGATGTATTTTCTTATTTCTATTGTGAAATGTGAGTAGATATCTATGTATTTTTTCATAGGTCTCCAAAAGTATGTTCAGAAACACAATTCCATCTACGAGTTTGTGGATCATCTCCAAAATTTGACAGATTTCTTACCTATTCATGAATGTCAAATAGTGTAGGACCTATCAAAAAAATTTCTATGTAGTGGTAAATAGGAATGGAATATTACTATTTATATTAACATATTGAAACCAATGGTTTACATCTCATTTCTATAAATTCTTAAAACAATCCCATATGACTCAATTGATAATGATTATGGCATATCATCCTCAAATTGATGGGAAATTAAAAAGGATGATAGAAATGTTAAAATAAATGATACAAGATTCTATAATGGATTTAGGTGTCTCATGGTAGTATCACATACAATTACTAGATTTATCATATAAAACCCATTCTTAGTCCTCTATATATATGCCTCCGTTTGAATCAATTTATTGGTGTCCTTATTTTTCTCCACATTATTTGGTGGAAATAGGTGAGAATTCAACAGTTAGTACAATCAATGGCTAAGAGACAACATAGAAGATTCAGTTGATCAGAAAGAGAATGGAGATGGATCAATTTCCATAGAATTAATATGTAGTTCATCATCGATGGATGTTTTCCTTTGAGGTGAGTGGTATTGCATTATTGAGAATCTCTCCATAGATTGGGAATGATCATTTTGGGAAGTAGGGAATGTTGTATCCTCGATATATATGTCTTTTTTGAGAAACTATAATGGGTTGTTGATGTGGAATACAAGTTGGGGTTTCCATCATGGTTCAGTGTAGTGCATAATTTATTTCATGAATCCTAGTTAAAAAAGTATCTACCTAATCCTGACCATGTAATTTTTAGGGATCACGTTGATATTGAACCAGATAATTTATTTGTTAATATGAAAATACAAACTATGGATCGTAAAGTGAAATATTTTCATGGTAAAATAATTAGTTTAGTGAGGGTTTTTTGGAAACATGGTCAAATACTAGAAGAGGCTGGAAAACATAAGAAATAAATTATAGAGAAATGACTGAAACACATTCAGGGAAATTTTGGTTGTTTTCATCAAATAGATAGAGAGGGTAATGTTGGGGAGAATGTAGCACCCATTGATTCAATTGTTTATCCCTATATGTTTTTATTTTTTAGTATGTAATGTTTATGGGTGATGTTTGGGAGGTTTTTGGGTACATTTTGAATTTTATGGGGGGAATTTCTAAAGGATCACTATTTGATAATGGTTAGTAGAAACCATGAAACACCTACTAAAAACCATGCAAAGTCAAACATGGGCTTATTGATAGACTCCTCGTTCGGTGGAAATTTTTTCCAATCTGTGAAACTACCTAGGAGTAACTACACAATTTGTGGTAGAGGGATTTTAAATGGATGGAACACTATTTTTTGTAATCATGTGAACCAACCAAGCGAAGTACTCCTTGAGGAAGTGGCTAGTGTATGGTTGGCACATGGTTTTTTAAACCCGATATGGTTTATAATTAGATCTTAAAACGTGAATCTAACTTATTTTCACCTCTGGAACTCTCATTTATTACAATTTTTATCCTATCTCAGTTTTTATTCATCCCAAACGCTATAAGGACCCCTGTCTCTCTAGAAGCAATCTTCCTACAATTCAGGGTGTGTTGAAGCCTGATTCCCTTAGTTACACTTCTTTATTGATCATTTTCATTATATTCCATTGTATTCCCTAACATTAATTCATAAATCTAGTCTTTTTAGGATAGATCTATCATAGTGTAGTCTAACAGTAAAAATATTTGGCTATGTTGATGTTAGGGAACAATATCTGTGGCTTTTTTTAGAGATTTAACACATTAGTTTTGAAGAATTCGTGGCGTTCTTCCTTTTCACCAAAACACTTGAGGTAGGTGGATTCACTCTCAACTTCTCTTATATGAACTTGAGGTTTTAGTTTCAATTTTTTTAACTACATGGAATGAATAGGAAATTTTATGTGCAGTTATTGGAAGGATAATTCATTATTGAGGTCTTCTGATTTGGGAAATTTGTTTTTGTGCAAAGTGCTTTGTTTCAAAAATTAACAAAGATGATTTGAAAATGTGGATTATTATGATTTATGGAAAAAAATTTGATTGTTTATCAACAATAAATATTTTTTCTTGATATAATTTTAAATGGTTATTTTATCATGGGCTTGGAAGAATACTATTTGGTATGAGTTCTTGCTTTTGACATTACGCTGAATAATGGGTGAGTACCATTAGAGTACAAAGGGATGTGGCCCTATAAAAGGGGAGTTACACATTAGGGAATTAGATGATTGGACACTTTATGATGACTTAGTAGATGGATTAGAAACCACTCATGAGTATGGAAGGATCCGTAAACCATGCACGTGTGGGTGTGTGTGAATCCCCTATTGGTTATGCTAAAATTTGAAAGTGATATGTTTTGAGTATTTTATTGGTTGTTTTATATAGAAACTAGTTTGGGTTAGTAGTTGATTTATATTTTGATATAAATTATTGGAATAGTTTATAGAGTTTTAAATTATTTTTTTTATATAAATGTGCCAACTGATTTAATCATAGCAGCATGAGTAGGAATTTCATTAGGGGAAAACCTACTATGTTTCATTACTCACCCCTTATTTAGAACATTGGTACTTTTTTAGATTATTTTTATAGAGATATATGTAATGTCATGATATCAAACTTCTTTAGTGGTGCAATGTGATACTTGGACCTGGATGATGGAGTTGGATCTTTGAGATTGTTGGGAGTCACATAGTTGGTATCTTTGGAGTCTTTGATTTTTTGTATATTCTTTTAATTAATTATTTATGTTGAGCTTGGTTTCTTATTTGTACTCTAATATAGTTGGTTTGAATTTCTAGACATTGATTTGTCTAATGTTTTTATCATGAAAGATATAGTGGTTTTGGTTATGGTATTTTTGGTTGTTTTGTTTTAGTTTCCAAATGGAAAATCATCCCCCAATTTCATTAATGCCCTTGTAATTTATTTATAAAATTCTATATCATGGTAATGTTTCTTAAATCGATGTATAAATTATACCTTTACTGAATCCAATGAGGAGGTCCGATATTTTAGAGCACCAATTCCTTAAAAATTTGGCATTATATGTCTTTGATAGAGTTTGGAGTAATCCTTAATTATTTCACAAATAAAAAATTATATATTAGATCTATAAACTATGATTTATATATAAATGATTGTAAAAAATGGGATAATCATAAGTGTGGAAATTATTCACTTGAATCGGGGTGGTAGGAGGTATGTCAGTTGCGATGTCCATGTTGTAAACTGGTCTTAGGCCAAAAAAAATTGGCCATAAAAACTAGTCATATACATCATATTACATAGGGCTCATTATATAATTAGGTTTTAGTTGGAAAAATCATAAGTATTATTTTTGAGACTATGATAAAAATTAATTAGAGAGGATGAACTTTGATGCAGGAAATGTGGATTGGTTGAAGATTCAACTAATTGTAATGAAGGTTCGCTAGTTTAGTAGAAAGGGGAAAATAGTCGAACACTTGGATTGTAACTTTTAATAGATTCATAGTTGGTGATAGAGAGATATACAAGTTAGCCAATGCTCTTTTAAAATAAAAAAGAATAAAAAAACAAGTGAATGATCATCGACAGACAATATTATAATTGTTCAATGAATCTCGGTTATAAATGATTTGGTAAAAATAATGTGGTGAGCTAGAATCAGTTTCAGAGACATCATTGGAATTCATGGGTTGAAATATCTGGGGTTTGGTCATTCAATATTGATAGACATGTTTGATTTTTTAATCAATGACAATATAAATTAGGATTGAACACACATTTGTGGCTTGGGTTCCTTATCAATAATATATTCAATCAATTTCTATTTGATTCTCCATTTTTCCTCATCAAGAAAAATCATCTCATTCCAATACAGTCTCATCAGATCATATCCTTTATCATGTTTTTTCACCTTTCATCTTAAAATTAGTTTCATGTGTTTCATTTGAATTAATATCATTGTAAATGATCAATCATCTTTATGTTAAATCTTGGTCACTCTCTCCATTAGGCTTCACCAACAGGCTTTATATTTTATCATAGTATAGTGGGATACAATTTCATTAGGAATAAGTGATTTAGTATATTCAAATTCATCAATAAAGATTTTGGATTTTAATTTCTATGCTTAGTCTCATCAAGTCTACACATAGAGGGTCTTCCTATGAAAATTCTTGATCATTCAAGGTTATTGGAATTTTAACTACTGATTAGACTATTTTAGAAACATTTTTTTAATTTTCATGGTTGATTAATCCATGTTATGGATTTTCAAAGGTGACACAGTTGAATATATGTAGTAGTTGGCTCTTTACATTTCCTCTTTTATCATTGTGGGGTTGATGGAAAATATACATTTAGTCTATTTTGAAAGGGGGAATTTGATCCATGGATTTATGAAATTTTTTTGGTGGTTTACTAAAAGTATTTATCATGGTCACTTATTTACATTATCAAATTCCATAATCATTTGCATAAATTTGAAAACAATACTTTTTTTAATGTGAAGTAATTTATCAAATTATTATCGAATGTAATGAAAAAAATTAATAAAATGTCGAAATTATCCAGAAAAATCAAAATATTTAATTTTTTAAAAATAATTTATTATATTTAAATGAAAACATATCAAACTATTAAATTTATAAATTAAATTAAATAAATAAATTTATTCAAAAATAAAATATTAAAATTCAAAATGATTTCCCATAAATAATGTTATGGATTCTAAATAATTCAGTATTAATAAAGTAATAAATAATCCATATTCAATGCATTTAACAATTTAGTTTCTAAATTAACATTAAAAATAAAATAATAAATATATTTCTGAAATAAAGGGAGGAATTTTCCAGTTTGTTTGAAAATTAGTGAAAATATTTTTCAAAAATGTTAATTTTCATCAGATAATGAAATATTATGGAACAAAAAATTAGTAATGACTCAATTAAAGAAATATAAATATAAAACAATAAAATAAAATTTAATATTAAATCCAATTTTCAATTAAGTCTACAATCTCAAAATCAATAAAAAAAGATTAATTACATGGGATTTTAATTAATAATTATTGTTAATTATATATGAAAATCATTTACCATTTTGGATAATTATGGGCCGAAAAATCATTCCATGTCATAGTGACATGAATAAATGTCTACATAGAAGGTTTCAATGGAATTGTTTCCCATAATTTCATGTTTTTTTGAATGATAAATAAGGCCATATATCTCACGAATTATGAGGAAGGAAAGTGCCATGCGCTTGGCCAAATTTACAATAAATGTTGAATTCTGCCTTAACTAAATGATAATAGAGTTTTAATGAGTTGATCTATGAAACTGAGATTTAATGAAATTTCCATAACTAGTATGGAATCCATATTCATGTAACTAATTTTTAAAATATATATCAATAAATTTTGAATGAGAGGTGGGAAGAATTTTTAGCACGAAAAAATGATATAAGTTTCCAACAAAGATGATGCCCTTAGAACTACTATACAAGAATACTGTGTAAGGGTGAGGATGAAGATAATTATTTTTAGAGTTATCATGGAGGCTTATACTTTCACCAGTGTCTATTATACTATAGGATTTTTTTGTTATATTGATGAAATAATTATAACTAGTTTATTCCAACTATTGTACTGGTTTAGTATTATACCAATATTCTAGTTTTATTTGGTAATAAGAAGATAAAATTGTACGTGGTGAAATAAAAATTCTACACTTTGGATATAATTATCCAAAAAGGAGGATAATATTATTAATAAACATTTCATGAACATTTAATTTTCCTACATCAATAAATATGTTTTGAGTATGATTATGATTAATCATGATGGTTAAAAGGGAATTTAAATAACTATAGACACTAATTTATCCAAATTTAAGTGTACATCACCTGTTATGTGATGCAACATTAGCATTAGATCGATTTAAAATCTACGGTTTCTATCAAGTTTTTTATGGATAAATATAATTATATCAATATAAAAGGGTTCATAATGTTTCATGTAAAAGAGTTTCATGTAAAGAAAGAGAGAATGTTACATTACATTCATCCTCTGGGGAACAGTGATCATGATTCAATTTAATATGTATTCACTATTCTAGATAAGTATTCATGATTATCAGTGATCAAAAAAAGAAACATTGAAAATTATTTTAAATCGAAAAATAAATTAGTATATTATTTAATAGAAAAAGAGATGAAAAATGTATTTGGATGAATATATCCAAATCTTATTTAGAAGAATAATTATTACATTTATAAAGGATAAAAGTAAAAAAGAGATGTTCTAGATCACTAGGAAATTTTTTCATAATTTTATAATATATATGGTTGTAAATTTTGTTGAATTATTTATCATGGATAATATAATTATAAACACTATTTTAGAATTCAAAGAAACAATTGGTAACTGTGATTTTGTAAAACAAATGGTGATGATCCTTCAAGATAAATTTGATTAAATAATCCCAACAATATAAGTAATAGATATTGATTATATCACCTCAATTTAACTCCACTAAAATATAATTAACATTGAAATGAGAAGAATATTATCACATGAAAGAAATAGAAATCACAAAATTAATATTTATTTTAATATAAAAATGGTGTAAATATTATATTCAATAATGGATTCTTAGATAATGTATAAAATATTGAATATTATTCGGATAATCTTTCTCTCATGTTAATAAATTTAACATGTATATGAAGATATAAGTATATAGGTAAAGTACTATTCAAATGTTTAAGTTATGGAATGTATGAAAATTTATCAAAAAATGTCCTTTGATAGCTAGAATAAGTAATTAACATTGAGAAGATAAAAGTAAAATAACTAATAAGAGAGATCATTCTTATGATCATTCATTGTTATAGAATAATAATTACCCCAAATACTTTATATGATAATTTTCATCTAATGATAACGGTGTGTTTGAGGGAAATTATTTTGGTGATGATTATAGAAATTTACAAGGATGTATCTATAAAGTGTTTATTGGAGGAATAAAAGGTTAATGAATAACCAGATAATGAGTAACAATACAATAACAAGTATGTTGAAGAGGAAAAAAATCACCAAATTGGAGTACTAGGAAGAAAGAATAAATTACAATAGTAACATGGCTATAAAAGATAAATTTTAATGCTCAAATAAATATTATACAATGGTATATTTTTAAAAATATATAATATAATAGAAGAAATATAATATATGTTTTATATTATAAATGAGGATAAAATATTCAGAATAATCATATGATAATATATAATTTATAATACCTGAGTGGTGTTAATAAAATTATACATCATCTCATATCTAGGAATAAACAATATTCCGGAAATAAATAGTATATGGGAATTTTTTAAAATGAATAATTTCATAAAACGGTTGTAATACTCCCAGAATTAGTGAATTTTTTTTGTCAAATTATTTTATATGATAGTTTACATTACATGAAACATCAACTTTTAATGAATGATAATATTATGTAATGTTGTAACATTGCCAATAAATTGAAGGGTATAAATATGAAAAAATAAATTATGAAAATTTTCTGGTTTACACATGAATAAAATATATTCATTTTGAACAATTTTTTTAAATAAAAATATATACAATTTGAAATTTAAGGATATATTTTTTGCAAGAACTGATATAATGTGCTAAATATGTTTTTATCATAATAAATTAAATTATTTTGTACTGGTGAATTATTTTAATTAATGTTAAATATTATATATTCAATAAAATATTTTATCATTCATCTAATATTTAATGTAGTAATTAGGAAAGAATAATCTAGTAACATTATTAAAAATGACTTTTTCTAATAAATGTATTTTTTCAACTTTTGCATAGTAATTTAAAAATTAAAATTTTCCACTTTTAGAATCTTCGTTTAAAAAATTAACATAATTTTTTGAATAATATTTTAAATTTTATCCTATATTGATGATTTGATAATTTTATGAAATGATTAAATTTTCAATAAATTTTGAATAATAATGTTTTTATTGAAAACAACATTTTTGAAAATCATTTAGGATGAATTTTTTATGAATTTTTTTTTTCAATGTAATTGTTTCTAATTATATTTTAAAAAATATAATATATATATTTGAATCAAATTTATAATAAAGGCTGATATAAAAACATTTCTTACATACGGAAAAAGATTATTTGGAGAACAACTTTTCGACTTATCTGTAGGTTTAAATTTAATTTAAATTCTAAACATTTTTTGAATTGAATTTATGATTATGGATAATAAATTTTTTTATAATTATTATTATAATTAGGAAATAATTATAACAAATTTTTAATCATAATTAATATTAAAACCAATAAAAATTAATTATCATGGCTATGGTTAAAATATTTTTAAAGATGGTTAAATATAAATTAAAGGTGATAAAATAATATAAAACACGATTCAAATAATATTTTATGATAGTATTTATACATTATATAATATAAGGTTATATAATGTGAAATTTTTGTTCCTTTTGGTGTGTATAGAGTGTCAGTATATATTTTTATTTTCAAAAATTTCAAGTATATCCTCTCCCACTTTTATAAAAATGTTCAACCTCTCTTCTTCTAGTCACACTTTGAAATTCATTTGGTTTAGCTCGTATATAAAAAAATACCTTACCTACATACCTACCCTTCTCTTAGAAGCCTTATTTTTGTAATAAAACCATACTTTTAGGGATTTTTGTGCGAACCTAAAGGGGTTGTTCAAAGAATTGGTATCATTCGTAACTGATCATCATTGTTTAGTATCCCTTTTCAATAAAAAATATTTTTCAAATATGATGGTACAATAAAATAATCATGTAATATATTTTTATATTTTATTATTTTATTTTTATAATATATATCTATACCCTCTTCCATCAAATAATAAATGAGACCGTCATTCGTTTTCAAGATAGACAAATGCCTTGTGTGTTGAGGTAATTTGTCATCCATCAACAAATCTCTTGGGTGGATATGAAATGGATTTAAAGTGTATATATATTTTATTTATAAAATCAATGTTATTATTTAATTAAAATATTATATCAACATTATTACCTTCCAATCTATTAAATAACGTCACTCATGTGTACGTGTGTACTATTACATTCATGAAGCCTCATAACCCACTTTTAATTTTAAAATTATAAGGATTATTATAATGGAATATTTTACAAATATTAATTTTATATATGATATAAAAATTATTTTGGTGGTTATTATTAATATTTACATTTCTTTCAATCCATAATTTGAGAAAATTTTAACAACGTTGTGCGTATGTACGATCTACCATCTTTCTAAATCGTTTAATTAATTTTTCTATGTCTAAAACTTATAGAGGAATATAAAAATGTAATTAGTGATTATTTATGATATTTATATCATTATTAAAATTATCTATATTATGGAACCATAATAAATTTATAAAAAACAAAACTAATGAACTAAAACATACAAGAAGAAAAAATGAATTTATCACCCAAAATTGTGATTTTAATAATGAATTTTCGATAAACGGGTGATAAAATGTTATAGGTAAATAATATGTGTCATGATATATATTATTATGTTTAGTTAATAAATTTAAAATATACATATAAATATTATACATAATTTTTGAATGGTTAGTAAAAAACTTGAGACTTTAGGTATGAGATTTTCTTCTCAAAGTCATCTCTATGAGATACATTCCATATTCACTACATTTTTGCGTGATTTATATAATTACCATGATTTTATTTTCTAATTATCATGATAAATATTATAGGATATAAAAAATAAATCAATGTTTATTTTATTCATGAGGATTATGGTTTAAAAGTTATCAATGTGGTAGGCATTTGTGTGTAACCAGCTCTTTGTTTATTGGGAATATTTACGATTATTTTTTCAATGAAGAAATAATATGAAATTCTCTCAACAAGGTCATGAATTTTATTAGACTGTAGATATTGTTGGGTAATTTATGTTTTATTTTTTTATTCTTTTTAAGAACAAAATATTCTAGGATAATGTTTTAACTAAAGTTGATATTATTTATGTCTTCATTTGAAATAACTTTCTATTAAATTTCAATGTTTCGCAAAAAATATTTCAAAATTATTTTTAAAATCATTACATGATTATTAAAAATACTTTTTCCCCATTATTTAATTTTCAAAAAGTCGTCTACATAAAATATTCTCTTCACATTACAAAATAGTTTAGTTTTGATTTTTTACAAAAAAACATAATATAATATGTGCTTTAACACGTACGAAATGTATGGTATATCATATTGTCATGTACGGAAAATGATTTAAATTTTCACTTACAATTTTTCATTTTTAAATAATTTTTTCAATATTTGGGATGTTTTTAGATTTTTAATAACTAATTTCAAGGTGGATTTTATAGTCTAATCAATAAATGTTCCATGTGTTCTTGGAGAACCATTTTCAATATAAGAATATAATTAATGATTTTTCATATGATTATTAGTTTTATAATTAAATTATACTTTCCTTATTCTTCTTCTCAATGGTTTATTTTTATAATGAAAATATATTAATGAATCCCATTCTCTTTTAGGATTTATTCTATAATGAATTGATGAAATGTTTATGAATTCAATTTATTTTCCACTAGTTTTTCAATGATTATTTTCATTATGTACATATGTTTTCTATGATAGTTAAGGGAGTGAACCATGATCCCCAATATGGTTTGGTTAGTAAATCCTTTACAATGTTACAATATTGTAAATTATCATTGACTAGTATAAAAATGATTTTCTATGATTTTTTGTATGCCATAAATTTATGTACCATGTCAATGTTATTCTATAATAGCTTGTGTTATTTCATTACATTATGATAATTGTCTTATTAAATTAAAATATTTATTCTATTACTATATATTATGATCCATGATATGTTGTGTAGAGTTTTTTAATGTTATTATATTGTTCTCAACCCCTTATGATCATGTTATGGTGATATCATCCTAAATTAACCTTACTGCGCATCAAAGCTCACCATTTCTTATATTTCCTTTCTCCAAGTAATGAAAAAAAGTATTATATATTTTAGGTTTAAGAATGATGATAGTTATGAAACAATTAATAGCATATGATATAGTTCACTTATAAAAAATGAGTTTTTATCCAGTATTAAAAGATACTATGACTATATTATTATAGAAGAGATTATTATGTTACGTAATTAATATTCATGTACTCATTTATGATATAAATGTAAGAAAAGTGAGGGGTAATGTAGTTGTTATCAATATAAGGTTTAATTAAAATTTAGTAACTAGGATGAGAAAAAATTATTTAGAACCATAGAGATATGTCAAAGTTTATTAAAACCCCTTAAAATTTTGTTGAGGGATAGATAGAGTGGTTTATAAGATATTAAATATATGTCCATATACTACAAGTTGATGTGACTCTGGTACAGTTATACTAGGGTCATCAACTCAAAAAATTTCTTGCTGAGATTTGACTCCATCATCACGTGATACACAACTACATACCATATTTATAACCTAGTTTTACACTCCCATGTGATATATTTTGAAAATTAATATACCCTTTACAAACCATCCTGAAGGATTCAAATATACGATGATAAAGAAAAACCTAGTTTAAACATAATACATCACTAATTAAAAAAATTATTTAGTTAGAAATCATATAAATGATTTTCTTTAGGATTATGTGGTTTCACCTTATGAATATTGTTTCTCACAAATTAATTTTTGGTTTTAGTCGATAAATAAAACCTAAAGGAATCATTTTAATGTTGAATGTGATAGAAAATTAAATAATTGTCCTCCTAGGGACCCTAATGTTATTTTAGTTTTAATAAAAAATATCATTTATATATAAAAAAAAAAATTCCTATTCTGAGAATCATGTTTATATTCTGAATTAAAAGTGTAGGATAAAATGTTTTGTTTAGGTATTTATGAATTAAATTTTACCATCATGTAGAGGTCATCATGATTATCTAGATTTTAAGAAAATTATTAGTACCATTGAAAATATATTTTTTATTATCTAGTTTTTTATCCCCAAAAATGTGTTTTTTATCTATATTGTTAGAAAGTGTAAGTGGAACAATGGTTGAATATTATCAAGAATATGAGTAATTAGAAAAAATGACTCAATAGAGTGCGATTTTTTTAAGAGTTTATTTTTTAACAAGTACTTTTATATTGTTATTTATATAAAAATGGAGAAGTAATTAATTGAGATAAATTCAAATGATGATTAATCCATTTAAGATAAGATTATGAGATTTAATTAATAATTGATGTTTGGAAGGGAACATGGAGGAAATTGTATTAAGGAGAATAGTAAATGTTTTATATATAGTATTGAAGAACATCCAAAAATCAAATGCCAAAGTGGTGGGAAGTTGTTAGCTAATGACATGAATAGAGAGAAAGCTAAATTCAATTCATATCCCACCCTCCAGTGTTTGAATTGTAATATGTTTGAGAATTATTATAACTACTGATCAAATATGAAGGAAAAAGATGATGATAGACATTAAAAAAATATTAATCCAATATAAAATGGGAAATATCATGTGACTACTTTGTTCAATGAAAAGTATAGAAATGATGTTGTGAAATTTTTTACATACCACCCACTCTAGAACTGCTAATATCATATTTCACTTTTGATCTACCTCATCATTTATATCTGAAGGATTTTATATTGGTATCACAACACTACCTCAATAATTTGATGATGAATTATTAATGAAACCCATAATGGTATTTTGATCAAATATCATGTATATAATTCTTATTCACTTGATTTTTTTAGGAATGTTCTTTTTAAAAATATTGTTATTCTCTTATGGTTGAAATTGATTTTGTATTAGGCATGGATTAGATTTATCTATTTAAATCCCACATGAATTTCTAAGGAAGAAAATTCATGGTTAATTTTCAAAACTAGTGTAAGATCATCTATCATTGATATGATAAATATGATCATATGATAAAAATATCATCTGTTGTATAGGCCTTGGTTCCTATTCAAAAGGTGTGTTATCTCAAATTGTCAGAGAGAAACTCTACATCAATGATATACTAAACATGCATTCATTTTTTGATGTATTTAATCAAGGGTTTCCTTGTTTTCTATTTAATCATGCTGTTTATTTTTTAATATAAATAAAAGATAATGTTATATATATTTCAAATAATTATACATAATATCGTCGATATAATTGTAGGAATAAAAAAAGTAATTATAGAAGAATCTAGACTTGGGACTCATCTGATCATGTGTGTCACCATTTGGTGAACCTATCCCATGTTAAGAAGAAATATGTATCAATAAAAATCAACATTGATTGTAAAGAACTAATAAGATCACAGATAAAAACATGTATCATCTACCCCATATTCATGACCCATTGGAATTCCTGTTTAGATCTCAATGCATTCCATGAATGAAATTTGTTCAAGATATAAACAAATAGGGGTTTAGAAATAAGATATACCTAGGATAACATTATATACAAAGTATAGACACTATAAATATACAGTGATGTCATTTGGTCTTAATTATTCCCCCTCTATAATCACTAATTTAATTAATATATTATTTAGATATGTACTTGATAAAAATTTGACAGTATTTATTTATGATATTATTTTCTATTTTGATAGAAATGAAGTCCATGAAGATCACATGAGGATTGTGTTAATGATCCTAAGGAAGGAGAAGTATTATATGATATTATGATGTATGGGTTTTGGTTTTTTTCTGTTTTTTTGGAATATAATAAAAAAATATATTATATTTATAAATCCCTAAAATATTGAAGTTATTATGCATTAGACTAGAACAAAAACTATTATTCAGATCGGATGTTTCCTTTTTTTGATGGTAAATTATTAATAATTTCTGGATAATTTCTCATGGATATAATCTAATTAATGATTTAAATCAGAAGGTATCCATGTTCCTCTTGAAAGATAAATGTGTGGGAAGTTTCAAGGAACTCAAGAGAATGTTATTTAGCCCACATTTTCTTATGAAACACTTTACTAGAGAATTATTTTTAATCCTTAGATATACATAAAACATGATACTGGGATGCACCCTCCTAAAAAATGATTTTGTGATATCTTATTCCTCATTTATATTGAATGTTCACGATAGAAATTACCAAACACATTATTTGGAGTTATATATAGATTTGTTTTCCTTAGATATATAGGGGAAATATCTTTATGAATAATGTGTAATATTTATATACTAATTTTTAAATTTTAGAGTATATATTCACATTCATGGAGTTAAATATGCACCATATAAGATGGATAGAACTATTTCACTATTATTAATAATCTATACACTACCACTCTAGGAATGTAAAAAAGATAGTTGATTCTATTAGATGGAAAGTTCATGCTAGATTATATGTGATTGGGCTTAAAAAAGATTGAATTTTTATGGATGTGAAAAGGACATATATTGAAATATTAATGAAAGGGGTGAAATATGATCTTTATAAAATGAGTGTTTAAAACCATCTATCCATGTGAATATTAAATAAACACATATGTAACATTTAGATATAATGAATAAGTTCAATTTTTTTTTGAATTTAACCATCAAAATTATAGATTGATATGTTTTGAGAAACATGTATATACTGTATCCATAATAGATTTAGAGAATGAGTTTTTGGAAGAGGTTCAAAGTATTCCACTCTCTATTCATCTAGAATGTATGATGATTTATAGGGTTATGAATGATAATTTATAGTAGTACCACATAAAGAGAGATATTGTAGAGTTTATATCTTGGTTCTTTTTATGTAATAATGTTAAGGATGAGAGAAAATCTTTCTACGGTGATTTCATAACCATTATCCACACTTAAATGGAATGGGAAAACATAATTATGGATTATTTAGTTAGATTACCCAAAACATCTATAGGGTGTAGTCGATCGCCATACAAATTCGACACGCTTCATTATTACTAGAGAAGATTTATCTCTTGATCTTGTTTCAAGGATTTACATTAATGAAGAGTTAATATTTTATTATGTACCACATTTTATAGTATTGGATCAAGATTTTAGGTTTAGCATAATTTTTTAGATAAGTATTTATAATTATCTTGATACATAATTGTGAATAATTTCAACTTATAATAATTGGATAGATGGTCTATCTAAGAGAGAAATTCAAACCATAGAAAATATTACATGATCTTATTCTATGGATTTCAAAGCTAGTTGGGATCAAAACCTTTCTCTAGGTCATGTTTATTACCAAAATATCTTTCAATGCGAAATTTAGATTTTTATTTATGAAAACCTATATAGAAATAAGTGTAGAAATACCACATTATGGTATTATGTTAGAGAAATAAATCTATTTGGGCATGAAATAGATGCGTAAGTGATAGAGAAAGTCAAAACCATTCAATAACACAACAAAGGTAGCTAAGAGCTAACATAAAAGTTATAATGACAACCATTGGGGTGATATAGAGTTTGAAGATGTTGAGAAGGTTTTTTTGTCAATTTATATGCAAAAAATGTTATCATATTTTGGATAATATAAAATTTAAATCATAGTTATATTCATCCCATAGAGATTCTAGATTGGGAAGGTATGGTAGAATATCATTTGGTTCTTACAACGAACCTTTCTCAAGACCTGTATATTTTCCAAGTATCCATATTAAGGAAATAGATACCTAATAAATCACATTTCATGAACTCAAATGTCTAACCATGAGACCATGTTATCTCCACTTCAAAAGCATCAAAAAATTTTATTTTTTTATTAATGAAATGAAATTTTTTGGTAAAATCTATTTTTCATGGGTGTGGAATGTAACACCCTACGATTTTAAGAAATATTGTTTTCGAACTATTTTCTTCAACATTTTACGCCACACACAACATCAAGTTTTAATGACCCATAATATCGTATACCATTATAAAATTGATTTTATATTAGTAGGAATTAATATGAATAAATAAATTATAAATATTATAAATTCTACACACGAATGACATAAATTCATTTTTTTATTTATTATACGTGAAATAAAAAACGTTTGAATTTAAAATATACATTTTTTCTTTAAAATTTTTATTTTGTGTGTAATGTTTTTTATCATGTTAAATTTTGATATATTTTATTCAATATTTTTTTTCATTCATATAATATTTCTTTTCTTGGCACAAGGGATGAATTATCAATTTTTATTCTTAAAAATGTATTTATCAAAAAAGTGGTATTATTGCGTATTGAATTTTTTTTAAAAAAAATTAAAGTTTTCCAATATTCGAAATTGTGTTTTAGAAAGTTAAATTTAAAATTTAAACCATTTTTTCAATATTATATTATATATAAATTTTTTATAATTTTCCATGAATATTAATTTTTTCAATGAAATGTGAAAAATACTGATTTCTATTGATAAAATAATTTTTTTTAAAATATTAAGAAAGTTAAATTGAATTTTAAAATGTTATTAAAATTATAATTAATTCATTGATAATATTATAATTCAAATTAATATCATTTTAAACAATATTATGATCCATTTTATTAAAAAAACATTTATTCCTTTTGAAAAGTTTTTCAGGGGAAACACGTTTTTTCAATGTGATTCTGTGTTTAATTTAAAATTAAATTACAACATATATATAAATTTAATTTAATACAATTTATTAAATATTTTGAATCATCATAAGTAATATTAAAAAATAAGGATGTCTTGATTTTTGGTATTAATGAGAAGTAAAAATAAATAAAATTAATTACTGTTGTTTAGGTTAAAATGGGTTTAGAGGGGGTCAAACACAAAATATAACATTTAAATGATTTAAAAACTTATAAAATTCATATTTTATGGTATTATTGAGAAAATACATCATAAAAGGTTAATTAATTATCCATTAATGATCATTTGGTGTCCGTAAAATGTTGGTATATCTTTTTATTTTCTGAAATACCAAGTGTGTCCTCACCCCATTTATACAATAGAAACCATCTCCTCTAATATTCACACTTGATTTTTTTTTTCAGAAAATAAATAATTTATTAAATTAAATAATTTCATAATAATGTCTTATAAGTATTATGTTTCTTATAATATCCCCTATTTAACTTTTGGGGAAAAAATAAAAAGGTTCTCCCAAAAAGAGAAATCATTTTTAAATGAGTATTTTTATTATATTTCATCATAAAAATACATATAAAACCCATAAATATAGATAAATAATTACATAATTATCTAAAACATATTTTTATTTTATTATGTTAATTTAAAAACCCATATCCACCTCATCTTCTATCAAATATGACACAAAATCATTGATCGTGTGTATGGTGGACTACCCTTCGTGAACTATTGTAGTTCGTCTTCCATCACCACATTTCAATTGTGGATATAGTGATGGAATTAATTTTTATATAAGTGATACATTTTACATAATTATAATGTCACATCTACTTTCTTCCCTTCCTATCCATTGAAAAATGATAACGTCACTCATGCTTACGTGTGGACCACCATCTCTACCAAGCGATGTGAAATTAATTTCATTTTATTTTGAAATATATCATAGAAATGATATATTTAATGAATATTTATATGATATATGGTATAAAAATTGTTATTTAAATATTAATTGATATTTACTTTTTCTCATTCAAATCATTATGAAAATGAAAACAACGTTCATGTGTACGTACAACCTACAGTCACCTTGGATAATGTAATTCATTTTCCTATATAGAATATTAATAGATAACTATAAACATGTATATAATGTTTATATGTGATATTTATATCATTTTTAAAATTCTTGAGATCATGTAACCATAATCTAATAACAAAGACCAAAATTCCCAAAGAAATAATACAAGAAAAATGAAGCAGTTATCGCCTTACACAGTGTCATTATTAAAGACTTATTGATAAACTGGTGTTAAATGGTTAGAATTAAATCATATATGAAATTATATATATGTTTATGTTTATATAATATATTTATACTAAACCTAAAATTATAATATTTAAGCTTTCAATGTGTATTAATAAATAACATACTTGAGGTAAGGAATCTTCATCTCACTTTTATTTCCATGGTATACATGCCATATTCATAATATATTTATTTTTTGGTGTATATACTAAATACGAATTTCTTTTATAATTATCATCATGAAAAATTATCTGATATTAATATTCATATAACAATATTTTATTCATGGGACTTTTTATTCAAAAGTAACAAAAATTGTAACTATTTTCTGTTAGGAACTCATTATTCAAATAATGTAAATCAACTTTATTTATCCCTTTGATCGAAAAACATTTCTCCACCATGTGCATGATTTCTGAAAATGTTTTCAAAAATGTTTTTACTATTCAAATATTATTTTTAAAATTCATTTTTACCAATGTGTAAATATTTTTAAAATTTTCTAAAATTAATCTCCTTAACCCTTTTTTGAATGAGGTACTTTTGAATTTTTACTAAATATGTGAATTTAATAATTTTTTAATTTTTACAACATGAATGATATTTCCAGCTATCATAAATGATTAATGACATAAGGACTCCATTAAAAGTTCCATGTTTATTTTCAATGATAATATTTTCTTATATATTTTGGAATTTTTTGTTTTTTATATGTTTTTTCAATGTGTAAAGGATATTTTACACCAAAAATGCTCCAAGTTATCTTTCAAGATCATTTTTCATTCATGATGACATCATTTTAAGTCACATTAAATTTATTAGGAATATGATCCAATGTTATCATACTCTTTATTTATTTATATGAATTATTTTTTGATGAAAGGATGTATATGAAAATTTTTCCCTTTCCCACGGTTTATGATATGATGAAATGAAGAAAGTTTTATGAAACCTATTTCTTTTATTTGATTTATTCCTTGATGAATTGATTATGAAAACCATTATATTTAATTTTAAATGATATTTATTATATTTTATGATCTTTTAGAAAATATCTATAAGATTTTAATTATGTGATGGGTTGTGTGAAAATTATATCGACCTAAAATACATTTGGAAATGAGATATATCTCATTAGATGAAAAGTATGGAATGTGGAGTGAACTCAATTCTGTATGAGACTCAATCGAGTATCATAATATTTGTAGTAATTCATGACTATTACAATGGTTTTGTGAGTTAACCCATTCATCCTTGATAGTCTTCTAAAAGATCCATAAATGTATAGTGAATGATTTTCATTTCTTATTTATATTAAAAAATACATATCTTATGCCAATGTTACACCCTAATGGATTATATTATTTGATTACTTAATGATTCATGTCTTATGAAATAATATTATTTATGGAATGAATCTTTTTTAACATCCTTTATATGAAAGGTTTGGTTTTAAAATATTATTATCTTGTTCTTATTCCCTTATTCTCATGTTATGTTGATATATTCACCTATTTACCCATTCTGAGCATCTAAACTCACCCATTCATTTGCTTGTTTACCCAAGGATACTAAATGTTTTTTATGTATAATATGTTTAAGAAGGATTCTAGTAAATAATAACTTAGTGAAATATTATTTATACCACTAATGAACAATTTGTTTTTGTATCCAAGTATCCAAAAATACTAGTCTTATAAAATTATGGAATTTATCATTATGTTTTCCAATGAATATCAATATATTTAGATTTATTATCTCTGTAGAAAAAGTGTAGGCCACTATATGGGACATACAGAGAATACATTTTTAAGGGATAAAAACCAACCAAAATAAAAAACCCTTTTACTAAATGATTTTTTTTGATAACCATTGGTTTCCTAGATAATAATGGTGTAGTGGTATATTTGACCAAAAAGTGTAAAAAAATTTATACAATAGGTCATTAATTAGAATAAAAATATATAATGAATAGGGGAACCCAATCATATTTGAGAACTCAAATAAGAAGTCAAAAGTTTGAGTAAAAATTTGATATAAATAATGTATTTAAAAGCATACATGATGCATAAATAAGATGTAATCATGAACTAAGGACCAATGATATTTGTGTTGAATTCACCACATATAGTTGAATATCTAAAACATCTACTAAATATTCACTAAAAAATTAGATAAGGAAACATTATATTGTGATTGAATCTATATTTAAATCCATCAAATATATAAAACCAATTATCCTAGATAATGGGAATTCAACAGACATGAAAGGTGATCTAAATAATCATAAAAATCAAGTGATATATAAAGAGGGGTTTTGTGAAATTTGGTAATCATAATTTAGAAATGAAAAGTGGAATTTGAAAAAAAGAAAACATTGTTAAATGTAAAATTTTCTTAAATAGTGTGTTTTAATATAATATAGAACAATTTTTTTAGTTTATCAAAACTGCAAGATGATGGTAATGAGGTCAATTTTAAGAAAAATGTATTTTTAGTCAAAATAATGAAAATTTTCTTTGTTCTATTAAGTGGATTTAAAAACCTAGGAAACATGTTCCATGTTAGGGATGTTCATAAAATACATTAATTGAGTAAGTAAAAACATAATATGATTTGTAATATTAAGATTACATTCATAGGATAATATATTATGAAGAATTTTATCAAATAATAAGCTTCATGGAATTTTAAATTACTAAATAAATACACTCTTAATATTTGTAAAACCATTAAAAAAAAAATAATAATGATCAAAACTCATAATGGTGTTTAAAATAAAATATTAAATCACCTTAAATCAACTCACATAATTTCTGTGACTAATTACTATAAATTCAATAAATTTAAAAAGTTATTTCATTACATTAATTTATGATTTCACCTGAATGTCTTGTATTATTGTCATGTCAACCAAATAACAAGACATACACTGATTCAAGAGATTTAGAAGGTTTATTGAAAATTAAATAGGCTTTTACATGAAGATATTGATGTTTAATAATGGTACTGAATATTCCAACAGATATTTCATTTAATATATTAAAAAATCGTATCATATATGAACTTAGTGTCCTAATACACCTTAAAATGGAGTGGATGAAACTAAAAATAGGTGTCTTGTTGTTATTGATAGTTCTATAACCAAATATCAGGAAACATCGAGGTATTATTTTTTAAATTCATTAAAAAATACTAGAATATTTAGAATAGGTGTATCAAAAGACCAAAATTTTAAATGACTCAGTAAGATATATGGATTAAAATAAATCCAATTTTAAACCATTTAATTGTTTTTGGGGTCGATGTTTGATAATAAAATTAGACTAATGTTGAAGAAAAAATGATGATATGGGTGTATATAGATTATATTTCTTGGATACACAACAAATGGAAAATATTTTAACTGTTACAAAATGAAATTTGAAATAATTATTAAAAGTGATGGTGTCATAGTATTTTTAACTGAATAGTAAAATAGAAATTTCATCATTATAGTTAACGTTGATGATGTTTTCCATCATGAACCTACTGTAGAAAAAATAAGAAACACATATATTCAAACTATCGATGTATAATATTTATTTTCAAATGATGATGATAGAGAATTAAAGTGAAAAAAGATAAATACATTGATTATAAATCATGTTTATGCTGATAAACATATTAGGTATTCGAATCATATTGTGAAGACAAGATGGAAGATCTTGGAATATCATAATACCTGTATTTTATCAATGTTCTATCCTTAAAAAATTAAATCTTCTATTGAAAATGAGGAATAAATTATAGTAATCCATGAAATTTAGAAAATATTGGACTAATTGAAACTTATAAACTTTTTGTAGACTCATTGAATAGATTATTAAATGTGACATTTTTAAAAAAAATAAGCTTTATAAGAATTATCTTTTTGAAAAAAATATATATTCTAGTATACATGGTGTACTAACAAATTTACAGGCATGAAATTAATCAAAGCATTTCCCTAATGTCCATGAATAGACCCACTATAATATTTCATACAATACCAGAACAAAGAAACTTGAAATTATTTTATATAGTTTTCAAATTTTATTTTTTAAAAGGAAGGAATAATAAATATGTGTAAATGAACTAACATTATGGTTTTGTGATAGATTGAAATTTTATTAAGGATTTTAAGTTGAAAAAAATCAATATATGGTTTGAATTAGTTACAAAGAGATTTAAATTTCATGGATGGGAAGTATTTGAAAAATCATGAGTTTTCCCAAAGGGATAGTGTAAAACAATACATATGTGAAAGTAAAAAATACCACATCCGTCTTTCTACTTTTTTATGTTGATGATTAAATATTTTTAGCAAATACTAAATCTTATTTGATGAGTTCTCAATGATCCTGAATGAAAATTTTGAAATTTCAATGATATAGGAAATGACATATTTTAGGGGATAAAAATTTTCAAGAAGAAAGTTATATATCTATCATAATGAAATAATATTAAAATAATCTATTGAATAAGGTTTATATATAAGAAGATAGGGGGTGTGTCCAAGAATGTTTCACTAGGTAAAAATTGATAAATGTACATAAAGGGAAAACTATTATAGTGAAGTAGTATTTTTTTGTCCGGATTTCATATATACATAAGAATATCATGGATTATTATCTTAAACGTATTCATAGTTTGTGTTTGGTATCAATACAATACAATGGAAATCCATATTTTGGATGGATGTAAGATCTTTAGACACAAATAAAACACTCTCAATTATGGGATAATGTATAGGAAGTAATGTGAGATAGAACTAAAGAGATTTTATGTTTTTTATTGTGAAGGGTCTATCAATTATAATAAATCTACATCCTTCGAAATATTTTTCATTAGAAAAATCATTATTTCATTGAATTTTATGGTTCAAACATTATTGAAATTTTGTTACCATGAGGTTGGATATATGGATAAAATAAAAACATATAAATAGATGATTTTGATGAGTAAATAGTTTAAAATCTATAATGATGAAGAATATTTTCCTCTTATTATAGTTTTTGAAATTCAGGTTGCCAAAAACATATCCAAAACAAAAGTACAACAATCTATGATAAAAACATAGAGATAAAGTAAAATTCTCTATAAGCATGTCTTTAAGAGAGTAATTTGTGCCTATAAATTTTCACTGTAAAGAATAATTTCTTATATTTTAACCATACCACTCACAATGGAATAGTTTGAGAAGCTATTATAGAAAATATGATGGAAACTCAGTCCCTCACAGTTTGGTATGCCACTATTTTTTTCTATTATATCCTCTATTATTAAAATTCTAGTAGTGATTATGGGTTTAGGGAAGAATATATTTTCCCAATATATAAAAAATTTATATGACCATGACAAGTGGAAAAATAGGTTTTTGTTATAAAAACATTGAAATCTATTGGTCTGAGATGAGTGGTTTCAAAAGAAAACATTTATCATTGATTTGAACATTCATATTTTTTATAAATAGTAATTGTAACATCACAAGTAATTAATTAATAATATATATGTTTATCTACGTCTATTTATGAATTAGATAGTGTTTTAGAGGCTTAAAATGAGAATAAATCCAATCTTAAGCATGTAATGCACTAATATTTTTAAAAGATTTTTTTACTACCTTTTGATGGAAAACCATTTTTAAATAAAACATTTGAAAATTATATAAGCTCTATTTGTCAACATAAACTTATTATTTATTATTGGAACATTGAAATTTACATTGGATAAATTTTTGGTATTTTTCTGACAATGTTCATTTTTTAATGAATAGTGAAAAATACTGCATTTTACATCAAAACATCATTTTCATCTTAATTTAATTATATGGTTAGATTATATTTTTAATTGGTTTTAAAGTTTAAATAGAATATATTTTTACCATGTAATCCAATGGTGGTCATTGGGATTAATTTCACATTGGAATTGGGCACAAACAAGTGCAAAACTTTTCATAGATATTATTTCAAAAAAACTCGATGTTTGTTTTGACAACGGGAATTATATTTAAATTAGTTATTGAAATTTATATGTTTGGAATTTGGTAAAATTGTTTCCATATTTGGAATAATAAGTTCAAGATTATCTAATTAAGACTCTTTTGTTTTTGGACATTATGAATAGTAACGAAGGTAATTATCCTTAATTATCTTGATTAATTAGTAATTGGGTAGTTAAGGAAAATAAAATAATATCATAATAATAACAAATGACCCCAACATGTGTCCTAATTCTACTGGTTGTGTCATGGCCGACCATGGTATGCCTTGTGCAAAACTTGGGGACCCCATGGAATCACTTTTGTGTGATAATGACTTTTTATCTTTTTATTTATAAAGAAAGTTAAATATAACAATGAATGTATCACCTGAGTAAAAAAATTAATTTTGTCTACATAAATGACCTATTGGGATTTAAATAGTCATTGGAAATGTAAAAAGATTTCCTACATCAAGTTTTTTTTTATAAATTTTAGACATTAAATAAATTAAATTATTTATTATATCAATGTGTTGTATTGATATCTTGTGATTGAAATGTGGAAATATTATGTTTCCATTATGCATGTTTTATGTGATACGATTATGTTATGGTTCTTGGGAATTTTTATGAAGAAGGGTGGTTCCGTGATAAACTAAGGGCGGGTGAGCCCGATATAGCTCTCCAATGCATTAGGTAACGTGAAGGGGTTAAACATTAAGGTTTCTCTGAAGAGATTTAGGGAATATACTGTGATGGGTATTACAAACATAACCATGAGGGTTACTAATTATGTAAGAATATTATTAATGCCTCAAGTTACCTTTATGTCTTATTATTTCTATGATTTATTCATGACTTGATGAGGTTTGTTAAAATTCTTATGTTTTATGAGTAAAGTATGATTTCATACATGGACTAATGTTTTCATTTCATACTTTTATATCCCTTACTGAGCTTTTTATGCTCATCCCATGTTTTTGAAATGTTTTTCACAGGTCAAGGGAAAGGTACATGATGTGATGATAGGGTCATGGAAGTGTCATGAAATAGTCCATGTTTTGTTTTAAATATGTTTCTGTTGATATCAAAAAAAATGAATACTATCTTTTATGTAACCACTTTGTTTAAATGTGGAATGTAATGCATGATTTATGATATAATTCTCTAAAACTCTAAACCTGAAAATATCCTCAATGTGTAATTTTGTAATAACTCAATATTAAGTAATGTGTAAGGCTGGGGCTTTATAGTTGGTATTAGAGGTCGGTTTAGATAACTTTAGGAGTTAGAATTCTATTAAATGATTATCCAAAAATATTTTTTATGGTCAAATTGAAATGATATAGCATTTGAATATTACCATGTTGCTTCACCTAAGACATCTCTGTTCAGAATGGGTGTCAACAGAGGAAACAGGGAAGCAGTACTAGGAAGGCATATAGAAGGAAGTTACCTTCCAATTCAGCATCCTGAGATGGTCGGAATTGGAATTGAATAGTTTGTTGCAATAATGGCGTAGTTGACTCAAGTGATAAATGGTGGTGGTATCCATGCATGAGATCAGCGAGATCAATGGAAGATAAACATGTCAGTGGTGGAACATTTCATCAGGAAACATCCCCCATCATTCAGAGGATCATCTAACCATGTGCAAGCTGAAGGGTGGATTAATGCACTGGAGAAGATTTTAGATGTCATGGGGGTGTTCAGAAAATCAAAAGGTTAGTCTTGCTATTTACCGCTTAGAGGGTGAAGCAGATCAGTGGTTGTCATTGGTTAAAAATATCAGGGACACTGATGAGATTGATGCTCCCGACTAGGATGAATTCAAAGGTATGTTTCTTGAGAAGTATTTTCCTAAGGCTGTTCGACGTAGGATGGAAAAAAATTCTTAGAATTAAGGCAAGAGAATGACTTAGTGGCTTCGTATGAGGAGTGGTTCACTCGATTGGCAAAGTATGCTCCAAATTTTATCCGAGACCTTGATAGTAAAATCAACCATTTTTACTCAAGATTAAAGCCAAAATATCGAAGGGCTTTAGCTTCTCATGGGTTCAAGAGTTATGAAAATCTTGTTTGATGTACTGAGATGGTGGAAATAGAGTAGTCTGAAGATCAAGTGTTCTATAACAACCAACAGAAGAAGAGACCGAGGTGCCAGGAGAAAGGAAAGAATTCTTCAAAAAGCTCTAACGGTAAGAAAACAAAGATTCCAGTTTGTGATAAATGTGGTAAAAGGCATGCTGGGGAATGTCTTCTGAATTCTGGGTAGTGCTACCGATGTGGTAAGATGGGACATAAGGCTTGTGATTGCACTGAAAGAGATTAGGGTGATGGTAAAACCAAATTTGATTTATAGTTAGTGAAATGTTTTAAGTGAAATTATATGGGTCACTATGAAAATGAGTGTCCGACAATGATCTTGAGTGATGGGAAGCAGTTAGACTACAAGCAAATAGGGGTGGTGAAATCCTTTTCAAAAACATCAGCAGATTTTGGGCCATCAAATGAAGTGGTATCAGGTACTTTGTTTGTTTTTTCAGATTATTCCAGTGTGTAGTTTGATTCAGGGTCTACCCATTCATTCATCTCTGAAAAATTTTCTATTAAAATGGGAATACCATCTCAAGAAATTACTCCTCAACTTGTGTTAAAAACACATGGGTGAAATGTTGAGGCAAAAAGAATTTATAAGAATCTTCCCGTCCTTATCTGTGGAAAGAACCTACTTTGAAACCTTATTGTTTTACCTATAGTAGAATTTGATGTTATCCTGGGTATGGATTGGATCTCTATTTACCATGCTAAGATTGACTGTATAGGTAAAAAAGTTTTTTTTCAGAAATACTTTCAGTTTTTGTACAAGAATGAACCCTTTCTGTTGATAACATATCAAGAGGCCGAGAAACTTATAAAATATGGAAATGAATGTTACCTTGCACATATCGTTGAAAACAAGGGAACTGTTCAGATTAATGATATGCCAGTGGTAAATGAGTATCCTGATGTTTTTCCTGATGAGTTTCCTAGAATAATACCAAATCGGGAATTTGAATTTACTGTTGACTTAGTTCCAGATGCTAAGCCAATTTCAAAACCCCCTTATCGAATGGCTCAAACTGAACTTTTAGAGTTGAAGGAGAAATTTCAAGATTTATTATAGAAAGGTTTCATTCGACATTGCACATCACCATGGGGTGCTTCTGTTATATTTGTTAAAAAGAAAGATGGTTCAATGAGACTTTTCATTGATTATAGAGCCTTGAATAACATCACTGTTAAGAACAAATATTATTTGCCTCATATCGATGATTTGTTTGATCAGCTCCATGGAGCTCTGTTTTTTTTCAAATATTGACCTGAGATCGGGGTACCATTAGTTGATGCTAAATGAAGCATATATTCCGAAGACCGCGTTTTGTACAAGATATGACCATTATGAATTTGTAGTTATGACCTTTGGGATAACCAATGCACCTGCTGTATTCATGGACCTTATAAATAGAATTTTCCATGAGTTCTTGGATAAGATTGTGGTAGTTTTCATTGATGATATTTTGGTGTTTTCTAAAAGTAAAGTGGAGCATGAATGTCATTTAAGGGTTATTTTGCAAACCTTAAAAGAAAAGAAATTTTATTGGAAATTCAGAAAGTGTGAGTTTTGGTTGCAACAAATTTTTTTCCTTGGTTATATTGTTTCTAAAGATGGGATAACTATTGATCCTGCAAAAATAACGGTTGTTGATGAATGGCCAAGACCCACAAATGTTACTATGATTTGTAGCTTCCTTGGTTTGGCAGGATATTACCGAAGGTTTGTTAGAAATTTTTCACGGCCATCGAGTCCAATGACGAAGCTAACTCGGAAGGGTGTTATGTTTATCTGGACAAAAGAATGTGATGATTGTTTTCAGGAATTGAAAAGAAGATTGGTGAATGCTCCAGTTTTGGCACTACCTTTCAGGAATGGTGAGTTTTTTATCTACAGTGATGCTTCATTGAAAGGATTTGGTTGAGTCCTAATGCAGAATGATCAGGTAATTGCTTATGCTTCACATCAGTGGAAAACTCATTAGGTAAATTACCCTACACATGATTTGGAATTAGCTGCTGTTGTTTTCGCTTTAAAAATTTGGAGGCATCATATGTATGGAGTAAAGTGTGAAATATATACCGATCAAAAAAATTTAAAGTATATAATCACTCAGAAGGAATTGAACATGAGACAGAGGAGATGACTGGAATTAATCAAGGATTATGATTGTACAATTCCTTACCATCTGAGAAAAGAAAATAAAGTGGGTCATGCTTTTAGTCGAAAAATTAATGCTTCATAAACAATGTTGTGTTTGGAACGTGATCCTTTGGTTAAGGATTTGATGAACTTTGGCATAGAATTTGTTGGTGCAGGATGTACTTCTGTTTTGTTTTAGGTATCAGTGAAATCTTCTCTATCAGACAGAATTAAACAAGCAGAGAAGCAAGACAGCGAGTTACAGAAAAAGTTAGAGCTGGATCAGAAGGGTAAGTTGCCTAAATTGAACATTGATAATGATTGTGTTTTGAGGTTTGGGAAGAGATTGTGTGTGCCATGTGATTCATTGTTTAAGAGAGAGTTGGTATGTGAAGCTCATAGTTCTCCGTTTTCAGTTCATCCAGACAGTACTAAGATGTATAGATATCTTCGGGAGTGTTACTGGTGGGATGGAATGAGAAAAGACATTACTGATTTTACTATGAAGTGTTTGACTTGTAACAGGTTAAAGTAGAGCGGCAGTTACAGAAATGGAAGCTTCAGCCTTTACCAGTACCAGAGTGGAAATGGGAGAATATATCCATGATCTTTGTTGTGGGATTTTCGAAGACACCTCAAGGTAATAATGCAATCTGGGTTATTGTTGATCGCTTGACTAAATCCACTCACATCCATGCTATACGTGATAATTTTTCCCTAGATCAACTTTCCTGTTTGTTTCATAAAGAGATAGTTAGGTTATATGGAGTTCCTCTCTCTATTGTATCTGACCATGATCCTAGGTTCAATTCTAACTTTTGGAAAGGCCTTCAGAAGTCATTGGGTACTGAATTAAATTTTAGTACATCTTTTCATCCTCAATCAGATGGGCAGTCAGAATGAACAATTCAGACATTGGAGGATATGCTACGTGCATGTTCAATGGATTATCAGGGAAGTTGGGACCAACATCTTTCTCTGGTTGAGTTTTCTTATAATAACAGTTTTCATTCTAGTATACAGATGGAACCATTTGAGGCATTATATGGGAAGCGGTGTCATACTCTAACTTTTTGGGATGAAGTAGGTGAAAGGAAGTTGATGGGACCAGAATTGGTAGAAGAGTTCGCAGAAAAAGTTCAACTGATACAGAAACACATGATAATAGATCAGAGTAGGCAGAAGTGTTATGCATACAACAAGAGGGAGGATATCTCTTTTGAGGTAGGAGGTCATGTCTTCCTCAAAGTCTCACCATGGAAAAGTGTGATGCGATTTTGTAAGAAAGGAAAGATGAGTCCATGGTTCTTTGGACCATATAAAATTCAGGAGAGAGTTGGATTAGTTTCATACTGAGTGGCTTTACCTCCAAGTTTATCTTAGGTACACAATGTTTTCATGTTTCAATGTTAAGGAAGTACATTCTAGATCCATCTCATGTTTTGAGTCCAGAGGTTTCTCAACTGGAAGATAATCTATCTTATGAGGAACAACCGGTCCAGATTCTTGACCATAGGGAGAAAGTGTTGAGAAATAAGGTGATTCATCAAGTAAAGGTTTTGTGTAGAAACCACATGAGTGAAGAGGAAACATGGGAATCTGAAAATGCAATGAGGGATAAATACACCCACTTATTCGTTAAGTAAATAAATTGCGGGGATGAAATTTTCTAAATTGGGGAAGGATGCAACATCCCAAGTAAGTAAGGAATAATATATATGTTTATCTATGTCTATTTATTAATTAGATAGTGTTTTATAGGCTTAAAATGAGAATAAATCCAATCTTAAGCATGGAATACACTAATATTTTTAAAAGATTATTTTACAGCTTTTTGATGGAAAACCATTTTTAAATAAAACTTTTGACAATTTTATAAGCTCTATTTTTCAAAATAAACTTATTATTTTTTATTGGGACATTGAAATTTACTTTGGAAATTTTTTTGGTATTTTTCTAACAGTGTTCATTTTTTAATGAATAGTGAAAAATTCTGCATTTTACATCAATATTGCATTTTCATATAATATAATTATATGGATATATTATATTTTTAATTGGTTTTAAAGTGTAAATAGAATATATTTTTACCATGTAATCCAATGGTGGTCATTGGGATTAATTTCACATTGGAATTAGGCATAAACAAGTGCCAAAATTTTTATAGATATTGTTTCAAAAAACCCGCTATTTGTTTTGATAAAAGGAATTATATTTCAATTAATTATTGAAATTTATATGTTTGGAATTTGGTAAAATGGATTCCATATTTGGAATCAGAAGGTCCAAATTATCTAATTAATACTCTTTTGTTTTTGGATATTATGAATAGTAACGACCGTAATTATCTTTAATTATCTTGATAAAATTGGTAATTGGGTAGTTAAGGATAATAAAATAATATCATAATAATAAAAAATGACCCCAACATGTGTCATAATGCTACTGGTTGTGTCATGTCTGACCATGGTATGCCTTGTTCCAAACTTGGGGACCCCATGGAATTACTTTTGTGTGATAATGACTTTTTATCTTTTTATTTTTAAAGAAAGTTAAATATAACAAAGAATGTATCATCTAAGTAAAAAAAATTTAATTTTGTCTACATAAATGATATATTGGACTATAAATATTCATTGGAAAGATACAAAATTTCCTACATCAATGTATTTTTTTATAATTTTTAGACATTAAATAAATTAAATTATTTATGACATCATGATGATGCATCAATTACCTCATTAATGAACGATTTAAATAAAATGAAAAGATAATGTAAAATCTAAGACTTAAACTTTTCAAAACCTATTGGATGAGTATATTTATAACCCTTATCACCTTATCCTCTAAATATATCAATTTGGGACCTTTAAAATCCAAAAATCATTAGAAAATAAAGTGACATTTTATACCTTTCCAAGAGTGCCCCTCCTCTCCTCTTATAAAAGGCCCCCACCTGTACCTCCTTACCCACACTTCTCTAGCATTTGGTTCAGACAAGACCTGATCCTGTTAACTCTACAAATCCCTCTCTTAATCCTAGAATCCTTACCATAGGCATAAATCTCTTCAAGAAACCATTTTGGTTCAAACCAAGAGGAGTTACCCGATTTAATGGTAAAGTCTCCACTAATTTGCTTTTGTTTTATTTTACTTCTCCAACCCCCTAATATCTTTTTATTAATTTATTTTGTAACAACAGAAGTATCTTCCATATACTAGGATATTGTTATAAGATGTATTCGAGCTACACTTACACACACCTTCATCTAATGGTCAAAGAACATACTGTTTCCGTGGATGGAGAATTTCTGCCTCACGAAATGATGAATGTTCAATATTCTTCTAACACCTTCAAAGGTGACCATTAAGATGACACTATATTTATATATGATATATAATATTTTTTATTTTTTCCTTAAGCTTCTGTATATTTCATTTATGGCATACCTTTATGGTTTCCATTATGGGTAGACGCGATATCTTCATTTTAGGAAGTGCGGACTACCACCCCCTCAAAGTGATTTGATTTGTTAATACCAAAAGTGGTACGTATAAAGGATAGATTTAATGAAATTATATATGATACCATATTGGAATTTCAATACTATTATGTATCATTATGTTTTAATTCCATTAAATACGAAATAGAAATGAAAGTAGCGTTCATGTGTACGTACGGCTTACCGTCTCCATGAATGGTGCATTTCATTTCTTACTTCTAAATGTTATATAATATTATAAATGAATGTATAAACTGGATACATATGATATATATGATATCTACATCATGAATATAATTCTATATATAATCAATATTTTACCACATGAACAACTTGTAATTATAAAGAGTTTATTTTTGACTCAAGTACCAATGATCGTTAAAACGAGCATTATTAACTTAAATAATTACATAGTGTTCATGACATGGTAATAAGTTATATAAAAGGAATAATGAACTTGAAAAGGGTTCTTAAGCAAGTATAAATTAACTCAAGTTTATTATTCAGGATATTAAAGAACAATCGAATTAATTCGGACCTGAGGTATGGGACTTCGTCTCAATCTCCTTTCACAGAGGCATATTTTGTTTTATACAAAACTTTATTTTATACGGTGTATAAACCCATTGGACTTTTATGTTTATACAAAAGGAATCTTTTTTATATTACTTTTTTACTAAACGACAAAATGTAATGTTTTTATTTGTCATACATATGCGGCGACAACGACTTCTCCGCCGCCGTGACCATTATTTGAGTTTCGGCTTCCTCTCCAAGCCATAACATAACTTTTTATTAAATGAAAAATAAATACCATGTATACTTTTCAATTATTTTGGTATTTAAAATGGTTTTAATTATTTTTTTATCATATCATTTTTTTGTATTGATATCTTGTGATTTAAATGTGGAAATGTTATGTTTCCTTTATGCATGTTTTATGTGATACAATTATGATATGGTTCTTGGGTATTGTTATGAAGACGAGTGGTTCAGTGACAAACTAAGGGAGGGTGAGCCCGATATACCTCTCCAATGCATTGGGTAACTCAAAGGGGTTAAATTTCATGGTTTCTCTGAAGATATTTAGGGAATATACTGTGATGAGTATTCCAAACGTAACAACGAGGGTTACTCCCTACGTAAGAATGTTATGAATGCCCCAAGTTACCTTTATGTCTTATGATTTCTATAATTTATTCATGATTTGATTAGGTATGTTAAAATGCTTATGTTTTATGAGTAAAGTATGATTTCAAACACGGACTAATGTTTTCATTTCGTACTTTTATATCCCTTACTGCGCTTTTTATGCTCATCCCATGATTTTGAAATGTTTTTCACAGGTCAAGGGAAAGTTACATGATGTGTTGATAGGGTCAAGTAAGTGTCATGAAAGAGTCCATATTTTTTTCAAATATGTTTCCGTTGATGGAAAAAATTGAATAATATATTTTATGTAACCACTTTGTTTAAATGTGGAATGTAATGCATGATTTATGATCTAATTCTCTAAAACTCTAAACCTGAAAAGATTTTCATTGTGTAATCTTGTAATGACTCAGGATTAATTAATATTTAAGGCTGGGGCTTTATAGTAATATCCCATAGAATTAAGGTTGTTTTATTCATAATTCATTTTATATTAAAATTTGAAGGTGGTTAGTAACTATTAATTTTTTTTATTAACATGAATGGGGATAGATGTAAGTGTGGTTGATACTAAATCAAAATGAGGAGATTATCAAATCTTATTAAGGATAGTGTTGTATTTTTATTAAATAATAGTTATATTTTATGACTGATGATACAATATTCAATGATTTAAATTACTTGTCTAAGAGGATGGAGGATTATATAACGAATAGTTTCTAAATGTTTTTTGATGATTTTAATTATTTTATTAATGTTTATGATGAATTTTGAATGGAAAAAAATTGATTTATATTGGTATTGAATATATTTTATTATGTATATATTATATATGGTTTTTTATTTTTCACCATGAAAAATATCTTATCAAGAGGAAATCTTTGACAAATATCGTATTAGGCTAAAATATTACACAGGAAAAATACATTTTACAAATATAGTGGACTTCTTTTCCAATTCATAATATAATTTTTTTATGGTGAATATATAAGGATGGGAAATATCATACACAAAATTCATGTCCTATTAATGTATAATTTTTTAGAGTCATTTTCGATAATTTGTTAATGTGATTGAAAAATGGAAGAGGAAATCATCATATGAAATGATTTGGATATCTCATAAGGGAATTTCAAAATTTATATTGATTTATGGTTCCTAATAGATAACTATCTTACATTAATGTGATTTGGATAATTCATACGATATTTTATTTGTGAAAAAATATAATAATTAAAAACCATTATTTTTAACATGTTAAATACAACAGGATATATTATAACATATATATTTTGAATAATGTGAGCTTTATTTCAGATGATGAAAGTTTTTTTTTCTTCCGGGATCAAACTTCATGATCATACATAGATCATTATTAAGGATAAGATGAAGTAAAAATTATTCTACGGATAGTACAATTATGTAGAGATAGTTCCATGTTCTATAACAAAGTGACACATCATAGTCACATAACACCAATCTTACACTAATGATTTTATTAGAAAATACACAATTTTATTTTGTGGGGTTTTTAAATGAAGAGGAATTCCATGTTATCTAATTTTTCATAATATTTTAGTTGTAGAGGAAATAAAAGAATTTAATAAAATATTTTAATAAAGCCTTGAATAAATGGAAATGAATTTTGAATGAGTTGATCCTTGCAACTAAGATTTAATGGGATTTTGAGAACTCTTATGGAAACAATATTCAGGAAATAATTAGTGAATATATATAATGGAAAAGAATAATTAGATGTAATGTGTATCTTCATAGATGTAAACAAATAAACATCTATAAAGATTAAGAAATCTAAGGAATAGCCTCAGGAGAGTGATGTGTACGAAAGAGGAACAATATCAACATTTGTGAAGTTTTTGTGGAGGATCATACACTGATCAATAATCATTATTTAGTGGGACTTCGTTTTAATTAAATTAATTAATTATGACTACTTAGTACTAGGCATTTTATTTGTTCATTGTCATTCCCTCCGCTAGTTTATTTTGTTAACATGAAGGGAAATCTGTGAAGGGGATAATAGCTATGAGCCACTAGTGATATAGAAATCCTTAATGTATGTGAATATTATTAAACAATATATTGTATAGGTTTATTTTTTTTCAATATTGGTATGAATATGGAGAGTGAAGTGATGAAGAAGTAAGAGATTTGAATCAGAATACAAATAACTATGCATAGTAATTCTGACACTCTTAGTATGTATCATATTTCTTGTGATCCAAAGAATATGATGTCATCATATATAAAATTAATGAGCATATAACACATATTTATGACTTTTGGATCAAGATACTTACACCAAATTAGGAAATATAAACAAGATTAAGTTATCTTGAATAAAAATCATTAACATCCTATATTTATAAAAAAATAACATGAAATGTTTTCAAAAAATAAAACACCAAAAAAAATTTCTTGGGTTCATTAAGAGGTATATTGATAATATGACTTTTGGAATAATAACTGAATTTTTGAATAATAATTTTCTAATGCTATAAGAACCAAAAACTTGGGAATTTTAAAATGGAAAATAATAAATAACTACCATGAATAAATTACCATGATTATTATAATATAATAGATTATTTTCAAAATTAATGTAACTTAATGTATGTATCTAAATTTTTTTATAAGGCATGTTTTGAGTTGTTTATAAAAAACTGAACTTTTTATTTTTTTTAAAATATTTTGATTACGTTATTTCAGATTTATTTTAATAAGAGGGTTTGAAAAATTATATTTTTTGAATGAAAAATATAATAAATTATGCATCATATAATACTGTAATAATAATAAAATAACAAAATTTATTCCATCACAGCCAATGAAAAAGTACTTATTGAAAATTAATATTCCTTCTATGTTTTATATGATTTTATTTTAAAGATAAATTTCATATATTTTAAATTTTTATTTAATAAAATTGAATTCATATTTAGAATAAAAATTATAAAAATATGTAATAGTGAATTTCATGTATTATTTTGAAAATTTACATTTTCAGGTGAAGAAATGAAAAATATATTTCTGTCTATGTAGAAGGTTTTAGGACATTATCTTGAGATAAAAATGACTAAAATATTTAATAAAAATTCATAATAATTAAAAATTATTTTCTAAGTAATATGTTGTATTTCAAAATATAAAATATAATTTATAAACTTGTTTAATAATTTCTAAATATCCTGTAATATTATATACTAATAGAGAAATATATTTTATTTTTTAGATTTTATAAAAGTATTTAAATTATGTCGATTAATTCTGTGTCTGTTTGAATATTAATAGAAAATTAATTTCTTAATAAAAAAACAAAAAATCCCATGAATTTCAGACTATTCACATTCTTGTGTAAAAATATTTAGATAATAAATATTTTTATAAAAATTATATGTCCCCTTGAATATATTAGAACCCCCTTTTACATATTTATCCTCACTCTCAAATCATTTTAATTGATCAATAGTCTAAAATGATAACTACCTAAAAACTCATAGGCACTTCTTTGAGTACCTTTTGTAAGAAAATATCCCTCCTTTGAAGAAAAATACTCAATCTAAAGGTGGTGATGCAATTAAAAAGTTAAGGGTGCCAATATTTCTCATTCAATCAATTATTTTAGAATCATTTATCTTAATCAATATTAAACTCCCTCATATTTTATAGACCATGATTATATTCGGATGTTGTTAGCATGAATTTAATTAATTATTAAAGATATATTTCCCATTTTATCTTATAAAAAACATTTGATGCCTCATTACTATGTGGACATACTATTTATATAAAATTTCATTAAAATTAAACTATTATCATATAAATTACATAATATAAACAATATTTAAATGATAAATATTTTTAAAAACTGAATTTCCACTCAAATAATTTTGAAATAAAATATTCATTATTTTTCATTACATTTTCTAATTTCATATGAATGTCATAGTCCAATTGTAGTTTTATTCTTTTTATGTGAGTGGTATTTCTATATTTACACTTATTTCTTTTAAGGATATTTGTGAATAAAATTATTTAATTTAACCTAATTTTAAAATAATATCATGTTTTGACTGTAGAGTGACTGAATAGTATTGACAACAATGTTATTAAAAGTAAATAACCGTATTAAATTTAACCATATAAAATAAAATTTCTAAGGTTCATTTTATAATTTATTACCATTTATAAGTATATTCAACCCCCCAATTTCTGTATTAATATCTACCATTTTACCTATCGAAGATAGATCATATACAACCTTTTCAAAAACATTACCGATAATTATCCTAAAAAACATATTTTGTAATATTAAACAAAAAACTCCTAAAATCCAATGAGAAGACTAATAGTTTAAAAAATGATGGAAATAATATAACAAATAAATTATAAAAGATCTAATAAATATGAAACTAGATCTAATAGTAAAAATGGACATGAAAATTCAATAGTTTAGTGGATATTATAATTGTTATTCGGACCCGAGGTAAGAATTCTCAACCAATTTCTCAGTGTTTCATGTAATTTTTCTTTATTAATAATATTTTATTCTAATCCAAAGAAATAATTTCCTAAATTAATTAAATATATAAGAATCTAGTGATAATAATAAAAATTAACATGACTGTTTTGGAGTATAAAAGAAATTGTAAATCTTATCAAGACTCAACATAAGGGTTCTCATTCATGTACTTATTATCTCATGTAATCCTTATATATAAAGTATAATTTACTATAAGGCTCAATTCTAAATTTTTAAATTAATACTTTATTATTTTACAATTAAGTTTGTTTTAATAATTATCTCTTTACCCCTTATTTAAATCACACTTCCTGATAATTTTATGTGTTCTCACTTACATTTTGTATATTCTTGTGATTATGCTCCATATCAATCTCTTCCAATATATTGATTATATCCCTTTCTTCAATGTCTATATTTTCATTAAAAATATTCCTAGAAAATATTATCCACTATCATTATACCTTTTCTTATATTATTCTCTTGAGTATACACCCTTCACTATATAATGTGTGAATACCATATATTTCAAAATCCAGATTGAAGTGTGTATACATAGAATGTTATTACATTCAATTGAGTAGATAATATTGATAGTCCATATATATAAAATTTAATTTCGGATAATTATTAATTACCTATGCACAATGATTTAACATTATCCTTGGGAATCATTATTTAATGAATTTTTATCCATTATTTTTCATAAGATACATGTATTGGATGAATATAGTGGAAGGTTTAGATCTGTATTATAAAAACTATATATTTATCGATAGGTCTCATGAGATAATATATCATCTGTATTAAGTATACTCCTACAAGTTTCTATATAATTTTTAGTCTTTTGGTCCTTTTATTAGGTAAAATATTATGAATTTTATCTTTTTGATGTTTATTTTTTTTATCCATGTTATTACATTATTTATATTTTTACCTCATTCATGGATTATTTATCCTTTTAATATTAACCAATTCATTGACTATTTATTCCATTCATATTATTTTCATCAAGTTGTCTAATACATAATAATAATTTATACTAGGAATTATAACACACCCATTATATTGTTTTCATACTTCCATATGAAACCCTGGGGATTACTACAAGATATAAATCTATGAGAAATAGAGAAATAAGAAATGATATATATAATTTTATTGTGTGAATTCAGATTCATTTTAATGTTATTATAAAATATATATCAATTCTCTAGAGAATTTTTAATTTATATTCTATGAATTTTGAATATAACAAAAAAACATTGACTGTAGTTATCAGACGTTACAGCAGTTATGGTTTTATCATACCAAGATCAGTACAAAATTGGTGAAGAATAGTTAAAAAACAAATCTTGAAATATAAAATATACCACAATTCATTAGGAAATAAAAGTAATTTTTCTTTGGATTATTGATATGAAATTTTATTACATGAATACGAATTATATAATTCTGATCCAATATCATAGTGTTATTCTTGGTCTAATTGGAGTAAGACATTATTTATAGAAAATATATAATAGATAGAATGGAAAATTTGTGAATAAGAATAGTTAGTATAGAGGTTTCTCTTAAAAAAATCAACGACTCTAGTGTTGAATTTTTGGAAATTATAACTATTTTAAAGGAGTAAACTCACATTTTTTGTATTCATCAACCTTATTCCTTATAAAACTACTTCATAACTTGATTTCATTTCATAATGATGAATCCTTAATCTTTTAATGAAACCACCAATCCAATGGTAGTTGATATATAAATTATCTCAATAAAAAATTTATTAATTTATTTGTGATTTTGTAAAATTAATAGTATGGTTATGATTTTATACATTCAAAATAGAGATACATGTCAAATTTGGTTATCGATTGAAAATACCAAGAGGTAAATTTTATTTAAATTCTTTTAATTGATTGATTTTTATGCTTTATTCTTTGATAATTTTTTCCTTTTCTAGAAATAGGAATATATGAAAAATGATTTATGACGTTAGAGGAAAATAAAGAGTATGATATTTATGAATGTGAGGATGAATATATGATATCTTGGGGAAACATTTAGGATTATATATATTAAATATAGAAATAAAAAGTAAATTATTATTTGTTGGACTAGATTTATGTCTTCAAAAAGAATTAGTTTTTTAGACATTTTCCCCAACTGAGGAGTTAATGACATGCTCTATTAAGGATAAGGAGTTCTCCAAATCTCTTGTTATCGATTTAAATTTTAATTAAAAGACAGAAAATACGTGAAATATATAAATAAATTTATCATAGAATAATAATATAAGAATTGAAGATAAAATATATAATATCTCAGGGAAGAAACACGTTAGGGATTGCCCAATGGGCTTGGGTGTTTCATTAAATCAATTAGATAAAGTCGATAAATTAGATGAGAAATGTTGGGTGGTAGATTCTTAGAATGGACAATACATCAATATGAATTATTTGATATAATATTCGAATCAATATCCTAATTATCAAGGAAATATACCACAGATTGAAATGGAGGATTAAAGTTATAAATTTTTAATTATTATGATACTAAAAAATGTCGCAAATTATATAATTGAATTTTTAATGATTACGAACTCATTATTAACTTGTACATTATTTTTGTTTGGAGCTAAGAATTGTTTTATATTCTACATGTTTTTTTGAAAAAATTGAATCATACCATGTTTTATTAATTTTAAAGATCACTGTTAAAACATCAGGTGTAAATATTATTATGATAAAAAAAATACTAGGATGTTTTTATTTGATATAATAGATGTTATCTAATTGTTAAGATGATTTTTGTATTGTTGGTGGAATTTGTTATAATTTGTTGCTTGTATTTTTTTCAAAAAGTATAACACATGAATTTTTTACCAAGATAAATGGATTACAATATGTGAGGATGAAATAAAATATTAGGTATTTATATGTAAAAACATAAAATAAAATTGAGTGAAATTTCGGTTTCATTAATAAATTAACTGATTCGTATATAAAAATAATAAGATGAATAACTTTTTCTACTAATTTTTTCTATGATTTTGTTATAAAATTTCAACTACTCACATTAAAAACATAACATTTGGTAAATTTTTAATCACCCCATATATCTAGTTGAAAACCTAATAGACTAGTAATGACTAAAGGGAGTTAGTGACCAGCCGAAGCTGAGCTTGAATTTTCCATAGGCTGGTGACAAGTATTGATGGTATACTACATAGATAGATGAGGGTTATTACCCTCTAAAAGAAAATAAGGCATACAGGATAAGAAAGTTAAAAAATCCAATTCTACTTAGATATTATAAATGAAAACTCATTTAAATGCATGAAATATTCTATTAAACTAGTACAACCAAAAATAAAATGCATAATTACCAAATTGTAAACTCAGAAGTGACCATGAGAAATGAAAAACATCTAAAAAACCATGAGAAATTAATATCAAAACAGGTCACCGACATCCTCATGACATCAAGGAAAAAATTTATGTATATATTGGGTGATTTTAATTTCTATACAACGTAGGAAACTCTAAGGATCTTCTGCTAAAAAAGATGATCAAATAATATTAAATCTTCGTGAACAATGAGTGAAACTAAATCATCAACTAAATTGGTATACTAAATTCATTACCTCACTGTGGATATATCTCACCAAGTAACACATACAAGAGATCATATTGTATAGAAATCAGAACAATGGTACTATAAAACTTCTTCTTTGTTATTTTTCTACTTTTCCACTACGTTGTGCATCCTAAGTCATTTATCAGTTAAAGAACCCTGCTTGAACACACCTGAGACAAGTATCTCAATATTCCCCCTGTGAATGAAATCATGTCACCATCCTATCCCACATATAGATATAGTGTCCAAAATATTTTTGGGAGCCTCCATATCCAATATTACTTTTTTCATTTGTTGGGTATTTTACCTCAAGTCATCATAACCCATACACTGAGTATGTACCTCGAGCCAACATAGCCCACATATGTCATACCAATAATTATAATTTGCAAACTATATCTAGATAAACATCTGTGTGAAATAAAATCAATCCATTATAGACCTCTATACAAAAAATATAGTTAAACTAACCACCATGCATACCAGGACATAATACTAATAGGAGACGATAGTTTGGAAAGAGGGGGTAATTATCCATGCATCCCTCTAAACAATTTTTTTTGGGAAACACCATCCTAATGTTCATTGGGTTTCAGTATCCCTATCAGAATGGAAGGGGTATCATATGATATAAATAACATATAGTACCTTATATATACTATAACCAAACTATTGGAATTAATGTAGTCTTAAGATCAAATCCAATAATCATCACTTGAACACCTAGATTCCATGGCTAATATATAGACACCCTATTGGAAAATAATAATATTTGTAAAGAGTAAATTATTTTTTTCCATTTAAAATTTCACATCACATTAGTAAATTCATTATATATTGATTAACATTATTACGTTTAAAACTATCTAACAATCATAGAAAATTCCATACCCTTAGAGAATAACACATCTGAGTCCACTATATCCTAAGATTAAGATCCATTCAATTCTAATAAGAACAAAACCCTTTTGTTAATACATTAGTTATTATTTTATCATTCCATAAATACAAGTACTGTTTGAACCATCATAATCTACCATAGAATAAATTCATAAACAACCATAAATAGCTGCCACAAGAATTAGGGAAAGTAGTGCTTGTAAAAAAAACAACGGAAATATATATTTTAATTATATTAAACCAGATAGGATCCTGGATTAATCATAAAAATAGGTAAACCTAGATTCAACACATTCCATAAAAATAAGATCCATCCTATACACTATAAATCGTATCACCATGAATCAAGTCATCACATGAATCTACAACTTCAAAAAAAACCCTAGCCTCTCTACCCATATATCATGGAATCATCTTCCATACAAGGCTCAAATATCATTGATTACCAAGGATCACTCCCATAAAACAACAAATTAGGCCTTAAAAATGATATTTCCAATGGGTCACATATTCCCTAAAGGGGCATTCAAATATCGCATGAAAACATGCTCACTCCACCCTACCACATAAAGAATTTGGACGTCATAATAAACTAGCTAACATAGCCCTAGAAATATAACATTATCCAATTTTAATTTTAATTCCATATTGAATTAACTAATTCATTTGTAATAATTTATTACATTTAGTAACCAACAAAATCCACTTTAATATGCTATTAAATTATTAAAACTTTATATCTAACAAAAAATTTAGTTTTAATAAACTATGATAATAAATAATATCATTTGACATTATTTTTATTATTATCCCAAAATATCATTACAAATTAATATTCTTTATCCAAATATAATAAAAATGGATGAATAAAATAATTAAACATATTGTTTTCATCAATTTTATTATCTTCAAATAATAACTATCAATGGATTCCTTAAACTTACTTATTTAAATTTTATAAAAATATAAAGAACTTGATTTTAAATCATTAACCATTTCCCATAAAAATAACATTATAATCCAATAACAGAATCTTATAAGAAAATAATAACAAAGATATAACATTATCTTGTAATTCTAGAAGAAAATATTTAATATAGTGGAGAAACATGTGATCCATAACAATAAACCAAACACATTTATTAATCTAGTTTAATATTTATTATCATTAATTCGATCACCATACAATAGGATAAATCCTGATAAATTTAGACTTCCACATAACAAAAAATGGTTAAGAAGTGAATACCTTACCTTAACAAGAACATTTTTTAAAACTAGAAAGAACAACAACATAGATATATGAGTACCTCTCCCAAAAATAAAGTTATTCCCATCCAAGAATACAGTGACACAACCACCCCAAAAATGTAAAAATAAACTAAAACAAAAAGATGTAGATAAAATTAAATAACATTGACTAATTTATTTTGAGGAAATAAGTCAAAATAAAGAAGAAAAAATAGAATATAGGCAAAAATCCCATTGGATAACCACATATTGGTCACATGAATATGGAGATTGAATCAAATCAAAAAGGGGATGGAAATTCTCTCAAAAAAATGAATAAAATGAATCTAACAGTTGAAATTATGAATTATAACAGTAGAAAATAATTATGAACACGGTTAGAGAAAATTAAGCAATTATGGATACAAATAATATGATAATGAATAAAATGAATCTAAAAATTGAATTTATTTGACTGGATGAGTGTATATCATCATTAAGCCTCCAAAATTTAAAAATGGGTATATTTAGTTCCAATTTCAATTGATGAAAAAATTTATATTATATTATTTAATGTTAATGTAAAAAATTTCAATTTCATACTTTTACTAACAATAATATTTTCTAATAGTGATAAAAACAAATTATGTTTGGGTATAAATAGTAATTTTAAATATAATTTATTTTTTCATTATGGAGATTTATTTATAATTTTTATTGTTGAATTAATTAACTTAAATTCTTACGCAATACTGACATAATATTTATTCAATTAACAAACAATTAAAATTAATGATATTAATCAAGATAAAATTAATATAAATAGATATAATTATTACTATATATTTTTCTTATAGATAAATTTAACATTTCATTTATTTTTGAATGGTTTAGATATGAAATCATTTTTTCATGTTGTATTCAAAGTCAATTAAAATGAATAGTTCCAAAAGTGACATTAATGATATTTTATAATAAATAATGTTCTATCTAATGATTTTAAATTCCTAAAAATATTATCTTTATCCATTTGTACGATATGTAGTTCATAAAAGCATCCATGGTGCATTTATATTCCATTTATCCTTGTATATTATTGTTATTACCTACCTTATAGTAAAAAAACATTGACATTATGGTAAGTGTCAAATTGGATAACATTGGATGTGGGATTAAACCCAATCGATGAGGGAGAAAAAATCAACTAAATTCTCCAAATTTTTATGGGATGAGGGTATATAGACTCATAATCCTCTTAGATTCCAATTATATCAATTTTGTTCCATTTTAATATGAAAATTACTTTATATTAATTTAATACTTTATGAAATTGAATGAATAAATATCCCCTACCATATAAATGGGTACCTCCTCTTGACTATCTTCAAAAAACAAAAATAATTTTGAAAAAGGAATTACTACCCAAATTTCATCCCTATATCCCCTCCTATGTCTTAGAGCCCATGTTTTTATCATAAAATGATCATATGAAATATTTTTCTATAAAGCATAGGATGATGATTGAATAATATGTAGAGTCCTTAAATAAGATTTTTTGTTCTATTTATTCATCTATATATTTCACCCCATTTTAAAAAAAATTCTATAATAACACACACACACACACACACACATATATTTTATATTTTTATGTTAATTTCGTAATTTAAATACATATCATTTTCTATAAAATGTGAAACAAAAACATCATTTATATGTACAAAAAAAATAGTATCATGAACCAATATAATTCATTTTCCATCACCACCTATCACGGTTATTTATAATGATATATTTAAAGTATATATCTGATATTAATGAACTATTTATCATTATATATAATTTATATAATATCTATTTCATACTGTTCCATTCAGTAAAACAAGATGACGTCATTTATGTGTATATGTAGACTACCTCCTCCACAAAGTGGTGTGATTCATTTTTCTTCACCATGTCACTTTGATGATAAATATAAATGGATTTAAAAGAACAATATTTTTTTAATGATATAATTATTATTTAATAAAAAAAGTATTATTTATTTTTCTTACCGTCCTGATCATTGAAATAAAAAAAATGTTACTCATGCGTATATACGACCTACTGTCTGCATGATCGTATAAAATTTCCTGTATCAAAAAATCATTATTATATTGGTTTTTATGTATAATTAATATTGAAAAAATGATTATATTTTCCTAATTTTTATTTTCATGATGTTGGAACAATGACCTCTTTGACTATAGTCATCCAGCTGAAGTCATTTTGGCTTCTGAGAATAATATCACCAAAAAACAAGACATCAACATAATTGATTAGGTAATTACATATTATAGGGTATTAAATAAAATAAAAGATTTAAATAACTTTATAATGGTAATTAAAAAAGTATATAATATAAATAATTTTATTATTAAACAAGATGTGGAAAGTATGTAATGAAACAGATTCAAGGTAATATAATTTCTTTTACAAATCATCTTTTAATATTTCCCTTCCAAATATTTTTCTTCCAAGTCCACTACTTCCTAAAAAGTATAATTTCTACTTAAATGGTTTCAAAAGTAATTTTTTTTTATAATTTAATGTAATTAAAATGTTATATAATGGGATTTTTATGGTTTTCAAAAAGGTGCACATTAAAATAATGATATCATTTTAAATTAATTAATGATTAATTTTTAATGTATTTCTCTCCCATTTAAATATTATTCAAATTTTGTATAGATGTATTTATAAAATAATTTATGAATTATAAAGTACATTTTATTTTAATTTTTATCTTCTTTATAAATTTTTAAAAAGAATATTTTTACTTATTTCTTATGCAACATTAAAAAATATAATGAACTATTTTAACATATTTGACATCAAAAAATATTTCCTCCACAATAACAATTATTTTATTTTTGTATTACATTATATATTTTTTTGTTTTATTCAAAGAAAAACCTTTAATCACTTTGTTATAGGAATCATATTTTTGAAATTTTAGTTTTTAATGAAATGGATATATTAATATCTGATAATGAATTCATATGAGTAAAAAAGAATATTTTCATTATAGATTTCATTTTTTAATGATTATATTTTTTTCTGGGGGATTATTTATGATGATATGTGGTTTTATTATAAACTAATGATAAGAGGGTCCATGATATTCTTATAATTAATTGAGAAAGACTTATGTTTGATATTGGCTGTGCGGGTTATTCCAATTGCAACCATGAAGGTAAACTGATTTGTAACAGGGAAAGAAATTTCATTTATAACCATGAATATTTTTCCATATATAACCATGAAGGTTAATAAATTTGTAATGGTGATATGAAATTGAATCCTCAAGTTACCTATATTATTTAATTATTATTTCTCTGGGTTTTATGGTTATCTTAATATTTATTAAGGTAAAAAATGAGTTTATGTAGAAGGAAACATATTTGATTCATATTAATGGTGTAAATTATATCCCTGTGAAAATGATTTCTAGAATTTTTAAGGATTGAATGGAAACCATTATGATTTTGAATTTTTTGTAAATATTTCATTCTAATTTTTTTATTAAATTCTTTGTATGGAGAAGTTTATCTCTTAGGTTAGAAAATTTATATTTGACATGAATGTTTATTTTTTAAAAAAGGAAAATATTTTAAATTGTTGATACATTAAGAAATCTATAAATTAATCTTATATATACATTCATGATATTCTTGTGTTCATACCACATTTTAAAATGTTTTTCATAGGTTATTAAGGTTGTGTTTGGATAAGGATGAGGTCATGATAAAAATTCTCTAGATGAAGAAAGAATATAAATTTTTTTATATCAGAGAAGTTTTTTGTGTTAAAATTTGATACTATCTGTGTGTGTTTAATTTTTCATGTAATATTTATTATTATAAGAGTGATGAACTAATTTATTAAATATCAGAAATGTAAAATATATTTGGGAATGGATGAAAAAAAAATTGTCTACATATACACTAGAATATATATTATTTTTGGTTGGGGTTCTTATAGTTGGTATTAGAGGAGGGTTTTGATAACATTAAAGGATACGATAATATTTGTAAATACCTATATGGGATTTTACATTATATTAACTGTGTTATAGAATTTGAATATTACAATTTTGATTCCTTTAAATTATGTGTATTTATAATGGTTTGCCACATAATAAATGGGGAAACTATTGTGAGAATGAATTAAGAGGACAATTTCATTATAAATTAGAAAGCCAAAATGTTTATAATTTTGTTACAAAAATTTCTTGTTTTAATATTTAACTTGATTAAAATTACAAATTGCGATGGGGTCAATGGTAGAGAACAAACAGATCTACCACAAAGAAACATGTCAACAATGGATAATTTTAAAAGAAAAACCCCTACAACCTATGATGGATATTTTAAACCAATGGTTATTGAGGTATTGATATAATATCTGGAATATATAACTTAAGTCATGGTTTATTCATAGCATAAAAATTTATCTCTAGTTGTTTAACTTTATGAAGGTGAATACAATCAACAAGAGAGAATTATTAAAAAAATATATAATGAACCAATATTGTATCAATGGAATTCCTTTATTATAACTATTTACTTTCATATCATCACATTATATTATATATAGAATATAATAAAAATATTAAAAATGAATAATTTGTGAAAATAAAGGTATCTCTAGAAGTTAGGTAACAGATACCGATGAAATAATAACTTTACAATTAGAATAGTAATGTGACCCTTATGAATTGTAAATCATAAAATGTAATAAAAACTTCACCAATGAAAGTATAAATAAAATTTATCCATTTTATTAGGGTCAACATGATATAATTTTACCATAGTATAGATAAATAAATATATAAAAAATTATTAATTAATTGTTGGTATTTTTGTTAGTCAAGTATTTTTAATTAAAATTTTATGATTAATTTAATAAATTAAGATAATATTTATATTGATAACATTTATTCATAATATAATATTTTAATGTATTATAATTATAATTTAATTTTCTATTACATAAATTATATTTTAAAAGTGTGAAAAGAGAAGTTTTAATTTTAAAATTTGTATTTTTAAAATAAATTATGATTTATAAAAATGTATTTTATCATATATAGAAAATTTTTATTAAAAAAATTTCGTACATTTTATAATTCTATATTTCAAAAAATTGTTACTGTGATTTTTTTTCAGTTTTTTCTGAAATACTTGAATTTTTGGTGAATAATAAAATACCGTAATTTATTATATATATAAATTATAAGCTAAACCCACTATTCATTGAGTCATGGATGATGTAATCTACTTTGATTCAAAATCAAATCTTCTAATAACTATTTTTACTCTCTATAATCATCAATATATCTTTTCATGACCAAAATAATAAAATAATAAATTAGATAATGGGAAAACACTCCTCTCCACCACTATAAATATGGCCCCCCACAACCTCTTCTACGCAATCCTATCAAGACTTGTTTCTTGTTAAAATTATTCAAAAATATCTTTACAAGGTCCTACCCTACTTATCGGTGCTTTTAGTCTCATCAAAAGACCAAACTACTTTCCTAAGGAATCTTTGAAGTGGGATAAATTCCAAAGGTAAATTCATCCTTTTGATTCTTTTATTTTATTTTCAAGTTCCTTTATTTTATTTTTCTTTCCTAAAATCCCCTCATCCAAATGGTATGATAACTCAAATATCTTATAGATAATTTTATTTTATTATTCTAATGTAATAATTCATCTTCAATTCTCGTTCCCCCGCCCCCCTTTATACTAAAAATGAAAACATCATCCGAGAAGTATAAATTTATCACATTTAAGTGCGAAGAAATTTACAATTAACATTACCTTATTCAAGGGATGGTAATGAGACCGTTTTATGGATGATCTAGACAAAATAATATATATTATATCTTTTTTATGGTTATGGAATCTTTTTGTATTCACAATATTAATTTAGAACACCTAATGAAATTATTGTGATTGGAAAACTGCAAAATTTAACCCAAATGATTATAATTAAAATTTTATATAATGATTCATAATTATAGCATCCCGCCTTTTTATAACATAACTTTCATTACATTACACAAAACTGAGGATCTTTAAGGTCTAGTGTCTTGGAAACCAGGAACATAATACATGAAAACAATATAAAACATTATTCTTAAACACTTGAAAGCCGTCTCCTTAAGTTCATTCTAGGTTCATTACTGCATCTAATAACCTGGGGACATACATCAAAAGAAAGGGTGAGCAGAAGGCCCAGTAAGGGAAACAAGTGGAACATTTTACATGTAAACTTGATATACTTCAATAAGGACATGAAAAGAACTTTAAGGCATGAGAAATAAATCATGATGCATTTCATAATAAAAATAACATTTTTCATAACTTGAAGATGTGGCTACATCATTTAACATATACAATCATGAACATATCACCAAGGTCCATCCCCAAGGTGTCATTTGAAAATTACCAAGGTTATTCACCAAGGTATCGTGAAAATTGTAATCTCTAGTGGTTACATCATTACCCAATGCATTGGAGCGCTATCAGGGCGCACCCTTAAATTTGCCTTTATTATCATTTGAGCCACATATATCATCATCAAACATTTCATAAATAACCCACATATCATAAAATATATGGGTTTCATTTCATAATCATAACGTTTTAAAAACTACTTTAAAGACATGATCTTTACGTCACTTTAAACCCACGGAAAGGGAAAGCGGGTCTCATGTATGTAAATCCCAGAATTTAAAATAGAACATTTTGATATATATGTGAATACCCTTGTAGAAATAAGAGCTTTGAGTATTCACTTTATAACATAAAATAATTTTTGAGAAAAGAGAGAGGCATTTTGAGGGGAAAATTCTGCAGCATAACGGCTAAGTTTCGGGGTTTTAGAAAACATTGAAATGAGAGGGGACATGGGTCACCCACTCATAAATGATCCATAAAACAGTAGGGTGAAAGAATAATAAGGAAATATGGACATGTTAATGAAATTTTAGGGACATACCATTTGAAATGAAAAACATGGAAGGAAAAAGTTTAGATTTCTCTTATGAAAATTCAGCAGCCTTACGGCGTCACTTAACTTCAAAAGAAAATGATTTGACAAGATAAAATAGGGTCCCACATCATATGATCATAAGAGATCAGTATGATAGATATAGAGATAATTCCCCAACATAACAAAAAGGAACTTGAAAGAATTTACATGAAGGTAGAACTTCAAAACGAGAAGGGTGAAGAACCACTTAAAAATTCGGCAGCCTAACGGCGCCACTTAAAACATCAAAATACTGAATTGAAGAGATCAAATGGGGTCTCTCATCATATGAACATAAGAGTCCAGTATGATATATATAGAGATCATACCCCAATATAACAAAAATGAACTTGAAATAATTGTCATGAAAGTAGAACTTCAAAACGAGAAGGGTGAAGAACCACTAAAAAAATTCGGCAGCCTAACGGCGCCACTTAAAACGTCAAAATACTGAATTGAAGAGATCAAATGGGGTCTCTCATCATATGAACATAAGAGTCCAGTATGATATATATAGAGATCATACCCCAATATAACAAAAAGGAACATGAAAGACTTGAATGAAAATAGAACTTGAAAACGAGGAAGGTGAAAGAATCCCTTAAAAATTCGGCAGCCTAACGGCGCCACTTAAACATTATTAAAACGAATTGATGAGAGCAAGGGGGGTCTCTCATAATATGAACATGAAATAGGCAGTAGGATGAATATAAAATAACATCCTTCAACATAAGAACATGGAGTATAAAAGAAAAGACATAAAAGAGATTACTTGAAAAGAAAGAGAGAGGTCGGATCCCTTACCTTAAAATGTAACTCTTAAACCTCAAAGGTTGGGACCTTGAGGGCTTGGGGGCACCTTGGGAGGACTCCTTGGGAGGTAATGAGACCAGAAATTCGTTGGGAATGAGTGGTGAGTCGAATGGATGAGAGGAGGGCTTGGTATTTATAGGGAATGTGAGGGGACAAGGCATTAATGGCCAAGGGACACCTCACATGTGCTTTTCTCAAACCCATGTGCTCTCCCTTGTCATTTATCATGGAGTTAGGCCACATGGGGCCCCCAAAACAATAATTCATCACCCTTGGCCACAAACCCTCAAAATATCTCATGACATCATCATGCCACCGTTATGATGTCATTAAACATACCGAAACCCTAAAACTGTATTTTTACTATTCACTGAAAATTCAACTTTCTCAGAAAAATCCCAAAATTTCACATTAACCAAATATCAATGATCTGATTTCAAAAATGAAATTTATTTTATAAAAATAATTTTCTAAATATTTTTAATTTAATTTTTAAATAAAAACACTATTCATCGAAAATTCATTTTTTTCAGAAAAAACCCCAAAAATTACCATAACATAATATCGATGCTCTGAGTTCAAAAATAAAGTCATTTTTATAAAAATAATTTTCTAATTATTTTTAATTAAATTTTTAATTAAAAAACACTATTCATCCGAAAAAACTAATACTTGAATAATAATTTATGAAACCGTTATTTAACCATTTTATTGAATCACATTACTTAATCAAAGTGCCTAGATTATTTTAAAACTTTCTTTAAGTGAGATTACTAATCCATTTGGTCATACTACTAATCCTAATCATAAAATCACTATTCATAATTTACTATTCATCAAAAATCAAGTTGATCTTATTAGACTCTAAATTTAGTACTGAACATAATTGCAGAAGACCATTTTTTGAAAATCATTACACATTTTTAATTATTTAGGGTTTACATAAACATATTTAAAATAACCATTTTCTAAAATTCATCAAAAATATGCATACTATATTTATCCGGTCATTTCAAAATTCATAAACTTCATCATAAGAAGAAATCCCAATTTTTATTTAAAACAAGGATTACACAAGGTAGTTACGGTCTCGTTACATAACCCCTTATAATACCAGCATAGGACCTAAGAGTAAGGTGTGCTAGGGTGATAGAAGCTTGGGGCGGCTCAGTCAATATTGCCCGAGTAGTAATTTCTATCAGTTTGAACTTCTCACGAAGGTCATTTCGTTCCAGCTTCACATGATGAAGTTCGGCTTGGATTTGATCCAGAGCAAAGCCCAGTGGTGCTACCTCCTTCCCAAGCTCTGTTAGATGGGTTTCGATCGGTCCAAGACTACTAGGTGAGGCCATCGAATCTTCTTTCTATAATAATTAACCAAGATTACTTATATTTAGAGACAATAATCAAAACATTTTGTTCACAGCGGTCATGTTGACCGATGGTTATATAATAGTCAAAACCCACTGATCTCATTTTAATTATAATCATGTTTATCAAATAAATCATTTTTTTGAGTATAACAATAACACATAAAATTAGGAAACAATATTTATTTAAAAAAATTTGGGTCGTTACAATCTTCCCCCCTTAAGAAATTGCATCCTCGCAATTTTAAAATTGGGTCTTGAAATTTCATTGAAAGTCCCACATCGGAAAAGGAGTCAGTAAAACTATTACTTTAAAATAAAGAAAGGGAAGTACAAAGGTCACCCGAGTTAACCCACACTAGGGTTCCATGTAGGAAAACATGGACATGGAGGAAAAAACAAAGGGTCAAGTTCTAAGGGAGAGTGATAGAGAACATGATTAGGAGAAAGTTAACCATGAGAAAATCCCAAACTTATGATGCGTGTAAACGGTCTTTGATTACCTAGTAGGAAACGTAAACCAACAACATTTTTGTTTTACGTTTCTTTTCATAATTTTGAGGATTTCAATTACTACATAGAACAAAAACATAAGAAAATATACCTACCTTCAAGTAAAGTTTCATCTTTTAACAAGTCCCTACCAACACTAATCATTTCTCCAAATGATGAGAATTCAAAAACACTTGGTCTCATAAAATCACAAGAATCATCTTCTATATAATCACATAATCTACAATAGATTGACTATCTATTTCTTCTATCTTAAAACATTATCCCAAAAACAGAAAAGTTAAGGTAAAACAACTCTTCAAAAAGAAAGAATCCCATAGGAATGGAAACTACTTTTAAATCATCAAAGTTCCATGGTACTACCCAAAGTTCATCATAGACCATTCCATAAATAACGGTCCTTAAAATTCCTCAAAACAAACCAAACTAACATTGAAACCCAAATACAATAAGGATTTGATAACATAGTCTTCCAAAACAACTTCATTGTTTATCTCCAGACAACATCAACCACTCCTAACATCTTATAAAAAAGTAGCTAACCTAAACATATTTTACCCAAGATAGGTTAGTCATTCCCATAAGTAACCTAAATTACTATAAGTTCACCTTAAATTCATCGATTCTTCAAAATATAAGTCAACCTTACTCCTCAATGAAAATACCGTAGTAATCTATTTACCTCGATCAAATATGGTTCCCAAAATAATGAACGTCTTCCAAAATAATAATTATATTTTAATCCCCTAATCATCCCTGTCATATTAATACTTAATCGTCGCATTTCCTATCACATTGGTTGTCGGAACATGTTCTTCCATTTCCCACCATTAACTAAGAAGAGAAAGCATAATTAGGGGCTTAAGTACTTAGCTAATAATCATGAAAAGGAACTGAAAGCATATAAGGATAACTTGTATATGAAAGGTATACCCTAACTTGTGATATCCTAGGTTCCCATCTAGGTTATGAATGATCATATATTCTTATGTGAACCTTTATTTTATTTTATCTTTGTTCCTTTAACAATGGTTCATACCAAGCTTATGAATTAACCAAAGCATATCCCCCGGGAGTGTCGTAACCAAGAGTGCAGCAAGGCCCGTTGTCGTGTACCAGTTCCCGTTCGAGTCTAGCTCAAAGCGGTGTTTTCGGGTTTTACGCCTATGTACATCTGTGCCAGAGCCACCTCTACCTGCTCGTATCCAGACAGGGATGTATTTTCTTGGCAACCCCTTACTCAATACTCACCAAAATACCAGGAAGATTTCCTATATTAAACTTTTCTATAGGGTTCCTCCTAGAGTTTTCATATCCTAATTTCCACAAATAACTAAGCCATCCTTTGATACCAACTATAGAATCCCGCCTTTTTATAACATAACTTTCATTACATTACACAAAACTGAGGATCTTTAAGGTCTAGTGTCTTGGAAACCAGGAACATAATACATGAAAACAATATAAAACATTATTCTTAAACACTTGAAAGCCGTCTCCTTAAGTTCATTCTAGGTTCATTACTGCATCTCATAACCTGGGGACATACATCAAAAGAAAGGGTGAGCAGAAGGCCCAGTAAGGGAAACAAGAGGAACATTTTACATGTAAACTTGATATACTTCAATAAGGACATGAAAAGAACTTTAAGGCATGAGAAATAAATCATGATGCATTTCATAATAAAAATAACATTTTTCATAACTTGAAGATGTGGCTACATCATTTAACATAGACAATCATGAACATATCACCAAGGTCCATCCCCAAGGTGTCATTTGAAAATTACCAAGGTTATTCACCAAGGTATCGTGAAAATTGTAATCTCTAGTGGTTACATCATTACCCAATGCATTGGAGCGCTATCAGGGCGCACCCTTAAATTTGCCTTTATTATCATGTGAGCCACATATATCATCATCAAACATTTCATAAATAACCCACATAGCATAAAATAGATGGGTTTCATTTCATAATCATAACGTTTTAAAAACTGCTTTAAAGACATGATCTTTACGTCACTTTAAACCCACGGAAAGGGAAAGTGGGTCTCATGTATGTAAATCCCAGAATTTAAAATGGAACATTTTGATATATATGTGAATACCCTTGTATAAATAAGAGCTTTGAGTATTCACTTTATAACATAAAATAATTTTTGAGAAAAGAGAGAGGCATTTTGAGGGGAAAATTCTGCAGCATAACGGCTAAGTTTCGGGGTTTTAGAAAACATTGAAATGAGAGGGGACATGGGTCACCCACTCATAAATGATCCATAAAACAGTAGGGTGAAAGAATAAGAAGGACATATGGACATGGTAATGAAATTTTAGGGACATACCATTTGAAATGAAAAACATGGAAGGAAAAAGTTTAGATTTCTCTTATGAAAATTCAGCAGCCTTACGGCGTCACTTAACTTCAAAAGAAAATGATTTGACAAGATCAAATAGGGTCCCTCATAATATGATCATAAGAGATCAGTATGATAGATATAGAGATAATTCCCCAACATAACAAAAAGGAACATGAAAGAATTTACATGAAGGTAGAACATCAAAACGAGAAGGGTGAAGAACCACTTAAAAATTCGGCAGCCTAACGGCGCCACTTAAAACATCAAAATACTGAATTGAAGAGATCAAATGGGGTCTCTCATCATATGAACAGAAGAGTCCATTATGATATATATAGAGATCATACCCCAATATAACAAAAATGAACTTGAAATAATTGTCATGAAAGTAGAACTTCAAAACGAGAAGGGTGAAGAACCACTAAAAAAATTCGGCAGCCTAACGACGCCACTTAAAACGTCAAAATACTGAATTGAAGAGATCAAATGGGGTCTCTCATAATATGAAAATAAGAGTCCAGTATTATATATATAGAGATCATACCCCAATATAACAAAAAGGAACATGAAAGACTTGAATGAAAATAGAACTTGAAAACGAGGAAGGTGAAAGAATCCATTAAAAATTCGGCAGCCTAACGGCGCCACTTAAACATTCATAAAACGAATTGATGAGAGCAAGGGGGGTCTCTCATCATATGAACATGAAATAGGCAGTAGGATTAATATAAAAGAACATCCTCCAACATAAGAACATGGAGTATAAAAGAAAAGACATAAAAGAGATTACTTGAAAAGAAAGAGAGAGGTCGGATCCCTTACCTTAAAATGTAACTCTTAAACCTCAAAGGTTGGGACCTTGAGGGCTTGGGGGCACCTTGGGAGGACTCCTTGGGAGGTAATGAGACCGGAAATTCGTTGGGAATGAGTGGGGAGTCGAATGGATGAGAGGAGGGCTTGGTATTTATAGGGAAAGTGAGGGGACAAGGCATTAATGGCCAAGGGACACCTCACATGTGCTTTTCTCAAACCCATGTGCTCTCCCTTGTCATTTATCATGGAGTTAGGCCACATGGGCCCCCCAAAACAATAATTCATCACCCTTGGCCGGCAAACCCTCAAACGATCTCATGACATCATCATGACACCGTTATGATGTCATTAAACATATCGAAACCCTAAAATGTATTTTTACTATTCACTGAAAATTCAACTTTCTCAGAAAAATCCCAAAATTTTACATTAACCAAATATCAATGATCTGATTTCAAAAATGAAATTTATTTTATAAAAATAATTTTCTAAATATTTTTAATTTAATTTATAAATAAAAACACTATTCATCGAAAATTCATTTTTTTCAGAAAAAACCCCAAAAATTACCATAACATAATATCGATGCTCTGAGTTCAAAAATAAAGTCATTTTTATAAAAATAATTTTCTAATTATTTTTAATTAAATTTTTAATTAAAAAACACTATTCATCCGAAAAAACTAATACTTGAATAATAATTTATGAAACCGTTATTTAACCATTTTATTGAATCACATTACTTAATCAAAGTGCCTAGATTATTTTAAAACTTTCTTTAAGTGAGATTACTAATCCATTTGGTCATATTACTAATCCTAATCATAAAATCACTATTCATAATTTACTATTCATCAAAAATCAAGTTGATCTTATTAGACTCTAAATTTAGTACCGAACATAATTGCAGAAGACCATTTTTTGAAAATCATTACACATTTTTAATTATTTAGGGTTTACATAAACATATTTAAAATATCCTTTTTCTAAAATTCATCAAAAATATGCATACTATATTTATCCGGTCATTTCAAAATTCATAAACTTCATCATAAGAAGAAATCCCAATTTTTATTTAAAACAAGGATTACACAAGGTAGTTACGGTCTCGTTACATAACCCCTTATAATACCAGCATAGGACCTATGAGTAAGGTGTGCTAGGGTGATAGAAGCTTGGGGCGGCTCAGTCAACATTGCCCGAGTAGTAATTTCTATCAGTTTGAACTTCTCACGAAGGTGATTTTGTTCCAGCTTCACATGATGAAGTTCGGCTTGGATTTGATCCAGAGCAAAGCCCAGTGGTGCTACCTCCTTCCCAAGCTCTGTTAGATGGGCTTCGATCGGTCCAAGACTACTAGGTGAGGCCATCGAATCTTCTTTCTATAATAATTAACCAAGATTACTTATATTTAGAGATAATAATCAAAACATTTTGTTCACAGCGGTCATGTTGACCGATGGTTATATAATAGTCAAAACCCACTGATCTCATTTTAATTATAATAATGTTTATCAAATAAAACATTTTTTTTGAGTATAACAATAACACATAAAATTAGGAAACAATATTTATTTAAAAAATTTCGGGTCGTTACAATAGTAATGTCAAAAAACCACATTATATAATATAAATATTTCTACAGAATGATCATTAGTAACCTAATGTTTCAATTTTGGATAAGTAACCTCACTTTACATGACCATTCATACATGTATGATGTAAACTGATTATGAAAACCAAGGGAACCCAATGACCCCATGAAATAAATTTGAGTATATTAATCCATGAAAAAGACCCTAAATGAACACAATTAAATTATAATAAATCTGATTAATGTAAAATAGGTTCTGGAATTTTTAATTAATGAATCCATTTTTGTAAACGGTGATGCAATGGACAAAAGGCAAAAGAAAAAAATGTTATTAAGGATAAGAAAAAGATACAATATATGAAAAGTGTATTTTGTGACAATTTATTTTATACAAAGGTGTAATATCTATTGGAAAGTTATCCAACCACATTATTCTATTTTCAACTACTTTTTTGGAAAGACCATCAACCACTGTGTTTGCTTCGTGATAAGTGTGAGTGATAGAATGATTTCACTTTGAGAGGCGTTGGAGACAGTCTATCCATTTGGAAGTGAGAGGCCAAAAAATGTGCAAGATGACATGCTGGAGGGATTTCATGATGGTGTTGGAGTCTCTTTATATCAATATTTTTTTTTCTAATCACGGTGGTTTACAAGATCAACTATTATAATAATGTTATACATCTCAGCTTCTAAAAATTTAGGTATATCCATAAGTAACATAATAGAATCCAAGGACCTTTCCATTGCGATATCTAAACACTACATCATAACCCAATGTTCTCATGTTTCCTTTTTAAGCACCTTACACAATAATATTTATCTATCCATTGACCGGTTCTTGCAAAAAAAACTTCCAAAAAACCATCTGGTTAGTTGAATTTTCATTGAATTCCTAGACGGTGAACAATCATAAGATCTTTGATAGAGTTTTGGAAGTTGCAAATTTTGATCATGCCAGATTATTTTATTACGATTAAAAAATGAAGATAATTTGATTATCTAGGACATTAATATCAAGTGAAGTACACCTTCAGAAATAAGGTAAGGGATTCCACCAGAACATTCATTATTCATTCAGGATATACACTCTATCTCTTTATCAAAATTAATTTCAATGTTTTTATGTGAATATTCTAAATGTTTTTTATATGTTCTTAGATCATGTATCAAGATCCATTCTACCTTCTTTTTTGGTGATTTAAATGTTTTTTAAAAGGTTCCCTTCTCAATTTTTCCAGATAAACAAGCCCGATTTATGGGAAGTTACCAAATTCATGCCAAATTTAAGTGCACTCTATAATATGTTTTGATCCACTATATATTTTCTAAAATATGTCTTTTTTTGTGAAAAATGTGTTTGTTCACTTCTTTTTTTATATAAAATATTTTTCTACAAGATGTTTTAAATGAACTTTCTTATTTTTCATAATGCGCACTAAAATATTTTTATTATAAAGATTCATAAATACACTTTTTTAAATGTTATTAATTTAGTTTAACATCATTTATTAGGATCTAGGACAATTTTACATTATGAATGTCCATGTTTGTTTTAAATCCATTATTTCATGGAAACTTTTATGATATGCCCATTTTTAATGCCATATGACATGAGTATGATACACATTTATTTCTTTGGGTAACCTTTATATTATGTTTTATTACCTATGTATGATTATTTATGTGGAAGGAAAATTCATGAACACGTTTTGATGGGTAGACCTAGATAACACTCTAATTCATTGGATAAAGTTTAGTCTCATGAGATGATTTGTGAAACTATCGTGGTTATTATCCTTGACTCAATCTCCATGTGAAACAATATTGATTTTTATCCTAGACATGTACTCCTCTATGTGAAATGAGCCTCGACTTTGGAAAAAGTCATGTTTTATGTTTCTTCCACATTACTATGATTCAATGACTGTATGATACTTTGTTTTATATGTAATGATTTTGTATACCATATTCCACACCATTTATATCTTTATCTCATGACTTCTAATCTATATTCTAAGATTTATTCTTATGATTATTCCCTTACTCATATTTTTTTCACATGCCATTTTTCATGTTATCCTAGAGTATCCTATGTAGATGTTTGGTAATATGGGCTGTTAAGATCTCAATATGAAAAATAATTTTTTAAAGATGTTTAATTATGTACCTAATCATCCAATACACTAGACCTTACGATCCATAGCTTGTATTGTGACACTGAATTATGCATAAAATCAAGTAATGATATGTGTAAATGGCTAGGGTCACTAGAGTTTTTCATTAAAACAAGGTTTTATTATTTTTGGATATTAGTAATAGATCCCTTTAGGACAAACCTTAGGGATAATTCTATGTATAAAAAACATCCATAAATTTTCTTAAGTATTTAGTATGTGGTTTATTAATAATATAAATCTATGTTTGGATGTTATAAATAAACGTGGTTCTAGCACATATGTACCTAGGACTTACAACTCCAATAAGGTGTTCTAGGAATGACTTAGGGTTACTTTGTACATGTCAATAAACCTTAATATGCATGTGGTTTGACACTCCAATGGGATATTCTATGGTAAATCAATAAGATCATTACGAACTGTTATTAATGGAATAAAAACATCAAATAAGAGTATATGTTAGGAAACAGATTGTGGATAACCTATATTGAAACCTCGGGAATTAGAATTTAGGATATAAATTTTCTTTTAAGAGTGTATCCTTTTGATTTTAAGGTTTCCTTTTTATTATTATTAGTTAAGTATTCAATCCCCCTAATTTAACTTTACTTTTTATAGTTAATGGATAGAAGTAAAACCTCTGAAAACAATCAATGTGATAGGGAATATGATGATTTCCCTAATGAAATGCCAAATATTCGGGAAATGGAATATGATAACTTTGTGATAGTACATTCTCAATTGTATGAAGTTATGAATAATAACTTGAATAATGTGGGACACCCTCTATCTACATGGAAGGATCATGTTTCTATCCAATTTTTCATAGATAAGAGGTCTTAGTTGTTTAGTTGATATTTTGATTCCTTCCTTGATGAACAATCAATTAACTCCATTAAAAATATATTCCATGTCTTCCATTGCTCAGAAGAAAAGAAATTCATGCTAGAGGTTTATCATTTTTGTGGGGAAACTAATCAATGATGGACACTAATAAAAATATATTGTCAAAGGAGGAAATTGATTCCATGGATTATGATGAATTCAAGAAAATAATTTTCATTAAATATTTTATCTGAAACCTCCATCATAAGATATAATGAGAGTTTCTCATACTTAATCCATGGGAAGATGAGTCTATTAAATAATTTGAAGCTAACATTATAAGGATTTCATGATACAACTTAGACATTTTCATGAACACCAAAATCAATGTGGATCACTTCTTTAGCAGACTACTGATAAGTCTTTGAAAAGAGTTGGAAATTTGTGACATTGACAATTATGATGAGATTTTACATTGTGATCTCAAGGTTGAAATAGAGATCAGTGACTCTCAATGGTCTTGTGGGGATGGTGAAAAAAAGGAAAATGAAGTCTAATATGGGTGTTTTAGAAAATAAATCAAATGATGGAAGGAAGATCAAATGTCCCACATATAAAAAATGTGGGAAAAAAAATCCTAGTATCTGTCTAAAGGGAACCAAAAATTTCTTCAATTGTAGAATAATGGGACATATTTATATGGACTTATCATGATATAGGAATAATTCCACTAATATTGAAGTATAAAGGGGGTTTCATATCAATTCTCACTCAGAAGTGAAATGTTTCAACTACATGGAATAAGGTCATTATGTGAACAATATTTCTTATCTAATGGTTTTTGGAGGAAACCAGCAATAACCTCCAAGGTAAAAAGGAGTGTCTTATTCCATAACTACTATTGAGGTGGATTTGGACAACAAATTGGTGATAACTACATTGTTTATTCATTCAATAATAGTGAATTTGTTTATACTAGTTATACATATTCATTCATATTTGTTAGGATTGGTCAAACTATTCAAACACCACAACAAAATTTAATGGTTCAATATTCTATGGGAAAAAATAATAAATAAATTATTTCATCAATGGTTTATAAAACCTCCCATGTAAATTATTGTAGACTAAACCTCACAAAAAATATTTTGATTCTCCTTTTAGTAAAGTTTGATGTAATTTGAGCATGGATTTGGATATATTTATATAAATCCAACATCAAAAATCAAGAAAGGGAGATCACTCTTCACATACCAGAATATCCTCTAATCCCATACATGTGTAAGGAGAAAGATGGATATCCTTCATTATCATTGTCTTATGTTTGTAAATTGTTTCATTACGATATGGTATACCTTGTTCAAATGATTGAGACAAGGGAGAGAATCATGATCAAATACATGGTCATTGTGAGGGATTGCACTGATATATTCCTATAAGAATTGCCTTGACTTACTATATATTAATAGGTTGATTTCTCAATTGAGCTAATTCCAAGATCACTAACTATATCAAACACACAATATAGACTGACCATTGTTGAGTTGGAAGAGATGAAAAAGAAGTTACGGGAGAGTCTGTAGAAAGTGTTTTGTACATTAGAGTGCTTTACAATGGGGTGAACCAATACTCTTCAATAAGAAAAAGGATGTATCAATGAACCTATTCATTGATTATCATGATCTTAATAAAATCACGATAAAGAACAAGTTTCCCTTACCATAGAAAGTAGACATGTTTGATTAACTAAGTGGGGATCATTATATCTCTAAGGTTGAACTTTGGTTGGGATATCAGCAATTAAATACTAGAAAAAAAGAAATACCCAATATTGACTTCCAAATGAGGTATGACCACAATGAGTTGATAGGTATGCCCTTCGATATCACTAATTCTATAATAATTTTCATGTATTTAATGTATAGAGTCTTTAGGTATTACCTCAACAAATATTTAGTAGTCTTTATCAATTATATTATGATATACTCTTAGAGCTAGGAGAAACTTGAGGATCATTTGAATACTACAGTGAAGACTTGGAGAAGAGAAAAAATATACAAAATGTATAGTAAATGTGAGTTTTGGATGGAGGAAGTATAATTCTTGGGTAATGTTATCACTAAAAAAGGTATATTTGTGGACCCTTCCAAGAAAAATAAAATATAAGAGTGGATCAGGCCAATATCTATAATGGAGATCCATTGTTTCCTTGGATAATCTAGTAATTATTGGAAATTTGTGAATAACTTATCATGATTGTAACACCCATCGACCAAGATGACACCGATGTGAGTGTTGTTTTTCAATACTCAATATTTCAAGGAATGCTTCAAGGAGCTCCAAAATAGGAATATCATTGTGCACGTACTCACACTAACAAAAAGTGGGGAACTCTTTGTGGTGTACATTGATGATTAAAAGAAACAATTAGGTAGTGTATTGATTAAAAATAATAATTTTATATCCTATATCTAAAGGAAGTTGAAAATCCAAGATAAAACTATCCCACAATGATACATAGTAGGCACTTATGATCTTTTTTTAAAAATCTGGGGGAATTATCTCAATGGGGTGAAGTGTGATATATATACAGATAAAAAAGTCTTAAATGTATATTTACTAAGAAGGACCTTAATATCAACCCTAAAAGAAGTTTAGAGCTCATCAAGGTCAATGAATGCTGAATCCACTATAATCCTGGTATGGAAAATAAGGTAGCATATCCTCTATTTAAAAAGGTTCCTGCATCTTTATTAATGATTAGAATTGAGAGGATCCAATCTTTATAAACAAAAAAAGGACTGAAATGAGAACCATTAAGGGAGGAAAATGATCAATCATATCTCAAACTATTTCTCAACCATCCATTTGGAAAAAATAAAGGATGCTGAAAGAAATGATGTGGAAATTATGAAAAGGGTTGAAGCTATTAGAAATATGAAATCCTGTGGGTTCAAGATTCCAGAGGATGGAGTTGTATGATTTGAGTTATGATTATGATTACCATATATTCCATAGATAAATAAGTATCTTCAGAATGATGAAAATGGATCAACATTCTCTCTTCACCCTGGGAGCATAAAGATGTATCAAGATCTCTGAGAGAACTGTTGGTGGGACTATATGAAGTAAGAGATTGTTGAATATACTTCAATATTCCTGGTATGTCAATAAGTGAAGGTTGAAATAGAAAATCCCAATGGGATGATACAACCACTACCCATACCAATATATAAGTGGGAGAAAATTACCCTATAAATTTTCACTGGACTTCCAAGGTCATCTTGAGGAAAAAATTCTATATGGTTCATTGTCGATCATCTTACAATGATATCTTAGTTTATCATGATTGAATAGGACTTATCATTTTATCGACGTGCATAGATATATATCAAATTAGTGGTAATTTTACATATAATACTCTAATTTATTCAATCCAATAGAGTTCTATGATTCACCTTGAAGTTATAGAAAAGTGTCCAACATAATATAAGAACTGAGGTGAACTTCAGTAAGGCCTATCATTATAAAATTGATTGGAAATCTGAGAAAATGGTCCAGATACTAGAAGAATTTTTGGTAGTGTGGTCTACTTACTTAAAAAGAGGATACGACCAACATTTTACTATGACTGAGTTATATTATAATAATAGTTTCCACTCCAGAATCCAAATATATCCATATTAATTCCTTTATAATAAATGATGTAGGACCCCTTCATGACATGATGATGTTGGTGAACGTAATCTTGTAGGACATAAAATGGTTGAAGAAATGGTGGAGAAGGTGAAAACAAGTCAGTAACTCATCAAGGTAGCCTATAGTCGATAAATGATCTATACATACATTCATAGATGAGACCATGAGTTTAAGGATGGTTACAAGGTATTCCTCAGCATGTCTCCATGGAATAAGGTCATGTGATTTGGGATGAAAGGAAAGCTATGTCCCAGGTACTTCGGCCCCATAAATATTCAGGATAGCATCAAATATGTGTCCTATCGACTAGAACTTCCACCTACATTTCCAAAATTACATGATGGATTCTATGTATCCCTCTTAAGGATGTACATACCCGGTCCTTCACATGTACTCTCTTCATAAGTGGTAGAGTTGTAAAATGATCACTCTTACAAGGAGCATCCAGTGAAGATCTTATATCATGGAGATTATGTTCTATGTAACAAGACTAGTCACCAGGTCAATGTAAAATGGTGGAATTATAGGATTGAATAGAAAACATGGGAACTGGAGGAAGCTATGATGGAGAAGTACCGCATATGTTTTCCTTATATAATGTAAAACAAAATTTTGAGGGAGAAATTTCATAAGGGGGGAAGAATGCAGAGACCCAATCTTTTATCAATGAAATTACCTTATTATAATTTATATATTATTGTATAATCACATAATATTACATATAGAACACATTACAAACATTATAAATAAAGGATATGAGTGAAATAAAAGGTATCTCTAGAAGTTAAGGAAGACATACCAATGAAATTGTAACATGACCTTTGGAATAGTAATGTGACCCTTATGAATAATAAATTGCCCAAGGTAATCGTAATCTCTCCTATGAATGTACTGATAAAATTTATCCTTCTTATATGTTCATGTATGATATAGTTATATCCTTGTATAGGTAAATAAATATTTTAATAATTATTAATTATGTGTTTTTTGTAAGTTATATATATTTAATTAAAATTTTATGATTAATATAATAAATTTAAAAAAATTATTTTCAGAAAATAAATTAATAAAATAATATTTTGTTATCTTATGTTTATAAGATAATTTTATTATTCCTTATTTAAATTTTCAAAGTTTTATAAAATAAGTTTTAATCTTAAAATTGTTATTTTTCTAGTCAATTATTAATTTAATTAAAAATGTAATATTTCATTTCTAGAATATTATATTTAAAAAATAGAGTCCATTTATGAAATCTACTTGTCTAAAAATGGTTAGGGTGAATTATTTAGATTTCTCTAAAATAATTGATTTTTTTGGAAGAGTAAAATACCATAATTTAGGGTATATATACATTATAAGTTAAATACGCTCATCATCGAGTCATGGATTATGTACGAACCTTTTCTTTGAAGTTGGATGATATAATAACTTTTTTAGTCTCATGAATAAGCAATATTTAATTTCAAGAGAATATTAATAAAAAAATTATTAAAATATTGAGAAAACACTCCTCTCCTCCACTATAAATACCGCCCATCACCACCTCTTCTCCTCACACCTCTTAGGCATTGTGTCTTGTAAAAATTATAATCAAATATCTTCCTAATAATATCTCAAATGGTTAAGAACTCTTGGTCTCATCAACTGACCAAAACCTCTTCCCTATGGAGGCTATCAATGATGATAAATGCAAGAGGTAAATTCCTCTTTCCCAATCTTTTATTTTCTTTTTCAGTTCCTTTGTTCTATTTTTCTCTTCTAAAATCACCACATAAAAACGATATGATAACCCCAATAACTTACATATACTTTAATTTTATTATGTTAATTTAATAATTCATCATCACCTATCCTTTCCACTCCCTTTGTACTAAAACTGAAAAATTGTCTGAGATGTGTTAATTTATCACATTCCAGGATGATGAAGTTTTCAATTTTCATTATGGTATTCATTGTCTAGTCATGAGAAATTTTTTATTTTTTAAAGTGATTATAATATATTTTTTATATATTATATAAGATACTATAATACTTTTTTACTCATGACAATAATTTATAACACAAAATGAGTTAATTATGATTAGAAAACTGCCAAAATAAACCTAAATGATTATAATTAACAATTTATCTAATGATTCATCCTAATGTTATAAAAAAATGGTATAATATAAATTTAATAAATTTAAGATCATTAATAAAAAAAATGATCAATTATGGATAATTAACCCCACTTTACATGACCCATCTTACTTGTATACAAGTAAACCAGTCATGGAAACCATAGAAAACAAAAGCTCTCAAGCAATGGAATTTAATCACTTAAGCCATAAAAAATGCCTTAAATTAAATTAATTAAGTTATAATAAATCAAATTCATACCGAAGAGGTTATATAATTATTAATTAATGAATGTATTTTTTTTATCCATGACATTAAGATCACGTGAAGGACACCTTCATACATAAGGTACGAGATTTTACCCGAACATCCAGTATTCCTTTCGGTTGTTTTTATACTCTCTTCATCTAATTTAAAATCTTTGTTATTTATATATTAATCATCTAAATGTTGTGTATATTTTCCAATATCATGTATTAAAATCCACTCAGGCTTCTTTTATAGGGATATACATGTTTTTAAAAAGATCCCTACTGAATTTTTAATGATAAGCAAACCCGATTTAAGGGAACATCCTAAATTATCACCCATTTTATGGGAAATCTATTACATGTTTTGAGCCACTATATAATTTTTAAAATCACACTTTCTGTTATAAAAACATTTTATATTTACTTCTAGTTTAATATAAATATTTATTCATGATTCTGTTTTAAAAGGTCATTAATATTTTCCTTAAACAGGGATAAAATGTTTTGATTCTAACGATTCATAAATACTATATATAAATTTCATCACTTAAATCTGAAAACAGATATCATGATTTATTTCGAGGTTACCTTATAAATTTCCATGAATTTTATATATCTATTCTTTCATGGAATCTTTTACGATATCACATTTTTAATGCCTTATGACCATATTATGATACCCTTTTCTTTCTAGGGGTGACCATTATGTTATGTTTGAATACCTATGTGTGGCTATTTATGTGGAAATAAAACTCATGAACATGTTATGATTGGTGTTATGAGATATAACTCTAATGCATTGTGTAATGTTTTGTCTCATGAGACAATATATTCAACAATCTTGGTGATTAGCCTTGAATCATGCTCCTTGTGCTGCGGTCATGGTGGTCATCCTGGACTCATACTTGTCCATTTCCAACGAGCCTTGACTTGTAATAATGTTATGTATTATGTTTATTCAACATTAATATAAATACATGAAAATATTATCCCATGTTTTATATGTTTCTCTTCTTTATATCACGTTCCATACCTTTTTATATTATTATATCAAACCTTCTAACTGATATACTAAGATGTATTCTTATGATTATACCCTAACTGGGGTTTTCAACTCATCCCTTTGTTCATGTTACCCTTATGTTATCCTATTTAGATGAATTATCACAATAAAAGTAATTATTTCAATATAGAGATTAAATAAATTTTGTTTTCGTGATGTTAATTATGTATATAATCCTTCACTCCACTAGACATTATAATCCTTGGCTTGCAATATGTTGCGTAATTATGAATAAAATCATGTAATGACATGTGATAAATGATAGGGTCACTACAATAAAAAGGATAAATATTCTATTGATGAATTTAAGTGGGATAAATTAAACAATACATTCCTTGATAAATATTATCTTAATTATTTTCATCATAGGATTGGAAAATACTTCATGTAATTGAGGAAGAAGGTGGAATATTTGGTGGATGATTAGGAATAAAGCCTCAAATTTTTATCAAGGTATAGACTAAATTTTACCATGTATATTTATATTATAATACAATAGCTCTACTTAGGATTGAATCCATCATACCAAGGATAATTCGCCTCCCATGACGTAAAATTTTATTATAAAATAGCATGATGCACTGAGTAGGTTGGAATATAATATTTAATGTAATGTATTAAAAAACATGTTTAATAAATGAACTAGTCTGTAATAAGTGGGTATGAATCAATCGAAGAAAAATGAATATCAGAAAACAATGTTTTTAGTTTATGATAAATGTGGTAAAAATCAATCATGGGAATATATCATGAATCCTTGTAAGTTAATTTAATGTGGAAGTCTTTGGAAAATAGAACATGGATGAAAATAAAATGATCTTGTTATTAGTATTAAAGTTTCTTATAAGCCGGGAATAAGTGGTTTAAAATCTAATTAGATGGGACATTATCCATATTTGAGTCTGAAGAAGTTCAAGAATAATATGATGTACGAAAGTCTATAAGTATAATGGTGAGATTATATAACTTTTAACTAAAATAATAGATTTTGTTCAATCAAAAAAAAATATAATATTTCATATTTATTTGGATTATTCTTATTTCTGGGTTTTTTTGGGTTTACATAGTCATCCATTTGTAGTAACTTTTCTAATAACTTGAAAATTTCACTAGATGAAACAATTCCATAAATTATGGTGAATAAATAAGAGTAATAACTATTAGAAAAATAAATTAAATTAATATTCGTGTTATTTTCTATGTATATAATTTTCCATGAAATCATTTTGTTGTTACATTAGTAGAGTTTTTTTTGTTATTTTGTGAATGGATTGGCTCTCTATTTACCATACTATGATAAATTGTAGTGATAAAGACATTTTTTTTGAAAGAGTTTCAATTTTTATACCAAAATTAATTCATACATTTTATAACATATTAATAATATAAAAAACTATTATGATGTAGAAGTGAAAGTTTCAACAATAATATTTTATAAAATTAGGTAATTGTTTTGATTAATGATGTGTTGGTAGTGAATGAATACCTGGATGTTTATCCTAATGGGTTACACATTTTTAGACCAGATCACGATGTTTAATTTACAATTGAAATAGTACATAATTATAAGCCTATGTGAAAACCCATTTTCTAATTTATCAAGTCAAACATTTAAAAATGAAAAATACACAACAAGGTTTTCTTGATAAAGGTGAAATTCATCATCATAATTCTATACAGAGTGATCCTAATTTATTTGTTAAAAATATTTTTGGTTCCATATGTTTTTGTATTGATTATAGAGATTTGAATAACAATTCTTTGATGAATAAGAATTCATTTCCATATATCGATGACTCATTTGATCATTTATAGCAATCTGAGTATTTTACTAAGGATGATCTATGGTCTATGTAACATTAGATAAAGGTGAAGGATGATGAGATTCAAAAAATATCCTTTTATATTAGGTATAAGAATTTTGATTTTTTGGTTATTCCCAATGGGTTAAAAATTTACCAATTTGTATTTATTAGTATTATTAATTGTGTATTCCACTAATATTTTGATAAATCAGTGGTTGTTTTTGAGATGATATATTTATTTATTTATAAGGTTATGAGGATGATGACAATATTATATAGTTTTTTTAAACCATGAAATAAAAAAATATTAATGAAAATTTTATAAAATGTAATTTTTTCTTGCTTCATATTTCACTCCCTAGAGAAATTTTAAATAAATATTTCATAAGAGTTGATCCTAATAAAACTAAAATAGTTTATTAATTCAATAAATCTATTCGTGTTACTATGATTCTATTTTTTTGTATTATCAGGACATTATTGGTGGGTTATTGAAATCATTACAAAATTAGCTTCCCATTAAATAAGTTAACATGAAAAGGATTTAGGATAATCTGGATAAAGTAATGTGATAAATATTTCTAAGAATTTAAAATAATATTAGTAAATAAACTTTTTTTGGACTTACCATTCTGAAATGGGGACTTTTTTCTACAATAGAACTTCATTTAAGAAACATGGTTACGTTTTAATGTATAGTAAATGGCTTATTGCATATACTTCAAGTTAACTAAAAAATAAATGGAACTATTATCCATTACAAGACCTTGAATTGGATGTTGGAGAATTTTCATTAAAATATAATTTATAGCATTTAAAAGGATTAATGTTTGATATATATACTGATTATGAGAGATTGAAGTAGGTATTCACTTAGAAAGAGTTTAAAATGAGACATAGGATGTGACTTGAATTAATAAAGGATTATAACTGTATAATTCAAACCATCTTGATCATAACTGTATAATTCAATACCATATTTGTTTATTGAAAACTATATTTTATCTAAATGTATTTACCAATAAAATTATATTTTTTATTAGTTTCAATATTTTATGAGTTTCTTTTCAACAAAACTAATCCATATATTTTCCTTAGAATTTATTTTATACTTTAATTCAGTATAAAAACATTTTCATAATTAAAATGCATTTTTTTTGTAATATATATTCTCATCATGTTTTTCATGATTAATTTTTTATTAATTACATCAAATTAAGTAAATCAAATTATGAAAAATTAATTACATATTTTGAATTAGAATCTATAATTTTTTTTACAGAGGTCCATTTTTATTTTTTGTCTTTATGAATAGAAACTCCAGTAAATAATTCTTACCAATTGAAGGGTAAGTTGTGTAATTACAGATTAAAACAATATGATAAGAAACAACAAATTGATCTAATATTTGAATTTATTTTATTTTTTGAGTATAAATCATCCATAATAACCAAAATATAAAAAATAGGGCAATTTTCTACCTCTTTACTTTGATTATAACACATATATTATTTATTGAAAGATGATATAAAAAATGTCACTATCTTGATGTTAATATTAACAATATGTTGTGACAGGTATAAAAAAAATTATGTTCCAATAATAATATTCATTTGAAATATAATTTTTTGGTCAGGAAGATAATTTGGTACTAATATTAGTGTTGAAATAATTAATTTAATTGTTTACCCAATTATGAGATAATATTTCTTCAATTATTGAAAAAATTAATTAATTATTATGAAAATATTAATATTAATATATTGTTAATAAATTATTGTCCGAAAAAATATTTCTAAAATAATAAGACATGTACATTGTATGTTAAATGGTTATATTAGAGTTCTATTGCAATCAGGATTTTTTTCAAAGTCCAAATAAATTAGAAGATCCAAAATTAAAATTAATGATATTAAATTATAAATAATGTGTTTAAATGATTTAAAATTTATAAAAATTAAATACTCATAAAAATGGATTCAATATGGTTTTTAATATCACCCACATTCTATTTTTGATTTGTTATTACTTTTATATTAACTTTGATGACTCTGAAATTGTAAAAAATCTTTAATATGACGGTAATTGTCAAAAAGGTTAATAGGGGGTTAAAACCAAATATTCCAATGAAAACATCTCCTAAATATTTAAAATTTTAATTTTATGAAATAATTTCAATTTATATTTATATCTCATTCAAATATTAAAAATTTGAGATATTTTAATTTGATAATTAATTTATATCATTTTAAAACATTATGAAATTCCAAGATTGCCCCTCCACTATATTTCAAAATGGAACCTACTATCCTATTTTATTTACAATTAAAAAGTATTTTGGTTCATGAAATACATAATAAAAAAACATCCTTACATTCCTTTCCATGTCATAGTGTTCGTGGTTTGATCCTAAAAAAATCCATGGGAATGTTTTGGTGTAAACCATAAGAGGATATCAGAAGAAGTGGTATGATAAATAACATAGCAACTTCAAATAATGTATTCTTATAACTATTTCATATATTATTCTGAAATTATGATATAATAAAAAGATTTTATCCATTATAATTATATGTTATTGGGTTAATGTAATAACCAATTAACATCACCTTCTTCCAATAATTGTGAAATGAAAACGACATCCATGTGTACAGAAAACTACAACCTCATAAAATGATAAAATTTATTTCCCATTACTAAATTCAATGAATATTTATATATATGGAATTAATATTTATATATGGTTTGGTTGATATATTTATCATTATCTATATGGAATATATAATTCATTTTCTTACCATTCCATTCACTTAAAAATGATAATGTCATTTATGCATACATGTGGACTCCCATCACCATGAATTGGTGGAGTTTTTCAGTTAACCAAATCCAATAGATGATAAAAATTATTTATTTAATGAAAAAATATATTATTAATTATACATGGATTATTTTCTAAAAAAATAATACTTAATTTCTTTCCATCATAATCGTTGAAAAATGGAAAATTTTACTCATGTGTATGACGACGTACCATCTTTATAATGGCAACATAGTTTATTTTTCATAAACATAATAAATTACTGTTTTTAGATGTATAAATGGTTTATAAAATTATTATTATTTCATTAACTATATTTTTTAATTGTTTTAAATTTTTTTCCTTTTTGAGCAGATCCAAACTACAAATGTCATTTGTTGAAATATGAGCTGAATATCATTAAAACAGATAACATGGACTACATTGATTTTGTAATTATATATAAAATTTTAATAAATTAAAATAAAATAATATTTATTGTAATTATATATTAATAATGTAAGAAATTAAAATATTTTCTTTACTAATGAAAATTAAAAACGTATGTCATGAGTCGAACTTGAGGTAAGGGAATTTCATTCAAAAATCATCATTCAATGTTTCAATTATATCTCATTTTCTTTCATTCCCATGCTCCTATATATGGTTCAAGAAAATTAGTATTTTTTATTAAATGGGGTTTCAAGGTAAATTATCACTATAATTTATATTCTTTAAAATTTTTAAAACAAGTAATTTTTTAAATTTTTTTGTCAAGAACTATTTACTTTAAACACCTCATTCTAAATATTTTAATACTTTATGTTCTATACAATTCACTTCCATGTCCATGTTGTTCAAATTATTTTAGGGATATATTTATATTGACAATAATAAAATATAATGTAAATTTTGGATTATTATTGACATTTTTTAAAAGTATTTCAAAAGTAATATTTTAATGTATTTTATTCAGAATATTTCAACAAGTGGATAAATTGGATTATTATTTTATAACTTTTATTGAATCAATGAATATTACCACCATTGTATTAGTTATTTGATATTTGTATTCATTTATAATATTCCATGTTTTATTCATATAAGGACGTCCTTCCCTTTTTATAAGAAATTTAATTTTAAAAATTATGTTTTAAAGTGAAAAATATTTAGCAAGATTTGAAAATGTTTTCGGGTAAGTACAAAGAATATTTTTTGTAATATTTCTCATGTTATGGTTATTTATAATTACATATGATTATGGGTGGTTCATTTACAAACCATGTACATGAAATTCTCTAATATTCATCAAATTAATTGTGTACGATTAATGTTATAAGTTGACCATGAAAAATATTTCATTTTAAATCATGAGGGTTATTCTATAAATAACCAGGAAGGTCATTCCATTTTTACCATGAATTTTATTAACAAATTTAATTAGAATTTTAATAAATATATATGAGTTATTGGGAATTAATTCCTTATCACCCCTGTATGATTTATTAGTGTTTGTAATGTTTTTTAAAACAAGTTCTGATTTCAGAAGTGATCTTGATGAGATAATGTCTAAAGAAAAGCATTTTCAGTTTCACAAGAATTTATTATAAATCATTTTGAGAACATTTTATTGGTTTTATGATGATTGAAATGAAATAACTATTAGTTCAATTTTACATTAATATTTATTATTAAATTTTTTACAAGTAAAATTGGGTTGGGAAGATGAATTATTATATTATAGAATATTTATTTTTAGGTCAATGTTGATTTTGAATATGGAATGTTATTCTAATTTTTTTGAGATAGAAACGTTTCTTCATTATTTATATATGTAATTTACTGAGTTTTTATGCTCTCCCCACAAATTAAAATGGTTTTCACAGGGCTTTATAGATTATTAATGATAAGGATGAGGTCAACATGAAAATTACAATTATTTTTTATGAAGATAAATTTTTATAAATTACAGTAGTTTTTTTGGGAAAAACGAATAGCTTGAGGAAGAACCCAATTTTTGATGTAATATTTATTTATGTATGTGTGATGAACTCATTATCTAAAACTCTAAACCAAAAAGATCTTAAAAAAGGAAACAAATATTAATTTTTATCTAAAGAAACTAGAATATATATTATTTAATGTTGGGTCCTTATATAAAGACTCTCCATGGAGTGATACCTATAAAACAAGAGAATGGTCACCAAAAAACGCCCAAGGGAAACAATATCATATCTAAAAATATCCATTTACCACAAAAGATCATTGCTTTAAGCTATGAGTTAAACATAACATATATTCAGATACCGAGCATGTATCTGCTACATCTGTTTATAGGTACTCTCCTCAAAACCCCCGTTCTTCCATAAGACTCATAATAATGGAATAACTTACCTAGATAATACATTCTCTTAGTTGTAGTGGATATATATGTGGTTCTTCATGAAGGTCATATCATCATCGACGTTGATCTTACCAAATGTTTTGATTTATTTGTCACCATGATGATAACTGCAGAGCTATAAAAAATAGAGTACATCATGTATCAATATTATCTATCAGGAAAGTTCAATATTATATACCAATGATATAAAGAAAGAATAATGGATGAATTAATTAAAAAATATTGGGTAAATCTTACTCGCAGGACCTAAAATTCCCTTCAAATGGTGATGAGTCACCTTCAATAAAATATGATATACAACATCAAACACAAAATCTATTCTCTTATTACTAACATAGGATATTTGAATATACAATTATTCTTTTATAATCTTTTGAATCACTTGAACAATCTCTATCATTCTATACACTAATTCTTGATTTACAATTGGTTACCCTCTAACAAAAAAAAGCACAATACAGAATAGGAAGTATGTCTATAAAAATATTTGACTTGTTCAATACAAATGGGGTTGTTAATTTTTTTTAGAATACTAGGACGAAATTAGAATGTAGTATTCAAAAATATTGTCATAATTCACTAATATATAATTAAACCATTACCAAATATGGATCCCAAAAAACCGCATGTTCCTTTAAAATATAGGAACAATTCATCAATACATAGTAGATGATTAAGATTCTTCATTTCCAACTAATTTAATAATTGATAATCAACATAATAATGAAAATTTCCATTCGCATTCATTATGAACCAAAAAATACACCCAATGCTGGCACACTATTCCAAACAAAAATCTAACGTAATAGATCATAGATATATACTCAAAGCTCTCACAACATTGTTTGAACAATTGGATATGGAGTCATCGATATCAGATATTTTAATGATTGAATCTCTATCAAAATCATGATCCACTATTGGGGGGGGGGGGTTAACACCAAATACTCCTTATATAAATATCTAGGTACTCGTGTACAACTCTGAGGAACATTAATCAATGAGTTTCCCATGAACTATCCATCAATATAACCTTCCAAAAAGAAAATGATGAAATATATATGTAACCCATACATGGGTCTCACTCAGCAATAAAAATTGAAGAATTTATAACCACATAATACAACATAATCTCCCTCTTTAAGTATTCCAAAAAATAAAATAATGAATGTAAAATTTCTATAGAAGGTATGATTTTATGGGGTTGTATCTATTAAAATAGAAATTATCCAAAAGAGCGATTCCACCCTAGAACTAGCACATTGTCACTACATACATTTTAATGATAAGATCAACCACTATTTGACATAGTCTATTTCAAGGGAACATGAAGCCTATCCACCTCAGGTCCCAAATCATGGACTAGTGAATGTAAGATAAAGAAGTGTATGTCTCCCGAAAACAAACAATGCGTGAACCCATATTGGAAAAATGGAAAGGGGGACTCAAATGATTTATGGATCACTTGGAACTAGTAATGATGGAGCATGAAGCTATCCATGACCTACTCTATACACTCTAGGAACAGAATTTATATCACCTCTATTAACACGCTATTATCTCAAATAATTAAGAGTATATTCGGGTTTACCTCTCTATTTTCTATCTCCTCTCTTTTGTTCCATAACTGGAGTATCCTATTACCATAACTTTAGGTGAAAATTACTCCATAAGGAAACATTTTATGGAACACATGGTTCTCACTACCATACTATAATTTTCAATACCTCTTACCAATTATGAACTCATCCTAAATAAGAAAAATAGATATAAGATCAATTGGAAATGGTCAAGGATCCACCACCCTAATAGAAAAAAGATGATGAGGGATGTGACTTATGAATGAATATATGTAATATTTTATATCTAGGAAACTGGGAATCCCAGACCGTAGATCTACTTCATGAGATATCCTAATGGATCCCCTATTTTGATGATTTTTTTCTTTCCAGGAACCTCTCGAAATCCTCTGATATCACTATCACCTCGATATATGTATACAAAATAAAGAGGTTGACCTAGTTATTCGTATTTTGATAAGAAGACTCCTTTAAATTATCTCCCTGAATTACACATCTAGAAATTGTTTTGAAGAATATAATAGGAGGTTATTGAAATGGAAACTGAAATCATAGTAATTGAAGCTCCCCTATTGGAGATAAAGAAGTTCCATGGTATTTGACACCTATATGCTCTAAAAAATACACACTGCTCAAAAGTGGTCCTTAAACATCTTTGATGACACCTATGACTCTTAAAAATCACTAAGAAATAGTTTTTAAAACATACTTCCTACTCCACAAAACATAATCATGAACAACAACACCATGTTGTCCTTTCCTGAATGGATCAAACATAAATTTATCCCAACATCATTCAATCAGTCTTCTATTACTATGTTTGAAACTGAGCCTTAATAATTTTGTAGACAACGGTACTAAAAATCATTGATATTTTTCATCAAAGTGTTGTCATTATTAATATCCACGCTTCCATGATATTAAAAAATGTATTTCTATACATATTTGGAGTAAAATTGACAAGGAATTTGACATGGATCCATACCTTCAAATAGAAAAAATGGTCAGATACTATTGAAAATGGAATAAAGAATATTTAAGATTAATTAATCAATTATTTATTTAAGTCTTAACTTAATCCCATGTTCTCCCAATTTCAGACACATATGTAAAGAAGAATTATGTAGGATACATTCATGGGTATCTAACCCACAACCTTTATCACATCACATAGTTGTCATGGTAAACATAAAGGTATACTCATCTAATTATAGTGGCCCTAAAATACCAATGTCGCTCCATATCTCCCTTTTTCCATTTGTTACAAAATGTAGCTGACACAATTTATCAAATTTCCCATGAAGTACATACCTTTTTTCAACTCCAAAATCCAACTTATTTCTCAATATAAATATTTAATACTAATATTTAAAGACGCATCCCACCAATGGTACACCTATTTGGATGGTAATGAGAGAAGGGGGATATGTACTGACTAAGTCATGACTATAATAGGCCATTGAATTATGATGAGAGTCGAGGATATAATATACATAAAAATGGAATGCATTTTACTCTATAAGAAATTGATGATCTAGATATAAGAAAAGTACACCAGTCATCTCCAGATCAAATATAGTAAAACAAAACCCAAACACATGCATTTATTGTCAAAAAATATCGTAAAACTATAAAGGAAAAATAAAAGTGACAAAAGTTAACTTATCTACTACCATGAATCCAAAGGAGATCCTAAAACCCCATGAGATTATAATAACTATCATGATCTATCACATGCTCTTGGAGACCTGAAATCTAGTTTATATATAGGTATACTAATCATAATATGAATACCTAGTACAATTCTCTTCAACATGTTTTGTGTAAATATTAATGAAAGAATACCAGAGTCCATTTAAAAAAAGGTAATTAACTCTTTGCATAAACCTAAAAATTTAGTTTCCAACATCTCTAAGGCAATAAGTCACTATGTAAGACATATCAGTGACCATCTATCATTGTTCTAAGGATATGTTTACCATATTATTACTTCCCCACTAGCTTTCCCTCTTCCACAACATTGTACGTTCTGATCCAATTCTCCCCAAGAGAGGTAATCCCAATGACACCTGGGATAAGTATCATAACATAAACCTCATACTTCCCATCATCTTACCATCACATGCCACATATACAATAAAAAGCAGAGTAGTTTTTAGGTTATTCCATATCACATATTCCATGTATTATACATGAAGTACTATTACTCAAGCCATCACAACCCATACCAAGTATGTACCTCCAACCATCATTGCACCCACATAATACCTATAATATCTATTTGGATACAATATCTAGAGACACATCTGTTTGAAATAACCAAAATACATTATATCCCTCTACACATATACATGTAGAAAATAAATTTTTTTAATACCACTAAAAAATAGTATGCGGTGAAGAGAGAATTCCAGAGAGGGTAGTAAGCTATCCATCCCCACCAACCAAGTTGTTAGGTAAATAACCCTCACAGAATCCAATTGTGTTAATATACCTACTGAAATGAATAGGTTGGCCTATGAAATCTTAAAACATACTTGATATAATATATCTCACAACATCACAATGGGAATTAACCCAGTGTTAGGATCAACTGCATCTATTTCAACTTGGACACCCAAATACCATATCAAATAACTAGATATCCTATTATGACAAAATAATTTACAAATCATTACATTAAATTTATCATTTCCATTTATAATATCACTTCATGATAATTAATCCATTAGTAATTATTTAACACTACTCAATTTACATTTCTTTAACCATTAGAGTGATTTACATACTCAATAAGAATAATCTAGATGAGTCCATGATTTTAAAATATTAACATATAGATAATTAAAACATTTACCAATACCATGGGATGAAAAATTAATTATTATTTTAACGTAAAATAATTCCAATTACTCTAGGAAACATCATTCTCAACCAAAAATAGATGAAAAATTGTGCACAACCAACTACCACAAGTAGCGTGGAAAGGAGGGATAATAAATAAGAAAATATATCATCTATCATTAAAATATAGTTTACAAGAAACAATACTAGATTAAGAACAAAATGGGTTAAGTAAAGATTCTACCAAGTCCATGAACCCCAGTTCAATTCCAAAATCTATCATGCATATCACTATGCATCTTATAGTCATAGGCATCAAATCCTATAATAATCTGAGGACTCTCTACCCATATCTCAAAAATATATCATCCAAATAATTCTCACATTCAATTAAATAAAAAGGATAACATTCATAGAATAAAACATAAGAAATAAATGAGGAAAAATATTCAATATGGACACTACTCCGTAAATACTGGGCATTTAGACATCACATGCGAATGAGATCACTTGGACCAAACCCAAAGGGAATCCAAATTTTATATTAAAAATGGATAACATGACTCTAAAAATTTATATTTATTAATTAATCAATTTTATTCCACATTTAATTAATGAATTCATTTATCATGGGTTACTACTTTTGGTATCCTATGGAATCAGCATTAAAAAGCTATTAAATTATTAAAACATATTTTTTAACATCAATTCAAGTTTCAACAAACTATGAGAAGAATAATTATCATTTAACATGCATCATATTATTATCCAAAACCCATAATATAGCTTCATATTAATTATCAAACTCCATTCACACATGTAAGTGAGAAAAAATTAAAGATGCATTTGACATCGATTTCATTACTATTAAATTACAAGAAACTAAGGTTTCATTAAAAAATATAATTATTTATCCTACAATAAAATTATCAAAATTATGTTATTTAACCATTATAAATCAAATTAAAATCATAACTAATGCCTAGAAAATATTGTAAACAAATGATAACATAGCTCGTACAATATCTAGTAAATCAATTGGAAAACAGATATTAGGGTGGAAGAACATCGTATTTATAACTATAATCTAGTTAATTCATTAATATATTTTACTCATTATTTTGTTATATTAAATGAAAATAAAAGTGGAAAATAATGATAATAATATTATATCATGACATATAAAATTTAGAATAAATAAATCCCCTACATCAAGACATCAGTGCTCTTTAAATGAGAGTGGAACCATAATAAAGGTCTCTGATCACATCTCTTGAAAAGAACTCAATGTATCTCCATGAATTGTACTCAAAAATCATGATGATAACATAAAAAATAAACACCATTATGGATATGGATAATAAACACCATAACATTGGATGATAAAATTTGAGAAAATGGGACTGAATGGAGAATAAACTATTTGAAGACATGTATTACTCACCATGGATCACCAAATTTTATTCTCTGGATGAGAGCAATCAAAATATAATAGAAAGGGGATTCCATTTTGTTCAAAAACACCTCATTGGTTCCTTGGTTTTGAGAGATAAAGTTAGGAGAAAATTTATTTTGTAGGGGTTTTGGGTATTTACAGGAAACATAGAAAAATGTATATGACAACACATACCTATACATCACACCAAAGAATAGATAATGATACATTGACTATGAAATAAGGTAGAAGAATATACTATTGCATGTCTGGTGAAAACTATATCATAATAACACAATACATACCAGGATAACATTCCTATATTTTTGGAAGAGGACCAAAAAGTCAGATAAAGCACGGTGACATAGAAGTCCATCTCTAAAATAGAGGTTATGGGTCTGATCAATCCTTATGGTGTAGCTACATCGAATTTGTTATAACACCTATATGAAAACGAAAACATATAATGTTATTCCACACTACAAGACTCATTCTATAAATATCATTTCATATCTCTATAGCACAAAGATCAACTAGGATATACTCTAGGGTACCCTTTACTATGCATCCATATCGAAAATGGTAGTGGCTCTATAACTACCATCTATATGTCCTACACCATTTCCAACCCTAATACACTACAATTACCACCCATAAAATTAAACCAAATGATCTATGTCTCATAATGCTGTAAACTCCCTAATATTCTATCTGAGCATTCTCTAGAAACCTCCAAACATAAAGGATTGCGATAATAGAATTCACGTCCTTAAAAAATTGTTGGAAACCAAATAATGAAAATAATTTGGAAAGAATTATATTTTTAAAAGCTACATAATATTGTTTCCTATGAATACTAGAAAAAATAGTATAGGCTATTGAAAAACCAAATGCATGCGTATTTGGTAGAAATTGATACTTTACTCAGTCTAACCATGATATAAAAATATTTTTTTCCAATAGAAGACATATAGAGAGGCAAAAAAATGTTAATAATACAAACATCTATTTGTCAGTAGTATGATTAAAATAAATTTTCAGGATTATATTTATTTATGTTTTCAATGCCACATCTTTAAATTTAGGTATAGAATATATTATTTTTTAAAATAAATTAAATATGTAAACATTAATTTTAATTTTATAACTTTTCTATGATGATATGTATATAAAATATATAAAAACACATAAATTAATTATCTTCCTTCAATAAATATTTGTTTTTCCAAAAAATTATAATTATAGTGTAATAGAACACTCTAAAAAATTTGTAGACACTGCAAAAATATATAATCCTTATTTAATTTAATAGCTATTATCATTCCATTATAATATATATAAACATAGTAAAATGTTTTTAGAAAAATATATAAATAAAATATGTACTAATAAAAAATATATAGGGTTGGGATATCAAAGAACTATATCAACCATGATCAATATTTTAAGAATATATTTAGAAATACGAAAAAAATTATAACTAAAAATAGAATTATTGGTCAAAATCCTTCATGTATTATTTTTAAGGACTGTAGGTTGTCTGAATTAAAAAATAATCTTGAAACATTTTCTTGATGGTTAGATATTGAAGCATCAATAAATTAATAGTTATATATGTACATTAATCTGTTCAAAATATTGGTCAAAAAATGTAACAAATAAAGGATTTTAATGCATAGTCATGTTAGGGACCACACACATGTAGATATATGTGATGTTAATGAAAAAAATTACTATATTTTTAATTATAGAAACGATTATATTTTAGTGTAGGAAGAATCATGTGGTAGTGGAGTTTCAAGAGAAAAACACATAATTGATGTTTGAAATTACCATATTAAATGAAGGGGACAAAGTCTTCATCCATTGAATGGTTGTGTGAATGTCTGGTCCCACCTGAAAATAAGAAAATAATCCCAAAAAAACAAAAAGGAAGTGTAAATAAAGTTATAAGTGATTGGTTGTCATAAAATAATTATGTGAATGAATTTATTTATAAAATTAATATTATAGAACAATATGTTGGGTAAAGAAAAAATCATTTGTTACGAGATATATCATATTGTAAAAAAAATTTGTATGAATTTCTTTCGTAAGGATAGTTATATTTACATAAAGAGAAATTACTATAATTTAAGTATTAATTTGGAATTATTTATTTGTATTAATGAAGATATATATGGAAGACCAATTATAGTTAAATCAATGGTTCCCCAACTCATCTGAAGTATTTTCACGTTGAAAAATGTGTACATTTCAATAGGAAGTGAAATGAGTGTGGAAGACTTACCATAACCGTTTAATAATTATAATAATTTCTAAAAAATAATTACATACATTTCATTACCTTATTAGGTATATAGTTTTAGATAATTTTGATGCCTAATTAACAAATATTTTCAATGTTTTTCTCATCAAGTGACCATCATTCCTACTATATGTGGAACACATATTCCATAATAAGTCTTCAGAAAATCATATAAATTCTATATTCATGATATTATTAAATATATATCATGTGTATTTATTTTAATAATAAACACATGAAATTTTATGATAAGAAGGAATATCTCCAATACTCAATAATGGGATGTGTATAATAGAAGATATCATAGAATAAATATGTCATTAATAATATGAGAGGAATTAAATGATAATTAAGTAAAATTATATAACCAATAACATGACTTTTAAATAAATCCATGGATGAGATAACAATATAAATAAATAACTGGATGACAATAACTAGTTTCATAATGACATAATGCATAACTTCATACATTATTATATAAATATCAAGGATTTGTATAAATACATTATATATACCCTCAAGGACTCATCCATGTAATCATAAATAATTGGGAAGGTGTAGTCTGAATACCCCAGCTAGTTTGTCTAAAGAGACAAATCTATGCATAATAGAAATATTCTGGAAAACACCTATCTCATAGTATGTATAATTGATTTATCAGATGAAGGAATGAATAAACTATATAAATTTGTGATAAATGAATTATAAAACCCCAAACATAAATTTGTAAATGACAAGTATATGGATTGTTAATATTTCTAAAATCAATAAATTTAATAGATTTATATTTAAAAAACCATAACATAAAAACCATATGGATTAATGGGTATAAAATTATGTAATTAAGTTACATATTTAATAATTATTTGGATATGATCATAATTCATCAAGTGAAATATGGTGTATGGTATTATTAATTATTAACCATGTGTAACAATATAATTTCGATATATGTCTACATAGATGAAAAAAAATTCCTAAGAAAAATAATTTAAATAGAGTAACCATAAAAGAGAATAAAAATTATATTATAATATTATTTGTGTTTAATAACATAAAAAAATATTATAAGAGGATTTATATTTATGTCAATGAAAAATAATTAAAATGAAATTAAATATATTTTCTCATGAATAATTAAATCATAAAAATAAGGTAATAATAGTTTTGAAAAACATTTTTAGTGATGGTGTTAAAAGAGTAAGGTATTAGCCACATTAAAGTCATATTAAAATAAGTGTAGTGAAGAATTTTGAATACTTATATTTTTTTAATATACATTCAAATGTGGATCTTCAAAATGGGCATAAGGACTATCTCATGGAAATGTTGATGGGAATGAAAAACAAAGGAACGTGGATGGAAAAACTTTTTAATATATTAGAATACATTTATTTCTATCTCCAATAAAAATGGGTAATAAAACATCCTTTTGAAATAATAATAAGGAAATATAAAGGTCAAAAGATACATTACATATAAATATAGTTTTGTTATATATATAGAACATCTCAAAAGTTTCAAATATTATATTGAGGATTTAAAAAGAGTTGGGGAAGATTTATTAGGGTCTTTGAATTTTGATAATGATATATTAAACATACTAAATATATATGTATACACCCATGCATGGATACAATCAAACTAATGGTTTTCGGTTGACTGAAATTTTATATCGAAAATGTGGGAACATGGTTGGATAAGGAATAGAGTGTTTACCCTAATATAGACATATGAAGTTTTCACATCAAGTTTTAGGTTGATGTAAAATAACTAGTAGAGTAATAGATGAATTAAAAAATTCAATAAATAAATTTATTTGTTGTCTAACCTAGAGACACCCCCTATATTTCCCCAAATATATCACATCCCTAGGGTTAGTTTCATAACATTAGGATATTGACAGTTGTGGATCATCTCTTTGGGAGTGGAACTTAACCATTTATTCATAAGAGGTATAGGGGTCACCAATTAGAATCAATGGATCGCACCATCGATAAAAATGTTACAGGATATCTCAAATGTTTGGGTTTAAATATAACTCCTTTAAAAAATTACCCAAATTTCTTACTAGGGATTTATTATTTTTATATTTTCACCCATAGACTTTTTATTCAACCATTGATAGAGTTATATACCATAATTTCTTAAAATTATTTTGTATTTACATAGACCTTCCAATTTATGATTCCATTTTCAGGTTGGAATTGTTATTAAAAATAGTGTCCCTAATTCATTATTAAATTTTTCCAATGAATATTTTCTATTGGTGTTGTAAATGAAATTGAAGAAATTAACATTGGAATTTCTTTGGTTTTGTCCCACTATTCATTACACTTTATAAAAATTTCCCCATTGTGTCGAGATTTTTCTATTAACTATCTGGTTTGAATCATGATTGAACCCCCATGATACTTTTTTACATTTTTGAAAAATAACATGATTATCATGGTGTATGGATGATTCTAAAGTAGTAGAAGAAATAAATATATATAAATATCATGATTGGTTTCCATGATTTAGGGTGAGAGATAATGATGAGCTAAGGAATTTATTTTTCTATGTGATATGGGTTATTAAGATCCATCTCCAAAAATAGAGGATAAATGAGTGATTCATATAAGGGATTTATAGAGATAATTATGTGAGAACATGGGGATATATAAGCCTTTTATCAGAAGGTGTTGTATGTAGTTTGACTAACACAACTACAAAACATGTATCCCCCATAAAACATATTGCGTTCTTTCAAATCATAAATTCTAGGGTATAAAATAAAAAAATTGATCTAACATCATATGTCACAACCATCAAGATATATGGATCCATTTTTTCTTGATTGGATTGTACAATAATTATACACCACAAACTCATAGAAACTATACATATCCATGTGGTATAGTCTATGAATTGTGTATCTGAAAAAGACAAAACCTAACCATACTAATACATGGAATAGAACCCACAAGACCTAACGAACCATCTGCAAATCTGACACTACATGTCATTCAAACCCCACATTCAATGTTGAGAGAAAATATATGGTCTAATAAAAAGATGATACAACATTTTGCGTACACCATACTGGCATATTTTGAACTAAATCTAGGATGACCTACCTTAAAATATCATTCCTTAATCTCTTATTTCAAAAGGAATGTATTATATATTCATTATAATTCTATGTAGGGTGTCACAGTGGCCTCATTAGAGATATCAGATATATGACATGTTGTGACGAAGCAGGTCCCCTTCTCTTGAGTAACAATTTGGGGATGGCATGATCTTATTTAGATTGTCAGAACACATTCATGGATTATTATAGCCTTGATAGAGTGATTTATCTTAGGGAATGGGTAACCCATATCATTTATACAAGTAGGGTTGATACTCTCTATAAAATTCTATTTTAACATCCTATGTCTACTGAGTTTGTACTACACCTGTTACGAAGATCCATTTATCTCTAATACTACGTTTCCTTATGAGTTTATATATTCAATACGTTTTCTTTATCTCACTAATTTTCAATTGAGTTGAATAAATTATTGTTATTTTCTGTTTTTCTTTCTCAAGGAATCCTATAGGGTATGCATATACACACCACTACATGGTCATTTAAAACATGTATTATTTATTATAAAGATGAATGGAAATTTGGAATAGACTATAGATGACTTGGGGTAGGAAGATTTTAGTTGTACAAGGATTTTGTGACTACACATGGTGGTATGATTCTATGTTTATGACCATGTTTCTCTCTTCTATCCATAGAGACATATTTGGGTTGGGATACAATAAATTTGTTGTGCATGTATTATACTATACATTATACTAATCTTATTTTATTTTACCATAACATTTACATAGAGGATATTAAAGGAATTTTTTTTACTCACTAGAAGATTTAACAATAATTATTATACCTATACTATTTTATGTAAATGTGTGTTTGTGTATTGGTAAATTATGATTTGGTCTCCCATATTGTGGGATATTCATACTTGGAGCTTCTCATCTACCCCTAACAAATTTGCGGTAGTCCTGGGGAGGAACACTCTACTTACTGCTTGTCAAGGAGGGTCCATATTTGGTCTGGTTATTTCAAAGTGGTAATAAAGAGGGTCTATGTTGGGGAAAATGTTTGGATATAGTTATGCTTTGAGGATTGTCTTGGGATCCAAAATAAATAGTTTTACAGTGACTAAAATTTGACTCTCAAATTAGACACCCTATTTATATTATAGAAATCAATGTATCCATACTATAAGACATTGATAGCAGACCTTTGTACTCAAAACACTATGACATCAATTTAAAGGAATCAATCGAACCTGCATTATATAGGAATGAGACAATGACTTCCATGTCCATAATTATTTATCACCCCAAGTATGCTCATTTCACCATAGACTATCATGTGAAATTATAGGATGACCCCACGATGAATTCTAGTAAAGATTACACAATAGATTCATCACTGTGATAAACTTAGTGATGATGCTTCCGATCTTGGGACACTCCATGAGATATTCCCTTAGGGATTTAAGTGAGTAGTTTCCCTTCCCATTGAGTGATGAGGAGATCAAGTTCTAATTTCCAATACTAGTGACTCACTTATTGTTTGAAAGACAATAATTCTAGAATGATAGAATGAATATGCAAAAAAGATTTATGTTTTGTGTAATTTTAATTGTTATATTGAACTTTATTTTCCTAATAAGCTAGAAAATTTGGTAACAGATCATTGGTGGGATTCAGTACCATGCATATTTTTACTTGTATATAGAAATTCTGAAAAAAAGGTGAAAATCGTGGCCATCCTTCTTCTTAGAGTAGTGAGATACTGATGGAGTAGTTTTACCTAGATAAAAGATGATAAAAAAACTCATCTAGATATTGTTTTAGCATCTATTCTATGATTAGTATTAACCATTTAATTTTATGGTATAATTATTTTATTATATTTTTGAGAATCAAGTGTGTATTGTGATTTTGGAAGTTTACACATCAAGATTCATAGGCCTCACTCATTACTCCCTCAATATAAATTGAGGTAACTTTATATATGCAATAATGTTAAAGAAATTCATCGATAGATATATACAAGATGTAATGTAATCTCTATCCATCCTTATGTAAACTAGATTTATAGAGATATCCTTTATCATGGATAACATCGTGGAAGAATAGAGACTAGTGGGTATAGTATATTGGGAGCATTGTATAGTTGAGACTTCAACTATCGTTGGAACGAATGGAGATTTTTTATTATGGAACAAGGAATTAAAAAAATGGATCCATTACCATGGTTAATTAAAATATAGATCCCATCATTGATATAGTTAGATAATAGAAGGAAACTTTTATTCTCCCAATGGTATTGGTCACATGGTATGTGACTTCCCGACCCGATGTTACGCATGTAGAGGATATAAAGTGGATGAATGTCGTTTTGTCAACTAACCAATTCATACATAAATTCTACCTCATTTTTTGTTGAACATTCATTATATAACACAAACATACCACTATGAATTGTCAAGGTACAGTTCTATTGGAACCATAGAAACATAAACAACTAGTTCATAGGTGAACTACATCATATCCCACTATGTTCTTCATATCTATCTCCATTAATAGAAAACCTATATATAATAAATATCCCCATAACACGGGGAATGGTAAAATTAGAATGAGTGAGATCAAATGCTCAGTATGGGTAAAAAATGGATATACATAAGCATAACATGAAGACAAGGGCATGTGAACATGAGAATAAAATTCAAAAATAAAACCCTGTATATCAAATATAATAATTATTAGTCCTGAAATTAATATTGGTATTTCATAAGAAAAAAATATAAGGAAATAAATTATCCTGAGCCATCAGATCATAAGATTGAAATAAGACATATAATTATGGAATATTTATAAGAATAGAAAATCATTTCTAGATTTTTCAATGCTCAATTTAATGGCTATCAAAGAAGAATAGGTTGACTCCCTGAACAATCATATTAGTCAAGATTCACTCCCAAGACAATCATATAATACAATGTCCTTGACTGAATAGGGTTTTGTCCCCATTATTGTCTTGTTTTTCCCATGATATATAAATCTTCTTCTAATATAATTTAGAGAGATATATGTTCTACACATAACATTATGAAAATCACACCTATGTTTGGGACACTAACATAAAATGTTCATGATATCCTAAACCATGAAATAAAATGGAAGATAAATGGGTTTTATAATAATTTTATCATTCTATAACCCATGAAAGATAAATGGGTTTTATAAAAATATTTATTTCACAAAAAAACCCTCTAGAGAAATATTTCAATTATTTTCAATGGATTATATCCCCTATAAATCACAACTTACATGAATGGATTCAATATTATATAGAAAATTATTTTGAAATATCACATGGAGAATTTCTTGTGAAAAAAATTAATTTCATTGAAAATTAATTTTTAAAACATAAAATCAATTAAATATTATCGAAATTGTTTTCTTTTATAATAACCTTGAGAACAAATAAATTAATTTCTAAATTTTTTAATATATTTATTAAGGAAATTATTGTTTCCCCTAAAAAATAGCTTTTGAAAAAACTGAAACATTATCAAAATAATTTTATTTTAAAATAAACTTCGAAGATTATAAATTAATATTCAATAAACTGATAATTCATTATAGAAGATAATTCTATTCATACCGTACATGTTAAAATGTATATTCCATTCTCATTTTATGTAAAACAAAATTTTTCATTTTTAGGAAAATGAAAGGAATATTAATTTCAATATTGTTTTGTAAACAAATCAATCATTGGTAAATATTACATAAATATATCATTTGGATAATGTTAAAAATTTCTTGGAAACATATTTAGAAATCATGATTTTGGATTAAACGTGAGTTTTAATCCAAAGAGACAAAGAAAGACAATTTAAAAAAATAGTCTTTCAACCTATTGAGTACATAAAGAGAGTAATATTATGGGGAAAAAGAATATGAGGAAATAAATATAGGGGAACAAAACTATTGAGTTTATTAAGCGTATAATCATAATATTTCATCATCAGAAACATACTCATAAACAATATTAATAAATACTTATATTGTAACATAAAATATTTACCAGTTTCCTAACGTTATATTATTATCCCCAAGAGAGAACAAAATTTAATGTAACTTGAAATATAATTAAAATAAAAAATTTCAATATATTGAATGTAAATGTGTTTTTATATACATATAATAAATTATTATAGGCACATAATATAACATATATCTCGAGGAAGGACAAATGATAAAAAATACTTTAGAGCTTCCGAAACATTTGAATTGTATACCCCAAGAATGTTTGATCTGAAAATTGATATTTAAATGGAAATAAATATAATAATAATTATCATAATATAAATTAATCATTATAATATACACCATATAAAATAAATACATGGTGAATATGGCTTGTGTCTAACATAAAATAAAAGTGAGACCAAAACACCCTACCTTAAGTCTTGACTTTTATCATGCACATTAAAAATTGTTGCAGAAAAAAATATTATATAATTATAAGTTTATTATATAACCATATATATATATATATCATTCCATATATGATTTTTATGAAATATTATTACACATTTTTTAACAATTCCATGTTAAAAGCATGTTTCAAGCAATTACTTCCTTATTTTTCATGCATGTTTTGATTTTTTTTATTTCATTTAATTTTATTCATGGTTAAATCATCACCATGATTTTAGAAAATCAAAAAATATAATATATATTATTTACATATTTTTTATTGTAATCTAAAAGATTTAGAGACAGAAAATGAAATACACTGTTCATGGAGACGGTAGGTTATACATATGCATGACTGCTATTTCTGTTTTCATGACAGATGAAATAGAAAGAAAGTTACAAAATTAATTACTATTAAATAGAAATATTTATTTCATATATATCACATATTTTAATGAAAACCATCTTTATTACCCTCCATGTAATGTGTGAATGAATCGCATCTCTTCGCGAGGTAGTAATCCATTGTACACAACACTATCATATTCCCATAGAATAGAGATTATAGAGGCATATGGGATATAATAATTATAATAGAAGAATAATATGATAATTTTAATATATAAACATTTAACCCTTAATAATATTTATCCTAAAGTGGTGCTTTTCAAAATAGAATAATATCATTTTGTGATGTAGTAGTCCACCGTACACAAAATTGATGATTCTGAATCCCATTTGATGGAGGAGTAGATGGTTGTACATCATGATAAAAAAATAAAAAAATCATAGTATATTTAATATATTGAGTTTATTATATAATATTTTTTTAATATGAATTTAATGGGGGTGTAAGAACAGGTAAAATAAAATGCACTATTAGTGGTGTTACCACATCTCCAAACAACTTGATTTTGTTTTCAATAAAATGATTTTATAGATGAAATTTACACAAAAAAAGGATTATAATATGAAAGGAGGATAAAAGGAAGTTATTGGGTTAGGGATTGGATGAAGTAATGTTTTATGAAATACTGAAGAGGATATCATAAATGATAGCCTTTTATAAGTGAGTTGAGTGGCACAGTTATATTATTTGGAAAAGAAAATGGTGTACCCTTGTTTTTGTCTTGAAAAAATGTTCCAAAATGTACTTTTATCAATAATAGAATATATTAGGTTCAGAAATATTCATAAAATGTGTTTCTGAAATTTTTTATGTCATTTTAACACTAATATTTTTATTTTAACTCATGGAAAACCTGTTTTTACCTTAACCCCTGTAAATAATTGACATATAATTGAGTTAATTTTACTTAAATACACTTTAAAAATATTATACTTATAAATTCATTAAAAAATTGTATAAAAAAACTCATAATTTTTCATTATTCAATGAAGTATTATTCCATTTACCTTAATACAAACAATTAACCCTAAGATAACATTCAAGTGATAATTTCCAAAATGGATTTTATTTTATCAAATTCATATTTTAAATGTATCAAAAATAAATTTTATAATTACTCACTAAATTATTTTTTAAGAAAATTGTATTATAATATAAAGACTTTTAAATTTTTTTTATCAATATGTTTTCTTTATATAAAACCATTATACATAGTATTTACAAATAATTTATTACTATTCTTACATCTGTGATTAATAACTAAGTTATTATTGTTTCATGTAAATTAAAAAATTAATAATATATCATGGTTTGTTAAAACTCTCTGTTACATGTAACACAAGGTAATCTTAATGATTTATTTAACAAAATATTTCAAATAATTTTAAAATATTAAAAAAAATTAAATAAAAATAAAAGTGCTACATTTTACCCCCATAAAATTAGGTTTCCCACAAAATTCATCACTCTGCTAAAAATCAATTACGATACTTCTACCCCATCACTTCCTTAGGTTATGACATTGTTTATTCAAATTTTTGCATTCACCAAACATGTTTGACCTAGTGAGTAGTTTTATTTCATAGTAATTTATATTTATTATTGAAAATATTAATTGGTAATTCCTAAGAATATAGATCCTTCTCTAGTTGTATAAAATATGGTTCCAATATATGTGAAGGATCATGTATGAAATTATTCATGAGAGATACATGGAAAACATCTTGAATATAAGAGAAAGTTAAGTAGAATACCAACCGATAGGATAACATCCCAATATAATCAACAATTTTAGAGGAAATAATATATATATATATATATATATATATATAGTTTCATTTTTTCATAAATATCATATCCTTATTCTATAGAAAAATTCTTAGAAACATATTATCACCTTCCTCAAAATTCATGATCACGTTGAGGATTGTAAATATAACATTTCATCAGAAACATTGCTAAATCTATGTGTTACTGAATTGGTCTATAATTCTCTACCACTTATTCAGAAATCTCAAGTCCTAATATCTTTCTTTCTTCATGTTTATTTCATCTTGTTGGAGGTATACATTTATTTCTATATTAGTCTTAATAACGAACCATATTATTGATCGAGTGAATGTTATTTTTGTATGAAAACTCAACTAGATGATGATTTTATCCTAACATAAATTGAATTTCATATAAAAATATCTCATCATATTCTCTTGGGTTTCAATTTTTATATTAAAATGAAAATATTTTTAAGGATGATAATAAATGGTGAAACTCAACTCAGTATCAATATACTAAGAAATAATTCACCAAAACATTTAGGTAAACCTCAGATAGTGACTAAAATAAATTGAATGTTGCATTTCATACAACCTAACCACTTCATTCTTTAATACTATTTCAATCCAATAAAGAGAATAGTATTATCTAATGGTGATGATGTGTCTGTAATTTTTAATGTAATGAACTACAACCCATATAGAATTATTCCTTATAGATATTTGGGGGAGTCCAAAGAAAAATCTATGGTGACGATTTCCCATTGGAATTATGGAATTCTTAATGGATGTAACATCCCCATAGAATTTTTCCTATAATGATTATCTTTCTAACATACAAAAAATTGATATACAATGTTTTTTATATATCTCTTCATTCCATATATCTCGATAAACTCTTCCAAATCATTACCCATATTTAAAATTGATGGACGAATATAAAATGAAGAACCATGAGAATCCCCTGACAAATCATTCTTAAAATTTAGAATGTTTTGAAAAAATATATAGATCCTAAACATCATCATTACATGAGGATTGAGGTTAATCTTTTGAACATTTCTGATAATATTCTGTAGTTATACATACTCCTTTTATGACTCCTTAATCATTACTTGAAAATTTTGTTGAATATTCAACTAAAAAATCTATAATCTCTCCACATCCTTTTGGATTTACAGATCAATTATTTTAAAATCCAAAAATATTATATTTTTTTGATCCTCATCATTGATAATTTAGTAGGATACGTATCAAGAAAAACATTGGCCACCTTGTTCTCTTTCATAGGGTGATCATGTATTGAGGATTCATAATAATTAATTAGCTATTTACATATTATCTAGGTCATATTAAACTAAAATTATGTGAATATATACCTTAATATAGTTTTATTGGTATATATATCACAATTTTCAATATAATGATAATTCCTCTATATTTATAATGAAAAATTAATCACAGTTAACTCCATATTCCGTGTTGGGTAATCTTTCTCATGAATAATCGATTATCATGATGAATAAGCTATAAAAATAAAAAAATTCATGATAAATCATTTTAATACCTTCTTGGATGCATCAATACAGATTAAAGAAATTCCACCAATGTAGTTTAATGTAAGAACATGTGCACTAACTAATCTCTTCTTCAGTTCCTCATAATTTTTGTTACATTCATTTGTCCATTGGAAATTGGATCATTTCAAAGACAACATAGTCACTAGATTAGATAGTAAAGGGAAATTATCCAAAACCCATCAATATTATCTATATATATAAAAGTAAAACTAAAAATCACAATCACAATGTTTGGTCTTGGACCATAATTAATTACCCATTTCTTTGATGGATCCATTGATATTCCCTACATTGATATTATTTGCAAAAAAATGAATCATTTGGCGAAAAAAATTCACACTTTAAATTTTTTCTATTAGTTTCTCCTTATATAGGGCCTTTAGTAAAATTGTCAAGTTTTCTTCCTGATCTTTCTTTCCCTTTGAATATATAATAATATATTCTATAATGACTTTCAGAAGAAGATCAAGAATATCTCAAAGACTCTATTCATTATATACATGAATACATATGGGGAATTTATGAAACCCAATTTCATGGAAATATTTTCAGAGTTTTCAAACATTGTACAAAATGTTGTATTGGGCATGTCCTTTTTCATGACCTAGAATATACGATATCTAGAATAAAGGGAAATCTTGGAAAAGTGTTGTTATTCATGCAATGGATCAAAAAGGTTATGAGTATTGGATATAGGATACTTGTTCTTCATTGTTATATTCCTCAATTACCTTTAATCCATGAAATGTTGCATCGATTCATATTTCATTTTGACAATGAGAACTAGTGAACACCAAGTTGACATACATGGATAAATGAATCACTTCTCAAGGTTCACTTTGAGTTTCATTTTCTTACATTGGAACTAAAGCTTGGACATTATATTCAGAGCCTATAAAATAAGTGAGACACTATATATATATTCAATTGAGAAATAAACTTCATTTTTTTGTGAAAGGATATAAAAATATTTTTTAAATACATCAGAAAAATCCTTCAAAGCTGGCTCATCATCGATGTTCAGTTTCTCCCAAACCATCTGAAATGAGATCATTATACCATTGTGTGTTTTCACAGATAAATATACATCTAATATTTTGGGTGGAATCTTGATCCCTTATAAAATTCATCATATATGACGTAATATGTATATCCATAATCAAATAAGATATTATATGTTATAGAGCGGAAGGAATGTGTACCTTTCACCAGTTTATTATCACACCCCATATTAGAAATAGCGATTAAAGTACTTTTCCATTTGTCTCTTAGCATAAGAATTTTCTGAAATTGATTATCATAATTGACCATCAGATTTAGGAATTGGTTATCTTAATTCCAAAAGTTTAGGTTCTTAGAACACTAGAGTTTGGGTGGTTCATTATATAGAGTATTATCTCCATTTAAATCATTAGATAACTTATTCCAATCACTTTAATATTTGATTACTTGATGATATTCCCTTTCATTGATAACTCATTTTCTAATCCACTGATTTCAATTTCCTCTATATTTCATCCCACACATCCTGTATAAAGAAAATTCCATCTTCTTCTCTTTATGTTTTTTATATATTTGTTTGAATTATTTTTTTTCTCGTCTTATAAAAACCATGATTTTGAAACATAACTCCAATATACATTTCTACCTTGAAATGACATCAAATAATATCATCATAGCTACTGAATTATATTATTCGCAACTCCCATTGGAGACTTTATTTTAATTCATTGCTGAATAGATGAACCCAACTTTTATGTTGGTTGATAATATTAGAAGCATACCTCGTATGTATTTTAAAATATACCTTGTATGTACCCATATATTAATCTTAATTTTGATTTAGCTCAAGGGACTCCTCCATCTAAAAAATGATGAATATGGGGAAATTACTTAATAAAAAATAAATTATTTACATCATCCCAATCCTTGGAGTCAATGTCACCATGTCCCCTTATATTATTAATGAGGGTCCACAATTGATCGACTTTTATTTACTAATTATAGATATCTAAAATAAATTTTTAATGTTTTGAACACTAGGGAAAGGAAAATTTATTTTTATCGGTACAAATACATTGATCATAAAATAGTGGACAAAGATATCCATTAAAGGGTAGTGAATGTAGTCTCATGAAGGACTCCACATAACATTTTCCATCCTTTTTCTATATGTTCACTTGGTCGAAGACTTATCCTTAGACATTTACTTTGGAATATAACTAATTTTTTCATAATAGTTTCTAAATGTTTTATGAAAATATCATTGGACACCAACTATAAGGTTATAGTAATTTAATATAAAGATATTAAATCATTATTTGAAAAATATATATTACATTATACAAATACATTCCTGATGATCATAAATGTATAGTTCTATTTGAAAATTTAAAGCATAAAAAATTGGATCATTGGTTAACTATGTCATATCCTTATAAATTCTTTATATATATCAACCTTCCTAGAAAAATCATACATAATACATTTTTTCATGGCCTTAGGAATGGAAACATAAATAATATTGAGCACAATTGAATTGTAAGGATACATAATGGAGATATATGATCCTCACAAGGGCATAAGTGTATGAAAACACAATCATAATTTTTAAAAACCATTCCATGTATATTAAAGATCATAATCATTATTCATGGAATAATGATTTTCAGTTTATATGACATGAATCATAAGAAAATCAATGTACATGATTCTTGTGGGAATAATATTGGAATAATACAAAGATCTATGGTATAAACATAAGAATAAAAAAACCACTTATGTAGTAGTCTGTGATTACTAACAATGATATCTTAGGGGAATGGGCTCACGCCCTGAAACATTATAGTATTCAAGTATCACTCCCAAGTCTATCATTGTAGAGAAAATTCCTTACCGAAGCAGGTTCACTCACCATTCTAATCATGTACGTCCCATTATATATATATCATTACCAAACACATTGGTTGGAGATATATGTCCCATCCATCACACAATGAAAATCATATATATTTGTATAATACAAGATCATAAAAAATTCATCATATCATTACCCATGAAATGAAATGGGTTTCAAAAACATTTCATCTTATTATAATGTATAAAAAAATACAAGTTTCATAATCATTTCATTATAGCATAACATGTTATAATAAGTCGGTTTCATAATAATTTTATCATGACATTACCCATTGAATAGAAATTGGTTTGGTAAAAATATTGTTATAATAATTATAAACCATCTAAAGGAATAATAACAGCTATATCCATGGTTCATATCCCTAATAAAGCATAATTAGTATTAAAGGATGTCATCCTCGATAGAAAATTATTTTGAAAGATCACTAGGAACATTTCATGAGGAAATTAAATTTTATTCAATTATCAATTTTTAAAAGTAAAATTTCCTAAAATATTTTAGAAATACCTTTCTTTGGCAATAACCTTATAAAATTTTCAATGAATCTTTAGAGAATCATTTAAATAATTTGTTGAGGAAAATATCCCTTCCAATTATTTTTTTAAAAAATATATAAAATACTTATTTGAATATAATATTGGAATTTGATAAGGGAAGAATCAAATAAATGATTGGCCAGGATAGTGGTGAATTTAATTTATGAATTACTGGTCAAAATGAATCTTCCTGTCACATTTTCGATAAAATAAAATTAGTAATTGTCTTTAAAATGACAAGAATATTACATTAAATATTTTATATTAAAATGTTAAAATTGTGTAAAAAATTATGTACTAATTCATTTCAATAATGTCAAAAATATTTTTCAAAACACTTTTTGAAGTCATTGTTTTGACAGAAAAATAGTTTCTCTAATGAAGAGATAAATAATTTTTTTTTTCATAAAATAAGTATTTTAAACTCTCATGTATGTAATGAGAGTAAAATGAAAGGAAACATATATTCTCATTACATAACTAGAGGAGAATAACATTTAGGGGTTTCATGATTGATAGATCATAAGACTTTATCATTACAAATATAATCATAAATAATCATGATAAATTATGAGATTATAACATAGAATCTTTATATCTTTGGTAATATTTAATTGTATGCCCCATAAAGGAATAACATTAAATGAAACTCCAAATACCTTGAGAATGAATTATTTTTTGAAATTAAATATAAACCGAACTGTATATACCCATATTAAAAGATGATATCTCCATAATATAACATATGCCTCATAGAGTAATGATTGAGAAAAACATTAATTTCATATTTGGTAACTTTTTAGCCATAATTCTCATTAAAGATATATCCTCAGATAGATATGTTAATAACTAATATTTTGAGTTTAATAATTCTAAAATGAATTCATATTTAGAATAAAAAACACTAAGATATAATTTTATTATACTTATATTATAGAAGATTATTAATATATCTCGTACCACATATGATTCTCTTAAGGACTTTTGTTGCCAATTTACTAAAAATTCTATGTTAAAGTCGCATTTTTGGAATGAATTGATTTGTTTTTCATATATTTTTTTGATTTTTTATTTTTGAAACTATTAATTAAATCATGGTTACATAATATACTGAGTGTAAAAAATGATATAAATATTATATAAATTGATCATATATTTTTATAGTGCATTCTAAAAAAGTTAGATATAAAAAATGAATTACATCATTCATAGAGATGATAGGTCATACATACGCTTGAGCACAATTAATTTTAATTAATGATTTTAAAAATTAATTTAAAATAATATATTACAATTATATAATATTTTTATTTCATATATATCACATATGTTCATTAATCCCAAAAAATTATCTTCCATGTAAATCTTGAATAAATCACATCACTTCTCGATGTGGTAGTATACCATACACACGAGTGACATTATCGTGTTCCCATAGAAGTTAAATTACGATGTTATATGTAATATTATAGTTCTATAGGTATTATGATATCATAAATATTTTATATAATAATTTAATCCATCATTATATCCATCCACGAGAGTTGGTGATGGAATATGGGTTACATTGGCTCACGCGGTGCTAGTCTGCTGTATACATAAATTATGATTTCACATTCCATTTAATGTAAGAGGATATAGTTGTAGGTCATTAGATTAAAATGAGAAAAAATATATATATATGATTATAATTTTATAATTTCACTATGTTTTAATAAAAAATCAATTATGTGGTGGAATAAATAAAATAAAACACTCATTTAGTGGTGTTAACACATCTTCAATACACTTATATTGGTTTTCACAAAAAGGATTATTAGTTTGGATTTTTGAAATATTAATGGTTCTAGGATAGGAGTATGGAAGTATAAAATTTAATTGGAGATGAATTTTATAAACCAAAAGGTTTTGTGTGTGAATATTATATGAGTATAGGTGACATTTATATGTGAGGTGAGTGTATCACTTATAAATTTTTGAAAATAAAAATGTATACCCATATTTTTAACCTGAAATAAGGATACGAAAAATATACCACTATATATACATAATTATATATGGTATGAATATGTCTATTAAATTTAATGGAACATTTTTTGGGTAATATATACCATATATGTTATATTTTAATAAACGGTAAACACATTGTTACCTTAACCATGGTAAATAGTTTTCACTATATTTTACTACTAATTATGATAAGAAATTCAGTTGAACATATTCGATAATATAAATTATGATGAATAAAAAATATGAATCCATTTTCCCAAATACCATTCACAGAATTGAAAAAAATCTATTTAATGTTAAACTCGTAAATGAGATAAGAATATGGTTTTCGAAATAGAAAGTGTTGAAATGTTTTAAAATGTTTTATTAAAAATCAACGTGAAAATTATTCCAATTAACTAAATTACTACAATTGAAATAAAATTGAAGTAATTTAAATTTTAAACTCATATTTTGTAAAAGGATCCTTATAAATTCCTTTAATGAAAGGGATGATTTTAATAAAATCTAGTATATTTTAATATTTGTATAAAAATTAATCTTCTCTCAAAAATAATAAAAAAATTAACATTTAGATAACTTCTAAATTATGATTTAAAATACTATTTTAATCATATAAAAATAATTCTTTATAAACTTTTAAAATTAATCTTATTATTTATCATAAAATAAATAATAATAAAAACACTTTATGGATAAAATATTATATTCAAAATGTAGAAATACTTTTCTATAAATTAAGAACATTATTTATCAATATAATTTCATTATATAAAATTTACATATAATATTTAAAAAGTTGTTTTTACTATTCATATATATAATTTTAACGGCTAGGTTAAAAGAGTTTCATTTAAATAAAAATAATCATAATATATAATTATTTGTTAAAACACAGTGTTGTTTGTAACACAATATCAACTTAGTGTTACATGTAATTAGAGATATAATATAAATTTTATGTATTTAAAAAATCCAAAAAAAATCGGTTTATAACTCATTGGCAGAGGCAACACCATGAGTAGTGACACCCCAAGGCTGAGCAGGGTGGACCCCCTGTAAACTGAGTTGTTAGAGTGGCCGCTGGACCCCAATGAAGAGAACCAACTTAAATAGGTTCAAATTTTATATTGAATCCACCATTACAACTAGGAGGACCTTTTCAGGTGAAAATTGACCATTCTAGAGGGAATAAGTGGTTTCAGGCTATAATAGAATATGAACATGAGGTGTTAGAGGGGATTTATGGTACAATATTTTGCTTCTCTAGTTTACCAAAAATAAAAAAAATACATACGGATGGGTAGTTGATTTAAAAAATTATTCCTAATTATAGATATTGAGATTTCATATATCCCTAATCAAAATATATGTGGAAGGAGACCTATATTGTAAATGATTCTAATAAAATATATGTCATTAGATAGTGAAAGATTGCCCTTGGGTTAAAATGTATTTCACGAGTCCTCTTCATGGATATAATTAGTCAATATGGCTGCATTCATTGAATATATTGGTTATCGATAGGTTTTTCCCAAATAGACTATCACCATACCATATTGAGGTTCCTTTGAATTAATGGGATAAGAATTTCCTACACTGATGAGAAGGAATTCTTGGCAGAGTGATCATGGATCATATACAAGAAACTATAACCTTATCTTTTTATTTAGGGAGATTTGACCTTTGTTCAATATGATCATTAGGTATCATACCTATATAGATAGTTTAGGAAAAAATAAAATAATCTCTAGTAATTTTTTAGACAACTTGTATTATATGAGATGAGCATCCACATTGACATTTACTATATGACTACACTAATATCTTTTGTAGACTATTAGAGGTGCCTCAATGTGTTCTTGTAGTTGAGGGTGTAGTTAGAGGACCTTAAGGAGATATGTCCATCAAACCCAGCATTTACCCATGGAAGAATCCCATTTCTTTCACCAAAAACGTGGATGGTATCTTGAGGCAATGCATAGACTATTATCACCAAAATCGGTTGAAAATCAAGAACACGTACCCATTTTAAATGATTTTTTACCACTATAACTAGATAATGGTATTGATATTGTTATAAAATATTGACCTTAGGTATGACTACCATCAGTTATGGGATAGTAAGGAGGACATATTATAGATGAAATTATGATTTCTCTACGTGTATTATCATGTTTTGGGGATTCACTTTTATTTAAATAATTCCCTAATTATGTTTATGGGACTCACTAACCCAATGTTTCAACACTTCATTGACTAGTTAATGGTTGTATTAATTTAAAAAATAATCATATATTCTTCATCATGGGGTGAGTATATAGTGAACCGAAGGATGGTATAGTATTTAAATATAGTGTGTCATTTGTATGCAATGCTATCAAAGGGTCATTTTGGATTATAGAGGTGAACTTTTTTGAGCATTTCACATAAATGCATGAATCCTATACGACATATAATTTCATTTTTAAAAAATAATTCATTGTATTCACTTATCAAATATCATATTTATTTAGAAATTTTTCAAATTATTGCATAACTCATTCATAAAAACCAATACAATAAAATTTTAAAACTTCCACTCAATATCAATTATTTTCATAATACAACTTATTTAAAATGAAACATGTTTTCATTTCATGATAAATCATGAATATTCTAGAATTTGACTAATTCTTTTACCTACTATACCTTAAAATTTCTAAAAAATGATTTATAACATGGTATGAGGAAATATACCAAGTAAAGAACATATTAAATTGGATAAGGAAAACTGTTGGTCCTCATTAGAAAACAAAACATATAAAACAGTTTCACATTAACATTATAAACATTGAGCTAAAATAAATTTTCCACTAACCATGAAATTATCACTATAGACCAATTTTTTTATAAAACTCATTATACGAAAACATAAACACATATAATCTTATCGGTTTCATATAAAACATGAGAAAAAATGAATAAAACTTTCCTAAACACATACCATCTTACACTAAAAAGTAATAATCATGTCATTAATATTAAATAACATTAGCTTACCTTGTGAAATGAAACTATTTCTATCAGAACTCATTTTATATCCTAGATAAATATTTTAGGAACCATGGGATAAGATCATTATTGAACTCAAACACAAGCCCCTACATTTAGAATAACCTATGTGGTTAAATTAAATAAAATTCTTCATTTACTATAATTATTATCAAATGAATTACAGATCTTTTTAGGTTAACCCATCTTCATAATCATTTTTGAAGGTCCATAAAAAATATAAATGATATAGAACCATGAACTTCCATAATCAAACTCATATATAATATTTTTAACCATAATTAAATCATTTTTAAATATTTATATATCAATTAATTTTAAAATTCCATTTTTAGAACTGAATTTCATATTACTTTAAGGACCCAGATTCGTTTGGATCAATTATTTGTGTGTTTTCGAAGACTGAGCTTCTCAAAGGAGGCTCAAATGTAGTATATAGGGTTCAATCATTAGAAGATGGATGTATGGATCTTTAACATCATGAAAGTTTGTTACACGACGTGAATTGGGGTTTCACATCATATAAGCTTTTAGTCTTTAAAAAATAAAATAAACTGAGGAGGTGCCACAATTTTCATAAAAAACCTGAAACTATGGTGTTTATGACATGAATTGGGATTAATTTTCATAAAATTTCCCACTGATCTAGGTTTTAATAACATTCAATCAACTCACGTTTGTCAAAAAATATGGCCAAATATCTCCTCCCTCTCAACCTATGAGACCCGAAAGAACCATCCTTGGTGTTTTAGAGATCCCTTCGATGAGAATCAATCTCAAGATTCTTTCTTTGATCCATCATTGACCTATCTTTGATCCAAGGTATAATCTACCTTTATTCTTATGGTTTATTTCATTTTCCCCCCATTTCCCTTTAACATTTTATGACATGAGATGTCTATATCTCAAATGGATTATCTCTAGGTTGTTATTGGTGTAGTGGTGTTGTGGCTTCCTTAGGATTATGTAGTTGTTACAGGAGAGGTGATCATAAACAATTATGTTGATATATTCTCTTTCGAATAACATCGATGAAATTTTGAGGTAGGTGATTCATTTCATCTATTTTTATTTATGTGAAACCATAGAGAGCGAATTATTTATACCTTTGGATCGTAATTAAATTGAAAAAATAATTTTTGAAAGAAAATTAATGAATTGGTATTAATTTCATAGTGATGTTATTTCATATTTATTTTCTAGATACTGTTTTATGTAATCTTATCCTATTTAAACTATAGTTCTTGATAGAACATGGTAAATAAATAATTGCCGGAAAAAAATTGACTATTAATTGGCTAATGGTTTAAATAAGCATGTTAATGAATCTAGTTGTTGTTGTAATTATATGATAATTAAATTGATGCAGATATGGATATATAACTAAACTGGTTGATTAAACCGATGAATGATGATGTTTTTTGATAATAGTATTAAAGTTATGATTAATTAATTGGTTAATTAATTTGTGGTACCCTGTGATAGCTTATTGTTTGCGTTTCCCAGAGATGGAACCTTGTATAATGAAAAGGTAAATTCAAGATAGAATAAAAACTAGTTGTTTGATAAAATATAATTCCTTTGAAGGACATGTGTTTATTACCTATTGTAAAGTCCAAGTTCCTTGTGATTTAGTCCTGTGAGAGATTGTTTTTTGTGAAGTATGAATTCCTTGATTCGGGTGATGAGCCCAATCTTTAGGATTGTTTGTTTCATGCTGCATATAATGTTATGGTATCCTAGCATGGTGGACCATGGAGGGATGTTTTGGTATATGGGGATGGGGAAGCCTAGTGGTTTTGGAAACAATTGACACCCAGATTTGGGAGATGCATTAGTTTTTTCATGAGGGTATCGGGGAGGACACTAGAGATTATGGAATGGGTTGAAGCTGGTCTAACCCATTAAAATGAACATTCAATGCCTTTTTGGTATCTATTGATTTTTTTCATCATTAATATACCCACTAATTTGGGAATTTGGTATTTGTTACTCTCCTCACAAAATGGGTGACTATTAATTTTTCATGCGGTGTGCTTTTTGTGTTTAACTTTTCCAGGATGGATGGGTCTTTGCTTATGCTATAAGAAAAAAAAGACTCAATGGGTAGCTCACCTACCCACCATGTTGAGCCCCTTGTGTTCGTTATCTAAGAATGTTTTCCTAGAATACATAAAAATATTGAAATATGGAATGTATTAATGTTGTTAATAAAAAATTAATAAATGCTTACCCCATGGTCTTAGAGTTTGTTGTGATTCAATTATGGGGGTTTTCTTTGGAGAAGATGTGGATTCGATTTGGTTATTCTAATAGGGCATGGATATTTTTGGAAATTCTACTTCAATAGAATGTAGAATGTTATGATGGTTAAATAATGGATAATGAATTAATTATGGTAATGTAAAATTTATGAATAACAATAATGTAAATTAATAGATCTCTTTTAAATGGTTGTGTGCTTATAGTACATCTAGTCCCAGGCGTGGCAGTTGGGAGTTCGAGAGATGTGAGCTGAAGTTGAGTCTAAGACTATTTTATTCAGTTATTTTGGTTGTGAGATATATTATATCTAGTATTTTTGGTTTTTCTGTACTCAATTCCACCATATCTGTTAGGGTGAATGACACCATGAGGATTTTGTGACCTATGGGGGTGTATTTTCCCCCACATCTTGGTGGGAGGATGGATGGATGACTACCCCCATTGACCCCACTCTCTTCTATTGGTAGTTACTTGTGTTGGTATTCACAATGGTTATTTCCCCTCATATATATGTGTAGAGGCATATAATGGCTTGTGATTATTTTAGACACATATATTTTGGATATAGTTTCTGATGAACTACATTAGGTGTATCTTATAGAGGATGTGATGGAATAAGGATCCTTACATGGTGTATGGATGTAATAGATTGATGTATAATACCCAATGTATGATACACGCTATAAGAGATGTGGTGGTTCATAGAAAATACATGGTCACGTTTGGCTATGTGGAATTTGTGGTTGTGTTGAATGAGGGACATGTTGTGGTGCTTCACCCAGGTGTCTGCGGGATAACCCTTTTGGAGAGAGATGCTCATGACATGTGACATCGAGGAAAAGAATAAAAATAGTTGGAAAGTGGTAGTGGGGTACCCTTGATATTCTTTATTATATAACATGGTATTTTTTGAGATACATGGTGAGAGAATCCGTGGTTAGGATGAGAAAATAGTATACTTGTTTAGGTGAAGAGTTATTTTCAATTGTTTTTCAATGTGCCTTAGCATGAATTCATTAATTTTTCATGAGAGGATCTAGGGAGGATCCTACTAAGTATATTATTATACTCATTCTACACACACACACACATATATATATACACTATTTTTTAGGTCATCTAGAGTAGGTTTAAGATCAGGATAGTTACAACTAACTTGGAATTGGCAGGAGCTGTCTAGGCATTGTGGTCATTGTTATTTTACATTATATTGGTACATTAATTTCACCATTTCAGTTGTAGTAGTTATTACATGAAATTACATATGTGCACTTGAGTTGATTTTACATTTTATTATGGCTTGGAGTTGGTTGGTGTCTGTCTTATCAATGTATTTTACATGTGTTTTCTTAGAGGGTAATGCATTCCCTCTGTGTGTTTGTTATACCCTCAATGCTAGTCACAAACCTAGGGTCTTCTAGAGGCATGAATCTGGTTTCATTACCTCTATTCTCATATTTCTGGCCCATGAGGGGTACACATTGAGGGGAAGGGTTCATAACATAGTGGTATCAGAGGACAGGTTGGGGGATACGATGGAGTTTATAGTTTGCACAGGTGAGGTTGCATGGGTTGGTAGGGAAATAGTGTTTGTCATGTTTATAATGTGATATAAACATGGGATACAACATCATACATGGGTATTTAGGGCCCATATGATCTGATGCATGGACATTTTAGTTTAATGTGGCTACCAAATGAGGTTATACTTAATACAAGGTAGAGAATAAGGGAGGGATCATTCATAATTTCTTCCTGTGTATCTATTTGAATGGGTATACCCAAGGAATTGTTAACCTAAAATGAATAAAAGAATGTAATTAATTAATTGTATGTTTTTCATATTCTAGGTTTTGGAGGTCTAACTATTTTTTATTTTTAATGTGTGGCTCTTAGTGGATGTACTCGCGAGGTTCACTCAGAGGATGTTCATCAGGTAGCACTAGAAAATCACTAGAGAGTATAGGTTTATGAAGATAGTAATTGGAGTAGGACACTCCACGAGTTTTAGAACCAGAGTATACAAAATTATATGTATCCATTTCTTATGAAATCAAGGTATAAACATTTGGATGATGTTGAGATTGCCTTCAGTTCAATCCATGATCGTAAGGGGCAGCGGGTGCCGTTGGTTGTGATGATTCTGTGTTGGCCAGTGAGGAAGTAGTGTTTCTTTTTCCATATGGATCTTCATGAGTTGACCATCTCTGTTGATATGTTCTAAAAAAATTAGAGATAATTTTCATTGTTGAACTAAAAAGAGGAAAATCGTAATGAGATACCTACCCTTCGGTAGGGGAGTTCTATTGTGAGAGAGTTTGGAATCCATTTCAAGAACCTTTTGAAATAATATTTGGACATGTTATCAGATGAGGAGGATAGGGTGAGTCACTTCAAGGTGTTTATGAATCAATATATCCAACTCCAGGTGATAGTATTTATGATGAAGACGTATCTTGAGTTGATAGAAAGAGCATGGGTTATTGAGAGGAAGTTAGAAAGAACTGAATCATCATGTTATAGGATTCATCATGATTCCTCACAAAGCCGAGCTATAGGTTAGGGTTCCCACTTTATAGGGAAGAATACCTTTTGGTCAGCTCGTGGTAGGTCCCAACCCTCATTGTAAAAATTCTCTAGGGAAATGGCTCTTTGGCCTATTCTAAGGGATCATGTGTCTGGATTTCTTGTAGAGCCTTGGGTCATCAACAACATATGTTCCTGTTCATTCTGAGTAGTTGGCGTGTGCTGGTTACTCAACTTAAAGTTCCTCTATTGAGGTAGTTCCAACTGAGGAAATAGTAGTAAGTTTCTTTAGTTCGGGATCATTAGAGAGCAGATGGGGTAGGGAGAGGAAATCGCTTGGACACTCCCCTTCCCCAGAGAGCATAGCAAGACAGTAGAGGTGCTCTTCTGTATAGTCAGAGAGACTATGGAGCTGGTCATGGTCAGCTTAATAATTTAGCATTCCCATTTCTCTAAAGGCCATATATTGTTCGACACACTCTTTTCCTGTGTTCTACATCAGTGCAAGCCTTGTTTGGTTCATGGGTGAAGCACTACTTCATATCACCTACCCCATTCCTTGATTTTTTACTTGAGGTAGAGAGACTTATAGTTCCCTTTTCATTGACTACGCTTGTTGGAGGTGAAGCTAACTTGTTTAAAATTTGTAGAAACTATGACCTAGAGTTGGTGATGCACTTCTCTTGAGAAGATTTCCCATTTTTAGTAATATAACCATATGATGTCATCCTCGACATGGATTGGTTGTATTTTGTGTATGTTATCATGCATTGTGTCTGGAGGTAGGGGTTTCCATTGATAATGGATAAGATGAAGTTGAGTTTTTCATAGGTTCAATATTGGGTGTCTGCTAGGGTCTGGGTAGAATACCCTAATGACTTTCTAGAAGAGGTTGTAGCATTTCCCTTTCGAAGGGAGACCATGTTTGGTATTGATCTATATCCAAGAGTGTATCTTATATCAATGTATCCTTATAGTATATATTCTTATGAGTTTCTAGAGATGAATATTTAGCTCTATTGTCTTTTTGGGTGTGGTTTCATTCTCCCACGCTTGTAATAGTCGGGTGAACATGTTTTTTTCATCAGCAAGGATGACAGATATTTACAGTTGGGTGCAGATTGTCCTCACTAGAATCGAGTGATAGTGAATAATCATCATCCTCTTCCATAGATTGATTATTTTTTTGATCAGTTGAATGGTGAAAGTTGTTTTCTAATGATTGATTTGTGGTTATGATATTATCAGGTTTGTGTGAAGGATGAGGATATCCTAAAGACTACTTGCCATTATCTTGATAGGAATTACGAGTTCATTATGATGTAATTCAGTGTGAGGAATGATCCAGTAGTTTTCATGGGGTTGATGGACAATGTGTTCAGTGAGTCCCTCAATAAGTTCATGGTGAAATTCATTGATAACATCCTTGTGTACTCCACATATGAGGAGGCACATGCAGAGCATCTGCATGCAATATTGGGAGTTCTTCACCTTAATAAGTTGTTTGGGAAGTAGATAAAGTGTGAATTTTTTAACTGAGGGGTCCATTTCATAGGTCATGTTATATCCCAGTAGGGAGTAGTTGTGGATCCAACAAAAATAGAAGTAGTTGGGTTTTTGGAATCCCCTAATACAGCTAAAGAAGGGAAAAGTTTCCTTTGTCTTGTAGGCCATTATAGGATGTTCATTTTTTTTTTAACTTAGGTTGTGACTCCTTTGATATCATTAATTATGAAAGATGAGGAATTCTTCAGGACAGATCATTGTTAGGAATATTTTGAGTACCTGAATAAGAAGTTTGTTAGGGATTTGGTTAATAGTCTGCCAATAGAGGGAGTTTAGCTTGAGGATTTGTAACATCCCGAGCTTCCATGATACGCTTCTCTTTCAATAATGCAATAGCTTGCACTGTACGCAAGTTCGAGATTCTACGCACCGCGACCAATCAAAATAGCCATTATGAATATTAATATCCACCTTTTGAAATTATATATATTTTATTTTACAATATGGACTTCATTTGTGGATTCGGAATATCGAAATTAGCCTATGTTGACTTTTTGGTATTTTTCTAAGAACTTCCAATTTTTTATGGATAGTGAAAAATACTTAAAAACAAAATTTTTAATCAAAATAATTTATAGTTATAAATTAAACTATTGAGTTTTTTAAAGTATAATTAGAATATATTTTTAACATTTTATCCAGTGGTGGTCATTAGAATTAATTTCACATTGAAATTGGACTTAAACAATTATCAATCTTTTGATTGATATTCTTTCTTAAAAACACGCTATTTGTTGTGACAGTGGGAATTAATTTTAAAATTAATTAATTAAAAATATATGTTTATAATTTTCTAAAATAGACATCATTTTTTAATTCGGAATATCAATTATATCTTAGGGTGAAATTTTGGGATTGTTCTGAAAAACATCAATTTTTGATGAATAGTGAAACCACTAAGTGGTAGTTAAAAAACTAATTTTTCGTTTAAATGAATCATTTCCACTTCTATGATTTTATTTTCAAAAATCTGACATACATGGTTGACATTAGGAAGTAAAATTTGGTTCATTAGCATTAAAATAATTTTTGGTGAATAGTAACTTTTAAGTTTAATTAACCGCGATTAAAGGTAATTAGTGAACGTTATGGTAAAAATGATATTATTAAAATATGAAAATACCTTTACACTTGTCCTAACCCTATTGGATGAGTCATGTCCGACCAAGGAAATCGATGGGTCAACATGGGGACCCCATGGAGCCACTTTGGTATGAAAATGACATAAAAAACTTTTTATTTTATGTTAAAATAAAAATGTCACAAACATGAGTTGTTTTACTAAAACAATTTTTAAATGGGGTTATACAACTCATATTTCTGACTATAAATATTAATTTGAAAGATAAAAATATTTCCTACATCATGATAATTTTTTTATAATTTTTATAGATTAAATAAATTAAATTATTTATGACGACATGATGATGCAGCGATTACCTCATTAATTAACGATTTAAATAAAATAAAAATATAATTTAAAATATAAGAATAAAACTTGTCAAAAACCTATTTAATGAGTATATTTCGAACCCTTATCACCTCATAATAGAAATATATATGTGTGGGACCTTTAAAATCCTAAACTCATTATATAATAAAGTAACATTTCATGACTTTCCCAGAGTGCCCCTCCTCTCCTCTTATAAAAGGCCCCCACGACTACCACCTTACTCACACCTTCAAGCCATTTGGATAGGCCAAAATCTGCCCAAATACTCTCTCAACTTCCCTCCATTACTCCTAGAAGCCTCACATTGGGTAGAAGTCTTCCCAAGGAAGCCTTTGGCTCAAATCAAAAAGAGTTACCTGATTTTAAGGTAATGTCTTCTCTTATGTTATTTTGTTTTATTCTACTTATTCAACCCCCTAAAATATTTTTAATCATTTCTTTTGAAACAACACCAGTATCTTTAATATACTATGATGTTGTTATGAGAAGTATTTGATTTACACTTACTCACACCTTCGTCAAATGGTTAAAGAACATACTGATTCTGTGGTTGGTGAATTTCTGCCTCATGAATCGATGATTGTTCAATATTCTTTTAACACCTATCATGGTTGCCATTATGATGAAAATATTTTTATATATTATATATATTATGTTTTTTTTCTTTATGATTATTATTTTTTCATTTATGGAATACCTTTATTATTTCCATTATGGGTAAACACGATATTTTCATTTTAGGAAATGCGGACTACCGCCCCCTCAAAGTGATTTGAATCGTTAATGCCATATGTGGGATGTATAAAGGATGGAGTAAATGGTATTATACATTATATTATACTTTATTTATAGTATACCTTTATATAATTATAATTTCATTCCATTAAATACGAAATAGAAATGAAAGTAGCGTTCATGCGTACGTACGACTTACCGTCTCCATGAACAATGCATTTCATTTCTTACTTCTAAATGTTATGTAATATTATAAATGCATGTATATAATGGATATATATATGATATATATGATATCTATATCGTGAATATTATTTTGGATATAATGGATATTTTACCACATGAACGACTTGTAATTATAAGAAGTTTATTTTTGACTCAAGTACCAAAGATCGACAAAATGACCGTTATTAACTTAAATAATTACATAATGTTCATAACATGGTAATAAGTGATATAAATGGAATAATGAACATGAAAAAGGTTCTTAAGGAAATATAAATTAACTCTAGTTTATTATTCATGAGGTTAAAGAACGATCGAGTCAATTCGGACACGAGGTAAGGGAATTTCTTAACCCAATTTCCATTCATTGGGTTAATATCCTAATTTCAAATTCTGTCATGATTTTATTATGTCCAATCTTGTATTTGTACTTTCCTTATGTGTACTTATTGTGAATACACATAATAGATATATTTTATTTAAAAAAAATATTTTTGTAAGGGACTTCGTCTCAATCTCCATTCATTGTGGCATATTTTGTTTTATACACAAATTTCTTCTATACGGTGTATAAACCCCATTGACTTTTACTTTTACTCAAAAGGTATCTTTTTATACGAAGCGTTTTTACTAAACCAAAAAAGGAATGTTTTTTTCTTATGTATGCGGAAACAATTACTTACCCGCCGTCGTGACCATTATTTGAGTTTTGGCTTCCTCTACAAGCCTTATCTTTTTTTAAAAAATTGAAAAATAAATATCAAGTTTTAATTTTATTTTATTTTTGTATTGAAAATGGTTTTGAAAGCGTTTTTATTATATCAATGTGTTGTATTGATATCTTGTGATTGAAATGTAGAAATGTTATGTTTCTTTATGAATATTTTATGTGATATGATTATGTTATGGATTATGATATGTTTAAACATGTTCATATGAGGAATGCATTGGACAAAATAAGTGATGGGTGGAGCCCGCTATAGCTCCTCGATGCATCGGAAGGTCTCATGAGACAAACTAGTGTCTTGGCATGAGGCCTTGACAAAATATTATTTGTAGTCCTGGCACGAGGCCTTGGATATGTGGTTATGATAGTATGGAATTATACATTCCATCATTATGAAAGTGGTTATTGATATTGCATGTGATTATTCGACTAGTAGAATATCCATGTGAATAAGTAAATGGCATTATCTAATTTTACTTTTTCCATATTATGTTGAAATTCAAATTTAAAAGGCTATTGTTTTAGTTATACATTTCCTTAAATGTTTATGTTTATTTATGAAAGCTTCCTCTATATTGTTATCCTTACTGAGCATTTGAGCTCACCCCTTTCAATGTTTTATTTTTCCCAGGATGTGAAGAAATATTTTATGACTGACCTACAGGGATAGTTTAAAGGAGATAGAAGTGTAGACTATGGAGACTATGTTATTGTGATTTTTTACTTTATGATGTAATGTAACATTTATGAATGTATCTAGTGTTTCCAAGTCTACTAAACTAATCGGTCTTTTGAGAATTGATCTTTTGTGATCATGCCAATGATACGTAATAATGTACTGACTCTTGGTAACTGGGGTCGGGGCGTTACAGTTGGTATCAAAGGCAGTTTAGTACTAACCTTGGAAGCTAGATTTAGATAAACTCTGATTAGAGCAAATATCCCTAAGATAGACCTCGAGGATTAGTATAGAGGAACATCCTAGAATTTTGGTATTGTAGAGATTTAATGATTTTTCCATGCAATACATCTATGTCTGGATACGAGCGGGTAGAGGGGGCTCTGGCACAGATGTACCTAGGGGTAAAACTCGAAAACACCGCTTTGAGATAGACTCGAATGGGAACTGGTGTACGACAACTGGCCTTGCTGCACTCTTGGTTACGACACTCCTAGGGGATATGCTTAGGATAATTCTTATTTTCTTGAAAACCCATTATGAATGGTTTATGAGTATATAAATCCTTAATGAAAACATTTCTTTTTATGATTATGGATTATATCCAGAAGTAGTTTAATTTATGTTAAGTGTTTTTAAAGTTTTTTATTGTGTGTATCGATTCATAAACTAATCTAGTTTATGAAATTGTTTAGAAATGGAACCTAGTAGAAGGAATGAAAACCATATCAATGCACGCACTCCATGTAGGGATTGCCCTCCTGATCAAGATAATTATAGTGGAGCTGGAGATACAACTGGTTCTGATCACCTTATCACCATACTGGGACAACTCAGTCAGGTTATGAATAATAACCTTACTTGTATGGAGCACCCTGATCCGCAACGTGGAGCATCAATGTTAGACCGCTTCATGAGGCAACAACCACCAACATTTAAAGGTGGTACAATTCCATTAGTATCTGATCAATGGATAAACTCTTTAGAAAATATATTCCACGCCTTGGGGAGTAGCGAAAGGAAGAAGGTCATCATGGCAGTTTACCACCTCACTGGAGAAGCCGATCAATGGTGGTCACTGATTCAAAATACAAAGGAAGATGATGAAGTATCGAATATGGAATGGAGGGAGTTCAAAGATATTTTCATATAAAAATACTTTCCTCATGACCATCGAGCAGATATGGAAAGGCAATTTCTGAGTCTGAGACAAAATGAGGATAAGAATGTCGCAAAGTATGAGGCTAACTTTACAAGGTTAGCAAGGCATGAAACAGATTATATACATAACCAAGAAGTAATATTTATCATTTATTTTATGGGTTGAAACCATTTCTCCATCGAGCCTTAGTCTCATAGTCTTTCTCGTCATACGAAGATATAGTCTCGTGTGCTATCAAGACAGAAAATTAATTTTCTAAGTCTTATGACAACAAATTAAAGCAAGAGAATAATATAACGGTGGAATAAGAGACATATAAAGGTAAAAAGGGAAAGAATGATTTTCCATTATGCGATAATTGTGGGAAGAATAACCCCAGTACATGCCTAAAAGGAATGGGAGTTTGTTATAAATGTGGAGAAAAATGTCACTAGGCTCATGATTGCAAGGGAAAGAAATAAGCTATCAATGTTGAATTCTACAATTGTAGGGAAATGGGGAATTATGCAAATGAATGTCCCAAGATTCAGGGAAACTTACCTCAGAAAAGGCCAAGGGATCAAGGACAATCTTATGATGTTGCTACAGTTGAAGTGGAATTATTAATGTATTGGTGCTTTTGGACTCAAGGATTATATTCTGGTTATAAGAATAATGTGATATATATAAGTATTGTACTGTAGTACTTGTTGTTTTCATTAAGGATTTAATATGATGAAGGTAATCATATTTATAGTATGTGACAAAAAGAGAAACTTTACTTTGTTTGGGGAATCTGATGTTACAATTGATTTTGGAATTTAGAGATCTTTTAGAGAAAGTCTGGACAGAGGTATTTTGGATAACTATGAAGGTTGGAATGGATTAAGTTGAACCTTGGATTGTATTGTTTAAGGTTAAAACATTTTTGAAGATTATTTTTGTAATATTATAATACTATAGTTTTAGGAAAAGGACAACCTGCAGGTTGGGGGATAACCCGTCATGTCGGACAAAGCTGTAGGAATCGAACCCACAACCATAGTGAGACAGGATTTTATTACATACCACTAGCCTACAGGAAGTCCATGGATATTATAAAATAGTTTTCCTATTCTAAATGGTATGTGTTAATATTTGGAACCTTGTACAATTAGGATAAATATAATATTTTTGAGTTCTATTATCTTTTTGAGTGAAATATGGGTTTGTGGTAAAAATTTATTAAAGAATGAAAGTCTACATGACAAGTATGTATATTTCCTTACGTTCTTATTAAATCTCCTAAATAAATTCCTCAACTGTATGAAAGGTAACATAAAACAAAAATGTTGTCAGTTAACTTTTCCAACTGGGGATTCAATGACTGTTTAACCAATCACAAGTTTTTGATTTTCTTGTGGTTAACTTTCTCCTAATCCTATTTTCTACAACTCTCCATCAGACCTTGATGTCTTGTTTTTCCTCCATATCCATATTTTCATATAATCCTAGTATGGGCTATCTCGGGTGACCTTTGTACTTCTCTTTCTTTCTTTTAATGTTATATTTTTATTAACCTTATTTTCTATGTGGGTTTTCCACAAAGGTATTTTCTATTATTAACCTTTTATTTTCAAACAAAAATTCCAAATTGTGAGGACGCAATTTATTGATGGTGGGGAGAATGTAACACCCCGAGCTTCCACGATACGCTTTTCTTTCAATAATGCAATAGCTTGCATTGTACGCAATTTCGAGATTCAAACGCACCGCGACCAATCAAAATAGCCATTATGAATAGTAATACCCACTTTTTGAAATTATATATATTTTATATTTCAAAATGGACTTCATTTTTTGGATTCAGAATATCGAAATTAGCCTATGTTGAATTTTTGGTATTTTTCTGAGAACATCCAATTTTTTATGAATAGTGAAAAATACTTAAAAACAACATTTTTAATCAAAATAATTTATAGTGATAAATTACTCTATTGAGTGGTTTTAAAGTAAAATTAAAATATATTTTTACCATTTTATCTAGTGGTGGTAATTAGAATTAATTTCACTTTGAAATTGGACATAAACAATTGTCAATCTTTTGATTGATATTATTTCTTAAAAACACGCTATTTGTTGTGACAACGGGAATTAATTATAAAATTAATTAATTCAACTTATATGTTTAAAATTTTGTAAAATAGACATTATTTTTAAATTTGTAATATCAATTATAGCTTAGGGTGAAATTTTGGGATTGTTCTGAAAAACTTCAATTTTTGATGAATAGTGAAACCACTAAGTGGTAGTTAAAAAACTAATTTTTCGTTTAAATGAATCATTGCCACTTCTGTGATTTTATTTTCAAAAATACAACATACATGGTTTTCATTAGGAAGTAAAATTTGGTTCAATAGGAATAAAATAATTTTTGGTGATTAGTAACTTTTAAGTTTAATTAATCGCGATTAAAGGTAATTAGTGAAATTTATGGTAAAAATGATATTATAAAAATATGAAAATACCTTTACACTTGTCCTAACCCTATTGTATGAGTCATGTACGACCCATAAAATCCATGGGTCAACTTGGGGACCCCATGGAGCCACTTTGGTAGGAAATGACATTCAAATATTTTTATTTAATGTCAAAATAAAAATCTCACAAACATGAGTTGTTTTACTAAAACAATTTTTAAATGGGGTTTACAAGTCATATTTTTGACTATAAATATTCATTAGAAATATAAAAAATATTACCTACATCATTATAATTTTATTTAGAATTTTTATACATTAAATAAATTAAATTATATATGACGACATGATGACGCAGCGATTACCTCATTAATTAACAATTTAAATAAATTAAAAAGATAATTTAAAATATAAGCATTAAACTTGTCAAAAACCTATTTAATGAGTATATTTAGAACCCTTATCACCTTATCCTAGAAATATATAAGTGTGGGACCTTTAAAATCCTAAAATCATTATATAAAAAAGAAACATTTCATGACTTTCCAAGAGTGCCCCTCCTCTCCTCTTATAAAAGGCCCCCACCACTACCACCTTACTCACACCTTCAAGCCATTTGGATCGGCCAAAATCTTCCCAAATACTCTCTCAACATACCTAACTTACTCCTAGAAGCCTCACTTTGGGAATAAGTCTTCCCAAGGAATCTTTTGGCTCAAATCAAAAAGAGTTACCCGATTTTAAGGTAATGTCTTCTCTTATGTTATTTTGTTTTATTTTACTTCTTCAACCCACTAAAATATTTTTAATCCATTATTTTGTAACAAAACCAGTATATTTAATATAAAAGGATGTTTTTATGAGAATTATTTGATTTAAACTTACACACACCTTTTTCAAATCGTTAAAGAACATACTGTTTCTGTGGTTGGTGAATTTCTGCCTCACAAAACGATGATTGTTCAATCTTCTTTTAACACCTCTCATGGTGGCCATTATAATGACACTATTTTTATATATGAAATATATTATTATCTTGTTTTCCTTATGATTCTGTATTTTTCATTTATGGGATACCTTTAGGATTTCCATTATGGGTAAACACAATATTTTCATTTTAGGAAGTGCGGACTACCGCCCCCTCAAAGTGATTTTTCATCGTTAATGCCATATGTGGGATGTATAAAGGATGTAGTAAAGGGTATTAAACATTATATTATACTTTAATTAGAGTATACCTTTATATAATTATAATTTCATTCAATTAAATATGAAATAGAAATGAAAGTAGTGTTCATGCGTACGTACGGATTACCGTCTCCATTAATGGTGCATTTCATTTCTTACCTCTAAATGTTATGCAATATTATAAATGCTTGTATATAATGGATATATATGATATATATGATATCTAAATCATCAATATTATTCTGGATATAATGGATATTTCACCACATGAACGATTTGTAATTATAAGAAGTTTATTTTTGACTCAAGTACCAAAGATCGACAAAATGACCGTTATTAACTTAAATAATTACATAATGTTCATAACATGGTAATAAGTGATATAAAAATTAATTATGAAAATTAAAAAGGTTCTTTAAAAAATATAAATTAACTCTAGTTTATTATTCAGGAGGTTAAAGAACTATCGAGTCAAGTCGGACACGAGGTAAGGGAATTTCTTAACCCAATTTACATTCTTTGGGTTAATCTCCTAATTTCAAATTATGTCATGATTTTATTATGTCCTATCTTGTATTTGTAATTTCTTTATGTGTAATTATAGTGAATACACATATTAGATCAATTTTACTTAAAAAAATTATCTTTGTATGGGACTTCATCTCAATCTCCATTTATTGAGGCATATTTTGTATTATACACAAATTTCTTCTATACGGTGTATAAACCCCTTTGACTTTTACTTTTACTCAAAAGGAATATTTTTATACGAAGCGTTTTTACTAAATGACAATAGGAATTTTTTTTCTTATGTATGCGGTGACAACGACTTCCCCGCCGCCGTGACCATTATTTGAGTTTCGGCTTCCTCTACAAGACTCAACTTTTTTTTAAATGAAAAATAAATATCAAGTTTTAATTTTCTTTTATTTTGGTAATGAAAATTGTTTGGAAAGTGTTTTTATTATATCAATGTGTTGTATTGATATCTTGTGATTGAAATGTGGAAATTTTATGTTTCCTTTATTCATATTTTATGTGATATGATTATGTTATGGTTTATGATATGTTTAAACATGTTCATATGAGAAATGCATTGGACTTAATAAGTGACAGGTGGAGCCCGCTATAGCTCCTCGATGCATCGGCAGGTCTCATAAGACAAACTAGTGTCTTGGTATGAGGCCATGACAAAATATTATATGTAGTATTGGAACGAGGCCTTGTCTACGTTGTTATGATAGTCTGTCATTATGCATTCCATCCTTATGAAATTGGTTATTGATATTGCATGTGATTATTCGACCAGTATAATATCCATGTTAATAAGAAAATGGAATTATCTCACTTTACTTTTTCTTTATTGTGTTGAAATTCAAGTTTAAAAGGCTATTGTTTTAGTTATAAACTGCCTTAAATGTTTATTTTTATTTATGAAAGCTTTCACTATATTGTTATCCTTACTGAGCATATAAGCTCACCCCTTTCAATGTTTTATTTATCTCAGGATGTGAAAAAATATTTTATGACTGACCTATAGGGATAATCTGAAGGGGATAGAAGTGTGGACTATGGAGACTATGTTATTGTGAATTTTCACTTTATGATGTAATGTAACATTTATATATGTATCTAGTGTTTCCAAGGCTACTAAACTAATCGGTCTTTAGAGACTTCATCTTTTGTGATCATGCCAATGTTACACAATAATGCACCGACTCTGGGTAACTAGGGTCGGGGCCTTACAAGATTTCAATGATGGTTTACTTCTAGGGGTGTGCTATTTTGTAATGCAGTTGAGGTCAATTATTTTTTATGGGTTTCAGAAGTTGAATTCCCAAAAACATAGCAATACCAACCACAATCTCGAGTTCGTAGAAGTGGTGTTTTCCTAGAAGATGTGTTTACATTACCTCATCGATGAGTGTTTTGTTATATTCACTGATCATAAGATCCTGAGTCAAATTTTCTCCTAGTGGTAGTTAAACTTGTGAAAATGTTGGTGGATGTAGTTATTCTAGGATTACGACTTCAAAATTTTTTATGAGCCTTGAAAGGGGATTGTTGTGGCTGATGCATTGAGCTGGTAGTCATGTGGTGATAAAGTTAGTAAATATTCTGATTCCTAGAGGGTGATGGAGAAACATTAAGCATTTCATCTGGATATGGGAGAAGTTGGTGGAATATGTTTTCTATTTTTAGATGATGGTGTGGACATCTCCACTCCATATGGTTGAAGAGTCCCAGATTGGGGAACTAGAGGTGGGGGTCTAGAGGGACTGATTTTTTTTGTGGCGAGGCCCATGATGTTTTTTTCTAAAGGTGAATAACATCGGGTGTTGTTTCAAGGATGAGTATTCATTCCTTTTATTATACATGAGATGGTTCTCAAGGAGTTTCATAGTTAACCATTAGTAGTATATCCTAATGTGAAAATATATACCGAGCTTCTAGAGGATAGTTTTGAAGGCTTCAGTGGAAGTGCGTAGCTGCAGAGTTTATGTCTCGGTGTTCGGTCTTCCAGAAGGTGAAGGCCAAACAACACATTCTCAGTAGTTTTTTCAAGCTATTAGATTTTCCTCAATTAAAGTGGAAGGACATATTGATGTTATTTTTACAATTTATCCTAGAGCTCAGGGAGTTTATGACGCTATATGTGTGGTAGTGTATCGTATTAAAAAAAACCCTACATTATTGAAATCCAGAAGTTGAGATCATTATTGGTTTTTTGGAGGAAGTATTTGGAGGATGTGGTGAGAATCTATGGAGTCATGAGGACGATCATTTCCAATTGAGATCCTTATTCTACCTCAAGGGTGTGGATTTGTGTCCAATATACTTTTGGATATCAACTATGTCATAGAACTACTGTTCATCCAAAAATAGATGGTCATACAGAGTGGACCATCCATACTCTTAAAGACATGTCGTGCTCTTGGGTCTATGATTTCAGAGGTTTGTGGATGGGGAAATTACCCTTGGTAGAGTTTTTATACAGCAATAGTTTCCATTCCACCATTGGTATGACTTCGTCTGAATTATTGGTACAGCTTGCCATGCCATTCTCCATTGTGATGTATTAGGATTAGAGAGATATACATTTTCAAGCTAAAACTGGTATATGTTATGAAAGATATGGTTCGGGGATTAACATGCAGTTTAAGGCTACATAAGATCATAAGAAGTCCTATACCGATCGTAGGAGGGGACCACTAGAGTCTGATATTGGGGATCACATGTTCTTAAATGTGACTCTTCATCAAGGGTAGAAAATTTTTCTTCATGGGAATAAGATTTCTCCTTGGTTTATTGGGTCTTTTTAGGTTCTGTCTCATGTTGGAGCCATGGTGTATCGAGTATCACCTCCCTCATAGATAATTAGAATTCACAATGTTTTTCATGTATCGTAGATCAATCATTACCTTCATGAAGACTCTCACAACATCTATTTGTGGAAATATCAATGTTGATGATGATGCGACCTTGGAGGAGTAGCCTGTAGAAATCCAAGACCACCAGGGGAAGGTGTTTTACATGCATGCAATCCCTACATTTCATGTTTTGTGGAGACATGTAGGCATGGATTATATTACTAGGTAACGTGAGTTGTAGATACATTGTTAGTATCACAATCTGTGTTTTGTTTAGTTCTCCTATTATAATGTTCATCCCATTGCATATGTAGATCATTTCTGGTTATGAGATGAATTTCTCTTGTTTATTTTTGTGAATTTATCTCTCTTTTGGTAGATATCTCCCCTTAGAGGGTGGTTATGAGGACGTTGTATTTTTTATATGCTTTCGAGTTGTTCTTTTGTAGAAGCGGGTGTGATCATATGGTGGTGAGATCCTTGAGGGGTATCTCAGAGGGTGGATGTTTGGAAGACCCCTTTTCAGTTTCCACTTTGGGATGGTTTTGAATTCTCAAGGATGAGAATGTATTGAGAGGTACTAGATGTAAATGCCTAGATCCACGGGGAGCAACCCTTTGCGCATTTTCGAGGACCGAGGTTCTCAGATAAGGACTGGAAGAAGTATGGAGGGTTTAGTCATTAGTTGTTGGAATCTAAAAGATTTCAGATCATGAAAGGCTGTTAGACAATATTAATGGGGGTTTCACATCATTTAAGATTTGGTTGTTCAAAAATTAATATAAGACAAGGTGGAAACTTGTTTTCTTATGAAAACTAAAACTAAGGTTGCACAACAGGAAGAGGGATTTTAGATTGTGTAATCCCCTACTACTGTATGTTTTTATAAAATTACAGCATCTTAGGTTTGTTAAACCCTATGGCTGCATCTCTACTCCCTCTCATCTAGATCGCCTTTGTAGACCCCTCTTTATCATTTTAGAGATCCCTTCGACATGAATAGATATCATGCTTCCTTATTTTATCTCTCTTCAATCTGAGGTATGATCTACTGCCATTAATATGGTTTCATAAATCTATTTCCTCATGTTTTTATTTTACAGGAAATAGAATGTGACATCTCTATCTTTAATGGATATTCTACCTATTATTATTGGTGTTGTGGTGCCACAACATCCTCAGGTATACATAGTTGTTGCGGGAAAGGTGATCATGGTCAGATATATTGATCTATTTTTTTGTATAGAATAACAAAAAAACTTCTAAGGTAGGGGATTCATTGCTTCTATTTTAATTTATGTGAAACTATAGAGATAACTTGATTTATCACTCTGGATCATAATTAAACTAACATAATAATTATTAAAACTTGATTAATGAATTGGTATAAATTACTCAACAATGTTATTGCCTCATTATTTTCATGATACTGTGACTTCAATGATTTTTCTTATTTTGCAGGTCATTCATGATGTTAATTGGTAAGAACATAAAGTTTAAATTAATTGATAATTTAATGGATAATTGTTTAATGAGTAATGTTAATTAATCTGATTGTTATCCTAATTTGATGATAATAAACTAACAAAAATATGCATGTTTAACTGATTGGGTTGATGAAACAGAAGCTTAATGAAGATTTTTTATAAAAGTATTAATGGAATGATAAAATAATTTAATAGTTAATTTTTGGTAGGTCGTGACCAATTTTTATTTTGGTTTCCCATAGTTGGAACCTATGAATAATGAATATGTTAATTTAATATGGAATAAGAAATGGTTGTATGAGAATGTAGAATGTCTCTGTAGAATTTTAGTTTCCGGCATGATGTAAAGGCTATGTTCATTTTTCTTGGAGTTGTGGGAGATCATTGTGTGTGAATAATGAATACCTTTTTTAGGGAAAAGTGACTAGTTTCAGCTTTTTTGTTTCTTTTTGATTGTGATGTGATGTGAGCCAACTATGGGTGATCCTGGAAGGAATTCATGGTATGTTGGGGTAGGGGGGCCTAGTGGTTATGGAAACAGTTAACGCCTAGAGTGGAGAGATGCATCATTTTATGTATATGGGTGTCGATGAGGACATTAGATATGATGTAATGGGTTGAAGATGGGCTTAACCTTTGATATTAAAGTTGAATTCATGTGGAATCTATTGTTTTTTATTTTGTTTACTATCACCAAATCATGAGGTAGTTTTTTTTATATTACTCTGTTTTCAAAATATGAAAAGAGACATGGGGTACACAACCTTCTTTACATGTTTTTCTTCTCAAGGATAGATGCATCTACACTCCTCCTATAGGCAAAAAAATACTCGATAGGTATCTCATGTACTCATCCTATTGATACCCTAGTATTTGGTAGCATAGAATATTTTAATAGAATAACTGGAAATATGGAAATATGAAATTTTATAGGGTTGTTAATAAATGAATTCATAAATTTTTTACCCATGGGATTGGATCTCTTTGGGATGCAATTATGGGGTTGTACATCTGAGAAGCTTTGGACTTTGTTTGGTAATGTTTAAAGGGTAGGGATCTCTTTTTAAATGCTAAATTAAGGGAATGTGGAAAACAGTGATGGTTAATTAATGGTTAAATAATTAGTTAATGTAAAATAAATATGATGAAAGGGGATAAAGTACCTTAATGAAGCTCATTAAAATTTTTGTGTTCTTATTGGATATCTAGTCAAAGTAGTGGTAGTTAGGAGTTCAGGAGATGTGAGATATAATCGAGATATTTGAGTTGAAGTTGAGTCTAACACAAGGTTATGACCATATTGTGGTTCTGAGATATATTATACCCTATATTTTTTTGGTTTCTATATGATAATATACCCTATCTGTTAGGGAAAATAACACCCTGGGGATTTTGAGCCCTAGGGGGTGTTTCCCCAAATAGGTAGTGGGATGATGGATGGATGACTACCCCTTTGACCCTACACTCTCATCTTGGTAGTTACTTGTAAAAGTATGCATGATGGTTAGATTTCCCCATATATGTGTGTATAAGGTTGTAATGTCTTGTGGTTATTTCAAACACATATATTCTGGATATAGTATCCTAGAGACTATTATATGTGTAACATGTGTAGTATGTGATAACTTGAGGATCCTTACTCATTGTATGGGTTGTAATGGATTGGGGTATAATACTTGATGAATGATACATTCTATATGAGTTTTGGTGGCTCTTAGAAACTACTTAGTTACTTTTGGATATGTTCATGTGGTGGTTGTGCTGCAGGAGGTGCATGTTGTGGTGCTTCACCCATGTGTCCTCAGGCTAGCCCTTTTGGAGAGTGATTCGAAGGACGTGCGACATTAAGGGAATGTGGATGATTAGTAGGGAAGTGTTAGGATGTTTCTGTTGATATTCTTTATTATATAATATGATTTTTATGCACTACATAGTGATAGTATCCACATGGAGGGTGGGAAATTAGTATATCTATTTAGGTGATGAGTTAGTTTCAACTGTTTCTCACTTTTCTATAGAATTATTTCTTTACTTTTTCATGGGAGGCTCGGGGGAGGATCCTACTAAGTATATTTTTATATTCACCCTATGTTTATATAATCTATTTTTTCATGTCATTTGGAAAAGGTTGGAGATCATGCTAGATACTACTAGCTACATGTTTGTGGGAACTATTCAGGCTTTGTGGTCACTACCATTTTACATTCTTTTGGTACTTGTATTTTTCACTTTCATTTTTAGTAGATCTTGTATAAGATTACATATGTGCACATGGATTTATTTTACTTTATTTTCTAATATGGAGTTGGTTGGTGGCACTCGTATCTCTTTCTTTCACATGTGTTCTCTTAGAGGGTAATGCTTCCTATTTGTGTGTTTACTACACCCTTAGTTCTAGTCTCTAACCTGTGTTTTATTGGAGTTTGGATATGGATATCATTATCTATCTTCCCCTATTTCTAGCTTATGAGGGGTACACTATGAGGAGAGGTGGTCATGGAATGAACAATGGGAAAACTTTTGCTCATTTTCATAAATCATGGAATGTTTTGTTTTAAAATTGATATAAATAAAAAATTTTTGGTGGATGGGAAATATGGTGAGGCCATATGTGTAAAAACTAAGCATTCCATTTCCTTGTGTAAATAAAGTAAAAACGTTCTGTATAAAATATGTAAAAGTTTAATTTTAAATAATAGAAAAATATATTTAAAAAAGTCTTAAAATGAACTATAAAATTCAATTTTGTTCATATAAATATATATTAATCAAAACAATTATGACTATGTATATAAATGTAAAATATCTTCATAATATATCTTGAAAACATTTTATTTGAGGTTTTATGATAAATGATTCATTAGATTGAGTCCAAATTCTCATATAAATTATTTATATTTTTAAATTATAATCATATAGTAATTATTTACTTAATTAATAATAATTTTGAGGTTTATAATTCCATTTAGGCCACTTATATATATTTCATAATTAATAATATATTTGATTAATTTTTCTCAGATGTCTTGATTATATTTGGTTCATAATTCTAAAATAACATCAGTAGGATAAATTTGGTCAAATGGATCATGATTAAATATTTTACATATTCTTAATAATGTTATAATTATATCTTTCATGAATTAATTTTACTATTATAACAAACTATTAATGATGGATACAAAGCAGGAATTATTTTACAATCATGGTGATGGTAGGTTGTACAAATTCATGAGTAACGTTCCCATTTTTCGATGAACATTAGGGAAAGAATGTGTGTATAATTCATTCCATTATATAATTATTATTATGAAAAAATATTATATTTTTTAATAATATCTCTTTATATTTATATAGAATATATGTGATACGATTATGATAAATAAAATAGATTATATCACGAGGCTGTAGTTTATGTGTACCAACAAACGACATTTTCATTTTTAATTTAATTAGAGATAATATAAGTCAAATATATATTCATAATTATAGAATAAAATTTATATCAATTATATCATATTATATAATTTGGACACATCAATATGACAATAATAAAATTCAGTGATTATAAATGAATTACATCAGTTCGTGAGGCAGTAATTCATTGTTCACATAAACAACAATATCATTTCCCATTTTTTACAGGAGGTGTAGGAAAATGGATATTAAATCAATATAATAAAAATTCAGTGTATGTTAAATATGGATGTCAAAGAATTTTAGTGGTTATGAGAGTTTTTATGGATATTAAATGAATAAATAAAATCAAAACACTTAGTTACGTGCTTTACCTCAACTTCAGACTGCCCCTTAAGGTTAACACATTTGTACATCTAAGGTGTGTATTTGAGAAAACCAGGTCCTCTATGAAATGATATGGTAGGTTAGGAGGTGAATGTTTTGGTAATTTTTGACCTAATAGGATCTTTAGTGATTGATAAAATATGATATGGGGTGCACATTTATATGCGAGGGAGAGGACGCTCTTCGAATTTTTCGAAAGATTAAAATATATTAATGTATTACAGAATGAAATAAGAAAAAAAGGAATAATATTAAAATAATAGATAATATTATTTCTAAAAATATCCATACAATAGGATGAAGAATAATTTTTACGTTATTTTCTCCCTTATCTTCATAATTTTAACCATTTTAAAACATTTTCACTCTAACAACTATAATTATGTTATTTAATAAAGATACTATCTATAATGAAAAATAAAAGTTTCCTCATAACCAAATTAAAAAATAAAAATCCAAATATGGAGTCTCTATTTTTATATTCAATTTTAAAAATTTGTTGAAATTAATTATAAAATAATCTGCAAAAATGTGAAGAAAAATAGATTATGTGAAAAATAATTTTTTAGTTTAAAATTGAATTTAAATATATAAATTATAATCTTGAATAAAAATATATTTATTTTATTAAAGTATGTAAAAAAGGAATTAATGAAACATAAATTCAAAATAAAATGGGGATTTTAAAATACTTGAATGGAAAAAATAGACTTCAAAAAAGTCGATTTTTTTTCAATTTATAGAAAAATTAATCAATTTAGAAAAAAATTACATTTTATCGATTAGTTAATATTGATATGATGAATTAAAATTTTATATCCATTAATATAAAATGAATTTAAAAAATGTATATAAAATCAATTATAAAATCTATGCACAGTATGAAATAAATACCATTTTCAAGGACAATTTATTATTGAAGCATAAAATGACATTATTCCCAATCCATTAATAAAATCTATAATAAAATAAATGTTAATTCATTCAAATGAAAATATAATCTAATTATATCACTATAATAATTCATAAATCTTTATAAATTTATTCTATTAATATAGAAACACATTATAGACATAAAAGTTATTTTATAAAAATATTTATTTTATCGTTAGATGGTTTTATTTTCATTTTAAACAAAATGATAGAGACGTAAGAAATTATACATAATTGATATATTTCCATTTCAAAATAGAAATATATTATGTTTGTTGTTATTTTATCAATTTTCACTTTTACTGTATCTCGTATTCCTAGAAAATAATATTAATAACTAATTATTAAATCCAAATTCACTCAATTCAACTTATTACATATAATATGATATAAAAAAGGGTAAAATATTTCTTTTTTTTCTTTACAAAATAACTAAAACCGAAATACTTAGTAAACGGTAATAAAATATCATATAACCATTAATAATATATTAACCTTAAATTCCATAATAATAACATCCAAATTTAAAATTTTATTATTCTATAAATAGATAATATTTATACGCTTCAAAATATTCATGAACATTTTAAAATACAAAAAACCAGAAGGGCTTAATGACACATTCATTTGAGAGAAAGTTTTCATTTATTTTCAAATAATATTATTCACTCATAAAGTCAAATACACAAAAATTTATGTGTCATATTAATATAATATAATAAATATTATAACCTTTTAAGTAAATGAAATAAACTACAATAAATAAAAAACAATTTAATATATAATTCATATAGATAATTCAACATTTATTCCTCAAATAAAATATTAACATAAGCAGAAATAATTTCATTTTTGTTAAAAATTTAATGATCCATAAGTAGTGAATTATTAAAAAATAACTTTAAACAAATATTCTCCAAATCACATTACTATATATACAATTAAAAAAATTCACAAAACTAATTACATTTTTTATATCAATTAACCATAATTTCCTTAATATTAAAGATAAAATTAAAACTAAATATTATCTGTATATAAATAATATTTCTAAAAAAATATAAAAAACTTATACCTCATATAAATATTTCACCAAAACATAGGATAAGAATTATTTTTTCACAAACATCAAACATTAATTAAATATATGTAAATGTCTCCCAATGTAAAATTATCTCAATAAACATAAAAATGGTATTAAATCTATTACACTTATTATCATCATTCAATTTTTCTCTCGACCAAAACCCTTCAATCCATATAACTAGAAAATTAAGACATCCAACATAATTTTTAATCTAATAACAATAATTTTATGTAATAATTTTTAACACAACTTTAAAAAAATAATAAATATGAATCATCTCTAATGATTCAAAATTATCCGAACATAAGACAAAATATAATTTGTACCTTTTATATCCCATTAATAGTTCCATCATTACGAAATTTAACTTGATTATACTTTTCTAAACCTTTATATGTATAGTCATGATCACCAAATTTAATATCTTATCCCATATGAAAAAAAAATTCACAATTCCTATTGTCCTCACATTTAAATATTTCAATTTATAACATCGTAAGAACATTATTTTCATTCTTTGTGTTAACTAAACCATTCCTTATTCTTTGGATGTTTATTTCTCTATCACCTCCTTTGAAAGATAAAAAAATATATTATTGTTCTTTAAATAAATTTCACTAGGTTATTGTACCAACATTATGAAACATATGACATTTATACTTTTTACATTTATAATATTTATCTGATGAATTTACATGGAACTCAATTTTTCTCTTATTTAGTGAATTATGGATCTAAACTTGTTCTTCGATTTAATAATGACTTGTAATGGATGTTTAATAATAACCAGAATATTTTTTACTCGAGATACAATTACATCCATTTTTAATTTCCTTTCTATTGGTTCTATCCATTTACAAAAACAAAATAGTTATTATGAGTATAAAAAATAATATCATAATAATCTTTCATATGTGGAGGATAAATATTAAGATATAATTAATAATTTAATATTATATTAAGAATTATTTATTTATCCAAAATAACTATAATTAACTATAACATACTAATATTTTGGTTATAAAGTAATTTTATCTTATATCTAAATAATATAATAACCAATAATGTTATCTAAAGCATTTAATTAATTCAAACTATAAATATCCAATATTTAATCAACCCTCAATTTCATTTGAAAACATGAATTTATTTTATTACATTCTCTTATATAATTTTAGTTAAAGAAGTATAGAGAATTATATTATAAATATTATGTAAAAAACCTATACAATAAAAGTAAGAAATCTCCCCTGAGTATCAATTTTGTTTAGAACATAATACTTTTAAATGGAATACGTTTCTATGAAATATTGACATGATTTTAAAATTGACTTAGAAATTTTACATACTAATAAATAAACATGTCAATGTTTTTTTAATATAAAATTACAACAAAAAACATAAAGCAGCATAAAAAAAGCATTAAATAAAACATTATTCCATTTCAGTACCTTGGTATTATATGACATAGTTTTCCTGTAAAATACTAAAACTTGACTAGAAATATTAATTTATTTACACATGAATGTTTCATTACTAACTACATATTTTCTAAGCCATGTTAAATGAGAAAAAAATTCATAATCATAATTATGAGGGTTTCATAAAAAACTAGGAAACCCATTTGAAATCATATTCATGGAAACAAGAAATTTATAACCTAAAATGGTATAATAATTCATTTAAAACAAAATATCAATATTTTAACATTGAAACTAAAAATATATCCCGATAATTCATTAAAAATTATATAAGAATATTTTAGTTACATTTTGACAATTACATCATCGAACTCTTAATAGAGCCCTCACATATGGAATATCCTACATAGTTATTTCCAATAATTTCTTTTAGAAAACATTATCATTACCCAATGAATTAGTGAGCTATATCACACTTAGCCATTATATTTTTTCTCAAATAATATAACAGAATTATACAAAATATAATACTTTATTTCCATATTCAAACTAAAAAAATCTTATTAACCCCTCATATTTTTTTAACATATTGACATATTCCTTTCTTTTAAACCCCATTTCCAAATATAAAATACACAAAAATAAGGAAAAATGAATTTTAATTAATAAAAAATTAGAATATTTTAATGAAATAGAAGTAAAAAATAACATCTATAGTTCCAATAAAATTCATTGATTTATTATGCTTTAAAATTAAACCTTCCGTCCAATTTTGTAAATAATTTCTAAACATTCCACATAAACTATATAAAAATATATTATAAAAAATAAACTATAGTTAGATGTGACATAAAACATAACATATTATTAATTTATATCCATTTAAATATATTAGTTAATTTTTTTATTAATAAGTTCATGAATTTAAATTATATATAAAATATATCATTATAACGTTTAAAACAATGTTTTAAGGAGAACTGTCCCTTAACGTGAGTTAGACATGTCAAACACTTTATATATCTCTCTGAATAATATAATTGTGTCATTTATTTATATTTTTATTAACATTTACTGGTTTAATATTTTTTTATTTATTATATAAATATGTCATACTTAATGAGTTTATTGATTAAGTTTATATCAAATGCTTTGGGGATGTTTGGTTCATAAGTCCAAAATGGCATTGGTAGGTTAACATCAGTCAAATGTGCCGTTATTATATAATTTTATTAATTATAATAATTTAATATTAAGAAAACTATCCATTATTTCACTTTTAGATCCAACTATTTATATTGGGTTTGTATAACGTGTTATATTACAGACATGGAGATGGTTTGTCGAACATGCACTTGAGTAATGTTTCGATTATTCAATAAACAAGAGGGAAATAATGTAAGTTTCATTTTTTAAATATATAGTTATTATTATATCATAAATATAATATTTTTTCATTAAATTCACCCATATATACAATCTATTTTAGGAGGTGATGAAAAGTAAGATACAGAGGCTCCCGAGGATGTAGTTGGCATATACACACAAGTGATGTTTTTATATTTTGATAAATTATACTGAAGAATAAGAATACTTATTTAATATAAAATAATTAATATTATATAATATATATAATTATTGTATTTTTATCCATTTTTATGACTAAACTTAATATTTAGTGATGGAAAATCAATTACCTCAATTTGTGAGGTGATTGTCTATTGTAATAATGAATGATTATTTCATTTCCCATATGATGAAAGAAAAAATGGATAAAGGATATGAAATTAAAATAATGACATATAATTATATGATATGTATTTATTTTATTATATTATAATGTTTATGATATGTTTTATGGAGAAAAGATAATAAATAAAATAAAAACACTCAGTTAAGTGTTGGACCTCTTTTTCTGACAACCTTATTTGTTTTTGCATATTTCCATATATAGTGGGTTTTATGGTTTGTAAAAAGACTATATAAAGTGGGGATGGATTTTAAGATGTGATTTTGGATGGTATGGGATGAACTAAAAATCTATTAATGTTTGAAGAAAATAGATATTGAGTACAATTTTAAAATTAAAGGAGAGGATATAATAGTAATTTTACCCAGGATTAAAATATATTAATGTATTACTCAATTCAAATGGAACCAAAACAAATAATATAATAATAATAAATAATATATGGTCAATTTATTTCTAGACAATAGTATTTAGAATAGTTTTTAGGTCATTTTAAGACATATATTTTTAATTTTAACCCTTTTCCCTTATTGAAATTAATTATTATTTTTTTACATTATTATTCCATATATTTATCCTATTTTATCTAATTCTATTCTTTTAAGGTGAAAAAGTAATTTTAATGTAATCCTGCTAAACACGATGGAAAAAGATTTTCCAGAAAATGGATTTTTAATCATAAAAATGATTTATTCAAACTCATAGTGTAATGTTGATTAAAAGTACATTTATAACACTATAATAAATATTAATGAACTAAATAAAATTAAATATTTATCCAAAATAAATGTGGACATTGGGAACACTTGAATGGAAATTGAAATCTTCAATAAAATCACTATTTTAACTATTCCCCAACAAATTTATCTTTTTGGAAAAATCTCAGAATATATCTTTTAGATAATTTATATATTATAAATTAAAAAATGATATCGATTTTATAAAATATAATTTATAAAATAGTATGTATTTAATTATAATACCTATGCACAAAATGACTGAAAAAGGAATTTTCAATTATAAAATAAATTTATTCTTTTCTTCTATTCTAATAATCCTAATTATATGTATGTTAATTAAAAAAATTGGATTTATAATACAATTATATCATTATAATACTTTATAAATCATGATAAATTTTTTATATTATGATATGAATACATTAATCATATATAAAAGTTATATGTAAAACATCTATTTCCCTTTCAAAAGATTTTATCATCATTTCTGAAAATTTAATAATAAATATATGATTTTTATATTTTAATTAATGATAACAATTATATATATACATATATACATTTCATGATATGAATATTCCTATTTATACCCACCAAAGCAATAGCTATGTCATAAAAATCATATTTAAAAAATAAAAATATACAACCTTTCATTTTAGGATTGTAATTTCATAAACAACTTTATATCATATAAATTATTAAAAGAATATAAAATCTTGGATTTGGGGATGTTTTATGTTATATTTGAGGAAATATTAGTGGTGTAATCATCACATGTAATGTTGGGGAATCCTTGGGACTCCACAATATTTTTATAAGGTGAAGATCATTCTTGATTGGTTTTATATTATATTTGAGGAAATATTAGTGGTGTAATCATCACATGTAATGTTGGGGAATCCTTGGGACTCCACAATATTTTTATAAGGTGAAGATCTTTCTTGATTGGGTTGGCTATAATTAGTGGTTTTTGGAAAATATATCCCAAATCATGACCCCTTTGACTACATTGTGTCAAAAGGGATGATCATATGATTTTTCATAGCAGTTTCTGAAATCCTTTGAATAGTTGAGGCATAAGTTGACATGTGTATTAGGTTCTAGGAAACTAGAGTATTTTGTAGACTATGTGGTGTTCTTTGGTACATATAGAGATGGGATAATATTCTTGTTGATGTAGAGGACAAAAATTCTCTTTTATGGGTATTGGAATATGATACGCGATGATTATAAATATAAAAAGTATTATTTTGATCTAGAATCAGTGGTTATATTATTGAACTCATAGAGTCATTACCATCCCAATGATCTGTTTATCATTGATTTATACCAGCAAAGTATAAAAAAAATATATTCATTGAAAGATATTAAGGTGGGGTCAAGGTATCAAATGATGTTCCAATAGAACTATGTTATTGGGATAATTTATAATATTGGGAAGTTAACATTATTATTATAACCCCTTAGGTGTAAATCATTTTCCCATTATATGGGGAACAAATTAGAGCAATTAACCCCATTGTTGATTACCTTTATAGAGGATATTGAAGGAATATATCTGAAATATATGGTGGTGAATCCTACAATTCTACATATATTAAGGGGATCATAGAAGGGATGCATAAATTTTTTAGTTTTGTGTGACAATATATTCCTAGGGGGTTTAATAGATAGATTCTCTGAATGTGGGGAGAACATCATCCTCTTATAAGGATGGATAGTAGTACCAATTGTGTAGTGTGATCTAGTATTGTGGGTGTTCCACAACACCCCCAATGGAGTATATCCCATTTTATATAATATTTCAAAGGATATTAAATAATGGTTTTGGTGGCCTAAAATGAAGTATATTTTCAATAGTTTTTCTTACAAATGCATCAATTATTAGCATGTTTAGGGAAAGAATTAGGTCTTAGAAAGTTTGGTTCAACCCATTGAGGTTAAATAGTGGAAATGAGATATAATATTCCTTATTTTCATGGTTTTTCTTCATTTAATGATATGATATTTTTATTTCATCTTGGTGAATTTTGACCACCTCAGCCAGTTATCTAACTAAAATTCCCTCATGGATTAGAATTCGATGAAGTGTTTGGTGTGCTTGTGGAATAGGGTTATTTTCTTATTTCCTAGTGTACCTTTGACGATTGTGTTCAAAGGAGATTCGTGATTCATATCCTTATTGTGGTGAGTTTTGGAGAAGGATTTTCCGAACATGTAATAGGGGGTCATGGTGCAGTACCACATGAATTTTTGATATGTAGAGCAAGTAATTCTAATTTAAAAGTATATTTAGAGAGTATATGTGATGTATTTGTTTTAATGTGAAGAAATTAGTCGAGGAATAAATTATTTAAGAAATTTAAAAAAAATTATTAATTTTATAGCAATTTAACTCCCCCTATAAAACACTATTATATTCCATCCCCATATTCAAATGCATATCCCTGAGAGATTATGGGGATAACATCATCCCCATTGGATAAGACCATCGAAATTAAATCCAAAAAGGTTTGGGGATCATCAATTAGATTCAATTGATCAATCCATCAATTAAAAAATTATAATTATATATATATATAACAATAACAATACAGAATCATCCTTTATTATTCATTAATAAAATAATTATGTTTATAATTGTTATTTTAGATTTTATACACTCCAATTTTGGATTATAAATATTTCATTGTTTTTTTCTTTGATTACCCCAAATTATTCTAGTTTTACAAGGATATGTCAACTTATGATTCAATTATAATGTTTGAATTATTATCAAAAAAATAATACCCTCTATTATATTTTGTTTCTAAAATTAGGATCCTTGGTCAAAGATTTATTTTCCATTGAGGAAATTTATATTGTGGATTTGTGGTTTTATTCTATAATTTTTCATGTTTCTCACCATCATCCTTATTTTGGATGGTAGTTTAATTATTTTCAATTTTTTTTGAAAAATTATTGAACCACAAGATTATTTTTATGTTTTTATTGATGGATATGATGATCATGTTTCTTTGATGTTTTTGAAAAGATATAGGAAGTTTAATCTACAAAATGAATCTGATGGGATTTCACTGATTTTGGAAAATTGACCACAAAATTACAATATGGTGATTTTCTTCCTACAAAATAAGGGATGAACATAATCCTCCTATGATAAAGGATCCATGATCGTTGTATCAAAATGAATTTCAACTATTTGGAAAAATAGAATGGAGAATTATTTTGGATGAAGGACCTGAATCCCTGTCAAAGGGTAGGGATATATAATATATATCATATATAACATACATTATATTTTTCATCCAATTAGTGAGTAGGGTTTTAGATTGAGATAAGGATGACTATCCATGTGAAATGACCCACACATGATGTGAATCCCTCCTGTTCTTTTTGGAATGTGCTAGAACAACATAGAATGGACCCCGATTAACCATAAATTGTTCTATGGATAACAAAACATTCCATGTATCATATAAGGACATGACATGAAAGGTCAGGTATATAGAAGAAAAACATTCTGAAATGAAATGGCCTGTGTCAATATGGGTTTCTTGGTAAGTCAGTGTCCACAATTGATATGAACTAACAATTCACAACTATGATGGAATATTTTATTAGACATCGTGTACTCAAGAATTAAATTACTTATACAACTTTCATGTAGCCTAAAATCATTATCCCATTACATGAGGCCAAATTTATACCAACGACCAGTCCTTGTGGTGTATAATTCCATTTTGGATTTAGTAATGGAATCAGTTTCAATATTAGAAATATGAATTTTGGTGATATGATCTAGTCAATTTTTTTAATGATAGTTAGGATGTGATTGGAATTTGGAATGATCATCATAATTAATTATTGGATGGATAATCCCCTAATGATTAGAGAGTCTATAAATTCATATATCTCATATATCTTTAATAAATTTGTTTTCAGTTCTTCCAATACACATCCAGATGTGGATTTTTTTACCAAAGTAGTTGGTTCTACATTATCATTGAGATCTAGTACGGTGTAGGTACTGTATTGGTGTCAGTACTCAAATGAATTATACAACCACTGGTGAATCATGACTCCTCAATTATTATATTGTGTTCTTACATAGAAGTGTTACAAAGAATTATGTTTTTTGGAGTTATGGGGAGTCTCAAATGTTTTGGACAACAATGATGACCAATATCACTTTATCTATTAATATTTTTTTGATGAGAATATATATTTTATATGTATTTATTATCTCAATTTTTATTGATGATATTACATTGAAACATTTATTTCTACATTTATGTATTTCGAGGCATCCTACTATTTACATATATACTCATGAATACATGGTATCATTCTGTACATACCATTTATTATGTATAAAACAAGCATATTTTCCATGACATTGATGGGATTGGAGTATATGGAGAATAATGCTACTTGGAAACATAGACAAGGAATAGGTGCTATTATACAAGTTATGACAATAGGACTCTCTTGTATCCATAACATATTTTTGGTCTTCATGGATTCTATTTTAGGTGTGTATATTTTGATCTACTTATATTAATTGATTATTTGGCTTTACCCTAATGATTACATAATAGTTTTTTCATGAATTATTTTATTCCCTGGATGTGTAATCATTTAGTATTACCCAAACACTATTTTATAATGATGTGGGAATGTGGACATGAATCTTATGTATAGGCTACTCGACGGATGAAATATTTTAAATTGGTCCTTCTTATTATCCCCTATCCTATTTATGTAAGTCATAATATAGAAAGATTAACATATTTCTGGTCCATGAGAATCCTAAATGGGCCATATTATGTCAAAATAATTGGGATTCGAAATATAAAGGAGAATTTAGTATCAATAAAATAAAAGGGCATGGGTGGGAAATACATTATACTCGAAGGATAAGAGTTGTTATGAATAATGTAATACTTTTGTGAGAAATATATTAATCATGTAAGAAGAATTAAATTAAACATTAATTCTTTCCTTGATTGAAAAAATATAATAGTTTAAAATTTTATGGCAGAAGAACTAATGAATGTAGGAATTAAGTTCAAGATGAAATATTATATCTAAAAAAGAAGATTTATGTTATCAATATCCATTACATGTTTATAATTTTGTTACTAAAATCTCATTAAAAGAGAGGCTTTGAAATATTAACTACCAAAAACTATTAAAAATTATAATTTCTGTTGTTATATATAAAATAGGTTGTAAAAATATTATTTATTTGAAATTAGTTTCATCATTTAAGCTTTCCCCATCGAAAGCAAATTGAAATGAAACACCCTTACTTATTTTGTAACTGAAAAATCAAAATACATATAAGGAATCAATCTAAAATAACATGAATAAAAAATTTATCATGATATAAAGTGTGATATTGGTTTTACATAAATCATATAAAATTATATAGGCATATAATACAAGAAATGTCTCAAAAGATGAAAATTTGTAATGGGAAACCCCAAACATTAATCAATCTTAGTCGAACATGATCTAACATCCAATATAGAAAATCAAATATATTGATATTATATTTTGTAACCTTATTAATACCCATAATCTTTTATAAACCACACTTATAATCATTTATGAAAAATACATTTTTTCTTCATATTTTATATTCATCATTAGTTATCTTTAGTTTTGACTATTTTTTAGTACTAGTTTCATAATGGATATGTTAATTCATGTTTATATATTAAATGTTCAAAATTTAATGAACAATATATGAATCTAAATAGTTTTATTATAATTATTTATAATGATCTTATATCATTTAATATGTATTGTAATTATGATTAGTGATGAAGAATTTCAATAAAGACTTTTATCTGAAATTTTTTACAGTCAAAATGGCGGTGGAATAATTTATTTAAGGAACTAAAAGTTAAAATAAATGAAAAACACCCAACAGGACATGGTAACAAATTAAAAAAACCCATACACATATGATGGAACCAATTTATATCAATATAGTTACATTGATTAGACCAAACATCGAGTGGCTCAAAGGTCATTGAAAGTGTCTACACCCCTACTTGTGTTACTCATAAGTCTCCATCTTGTGTCATAGACTAACTGAATCATATCATGTATCACTAGATACATCATAAATCCACATAATTTCAATTATAATTAAAACTCTAGTATCTTTGATGTGGAGTCCATTGGTGGTTACACAGATAAAAAACAGAACAAGAAATAATCTATGTGTGTGTATGGTTATGAATGTGATTCTATTTGAATAATACAATTACTTTAAAAAATATATTATTTAGATTATTTCAAGATGTTGGATCAAATTATAGTATATTATAATAATGACTAAAATATTATATTAAAACAAAAATATGTCACTTTTATGGAGGTTGTAGTGAAAATGTATTCAAATAGAATACATTAATTTTATAAATAATGGAAGATAAAGAAGAGTTTTGAATTTTTTTTAAAAAAATAATGTTAAATATTTAATATTAATAACTTTTATTATGATTTTGAACCGTCCATGAAAGGTGGTGATATAAAATCAAACACATCATTAGTTGAGGGGGCATCCCACATGAACTCACAAATGACATATTCATTTTTATATGTAATAGGGAAATGATATTAAATGGTTATGAAATAAGAATCATAATATTTTCATATATTACTAATACCAAATAATATATAATATAATTTTTAATTATATTATAATTTTTAGTAATAATAATGAAAATAATGTAAATATATTAAGATTATTTTTGAAATTTTTTTATTCATTGAAAATTCCTTTACTAAAAGGATTAATCCTTTTAAGGGTTGTCTTTTTTGAAGAATATAAACCCATGTATGTGGATTATAATGATGGAAATATATTTTGGTAATGTTTTATTCAATCTATCGGAAATTGTGTCTTAGGTGAAAAGGTGTGGGGAGTACTCCAATAATAAGTTGAGGGAGTTGAATATTTTGTGATGTTATAAATATGAATTCCACTATTTAATGGTTAAATGGTTATAGTAATTGATAATAATGAAAATGGGGAAGGGTTAAGTAATATCAATCCATGTATGAAAATTTTCAAACATTTTCAACAATATATACTGGGTTTAACTCTTGTTTTTTTTCAGCCTTACAATTTTTTTATTTTGCAATTGTAACGAATTTTATTCTTTTCTGATTCAGTTATAAATCAGAAAATGAAATCACTAAATAATTTTAATCCACTGATTCAAAATATGATATCAATTTATCTTATAAAATTTTTATTTATACTAAAAATTATATACAACATTATCACATGTAATTTGAAAAAAACCAATTATAGAAAAGTGTATTTTATAGCATATATGTAATTTTTATAAAAAATTAATCAATTCCATTGATTGCAATTCATTTATTTATCTATAATAAACTAAGAGAGAGTTATGTAACTTTAAGTGAAATAAAAACCTAATTTTACATTCTAAAAAAGTAAATTATAAAAAAATATAAAAAATAACTTTTATTAGAAAAATATTACTTCATTTTAAAACTCTTAAACATAGGTTCTGTAAATATATAAATTGTTTTTTAAATGAATAATTTTAAATCTTAAATTCTTAATTTTCAATGAAAATATTTTAGAATATTATTTATATGTTGATATTTTATGATAATTAAATGAAATCTAAAATATATCTATAAATTTTCATTTTCATCATTCAGATAAAAATGATTTTTAAGGAAAATACAAATAATCATAATGAGATAATTTTGACATTTTTATTTCAATATAAAATATAAATAAAAAATTTAATTTCAAATAGTTATTTAAATTAATTTTAATATAGTAGAACAAAAGATAAAACTTATTTTTCAGTTTAAAAATATTTTGGTATTAATTTAAAATTAATTTCATGTTTTATCTATATGAATTTTAAGACATGGTTAAATATAGTTATAAATTATAACTCAATAGCAACCTTAAAATATTATCCCTTAATATATATAATATTATCTTCATATAATGTATCACAATTTCATTTCATTTTGGTGTTTCATATGGAATAAGATATTCAATTTCAGATTTATTTAAAGTAGAGAAACTTATTTGAATCTTAGGGTGTTACTTTCTAACCCCTAAATGAATTCAATCCTTAAAATATAAATTATTATATTATAATGGAAATTGAAATTGGTATCTATATTTTGAGAGGATCAAGATAAAATTTATAATTTTATATCAGTCCCACTAACATGAATAAGAATAGAAAAGACATCATTTCATTATTAATAATAATATTCCTAATATTGTGTTTATTTCAATCCACTTCAATTATGAAACCATCATTATTCGATTTGAAGACATAGATTGTTGAATTCTCTTTTAAAGTGTGTTTATTAACATCCACTAATTGATAGAATATCCAATATTGATATGAAAATTTATTTTCTTATTTAGAAAAATAATTTATCCCCATTATAAAGAGAACCAATCCATTAAAAAATAATATTAAATTAATATAAAAGAATAATAATATGATTTCATAATTCCACATTCTATCAAAAATATAATTGGGATATAATAATTCTAAAAGTAATTGTTTTCTCTTAAACTTCATTACCAAATCATTGGAATTCTGATTAAATACACATTGAAATGATTGTTGAAGTACTAGAGTTCTTATAATTAAATTCAAGCAAAAAATCCAAAACTCCAAAATAGAGGATATGTGTATCAAAACTATCATAATAAAATTAAAATGTAATGATTAATTAGGCTATACATTATTCATATATCCAGTGAGGTTAATGAGCTCTATTATTCTTATTACACATTAGGTTGTGAAATTTAATAGGATAATTTATATATTACCCACATTTATGGTATTGAAGTATTTATGGTACCATAGGATGATCATTTCCTTTATTTATCATGTTGACATAACTCTTCATTTTTTATCCATATTTACTTTATCTATTTCCTAATTTCCCACAAATAATATATCATCATAATATTTAATGATATTTCCCGGGGTGATTCTTCCAACATTCATGAAATTGTGAAGTTGAATAGTAATTTATTTTTAATATATATTAATCAAATATTATTTTAGAATTAATCCTTCTATTAGGTTATGTTTTCTAAAATTCAAACAGGTTCATGTTATTTTCTCATAGTTTTTTATAGATAGTTTGTAAGAATCTCTAGATTCCACACTCCAAATCCTATCCATTTTTATTACCCTTTAGTAAAATCACCATATTTACTATCACATTCGTTACTGAATAGGATTCCCCTTTATCTATGAATTTATTTGTAAAGGTATTTTCAGGTATAATAAACATAAAAATTTAATTAAATGAAATAATAAAAAAATAATTTTTCATTCATAAAACTGGATAATTACCAAACTTATGAAACATTATTTTTCAAAATAGATTATCCATGGTAATTTCCTATTAGTTTCTCTAATCTAAAAAAATTGAAATCAATCTCAATAGTTCCTAAAGCTCTCATAAATTTCTAATGTATATCCTCTAAGAGTGAAAATCCATGTGTATAGTATAAGGCATACTAGTTATGCTCTGAGTGAAGATCGAGTTAACACTCATCCAAACATTTTATGGATCCACACTTCTAGGATCATTTGTTCCATAATCATATCAACATTATATTATATATTCATATATGTAATTTTAATAAAACTAAATAATAACTTCATTACTTGAAATTTAGGACATTATCAAATACATAATTTTATTCATAGTCTTTTCAAGTATGTTCCATCCTACCATTTACTAAAAAATTATATATTAAAAATTAATTAAACTAAATTTAAGGGTTATCTATTGATTTTAAAATGTGGTCAACCCTAAATTGTCAACACTTGATTGTATTTATAACTGAAAATTTATTCTAAACCAATAAGAACATAATCCTTAAAAATACTTATCCCCTAATCTGACCCCAAATATGATTTCTTAAAAAATCTATAATTGCTCAAAATTATAAAATGAGTATCTTGTATTTGATGGAATGTATGAAACCCAACACCAAGAATAAAAAGGAATATAAGAACAGAATAAATTACTATATATTTATATTTAGATTTGTTGACTATTTATAATAGATTATAGTACACACAACACTTATGTCAGCCTTCATTAAACACAAAATAAATTTTAGCTTTCTTTACATATAACAATGAGGTTACATTTTGATAAATGAAAAAATAAATTTCATCAACTACTTGCATTACACATAAGTCTGAGTTTTAACGAAGACTGTTAATATTATTATTTAAAATAAAAATTACCTCTTAGATGTAAAATTTTTAGTTAAGCATATTAGTAAATAAATTATAAAAATATATTGTTTGAAAAAATAAAAAATTATTCCATGTATTAAAAATTATTTATTAATTAATATTAAAATCAATTGAATATAAATGATACTTTTGTTTATAAAAAACAATTTTAATGCACCAAAGACATTCAGTATTAATAGATTTAATGAATAACTATTTGTGAACTATATTAATAATATATATATATATATATATATTATTGAATAAAATATTTCTTACTTTCATCCAACATATTTGATAGGTATAAGATAAGTATAAATAATATTTTAGACATATAATGATATATTTTATTAAAGGTAGTTTTATATCCATTTAATGGAATAACAATCATAAAACTACAATTTTGATCTTTTATAAATTATATGTGTTAAATTAAACACTATTTATGGAGCATAAATGTCAAAATTAACTTATGTTTATTTTGTTTATATTTTTTGGAAATATTTCATTTTTGGATGAGTAGTGAAAAATACTGAATTTTAATTGAAAACTGGATTTTCATCTAAAAAACTTTTAAGGTTAAATTATATTTTTAATTATTCATAAATATTTATTAGTTATATTGTACATAAATTAATTCAATTTATTTTATTTTTATCAATTTAAAATTTTATTTGGATTTAAAAACATTTCATTCTTTTGAATATTACAAGTTAAATGCATATTTTTCATTCCCATGTCTCTGATTAATTATATTATAATTTCAACCACTAATCTTATTTGAATTTTTAATAATGTATTATATGTTTTTAAGTTGAAAAATTGATAATTCCTATAATGTTATTTTTTTTTACCAAAAATAATAATGAGATAAATTATAATTAATTAAAGCGATTAAAGTGAAAATGAGTTTACTTAACAATTAAAGATTAATCTTAAGGCCCAAAATGTCCAATAAAAATGAACAAAATCAATTTTATGGACATATTTATACCATTTAACCTATTTCATATAATTTGGTTCATTATTTGAGGCACACTATATAAGGGAGACATTCTACTAGTGCTTACCATTTTTTATTTACAAGAATAAAACTCATCATGTATAATAATAAGGCAGTAACCCACATTCACTTATTTACACCTATAAACCCATTCAGATCATCTGATCCTAAATAAAGGACTCCATAAATCTCGACCATAATAATATAATCCTCAATTTTTTCATAAATCCCACAATATAATTATTTAGGGAAAACAAAAGAGAGTTACACAAAATGAGTTATTATTCTTCAACGAGAAATTTTGTATTATTTATTTATCCAACCCTTCAACTATTATTATATTTCTCTTATATAATAAGATAATTATAACTTATATTACTTGATATTTTTATGTTAGTGTCATAAACTACTCTCTCACACACTTCTATCAAATGGGATACAGAATCATCATTTGTTTTTATAGTGGACTACCACCTCGTGAATTGATATCATTCATTGAACCATTACCACAATTAATGGTTGTGAATAATGACTGATTTATAGTATATAAAATATATAAATTATATATATATATGATTTATTCACTCTTATTTAATTTTTTTATAACACATTCCTTTTATTTTTCCATTTTGTGGAAATTTGATAACACTATTTGTGGATGTGTGGACTACTGCCTCCTCAAAGGAAAGTGATTAGTTCACAATTTACATGGATTTCATTAAGAATGGTTTTAATTAAAACATGTGACACATATTTCATTAAAATTATATTTTATTTATAATATATGTGTATATATCATTGAATTTTAACTCAATAAATATGATCCGGAAATGAAAGTAGAATTTTACGTACGTACATCCAACCTTCTCCCTGAATATTACATTCAATTTCCCACCTCCATATTTTTTAATTATAGTAAATACATTACCACATAATATATATGATATTTAAATCATGTTTTAAATTATATATATTATTAAATTAGTATCTAAGTAATATTAATAACAAATAAAACTTTTCAAAATTCTTAAAAAACAAGGAAATTAACACCTGAAATAATGAAAACAGGGAATGATTATTAAAAAACTGACCCTTGAATGTTTTAAAATAATAATATATGCTATTATAAATTTTTATATGGTTCATTTATAGGTTAAATAAATTAACTAAAACTATTATACACGTTGTTAAATAGGTTTGAATAAAATGGGGGCATAAGGTAAGGGACTTGTTCTCATTTTTAATTCTTTGAGGAATACATTTTGGTTGTGCACCTAATTTTAAATATATGGTTCATATACTACTGATTAAACATGTAATATCATTAAAAATTAATATTTTTCTGTATTTTTATTCCAAATTTAATTATTTCTTCCTATGGGGTTTACATGAATGTTACCTAGTAGTTAGGGATTATTGTCTTACTTTTTCATCCAAGAGGTATACAACATTATCAAAACTCATTTATTTTCTGTTGGGTATATACTCACCCTATTTTATTTAATATCATCACTAAATTAACCTATATGGTTTTTAGTTTTTCATTTGAAGTTATTTTTTTCATGGGGTTAGTAGTTTCAATGTTGCAAACAAGATAATGAAGTTCTACCACAATTTTCCTTCTTTGATAAGTTTGTTATGTTATACACTGATATTTTTTATGAGGTTTAAATAATACAATATTGAAATTTTATATAACTAATATTATTATTTTCATGATACTATACATTTTTTTAATGTTAATTAATAATTGGGGTTTGTGATTAAAATGTTACAAAGTGGCATGGGAGACATTCAAATGTTTAATGATTGTTTTCCTCCAAAATGTTGTTAAATTTTTTTAAAGAAATTTTTTACATCATCAATAAATACACTTTATTTATACTCTACCTGGTATATTTTGTACTTATACCTTCTATATTATTCCTCTGGACAGTTTTTGATTTATTTGTACAAGGATATTATTGACATTCACTGGATTTATTTTTTAATCCATATGAAATTCCCACTTTACAAAGATCATTTATCATTATATTTCCTCCAATTATCCATATCATTTATCAGGGATATTATTATTTTAAAAATAGTATACAATTTTTATATACTGAGTTTATTTTTATTGTTGTTTTACATCAATAAAAATATTGATTAATCGATATATTTTACTAAGTAATCCTGTTTGATAAGGCAAATTGTTCATGAATTGAACAAATTATTGGATATGTGATGAATATTTTGGATAAGAACATCTTGGGTGGGACGTTATTATAGATAAAACCGTGATGCATTGATAGTCTCATGGGATATGTTAGTTGGATAGCCATTCTTAGTTTTCACTCGGTATGTTTTAAACTGTCTTGTAAAAGGCCTTAATGGTAAAGGTATCATGTACCTAAGAGACATAACATCCAATAATTAATCCTCGATCTCATTCATATTATATTATTATTATCCTTGATATTTTAACTATTAAATGATTTATTAATACATTTTATTCCTAGTTTTGGGATTAAATGGAATACATTTTTATTTATTTACCTTTTTATATTGATTAATAATTTTAAAATCATTTGAATAGATTGTGTTTCTAGTGTTTTATCTTTACATTTTATTTAGGCTCCTCCTTATTTTTTTATTTATTATGATGAATGTGTGTGCCATTTTTACTTTTTGATATTCATTATTCTCATTAATTCATTTTTTAATCTATTGTAAATAAATATTATATAAAATTTGAGTGTACCATTTTTTTGATTCCTTTAACTAGAATTACAAGACTTTTACTAATAAAGATATGAAAGTATATAATATATGAAAATAAGTTATTTCCAGAAAAATCATGTTCTAATTTGTGTTTTAATTTGTAATACAAGACTCTTTTATATATCTAGCTTACTCGGACTAGTAAACCAATTTGTCCATTTTTTTGTGTTTCCTTGTATATTATGAAAATGTAGTAGTAGTAGAACCTAGAATTGGGATTACATAGGTTGGGCCTCTATAATAGAAAAACCTAAATTAAAAAAATTTATAAAATATTTCATTATATTCCTTCCCAAATCCATTTAGGTTTATATTTATAGATAATATTTTCAATACATAGACTAATGTAGGTTGTGTCTCTCTCGTAATATGAACATTTTTTCCACTTCACTAGGAAGCAATTAATATATAATAAGTATTCAAAATATCCAATAAATTTTCTACATGTCATATTATTTTAGATATATCAAGCCTAATACTTTTCGTAATATCCCAGGTAAATGAAACATAATAAGGGTAGGCTAAAATGATATTAAAGGGAATGTGTATAGAATAATCTTTCATAGAATAAAAAAGGAATGAATAATATATTGTAAATATTTTAAAATCAAATAATCCCATATAAATACCCCTTGATAATAAATAAATAAATAGATGATAGGAAAATATAAATAATCACATGGATAGGAAAAATATGTTTCATAATAATATGATGATCAATCTAAGACATAATAATCATTCCATCAAGAAATCATGTCAAGAAATCATACATGCCATTGTAAAACCATCCAATAAATCATATATATATTTTTTAAGAATACATTGAATACATAGTATAGTTTTCCTTCAGAGACATAATGACACATTAAGGGGATAATGTGAGCCCCACTAATCACTAATTATGTAAAATGAACTCATCATATAATGGAATTAATATAGATTAAAATACATTACCATCTTGTTTTATTAATCAATTGAAATCTATTTTGAAATTTTAATTATTTTGATTGTAAATATTTCCCCAATAAATAAATTGAATATAATTATTTGTAAGAATCCCTAAAAGAAACACCATATATGATAATAGTTATAAATTAATGGAAATAATTTCTATATTCCATAAATTGATATTTATTATCGTCAATCATCCATAAAATTAAGTTGGATATTATAATTAAGACATATCCAAATGGTAAAGTATGAATGTTGATGAATTTTAGGATAAATGAAAACACCTATTTAATAATAATAATTCAAAAAGTTTCATAACATAAAGTAACAAGAATTATATTGACTGATATAAAATGTTTAGTCACTTAGGGAAATTAATATCAAAATATTTTGAGTGCAATACAGGAAATATAAATCTAAAGGAGGAAAAAACCTTTCAACATTAATATGAAACTATAATAGAAAAGGTAAAAGTAATTTTATAAAACATTTAAAATAATTTCATTAAAATATAATTAAAAAATCACTTTAAAAAGTCCTTTTTGAAGTGGTGACGTGATTTACTTTTAAATTTTACTATTCAAAATCAATATTCAATAATGAAAAATTGATAATAAAAAAGATACTACCACAAGTAAATGTTTAATTAATGATAAAATACTAGAACACGGAAGGAAAAAAATTTCCATATTTTGAAATACATTAATTAAAATCTCATTCCATAAGATGTGTAATGAAAATATTTTCTAAAATAAGAAAAATAGAAATTTAAAGATCCAAATTGATCAAAAAATATATTTTTTACTTATATAAAGGATAACATTGATGGGAAATGATAACATGTATACTATTGATAAAGAACTTATTTATGAAGGTTTAAAAGTATTCCTAATAATGTTACATATTTATCAGAATTTAATTTATATTGAAATGATTTTTTTTAATTTATATTTTCCCACAGTGTAATAGAATATTAAATATAATAAAATTTTATGTTGGAATAAATATAGCATGTAATAAATACATAAAGAATAAATAAAATGAATAAAATAATTCTATATAAAGATATGAGAATTATTTATGGTTTGATATAGTTTTAATAAAAATACATGCATGGAGTGATGATAAAATTGAACATAATATAATATTAATAAATAAAAATTAGTAATGTTCCATATCTGACAGAGCATATATAAAATTGTGTGTATAAAAATAATTTTTTATATAATATAAATTGAGATGAAACAACACTTCTACATTTATAATATTAAAATCAATATCCCTTGAAGAATTGAACTTGAGAAAAAACACCCAATATCATTAATAAAGTGATAATCATGATATAATGTGTAAAATAAGAAGTATATACACCATATAAAAAAATTAATTCTCATAATAATAAATATTTTTCAAAGTTGAAATATGGTGACGAAGAACACATACCTTTTAGCCTTCTCAGTTGAACATGACTAATCCTCCATCATAAAATAATATGGAAACAAAAACATTAGATCCTAATAATGCATGTTACCATTAAATAATTATTTTAAAATAATGGATTTCATTTATATTAGAAAATTATATTTTATTTTCATCACTAGATGTCATCAATCATAATTCTTTCTCTAGTGATATTTTCCTTATGGTAGTGTCAATTATTATTTATATTTTAATATTTACTTATTATGAGTACATTATAGGTAATGGAATATTTTATTTGAAATTATTTATAATTAAATAGTTTAATTACATTTTATTTTTTATTATTGATGAAGATGAAGTTGACGATGAGTTTGTTTCGGTAATTTTGATAGAGAAAATGGGTTGTAGATATATAATAAGTAAAATAATAATAAAACCATAATATGAAGAGTAAAAAATTAAATTATAATTAATTTATAATAATACCAATACTTATGATTCTAAAATAAAAAATGATTGATATTTATGGCATTGTTCTCAGAGGTGGTTAAACCACCAAAAACATGGAAACATTATATAATATGAGTGAGTATGGATTAAGAAGTTATTATTTTGGCACAATATAATTATTAAAAAATAATAATGATATTATTTAAATTTTTCAAGGTTGTGAATCAAATTTTTATAGATTTCGGTAAGGAATTAGAACTATATGAAAAAATGAAATATGTCACATTTGTGTAGGTGGTGGACCATATATACACACGAGAAACACATTCATTTTATATATAATTAGAGGAAGATATAGATTTTTATATAACTTTAAAATCATAATAATGTTTTAAATATCATATTTAATTAGTTAAATACCCATATTAAACCACTATCCATGTTGGTGTTAAAAATTAAATGTATCCTTTATGGAGGAAGTAGTCTGCATGTACACACTGGCGACACATTCATTTTTATATGTAAAATGGAAAGATTAATTAATGTTTATTAAATAATAATAATATTATTTATTTTTATTAATAATAATTATATAATTATAATATAATTTAGAAAATAAATCTGTGAGTTTTGGATGATTAAATAGTATAATTTAAATGGTAAATGAATGATTAGGAAATTTTGCCTTGATCCATGTAAAAATACATGAAGAAAAGGATTATACGTTTGAGGTGTTGACATTTGGGATTGATTTACCACTAGTATGTGGATAGAGATGACTGAAATTAATATTTAAATATTTTTTTCTAACTAAGTTGATTTGGGAGTGAGAATAATTGGTGCGGTGGAAGCTTATTTTATAAGTTGAAGGAGTGTAATTTTGTATTAATATAAAAGGTAACGTAACTATTAAAGTGAAAAATGAATCTAATAATGTACAATAATTATGTTTAATTACATTTAGGGTCATTAAACCCTCAAAAATAAATTTTTACAAATGTTTTTAACATGTTTTCATGTTTTTTCTATTAGATTTTTAAAAATGACTATTAACAGTCACTACCTCGGTAACTAATTTTTACTTATTTAATTTACATTTAATTTGTCAAAATGAACTGACCCTTACTACCTAGAATAGAAATAATTATATTATATAATAAGTCAATTCTATAAAATAAAATTTATATTTTTATGAAAAATTAGGTTTAAAATTTCTGCAAGAAACACATAAAACCCCATTTCTGGAAACAATTTATTTTTATGAATAATTATTAGTGTTTGGATAAAATTATCAATATTATAGGTTTTATACTCATTAAATGGATTATTATCAACCAATGATGATTTCTGGGAAACAAAAATAAACCCAAAACCTAATTTCACCATATGAAAACATATTGATAGAAAATTACTATAAATTGTTTTTATTAGAAAAATATTGTGCAATTTTCAAAATGATTAACTTTTTTATTCCATATACCACGTAGCCTTTTTAAATTAATTTTTTCAACAGATATATATATATATATATATTTATATATTTGGTTATGAAAAATGAATTATAGTTTTTATTGGTATAATTAATTTAGGATAATTTCATAAAATATGTGGTATAGTTATAAACAATAATTTTAACTATTAACCTAAAAAAATTATTTCAAAAAAAATAAAAATATCCACCATTATTTAATATTTCAATTTATTATAGAAAAATAAAGTTACTATTATAATATAAACCTTCTAGATATGATTAAAATAAATTTTTATATAATAAAATATTTTTGGAAATATTTTTGAAAGTGTCAAACAATTTATGTATTAAAATATATATTTATATATAATTTTATTTTCTTTATTCATATATTTAGAAATAATGTTACATATACCTGAATAAACTAATTCAACATATAAATTAAAAAGGTAACACTTAATAATTATAATATTATATTCCTCAAATGTATCACGGTTTCATTTCTATTTTGTGTGGTGTGTGAAAAAAAATCTATTGCATATAATATTTATTTGAAGGAAAATTGTGTAATGGAATAACATGGTGTTGCATAGAGTATTCAACACACGTTTTTTAGAAAAACTGGTCAGATAATTTGTCTACATAATACTTGTGAAAAAATTAATTCTATTTAATGATGATTTCTCAAAATAAAATTAAGAGTTATCTAGAAATTACATTGAATTTATTCTAAACACTTTTCACATGTAGGAACTATGTGATTCTCGTACCTCATTACATTGATATTATATGATTCCTCATTTATTCTAGTCAGGGTTAACTATGTAATACCTTTTTATTATCCTCTTTACATTCATTTTTTCTTAATATCTACTAATAGGGAGAGAATAGATCCTACTAATAGTGTAAAATGATGATTTGTGATGGTAGTTTAAAAGAAGTAACCATCCTTAAAATTGATACTTCATCCAATGGTATCGAGATTTCATAAGGTAAGAATGATTTATCAGAGTCATTGGTTGACGTTAGTGTAAATATATATTAAGTCCAATAAATTCTAATTTTAAATATATATGTTATTTTTATCATAAATGGAATTAATATTCATCTTTAGAGGAATAAAATTCAACAGTATTTATTATTATTAGTCATATATGTATATTAAAAACTTTACATGTGATATTTCCTTTTTTATGGATACAATAACATTATTAGAAGAAAAAAATAAATAATTGGACGATAAAATAAGTGGAATAAATGATTTTAGTATAGAATTATCCTTCAAAATATATACGATGGTAATGTTATGTAAATTATCATTTGATATATAATAAGTTATACCTGTTATCTATAAGGGACACTAAAATGTACGAGAAGAAAAATTAGAAAATATACAGAACAGTTAAGATGTATTTTTTTGGAAACGGAATTGATTTTATATTTTGTTTTAATTTATTAATTGTTATTTTAGAGGATAAGTGTTTTCTTGGAGAAAAAATCCATGATCTAATTATATTCAAGTGTATCTTGAGAGGATTTAAACAATGGTTTAAATTAATGTTTCTATTCTTGATTATTAAGATTTTAATGAGGTGATATTTAATATTAATCATAGTACTCTTGTTGCATATGATATTTGGATGATGATAATGAAACATTAGAAAATGGGATTCTTACATAGGTGGAATTCAGGAATATGGGAATATATCCATGTAGAATGATCAAGAAGAATAATAGGTAGATGAACTTGTGTAATTCATTTCAATAAATTTGAATATATAAAACTAAATATTGAAGGAAATCATCAACTCACATCATTTAAATATATTATGGTTGTGAACCATTAATAAAATGTTCCAAATATTTTAAAAGATTATAATGATGATGAAGAAGTGTACGTGATTAATTTCATAGAAAATATGAATGTATGGTTCATAACTATGACCATCATCTTTATGAAGAGGGATATATTCTTACTAGAGGGTACTGTATAACAGTAAATTGAGATTGAATAGATTGATAAATGTAGATAAATTAAAAAAACATTTCTTATTTTTGTATATTTATATATGATGAAATAATGTATATTACAATGAATATGGGTAAAAAAGTTTTTAGGGCTGATATTAAAGATGTTTTTAACCCACATTTAATGAGATATAAGTTTCAAAATAAAAAATGATGATGGACAATGGAGTATTTCATGACACAAAACTCTATATTAAATAGTGGAATAATGTTGTAATATATTCAAAGACCCTAAAATTTATAATATATAACTCCATCATAATATTTATGGTTTTTAATATTCTTATTGAAGGGAACCCACAAATTATCAAATTTTTTACTAATATTGTGAAAGATCATGTCTAATGTATCAATGAACATGATTGAGAAGGTTTCAGTATTTAGTAAAAAATTTAATATTTGGAGTGATCATTGACATTAAAAATGACATAAATAAATAGGATTATAATTTAATATTAAAAATTTAACAGAGAATCATATAAGGCCTTCATATATGATAAATGATTTTGCATAGAATAAAAAGATAATTTCTAATGATATTTCCTGCATGGAGATTTACCAAATGGACAAGGCAGTTATGGTCAACTCAAAGCTATAAGAACACATTAAAAATGTTGAGGCTGATCTAGAAATTTTTCAGAATTTTGATACTCATTGAATCTAAAATGGATTCAATTTCATAGTAATGTAACACATTATTTCTCCAAAAATCAGGTGATACTACTATTTAATTGTGAATTACTATGAAAATGGGAATTGAATAACTATGAGGTATTAGTGGGCACAAGCTCAATGATGATAACCAAATAATATACAACATTCTAGGTAATAGTATTAGTAATACTATTGATTTTGTAGAGGATATGGACATTTGGATAGGTATTTATCTTCAATGATTGAAATGAGTGTTCCTATAAAGAACCATGTTGTTCATATTCAATGAATTATGAAATTATAAATTGCAAAATGAAAAATTAATTTTTAACTTTTAATCATGATTTTGGTACATATTATGTATAGTATGATAAAATTTCAAATTCATCAATATTTTTAAGCCAAAAAAGTTGATAAAAATGATTTGGTGTGAAAAAGTATCTAGAAAATTCCCTGAGAGAATAATATAATTTTTTATCTTGGATTCTAAATAGTGTCTACACTTTCCCAATGATTTGATATACTGATATATTCACCAATGTTTAAAATGATAAGTCGTGTGTTTTAAAATTGAATACTAATGAAGGTGTCACAATTATTGGACAAAGAAAATGAAAATTTTGGGACAAAGGAATATGACTGATGTTTCCCTTGTTATTCAATTTTTGAGTCACATAGTGATTAGTGTTAGAAAATTGTCTAAATTAAGAAATTCTATGAATTTAAAGATGATATATTTTAACATAAATGGATTGAATGTTTGAAAATTGATGAGGGGTGTAGAGAAAGGAAAATTTACACCCCCCCTAATGGATAAAAAGATATGTAAATTCAATACATGGATGAAGAATAAATATAATAGAAAAATGGGCTAGAAAATTGAGCCAAAATTACTTGTAAGATATTCTAATTAATTACATGGAAAATGATATCCCCGAATAGACACATGAACATACACACATTTGTGATAATTTATACAAATGTAATTTTTTTAATCATACAAAAGATAAAATTTTATAAGTCAACAACTATGGATAAATATGTTCCACTGTGATGTTTAAATTCTTGTATCACTAACTTTTATTGATGAGAGGAGATATCATGTTTTCGTAATTTGTTATAAAAACTCGTTTTCATGGTTGAATGTCATCTCCCATAAGTATTTGGAAATCAAATGAATAAATAAATATCAAAACAATTATGAGTATATGTTTGTTTAAAAGATTCTAAAATTCCATAACAATTATGGTTGGATTTTTACCAATATCTATGTGGATAATGATCTTGAGAAATATGGGTTGATGAAACATATGTTTTTAGTAACTTCTCCCCAAAAATGGTGTTGTTTGACTGGATATACTATATAAAAAATACATAAACATAATGCACGATATTGTGAAATTTAGATTACATAAGTTTTGGAACGAAGATGAATTAAAATGGTTTATTTTTACAACACAACTTTTATGTGTTCAGGGTAATAAGAATCTATATTAGGTATCTGGTATGGTATTAACCATGTATTGAAATAGATTCAAATCATGGATATTGAGTTCATTATTCTTTTTAAAAGAAATGAATAGAGCTTCAATATCATATATTTGATGTTATTTTCCTTGGCCACTTATACAGGTGCAAGGAATATTACTATTTATAAAATTACGTAGAATTATTGTTAATATACATAACATCAATATTTTGTAAATTGAGTAGATTATACTAATTTTTCGTTCATATTCTCGAATAGAGTAATGAATAAGTGGAAAAATCAAGGGCAGTTGAATGTGCTAATTTTTGTAATGAATATAGTAAAGAATTTAAGAATTTAGGTTGACCAAAAGGATTACCTAAGGAAAAACAAAAAATAAATTGATGATTTTCACATCATCGATGACAAAAATGTATAGTTGCAATGATTAGAATGATTTATTGGCTTATAAAAATTACTATTATCTCACAAATAACCATTTTTTTAATAACTGCATCACCATTATAATTGGGTTCAATATATGTAACATATTCTCAACCCAATTACAACGATTCCAACATGGATTACTGTTTTGTGGCCAATAAATATGAATTTCATTAAAACCAAATGGGTTTGTCCTAAAAAAATAAGATAATTTATGATTTTAATTAAAAACATGTATTGACTACTATGTAATGGAAAATCCATGAACAAAGTTATTTATATATAAACCACTTTATCTCCTTCTGATATCCTAAAAACAATTCAATTAGTTTTGTCTATAGTTGTGCAAAGAGTGTTTAAGGTATTCCATATACACATAAAATAAATTGTATTAAATGGACTATATGAAGAAGATGTGTAAAACATACAACCAAAGGAGATTCTTATGACAAAAAATTAGAATAATGTTTTCTCTATGAAGAAGGAACTATATGATATAAATAAAAATCCAATACATTAATATTCATGACGAGATCATTAAATGAAAGAGATTGTTTTTCTATATTGAGGAGTTGATCATAACCTCAATATATAGAAAAATATATTATTTTTAGATATTTAACACATGCACTCAGATATATATGTGAAATTATATTTCATGGCATTAACAAATCATATTGGACGTATTTTAAAGAGTTCATGTCGTGATTGTTTCATATATTTGATATTATAGAGTTAACATTATTTCATGGAATTCGTTTTGTGAAAAGAAGGAATTAAATATTCATATAAAATATCAAGTATTCAAATGTGGTTCTAAAAATATAAGGATTTGGTGATTATTAGGTAATTATTACACCTGTCGCTACCTAGATGATGATTTTAAGGGATAAAAATGGAAATTAGTTCAATGTCATATCATATAGGATGATTATTAGGAGGATTAGATATTGAACAATGATATGGTAAAAATTGTGTTTCACATTTTCAAATATGAATTATGATTGAGTAATCCCATGTAAATATGGTTACTATGGATATATAGAATAATACGATAAATCAAACGTATGATGGGTTTTTACTTTATTTATAGTGAAACATGAGAATAGTATGTAATGGGATAAACCCAAGTATATTTCTTTATTTAACCATATGAAATAAATTCATCATTAAACTATGAATTTTGACATAGATATTTGTCCATATTTTCTATTCTTAATAAATAATAATATATTTCCCCAAGAACTGCAGAAACTTAATATATTGAAGCCACTCATTATTTCATGCAATAGTTGGTTACAAAGTAGAACCATAAAGTAATGGGGGTTTAAGTGAACATATCTTCCAGTATAAACACTAACAATCATATTAATAGTTATATTAAAAAACATCACCACCGCCATTTTAGGAGGGTGTCACATCATAATGGAGAATGTGGAGAATATGTTAGTGATATTTCTAAATGAAACTACCAAATATAATGCTGATGATATAATGAAAAATTATATACCTATTGAGAAATTATACATGAATAAGATAGATCTTCGAGTCTACTCATCTCCTAACCAAATTAAATGGTTCGAGATGGAAATCCCCCTTCATAGGGTATGATGTTGGTTTACCCAACTGATGTGGAATGTTATTTTAATTTTTCATCCCATAAATGAATGTAATATATGTGTATTTATATATGAGGAGTGTTATTATTCAAGAAATATGGTTGTTTTTTGAAAATCCCCTAAGGGTTTTAGTTATTCATTTACATGGTGGAGAGATCCTCATTATTATGTCATAGGTGAAAAGATATTTGTGGAGTATCATAGTAGGTGGATAACATAGTATTCAAACATCAAGTGATAATAAAGGGGTAAACAGAAATACACTGAAGCTATTTAGGTATAATAGGTATCAAAATGAGATATTATGATCAAGATTTATTTGGAATGATGGTTGAGTGAAACCTTGGATATGCACTCTATAGTAAAGTTTTTGATATTTATGTTTCTTGTCTTTCATTTGTCACACTTAGCTATAATGGGATTTGAGTACATTTATTGTAAGTCTTTGATCACTATCCAGGGTCATAGTTTATTATTATCCACACTAAATAAACCGATTTATTTCATTATTTTTCAATATTAATAATCCCACCCATTAAATAATCAGACAATCCAGAGACTATGATGATTTGTTTTTGAGAATATTAACTAAAAAACATCTTATATTATTAAAATCATCAACATTTATACATAAACATTATAATCTAAACCACCATATAAAAATCTAAAATTTTACACCTATATATATATATATCCAATGTAATAATATTATATGATTGTGTTGATATTAGATGACGAATAAAAAACATAAGATATAACCAATTATTTTCTTAAGTGAGTAAAAGTTAAGAATATTGGAATTAGAGCTTACTCAATATGAATGAAGATATAATTAGGAAAAAATAACTTTATAAAACATGGTTCATAGTATATAATAAATAATTATAAATTTTTATTAAATAAGATATGAAATATAGAACAAAAATGGGCATATTGATCATAACATAGAAGATTGGGAATCAAAACCTATTACCCTTAGTGGACCAGGATTTACTCAAATATTTCCTATATTGGAAAATCCTTACTCACACAATTACCGTAGTGGATGATGATTAACTCATTTTGAGTCCCTTATTGTATCAAAGATTAAAACCATTTCTCATTAACTCATGAGACATAATGTTTTACCCAAAATATTTTAGGGATATATAGGTAACAAAATTCACTTAATGGGAAACCATATATTTCTGTTATATAAGATACAAAACATTAAACATACTATGATTTTTTAGAGATAATAGGATTAATCCATACTTTCATAAATATCCCATTAAAACCAAATTAGTTTCCACATCATTCCATGATTGTGTTAAAAATTAACAAAAAGAAAGTAAAAAAATTAACTCCCAATATTCAATCACATGAAATAAATCTTTATAAAAACAATTATATGGTGATTCAAAGAAAATAAATTACAAGAATATGAGCTAACGTTTTATAATGAATAAATTTAAGTGAAAATATAAAATTGATTACATAAAATAGTTTTAAAACGGTCATAAAAATAGAATTTACAAACCATTTTCAAAAGGCATTTTCTGAATGATATATTTTGAGATACTGAAAAGAATACAATTTTAAAATAAATATATGGAAATAAATAACAATAATTAATCTTTAAAATATACATAAATATTTGAAAATGATTAATGATACAATATTAAAAAATTAACAATTTATAAAGGATATTAAATAAGGAAATCTTAAAAATGAAATAATGGTTTTTGAAATGTTTTTGTGAAATCATATTTTGAAAAGATTCCGATTGAAAATAATATTTAAGGAAAGTTCATTTAGAAATACAATTTAGTTTAGAAGTGGGAATTTAAAACATTTTTTAGATCAATTTTTTAATGAAAAACAATGATAATTAAAGAATATCTAAAAAGAATTTTTTTTAATATTTGAAGTGAAATATTTTGGGAGAACATAATTTTGAAATTGAAATGTCAATAATAGAGCCATTAAAATGAATAAATGAAATAAAAAATATTTCAGTAATTTAATAAAAGATATTTCATTATATAATAATTAAAGCTATTTTTTAAAAATTATTAAATTCATTTATTGTAATATCTTATCTTAAAAAAATAAAAATAACTACTTTTAAAAAATGGTAAATTAATTATAATGGAAACATGAGATAACACATTTTTTTAAAATATGATTAGACACATTGTGGGATTTTTAATGCGTAAACATAGAAGAAAAAATATTATTAGTGATAAAGGGAGTTATAATTAACAATACCAAACATTTTATGAATTAGAAATTCATTAAGGTGAAATAATTTTATAAACGTTTCATTCAACCTTTATAGGAGGATAAAACATGATGAAATAAATACTCATAGTGGAAGTAACATATATTTGAAGATTAAATTTTAAGAAAAATAATCACAACTCAACAAAGGGAATTGAGTTAGAATAGACTATAACAACAATGGTATTCTTTGAGTCAAAATATTTTTTAGAGGTAACATTATATAGAATTTCAATCTTAATTAATTACATGAATATGAAAAACAAAACTCATTATGTTGAAATCGTGCCATATCAAATATTTCACGGTGCATAATAAGAAATATGTCTCATGAAAAAAATTTGTAACAAATAACACATTACATTAATTCATGAATTCCACTAAATTGATTTTATCCCATGTATCAAAAAATAAATAAAAAATATTAGAACAAACATTAAATAAATAAATTTCAAATATTTTATTTATTATTTATCTCAACATTAATAATACTTAGTAATTTACTATTTTCCATGTTGGGTGTGAGTAATCTATATCGTTTTAAACTACTTTTTTAATAATTATTTTGTTATTAATTATTCTTCCAATGTTAATAATTACATGGTCAAAAACTTAACTAAATTTATGCTTTATTATTAATTATAATATTAAATATCCATTTAGTTGGAGTAATGATTATTATCAGTAAATTTAAATATCATGGTGAGGATGTTTCAATTTTTTTAATGAAGTGTCGTTGGTAATATAATTAAGGTGTTAAATATAAATGTTTCCCTGAATAACATAAATAAAATAATTATTAATAAAATATAAAACAAATTTTTAGAAATTTCTTTCACATACTCATCCATGAAATTAATTTAGAGTATTTTTCACCTAGGCAGTGAGACCAACCAAAACAATAACATACAATAATTAATGGATTATTTTTATTATCAAAGGAGGTTATTTTGAGAAAATATCATTATTATATATAGAAAGTGGTATTATTTATAATTAATTTATGTTCTTAATAATATCTAAATATATTTTTAAAAATTATATATGATGTTAGATGATTAATGAGATTCATTACTCTGTGGTAGTTGTATTTCTCACAACACACAAATGATGGTCTTATTTTTTGAAAAAAAAAATTATGATTGTTAATAGTTATTCATTTATATTAATAATATTTTGTATAAATATAACACTAATGTAATTATATAGGAAATATAAAATTTGGTTTGGGAATTCATGTAATAAAAATAAAAGATGTTAGGAAATATGTACTTATGTAAAGGATATGGGCTTTCCCTAGGAGGAATCATTTTAAATAGAATGAATAAGATAATAAATATTTACAAGAAGCTCAAGTAAATTAATAGAATTAAAAGAAACTAAAAATGATATATTTTAAATAAAAACTCCTTTTTAATTGGGGGGTGGGTTCTTGAATGGTTTTTGACATATTACTTTTATAATTGGTAAGAAGAGAAGCTGTGAAAATATGTCAAACTAATATAATAGAAGTAATTTTTTGACTAATAAAAAAGAATATAAAATTGAAAATGTTTAATTAGGGTATGATATATGATATTTAATTCCCGAACCATTCATTTTAGCACATGTTTTAAGCATGTTTTTATGTTTATTACTCATATAACTTTATTTTTTGGGTTTTTTTGTTTTATCATGTTAAATAAATTTTACTAGTGGAATTTAATTATAATTTTTAATAAAAAAATGGAACTTATTAATTTATTTTTACCAAATTATTACAAATATTAAATAAATTTTATCTGATAAAATTTCTAAGTCTATGGAAAATTTATTTTAAAATTACCACATGTAATGCATAAATACTTATTTTTTGAAAAATTATAATTTGAAGAATTGAATTAATGGGTCTAAAAAATTATCAATGTATTTATAATTAATGATATAAAATAATACATAATAAATCAAATCATTTTTATTTTTTAATGTAATAAATAACCTAATTATGGAAAATATATTATTGAATTAAAATAAAAGATTAAAACTAACTTGTTTTATTTAAAAATATTTCATATGTTGTTAAATTTTTTTAAAAAATTTAGTTATAGTATTTAATAATTTATATTTTTATTAATTAATACATAATTTTTCATGAAAATTTATTTATATGACTTCATGTTCCACACAATTCTTGGAGAATAACATGTTCCAAAAATATTGAGTTGTTACATTTTAATTCCCTTAAATAAACTATGTCCTTGAAATTTTAATTATTTTTCATAGATAAATATATTTTAGGATATTAATAGCATATTAATTATTTCATGGATGATATGCACCATACACTCTTATAATATATTAAGAAAAGTATATTTCCTTGATTAACTTTAATCATTTTTATAATCATTTACTGATGATTTTTTATACCATAATCATACAATCTACAAAATATAACGTTCCCAAAACCAATTGAATATATAATACAATAAAAAAATAGAATTCACATATTCTGCTAAAAATAAATCTTATATTTTACTATAAAATTTATTATCACATAGTTTACAAATCCATACACTTGTCAATATAATCCAAAAATATAGATAAACTTCCATAAAAATATCAAGGATAACTTTTTCAATAAATCCTTTACTGATTTAAAAGAAATTCAATACTATAAAACTCATATTTTTTAAAAAATCCCTTTATTATGTCAATTTCAATAATATATTAAACCTTTGAGATATCAATCTTTAAATCTTGTGTTTAGAAACAGTTATCCCCAAAAATATAACATTATCATAAAATCACTTTTCATGGTTTTTGATAGCATTGAATATATGTTTCAAAGCCATTAATATAGAATCAATAAATTAAAATATTCATATTCATCAAATAATCTTAATAAAAATTAGAATATACTATAATATCGTTGGTAAATATCATTCGATGGTAGAAATAAATATGATTTGGAATATGTCATTTATATTACCATATAAAACTTACTAGATATGTTATGAGTAAGAAATTGAGCATTTATATCATAAAAAGAATAAAATATGATTCCCAAACAATTATGTATGATCCCATTTTTGGTTTTAAGAAATTATTATTTATGGATACATACCATCATTTTCTAGATTTTGTTGGTCAGGTTTCAAACAAATGATAAAACCAAATATATAATACAATATCAAAAATATGAATATGAAATTGTAAATCCAAATATTTCTTCCACTTTGGCACCATTTTTTAATATATGATACCATTGGATTACCATGTGACTCTCATTTTACATTCAATATTTGTATATGATCATATTCATATTCAGATCTCTAAAATAATTAGTTAAAATCATAATCAAATCCATTATAATGGTTTACAATATAAAATGGGAATTCACAATATAACACCCCTTAATAGTTCATAACTAGTTGTCCATTTAATCTTCCTCATCATAAACACGGTATTGATCAATTTAATACAGAATCATCCCATTTTGGGTTTATCAATACAAATAAATCATTTCAAGAACCATAATATAATTGTAGTTAATATATTGATATGTCACTTCTATAAAAAAATCTATACATTATAAAAAATCCTGTAGGAATTATTATACATTTAAATTTTCACTAGAATTTCCCTTGGTTTATCAGAAATGTTTTCTCATTAATCGAAAAATGGCTAAATTAGTCACCAAAAATAACTAATCAACCATTTGATACCAACTATAGTGACCCAAACTAAATAAAATCATTTATATCATAATTTTATATGATTGATCATTTCATAAAATATATAGTTACATATACCATTGAATTAATGGGTCAGTATCATGGAAGAATAGACACATAAATAAATTATTACATCATACACATAAATATTTCACCAAAAAATATCATCATAAAACACCATTAAAATTAAATCACACGTAATATCTATATTTGTATCTTTGGAAAAGAAAACATAAGAAAGTGGTTATCTCATATTCTCAGTAAGAGAAAAGTATTAGGTAACCAATGATGTCTATATATAAGAGAAATATAAGTGTATGGGTTTGTGATAATAATCAAGACCGAAAAAAATAAAATTATGTGAAAAAATCATGGATCATATTATAGAAGAAAAAATTAAATAACTTTTTACTAAAAAATAATAATTTAATAGAAACACCCGCATCAAAATTCTAATATTGCGGATTAGGAATCACGACCTATTTCCCTGAAAATATTAGGATTCTCTCTAATGTTTCCCTTGGTGGATCAGGCCGCACTAAACTGATTTCTTGGGTAGATTGTGCTCAACTAACCTATTTATCATTGTTTTTTGAGTAATAAAATTAGTTTCCAATTATCTCATTAGTTATAATGCTTTATCCAATTACTTTTAAGGAAATATAAGTATTAACAATCACCTAATGAGAAACCATACATATCTAAATCTTAATAAATTAATAAACCAAATAAATCATGAAAACCCATGGGAGTTAATGGTATTTATTCACCACATCATAAAGACCCTATGTAATAAAAAATTGGATTCAAATCATTTCTAGATGGTATCATCAAAATTAAAATCAAGAATATCAATGTATGATACCAAAAATTAAATCATCGCAAAATATAATTTTATAAGAATATTTATAGGGATACTAATGAAAAATAACAACTGTGTAAATAAATAAATTATAGATAAATAGAAAATTTCTGAAAATCCATATAATTTTTTTTATAATTTTTTTTAAAAAATATCATAAAAGAAGATTTTATACATAATTTTCAAAGGTCATTATTAGAATGATGAATTTAAAAACACCTATAGGAAGTTATATTAAAAATAATTATTTTTGAATTTAATCTCAATAATTAGGCCTTGGGCGTGAAAAACTGGTTTGAAAAGGATAAGTGATAACATTTTTAAAGAATTTATTTTATAAAATAATCTCTAATTAAACGGCCTTGAAAAATAAATAATGATTCCAATTAAATTACGTAGTTTTTTTTAAGGAATTTAATATCTAAAAATTATTTCTAATAAGGTATTGTTGAAAAAGAAATATATATTTCAAAAAAGTAAATTTATATCTTTGTGAAAAATTTACATTTAAAAAAAATATCCAATAAAGATTCTTTGATAAAGTGATAAAGTGTTCAAAATATGCACTGAAAGCATTGAAAGATACATAATTTTGAAAAAAAACATCAATTATAGATCATTGTAATGGTATAAAGGTTAATAAATTGAACTTTTTTGTGTAACCTATCCAATTTAATTTTTAAGGGATGTAAAACCTATTATTTAATATTTTGAAATACCATTATTGAAAACCCACATTCTGAATGGTTTTAAAAAAAATTACATTGGAAAGTAAAAAAGTAAAATATATAGGATTCCTAAGATAACATATAATTTTGTTTCCAAATATGATGTATAAAATTAGTGGTAATGGACAATATGGAAATTAAAGAAAAACCACCCTTTTTGAGATTTGGAAATATACATAAAAATGGAATTCATATAAGTAGATGATATTTAAAAAACTGAAATATTTGAATCAAAATTATCATTTTCTATATAGAGGACGATAAATTACCATGAAATAAAATAATAGGGTATGAGAAACTAATATTTGAAGGAAGATTTTGATGATAATTCATTATGAGTTAATAAAGTGATTTGAGTTGACAAAGACCCTTACACCCTTGGTATCCCTAGAATCATAATCTATTTAAATAGAGAACACAATGTGGTTCCCAAAACACATGAATTAAATTAATATATTAAAACACATTCATTTTGTAGTAAATATATCATATCCAATAATCCATGGTTCCAAATAAGAACAATTTATCGGAAATCATGTTTGATAAAATAGACTCCTTACATAAATTAATGAAGTTCAGTAATGTTTTTTAAACCTTTTTGGAAAAAAATTTCCTATTGAAATATTTTAAAGATAATTATAAAATTATATATACAATCATATCATTTATTTATAATTACTTCCCATGTGTGTATTTTTAATTTATTATCCATTATCAATATTTGTTGTGAGTAATCTTAATTATTTTTAACATCATTTTTAATTATAGTTTCTTTATTCTTTATTATCATAAATTAAACTATATCTATAAAATAAAAGGAACTAGAATATATTATTTATAATATTTTATATATTTTTATAATTTCATTTTATTGTATTTTCTGTTATTGTCATTAATGATTAAATCAGAGATGGGCATGTTACAGTAAATTCATCTATGAAGTAAATTTGGTATCTCAATTAGTGAGATAAAGATTAACAATTACACTCAGAACACAAATAAAATAATATTTTACTTTTTTATATCATATTTAACATGTAATTATGTTCTCAAATTCAAAAATTATATACATTTATAGAATTTTTCATATAGGTTGTTAGACTGACCATAGTAGGAACACATTATAATTAATGAATGATTATGGCTGCGAAAGTGGATTATTTTTTAATAATAACTTTTTGTGAAACATAATAATGGTATTATATAAACTAATATTATGTGTCGAATATGATATTTTAAATTTTAATGAATAATAATGAAAATAGTTGAATGAAAAGATATGTTACATCTTGGAGGTGTTAAATCACAGAACCCAAGGTTAATGTTTTCATTCCTTGAATAATTAAAGTAAAATAAAGTGGATTACCATTTTTTATCTTTATATTAATAATTATATTATAAATGTAGCATTTGTTTTATATATATTTCAATATTATTAGTGGTGATACAAAATGTTTGAGTAAATAAAATTTTCCCCTTCGTGGAGGGTATTAGGCACAACACAAAAAGGAAAATTTAGTAATTATTGATTTAAAATGAATATTTTGGTTAATTGATGTTTCCTAAGAATAATAAATTTATTATTAAAATAATAAAGATTTAATTTTATTTTTATTTTAACAATTGTTTTGGGAATGTATTAGGGAATGTAAGATAATTTATGGAAAAAATTACTTTCATTGAAGATTGATGGGGTGGTGAGAGTCTCAATTTATACACAGTGAGAATTACATTTTTGTAAATATTAAATAATAATATAAATAGAACATATATTTTTCATTTCAATAAGAATAAATTACATCCAATTATAGAGGGTGGAAAAATGAGGTCTACCATCCCTCAATCATAAATTTTCATAAAATTATTAAATATGTTTTCATGTTGTTTAATCATTGAATTATGACTTTTAGCATTTTTCATTTTAAAGTAGTAACAAATTTTTACCGATGTGATTTAATTTTGTTGTATAAAAATATAATAGACCATATTAAATTATTTTTACTTAATAATTCATAATATTTAATTCATTTATAATAAAAAATATCTATTTTTATGAAAAAAAAATTTAAATTTCACCAAGTTCATGTAATATGTACAAACCTATTTTAAGAACAAGTGTATTGAAATCATAAATTTTCTGTGAAGGGTAAAATCCATAATTTAATTTTTGGATAATATAAATTAATCTATAATAGAAAATTGATTTAGGTGGTTTTCTAAGAAATAAAAGACATAATTTTACTAAAAATATTTATTTAAAAGAAGATTCTTAATTTATTTACATTTTTGGGAAAATAATTTTTTCATTGATATATGTAAGTTTTATAAATTCATAATTGTATTTTTAAATTTATTTTATTACTCCATAATAAATCATTGGACATTAATTCTTTTTTGATATTATACTTCATGATGTAATTATGAACACTACATTTTTAGAAGAAAAAAAAATTCCTTAACACTATTCACCAAAAAAATTTATTTTAGAAAAATATCAAAAAACTGTTAGGATAATATTTTTATATTTAATTTGAATTTGATATTAATGTTAATAAATTCAAAATTTATAACCTAGAAATTTTTCTTTTATATGGGAATTCAATTTATAGAGTGAAAATGTTCTTTTTTTGAATAATTATCTTATAAAATATTATGTATTACTTATCATATTATGTATGCATTTATAAATGGTTAATTTTTTTATATTCAATAGGATTTATTCTTATTATCACTTTCTTATGTAGTATGTCAAAGATCGTTTTTTTTGTTTTTTGTAAAATAAAACATTTTCGGTGAACCATTTTTTAAACATCATCTAATTTTTTTTGATGTTTTTGGGACAGATTGATTGAAGAGTTTTGAGGGATAAAGATATGGAAAAATAAAATATATATACATGATATTTTTCAAATAAATAATAGTAATTCATGATGTCAAATGATTATAGGGTTATTTCATGACTTTTATTTAGTGCATCAATGGTTTTCTTTTTTGATCCATTTATGACATGATAGGTTTATTTTGACTTGAACTATTTTCGGGGATTATAATAATTGTTAATGAAAATATCAAGGCATGTGACCTCTAAAAGATTTTCAATGTTATATTTTATAACCTGAATTTTTTTATTTATAGACTATTTTATAATTCGTGATCACCTCATGGATCTCAAAAAAACATTTCTCCTATTCTCAAAACATATGATTCTTTTAGAATGTATTTAATGATCATCAACTTAAGAACCTCATATTTACAAAAATAATTAATAATTGGAATCATTGAATCAATTTGAAATAAAATAGTGATCGTAAATATATAGATTCATGGGAGTTTTTCTATTCTCCAAACGTATTCTAGGTAGGTACTTTAATCCATATTCCACGTTTATTAGAATTAAAAAGAATTCATGGAATTATTAATGAACCCTCTTCTTCTTTCAAAACATTCTTCCCTGATGAAAATATACTTGATATTGTATTATTTTTTTGTTCTTAAATATAGGTTGTTTGTTAATCCCACAACATGTTCAAAAATTGATTAAAATGGTTTTCACTGAATGATGGTATTTCGAGATGTGTTCCCAGAAAAATTTGGATGTTTGTGTGTTAATATTCACATGGAAGATATCTTGGTCTGAAGTAAAATCATAGATCAAGGAAACATGGTATAAATAATATTCATATGTACACCATCCAACAAGTAAACATGAGACATATTATGGTCCGATGTACCAAAATAAAAAATAAATCATGTGAAAAATAATGGTCTATAGTGTCAATATAAATTATGAAGACATGAGATGGACCATTCTAGAAGTACCACTATCGATAAGGGATACTGTTAGATGGAATAATGAAAATATAACTCCCTAATCATATGTATAGAGGGGTAAAAGTTGTTCTTGTTTGTGGTTGTTTGAGTTTTAAAACATGGGTGGGTTTTGTCAAATTAAAAGTAGTTAATTTATTATAGTACATTAAAAGAAAAATAATATTTGGATATGTTCATATTATAAAATCTGTTCATCAATATAATTTTAATTTATGGGGAACTACTTTATCTTCATTTTGTATTATTCATGACTATTCTATAATATTTTAGGCTATCATTTATTCAATTTCAGCGACATGTAGAAAATGACCCTTAGGAGTTTCTTATTGGGCATGATTAATAAACCTTTACATATTCATTTTTTGGAGTATATAGATGTATATTTTACCGAATCAATAAAGGGGATGGTTTCTCACTTTTTATAAGATAATTCTTGATTTCACTTTAATAATTGATGTATATGTAGCATAGTGTTTTCTTCTTCTTGGTCTTGAGTGACTACATCACAGTATAGGAGTGATTTAATATTTTTCAGTGTTTCTTCATATTTTATATTATTTATAGGTACTATGATGATAGTCATTGATACATTTATTTATCTAGGTTTTATCATGTGATAGTTTTTTTTCATTAATAGGGTAAATTGTTCCACCCTTGTATCAATATTTTTAAACACATGTAATTTAATTCTTACCATTGGGGTCTTGAAACTGTTTTGTAATGTTAGTATCACCTTTTACTTGGATTATTCCAAATGAGTTCCGATGGGATGTTTAAAATGGTATCACTTTGGTTCATCTATTAATTAGGATGGTAGAAAGGATTTAGTATGCATCTAGAATATTGATGTATAATATAAAAAAAGTAGTTAACCATTTTATAATTAAATTCATATTACCATGGTAATCACATAAGAAAGTTGTTGTTAAGAACTTCTAGGTGAGCATTTGAGTAATTATATTGGGATTTCTTTATGATCCCTTATCATCTTATATTAAAATGTTAATTCCTATAGGGATATCATTGTCGTCTTGATTACATGATTTTGGTTATTGAGATATTGTGATAGTTTTTAGGATGTATATGATATAATGATGAATGGATTAACATAAAAATGACGTAATTATTAAAATTTATATTTCCTTGTTGAAAGAAAATAAAAACATCAAAGTAAAAGGGGAACCAAGGAAAGGGAGAAACTAAGAACATTATTTCACCCACCCCACAGGTGAAAAAAATTGGGTTCATAGTATCACAAAATCCTTTGATGATGTTGGAAAGGGACTATAGATTGAGGAATATCTTTAGGTGGATCTCTAAGAAGAGTTTGTAAAGAAGAACCCACAATCATTTCATAGAGAATGTTTAGATGATAATGAACAATAATGGATAAGAATGAATTATAAAACAAATGAATTCTGGGAGACTCTAGTTGAAATGACGGTAAAGATATCAATAAATATACTTAATGGATTATAACTATTGTTGTGGAACATTGTGGTCTAGGATAATATGGTTAAAGTTATCACTTGATAAGGATTTAAGGAAATATTTTAAAAAAATCATTCAAAAAATATTCCAATTAATAAATATTATTGAATTCTTTCAATTATAGAATTGAAGGATGTTAATAACAAAATATGAGTATAAATTCACTCATATTGATTCTTATTCCAAAATTATAAAAGCATAAAAGAGACAAAATGATCATATCTTTGAGGCATGTCTCAGACTGAAGGTTCCCTATTGGTAGAATATACAAAATGTCATTGAGATATGAACATTTATATAATTATCATACATTTAACATCACTTTTTAATGAATTCTTAGGGATTTATTCTCCCATAACTTATATCATAAATTTTTTATTCCACATATATGTAATGATTAATTTCATAAATTCTACCTAGAGATTAATTGTTATCTTACATCAACACCCATCATATTCTTTTCAAAACACATTTAGAGTTTTTTGGTATATTATAATGAAAATTGATTTGGGTTGGGTTTTTTTCTAATTTAGGGAGATCATGTTGGTTCCTATTATTTGAGTTATTTTCTAATGCATTAGAAAAAAATACCAGACACATGATGTATAATTATCTACAATATTTTCTTCCTTAAATACATGGAATCATGTTCTCTTTGGTGAAAATTTAACAAAATCCTTTGATCCTAATATTTTGAAACAAATTTTCTCTTAATGAAACAAAAACATGAAGAAACTCGGATGGATGGCCTATCTCTATATGATAGAATTTTATTTGGTGTACATAATGAGGATGTGGAATTATGTGGTTGATTTATTGATTCATTAGTCATAAAAAATTATATTAAGGAGGCGTTGGTTCATTGGAAGATAATGTTGATATTACTGACATTCAACAAGAATATGTTGTATAAAATGAGAATGAAATTTTATTCCCATTCAATCATTTTCTAGACATTGTGTTTTTTTAATAGAATCAAATATGAAATTGGGATTACAAAATCAATAGTCCAAAACAAAATAGTAGATAATATTTTAAGAGTATTATATAGGATAAAACCTCATTCCTATAATTCCATAACCAAATTATATTCCCTCACCCTTACCCAAAATAGATTCATTTAGTGTATCACAATTCAAAATAGGTTGTCTAACTGAGTATTTAAAAAATACACAAGTTAATGAAATACAATTGTTTAGGTATGAAATGGGATAATATCAGATGTACTATAAAATTTCTAAACTATCAAACTATAGTAGATTAAAATTAATGGCCAATTGGGATGATGAAATTTATCACTATACCTATAATATTGTAAGTGAAAATTCCCATATTAAATTACCAAAGTGTGATGAGAATTCTTTAAAAGAAAAATTATATTTTGGTTGACTATTGACCGAATCAAAATTTTGGCACATATCCTCCCAATCAATGAGCCCATACAGTATAGAATTTAGTAAATATATTTATTCTAAAGGGGGTCTAGTTTCATGGAGTACTAGTTTCAATCATCACAAAAATATATCCTCAATTTAGTTCTCAATTATTCTTATCATTATAATATGATCTCAAAACTCAATTTATCATGATAAATAAATTTCATCCTCTGACAAATTCATAGTTATAATTGAAAAATCTTACATTAGAAGACATGTTTATACATGGTTTCATGGAATATAGTTGTTCATGGGAATATCCTATGCGTTTTTTTTGGAATTTTCTTATAATAAAAACTATTGGGTGATGAAACTTATAGTCTTATTCTAGAAATTATATAAAAATTAATATTCTCCACTATGTTGAATGGAAATATTAGAAACCTTTTTTTAACAATCATACTCATTCACATGAGACTACAAAGAATATCAAGATGATATAAATATAGATGGTCATGAATTTAAGGTTCTATAAATAATATTCATTCCATAATTAACAATGTTACTATTTTAATTTGAGTTTACTTTTATTCCTAAATGTCTCACAAATTCATGTTTATAGACTCATTGTAATGTAAGGGAAGATGCCTAGATAGTGTGTTTTATTATTTGAGGACGCGGGATATATTGGAAAGGTATCATATCAATTAACCATACCACTAAGATTTACTGAAATGAACTGACCACTAAGGGACTACTTGTTGTGTGGAAGGATGACACACCACAACCCCAAGCCTACCTATAATAGAATAGATGATTATGATAATAACTAATTAAGAATAATATAAATTAGAGACATTATCCAAAGTGTATGTACACATGCACACAACAATCTCCATGAAATAATGTTGCTGAATAATATAACTACTATAACATTTAGATTAAATGAATACATTCAATATCATCAATGTATTACATTATATTATTATGTTATAAACCAATTCTTAAATTATAAAAAATAAATTTACAACATAAAATGAATCCAAAACCAAAAAAAATAAAATATATGAAAAATGATAGGTGCATGCTTCCAATATCCATGTTTGACCATAGTATGCGGTCAATGAACCATAGTGTTAATGTGATCTGCTGGTGCACCCACTTAACTGTCCATAATATGAATAAGAAATGAAAATTGTGATAAAATATGACATAGGGGTGAGCATATACATAACTAGTAGGATTCCAAAAAACAAAAAAGATAAAAACATATTGATATGAAAAAGATATTTCAACCCATAACAATAAGGAAATGAAACCCATCATAGATATATATGAACAAAATGAAACCTAGAAGAGGGCGAAAGCATATATCCATCTCCACATCATAGGCTAGGATTATGAATCTTCCGACAACTCAAATGGTCCATCTCTAATTACAAACATCTAATGTTTCTATCTGGGAAATCCACACGGAGGACGTACACCTTTCAACATCTCTACTACTTGAGGGAGAATAATCGCTAATAAATGACTAATTTAATACTATTGTAAGGGGATTCACTCAATAGATAGAGGATAAATGCCTTTGTATGGTAGGGGTACCACTCAGTGAATATAGAACATAAATATTAGCCTAATATTTGGTACCACTCAGTATATAGATAGATTGAGTACCCACACCCTAGGGAAACATATGAGAGCCACTAAGTGAATAGAGGATTAATGACTTAATAAGATAAGGGATTTCCATAGGATAGGTAGAGGACCCTAATATAATTTTCCAAGGGGTAGAAATTATTTTATGGAGATGAATTTGTGGGAGCTCATCCAGGTGAAACATGGGTATTTCAAACCTTGACATCTCTCAAGAAGATACTACCTGATCACTGCTATCAGTCAAACAACGTCTGGTGAAGTTTCATCATTGTAACACCTCAATCCATATCTCAAGGTCCATTATAAAGGCTATCATCATGCATTCTATAGATACATATTTATTTTATGATACTCACATGACAAAATATGAGTCCATTAGGTGGATATATACATGGTTGAAAACCCTATTAAATGTGTTTTGTACATACCTTGGATAAAATGGTGTGTGAAAACACATGTTCTCTTAGTCGTTTCCTCACTTAAAAAAAATCTTATATGGCCATGTGGGTATGTGAAATTTGTATTGGGGGCACAAATATTTCCCTCCCTACCAAAGTCTTGGTTATTTCCGTCTATCCCATGACCATGTAAATCAGCTCATGCCCATGTATACTAGTGGTTACCATGTTCCTAGTCATGATGATGATAATATATTCCTAGAGTACATGTTATGATACCATTACACTATCACATTGTGTGTGTATGACATAAATACCGGGATTCCATTATCTTCCCCAAAACCCTTGTTATAATAGCTTGGGAACTACATAGTGTGAGTTCTTGGACTACATTCCATGTTGTCAGGTTTTCTGTGGAAACCCTGGAGAGATTTATGTGTCACAACCAAATAGAATTTTATTCCATTTCTACCTCAAAATTCACTAGGGGTTCCAGATATGGGGCCATCCATTCCTGATACATCATCAGGGGAAATATTCCAACAACCCGGACACCAAAAAGCTCGAATCTTTATGATACATGTTTTCCATAGCTACTCTAGATCTCAGTTCAATGAAGAATCACACACATATCATCCTGATTATCTGAAAATCACCATCATATTCAACATTCTCATAACAAAAACAAACTCATTGTATTTATTACACTTGAACCAACCCTGAAAATGATTAACCCTGACCTCATGGTCTAATTATAATGAACACAAGGAATGGTGCCTAGAAGTGAATAAGAATAGGGTAAACCATTCATTGTCTAATAATTGTCTTCCAAAAATTATATAACCAGGTATATGAATTGGTGAAATCCAGGTGAATAAAATAAAAAATTAAATGAAATATTTATTTTATACAAATGGTCTCATACAAAGGGTGTGCAATTATAAGTCATGAAAATAAGATAAGAATATATGCTCAATATTTTAATCCTAGTGGTAAACTAAAAATTAGAGGGCATGAATCACATTAGGATTTTTAATTAGGGAAGAATGAATTATATTGAAATGGAGAAGACCAATTGTGTTCTCATCCTTTTAATACACCTCAATATAATCAATCTTTACTCTCAATTCCTAATAAGCTAATAAAGAACACCCTAGCTTGCTCTTAAATTCTCACAGGGTTATAAACCTAGACCAATGATTTTTTATAATTAGTTATTCATAGAAGATTTGAGTTATACCATTTAAAATAAGTAAATAAGTAAAATGTATTTAAAATTTAAATTCACCAACCAATGACCGTAATCCTCGAAACATGCAATGATGACTAAGCTTAGCTCATCCCTAGGGTAAAAACCATGTTCTATAATAATCCTTGGTATAGTATTTATTATATAAGGTCCCAAAAAATATAAAAATCAATATAATTGAAACTATTTGTGTGCATGAATTAAAATCTATTAACAATTCAAATATATTAATTTTGGGGTCCATCGACACCCAAAAAATTTTCCAACTCTGAAGATAAATGAATACATAAAGATACATTCAAAGGAAAAAATAAAAAAAAATAGAGAAATTACATTCTACCCTCCATTAAAGAGTTTTAGCAAAGAAGAACATGCTAAATTAATAATTGGGGGTACTGAGTCCACATCATTCTCATATGATCCTAGGATCTCTCTTGCACACTCTAATAATACAAATCACACACATCAATGGAGAGGTTCTTCCTTGCGGGATCCTCCCCATCTTATCCTCAGTCACTACAAGATACAACATGAATATATATTAATAATAAATATCCATTTCATTACATATCATAAAAACTATCAGGTTAGAGACATATATCTTTGTCTTAGACACATAGATGAATACATGTACCCGGTGCAACATTAGGGGAATGACTATGTTGTAAGAAACCTCATCAACACATCATAGGACCCCAAACAGACTAATGAACAATAGGGATAATTGGACTCCCCATCGAACCTCTACATTCATCATTTGTTGGAGACAATCAAAATGATTGTATCTCTTATATGGACTTGTGAATTTCTAGGATGCAATTTTGAGCTAAAATTTGAATTTTTCTTTCACTTGCTTGTAAAAGGAAAATGGTCCGTTTTCACATATTATATGACCTCAGATAGTTTTTTGACCAATCTATTGGTCATATAATAGGGTTTTTAACATAGGACTTAAGTCTACCTAAAATCTGAGACATTTTAATTTTAGAGGAATAATTAATTTTTAATGAATTAAATATTAATTTATTCCAATAGGTTCGATTTAAAATATCATTTAAATGGAGTGAAAGATTGGGATTTGGTCTCTACCATTGTGTCTATAATGAAGAATTTTTTTTGGCAATGCATAAATTCATGTTGGGCGATGGGGTCGACCCTGACCAACCTTTTCATTTTCATTTTCATTTCTTTTCTTCATTTCCTCTAATTTATTTTATTTATTTTCTTTCCATAGAATCACGATTATGACCATATATCTTCCCCTTCAAATGACTATGATAGCGCAGAACTAGTAGGGTAAAAATTTTGATTAGAAGAGGAGGTGGTACCTGCATGGAGCTTCAAACGTGCAAGATAATCATGCAACAACTATGGACCGTATAATTGGTGATGCTTTAAATGGTTCGTCCCAAAGGTTGGATATTTATAATATTTTCAATAAATCCTTGATTTTGTTATTTTGAATTATTAATTCCATATTATTGTTTCTTAAGACCCCTTCAGCATCAATATACTACTTTAAAGTTAAAATATAGTGATTCTGGGAGATTCAAGTGCTTTCTATTTAGGACAAACTGTATACACAACATGTGGTTCAGGGAAAACATGACACATGTTCTTATATTTTTTGGATGATTAAAATTTATATCTAAATAATATTTAAGGTTCATACACTCTACATAATGGTACTCAGTCACATAGTTAATTACCCATCCAAACTACAAGTTTAGGGGAACATGGCCCTGTGGAGTACATGGCCAAAACCTGTGTGGGTCACACGTATTGTTGAAATACACAACCAGTCAAAATACATGGAAAAGATAGGCAAGGTACATGGTAAGGTACCCCATGTAGGTTAAATTCTATGTATATGGCCTACAAACCATAAAAATTGAATTTTACATGCTATGTTTGTCCAGTGTACACAAACAAGTGAGACTTTGGGTGTACACATCATGTGCTCAGGGATACACGCTGCCCGCTTTCCATTTTCAACCCTATTTGGGGTTTTCATTTTATAATCTCACAAAGTCGGATTCATACATAAGATGAGTCTATTATTTGTTTTCATGTGGATTGTCATGGTGAAACCCATGAGGTGTTTTGAGGACTCCAAGGTGATGTTTTGTGTGTCTTCATAATAGAGTGGTTCTTCCTCCAGTTATTGAAAAATTGTGTATCCTCAAAGGGAGAACCTTGATCTAAGATGATTCATGAGCAATCTCTTGGGTCTGATTCCTTATATCCATAAATTGAAGAAGTATCCATTGTGAGATGTTCCCTTATGTATTATGAGGTCGAAAGACCAGTAGTTATTTAGGATTCTCTATTGGATTCCTCTACTTATGTTTTGACCTAGAGGATCTAATGTTTAATTCCCTTATATTCTTCCCATTACCGGGGGTCCTCTATGGGATTCCATTGTTTATGTGTAGTGCAGGGGAATCTATAGTAGGAATCATTAACCTTTGTGTTCTTCTAAAGTTCCCATGTAGGATTCCTCTAGTTTCTTACCATTCGAGGATACAGTATAGGATCCATCACATTAACTTTAAACTGAGGATCCCATGTAGGATTCCATCACTATGCTTGGACCTTGAGGAAACAATGTAGGATTCCTCATAAATTTTTTTTGATGATCATTCCAAATTGGTTTCCTCTCATTGTTTGACAAATGTGACCCAGTGGGTGCTATGATGTTTGACCGACCCTGAGTTAGTGCATTAGGTTTGGGTAGAGATGGTTGTTATTTTCACATTAGAACCTATGTTGAGCATGTGATAACATGGGGATATGGATGTAGTTTTGGGTTTAAGTATTTATCTAGAGTCAATAATTTTTTTATACTTTCACTTGTTTACTGTATATGCAAGGATGATTGCCAAAGTTGATTCTTGGTATCTGACTATAGATTATACTGCTATGACATACAGGAATGGATTACCAAGTAATGTTACTCATGGATTATTCTTCAATCCTGAGTGATGAGGTTGATTACTCTATCCTCATATCATAATTTAAATGATGATGATTACACTCTCCTAAACATGGGATGTTAATGGATGATTACGCGCTCCCTAAAGTGGGGTTTATAGAAGATTATTATGTGGTCCTTGACCTTTTCCTAATGGTGAAAGAGTTTTGTCTTCCTGATTTCTCATATGATGATGACCATTAGATGTTCCCTCTAAGATCAGGCTTAAGAGACTTTAATTTTTCATTTTGGATTAGTATGGAGTCTCACACCTACAATTAACATTCATATTTTTTGACACCATGGGTGTAGATGGTGTCTCACCGGTGTGTTCTCCTTATGATTTCATGAGTGTAAGATCCTTAGGGAATATTAGAGTCCCAAATGTTATTAATTCCTTTGGATTGGGCCCAAGGGATTTGATATTGGACTATATTTACATGACCAAGGCTGCATAGAATCTAGATCAATGACCATTTATATAATGTTTGAATTTAATTCCCTATAATCATTCTTTACAGTGACTGGAGGTGAGTACAGGTGAACCTAGTTTTAGTAAGAGTACCCTTGTGGTGAAATATCATGGTCAAAGACATTTCCAACATTGATTGAAGAATGTATATACTAATTTGTATTATTGACCCAAATATTGACATAGTGACACGTGGCTTAAGTGGAATGACGTCTTGCTCAATACACTTGCATCAGACGTCCAGTCGATTGAGATTATGAACCTAAGGATCGACTGATAATTGGTTTTATGTTATTTCATTCAACTTACTCATGAATATTCATATTTTTGGATATATGTTTATGTATGGGAATATTTCATGTATACACAAATAGATATGAATATTCATGTTGTCCCTTTCCAATTTTGTTATGATACTAACCTGAGGTTTAACTATTGTTTCAAATTTTTTTCCTTTACTTGTCATTTCATTTGTGTCTCAGTTATGCTAAGAAATTGATTTTTCATACTCTTATAGATTCATAGTTTTATTGGTTTTTGAATAGGGTTTCCTAATGAGATTATTTATCACCCATGCACATGAACCTCCTTGTATGTTTAGATCTTATGTATGTTTTCATGATGATCATAGATGCATGGTGGGTAGGGATGAGGCCTTGAGTTGCATGTTCGAAAAGAGTTGCTCATGTGGGTTATTTTTATCAGGTCAGTTTTGTTTGATAGTCTTTGGAATCCTAGTATATATTAGTCCTCAAAGATAGCAGTATATCTTTGAAATTTTATTTTAATTTATTTTTTACACCTATATTTTTTGGTTTGCTCATTGGGTGACCATGGTTTTATGTTTGACATAGTTATTTAGGATTTTATTGAATTTCCATTTTTTATAGCATGTACTGTTTCAGTTTATTTACAACTTCTACACTCTATTTATTTAATTTTTTTGTATGATACAAAGCTATTTATTCTGTTTTATTACTCATATAAGAAAAAATAATATCCCCATCATTACCCACTAGTCCATTATTCCTAGTCAAAAGCTCTGGCGTATGAGGAGGTGTTCTTGAGGCCCCGTAACAAACCATCATGGTGATCCATTTTAGTCTAATTCAGATAGGGGGATTTCAAATTGGTATCATAACTATTCTTTTCATGGTCTTTAGTATATGGTTTATAGAAGACATTAGTTTTAGGAATGTCATGGAACCTATGATGGAAACCAGACTAGTGAATTGAGAACACTAGTTCATCTAAGAAGACATAGTTTCTAGGGTATTAGATTGATTTTATGATTTTTTATGTTACATTTTCATATTATTTTCCCCTTGACTGACACACATGATGTGTCATGTTATGATTTACTATGGACCTATGTCTATTTTCAATTGTAAAAACACCCAAGATTGATTTTGAATCCTCTACGGTGAAGGTAAGAGGCATCTCATGCATCATATTTGGCATGTATAATTCACATCATATAGGCTAGATTTTGTGTGGTTATTAAACAGACACACACACACATATCCTTTTAAGGTAGGGTTATGTGGATCTTGGTTGAGGCATTTGGTAGGGAGGCATATGACTTAGTCCTAATTCATGGGAGGTGTAGTTACCCAAGTAGGTCGATATGGAACGTGATAAGAGACCTAAAAATGAATGGGTTACCATAACATGGATTTCTCTTAGATGAATTTAGTCCATGTGTTTACAAGATGGTGTGTGTGGGTTGAAGAGAGCATCACATACCTTTCAATAAAATCTTAATGTACTTCTGATTATAGATGACCATGATCTATCTTGAAATCATCTTAATTATACCAAGAGATCATCGACCCTACACAATGATTAATTTAGTTTTAAAATTATTTATGGTTAGTAAATGAAACATGTAAAGATTTCACCGAAGGAGCGGTGTAAGTTAATCCATATATTAGGTAGAATACTGTAGAAAATTTGAGGGTGGTGGCCTTTATTTCTTGTTGAACTCCAGTGTTACCATGGGATGTTTATCCTAGAGTCAGTTTTGAGATAATGATGTGGGTTTTAATATGGTGGGGAGTGACAAATCATTCATAGTTAATTATCCCCCATAGAGTAGATAGTTGTTGACCCTATGAGACTGGTCATTGGACAATCTAGATGTTTTGGTTGTGTAGATGCCTAGGGTGAGAGAATGGGTGAATTTTTTATCAACAAGGATTTTTCGGGATAATAATGAATATGGTGGAGAGCTAAAAGGACCTAGATTTTTTCAAACAACAATTTGTGTAGAAATTTTAATTTTTCCCTTCAAATTTCTACATGTGGTTAAATTTCCCTTTTCTACTAGAAAATTTTCTCAGATAGTTTTTATGACCACATCGTTGTTGCTAAAGTAGGTTTTTTACGATCGGGCATGATTTTGTTGGATATTTAATCCATTCACATTTTAGAAAAATGTTTAATATTTAATATTTAATATTTAATAAATTAAATATTAGTTTATTCACGTTGGTTCATTTGGAAATTTCATTTAAAAAGAGAATTATATTTGGATTTTACCTCCTCAATTAAGTCCATAAGGGGGATCTTTTCCTAGGTGAGGCTAAAAATAATATTGGGCATCGAGGATTATTGGGGGACCCTTTTATTTTTTTTTATTTTTTTTTACCGTTTTATTTCATTTTTTTATTAGTTTTCCTTCCTTCGATTCGCATGTATGCCTCTATAGCTTCCCTTTTGCGCATCAGAGAGAGAGAGGATATGGATATAGAGAAAAGGTTAGTGGGGGGGAGATGGAGGTATTATGATAGAGCTTGGGCTATTCCTGATCATCATGTAGTAAATGTGGACCCTAGAAATGGTTGATGCTTTTGTGGATTATGCCCAATGGCATGCAGTTTTTATGTTTCACCATAAACCCCAATATATTTTTTCCATTTTGGAGTTTGAAATATCTATAATTTTTTATTAGGACCCCCCCCCCCCCCCGAGAGTCAATCTATTAATATTGGGTGAAAACATGTGGTGTTGGGGTAATTCAATGGTTTTTTCATTAAAAAAAACAGTCTACATGGCATTTCATTTAGGGAACACACCCAGTGTGTATATAATTTTTAGAGAATGTTAAATTTTTGAATTTCACATTGTGTATGGTTCATAAATTCCTTGGGCTGGGACTAATCAACGTATCTGAGTAAACATCAGTGATTCCTGTTTTTGGGAACATGGTCATGTAGAGTACACAACCACAACATGTGTGCCGAACTCTACAGTTATAAGTAGATATCCCAACCATATAAATTTACCCTACCAGCGAGGTACACTGGAAGATAACATGTGATGGGTAAACATTGTGTGTTGGGCCAAAATTCCATTTATTGTGCTTTAACTGTCCATGTCCAGGAAAAGTACATGCCCATGTGGGGCCATGGGATTACTCTCCATGTGCTCTTGGAAGCACACCTTGTACTACCCCTTTTCAACCCTCCTTTGGTTTTTCTGTAGTTATCCCCCATAGTCATATTTTGAAAAATGATGAGTCCATTATTAGTAGTTTAATATGTAGATCATAGTGGAAAAACATATAAGGTGTTTTGAGGAATCCAAAGTGGTAATAGGGTGTTTTATTAATGGGTAGGTTCTTCCAACAGTTATCAAAATTTGTTATCTAATTAGAGTTAGACCCATGATCTAAGGTGATCGATGAGATATATCTAAAAAATTAATCATTGTATCATTCCCTTGGGTATGTCTCCCTTGTGATATGTTCACCTCTGGCATAAGTGGTGATGCGAATAGTTGCTTTTTAGGATCCCAGGTAGGGTTCTTCCCCTTATTATTCATCCTACAGGAACCTGTGTAGGATTCCTCTATCTTATTCCCATTATCAGAAGACCCCTATACAATGAATTTTCTTTCATGTTGTCTTTATAGAATCCCTAGTAGGTTTACCTCACCTTTGTGTTGTTATATGGACCCCATGTAGGATGCCTCTGGTTTCTTACTATTTGTGGATCCTTTGTAGTATCCCACCATTTACCTTTTAGGCAAGGATCCCGAGTAAGATGCCTTATCTATTCTTGGACCTTGAGGAAACCATAAAGGATTCAACATTTATCTTTTTTTAACCAATGTTGGATGCATATTAGTTTTTGAAAATAAGGACCCCATGGGTGCACCAATGTTTGGCTGACATGGATTTAGAATAACAGGTGTGGCTAGATAAGGTTGCAGGTGACATCATTGAACATGTACCAAACTTTTGTTATCACATGCATATGGAAATATTGTTGTGTTTAGCCATTTAATCACCCTCAATCCATAGTTTATATGTTCTCGTGTTTATTTTTGATACAATGACGATTACCAAAGTATATTCCTAGTCTATGACTATTGATCATTCTACAATGATATACGAGCATTGTGTTCCTAGTAATGATATGTGAGGATGATTCCAGTCTCCTAAATGAAGATGGTGATTACGAGCTCCTCGACTAGTGGTTTAGATGGGGACAATTAGGCTCTCTTTATTCTAGGGTTGTTAGTGGATGAGTAAAATCTCTTGGAAAAATGTTATATATTAAATGATTATGATCTCCTCGACCTATGGTTTGGGAGGATGAATACAATATTCTCAATTATTCTTATGATGAGAAACTTGATAAGTGCTCTCTTGGATTAGGCTTATATGAATTTAAATTATCATGATGGTTGAGCATGATGACTCACACCTATGATTGAAATTCACATATAGATTCTCCATGGGTGGGCATGGTGTCTCATAGGTGAATTCTCCTTATAGATTTCATAGGGTTCAGACCTGTAATGATCATCTGACCTATGAATGTAGTGACCTTATATGGTATGGGACATTGGTCTAAGATAATGGACATGATTTAGATGGTATGACAAGCATGGTTTCTACATATGTGACCATTTACATGATGTCTCTATCTACTTATATGGAATCATTATTTATATTGATTAAAGATGTGTATGGGCGAACCTAGAATTAGGAAGTGTATCCCCATTTGGTGATGTAGTGGTCTCAGAAACATTTTAGGAAATAGAATGAAGTAGGTATATTTTGATTGGGATTAGAGACATGTGTATAAACTTAATGATACGTGTATTGATAGGCATGATTTCCAATTGCATTCCCTAGAACATAATGGCAAAGTGATCGGGATTATAGACCCAATGATCAACTGCTGATTGGTTTTATGTTAGTTCATTCACCTTACACATGGATATACATATTTATGAATATATGTATTGGTATGGGACTATAAATGTATACACATTTTGGTATGGATATCCATGTTTTCCTTTTCTGAGTTAGGAAAGATTATAGAGCTGGGGTTTGAATATGGTTTCAAATTTATTATCTTTATTTATTATTTCGTTTTTGTAACATTTAGGCTGAGCAGTTGTTTTTTCATACAATTATATTAGAATATTTTTATGCGTTCATCATTAGGGAGGCCTACGAATTTTATTTTTCACCACTAAATATGAACCTCAGTGTATGTGTAAACATTCTGTCTAGTTTTTTGTTTGAGCACATTTTCATTGTGGATTTTCCAAAGGCCCTAAGCTGTAATTTCAAGAAAATCTACTCATGTGGGTTCTTCTGATCATGATGTTGTATTTCAAAAGTGTTTGGATATTGGGTAAGTGGTCTAGATAGAAGATATTAGGAGTGTCTAGTACATTTATTTCAATTTATTTTGTACTCATTTATCAGTATGGTCATCCCAGTGTATGGCCAGTGTTGTATGTATGAAATAACTATTAAGGATTTTATAGAATTATCATTTCATATTACAACATGTTATATTTTAGTTTATTTACTAATTCAAAACAAAATGTATTTACTGTTTTGAATGATACTTAGTAATTTAAGTTGTTTCCTTAATTTGATATAAGGTAATAGTCTACCCAATATAGCCACTAGTCCCTCACTGTTGGTTAGTAGACAATGGTGTATGTGGAGGCACACTTAAGGAAACATAACCAACCAGATTTAGGAACTAATTCAATGTCATTTGGACTGGGACATTAAAACGGAGTTCAAACACTAAGGCCCTACGATGTTGATATGTATTAGATTTTGGTTTGATATTGAATATCCTCATATGCTCACGGATCTCTTGAACCATCTTAGTCATTCCCTACACCATATCTAGCCAAAATAGAAATCTCACATATAGAGATCCTATATGTATTAAATGATTATCACACCATTTCAAAGATAAAAAGCACAATACAGTTAAAAATCATGGATCTTCCAGTTTTGTATCTATCGAAAATTAGGTTAATGCATAAATTTTACATTATAAAACATAAAAATTATTTAATTCAATCTTCTCTCTCTTTTTATTGGTATTTCGATACTCTTTAGTACCTGTATTCATATGAAGATATATATCAATGAAAGGGGTGGGCTAAAATCCTAGTAAGAGGAGAAATTAATACATAAATCAATATAAAATGGGTGATAATAATCATAATCATCATAACATAACCATAATATCATCACAATAATCATGATTGGATGCATTATATAATTTCATAGAGGGTAGAAATAACTAAAAATGAAAAATCATGTCTGAGTGGTCAAATACCACACATAGTTGTGAACAAATCTTGCATCATGTTCACGTATAACATATGTTCATAATAATAACATCATCAATGTATAAAATATATAGAATAATGTTCATGTATATTGAAAATTACCTCATGTGATACATAATATTATCCAATTCATTAGAGTGATATATAATTATGGGTGCACCCATCACATCATAATGTTTACATAATCATGCATGAGACCTAGAACATTTAACAATGTTTTCTATAAAATAAACCATGTAAATGAAATGGGTTTCATGAGAATTTCAAAAATAATAATTTTTAGAATAAACACAAGGGTATCTAAAATAAAAATGGAAAAAAAATTTGTGATATAAGATTCATCAATCTTGGTTGAAGAATAAATAGTCAAAACAGAAGTAATAGACGCATTTTTTACAGAATAGTTCTTTTGGAACAATATTTTCATTTTTTAAAAATTATAATTGGGAACATGTAAATCATAAAAGATAAAATTTAATAAAAAATATATTATATTTTTTTAATTTTAAAAGAACATCCACATTAAAATGATTCATGAAAGAGGGGTAGCGTAATGAAAGTAAATTGGGTTTTAGAATCCCCAAACCTTATGTCTGAATGATTTCATCACATTAACTTCCTATAAAAAAAATAGACCTAAAAAATAATATATATAGAAAATATTATATATTTTTTATATTAAATTTACTGTTATTATGCTCTTTTATATCCATTTTTATCAGTTATAGAGTTCAATTTCATCGTTTGGGGGTTCTCATTTTCTTTGTCATCATGATCGATTTAGTTGTATATATGTATGAAAGATCATATAATTGATAAAAGTTATCTACAATTAATGTTATATATTATTAATGAAAATCCATAATTTTAAATAGTCCCATATATTTTTTTATCCAGATATGAGAATGATTCATTAGATAAATTTTTAATGATTATATTTTTAATAATTCGGTGTTTTTCATATCATCACGAACTAGATTTGTTTCATTATTTAATATTCTGTTTATAAGAAAGTTTCAGAACATAAAATAAATTTAGGGAAAAAATTTTACAATATGATTCAACCATTATATTGTATTTATGACTAGACCTGATGACATCAATTGAAAATGAATACTTGTTATCCTTGAAGGTCAAAAATCAAACATCTCTGATGATGCTTTCATTTTTAGAATAAAAGTGAAATGTGAAGTGGTTCGATGATGTATTATTACATTAACATAATAAAATTATTGTATATATTAATTATTAGAGTTATCATGAAACTTGGATAAGGGTAGTTGAGAATAGAATAAGAAAATTAATTGAAATGAAAAGAAAAAAAGGAAAAAAGAGGATTTTACATCTATAATTATTCTCCATCAGAACCTCCGTAGAAAAATTGGATTGCTTTTTTGTATAGAAAAAAGGCTCTTGGATGAGGAAGATAGGCTTAGGAAGAGGATTTGGAATAATTTGGAAAATCTTCAAATCATTGGAGATGTGAGGAAAAGAGGTTGTTAGGGGTGGTATTTATAGGGGGGTTGAAAATTATAATGCTTTTTTATTTTGTCCAAATACTACCAATACTTATATTTGTGTAACTAAATATATGAAATAATAAAGGAGATATTGAAATTATGGTTCCAATATCATCCATACCATAATAATGGATCAAATATTAATGTACCTTTCTAATATTAAAAATCATCGTATTTAATTATTTACCAGAATTTCAACTATTATTGAAAAATTCAAAAAAATCACCATAAGAATTTGAAAATCGAATGAATTAAAAGATTAATTAAATTTTAATAAAATATTTTTGTAAATATGGAAGATATAATAGTATTTAAATTTATTATTAGTTTTTATAACAGAAATTTTAATGTTATAAGTGATATTTGGACATTTTGAAAAAATTATCATGGTCTCATAAATTTAAATTATAATCATAAGAATACTAAATATTAATATATGAATCTATCTTATGGAAATAAATTATCTTTTAAATCCATATATTATATATAAAACTGAAATAAAAATTTATTTTTTTCAAAAATACCAGCACTTAATTTATTATTTTTAAAAAATTTATTTACTTGTACTATAATATAATAATATCATAGTTTCATTTGTAGGATCAATAAATTTAATTTTCACTTTCATAGGTGAGGTTGATATTCTTTTAGATAGAAAAGTATTTCTAATGGTCACATTATTCTTACAAAAGGTCATGTTACTATTCCATTAGTATAAGTTCTCTAATTTCATTGAATATCACATATTTCATTCTTAGTTCATGAAAATAATGATTTTATTGGGCTCTATATGATATATATGTGTTTTATACCATATAACATAATAATAAAACGAAAACAAATTATCATTTTTATAATTTTTTGTTGTTACATTCTTCCCCCTTCAAAATTTCAACTTCAAAATTTAGTTTTACATAGTTTTGTGTGAATAGATGGGGGTACTTATCCTTCATTACCTTATCTCATTCCTTTATCTCATCTTCATACTTATGGTTTCTCTATTGTATTTTGACTATAGGAGTAGTCTTGTTGTAGATAACTTTACCCATATGGTCCAAGATCTTCACCAGTTTTTCCTCATTAGATAGATCATTATCCAACTATACCACATCAATATTTATTACATGTGATGGATCTGGTAGGTACTTTCTCAAGAGTGATACATGAAATAAATCGTGTACTTAAGACATGGTTGTAGGGAGTTCTTTTCAATAGGCTAGAAATCCAATGTGATCAAGAATCATGAAGGGGGTGATGTACCTGTGACATAGCTTTACATTCATCAAAAATGTCATGATCCTATTCTAATGAGATATGTATAGAAATACCGTCTCTCCAACATGAAATTCTAGGTCTCATCAATGATTGTCTGCATAACTCTTTTTTTATATTGGGATTCCTTGATGTGATGTTGAATGGTTTTCACCCTAACTACAATTCCATCAACCATTTCAAGTCCTAACATCTTAAATTCACCAAATTAATCCTACAATTCAAGTGTTCTACATATTGTACCACAAAGTGCTTCAAATTGAGCAGTTTGGATGTTTGTGTTGAAACTGTTGTTGTAAAAGAACTCAACTAGATGTATATGTTGATCTCATCATCCAATGATGTTCATAGAATATTCTCTCAACATGTATTCTTGTATATGAATTGTATGATAATATTTCCATTAGAATTAGGATGATAAGTTGTACTGTAGATCCGCTCAAATATTAATGAATTTTAGAGACAATTCTAGGACACATAGGTTAATAGATAGTCTCCATCGTATAAAATCAATTGTGTTACTCCATATAGCCATAAAACTCATGTAATTTATATTAATGAAATATGATCCAATAAGAATTTATATCAAATTATGACAAATTGATATGCTTTTGTTAGATGTTCCACATCAAGACATATTGAATTGTTTCCTCTGGATCTTTGTATGTCTTGTGACAAAGTCCTTTGGGATGTTTTCTCATTTATATCTTAATATGGGTAATGGTTTCATCATCCCCTATACGTTATCCTTGGAGTATTAATTTTTTGACATATGAGGAAGTTGGATGTATATTCAGTGATGTCCTTCTTCAAATTGTACTACCAATAGTGCTCTTGAAGGTCTTCATACATCTTTTTTCTTCCTAGGTGAATAGAAAAAGTATTGATCTATGTTTCATTGTAATTATATTATCTCAAGATTGGATGGTACACATACCCTTGAACCAAATGTTATGACTATTTCTTCATCAATTTTTTACTATGAGGATTTCTAATTTTTGATAGCTTCTACCATCATCTGAATTTCCATATCATTTCATTGAGAATAAATTATTTTCAATAAGAGGGATGGTTGAGTAATCACTTGAGATATGATTTATGATGTTACTTCACTAAAAATTCAGATGTTCGTGCGTTTAAAATCTAAGGATATTGGGTCCTTGTCAATTCTCATCATTTATAATGTTGAAAGATACTTTCTATGTAGAGTATCTACCACTTTATTTTCCTTACCTGGATGGAAGTAGATTAATCATTCATAATCAATGATGATCTCTAACCATATTTACTATCGCATATTAAGATCCTTCTATGTAAATATATATTTTAGACTCTAATTATTAGTATATATATTACACTTCTCTCTATAGAGATATTATTTCCATATTTTCAACATGAAGATAATATCCACCAACTGTGGATCATGTAAGGGTTGGTGTCCTCAGAACCAACTGTTTTGTACTTTTATTACATGAATGTACACTTATTATATATTGTTCATTATTCTACATGACTATAATATAATAATCTCATGGAATATTAGTTGCATTAATAAGTTCATAGTAGATTCCCGCTATGATGAGAACCTTGAAATGCTATAACAATATTCTTAAATAAAGTTCTGCGATTGGATGGCATACTATGATTGGACACATAATATACAGTCTGTCATGTGTGAGTACTCGTAAGAAGACGAGACTCTCTCTCATGGAGTTCGCACTTGGTAATCTCTAAGATGGGAGATTATGAGAACATACCCGCCAGTAGTAATTTTGCATGTCTTGGTGTCATCGGATATTGCTATCTGCGAGCGTGTGTAATGGTCCTTAGACTGGAAGATTATCATTAACTCATGTCATGACTCACGCACATAGATTTACTGACAAAAACTGTCACGCAGACAGTTGGCGGGAAGTAGGGTACGTTGGGTGCGTCACGAGTGACATGTTGTTATTGGATAAGTTGAGGAAGGATTTGTCCCTTCCATTTATGGAAGTTGATATCTCAGCCTTTTGATTGAAATAGAACTGTCGCATTAAATTCCATGGCCATGGTGTAAATGATGAGTTTATTTCAGGTAGTCAAAGAATGACAGATCAAGCATATAGGGTTATGACGCTTCCATGAAACCTGCTTGATGAGATATTGAGACAAAGGGATTAAATTACACAGTAAGAGTTTGTATGAGGTGATACGTCAATGCGACGTCAACTTCTTTCTCTTGGGTGACTTGACCCGTTTCCAGACAGTAGTCTTGGACTCTAGGCAAGCCTGCCTAATGCCAACGAGAGAGGCCTAGAGGGTCACACACTAAGTGTATCCAAGTATCTCAATTTGAATAAATATTATCCTCGTACGTGGTTTAATAATTTTTCAAGGAAGCCTAATTTGTTTTAAATGATGGAGGAAAAATGAAATAAAACAAGTACACGGTGAGTATTATTAAATGTACATGCCATGTAGTTTTATTTTGGAAAGGAAATGAATAAATGAAAACAAGATATACACTCCATGTACATTTAATGTACAGGCCGTGTAGTTTTCAATGACAAAAACAAGTACACGCCGTGTATTTATTATTACACGCCGTGTAGTTTTTCTAGTCAAGATTTTGAGGATATAATATTGTTTTAAATGATATTTATTATAATCAGCGTGGGTGAATTTCAAAGAATTATCTATTCGACATGGGGGTTTTAAATAAGAGTCAATGAAATAAATATAAAGCGTAAAGTGTTTATTTATTGTCAAAACTCTATAACCCCACACACTCGATTATAAATATCATCAAAACCCCAACTCTTTTCTACACACAAGAGAATCGTTGTGCACAACATATCTTGGAGAATTCATTCAAGCCCGAAAGTAATTCTTCCTCCAAGAACTCTCTAAAGCCCGAGAGAGATCCTCTTCCATTGGATAAAGACGATCTAAGGCGGACAATGCAAGCAAAAGCTTCTCCACGCTAGCACCTGTAGAATCTTTTGGCGACGTCCAGAGATACGAGGTTCACGTGTGGATCAAAGCTAGAGGGAGTCTACACTTGGATTCTGTGACGCAACGACAGATCACATCGACAACATGATCGAGAACATAAACGAAGAAATAACACCCAAAGGTATTTCATTATAATTAATTAAATTAATTATAATCAACCTGTAACGATCCTTGTTTGTGGTTCCGGGACAAACCATCTTCTTTGTCTTTTTCTGTAATTCGATCCATGGAGACTTGTGTTTATCATCGTATTGATCCCAGATTGATCATTACTAATGACAAAAAGCCAAGTAGGCATATCCACCCATGTGATTCCACTGCGCCCGGAACCTTAAAACGGTATCAGAGGCAGGTTACAACATTGATTATAGTTATTTAATTTTCATTGATAATTTATGCATTCATATTTGAATCAATTCGAAATAAATCATTCTATAAATCTGAATTAACGAGATCTATTCTTCCTCCTTCATTTCTCGATTCATACCCAAAAGAAAAGACATTTTAATTTTAATTTTTTATTAAAATAAAAATAAGAAACTCATCTAGAGGAGCCTCTCTTATTGTTTGTACAACACGGGATTACACAGCGTGTAATTAAAACTACACGTCGTGTACTTAGGTTCAATGAACCGGCACTGGTCCGCCAAACCACGCCATGTGAATTGATAATGCCTAAGTTTTAATCACGCCGTGTTGACTAGAATTGAACGGCGCGTGGAAACCAGAATACACGGCGTGTATGTTGGAGAAACACGCTGTGTAGTCCGTTCTGACCCAGGTGAAACTGTGTACAAAGATAAGCAGCGTACCGCATACACGTGATCACCAAGCCGATTACCGCGTAACAAGGAAGTACACGTCATGTATGATTCATTTACACGCCGTGTACTCTAAAATTTCCAAAGTATAGAAAACACGCTAAAGCCCCGGTGTGTACTTTGGATAAAGGGTGAAAAGAAAAATACACGCCGTGAAATTATAAACTACACACCGTGTACTTTCCAGAAATGGAATTTCACCAGGTTTCCTCTAATGTACAAAGACCCGTACAAGGAATATGGATGAGAATAATCTCAAGGAAATTCAGAAATGTATTTAAGATAAAGAAATGATTAATTATAAGATCATAATTAATTGAATTCGAGCGCGTCTTATCTTAAATAAAAGAACGATTAAAAGAATTTGAATTCTAAATATTCGTAAATGTCGTTTCATACTATGGATGATCATGAGATAGACCAAAGACCCTTTCTATGTGTATGGTTTCATTTAATTTTATTTAATTTAAATTTGTTGGCCTAGAGCCTACTTCTAATAAAATGTAGGGCATGCGTGCCCATGGATTGTTTAATGTAAACCCATGTAATGAAGGATCTCCCAAGCCAGAGGAGACGGTTCAAATCCCGTAGCCGAGGAAAAACCGATGCAAGAAGATACAAAGGTGGACAGGTGGGAGCTGCAAAACATGAACCAACAGGTTCAAGGTGTTTTCCCTAGGTCAGGCTTAGCTTATCAAAACCGCTAGACAAGTTAACCAATAGAAGCTCATGATCATGCCATCTTATTTTATTTCTGTCTGATTGCATGGTTTATTTATTATGTATGTGTTTTCGCGATCTCATAATTAATAAAATGAACAAGCATGCAAAGATGGAAGAAAATAAAAAAACCGGAACATGTGTAAACATTATCGGAACATGGTTAATAACTTAAGTAGGCATCACTTAATATTAACAAGAATGTGATAATGAAAAAATACGCATAAAGAATAAAATCCATCAAATACCATATTAAGTCAGACCAAGCCTTCCATTACTTGATTAAGGGCAAGACTCAATAAAACTATGTGTTTGACGAACCCTTGTTGGGACACTTACTTTTATAAAGGAAGCCCTTGTGAAAGGTTTCGGGTTGACTTAACCATATTACATCAAGAGAAGTATCCCTTGCTAGACGTGATGTAATATTGGAGGCAAGAGTTGTGGAAATCGAAGTTAGGATTTCCGGATTGGGGAGTCCAGTCAACAGATCAAGGAACTATAAGCTCACAGTTGGCGAAGACCTGCCTACCTAAATACCTTCAAATAGGTTGACCAACCCTTGTTGGGGTTATGCGAAGGGAAATATGGATCCTTGCCACCAAAATTTCAAATCAACTGGACATTCTGAGTTCAATGGTGAGGGCCATTGAGACTTGATAAAATAGTGGGAGAATTAATTAATTTATTATTATTTCTCAGAAAAATGTAATCAAGAAAGTACTAATAATTCTACTCTTTTAAAATTGTAGAATCAAGATGACAAACTTGTCGACCACATTTTCTCTACGATCAATACTGGATAAAGACAATATCCTCACCGGCAGTAACATTCAAGAATGTTTTAGGCGCCTTCGGGTTATCTTACGCCATGAACGAAAGTTTGACATGCCGGAGTCCTCACTTCCTGATTCCCCTGCCCCAGGGGCGAGTGATGAAGATTTCCTAGTCTATGATCAACATTTTAACATTGCACTCGACGCTCAATGTTTGATGCTATCATCAATGTCTAGTGAGCTCATAATGTCTCATGAAGATATGGATGCCTATATCATGATCTAGCATCTCCGTGGTCTATACCAAGAGAGATCAAGACATGAGAGGTTTGAGACTTCCAAGGCTCTATTTCAGAGCAAGCTTGGAGAGGGTGCCCCATCTGGGCCTCATGTAGTCATGCTCATTGGATACATTGATTGCTTGGAGGTTCTAGGGTTTAAACTCCCCGAAGAACTGGGCACCGATCTCATTCTTGCATCACTCCCCCATAGCTTCTCGAAATTTGTTGTGAACTTCAACATGAACAACATTGAGAAGTCTCTGTCTGATCTTCTTATCTTTATTCTCCAACTGGACAATTACATGAAGCAAGAAAAGCCCTCTGTCCTCATGGTGAATAAAAGGAAAGGGAATTCAAAGAGCATTAAGACTAAATCTTCTTCAAGGCCTTCCATGAAAAGAGAGATAAAAGGGGAGGAAAAGGAACATGATGCTGTTTGTTTCGCATGTGGCAAGAAGGGCCACTAGAAGAAAAATTGCACCCAGTCAAGGAAGCAAGGGGAAGCTTCAAGTGCGTTTGTTATCGAATGCAATCTATCTGTTTCTACTAATTGGGTATTAGATACTTCTTGTGGTGCTCACATCTGTATCCAAATATAGGAACCAACTAGATTCAGGAAGATTGATCGAGGGGAGGTAGATCTACGAGCAGCCAACGGAGCCAGACTCGCTGCTGTAGCTGTCAGAGACTACCACCTCACATTGCCTACCGGTATGGTCTTGGTTTTGAAAGGTTGTTATTATGTGCCTTCTGTTACTAAAAACATTATTTCAATATCCAGATTAGATAATGATGGATTCATATTCAAGTTTGGAAATGAATGTTGCTACTTTTATAAAGAGAACATTTTTTTGTAGGGCACATTTATATAACGGCCTTTATGTGTTAGACTACACAAACCGAGTGGTGGTAATCGATAATAATGTTAATTCACATGATTCATACCACACCCAACTTTGGCATCACCGGCTAGGTCATGTCAATGAGAAACATTTGACAAAATTACATCAAGATGGGTATTTAGATTCTTTCGAACTAAAACCACTTGGTTTATGTCATGCCTGTCTACAAGGAAAAATGATCAAAGCCCCATTTAGTGGGAAAGGTGAAAGAGCTAAAGAGCTTCTAGAATTAGTTCACACAAATGTGTGTGGACCATTTCCAGTTGAAGCAAGGGGTGGGTTCTCATACTTCATAACTTTTACTGATGATTTTAGTAGATATGGATATATCTATTTAATGAGGTATAATTCAGATTCTATTGATCAGTTCAAAGAATACAAGAATGAAGTTGAGAACCAGCTTGGTAAGAAGAATAAGAAACTCTGCTAAGACAGAGGAGGATAATATCTTAATCAGGACTTCATTGATTTCATATGGGAGTTTGGGATTCTATCTCAACTCACTCCTCCTTACACACCATAGTGGAATGGGGTAAGTGAAAGAAGGAACCGCACCCTGTTGGACATGGTGAGACTAATGATGAGTCATCCGAGTCCTCCATTATCCTTTTGGGGATATTCATTTCAAACAGCAGCGCACATACTAAACCAAGTACCAACTAAATCGATAAATGGTATTCCATACGAGTTATAGAGTGGACGCAAAGCCATGTTATCGAATTTACATGTGTGGGGTAGCGAAGCATTTGTTAAGGCCTCTTCAGGTAACAAACTCACACCCCGAGGCATAAAGTGTATCTTTATAGGATATCCCAAGGAAAAAAAGGGATATTACCTATACAACCCCTCAGACAAAATGGTTACTGTGGCAAGACACACTATATTCCTTGAGAGGGAGCACATCTCCAAAAGAGATAGTGGGAACAAGATAGACTTTGATGAAGTCAAGGCTCAAGATACACATCAGTTGGTACAAGAACAGATTCCACAAAGCCCCGTGGAAGAACAATCTGTTCCAGAGACACAAGAACTGCATAGGATCATGAGAGAGGTGAGAGAACCAAAACGATATGGTTTTCTTGTCACCATAGATGGTGACTCATTATTGGTTGACAATGATGATCCTCTTACCTACAAGGAAGAAGTAGAAGGCACAGATGTTTCCAAGTGGAAAGAAGCCATGAATTCTGAAATGGATTCCATATACCAAAACCAAGTCTGGATTTTGGTAGATCCTCCAGTTGATGTAAATCATATTGGTAATAAATGTGTATTCAAGAAGAAACTGGACATGGAGGGGCAAGTCAGCACCTACAAGGCATGACTGGCTGCAAAAGGCTTTAGACAACGTCATGGAATTGACTATGATGAAACATTTTCACCGGTTGCAATGCTGAAGTCCATCAGAATCCTATTGTCCATTGTTTCTTACCATAACTATGAAATTTGGAAAATGAATGTCAAAACAACTTTCTTTAACGAGAACCTAAAGGAAGATGTCTACATGACACAACCTGAAGGGTTTGTGACTCCAAAGGATGCCAACAAGGTATGAATGTTGCAGAAAACCATTTTTGGATTAAAGAAAGCATCAAGGTCATGGAACTTTCATTTTGATACAGCTGTTACAGAATTTGGATTTGATAAGAATGAATGTGAGCCTTGTGTCTACAAAAGGTTTAGTGGAAGTGCAGTCGTTTTCCTAATAGTATATGTTGATGACATATTGCTAATTGGAAACGAAGTTCCTGTCTTACAGTCAGTTAAGGCATGGTTGCATAAATGCTTCTCCATGAAAGACTTGGGCGAGGCGGCATATATTCTTTGGATCAGGATCCATCATGATAGATCCAAGAGAATGATGGGCTTGAGTCAAAGTACATACATTGACAAGATACTAAAGAGATTTAGTATGGAACAGTCCAAGAGGGGATTGTTGCCAGTGTCACATGGAATTAATCTTTCCAAGAAAATGTGTCCTCAGACACATGAGGAAAGAAAGTGGATGGCAGAGATCCTTTACGCATCTGCGATTGGGCCAGTCATGTATGTTATGCTATGTATGAGGCTAGATGTTGCTTACGCATTAAGTGCAGTAGGTAGATATAAAGCTGATCCAGGAGACCTCCATTTGATGGTAGTCAAGACTATCCTTAAGTATCTGAGGCGTACTAAGGATATGTTCCAGGTTTATGGAGGAGATGAGGAACTAGTTATCAGAGAACATGTAGATGCTAGTTTCCAGACTGATCAAGATGGCATGAAGTCGCACACTGGATACATCTTTAGTTTTAATGGAGGTGCATTGAGCTGGAAGAGCTCAAAACAAGGTGTGGTGGCAGATTCTACAGCGGAGTCCGAGTATATCACAGCTTCTGAGGCATCTAAAGAAGTTGTATGGATGTGAGGCTTCGTCCAAGAGCTGGATGTTGTACTGAGCAGTAAAGATCCTATCACACTCTATTGTGATAATACTGCAGCGGTGGCACTTGCAAAAGAGCCAAGGTCACATCAGCGGACAAAGAACATACTTCAGAAGTATCATCTCTTGAGGGATTTTTATCATAGTGGTGAAGTTGCAGTGAGCAGTATTTCCACAGAAGACAACGTGGTGGACCCATTGACTAAAGCCTTGACTCAGCAGAATCATGATCATCATGTGAGGTCTAGAGGACTAAAAGTCATTGGAAGTTGGATCTAGTACAAGTGGGAGTTTGTAAGGGTTGGTGTCCTCAGAACCAATTGTTTTGTACATTGATTACATGAATGTTCACTTATTATATATTGTTCATTGTCCTGCATAACTATAATATAATAATTTCCTGGAATATTTGTTGCATTAATAAGGTCACAGCAGTTCCCCGCTATGATGAGAACCTTGAAATGCTATAACAATATTCTTAAATAATGATCTGTGGATGGATGACATACTACGATAGGACACATAGTATACAGACCATCATGTGTGAGTACTCGTATGAAGACGAGACTCTCTCTCAGGTAGTTCACACATGGTAATCTCCAATATGAGAGATTATGAGAATAGGCCCGCCAGTAGTAATTCTGCATGTCTTGGTGTCATCGAATATTGCTATCTGTGAGCGTGTGTAATGGTCTTTAGACTAGAAGATTATCATTAACTCATGTCATGACTCACACACTTAGATTTACTGTCGAAAACCGTCAAAAAGACAGTTGGAGGGAAGTAGGGTACGTTGGGTGCGTCATGAGTGACATGTTGTTAATGGAAAAGTCAAGGAAGGATTTGTCCCTTCCATTTATGTAATTTGATATCTCGGCCCTTTGATTGAAATAGAACTATCGCATTAAATTCCATATCCCTGGTGTAAACGATGAGTTTATTTCAGGTAGTCAAAGAACGATGGATCAAGCATATAGGTTTATGACGCTTCCATGAAACCTGTTTGATGAGATATTGAGACAAAGGGATTAAATGACACAGTAAGTGTTTGTATGAGGTGATACGTCAATGCGGTGTCAACTTCTTTCTCTTGGGTGCCTTAACCCATTGCTAGAAAGTAATATTGGACTTTAGGCAAGCCTGCCTAATGCCAACGAGAAAGAGGCCTAGAGGGTCACATACTAAGTGTATCCAAGTATCTCAAGTTGAATAAAGATTATTCTCGTACATGGTTTAATAATTATTCAAGAAAGCCTACGTTTTTTTAAATGATGGAGGAAAAATAAAAAAAACAATTACACGCCATGTATTATTAAATGTACACGCCATGTAGTTTTGTTTTGTAAAGGAAATGAATAAATGAAAACAAGATATAAATGTCGTGTACATTTAATGTACACGCCGTGTAGTTTTCAATGAAAAAAACAAGTACACGAGTGTAGTTATTATTAAACGCCGTGTAGTTTTTCCAGTCGGGATTTTGAGGATATAATATTGTTTTAAATGATATTTATTATAATCAGCGTGGGCACATGTCAAGTAATCATCTATTCAACATGGGGGTTTTAAATAATAGTCAATGAAATAAATAAAATGTGTAACGTGTTTATTTATTGTCATAACTCTATAACCCCACACACCCGGTTATAAATATCTTCACAACCCCAACTCTTTTCTACACACAAGAGAATCGTTGTGTACTACATCTCTGGAGAATTATTTCAAGGCCGAAAGAACCTCTTCCTCCAAGAACGCTCTCAATCCCGAGAGAGATCCTCTTCCATCAGATAAAGATGATCTAAGGTGGACAACGCAAGCAAAGGCTTCTCCATGCTAGCACCCGGAGAATCTTTTGGGGACGTCCAGGGATACGAGGTACACATGTGGATCACCGCTAGAGGGAGTCTACACTTGGCATCTGCGACGCAACGGCGGATCACATCGAAAACGTGATCGAGAACATCAATGAAGAAAGAAAACCCAAAAGGTATTTCTTTATAATTAATTAAATTAATTATAATCAACCTGTAACGATCCTTGTTTGTGGTTTCGGGACAAACCATCTTCTTTGTCTTTTTCTATGATTCGATCTGTGGAGACTGGCATTTATCGTCGTATTGATCATTGCTAATGACAAAAAGCCAAGTGGGAACATCCACCCATGTGTTTCCGCTATGCCCGGAACCTTCAGATCATGTGTGTGATAGTTTTGGTGATGAATTTTAAACTGCCTTGAGGTCTAAGTTATCACTTTATCATTTTTCATCTATACACAACCCAAGACCATATTTGAAGAATCACTATATACCACAATTTTATCACCACTTTTCAGTAGAGTAACTATTGGTGCAGTGATAAACATATTTTTCAACTCTTTTGAGTCGTCTTCACATTCACTGGTCGAGAAAAACTTTTCAACCTTATGAACCAAATTTATTAGTGGGTTTAAAAAGTCATGTTAAATTCTTTACAAATAGTTGGTAATACTAATATATACCAAAAAAAATATGGACCTCTATTACTAATGTTGGCATTGGATACTCTTTGATTTCCTTTTTCATGAAATTGTACATGAATATTCATTTTCTCATGTTAAAATTCTATAATAATGATAAATATTCCATCCAAAACTCACATTTACTGTACTTTCAATATGAATTGTACATCAAATGGTTTTAGAATAATATATATTCTCCTCATATACCTCACTAAACATGGATTATATCATAAAATCGTTAATAATGACTTCCAAAAATTTTTGTACATAAGCTATAATGACTCAATTCATTAAATTTATGAATATTGAAAGATTATTAGTGAGTCTGAAAGGAATCAATCGAAACTCATAGTGTCCACAATTAACTTCAAATATTGTCTTGGGAATATCTTCCTTCTTAACCTTTGATTTTTGATATCTTAACCAAATATCTTCCCTAGAGATATTATTGTTCCCACATAGATGATTAGACAAGTCATCAATTAATGGAATGAGATAATTTTTTTATTGTGATTTTGTTGAGATCATGATAAGTAAGGAATATTCTCATTTATCCATCCTTTTTTATATTGAAGGTCAATGGAACCCCCCATTTTAAATCACTTATTCTTATGAATAACCTACCAAAGTCATATTTTAACAAGATATTCATTTTTTTAACATAATGGTGTTGACTGTATAGAGTCTTTAATATTTTAAGATATTTAGTAATGTGTTCAATTGTGAACTAAAACTCTCATTTATGAGTAAGACTATGTAATTTTTCAATGAGAAAAAAAGTATAGTTCATCACAATGAGAATATCTATGATCATGATTATCTCCTATATCAAATAATATTAGATATATATACTTTCTTATAAGAAAAAATATCCACAATTGAGACAATAAATCCTAAGAAGATTCATCCTCCTCTTTACACTTTTACAGAATTGGAGGATGCCTCAGGATGTGAAGTTTGATTCCCCTTTACCAACAATAGATTTTATCTTTTTTATAAATATAGCCAATACATGACCAATATATCATAAAACTCTACCAAATGAATGTAAAAACATATTTTAGGTGTTCCATTCCTCAATCATTAACCGGGGGAGTTATATACATTGAATGAAATAATTCATCCATTTTTCTCTTACAGAATAATAAATCTCCATATCTTGATGTTGTGTTTGAATAGTTATGATAAACATCCAAGACATTAAAAAATGTGTAGAACTAGAATGAAATAGAGCATTGATTATTCATAAATGAAAAACTAGTACACATATAAACTCATCATTTTCGGGCTCCACTTCAGTAGTGGTGATGGAATAAGATTTCCCTTACTCCTTTGTCTTTGGTTGATGATGATGCTTATTACTCTCATGAATATATGGTTTACTAAACTAGCTTGAATAGTTCCATTTCTCCATACATATAAAGCATTGATCCATCTTTTGTGATCCACTTTTCTCCACCACATTTTCTAGTATCCTCATGTCACATATATATTCATGAGCTTTGTGGACTCCTCTCCCACAGGTGAATCATTTCCCCGTCCCTTTAAGGAAATTTCATTGATGCTTCATCCCAATTTTCTTGACATGTGAGTGGTTTATATTTCTTTATAATTATTTCATAATATCCCCTAGCTGTAAACTCAATCTTTCTTTTATTATATCCATATCTATGGGACCATTCTCTAAAATCCATCTCCCATTTGAGAGCACATCGAACAACTTCTTTATAACTGGCCAAGTATAAAATAGATAGATCCTATCAATGGTGTGGTTTTAAACCACTAATGAATATATCTCTATATCTATTTTTATTTATATCAAAACATGAGGTGTACCTTTCAAGCTTTGTGAAATGCACTTCATAAGACATGGCTAGTTCTCCTCCATTTTACATTATCTATTTGAATTATTCAAAAACCATTTCATGAAGAGTTCAAAGGAAATATTAATTAAATTTATTTACTAAATTATTCCCACTATATTTCAAAAATTTAATCATTTGGATTGTTTTTTTAATAAAAAATTGTCATTGGTTGTCATCTCCATCTGAATGATAAACAACCAGAGTTACCTTCTCCATCATATAATAGCTAAAATCCTAAAATATCATTTCCATTAAGTAGACCCACTATTCTATGACTTGTGTATGAGAAGATACACTAAACATTAATGGATATTTTCCTATAAAAGTCTTGGTAACCAACTTCTTTTTATTGAGGTTATTTTTTATAGCCTGAGAAAAATGGTTAAGAATCTCCAATATATGTTTTACTCTACATCCCCTGGAATTAGGGATATTGTTCAAGAAATTGTTGCATTACCCCATTAATGTGTTATTGGCCTTGATTCTACTAGTTCCCAAAATTTTTAAAATAGAATTGGTTTGAACAAAACATAATTCCACAAGTACTCAATAAATAATTTATTCCCTTATGAAATTAACTCTAAACGAATATATTGTGGGATCCCTATGTTTATCATTTTTCTAAACTAAAGATTCATAGGTGACTAGATATATTTATTCTCATACTATGGGTTTCCACTTGTGTTCTATAGTCAAAATTTAAAAATGAACTAAAAAATGTTGTGATATAAACTATAACAACACTACTTTTCTTACATGACTATTACATAATTTTAAAGATAAATACATAATAATGTAAAAAATCTAGGATAAAATGGTTTGGTGTCTTGTGGAAATTAATATTATACGCAATTTCTTTTAATTAAACATAAATATTATTTAAATAATTCATCTATAGATTATTAATGTTCTTTTTATTCCCTTTAGTACAAGTAATCAGGTGAGGATGTACATCAATGAAAGCTGTGAGATAAAACCCCGGTAAGAGGATTAATATGGATATGAATCAATATATCATGGGTGAAAATTATCATTATCATTATAATATAATAATATGACCAACATAATAATCATGAGATGAATCATGAAAAATTTCATTGAATGTGGCTATGCAAAAAAAAATGAAATATCATGTCCTAGTGGTCAAATATCACACAAAGGTTGGAACAATGATAACATCATGTTCATTAATGATAGATGTTCATAATCATAACATCATCATTGTCGAAAAATGTGGAATAATGTACATTCTTATTTCACATATCCCATAAGATGTATCAAATTAAATAATTAATTGGAGTTTTATATAATTCTGGGGGCACTTGCCACATCCTAACATTTACATAATCAGGTATACCCCATAGATTACATCACAATAGTTTTCATAAAATAACCCATGTAAATGAAATGTTTTTCATGAAAATTTCTTAAATCATACTTTCATGAATAAAAAATGGTGTTACTAAAATAAAATATTTGATAACATACTCGGTATAAGAATCATCAAATTTTAGTGAAGTTGAAACAATCTCATGAAATTTAGATGATGTGTTTTTTAGAAAGATGAGTTATTTTTGAAAAATCACTGTATTTGTCAAAAAATAATACTGGATACATATATATCCTAGAAAATAAAAGGTAATAAAAAATAAATTATATTTGAGGAACATTAAAATAAAATACATAGAGGCATTTAGCATGAAAGTGGAATAACCCAAAGAAAATAAATTAGGGTTGAGAATCCCCTTACCTTATGTACGAAACCATTCATGACATTAATATATAGGATAACAAAATTACATTCATTTATTAATAAATAAATAACCTATTATACATGTATTATATTTATTATAATTTTGTTAATTTTTTTCATGGCCATTTTTTTGAGTAATATAATTCAATATCATCGTTCGGGAGTGCATGTTTTATTGGTCTTTGTGGTCGGTTCACCTATATATATGAATGGAATATCATGAAAAATGGGAATAATTATCCAAAATTGAAGTTATATTTTATTAATTAACATAAATATTTTTAAATTGTATCATATTTTATATTTTCCCATATATGAGGATGGTTCATTGATAAAATATTAGTGATAATCATTTATATTAGTTTGGATGTTTTTTGATCATCACGAAAGAAATTTTGTTTTATTATTTAATATTATGTATATCTGTTTGTTATAGAACATAATTTTTCTTAGAAAAAAAATTTTATAACCTTTTTCAACCATTATAATGGTTTTTTTACCAGCCTTGATTTTTGTAAAGGAAAATGAAAACCTTTTATCCTCCAAGGTGATAAATCAACACCTCTTAGATGATGTTTTCATTTTTTTGGAATAAAAGGATAAGATAGTAGGATTGTTGATAAATTATTGCAATAACATGATATAATTATGGTATATATAAGGTAATGTAATATTCATTTCACTTGGATATGTGTAGTTTAGTGTAGAAGAAAAATAGAAAATGAGTTGAAACTAATTTAAAAGAAAAGTAAATATGATTTTACCTCTTAACTTCTTCTCCTTGATAAACTATTTATGGAAATTGGTTTAGATTTTTTGAATAATATATTATAAATAAGGTAATTAATATTTTTAAGATTTTTGGGAATAATTTGGAAAAGCATTAAATCTTGGAAGGTGTGAGGATAAGTGGTGGTGATTGGTGGTTTTTATATTCGAGTAGGGGGCATGGGTGTCTTTGATTATTTGATTCATTATTTTATTATTTTGGCTAATGACTATAAGTTGTTTGATACATATAATTTAATATATTAAATAATGATGTATAGTTCTAGATTTTGGTTTTAACATCATCCAGACCTCAGAAATGACTCCAAACTCCATGTATTTAGCTAATAGTGTAAATTAGTGTATTTCACTATTCACATAAAATTGAAGTATTTTAGAAAAATTCCCAAAAATTCACCCTAAGAATTTAATGACGTTTAAAATTAAAAAATGACCTCCTTTTTTGGAATATTAGTCAATAAGTATGAGAAATATAATATTTTATTAATTTCATCTTTTATTCAAAAATACAGATTTAAAAATTATAAATGCTTTTTTGAAATTTTTTAAAAATAATTAAGGTCACATAACATTATATTATAATAATATTGTAACACCACAAGCTTCTACGGTATGCTTCTCTTTGAATAATGTGATATCGTGTGTTGTACGCAACATCGAGTTCTAACACACCATAACCAATCAAACTAGCCGTTATGAATAGTAATACCATCTTTTTGAAATTTTATAAATTTTATCTCTCAAAATGGAATTAATTTTTGGTTTTGGAATACCTAATTTATCCTAGGGTGAATTCTTGGAACTTTTTGGATAACATTTATATTTTGATGAATAGTGAAAATTACTAAATTTTAATTAAAAACAACTTTTTTAAACAAAATAATTTTTACTGATAAATTATACTATTGAGTGGTTTTAAATTATAATTAGAATATATTTTTACCATTTTATCCAATGGTGTTCATTATAATTAATTTCACTTTGAAATTGGACATAAACAATTGTCAATCTTTTCATATATATTGTTACTTAAAAACACGCTTTCTGTTTTAACAAAGGGAATTAATTTTAAATTAATTTCTGCCACTTCTGTGTTTTGAATTTGGAAAAAATGGATTCCATATTTGGAATCAGGATGTTCATATTGTGTAAATAGGTAACTTTTATTTTTAGATATTTTCAATAATTACTTCAGTAAATATTTTATTTACCATGGTTAAAGGTAAATCCGGTAAATAAGGGTTAAAAATAATATTATAATAATAATACATTACCCTAAAACGTGTTCTAACCTTATTGGTGGATACATGTCCGACCATGGGCATATTTGGGTTGATTTTGGGACCCCATGGAGCCACTTGTAGGTGATAGGGACACTTTATTTTAATTAAGTTAAAATAAATACAAAAATGACATAAGCATATATCTTTTAGAAAAACAATTTTTACATAGTGTTATATATGTTGGATTTTAAACTATAAATATTCATTAGAAAGATAAAAAAACTTAATCCATAATTAAATTTTATTTATAATTTTTAGACATTAAATAATGTTATTTATTTATGACACAATGATGATGCAGTAATTACCATAATAGAGAAAAATTAAAATAATTGATATTATAAATACCCAAATAAATATAATTTGAGACATTCTATGAATTAAACTAATTTTATAGGTGAATATGACATTTTATTATTGAGTTAATTAACTTTTATCAAAGTAATCATTCTGTTATGATTTTCACAAAAATCAATTATTGAACAGTGTCAAAATTGACATGAAAGAGGTTTTAAAACAAACATCATATTATTAATTGATATTAAATTCCTAAAATCTAAGGTTCGGCCAAGAGACTTATATCATGATAGGTGTATCATTAATGGACCACTAGGGGGTCTCTATGTTGTATATTGTACGTTTATTAACTATATAATATAAAAATACAAAGAGTGATTGTAAAAGTGAAACTAATTAAAAAAGAGTTAATACATAAAGATAAGGTTAATATAATAACCAAAACCTGTCTAAATTCTATTGGTTGAGTGGTTTTAGACCCATCCAAACATTAACCATTACATAATCCACTTTGGAGCCATTAGAAACCAAATATGAATTTATTATAAAATAATATTTCTTACTTTTCCAAAGGTCCCCCTCACCCCTCTTATAAAAGGGCACCCCCCTTCTCACTAATTCATACATTCAAAGCCTTTTGAATCAGCCAACCCCTTCACAAATACTCTCTACACTTCCCGCACTAAAACCTAGATGCCTTAGTTTGATCAGAAAGCCAACCTAAGGAGCCCTTTTGATCAAATCAAAAGGAAGCACCCGAAGAAGAGGTAATGTTTTCACCACCCTTTTTCAAATTCATTTCTTCTTCAACATCATCATTCATTGTTATTCCCATTTCAAAATAATGAATCATGTATCTCTTATATACTGTAATATTATATTAAATATGGTACAACCATATTCAGTATTATATCCATCCTTTGAATGACATGTCACCATACGTGCGTACGTACGGACTACCATCTCCACAAACGCGATGAGATTCATTCTCCATTGTATCCATTCAAGTATAATTATCATTTTATGATTTACAAATAATGTTTAAGGACTTGAAATCATTATTGATATGAATAATATACATCCTATACATGAAAAACATGGCTTACGTATCAAAACATATAAAAAAACAAGTAAGTAAACACCCGAAACAACGATAATTCTATGATATTATTAACAAAACAATGTTAAAAGATCATATATGATATCATATTAATGTATATTATTCTTTTATAATTTAATAACAATTAGTTAACCATTATAAAATAGGTTAACCTACCCCCAAACAAGAAAAATTACAATGTAAGGGTTTATTTCACAAACTCTTCATTATCCGAGGTTGTTTATACGTAATAATCTACTGGGATTTATTTATCATCCACATCCATGTTTCTTAAAAATGTATTTCAAAACATTTTTTTACTATTTAATAGAATATGGGTTAAAGTTATTTATATGCTTGTTGACTTTTATATGTGGTTAATAAAAGAATCTTTCTGTCGTTTTCCAAACAAGGTGCTTTTTATCCATTTCGACAGAATTAAGGTAAGAATGTTTTTTAACTTATACGACAGGTGTGGCTATTTTCTGCCATTATAATATCGTCTAAGCTTCCCTTACAAGATTATAAGAATATTCTCAAAGAAATTTTTTTATTTTATAAATATATTACTCTTAAATGATTTCAAAATAGAAAGAGATATTTCTCTAAAAAGAGTTTTGATATCATCTACGTCAACATCCTTTGATGGATTTTAAGCCTATTTGAAGCTGATTTATTATGAAACAAAACTTCCATATTGTATTGCAGGTTTTGTGATATGTTTGACTATGGATATGTTATTTTTATGCCCTTCATGGTTTATGGTGAATGTATTGACATTTCGTATGCTAGTTTTAATAAGAATGTTTATGTTATGTTTAAGACTTTTCATATGGTAATGCATTGGACTTAATATGTGACGGGTGGAGCCCGCTATAGCTCCTTGATGCATCGGTATGTCTCGTGAGACAAACTAGTGTTTTGGCACAAGGCCTTGGAAAAATCTTATTTGTAGTCTTGGCACGAGGCCTTGGCTATGTGGTTAGGATAGTCTGGCATTATGAATTCCATCATTATGAAAGTGGTTATTGATATTGCATGTGATTATTCGATTAGTAGAATATCCATGTGAATAAGTAAATGGCATTAATTCATTTAATTTTTTCCATACTATGTTTAAGTTGTAGTTAAAAAGGCTTTTTTTAGTTATACATTGTCTTAAATGTTTATTCTTATTTATGAATGTTTCCTCTATATTGTTATCCTTACTGGGCATTTGAGCTCACCCCTTTCAATTTTTTATTTTTCACAGGATGTGAAGAAGTAATTTATGAATTACTTGTAGGGACAGTATGTAGGGATATGAGTGTGGACTATTAAGAGAACATGTTTTTGTAGTTTTCATTTTTATGATGTAATGTAAGACTTGTGAATATATCTAGTGTTTCCAAGGCTACTAAACCAAACAGTCTTTTGAGATTTGATCTTTCTTGTGATCAAGCCAATGTTATGTAATAATGCACTGACTCTGCGTAACTGGGGCTGAGGCGTTACAGTTGGTATCAGAGGAAGTTTAGTACAAACCTTGGAAGCTAGATTTAGATAAACTATGATTAGAGCACATAGATTTAAGATGGACTTTGAGGATTAGTATAGAAGAACTTCCTAGAATTCTGGTATTGTAGATATTTTGTGAGTTTTCCAAGTAATACATCCATGTCTGGATACGAGCAGGTAGAGGTGGCTCTGGCACAGATGTACCTAGGGGTAAAACCCGAAAACACCGCTTTGAGCTAGACTCGAACGGGAACTGGTGCACAACAATAGGCGTTGCTGCACTCTTGGTTACGACACTCCCGGGGGATATGCTTAGGATAACTCTCATTTTCTTTACAAATCATTATGAAGTGTTTATGAGTATATACTTCTTCAAAGAAAACATTTTTTTGATTATGGATTATATCCATAAATAGTTCAATTTATGTTAAGTGTTTTATAAGTATGGGATTATATATTTGGATTCATAAACTGATCTATTTTATGACGTTTTTTAGAAATGGAACCTATTGGAAGAAATGGAAACTGTATTAATGCACGCACTCCATGTAGGGATTTCCCTCCTACTGAAGATAATTATAGTGGTGTTGGTGATGCAACTGGTGCCGATCAGCTAATCACCATACTGGGACAACTCACTCAGGTTATGAATAATAACCTTGCCCGTATGGATCACCCTGATCCGCAGCGTGGAGGATCAATGTTTTATCGATTAATGAGGAAACGACCACCAACGTTCAATGGGATTACAAATCCCTTAGTAGCTAAGCAATGGATAAATTCCCTAGAGAAAATATTTCAGGCATTAGGGAGTATTGAAAGGGGATAATTTATCATGGAAGTTTACCACCTCACTTGAGCTGCTAATCAATGGTGGTCATTTATTCAAAACACGAAGGAAGATGATGAAGTATAAAATATGAAATGGAGGGAGTTCAATTATCTATTTTTAGAAAAATACTTTCATCGCGACCATCGAGCAGATATGGAAAGGCAACTTCTGAGTCTGAGATAAAAGGAGGATGAGAATGTCACAAAGTATGAGGCTAAATTTACAAGGATAGCAAGGTATTCTGAAGATTATATATGTAACCCAAGAATTAAGATTGATCGTTTCTTTGATGGGTTAAAACCATTTCCCCGTCGATCATTAATCTCACAATCCTTCTTGTCGTACGAAGACATTGTCTCATGTGCTATCAAGACCGAAAAGGAATTCTCTAAGTCTTATGACTTTAAAGAAAAGCAAGAGAAGAAGAGATCTACTGATCAATCTGGGAATGGAAATAAGGGGAATAAGGGAAAGGTTGAATATCCATCCTATGGTAAACGTGGGAAGAAACACCCGGCTACTTGCTTGAAGGGAAAGGGTGCATGTTACATGTGTGGTGAAAAAGGCCACCAAGCTCGTGATTGCAAAGGGAAGAAGGAAGATACCAATGTTCCGTGCTACAATTGCAGGGAGATGGGAAATTGTGAAAATGAATTTCCTAAGAGTTAGGGGAACTTACCTTAGAAAAGGCTATGGGATCAAGGCCAAGGTTATGCTATCACTACTGCTGAGGTAGAAGCTCCGAAAGACGTGGTGGCGGGTAATTTAATGGTTTCCTCATGTTTAGCAAATGCATTATTTGATTCTATATCATCACATTGTTATATATCTTCCCAGTTTGCTAAGAAAATTACATATTTCCAAATTGATTTGACAAGGGGGTTGTCAGTTAAAACTCCTAAGGGAAGTATCATTGCAACAAAGTTTTGTGGATCAGTCCCCATTAGAGCACATAAATGTTCATTATCCGCTGATCTCATCATCCTACCTATGATTGAGTTTGATATAATCCTTGGTATAGATTGGCTTTTAGACCATGGTGTGAATATTTATTTTAAGAAGAAGGAGGTTACGATTTTTGATGATGATGCTAAGGAACAACTTATCTTTAGAGCAGAATCGTCACCACCTAATTCTTATCTAGATCCACCCCCAGTAGCTCAACTAAATTAAATTATAGGGGAGTAAGAGAATGAAATGACTATGGGTGAGGAAAGGATTGTTCAAATAGAGTATGTACCTGTTGTGAAAGAATATGTAGATGTGTTTCCGGATGATTTACCTAGACATCCTCCAGAATGAGAAGTTGAGTTTTCCATTGATTTAATTCCTGGATCAATGCCTATATCGAAGACCCCTTATAGAATTGCCATTGTATAGTTAGTTGAACTAATGAAACAACTAGAGGAATTGAGTAATAAGGGATTTATTCTCCCTAGTGTTTCTCCATGGGGATCCCCTGTACATTCTGTTAAAAAGAAAGATGGATCTATGAGGTTATGTATCGACTACAGGGAGATCAATGCTATAACAATAAAGAACAAGTATCCCCTACCTCGCATTGATGATTTATTTGACAACTGCATGGAGCTCAATACTTTTAAAAGATTGACCTTCAATCTGGAAACCATAAGTTGTGTGTGAAGAAGGAAGGCATTCCGAAGACAGCATTTCGAACCAGGTACGGGCATTACGAGTTTACAGTAATGCCTTTTGGATTGACTAATGCACCCTCTGTATTCATGGATCTGATGAATATAGTTTTCAAGGAATATCTCAATGAATTTGTGGTGGTATTTATTGATGATATCTTGGTATACTCCAAAAGCTACGAAGATCAAGAAAATCACTTGCGCATTATCCTGAAGACTCTGAGAAGGCATGAATTATATGGGATGTTTAGCAAGTGAGAATTCTGGATTTAGAAGATTTCTTTTCTTGGCCATATCGTCCCTAAAAATGGAATCTTTGTTGATCCTTATAAGACCAAGGCAATCCAAGAATGGCCTTCACCGATGAGTATAATTGAGGTACGTAGTTTTATTGGTTTAGCAGGTTATTATCGACGTTTCATCCAGAATTTTTCCCGGTTGGCATACCCATTAACAAAGCTCACACGTAAAGGGGTTAAATTTGTTTGGACAAAAGTGTGTGAAGAATGTTTCGAAGAACTGAAGAGAAGATTAGTCAATTCTCCTATATTCACTCTACCATCAGGGAATGATGGATTCATTATTTATAGTGATGCATCGAAGAAATGACTTGGTTGTGTCCTTATGCAGAATGATAGGGTTATTGCCTATGCATCATGATAGTTAAAAATTCATGAGAAAAACTATCTTACTCATGATCTCGAGTTAGCAGCTGTGATCTTTGCTTTGAAGATATGGAGGCACTACCTCTCTAGTGAAAAATGTGAGATTTATACTGATCAAAATAGTTTTAATTATATTTCTCACAAAAATAACTCATCATGAGGCAAAGGAGATGGCTTGAATTACCCAAGGATTATGATTTTACGATACAGTACCACACGGGGAAAGCAAACAAGGTGGTAGATGCTTTGAGCCGAAAAGATCATGGAGTTTTGAACAATATGAGAATTGAAAGGGATCCAATTTTCATGGATCTAGTGAATATGGACATGGAAATAACCATGGAAGGTGAAACATCAATTATTTTTCAAATGGTTGCCAAACCATCTTTACTAGAAATAATTAAGAGTTCTCAGACCGACGATGAAGAATTTCAAAATAATATTAAAGCTGTGATTTATGGGAGATTGAGAGACTTTGTGTATGAAGATAGAATTTTAAAATTCGGGAGGAGACATTGTGTTCCCGATATACCTGATCTAAAAAGGGAATTACTGGATGATGCTCATAATTCAAATTTCTCTATACACCATGGGAGCACCAAAATGTATGGAGATTTGAAGGAACATTTTTTGTGGGACAACATGAAGAGGGAGATTGTTTATTTTGTGTCAAGATGTATGGTTTGTCAGCAAGTGAAAGCTGGAAGGCAGCAGCCTAGAGGAGTAATGCAACCTCTTCCCATACCGGAGTGGGAATGAGACAATATTACAATGGAATTTGTCATGGGGATAGCAAAGACTCCTAGAAGGAATGATGCAATATGGTTTATTGTTGATCGTCTTACCAAGTCAGCACATTTTCTTGCTATAAGAGAAGATCTACCATTGGAACATCTAGAAAGACTATATATTAATGAAGTTGTGAGACTTCATGGAGTGCCCCTACCGATTGTTTCTGATCATGATCCCTGTTTTACTTCATGATTCTAGAAGAGTCTTCAGAAATCCCTGGATACTGAACTTCATTTGAGCACTGCCTACCACCCTCAGACAGAAGGAAAATCAGAAAGGACTATTCAAACCTTATAAGAGATGTTGATTTCTTGCTCACTTGACTTTTAGGGTATGTGGGATCAATATTTACCTTTGGTAGAATTTTCCTATAACAATAGCTTCCATTCGAGTATTCAGATGGCACCATATGAAGTGTTATACAAAAAGAGATGTCGCACACCAACCTATTGGGATGACATTGGTGAAAGAAAACTTGTAGGTCCAGAACTGGTGGAGGAAAAGATGGAAAAGGTGAAGGTAATCCAAAATCACATCAAAGCAGCTCAAAGTAGGCAGAGCTATGCCAATAATCGAAGGAAGGATTTGGAATTTCAAGTCGGTGATCATGTTTTCCTGAAGGTATCTTCATGGAAGGGAGTCATACGTTTTGGTAAGAAAGGTAAATTGAGTCCCAGGTACATCGGACCTTTCAAAATTCTAAAAAGAATTGGGGTTGTAGCTTACCAATTGGCAATGCCGCCAAGTCTCTCCAAAGTTCACGATGTGTTCCACATATCCCTATTGAGGAAATACATGCCTAACCCAACGCATGTACTCACCTACGAGGAATTAGAACCGGAACCCGATCTGTCTTATTGCAAAGAACCCGTCAATTGTTTTGATACGAGAGAACTAGTGCTGAGAAATCGGATGACACGTCTGGTAAATGTTTTGTGGAGAAACTATAAGATAGAAGAGGAAATGTGGGAACCCGAGGAACTTATGATGAAGAACCACCAAAGTCTTTTCATGTGGTAGTATTCTAGAAATTTCAAGGACGAAATTATTTGAAAGAGGGTAGAATGTAACACCCCAAGCTTCTACAGTACGCTTCTATTTGAATAATGTGATAGCATGTGTTGTACGCAACATCGAGTTATAACACACCACAACCAATCAAACTAGCTGTTATGAATAGTAATACCTACTTTTTGAATTTTTATAAATTTTATCTCTAAAAATGGACTTCATTTTTTGTTTTGAAATATTGATTTTATCCTAGGGTGAAATTTTGTAACTTTTCGGATAACATTTATATTTTGATGAATAGTGAAAATTACTAAATTTTAATTAAAAACAACTTTTTTAATCAAAATAATTTATATTGATAAATTATACTATTGAGTGGTTTTAATGTATAATTATAATATGTTTTCACCATTTTATCCAATGGTGTTCATTATAATTAATATCACTTTGAAATTGGACATAAACAATTGTCAATCTTTTCATATATATTGTTACTTAAAAACACGCTTTTTTGTTTTAACAACGAGAATTAATTTTAAAATAATTTCTTCAGCTTCTGCATTTTGAATTTGGAAAAATGGATTCCATATTTGGAATCAGGATGTTCACATTGTGTAAATAGGTAACTTTTATTTTTAGACATTTTGAATAATTACTTCAGTAAATATTTTATTTACCATGGTTAAGGGTAAATCCGGTAAATAAGGGTAATAAAATAATATTATAATAATACTAAATTACCCTAAAACGTGTTCTTACCTTATTGGTGGATTCATGTACGACCATGGGAATCATTGGTTCGATTTTAGGACCCCATGGATCCACTTGTAGGTGATAGGTACACTTTATTTTAATTAAGTTAAAATAAATACAAAAATGACATAAGCATATATCTTTTAGAAAAACAATTTTTATATAGGGTTATATATATTTGATTTTAGACTATAAATATTCATTATAAATATAAAATGATTTCATAAATAATTAGATTTTATTTATAATTTTTAGACATTAAATAATTTAATTTATTTATGACACAATGATGATGCAGTAATTACCATAACAGTGAAAATTAAATTAATAGATATTATAAATACCCAAATAAATATAATTTGAGACTTTTTATGAATTACAATAATTTAATAGGTTAATATGACATGTTATAATAGACTTCATTAACTTTTTTCTAAGTAATAATCATTTTATGATTTTCAAAAAAATCAATTATTGAATAGTGTCAAAATTGACATAAAATAGTTTTTAAAACAAATATTATATTATTAATTGATATTAAAATATTAAAAATCAATGGTTCGGCCAAGATACATATATCATGATATGTTTATCATTATTGGACCACTATGGGGTCTCTTGGATGTATATAGTAAGTTTATTAACCATATAATATAAAAATACAACGAGACATTGTAAAAGTGAAACTAATTAACGAAGAGTTAATACTTAAAGATAAGGTTAATATAATAACCCAAACCTATCTAAATTATATTGGTTGAGTGTTTTTCGACCCATCCCCACCATAACCTTTAAATAATCCACTTTGGAGCCATTATAAACCGAATATAAATTTATTATAAAATAATATTTCTAGTTTTTCCAAAGGTACCCCTCACCCCTCTTCTAAAAGGGCACTCCCCCTTTTCACTAATTCACACATTCAAAGCCTTTTGGTTCGGCCAACCCCTGCCCAAAGACTCTCTCAACTTCACTCAATAGAACCTAGAGTCCTTAGTTTGATCAGAATGCCAACATAAGGAGCCCTTTTGATCAAATCAAAAAGAAGAACCCGAAGAAGAGCTAATGTTTTCACAAACCTTTTTCAAATTCATTTCTTCTTCAACTTCTTCTTTATTTGTTATAAACATTTTAAAATAATGAATCCAGTATCTCCTATATACTGTAATATTATTATAAATACGGTACAACCATATTCAGTATTATATCCATCATTTAAATGACATGTCACCATACGTGCGTACGTACGGACTACCTTCTCCACGAACGCGATTAGATTCATTCTCCATCGTATCCATTCAAGTATAATTATCATTTGATGATTTAAAAATAATTTTTAAGGACTTAATATCATTCTGGATATGAATAAGATACATCCTATCCATGAAAAACTTGGCTTATGTAACAAAACATATAAATGAAAATGAGTAAGTTAACACCTGAAACAACTATAATTCTAAGATATTATTAACAATGAAATGTTAAAAGATCATATATGATATCATATTAATGTATATGATTATTGTATAATTTAAGAACAATTATTTCACCATTATACAGGATGTTAACCTACCCCTAACCAAGGAAAAGTACAAGGTAAGTGTTTATTTCGCAATCTTTTCATTATCCGAGGTTGTTTATACATAATAATCTACTATGATTTCTTTATCATCCACATCCATGTTTCTTAAAAATGTATTTCAAAACATTTTAATTCTATTTACTATAATATGGGTTAAATACATTTAAACCCTTGTTCAATTTTATAAGTGTTTTATAAAGTAATCTTTCTATCGTTTTTCAAACCAGGTGTTTTTTAACCTTTTCGACAGAATTATGGTAAGAATTTGTTTTTTAATTTATATGGTTGGTGCGGCTATTTTCCGCCGTTATAAAATCATCAAAGCTTCCCCTACAATCTTATAAGAATATTTTCAAAGAAAATGTTTTATTTTATGAATATATGACTCTTAAATGATTTCAAAATAGAAAGATATATTTCTTTAAAAAGAGTTTTGATTTCATCTATGTCAACATCCTTTGATGGATTTTAAGCCTATTTGAAGCTGATTTATTATGAAACAATACTTCCATTTTGTATTGAAGGTTTTGTGATATGTTTGACTACGGATATGTTATTTTTATACCCTTCATGGTTTATGGTGAAATTATTGACATTTCGTATGCTAGTTTTAATACGAATGTTTATGTTATGTTTAATCTTTTTCAAATGGGAATGCATTGGACTTAATATGTGACGGTGGAGCCCGCTATTGCTCCTCAATGCATCGGTAGGTCTCATTAGACAAACTAGTGTCTTGGAACAAGGCCTTGGCAAAATCTTATTTTTAGTATTGGCACGATTCCATGGATATGTGGTTATGATAGTCTGGGATTATGCAGTCCATCCTTATGAATGTGGTTATTGATATTGCATGTGATTATTAGATTAGTAGAATATCCATGTGAATAAGTAAATGGAATTACATCGTTTTATTTTTGTCATACTATGTTTAAGTTCAAGATTAAAAGGATTTTGTTTTAGTTATACATTGCATTAAATGTTTATTCTTATTTATGAATGTCTCCGCTATATTGTTATCCTTACTGGGCATTTGAGCTCATCCATTTCATTGTTTTATTTTTCCCAAGATGTGAAGAAGTAATTTATGAATGACTTGCAGGGACAGTATGTGGGGATATGAGTGTGGACTATGAAGAAAATATGTTGTTGTAGTTTTCATTTTTATAATGTAAGGTAAGACTTATGAATATATCTAGTGTTTCCAAGGCTACTAAACCAATCGGTCTTTTGAGACTTGATTTTTCTTGTGATCATGCCAATGTTATGTAATAATGCACTGACTCTGGGTAACTAGGGCTAGGGCGTTACACATATGAAGGAAAAATATAATTTTATGAAGCTACTTTTTAAAAATAAATTTTCTTTTAAATCATTATATTAATTATAAAATTTACAATAAACATTTTTGTTTTTCAAAAAAAATATCACATAATTTATCATTTTTTAAAATTTATTTACTTATACTATGATATAATTGTTTCCAAATTTTATTAATTAGTATAAAAAACTATATTTTCACTTTCATAGGTGAGATTATAATTCAAATTGTATTATTTCTATTCCTAATGTTCCCATTAATATTGAAATGTTCAAGTTACTATTCAATTGGTATGGGTTCCATAATTATAATGAATAATAATTATTTCATTCTTAATATATGAATTTTTTTATTAGGATCTGAATTATATGTATGTGTTTTATACTATATAATATAATTATAATACGGAAAACAAAATCCATTGATAAAATATTTTGTTGTTACATATCACCGATCAAATTATATCTTAAGGGTGACTGAAAATGTCTCCCATATAGGGCCTTGATAGGTTCCATTCCAGTATTAGAGTGATCTATATTGTTATAATAATAATATAATAATGTAATAGGATCCTAAATACTATAATAAAGTCCAAATAATATGCCCTCAGCATATCAAAAAAACAAGGATAGTACACCTAGTTTATCTATCCATTTGGGTGTGGAATACTGTACTTATCATCCAATGGGTCCTTAACAGATCGTACAGGTCTCTCCAAATTGTGATGTAAATTTATAAAAATGGTAATATAAAATATTCAACCATATCCTAGGAATATATATGATCCCCCACACAAAAAAAACCCCAAACACTCAAATAAAATATACTCCATAAAGTAAATGAAGTGTGTTAACATGGTATGTTTTTTAACAATCACCGAGATAGAATTATGGAATCTCAATTTCTATGGAATCCCCGTCAGAAGGTCCATGGTTATTTCATCTCATTTTTATTATAGGATCTCAAAAATATGTTTGAACCCGACTAGAACCTTTTTTTAGCCTTTATATACTGACATGTGAGACAGAAATAGATGAACTCAGGTATGCATTTCCATATTCCATCCAAGAGAAACTTTTGCTGAAGGTACTTTTACATATATAAATACTAGGATATAAACCCAAGGAAATTTTTGAAATTTGTCACGACCCATCCCTGGGGCCTGTATCGTGACTTCCTCATGCCCGCCTTCTATAGGACAGAGGATGGCGACTAGCACCAAAGGTGTAATTCCCTAGAACTATGAAGGCATTTCCTTTATAAAATTTAAACACACACACAACTAGAGAACAAGTGGAAGCAAACACTAAGTAAGAAGTAAAACAAGTGTGCTGATAGTACAAAGGGGGCAAAAATACAAGCCCAACAGAAAGTTACAACTACAACCGAAAGAAAATCAATCCTCCATACCTTGGAAATGCTTCACGGTAGTCGAGCGTCATGTATGACGGTATCGATTCTGTCGTCATCGAAGTGTACCCGAAGAAGAAGTGGTGTCTCCTCTCTTATCAAAGAGAAAGAAAAGAAGGTGTGTTGTCATCCTTCATGTATTTAGAATTATTTAATGAAGAGAGTGTCGTTATCCATCGAAGGCGTTATTCGTCGAAGAGGGTGGTGTTTTTCTCTATTTCTCCAGAGCTCCCCCAAATTCCAACACAACAAGTACCACCATAAAATAATAGATAAGATGTTATTTTATTCACAAAATTAATTCAAAATTCAAATAGCTTAATTTAATTTATTGAAGAGTTATAATTCATTGATTAACATGTGTTAAAAAATATTAAATAGTGAGAAAGGGAGAGGAAGGTCTCTCATAATTAGGGGGATTGTCGCATTAAAGGAAGGGAAATCAATTGGGGAAATTGGAGAGAGTTATGGGAGATGAATGGTTGGGGCTTGTGTGGGCCCCACCCCTCAAATATCCCCACATGGGATGTTAGGTGGGTGTGTTCCCCACCAATAACTTCCCGTCGGAGAAAATTACTTCCATAGGTATATAAAATTGTTCTAAACAATTTTATTTAACTTCTTAATTAAACCCCAACATTAACTTTCACCCCCAATAAAATGAAACTGTGGTAAAGGTCCCCTTAAGAAATTACCAGTGCTATGAGTTCATCTGTGTCCTCGGATTTCAATTCCGAGCATCGGTTCAAAAGATAGAAAAACATGCATTTACGTTTACTGAAAGTACCTGAACAAAACATCAGAAATTGATTCTGGGCACACCGTGCCTCAGAATCATGTGTCGTTAGAATCTACAGACTCTTAAAATTCCAAGGTATTTAAGAAAAAAAATCATTGAAATTTATGGGTCTTTAAATTACTCCCTCCTCCGGGCTTTACATCTCTGTAAAACTACAACACATACTAGGGAAACAAAAGGGGAACTAAGAATGCATCTAAGCCTCCCACTCCCATGTGATCTCTTAGAGGTTCCCGTACTACCAGCAAATGTGCAGTAGAGGAATCAACCATCTCCATAGGACCCGCTCCTATCAATTCTCAATCTCTATTGGAACCTCCATGAAAGTCTCCTTATCATCTATATCCATCTCCCTATGGTCAATGATGTGCGAAGGGTCATGCACGTATCTCCTCAGTGGAGATATGTGAATGACTTCATGCACCCGGTGCAACTGAGGTGGAAGGGCCAAGCGATAAGCCACCTTGCCTTTCCTGCTGAGGACATGGAAATATCCGATGAACCTCAGAGATAACTTTCTGCCTAAGCTAAATCTTTGTAGACCTTGATGATGTGAGGCTCGTATAAAGACGTGGTCTCCATCCTCAAACTCTCGTGGTCTCCGTCTCCTAACATCATAGGATTTTTTCATGCTCTGTGCAGTCTTCTTCCACTTCTGGATGATCTGAACCTTCTCTGTTGTAGCTCGTACCATCTCAGGTCAGTAGGAAGTTGGCCAACTTGGTGAGTCGGTCGACGATCACCCTTATTCACCTATCAGCTGTAAGAGCTGCTAGGATTTATCCTTTGCTGAGAAGAGAAATCTGGTCTCATCCCCTGGATTAACCACTCCCATTTCCTAATACAACTAGTCCTAACATGAATGATACATTCATTCCATGGACGATGTATTAAGGCCTCAACGCCACTACCAAGAGATCAAACCATTACTCTCGCCTCCAAGGGACGAGTCACACTGTCAGCATCAGTGTGTGGTCACTCGGTCTCCTCCAGTAGGAATCTCGAAAGTGAGGGTTATGTCAATAGTTTAAACTGAAACCTCTTAGTACACAAAAAGGAAGGAAAGAAAACGTCACAAGGATATGTGTCTTTTATTACTTCAACTTGAAGTAAAAAGACACAAATAAAACACAACAACGACATTTACAAAGCTAGAAGAATCATGAAAAAGGGCCTCAATTCTTGGAACTAGTCCTATTCTTGTCCACCTGCTTCTGGAGATCCATATTCATATGCTTCAGCTGCCTGAACTTGTACTCTCCCCAGTCCATCCATTCCCTGCAGTCGGGGTGGACCTCCTGGTGGTGGTGGTGGTAACACCTCGAAGTGTCATCCACCACCAGCTGCATGGCCATCACCTTGTGGTCCATCACAATCTAAACTCTTCCTCTGCCTGGGAGATCCTTCATCTATCTGTTGATCGTCTGTACAGTGGGTCGGACAGTCATGTTCCATGTGACCAAGCCCGCCGTAGGAGAAACACTGTCTGTTCCTGGTATGCCCGGCTCTATCTCCACCCTGGATTCCCTGCCCTACCGATCCTGAGTTGTGCGGTCCACCACTTAGAGGTCTGGTCCTTTTGGACCACTGTGTCATCTGTCTACTACCGATAGATGACTCGGTTATGGACAGAAAACCCTGCGGCAAGGGCAGCAGCTCCAAAGCACGCTTAGAGTGTAGAGTCCCTGGTACAAACTCCACCCTGAAGAAACCCTTGAAGTTCCCCTATGTGAAGGTCATCTCGTCGCAAAACCGGAGCCTCTGGCTCCACCACCTCTCAGCTACTCCAGGAAAGAGATTAACAGGTAGGTACACCATCATGTCATCGGGTGTCCCAGCTATGTGGAAAGCCCGTGCTACAAACTCCAACCAGTACCCACCCATCTAAAAGTATGTCTTTCCTCGAAACCTCAGAGGACTTTGTCGCAGGAACCCGTGCAATGCGTTCATGCGGCACACACCCTCTGCTGCTGGGGATAGTGATAATGGTATCCCAGTGGGTAATGGTACTGCTAGTTCCTCTGTTGTGATGGGGCCCTGCACCGTAGACTTGATGCTCGGTGGGATACCATCACACTCTCTACTCGAAACCCATGCTGAATGAATAAGTGAAGACATCCTGAAAAGAAACAGATGTGACATGGTCAAAAGACTACACCTTGTGAGTTGTCCTGGTATGAGATGACTTAATAAAAAATTTTGAAAACTCACACACACTCAGTGTTTTCATGCATTGAGTCGGAAATCAGTAGTCAGGGTCCTGCTGTATGGATACGTCAGCTATTGCACCAACACTAGACTCCCTGATCTGAAGACCACACTCAGTACGCTTAACACTATTGCTTCACAGAAAAGAAAATATCAGAGTCCTATGTTCTGTGGTATAACTGACTCCTATGATACTAATTTGTCATGCCCATCCCTCGGGGCCCATATCGTGAATTCCCCAAGCACACCTTCCATAGGCCAGGGGCTGGCGACTAGCACCAAAGGTGTAATTCCCTAGAACTGGGAAGGAATTTCTTTTATAAAACGTAAACACACAACTAACCAGAATACAGGAATAAGAGAACACTAAGTAAGCAGTAAAACAAGTGTGCTGAAAGTAAAAAGGGGCCAGAAATAAAAGCCCAATATAATTGTTCAGCAACAACTGAATGAAAGTACCACTGAAAACAAAAACAGCTAAATGGTGAAGCATCTTCTGGATCGCCCTCCGGGTTCCTACCTGAAGAGTAGTTACAGATGTCCTCCTCACAACTCTGCGTCTATCGGTCCACTCTGTATTCCATAATGCCAAGTGTCCACCTCCGGGTACTGTCCAGTCCTCGTACACTCTGCCATGGTCAGCGCTGTCCGTCGTTTGCATCCAACACAATGAGGTGCAGACATAACCCCTGAAGGGGTGAGTATAACGATACTTAGTAGGATCCCTGAGACCCTCAAGGTCTCACTTAATCCAACAAGGATAAACCACAAAGAAAGATCTCAACAGATAAACTTTAATTAGGTATATTCACATACATATACCTAAGTTCTCAAGTAACCCATCTCAATCATGAGGAAAACGCAAAGGTCATTGACTCAGCTCAAACCATGATTTTTATTCACAAAACCACGACTGCTGGAGAACTCCTCATCTGTCGAGTACAGTGGCCATGTCGTGACTCTGAGGCACTACTCACTAACCTTAGACTACTTAGGTACTCCTCCTGTCGAGTACTGTGGGTCTGTCGCCCCGACACAGTATCACTTCTCGCCATGGGTCTGCCGCCCAAACACAGTAGCACTCCCCCTAATAGCCTATAGAGGTACTCCTCCTATCGAGTACCACGAGTCATCTGCCCTAACACAGTAGCACTCCTCCACTATGGTTCTGCCGTCCCAACACAGTAGCTCTCCCCACTGGTCTAGTCAAGTCACTCAGAAATGAATCGTATAAGTAGTCATTAGGTCTACAGCTACTTGGTCTCCGCACTCTGTACGCTCGCCTCTAGGAGGGTCTGCTCCACGAGCTACTGGTCGATAATTACAAGTGTCAAATAATATCATGTGGAAGTATCTAATAGGACTTTCCCGTTATAGGCATCTCAACTCAACAGACGACGTGTCAATCATATGCCTGGTCTGTGAGTTACTAGCATTTCCATTCCAGAGGTCTGGTTGGATTTCAGGTACAATCCAACCCATACATGCTCAAACCACATCGATGTCATGTGTAGATCAAGCCAAAAGAACTGTATCATCATGTGGAATCCAACATAGTCAACGGAACGTCAATCAGACAACCGGTCCTTAAGTTATAAGCATTTCAACTCCGAGGGCCCGGTTCGAATTACGTTCGTTCCAAACTCAGCTATTTTCCAAAGTCATCCAAAACTCACATAGAGTATTACAAAATTACCTCCTTGTCATGAGGGTCCCAATGCCATAGATGGCACGTTGATCGGCCGTGCGGTCTTTAAGATATTAACGGTTAAGTGAAACGGGCCCGGCCCGTTAATCCCAGTGGTCCAACGGGTCGGGTTAACCCAGTTTTGGCGGGTCCGACCCGGCAGGGGTGTCAGACCACCCCGATGAAATGCACTACTTGGCCTGAGGGGCTCAGCTTGGCCCAAGGGGGTGAGGCCGTGCCCGAAGGGGCACTGTCCGACCCAGTTCGGCCCGGACCAGCGCAACCCAACCCGGTGTGGCCCGACCCGACACGGCTCCGCCGGGCAGTCCAGGGTGGGGGCGTGGCCCCCCAGCTACCCGAACCAGCGGCGCCAAGAGGCACCGCATTCCCTAACCGGCCGGCTGAAGCCGGTAGGCCTTCTTAGAGCAAGAGGCCTGCACAGTCGGGATGATGTTCGTCTGGTGTGTCACCCTCCCGAAGTCGCGGCTCTCCTCCGCCCGGCGTGCCGACCGGTCGGTCGGTTCTTCCACCGAAGTGGCCCATGGAACACAGGCCGCAGTCTTCCACACCTCAACACCGTGGGGCGTCGCGGTTCCTCCATTTGGCCCGGCGACTATGTTTGTCGGTTCTTCCTCAGTCTAGCGGCTCGTAGTTGTGGGCTGTGGTTCGTCCGCACACAGACGGCACACGACCGCCACTTCTCCCGCCCTCACCTCTTCCGATGCACCACAATCACAAACAAGGAGAATATGGAGGGTCTTCAGGCCATGTGTTTTCGGCAGGCTCCCTCCACATTAAGCAGTAGTAATTGGAAAGGAAAAAAAATGTTTCATGAAGAACAAAGAACTATTTTATTCAAATAAAATTGAAGCAATCCTCCATACCTTAGAAAAGCTTCACGGTAGTCGAGCGTCATGGATGACGATATCGATTCTGTCGTCGTCAAAGTGTACCCAATGAAGAAGTGTTGTCTTCTCTCTAGTCACAGAGAAAGAAAAAACGTCACGTCATCACCCTCTGGGGATTTGGCGTTCTTCGTCAAAGAGAGTGTCGATCTCTGTTAAAGGCATTCTTCATCGAAGAGGGTGGTGTTTTTCTATATTTATCCAGATCTCCCCAAAATTCCAACACAACATGTGCCACCATAAAATAATATCTAAGCTATTATTTTATTCACACAAGTAATTCAAAATTCAAACAACTTAATTTAATTAATTGAAGAGTTAGAATTCATTGATTGACATGTGTCGGCAAACATTAAAGAGGGAGAAAGGGAGATGAATGGTTCTCATAATTAAGGGAGGGGGGTTTGTCGCATTAAAGGAAGGAAAATCAATTTGGGAGTTTGAAGGGAGTTATGGGAGATGAAAGGTTGGGGCTCGTGTGGGCCCCACCTCTCAAATATCCACACATGTGATGTTAGGTGGGTGTGGGCCCCACCAATAACTTCCCATTGGATAAAATAACTTCCATAGATATATAAAATTTTTCTATACAATTTTATTTTACTTCTTAATTAAACCCCAATTTTAACTTTCAACCCGCATAAAATGAAACTGCTGTAAAGGTCCCCTTAAGAAATTATCGGTGTTGTGGGTTCATCGGTGTCCTCAGGATTTAAAATTCCGAGCCCTGGTACAATAGATAGGTAATCTCTTATGTACGTTTACTGAATGTACCTGAACAATACTTCAAAAATATATTCTGGGCACACCGGGCCTCAGAATCAAGTGCCGTCAGAATCCACAGACTCATAGAATTCCATGGTATTTAAGAAAAAAAATTCCTTGAAATTTCTGGGTCTATACAAAATTACTCCATCACCTCATCTTAAAACATGACTAGAAACACTATCATTCCCTAGAAATGGATAACATGATCCCCTACTTAAAAACTCCATCATGTTTATATCTTGAAGATATCTATTACATTAACCATACATTTGATATCTCTATTCTAATAATATCTCTAACAGGAAAATTAAGTGGCCGAGTTGACTATATTGATTGATGAAAAACATTATGCCTCTCCTCTAATAGGGTTTTCTGAAAACAAACTCCCACTTATGAGATTATTCTTCCACCAAGCAATAATTACACTTCTTATTAAGGATATCTACCACCAGATTTCTTTCACATGTGTACAGAATATCATGAATCCATATTCGTATAAGAAATCCAACAAATACATCTTTCCTTGATTTAAATCCCTCTGTGTGACAGTATACATTAGGCTTTGGTGGTTTTAGTATACAATAATTTACTCTCCCAGAATATAGTGCCTCCATAACTTCAGAACAAAGACTAACACTACCAACTCTTGGATATGATTAACATAATTTTTATCCTAGGGAATAAACTAACTAAATCCATATATGATCACTACACACCTATATATAAACACACAACTGATCTCAGCACCATAGGTAAGGAAAAACACTATATATTCTATTCCCTCCTATGGTAGTCTCAAAATAGAATAATTATTAAGCCTTAGTCTTATCTATTGGAAGGATATTTTAAACTAATAAAACCATGTACATGTATTCTAAATTCTCCTCTGGGTGGTCAAAGGGATTTCAATTATAGAAATCTCTGCCATAAACCTCTTATAGTACCCCTCCATGTTATTGAAACTACCCTTCTTGTACATTATCTATTGTGGAAACCATGAAAGAACCACATCAATCATCACTGAGTCCATAACTAATCAATGATTGTAAATTACATTTCTAAAAAATCAATACTCATGGTTCAAAAACAATAACATTACATGATTGACATATTGTCAATTCACCCAGATTTAATATAGGACCAATATCAAATGATCGTGATGCCCCTCCACTGATGTTGGGTAAATGAGTATGTGATCAATAAATAGGACCAAAAAATGGTCCAGGTATGTCAAAAATAACAAGTTTATTAGAGAAATAAGCAATGTCGAAAAAATTTTCACAAAAAATGAATTATTAAAAACTCATTCTTTCCATAGAAACATCATAATATTTGCTTCTAAATATGAGCCCCATAAATCCTTAACTACTGTTAATCATATATGATATCAATATTCAAGAAAAAACATGTACCTTTCAACTAGAAAAATAGGTATTCAATCCAAAAAATGTATATTTTGTCTTCAACATGACCAGATTCAAGAAACCATTATAAACACATAGCCCCATTCTCTTATCCACAATTTCTCAAACAATATTGGAACTTCTCGGGGGGCACTCTAGGTTTGATGAAACCTTTCAGTTAATGGTCTTCTAACATAACCATTATCACTCAGATTTTTGTAGGAAAAATTTGACATTCCTTATAAGATATATATGTGGTCTCTTGGTGAATGTCAATGCAATATTCTATATTCCAACCTAGACGTAGTCCCTTGAGTTTTTCATGGAAGACATCCATAATGTTTTCCTCTACTAAAGAAATATAGATGTCTGAATATCCAATTACACCAAGGGCCAAGGATTCTGAATTATTCGTGATGGGTTGAATTTTTCAACTTATAAGAGTTATTTTCTCACCATTGAGATTACTTTTACACCCAATGTAGAATATCATCCCATCTTTCTAAAGGCATCTAAATCACTCATGATGATGATAAATCTCAGGCCAAGCAATGGAAAAAATTCAACATTGATGTTGAAATCCTAATGACTCATTATGATGATCAAGAGGCCCATGAGAAACTCTCTCCACCGAGTGCCATCTCCCAATGTGGTATGATATGTGATATTAAGGAATGCCTCCTTTCAGAAACATGTTGGCATAGCTATTAGGATAATGTTTTAACTGGGATATAAAACTCTAGAAATATGTATATAGAGATGAAGGAATGTCCCTCACTTGTATCTATCAATACTAGATAAATAGTAGAATAAACACATATCATACCTCATATCATCTTGTGTGAAGCCTGGTCATAGCTCTCAATATATATAAACTTCCCAAATACCTATCCTACAACTCTCTAAGCATGGTGTGTTCCACCTAGTTGTGATGGAAATTATACCTCATAGAATCTCCCCCACAAAAAAACTGATCCCTATAGAGCTACACCTACTTTTATTCCAATATGACCACCTTGGGGGCCACCCAGGCTGCACCTAGGAGATCTCAAACCATGATGTTGCATATTTCATGGCTATTCATCTCATATATACATACCATAATCAAATCTAAAGGCTATGAAATAATGATTCATATTCCCTCACATGTCACTACCATAGAATCAACCATCTACAGGGTGGTAAAAACCAATGCACGAATCCAAATAAATAAATCCATGTAACTTAGTCTACCATTTAGAGTGTATTATATTCCATGAATCTACCCATTGGTTCTTACTTGATACTGAATATTACTCAGCCCCGAGTTGCACGATTTTATCTATAGATTCCCGAATCTCTTTGATATGAATCTATACAAAAAAAGATAATGATATAGTACTCCAACATACTAGGAAAACACATGGAGACTACATTGGAACAAATGAATATTTGAATACCCTTCTCAATCCTGAATATTCAAAAGTATCCATCATTACCATGTCCGGGTAGTATGATATATGGTTGGTGATCCTCACGACATCAACAAAAACTTTAATATGACCCTATTGCATCTCCAACAGCACATAGACCTAAATTTAGAAGAATCACAAGGAGAAATAATACTTTCGAAGGAGGTTCTAGAAGTTTGACTATGAGAGCATCATCACATCATGAGTTTGTGTGATTATACTCCACTAGAATCTGACTATTCGATGGAGATTATTATATTCCATTTCCACCAAATTATCATATGAGATAGGTAGATGGTTGAAGGCTTGGATAATCATTTCAACTCAATCCTCTACTAACTACTGATATGGATTATGGTAGAACCCTAGTGGTCTCAAATACTATATGTCCCAAATCATGGTAATCCGGATTGCATCATCATCATAAATATTAGATACTATCTTATTCTGGACAAGATGGGGTTAAATTTTTTACCCTCCTCTAAGAAAAACCTTATGAGATATCCCCCAGAAGTAGGACACATCACTCACAAGATCAATTTTGCAATGCAGTGTTCATTACCGAGATGGATGTCTTCATGCCTCCATCTTGAAATTGATAAGGATGTACAAATGATAAATGAGGCTAAATGTGAATATATATATATATATATATATATGTGGAGATGGCTCAAGAATGATATGAAAATTATTCAATCCTATATGATTCATGGACCATTGATCCCAATATCTCATGTCTTTGTATATTGGGTAAAAAAGGTAGTCAGAGTATTAGTTTATGGATACAATGGTCAATGAACTAATACTGGGTTTCTTAGCCCAAAAGATTGACCCTATATACTTCACCATAATACCCTTTATTTTTTATAAAATCCTTGTAAGGGGGAAGCACTAAAATCCTTATAAAGGAGTGTACAACTATGATAGAACTCTATAAGGATCTAATCTATTAGGACCCACCTAGCGTGTGGAAGACCAAGCCACTCGTTGGAATAAATAAAATAAAACACTCATTTAGGGGTGTTACCACCTCATCAGAACACTTATTTAGTTTTAACCAAAAGGCGTCATTGATTGGATTTAAAAAAAAACTAATGGTTCTTGGATAGGAAAAACGGAAGTATATAATTTATTTGGATATGAATTTTTTCAACCAAATGGTTTTTATGTGTGAATATTATATCACGATGGGAGACTTTTTATAAGTGAGGTGAGTAGAACACTTGTAATTTTTTTAAAATAAAAATGTTAACCCACGTTATTATCATGAAATAAAGATCCAAAAAATTGACAATTATAGAGAAAAGATGACATAAGGTATAAATATGTCCATTAAATTTTTATGGTGCATGTTTTGGGTAACTTATACCACATATTTTTTAGTTAAACCAATAGAAAACACATTGTTTCCTTAACCATTGTAAATATTTTCACTATTTCTACTATTGATTATGATAAAAAATTGAGTTGAACTTCTTCAATAATATAAATTATAAAAATCAAAAACAAGGAATCCATTTTGTGAAATACCATTCACAAAATAAAAAAATGTTAATATAATTTTAAATCCACAGATGAGATAATAATTTTGTTCTCTAAACAGAAAATGTTGATATTTGTTAAATTATTTTATTTAAAAAATTTATTTGAAAATTTTTCCAATTACATAACATAGAATAATTAAAATAAGATTGATGTACTGTGATTTTGAAACCAATTTTTTAAAAGGATCCTTATATAATAGTTAAATAAAAGGTAAAGCTTCAATAAAATCAAGTATCATTCACTATTCATAGAAAATTTAATCTTCTCTAAAAGGTAAAAATATTCACCCCAAGATAAATTTTAAATGCTAATTGAAAATATTATTTTTATTATATAAAATTATTTTTGTATAATTTTAAAAAATTATTCATATTTTTTCAAAAAATAATTAATAATAAAAACATTTTTATGATAAAATATTATTTTGAAAACATAGAAATAAATTTCTAAAAATTAAGAAATTTTTTCAATATGTCTTCATTTTATAAAAATGTACACATAATATTTAAATTGTTTTTATTAATATTCATATATCTAATTTTAATGGATAGGTTATAAGTGATGTATTTAAATAATAATGATAATATATCATGGTTTGTTAAATCATATTGTTATGTCTAACATAATATCAACTCAATGTTACATATAATGAGATATATAAAATAAATTTTATGTATTTAAAAAAATTCATAAAAATTTGTGTTTTACAACTCTGTGATACTGGAAACACCATCAGCAGGGACACCCTATGGTTGACTAGGGAGGACCCCTGGAGACTGATCTGTTAGAGAGGCTGGTGGACCACAATGTAGAGAACCTACAAGAATGGGTTAAAATAATTTATTGGATCTACCAATAAAAATAGGAAGACCTTTCCCAGTGAAAATAGATCATTTTATAGGGAAGAAATAGTTTCATGAAATAATAGAATATGAACTTGAGGTGGAAGAGGTTATTAATGTTATAATTTATTAATTCTCTAGTTTACCAAAAATAAAAATAAACACCTACATGGGATATTAATTTTATTTGGTATTCCTAGTTTAGGATATTAAGATTAAAATATATCCCTTATCTAAATATATGTAGAAGTAGACCCATATTGTAAAAGATTCTAATAACTTGTAGGTATTTAGACAGTGAAATCTTGGTCTTGGTTTAGAATTTATTGCACGAGACCTCTTCATAGATACAATTAGTATAAATGACAGCCTTTATTGAATATATTTGTTATCAATAGGCCATTCCCAGTTATACTATCACCATGTGATAATGAGTTTTCTTTGAATGGATGGGATAATATTTTCCTTCACTAATGAGATGGACTACTAGCAGAGAGATTGTGGATCATACACAAGAATCCGTAACCATCTTTTTTAATTTATGGAGTTTGGATGTTGGTTCAATATGATCCATAGGAACCATACCTATATCGATAGTGTAGAAATATAAAAAAATATTCTCTAATGATGTTTTTAGACAACTACTGCAATATGATATTTATATCTGCATCGACATTCACTATATGACTACACAAATATCTTATATATAATATCAGATGAACCTCACTGGGCCCTTGTAGTTGAGGGTGTAGTTAGAGGACCTTACAGAGATATGTCCATCAAACATATCATTTCCCCATGGAGAAATCCATTTTTTTCACCAAAAAATGTGGAGGGTATCTTGAGGCTATGTGCAGGCCAATTTTTCATTAATCAATTGAAAATAAAGAACATGTACCAATTTTTACTATTTATTACCACTTACACTTACTAGATGTATGGGGAATTTTTTCAAATATTTACCTCAGGTATGACTACCATTAGTTTTGGGATAGCAAGGAGGACATATTAATGTTTAAAATCAGATTTCTCTAAATATATTATTTGGTTTTGGAGATTCCCTTTTGTTAAAATAATTCCTTAGTTGTGTTTAGGGTACTAACTAACCTATTATTTCAACACATCATTGTCTAGTTAATGGCTTTATCAATTGAAAAAATAATCATATATTATTCATCATAGGATGAGTATGTAGAGCACCTACGGATGGTCTAATATTTTGTTAGACACACCTGTTTTGATAATCTAGATTTAGTTAAGATATGATTTGATAATCCCAAATATTTTCTATATATATACTAATTATTCTTTCAAATTATGACATCATGATAATGAGTTAATATGAATATCAAAATGATCATATCATATCATTGAAATATGTTAATCAATGTTTATTTATGTTTATAAATGTTTAAAAATTATTAATTTTAATAATAAATCAATCTGGAAATGAAATGCATAGAACAAATACATTATATGCATTCAAGTTTTAGGGAGACTAGTATAGACAGAGATACCGATACATAGTCTACGACTACACAAACTACCGATAGAGGAAGGAATGAAGCTATCGATAGATGATGCTACTCATACAGAGTGTAACAACTACCGATAAAAGGAACTACCACAACACATTGAACTACTATTACATGAGATACTACTACATGAGTTAACATTACAAAGAGATACCAAAAGAAGGAGCTACCGATAGAAGGATCTACTATTACACAAGCAGCTACCGATGCAAGACCTATTGTTACAAGTACACCGCTACAAGTTCACTGATACAAAGAGATAGCGATGGAAACCAGTCACTATTTCTCAAAACTCTATCTCTATTTATCTATTAGAAATGGTCATATTTGGGGATTTTAATGCAACTGAAATTAATTAATATTTTTTGGATGTTTGGAAACTATAACTCGTACCTACATATGTAATCACACCTTATGTCGGAAATTAATTAATTATGTTTGTTGGATGTCTGGGAAACGCAACTCGTACCTACAGAAGTAATCATTCCTTATGTCAAACCACTGCATGAGATATAAAAGGAAGATCAAAGCTGCACATAAAATAGATACATATAGGATGTAAACATAGGATGAATTGGAGAAAATGGAACAGATACATGATAGCTTCAAAGAAGAACTTCACTGAAAGTTGAAGGGCATTGCTCTGATACAAAGACTACTAAAATCTCAAGCAAAACACTCATACCTGGATGTTAAGAAATAGAACCAAGATACTCTTTTTTCTAGAAATATTCCAGAGAAGGACTCAAAACAACATCTGATCAATCTAAAAGGAGTATAGGGATTCATGCCATCACATAGATCTTTCAAAACTCATCTCAATCTTATTATCTCAACTGTGATTTGTTTATTTACATTTCGAGTTGTGTTTGTGATTATGTTTATCTTAAACACACACTATCTCCAAATAATAACTGGAGGATATCTAAAATCATCACTCAAAGTTTCTAAACCTTCTATGTATCCCACTATGAATTGTGGAGGAGGTTAAGTGTGACCTGGATAGCATGTGTGCTATTGTTATAGTGTTTCTCACATAAAACTGTGGTAGATGTCATAGAACATGGATAGTATCAGTACTGTTGTTCAACCCAATCCAGGTTGTGGATCAAAGTTTTATATGAACTATTTGAGAAGACAAAGTCTTAGCTTTAGATTGAACCTCTTGGTTAAAACTGTTGTGCATCTTATTTCAGTTTAAACTATTCTTCTACTGATTACTTTGAAATTCAAATCTGTTTTAAAGTATCTCTGATAGTTGAACAAGCAAGTGTTTGTAATTATTACTAGCTAGTAAGTTAGTTTCAAAAGATAACTTAATCTTCATATTAAGTTAACAGATAAATAATCAATCTTTGAGAAACTAATTGAACACTTACAATCATTAAAAATTCACTACAGCTTAACTTTTTTATTAAATTGGGGTTTTTAATAGAAATCTTTTAATCAGAAAATGTTAATAAGAACTCAATTCACCCCACTCATGAGTATTATCTCTGAACAACATTTGGTATCAGAGGTTAGTAGGTAAAAGTTTTTCAAAACACTCTGTTTGTGAAAAGATTTCAACTGTGATTTTAGTTGTGTCTTAAAGATCTCAAAATTTCTTTTAATTCTAATTTTTTTTATCTTCTTAAAATGTAGTTACCATGGATAATAAATTAGAAGGTGAAGATACCAACTGGCCACCATTTTTTAATGGTGCTAATTATTCCCAATGGAAAATAAAAATGAAAATCCATTTAGAAATTGTGGGATTTGACATTTGGACTGCTATAGAGTCTGAGTATGAGATTCCAAAGACTGCTAGAACTATTTGGGATGATTCTGAAAAATCTGATTACAATAATAATTGTAAAACGATGAATTCTCCTTACTACTCTCTAGGATATGAAGAGTTTAACAAAATTTCTGGTTTTAAAACAGCATATGAAATCTGGGATACTTTGGTTGTTTCACATAAAGGAACAACCAATGTGAAAGAGTGGAGATTAAACACATACACTATTAAATATGCTAATTCTAAAATGAGGTCTGATGAACCTATTTTTGACATGGTTCTTAGGTTCAATGAAATTGTTAACACCATGAGCTCGTTGGGAAAAGTTGTTCCAGTAAAGGAGAAAATAATGAGAATACTTAGATTTCTGGCATAAAGATGGAGAGGCATATCAGTTTCAATAATAGAACCATGTGATAAAAGTTCACTACCTATTAAATAGTAGATTGGTAAGTTGATGATATATGAATAAGAGTTAAAGGTATACAAATAGGATGATGATGAACATAAGAATAAGTCAGTGGAATTTATGTCTATTGCCTCAAAGACCAAGGACAAGGGGAAAGTTCACATACCTGTCGAAAGCTCAACAAGTGAAGGTTCAGATTTAGATAGTGATGAATAGATGGCTCATATAGCCAGAAGATTCAAGAAATTCTGTATGAAGAATAAATTATTTAGAAAATAAAATTTTAATGGTAAGTATGACCAACAAGGTAATTAGAAGAGAGATTGGAATAAATCTGATAAAGATGATGAGATAGCCTATTATGAATATAAAAGGAAAGGACATGTTAAGGTTGGGTATCCAAAATTGATGTTTAAAAATAAATATAATTATAGAGAAAAAAATATATGAATGTTATGAAATCTATATGGAGTGATTCTGAAGACATCTCAAGTGGATCTGAGGCTTCTGATTCTAAAGAAAAGAATCATTCCATCATGTGTTTCATGACTGAAACATATATGGTAACACTTAATTCCCCTATGCACAATGATTATTATTTGGGGAATGAATGTGATTAAAAAAATGATAATAATATGTCTAATGCTGAATTATTTGAATATTTTAATATGTTAAAATATACTTGTAATGAGCTGAAAGATAAGTACAAATAATTAAAGGAACAGTATGCCTTGACTAGTACTGTTAAATATGATCTCAGTATAGAAAATGAAATGAATGTTCAACTGTTAAAGGAGAATACTGAACTTAAATTGTCCAATGGGAAACATATGAAAGACTTAGAGAAATTCACAAATGGAAAGAATACTCTTACTCATATTCCTAGAAAGCAATTTGCACCAAATTATACTACTGGTTTATGATACCAACCTGGACATAGAAATATTGTTATGAATAAATTCATTCCATAATCTAGATAGTATTCTTCTAGTTCATGTTCTGGTAATTCTTATTCTTCATTGGGATATTAAAATTCTTATAGACCAAACACTTTTTATTTATCAAAATCCTTTGAAGCTATTAAAAATACAAAACATGTTAGGAAAATTTGGGTGCCTAAAGTTTCACTTGTTAACCCGTTTGGACCCAAGAAAATATGGGTACCAAAATTATCTTCTATCTAAATCAATTTTGTAGGAAACTTTCTTGAAAACTTCCTATAGGAAGATATGGTACATGGATAGTGTATGTTCAAGGCATATGATAGTAGAAAAATCATGCTTTAAGAGCTTAATCAAGGTTGAAGGAGGACATTTCACCTTTGGGGATAACTCAAAAGGAAAAATCATCAGCTTAGGCCAGATTGGTTACAATGATTCAATTTTAATTTCTAAAGTATTATTTTTTTATGGATTTAATTACAATATGTTATGTATTTATTAGTTGTGAGATGATGGATTCAATTCGAAACTTAAAAATGATGCTTTCAATATATTTGATTTTAAAAATATTTTGGTATTTACTACTTTATGATATGAAAATGTAAATTATTTAGATCTAAACTATTTATCGAAAAAAATGTTGCCAGTTCAACTTATTTTCATAATGAATCTTTGATATGGCACATACTATTAGGACACTACAATGTTCATTCACTTTGGAAACTGACTAGTAAATGTTTAGTTAGAGACCTACCCAAACAAAAATTCATAACTGACAATGTTTGTAATCCAGCTCAAAAGGGAAAGCAACATAATGTTACTTTCAAATTAAAGAAATAAGTTTCAACTTCTCAACCTCTTCAGTTAGTTCACATGGATTTGTATGGACCATCTATAATTGCTAGTTTAAATGGGAAGCACTATGTCTATGTTCTAGTAGATGACTTTTCTAGATATACTAGGGTATACTTTCTTGCTCAAAAAAGTGAAGCTCGTTCCTATTTCATTAAATACTCCAAGTCTGTAGGGAACCTTAGTGGACATAAGATTAAGACCCTGAGAAGTGACCACGGTCATGAGTTTGAAAATCATGACATTGAAACCTATTTCTCACACAATGGATAGAGTCACAATTTCTCTTCTCCTAGGACAACTCAAAAGAATGGTGTAGTAGAAAGAATGAATAGAACCCTTCGAGAAATTGCAAGAACTATGATCAATGATTATGCCTTACCTGTTTACTTCTGAGAAGAAGCTATAAATACAGCTTGTTAAATTATAAATAGAGTCTTGATTAGACCAATTATCAAAAGAACCCCTTATGAGCTATGGAATAATAAGAATCCTAAAGTTTGTTACTTTATAGTTTTTGGTTGAAAAGTCATTATTATCAATACTAAATATAATATTGATAAGTTTGCATCCAAAATTGATAAAAGAATCTTCTTAGGTTACTCTATAACTAGTAAATCCTATAGGGTCTTAACAAAAGAACCAATTTTGTGGAAGAATCAGTACATGTCAAATTTTATGAAACTAATCAGTATAAACCAAAGTCTTCACCTGAAAATCATGAAGAATACTTGTCCATTCTGGACATTAATGATAGAAACTATGAACCAACTATAAAAACAAGTAATTCTAGAAAGTTTCCTGAACCTGTTTATGTTAAAACTGAATCTACAGAAGAACATGAACTCACTAGTCCTATCTTGACAATACCAACTTTGAATCTAAAGAACCATTATTTATATGTTGTTGTTGGATATTTAGATAGAGGAACTCAGACTAGGGATTCTTTAAGAAATAAGGTTGAACATCAAGTCTTTCTTTCACAGTCAGAACATAAAAATATCAATGATGATATTAATGAAGAATTTTGGGTAATGGCTATGCAAGTAGAATTAAATCAATTTGAAAGAAACAATTTCTATGAATTAGTTGAAAGACCAAAGAACACCATGACCATAGGCACTACATGGATTTTTAGAAATAAAGTTTATGAGTCTAGAAATATAGTTAGAAACGTAGCTAGGTTGGTTTCACAAGGATATATCAATAAGAAGGAATAGACTACGTGGAAACACCTTTTCACCTATAGCTAGGTTAGAAGCTATTATAATTATACATGCTTATGCTGCTCATCTGAATTTCTTGTTATATGAAATGGATGTTAAAAGTAATTTTCAAAATGGTTGTATAATTGAAGATGTTTTTGTTGAACAACCACCTAGATTTACTAACCCTCATTTTCCAAATCATGTTTTTAAGCATTCTAAAGCATTATATTGTTTAAAATAAGCTCCATGAGCTTGGTATGATAGAATTAGTAATTTCCTTATTTAAAAAGGTTTTATTAAATGGATTTCTAATCCAACTCTTTTTATCAAAAGGATTTCCAAAGATGTTTTGATTGTACAAATCAATGTTGATGATATTATTTTCATGTCTTTTAAAAATGCTTTATGTATTGCTTTTTCAAAGAGTATGAAAAGTGAATTTGAAATGAGTTTAATGGGAGAACTCGAATATTTTCATAGATTTCATGTTTTTCAAAATGAAAATGGTATTATTTTAAATCAAATAAAATATACAGAGGATCGTTTAAATTGTTTTTGTTTGGATAATAATAAGGAAAGTGATACACCTATTAGTACCACTTGTAAATTAGATGTTGATAAACCTGGGAAACCAATGGATCAAACCATTTATAGAGGAATGATTGTGAGTTTACATTATATTACTGCAAGTCAACTGGATATTATATTTAGTGTGTGTATGTGTGCATGATTTCAAGCTAATCCAAAAGAGTCAAACTTGCTTGCTATTAAAAGGATTTTCAAATATCTTAAACATTCTACTAATTTAGGATTGTTGTATCCAAAACGAAAATCTTATGATTTAAATAGTTATTTAGATGTTGACTTTTCTGGTTACAAGATAGATAAGAAGAGCTCATCGGGAACATGTCATTTTCAAGTTAAGTCCTTAGTATCTTGGTGTAGTAAGAAGCATAAGTTTGTTTCATTGTATACTGCTGAAGCAGAGTACAAAGCTACTAGTAATCATTGTGCACAAATTCTACGGATGTAACATACTTTATTGGACTATGGATATCTATTTAGGCATGTATCTATAAGCTGTGATAACACAAGTGAGATCAATATCTCTAATAATCATATATCTCACACTATAACTTACCACATTGATGTAAGAATCACTTTTTGAGGGATCATTATCGAAAGGGTGACATTACTCTTGAATTTATAGGCATTGAAAATCAATTATCTGACTTATTCACCAAGACTTTAAGTTCAGAAAGGTTAAGTTACATTAGAAATGAGTAAGGGATGATAAACTGTGCAGAAACCTCACCGTTAGTGAAACATCACCGATAGAGAAACCTCACCGATAGATAAACCTCACCATTAGTGAAACCTCACTGATAGAGAAACCTCACTAATAGATAAACCTCACCATTATAGAAACCTCACTGATTGATAAACCTCACCATTAGAGAAACATCACTGATAGATAAACCTCACCGATAGTGAAACTCCACCAATAGTGAAACCTCACCGATAGTGAAACCTCAATGATAGATAAACCTCACTGTTATCGAAACCTCACCATTAGAGAGACCTCACCATTAAGATTATCACTAGTAGTTTTCACTGATATGCTTGGCACTATCTGGATTTCGTTTTTTTAATGGAAACCTTTATTATTTTTATGTATTTCTTTTTATTATATCTAAATTCCTAAATGATTAAAATTAATTCTAAGTCACGTTTCAATTAACTGAGAACTCTCTACACATCAAACCTTAATTCTTGAACTCCCACATTTCGTGTGATCCCTATGTTCGTCAATTAGGAAATGGAAAGTGTAAAAAGGCTGGCAGTCAGAGATGAAGGTGATGCGCTGAGTGAAAATAATAAGAAAGAAGGATCTGAAGGCAATGGTAGTGGAATAAGTTGTAATAAGAGTGCAGTGAACCCTCACATACTAAATAGAAATATCGCAATCGATAAAGTACTATGTGCAGAATGGCTCCTACCTAGAAAATCATTGATTCTAAGTATATTGGAGGAATAAGGGTAACTCGAATGTTTTTTGAATAAAAATGGTCCTTTTATCCGAAACTGGTAAATGAATTCTATAAGTTTCTTTATTTTGAGAAATCAGAAGGTGAGAACATAATGGTATCTGTAGTGAATTCCAAGATAATATCATTTTCTTCCATTGAATGGAATGAGTTTTTGAAAATTCTACACAGGGGTGATTTAAGATATTTCTCAATGTCAGTACCTCCCACTAGTGACATTATTTAGTATGAAACTACTTTGGAAGAGCTCACTGGAGATGGCACACCAAGAAAAGTAGTTGGTACCGAAATGGATGGAGAAAATAGGTTATTGTTCAAATTTGTCCAGCATGTTTTAAGTCCAAGAAGAGGGGATTTTGCAAACCTCAGATTCCAAGATATATTATTCTTATATCTACTAAGTAATAGTGTCAATGTAAATTTGGGTTGGCTTTTGATGATTCAAATCAAAGATATGACTAGGAAAAAAACAAAAAACAAATTCTCTTTTCTTTGTAAAGATAATTTCTTTGATGATCAAGGTAAAAGGAGTGGATGAGTCTCAGGATGAGACAGTGGTTATAAGAGACAACTTTTGTGTTACAATAATTGTTTATATGTACATCAATATTCGCTGGAACCCAAGGAAAATGGAATGGGTAAATGAAGGTGAGAAATATTATGATAAATTTAACCTTGTTGAACATCCCAATCGGCCAAGATATAGGAGAGATCAAGGTATAGGACTTGATGAGGAAGAACATTAATACAGTGATGATGATGCTGAGGAGGATTTATCTACAGAAGATGAAGGGGATCCTGATTTTCCTCCAAGACTAGCTTCTGAAAAGGTATCATATGGAAAGGAAAGTCCACTTGTGAAGGAAGAAGTTCAAGGAGAAACTGTTGAAGAAATATCTGTAAATGTGGAAGACCTTCCTAGATCAGATCATAAATAAACTTCTCTAGATTCTAGTAGTATTGATAATGAATAGGATGATGTATCTAAAAATGGATGTACCTATTTGAGCCTTAGTCCTCTGATAGAGAGCTCTATTCTGTCTGTTGAGGAGGTTGTTGAAGTGGAAAGACCAGTACCTATTGCTAACATTCCCTATCTTGTGCCACCTGGCTTGGATATAAATATGGTTGTAGATGACTCATATGAGGAGGATATGGTTGCATCTGCTGCTGAAGAAGAAGAATCTCAGGTTGATGGGGAGAAACTTGTAAGAATAGGATCAATTTCTGTGACCTATAAAGTGGAAGATTGGTCCGAGGATCCAGGATTTTCTGTATTGGGACTACACGATCCTGATTCTGATGATATGGCACCCATTAGAAGGCATCTTGGGTCTTATGATATGTTCTCAGAGGAAGTTACTTCTCAACCAGTAGCTCCTCTGGCGCTGCCTGAAGTAATTGTGAGAAAAGGAGATCATGAGGCTCTGAAATATGATTTAAAAACCTGTTTTGTTGAAGATATAAATAAGATGGAGAGTTCTTTGGTATCTTCTCTGAGATGTGTTTTGTCATGTTCTATGAAAGAAGTGATGGATGGAGTGAAAGTGTGTAAAAATCAGTTTAAGAGATTGGTAGAGGCTGTTCATACTCTGAAGCAATCAGTTGCTTCATTCGATTCCCTCGTGAGTTCTAAATCTCATATTGATACTCACATCAACTACATTCTAAGTGTGGTGAAATAGTTTGTGGATGTGTTTAAAGATTTTAAGAAGACTGTAAAAATGCATGTCAGTACTCAAGATTTTTTTGTGAAAAAAATGGATAAGTAATTTTTACTCAATCTTTAAAAGAAACAACATATTTTAATGTAGAACCTCTTGGTGCATCCAAAGATTTAGTGGATGTTGAACAGTTTAGAACTATAATTAAAGAAGAAATTCTCCAAGTTAGTGCTAGTAGCTCATCTGAATCTCAGGTGATTACTACCATAAGGGATATTAGAAAGATGATTCTGGACTATATGATAGATGCTACTGCAGCCTTAAAGGAAATCAAACACAAAATTTATTATTATTTTCAGAGAGTGTACCCCAAGCATCAACTAACCAATAATTTGAAGATACAATTATGTAATCTGAAACTTCCCGAAGTCTCTCAAGCCTTCAAAGAAAAAGTTAGTATGCTCAGGGAGTAGACTCCTACCTTGGACAAGTATATAGAGAACAAGGATTATTTTATCTGTACTACGGAGAGAAGAGGAGGAATCATCATTGATTTTAGGAACCTTTTACTGCCCTTTCTTCACGTGGATAGTACACCTATTATTGAACCTCCAACCCCACTTTCCTCTGGTCAGTCTACTTCCACACCTCAGTTGACTCTAGCTCAAGCTATCTGAAGTCTTACTCCTATCATCCCACAACGAAGTAACCATTACAGGCCAGACAATGTTTCAGTAGCTCAACCACCTTTGATCATCCCTGGTGTTCCCAAGCCTTCACTTATGTCTTCCAAGACTGAATATTCTTCTGATCCCAATCTAAAATCCTAATTACCTATTGAGGAGGTGGATTTATTAGTGGATAGTACATTGTATAGGGATCACTTGTATTCTTTTTGTATCATTTCTTTATTTCTATGTATCTTTGCATGAATTAATACTTACATGATCTCATTCCCATTTACTTTATGTAGTCTCTCTGATCAATTATTATTTACTTCTTCTTTTTTTAATCACAAATGGGAGGAATAATGATATAGAGATGTGTGGGGGAAAATAATTTGGCTACGGATAGGGAAAATGAGTCTCAAATATATAATATGAGTCTCGGTTATATAATGAGTATATTTTTTTATATAATTCTACCTCAGATACATTTAAATTTTGTTCCATATTCTCTGTTTCATTTAAAATATTTAATTTATGGTTACAAGGAATACTATTTTGACATCACTTAAAAATATCATTGTACACATTGAGAAGTGATCACAAATTTATTTTATACTGATACATTAATGATTATTCTAGATTATAATGACATTATCTTTTATTATCAAAAAGGGGGAGATTGTTGGGCTCACATATTTTGATAATCTCAATTATGATTAGATATTGTTTGATCATCCCAAATATGTTCTATCTATATATTAATTATAATTTTATATTTTGACATCATGCTATTGAGTTAATATGAATATCAAAATGATCATATCATATCATTGAAATGTGTTAATCAATGTTTATTTATGATTATAAATGTTTAACGATGATTAATCTTAATAATAACTAAATTTGGAAATAAAATGCATAGAACGGATACTTTATATGAATTTGAGTTTTAGGGTCACTGGTACAGACAGAGCCACCAATACATAGTCTACCGCTATACAAGCTACAGATAGAGGAAATAATGAAGCTACTGATAGATTACGCTACTCATACAGAGAGTAACAGCTACCAATTCAAGGAACTACCACTACACATGTAGCTACTAATACATGATCTAAAACTACAAGAGTTAATATTACAAAGATCTACTGACAGATGGAGCTACCGATAGAAGGAGCCATCGCTACACAAGCATCTACTGATGCAAGACCTACGATTACAAATCCACCGCTACAAGTTCACTTAAACAAAGAGATACCGATGAAAACCAGTAACTATTTCTATAAATTCTATCTCTATTTATCTATTATAAATGGTCATATTTGGTTCTTTTAATGAAATTTAAATTAATTAATTATTCTTGTGGGATGTCAAGAAACTTTACCTCATACCTGCATAAGTAATCATGCATTATGTCGAAAATTAATTAATTATGTTTCTTGGATGTCAGGGAACCATACCTCATACCTACAGAAGTAATTATTCCTTATATTGAACCACCGCATGAGCTATAAAAGGAAGATCAAAGTTGCACATAAGATATATATATATATATATATAGTATGTACACGGAGGATGCATTGGAGTAAAATTAATAGATACACAAGAGCTTCAAAGAAGACATTCAATGAAAGTTGAAGGACATTGCTCTGCTATAATGACTGCAGCAATATCAAGAAAAACACTCATACTTGGAAGTCAAGAAATAGAACCAAGATACTCTATTTTCCAGAAAAATTCTAGAGAAGGAATCAAAATAACATCTTCTCAATATAAAATGAGTCCAGTGATGCATTTCCATCACCTAGAGATTTCCAAACTCATCTCAATATTATTAGCAATACTGTGATTTGTTTATTTACATTTCGAGTAATGTGTGTACTTCTGTTTATCTTAAACACACAATTTCTCTTAATCATAACCAGAGGATATCTAAAATCATCACTCAAATATACTAAACCTTCTATGTATCCCATTGTGAATTGTGGTTGTTGGAATCACCTGTTTTGATAATCCCAAATCATGCTTAAACATTGATTATGATGTATTAAAACCCTTGAATTAATCTTATTATTCTATTCTTAAACGTATTTTATTCTAAAGAGTTCATATTCTTACTCTCATAACATTACTGTAACAGCTTACAGTAGTGTTTACATAAGTTTGGTATTGTTATCTACCAGTCAGAGTTTTCTTCTCAAAGTCACAGTTACAGCTAACTGTCACCTTAAGTTACTGTTGCAATAAGTTCACAGTTACAAGGTTACAGTCGAAGACTAATAAAAGCTTACAGTTACGAGTCTACTGCTATCTATTGTCAAAGCTCACAGACGAAGGTCACAGATACAAGACTTCTGTTCAAAGTTTTCTCTGCTCAAGTTCACAGTCGAACAAGTCTACAGTTGGATCAAGTTCACAGTCGAACAAGTCTACAGTTGGATCAAGTTCACAGTCGAACAAGCCTACAGTCATAAGTCTATAGTCAAGGTTACAGTTAGACAGCTTCTGTCGACTAAGTCTACTGGTGATCGAGGTCTACAGTTGACGAAAGTTACAGTTCTACAAATTTGATGTTACAAGTCTACAGTTAAAGTGGCTACAGTTACATGGAGTAAAAGCTACCATTGCAAGCCTACAGACAGCAAGCCTTTGTTGAAGTCAGCAGTCAGAAGGAAGTCCACAGTTGGAAGACCACAGTTGGAAGACCACAGTTGAAGTCCACAGTGACATACATTCTCGACCAGTCTATTATTATTATATTTCTACTTTTTTCTTTACCAATTTGATTAATACTAATCTAACGGTCATGTCTAGACAAATGAATACATCTAACATTATTTATTTATATTTGAAGACATATCAAGAAATAATACAATGTACGAGGAAGATTGCACGTGCAACTCCAGACTATTTATCTTGTCGGCCTCGGGTGAACAAAAAGGAATATATGGAGGAGTATAAAAAGAAGAGAGAAGCATTCAAGGCAATCAATGGATGAATGAAACAGTTACACAGAGTCTAACATATACAACTGAGAAAGAGATACGCATATACACGAAATGGAATAACTCTCAAGCATTCATTCTGAAGAACAAAGGAGTCTCAAGTGAACCGACTGAAAGAACCGTCTTCTAAAAGCCATGCCGTGAAGCACTCAAACTCAAAGAAGCTGATCACTTGAATATCTGGAAGTCTGAAATAGCGACACTCTGTTTTAGTGTCAACTTACAGAAAAAGGACCAAATCTTCAAGTCACTCATTCCTACGAGTCCAGAGCTGCACTGAAAATCTCTAGAGCCATTTCTAAACTCTACAACTCTGCTCTGTGATTTATTTATTCTGCATTTTGAGCAGTGTGTGTTATCTGCTGTATTAAACACACACACTGACTCCTGTACTTTCACTGGAGGATCTGTAAATCCTCAGCAAACCCTTTTACACTTCACTTCCCACTGTGGATAGTGGTAGAGGTCTTGTGACCTGGACAGCTTGCTGCTGTTGTTTGTTTTCCCACGAAGAACTGTGGTAGAGGTCTTGTAACCTGGACAGTGTGTTCACTGTTGTTAACCCCGATCCAGGGTGTGGATCATTTTATATAAACTTTTGAGAGGACTAAGTCTCGGCTTGAGACTGAACCTCTTGGTTAATTCTCTGTGTTTATAGTTATACTCTATATCCATACTATACATATTTATTTCATATTCCGCTGCTATTACTTTGAAATATAATCTATCTTCAAAGCTACTTTAATAATTAAATTCGCAAGTGTTTATATTTGTTATAAATTAGTAAGTTAGTTTCAAAAGTTAATTTAATCATAAGATTAAGTCAACTGAGAATTAATCAATCTTTGAGAAACTAATTGAACCTTTATAATCTATATAAATTCACTACAGTTTAATTTGTTTTTGAAATTGGGGGATTTTAATAGAAATTGTTTTTAACAGAAATTTTAATTGGGACTCAATTCACCCCCCTCTTGAGTGTCCACTCCGACCAACATTTGGTATCAGAGGTTGTGTTTATCTCTGTTATACTTGCTCAAAGTTTTATTTTAACTCTCTGTTTTTAAACTGTGATTGTAGTTTTATCTAAAAGATCTTAAATTTCTGTTAGTTCTAAATATTATCTCTTTAAAACATTTTCTAGAATTTCATTATGGATAATAGACTAGAAGGTGCTGCTACTAACAGGCCACCCTTCTTTAATGGTGTGAATTATGCCCAATGGAAGCTCAAAATGAAAATTCATTTGGAAAGTATGGGTTTCGATATTTGGACTGCTATAGAGTCTCAATAGAAGATTTCAGAAACTGAAAGAATAACTTGGGATGAACCTACTAAAGTAGCTTACAATAATAATTGTAAGGCTGTGAATGCTCTCTACTGTGCTCTAGGAGATGAGGAATTCAATAGAATTTCTGCATGTAAAACTTCTTTTGAAATCTGGGACACCTTAGCTGTTTCTCATGAAGGAACAACTAATGTCAAGGAAATGCGGTTAAACACTTATACTATCAAATATGATAACTTTAAGATGAAAGATGATGAACCTATTTCTGATATGTATCTCAGGTTTAATGAGATAGTCAACACAATGAGCTCACTCGGAAAGATTGTTCCAGCAAAGGAGCAAATCATGAGATTATTGAGATGTCTGCCTGACAGATGGAGAGGCACATCCGTTTCAATTAGAGAATCCTGTGATATTGGAACTTTGCCTGTCAAGGAGTTAATTGGTAAGCTGATGATGTACGAAGAAGAGCTAAAGGTGAATAAAGAGGAAGATGAGGAACCAAAACGAAAATCTGTAGATTTTAAGTCTACTGCATCAAAGAGCAAAGACAAGGAGAAAGTGCATATACCAACTGAAAGCTCATCTAGTGAAGACTTAGATTCTGACAGTGATGCCGAGATGGCACAAATAGCAAGGAGATTCAAGAAGTTCTATAGGAAGAAGAAGTTCTTAAGAAAACCAAACTACAAGGGTAAGTATGATAGACAAGGTAAGTGGAAGAAAGATTGGAAGAAAACTGATAAAGAAGAAGACATAGTTTTCTATGAATGTAAAAGGAAAGGACACATCAAAGCTGACTGTCCTAAGTTAAAATTCAAGAAGAAATATGAGTACAAGGACAAGAATTATAGGAAAGCTATGAAGGCCACCTGGAGTGCTTCAGAAGACAGCACAAGTGAATCAGAATCCAGTGATTCTGAAAGAAATTGTGCTAATATGTGTTTCATGACAAACACATCTGAGGTAACCTTAGACACTCCCACATTAAACTCTTATTATTCTGAAGGTGAAGCAGAATCTGGTTCTGATTCTGAAAATATGTCTAAAGATGAATTGATTGAATACTGTAATATGCTGGAAGAAACGTGTAATGAACTAAAGGATAAATATAAGTCTTTAAAGAAACAGCATGCTCTTACTGCAAGTGTCAAGTATGCACTTGATGTAGAAAAAGAGAAAAATGTTCAATTATTAAAGGAGAATACAGAACTGAAACTATCTAATGAACAACTTAGAAAGGACTTAGAAACATTCACAAATGGAAAAGATACTCTAACCCAACTGCTAGGAAACCAAGTTGCACCTAAGTATGCTACTGGCTTGGGATACCAACCTGGACAAAGACAGTTTACTAAAACCCGATTTATTTCCAAGTCTGGAAAAAATCCTGCTAGTTCCAGTTTTGGAAATTCGTATGCCTCAACTGGTTATTTAAATAGTTGTCGATCAAGTAAAGTATATCTCTCTAAATCTGTTGCATATATTAATTGTATGGGACCCATAAAACAAATCTGGGTACCTAAATCCTTGATTGCTAACATATCTGGACCCAAGAAAATCTGGGTACCAAAGTCATTTCCTGTCTAATCTGTTTTGTAGGAAATCTGTTTGAAAAGCAATTACAAGAAGGTATGGTACTTAGACAGTGGATGTTCAAGACACATGTTTGGGACTATTCGTGCTTCAAAAGCTTAATAAAGGTTGATGGAGGATATGTCACGTTTGGTGATAACTCAAAAGGAAAAATCATCGGCTTAGGCCAGATTGGTAACACTGACTCAGTATTAATTTCCAAAGTTTTATTTGTTGATGGACTTAAGTACAAACTACTTAACATTTCTCAATTGTGTGATGATGGTTTTAATGTCAAGTTTGAAAACAATTCTTGTGATGTTTATAATTCCAAAAATGCTTTAATATTTTCTGCCTTAAGAAATGAAAATGTTTATGCTGTTGACTTAAACACTTTAGCTAAACATAACATTACTTGCTTAAATGCTTTTCATAAAGAGTCTTGGCTGTGGCATAGGAGATTAGGACACTGCAACATTCACTCACTTAGAAAACTCTCTAAGAAACACCTAGTTAGAGACCTACCTAAGCTTGAATTCCCAAATGACAAAGTGTGTAATCCCTGTCAAAAAGGGAAAACAACACAAAGTTTCTTTTAAACCAAAGAAAGAAGTTTCAACTTCTCAACCACTTGAACTGGTTCACATGGATTTGTTTGGACCATCAAGAATTTCAAGTCTAAATGGGAAGCACTATGTTTATGTTCTTGTAGATGACTTTTCTAGATATACATGGGTATACTTTCTAGCTCACAAAAGTGAAGCCTGCTCTTCCTTTGTTAAATATTCTAAGTCTGTAGAAAATCTTAGTGGACTTAAGATTAAGACCTTGAGGAGTGATCATGGCCGTGAGTTTGAGAATCAAGAATTTGAATCTTACTGCTCACACAATGGCTATGCTCACAATTTTTCTGCTCCTAGGACACCTCAACAGAATGGTGTAGTGGAAAGAAGAAACCGAACCCTGCAAGAAATTGCAAGGACTATGCTCAATGAATATGACCTGCCTATTTACTTTTGGGCTGAAGCTGTAAATACAGCCTGCTATGTTATTAATAGATTCTTGATTAGACCGGTTCTTAAGAAAACCCCTTATGAGTTGTGGAATAATAGGAAGCCTAAGGTTAATTACTTTAGAGTTTTTGGTTGCAAAGTCTTTATTCTGAATACCAAAGATAATCTTGATAAATTTTCTCCAAAAAGTGATGAAGGAATTTTCCTAGGTTACTCTATGTCTAGTAAAGCCTATAGAGTGTTCAATAAGAAAACCAAATGTGTGGAAGAATCTGTTCACATCAAGTTTGATGAGACTGATCCACATGAGTCTAAAACTTCTCTTGAAGATGTTGAAGAAGACTTATCTGTTCTGGACCTAAATGACAAATCTAAAGAACCTGCAATAAAAACATCCAGTTCTGGACTTTTTCCAGAATCTTCCTCTGTGGAACCCGAACTTATAAATGAACCTGAAATCTCTAGTTCAACCCTTACCAAATCAACTAGGATTCTAAAGAATCATCCTTTAGATGCTGTTGTTGGTAATCTTGATAAAGGAACACAAACTAGAGCTTCTCTAAGAAATCAGGTTGAACATCAAGCTTTTCTTTCACAGCTTGAACCCAAAAATGTCAATGATGCTATCAGTGATGAATTCTGGGTAATGGCTATGCAAGAAGAACTAAATCAGTTTGAAAGAAACAAAGTTTGGGAATTAGTGGAAAGACCTAAAGACACTCTTACCATAGGCACTAAATGGGTGTTTAGAAACAAAGTTGATGAGTTTGGTAATATAATCAGAAACAAAGCTAGGCTAGTTGCACAAGGGTATAGTCAGGAAGAAGGAATAGACTATGAGGAAACCTTTGCACCCGTGGCTAGACTAGAGGCCATTAGGATATTACTTGCTTATGCTGCTCATCTGAATTTCAAACTATATCAAATGGATGTTAAAAGTGCTTTTCTAAATGGATATATAATTGAGGATGTATTTGTGGAACAACCTCCTGGTTTTACAAATCCCAATTTTTCTAATCATGTTTTTAAACTATCTAAAGCTTTATATGGTTTAAAGCAAGCTCCAAGAGCTTGGTATGATAGGCTCATCTCTTTTCTTATTTCGAAAGGATTTACTAAAGGGATAGCTGATCCTACTCTTTTTATTAAATGGATTTCTAAAGATGTCTTAATAGTACAAATCTATGTGGATGATATTATTTTTGGATCTTCTAAAAATTCATTATGTGTTGATTTTTCAAAAATAATGCAAAATGAGTTTGAAATGAGTTTAATGGGAGAACTCAAATTTTTCCTTGGATTTCAGATCTTTCAAAATAAAAATGGTATTATTTTGAACCAAAGTAAATATATTAAAGATCTTCTAAAACGTTTTTCTTTGGATGGCACCAAAGGCAGTGACACACCTATGAGCACCACTTGCAAGTTGGACAGTGATGAAACTGGTGAACCAGTGGATCATACCAATTATAGAGGTATGATAGGTAGTCTACTGTACCTTACTGCCAGTAGACCTGACATCATGTTCAGTGTATGCATGTGTGCTCGGTTTCAAGCCAATCCAAAAGAGTCTCATTTGACTGCTGTTAAAAGGATTTTCAAATATCTAAAACATACTCCCAATTTGGGATTATTTTATCCAAAAGGACAATAATTTGATTTATTAAGTTATTCTGATGCTGATTTTGCTGGCTGCAAATTAGATAGAAAGATCACGTCTGGAACATGTCACATTTTAGGCAAGTCACTAGTATCTTGGTGTAGTAAGAAGCAGAATTCTGTTGCATTGTCTACTGCCGAAGCTGAGTATATAGCTGCTGGTAGCTGTTGTGCACAAATCTTGTAGATGAAACACACTTTACTAGACTATGGATATCAATTCAAACATGTCTCTATAAGGTGTGACAATACAAGTGCTATTAACATTTCTAAAAATCCAGTATCTCATGCTAGGACAAAACATATTGATGTGAGACATCACTTTCTGAGGGATCATTATCAAAAAGGTGATATCACTCTTGAGTTCATTGGCACTGAACATCAGTTAGCTGATATTTTTACAAAGCCTTTGAATTCTGAGAGATTATGTTACATCAAACATGAGTTAGGTATGATTAATTATAGCACAGTTGAAACCTCACAGTTGAAACCTCACAGTTGAAACCTCACAGTTGAAACCTCACAGTTGAAACCTCACAGTTGAAACCTCACAGTTGAAACCTCACAGTTGAAACCTCACAGTTGAAACCTCACAGTTGAAACCTCACAGTTAGACCTCACCGGTGTACCTCACTGTTACATCTCTCTGTAGGCTGTTTCGCTGTTTAATCTTATTTTATTTTTGCGGGAATTCGAACCGTTTCTTTTCTTTATACTTTTATTTCTAAATACCTAAATGATAAAATTGAGAACATCGAACATATCTCAATCCACTAATCTCGACCCTTGCTCTCTCAAGTCCTAAACCCTAAACCTTCAACCGAACCTCGAAACCTCATTCAGTTCCAATGGCCAGAACAAAGCGACCCCCGACTGTCAACGAAGATGCACCAATGCCAAAGAGGACTCAAGTCGAATCCAGTGGCACCGGGAACGCCTCGATAAGACCTGTTAATCCACATCTGACTAAGAGAGAAATAGTTGCTGAGAAGGAGCTAAGTGAAGAGTGGATTTTATCGAGCAGATCATTAGTGCTGGCAGTGCTTAATGAGCAAGGATGGACCGAATGCTTCGCAAACAATAATGGACCGTACTACCCGAAGCTGGTGAAGGAATTCTATGAATATCTACAGTTCGAGGAAGAGGATGATCAGCATAGACTGGTATCCAGAGTAAACGGTAATGAAGTCAGTTTTTCATCAGTTGAATGGGCTGCATGTTTAAGAGTTCCTCATGAGGGTATTTACAACTACTATTCTGGAGCGGCTCCTCCAAATAGTAGAATCTTTGATCATGAGACGGCTCTGGAAGAATTGATAGGTAATGGCACAATAAGGAAGATTATTGCTGCTGAAATGTGTGGAGAGGACAGGCTTCTGTTTAAGTTTATTCAGCATGTACTGAGTCCTAGAAGAGGAGATTTTGCAACTCTGAAGCACCAGGATATTTACTTGATGTACTTATTAAAACATGGAAGGAAGGTCAACCTTTGTAGGTTGCTGATGGCTCAGATGGAGGACATGATAAAGGAAAGCTCAAAATCAAGTGCCTTGTTTCATGCTAAACTCATTTCGGTTATGTTGAAAGTGAAAGGTGCAGCTGGAAGTCAGGAAGAGTTGATAGTGGCAAAGAACAGTGTATGTATCTCGAAAGTAATCTGCAAATTCATGAAGATCAGTTGGAATACCTGGAAGAAATCATGGGTGAATGATGAGGAGAGAATCTATGAGAAATTTAGCCCTTCTACTCATCCCTCTAGACCGAGAGATAGGAGAGATCCAGGCTTAAAGCCTGATGAGCCTGAACCTGTATACTCAGATGATGAACAGACTGCAGTAGTTGGTGACTCTGCAAGAGAGAACACCCCAATTGATGAAGGGAGTGATCCTGATACTACTCACAGTCCTGTCAGGACAGTGACGTTTGGAGCAGCAAGCCCTCCAAAAGAACTACCTAGTAGAGAACCTGTTCTAAGAGACAGTGAGACTGAGTCTACAGAAGAAGAAGAAGAAGAATCTCAATATTTTGTCAAGGACACCTCTGATGAGGATGATACAGTCGAAGCAGAAGAGGCTGGAGATTTAAATGAAAATCAAGAAACTGTTGCAGAAGAACTTAGTATGAGCCCTCTGATAGGGTATACAGACAAGTCAGTGTCTAACCAGGAAGCAGGAGTGGTCTCTACTACTGTTGTCATGGAAGTGGTTGATGACCCAACAGAGAAGGAGGCTAACCTCACTGCTAAACCTACAGAAGAAGCAAGTATGGAACCTGCTAGAGCTACAGAAGAGAACATAGAGTTACCCAGAGTTGAGCAGATAGTAGAAAGTGGTCAGGAAGGACCTCCAAGTGAGGGGGAGCGTGTTGGTTCAGTCTCTGTACTGTTTGATATAGAAGGATGGACCTCAGATCCAGGATACATGGTGTTAGGACTCAATTATGAGGATTCAGATGAGGAAAACCAACCACCAAGAAATCCAGTTATCCAACCTAACAGCTCTCCAGTGTTAGAAACTGAAAGATTGGCCACCAAGGAAGACCTTGAATCCTTAAAGAATGAAATGAAGGAGACCATCAGACCGTCTGTTGCTGAATTGAAAACAAGTCTTTTTGATGAGCTGAAAAATGTAGAACAATCCTTAGAATTATCTCTAGGATGTGTTGTGGGAAGTCCAATCAAAGAAGTGATGGATGAAATGAAATTGTGCCACACCCAAATTGAAAGCTGGACTGGAGCAGTAGTGGCCCTCAGACAATCAGTTGCTTCTTTAACTGCCCTGAGCAGTTCTCAGACACAAGTGGCTAGTGAGATTCGATACATCAACGAAGTGGTCAAGCAGTTTGTGGAAGTATTTGAGGCTTTCAAGAAATCAGTAAAAGAACACTTTAGCAATCAGGATGCTGTCATTCAGAAAGTGATTGGAAATCTAACTCAGTCTTTCAAGGAGACAGTGGCATTCTCAGTCAATTCCCTTCCTTCATCTAGCTCTCCTGTGGACCTTGAGCAGTTTAGAAGCCTGCTCAGAGAAGAACTTACTCAGGCCCGTGCAAATGACACATCAGACCTACAGATCCTTGCTACTACAAGAGAAGTCAGTGGCTTTGTTCGTGAGCACCTGCAGGCTGCTACTGCTTCTCAGGAGGCCATCAAAAGTAAAGTGGATTATTACTTTGATCGGATTTTCACCAAGCATCAGTTGAACAATCACTTCAAGCTCATGCTAGAAACTATGAAGCTGCCTCCTGTAACTCAAGCTTTCAAAGAACAAGTTAGCAAGCTACGATAGTTGACCCCGGCTTTGGATAAATTCTTGGAAAACAAAGATGACTTCTTATCTGCCATGGACAGAGGAGGAAACATCATCATGGATTTCAGGAATCTGCTCCTACCTTTTCTTCATGTGGACTGCACACCTGTTATAGTTCCTCCTGCCCTACCTGTCTCTAAACCCAGTGGTTCTTCCATAATGTCTCCTGCTGATGCCCTCAGAAGCCTTAGACCACTAATCCCTCGGCAAGCTACTCACTACAGGCCTTCAGGAGCCTCTGTTGCTGCCCCTCCAGACATTCCTGCTGCCATTCCTCAGCCTGTTGATCCTTCACCTACTGCTCCATCTTCTTCCTCCAAAGGAAAAGATCCCTTACCTACAGATGAAGAGGATTGAGTCTATTTATGTTTTTTTGATAGGGATCATGTATTCACGTTTTGGGTCATGTAATGTACTCCTTATTAATACAATGTTTATTTTCTCTCACTCTGTCTTTCTTTTTGTTAATCACAAAGGGGGAGAAATAAGAAGCAATAAATAGGGAGAAATAGGGAAACCTCGGGGGAGAAATGAATCTATACAAAGAGGGAGAAATCCTTGAGGATTATACCTAATTTTTGTGCTCATATTGCTAATACTGTGTTTTGCACACTTCTATCTGATACATCTATGTTTCATTCCATACTGACATAATTTGTGATTATCAAAAAGGGGGAGATTGTTGGAATCACATGTTTTGATAATCCCAAATCATGCTTAAACATTGATTATGATGTATTAAAACCCTTGCATTAATCTTATTATTCTATGCTTAAACGTATTTTATTCTAAACAGTTCATATTCTTACTCTCATAACTTTACTGTAACAGCTTACAGTAGTGTTTACATAAGTTTGGTATTGTTAGCTACCAGTCAGAGTTTTCATCTCAAAGTCACAGTTACAGCTAACTGTCACCTTAAGTTACTGTTGCAATAAGTTCACAGTTACAAGGTTATAGTCGAAGACTAATACAAGCTTACAGTTACGAGTCTACTACTATCTATTGTCAAAGCTCACAGACGAAGGTCACAGATACAAGACTTCTGTTCAAAGTTTTCTCTGCTCAAGTTCACAGTCGAACAAGTCTACAGTTGGATCAAGTTCATAGTCGAACAAGTCTACAGTTGGATCAAGTTCACAGTCGAACAAGCCTACAGTCATAAGTCTACAGTCAAGGTTACAGTTAGACAGCTTCTGTCGACTAAGTCTACTGGTGATCGAGGTCTACAGTTGACGAAAGTTACAGTTCTACAAATTTGATGTTACAAGTCTACAGTTAAAGAGGCTACAGTTACATGGAGTAAAAGCTACCATTGCAAGCCTACAGACAGCAAGCCTTTGTTGAAGTCAGCAGTCAGAAGGAAGTCCACAGTTGGAAGACCACAGTTGGAAGACCACAGTTGAAGTCCACAGTGACATACATTCTCGACCAGTCTATTATTATTATATTTCTACTTTTTTCTTTACCAATTTGATTAATACTAATCTAACGGTCATGTCTAGACAAATGAATACATCTAACATTATTTATTTATATTTGCAGACATATCAAGAAATAATACAATGTACGAGGAAGATTGCACGTGCAACTCCAGACTATTTATCTTGTCGGCCTCGGGTGAACAAAAAGGAATATATGGAGGAGTATAAAAAGAAGAGAGAAGCATTCAAGGCAATCAATGGATGAATGAAACAGTTACACAGAGTCTAACATCTACAACTGAGAAAGAGATACGCATATACACGAAAAGGAAGAACTCTCGAGCATTCATTCTGAAGAACAAAAGAGTCTCAAGTGAACCGACTGAAAGAACCGTCTTCTAAAAGCCATGCCGTGAAGCACTCAAACTCAAAGAAGCTGATCACTTGAATATCTGGAAGTCTGAAATCGCGACACTCTGTTTTAGTGTCAACTTACAGAAAAAGGACCAAAGCTTCAAGTCACTCATTCCTACGAGTCCAGTGCTGCACTGAAAATCTCTAGATCCATTTCTAAACTCTACATCTCTGCTCTGTGATTTATTTATTCTGCATTTTGAGCAGTGTGTGTTATCTGCTGTATTAAACACACACACTGACTCCTGTACTTTCCCTGGAGGATCTGTAAATCCTCAGCAAACCCTTTTACACTTCACTTCCCACTGTGGATAGTGGTAGAGGTCTTGTGACCTGGACAGCTTGCTGCTGTTGTTTGTTTTCCCACGAAGAACTGTGGTAGAGGTCTTGTAACCTGGACAGTGTGTTCACTGTTGTTAACCCCGATCCATGGTGTGGATCATTTTATATAAACTTTTGAGAGGACTAAGTCTCGTCTTGAGACTGAACCTCTTGGTTAATTCTCTGTGTTTATAGTTATACTCCATATCCATACTATACATATTTATTTTATATTCCACTGCTATTACTTTGAAATATAATCTATCTTCAATGCTACTTTGATAATTAAATTCGCAAGTGTTTATATTTGTTATAAATCAGTAAGTTAGTTTCAAAAGTTAATTTAATCATAAGATTAAGTCAACTGAGAATTAATCAATCTTTGAGAAACTAATTGAACCTTTATAATCTATATAAATTCACTACAGTTTAATTTGTTTTTGAATTTGGGGGATTTTAATAGAAATTGTTTTTAACAGAAATTTTAATTGGGACTCAATTCACCCCCCTCTTGAGTGTCCACTCCGACCAACAGTGGTAGAGGTCAAGTGTGGACTGGATAGCCTATGTGATATTCTTATAGTGTTTCCCACGTAGAACTGTGGTAGAGGTCTTTGTACCTGGATAGTCTCAGTAATATTGTTTACCCCAATCAAGGATGTGGATCAAAGTTTTATGTAAACAATTTGAGAGGACTAAGTCTCAGGTTGAGACTGAACCTCATGGTTAAAACTATTGTGCATCTTATTTCAGTTTAAACTATTCTGCTGCTAATTACTTTGAATTTCAAATTTGTTTTAATGTAAATTTGATAGTTGAGCTAGAAAGTGTATTTAATTATTGCTTTCTAGTAAGTTATTTTCAGAAGCTAACATAATCTTCATATTAAGTTAACTGAGAAATAATCAATCTTTGAGAAACTAATTGAACACTTACAATCTTTGTAAATTCACTACACTTTGACTTGTTTATTAAATTGGGGTTTTTAATTGAAATATTTTAATCAGAAATTTTTAATTGGAACTCAATTCGCCCCCCTCTTGAGTATCCTCTCCGAACAACATATTTGAATATAGTGCACTTGTATACGAGATGCTCTCAAAGAGTCAGTTCTAGATTATAGAGGTGCAATTCTTCTATCATTTCATATTGATTCACCCGATTTTTTTATACATTTATACATACATTATTGAAAATAAGTACAAGTTTTTAGCAATTACCTACTTCTTAGTGGAAAATTACATTGATTTGAGGTTATTTTGTTCATTTTTAAGATATTTATGACCAAATACACAAAACAAATGAGAACTGAGAAGAATTTACAAATTACATAGCGTGTACTTATATACACACCGTGTACATCCAGACTCAGTCACAAATTGACTAGGACAAGTACATTCCCAAGTAATCAGAATTCGGTACACACTGTGTTCTCACTATACATGTCGTGTACACCCTTCTGGATGCAGTTCCAGATGAGAAGAAGTCTACATGCCCATGTGTCCGGCTGATGGGGTCACACCATCTCCTACCTCTACACGCCTTTTTTATCTTTCTAGAAGTGGTTAGTGGATGAAAAATGAGACCACACTCCGTGTATGGTAGTTCTACACGCCGAGTTTATCTACCTAATAGGTGGCTCCATGTTCCAAGTCCAAGACGATGTGTTTGGAAGACTACCAGTAGAGAAATCAATGAAAAAAGAGCGTTGAAAAAAGTACAAGACCTATAGTTGTATTTTCTATAAATCGAGGCCTTGGCCTCCGGACCAAGGGAGGAGAAATTTTGGAGAGTAAGGGTTGAAGGTCTGAAGCAAAGAAGCTCTGCTTCCATACTACAAATATTCTACTATCTACAGTAGAATCACTCCCTCCTCGAAGATCCAAGAAATGATCACATCAGGTATCAAGGGTTTTGTACTTATCTATACCTCTATGTGTAACTAAATACTCAGTGTGTTGGGTTTGGGGGTGATGTAAGAGATTTAATTTAGATTAGTTTATATAAATGTTTTTGTTCTATTATCTTTTTTTTTTATTTTTCTTAAATCACTTCATCTTATCACATAAAATTCGGAACCAGGCTAAGGGCAGAATTCTTAGGGATTCAAAATAAGAGTAACGAAGAATAATTTAAAGATCATTGGAAGTATTTGTCAAAACAAAAAGGACTATGAAAAATAAATAAATATGAAACACTTATTACCAGACCAAAGAGTTAGATTCTATAGCTCTAAATATATGTTTACCGGACCAAGGAAACTTTATTAAAAATTGAAACCCATATTGTTGGGTTATTATGAACAACACAACCTCATAAGAAATTTTATTTCATAATAAACTTCTTATAAATCCATAACCCCAACGTATTTCTCTCTTGATTTGCATCAAAACAAATTTTACCATATTTTCCAATATTTTGTTAAGTAATTTGTTAATAGAAACTTAAATCCAATTACCCTTTATATCAACACATCAAAAATTGACTCTAAATTCAGAGAACTTCTCTAAGACAAAACAAATTAGTTAAGCAAGATAAGAATAACTTCTTTTTCCCAGTGGATTGACCCCTTACTAGTACGATACTTGTTAGGGTAGAACAATTTGGAACACAGAAAACATACCTTCTGTAAAACAACTCACCACATATAAATACGTGAAACCTATTTTACCTATAATTCAATTTTTAAAAAATGAATTCATTGGATTCTTTCTCAATGATTATTTTTTTGAGGTTTTTATAATTAGTTCATAATTCATCCATAAAAACCAATACATTCTAATTTGAAGAGCTCCACTCAGTATCAATTATTTCATAATATATCATATATAAAATAAAACATGTTTTCTTTTCATGAAAAATAATGATAATTTTCAGTTGGGATTTGTTATTGTACCTTCTAAACCATAAAATTTATGAAAAATTCTTTATAACCTAGCATGAGAAAAAACCTTAGTTTATGACATAAAATGGGGTAAATAAACTTGTTGGTCCTTTTCAGAAAACAATACATATAAGAGAGATTTTCCTTAACGTTATAAACATTAATCTGAAATAATTGTTCCAATGAACCTAGAATTAACATTACATACCAATTGTTTTATAATATACATTATAAAAAATCATAATAAAAGTATATAATCATGTGGGATACTTATAAATCATGAGAAAACATGAATAAAATTTTCATAAACACATAGCATCTAACACTAATTTCATTAAAATAAAATATCATAATATTATCCGGTGAAATCACAAAATATATATAAGACTCATTATAAATGATAGATAAATCATTTAGAATCCATGGGATAGAATCTCTGTAAAACCCATACATGAACCCTTATAATTTGAATAACCTATGTGGTAAAATTAATAAAAATTCATCATTGACCATGATTGTTACCCAATTCATTGGAGAGCTATTTAGGCTCAACATCATCATAAATATTTTTCAAGTTACATAAAACAAATAAGAAACATATAACCTTTAATTAATATAATAAAACATATAAATTATTGTTTTAGAACCAAAATTAAATCATTTTCAAATATTGATATATCACATTCATTTAAAATTACTTCTTTAGAAATAAAATACATTTAACTTTAAGGACCTGGATCCATAAGGATCAACCATTTGTCTGTTTTCAAAGATTGAGGTCCTCAAAGGAGGGTTTGAAAAATTCTGGAGGGTTCAGTCATTAAAATCTTGAAGATGGGTGCTTTAACTTTGTGAATAGAAGTGAAATGATTTGATTGTGGGTTTCACATCATGTAAAGTTTAATTGTTTGAAAAATAAAACAAACCAAGGTGGAAATATATTTTTCAGTGAAATCCTAAACTAAGGGTTACATGATGTGACTGGGTATTACATGTTCTATAATCTCTCATTGCTCTATGTTTTTATAATATTCTAGCTAATCAGGTTTGACAAACCCTATGGCCGCAGATCCCCTCCCGCTTATCCTAGGAGCCCCGACAGACCCCTCCTTGGCATTTTAGAGATCCATTTGATGGGAATCGATCTCATACTTCCTTCTCCAATCCATCTTTCATACTATGTATGATCTACCTCAGTTCTTACAGTTTCATTGATGAGTTTCTTCCCGTTTCTCATTACCATTTCATGGAATGTGATATCCATATCTATAATGGATTTCATATCAGTTTTTGTTAGTGTGGTGGTGTCATGCATTCCTCATGTGGATGTAGTTGTTGCCGGAGAGGTGATCATGATCCTTTTATTGATCAGTTTTTGTGTGACGGATGTGATCGACATTTTTAGGTAGGTGAATCATTGATTCTATATTTATTTATGTAAAACCATAGAAGTTTCATGATTTATCTCTTTGGATCGCAATGAAATTGACATAATAAAAATTTAAACTAGATTAAAAAATTTGTATAAATAGCTTCAGGATATTATTTACTCTTGATTTACTAGATATTGTTATATCAACTCGTTTCTTATTTATTATGTAGTTAAAAATGGAAATTGGTAAGGAACGTAAAGCCTAGGTAAATTGATAATTAATCGGATAATGGTTTAAAGATGCATGTTAATGAATCTGGTTACTGTTGTAATTGTATGTGAATAAAATTTATGCAGATATTCATATTAAGCTAAAATGGTTTATGAACATGAAGAATGATTATTCTTATTGATAATATTATTAAATTCGTCATCAATTAACTGTTTTATTATTTTGTGGTCTATTGTGATCCCTTGTTGTTTTAGTTTCCATAGTTAGAACATGTGAATTATGAATCTTTTAATTCATGATGGAGTAAAAAATGGTTGTCTGATAAAATATAATACATTTTTAGGTCCTAACGTTCTCACATGTTGTAAAGATAAATTACCCTCTGATTTGGACACCTAAGAGCTTGTAGTGTGTGAAGGATGAATACCTTGTTTAGGGCCATGAGCCCAGTTTCTATGTTGGTTTGTCTCCTATTTCTTGTGATGTGATGTGGGCCTAGGATGGGTAAACATGGAGAGATTTTAGGGTATATGGGAGAGGGAGTCAAGTGGTTGTTGCAGCAGTTGACTCCTAGAGTGGAGAGATGCATATGTTCATGCATGTGGGTGTCTGGGAGGATACCAAACAAGATGGAAGGGGTTGAAGCTAGTCTAACCCATTGAAATTAAAGTTATTTTCTTTTTTGAATATGTATATATTTTATATTCTTTACTCTACCCACTTCTTGAGGAAGCTATTATTTCTTACTCTCCTTCTAAAAGAGGCAATGATGCATGGTTTATGCCATGTAATTTTTGTGTTTAGCTTATTGATGATGGATAGGCCTTCGCTCATACAATAAGTGGAAAAGTCTCGAAAATTAGGTCATCTAATCGCCACATTGATATCCTTATGTCTGGTAGCTAATTTGTTTTCCTAGAATACCTAGAAAGAATGAAATATGGAATGGGTTAATGATGTTAATAAACAAATGAAAAAATCATTAACCCATGGTGTAAGAGTTTGTTGTGACGCAATGCTGGGGTTGTACATCTGAGAAAATGTGGACTCGATTTGGTAATTCTAGGAGGGCATGGAACGTTGTTGAAATTCTCAGGTAATAAATGTGAAAAATTATGATGGTTAATTGTTTGATAATTAATTAATTAATGTAATGTAAAAGTGATGAAAAAAGATAATCTAAATTAATGGAGCTCTTTAAAATGGATGTGTTCTTATAGGATATCTAGTCTTAGCAATGGCACCCAGTAGTTTGGGAGACATAAGCTATATATGAGTGTAAGACTTATTTATTCCCATAGTGTGGTTGTGAGGTATATTATATCCTATACTTATTTGTTTTTATATACCCCAACCAACCCTATTGTTTTGGGTGACTAACACCTTGTGGAGTTTGAGCCCTATGGGGGGGGATTTTCACCAACATCCTAGTGGGAGGATTGATGGATGACTACCCCCTTTGACCCCAATCTCTTCTATTAGTAGTTACATGTTTTGTAATTCACAATAGTTATTATTTCCCATATATACATGTAGAGGGTGACACTATCTTTCTATAATTTTACACAAATATTTTGGATATAGTTTACTATGGACTACTATAAATTTAACCTTTATAGGCTGTGATGTATTGAGGATCCTTACATGGTTTATGGGATGCAATGAATTGAGTTATAATTCCAGAAGTATGATACCCACTATGTGAGATGTGGTGGCTCATAGAAAAACAAATTTCACTTTCGGAAATGTGGAACTAGTGGTTGGGTTGCCTAAGGTTCATGTTATGGTGCTTCGCCTAGGTTTCTTTGGGATATCCATTTTCGAGAGAGATGCTCAAGACGTGTGACATTGGAGAAAAGTGGAAAAATAGTGGGAAGTGGTAAGGGTGCCCTTGATATTTTTTGTTATATAATATTTTCTTATATGCGATACTTGGTGATAGTAGAGATAGAGTGGTTGGGAACTTAGTATAACTATTTAGGTAGTGAGTTAGTTTCACTTATTGTTCAGTGTTCTTTGTCAAGATTTCTTTAAATTTGCACGAGATTCTCTGGGGATGATCCTTGTGAGTATATTATTATACTCATGCTATATTTATATAAAATTATTTTCAGGTTATCTATAGTAGGATGGAGATTAGGGTGGTTAAAACTATCATGATGTTTTTAGGAGCTTTCAAGGCTATTTGGTCACTGACATTTACTTTTTTTGGTACTTCAAATTCACCCATTACATTTTAGTAGTTCATGAATGAAATTTTATATGTGCACTTGTGTTTAATTTAAATTTTATTATGAACTAGAGTTGGTCGGTGTCTATCTTATCTCTCTTTTTCCATGTGATCTCTTAGAGGGTAATGCCTCCAATCAATGTGTTTATTATACCCTTGATCCTAGTCACCAAATTAAGGCCGACTATATGCAGTACGTAGGTGTCATTATCTCTATTCTCCTATTTCTCCCCATGAGGGGTACTCTTTGAAGGGAGGGGGTTATGACAAAGTGGTAATAGAGATACTATTGGGTGATACAAGAGAGTTTACAGTTATAAATAGGTGATGTTGCCTGGGTTGGTAGGAAACAGTGTCAGTAAACATTATAATACTCTATAAACATGGTAGATAGGCTGATACATGGGTATTTAGGTCCCCCTATGATCTAGTGCATGGGAATTTAAGTTTACAGTGGTTAATAAATGAGGCAATTCTTATTGCAAGGTAGAGACCTACGGAAGGATCATGCACAATTCTTCTTGTGCATGTTCTTGAATGGGTATACCATGGGATACATAAAAATAAAATGAATAAAATAAAGTAATTAATTAATGGTAATTCATAAATTTTCTATTATTATGAGCTTCAAAAAATTTTCTTTTCAATTTATTGATCCAGGATGACATACTCATTGGGATTTCATTGAATATGTTCAGCAGGTTACACCAGCAGATCACTGAAGTGTAGAGGTTAATGACCACGAAACGTAGAGGAGGACACTACAAGATTTTCAGTGAAATTGTTTGAAAAATGATAAATGGTCCACTTCAGCTAAAGTCAAATAATACTTGTTGGGTTATGATTATATAGCCTTCAGTTTGATCTTGTATTGGAAAGAGCATTGGGTTCCGTTGGTTGTGACAATGTTGTGTGGGACAATGAGGAAGTAGTGGTTCTTTTACCTCAGTGATCACAAGGGTATGGCTGTCTCAGGGGAGATGTTCTAAAAGTAGTTCAAATACGAGTATATTTCATTGACTATGAAATAGGATAATAATTAGGAGCTACTTACCCTTTAGTAGGGGATCATCAGTGTGATAGATTTTGGAATCCATTTCAGGAACCATCTGTGATATGGTTTGGACCTTTTATAGGATGAGGAGGCCAAAGAAAGGCTTTTGGAGAAGTATTTGCATCCACAGATCCAACTTGATGTCACCCTATTTTTGATAAATTTGTATCATGACTTGGTATCTTGAAAAAAAGGTCATTAGGTAGATGTTAATTAGAACCATTTCATAAAGAGAGAGGATTCATCATGATTCGTCATAAAGAAGATCTGTGGTGCAAGGTTCCCACTTTGTAGGGAAGAGGAGCTTTATGTTAGCTTGTGGAAGGTCACAACACCCATTATCTCATTTCTCTAGGGAAATGGATTTCATACATACTCCAAGGGATCAGGTACCTATTTTTTTTATGAAGGTTGATGCCATCATCGACATGATTCCCCGAACATTCCAAGTAGTCCATGTGTGCTAGTTGCTCCAAATGAGGTTCTTCTATTGAGGCAACTCTAGCTGAGGTGGAAATATCATTTTGATCCAGTATGGGATCATTAGAGAGCATATGATATAGGGAGAAGAAATCCCTAGAACACTCCTCATCCCTTGATATCATAACATAGCCATAGAGGTGTTGTTCATTGTGGTTATAGAGACCGTTGAGCAGGTTGTTGTCAGCCTAATGCTTTAGTGTTCCCAACACAAGGTGATCCATATGTCATTTGAGGTACTCTTTTCTTGTTTTATATTTTGGTTAATGCCTTGTTTGATTCCATAATGAATCACTACATCATATCACCTTTCCCTATCTATGATTTGGGACTTGTGGTAGAGATACCTCTAATTACCTTGAAATAAAAACGCTAGTTGGAGTTTAAGCAGACTTGTTTGAAATATTTAGAAACTATGAACTAGTGTTGGGGAAACATCTATATTGTGTAAATTTTATATGTTTAGTAATAAAACCATATTATTTCTTCCTCAACATGGATTGGTGGTATTCTTTGTAGGCAATCATGGATTACATCCAGAGGCAGGTGGTGTTTTGTGATGTTGATGGGAAGACGTCATTGCACTTTGGAAAGAGAGACCCTCAGACGAGTCAGAGGCATAATCCTTTTTTTCATCCATAATGGATAATATGATGTTTAGTTTGTAATAGGTTCAACATTCAGCGTCTCCCAGGGTCATTGAAGTGTACACTAAGGTCATTCCAGAAGAGGTTGTAGCATTACCCCCTCCAAGGGAGACCGAATTTGGGACCAAGCTACATAGTGGCTTGTTTCCTATATTAATGTATCCATATAGAATGGAGCCTTATGATTTGATAGAGATTCATATACAGGTCTATGTTCGGTTGTGGTGTGGTTCCATTCATCCATGTGTTTCACCGTTGGTTTCACTGTTTTTGTTTATGAAGAAGGCTTAAAGCAGTTTATAGTTGTGTGTTGATTACTATCACTTGGACCGAGTGAAATTAAGGAATCTCTATCCTCATCTATAGATTGATGATATATTTTATCAATCAAATGTTATAATTTATTTCTCAAAGATCTATTTGAGGTTATGATATCATCAGGTGCATGTGATGGTTGAGTATATCCTGACGACTACTTTCCATTATGATTATGGGAATTTCGAGCGCGTTTTGATGTAATTATATGTGATGAATGCTGTAGATATATTCATGGGGTTTATGAAAAATGTGTTTTTTGAGTTACTTTATATGTTCATGGTGGTCTTCAGTGATGTAATCCTTGTGTACACTCCTTCTATGGAGGAGAATGCAGAGCATCTGCATGATATTTTGGGAGTTCTTTACCCTGATTATTTGTTTGGGAAGTAGTCAAAGTGTGAATTTTTACAACAAGTGGTCTCTATATTGGGCCTTGTTATATCATAGTAGTGAGTATCTATGGATCCATAAAAAATAAAATTATTTTTCTCTTGGGAATCCCCCAAGATAGTGGAAGAATTGAAAAGATTCCTTTGTCATATAAGAAAATATAAAAGGTTCATAGTCAATTTTTCTCAAGTTGTGACACCTCTGAAAACATTGATTAAAAAGTATGACGTTTTCATGTTGATATATTAGTGTTAAGAAGATTTTGTGTATCTAAATGAGAATTTAGTTAGTGCTCTGGTTCCTTGTCTTCCAGTAGAGGGAGTTCAGTTTGAGGTTTTCTATGATGCGTCACGTCTGGGGTTGGGCTCTGTTATGATGTTGTAGAGATAAATCTTTTACTATGGGTCTTAGAAGTTCCATCCCCACAGACATAACTACACTATAGATTATCCTATGTAGGTGGATTTGGTGTTTTACCAGTTGTTGTGGAGGCATTTCCTCATCAACAATAATTTTGTGGTCTTCACCGAGCATAAGAGTCTGAAGCACATTTTCTCCCAGCAAGACTTGAACTTACGACAATGTTGGTGGATATAGGTATTCCTGGATTACGACTTCTAAATTTTGTATACACCTGGAAAGGGGACTATTATGGATGATGTGTTGATAAAGAAGTCATGTCGTGATGTAGAGAGTAGATCTGGCAATTCTTAGAGGGTGATGGAAGAACCTTCAGCATTATAACTAGATACGGGGGAATTTTGGGGCATATGTTTTATTTTTTATATGATTGTGTAATCATCTCTAGTTCAGTAGGTAGAAGAGTCCCACTATGGGTATCTTGATGTGGAGTTTTGGAGAGACTGAGTTGTTTATGTTGAGTCCCATGATGGTTTTTTAGAATTTGAATAACAACAGGTGTTGTTTCATGGATGTATTTTCATTCCCTTGATGGTTCATGAGATGGTTCTTAGGGAATTACACTGTTCACACTTAGTAGTACATTCGGGTGTAAAATTATGTTCTATGATTTGAGAGGTCAGTTTTGCTGGCTCGGGTTGAATTGTGTAGTTGCAGTGTTTGTGTCTTTGTGTTATCTCTTCCAAAAGGTGAAGTCCAAAAACAGTGTTCTCAGTGGGTCTCTCTAGTAATTATAGATTTCTCAGTGGAAGTGGAAGGACATCTCAATGGACTTTTTATGGGTTTCCCCAATGATCAGTGAGGCTGTGATGATATATATTTGTTATTGTATCATTTGACGAAATCATCCCACTTTATAGTGATCAAGGAGTTGAGCTCAGTGGAGATTTTTTTCAGGCAGTATCTGGAAGTGGTTGTGAGACTCCATGAAGTCTAGTGGAAAATCATTACCAATAGAGATACTAATTTTAACTATAGGGTGAAGAGAGGTCCCCAACATTCTTTTGTTTCCTAACTATGTCTTAACACTACTTTTAATCTGTATATAGATGGTCTGATATAGCATACTATCTAGACACTTGAAGACATGTTGTGTTCTTGTGACCTAGATTTTGGATGTTCATGGATGAGGAAAATTACCTTGTTAGTGTTTTATTACAACAATAGTTTTCATTCCTCCATTAGTATGGCTCTATTTGAATCCATTGTATGGTTTAACTTGTTGTTATCCATTGTGATGGACTGGGATTAGAGAGTTAGAAATTCTCGGGCCGAAACTGGTATAGAGTATGACCGGGATTATTTGAAGATTCATGACTGGTTGAAGGTATCACAATATCGTCATATGTCTTATACTAATCATAGGAGACCACTGGAGTTTTACATTAATGATAACATGTTCCAAAATGTCACTCCCCATCATGGGTAGTAGATTTATTTTCATGGATTAAGATTTATACATCATTTAATGGGACAATCGAGGTGTTCTCTCATTATGGAGCCATGGGTTATTAGTTATCACGTCCCTCATAGATGATATGAATATATAATGTTATTCAGGTGTCTCAGATCTGTCGTTACCTTCATTATTACTATCATGTCATCAATTGGGTAGATATCAATGTTGATGATGACAAGACCTTTGAGGAGTATCCTGTAGAGATCCAAGAGCACAAGGAGAAGGTGTTTCACAAGCATGCTATCCCCTTAGTTCATTTCTTATGGAATATTGTTTTCATGAAGTATAATACTGGAAAACACAAGTCATATATACATTCTCACTATCCCAATCTATTTTTTGTTTAGCTCTCCTCTTATAATGTCATTCCCTCGGTGGTTTTAGACCATTGTTGGTTAAAATATGACCTTCTATTGTTTCTTTATGTGGCTTTCTATCCATTTTGAGAGGTATCTTCCCAGAAAGAGTGGTTGGAAGATACTTGTAGTTTTCACATAGTTTTGAGTTTTTCCTTCTATAATGCGGTTTTCCTCTTATGGTGGTGAGATAATTGAGAGGTATCTCATGGGGCGGCTATTCGGATGACCCCTTTTCGGTTCCCCGTATGGGTTGTTTTTGGATTCTCAAGGATTTTAATGTTTCAAAAGGTATTTAATTTAAAGGCTTGGATTCCTGGGGATCGATCCATTGCTTTTTTTGAAGACTGAGGTTCTCGAATGGGGCTTGGAAGAAGTCTGGAGTGTTCGATCAATAGAAGTTATAAGTAATGAGCTTTCACAACATGAATGGCTATTACATGATGTGAATGAGTGTTTCACATCGTTTAAAGTTTCAGTGCTCTAAAATTAAAATAATCATAGGGGGAAACAAATTTAAGAAAACAAAAACTAAGGTTACACGACATGAATAGGGGTTACACATAGTTTAGTTCCCAACTAATTTATGTTTTTATAATATTAAGGAAGATCAGGTTTTTCTTACCATATGGTTGAATCTCACATCCCTCTCATCCCAGACAACTCAATAGACCCATGTTCAACATTATAGTGATCCGTTCAACAGGAATCGATCTTGGGCTTCCTTCTTTGATGCCTCTTAGATCCGAGGATTGATGTACCTCTATTCATATGGTTTATTCAATCCATTTTCTCTAGTTTTATATTTCCATGCAACGGAATGAAATATCTATATAATTAATGGATAATATGTTTATTTTTATTACTATTGTGGTGACACAATGTCCTTGGGTGGATGTAGTTGTTGAAAGAGAGGTGATTGTGGTTTGTTATATTGATTTGTTTTGTGCGATGTAAAAATAAAAAACATCTTAGGTAAGGGATAATTTTCTTCTCTTTTTTGTTTACATGAAACAGTAGAGATATCATGATTTATCCCTCTGGATCACATTTATCCCTCTCGATCACAATTTATAGAAATGGAAAAAAAAATTTGTATCAATTATTTTGTCATGGTATTGACTATTGATTTTATAGATAGTGTGATATAAATGATTTTCTTGTTTATCAAGTCATTATTGATCAAATTTGGAATAGAACATAAAGTTGTAATTAATTGATAATTAATTGGATAATGGTTTATTGATGAATGTTATTGAATCAGGTTTCTATTATAATTTTATGATAATCAAATTGATGAAAGTATGCATGTTTAGCTGAATTAGTGGACCAAACCAATGATTTTCTATGATTTTTGATAAAACAATTAAAGGAATGATAATATAATTGGATAATTATTTTTTCGTAGCTTATGATATATTGTTTTTAAGGTTTCCCAAAGTTCTAAGATATAAATAATGAATCTGCTAATTCAATATGGAATAAGAACTGGTAGTGTAATAAAATAAAATTCCTTTGTAGGGACTGGGTTATCAACTAGTTGTAAAGTCGAAGTGCCTTGTCCTTTGGATTTGTGAGAGATAATTATGTGTGAAATATTAATACCATATTTAGATCCCAGAGCCTAGTTGCTATGTTTTTTGATTCTTACATCTTGTGATGTGATGTGTGCCTGGGATGGCTGAGACTAGAAGGAATTCATGGTCTGTGGGGGTAGGGAGGCATAGCGGTTGTGGAAGAAGCTACTGCCAAGAATGGAGAGATGAATTTTTTTATGCATATTGGTGTTGGGGAGGACACTAGAGATTATAAAATGGGTGGAATCTGGGCATACTCCAAGATAAAAAAGTTGACTTCTTATTGAATATATTGTTTATTTATATAATTTACTCTTTCCAATTCTAGAGGAAGGTAGCTTAGATGTCTATCCTTCCAAAAGAGGTGAAGACACATTGGGTATGTCATGTGATTTATTTTTTTAGCTTCACATGGATGGTTGGGTATACGCTCCTGTTATAGGTTGCAAAGATTGGACAGGTAGCTCATATACTCATCTCGTTGATCCACTTGTGTTTGGTTTCTTAGAATTAATTCCTAAAATACCTAGAAATATGGAAATATCGAAAGTGTTAGGGTTGTGATTAAATGAATGAATAAATTTTTAACCCATGAGGTTGGAACTTGCTGGGATGCAATTATGGGGTTGTACTTCTGAGAATCTGTGGACTCAGTTTGGTAATGCCTAGAGAGTATGGATACATTATTTAAATGAAATTTTAATGGAATGTGGTAAGTTATGATGGTTAATTAATGGTTAAAGAATTAATTAACATAAAATAAATATAATGAAAAGTCTTAAAGTAACATAATAAAGCTCCTTAAAATGGTTGTGTGCTTACAAGATATCTTGTCTTTGTAGTGGTAGTTGGGAGTCCCAGAGATGTGGGTTGCAGTTATGTCTAACACTGGGTTATGACCATAGTGTTTTTGTGATATATATTATATCTTGTAATTTTTTTGTTTCAATATTCTACTCTAACCTATCATTTTGGTCGACCAACACCTTAGTGATTCTGAGCCTGCGGGTGTTTCCCCATCATCCCAATGGGATGAGGGGTGGTTTTCTACCCCCTTTGACCCTACAATTTCCTCTTGGTAGTTACTTATGATGGTATGTATGATGGTTAGGTGTCCCCATATATGTGTGTATAGGTCTAAAGAGTCTTGTTGTTACTTCATAAAAAATTATTATAGATATAGTTTCCTATGGAATAATATAGGTGTAATGTGTATAGTCTGTGATGGATTGAGGATCATTACTCGGTGTATGGGCTGAAATGGATTGAGGTATAATACATGATGAATTATACACACAATTTCAGTTTTGGTGGATCTTGTAAACTACTGGGTTACTTTTTGGCTATTGCGATGTGGTGGTTGTGCTGCATGAGGTGCATGTTGTGGTGCTTCACCTAGGTGTATTCGGGATAACCCTTTTAGAGAGTGATTCTCAGGACGTGCGACATTGGGGAAAAGTGGAATACCAGTGGGGGAATTGGAAGCATGGTAACCTTGATATTATTTATTAAATAATATTATTTTGTATGTGATACATGGTGAGAGTATCCATGGTGAGGCTAGAAACTTAATATAGATATTTAGGTGATGAGTTTCTTTCACTTGTTGTTCACTGTTCTTTAGTATTCTTTCTTTACTTTTTCACGAGAGGATCAAGTGAGGATCATAATGAGTATATTATTATACTCAACCTATGTTTATATAACCAATTTTTCAAGTCAGTTGGAGTATATTGGGGGTCAAGATGGTTACTACTAGTTTGGGGTTTGCATGAATTGTTCGGGCTTTATGGTTACAGATATTTTACTTTATTTAGTAATTTCATTTTCTACATTCGGTTGTAGTAGTTCTTCTGTAACATTACATATGTGCACATGGGTTTCTTTTACATTGTAGTCTAAGCCGAAGTTAGTTGGTGTCTTTCTTATCTCTCTCTTTTGCATGTGTTATCTTAGAGGGTAATTCCTCCCGTCATTTTGTTTACTATACCCTCAGTGCTAGTCTTCAACTCGTAGCCTACTAGAGGTGGAACATCAGTGTCAATATCTCCCTTCTCCCATTTCCGACCTAGTAGGGGTACACATTTAGTAGAGGGGGTCGTGATAATAAAAATAGTATGAATTGTGATTATTTTCATAAATCATGGAATATTTTAATTTCATTTATATATATAATATTTTTTTATGGAAGTAACATATGTTGCGGACATATATGTAATAATTAAACATTCCTTTTTCCTTGTGTAAAGAATGTAAAAACATTCTGTATAAAATATTTAAAAGTTTAATTTTAATGAATAGTGAAATAAATTCAAAAGAGACTTAAAATAAAATATAAACTTCAAATATATATATATATGAAAATAAATTCATCAAATTATTTTATGACTGTCTATATAAAAGTAAAATATCTTCAAAATAAATCATGAAATCATTTGAAGTGTGACTTTATGTTACATTGTTCTTTACCTCGAGTCGAAATGGTCATTTAAATTCAATATCATTTTGAATTATAATCTTATAGTAATTATTTACTTGATTATTAATCATATTATGGTTTATTATTCCATTTAAGTCACTTATATACATTTCATACTTAATAATATATTTGATTAATTTTTCTTTGGATGTCTTGATAATATATGGTTCATAATTCAAAAATAACATTTTTATGATGAATTTGGTCAAATGGGTCACGATTATATATTTCACAGAGACTTAATCATGTTATAATTATAATTTTCATTAATTAATTGTACTTTTATTACAAACTATGCTTGATGGTTGAAAAAAAGTAATTATTTTACAATCATGGTGAGAGTAGGTTGTATATATGCATGAGTAAAGTTCCTTTTTTATGAACATTGAGGAAAGAATGTTAGAATTTTTTTTTCCATTCTAAAATAATGATTATGAAAAAATATCATATTTTTTGTTAATATTAACAATTATTTATATAGAATATATGTAATGTGATGATGAAAAATAAAATACATCGTTTCACGAGGCTATAGTCTGCATATACCAACAAGTGACATTTTAAATTTTAATTGACTTGGAGAGAATAATTAAAATATTTATTTATAATTATAGAATAAAAGTTTTATCATTTGTATCATATTATTTCATTTGGAACCATCGTTATGACAGCCATAAAATTCAGCAATGGAAAATGAATTACATCAGTTCATGAGGTGGTAGTTCATTGTACCCACAAAAAACAGTATCATTTCTAATTTTATGTATGAGGAGAAGGGAAATGGTTATTAAATGAATATAATAAAATTTCAGTGTATGTTAAATATGGATGTTAATATTTTTTTTTCTAAGAGATTATTTATGGATATGAAAAGATGAAATTAAATAAAAACACCCAGTTAAGTTCTTTACCTCATCTTCGGACCGCCCACTAAAGTTTCCACCATTGGAAATCTACAGTGGGTTTTGAAAAAACCAGGACCTCTAGGAAATGATATGGTCAATTTATAGGTCATTTTTTGGTAATTTATGAGCTAATTTGCTATTAACCATTTTAGAAAATATTATATGAGGAACACTATTATATGTGAGGGAGAGGAAACTCTTGTAATTTTTCAATAGATTAAAATATATTAATTTATTTCTCAATGAAAATAGATAAAAATGAATAATATTAAACTAATAGATAATATTGTTTCTAAATATATCCATAAAATAGGATTAAGAATTTTTGTTAGATAATTTTCGCCCATGTCTTCTTATTTTTAACCCTTTTAATACATTTTATCTCTTACAGCTGTAACTAAGTTATTTACCGAAGATACAATTCATAATGAAAAATGAAGGTCTTCTCATTAAAAATTTTAAAAATCATAATCCAAATATGGATTATATATTATGAAATTCAATTTTCAAAATTTAGGGAAATTAATTTTAATATATTCTTAAAAAATGTGGTGAAAATAGATTTCAAGATAATTCATTTTTAGTATAAAAGTTAATTTTTTAAAATAAATTATAATATTGAATTCAAAGTTATTGATTTGATTATGGTATATAAGAAGGAATTAATGAATCTTAAATTAAAAATAAAATGGAACTTTCGGAATACATGAATGGAAAAAATAATCTTCTATAAAATCAATATTTTTTTGCTATTTACTGAAAAAGTAATATTTTTAGAAAAACATTAAATTGTATCCATAGGTTAATATTGATATGATGAATTCATATTTTATATCCATTATAATAAATAGAATTAATAAAATTATATATAATAAATTATAATATTTATTCACAATGTGAAATAGACAACATTTTTAAAGAAGATTTTTTATTGAAGTATAAAAAGACATTATTCTCATTACATTCATAATAACTATAACTAAATAAATTTTCATTCATTCAATAGAATATATAATATAATTATTTATATACAATAAATTAACAACAATTATAAATTTAATCCATTAAGATAAAAACACATTGCACACATAAAATTTTCTTTATGAAAATAATGATTTTACCCTTAGATGGTTTTATTTTCATTTTAATTCAATTGATAATTAATTCATGATTTATTATTAATTTTTTTTATTGAAAAAAATTATATATATATTTTATAATAAATTTACTTACATTTCATCCTTCCAAACAAATGTCTAATTCAAAACTATCATACTAAAATATTTTTAGTATATCACAGTTCATTTTAAGCTCATAATTGGGTATTCCACACACTAAAAAACATTAGTTAAAGAAAATAAATTCTATAATCATGGGTTATTACATTATTCAAACTTAAATTTTTTTCCACCCAAATTTATATCATTTCAAATACAATGGTTGAAAAAAATTATTAGTAGCTGAAGATAAGGCATATTATTAATAATGAAAAAAACTCAAATTTTAATATTTAAACAGACCTTTGTTGAAACCCCAAATTGTGAATTTTTTTAATAAAAATTATTTTCCTATAAGAGTAAATTAAAATATGAAGGCCAGCTATAATGTCACATAACTAGGTCTCCACGTGAAGAGAATATTAAAGGGAAGTGAACAAATTGACATTGAAAGAAGATCCATTTATGAGTCATGATTATTCATTTATATGAATATAACAGATCATAAATTCCACATAAATGATCAAAAAATGAAGAAATTTTTGGGTCAAGAAAATTTATCAATAGTTGAGGGATTCACTTACCCTCGAGATAGTGACTAAAAAAAATATACATACTTGATTTATTTCCATCTCATAAGGACAATATCTTCTGTTTGTTGTTATTTTATCATTTTCCACTTCTACCGTATCTCATATTCCTAGAAAAGAATATTAAAAATGAATTATTAAATCTTAAATCACTAAATTCTACTTATTATATATAATTTGATATACATAAGGATAAAAATTTTCTACTTTTTTCTTTACATAATAACCCAAACCAAAATGTTAAAAAAAATTAATAAAATATCAAATAAAAATTAATAGTACATTGACGTTATAATTTATTACAATAAAAACCAAAGTTAGACATTTAAAAATACATAAGTAGATAACATTTATACAATACAAGAAGATTCTTGAAAATTTTCAAATCCTAAAAACTAGAAGGTCTTGATCAGAATTTCATCCCAGAGAATGTTTTCATTTATTTTCAAATAATATTAGTCACTCATAAAGTCATATACCCAAAAATATATGTGTCGTATTAATATAATTTAAGAAATATTCTAATATTTTACGTAAATAACCTAAACTAAAATAAATAAAAAATAAAATCATGTATACATCAAAACGATAATTCAACCATTATTACTCAAAAAAGAACTTATCTTAGACAAAAATAATAATTAACTATAATTTACATAGTATTAAATATCACATTAACAATGAATATTTTCATTACATTTAAACTTATTTCCATAAAATATAAAAACATTATTCCTCATGTAAACTTTTCACTAAAACACAAGATAAAAAATATTTTTTATATTCATCAAATTTTAATTAAATAAATGTAAATGTCTCCTAAAGTAAAACTATCACATTAAACATCAAAATGTTATTAATTCCATTAAACTTTTGATCATAATTAAATTTATCTCTATATCCAAACACTTCAATCCCTATAACTAGAAATATAATTCATCCAACATACTTCTTAATGTAAAAAAATAATTTTACATAATATTTTTTAACTCTTCCTTCAAACAATAAAAAATATGAATCATCTCATATGATTCATCAATATCAAAACATATTCCAAAATATAATCCCTACCATTTATATCCCATTTATAGTTCCATAAATATGAAATTTAATGGGATTATACATTTCTAAATCAATATATGTATAGACATGATGAACAAATTTAATATCTTATCCCCATGGACACAACATTTAATAATTCCCATAGTCCCCACATTTAAATCATTCAAGTTATATCTTGGGAACAACATTATTTCCCTTTTTTATGTTAACAGAACTCATCCATATAGTTGTGATGTTTGTTTCTCTATCACCTCCTTTTGAAAAATATAAGAAAAATCATATTATTATTTTATTATATGACCCTGGTTTATTGTACCCATATTGTGACACATATGATATTTATGATTTTTTTCATTTATAATATTTATCACATGAATTTCCATGGAACTCAATTTTTCAATTTTTTGTTGCATTCGATACTCATATAGTTCTAAGATTTCAATCATGACTTGTGATGGATGCCTAATAATAACCGGGAGAGTTTTGACGTGAGATCTCATTCCATTGAATTAAGCTTTTAGAAAAACACCACATTGCCTATAACATAAATTATTTATTTGGATCTATTAGTACAATCCATTAACTATAACTAAATAGTTAATGTGATTATTAAAAATAAAATCAAAATAATCCATCATTTGAGGAAGATGAATATTAAAATATCATTAACCACTTAATCTTATATTAAACATTATTTATTCTCCCAAATAAACTGTAATTCACATTAAAATAATAATATTTATGGTTATAGAGAAATTGAATCATATATTTAAATAATATCATAACCTCCGAAGTTATCTTAACCATATCTCGAATACAAACTATAAATATCCTATCTTATTCAACCCTCAATTTCTTTTTAAAACATTAATTCATTTTATTAAATTCCCCTAGATCATTTTAGTTAGAGAATTGTAGAGAATTATGTTGTAAATATTATGTAAAAAACCAATACATTAAATGTAAGGAACTTCCCTAAGTATCAAATTTGTTCACAACACAATACTTTCAAAATGAAATAAGTTTTCATAAAAAATGTACTTGATTTTAAAACTGACTACTAAATTTTTCTTTCTAATCCAAAAAAAACTTGTGATTTTTTAAAATCTGAAATTACCACAAAAAACATTAATGGACATATAAAAAAGAAAAAGATAAAATTAGTCCATTTTAGTACTTTCATATCATATAATAGTGTTTTCCATTGTCATAATAAATATTTAGTACAAATATTAGTTTATTTACCCATGAATTTAGCTTTACTAAATAAATATCTTTAAAAACAAGTTATATGAGAACAAAAATTTCAAAATCATAATCATGTGGGTTTCATTGAATATTAAGAAACCCGTTAGAAAACATTCTATTAAAAACATAAATTTTTATCCTAAAAGGGTATAATCATTCATTTAAAACAAAATATTATTATCTTAACATGGAAACTAAATACATATCCATGAATGTTCAGTAAAACTAATATATTAATAATGCAGGTACATTTGGAAAATGTCAACATAGAACCCTTAAAAGAACCCCAATATATGGAATATCTTATATAGTTATTTCCAATATTATTTTACATAATCATTACCAAATGAATTGATAAACAACATCACACTCACCCATAATAATTTTTTTCCCAAGTAATATAACATAATTATAACAAAAATAATACTTCATTTCCATCTTCAATCTCTAAAAAAATAATTTTTATCCCCTTATATTTTTTACACATATTGACATGTCCCTTTCTTTTAATAACCGATTACCAAAACTAAAATACCAAAAAATAAGGGAAAAATAATTTTAAATAATGAAAAAATAGAGTATTTTAATGGAAAAAAATAAAAAATATCATTTATAGTGAAAAGAAAATTCATTGATTTCCTATAAGTTAAAATAGAAACTTCCCATCGATTTTGTAAATAATTTATCAAAGTTTCATTTAATATATAAAAAAATATCCATTTTGAATACAATTAAAATGATTATAGTGGTGAAATAAAACATAAATTATTATTAATATTATATCGATATAAATATATAAATTAATGTTTTTTTAAATATTCCCATGGATATAAATTATTTAGAAATATATAATTAAAGCATTAAAAATGATGTTTTATGGTAAATTGTCCCTTACTTTGAGTCTGAGATGTCAAACACATTATTTATCCTACTAAATTATATAATTATTTTATCTATTATATTATTAGTAAAATTTTCTAGTTTAATATTCCTTTTATTTCTTATATAACTATGTATTACATAATCACTTTATTGATTATGTTCACTTTAAATGTTTTGGGGATGTTTGAATCATATGCCCAAAATAGAATTGGTAGGTTAAAATTGGTTAAATGTATCATTATTATATAATTTAAATAATTATAATGACATAATATGATGAATATTATCCATTTTTTTTACTTTTAGAATCAACAATTTATATTGGTTATAAGAAATGTGTTACATTACAAACATGTAGATGGTTTGTCTAACATACACATGAATAAAATTTCCATTATTCAATGAACAAGAGGGAATGAATATAAGTACCTTTTCTAAATATTCAGTTATTATTATATAATAAATATATTATTCTTCCTTTAAATATTCACATATATACAACCCATTTTATGGGTGATGAAAATGTAAAATAAGGAGGGTCCCGAGGAGGTAGTTGGCGCATACACACAAGTGATGTTTTTATTTTTTTGATTAATAGTAATAATGAATTTGATTATATATTTAATATAAAATATCAAAATTTATATAATATATATATAATTATTTTATTTTTATCCATTTTTATGACTAAACCTAAAATATAGTGATTGAAAATGAATTACATCAGTTCCTGAGGCAATTGTCTATCGTACTCATGAATTATGGTTCCATTTCCCATTCGATGGAAGAAAAAATGTATAAAGGTTATGAATTAAAAATAATGACACATTAGTATATTACATGGAAATATTTTATTATATTATAATGGTTATGATATATTTTATAGAGAAATTAGTATAATATAATAAAGACACTTAGTTAACTATTGGACCTCTTTTTCTCATAACCTCATTATATTTACACATATTTCCATATTTTGTAAGTATTATATTTAGTAAAAAGACTATATAATGTGAGGATAGATTTTAGGAATGTATTTGGGATGTTATTGGTTGATCTTAGATTTTATTTATGTTTGAAGAAAAGGGGAGATTGGGTTCAATTTTATAATTGATAAAGAGGACATAATTGTAATATTTCAAATGAATAAAATATATTAATTTATTACTGAATCCATATGGATCAAAAATTAATTATATAAAAATAATATAAAATACATGGTCAAAATATTTAATAAAATCGTATATAGAAAAAAAAAATTAGGTAATTTAAACCCATATATTTTTAGTTTTAACCCTTTTCTCCCATTTTAAATCTTATTGTGGAAAATATTTTTTATATCAACGTATCTATTCAAAATGAACAAAAATTAATGTGTAATAATTAGTTTTTTACATGTTGATTCCAAATATTTATCATATTTTATCAAATTCAATTCATTTATAGATAAAAATTTAATTTTAATGTAACCTGGGAAAACATGATGGAAAAAATATTTTCTAGAAAAATATATTTTTATACAAAAAAAGTTGTCTTACAAATAAAAGTGTAATGTTGAGTAAAATTACATTTATAATATTATAATAAATAAAAATAAACTGAATAAAATTTATCATTAATAAAAAATAAAGTGGGACTAAGGGAACACTTGATTGGAAAATACAATCTTTTATAAAATCAATATTGTATCACTATTCAATGAAAAACTAATAGTTTTTAAAAAATGTGATAATGTACAATTTAGATAATTTATATTGTATAAATTAAAAAAAATATTGTTTTTATAAAATATAATTTATAAAATAATACGTAATTAATTACAATACTCATGCACAAAATGAAAGAAAACCCATTTTTTAATCATAAAATGCATTTACACATATTAATATTCAAATAATAATAATTATATGTATTTTAATTAAATTAATTGGACTTATGATCTCAATATATCATTAGAATCATTTATAAATAATGATAAATCAATTTTATTATGATAAAAATACATTACACATAAAAAATAGTTTTATGCAAAACATATATTTCTCCTTCAAATGATTTTACCTTCACTTTTGAACAATTGATAATAAATATATGAATTGATATTATTTTAGTTAATGAAAAAAATTCAATGTATATATATATAATGATATGAATATTCTTATTTATACCCACCAATGAAATTACTATGTCATAACAATCATATTAAAATAATAAAAATAGACAACCTTTTATTTTAGGATTTTATTTCAAAAACCACTTGATATCATATAAATTATTAAAAGAATATAAAATCACGAATTTGGGGTTGTTTTATGTCATGTTTGAGGATATATTATTGGTGGAATCATTGTAGGTAAAGGTAGAGATAGCTTGGGGACAACCCAAATATTTTTATAAGGCGCGGATCATTTTGGTTTTTTTATCTACTATTTGTGGGTTCTGGATAACATTTCCCAAATCATGACCCATTTGACTACATTGAGATAAAAGGTAAGATTTTAGGTTCTTTCATAGCAGTTTCAGAAATCCGTTGATGAGTTGAGATAGAGGTTGACTATTTTTTTAGTTTTCAAGAAACCAAAGGAAGTTGTAGGGTATTTAGTGTTCTTCAGTGCCAATAGAGATGGGATCATATCCATGTTGATGTAAATGATGGAAATTCACTATTATGGGTATTTGAATATGATTCAAAATGATTTTAACAATAAAAAACATGATTTATATCTAGAATTAGTGGTTATATAATTGAACTAATAGAGTCATTACCCTCCCAAGGATTTATTTATCATTTATTAATACCACCAAAGTATCAAAAAAATATTTTTACAGAGAGATATTAAGTTGGGGTCAACATATCAAATGTATTTTCAATAGAACTATTGAATTGGGAGAGTATATTATATAGGTAAGGGATATTTATTATTATAATCCCTTATGAGTAAATCATAGTCCCATTAGATGGGGAATACATTGGAGAAATTGTCCCCATTATTGATTACCATTGTAGGGGAGAGTTGAGGAATATATTTGAAATATATGGTGGTGACTCCAGAACATATTTATATATTGAGGGGCTTATAGTTGGGATACATAAATATTGATGTTTTGTGTGAAAATATATTCCTATGGGATTCACTATATAGATTTTAATAAGGTGCGGAGTAACTCATTCACTTGTGAGGATGGATATTAGCACCAATTGTGTAGTGTGAGGAGGTGTTGGGGGTGTTCCAAACAACCCCATTAAGAATATATCTCAATGTATAGATTATTTAAAATGATATTAAATGATGGTTTTCAGGACCTAAAATGAAATATATTTTCTCTAGGTTTTCCTCCAGTTGAGTCAACTATTAGCATGTGAAGGAAAAGAACTTTGACTAAAAAGGTTTGGCTCAAACCATAGAGGTTAAAGATTATAAATGAGATGTAATATCAATGGTTTTCATGATGTTTCTTCATTGAACTATAAGATCATTTGATTCCATCTGAGTGATTTTGAACAACTCATCTAGTTATCTCACTTTAATTCCATCATAGAGAAAAATTTGATGCAGGTTTTGGTGTGCATGAAGATGAGCGAGATTGTATGATTTTATAGGATATCTTTGACGATTATCTATAAAAGAGATTATCGATTCACATCCTTATTTTAGTGAGGCTTATAGATGTATTTCGGGAAATTGTTATAGATCATCATGGTGTTGTACCACCAATTAGATGTATATGTTGAGTAGATAATTCTAATTTAAAAGTATATATAGAGAGCCTATTTTATCTATTTTGGTCATATCTGGGAAGATCAACTACCATTGGAGTAATTTTCACATTATGGTAGTTACAACTGCACTATTTTTTTGGGGACCATTAAATTATTGGTATAGGAAACCCCATAGTTCAACCTTATACAATAAATAGTTTGACGAGTAGTCTATTATGGTGATGGAGCTGGTATATGTGATTATAAAGATGTTTTGGATAATTTGATAGGGATTATGGATTTCTCCGAGATGATATAAATATTATGAAAACTTATTACATTGGTCATTGAGGTTTGAGTATGAATACCATGTGTCTCAGAATGAATAAAGATGATAATTTTTATGGATGTATAGAAGGGGTAGAGAAAGATCCATGATGATAATTAGGTCATTCCAAATGCAATACAAGGATGGTAAGGTATCCTATCACATATCATTTCCTATGAATTTTTTCTAGGTTCCTGATGACTTCCACATGTTATAGTTAAGGTGGTATGTGCATGATAAATCACATGTTATTGGATAGGGATATAAGAGCATCAAGAATGTAGATACCTTTTGAATGTACCATATGATGTTCAAGGTTCAGTGGGAGATGAAACTTGTTTGGTGGAGTAGTCTACCTGTATATATACGCAGGTAACAATAGAACTTCATTGATAGCTTTTAAGAGTGTAAGACAATGATTAAAGATTATTACCCTCACCCTTTTAGAAGATTATTGTTTTAAGGGTTAAAATCAATAAAGGTGGAGTGAATGTAGTAACTATATTTTTATGTATGTACTATTAAAATAATTAAAAAAAATCATTATGTATTTCATAAATATTGGAGTGTAGTTATGGTTGTAATAGGAAAATTATATAAATATATATATAATTATAACTAAATAATATCAAAAAATACATTTATATTATTCAATTTATCAAATGAAAACAGTTGTATAACATTTTGATCAAGATGGTGTGATTTACACTAGGTGTGACCGAATTATTGTACACATTGGGATTTGGGTTGATGTGAATAAATGAGATGGGGATTAAATTTACTAAATATTTTAAATAAATTTATTTATTAATTTTATAGCAAGGGAACTCCTCTTATAAATCCTCTATTATATGCCTTCCCCATAGTTATATGTATAACCCTTAGAGATTATAGGGATTACATATTCACCATAGAAGTGGACCTTCAACATTGAATCCTGAGAGGTTTGGGATCATTAATTAGATTCAACAGATAGTGAAATAAATGAAAAAATTATTAGACATACTCAGTGATAACAATACAGAATAATCCATCATCAATGATCAATAAAATCATTATGTTTATAATTGTTATTTGAGGATTTATGCACAGAAATTTTTTAGTATAGAAATTTCATAGTTTTTTTCATTGATTACCACATATTATTATAGTTTTATAAGGATATGTCAACTTATGATTTTATTTTAAAGTTTTAATTATAGTTGAAAAAATAAACCCCTTAATTTTATTTCGTTTCTGTAATGATGATCCATGGTCAAAGATGCATTTTCCATTGAAGAATTTTAGATTGCGGTTTTTTATTTTATCCAATAAATTTTCTTGTTTCTCACCAACATCATTATTTTGGATTGTAGTTCAATTGTTTTTAGTTTTGTTTGAATAATTCTTGAATCACAAAATTATTTTATGTGTTTATGGATGGACATGATAATCATGGTTCTTGGATGTTTTTGAAATGTTATAGGAATAGTAATCTACATAATGACATAGATGTGATTTCACTGATTTTGGAAATGTGACAACAATATTCTAAAGTGGTGATTTTCATTCTTTAAAAATATAAGATGAACATCATCTACCTATGATAAAGTATCCACGATAAGTTTATCTTGAGGCTCTTCTACTATTTGGATAAATAGAGTGGAGAATTATTTAGGATGAAATACATGAATCCTAGTGAAAGGACTGGGATACACATTATATAGCATATATAACACACACTATTATTTATCATCCAGGTAGAGAGTAGGGTTTTATATGGTGATATGGATGACTGGCCATGTCCAATGACCCACACATCATAGGCATCCCTCCTATTTATTTTGGAATGTGGTTTCACAACATAGAATGGACCACAAGTAACCGTAAACTGTTATGTGGAGTATAAAGCATTCCACATATCCTATAAAGGCATCACATGGAAGGTCGAGTATATAGGACAAACACATTTCAGAATTACATGGAATGTGTCAATATGCAATTCTTGGTATGTAAAAGGACACAATCAATATGAATAGAGAATGCACAACTACGATGAAATATTTTATTTGACATCATGTACTCTAGAATTAAATTACTTATACTACTTTCATAATTTCCTCAAATATGTATCCCTTTACGTGTGCCCAAAATTTATAACAATGACCAATCCCTCTTGTGTATAATTCCATGTAGGATGTGTTAATGTACTTATTGTCGATATAAGAAATAAAAATTGAGGGGATATGATCTAGTATATTTTTGATTAATTATAATTAGGATACCATAGGATTTTTCAATTATGATCATAATAGATTATGGGACTGGTACTCTACTAATGTAGAGACATTCTCTAAATTCATAGGTCTCATATATCTTTTATACACATATTGTCAGTTCCCCAATACAAATCTAGTTATGGCTTCTCTACCATAGTAGTTGGTACTCCATCATCATTAAGATCTAGTAGGGAGTAAGTACTTCATTGGTGCCAAAACTCACTCAACTTATGAATCCTCTAGTGAATCAAGACTCCTCTATTGTGATATTGTGAGGTTACATAGAAGTGTTTCAATGATATTTGAATTAAGGATTTATGCGGAGTCTCAAATTTTTTTGCCTAAAATGATGACCAATATCTCTTTACCTATTCATATTAGTTTTTTTCTTAGAATATATGTTTTGTATGTATTTATTATCTCAATTTTTTTGGTTAGATCTTACTATCATTTTTATATTTCTCTAAATATGTACTTTGAGGAATCCTTGTAGGTACATATGTACCCCCCACTACATGGTATCTTCCCATACATACCATTTATTATGTAGAAAACAACAATATTGGCACTAAAATTGATAGACACGGAGTCGGTGGAGAATTGTGCTACTTGGAATTATAGACAAGGAATATTGGGCAGTACACTAGATAATGACAAGAGGTCTCTATTGCGTCAATAATATTTATTTGGTCTCCAAGCATTATATTTGAGGTTTGTGTATTTTGATCCACTTACATATGTAGATTATTTTGTTTTACCATATTATTTACCTACATTCTCATTCATGTATTCTTTTATTCCCTGGTGGTTTAATAATTTAAAATTACCTAAAAACTATTTTATGAAGATGTGGTAATGAGGACTCGTACCATATGAATAGGCTTCCAAACGTATGAAATATTGTTAATTAGTACTTTTCACTATCCCCTAGCCTATTGACGGAAGGAATATAATGGAAAACTCAACATATTTCTGGCCCATGAGAGTCCTTAATAGGCCATATTATGCCAAAATAATTGAAATTAAAAATATTAAATGGAATTTAGTATAAATAAAAATCATGGACATGGGTCAAAATTTGATTACATGGAAAGGATGAGATTTATTATGAATAATGTTAAAAAAAAATTGAGAAAGAAATTTATCATGTGAGTAGAATTAAATTAAAAAATAATTTTTTCCTTGATTGGAAAAAAATACAATAGTTTAAAATTTTATGGTAGAAGAACCAATGAATTGAATAATGAAGTTCAAAGGAAATATTTTATTTCAATAAAAGAAGATTTATGTTACAAATATACATTACATATGATGAATAATTTTACTAAAATACCATTGAATGAGAGGTATTGAAATATTATCTTCAAATAACATGATCAAACTATACATAATGTTATTATATATATATATATATTTGTGTGTGTAATAGGTAGTAAAAATATTGTTTAATTGAAATAAGTTTCATAATCCAAACATTCCCAAATGAAAGGAAATTGAGATTAAACACCCTTACTTATTTTGTAATAGTAAAAGTAAAATAAATATAAGGAATGAATTTAAGAAAACATGAAAAAAAATTAATTATAATATAATGTGTGATATAGATTTTATATACATCACATAAAATAATATAGTCTTATAATACCACAATTGTCTCCAAGGATGAATTGTTTTGATGAGAAACTCCAAACATTAATCTTTCTTAGTTGAACATGCTCTAACCACAAATATAGAAAATAAATTATCTTTATAATAAATTTGAGAATCATGTTAAAACCAATAAACTTTTATAATCATTAGTTGAAATAATTTTCAAAATATATATTAGATTTATATATTTTATTTTCATCATAATATTTTATTAGTTTCAACTATTTTTTAAGTACTAGTTTCATAATGGATATGTTAATTCATTTGTATATATTCAATGTTCATAATTGAAAGAAAAATTTAGGTACTAGAATAGTTTTATTATTAATATTTATAATGATCTAGTTTCATTAAATAGGTTTTTTAATTTTGATTTGTGATTATGAATTTCTTGAAAGACTTTTATCTAAAATTTTTAGTGAAAAAAATTGGGGTGGAATAATTTATTTATAGGCATGAAGAATACAATAAAAGAATACCACCCATAAGGAGTTAGTGCCACAATGAAAAAATACCCATACACATAGGGTGGAACCAGTACATATCAATATAGTTACATTTATTGTCCCAAAGGTAGAGTGGATCAAAAGTCATTAAAAGTGTCAGTATCCTATTTTTTGGTACTCCTACACGTCTAGATTCTGAAACAGCCTACATAAATCACCTCCTGTATCCCCAGACACATCATAAATCCACATAATTTCAATTATAATTAATAATCTAGTATCTTTGATTTGGAAGACAATGGTGGTTAAATAGACCTAAACTAGAAAAAGAAATAATCTATGTGTGTGTATTGTTATGAATTTGATTCTATAGGCATAATACCATTATTTAACAAGAATAATAATAATATTTAGATTATTTCATGGTTTTGAATCAAATTATTCGATATATTAATAATGAATAATATACTATATTGAAAACAAAATATTTCACTTATTTGTAAGTTTTAGTGAACATGTATTCAAATAGAAAACATCCAACATATAAATCCTGGATGATAAGAAAGGGAATAAAATTTTAGAATAATAATAATATTAAAAATTTCATATTAATAATATTAATTCTTCTTTGAAAACATTCATTCAAGGAGGTGATACAAAATCAAACACTTTATTGGTAGAGGGGGTATCCCACAAAAACTATCAGATGACGCAATCATTTTTATATATAAAAGGGAAATTATATTTAATGGTTATGAAATAATCATCAGAATATTTTTCATATATTACTAATTGATTGTAAACTATAATATAATTTATTCATTATATCTTAAGGTGTGGTAATATGAATGAAAATAATAGAAATGGAATAGGTTTATTTTGGAATTTATTTCTTAATTTATGGAAAAATCCTTTACAAAAAAATAAATAAACCTTTTAAGGGTTGTCTTTTGTGAAGAGTAGAAACCAAAGTATGTGGATGTTAATAATGGGAATGTATTTTGGTAATGTTATATTCAACCTATCTCACTTTGTGTCTTATGAGAAATAGTGTGGGGAGTACTCCATTAATAAGTTGTGGGAGTATCATTTTTGTTATATTATAAATGTTTATTCCACAATTTAATGGTGTAATGTTTCTAGTAATTGATAATAATGAAAAGGGGGAAGGGTAATATATTATCAATCCATGTATATATATTTTTGAACCTTTTTAACAAGATATAAAGTGCTTAACTCTTGGGTTTTCACCTGTACCATTTTTTAATTTTACTGTTGTAACTAATTTTTTTCTTTTCTCATTTATTTATAATTCATGATAATACAACGGGAATTAGAAAATAATTTTAACCACTGATTAAAAATTTGAAATAAAATTTTTCAAATAAATTTTTTATGTATAATAAAAACTATGTTCCACATTACCAAATTTAATTTTTAAAAACCATTTAAAGAAAAGTTTATTCTTTACCATAGATGCAATGCTTATAAAAATTTATCAATTTCATTGATTTTAATGCATTTATTTATTTATAATAAACCAAAAGAGAGTTATGTGACATTAAGTGAAATAAAAACCATCATTTCACGTAATAAAAAAAATGTGAAGGAAAAATATAAAAATAGTTTTTATTAAAAAAATATTACTCAATTTTAAAACTGTTAAACTTGGGTTATGTTAATATAAAATTTGTTTATTAAATGAATATTTTAATAACCTAAATTATTATTTTTAATTGAAATAATTTTTTAATTTTTTAATATATACAATGTTTTTGACAATGAAATAAAATCTATATTATATCTATAAATTTTATTTTTCATTATTCACATAAAAAGGAACTTTTTCAAGAAAGAAACCAAATATTCGAGATGTGATAATTTTAAAATTTTGATTTCAATAGAAAATATATATGTCAAATTTAATTTCTATAAGTTATAGAAATTAATTTTAATATAAGAGAGCATAAGAAAAAACTTAATTTTTACTATAAAAATATTCTTGTATTAATTAATAATTCATTTCATGTTTTGTCTACATTGATTTAAAAATAAAGTGAAATATATTTATAAATTCTAACTCAATAGATATATGAAAATATTTTAACTTAATATATATAATATTATCTTTATAAAATTTATCAATATATCACTTCAATTTGTTGTTGCAAATTGATTAAGAAATTCAAGGTAGTATTTATTTAGAGAAGTTTAATATATTTAAATCTCAAGGTATTACTTTCTACCCCCTTAAATGAATTAAATCATTAAAATATCAATTATTGTATAATAGTGGAAATGGATTATGGTATCCATATATTGAGATGATCAAGGTAAAATTTATAATGCGATTTTAATATATCTAACTTGACTACTAATAGAAAACTCATCCATTTATTATTCATAATAATATTACTAATATTATGTTTCATTGAATCCATTTCATTTTAGAGACTATATTTATTTGATTTCAAGAAGCAAATTGTACAATTCTCTTTTAAATAGAGTTTATTACCATCCACTCATTGGTAAAATATCATATTTTGATATCAAAATTGATTTTCGTAATCCAAAAACTTATTTATCCCCATCATAAAGAGAAACAATAAATTAAAAAAATCATATTTAATTAATATAAAATAATAATAATATGATTTTTTCAGGAAACATTCTATAAAAAAATTGGGATATAATAAAATTTCTATTATATGTTTTCTCTAAAATAATATACCAAATTATTTAAATTTTGATTAAATACTCTTATAAAATACCATATGTTGAAAGAGGATGATGAGTTTTGTTATAATTATTATCCATTGGGATATGGAATTTTATAGGATAATCTCTTTGTTCCCTACATTTATAGTATTGAATTATTTCTGGTACCTTAGGATGATCATTTCCTTCATTCATCATGTTATCATAACTCTTCATTTTCTTATTAATTAGCTTATTTTTGTCTTAATTTCCCAAAAATAATAAATCATCATGATACTTAAGGATATTTACATGGGTGATTCTTCCATCATTTCCGACAATATGAAATTGAATAGTATTTTGTTTAAATAATTTTTGCTCAAATTTCATTTGGAATGCATCTTTATATTCTCTCATATTTTCTAAAATTCTACTAGGTTGACGTTATTTTCTCATAGTTCTTGATAGATATTTTGGCATAATCCCTATATTCCACACTCCTTCTCCTATCCATTTTTATTATTCATTAGGAAACTAACCATATTTCCTACCACATTCATCACTGAATTGGTTTCCACTTTATCTATGAATTAACTAGTTATGTGATTTTAAGGTATAATAAAATGAATAATTTAATTAAATGAAACTATAAAAAAGGAATTTTTGATTAAAAAAAGTGGATAATTACCTAACATATGAAATATTAATTTTCAAAATAGGTTATCCATGGTAATTTCTGATTAGTTAGTCTAATGAACAAATATTCAAATCAATCCCGATAGTTAATCTAGATCTTACGAATTTCCAAAGTATATATTTTATGAGTGTCTATCCAAGTGTGTAGTCTAGGGCCTACTATTCATTCCCTCAGTGAAGATCGAGTAGACACTCATCTAACAATTTTTTGGATTAACACCTCTTGATTCATTTGTTCTATAATCATATTAACTTTACAGTATCTATTCATATATGCAATTTTTGGAATACTAAAAAATAACTACATTACTTGAATTTTAGGACGTTATCCAATACATAATTTTATTCACAGTGTTTTCACTTATTTTCCCTCATCCCAATTACAAAAAAAGTAAATATTATGTACTAATAAAACAAACATAAAGGGTTATCTGTTGATTGTATGTTATGGTCATTAACAAATTATCAACCCCTTATTGTATTTATATGTCAAAATTTTTTCCAAACCAATAAGAACATAACCCTTATAAGTACATGAACCTAAACCTGACACAAAATATGATTCCCTAGAAAAAAATTATATTTTCTAAAAATTATAAAATAGGGATATTGAATTTGATGGACTGTATGAATCACAACACCAATCATAGAATGGAATATAATAACTAAATAAATTATGATATATTTATATTTAGATAAATTGAATATTTCCAATATATTATATTACACTCAACAATTATCTCATCCTTTATAAAAAACATAAATTTTATCATTATTTAAATGTAAAACTATGGTTATATTGTGGTACATGAAAAAATGGCTTTCGTTGATTTGTATCATTACGCACATAACTTAGTTTTACCGAATACTGTTAATAATATTATTTCAAATAAAAATTACATCCTAGATGTAAAATTAGTAGTTATGAAAAGGATTAACCGAATTTTTAAAATATATGGTTTATAAAAATATAAATTTAATTCATTAATTTACAAGTATTTTATAAATTAATATAAAAACAAATTGAAGATAAATGATACTTTTTTAGAAAAAAGTATTTTAATGCGTAAAGGGTGTTGTGTATAAATAAATTAAATGAATCACTATTAGAGAATTATATTAATTAATTATATATATTATATATTAAATAAAATATTTATACATTGATCCATCATATTTTATATTTATATTATAATAAGAAAAAAATATGTTACATATAAAAAGATATTTTTTTAAAGGCAGTTTTACACCCCTATAATCCCACATCAAACAAAAAACCACATTTTAAAATTTTTATAAATCATATATGTTAAATTTGATATTATTTAGGAAATATAAATTTCAAAAGTAACTTAAGTTGAATTGTATATATTTTTATGAAATAATTCATTTTTGGATAAATAGTGAAAAATATTGTTTTTTAATTGAAAACTAGATTTTCTTTTAAATAATTTTTAATGAATAATTATATTTTTTATTTGATAAAATGATAAATTATATATATTGTAAATATATTAATCAATTTTATGATATTTTAATCAATTAATAATTGAAAATGGATACATAAATATTTCATTCTTTCGAATATATTCCCTTTAAATGCTTGCTTTTCATACACATGTGTGGGATTAATTATAATATAATTTCTTCCTCTAGTCTGATTGAATATTTCAGTAATGGATTCCAAGTTTTACAGTTTAAATATTATTTATTCTTATTATGTTCAAATTAGTTTTTTTTACCAAAAATAATAGTAAAATTAATTAAAATTCATTAAATCAATTAAGGTGAAAATTGGTTACTTAATGGTTAAATATTAAACATAAGGAAAAAATGGCATGTTAAAATTAAAAAAATAAATTTTATGTACATATTTATAACATGTTACCTATTATATAGAATTGGGTTCATTATTTGAGGCACACTATGTAAGAGAGAAATTCTACTAGTTTTTATCTTTTTATATTTGCAAGAATAAAACTTCTCCCGCTTAATAATAAGGTAGTCACCCACATTCACTTCTTCATGAATATTAACCCATTTGGATAATACAAAACTAATAAAAATTAATCTATAAATATCTACCCAAACAATATAATCCTCAATTTTTTCATAAGTCCAACAAAATAATTATTTTTTGGAAAACCAAAAAGAGTTAACAAAAAATAGGTAATGTTCGTCAACGAGCACTTTTGTATTATTTATTTATTCACCCCATAAAATATTATTATATTGTTATTATATAATAACATAAGTATAATTCATATAATTTCATATTTTTATGTTTACATTACAACCTACACTCTCTCACACTTCCATCAAATGGGACACACAATCATCATTCGTTTGTATGGTTGAATAACACCACGTGAATTGGTATCCTTCATTATATCACTACCACAATTAATAGTTGGGAATAATGATTGATTTATAGTATATAAATGATATATATGATATATATATGATGTTGTAATTCTTATTTAATTTTTATATAACGCATTCCTACTATTTTTCCATTTTGTGGAAATATGATAACACGTTTTATGGATGTGTGGATTACTGCCTCCTTAAAGCGATGTGACTCATTCAAACATTACACGAAGTTCATTCGTGAATTTTTTAATTAAAATATGGGTAAAATATTTCACTACAATGATAATTTAATTATAATATACATATATATTATTTAATTTTCATTCTTTAAATTTGATAGGAAAATATAAGTAGCATTCAGGCATCTGTACATCCTTCCATGTCCATGAATAATGAATTCGATTTCCTATATCCATATTTTATGAATTATAGTTAATACATTCACACATCATATATATGATATTTAAATCAGGTTTTACATTATAGATATGGTAAATTTTTTATATAAGTAATAGGAACATAAAATATAAATTTAAAACATTCTAGTAAAATAAGGCAATTAACACCCGAAACAATAAAAATAACGAACGATTATTAAAAATTAGTGATGATATTTTTTAAAAGAATAATATATGAAATTATAAATTTAAATACAGTTCTTGTTTAAGTTTATAAAATTAATTAATTAAATATAAATTTTTTAAAATAGAGTTCAACAAAAAAGGGGGAGTATTGTAAGGGACTTGTTCTGAATTTTCATTCATTGAGTTATATGTTATTTTTGTGCACATAATATCATATATATGGTGTAAATACTATTTATTATTCATGTAATATCATTAATAATTCATATTACATGGTATTTTATGTTTCAAATTTAATTATTTCATCCTATGTGGTTTTATTAGAATGTTATTAAGTAGTAAGGGATTCTTGTATAACTTTTTTCTTCTATGGGGTATACATCATTTTAACTGCATATTTATTTTTTGTGGTGTATATACTACCCTATTTTATTTTATATCCTATATATATTTATATTCTAGGTTTTTATAGTTTTATTGGATGTTATTTCTTTCATGGTGTGAATAGTATCAATGTTACAAAAGTGATAATGATTTGTTGTCACAATTTTCCCTCATTGAGGTGTTTGTTATGTTATAAAACTATATTTTTAAATGAGGTTTACATAATACTGTATTGACATATTATATCCTGAATCTCCTTATTTTCAAGATACTAGTCATTTTATTTAATGTTATTTAATTCTTGGGGATTGTGATTCCAATGTTTCAAATTGGTATGGGTCACTTTTGAATGTTTAATTATTATTTTCCACAAGATTTATTTAAAAATTTATTTTTATATTATTTACATTAATCATTGAGAAATACCATTAATTTATTCTCCACCTAGTATATTCTGTATTTATACCATTCATATTATTCCTTTCGATGGTTTGTGATGGATTTGGACAATGATAGTATTGACAATATTATGATTCATTTTTTGTAATCCCTATGAAATATACACTTTCCATGTATCATTTTTTATTAAATTTCCCCCAAATATAAATATCATTTATCATGGATATTATTATTTCCTAAAACACATACAATTTTTATATTTGGTGCTTATTTTTATTGTTATTTTATATCTGAGGAAATATTGATATATCTATATATTTTACTCAATATAGGTATTTCATAAGGAACATTTTTCATGAATTAAATCTATAATACGATATGTGAATAATGATTTGGATATGAACATCATGGGTGGTACCTTATTATATATATCCCCATTATGCATTAGTCGTCTCATGGGATGTGTCATTTGGCTAGCCTTAGTCAGTTTCCACCCAGTATGTTTTAAAATCTCTTATAAAAGGTCTTGATGGTAATGGTTTCATGTACCTAGGAGACAGAGCATCTAATAAATAATCCTTGACTTAATTAATATTTTGTTATTATTATCCATTGTATTTTCACTATGAAAATATCTATGAATACATTTTATTCTTAGTTTGTGGATTAAATGGAATGCATTTTCAATTATTTTACTCGTTATATTGATTAATATTTATCAAATCGTTTTAATGGAATATGTTTCTAGTTATTTACATTTCCATATTATTTATGCCCCCTATAAGTTTATTGATTATATTGAATATGTGTTCCATTATTACATTTTTATATTCATTATACTAATTAATTCATTATTTCTTATATTGTACATAAACATTATAGGGAAATTGAGTGCACATTAGTTTGTTTAATTTACCAAGATTTACATTACTTTTACTAAGAAAGATATCAATTTATATGAAAAATACAATTAAATTATTATTGAAAAAATATGTTCTAAATTGTGTTTCAATTGGTAATACAAGACACCTTTATATATATAGCTTACCTAGACTAGTAAATAGATCTATCTATTATGATGTGCATCCTTGTATCATATACCAATGTAATGGAAGAAGACACATGCTCTTGACTTACTAGTGTGGGGTTTCTACAATAACTTCCCCTCAATTAATTAATTAATATAATAAATTGTATTATATACCTTCCCAAAACCTTTAATGTTTATATTTCTTGAGTATTAATTCACAAACATAGACTAATTTAGACCATGTCTCTCTCATAATATGAATATTTTTCCACTTCACTTGAAACTACTTAATCTATAATAAGTATTCAACATCTCTAATAAATTATTTTCACACTGTATTATTTTATACGGACCATGTCTAATACTTTTCATAATATCATCGGTAAATGGAAACATAATAACGGTGGGCTAAAATGAGAATTATGTGAATGTGTAAAAAATATGACATATAATAAAAAAGTAATGAATAATATTTTGGATATATATTACAATAAATTAATCCCATATAAATACTCATATGATAAAAAATAAATATATGAATGATATATAAATATAAATAACCACAAGGATAAGAAAAATAAGTTTCATAATAATAGAATGCACAATTCATGACATAATAATCATTTTATCAATAAGTCTTGTCAAGAAATCATGCATACCATAATGAACTCATCCAATAAATCATAAATAATTTATCCGGAAAATATTGAATACCCAATATAGTTTTCCTCAGGGGATAAACTAGAACATCAAGGGGATATTATGAGCCCCACTAATCACAAATTATTTCCAACTAATTCCTCATATAAAGTAATTAATGCAGAATAAAATACATAACCATCCTATTTTGTTAATCAATTGGAATCTCTATTGAAATTATAATTTTTTTGATTGTAAATATTTAAAAAATGAATAAATATAATAGGATTCAATGTATGAATCCATAAATGTTACACCATATTGGCTAATAGTTAGTTATTTATGGAAATAATTTTCATATTATATAAATAAAAATTTATTATCAATAACCATCCAAAAAATGATACAGGATGGTATTATTATGGAATATCCCAATGGTAAAATAATAATGTTGAAGAATGTTAGAATAAATTAAAACACCATACAAATAACAAAACATCAAAAAGTTTCAGGATAGATTAAAACAAGAATTATATTGATATATACCACATGTTTAATCCATTAGAGAAATTTATATTAGAGGATTTAGAGTGTAATAATTTAAACAAAACTCTAATAGAGGTAAAAACGTTTAACAATTAATAATAAACTATAATATAAATGTTAGAAGTTCTTTTATAAAACATTTGAAATAATTTCATTAAAACATTTTTAAAAATTTCACTTTTAAAAGTCTTATTTGAATGGGTGAAGTGATTTACTTCTAAATATTACTTTTCCAAATCAATATTCAATAATGGAAAATTGAAAATGGAGAAGATACTAGGTCAATTAAATGTATAATGGATTATAAAATAATGGAACATAGAGGGAAAAATATGTTCATATTTTAAAATACATTTATTAAAATCACATTTTAAAAAGTGTAATGAAAATATTTTTGGAAATAAAGAAAATAGAAATTTTATGATCCAAATAGATAAAAAAAATATTTTACATATATAATGCATAACATTACTGGTAAATGAAGACATGTATATTAATGAAAAAGACATTATTTATGAGGGTTGAAAATTATTCTTAATATTGTTACAAATTTAGGAGAATTAAATTGATATTAGAAGTATATTTTAATTTAAAATTTATATTTTCCCATAGGGTATGCGAAAATAAAATATAATAGAATTTTGTGGTGGGATAAATAGAGCATTGAAGAAATACATAAAGAATAAATATAATTACTAAAATAATAATATTTTTAGATATGAATAATATTTATTGTTTTAGAAATGTTTTCAAAAAAATAAAATAATTGATTGATATTGAAATTGAACATCATATAAAATTATAAATTAATATTATTGATGTTATATATCTCATAGTATTTATATAATATTAGGTCTATAAAAATAATTTTTCATAATGAAAGTAAATTGAGATGAAACACTCATTCTACATTCATAAAATTAAAATAAAAAATCTATTGAAAATTAAAATTTAGAAAAAAAACACTAAAAAATAGTAATAAATTCTTAATCATTATTTAAATTGTAAAATAGGAAGTATATACACCATATAAAAAAATTTAAGTCTCATAATAAAAAATATGTCTCAAAGTAGAATTTTTTTATGAGGAACGTTTACCTTTAAGCCTTCTCAGTTGAACAAGAATAATCCTCCATTTAAAAAAAATCATATTCTAATAAAAAATTTATATCCTAACAATAAATGTAACCACTAAAAATTCGTTTCAAATAATTTATTTCATTTATATTAAAGAATTATATTTTATTTTCATCGCCAGATTTTATCAATCTTAATAGTTTCTATAATACTATTTTAATAATGGTTGTTTCAATTATTATTTATATTTTCTTATTTCAACAATATGAGTAAATTATATGTACCAGAAAATATTTTTTGATATTTTTTGTATTTAAATAACTTCATGGAATTTTTATTTTTTATGATCGACGAAGGTGAAGTGAATGATGAGTTTGTTTCGATAAATTTTATTGAAAAAATGGGTAGTACATTAATAATAAGTTAAATAATAATATAACATTGATATGAATAGTATAAAATAAAATTCTAATTAATTTATAATAATACCAATAGTTATGATTCTACAATCATAAATGATAAAAATTTATAGCATTGTTCTTAGAGGTGGTTAAACCAACAGAAACATGATCATAGTTTATACTGTTGGTGAGTATGGTTTAAGAAGTTATTAGTTTGGAATAATATAATTATTAATAAATAAAAATGGTATTTTTTATATTTTTCAAGGTGATTAATCAAATTTTTATATATTTTGGAAATGAATAATAAACTATATGAAAAAAATATAATATGTCACATTTGTGGAGGTGGTGGACCGTATATACCCATAAGAGAAACATTAAATATATATATAATAGAAGATATATATTGAATTATCTATAATATAAAAATCATAATATTGTCTTAAATAGAATATTAAATCAAATAAATACCCACATAAACCCACTATCTATGTTGGTGAGAAAAATAAAACATATCCTTTACGAAAGAAGTTTTCTGCATATACAAACTAGCAATACATTCGTTTTTATATGTAAAGGAGAAAGGGTAATTAATTGTTATTATATAATAATAATAATAACTTTTTGTTTTAATAATAATACCTATATAATTATAATATAATTTATAAAATATTTCTTTCATTTTTTCATGATGAAATAGTATAATTTAAATGAGAAATGATTAATTAGGAAATTTTACCTTGATCCTTGAAAAAAATACCTTGCAAAGAAGATTATGTGTTTGATGTGTTGACTTTTAGGATTAATTTACCACTAGTATGTGGATAAAAATGGTTTAATGTAATATATTAATATATTAGGTCTAACTATATGGATATGTGAGTGATGATAAGTTGGGTGGTGGAGGTTAATTTAATAAATCGACGGACTGGCATTTTGTACTAATATTAAAGGTAATTTCACTATTCAAGGGTTAAATGGATCCAATAATGTACAATAATGATATGTAATGTCATTTAAGGTCATTAAACCCTCAAAAATAAATGATTAAAAATGTTTTTATTAATTTTTTAGGTTTTTATTTTAATAGAAACCATTATCTCTCTATCAGTTGATATTATGAAAAAATGAATGCAAAGAGGTTCATATAAAGCGTTTAAATAGTTAACATACACACGGATTAACTAGGAAGAAAACAGTGTCAATGTTTAGAGGTACTAGAATTACAGAGTGCCTACTTGAGTACTATTTTTTTTTAAATTTGTGTTATAGTTATAATTTTTTTTCATTATTATCCAAAAACAACTATTCTATGAAAATAAAAAAAATCAATATATGAAAATATTTCTATGTAACATAACAAAATATAGTTACTATTATAATATAAAAATTCAAAATATGATTTATTTTATGTTTTTATATAATTCAATATATTGGGAAAATATTTTTAAGTGTAAAATAATTCATGTATCAATATATTTATATATATATATATCAATTTTTTCTATATATATAGACTTAAATATGATGTTACATGATTTTATGGAAACTAATTCAACCTAGAAATTATAATTGTCTCACTAATAAATATAATATTATATTCCTCAATGGTATTATGGTTTAATTTGTATTTTTTTGGTGTGTGAAAAAATCAATTGAAAATAATATTAATTTAACGGAGAATTATGTACTAGAATATCATAGTGTTGAATTTAATATTCAACACATGTTTTTTAGAAAACCTTGTCGGATAATTCTTCTACATCAGACTTGTAAAAAATTAATGTTATTTATTAAGAATCGTTAGAGTTCTAAAAATACTATTTGGAGTGAACTGGGATGGACATTAACTCTATTTAAAAAATAGTACACAAGAAGGCACTCTGTAATTCTGGTACCTCTAAACATTGACGCTGTTTGCTTCCTAGTTTATCCTTGTGTATGTGAACTAATTAAACCCTTTATATGAACCTGTTTACATTCATTTTTTCATAATATCAACTGATAGAGAGATAATGGTATCTATTAATAGGGTAAATGATTCCATGTGATTGTAGTTTAAACGAAATACACATATTATAAATCACTTATTCCTACAAGGGTATCTAGATTTCATAGGACTTGAATGTGGTATCAAATACAATGGTTGATGTTAGTGTAAGAATCCATTATGTTTAATAAATTATAATTTTATATATAGATGTTATTCCAGTCATTAATGGAATTAATATTTAACATTAGAAGAATCTAAATGAATCACTATTTCTCATCATTAGGTCTAGATGTGTACAAAAATACTACATGTGAGATTTCATTTTTTATGGATAATGTAACTTTATTATAAGGAACCCATAAATAATATAACGATTAAATAAAATGAATAAATTATTTTGGTGGAGCATTATCCATCAAAATGTATATTTGGGTATTGTTATTTACCTTCTCATATTCTATAGGGTATATTGTACTTGTTATTTATAAGGTACACTAAAAAGTACATGAAACAAAATTAAAAAATATATGGAATATTTAATAGAAATTTGTGTTGAAATTGAATGGATTAAAAATTCATTTTTTATTTATTAAATTTTATTTTTGAGTATATGTGATTTCATGGAGAAACTATCAATGATGTAAATATATTCATGTGCATCTTGATATTATTTAAGAAATAATTTAATATAACATATCTATTATGGATTATTAATATTTTAATGAGATGATCTTTAATTTTTAATCATCGTACTCTTTTCACATATGACATTAGGACTGATGATAATTACACATTAGAAAATGGGATTCTTATATAGGAGACATTCAAAAATTAGGGAATCTATCCATGTATAATAGTCAATAAGACGAAGAGGTAGATGGACTTATTTAATTCATTTCATCAAATTTGAAATGTGAAAAATAAATATTTAAACTAAATCATCCAATCACATAATTTTAATATAGAATGGTTGTGAACCATTTAGAAATATTTCAAAATATTTTTAAAGATATTAATCATGATGATGAAGTTTACATGTTGAATTTCTTAGAAAATGTCAATGAAAGGATCATAACTAAGTCAAACATCTTTATGAAGAGGGATATATTCTTACTAGAGTAGCCCGTAACCGTGTGGTAAGGGATCCTTCTTGGCATCCAAGAGACCCGGGATCAAAACTGGGTGGAGGAGAATTTCTGGTACTATATCAGTATTATACTAGTCACTGTAGCAGTTACTATTCGGTACTGTAGCAACTGGAACTATTCACCCAATTTGGGCCTTCGAGCCACCAGTTTGGGCCTACGGGTCTCTAGGGCCTTCGGGTCATCAAAGGCCTTTGGGCCATAGGGCCTTCAGGTGACGTAGACCATGGATTAGCCTAGTTCACACAGATCAGGCCCCAGAAGTGGATCTGACCAATAGGAGTAGTAGCCACCAGATGCAGAGCTAACCGGATTGGATTAATGAGAGTGTATGGCAGCCGCTATCGGGACTAGGCACCGTGCAACTTTGTACAGGGAAATGCTAGCTGATTAGCAATGCAAGGTGGGGAGCTAAGGTGATCAATGATGCAAGACTCTGGGGAGGGGCAGTTCTAGTATGTTGGGTCTACGGGTCATGTAATGGGCATAGTATGCCTCTGGGCCTTCAGGTCATGTATTGCGGGTCATGTCGAGCCTTGTGCCTTGGGCCTACAGGTCATGTACGGGTTCCCCTTCAAACCTTAAAAGGGGGATTATCTATAATAAAAAAAGTCATTCGGGCCATTCAGAGGTAATGTATAAGAGTAAATAGAGATAGAATAGATTGATGGCCATAAAGAACTCAAATACGTTTTACATATTTTTAAATATAGATATATCATAAAATAAAGGATATAACAATGATGATGGGTAGAAATAGAAGGTAGATTAGATCTGAAAAAAATTAATCAACTTTTAAAGATATAAATGTTTATAAATTAAAAATGTTGAAGTCCAATGTAGTTGTTCATGACACAAAATGCTATTTTCAATAGTGGAAGAATTAAGGAATGCAATTGATGACCTAAAACATGAAAATATATAATGCCCTCATAATTTTTTTTGAGATTGATATATTTATTGAAGGGAATGCACAAATTATGTACATTTTTACTAATATTTTTAATGATCATGTCTAATGTATTATGGAACATGAGTAATAAGGTTTTTGTATTCAGTGAAAAATTTAATATTTGGAGTTATTAATGATATTAAAATAATAATAAATAAATAAGTTCAAAAATTAATATTAAAAATTTAAATGAGAATAATATATAACCAAAATATATGTTATGTGATTTTACATTAAATAAAAAGACAATTTATAATGATAATTCATATATGGGGATTTACCAAATGGAGAATGTAGTGGTGGTTGACTCAAAGCTTCATGCACCCACTCAAAAAATTGATGTCAGTCTTGGTATATATAAGAATCTAGACACTCAATGAATATATTATGGATTTAATTTCATAGTAGTGTCATGCAATATTTCTCAAAAAATCAAGTGATACTGGTGTTTAATTATGCATTACTCTAAAAGTGTGTGTTTGATAATAATTAGGTATATGTGGGAACTTGTTCAAAAATGATATCCAATGAATATACTACATTATAGGTAAAATTTTTATGAATATTATTTATAGTGTATAGGACATTGAAATTTGGATAGGTATTTATCTTCAATGATTGAAATTAATGTTCCTATAAACAACCATGTTAGTTCTATGCAATGGTTTAAGAAATTATGAAGTGGGAAATGAAAATTTTTCTTTTTATCATTTCTTCATTAATTTGGTAAATATTATTTAGAGTATCATAAAATTTTAAAATTAAAGTTGATTTTTTAGAAAAGAAATGATAAAAATAATATATTTGATAAGATAGGGTTTCTAGATAATTTCAATAGAGGATAAGATCATATTAGTTATTGGATTCTTGATAGTGTTTCTACTTCTAATATGATGTGATATGATAATATATTCATAGGAGTATAAATTGAAATGTTAGGCATTGAAAATTTGTATAATGGTGATGGTGTCCTATTTATTGGACTATGAAAACGAAAATTTGGGGACATAGACTTATGACTAATGTTTTCCTTGTTAAGGAAATTTTGAGTTACATAATGATGACTGTAAAGAAAATTGTATGACTGAGGACATTGTTTAAATTTCGCCAATCAAAACTGTAACAGAAATTGAGTGGATGTTCTAATATTGATGAGGGGGATCTAGATAAAGGTAAATTTACACCTACATGACATATAAATAGATTTGTGGATTCAATACATTGAGGAAGAAGACAAATAATTGAAAAATGGTTAGACACATGGGCATAAATTCCTTGTAAGATCTGCTAATGAATTACCTAGATAATGATATCCTTAAACAACCACATGATCATAAACACCTCATTGATGATTTATTTAAATGGATTTTTTTATCACATAGAAGATAAAATTTTATAAGTCAATATGTGTGTATAAATTTGTTTCATTATAATTTTTAAATTCACTTTTCACTGAGTTACATTATTGGGAGGAGATATCTTGTTTTGGTAATTACTTATTAAAACATGTTTTCATGGCTGTAATTTATCACACATATGTATATGGAATTCAGATTCATAAGAAAATATCAAAATAATAAAGAAGATATGTTTAGTTAAAAGATTATAATATTCCATAACAATTATGGTAGGATGTTTGCCAAAATCTAGGTGGATAACTATCTCGAGAAACATGGGTTGATGACACATGTTTTATTAATAACACATCCACAAAAATGGTGTGGATCGGGAAGAGTAACTAGATCATAAATTACATAGACATAATGAGTCTTATTTCGAAATTTCTATTATAGAAATTATCGAAGGAATCAACTTTAAAATGGTGTATTTTTTCGACATAGTTTTTTGTGATATGGAAAAGAAATGTCTCTATTGGGTATGTGGTATTATAATAACCATGTTTTAAAATAGATTAAAAACATTGATATTAAGTTAATTATTATTGATATAGATAAATGAATAGTGTTTGAATCTCATATATTTGATGGTATTTACCTTAGCCGCTAATCTAGGTGAATCAAATATTACTATTTATAAAATTCCTTGGATTGATTGTTAAAATTCAGACCTCAATATTTTGGAAATTTAATATATTATACTTAAATGGGTACTCATATTCTTTAATAGATTAATGTAAAAGTGGTAAACTTAATGGTAGTTTAATGAGCTATATTTTTTTCAATGAATACATAGAATATTAGAAGAATTTAGTTTGACAAAAAAGCTAACATAAGGGAAGAAAAAAATAAATTGAAGATTTTAACATCATTGATGGCCAAACAAGTTTAGTGATACATATGGAAATGATTTATCAACATAAACAAATAATTTTGTCTCAGAAATAACCATTTTTATTTGAATAACTTCTGAAATATGAGAATTGGGTTTGATGTATGCATCATATTATTTAACCAATTGTAAATATTTAGATATAGATGACTATTTTGTGGTTAATAAATATGAATTTCATTGAAACCGAATGGGTTTTATATATCAAACTAAGTAAATTTTACATTTAAAGTAAAAACATGTAATGACTAGTGTGTAATGGAAAATACCTGATAAAATGTATTTATTTATAAGCAACATTCTCCCCTATGGATATCCTTAAAAGAATTCAATTATTATTTTTTAAATTAGATCCTATAGGGTTTATGGTATTCCATATACACATAAAATAAATTATACTAAATGGACTACATGATGTATATGTGTACAACATACAGTAGGATGGGTTTCTTGTGAACACAAATTAGAATAATGTTTTATTTATAAATAAGTCATTGTATGAGATAAATTAAAATACAATAACATGGTTTTCGTGGCTGGATCATTATGTGAATGTTATTTTTTTTCTATATTGAGGAATTGATCATAACTTCAATATATTGAAAAAATATATTATTTTTTGATAGTTAACACACACACACACACACACATATATATGAAATTATATTTATATTGAATGTATTTTAAAGAGTTCATGTTATGAGAGTTCAAAATATTTTAGATTATAGAGTTTTCATTTTTTTCATTGAATATTTTTATTTAAATAATGAATGAAATATTCGTATATAGTTTCTAGTATTTATAATTGATTTTAAAATTTTTGGAGTTGGTGATTATAAGGTAATGATAACTCCAGTCACTACACAAGTGATGATTTATCTGATGAAAAAGGAAAAAAGTTCAATGTCATATAATATAGGCAGATTATTAAGCTACTTTGATACATAACGACGATATAGTCAAAAATTGTGTTTCTCATTTGAAAAAATGAATGATGGTTGATTAATCCCATGTAAATACATAAACTATGAATACATATAATAATACAATATATCAGACGTATGATGGATTTTATGTTTATCTATTATGAAACATGAGAATAAGATTTACTATAAAAATACATACGTAGATTTTTTTAACCAGATAAAATAAAATCAACATTTGATAGTGAATTTTGACTTGGATAATTTTCCATATTTTCTATTCATAAGAAACAATAATATATTTCACTGAGAAAAGAATAATCTTAATATATTTTTTCCACTCATTAGTTCATGTATTATTTGTGTACAAAGTAGAAGCCTCAATTAATCAATGATTAAGTGAAGTTAACTACTAGAATAAACAATTAAAATTCTATTAGTATTTACCTTAAGAAACATTCTCTCCATCATTTGAGGATGGTGTTATTTAATAATGAATAATTTTGATAATGGGTTAGTGAAATTTTTACATGAATCTACCAAAAATAATGTTGATGATATCATGAAAAATTATTTACCCATTGATATACTGTATATAAATAAGGTGGGTTTTAGATTCTACTAAACCCACAACCAACATAAAATGGTTCTATATAGAAACCCTTCTCCCCATTGTATGATGTTGGCTTACTCAACTAATGATGATTATTCTTTTCATTTTTTCATCCCATAAGGGAATATAATTTTTGTTTATTTATATACGGGGAGTGTTATTATTTTAGAACTATATAGGGTTTTATAAAAGCCACTAAGGGTTATAGATGTTCTTTTAAAAGGTTTAGAGATCCTCATTATTAAATAAAAGGAGAAAAGATATAGGTTGTGTAGCATATTATGTGGATAACATAGTTTTCAAACATAAATTGAGAACCAAGGGATAAATAGAATTAATCTGAAGCTATTTTGGAATGTAAAAGATAACAAAAATAGATTTTATGATCTATATTTATTTTTAATAATGGTGAGTGGATATCTGGAAATGCATTATGTGGTATATTTTGTGATATGAACATTACTCGTGTTTAATGTGTCACACATAGCTCTTGTATGCTTTGAGTGTATTTATAGTGAGTCTTTTATCACTATAAAGTGTTATAGATCCTTATTACCCAAGATAAATAAACTCATTTATTAAATTATTTTGCAGGAATAATAACCCCATTCAATAAATAACATGACAAATCATAGATCATAATGTATTTTTTCAAGAAACATTACTCTAAAAACATCATATATAATTACACTCATCAACATTTCTTCAAACCTATTATACTCTAAACCACCACATGAAAATATAACATGTAACACCTATGTATATATCCAATGATGAAAATTTATATGAAAGGTTTGATCTTAGATGATTGATGAGGAAAGCAGAAGAGATAACCAATGATTATCACACATGCGTAAAAGATAAGAATATGGAAATCCGAGCTTACCCCATATACATGAAGATATAATTAGAAAAACATAACATGATAAAAAATGGGGAATAGAATATAATAAATCATTATATAAGTTCAATTAAAAATATATGTAATATGGTAAAACATGTATATACAAATCACAACATACTGTATTGGGAATTGAAACCTATTTCCCTTAGGGGATCAAGCTTTACTAACATATTTCCTATATTGTATTAATACTTACATACCCAATTACCTTAGTGGATCACGATTAAATATCCTGTTACACCTTTTTGTATCAAGTATAAAATCATTTTTATCATAATCTCATGATACATAAAGGTTTACCCAAAATATTTTAGGGTTATATAAGGAAGAAAATTCACTTAATGAGAAACCATATATATGTGTTTGTCCCATAAGATACAAATAATTTAACATTCTATGATTTTTTTTGGAGACAATAGGTTTCATCAAATAGATCATAAATATCCCAATGAAAAATAAATTTGTTTCCACAACATTCCTAGGTGGTATAAAAAAAATTGACCAAAATAAACATAAAAATTAACACCCAATATTCAATCACCCAAATCAATATTTTATATAAAAATTTATATGGTGATCCAATGAATATTAATTCCATGAAAATGAGTTCACTATTTATAATGAATGAATATATGTGAAACCACAAAACAGATTTTATAATATTGTTCCAACACTGTAATAAAATTTAAATTTATTGACATTATATATTGGAAATTTTCGTAATGATATATTTTGTGAAACTGAAAATACTAGATTTTTAAATTAAATATTTTTAATAAATTTAAATATTTAATATTCAATAGATAACAAAAATATTTTAAAATAATAAATGATAAAATATCAATACATTTATCTATTTTAATGCATCGTCAATAAAGGAGACTTGAAAATGAAAAGAAGGTTTTTAAATGGTGTTCTGAAATCATATTTAAAAACTATTCTTTTTGAAACGAATATTTAATAAAGTATATTTAATAGATACATTATAGATTAAAAGGTGGAATTTAATAAATTTTTAAAATATATATCATTTGAAAAATAATCATCATTAATGAAGACATAAAAATACATAATAGTTTCAAATTTGGAAGGGAAATATTTTGGGAAAGAAAAATTTTGAAATAAAAACATCAATAATAGAACCTTCAATATGAATAAATCATATAAAAAATATGTGTGGAATTTAATATAATATATTTGATTTTATATTAATTTAAAACCCGTTTTAAAAATTATTAAACACATTTATTGAAGTATAATATTCTAAAAAATTAGAAATAAAAACTTTTAAAAATTGGAAATTGTAATATAATAGTAACATGAGATAGCACATAATTGTTTTATCAAAATACAATGGGAAACATTTGTGTAATGTGAAAGAATGGTCATTGAAAAACAAATATTATTAATGATAAATAGAGAGATAGTTAACAATACTAAATATTTTATGAAGAATAAATTCATTAAGATGAAATATTTGAATAATTTTTTTTATTTTTCCATGAACGTAGTAGAAAACATGATGAAATAAAATCTTATAGTGGATGAAATAAATACTTGAAGAATTAAGCTTAAAAAGATGAATCATAACCCAAAAAGGGAATTGTGTTAAAAAAGACCATAAAAACCCTAGTAACCTTTGATTCAAAATATATTTAAGTGGTTTCATTATATAGAATGTCAATCTTAATTAATTACCTAAATATGGAAAATAAAATTGATTATGTAAAAATCATAGCTAATCAAATATGTCATGGTGTATAATAAGAATTATATCTTCTGAAAAAAAAATTACAAAAAATAACCTCGTACATTCATTCATGACTTCCACTATAATGATTAAATATTATGAACAAAAAATGTAAATCAAAAATATTAAAAGAATATTTTAAAAACTAATTTTTTAAAATTTAATTTATAATCATTCTCTATAAGTATATTACTTAGTAATTTTCTGTTTTCCATGTTGGGTGTGAGTAATCTATATCATTTTCACCACCATTTGTAATAATTATTTTGTTATTAATTCTTCTCCTAATGTTCTACACTACAAGATCAAAAAAGTTACTAAAGTTATGCTTTATAATTAATAATAATGTTAATTATTCAAACAATGGGAGTAATGGTTACTATTAGTAAAGATAAAAATGATTATAATGATATTTAAAATTATTTTTAATTAAGTGTTTCTTGTAACATAATTAATTTGGTAAATTTTAATGTTTCTTATAAGTAACTGAAATAAAATAATTATTTATCAAATATAACACATATTTTTATAATTTTTTTCATACTAATTCATGAAATTATTTTCTTACATTTTTCACATAGGCAGTTAGACCGACCAAAACAAGAACATACTATAATTAATGGTTGATTTTGACTATTAAAGGTGCATATTTTGGAAAATATCATTATTATATATGGATAATGGTATTATCAAGATAGAATTTATGTGGTTAATTTTTTCTGAATATGTTTTAAAAAATATAAATAATTTTATATGATGAATGAGATACATTACACTATGGTAGTGGTAGTTCTCACAAATCATGAACGATAGTATTGTTTTCTGAAAAAAGTGAATGATTGTATGTATTTATTCTTTATATTAATAATATTTAGTCGAAATATATTTATTATGTATTTATATATGAAATATAAAATTTGTTTTGGGAATGTTTGAAAAAAAAATAAAAGATGTTTGGAAATATGTTGTCATATTGAGGACTTGGGATTTCCCTAGGATGACTACTTTTAAATGGAAAGAATAGGATAATAAATATTTATCAGATGCACAAGAAAAATTAACAAGATAAAAATATAAAAAAAATGATATATTTTAAATAGGAAACTAAATTTTTATTTGGGGGTTCTTGAATTGTTTGTGAGGGATTACTTTTATATGTTGCGAGAAGTGTATGTGTGAAAATTTGTAAACCTGATATAATGGAAGTAAACTTTTTGAATAATAAAAAATAATATAAAATTGAATATAATTAATTGGGGAATGATATATGATATTAAATACCCCAACCATTCATTTTAACACAATTTTCAGTCATGTTTGTATGTCCATTACCCTTATAATTTTAACTTTTGATATTTTTTGTTTTAACATGTAAACTAATTTTTACCAATGTAATTTAATTTTAAATTATAATAATATAATGGAACATATTAAATAATTTTTACATAATTATTAGAAATATAAAATAAAAATTTTCAGATTAAATTTCTAAGTGTATAAAAAATTAATTTTAACACTAGCGCTTGTAACACATACAAACATGTTTTTTTTGAAAAAATGTTTTTTAAAGAACGAAATTAATGTGCCTAAAAAATTATCATTGTTTTTTATAATTCATTATACACAATAATACATAATAAATGCAATGAAATTTATTCTTCTTTAATGAAATAAAAACTTGATTCTCCAAAAACTATTATTTAATTAAAATAAAAGATTAAAACTAGCTTTGTTTATTTAAAAATATTTCATATCTTTTCAAATATAGTTTTTATATATTAGAATGAGTTTTAAGAATGTATATATTTAGTTATTAATAAAAAATTGGTCCTGAAAAGGTTTTTTATGTTTAAAAGTTTCACATACTTATTGGGGAATCATATAATCCAAAATATCGAGTTGTTGCATTATAATGACCTCAAATAAACTATTTCCTTACTGTTTTTATAATTTTTCATAGATGGATATATATGAGTATATTCTTAACATATTCATCATTCCTGAGATGATATGTACCTTACAATGTTACAATATATTATGATACATATATTTCGTAGAAAAAAATTAATCATTTTTGAAATCATATACTCATGTTTGTGTATACCCTAATCATACTTTATTCAAAATATAACATTCCCAAAACCACATTAATATCTAAGACATTAAACAACAGTGCATTCACATATTCTAAAAAAATAACTATATATTTTACCCATAAATGTATTATCCTCTAGTTCATAAACCTTATACTAGTCAATATAATCCAAAAATCGAGATAAACATCCATAAAATATAAATGATCACTTTTTCATTAAATTTGTTCCTAATTTCACGAAATTCAATACTATCAAACTCACATTTATAAAAACCCCTATATTATTTGAAAATCATGAATATATTAAACCTTAGATATATATTTCCTTCAATCATCTGTTCTAAAGTAGTTATCCCCAAAATTATAACATTGTCATAAAATCACTTTTCAAGGTTATTGATACCATTTATTAAATGGTTTAAAAACATTAAATTAGAACAAATAAATCAAAATCCTCTTATTCATACCATGATCCTAATAAAAATTATAATATACTATAATATCATTGATAAGTATCATTATACAGTAAAGAAAACAATGTGTTTGAATACGTAATTTATAATACAATATAAAACTCACTACATAAGTTTTGTGTAAGAAATAATTTTTTATATCGTTATTGTAATAAAATATGATTCCTAAAAATTTATGTATGATCCCATTTATAGTTATAAGAAATATTTTTGTATAGATACATATCTTCTCTTTCTTTATTTTAGTGGTCATGTTTCACCCAAATGCTAAAACCCATTTTATAAGATAATATCCAAAATAATAATATCCAAATATATATCCAAATATTTCTTCCAAATGACTCCATTGTTTTTAATATTTGATATTGTTCGTTTAACCTGTGACCCTAATTATTAATTAACTATTTATACATGATAATATTTATATTGGGATCTCTAAAATAATTAGTTAACATCATACTCAAATCCATTATAATGGGTTAGAATGTAGAATGGTAATTAACCATATAATACTTTTCAATAGTTTCTAACTAATTATGCACTTAGGTTCCCACATTATAAATGTGGTAATGATAAATTTAAAACAAAATCTTCCCATTTCGGGATTATTAACTCTATGTAAATCATTTTAAGAACCAACATCTAATTTTAGTAAAAATATTGATAATTCATTTCCATAAAAAATCTATACTTTTAAAAAAAATTATTATGATTTATTATACATTAAATTTTTCCCTAGACTTATCCATTATTTTATCAGCAATGTATGGTCATTAAAATCAAAAATATTAACTACATTAGTCGTCTTAAATAACAACACACCCATTTGATATCAACTATAGTGACCCAATAAAATATAATCATTTATATCATTATTTTATTTGAAAAATTATTACAGAACATAGATAGTTACATATACCATTAAATTAAAAGTTTAGTGTCTTATAAGAATAGATAAATGAATAAATTATTATATAAAACTCATCAAAATTTCACAAAATCAAAGCAATACTAAACCCCCATAAAATAAACCAAGATGTAATACCCATCTACGTATCTTGGAAAAGGAAAAATAAGAAAGGGGTTAAATTATATGTTGAGTAAGGGAACAATATTAGCCTACCAAAGATATCCATAAGTGTGAAAAATATTAGTATATGGGTTTGAGAGAATAATCAAGATAGATAAAAAATATGAAAAAATACAAAATAAATCATCATTAATATTATAGAAGAAAAAATTGAATAGATATATTCTAGAAAATAAGAATTTATCACAAACACTCACATAAAAATTGTAATATAGAGGATCAAAAATCACAATCAATTTAACTTAGTGGATTAGTGTTCATTCTAATGTTTCCCTTGTTTTATCAGGGTACACTCAATAGATTACCTTGGTGGACCGAGCTCCACTCACCTATTTCCCATTTATGTTTTGAGCAACACATCTATTTTCCCATTATCTCAAGAGATATAATGCTTTAGCCAATTAATTTTATGGAAATATAGGTATCAATAATCATACAATGAGATCCCATAAAAATCTAAATGTTAATAAATTATTCAACTGACACATCATGAAATCCCTTGGGAGGAAATTGGGTTTATTCATTACATCCAAAAGATCCTAAGGAATGAGAAATGGGATTCACAACTTTTGTATTTGTTATCATCAAAATTCAAATCAAGAATATCAATGCTCAATACCAAAATTAAATCCATCCAAAATATAATTTCTTAAGAATACTTATTCACATACTCGTGAAAAATAACATTAGTGTAAATAAATACATTATTGATAAACATGAAATTTTATAAAATCCGTAAAAACGTTTTTATATTTTTAAAAAAAAAATTATAATAAGAAAAGATGTTATGTGTAATTTTCGAAGGACATTATTGGAATAATCAATTTCACAAAATTTGAAAAAAAAAATATTTTAAAAATAATTATTTTGAATGAAATATCAATAATTATTACTTGATAGGGACATATTGGTTTGAAATGGATGAGTGATAATATTTCAAAATCATTTATTTTTTAAAAATAATCTCAAATTAAACAGCCTTGAAAAATACATAATGGTTCCAATTAGGTGATGTAATTTTTTTCAAAAAAAAATTTAATTTTTAAATTGTATCATTAATTATTTATTGTCAAAGGGGAAATATATATTTCAATAAAGTAATGTAAAAACTGTCCCAAAAGAATTACATTTTAAAAATATTTTTAATAAAGATTCATGATAAATAAATAAAGTATTCTAATATGGACTGAATGTTTGAAAAAGGCATAATTCTGAAAACTAAACATCAATTAAATATCTTTGTAATGGTATAAAGGTCATTAAAATGAGTTTTTCATTGAAAGATACCCTATTTGTTTTTTAATGGGTGGAAAACTTATTAATTCATTTATTGTAATTTTATTATTGAATAAAACCTTATGAATGGTTTTAAAAAATTACTTTAAAAATTATAAAGTAAAATATATAAGATACAGGAGATAACACATAATTGTTTTCTAAATATGATGGAGAAAATTGGTGGTAATGGAGAATACGGAAATAGAATAAAAACCATCACTGCTAAGATTGGGAAATATACATAAAAATAGCAAACATGTATGTAGATGATATTCAAAAATCTGAAATATTTGAAGCAAAATTTTAATTTTACACATAGTTAAATTGAAAGTACCATGAAATAAAATAATAGGCCATAAGAAACTAATATTGGAAGGATTATTTTGATGATAAATCATTATAAGTCCATAAAGTGAGTTGAGTTAACAAAGACCCTTATATGCTTCATATCCTTGGAATCATAATCTATATAAAGATAGAACACTATATGGTTTTTAAAACCTATGAATTACAATAATATGTGAAAAAACAATCATTTTTTAGTAAATACATCATATAAAATATTACTTGGTCCCAATAAGAAACATTTCAAGAGAAATTGTACTTGATAAGATAAACCCCTGACATTAGTTCAAGAAGTTCACTAATGTTCATGAAACTATTTTATAAAAAAATACCGATTCGAAAAATTAAAAAAATTATATATAATTTAATATCATTTATTTAGAATAATTGACCATGTATATATTTTTAATTTATAATATCTATTTTCAATATCAGTTGTGAGTAATATTAATTATTTTAAACATCATTTTAATTGTAGTTTATCTATTCACTATTATCAGAAATTTAACTATACCTATATAATACCAGGTTATAGAATATCTGATTTATAATATAATGTTATATTATAATTTCATTAAATATTATTTTTTGTTGTGATCATTAATAATTAAATCAGAAATTTTTATCTTATAGAAAATTCTTCAACGAAGTAAATTTGGCATCTCAATTAATCAGGCAAAGATTAAAAATTACACTCTAGAATATGAATAAAAATAATTTTTACTTTATTATATCATATTTAACTTGTAATTATGTTCTCATATTCACAAATGATATAATTTTATAAAATTGTTCATGTAGGTTGTTAGACTTACCCAAGCATAAACATATTATAATTAAAGGAGGATTATGACTATGAAAGCGGGTTGTTGTTTAATAATATCATTTGTGAAAAATAATAATTATATTATTTAGACTAATATTATCTGATAAATATCTATTTTTATATTTTAATAAATAATAAAGAAAATAGATGAATGAAGTGATACATTAAATATTTGAGGTGATAGATCACAAAACTCACAGTTAATGTTTTCATTCCTGGAATAATTATAGAAAAATATGGTGGAAACATATTTTTATGATTATGGTAATCATTATATTATTTATTTCACATTCCTTCTCTAAATTTTTCCATATAATTGGTGGTTATATTAAATGGTTTATGAAATAGATGTCTCCCATTCGGAGAGGTGATATTTGGCACAACATAGGGGGTGATATAATTATTCTTGATAAAAAATTAAAATTTTGGTTAATTTTTATTTCCATTGAATAATAAAAATTAGTATTAAAATAATAATTATTTAATTATATTTTAATTTGAATATTAGTTTCGAGAATGTATGAATTAATGGAAGAGATGTTATGGAAAAAAGTACTTGCGTTGAGGACATAAAGGGTTGGAGAGAGTCCCTATTTATACATGGATATAATTACATTTTTTTAAATATTAAATAATAATACACAGAGGAAATATATTTTTCATTTCAATAAGACTAAAATATATCCAATGATAGATGTTGGAGAGATAAGGTATATCATCCCTCAATCATCAATTTAACTATAATTGTTAAATACATATTCATGTCATTTAATGTAGAGACCCAAAGCTTGATGTACATAGACATTACTTTACTTTTGCGAAATAAATAATACATAATAAAAACAGACACCAAAGTATCGTAATGGTTTAGTGTCTTTGGAAACTCGGAACATAATCTACTAATCATGGGGAAAGATCTTCAACATCACCCATAAAGATCTTCAATCTTTTTCTTACCTAAAACCATTCTTTATATCTTGGGGAAAATAAAACATATAAAGGGTGAGATAAACTTCTCAGTATGGGTATGAATGGATAAAATAAAACAAACCATATACATTTGAACATAAAAACATGAACATAATGTTTAAACATCAAAATCTTGAGCAACGACATAAAACATGGCAGTACGTAAGGCATAGATCATAATGAAACCTAAATCGTGATTAAATAGCTTGGAAATAAAACTTGTAATTGTGAAAAAAATATTAAGAATATGATATGATTTCCATAGTAGCCAAGGCTGTCACGACCCATCCTCGGGGCCCGTGCCGTGACTACCCCAAGCCCGCCTTCCATAGGCTGGGGGCTGGTGTCTAGAACCAAAGGCGTAAATCCCGATAACTGGGAAGGCATTGCCTTTATAAAAGTAAAAAAAACACCACAGAGTACAAGCGGAAGTAAAACACTAAGTACAAAGAGAAGTGATGAAAGGTAAATGGGCCAGAATACAAACCCAAAATAATGTACAACTACAACTGAACAAAGTACAATATAAAAAGACAACAGCAATATGGACGGAAGCGGCTCCTAGGTCGTCCTCGCCGGATCCTACATGAAGGGTAGGTATAGATGACGTAGCTCCTCGATTGTCCACCACAGATCCCACCTGAAGGGTAGGTTCAGATATCCACCACAACGCTCTCGCCCCTCAACCTCCTCCGAGTGTCGTCTTGCCAGGAAGTCCACCTCTGGATACTGACTCGACGTGTAGTCCACCTCCGGGTACTGACTCGTCATGTAGTCCACCTCCGGGTACTGTCAAGTCCTCGAACACTCGGCCTCCGTCAGTACTGCCCGTCATCTGCAACGAACACAACGAGGTGCGGGCATAGCCCGTGCAGGGGTGAGTATAAAGATACTCAGTAGGGACCCCGAGACCCTCATGGTCTCACTAAAACCAACATGGATAACCACAAAGAAGATCTCAACAGGTAACCTCTACTTAGGTATATACCCATACATATACCTAAGTTATCAAGCAACCCATCTCAATCATGAGGAAGCACAAGGGTTATGAAATCAACGGATAACCACTACCTAGGTATATGCCCATACATATACCTAAGTTATCAAGTGACCCATCTCAATCATGAGATAAACACAAAGGTCATAGACTAAGCTCAAACCAGGATTTTTATTATCGAAACCGTAACTGTTGAAGAGCTCCGAATCTGGAGTGTACAGTGGTCCTGTCATGACTCTAAGGTACTGCTCACTAACCTAAGACTGCTGAGTTAATCCTCCTGTCGAGTACCGCGGGTCTGCGGCCAACTACCGGGTGCTCCGTCCGCTGTGGGTCTGTCGCCAAATACCGGGCGCTCCCCTTAATAGCCTATAGAGGTACTCCTCCTATCGAGTACCGCGGGTCTACGGCCAACTACCGGGCGCTCCGTCCACTGTGGGTCAGTCTCCAAATACCGGGCGCTCCGTCCACTGGGCTAGTCAACTCACTTCAATTCGAGTCGGTCAAGCAGTCGTCAGGTCTCAGTCGGCTACACAGTCTCCGTAGTCCGAACGCTCGTCTCCAGGAGGGTCCGCTCCACGAGCTACAGGTCGATACTCCAAGTATCTCAAAGTCCCGCGAAAGTATATCTCAAAGGACCGCCTCATCATAGGGGTCTCAACACAACAGACGGTGCGTCAATCGGAAGCCCGATGTGTGAGTTACTGGCCCTTTCGTCCCAGGGGCCCTGTTGGTTTCGTGTGCGAACCAACCCGGACGTATCTCAACTATACCCTGAACTCTCATAGGGTATAATCATAGGGACCGTTTCTCAACGTGATCACCAACGCCGCTGACGGTTCATCAAACGGACGTCCGGTCTGAAAGATATCAGCTTTTCGGTTCCAAGGGGCTGGTTGGATTTCGGGTACGATCCAACCCGGACACTATCCAACAGCAACGAAAACTCAGGCGAAGTATGCCAAAAGTTCCATTTCATTATGAGAAATTAAATGAGACAGACGGTGCATCAATCGGACGCCCGGTCAGTGAGTTATTGCCTTTTTCGTTCTAGGGGCCCGGTTGGTTTCATGAGTGAACCAACCCGACCGCACTCTGATGGAATCTAAACCTCAAGCGGAGTAATCCAAAAGATCTGTCTCACTTAGAGTAATCCATAAAAGTCGACGGCACGTCAATCAGACGTCCAGAGCTCAAGATATAATCGTTTCTGCTCTGAGGGCCCGGTTGGTTTTGTATCCGGACCAACCCGGCCAACCCAAAGTATTCCAAAACCATGAGTTTGATATACCAATAAGACTGTCTCATTCCAAGGATCGCTACACAACTTATGGTGTGTCGATCGGAGGCCTGTAGCCCATGTTATGGGAAAAAGACCGAAGACGGCTCGAAAACGGGGGTTTCGGGCCCAGACCGACCCTGCCCGAGACCCCTCCCCCTGTCGGCCCGAACCGGGTCGACCCGACCCGGGTCAGGGTCAGCCCGGCCTGGCGTGGCCCGGCCGGCGACCCGGCGCACTGGCGCCAGCTGGCTCGGCCAAGCGGCCGAGCCGTTCCGGCTCGCGGGGGGTCGTGCTGCCCCCCGGTTTCCCCGTAACTGCGGCCCCATTAATGGGGTCGCTTGCTTGGTCGTTCGGAGCAATTAATTCCCCCGGCTTTCACTTTGTCCGGTCGGCCCGCACCGGCAGGCCGGTTTTGCCAAAAAAGACAGGCGACAACCGGTCCTTCTTCCTTCGCTGACACCGGCGGTCCGGAACAGGCCGCCGGTCGCCCTGCTCCGCCGCGGCCTGGTTCATCTGGCGCGGTTTGATGGCACCGCGCCCCTCCGCCGCGGCCCCGCTCCGGCCGCGGTATCTTCGGTTCTCTTTGACGCGGCGCGACAACGTCACATCCTTGTTCAACTACACAGCGCGGCGCGACGGTGCCGCACATTACTTGCCGTACGATTCCCACGTGGTGCGACGGCACCACGCCATTCCGTTCCAACCATATTAGAAACAAAATAAATAATGGAGGAGGGTCGGCCATGTTTGTGCGGTCCGACCCCCTCTCGTTAATCGATATCAACTGGTCGTAAATTCACGAAGGACGACAAAGTAGAAGGAGGTTGACGGGTGAGAGGGTTGTGGTGGCTATCTGTACCTACCCTCCAAGTGGGATCCGTGGTGGACGATCCAGGAGCTACGCCATCTGTACCTACCCTTCATGTAGGATCTGAGGAGGATGACCCAGGATCCGCTTTCGTCCATCTAGCTGTTGTCTTTTTCGGTTGTAATTTGTTCAGTTGTAGTTATACTTTCTTTTGTATTTGTATTCTGGCCCATTTACCTTTCAACACTTCTCTTTGTACTTAGTGTTTTACTTCCACTTGTACTCTGTGGTGTTTTGTTTACTTTTATAAAGGAAATTCCTTCCCAGTTATCGGGATTTACGCCTTTGGTGCTAGACACCAGCACATAGCCTATGGAAGGTGGGCTTGGGGTTGTCACAGCACGGGCCCCGAGGACGGGTCGTGAAAAATTCGTATCAGAGGTGGACTTCACGGCAAGACGACACTCGGAGGAGGTTGACGGGCGAGAGTGTTGTGGTGGCTATTTGTACCTACCCTACACAGCCACCTCGCCTTAACATGACCGTTGGTTCCGTGCCCACCAGGTACCACCAGTTGCCCCACAGACATGTGGGGCCCACCCTAGGGTCCACCCACATGCCTGAACGGGTCATCTGACTAATATGATAGTCCCCACAGGCCAACACATCTCCTTTCCAGTGTGTTTTGTCCTCACTCACACACACCCTGAGGAACTTCCCTGGAGGTCACCCATCCTGATCACTACTCCAGGCCAAGCACGCTTAACTGTGGTGTTCTAACCAGACAGGCTCCCGAAAATGAAGGTGCACCTTGTTGACATGAGTCATATCATTTAGTCATTTAACCCATTATCATTTTGGGATGTTACAATCACCCCCCTTTAGAGCACAACACCCTCGTTGTGGGCCCTACATCTCAACCCAGGAAGAGCACCGCATTTAAGGCTGGGTTCCTCCTCTGATACCAAATGTGACAATCGGGTCCCGGTGACAGCACAGTCACCCCGCCTTAACATGGCAGTCAGGTCCTGGCCCACCAGGTACCACCAGTTTCCCCACAGACATGTGGGGCCCACCCTAGGGTCCACCCACATGCCTAGACGGGTCATCTGAAAAATATGATAGTCCCCACAGGCCAACACCTATCCTTTCCAGTGTGCTTTGTCCTCACTCACACACACCCTGAGGAACATCCCAGGAGGTCACCCATCCTGATCACTATTATAGGCCAAGCACGCTTAACTGTGGAGTTCTAACCAGACAGGCTCCCGAAAAGGAAGGTGAACCTTGTTGACATGAGTCATATCATTTTGTCATTTAACCCTTTATCATTTGGGTATGGTACAAAGGCATTGCTGCCAAGACCATCTCAGTGTACAAAGTCCCTTACTGAACCGAGTTCACTCTTCATTCCAGTCCTGTATCACTGAATCAGATTAACTTTCCGTCCAGCCATTTCTATCTCATGAGATATAAATCTTTACCCAATGCATTGTAGGGAGATATAGGTCACACCCATCTCAAAATGAATTTTCCTAACTTGTGCCCCAAAATAAACATAAATCATTCATCATAACCCAAAGAATAAAATGGGTTTCATAAATGTCATACCATCATTACATAATCCATATAAAACAAATGAATAACATTTCATCATAAGAAAAGTGAAACCATGTAAATCATATAAACATTATACAGATATGAAATAATTTCCTCTTAGATGTAAAATAGTTTTGACACAACACTTGAAATGAATTCTTGAAGAAAATATCCTTTCTTCTTCAAAATCATTTTCTTTTCAAAAAGTGACATGCAATTTTAAAAGAAAGGATTTTGTTGAAAATAATCATGAAATATTATACAAGACTCTTCATGTAAATAAGGCATTATGAAACCGTAAGAATCTGTTCATTCCGTATAATCTAAAAAAACATTCTCCTCATACTTTTGTCGCAAAAGTCAAAAAGTAACTCGTATGGTAAACAAAAGAAAGATTCCTTCCAAATGATGTGGTACAAGTAAAAAAGGGTAAAAATGAATTTGAACACACATGTAATAAAAGTAATCATTTTATAAAAACAGTTTTTTAACATATGGACATGGATAATTAACATAACCTCAGTAAATACTTACGAATAAACTATCTCGGATAAGAATGAGATTGGAATAATTATCTCTTACCTTATGTCCAATTTCTCATGTATGTGTCTGAGACTCCTATATAGTGGGTTTAAACATATTATTAACTTGTAAAAGAACCATAATAATATTTATGATATCATATATGATTCACTTATGACTTTATATTATCCCTTCATTTGTCAATTCCATGTTAAAGCAGCATTTTGGGTAAAATCGTTTCATTTATCATCTGTGTTTTGACATGTAATTATTAATATGATTACATAGATAATGATTTATTAATTCCTGAATATATAAAATGATTTATATATAATATATATTCAGAATATACATATATATAATAGATCAATAAATGGAATGAAATACACCGTTCAGGGAGACGGTAGGCCGTACGTACGCATGAATGATATTTTTCATTTCCATATTTAATTGAAAGGAATTAAGTAGATGAAATACATATATATATACATAAATATAGTATCATTATTATTTTATATATTTCATGATTACATATTATATATGCTTTATAATCATTCTTGAATTGTTAACATGGAAAATGAATCTCATCGCGTCGTGGAGATGGTAATCCGTACATACGCACAAGTGATGATATCATTACCATATTTATTGAATGGAATTGGAGAGGATAATATACTTTATTAGAATCAGTATTATGTTATAATAATCATACATAGTTATTCTTTACTCCATTATACCCATCCAAGTAAGGTGGTGGTGGAAAAAACTGATTACACCACGGCGTGGAGACGGTATTCCGTAAGTATGCACGCACGGTGATTTTGTTTTCTGTAGGATGGACAGAAGGTGAAATAGGGTTGATTCATATTTATAATAACATATTAGTATATAATTAATATGTATGTTTTTACTTCATAATGAAACTACTAAATAAGGGGAAGTAGAAGAAGAATAAATTTGAATGAATCGGTAACAGATATTACCTCTTCTTTGACACGCCTCTTTGAAACATCCACTTAGGGCTCTAATGTTGGTCTTTGAAGAAGACCAGGACCTCTAGAATATTAATAGGGGGTTTAGATGAGTAATGGTCAGGGTTTCTTCGATTTTTTTGGCTCAATGTTGTGAAAATAGGAGAGAGAGGAGGTGCCCTTTTATAATGGAGGAGAGGGGCACCTTGGAAAGTGTTGAAATATTATTTTATTATAAACTTATCTTCAGTTTCAAAAGGTCCAAAAATCATTAAATATGAAGATAAGATCACTCATGGTCGAAATAAAATCATCTAATCAGAATTAGACTTGTTTTGGATAATATTTTAATCATTATAATATTATTTATTTAAATCATTTATTAATGAAGTAAATACTGCATCATTATTATGTCAAAAATAATTTAATTTATTTGATTTCTATAAATTATGAAAAAACAACACCATGTAGGAAATAGTTTTAGATTTATAATGAATATTTATTGTCAAAAAAATAATTTATATAACCCCTTATAAAAATTAATTACTAAAAGATTTTTGTTAATGTCAATTTTGACTTTACATTAATGTAATTAATCCAAATTGACATTATCACTACCAAGTGGATTAATGGGGTCCCAAAATCGGTCCAAGGATGCCCATGGTCGATCACTACTCATCCAATAAGGTTAGGATAAATGTTAAGGAAATTTTGAATTATTATAATATTCTTTTAACCTTGAATTACCCTATTTACCATTAACCGCGTTAAATAAAAGTGAAAAGTCACTAATCACGAAAAATTATTTTCATCTTATTGAAACACATTTTACTTCATGATAACAACCATGTATGTCGGATTTTTGAAATTCAGTTCACATAATTGGTAAAATTTCATTTAAATGAAAGAGTCCGTTTTTTAACTACAACTAAGTGGTTTCACTATTCATCAAAAATTGAAGTTTTTCAGAAAAATACCAAAAATTCATCCTAAGATATATTTTATATTCCAAATTCAAAAATGATGTCTATTTTTCCAAATTCAAATAATACAAGTGACATTAATTTATTTTAAAATTAATTCCGGTTATCAAAACAAATAGCGTGTTTTTATGAAACAATAACTATCAAAAGATCGACACTTGTTTATGTCCAAATTCAAAGTGAAATTAATTCCAATGACCGACATTGGATTAAATGGTAAAAATATATTCATATTCACTTTAAAAACAATTAAAAATATAATCTAACCATATAAATTATTGCGATGATAAAAGTTTTTTTAAATTAAAATATACCATGTTTTTACTAGTCATTAAAATATGAATGTTATCCGAATAATATGAAAAATTTATCCAAAATAAATATTTATATCCTGATTCCAAGGAAGAATATTATTTTGACAAATTGAACTTATAAACATGGTAGAAACTAGATTAAATGTTGGTGCGCCATCAAAAGGGGGCAAAACTGCATTTTTTGAAAAATATTTATTTTACCCAAAAACTTTTTTTAGTTCTCATACCATGTTCTAGAAAATATATAAGATGAATAATAATGTTATAAAATTCAAAATTTAGTTAATACTATTCATAACGGCTAGTCCATAATAATATTATAACAATATATCGTTGTTTAGTGAAACTCGGTATTGCGTACTACACACGCTATCAAGGAAGGTCACAATTATGTGTAATGCAAGCCAAGTTAGGGATGGATGTAGTGAAAACTTTATTTTGTGTTTTGTATAACATAATATAAACTTATTTAATTTATAAAATAAACAAAATATATACTTAATGTTGCGTAGAATAATTTCCACAAAAATAACTTGAAATTGTGTGTAACACGAGTCAAGAATAGGGTTACGTATACTAGAAGCTAATATGGTGTTGCATATAGTACAAGCTAATCTTGGTTTAGTGTATAGTAGAAGACACTAAAAAATAATATATCTCAAAAAATCTTGGGGTGTCACATTCTACCCCCTATAAAATGAATTTTTCTCTTGAAATTGGGGTTATAAATTGTTTACTACTTGAAAGTTTAATTCATAGAAACCCAAATCATAAAAAGGAATACTAAATCATCATTTTAAAAAGGAAATTTAGAAACAAAATAGATACCCAAAGTAACTTATCACTTGGGTTCCCACATAGGATTGTATAGGTGAAAATATGGATATAGAATAGAAATCTAACCGTCAAGTTCTGATGGAGAGTTGTAGAGAACATGGCTATAAAAAATACAACAATCACAAAGCCATAAATATGTGATAATCTAATGTACCATCCAATTCATCGGATATAAGGGCACTAGGACAACATTTTTGGTTCTCAAGATAATTTCCCTAAAGTTTAATAATTTGAATTAGAAGAAATACTTAATTTATTTCCGTACAATCTCACCGTTGTTCGTGCCTTGAACAATTTCCACTTCGTCTCATAAAGAAATGAAATTGAATTCTTCATTCGTGAAGTGTTAGTAGATCATGTGATAGAATGATGGGTCATTCAATATGTCTCAAACAAAATGATAGAAAAAGTCATCAAATATACATAAGTCCAATTATGGTGAGGTTGGTCGTATATATTCCAAAAATGGACTTATACTTCATCTATCACACCGCTTAATAAAATAAAACTAGTTTCTACAAACCAGGGACTTCCTGTAGGCCGGTAGTTGGCGATAAAGGCCTGTCACACTTCGGTTGTGGGTTCGATTCCTACAACTTTGTCCGACACGATGGGTTGTCACCCGTCCTACTGGTTGTCCTTTTTCTAAAACTATACTATTATATTATTCCAAAAGTAATATCAAAATGTTCTAGCCTTAAACAATATTATCTGATGTCTGACATAATCCATTCCAGTCTTTAGATTTATCCAAAATACATCTGTCCAATCTCATTGTATAAAGAAAATGATTACTAGAAATGTCATTAACCAAGCACGTGAATACCATCATTTATCCCCCATATATCCTAAGATATATCTTGTTGATCGCATTCCAAACATGTAAATACCTTAATATTGTATTATTTTGCAACATGAATTGTCATAGAACCATAGTGAAAATATGAATGCTATCAAAAGGTAACTCTTTCCACATATCAAAATACCAAAATTTCAATATACTCACACCATGATATCACTTTGTCCTTATATCAGTCATGAGATCATTAATATTATTTTCTCATTATCCCTTCATTATGCACATATCATCTACTTTCCAAAAAATATTTCAATCACTTTTCAAGGTTACCAGTGCCATATAATTATTGAAAACCAATACATAGATATTCCAAAATTCCACGATACCATAAATGAGATTCCATGATACTATTTTGAAATCCCATTACATAAACACTTAATCATTACAGAACATCATTTTCATACTCAACATCAAAAATAGTGATCTCATGTGACTTCCCTTTATCCTTTTCCTTAATAGGTTGCTCACGTTGATCATCATTAACCCTTGGATTAGGGCATTGATTAGGATAATGACCCATTTCCTAGCACTTGAAGCATTGAAGTCTTGGTGGTGCATTATCTATAGTCTTTTCTTTATTCACATCATTAGCAACCCTTTTTCCATTACTTCGACACTTAGCTACTCGATGGCATTCTTTTCCAAACTTAAAACATTTTATATTCCCTTTAAGACAATCTCCACCATTATTCTTTCCACACTTTGAGCATAAAGAAACATTCATCTTCATTTCACCATTATTCTGAGATTTCTCCTTGAACTCCATCTTTCGTTTCTTTTCAAAACCATGTGATGGATTTGTAACACCAAATTCCATTTCTAACTTGATATCACAACCCACAATTTCTTAATACCTACTGAAGTCTCTTATAGCAAATTCCCTTTGAAGACTTGGTTTTAAGCCACTAAAGAATCGATCAACTTTACTTTCAGGTTGGATGATAAAGCTAGATGCATACCTTGAAAGCCTTGTAAAATTTTCTTTGTATATACCAACAGATTCATCATCCTTTTGATTAATCTCAAGGAAATACTTTTCCATCTTTCTGCTAATAATACGATGGATGCACTTATTGAAAAATAAGTTCTTTAACTCATCCCATTCAATGGATTCAATTTCATCACAGGGCCTCATATTTATAATTATAGTCCACCATTGATCTGCTTCACCTTCTAAATGGTAAATTGCCAGAATGACTTTTGCATTTTCTAAACAGTGAAGTATGGAAAATATCGTTTCAATGGTACGGATCAATTTTTCAGCAACAAGTGTATCAGAAGACCCACTGAAAGAAGGTGGACGTTGCCTCATGAAGGACTCAGTAGAATATTGTTACCTTCTCTGCTCATTTGGAAGTCCAGAATGATTCATAGCTTGTGTAAGTATAGTAATAAGATTTTTCACTCCATCTCCCATAATATTGGTTTGTTTAGGAGGACAATCATTTCATTATCCATTACATTGATCAACATGGTTCCAACGGGTTCCAGCCATGGTCTAAAACCCAAAAAGAATAGTTTGAGATGAAAAAATCATGCTAGGGGAAAAACATAATAAAGGGAGAGTACATTCAATATCCAACATATTAGGTTTAATTCTAATATCGTTTCTGTAATTCTAGAACTATAAAATATCCTTATACTTAACCTTAGGTACATCCCTAGACATACCTTAGAAATATCTCTAGGGATTTCACTAAAGTTTTCACATCCTAGTTTCCAAAGTTTTACTAAACCTTTCCTCTACTACCAACTACAGAGAACCAAATCTTGACATACATGGACATTACATTACTTTTGTAGAATACTTAACACATAAGAAAAATAGACACAGAAGGATCGTAATTGTTTAGTGTCTTTGGAAACTCGGAACATAATCTTCTAATCATGGTGAAAGTTCTTCTACATCACCCATAATGATCTTCCCTTTCTTTCTTACCTAAAACCATTCTTTATATCCTGGGGAAAAGAAAACATATAAAGGGTGAGCTCAAATTCTCAGTATGGGTAAGCATGGTGAAAATTAAACAAACCATATACATTTGAACATAAAAACATGAACATAATGTTTGAACATCAAAATCTTGAGAAACGACATAAAACATGGAAGTACGTAAGTAATTGATCTTAATGGAGCATCAATCATGATAAAATATCTTGGAAATAAAACTTGTAATTGTGGGAAAACATTAATCACATGATATGATTTCCATAGTAGCCAATGCATTGTTGTCCAGTCCTGTATCACTGAACCAGATTAACATGTCTTTCCATCCATGTCTATCTCATGAGATATAAATCTCTACCCAATTCATTAGAGGGAGAGATATATGTCCCACTCATCTCATAATTAAATCATTCTTACTTGTGCCACAAAATAAACATAAATCATTAATCATAACCCAAAGAATAAAATTGGTTTCATAAACGTCATCCCATACTAACATAATCCATATAAAAAATGAATATCATTTCATCATAATAAAAGTGAAACAATTTAAATCATAGATACATTATACACATATGAAATAATTTCATCTTAGATGTAAAAATATTTTGACAAAACACTTGAAATGAATTCTTGAGGAAAATATCCTTTCTTCTTCAAAATCATTTTTTCACAAAATGACATGCAATATTTAAAGAAAGGATTTTGTTGAAAATAATCATGAAATCTTGTACAGAAATATTGATGGAAATAAGGCGTTATGAAACCGTAAGAATCCGTTCATTCCATATAAGTTAAAAAGACATTCTCATCGTACTTTTGTCAGAAAAGTCAAAAAGTACCTCGTATGGTAAACAAAGAATGATTCCTTCCATACAATGTGGTAAAAGTAAAAAAGGGTAAAAATGACTTCAAAATTACATGGAAGAAAATTAAACATTTTATAAAAACATTTTGAGAACATATGGACATGGATAATAAACATAACCCCAGTAAATACTAAAGAATAAACAATCTCAGATAAGAATGAGCTTGGAATAATTATCCCTTACCTTATGTACAAATTCATATGTATGTGTCTGAGACTCCTATATAGTGGGTTTAAACTTATTATTAACTTGTAATAGAACCATAATAATATTTATGATATCATATATGATTCACTTATGACTTTATATTATCCGTTCATTTGTCATTTCCATGTTAAAGCTGCGTTTTGGGTAAAATCATTTCATTTATCATCCGTGTTTTGACTTGTAATTATTAATATGATTACTTAGATCATGATTAATTAATTCCATATTTTAAAACATGATTTATATATAATATATATTCATAATATACATATATATAATAGATCGATAAATGGAAATAAATACACCATTCCTGGAGACGGTAGGTCGTACATACGCATGAACGTTGTTTTTCGTTTCCTTATTGAATTGAATGGATTTAAGTAGATGACATACAGATATATATATACATAAATATATTATCATTATTATGTAATATATTTCATGATTACCTATTATATATACTTTATAATCATTCTTGAATTGTTAACATGGAAAATGAATCTCATCGGGTCGTGGAGACGATAATCCGTACGTACGCACGAGCGATGATATTGTTCCCATATTTATAAAATGGAATTGGAGTGGATGATATAGTATCTCAGAATCAGTATGATGTTATTGTAATCATATATAGTTATTTTTTTCACCATTATACCCATCCAAGGAAGGTGGTGGTGGAAAAAACTGATTACACCACGACGTGGAGATGGTATTCCGTACGTACGCAAGCGCGGTGATTTCATTTTCTGTTGGATGGATAGAATGTGAAATAGGGTTGTTGAATTTTTATAATAACATATCAGTATATAAGTAATACTGATTTTATTACTTCATAATGAAACAACTAAAGAATATAAATTAGAAGAACAAATAAATTTGAAAGAATCGGTAACAGATATTACCACTTTTTTGGCACGCCACTTTGAAAACTCCTCTTAGGGCACTAATTTTGGTCTTTGAAGAAGACCAGAAGCTCTATAATATTACTAGTGGAGTTGATAAGAGTAATGGGTAGGGGTTGGATGAGCTTGAAGGCTCAAATTTGTGTAAAAAGAAAAGGTAGGAGGTTCCCTTTTATAATGGAGGAGAGGGGCACCATTGGAAAGTGTAAAAATATTATTTTATTATAAACATATCTTCAGTTTCAAAAGGTCCAAAAATCATTAACGATGAATACAAGATGACTCATGGTAGAAATAAAATCGTCCAATCAGAATTTTACATGTTTTGTATAATATTTTAATCATTATAATCTTATTTATTTAAATCATTTATTATTGTGGTAAATACTGCATCATTATTGTGTCATAAATAATTTAATTTATTTCATGTCTAAAAATTATAAAAAAACACCACCATGTAGGAAATGTTTTTATATTTCCAATGAATACTTATAGTCAAAAATATAATTTATATAAGCCCTTATAAAAATTAATTACTAAAAGATTTTTTTAATGTCAATTTTATCTTTACACTAAATTTATTAATTCCAAATTGTCGTTATCACTACCAAGTGGCTCAACGGGGTCCGAAAATCGTCCCAAGGATTCCCATGGTCGGTCACTACTTGTTTAATAATGTTAGGAAATGTGTTAAGGTAATTTTGAATTACTATAATATTCTTTTAACCTTGAATTACCCTATTTACCTTCAACCGTAGAAAATAAGTCAAAAGTTACTATTCACTAAAAATTGTTTTCATATTATGGAACCAAATTTTTCTTCTTGATACAAACCATGTATGTCAGATTTTTGAAATTCAATTCACAGAACTGGTAAAATCTCATTTAAATTAAATAGTCAGTTTTTTAACTACCACTAAGTGGTTTCACTATTCATCAAAAATTGATGTTTTTTAGAAAAATACCAAAAAAATCAGCCTAAGATATATTTGATAATCCGAATTCAAAAATGATGTTTATTTTTAAAAATTCAATACATAGAAGCAGTATTAATTAATTTTAAAATTAATTCCCATTATCAAAACAAATAGGGTGTTTTTAAGGAACAATAACTATCAGTAGATCGACACTTGTTTATGTCCAAATTCAAAGTGAAAATAATTACAATGACCAAAATTTGATTAAATGGTAAAAATATATTCTAATTACTCTTTAAAACCAATTAAAAATATAATCTATCCATATAATTTATTGCGATGAAAAAAGTTGTTTTTAATTAAAATATAGAGTGTTTTAACTATTCATTAAAATATGAAAGTTATCAGAATAATATGAAAATTTTATCTAAAATAAATATTTATATCCTAATTCAATGGAAGAATTTTATTTTGTCAAATTGAACTTATAAACATGTCAAAAACTAGATTTAATGTGGGTGTTCCATCAAAAGTCGACAAAACTACATTTTTTGAAAAATACTTATTTTACCCGAAACTTTTATTTAGTTCTCATACCATGTTCTAGAAAATATGTAAGATGAATTATAATGTTATAAACTTCAAAATATAGTTTATACTATTCATAATGTCTAGTTAATAATAATATTATAACAATATATCGTTGATTAGTGAAACCCAGTATTACGTATTGCATACACTATCGAGGAAGGTCGTGATTGCGTATAATGAAATCCAAGTTAGGGATGCATGTATTGAAAACTCTGTTTGGTGTTAGGTATAACATAATCACAACTTATTTCATTTATACATTAAACAAAATATATACATGATGTTGCGTAGAATAATTTCCACAAAACGAACTTGAAATTGTGTGTAACACGAGCCAAGAATAGTGTTTCCTATACTACAAGCTAATACGGTGTTGCGTATAGTACAAGATAATATTGATGTAGTGTATAATATAAGACATTAAAAAATATTATATCTCATAAAATCTTAGGGTGTTACATTTAATCATTGAATTATCACTTTTACAATTTTTGATTATATAGTAGTTACAAATTTTTACTGAAGTGATTTAATTTTATTATATAAAAATAAAATAGACAATATTGAATTATTTTTACATAATATATCATAATATTAAATCCATTTATCAGATAAAATAACAATGTTTATGAAAAATATAAATTTTAATAATATATCATGTAATACGTACAAACTAATTTTTAGAAAATGTGTATTGAAATCATATAGTTTATCTATAGTTTTAAATCAAAAATGTATTTCATTTTGATGATATAAATTAATCTATTATAGAAAAATGATTTAGGTTGTTTTTAATGAAATCAAATACCTACTTTTACTAAAAACATATTTAATTGAAAGAATGTTCTAAATTATTTTCCTTTATGGGAATATTTTTATTTTGTTGTTATATATAGGTTTTCTGAATTCATAATTGTATTTTCGAATTTACTATTTCAAGCCATAATACATCATTGGTAATGATTTTTTTTTATTTTCTTCTGTATTACACCTACTTCATGATGTCATTATAAACACAACATTTTTACCAAAAAACATTCATTATGACTATTCACATAAAAAGATTTTATTTCATAAAAATATAAAGGAAATATTAGGATAATATCTATATATACAATATGAATATGAAATTAAATTTAAAAAATTGAAAATATAATACCTATAAATTTTTCTTTTAAATGAAAATAAACTTTATATAATTAAAATTTTCTTTTATAGAATAATTCTCTTTTAAAACCTTATGTATTAATTATCATATTTTGTATGTATTTATAAATTATTAATTTTACTATCTTCAATTGTATTTATTCATGTTATCATTTTTCATATCTAATTTGTCTTAGATTTAATTAGTTTTGTGTTTTTTTTGTAAAATTCCTCATTTCCGATGATCAATTTTTTTATGAATCTTGTATTCTTTTTGGTGTGGTTGGGATAGAATGAATGAAGAGTTTTGAGGGATAAAGAGATGGAAAACTGAAATATGGATACATGATATTTTTCACAATAGGAATGGTTATTCATGATTTCAAATGTTTATAGGGATATTTCATGTCTTCCATTTAGGGCATGGAATGTTTTCTTTATAGATCCATTTACGGCATGATAGGGTTCTTTTTTACTTTAATTGTTTTCTAGGATTATAATCATAGGTAATGAAAATATCTATGTATTTGATCTCTAAAATATTCAGGATGTTATTTTTGAGCAAGATTTTGGTCAGTTATAGACTATATTATAATTATTGATCACCTCATGGCTCTCAAAAAATCATTTATCCTCTTCTCAAAACCTATGGTTCATTTAAGAGGAATTCAGCGATCATCAACTTATTAACCTAAACTTTAATGAATATATATGATTTGGAATCATTGAATCAATTATAAATAAAATGGTGATCTTAGATAAATGGATTCATGTGTGTATTTTTTCCAAAAAAATTCTAGGTATGTGCTTTAATCCATCTTCCACATTCATTAGAATGAAAAAGGCATTTGGTATTTATTAAAGAATCCCCATATTCTTTCTGATGATTTCTCCCTAATGAATATATAACTGATAGTGTATTATTTTTTTCTTCTTAAATATAGGTTGTGTGATAATACCACAACAAGTTCTAAAAAATGAATAAATTGGTTTTCAAGAAATGATTGTATTTAGAGTTGTTTTCCGAGAATAATTTGGATGTGTGTGTGTTCGTATTCACATGGAAAAGATCTTTGTCAAAAGAACCATCATAAATCAAGGAATCATGGGATGCATAACATTAATAAGTACACCGTGCAATAAGAAAACATGGGACAGATTGCGGTTGGATGTACCATAATAAAAAATTAATTATTGGAAAAATAATGGTCTAAAGTACCAATTTAAATTATGAAAACATGGTATAAACCATTTTTAAAAGTACCACTATAAATAAGGGTTACAGTATGATGGCTTATTGAGAATATGACCCACCAATAACATGTATATAGGGGTACAAGTAGTTCTTGTATATAGGAGTATGAGTTTGAAAACATATATGGGATATGCTAAATTGAAACTAATGAATTTATTTTAATACATTAAAATATAACTCATATTGGGATATATTTATATTAGAAAGTATGTTCACTTATATTATTTTAATTTTGTGGGAACTGATTTATCATCATTTTTTATTATTCTTGTATATTATATAATTTTATTGGATAACCATTATTTGGTCTTTCGGGTATGTGGAAAATGCCCCTTTGGGGTTTCCTATTTGGCATGATTAATAATCATTTACTTTTTCACATTGTTGTGTATATAGATGATTATTTTCATGAAACATAAAAGGTGATGGTTTATCACTTTTCATAAGAGGATTCTTGATGTCACTATCATAGTTGGTGGATATGTAGCTTTGTGTTTATAGTATCTTGGTCTTGAGTGATTTTATCTCAATGTGGGGGTAATTTACTATTTATGATTATTTTTTCATATTTTAACTTTTCCATAGTTCCTATGATGTTAGTCATTGATGTATTTATTTATTTGGATCTTATCATGTGATAGTCGTGTGTGTGTGTGTGTGTAAATGTGGTAAATGTTTCCATCATTATATCAATATGTTTAAACACATGTAATTTATTTTCAACCATTCGTGTCTTGAGAATGATGTATAATGTTAGTTACACCTTCTACCGAGACAATTCCAAATGAGTTTTTATTTGATGTTTAAAATGGTATCAGTTTGGTTCATTTATTAATTGGGATGGTTAAAAGGATATAGTATGGGTCCATAATTTTTATGTATTTTAATAAACTATGTAGTTTACCATTTTAGGATTAAATTCACATTACCGTGGTAGTTACATAAGAAAATTGTTATTAAGAACTTCTAGGTGAGTTGTTTTCTCATTATATTTGTATTTGATTATGAGCACTTATTATCTTACATTAATAATAGAATTCACATAGGGATATTTTTGTCATCATGATAACATATCTTTGGTTTCTGATATATTGTGATATTTTTTATGATATATCATATATAAAGATGAATGGAAGAATATAAAAAGGATGTAATTATTAAATTTTATAAATTTTATTATTTAATGAAAATAAATACATTAAAGAGAAATAGAAACCAATAAGAGGGAGAAACTAAGAATAATATTTCACCCACAACATATGTAAAAAAATTCATTCATAGTTTTTGGGAATCCTTTGATTATATTTGAAAGAGACCTAGGATTGAGGAAGCTCTTAAGGTGAATCTCTCACGGGAGTTTATAGAGAGGAACCCACCATTGTTTAATGGGGAATTTGGAGATGATAAAGAAGTTGTATGGCTAAGAAGAAATAATATAAAAATTGAATTTCTAGAGACACTAGATGAAATGAGTGTAAAGCTATCAGTGATTATGCATAAGGACTTGGAACTAATATGGTGTAACATAGTGGTCCATGATATGTCCGATAAAGTTTCACTTGAAATGGATTTAAAGAAATATATAAAAATAATAAATCAAAAAATACAAATTAATGAAGATGATAGAATTGTTTCAATTATAACTAGGAAGTATGTTAGTAACAGAATATATTGATAAATTCACTCATGTTGTTTCCTATTCCAAAATTATAAAAGCTTAAAAGAGAATAAATGCTGAGATCCTTGAGTCATGTTGCTAGCCAAATTTTCTCTTAATGGTTTTATTGTCCTATATAACTATCAATACAAAATTGGTGAATTAGGATATTTTTGGGGTGGGAGATATTATAGGATATCCTTAAATAGGTAGTAGGAACTATTTTCCATCTTGGTGCTCATTGGAATTTATACTTTGAAAAATGAATGGAAAAGAGTTGTTCCTTATATAGAATGGATTCAGATAAATAATCCTCCAAATATGATACTTATCCACTATATAATAGTAGTAAAAATTATTGTTTCTTGGGTGAGTTTATTATAGAATGAAAATGGTAATTTAGTGCACCATGGATGGATTTACAAAACAATGTAAGAGTGGGAATATCATGTATAGTAATGGGGTTCTAAAAATAGAAACATTTCTGATTAATCTCAAACATCATTTTATTATACATTACAATACCATTATAATAGTTTTGATCCATAGAACTAGGTGAACCAAGTTACTAGTATGAACAATTTGGTCTTCCAATCGACACCTCAAAAGGGAAATAAGAAATATCATATGGTAGATATTTGGAAACTATATAGAGTGGAGTGGGAATCCATGACTAAGAAAATGAATCCCTCTATGGTGTGGGGATCTTTCCATAAGAACTTCACTCTTAAGCATGTTCTGTTTGATATTTCTAGAAAAAATTATTTTATTTTTTATAATGTGGTTAAATAATTAGGATTACACACATAAATAATTCCTTCCATTATTCTTATCACAAGAACCCATTGGAGAGTGGGATTTTAGGGGATCCATGTACCCAACATGTTATATTACCATTGATACAATGTGATTCCCCTAGGAGTTTTTAGTCCTAGAAATATATATTTTTGTATGATCAAATGAATGAAGTTCATCTATATTGTAAGGCACATATTTAATGATACACTCAATAATTAAAAATTCACACCCCTATTTATGACTCATCCTTTATTGAATTGGGATTGGGATATAAATTCAATTACATAGGGGCCTTATGTGTTAGTTTATAGAACTGTCTCTAGTCTATTAGTTTTAATGATCTTATATGTTATTGAGTAAAATAAAAAATGTTTCCTTCGTAATATAATGGATTAATAATCGAATATCATTCCAAACCATTTTTAGGGGTTACAACATGATTTGGAAATTTTTTTCATAAAAAAAATATACTTTTACGAATGAGTGATATTATGCTCCATTTATATTGAATGACTTTGAATGATTTTCAAGAATTAAAATTCTAGTTAGGATAATTTAAGATAAAATTATTCATCAAACATATAACATCACTAATGCGTATATTGTTTTTATGCATAAATGAGGATGATGCATTCCTCTAATTATGTACTGAATGTCATAAATTTAATAAAATTATGATAAAAAATAAGTACCAACTTCCTTGAATTGCTTATATTATTATTAAATTAAATGGATCTATGTGGTTCTCCATGATTGATATATGGTCATCATATTATCATATATGATTTAAAAAAATAATTATTTTGATGTTATTATTAGAAATTTTATATTTCTGTTATGAATATACCATCCTTCCATTCGTTCTGATGAATTAACATATAGTTTCCATAATGTTAATGAATGACATCATCCACAAGTACATTGATTAATTTTCCATGTTATTTAATTATTATATTATTGTTTATTCTCAAATTAGGATGGATCATGAGGATCCCATGGGGAATTTCTAAGCACATTTAATTATCACAAAATATACAACATGTAATATAAGTGTGACTTTTGGAAAAAAAAAGTTTTTCCCATTGGAAGATAATCTTTTATGTAGGAAAATAATTTGAGCCTGAGAGGATTGATGCAGTCATCTATTGGTAGCATATACAGAATCACATCAAGATATGAACATTTATATAATGATTATACTTTTTCATCACTTTTTAATGATTTCCCAGGGATTTCGTCTCCCATAAATTAGATGATAATAATGGGTTTTCCACATATGTGGATTGATTAATGTTATAAATTATACATAGAGATTAAATTTTAGAACACAAAAACATCCATAATATTATTTTCAAAACACTTTATAGGTTTTTAGTATATAATAATGCATATTGATTTGGTATGGGTTTTGTTCACATATATAGTGATTATGTTGGTGACTATTGTTTGAGTTATCTAATAATGCACGAGAATAAATTCCAGAATCATAATATATTATCAGACCTAATAGTTTATGCCTTAAATACATGGAATCATGTTTTATTTGATGAAAATTTCATAGAATTCACTGATAATAATATTTTGAAATAAATGTTCTCTTAGTTAAAGAAGAACATGAAGAAACAATTATGTATGGAGTATATCTATATGATTTAATTTTAGTTGGTATATAGAATAAGGATATTTAATTATTGGACATATGTATTGATTCATTAGTCATAAAAATTTATTTTAAATAGGATCTGGTTCAATGGAAGATAATGTTGTTATTGATAACATTAAACAATAATATGTAGAATAAAATGAGAATGAAGTTATATTTTCAACCAATCTTTTCCTAGAATTGATAAATTTTTTGAAAGAAAATCAAATATGAAATAGGGATTAAAAAACGATAGTTCAAACCAAAATAATAGAGAATATTTTAATAGTACAATATAGGATAAAAACTCATTCTTACACTTCCATAACCAAATTATAGTCCCCCACCCTTACCCAAAATATATTCATTCTGTGTATCACAATTCAAAATAGGTTGTTCAACTAGGTATTCATAAAATTTACAAGCTAATGAAAAACATTTTTTCCTCTAGGAAATATATGTTTATCAGATGTGGTATTAAATTTGTAACTTTTCATCTAAAATTAGATAAATATAAAAGTTTATTAGGTATGATTATTTATTTTACTATATATAAAATAGTGTTAGTGAAAATTTTCATATAAATTTCATCCAGTATGATGAGAATTCCTTAGAAGAAATATTCTATTTTTGTTGATTGTGGATCGACTAAAAAAGTTGGCACATATCCACCCAATAAAGGAGTATCATACTGTATATTATTTGGAAAAGAAATATATTCAAGAGGTGGACATGTTTCATGGACTTCTAGTTTTAATCATCTTTAAAAGAGATCCTCAATTTAGTTCTCAATTATGCTTATCATTATAATAGAATCTCAAAACAAAATTTATCACTATAAACTCATGTTATCCTTTAAAAAATGCTTAGATAAAATACCAAATTCATACGTTAAAGACATGTGTAGTCCTGATTTCATGGACTTTGGTTTCTAATGGGAATATCCTATATGTTTTTTATAATTATGTTATAATTAAATCTATTGGGTTATGAAACTTACGACATCGTTCTAGAAATTTAATAAACTACCTTTTTCTCTATTGTGTTGAGTGGAAATACGATATTCATTTTCTATCAATCATAATGTATCCCATGATAAAACAATGAATATCCAGATGATCTGAATATATAATATCATGAATCTAAGGTGATATAAATAATATTCATTTCGTCATCATCAAATATTATCCATTAATGTGAGTGAACGTTTATTAATAAATGATTCACAAATTAATGATCACGGACTCATTGAAATATAATGGATGTTGACTAGATAGTTTGATTTCTTATTTGAGATCCTAGAACATAATGTAAATGTATCATTTTAATTGAACTTACTACCATGATTTAGTGTAATGAACTGAACACTTAGGGCAAACATGTTAGGTGGAAGGATAGCACACCACAACCCCATGCCTACCTATAATAGAATAGAGGATGGTGGTAAGAATTGATAAAGCATTATATAAATTAGAGACCTTAGGAAAAGTATTTATACATATTCACACAACCATCTCCGTGAAATAGTGTTAAACAATAATATAACTACTATATCATCTGCTGTAAAACCATACATTCAATATCTTATAAGGTATACATTATATTAAAATGGTATAAATGAATTCGTAAAAGTAAAAACATAAATTTAATAAAAATATAACCCATATCCAAATAAAAAGTAATGTAAATAGAAAATAAGTTGTACATTCTTCTATTATATGTAATTTCTTATATTTTCTATGTATTATGTTTAAATTTTATATGGAATTATTATGAGACCAAGCACAGAGACGGAAGGTCATTCCGAGGCTCAGTGAGCCTAAAATTGTGGTTTGAAATTTTTTAAGTTAAGTGACTCGGTGTGTGTATGTGGTTGTGGAAGATTCCAAATGGATGCTTGGATAAAAAAATTTAGGGCACCAATGATTTCGGGATGATGAATTTAACTAAGAACGGGCTTAACCTCGATAGGCTTGGGTCAATGGAAAAATATAATTTTCAGACATTGTTAGTAAAATAAAATAAAATATAATAATCTAAAATCATTATTTTATTTGGTAATGTTCTTTGTAGCGCAATGATGGGGTGGGTTTTTGATAATTAATGACACGTTGTAATGACTCTGAAATAGAAACACTAACTCATTCATTCTGCAGTGTAACGGAATGCTGAAACGCATTCACTCCTTTTAATGGGTTAATTGAATGTTGTTAATTTGATGGAAATTGAGAGAATCTATGGATAATTCTAGGATCATTAGGGAGAACACTCAACAATGAATGACGATGAATTGAATGTGTGAATCACTATGAAAACAGAGTAAAAGTATCTCAGAAATGACGACTGTGTTATCCCATCATTAGCGATTGATACCTTCTTGGGGTATGAGTTATGTTTTAAATTGATTATTCCTCATTCATTAAATTAAATGAAAAAACAAATCAACCAATTTACTAGTTGACCAACACATATTTGTTCTTGCAAGAGGGATTTTCTTTATTAGGTTTGTTTCTTGAGAGTCTTTTTTAATGTTTTGAAGTTTATTATTTTCCTCATTTAATCCTTCAAATGGGGGCAGATTAATGTCATGACAAATGATGGTGGAGGTCTTTTCCTCCATTGTTGTTTTCTTTTTCTTCCTCTATCATCCCCGCGTTCTTCGTGTTATTCATGGGGATACGAACAAGGAATTTTTTCATGCCTATTTCATGGGGAAACAATCCCAAAATGGAGATCTAGCATCGTGATGACCTAGTGGATGTGTGATGATGATAGCGGTGGACGAATAAACATGGTTCAAGAGTTATCTTTCTTCGACCGTTTTTCATATGGGTAAATTAGAATGTGTTTTCAAGATCAATTGGAGGCCCTAAGCTGACGGAATCGGCTTTGGGATGTCGGGGCGACCTAAACAAATCAGATTCATGGAAATCAGATAATCGGATCGAAGAACAGAGCATCATGGGAGGCACAACAGCATTGAACAACAATTCTGGAAATTTGTGAAGAACACATTATGTATCTCAATGTACATTCCATGTTGGACCAGATCAGCGGCATCTAGGGTTCCATGATGCAAGAAGTGACGAAACAGTGTGTTCCTAGAAGAACACATCATGTGGGTCCATACACGGGACACTCTATGTATCTTGGACGATACACAGACATGGGGTTGAGTACATGGTCGTGTATTCCACCACATGGCTAGACCAGGGAGGCTGTGTGGGATACCCCATGTATTGATTACATGGGATGACAAACACAGGTTGAGGCCGTGTATGGGGACCTAGCCACACACATTGAGCGGAACCCAATTACTCAGACATGGGATGAAGTACTCCCTATACACCACTTAATTACCATTTTACAAGGCATGTTCCCTCTGACTCGGGCCATAACACATGGGCTATACCGAGAGCCATGAGACACAACATGTGACCCCTTCTATACACCATGTATATTCTGGATGCATTGCATGATCTCTTTGTCCACAGTTTCTTGGACTTGTTTCCTTTGGGTTAGTTTGCATTCTTCCCATTCCCTTAAAGGTCAGGTATCATTTCCATCCACTAAAGTATGATCCCTTCAGTAGTACATTATGAGATATAGTCATGTATCCCTCCGAGTGGCCCAGAGAGAGAACCTCTATACATTCTTGACCCTCGGTATAGTGAGGTATCTACATGACTAATCCTATATGACACTTATACTCTACCTAACTAGTGAACCCGGATGAGTTGCATTATCCAACAGGGCCCTGTAAGTGATTCTCATTTGTGTATTGTGATCTTTCCCCCACTCTGGAGTGTGTTCTCCTGGAATGAGTGTATCTATCTCTTATAAATTTTCCCCAATGACCATTACTTCTTGGGTGGATGTCATCAGACCCATCAGACTCATAGAGTAAGTTCTCCCATACAAGTGCTTTGTGGAACCCTTGAAATGATTCCATTGAGGGGGTATATGGGTGTGTGACATGTCTCTAGACTACATGGTTGGGTTATGAGTATATCTGGGTTGGGATTATCTTAATATATGTTTCGTAGAAATATACTGCATAGAGGTGACTATACATTTACCTTTTTTATTGCTTTGGGTTTTTTGGGAGCCCTTACGATGTATTGTTATACTCACCCTTGCACAAGATTTTCCTTCACATGTCATGTAGTTTTTATATGATCAACCTTTTGATGGAGTCCATGGTAGACCAGGACTAGACTAGGCATTCTAAGTTCCCTACAAGCTAATGTGTTCCTAATAATTCGATTAGTAGTCCCAATACCACTTTGTGGTTATAGGTTGGACTTTATAGTTTACAGACTCGTGATTTTGGTGGGCTTGTATTTTGGCCTAGGTTTACCTTCCACACTTCACTTATGTTGTACTCTCTTTTTTGGGTTTAGTTGCATGCATTCATTTTGTTCCTTAGTGGTTTTAACATTTCAGTATTTGTGGGCATGTAGAAGTGTTCACATGTACAGGTACATAGGCAATGCTTTCTATGTTAGTGATATGACAACTCTGTGCTAGTCAATAGGACCTAGCCTATTTTAGGCCGGCTTAGGAAGTCACGACATGAGCTCCAATAGGACATTTCTGATAGATTGGTATCTAAGGTGGTTGGTTCTACCTTACGACCAAGAGTCTATGAGAATGGTTTGGGGAAATAGTTTTAAGTGTTTTAAGTTTAGATATTAGGACAAGGACTCATGTGTTGGTCCAGGCGGCCAACATATTCATACACTAAGACTCTGAAAACCATTTTCCAACTAGGTGCATAAAAAAACTTGTTACATGGATGTAAAATAATGGTACATGCATCATATAAGAGTGGGTTGTTTTTTTCCATATCCATTGTGTTAGCTACAAAGATATACCTATTGACCATGGTACATCTTGTTTCCTTAAATAATTCCTCTATTATGCATACACACTCGGATTTAGTACTGAGATCATGAGGATGACCCACTCAGTGACAAGGATTTGATACAGGGCCCAGTTCCCTAGGAATTACCTCTAGGCGGTGCACATTCTATACCACCACCAATGAAGCAGCCTTTGGTACCTACAATACTGAAAGATGAGAGGTGATCACTAAGTTCACTCCATGACATCTAGAGATAGAGAACCCTTAGGATCTAAGGAGAGCTTGACCCTAGGTGGCTAAGAACAAGCCTGAGGCTATGATCAGAGTTATTCATCAAGTGAGGACACCAGCAGACCAGATGGTGATCCTAGGAGTGAGCCTTCTTTAGGGTTTTGCAGGACGATGGTTGAGTCGCAACAAACAGACTCATGATGAGGATACTCTTTTGTAGAAGGAATTTGAGTGACTTTTTAGGGAGTATATCTCTCTGGTTATGCTGAAAGAATTATGTATCTAGGATCTTCTTCATCTCTTGTGGGGTAGTTTGACTATGGATGAATATTCATCATGGTTCCCCAACCTTGCCATGTACTCAAGGGATATGGTAAGAGATCAATACTTCATAGCTCAGACCTTCAAGTGAGGTCTACGGTGGGACATCCGAAATAGTGTCATGCCCCAAGGCATTTCAACTAATGCTGGAGTGCTTGAGTGGGTATTAGTGATTGATAACTTCTTTGTAGAAAAGAGTTTAGTGGCTACAGTTAGCCATAGGCAAAAAGGTTTGGAAACCTCATTATTAGGGAGCCAACATCAGGCATAAGGTTTTTGACATGGGAGACATCACAGGAGGACTTAGGAAAGGGGATCCATTTTCCATATCTCTTAGGATAGATATTTTCATCCTAGGGAGAGGCGATACTACTCATGGGATGTTTGAGGACATATCTTTAGAGACTATCTGGTCCATCAAGATGTTAAAAGAGAGTTCATGGAAAGACCACCGAGGTAGAGGAAAAGAGTGGAGTAGGCTGACCCCCCAGGCAGCAGACGTGGAAGAGGAGCAGGAAGTGCTACAGGTGGTAGAAGATGCTTTGATCTACTTCCACCCCCACCCACAGGAGTCCCGCACCAAGCTCAGGGAGCTGGGGGATAGGGGTGGGTACAACTACATGGTGTCGAGTTGTATTACCTAGGGACTCCATGGATGATAAAAGGTATGATCAGTGTCTTCTCTAGCTTATCTACCATACTTATGGACACATGTTCCAGTCATTCAATCATTTCCACATGTCTCATGTGAATCCATGAGATTCCAGTTGAGCCTTTGACTCGACCCTACGTTTGGAGACGCCTACGAGAGGGGAATCAATTATCACACACCTTTTAAGAGATTGTGATCATTCCCATGGAGGTGATTTTTTCAGTTAGAACCTCTTTGTGGTAGCATTGAGGACTTATGAAGTCATTCTCATGATGGATTGGTTATCTTCGTTCCATACCCTACTTCACTGATTTAGGCGAAGAGTGTGGTGTGTCCTTATCAATGGGATGAGGTTTTATTTTTTTGGTGAAAAGGAGACCTAGGAAGCATGAGGTGGGATCATGCATAGGAGGGTGTAGCCGATCACTCATGAGTTGGATATACTTACCCTCCGATCAGAATAAGTTGTGAGCTTCCAGTTCCCAGCTATTGTGGTGGAGTATTAGGACGTCTTTCCTTAAGATGTTCATGGACTACCTCACTATCGAGAGATGGAGTTATAAATTGACTGGAAGCCAGGGATAACACCAATATCCTCACCATTATATCAAATGTATCCCATACAGATGCATGACCTGGGGGTGCAGCTAGATGATTTACAGAGGTAGAGGTTCATTAGACCAAGTGTTTCATCCTAGGTAGCCTCAGTTTTGTTTTCCAAGAAAGAGTATGGGAGCTTATTGTTGTATGTGGATTTCTATAACCTAAAAAAGTCGACTGTGAAGAAAAAGTATCCACTACCGAAGATCGATGACCTCTTAAATCAACTAATAGGGGCACAATGTTTCTCAAAGGTTGGCCTTTGATCAGGTTACCAACAGTTATGATTACGGGATGAGGATATATATAATACGACATTCAGATGCTGCCACATTCACTACGAGTACCTGTTGATGCCTTTCGGCATGACGAACACCTCCGTAGTGTTCATGGGGCTTATGAACCGGATATTCTAGCTGTATTTTGATATGTTTTTATAGGTCTTCCTTGATGACATCTTTGTGTACTCTGCATCAGAGGAGGGGAACACAAGACACTTGTGGATGGTTTTAGACGTACTCTAAGACCACCATGTCTATGGGATGATATCAAAGTTCCATTTCTTGATTTAATATCTTTACTTTATGGGACATGTCATCTCATCAGATAGAGTATCTATGGACATAGGCTTGGTGGAGGCAGTGTTATCATGGAAGCCATCTCAGAATGTGACGGAGGTGCGGAGATTCCTTGGGTTGGCAGGATATTACCGAAGATTCATTCATGATTTCCCCTTGATATCAGCATCGATGATAGAATTGAAAAGGAAGGGTAAACCATTCATGTGGATGGAGATTTTCCAGTAGGATTTTGAGCACTTGAGATAGTGTTTGACGATCGCCTGATCTTGATTTTTCTGCAGGAGGGTGTCGAGTACATAGTTTTTTGGGCACATCTAGGATTACTCTTGGATGTGTCCGGATATAGGGAAATGTGGTGATTTATTATTGTTCACACTAGCTAATACCTCATGAGGAGAAATATGTGACCCATGATCTCATGTTGGAAGTAGTAGTATTCGTGTTCAAGATGGGGCGACACTACCTTATGGGAGAGAAGTTTATCATATACTCTAACCCAAAGAACCTCAAATACATCTCACAAAAGGTCTGAATCTATGATATAGGTGTTTCCTAGAGTTCCTCCAGGACTACGATTTTGAGATCAACTATTCTCCTAGGAAGGGGAAGAATGTGGCAGATGATCATAGCAGGAGATCGAGCTCACAACTATTGAGTGAGGTAAAAGAGAAGTTGGCCTTGTTAAAACTATCATTTATGGATGGAGAGGATGTATTTTATCTTTAGTTGATGGTTTTCACCCTTAAAATATTACAGAGAGTTTGGGTGGAACGTCTTGGGTATTTCAACTGTGATGTTTTACAAGCTTAGTTATCTACGAGACATGCTCCTGATGGATATTTTCAAGGTGGGGAGCACGTTTTACTTTTCAGAGGATGTAATGTTTTTTCATTGCCATTGTGGTTGGAGGTCCTTAGGGAGTATCATACATCCCCCTTTGTGGTACACCCTGGAATGGTGAAGACGTACCAGGATCTCCGATGACAGTTCTGGTGGTCAGGCATAAAGAAGAAAGTAGTAGATTTCATTTTTTGATGCCTTACATGCCAACAGGTTAAGGTTTAAAACAAAAGTCAAGAAGGGTTAGCTCACCCCTTGGAGGTACCTAAGTGGAAGTTGGATGGGATATAGATGGAATTCATGACAGTCTTACCACGAACTTCCAAGGGGAATGATTCCATATGGGCGATCGTTGACCGACTCACCATGTCAGCCTACTTCCTAACCATTGGGGAGCATAACTTAGTTGATAGTGTGGGTCGCCACTATGTGCAATAGATAGTTCGGCATCATGGATTCCCATAGACGATAGTTTCTGATTGTGATTCTAATTTCACATCCTAGTTGTGGAGGGTATTATAAGGGGAATTTGGGCCCCAGTTATGCTATAGAATAGTGTTCCATCCCAAGATGAATGGGCAGACTGAGAGGACTATTCAGGCTCTAGACGATATGTTGTGAGCCTATATCTTGGACTTTTTTTATATTTTGGAGGACCATATACCACTGATGAAGTTTTTATACAACAATTGTGAGCTCCCCACCATTGGTAAGGCACCATTTGAGGAAATATATGGGAGGCCCTACTAGTCACCGCTCTATTGGACCGATCCTGGAGAGCAGCACATATGGGTCCAGAGATGGTTGGAGCTACCACCGAGAAGTTACAGATCACCTGAGAGTAGATGTAGATTGAATAGATCTAGAAGAAGTATTCTGTTGAAAGAAGACAGAGACATTTGGAGTTCGAGGAGGGATACAATGTATTCCTTCGGGTCTCACCTTGACGAGGGTTATAGATATTTGGTCAGGGGGAATTCTATCTCCAAGATTTATCATAAAATATCCAGATACTGCATCAAGTTAGCACGGTATTGTACCACTTATCTTTACCACTATAGATTCACTAGGTAAATGATGTCTTCCACATGTCGTAGCTGTGGAGGTATGTGCATGACCCATCACACATCATAGACTGGGGAGAGCTGGACATTGAGGATGGAGAGTCCTTTGTTGAGTACCTGGTGGAGATCAATGATCAGAAAGAGAGGATCCATTGTGGGTGATCAATTCCCTTGGGGTGAATCTAGTGGCTACATGGGAACCTTTATGAGAGAACAGGGGAGTCGGAAGCTCAAATACATGCCCAGTAGACACGTCTTTTTCAGTAGACCTTATTTTGGATTTTCAAGGACATAAAGCCCCATGGTGGGGAGAATGTAATGTCTTTGAGTTTCTATTTATTATTTTTAAATACTATATGGAAATTTTATGAGAACAATTTCAGAGACGAAATGTCTTTCTAAGGATCGATTAGTCTGTAATGGAGGTTTGAACATTTTTACGTTAAGTGTGTTGGCATGTGAGTGCATGGTTGTGGCAGTTTCCAAACGGATACCCAGATTAAAAATATGACTGTTCTATTGCGTCCAGAACAACGAATTTACCTATGAATGGAACTATCCGCGACAGGTTTGGGTCAAGGTAAAAATTTAATTTTCAGACAATTCTGCTAAAATAAAATAAAATAAACTAATTTGAAAAGTTTGTTTTATTTTGAAACGTTCACTGTAGTGCAACGACGGGGAATCATTTTCAATAATTAATGACACAAAATAATGACTCTGAAATAGCCACACACTATCATTAATTCCATAATGTAATGGAACACTGAAACATGTTCCCTCATTTTAATGGGTTAATCGAATGTTGGTCATTGGGAGAAAATTGAGAGAACCTCTGGAGAATTCTTGGAGCCTTGGGGAGAACTCTCGATAATGAAGGACAATGAATCAAAAGTTTGAATCACTACACCAATATAGTTGACGGATCACAGTGACCATGATAGCATGATCCCATTACCATTGATCGATCCATTCTCGAGGTAGGTTAATGTTTTAAATTATTTCTTCCCCATTATTTAAATTTAATGATGAATGTGAGTAAACCCATGAGCTGGTTGACCCGAACATCATTGTTCTTATGGGAGGGATTTTCTTTATCAAGTTCGTTCCAAGAAATTATTTTGTTATGTTTGGATGTTTTTAATTTTCCCCATTTAATCCTTATAATGGGAGAAGATTAAAGCCGTGACGAATGATGGTGGAGGTTCATTCCTCCCTGGTTATTTTGTTTTCTTCCTCCCTCTTCCCCATGTTCTTCACATTCTTCATGGGTATACGAACAGGGAATCCTTGGACACCCGTTTCATGGCACAAAGATCCCAAAATAGAGATCTGGAGTCATGATAAACAAGCAGAGGCATAATGGCGATAGCGGAAGACGAATCGACATGGTTTGGGAGTTCTTGTTCTTTGAGCAATCTTCTTGTTGGTGAATTAGATTGTGTTTTTGTGGCCGATCAGAGGCCTGAAACTAATGGAATTGACTTTGGGATGTTGGGGAAACCTAAAACCGTGAGTTTCATGGAAATCACATGACCAAATCAAATAATGGAGCATCACGGGAGGCGTTCCAGTGAAGAAAATTGATTCGATAAATTTCTAAAGAACGCAATGTTTATCCCGAAGAACACACCGTGTGGGACCGGATCAATGGAGGCTAGGGATCCACAATACAGGTAGCGATGTAATGGAATGTTCTTAGAAGAACACAATATACGAGTCCTTACACGAGAATCTCTATGTATCTCAAATGATATACGGACACGGGCTGGAGTACACGACCATTTACTCCACAACATGACTAGACCAGGCCTGCTGCCCAGGTTACCCCATGTACTGATTACATGAGATGCCATACATGGGTTGAGGCCAGGTACATGAACATGAACACACACATGATGAACACTCTTGTTACTCAAACACCGAATGTGGTCTTCCCTACATGCCATATACTTACCTTTATATATGGAATGTTCCCTATGACTCGGACCATTACACACGAGTAGTACTCAGAGTCATGAAAAATAGCATGTGACTCCTTCGACACACCCTGTATATCCTGGAATCATGGCATGATCTCCTTGTACACTATTCCTGGGACATGTTTTCTTTGGGTTAGTGACCATTCTTCTAATTCCCATGAAAGGTCATATATCGGTTCCATCCATATTAGTATGACCCCTTATGCAGTTCATTCCTTGATAGATGTAGTTATCCATTAGAGGGACCCTAAGCGAGATCCACTATCAATTCTTGACCCGAGGTAGAGATAGGTATCAGTGTGACTAATCCTAAAAGACGCTTATCCTCTACAAAGAAGGTGAATCCAGATGAGTTACAATATCTGTCGAGGCCCTATTAGTGATCCTCATCAGTGTATAATGATCTCTTCCCACTCAGGAGTGCATTCTCCTAGAATGAGTGTATCTGTCTTTCATGTCCTTTTTCGGACAAATAGTACTTCTCATACAGACGTCATAAGATCCATCAGACGTGTGGATTGAGTTCTCCTATATGAGTGCATCATGTAACCTTCTAAATGAATCCCTAGAGGGGGTATGTGGTTGACTGACTTGTCTCTAGACAATGGTCCTGGGTTTTGAGTATATCTGGGTTATGTTTCTCATAATATATGTTCAGTAAACATATACTTTGTAGATATGACTTTACCTTTACCTTGTGTATTTCATTGTGGTTTTTGTATTCCTCTACTGAGTGTTGTAATACCCACACCTGTACGGACCTTTCTCATAGGTGTTGTGTCTTGTAAAGATGAGCATCCTTTTGACTGAGTCCAGGACGGACTAGGACTGGACTGATATTTCTTAGTTCCCTACTAGCCGAGGTGTTCATACGACTTCAAGTAGAAATCCCCATACATATTTGTGCTTACTAGTTGGAATTTATAGTTTAAAAACTCTTGTTTTTAGTGGGATTGTGTTTTGGAACATTTTTACATTCATCACTTTACTTCTGTTGTACTCTGTTTCTTGTGTTTAGTTTTATGCATGTATTTTGTTCCTTAGTGGTTTTTAAATTTCAGAATTTGTGGGTTTGAATATTTGTGCATGTGTACAAGTACTTAGTGAATATCTTCCATGTTAGTGATATGCCAACTCAGTACTAGTCACCAGCCCCTGGCCTATTGGAAGCGGGCATGGGTAGTCGTGGCACGGGCCCACTGGGACTAGTCATCACAGTATCTGTGTTTGGCCATAGTTTGCAGTCAATGAACCCTAGTGTCAATATGCTATGACAATGGCACCCCTGAACTATTCATCATCTACATGAGAAATGACACTTGTGACAAAATACAACATAGGGGTGCATATATAAAAACCTAGTATGATGACCAAAAACAACAAATTGAAAAACATAAAGACAGGAAAAAGACATGTCTATCCATAATAATAATGAAATGAAACCCGTCATAGATATATATAAGCTGAAAAAGAAACCTAAATGAGAGAGAAAGGGGATGTCTGTCTCAATAGATATCCCATGATGACGAGTCTCCCGACAACTCAATAGAAAGCCATGTGGATGACTTACACCTTTCATCTTCTCTAAATCTGAAGGGGGGATAATCTCTAATAAAGGACTCATTTAATACTGTTATAAGGGGAATTAACTCAATAGATAGAGGATCTAGATCTTTGTATGAGAGGGGGTACAACTCAGTTAATATAGAACCTAAATCTTATCCTAATAGTGTGTACCACTCAGTATATAGATTCTTAGAGGACTCGCACCATGGGGAAACATATGGGTTCTACTAAATTAATGGAGGAATAATGCCTTAATAAGATTGGGTAGTTCCACTATGTTGAAAAAGGACCCAAATCATGATTTTTCTAGGGGTTCCAATGATTAGATGGAGAGGAGGGGAGCCACACCCAGGTTCAACATGGGTATTTACAACCCTAACATCTCTCAGATGATACATAATGATCACTGCTTTTAGTCAAACAACACATGATAAAGTTTCTTCATTAAAACACCTCAATTATCATCTCAATGGCCTCTATAATGGCTACCATCACATTTTATATTGAAATATAACTAGTTTATTCTACTTAGATAAACAAATATGAGTCCAGTAGGAGGATATATAGATGGTTGAAACTCCTTTCAAATGTGTATTGCACATACCTAGGATCAAATGGTGTGTGGAAACTCATGGTCACCTCTTCATGTCCTCACCTAAAAATATAATATTTGGCCATGTGAGTATATGAAATTTGTATTGGGGGTAAAACAATTTCCCTCTAAACCCAAGGCTTGGTTGTTTCCATCTATCTCATGCCCATGTACCTCACCTCGTGCGCATATATACTGGCGGTGCCCATTTTCCTATAAACGATCATGGTAATTTAATCCTAGAGTACATTCTATGCTACCTTCAAATGATCAAATTATGTTTATATGACATAAATAGTGTGTTACCATTATCATCCTTGAAACCTTAGCTATCAAATATGGGGAACTACATGGTGTGTGTTCCGGGACTATAAGACATGTAGTCATGCTTTCTAAAAACCCCCTAGAAAGATTCATGTGTCACCACCAAACAACTCTCCTTTCCATTTCTACATAAAAATTCACTCGGGGTTAAAGATATGGGTACATCCATGCATGATACATCATTTGGGTAAATATTCCAGTAACCCGAATACCACACAGCCCCACTATCCATGCCACATGTTTTCCATAGCAACTCTAGATCTCATATCAATGAAGCGTCACAAACACATCATCCTTATTATCTAAAAATATATATCCTATTCAATATTCTCACAAATATAAAAAATTCATGGGATTGATTACACTTGAACCAACCCCAAAAATGTTTAACCCTGACCCCATGGTACAATAATAAAGAACACAAGGAATGGTGGGGAGATGTGAATAATAATATGTTAAATCATTCATTTTCCAAAAATTGTCTATGAAAAAATCTATAATAATTTATATGAATGGGTGAAATCAAGGTAAAAAAAATTGAAATCAAATATTTGTTTTATACATATGGGCTCGTACGAAGGTTATGAAATCATAAATCAAAAAAATAAGACAAGAATATATGCTCAATATTTTAATCAGAGTGGTAAACCAAAAATGATGGATTATGAAACAATTAAGGAATGTTCATTAGGGAAAATGAATGATATATAAATGGAGAAGACCAACTTTTCTCTCCTTCCATCAATACACCTCAATCCGTTCACTCAACACTCTCTATTCCCAATACACCAATAAAGAATATCCAATCCTTCTCTTAAATTCTCACAAGTTTATATAACTAAATATATGAAATTTTATAATGGGGTATTTATAGAGGATTTGAGTTTTACAATTTAAAATAAAAAAATAAATAATATTTTTTTTAATTTAAATGCATAGACCGATGGACGATTTCCTCAAAACATGCAATAATGACTAATCATAACTCATTAATAGGGTAAAACACATATTAAATAATAATACTTGGTCTGGTATTAACTATATACGGTCCCAAATAATAGTAAAACAAATAGAATTAAAACTATTTATGTGTGGAAATGTAAATATATTAATAATTCTAATATATTGATTTTGGGGTCCCTAGACACTGAAAAACATTTACAACTCTAATAATAAACCCAAAACTATATAAAGATATATTTAAAGGAAAAAAAGAAATAAAATGGAGAAATTACATTATAATTTCCTGGAACTAGTTTTCCCAAAAACAAACATGGAAAATAAAAAATTAGGTTAGTGAGTCCACGTCAGGCTCTAATGCTCCTAGGATCCCTCTGGAACACTCTAATGATACCAAATCGCACAATATGAAGGAAAGGTTCTTCCTTGCAAGATCCTCCCCATCTGATCCATGATCACCACTAGATAATCCATGAATATATCTCTATACTAAACATCCATATCATCCTAGATAATACAAATTGTAGGGACAAAGACATATATCTTTGTCTTTGACCCATAGAAGAAGGAATGTACTCACTACAAATATAAGGGAATGACTAAGTTGTAAGAAACATCATCAATAATCCATAGATCCTCAATCAAACAAATGAACCTTAGGGATAACTGGACTCCCCATCTAACCTCTAAAATACTCCTTGTTGGAGACTATTAAAGAAATTTTATCACTTATATAGACCTTCTTCATTCCAATTTTCAATGATGAGATCAAATTTGAATTTCTTCTTTCAAATGCTAGTAAGTTGTAAAATGGTCCTTTTTATCCAATTAGGCGACTTTGGATATTTTTTATTACCGCTGATTTTGTCCTATAATAGGGTGTTTAACATAGGCCATCCGTCTGGTAGAAATATGAGGTATTCAAATTTTTTAGGAATAAATAATAATTAAAATTAAATAAATTAAATATTAATTTTTCCCATAGGTTGGATTGAAAATAGCCTTTGAATTGAGTGTCGTATTTGGATTCCATATTTTTAGTTGAGTCCAAAATGAGTAATATTTCTTTGTTGATGCATAAATTCATGTCGAGTGATGGGGTCTGCTGTGGACACTCTTTTCATTTTCATTTTATTTTATTTTCTTCCTTTTCATTTATTTATATAATGTATTTTCCTTCCTTATATTCCCAAGTATTCCCTTGAATCTTCCCCTTCACATGACTGAGATAGATATGATAGAGTGGGAGAAAATAAAGGATAGTTAAAGAGGAGGTGGTACATCCCTGGAGCTTGGGACATGTCGCATCATGATGCAACAACCGTGGACCAAAAAAATAGGTGAAGCATTAGATGATTAGTACCAAATGTAACACATTTTTAATATTTTCAATAAATTATTGAGGTTATTTTATTTTGAACTATTAAAACCTTATAATTCTTTTTATGACCCCTTGGCCATTAATATACCACATTTAGTTGAAAATATGGGGTTTCTAGGTGATTCAAGGAGATTATATATATATATATATAATTGTTTACACAACATGGGGTTCAGGGAACACTTGATGTGTGTTCTTCAATTTTACGGAAGATTAAAATTTCTTTGTACATGTTGTGTAAGGGTAATACCTCCAAAAACTGGTACTCAGGCATGTATTCAATTACGCATCCAATCCATAAGTGTAGGGGAACATGGCCATGTGGAGTACACGACCAAACCCCTTGTGGGTCACATGTAGTGTAGAAATAAAGAACCAGTCAAAATACATGGTTAGGACATACGAGATATATGGTATGGTACCCCATATAGGGTACACGACAAGTAAAAGGCCAAAACAACATGAACATTGGATTATACACATTATGTTCATACAAAGTACAAAACCAGATGGGATTTAGGTGTACACATCATGTGCTCAAGGAGACATGTTGTCTGCTTTCCCTATTCAATCCTCTATGGGTTTTTTTTTCCACATGAAGTTCGATTCAGACATAAGTGATTCTATTCTGAGTATGTTTTCATGTAGATTATCATAGTTAAACCCAAGAGGTGTTTTGGGGACTCCTAGGTGATGTTTTTTGTGCCTTCTTAAAAGAGAGGTTCATCCTCTAATTATTAGAAATTATCATCTCCTAAGAGTGATACCCTTGATTTGAGATGATTCATGATCTATATCTTGTGACTGATTCCTTATTGCCTTAAATTGAGGAAGTATCAATTAATAGATGTTCCCTTATGTACTATGAGGTCTTGAGATTAGTAGTTTTTGAGGATTCCCTTTTTAATTCTCCTACGTATGTTTCAACCTAGAGGATCCAATGTTGGAAGCCTCTATCTTCTTCCCATTACCAGGGGTCCCCTATGGGATCCTTTATTACTATGTCGACCTAGAGAATCCATAATAGGACTCATTAACAATTCTTGTGTTCTGAGAGTCCCATGTTGGAAGCATATGGTTTCTTACCATTTGAGGATATCTTATAGGATCCCTACATTTAACGTTCAACTGAGAATCCAAGTAGGATGCCTTCTCTATGCTTGGACCTTGAGGATCCCCTGTAGGATTCATCATTAAAAATTTTATTTGAGATTTCAAAATATGTTTCCTCTTAGGGATTTATACGTGGTACCCAATAGGTGCCATGATGTTTGATCGACCCTGAGTTAGTGTGTCGAGTTTGGGTAGAGATGGTAGTGGGTGTCACCATAGAACCTCTGACAAATTTGTGAGAACATGGGGATATGGATGTAGTGTTAGGTTTATGAATTTTTCCAGAATCAATTCTTTGTTTATATTTTCACTTGATTACTAATGATGAATGATGATTCATGTTATCCGAATATAGATCCTACTACTCGGAAATATAATCATGGATTCCCACCTAATGATACTCATGGATTATTTAACTCTCCTGAGTGATTAGGATGATTATGCTATACTCATATTAATAGTTAATTGAAGATGATTACAATATCCTTCTCTAGGGGGTGTCATTGGATGATTAAAATCTTTTTGACGTGTAGTTTATAGAGGATTATTATTCTGTCATTGACATGTGGCTATTGGTGGAAGACTATTCTCTCCTTGATTTATCATATGATGATGATCACTAGATGTTCGCTCTTTGATCAGGCTTATGAGTCATTAATTTATAATTGAGGTTGAGTATGGTGTCTCACACCAATGATAAACATTCACATTTAGAGACTCCATGGGTAGGGATGGCACCTCACTGGTGATTTCTCCTCAAGTATTTCCTAAAGGTAAGACCCTTAGGGATTTTTAGAGTCCCGAAAGTTAGGAATTCCTATGTATTGGGGCATAGGGCTTAGATATTTGACTTGATTTACATGAATTTGGATTCAGAAAATCTATAGCAGTGACCATTTATATAATTTTTGAATTTTATTCCATATTTTATATCATTACAATGACTGGTGGTGAGTATGGGTGAACCTAGGCTTAGGAATAGTACCCACCTATGGTAAAACAACTTGCTCAGATACATTTCCAACAATAGGAAAAGAATGTATATACTGATTTGGATTTTGGACCCAAATATTGACTTAATGACACTTGACTTGAGTGGAATGACATCCATCTCAATAAAATTACCTCAGATGTCTAGTCAATAGATATTATGGACCCAAGGATCTATTACTGATTGGTTTTATGTTATTTTATTCATCATACTTATAAATATTCATATTTATGTAAATTTGTATATGTATGGGACTATAGATATAAAATCGAATAGATATGGCCATGCATGTTGTCACTTTTCTAGTTGGTCAAGATACTGACCAGGTGTTTGGCTACTATTTCATGATTATATTCATTACTTACCATTTAATTTATGTCTCAGATATGCTAATAGTTGATTTTTCATAATGTTATAGATGCATATTTTATTGGTTCAACATTATGGTTTCCTAATAATCTTATTTCTCACCCATTCACATTCATCTCCTCATACATGTAGATATTATATATGTTTTTCTGGAGGATCATAGTAGCATGGTGGGTAGGGATGCAGCCCCAAGTTGCATGTTCAAGCAGAGTTTCTTGTGTGGGTTCTTTAGACCAGGATACATTAGTTCGGTATTATTTAGAAACCTAGTATGTTTCATGAATCAACGTTAGTAGTAGAGATTTGTACTTTTAATTCTACTTATTTATTACTCCTACATCTGTAAGGTTGGATCATTGGGTGACTAGTGTTGTATGTTTGACATAGTTATTCAAGATTGAATTGAATTTTCCTTTTTTATTATAGCAAGTACTATTTCAATTTATTTACTACTTCTTCACTCAATTAATTTAATATTTTGTATGATACATTGTCATTTCTTCGGTTTTGATAATCTTATATAACGACATAGTATCCCACTATTACATAGTATCCCATCACTGTTAGTTGAATTCTTTGAGAAATGGGGAGGTGTAATTGAGGCCTCATAACAAACCACATTGGTGATCCATTTTAGTCTAATTCAGTTAGGGACATTATGAAGTGGTATTAGAGCCATTCTTTTCATGGCCTTTACTATTTGGGTTATGGTAGACATGAGTATTAGGAATGTGTTGGAAGCTATGATAGATATCATACTAGTGCATTGATAATACAAGTTCCTCTATGGAATCATGGTTTCTAGGGTATTTGATTGATTTTATGATCTTTGATGTTACATTAGTATATTATTTTTACCTTCAGTGAGACACGTGATGTGTGATGTTATGATTTACTGGGGACCCTTGGATCTTGGCCATTCGGAGAGCACCCATGATTTATTTGGACTCCTGAATGGTAAAGTTAAGAGGCACATCATGCATCATATTTGGAATTTTTGATTCACATAATATATGCTTGATAGTTTGTGGTTATTGCATATATATATATATATATATATCCTTACAATGGTGGATTCTATACATCTTGGTTGAGGAATTTGGTATTGATGTTGATTACTCATCCCTCATGCATGGGAGGTGGATTGAATGTAGTAGGGTGATATGGAATGTAATTCCCTTTTATTTTACCCCTCTGTAGGGTGTTTTTCATGGTCACAATTATCTAGTCAGTTCTCTGTATACGATGCTGAGGGAATCCATTACTTTTCTTTTGAACATGACCTTAAGGGAGTATTAAAATATACAGATCCTCGATGAGTGTTTATTCATTATTTTTCTATGTTGGAATTATGACCTTTAAGGATTAGTTTCTTACAAGTAATTTTTAAGGATATCGGGTCCTTCTAGGATGTGTTTCTAGTTTTGAAATTTGTGGTTGGTTTTCTTTTTAAATTTTTTAACGATATTGACATTTTGGGATATGTGGTTAGCCCTTGAGACCCAATTGGGCAACTTGTTTTATAGATATAGGGGGAGACCTAGTGGCCCTTAGTTTTGAGTTAGACCCTTGTATGTCAGTGTTTATTTTTTCAATGGAATCCTATTAGAGTTGTTAGCTCAGGTAGTAAAATTCTAGTTTAGGAAATGAGTTTCGTTGTAATCACATTTTGATCTCCATTCATGGAAGGTGTTCATGTTTTTCGATATGGTATGGTTGATTCCTTCAACCTTTGATAAGAACCATGAGTGTTTTGGTGTCTAGGATAGAATCTATAGGATGTACAGTTTAGGTTCTAGGAATATGTGACTATTATTCCCTTAGTAGATAATTGTTGGGAAAAAATCCATCAAGGTAACATTGCAATATTTTTGGGTTGATTGTGTTTGTTGACAAAGTAGGTTTCCATGGATATTTGTCGAGTTCCCAAGAAGTTGTTGACAATCCCTATTGACAATGAACGATGACAAAGGAAAAAGATGATCTGGAGGCGGTACAAAAGAGCAGTACAAGGTGGTGAGTTTGGTGAGCATCGCGAAAATAGGATTTCCATGAAGAACATAATTTAATATGGAAAAGGCATGAATTTCGCGAATATAGGATTCATGGTTTGGAAATTGCGAAGACCAGAAGAATGGAGGCAGTGAGTCTTCGCGATTACGTCAAGTTCGCGAATGGTAGAGGCTGAAGCGCATCACGGCTGTGAAGGGCTTTGTGAGGGAGCTTCGCGGCGAAGGCGTGAAGGTATGTTGACGGTGATTCTTCGCGACTACGTCAAGCTCCGCGAATGGAAAATTTTCGTGGTGCTTTGCGATTTGGACAAAATTCCGACTGAAACTTTGGAGCTTCGCAATTTGAGAGGACGTGGCATTGACTTCATGCTGAAGGGAAGAGGTTCGGTGGAATCATCTATAAATAGAGGCCGAACCCCTCGAGGGAAGTAGAGAGAATGTTTCAGAGAAGATCATTTGCTCTTGTTTTGCGAAGGTAGTTCGCGGAGCCGGTGTGCTTCGCGAAAGAGGAGCTTCGCCGCGGCTATTGTAGCTCCGTGAAAGTTGTGTAGTCCGCGTTGGCTCAGTGAGCTTCGCGAGAGAAGTTGCTTTGCAACGAGTTGAGCTTCTCGGGAGTTCTTCGCGAGAGAGATTCGAGAAAAGGCAGGAGCTTCGCGAAGGCATGTTTGAGCTTCGTGAAATTGGGAGCCTAGCGAAGTTGAGTGATTTGCGAAGGTGTTTCCAAAAATAATTGCCCAGTGTTCAGAGGCAAAGAGGTATTCATCAGTGGATGAAATTTGGACATTAACAGAGAATCCATCATCAGTTAAGGATGCATGTATTCATGCAATTGAAGATACCTATAGGTCTATAAACTGTGAGTGAATCCCTTCACAGAGCAGTGAGCTTAGGAAGAGGAAGAAGGTGATCCTCTCCACCGGCAGTGATCCAGAGAGAGAGAAACAAGGAGTGACCCTTGGGAAAGCAGTGAGATGACCCTAAACCTAGTATAGGCAGGGAGCCTGGGCATAGAAGTGATCTAGCCCAAACATTGTAATCCACAGCTAGTGAAGTTTAGTGGACTTGGTACGACCGTCAACCTATCGGCGTATGCTCCTTGAATGTAGCCCTTTGCGGTGAACCAAGTAAAATTGATGTGTCTTGTGCATGCTTTACTTTATGTTTACTTTGTGCAACAGGAAATAGAGAGAAGAGTGTTTTGCTTAACAGCAAAACAAGATCTGAACGGGCTTTAATTTTTAATTAGCCATACCCTGATTCACCCCCCCCCCCCCCTCAGGGTATTCAGCCTTGTGGACCTAACAATAATGTATTAATAGAGCGAGTAGACACTCGTGACTAGAATGAAGTCTGATGATTGGATATTATGGAATAACTTTCGGAACAATTGAGGTGGAAAATTTATTAGAGGAGTTCCAAGGGTTCTTTTCTGTTAATTAAACTAACATTTTATTTACTGTGATCATCTTAGCCTTGTAATGGATGACTGAATAGAATATTATTTGGGGGATAATGTTTAAAAAATGATGTGCATGGTACCATTTGAATCTTAATCAGTGTGTGGTCAGGTGAATTCTAAGGATAAATTTTTTCAAGAAATTTTCATGGAAATTATTTCTGGGGAGTCATGATGAATGATCGAATGTTCCTCCATGTTATAGGAGACATAAAAATGAATGGGTTACCATAAGGTGGTTTACATGTGGGTGAATTCAGGTCATGATTTTTACAAGACGGTGAGTGTGGGTTGAAGAGAGTTTCACACTCCTTTAAATGGAATATATGTGTACTCTTTGTTAGATATGATCATGATGTACCATGAAATCAACATAAGTATACTGAGAGAGAATCGACCATACACTAATCATTTATTATTTTTAATAGCCTTTTTGGTTTGCCAATGAGTCTTTTTCAGATTTCACCCAATGAGTGGTGTAAGGTAAGCCATACATTGTGTAGTATACCATATGATATTTGAGGATGGTGACCATAATTTCTAGTAAAACTACAGTGTTAACATGGGATGTTGACCCCAGAGTCAATTTTAAGATGACGATGAAGGTTTTCATTTGGCGGGGTCTGAAAGATCAGTCAAAGTAAAGTGTCTTGCATATAGTTGACACTTGTTAACACTATGAGACTGGTCATTGGATGATCTAGATATATTGGTTGTGTAGATTCTTAGGTTGAGAGAATGTCTTCTATTTTTAATATAAAGGATTCTCAGGGATATAAAAGAATTATGAAGGGAAGATTTTAAGGACCTAGGTTTTCCCAAAATAATATTTTGAGTAGAATTTTTTTTTAATTCTTACAAGTGGTAAAAAGGTCCGTTTTCTCCTCAAAAATGTTCTCCAATAATTTTTATGACCACTCCATTGGTGCTGGAGTGGTTTTTTACCCTCAGAAAAGAGTTTTCTATATATCCAATATCTTCACATTTTAGCAGAATATTTAATATTTAATATTTACTAAATTAAATAATAATTTATTAATGTGGGTTAATTTGGAAATATCATTTAAACTGAGTATCATATTTGGATTCTGCCTTTTTTTAGTCCATTATGGGGAGTTTTTCCTAGCTGGGGCATAAACTCATGATGGTCATCAAGTATGGTCAGATCCACCATTTCTTTTTCTTTTTCATTTCATAAATTCCATTTTATTTCATTTCTTTATTACTTTTACTTCCTTGGATTCTCATTTATGCCCCTAAAGCTTCCCCTTTTCACATTTGAGATAGAGGATGTTGAGAAATAATCCCTCACGGTATCATTGGAGCATTTTTGAGGTGATTGTGTTTGTTGAAAAAGTGGGCATCCATGTTCTGTTTGTTGACAAGTATACCACAATGAACAAATTTGTTGACAAATGGGGATTTCATGGTGACTTGTTGAGTTGAAGGGATGTTTTTAATAATCCATGATTTATTAAGGAACCTCGACAAAGGAATTGACAATCTAGAGTCGGTACAAAAAGAACAGATATAAGGTGGCGTTGTTTTCTAGTGTTGGCCAAATTTTTTTCCTCTAAATCGAAAAATGGAGACATGTGTTTTTTGGAAAACTTGTGCACCGCTGTCTTGGATTCTTGGAAACATGCACACCATATTTTTTTCAACATCATAACATCAAAATATTTCAATGTAAAGAGGGGTCCCATGTTTTGGTTAGGTTACACAAGTGACTATGGCGATAAAGACTAGGGCTGGTGGACATGCGCACCGAGAGGAGACTTGCGCTCTAGCACTCTGGGAGTCAAAAATGCCTATAAATAGTGGAACACCCCTCCTAATTTTTAATTGAGTTCAAAAATTAGAGAAAATTAGAGCTCCAATCACGCAGATGGTTCAGTCGCACAAGTGGTAGTTTGGTCACTCAATTATAAATATACTTAGAAGTTGAAAGCCAGTTGATACTTACATGCCAATATTGGTTTGTCCGTAAAAGGATTTTAGTCAACCAAGTTCAGAATTGAAGAAGCAGGTGTCGCACAAGTAGTTTGGTGACACTTGCACACCAAGATTGAAGAAGCGCACCAGGTATTAGAGAAGCACACCAGGAATAGATAAGCATGTCGATCATTCTAGGGTTGTGTGAAATGTTGGAATATTGCCCGGTACATACATTGTAAAGTTGTGTTCATCAGTCGATGAATGTGAAACTTAAAACTAGAATCTACTTACAGTGGAGGATGCATTCATTTGTGATAATGAAGGGACCTACAAGTCTTTAAACTGTGAGTGGATCTTCTGATGAAGTAGTGAGCATACTTCTGTTGAGAGAGCAGGGAGCTTTCCTATTGTGAGTGGTTGTAAACCAGGAGGGACTTTGAGTCTGTTCCAAAAATTGTAAACAACATTGAACTTTTATTGAACTTGGTATATCAACACTTTGCCAATGTATTCTCCTTGGATATAGCCCAGTGAGGGTGAACCGAGTAAAAATCATTGTCTCATTTTCATGATTTAGTTTTATTCATACCTTTCTACAGGAAAGAGAGAGAGAAGAGAGTATTTTTTAACAGCAAAACAAGATCAATAGGGGAAATTTTTTTATCTGACATACCGTAATTCACCCCCCTCTTAGGTTATCTAACCCAATGGACCAAACAGAGGATATGGAGATAGAAAAAAGGAATGATTGAAGTAGATATAAAGGAACTTCCATAGAGCTTAGGATGCACCATATCATCATACAGTGACCGTGGACCATGGTAATGGAAGAATATTCTATGGATTCATCCCAAATTTATGAAGGATTTATGTTTCACAAAAAAAAATAGTTTTTCTTTTATTTTTGAATTTTTAATCCCTATAATTATTTCGTAGGACCCCATGAGGATCAATATAATACTTCTGGGTTAATGTAGTGTATCAGAAAAATTAAATGGTTTTTTCCTTCTAAAAAACCAGTCTACATGTATTTTCAATCAAGGAACACACCTATTGTGTACATCCTTTTTAGAGAAGGTAAACTTTTTGATGTAAAAAATTATGCATGGTCATAAAATATTTGGACTAGTTCTCGACCATGTATCCATGTACCCATCCTAGATGCTCATGTTGGGGCCCATGGTCGTGTAGAGTACACAACCAGACCCCGGGTGGGCTGATTACTATATGTAAGTACATATCCTAACCAAATAAATTTCCAAAGATTGAGAGGTACATTTGAAGTTACCATGTTTAGGGTAAACATTATGTGTAGGGTAAAAATTCTGTGTACTTATGATTTAACAAGCCAGGTCCGTCCGGAGTACACTGCCATGTGGGGCCTTAAGAGTATACGCCACGTGCTCTGGGAGACACGTCAGGTACTACACCTTTTCAACCCTCCATTGGATTTTAATGAGTTTTTTCCATATACATATTTTCAATAATTATGAGTATTTTTTTAGAATTATTCCATGTAAATCCGAATGGAAAAACTTATGAGTTATTTTGAGGAATCATAGGTGGTGTTTAGGGTGTATTATAAATGGGGAGGTTCTTCATCCAGTTATCAAATTTTGTTGTCTAATTAGAATGAGAACTCTGATCTTAGATGATCCATGATATATATCTCACAAATATTTTATTGAATCATTCACTTGAGTATGTCTTTATTTTGAGATGATACCCTCTGGCATATGTGGTCATTAGACTATTTTTTTTAGTATCCCATGCACGATATTCTCCTTAACTTTCGACCTAGTGGACCCATTGCAGGATTCCTCTATCTTATTCCCAATACCATGGGACCCCTATACAATGCCTTTTCATACATTTTTTTCTACATAATCCCTAGAAGTATTCACTCACCAATGAGTTGTTCTAAGGACCACATGTAGGATTCCACGAGTTGCTTACTATTTGTGGATCCATTGTAGGATTCCTCCATTTACCTTTTAGCTGCGAATATAGAGTAGGATGTCAGCACTATGCTTGGACCATGAGGATACCATGTAGGATTCCACCATTTCCATTTTTTAGATCTTTAGTAGTATTCCACTTAGTTTTTGACTTGAGGGACCCCTTGGGTGCCCCGAGGTTTGTCTGACCCATATTTATTACCTAGAAATTTGGTAGTTATGGTTGCATGTGTCACCGTAGTACATGTAATGAACTTTTGAGCCCATGGGGATATGGTAATATTGTTAGGTTTAGCTGTTTAGTCACCCTCAATCCATTTTTTATAATTTAACTTGTTTACTAATGATGAAATAATGATTACTAGAGGTGATTCCTTGCATACGACTACTGATCCTACAACTATGAAATACAAGAATAGTGTCCCTAGTAATGATACTTGTGGATGATTACACTCTCCTAAGTGAAGGGGATGGTTATGACCTCCTCGACTAGTGGGTTAAAAAGGGATAATTACGCTCTCCTTATTCTAGTTTTGCTAGTAGATGATTACACTTTCTTGGACTTGTGGTCCACAGAGGGTGATTATGATATCATCGACCTGTGGCTTATGGAGGATGAATATGATCTTCTAAATTTTTCCTAGGATGAGGATGTCGATAAGTTATCTCACAGATTGAGCTTATGAGCCTTTACATTATCACATAGGATGAGCATGTTGTCTCACACCGATGATTGAAATTCAAATCTAGAGACTCCAAGGGTGGGAATGGAATCTCACAGGTGTGTTATCCTTAATAAGATTAACTAAGGGTCAGACCATTAGGAATTATCCAACCTCTGAATGGAATGATCACCTATGGATTGGGACATAGGGCTCAGACATTGGAAAGGGTTTAGATGGTATGGGAAGCATGGTGTCTACCTCAATGACCATTTACACGATGTCCCTATATACTTACCTGGAATCATTCTTTATATTGATTGAAGAAGAGTATGGGGAAACCCATTATTATGATGAGTATCCCCATTTGGTGATATAGATTTATCCGAGAAATTTTAGGAATTAGGATAAAGCATGTGTATGTTGACTGGGACTACAGACCCATGTATCTACTTAACAGTACATATATTGATAGGCATGATGTCCAATTGAATTCCTAGGCACATAACATCCAAGTGATCGGGATTACAGACCCAAAGATCAACTGCTGATTGGTTTTATGTTAGTTCATTCACCTTACACATGAATATTCATATTTATGTATATATGTATTTGTTTGGTACTATACAAGTATAAACATATTGATTTGGAAATCCATTTTTCCCCTTTCCTAGTTGGATGATATTATGGACCTGAGGTTTCACTATGGTCTCAAATTTATTTTCTTTACTTATTATTTATTTTTTGTATTATCTAGGATGAGTAGTTGTTTTTTCATAAAAATATATTATAATATTTTTATGGGTTCATCATTATGGAGGCCTAATGATATTATTTCACACCACTATATGTGCATTGTGGTGTATGTGTAGACCTTATGTAAAGTTTTCTATTTGAGTGCAGTTGCACAATGGATATAGTTAGGTCCCTAAGGTAGATGTTTTAGTAGATCAGCTCATGTGGGTTCTTCTAATCGGGATGTTGTAGTTCGAAAGTGTATCGATATCGGGTATGTGTTCTACAATGAAGATATTAGTAGAGTCTTATACATTTATTTTATTTTCTTTTGTAGTTATTCATTTTTATAGTCATCCTAGTGACTGGATAATGTTGTATGTATGCCATAAATATTTCATATTTCATATAATTTTCATTTATTATTAAATAATGGTCTATTTTAGTTTATTTACTACATAAAAATACTATTTATTTATTTTTGTGTTTGAAACATAGTAATTTCTATTGTTTCAATACTTTCATATAAGGTAATATTCTCTCCACTATCACCAATAGGCCCTCGATGTTGGTCGGCAGCCTCTGTTGTATGTGGAGGTGCGCTTAAGGCCTCATAACAAACCTGAATGGGGAACCATTTTAGTGGCATTTTGGCTGAGACATTAAATATGAGTTTAAACTCTAAGGGCATTCAATGTCTATGTGTATAAGATTTCTATTTGATGTTGAATATCATCATATGCTCACGAATCACCTAAACATCATCTTCTGTTCCCCACACCATCCCTAGCCCAACAAGATATTTCTCATATAGAGATCCTACCTTTCTTACATGACTATCACACCATTTCAAGGATATCAACATAATAGTGTTAAAAATCCAGGATCTAACAGTATAGTGTCTATGAAAAACTAGGTATATACATAACTTTTACAAAATAAATCAAAAAATAGATTTAATTCCATATTCTGTAGCTTCTTATTAGTTTTCCTATTATCATTATTACCTCTAATCACCAAAGTATATAAATCAAATAAAGGTGTGATCTAAAATCCTAGTAAGGGGAGAAATTAGGGAATGAATCAATATAAAATGGGTGATAATAATATTAATCATCATAACATAAGAATAGGATAATCATAACAATCATGATATGAATAATTATATAATGTCATGGAGTGTAGAAATAACTAAAAACTAAACATCATGTCTAAGTGTTCAAATACAACACATAGTTGTCAACCAAGCGAACATCATGTTCATGCACAACATATGGGCCTAATAATAAAATAATCACTGTGAAAAAATATAGAATCATGTTCATGCATATTGAAAATAACCTCTTATGATACGTCACATTACTTAATGCATTGTAGTGCTATATAATCTTGGGTGCACCCATCACATCATAGTGTTTACATAATCATGCATGACGCATAAAACATATAACAATATTTTCAATAAAATAACCCATGAAAATGAAATGGGTTTAATGAGAATATCATAAACCATAATTTATTGAAAAAACATATGGGTTCACAAAATAAAAATGGAATAAAATATTTCTTATAAGAATCATCAATATTGGATGAAGAAGAAACTATCTAAAGATAAGTAAGAGATGCATTTTTTTAAAGAAGAGTTGTTTTGAAACAATATTTTAAATTTTCAAATATATTATTTGAAACATTTATATCCCATAAAATAAAATTTAATGAAAAAGATATTATATTTTCAGAATATTAAAAGAACATCCACTCTAAAATTATTCATGAAAGAGGGGTAGTGTAAAGAAAAAATTTGGGTTTTTAGAATTCCATTACCTTTTGTCTGAATGATTTATTCACATTAATTTCCAAGATAATAAAATTAGGATAATTAAATAATAAATAATCGAAGTATTCTAAATGTATTGGGTTTATTATAATATTAAGTTCTTTTAATACCACATTAATTAGTTATAGAGTTTAATTTCATTGTTTATGGGTTCTCATTTCATGGTCACCCCAATCTATTCAATTGTATATATGTATGAAAGATCATGTAGATGATAAAAATTAGCTTTAAATAAAGGTATATGTTATTAATGACCATAAATAATATTAAATTGTCTCATATATAATTTTTTACCTATATATGGGGATGATTAATTATACAAAATATTAATAATAATCATTTTTAATAATTTGGTGTTTTTTAGATCATCATAAACTAGTTTTGTTTTATTATTTAATATAATTCTTTTATGATAGTTTTAGAACATAAAATAAATTTATGACACAAATATTACAATATTATTCAACCATTATATTAGATTTAGGACTAGACTAGATGAATCAATGGAAAATGAATACTTGTTATCCTCGAAGGTGATAAATCATTACATCTCTGATGATGCATTCATTTTTAGAATAAAAGAGAAAGTTTTATTGGTTTATGATGGATTATTAAATTAACATAAAAATATTATAGTATATATAAGGTAGTATAAATATCATTCTACTTGGGTAAGGGGAGGTGATAACAGAATAATAAAAGAAAGTGAAAAGAAAAAAAGGCATTTTACCTATACAATTTTCCACCATCAAAACCTCCTTAAGGAAATTAGGCTGGTCTCTTTTTGAGAAAACATGCTCTGGGATGAGGAGAAGAGGTTTAGGAAGACTATTGAGAATAATTTTGAAAATCTTATGATCTTGGGAGGTGTGAGGAGAAGTGGTTGTTAGGGGTTGTATTTATAAAAGGTAGGGGTTATTTTTGGAATATTTTATTCATTTGTTCTATTTTGCCTCAATACTATAAATATTTTTATCCTTATCACTAAATATATGAAGTAATAAAGGAGAGATTGGGATTATGGTTTCTACATCTTCTGTACCATGACAATGGCTCAAAAATTCATGTATTTTTCTAATATTGTAAATCAATGTATTTAATTTTTCACCAATTATTAATCTATTTTAAAAAAATACCAAAAAATCACCATAGAAATTTGTAAATGTGTATAATTAAAAAATTAAATAAATTTTATGAAAATAATTCTTTATATATGGGATATTTATTTCTTAACTAAATTCATCATTTATTTGAAAAATAATGAATTTAATGTAATAATTGATTTTTTAACATTTTGAAAAATTTATTATGGTTTCATAACTTTATATGATTATCATAGGAAAACTAAACATTAATTTATGAATCTATCTTATGGAAATATATTTTCTTCAAAATCAATATATTAATTTTAAAATTGTAAATAAACATTTATGTTTTACAAATATACCAATGGTTAATTTATCATTTCTTAATGTTTTATTTGATTGTAATATAATATAGTTTTATAATATTTTCATACATATGATAGATAAATTTTATTTACACTTTCATATGTGAGGTTATTATTCTATTAGATAGATTACTATTCATAATGGTTACAATACTATTCCATTGGTATAGGTTCCTTAATTTATATGAATACCATATATTTTATTCTTAATTATAGAAAATATGATTTTATTGGGATTTTTGTCATATGTATGTGTTCTATACCATATAAAATAATTATAAAAAGGAACAAATTTCAATTTATAAAATTTTGGGATGTTACTTTCTTCCCCGTATGAAATTTCTCCCTCGAAATTTATTTTTTCACACTATGATGTGAACAAGTGAGGGTACTAATCCTTCATTTATTTCACTAATTCCAATGTTTCTTCTTTATAATAATTGTTCTTCCATAATATTTTACTATAAGAGTAGTATTGTTTCTTTTAATTGTATCCATATGGTCCTTGATCTTCACAATTTTCTCTTTATAAGAGAGATCATTGCCCAACTATACAACCTTTAAATTTATTACTTTTGATGGATATATAATGTACATTCTCAAGAGGGATACATGGAATAAAGCATGTACTTGAGACATGGTAGGAGTAAGTTCTAGTCAATAGGACACAACTCCATCATGATAAAAAATGTCTAAGGGGATGACATACCTGAGACTTAGCTTTCATTTCTTCAAAAAAATCATGATCCTATTCTGATGTGATATGTAGAGGAATACCATGTCTCCAAATTGAAACTACAGGTCTCATCAATGATTTTATTCATATCACTTTTGTCAACATTGGTCTTCATTAATTTGTTATTCAATGGTTTTCACCATACCTACCACTTCTTTGACTATTTAATTCCTACTATCTTACATTCCCTAAATTATTCCAATAATTCCAGTGTTCTGCATCTTCCACCATAATGTGTTTCAAATTGAGTCATTTGTATGTTCGAGTGGAAAATTTTGTTGTATGAGAACTCAACTAGAGGTAGATTTTGTCCTATACTAAATTAAGTTACACTGAACATTCCCTGAACATGTCTTCTTGTGTCTGAATAGTATGATCATATTGGCTATTAGATTGAGGATGATAAGTCGTACAATAGTTCTTCTCAATGTTTAGAGAATGTTGAATACTTTTCTATAAAATTTAGGTCAATATATGGCATCAATCATATACAATCAATATTGTTACTTCATATATCCATACCACTTCTCATATGTATATCCATGAAATCTGATCTAGTAATTAGTTATATCCAATTGTGATAAAGTGATTTTCTTTTTTGAGATGATCCAAAACATCCAATATAGAATTTTTTTCCTCAGTATGTCTTTGGAAGTCCCATGACAATGTCCCTAGTGATGTTTTCCCATTTATATTTCAATATGTGTAATGGTTTAATCATCCCCTATACCATTTACTTTCATAATTTATTTTTTCACATACCAGGAACATAGAAATATATTCAATGATTTCCTTCTTCATATTTTCCCACTAATAGTTTTCTCAGAGATCTTGATACATCTTGTTTCTTCCTAGGTGAATAGAGAATGTTTTACTCTATGATTAATTCATAATATAATTATTTATCTCTTGATTGGATGGAAATCATAGCTATGACCAAGATGTTACAACTCAATCCTCGTCAATTTTTAACTCTGAGGATTTTTCATTTCCAATAGCTTCCACAATCATGTGAATTTCCACATAATTTCATTGAGAATCATTTATTTTATCTAAGAGGTATAGGTGATAAATAACTTGAGAAAGGATTGATGTTTTTCCCTCATTAATGATTATAATGTCTTTCCATAGAAAATATAATGAGATTGGAACCTTTTCAATTATCATAATTGATAATGTTGTAGGATCTATTCTATTTATAATATATACCACATTATTATTCGTACCAGGATGGTAGTGGATTGAGTAATCATAATCAATGATGATCTCTAACCATCTTCACAAGCAAATATTAATCTCCTTAAATGTGAATATATATTTTAGGATCTTATGATTAGTATATATATCACACTTATTCCCATAGAGATATTGCCGCTGTCTTTTTAACATGATGATCATAGACTCCAACTCCAGATCAGGTGTGTTATACTTTTGGTCATCAATTTTCAACTCCCTTGAGGTGTAAGATATCAAATTATCATTTTTCATCAGCACACAGCCTAAGACCTTATTTAGATCAGCAATATATACCACAATGAGATCCCCACTTTTCATTAGAGTGAGTGATGGGGAAGTGATAATCATATTTTTCAACTCTTTGAAATAGTCCTCACATTCCATGGCCGAGACAAACATTACTCCCTTCTGAATAAAAATTCATATTGTTTTTAAAAATCATGACTAATTCTTCACAAATAGTTGGTAATACCGAGATATAAAAATGAAAATATGGATTTCTATTACTAATGTTGGTCTAGGCTACAATTTGATTTCCTATTTCTTGAAATGGTCGAAATAAATCCTTCTGTGGTGATAAAATTACACATGAAAGATAAATATTCCATCCATAAGTCACATTTATAGAAAATGGAATAAAAATTGTACATTCAAAAGGATTTAGTATAGTATAAAAATATTCTTCATATTCCTCACTACTGTTGAATTATATCATAATATCATTAATAAATACTACCACATTTTTTTACAAACTCTATAAAGACAGTATTCATTAATTTTGTGAGTATTGATGGAACTTTAGTGAGTCTAAAAGGATTCACAGTGAACACATAAGTTCTATACCACTTTTGAATGGTGGTCATGGGAATATATTACTTCCTAACCTTTGTTTTGTGATATCTTAACTGAATATCAACCTTAGAGAAATTCTTGTTCCCACATAGATTATGGAAGATTTCATCTATTAATGGAAGTAGATAATTGTTTTTTTATTGTGATTATAATGAGAATACAATAATTAATTGAGCGTCTCATTTTTCTATCCATTTTTAAGATGAAGAAAACTGGAATACCCCATAGCGAAGCACTCAAGCATACGAATCCCTTATACAATTTCTCTTTTAAATGCAAATATATTTTTTCTAACTTAATGGTTTCTATTATATAATGTTTTTTTAGAATATGTAAGGAATTCTGAATATGTTCAATTTATATGTCAAACTCTAAGTGAGGAGTAAGGCCAAGAAAATTTTCAGGGAAAAAATTAGTTTAGTTAATCACAATGTGAATGTTTATGATCATGATTCTCTCCCTTGTAAAATAATTTGAGATAGATATGCTAGATCATAAAGAAAAATATCCATAGTTTGGATAATAATTTATAAATAGATTCATCCTCCTCTTTATTGTTTTACAGAATTTGAGGATGCCTCGGTATATGAAGAGTGATTCCCCTTTCCCAACAATTGATATCATCTTTTTATAAATATATCCAAACCATGACCTATATAGAATAAAACTCTACCAATGGAATTAAGAAATATATTTTTTGGGATTTACAGTCCACAATAATTAACTGGGGAGGAGATATATACTTTGGATGAAATAATTTCCCCATGTTTTTCTCTCACAGATAACATAATCTCCATATATTGATGTTGTTTTTTAATATTTATACTAAACATCATAGACATTAATGAATACGTAGATCCATAATGAAATAGTAAATTCATTATTCTTAAATAAAAAACCAGCGTACCTATAACCACAACATGGTTAGGATCCACCTCAATAGTGGTGAGGGAATAATCATTCCCTTACTCCTTTGTCTTTGGTGGATGTTGATGCTAATTACCCTCAAAGAGATGAGGTTTACTGAACTATCTTTCATAATTCTATTTATCCCTACATTTACAACATTTAAAAATATTTGGTGTTCCTATTTTCTCCCCCACATTTTCCTGCTTCCTCATGTCTCATCTATATTTATGATCTTGGGGGCCTTCTCTCCCATAGTTAAATCATTTACCTATCTATTTGAGAAAATTCCATTGATGGTTCTTTCCAAATGTTTTCACATGTGAGTGGTTGATATTTCTTTCCAATTTTTTCATTATATCCTCTATCTTGGAACTCCATATTTCGTATCTTATCTCCATAGCCATGGGACCGTTCTCTAAACTCCATCTCCAATTTGAGTGCGCATTAAACTACTTATTAATTGTAACATACATTGATTTTATGAGATAGAATATTTTTAATTTATCTATTTTATTGTGTTGTACAATACAAAAATATTATCTTGAGATATATGAAAAACCGTATTATCTTTCATTATACCCAAAAATATTCTTCTCTTTCATTACACTCAAAAGCAACATTCCTCGATAGCTTGTGTTGTATACAATATCGAGTTTCACAAAACAGTAATATTTTTTTAAAATATTATAATGGTATATAAAAAATCCATTAGGAATAGTATTAAACAAATTGTAAATTTTATAAGACATTAACATTCACCTAATTTATTTTCTAGAATATGATATATGAAAAAAAACATTTTTTTGGACAAAAGAAGTACTTTTCAAAAAATGATTTTTTCCTGCCTATGGATAGCACACGAATTTTAAATCTAGTTTTTGAAACATATTTAAATTCAATTTGAAAAAATAAACTTTTTTTATCATGGAATATAAAAAGTTACTTCAATTGAATTTTTGGTATCTTTCAGATAAGTTAAGTTTTTTTATGAATGGTAAAAATACTGATTGTTTTTTATTTTAAAGTCATTAGGTAGTAAAATTATTTTTTGGATTAGATTTAAATTTTAATTAGTTAATTTTTATCCATTTATAGTATCTAAAAATGATTTTATACGTGAATTTATTGTGAAATAATTTTCCATTTAAAAATGGGCATTTTTCCAAAATCTGTTTTTTGGGACATTTTAACAGTTTTATTTTAAATTATATTCTACAACTTCTGTGTATTGAATTTTAAAAAATTAATGTAAAAAATGGATATAGAATGTCCAAATTTTTTAATTAGGTCATTTTTAGTTTCTTCCAATATGAATAGTAACCATTGTAAATTTTATTACCATGGTAATGTGTAAATTATGATAAAAAAATTATAATGAATATAAAATTACCAAAAAAAATTAAAAAAAATTATTTAATTAAATAAATTGGAATATAAATACTTATTTGAAAGAAAAAATGTTTATTTTTGTCATGTTAATTTATTTTTAATTTTTAGTAAAGAAATAATTACCTTGATTTTTTATATATGGATGATTCAGAAATTATTTAAATGATGAAAATTCAATAAACTAATTTTAGTTATATTGATCATCACCCATATAGGGCCAAAAAATTTTACCAAATTTTATTTTTCGAGTATATATTGACATGAAGAATACATTTGTGGAGTTATGGACAATTTCGATCTATTTGGAATAGATTAAGACAATTATATTATTTTATTTAAAGTAATGTGAAAATTTTCACATTCATACTTTAATAAGTATAACATTTTTAATGTAGGATTTTCAATCTGATAAGTTAGACTACAAATATTATTCCGTAATATAGTAAATTTATCTTCATAATAGTACTTTATTTTTAATTTTTATTCATTAAATATGTATATTAAATAATTACACAATATTGATGTAGTAATTATTTTATTACGGGAAATATCAAATAAATGATATTAAAAATATTAAAATAAATATAATTTGGGATAATTAATTTGTTCACTAAATTTTCTAGATTCTCTTCATACCATATGGATATGTTAAAATATTTGGTTTGAGGATAAAATTTTATCTTTATATTTTTAAAAACCAATGAAATGAATAGTGTCAAAATTGACACAAGTGATTTTTTTTCAAAATATTGATTTATTACATTATTTAAATATCATAAAACATTTTAAAAAATGTTTAATAATTATGATATGGTCTAAAATGTCCTAAATTTTTTTATGTCCTAATTAACTTCAAATAAATAATTATTTAATCCTTTAAATATTGAAATATTTTTTACCCTTATTAGAAATTATATTGAATAACTAAGTGTTAATTAAAATAATAATTCATAAATTGGAAAAATATTTGTCTAAAATTTACTGATTAAAGATATTAAAACCCTATCTCCTCTCACATTCTAAATTGGGATATATTCTAGGTTTTATGTGGGGATTGGTTATATTATAAATTAAAATTTTTTGAGGTTTCCAAAAGTGCCCCTCACATCAATTATAAAAGGGAACCTCCTCCCTCATTTATTCACAACAAATTAATCTTTAATGTTCTTACATACCAAAAAAATTTCACTTCTCAACATCCCTAGTGACAATATATAGGTTTCATTATTCTCAAAATATCATCCTTAGTTTCCTTAAGAGGAGATCAAAAGGGAGCACCTCAATGAACAAGTAATATCCTCTACAGATTCTTTCATATTTCGTTCTACATATGCTTCTACATCTTTTGTTTTTTCATTATAGAACAATAAATCCAGTAGAAATTATATATTGATATGTTACTATAATTATGATACAACCATATTTAACTTTCTATCCATCCTAAGAAAGACGAAATCATCATGCATGCTTACGTACAGCTTATCATCTCCACGACGTGGTGGAATTTGTTTTTCACCACCACCTCAATTGGATGGATAAAAAAATAGATATAATAACTATATATGATAATTATAAAATTATATTGATTCTGAAGAAGTGTACATAATGAAAATAAATACCATTCAATAATTATGTCAATGATATCGTCACACTTGCATACGTACGACCCACTGTCTTCATGATGAGATGTCATTAATTCTACATGATAACCACTCAAGAATGATTATATAAATGTAAATAATGAATATATATGGTATTTATTACATTAGTATCATTTTATAATGAAATAAATATGACCTAATAAGGATAACCATAACTTATTGAAGAAAACATTCATACAATCATGACACATTTAAAACCTGAATAACAAGTAACAATGAATTGTTACTAACAAATGAAGGTTAATATGACCATATATAATGAGAATGATTTTATAATATGTTAATAAAATTATCTAAATAATTATACAGGAGGTTCATACACATATTATGCATATCATACCTAAAGTTAGGGATAATTTTTCAATCTCATTATTTTTCTAGATTGTTTATACATAAGTATTTACTCGTGTATATTTATCTCCCACATCGATGTTTGCTAAAAATATAATATTATTTATAATCATATACTATTTTTTAATTATAATTTTACCCATTGGTGATGTTTTATTAAATGACATGGAATCAATCTTTATTTCGTTTAAAATATGAGGTACTTTTCGACTTTTCCGGCAAAACTTTAAGAAGAATGTTTTTTATGTTATATATCATGAATGGATTTTTATAGTTCCATGATGCATTATTTACATGTAGATTCCTCTATAATATTTCAAGTTTATTTTCAACAAACTTTTTTTCTTTTAAAATTGCACTACAGTTTGATGAAAGAAAAAGGTTTTGAAGAAGAAAGGTTATTTCCCTCAAGAATTAAGTTCATGTGTTTTATCAAAATTATTTTCCATCTATGATGATTCTCTTTAAATAGGGTTATGTTTATATACATGTTATTAATCTTATTTTAATGTGTTAATTATGGAATGATATTTTATATTGATTATGGCAGGATGGAATGATGGTTAACAAACCCATTTTAATTCTTGGTTATGCTACAGTGAATAATTTATTTTTCTGTGGAAGATGTAAGAATTATTCAATTATGAGATGGATGGAACCTATATCTTCGTCCAATGAATTGGGAAAAGATTTATATCACATGAGATATACATGACTAGAACAACAAGTAAATTTATTTCAGTAATACATGACTTTAATGACATATAAATCCAGTTCAGTAATACAAAGCAGGAACGACAAGTAAATATAGTTCAGTAATCCAGGGTTAGAATGGAAAGTAAATATGGTTTAGTAATACATGGTTTGAATGGAATGTAAACATGTTTTAGTAATGTAATTTTTTCACTATGATGGACTTTCCAGCAATTCCTTGGCTACTATGCAAATCATATTATGTGATTAATTGTTTTCCACAATTCCATGTTTTCTTCCAATGGTATTTTATCAAGGTTAATGTTCCATTATAATATATTCCTTATGTATAGCCATGATTTATTTCATAACACATGATTTTGATATTTAATATGTATGTTCATATTTTTACATTCTTATGTGTATGGTTTGTTTTATGTTCTCCATGTTTTCCCTTACTGAGCATTTGATCTCACCCTTTTAATTATTTCTGTTACCTAGAATATTAAAAAGGGTTTTAGGTAAGAAAAAAAGAGAATATCAGTATGGGAGATGTTGACGATATTTCAGCAGGTCAAAATATTATTTTCCATGTTTAAAAAGGCACTAAACTAATATGGTTTTGGGTGTCATTTTGTGTTGTGTATTAATTATTCCACAAAAAAGAAATGTAATTTCCATATACGTCAATATTTGGTCGTTACAGTTGTTATCAGAGTGATGGATTAGTAAATATTTGGAAACCAGGATGAAAAAACATTATTGAGATCCCTGTAGATATTTCTGAGGTATGTCTAGGGATTTCCCTAAGAGTAAGTCTAACTATAGGATACAATCATTAAATTATGGTAATAACCTCGGATAACATATTATTAAACCAAAGATGGTAGAGATTGAAAGTACACCCCCATGATTGATTTTTTTTCCTAGTATGACATTCCCTATCAAACTATTATCTTTGGGTTTTAGAATATGGTATGAAATATGAGGGTTCATGTTAATGGATAATATGATGGAAAATGGAATAGTATTCTTCATGTGTGACTGAAAGAAATTGGAGTGGGAAAATAATTATTATGCCTTATATGTAATCTCTTGATATGATCAATAATATAAACATTGGTGAATTTCTTGACCCAACTAATTGGAGAATGATAGAGTTTCATGATGATCATAGAGGAATGAAAGTTCAATTTTATTTATGTAAATTTTGTGGGAAGAGGCATCAAGTTGAATATTTTAATGGGACTGGAAGATGCCTTGGGTGTGGAAAATAAGTACAAAAAGCCTATAATTTCAATGGAAAAGGTCTACATAACATTATGGTCAAGGATAATGATATTTTAAAGACATCAACAACGGTTAAAGGTTTCAAATGTGTTATATAAGGGCATTATAGAAATCGATTCTCTAAGGGTAAATCTCATGAAGAGAATCAGCACGGTTGTATGGGTAGAACTTATATGGAAGATGATGAAGAGACTACAAATGATATATGATATTAAAGAAGTATTGAGGAATAAAATGATAAAGTCAGGTTATTGATTGAAAATTAACTTTTTTTATTATAAAAATACTTTTGAAGAAAAATTGTGAAACCACAGGAACAATAATACAGTCGGTTAAAACCATAATAGAGAATAACCTAGAACACATATACATGGTAAGCCCCTCCCTAGAAATTACAACGTAATGAAAAGCGTTCGCAATTGCATGATCTCTTAGAAAGGTGTCCCATGTAGGATTTCACAATCATGGAAATGATGTCAATGACTTACCCTCTCAAACTACCAAATATAAATAGCATGCAATGGTGAAAACTTAATTCTATAAACCCCATATAAAGTAGACCCAAGTAGAGTGCTTGTAATAATTCAACAAGATAACACCACATAAACAAATGCTACTCCAAAAACATACTCAACCTGATCCAGCCATCCTCCCTAACCAATCATCAGATTACTCCAAATTAAATAGACTCGTTGAAAAATAATTTTAGATTACCAGTGACTGGTTCCCTATATAGTTTCTAGGAGATTCAAGTTACCAGGATACTTGGAAAAATCATCATCAAATTTTCAAATTCAGAAGCATGCTGATCCCAGGACTATATATAATCCTCAAGGCTAATATCCCCTTTATTTAAGATCCCTACAATGATTATGTCCTTCTTATCAATCAAGTTGTGGTTCTACTTAGTGAGAGTCTCCCTCAGAGACCTCCCCATCATCATTTTTGCCTCCTCTATAGTAACATTAAGAAACAAGACATGGTTGGCCACTTCATCTCCAGAACTTAATAGTACCTCCAAGGATTGGTCCCTCATAGCCTCTAAGTTGGTTTTATTAGAATTTAGCTTTTGGGAGATCGAGTCACTAGAGGATTTGGGAAAAAGGACTAATACTTCATACATTTCCTCCTCCCATTACTCCTATTTCTCTTCAGGATTGCATCTTCACATACGGAATGACTATGATCATCTATATTGGTCTCATTCACATAGACTTCATCAGAATACATAAACATAGAAAGAGCATAAACACCTCAGAAGATGTTGGATTAAATGAAGGCACCATGATCATTTTCCCCAATGAAGCACTAGAGTCGGCCTCTAAGGACACAGTGGAGTCCACCGAAGCACCAACCTGATTCTCCTCCATAGGCAGCGGTGATTGGTTTAGGACCAAACCATTCTGCTAGCTATAGATGGTGGCACCCCGACCTTTAAATTCCATTCTCATGGCTATCTTCTTCGATGTGCTAGCCCCATCATGTACTTTTGAAACCGTGCCCCTATTTTTACCCACTTTACATTCATAAAACTGAACATCCTGTTTTCAATTATCTGCAGCGTCACCCAGCTGATTTCATGTGGAGAAGAAGTTTATCCAGGTTTAATAAAACACCTCTTACTTGAACCTGTATTCCTCACTGATTAAAATAAAGACGTACTCGAATGGAATCTTTGACACATCCATCTCCACACAAACTCACAGCTTAATCAAATGACAATTATATTCAAATGTCATGAACTAATGAAGACTTAATTCTATAAACACCATTTGAAGCAGACCCAAGTAGAATGCTGGTAGTAAATCAACTGTTAAAGTAAAGAAATATATCTACAAGATATCCAAGCATCCTAATGATAGATAGATTTTGAAATAGTAAAGCTAAATAAGGGAAACTCACCCATACCACAACCATAGGAGTATCATGATTCATATGGAAAGCAAAAGTCTAATGGAACATGTAGAATTGATATCCATTAAAGATGACTAGGTTACTTGACCAGGTAATTATAAGGTCCTCCTCTGATGCAAACCGAATTATAAGACGTTTTTTGTCAAGAAAACACCTTGTGTTTCTCTCCTACAAGTCCCATGACAGGAAGACATACCTGTTGAAAAATTTAGCAATGGTCTCCTCTTCCTAAACCGATCAACCAATGTGAGATTTAGAAGCACCGAGTTATCAGTAAACTATGAGGTCGACAACTGTAGATTTGGAAAACCATCAAAAAAATCTATAACTTTAGGGCCTAAGGATTCTTTCAGGAAAGGAGGTAGCAAATCAGGATTTGAGAAGGGACGGAAAGGATACTCCACTCTCTTGACGGATGACGGAGATCCCTCCACTACTAGGGGGAGGGATTGACACGTTTTCCATAATCGTCGCTATGGGGGAGAGATAATCACCTCTTAGGGTTCTCCTCTCATCTGTTCAACTATATGTGATTTTATTGTATAAGTAATTTTATGGTATTATGGATTAAAGAAACATCTAAATATTTTTACACTATTTTTTGTTCTTATGTATTTGAATGTATTAGTTGATTGATATCAGTAACCATGAAAAGTGATTGAGATTTGTTTAGAAAGAACATGATATGTGCATAATGAATAGAAAAGGAGATACTGAGATGTTTTTTTAGTATTAATGACTTTACGGCTTATATAAGGACAAAGTGATATCAATGATTGAGAGTAATGATTTTTTGTATTATTGGTGCTTGTAAATAGGTAATTTTGATGGAATTCATGTTTTCAATTAGGTTTTATTGTAATTCATGGTATTACCATGTTTTAGGAGACTACATGATTAAGGTATTCACTTGTTTGGAATTTGATAACCATGAACTGTGAAATGAGATATTGGAAGAAAATGACTAGTTGATTTAGTTCACCTCTTTATAAATATTAATATTTTTAGTTTTTGGAAGAATGGTAATGTTATTTATTTATGTATTGTATAAGTTATATTCTGGTTGAATATTGTTAGATTAATGAATTATCTCACCATAGGTAGACTTGTGTATATTTGATAACCAATTCTAACCTTTTTTTTGAGACAGATGGTATGACCTATCATTCTATCACATGATCTTCAATCACTTCAAGAACAAAATATTCAACTTTAATTCATTAAATAAGAGATTAAGTGGAAATTGTTCAAGGAAGGACCAATAGTGAGATTGGACTGAAATAAAGTAAGTTTTTCTCCTCATGAAAAAAATTATCAACTTTATGAAAAGGACCATGAAACCAAAAAAGTTATCCTAGTACCTTATTATCTGATAGATTAGATAGTCCCTTAAATAATCGTAGATTTACAGCTTCATAGTTGTTAACTTCCACCAACCTAGTTATCCATCACTATCTAATAGAACATGATGGTTATATTTCTCTTCCATATCGATGTTTTAACTCCCAACCTTTGTTTTATTATATGGAAACCCAGTGATGAGTTACTTTTGGTAGCCATAATGTTTATAACATTCCTTTTTATAATGAAATTTTTGTATTCCTTTTCTACGATGATGGTTTCTATGAAAAAAACTTTTATGTAGTATTCCTTTTATATCCCTGACGAATTTCAAGGGAGAAATTATTTTTAAGGGCTGTAGAATGTAACACCCTGATATTTAGTGAGATCTATTCTCTTTAATTTATTTGTTGTCTTGTGTTGTAAGATAAATCAATATTACCTTTCACTATATGAAACACCATATTATCATGTAATATATATAATAATATTCTTGTCTTGTGTTACACGTAAGAGTGACCTTCCCCGATAGCATGCATTGTACACAATGCCGAGTTTCACTAAAAAATGATATATTATTATAATATTATAACGAGATATAAAATACCTATCATTAATAAAATTAAAAAATTATTAATATTTTATAACATTAAAATTCATCTAATTTATTTTCTAGAACATGATAAATAAATAAAATCAATTTTTCATATACAAGAAGTCATATTTCAAAAAAATGTTGTTTTGCCGCCATTTGATGGCGAACCATTTTAAATACATTTTTTTGACATTTTTAATATTCTATTTGTCAAAATAAACTTCTTATTTTAGTTTGGAATATAAAAAGTTACTTTTGTTTAATATTTGGTAATTTTATGATAAGTTTCATTTTATAAATACTGAAAATGATGACTTTTTTATTTTAAAGTTGTTAAATAGTAAAATTATTTTTCGGAACAATTTTAAATTATAATTAATTCATTTTTATCCAATAATTGGTTTTTTAAATTTTTTTTACACTAATTTTTTATAAAAACATTTTCCATTTTAAAATGGGCATTTTTCAAAAAAAAACATATTTTCATGACATTTAACAGTTATATTTTAAATTTAATTGTGATACATCTGTGTATTGATTTTTGAGAAATTAATGTCAAAATTGGATTCAAGTGGACTAAATTTGGTAAATATTCCCCTTTGATTTTGGAATTATATGAATAGTACCCATAATAAATTTTATTACCACAGTAAATGGTAAATTAGGTTAAAAATAAAACTATAATAACTATAAAATGGAAAAAATGAAACAATTTTATTTGATGAATGTAATTTGAGACTTAGCCCATAAGGATCAAAATTATCTCATTAATGGAAACCTTTCCATGAAAATGACTTAAATAATATTTAAATCATTGAAAGACACAAAGTGTCATTTTCATTGTCTTTAATATTTATTATCTATCCACATATGGACAAATGGATGGTATCAACATATATAAATTGTAATATTTAACTTAATAAACATATTTCTGAGATAAAATTTTATTTTTTACTTTCTGGGGACATTTTGGATATATTATGGTATTTATAATATTTTATTTAATGAAAATTTGAAAGATGTCACATTCTTGTTTTTAAAAAATATATCATTTTAAATATAAGTTTATACATTACATAAATTCGACTATAAATTCTTATTTTAACTATAAAATATTTATCTTTTTCGTGGTAATTTATTTTTTATGTTTTGGAATGAAATAGTTATCTTAATTTTTTATATATGGATGATGCAGGATTTATTTAATTGATGAAAAATCAATAATTTTTTTTAAATGATAATAACTATTAAAGGTAATAAGTTTCCCAAATTTTATTGATCGAGTATATATTGACAATAATCATACAATATCCTAGTTATGCAAAATTTAGAGGCCTCTGAAATAGATTAAGATAATTATTTTATTTTATTTAATGCAATGTTTAAATTGTAACATTCATACTTTAATAAGTATAAACTTTTTAATGTTGGATTTTCAAGAAGATAAATTAGACTAAATATATTATTCTGAAGTATAGTAAATTTGTGTTCATAATATTAATTTATTTTTAATTTTTATTCATCAAATAAGTATATTAAATATTTACACAATATTGATTTAGTAATTATTTTATTAAGGGAAATGTCAAAAAAATTTATTAAATATTAAATTAAATATAATTTCGAATAATTAATTTATATAAATAATTTTAAAGATTATCTTTACCTCTTATAGATATGATAAAATTTTATTTCAAAGATAAAACCTTGTCTTTTTATTTTTAAAGATCAATGAATAGAAAAGTGTCAAAATAGAAAAACTTTATTTTTTTTTCAAAATAATAAATATTTAAATAATAGAAAAATCATAATTTCTTTAAAAAATATATAATAATTATGATATCTTCTAAAATATCCTTATTAATTAATTCATGGTCTAATTTACTTCAAATAAGTAAATATTTTACTCTTTTCATATTGAAATATTGTTTACCCTAGATAAAAATTAAATAGAATAACTACCTGTTAATTAAAATGAAAATGCATAAATTTAAAGAAACACTGGCCTAAAATTTATTATTTAATGATATTAAACCCATATCTCATCTAATATTTGAAATTGGGACATTTTTTACGTTTTGATGTGGGGTTTTATATTATTGTAAATTAGTATTTTTGAGGTTTCTAAAAGTGTCCCTCACCTCAATTATTAAAGGGTACCTCCTCCCTCATTAATCCAAATCTCATTAAGCCTTAATGATCATCCGTCCCATGAAAACATCTCCTCTCAGCTTCCCTAGTAACATTTTATAGGTTCTCATCTTATCAAAATATCATCCCTAGTTCCATTAATAGGAGATCTAAAGAGAGCACTTCCAAGAAGAGGTTATCTCCTCTACCGATTCATTCATATTTATTTCTACTTCAACTTCTACATCATTTTTTGTTTCATTATAGAATAATAAATGCATTACATATTATATAATTAGATGTTATTATAATTATGAAACATACAAATTCAACTTTCTATCCATCCTAAGAAAGATGAAATCACCATACGTGCGAACATATAGCTTATTGTCTCCATATCATGGTGTAATCTGTTTTTCACCACCACATTACTTGGATGGATAAAAAATGAATGTAAAAACTACACATGATTATTATAAAATGTTATTTATTTTTAAATATATTCCACCATGAAAATCAATACCATTCAATAATTATGGAAAGAATATCATTGCTCGTGCGTACGTAAGGCATGCCGTCTCCGCGATGCAATGTGATTCATTCTACATGATAACCACCCAAGCATGATTGTATAAATATACAGAATGAATAAATATTGTATTTATTCAGTTAATATGATTTTATAATTATATTAATATGATCTAATAAATATAATGTAATCTTATTCGACAAAACTTGATGTCATCGTGAAGCAGTTAAAACCCGAATAATGAGTAACAATGTGTTTTTACAAAAAAAAACAAAGGGAAATATGACCATATATGATGACCATGAATCTGGAATATGCTTATAACATTATAAAAATCACTATAAAGGGGGTTCAGAGACATAATAAGCATATCAGACCTAAGGTAAGGGATAATTTTTCCATCTCATTATTTTCCAAGATTTTATATATATATGTATTTAGTGGGGTATAAGTATCACCCACATCCATGATCCATTAATATATAATAATATTTCTATTCTACTATAATTTTCTAAATGAAATTCTACACATTTGTTAAAATTTTTAAATCTTCATTGAAGGAATATTTATTTTGTATTCCATATGAGGTACGTTTTGACTTTTCTGGAAAGAGTACGAGAAGAATGTTTTTTAACTTATGTGACCTGAATGGATTTTTATGGTTCATTGATACCTTATTTCCATAAATCATACTCTACAAAATTCCATGTTTCTTCTCAGTTAAAATATTTTCTTTCAAAATTGATCATCATTTTGATAAAACAAAGTGTTTTTAATGAAGAAATGATATTTTCTTTATGAAATAAGATCAACTGTTTTATCAAAACTATTTTCCATCTAAGTTAATTATCTTTAAAAAATGTTATGTTTATATCCTTATTATTACTATTATTTGATTGTTTTTGTTGTGGAATTATATTTTCCATGGATTATTTTATGTCATAATGATGTTTAAGAAACCCATTTTATTTCATGGGTTATGTTTTGATGAATGATTTATGTTTTTCTGGAACATTTAAGAACAATTTCATAATAATATGGATGAGACCTATATCTTCCAACAATGAATTGGGTAAAGATTTATATCCCATGAGATAGACATGACTATAATTCCATGTAAATCTGGTTAAGTATTACATGACTCAAATGAAATATATATCTGGTCCAATAATGCAGTGCTGGAACAACAAGTAAATCTGGCTCAGTATTATAGGGCTGGAATGAAAAGTAATTTTATTTAAGTAACACATGTCTAGAACGAATTTTAATCTTTGTTCAGTAATGTAATTTTTTCACTATAATGGTTTTCATAGTCATTCATTGTCTACTATAGAAATCTTATAATGTGATTTTTTTCAACAATTCCTTGTTTGATTCCAATGCAATTTTATCGTAGTTAATATTCCATTATGATCTATGACTTACGTACTACAATGATCTATTTCCCGACCCATTATTTTTACATTTAAACTTTATGTTCATGTTTTTACATTCTTATGTTTATGGTTTGTTTTACATTCTATATTTTTACCCTTATTGAGCATTTGAGCTCACCATTTTTAAGTTTACTTTTCCCTGAGACATAAATAAAGGCTTTAGGTATGAAAAAAGGGAAAGATATTTAAGAGATATTATGACATTATTTCACAATATTAGAATATTATGTTCCACATTTCCAAAGTAACTAAACTAACATAGTCTTGGGAATTAGTTTGTGTCATGTATTATGTATTCCACAAAAAGAAATGTAATTTCTATGTACGTCAATCTTGGTTCGTTACATTCATAACTCCCTAAGTATCAGAAAGATAGATCATGTAAATGGTGTGGTTTTAAACAAGTTAATAATCTATCTATATTTTTATTTTTATTTATAAAAAAACATGAGGTGTGCCTTTAAAGACTTGTGAAATGTTCTTCATATAACATGACTGGTTCACCTTCCTTTTTCTTTATCTCTATAAATTCTCTATATATCTTTTTCTAAAGAGTTCGATGGAAATAGTAATTAATTTTTTTTATTAAATTATTCTAATTTTATCTCATCAATTTAATTATTCGTATTGGTTTTCTATATCAAAACTCCCCATTGGATGTCATCACCATCTGAACGATAAACAACCATAGTCACCTTCTCCATATCAGATTAGCTAAGAACCTAAAATATCATTTCCATGGAGTTCATAGACTATTCCATGACAAATGGATTTAATGGTATAATAAACATCGATGTTCATTGCCACATAAAAGGCATGATATCCAATTTCAAGATATTAAGGTAAGGAAAAAAATTCTCAATATTCAGGTTATAGTTCACAGCCTCAGATATCAGGCTAAGAATCTCCATGATATTTTTAACTCCACTAACCAACTAATTAGGGATGTTGTTCTCGAAATTGAAACATTGTCCCTTTAATGGGTTATTAGCCTTGTTTCTATTGGTTCCCTACCTTTTTAAAATAGAAATTGTTTGAACAAAATATAATTAAATAAGTTATGAAAAAATAATTTATTCCATTATACAATTAACTCAAAACAGATATCTTGTGGGATCCATATACTTATCATTTTTATAAAATAAATATTCATCGGTGAATATATGTATTTATTCTCAAAGTAAGAGATTTCACTAGTGTTCTCTTGTCAAAATTCACAAAGTTACTAAACTGTGTTCTATTATAAACTAAAGCAACACTACTTTTCTTACATTACTATTACATCATTTTAATGAAAACAAACAAAATAATGCTACAAATCTAATATCAAATGGTTTAATGTCTAGAGAAAATTAGGATTATTCATATCATTTTCATAAAAAAACATAATAATGATTTAATTAATTAATATAATGATATTTAATTTACTTTGTATTATCCTTAGTAAAAGTAATCTTATGAGGATTTACATCAACAAAAGCAGTGAGCTAAAACCCCAGTAAGAGGATAAATACGGACATGAATCAATATAACATGGGTGATAAAAATCGTTATCATCATAAAAAATAATATGATCATCATCATAATCATGATATGAATCATTAAAAATGTCATGTAAAGTGGTTGTGCATAAAAATGGAATATCATGTTCTAACAGTCGAATATCACACACAGTTGGGAACAAAGACAACATCATGTTCATGAATAACATATGTGCATAATAATAACATCTTCATTGGGAAAAATGTTGAATTAAGTGCATTCCTATTTCACATATCCCATGAGAGGGATAACATTACCTAATGAATTGTATCATTATATAATTCTATGGGCGCATGTCATATCAAAACATTTACATAATAATGCATACCATATAGAACACATGGAAATAGTTTCCATAAAATAACTCATTTAAAGGAATTGGGTTTCATGAAAAATTAATATATCATACATTCATGAATAAAAATTGGTGTTACCAAAATAAAATAGTTAATAACATATTGGGTATATGAATCATCAATTTTGAGTGAAGAAGAAACAATCTAATGAATGTAAATGATGAGTTTTTTAGAAAGAAGAGTTATTTTTGAAAAATCATTTCAATTTTCAAAAAAAAAATTTAGACACATGTATATCCTGTAAAATAAAATATAATATAAAAGAAATTATATTTTAGGAACATTAAAAGAACATATATAGAGAAATTTTTCATGAAAGAGGATTAGCCCAAAGAAAAGAGATTGGGTTTCCGAATACCTAAACTTATGTACGAATCCATTCATCACATTAATATATAGGATAAAAAAATTATATTAATTTATTAATAAATACAAAAACTTTTATACATGTATTATATTCCTTAAAATTTTCTTAAGTTCATTTATTTCCAATTTTATGAGATATATAATTCAATATCATCATTCATAAGAGCTAGTTTTTGGCCTTTGTGGTCAGTTCACCTGTATATATTTATGAATGGTGTTGTAAAATGGGAATAATTATCCAAATTGAAATTATATTTTATTAACTAAAATGAATATTTTTAAATTATCTCATATTTGAAAAAAACAATTCCAAGATTTTAGGATGTTTCATTGATAAAATGATAATGATAATCGTCTATATTAATTTGCATGTTTTTTGATCATCACCAAATAGTATTGTTTTATTTTTTAATATTATGAATATATTTTTCTTCCAAAACCTAAATTTTTTTATAAAAGACATTTTATAATATATTTCAACCATTATAATGGTTTTGTTACAAGCCTTTATTGTGGTAAAGGAATATTAAAACTTTTCATCCTTCAAGGTGATAAATCAACACCTCTCAAATGATGTGTTCATTTTTTAGAATAAAAGGGATAGGATAATATGATTGAAAAACATTATTCCACTAAAATAATAAATTTAATGTATATATATATGTAAATAAAATTATCATTCCACTTTGATCTGGGTATTTTAGTATAGAAGAGGAAAATGAAATGAGTATAAATGAAATTAAAAGAAAATGAAATATGATTTTACATCTTGACTTCTTCTCCTTGATAACACCCTTAGAAAAATTTGTTTGGTATTTCATTGAGACCAAATGAATGTAGACAGGGGAATGATTATTAGGAATTTGATTGGGAATAATTTGTACAAGCTTATAATCTAGGAAGGTGTGAGGAGAAGTAGAGATGGGGGTGAAATTTATATTCGAGCAGGGGACATGTGTGTTTGTTATTATTTTAATCATTATTTTATTATTGTGAATCAATACTATAAATATTTTGATAGTTATCACTTAATATATAAAATAATGAGTATGGTTCGAGATTATGGTTCTTAAATCATCCATACCTAAACAATGAATAAAAAATTCATGTATTTAGCTAACATTATTAACTACTGTATTTCACTATTCACCTAGATTTCAACTATTTTTGAAATATTTATAAAATAACACTAACCATTTTTTCACATGTAAAATTAACAAATGAACACTTTTTTTGATAATAAATATATAATTTTTATAAATATAATGTTTTATTAAAATCATCATTTATATGAAAAATACTAATTTTAAAATTATAAATGATTTTTTGGAATTTGTAAAAACTTACAAAGGTCTTATAAAATTATATTATATTAATATGAAAACTAAATATTAATTTTTGAAACAACATTAAAAAAATAAATTTTATATTAAATAATTATATTAATAATAAAATAAAAAATTAGCATTTATATTTTACAAGAATTCCATCACTTAATTTTTCATTTTTAAAATATTTATTTACGTATATTGTGATATAATTATATCATATTTTAATTAATAAAAAGTTTTAATTATATTTTTACTATCATAGGTGAGATTATAATTCTGTTGGAGTATTTCTATTCTTAATGTTCACATTACTATTGAAAACTTCAGGTTACTATTCCATTGGAATAGGTTCCATAATTTTTATGAATACCACCAATTTCATTCTTAATTCATCAAAACCATTTTTATATTGGGATCTCAATTCTATGTTTGTGTTTTATTCCATATAATATAATTAGAATAGGGAAAAAATTCCATTGATAAAATTATTTTCTGTTACATATCACTACTTATAGTCTAGTATAAGGGTGGCCTACAATGTCTCCCAGATATGTCCTTGAATGTTTCCATACCAATATTAGAGTGATATCTATTACTATAAGAAAATTATAATAATGGAATGGGATCCTAAAAAATCTACTATAGTCCAACACATAGGCCATAAGCATATCCAAATAAAAGGATAGTCCACTTAGTTTAACTATCCATTTGGGGGGTGAATGTTGTACTTATCATAAAATGGTTCCAAAATAGATATTGCAGGACACTCCAAATTATGATGTAAATTTAGAATAATGGTCATAGATAATATTCAAGTGTATCCCATGAATTTAAATAATACCCCACACATACAACTTCCCCAAACACTCAACTAAACTCAACTCCCTAAAGTAAATGATGTGTGCTGACTTGGTATGTTTTTTAACAATCACCCAGATAGAATCGTGGACTCTCAATTTCCATGGAAGCCTCGTCACATGTTCCATGGTTATTTCATCTCATTTCAATTATGGGATCTCAAGAAGTCTTTTCAACCATAGTAGAACGTTTTTCACTACATATACATACTGACATATGAAAAATTGAGAGACGACCTCAGGTATACATTGCCACATTCCATCTAAGATAAAATTATACTGAAGGTACATGTACATATTTAAATACCAGGATATGAACCCAATTGAACGAATGAAATTCCTCTCTCACCAACTCTTGAAACATGACTAGGACCACCATCCTTCCATATAAATGATTGAAATGATCCCCTCATTCAAAAAATACATCATGTGTATGTCATAAGGATATCTTTGACATTACAGATAAATTTGATATCTCTATACTAATAATCGCTTAAACATGCTACATAAGTGGTGGATTCAACTACATTGATTGAAGAAAAACATCATTCCTCTCCTCCAACGGGTTCAGCTACAAAAAATACTACATATGAGATTCCTCATCCACCAAGAAAGAGTGAGACTTCCTTATATGTAAATATACGACCATATTTCCCTTCCCAAAACTAAAGAATATCATGAATCCATATTCCTTTAGGAACTCCAAAAAATGCATGTATCCATGATTCAAATATCTCTGAGTTACAATATACATAAGGAATTTTTGGGTTGAGTATTAAATAAAATTCTCTCCCAGAATATAGTGCCTCCAAAATTTTAGAACAAAGACTTCCACTACCAACTGTTGGTTTTGAGTAACATATTCTTTCTCATGGGGACTCAACTAACTCAACCCATTTCTGATAACTACTTACCTCAACATCAACACATAGCTGAGATTTGCACTAGAGGTGGAGAAAAATAGTATGTACTCTATTCCTTCCTCTGGTAGTCTCAATATAGAATAACAATTTAGCTTTAGACTTAACTTCTTGAATGACATTTTAAACTACTCAACCCATTTACATGGATTACATTTTTTTTATAATGGTGGTCAAAGAGGATAAAATTCTATAAAACACTTCCATAAATCTCCTGTTGTACCTCTAAATAATATGTAAACTCCTCTACTCCAACATTATCTTTGGTGGAAACCATTAAATAACCACATCAATCATCGCTGAGTACAAACCTAAACCCTGATCGTAAATTAAATTCCCAAAAAAGATAACCTTGTGGATCAAAAATTAAAAATCAATTAGATTTATATAATTTTGGTTCACCTAGATTCAGTATAGGACCAATCTCAAATGCTCATCTTGCTCCTCCACCATGTAGGGTAAATGAGTATGTCATCAATAAAGAGAACCAAAAAAATGGTCTTGGTATGGCTAAAACAAATAGTCTAATAGAGAAATAAACTATGTCATGTCATTTCTCACAAAAAAAAGAATAATTATAAACTCGTAGTGTTCATAGAAACATCATAATTTCATATTTAGAATATCAGCCTCATGAATACTTAATTAGTGGTAGTCGTACATGATATCAATCTTCCAGAAAAAACATGTACCTGTCAACTTGAAAAAGAGGTCATCAATCTTGATAAAGATGTATTTTATCTTCATCCGGAGCTGATTTAGGAAACCATAATCAAAACGTATCCCCATTCTCCCATCAACCATTTCTCAAAAAACATTGGAGCTACCCTGGGGACATACTTGGTTTGAGGAAACCCTTCACTTTAAGGAATACCAACTTCACCATCAGCTCTTAGATATTGGTAGGAAACATTTGATATGCCTCATAAGATATTGATGTGGTACCATGGCGAATTTTAATGAAATATTCCATATGCCACCTCAGATGTAGTCCCTTGTCTTCCTCAAATATGACATCTGTAAAGTCTTCCACTACTGAAGCAATCCATATTCCTGAATATCCCTCTATAAAAAGGGCCAATCTTTCTAAATTATGGGTGATGGTTTCATCTTTCAACATGCAAGAGCCAATTTATCACCCATGATATCTATTTTACAAACAAAGTTGAATCACATCCCATCTTTCTAATGTCACCTAAATCAATCGTGATAACAATAAATATCATACCAAACAATTGAGAAAGGCCATGATTGAAGATAAAATCCTAAGGACTCATTATGATGATCAGAAGGTACCATCAGAAACTCTCTCCACCTAGTGCCATCTCCCAATGTCATATGATATGTGATATAAAATTATCAATCCTTCTAGAAACCTTTAGACATAGCTACTAGGATAATGATTTTACTAGGATATAGAGCTATAGAAACAGATATATGGAGATGAAGTAACGTCACTCACCTCTATCTATCAATTTTATATAATGAGTAGAATAAACACATATCGAACCTCACATCATTTTGTGTGAAGCCTGGTCATAACACTCCACATCTAGAAACTGCCCATAGCCCTGACCTCCCGCCCTCTATGCCCGATTTGTTCCACCTAATAGCGATGTGAATACTACCTCATAGCATTTCCCCATCAAATAACTAATCCCTTTAGAGGTACACCTACTATAATTCCAATATGACCTCTTTCGAGGCCACCATGGCTACCCCAAGGAGATATCAAATCATGATGTTTCATCTTTAATATCTATATATCTCATATTTACCTACCATCCACAAATTAAAAGGCTATGAAATCAAGATCCATATCCCCACACGTGTCACTACCATAGAATCAACCTTCTATGGGATTGAAAAAACCTATGCATGAACCCTACACAACATGTCCATGAAACTAAGTCTACCATTTGGACAGTATCATATTCCAAGACCCTACCTATTTGTGTTTACATGATGTTGAATAATACTCAACCACATGATTCACTCTTTCACCTAATGCTTCCAAAAATCCCTCGGATAAGAATCTATCCATCACGAGATACTGATTTAGTACTACAACATAGGTGGGAATACACATGTGGACTACATTGGAACACATGACTTATTGAAGACCCTTCTCAATCTTGAATATCTAATAGTAACCAACCTTACCTTGTCAAGGAGTGACACATATGGTTGGTGATCCTCCCGACATAATAAAAAACTATCATAATATCCTATTGTAGCTCAAAAAGCACATGGACACAAATTGAGAAGAATCACAAAGAAAAATAGTACTCCCTAAACAGGTTCTAGGAGTTGGACCATGAGAAAATCATCTCATCAAGAGTTTCCATGATTAGACTCTACTAACATCTTACTATTTGATGGAGACAATTAGATTTCATCATGACCAAATGATAAGTTGGGATCAGTATATGAATAAAGACTTTGATAATAAATTAAACTCAATCCTCTTCTATCTAGTGATATGGATTACAGTTGAACCCCATCGATCTCACATGTTGGAATTCCGCAAGCATTCTAAGCCTGCATGCATCAAGATCAAAAACTATAGGTACTATCTTCTTCTAGACAAGAGGCATTGTAATTCCTACCGACCTCTAAGAAAAACCACATGAGATAGATACCAAAGTAAGGCATCATCACTCATTATATCATTGTCATGATTATGAGTCAATTACCTGGATGAATGTACTCATGGAGCCTATGGAAGGTGATCATGATGTATGAAGGATGAATGACGATATATATACAAGGAGCTAGCTCCAGAAGGATATGAAAAGGAATCAATCCTATATGATTCATCTAACACGTCTAGATTTTATGAGATATATTATTTATAATTTCTTTCATTCCATGTGTTGTATGCTACACCAAGATTTTCATGCACCATATGCAACACCGTATTAGCTTGCAGTGTATGTAATACTATTCTTGGCTTGTGTTACAGCCAATTTCTTTTTTTATAAAATAAATTTCACACAACATTGAGTAACGATTTTGTTCAATGTATAAAAGAACTATGTCTGGATTATGTTATAGGCACCACCAAAGGAATGATTCACTACACGAATCGTTGACTTGGCTTGCATTACATGAAATAGTGATCTTCCTCGATAGTTTTCGTTGTATACGATACCGATTTTCACTAAAAATATATATTAGTAAAATATTATCATTTAATTGGATTTAAAGTGAAAGTTATGAATATTAATAACAATATTTTTAATTTTATATAAAATTAGGATTCATCTTACACATTTTCTATAACATGGTATCATACAAAATCATTTTTTTCAAATAAAAGATGTATTTTTCAAAAGAAAATGCTGTTTTTTCCGCCCTTTAATGGCACACCCACATTAAATCTAGTTTTTGACATTTTTATAAGTTAAATTTGACAAAATTAAATTATTATTTAGAATAATGACATAAATATTTACTTTTGTTGTTTATTTGGTATTTTTGGATAAAATTCAAATTTTAATGAATAGTGAAGAATACTGCATTTTAATTCAAAACTATCTTTTCAACTAATTTATTTAAATAGTTATATTGTCTTTATAATTGTTTATAAAGTTTAATTGGGAATATAATTTGGTCATTTTATCCAATTTTTGTCATTGGATGTAATTTCACATTTAAATTGAACTTAAAAAGATTTCAATATTTTGATAGTTATTACTTCTAAAAAAACCCACTTTTTGTTTTGACAATGGGAATTAATTTTAAATTAATTAGTGAAACATTTGTATTTTGAAATTTAAAACATGAATTCCATATTTGGAATTATAATGTTAAAATGTTGTAAATAGTTACATTTCATTTATAGATATTATGAATATTAACTTTAGTAATTATTTTATTTACCATGGTTATTGGGTAAATCTGGTAAATAAGGGTGAAAAATAATATTATAATAATATGAAACTACCCTAACACATACCCCAATACTATTTGATGTAATATTTCTATCCATGAGAATCATTGGGTTGATTTTGGGACCCCATTGAACCACTAGGATGTTAAAGAGACATTTTATAAGAAAAAATATAAAATATGGCATAAACTTTTTTAATCTAAATATAACTATTTTAATATGAAAATATAAATAAGATAAATTAGACTATAAATTGTAATTGGAAAGATAAAAAAACTAATACATCATGGTATTTTATATATAATTTTTAGACCCCAAATATATAAATTTATTTTTGACACAAGAATATTGTAGTGGTTACCTTATTAATGAATGATATAAATAAAAGAGATAATAAATATTAAAATAAATTTATCATTATGATTTATATTTGATAACAGAATTTTATAGATGATTATTAATTTTTATCTTTGAATTAATGATTTTTTTGAATAAATCCAGTTGTTATGTATTTTTGAAAAGTCATGATATGAATAGTATAAAAATTGATATTAATGATTTTTTGAAAAAAAATACTATTTTATTAATGATATTACAGTTTTACAAATATATGATTTGGCCAAATGACTTAGATAATGTTGAAAATTTTATTAATGAACCACTTGAAGTTATATTTTCATTTTATAGTAATTATTTAAACCATATAGTATGAATATAGAAGATGACATGGTAAGAGTTAATTTAGTGAACTAAGGGTTAAATCTAAATGATAAGGTTAAATTTGAAACCAAAACTTGTATAAAACCTTTTGTTTGAGAGGATTTAGAACAATACTAATCATATATTCCAATTAAATTATTTTTTAACATTTTGAAACCAAAAATCATTTTATAATAAAATAATATTTCAATACCTTCCTAATGTGGCCCTCCTACTCCATTATAAAAGGAATCTCCTCCCACATTTCCTCACACAACCAAGAGATTTCTAGGTTGACCAAAACCTAACCAATTCAAATAGAAAAATTATTATTTAACTTATTAAGGTATTTATCTTCCAAAAAGATCATCCCTAGTGTCTCTAAGAAGAGATCCAAAGGAAGTCCAATGAAGAAGAGGCACTTTCTTTACTAATTAAATTCAATTTATTTTCTTTTACTACTTCCTATTTATATGTTGATTCCATACTAAATTAATAACTGTAGTATATTATAAATTATGGGATGTTATTATAATTATGTTAATACCCTATACCTCCTTTTATTTATCCTAAGAATAACAATATCGCCTTGCGTGCGTACGTATGACATACTGTCTCCACACTGTGGTGTAATTTGTTATTAAAAATACATTATTATGGTGGGTATAATTTTGAGTATAATGGATTTAAATAACTAATATAACATGTCAAATTATTCATTATTATTAATATACCATCCAATTCCATACCAATTAACCATCAAGCGAATGATACTGTCGCTCGTGCATACGTACGGCCTACTATCTCCACAGCACGATGAGATTCGTTCTCCACATTAAAAATTAATGAATGATTATAAAATATATATTATGAGTTAAAATAATAATTATTAAATTAATGTCATGAATAAAATACATCCTATTCATAACAAACATTACTTACATGACAAAACAGGAATGGTAAAATGAAGTAGTTAACAACTGAAATTATGTTAATATTGAAATACTATTAACAAGATTTTGTAATAGGATAATATGTGATATCATAAATATGGATATGGTTTTGGTATAACCTAATAACATGATTTAACCATTATACATGAGGTCACCACACCTTCAACTAAAAAAAATTACATGGTAAGGGTTATGTTTTCAATCTCATTTTTATCTGAGATTGTTTATACATAAGTATTTAGTAGGGGTATATTTGTCATCCATTTCCATGTTTTATAATAATATTCTCATATAATGTTTTATATTATTCTATTTATGTTTAAAGCAATTTTTAACCATTTTGAATTTTACTACATGGTTTGGAAGGAATCTTTCTTGCGTTTACCATACGAGGCACTTTTGTACTTTTCTAGTAAATGTATGAAAGAATATTTTTTTAACTTATACGACATTAATGGATTTTTAAGGTTTAGTTACACCTTATTTCTATGAGGCTTCCTATACAGTACTTCAAGTTTAATTTGATCTAAATTATTTTCTTTTTAAATTGCATTTAATTTTTAGAAAAGAAAATGTTTGTGAACAAAAAAGTATATTTTCCTCAAGATTTTAGTTCATCTGTTTTATCAAAATTGTTTTCCATATTAGATGATGCTATTTAAATAGGGTTATATTTATTTTCCTATTATTAATTTAATTTTTCTGTTTTTATGATGGAAATAATTTTTATGATGTCCATTTATTTTATATGGATTAGGTTATGTTGGAATGATGATTAAAAAACCCATTTTATTTCATGAGTTATTCTATAATGAATGATTTATGTTTTTTGTGGCACATGTAAGAATGATTTCATTGTGAGATGTGTGGGACCTATATCTCCTTATAATTCATTAGGTATAGATTTATATCTCATTATATATTACTTGACTAGAATGAAAATTAAATCTTGCCCAGTAATACATTATTGGAACGAAAAGTAATCATTGTCTAGTAATGGACTTTGTGCACTATGATGGTCTTGGAAGCAATGACTTGGAAACTATAGAAATCCTATTGTATGCTGATTTTCTTTCCACAATTACTTGTTTTATGCCAATAGAAATATATCATGTTTAATGTTATTTTATGATCCATTCTTTATTAACATCCATGATTTATTTCATGTCTCAAGATTTTGATGTTTTTATGTTCAATTGTTACAGTTTGTTTTATATTCTCTATGTTTACCATTACAGAGTATTGGAGATCACACATTTTATGTTTTATTATCTCTAGGATGCAATGAAATGTTTTAGGTAGAAAAACAAAATGTGAATACCATTATGAGGGTATTTGATGATTCTTTTTACCTTGTTAAAAGAAGATGATTCTTACATTCTAAATACACTATACTAATATAGTCTTTGGGCATATGTTTGTGTCACATATGAATTATTTGGAAAAAGTAATGTAATTACCATGTATATCAAGACGAGGTCGCTATAATTCATTTACCATTGATCCCTAAAAACGTCTGTCTTTTTATCTAGGGTAAAAAATGATGGTAGTCAAAATCCTAGTGTTAGGATACATCAATAAATGAACTAATACTGGGTTTCCTAGACCAAAACTCACACCCTATATACTTTGCAACAATTTCCCTTTTTTTCCACAAAATCCATATAATGGGGAAACTCTAAAAGCCTTCCAATTAAATGTAATACTATGATACCACTTGGTAAGAACTTGATACATTAGGACCCACCTAGTGAGTGGAATACTAAGACACTACAATCCCATGTTCACCTTCAATTGGCTAGGGGGTGATGAAAAAAATAAGAATTCATAATATAAATGGGTGGCCTTAGCCTATGTACCAATACATATAAATAAAACCATCTCCATGAAACATTGTACTAGAATAATAAAAATATTATAACATATAGATAAAAACCATGTATGCATTAAACCATAGAGAATACATTAGTGTAGAAAATTATAAACCAAAACCTTAAAAATGAAAAATACATTCCCAACCAAAAATTAATCCCCAACCATAAAACAATGAAAAAAAATTAAACTAAGAGATTTTAGAGACCCAAATCTTGACATACATAGACATTACAATACTTTTTCGGAATATCTAATACATTACAAAAACAGACACCAAAGGACCGTAATAGTTTAGTGTCTTTGGAAACTCGGAACATAATCTTCTAATCATGGTGAAAGATCTTAAACATCTCCCATAAAGATCTTCCCCTTTTGTTTTTAACTAAAACCTTTCTTTATATCCCGGGGAAAAGAAAACTTATAAATAGTGAGCTCAAACACTCAGTAAGGGTATGAATGGAGAAAATAAAACAAACTATATACATTTGAACTTCAAAACATGAACATAATATTTAAACATCAAAATCTTGAGCAATAACATAAAATATGGCAGTACATAAGGTATAGATCATAATGGATCATAAATCATGATAAAATAGCATGGGAATAAAGCATGTAATTGTGTAAACCATTAATCACATGTTATGATTTTCGTAGTAGCCAAGGCATTGCTTCCAAGAGAATCTTAGTGGACAAAGTCCCTTTCTGAATCGAGTTCACTCCTTGTTCCAGTCCTATATCACTGAACCCGATTAACATACTATTCCATCCATGTCTATCTCATGAGATATAAATATTTACCCAATGTATTTTAGGGATATATAGGTCCCCCCCATCTCATAATACAATTATTATTACTCTTGCCACAAAATAAACATAAAACATTCATCATAACCCAAAGAATAAAATGGGTTTCATAAACATCATCCCATTATCACATAATCCATATAAAAGAAATGGATATCATTTCTTCATAATAAAAGTGAAACAATGTAAATCATAAAGTAATTATACTTGAAACATACACATATTAAATATTATCATCTTATATGGAAAATGGTCTTGATAAAACACTTAAAATGAATTCTTGAGGAAAACATCCTTTGTTTTTCAAAATCATTTTCTTTTCCAAAAAAATGCCATGCAATTTTAAAAGAAATGGATTTTGTTGAAAATAGTCATGAAATATATTAGAGTAATATTCATGAAAATAAGGTGTTATAAAACCGTAAAAATCCATTCATGCTATATAAGTTAAAAAAACATTCTTCTCGTACGTTTTTCAGAAAATTCAAAAAGTACCTTGTACGGTTTTCAAAAGAAAGACTCCTTCCATAAAATGTTGTAAAAGTAAAAAAAGGTAAAAATGACTTTAAACATACATGGAAGAAAATTAAACATTTTATAAAAACATTTTGAGAATATATGGACGTGGTTGATAAACACAACCCCAGTAAATACATACGAATACACAATCTCAGATAAAAATGAGATTGAAATAATTATCCCTTACCTTAGGTCTGATATGCTTTATTCGTATATGAAACTCCTGTATAATGATTTAAATAATTTCATTGACTTATTATATAATAATATTCATTGTTATGATATCATATATGGTTAACTTATGACTTTATATTACCCGTTCCTTTGTAAGTTCCCTATTAAAGCAGTGTTTTGGGTAAAATCGTTTTATTTATCATACGTGTTTGAACTTGTTGTTCTTGATATTATTATTACTTATATATTGATTTAACTACTTCCAGAATTTAAATCATGATTTATATGTCATATATATATTCATTATATATATATATAATAGATATATAAATGAAATGAAATAGACAGTTCATGGAGACAATAGGTCGTACATACGCATGAACACTATTTTCGTTTCCATATTGAATTAAATAGAATTAAGTAAATGAAACATATATGTACATAAATCCAGTATCATTATTATGTAATATATTTCATGATTATTTATTATATATACTTTATAATCATACTTGAATGGTTAATCATGGAAAATGAATCTCATCGCGTTCGTGGAGACGGTAGTCCTTACGTACGCACGAGCGATGATATCATTCCCATGATCGTGGAATTGTATTGAAGTGTATGTATAATATTTCAGATTCAATATAAATTTACAATAATCATATATAGTTATTTATTTACACCATTATACCAATCCAAGTAAGGTAGTGATGGAAAACAGATTACACTGACGGTATTCCGTACGTACGCACACGCGGTGATTTCATTTCCGTAGGATGGATAGAAGATGAAATTGGGTTGTTTAGTATATATAATAACATATAATTATATTAGTGATAATGATTTTATTAATTTATGATAAAAAAATAAAAAATAAGAAGTATTAGAAGAAATAAATTGAAATGAATTGGTAAAGGATGTTACCTCTTCTTTGACGTGTGTCTTCTTAACCTCCTCTTAAGGCACTAGGGTTGGTCTTATGAGGAGACCAGAACCTATAAAATGTTTTTAGGGAAGATGATAAGGGAAATGGTCAGGGGTTGGCCGAGCTTCAAGGCTCAAAAGGGTGTGAATAGAAGAGGGAATGGGTTCCCTTTTTATAAGGGAGGAGAGGGGCACTTTAGAAAAAACATAAAATATAATTTTATAATAAAGTCATATTTGGTTTATAATAGCTATAAATTGATTTATTTCAAAGCTAAAGTGGGTATGGGTCGAAATAATCTCTACCAATAGGTTTTAGACCAGTTTAGGTTACTATTTTAACCTTATCATTTAGATTTAACTCTAAGTTAAATAATTTAACTTTTACCGTGTCTTCTTATTTTCTTACATATATGGTTAATAAACTTACTATAACAAGCTAAAAGAACCCCAAGTGGTTCATTATTAATATATATAACTTTATATAAGTCATTTGGAAGAACCTTATATTTTTTAGGAATATAATAACAATTAATAATATAATATTTGTTTTAAAAACTATTCAATGTCAATTTTGACACTATTTGGTAATTGTTTTTTGTGAAAATTATAACAGAATTATTAGTTCAAAAAAAGATAATTAAATCAATAATATCATGTAATATTAACCTATAAAATTAGTGAAATTCATAAAAAGTATCAAATTACATTTGTTTGGGTATTTATAATATCAATTATTTTAATATTTTATTATTTATGTAATTACTGCATCACCATTGTGTCATAAATAAATTAAATTATTTAATGTCTAAAAATTATAAACAAACTACCTTTAGGTATGAAATCTCGGTAGATTTCTAATGAATATTTATAGTCTAATTTATCTTATGTATAACTCTATATTAAAAATGATTTAGTTATTAAACATTGATTTTAACCATTTTAACTCTTTTTTAAATAAAATAATAATAAATGTCCTAATCCAATCCAAGTGGACCTAAAGGGTAATATTTTATTCCTAAGGTTGTTTATGGTCTAATTACACTTATCCAATAGAATTAGGACATCAGTTAGGGTAATAATAATATCATTTTTACCCTTAATTACTCTATTTACTTTTAACAGTGGTAAATAAAAGCAAAAAGTTACTATTCACCAAAAATTATTTTTATCTTATTGAACCACATTTTACTCCTTGATATTAACTGTGTCTCTCAGAATTTTTGAAATTCCACTCACAGAAGTGGTAAAATTATGTTTTATGTAAATTTTCAAATTCTCTTAGGAGTTGGTAAAAGACGGTGAAAAGTTCAATAAAATTTTTATATATCTAAAATTATTATAAAATGGCTCTAATTAATTAAATTGAACATATATAGGTATTATGTATAAATTTTGACCTAAAACAAATTTAAATAAAATAATTAATTAATTAAATAAAAATTTTGTTTTTAAATAGTAACCCAGTGTTTTTAATATTCATAAAAAAATGAAAGTTTTCAGAAAAATACCAAAAATTTACCCTAGGCTAATTTCGATATTCTGAATCCAAAAATGAATCCCATTTCGAAATATAAAATTTATAAAATTTCAAAAAGTGGGTATTACTATTCGTAACGGCTAGTTCATAATAATATTATAATAATATCACGTTTAATGAAACTCGGTATTGCGTACTACACACGCTATCGAGGAAGGTCTTGATTATGTGTAATACAAGCCAAGTCAAGGATGTGTGTAGTGAAAGCTCCATTTATTATTTCGTATAACATAATAAAAACTAATTTTATTTATACATTAAACAAAATCTATACTTAATGTTTCGTAGAATAAATGCTTCAAAACGAACTTGAAATTGTGTGTAACACGAGCCAAGAATAATGTTGCGTATTCTGCAATCTTATACGGTGTTGCATATAGAACAAGGTAATTTTGTTCTAGCATACAACACAAGACATTAATGAAATTAAAAGGAATTTTCTCCATAAAATCTCTGGGTGTTACATTCTACCCCCCTTAAAATGAATTTCTCCCTCAAAATTCGTTGGGGTTATAAATTGTTTACTACTCGAAAGTTTCTTCAATAGAATCCCACATCGTAAAAAGGAATCCCAAAACATATCTTTAAAAAATAAAGTATGAAACATAATGGTTACCCAAATTAACTAATCACTGGTTTCCACAAAAGAGAACATAGGTGAAAATATGGATATGGAAGAGAAATCTAACCATCATGTTCTGATGGAGAGTGGTAGATGACATGGCACTAAAAACCCATCAATAAAAAAACCATAAATTTTTTATAATTTAAGGTACCATTTGATTCATAACATATAAGGAAAATAAGTCAAATTTTTTTTTGTATTCAAGATCATTTCCCTAAAGTTGAATAATTTTTTAATTAAATAAATACTTAATTGATTTTTGTACAATCTTAATGTTGTTTGTGCCTTGAACAATTTCCACATCATCTCTTAAAAAATGAATTTGAATTTGTCTTTCGTGAAGTGTTAGCAGATCATGCGATAGAATGATAGGCCATTCCATCTGTCTCAAACAAAAGGATAGTAAAAGTTATTAAATATATATAAGTACATCTATAGTGAGATTAATTGTATATGGTTCCTAAAATGGACTTATAGTTCATATATCATACCGCTTAATATAATAAGACTAGCTTCTACTTACCAGGGACTTCTTGTAGGCCAGTGGTAGGCGATAAGGGCATGTCACACTTCAGTTGTGTGTTTGATTCCCATAGCCTTGTCTGACACGATGGGTTGTCGTCTGTTCTGCATGTTTTCCCTTTTCTTAAACTACACTATTATAACATTCCATCAATAAAATCGAAAAAATTTCTAGCCCTAAACAATACTAACTTATGTCCAACATAATTCATTCCAATATTTAGGCTTATCTAAAATACTTCTATCCAAGCTCATAGTATAAAGAAAACAATTACTGATAATGTTATCTACCGATCATGTGAATACCATCATTTATCCCCCATATATCATACCATATATTTTTTTGGTCACATTAAAACACGTGAATACCTTAATCATGTATTCTCTTGAAACATAAATTACCATAGAACCTTAGTGAAGACATGAATTCTATCAAAAGTTAACTCTTTCCACAGACCAAAATCTCAAAAATTCTATATTCTCAAACCATGATATAACATTTTCCTTACATCAGTCATGATCTCAATAGTACTATCAAACATCTCATTATCTCTTTATCTCTTCATTATGCGCATATCATCTAGTTTCCAAAAATATTACAATCACTTTTCATGGTTACCGGTACCATATAAGTACTGAAAACCAATACATAGATATTCTAAAATCCCACGATGCAATAAATGAGATTCCATGATACTATTTTCAAATCCCATTACATAAACACTTACTCATTACACAGAATCATCATCACAAATAGTGATCACATGTGACTTTTCTTTATCTTTTTCCTTAAGTGGTTGCTCATGTTGATCATCATTAACCCTTGGATTAGGGCATTGATTAGAATAATGCCCCATTTCCTTGCACTTGAAGCATTGAAGTGTTGGTGGTGCGTTCTCTGTAGTATTTTCTTTATTCACATCATTAGAAACCCTTTTTCCATTACATCGACACTAAACTACTCAATTACCTTCTTTTATACACTTGAAATATTATCTAGTCCCTTTAAGACAATCTCCACCATGCTTCTTTCCACACTTTGAGCATAACGAAACATTCATCTTCTTTTCACGATTATTCTAAGATTTCTCCTTGAACTCCGTCTTTCGTTTCTTGTCAAAACCATGAGATGGCTATGTTACACCAACTTAAAGTTCTACGTTGATAGAACAACACATAATTTCTTCATAGCTACTGAAGTCTCTTATAGATAATACCCTTCGAATACTTGGTTTTAAGCCACTGAAAAATCGATCAACTTTACTTTTAGGATGGATGATAAAACCAGATGCATACCTTACAAGTCTTGTAAAATTCGCTTCGTATACACCAACAGATTCATCATCCTTCTGCTTAAGCTCAAGGAACTCCTTTTACATATTTTTTCAAAGAATACTGGGGAAGTTCTTACTGAAAAACAAGTTCTGGAACTCGTCCCATTCCATGGAGTCAATTTCATCTTGGGGCATTGTATTCGTAATTAGAGTCCACCACTGGTCTGCTTCACCGTCTAAATGGTAAACAGCTAGAATGAATTTATCATGTTCCAAATAGAGAAGTATGGAAAATATATTTTCAATGGTACTGATCTATTGTTTAGAAACAAGTGGATCAAAAGACCCATTTAAAGAAGGTGGAAGTTGCATCATGAAGGACTCAATAGAATATTGTTCCCTTCTCTGATCATTTGGAAATCCAGAATGATTCATAGCTTGTGTAAGTATAGCAATAAGATTTTTCACTCCATATCCCATCACATTTGGTTATTCAGGAGGAAAATCATTGCATTGTCCATTACATTGATCAACACGGTTCCTTCGGGTTCCAACCATCGTCTAAAACCCAAAAAGAATAGTGTGAGAGGCAAAAATCATGCTAGAGAAAAAAACAAAATAAAGGGGGAGTACCTTCAATATATAACATCTTAGGGTTAATTCTAAGATTTTTATCATAATTCTAAGACTATAACCTATACTTATACTTAACCTTAGGGACATCCCTATACATACCTTAGAAATATCTCTAGGGATCTCACTAGAGTTTTCGCATCCTAGTTTCCAAAGGTTAACTAAACCTTTCCTCTGATACCAACTGTAGAGACCCAAATCTTGACATACTTGTAAATTACATTACTTTTTCGGAATATCTAATACATAACAAAAACAGGCACAAAAGGACCATAATAGTTTAGTGTCTTTGAAACTAGGAACATAATCTTCTAATCATGGTTAAAGATCTTCAACATCTCCCATAAAGATCTTCCCCTTTTGTTTATACCTAAAACCATTCTTTATATCCTAGGGAAAAGAAAACATATAAAGGGTGAGCTCAAATGCTCAGTAAGGGTAAGAATGGAGAAAATAAAACCTAAAATATAAATTTGATCTTCAAAACATTAACATAACATTTAAACATCCAAATATAGAGTAATGACATAAAACATGGAAGTACGTAAGGCATAGATCATAATGGATAATCAATCATGATAAAATAACATGGGAATAAATCATGTAATTGTGGAAACCATTATGAACATGTTATGATTTTCATAGTAGCCAAGGCATTGCTTCCAAGACCATCTTAATGGACAAAGTCCCTTTCTGAATCGAGTTCACTCCTCGTTCCAGTCCTGTATCACTGAACTAGATTAACATACCATTCCAGCCATGTCTATCTCATGAGATATAGATCTTTAACCAATGCATTGGTGGGAGATATGGGTCCCACCCATCTCATAATTAAATCATTCTTACTTGTGACAGAAAATAAACATAAAATATTCATCCTAACCCAAAGAATAAAATGGGTTTCATAAACAACATCCCATCATCACATAATCCATATAAAAGAAATGGATATCATTTCATCATAAGAAAACTGAAACCATGTAAATCATAGAGATATTATTCTTGAAACATATACATATTAAATAATGTCATCTTATATGGAAAATGGTTTGATAAAATACTAGAAATGAATTCTTGAGGATAATATACTTTCTTTTCCAAATTCATTTTGTTTTCAAAAAAATGCCATGCAATTTTAAAAGAAAAGGATTTTGATGAAAATAGTCATGAAATCTTATAGATTAAGATTCATGAAAATAAGGAGTTATAAAACCGTAAAAATCCGTTGATGCCGTATAAGTTAAAAAAACATTCTTCTCGTACTTTTTTCAGAAAAGTCAAAAAGTACCTTGTATGGTTTTAAAAATAAAGATTCTTCCATACAATGTGGTAAAAGTAAAAAAAAAGGTAAAAATGACTTTCAACATACATGGAAGAAAATTAAACCTTTTATGAAAACATTTTGAGAACATATGGACATGGATGATAAACAAAACCCCAGTAAATACTTATGAATAATCAATCTTGGATAAGAATGAGATTGGAATAATTATCCCTTACCTTAGGTCCAATATGTTTCGTACATATCCAAACCTAATGTATAATGATTTAAATAATGCCATTGACTTATTATAGAATCATATTCATTGTTATTATATCATATATGGTTCACTTATGACTTTATATTACCTGTTCTTTTGAAAGTTTCATGTTAAAACAACGTTTTGGGTAAAATCGTTTTATTTATCATACGTGTTTGGAATTTTTGTTCTTGATGTTATTATTACTTATATCTTGATTTACATACTTCTAGAATTTAAATCATGATTTATATATCATATATATATTCAGTATATATATATATAATATATATATAAAAATGAAATGAAATACACCATTCATAGAGATGGTAGGCCGTACATACGCATGAACGCAATTTTCGTTTCCTTATTGAATTAAATGGAATTATGTAAATGAAACATATATGAACATAAATCCAGTATAATTATTATTTAATATATTTCACTATTATTTATTATATATACTCTGTAATCATACTTGAATGGTTAATCATGGAAAATGAATCTCATCGCGTTTTTGGAGACGGTAGTCCGTACGTACGCACGAGTGATGATATCATTTCCATGATCGTGGAATTGTGTTGAAGTGTATGTATAATATTTAAGAATCAATATCAATTTACAATAATCATATATAGTTATTTATTTAAACCATTATACCCATCCATGTAAGGTGGTGGTGGAAAACAGATTACACCACGGTGTGGAGACGGTATTCCGTACATACACACGCGCGGTGATTTCATTTCTGTAGGATGGATAGAATATTAAATTGGGTTGTTTCATATTTATAATAACATATTAGAATATGATTGTTACTTATGTTATTAATTTATGATGAATCAAATAAAGAAGAATAAGTAGAAGAAATAAATTGGAAAGATTTGGTAAAGGATATTACCTTTTCATTGACGTGCCTCTTCTTAACCTCCTCTTAAGGCACTAGGGTTGGTCTTTTGAGGAGACCAGAACCTCTAAAATGTTTCTCGGGAAGATGATAATGGAAATGGACAGGGTTTTTATGAGATTCAAGTCTCAAAAGGGTGTGAAGAGAAGAGGAAAGGGGTGCCCTTTTTATAAGGGAGGAGAGGGGCACTTTAGTAAAAACTTCATATATTATTTTATAATAAAGTCGTATTCGGTTTATAATAGCTAAAAATTGATTTATTTTGAAGATAAAGTGGGGATGGGTCTAAATAATCTCAACCAATAGGTTTTAGAAAAGTTTAGGATACTATTTTAACCTTATCATTTAGATTTAACTCTAAGTTAAATAATTTTACTTTTACTGTGTCTTCTTGTTTTCTTACACTATATGGTTAATAAACTTACTATAAAAAGCCAAAAGAACCCCAAGTGGTTCATTATTAATATATCTAACCTTATCTAAGTCATTTTACCAAACCATAGATTTTTAGGAATATAATAATAATTAATAATATAATATTTGTTTTAAAAACTATTCTATGTCAATTTTGACACTATTTGGTAATTGATTTTTTGGAAAATTATAACTGAATGATTAGTTAGAAAAAAGTTAATTAAATCAATAATAAAATTTCATATTAACCAATAGAATTAGTTAAATTCATAAAAAGTCTCAAAATACATTTATTTGGGTATTTATAATATCAATTATTTTAATATTTCATTATTTAGGTTATTACTGCATCACCATTGTGTCATAAATAAATTTAATTATTTAATGTATAAAAATTGTAAATAAAATACCATTAGGTAGGAACTATAGTTATCTTTCTAATTAATATTTATAGTATAATTTATCTTATGTATAACTCTATATTAAAAATGTTTTAGTTATTAAACTTTGATTTTAACCATTTTAACTATTCTTTAAATAAAATAATAATAAATGTCCTAATCCAATCCAAGTGGACCTAAAGGGTTATATTTTATTCCTAAGGTTTATTTTGGTCTAATTACACTTATCCAATAGAATTTGGACATGTTTTATGGTAATAATAATATAATTTTTACCCTTAATTACCATACTAACTTTTAACCGCGGTAAATAAAAGTAAAAAGATACTATTCACAAACAATTATTTTTATCATATTGAACCAAATTTTACTCCTTGATATTAACCGTGTCTCTTGGATTTTCGAAATTCCACTCACAGAAGTGGTAAAATTATGTTTTATGTAAAGTTTCAAATTCTCCTAGGAGGTGGGTTAAAGACGGTGAAAGTTTAATAAAAATTTTATATATCTAAAATTATTATAAAATTATTCCAACGAATTAAATTGGACATATATATGTATTATGTATCATTTTAGACCTAAAAAAATTTAAATAAATTAAATAATTATTTAAATAAAAGGTCGGTTTTTAAATAGTAACCAAGTGTTTTCACTATTCATCAAAAATAGAAAGTTTTCAAAAAAATACCAAAAATTCACCGTTGTCTAATTTCGATATTCCTAATTCAAAAATGAAGTCCATTTCAAAAGATACAATTTATAAAATTTCCAAAAGTGGGTATTACTATTCATAACAGCTAGTTCATAATAATATTATAATAATATCTCGTTTAATGAAAATCTGTATTGTGTACTACACACGCTATCGAGGAAGGTCTTGATTGCGTGTAATGCAGGCCAAGTCAAGGTTGTGTGTAGTGAAAGCTCCATTTGTTGTTACGTATAACAAAATCAAAACTTATTTTATTTATACATTAAAAACAATCTATACTTAATGTTGCATAGAATAAATTCTACAAAACGAACATGAAATTGTGTGTAACACAAGCCAAGAATAGTGTTGCATATACTGCAAGTTAATACGGTGTTGTGTATAGAACAAGCTATTTTTGGTGTAGCGTACAACACAAGACATCAATGAAATTAAAAGTAATATTTTTCATAAAATCTCGGGGTGTTACAGAGTTCCCATATCAAGATTTCTATGTTTGATCACCATACATGGTAAAATCACCAAAGTATCACTATTCTACCCAAATGTCACTGTTGAACTATGTATCATCTATATAGTACAAGATACATGTGAGAAAATAACCTCAAGCTGATAATATACATTTACAATGTAGGACACCACAAATATCACAAATGATAAATTATAAAGAAAATAAAAATAATTAATTTCAACCCATAACATGAGGTATGTAAAACCCATATTAGATATATATTCTCAAAGTGAAAACCTAGATGAGAGAGAAATGGTATCTCCATCTCTACATCCCATTCTAGTATGATGTGTCTACACATAGCTCCAAAGGTATATCACTAATTCCCATCATCTCAGGTGTATTTCTATGAAATCCATGAGGAGGACCCACACCTCAACCACAATACATATCCCATGGGGGTAAAATCTCTAATAGAGGACATGCTCCTTAGTATGATGGGGGGGGTTCCACTCAACAGATAGAGGACCCATGAAATGGTGTGAAAGGATAGTGTACCACTAAATGAATATATGAACCATTCTCTATGATGAAAAGGGTTATTCATAGTATATTTATATATATACATGACCATATTACCTATTGAGAATGGGGGTTCCACTCAATAAATTGAAGACTCACACCCTTACACAATAGTGGGTGCCACATTTTAGGTAGAGCATCTAAAACCACATCACTTAGTGGTGTAAAAATCAGCAAACATAGGTCCTAGTCTCTATTTCATCATAGGGTACCACTCTAGATATAGATATTATTATGTTGGAGCCATTCCAAGGTGTGATATAGGGGTTTGAGACTCTGACATATCATAGATGATCTCTGTCATACACTACTATCAGTCAAGAATCGATAGAAGAAGATTCAGGCTTACAAAACCTTATATCATATCAAGAAAGCCAATAAAAATAATATCATTACATTATTTATAGAAATATACTCAAGACAGGCTACTCGTAGGGAAAAAAATATAATTCCATAACGATGATATAAATATGTTGGAAAGTTAAGAGAAAATTAATTGGTGTGTACCTAGGGTCACACAACATGTGACCATTACTGGTAACATGGATATGCCATTTCCTACTCACATATGGATATACATGTGGGTATGAACCACTAGTAAATGAATTAAATGACATGTCTTTTCCACCCGGGGATTTTCCACATCTGTTTGGACCGTGCTTGTGTACCTAGGTCCATGCCTTTGTACACTAATCATGCCCCAGTTCATAGTAATTCACATTCTCATATACATTTAGATTACACATAGGGCTTCAAGTATAGGTTCACCTATTGTGTATGGGTTATACATTGTGTTTTACACTTAGCTAACCAAAAAACTAGTGACCCAGCTGGGGGATTACACACTATGTTTTCCTCAATGAAACATAGTTTAGTTAGTTTCTAAACATAAACCCTAGGATGCTTCAGGTGTTTCCCCAACACCAGCACCATTTCTATTTTCACCTCCAAATGCACAAGGTTTATGGATATTGAGTCATCTTTTTTATCTTTCCCTGGTGGTAAGATTTTAGCCATCCAAACCCACACGGCTCCACTTTCCACATATCAGCATTGACGTTGTTTCTCTGGATCTCAGATCGACAAAGCATAACATAAGAATTATCAGGATCATTTGGAAAGAACCATCACATTCATATTTCATACAACTTCCATTAATCTGTTGTCCTGGTCATGATCAATCCTTCTCTGACAATATCGAACCACATCCCCATGGACCATTGAAAATGACAATGTATCGAAATAACTATGGAAATAAATTTGTGAGAATAGGGAAAATCCATCATTATTCAATATTTCTTGACCAATGAACACATAATTGTGTATAATCAAGGGTGATAGAATGTCTCAACAAATATATATTAAAATCAATAATTTAATTTATACAGGTTCTCTTATGTAAAGGGTGTGGAATCTCATATCAGCAGAAATAAATAATAATGTGTGCTCAATCATTTATTCAGATGGGTGAAAAACACAAATTATGAGACTTAACCTGATTTAGAATTTATTTTTTCTAAAAAACATTTGTTCACTAGTAATGGATAAGAACTACTACATTAACTACTTTTCTATCTACATTTATCCAATCACTCATCATTCTCGGATCAAAATATTCCAATTATGAATGGGAAATCCTCCTTTAAAATCTTTCCTAGGTTGTATGGTTAACCCATGAAATTTTTTTAATTGGGTACTTATAGAAGATTTTATTTAGGTCATATAAAATAAGATAAATAAAAAAAATATTTTCATTAAGTGCACCCACCAACAACATCTTTTCTTGTAACATCTAATACCAACCGGCCCTAGATTGATCCTGTGGTGAACCTTATGTTTTGGAATTAACCATGGTCTTAAGTTTCCTATCTGAGGTCCCAAAAAATTTGGAGACCAAAAAATTTAAAACGATTCTTTTTTATGAAATAAAATCTACTAACATATTTAACATATTAATTCTTGGGTCACAAGATATGTAACACCCCTGTAATTTAAAAATAAATTTAATATTTCCTATAATTCACACAACACCGAGACTCTGTAAAAAACACTTTGTTATTATAATTATTTACCCAAGATAATTATAACCTATCCCGGAAGCATTATTTTTCAGCTAATATGTTTTGAATTTTCAAAAACAGACATACACGGTTTCATTCAGTAAGATATTTAGAGTCTAATAGGATTAACAGAATTTTTCTGAATAGTAACTTACCCTTATGAAATGTAATGTTACCTTAATTAAAAGAAATGTTACCCTTATCAATAGTAATGTGACCATTATGAATAGTAACCTCACACAAGAAAGTATAAATAAAATTTAGAAACCTTATAAATGAGACTGAATGTTTCAAAAATTAATAATCAAGTGTTGGTATTTTTCTTAGTAATACATATTTAATTACAACTTCTAATTAAGAAATTGATTTAAAATATAAAATAATATTAATAAATCGTATTTTTATATAAATATTTTGTTGTTTGATGATTTTATGATAATTTAATGATACCAATGTTAATTTTTTTAATGCCTTATAAAATCATTTTTACATTTAAAATTTGAATTTTTCAGGTAAATAATAATTTTATTTAAAAAGTAAATTTCAGATATTTAAAAAATTATTCTCAAAAAATGGAGTCCATTTTTTAATTATACACATTGAAAAATGTTTACAGTATATTTTTGGGATTTTTCTAAATTACATTAATTTTTAGGGAAAAGTAAAATATTATAATTAACAATAAATGCTAAATAAATGGGATGAGAAGGGGGAGCTCTCTTATTGGCCATCCATGACCTAGCCACTAATGACCCTCAAACTGACCCTTCCCCCCCTCAGTTGGGGAGGGTCAATTGGTTCCTTTTACAGGTGGTTGACCCCTGTCGTTTTCCCGTTTCTCAAACCCTGACTATCTCCCCTCTTTCCCAAAGATACAAATCAGCCTTAAGGTTCCAGACATCTTCAATGAATCTCTTTAAGTGTTATTATCGAATCAATAGTTCACCAAAGCATCATCCTTGCTAGAAATGACATTGATTTCCCATTTAATGTTTCTTCATCCATCCCTGGATGTTCTCTACCGATTTTAATTTGATTCACGAGGCCTTCAACAGTGCGCGGCAATTATACTATGTGATTCTAAAACCATCTAAGTCATGTTTTCTTAGGAGGAAGATTGTATTTTGTATTAGTCTAGTGCTCCTCACTCTTGTACTGAGTCTCTTTTTATTCTCTTTAGATGGTCATACAACTACCATATGAAGAGGGATTTGTCTTCCATTGTAGTTTTGGTAAGGATTCTCGAACTTCCCATTCCCTTTCAGAATGCTTCACTTCTTTTTATGTTATGGAATCTCATAGGTCATTATTAGTTCTCAGATAGATGAAATCAATCCATATTTCACCCAATTTCACCTAGGATTTGTGTTGAGGTTGTTTTGTTAAAGACACATATTGATTTTTTTGGATCATTTTTTGTGAAGAGTTTCGGTATAAGAAATCCATTATTTTTTAATCTTAGTATGATTTTGGTCCCACGTGTTAGATATTGGGACATTGACAGAAGGAATGTAGGTGTGAAATGTGGGAGGAACCTAGAGTGACTGATTTTTAGACTGAGCTTGTCCTGGATGAGGTGTCTACTGTTCGGGAAAGTACTTTGGGTGTGATTTTTTTTGTTCTGTTGTGGATTTTGAACTTGCTCAGACTGATGGTTCTGAATTTCATTGAAGGCAGAGTGAAATGCTAATTCTGTGAAGTGGGGTGAACCATTTTCTTTCTTGATCTCTCATGTTGATGAAATTTTAAATTATATTGATGTTTCCTAGGAAAGGCCAATTCTATCTAATCCTATACCTCCTGATCTGATAGTTAAGAGTGTTTTGGCAATTTAATAGGTGATCTCAATGGACCGAATCCACCAGTGGTAGTGGATCATGGAAATACACTAGGAATGGGTTTTTATAAGGATACTGATAATGTCACAAAATTTATGATGTAAAGGGAAATAGATACAATGAATTTATTATTAGAAAAGGATCAAGGTTCAATAAATTCATCCCACCCTAAGAGGGAAAGATCTAATTTGGTTAGGTAAGGAAATGAAAAAGTGATTGAGGCAACTCCCTAGAGTTCCAAGGGAGCATCTTTTACAGAGGTGATACGGTTAGGGAAAGGAACTATGACACATCCTAGTACGTAAATGGTGGAAGTAGAGTTAGGTAATCATTTTTATTAGTTTCTACTTCTTGATCCAATCTAAGAGATTGAGTTTCAGTGCGAATCTAGTGCACTATATTTAGGGGAGGAGGCTCTAGGATATAAATCTCTATGCGTGGGGAGAAATAGAATCCAAAAAATAATTTGTAAATATAAGAAGAATTATTCTTATTTACCACCTCCAATTGATAAATGCTTAGAATAGAAGTTAAAATAAAAGTAGATGGACAACAATAACACCTTATAGATATAGTAATTATGTGAGGTGTTTGATCATTCTTTATAATTTGTTATGATCTTGAAAGAAGAAGTGGTTGAATAGAATCTATATCATAATTCTATTAATGAGGAAGCTCCTAGATAGATAGGGAGGTTTATATGGGTGTAGCTTAATGAGGAGCAATATAATTGGATCAAAAAAGGATCTAATACGTTTGGGGGATTAAATTTAAGAAAATATTACCAAGAAGAGTATATCTAGCCTTGGGACAAGTTTAAAATTCGTTTTGATGGGTTTCTAATGGAGGCACCAAATTCCCAGATAACTAACATCTCTTGTAAAAATTTTAGTTAGATTAATTCAGGTATAATTATGTTTCCTTTTACTGGTTCTACTATTTAAATATGTGGTCGAAACCATGGTTTCTCACTTTTTCTTTAAAAGTGTTTAAATAATATATTTTTAATTATCATTGAGGCTAAATGTAAGATTTATAGATTTATAGGTGATTTATAGATAATGTAAGCCCAATTGGTTCAAAATAAATCCAATTATAAAGATTTTTGTCATAATAATCCTAACTATTTCTTTTCTTAAGAAAAATAATAAAATAATTAATAAGATTATCCAAAACAACCCCTCTCATCAACTATAAAAAACCACCCTCACTTGCAATTCTCCACACTCCTCTATGCCTTGAAGCATCTCGATGTGAAGGAATCAGGCATGAAGTGGAAGCCCCCAACAAGAGGGATTTTAAAAAAAAACTCCACCGACGGTTGACGTGAACTTGTTGATGTCGGTGAACAACTGCTCGGTCAAAGCCAAAGATCTCACATGACGGGTTTTAAGCAAAAAAAACCATAAAATAACTGGTTAAATTCTGAAGTCCTGGACAACATCTGCTCATTGTTGGTGATCACTTCTTGAATAATACTAATTCGAATTCATCCTGATCATCCACATTCACTTCAAATAATCCATAAGAGATCCGTTCATCATAATCCAAGTGCTAGTACAGAATTCTGACGACGCCTTTGATGTTCCAATGATTAGTGCATCGCTTCACCAGCGATTCCAAAGGGAGTGCTTGATCTGATTTCCTCTAATCCAGATATTATCCCTCTAGATCATGGGAGAGAGGATAAGAGGAATAATCCCCATGAATAATGCTTCAAAAAATCCCCACCTCTTCTATTTATAGTGTTTAATTAAAAAACCCAGTATAGCCTTGTCGGCCCTGAATACTAAATGTGCTATCAATGACATTTTATGACTACTAAAATGAGTCATAAATATTAATATCATTTTTCTTGTAATATATTAAATATATTTCATGAAAATAATTAATTTCTGAAACATGAATCGTCTTTCCCATAAATATTTATTGAACCTTGAATATTTTTAATATTCTTCAATTAATATTTTTCATGTATTTACTTAAAACTCATAAAATCATTTAATAAATATATTCAATTCTCATTGTTCTAAACATGAATAATTTGAATACATTTATTTCATTGGTGATCATTTTTTCATGGAAAAATCCCGTACCCCATTAGTGGGTCCCACCATATCCAAATATCTTATTCAACTAAATTGGGAAGATTCTCAAATGCGCTATAGTGTGTGACCTTCTTTGACCTGATCTTGATAGAATTGAATATTATTCACAGACGAATAGTGGGATCTAGGAACCCATCCTTTCCCCTAAAGTGGTTAGGTTTTTCATCACATCGATAACCATCCAACAAACACACATAGTGTAATATAATCTCTTGGTATGTAATATCTCATAAATCATGACACACTCACGTGTAATCACCATTTTCTTACTTTATTGTTTGTTGATTTAAATGGATAGATTTACCCTCGACTAAAATGGCCATGGTATTATAAAGGTACTTCAATCCTTATCGACATGTCTTGGGATATATTACATCCATAACCCAGAAGCGATAAATACTTTCTTGACCTTTCAACCAATGACATGCCACCTATGACAAACCCAACACAAACTACATCACCATGAATTCATTGCCATGGATTTTTTTAGAATCAAAGTACACAATCAAAGTACATTCATTGGTAATGATATCATGTTAAGAGATCATTACACATGATCATATATAGGAACATCCAGTGGACCCTGAAACATGTGGTGTTCCTATTGGCAGGTCAGTCCTCAGGATCTCAATACTAAAGATCACTAAGTGTCATCTTAATGAGAAGAAGTCACAATACTTATGATCCCCCATAACATGATAGTAAAACATTAATTATTTCTTATTAGTAAGAAGTATCTTGAACATAGAACATATATTTAAGATTAATTTCATAGTATCTCGAGGTTCTCCTTACAGCCTGGTAACTTCTATAACATTTCAATACAACAATTAATCTTTGGAAATTAATATTTCTATAGAGGATTAAAAAAAGTATACACTATAATGGTTAGAATACATCATTTATATATGACTGTATACATGATATGGTAATTAAAATCACTAATTAGTAGGGTCTAGGGATCCCACTATTTCAACACTCCTACTTTCACTAGATCCAAATTTCTAACCAATCTTATTAGCTACTCCCATGATGGAAATTATGTTTCTACTGAGTAATAGCTTTAGCTACTGGGTCCACCATAGTTCTGCCACGTTGCAATTCTATTATAACGACCTCATCCATAGGAGTAAAACTTCTCAAGAGATGGTATCCTGAGTATATCCATTTTTTCCATTGTCATAACTCGAAATCTTGTAATGTAAGAATATCATGATTTTAATTATGATAATACTTCTCTTACCAGGTGAAATTCCATAAACTGGAATAGATTCTTGAAGTTTACCACTTCTCTCCTACCATAGTAGTTGCAACGTACTCAGTATTTGTAGGTATGGATACCACTGGCTTATATGAGCTTGACTCACTCATCATCTTTAGCCTAACTGTGATTATAAGTCACATGGATCTAAATAATTCTAGTTTGTATCCCTGAAAACTAGTATCCTTTCTTCTCCACTTACTAGGTACAAATATTTTGTACTTTTTTAAGTACAATTAGATAGTTCTGACAGTATTCCGTACGGTACTCGTCAATACAACTTATATTTACCTATTATAAATCATATCCTGGGAATATCATTTCTTTTTCATATCATGGAATACATGATTGATCAATCAATTCTACGTATGGATTTGAATTATCATTTTTATCTCTTACCATGTCCTGGACAATTCAAAATAAGGATATTATGCCATGTGACACTGTCATCAATTCATCTATGGATTTCTTCCAACTTGTATTTTTCAATATAATGTCACTATATTTACTATCGACTTGGACCAATAAACCTATAGATCTACCTTAGTAGATCATATTCCATAGAACATAGGAAGATACTTTAATTCAATCACTAAAGAATAAATTTCATCTTGGTCTTAAATAAATTGAATACCAATGTATGTTTTCCATATGTTGTCGAACAGAATTTTTCTTGGAAAACATTGGTGCTCCCACTAGCCTCTCATAGACACATTTCAATAATTTGTTGCAAATGTATATTCTATGATCATGTTGCTTACTTGAATACTAAACTATATTTAAGTAACTTTAACCAATTATTTGCATTACGTGATGTGACCATCCATTTATAGTTGTACACCATCAATGATTGGTGGCCATGACATCCAATGCTAAATAATTTGATCATAAATATTAGATATAACAAGTAAAATTTTAAAGGTTTTAAGCATAACGACTTGGTTCAACCAGTCGAGCCTTATTGGTACTATGCTTGTACCATCCTTGTATTAACACACTTGAATAACTACAATAGTATTGAATATAATAAGACCCCTTTCACTTTGATACATGGAATCTATTAATTGAATTTTTTTGGGTGATTTTACCATGATTCACTATTTTATTTCACCCTTATACCAATGTATTAAACTAGTTTTATATTGAAAATTACAAGCAGAATAACAAAGTTCACTCCATGATTGATTCAATTATTTTGTTTTTAACACTATTAAAAAGGGAAATTTTACTTGTTTGATAATTATATTTTTGGTGGACGTGATTTGGAGGACACATGATGAAGTCCAGGAAAAATGGGCCAATCTACACATGATCCAAGCATATGAGTATACTAAAACGCATGATGACACTAAATTGTTCATTAAAATGGGCCGAATATTTGTGGAAAGGTCCTAACCGTAATGTGACCCATTTATTATGAAGGAACTAAAGCTCAATTATTCTATTAATAGGCCCATAAAAACTTATCTATCCAATAAAGTGGATATGGGGGTCTAAACTTTGCCTCTATATTTGGGAAATATATCTTACAATATTCCATATCTGCAGAAAAATTTGACATGGAGGTATCTAGGGTGTCATCCAACAACATTTTAGTTATTTCCAATGTTATTTAATATTTTTTGACTAGCCAAAACCAAGGACCAAGAGGATTCATGAAACTTGGGTGCCCAAAACCACATCCTACTTTTCCAATAAATTGGCACCTTGGGCACCCCATTTTAGAGTTCGACTTGGAGGAAAGGTGTTTCCATTTTGGAGTCCCAAATATGTCTCCCAATCAATATTATATGCTTTATATTCTATGTAATTTAATACTTCAACATCTTCTTCTTCCTCCACTCCCATAGATTTCTAAACCCCTTTTGATCACCTGGGGAGGAACATGATGTAATCCCGAGCATCATAATTTTATTACGTTGAATGATATTTTAAATTATAGGTTGGATGTTCATTTTCATCATTATATATTTTTATTTAATTGAGTTATATACTAGTATGTTATACTTAAACTCAAATGATCATGTTTGGGCGTACCCATTCATGTGATGTTTCACAACCCGTTCATCCCTTTTTCTTCCCTCATTCAATTGCTATGATTGTGTGCTTCATATTGGTCAATTTAACTCACATAAGCACTATCAAGGCCATGTACAATTACTTCATGGTATCACAATGAAATAACATTCAAATCTAAGGAGAAAATCATGTTATTTTGTGTTTCCTTGGTGAGTTTCGGTTATGAAGTTGAACACAAATCACCCAGTCACTAGCAGTGTCCAGTGAATCATTGTGTGTTTTCAACTGAACCCTAGGAGGTACCCTAATATAAAATCGGTAACATTTGGGTAAAAGGTGTTAAAACCCGGGATTAATATATCTATACCCTTTATCTTAAAGTGATGAAGGATGTGCATCATGATACTCTCCTGGGTTGATCACGTTTAATTATGCTTGTTCATTTCTAATTTGTTCATTGATTTAGTTTTTCAATTTTAATATTCAATCATAATACTGAAAGTTTTATTAAATCTAATTCTCCTTTTATTTTCAAAATAAAATCCATTTTTTTAAATTAATGATTTAATTCTCCATCGAGAGATGACCTAGGGTTGCTACTATACTGCAGAAATTCTAGTTAAAACTAAACTAATTTGACGCGCTTAACAAAACGATCAAATATTGTCACTATAGTCAGGGATCCTAGATCATTTTTTTCTTTATTTAATTTTATTTATATAGTTTAATTTTTAATTTTTAACCCTTTAAATACTGCAAACCCATTTGACTGTTTTTGTTTTGTTTTTTTGTTTCTATTTTTGGTTGTTTTTGTGTGTTCTTCCTCTCCCTCTATCTCTCTCTCTCTTTGTTCTACATATCCATATCTATCTCTAATTTTGTGTCATAACATTATCTATTCTGTTATCCTTTCATTTATTAAGTATTTTTATTTCATTCAAATTCTATAAAAAATATAATAAAACAAGAAAAAACAACAATCAATCAAACTTGACATCATTGTTGCATGACAAGATCTGGTAAAGAAACACAACTTGAATTTGACCCTAAAATTCAAAAATCACTCCATTAAAAAATCAATGCATATATATAAGGTAATTAAAATGACACTAAGTAACACCTTTTGGAACCTCACGTTTCCATAAACCAATGAAAAATTGATCCCAATCAATCCCAAGATAACATGGCTGCAAATTATTAATCCTTAAAAGAACTAACCACCCTAGATGTGGAGTACCAACCTTCTTACATCCAATATCCTGAGGAATCAGCCAACTATGAGCTGAGATCAGGTCTCATCCACTTTCTTCCTAAGTTCCATGGTTATTCTGGTAAGGATCCTCATAAACACCTTAAGGAGTTTCACATAGTGTGCTCTACCATGAAACCCCAATATGTATATGAGGACTTAATTATGTTTAGGGGCTTCCCTTTCTCCATTTATGGTGTAACAAAAGATTGGATATGCTATTTTCCTACCACAATTGGGGGCTAGAATGAACTTAAAAGATTCTATTTAGATAATTTCTTCTATGCCTCATGAACAACATCAATTTAGAAAGAAATCTAGGGAATAAGGCAATCACAAAGAGAGACCCTTCTTGAATATTGGGAGATATTCAAAAGACTTTTCTCAAGATACCCCACCACCAGATTAGTGAATAACTATTAATCCAATACATCAAGGAGGGAATTATCCCCATGGATCATGGAATGATTGATGTTGCAGCTAGTGGGGCACTAGTTGATAAAACTCCTTCCACCACTCGTGAATTAATAGCCATCATGGCTCAAAATGCATAACAATTTGGTACACGAACGATTTCACCTACCCAATGAGTTCATGAGGTTTGTCCTTCAGCACTAGAATAGAAGGTATATAACAATCATGATGATATGCATACTATTATATAACAATTAGGTCAAGCACAAGTTAACTCGCACTCTTCTTCAATTCCATTATATTGTGGGATTTTCTTTGACAATACTCATTTTTTAGACGAGTTCCCACAACGTCAAGATTCACCTGGGTCCTGTGCAGCTATTTTCCTAGAGTGTCCATACCAAAAAGAACCTCCCTTCAATCATGAGCCAATCTAGAAAAATCTGAACCCCGGGTGGCAAGCACATCCATAGAACCATCAATGAGAAAACTCATGCTACCCCAAGAATATTTGGTATCAACAAGGTCAAGGTATGCAAACTTCTTATCCTTAAACTTCTAAAAAAATCTTCCTCCTCCTCCCAAATTTGATCATAGCCTCAAAGATATGGTAAATAAAATGGAAAACCAGAACCTACAATTCCCACAAACCACACAATCAGTTATTCAAGACCAGCGAACTTAAGTGGGACAATTGGTGAACACCATCGATGAGCCTATGATGCATGTTTCTAGACAACTACTATCCCAACCAAATTCCAATTTGAAGGTTAAAGGTAATCAATGTGAAATTACACTTCATAGTGCTAAATAATATTCTCCTTCTCTTGATTCTATTCACCATTTATGTCCCCATCTTGAAAACTCTCTTTCCCCACACTCAAAAATTTCAAGTTATGAAAAGCAAGAAGAAAGTGTAATCAAATTATCATTGATGATTCAAATGAACAATAATTTCCTCTTCCTTTCCCGAATAGAATCACTAAATCTAATAATAATTTTGATAATGAGATTGATAAGGAAATAATGGATACATTTAAAAAGGTTCAAGTTAACATTCTTCTACTTGATGTAGTTAAAAAATCCATCGATATGCCAAATTTCTTAAAGAGATTTTCACCAATAGGAGGAGAGTGAAGGGGAACGAGAGAGTAAATTTGGGAAGGAATGTCTCAAACTTGATTCAACCTACAATTCCAACCAAATGTAGGGATCCGAGCACATTCAAGATATGTTGTACAATAGGGGAGACATTCTGTTTAGATGTTATGTTATATTTAGGTACTTACTTTAATGTAATTCCTCACTCCCTGTGTAATTCTCTACATGATAGAGAGTTTCAACCAACAAAAATTGTCATTAAACTTCCAAATTTTAGTATTACACATCCAATAGGAGTGATCGAGTATTTCCTTGTAAGATTTAATAATCTCATCATCCCTCTTAATTTCTATATTCCTGAAATCAAGGATACCTGAACCCAAGGACATTCCCATCTCATATGTGGGTGGCCATTCTGGAAAACATTAAAGAAGATCATAAATGTTTACAATGGTACACTATCCATGGAGTATGGTGGAGAAAAGGTTAGTTTTAATATCCTTGAGGCTATGGAACACATTTTTGAAGAGCACTCCGCTCTTCCTATCTATTCGATGGATGTTCTCTCAAATTATGCACATGCACCCAATTATATCCTCAACATATACTCTAATTAATTTTCCACTTTTTCACTCTGGGATGATTTTTGTTTTGGGTCATATTATGAGTTTAGTATGGGTTCTAGAAATTATAAATTTTGTGCTTCAATTGATGAGTGTGTTCATTCTGAAGTACCCATGACCGTCGATGATTCATAAAATCTCATTTCAATTGATTATCTATCTTTAGAGAGTAAACATGAGCAGAAAGACAGTTTAATGGACCTCACTCCCCCTAAATCCCCTCCCTCTATCAAAAACCCCCCAATGTTGGAATTAAATCAACATATATAGAATTTAAAATATGCCTATCATGGGGGTATTGACCAACTTCCCATTTATTATTTCCAATAACATCTCTCCACATCAAGAATTAGAACTGCTAAACCTTTTGAGAGAGTGTAAAAAGGAAATAAGATAGAAATTCGCTGATATTCCTAGTATTATACCATGTAATTGTATACCCCATATACATTTGGATGATTAGGCTAAACCCGTTATACAATCTAAACATCAGTTGAATCCCACTCTCCTTGAAGTGGTAAATTTGGATGTTTGTAAATTACTTGTTGCAGGGATAATTTATCCTATATCTGATAATAAATGGGTCATCCCAGTGCAAATTGTTCCTAAAAATCATGAATAAGAGTTTATTCAAAAGAAAGGAATGAATTGGTTCCAAAACATGTGCAAAACAATTGGTGAGTCAGTATTGACTATCATCGACTGAATCAAGCCACACGGAAGGGCCAATTTTTTCTTCATTTCATTGACCAAATATTATAATGATTGGCTGGTAAGTCCCATTATTGTTTCCTCGATGGATATTTAGGTTAATTCAAAATCTATATAGCCCCTGAGGATCATGAAAATGCAACATTTACCTGTCCATTTAGAACATTTTCATACAGAAGGATTGATTTTTGTCTTTGTAATGCTCCTATTACTTTTCAGCGTTGTACATTGAGTATATTTTTAGAGTATCTAGAAAATTTCATGGAGGTTTTTATGGATGATTTCATGGCTTATGGAACTTCCTTTGATGATTTTATGGATCACATGGGTTCTATCCTCTATCATTGAATATAACAATATATTGAATTAAATTATGAGAAAAGTTATTTCATGGTTCAATGGGGGATAGTTCATGGGCATGGTATTGGAAAAGATGGAATTAAAGTATATGAATAAAAAAATTGAATTAATTTCAACTCTATCATAACCAAAATGTGTTTTTGAGGTGCGGTATTTCTTGGGTATTGCTGGTTTTTACCGCTGATTCATTAAAGACTTTAGTAAGATCACACTTCCCTTGTCCCTGTTATTACAAAAGGATTCAGAGTTTGTGTTCGATAAAAATTATGAGGATGATTTCAATTCACTAAAAAGTAATCTGAAATCACCTCCCGTCATTCAACCACCAAGGTGGGATCTCTCATTTGAGCTTATGTGTGATGACTCCAACTTTGCGGTTGGGGTAGTTTTACCACAAAGGGTTGATATGGATCCTTGTGTCACTATGTATTCCTCACGTACCCATGAATCGGTCCATAAAAACTGTAAAACCACTAAAAATTACTTCTTCATATAGTGTTTTCCTTGGAAAATTTTGGTTCATATCTTTTCGGGTCAAAAATCATTGTCCTTTCTGATCATGTTACAGTTCATTTTCTCTTAAAGAAACCTAATTCTAAACCACACCTCATTCAGTGGATGCTCCTCCTCCAGGAGTTTGACCATGAGATTAGAGATAGGAGAAGAGTGGAAAATTGGGAAGCTTGCCACATTAGTAGGATTTCCCCACCATTGGACCATCATATTGACTCACCCCTCCCCATTGGAGAATTCTTCCCTCATGAGAACCTTTGTGATATTGTGGACCTTACCCCCTTGTATGCCAAAATTGCGATCTTTCTTGCAACATCTAGGGACCCCACTGATTTCAGCATTTCACAATCCCAAAGACATAACCATGATTCTCGGTGGATCATTTGGGATGAACTGTTTTTGTAGAGAGTATGTGGTGAACAAGTAGTTTGTCGGTGTGTCCCTAACCATGATTTCACCTCGGTTTTGACCTTCTTCCACACTTTGGCATATGGGGGACACTTTTTCTCTCAACATACAGCTCAAAAGTTCCTTGACATGGGACTTTATTGGCTAACAATGTACAGGGATTCCCATATATTCTTCAAGTCATGTAGGCATTGTCAATTCATAGGGAATATCTCCAAGAAGAATGAAATTCCCCAATAGCCCGTGTCATTCTGTGAAATTTTTGATGCATGGGGCATTGACCACATTGGGTGTTTTCAAATTTTATTTGGATCTTTTTACATCTTATTTTTTGTTGACTATGTATCTAAATGGGTGGACAAAAAGGCCACAAAGAATGATGGCTCTCGAGTGGTTGTTTAATTTGTGAGGTCCTAAATTAGCTGTAGTTTTGGTTTACCTAGATTCATCATTAGTGATCAGGGTTCACATTTTTGCAATCACAACATGAAATATTTCCTCATAAGTAAGGGTTTTTTTTCATAGTCTCTACAGAATATCACCCCCAATCTAATAGGAAAGGAAAAATATAAAATTGGTAAGATTAGAGAATCATGGAAAATATGGTACAACCCAACAATAATGATTGGAGTTTGTGCTTGGATGATGCACTTTGGGCATACCGTACTGCTTTTAAAACCCCAATCAGAATGTCACTATACAGAATTGTGTTCTGGAAATGATTATAACCTCCTACTATATGTATAACACCTTGCATATTGGGTTGTTAAACAATGTAATAAGAATATTTCAGAGGCAAGTGATCTTAAAAAGATGCAGATTCAACAATTGGATGAAATGTTACATGATGCATATGAGAACTCCCAGATCTAGTACGAGAAGAAAAAGACTATAAATGATAGCATGATTCATCAGTGGAAGTTCTATATTGGTAAGAAGGTTCTCATGTACAATTCCTAGATAATGCTCCACCCAGTTAAGCTTTGTTACCGATGGATCAGACCTTAAACCGTTACTGATGCTTACCCTTTGGTGCCATATTGGTTTTTCATGAGAATAGTGGATATGGGAATACTGTCAATGGCCCGAGGCTCAAACACTTCTATAAGGAGTTTCCAAATCATCTCATAGAGGAAATCCAACTGATAGATTTCACATATGACACCACTTAGTAGGATGTACCTTTTCCCTACCTTTATTTACTTTTTTATTTATTTAAAATACTTTCATTGAGGACAATGTAACTTTTAGGGGTAGGGGAGGGTGACATGTCATTGTTAGGATTAAATAGAAAAAACAAAAAATTGTGTTTTCATTTTTTATTTCTTTTTCTTTATTTTTGTTTTTTAGTTAAAAATTGATCTTAAAAAGAATATCCAAAATCATTTTTCATGCTTGAGTTGATTGTGGGGAAAATTCCGTTGTTGTTGGAAAAATATTTTTCAAATGAATGTTGATATGTAATATTTTTCTATAATTTGTATTTTCAAATGATTCATTGGTTTTTATGGATTTTTGAATCCCATGCAACCTTAGCACTGAACAATATTATAATCCCTTACCTGGGATAAATTATAAACCCTTTATTTCATAGTCTTCCTTTTAATCACTTTATTTAGATTCTCAGGTCATGTAGAGAAACTAGAACTTTCCTCTACTCTGTTTGAGGCCATAAGATTAAACAATGCTACATTCACGATTGATGCAATTGTTTATTAAAAATCAATTTAAACAATTATCCTCTATTTTTTGTCACCGTTAAATTTTATCCTATTAATCCATAGAGACCATGAAATGCATGTCGGGTTGCCACATTACAAGCTAATTTACCCCTACCTACCCATCCCTTGTGTATATTCTTGTTTTATTTTCAACAAGTGTGGGAGAGAGGGAGCTTCCATGGGAATTATAGGAAGAGAATCATTGTTATGGGTTGATATAAAGGGTGCATACATTTTCCTTTTGAAATGGGTTCATAATCCATATTACAGCATTGCATTATACATGTTTCCCTCATTATCATAAAAAAACTAAAAAATATTATTCTGTACATCTGAAAAAAAACACCGAAAAAAAGAATAAAATGGAGAAAAGGGGATTTTTACACATTATTATTCATCACTTGGTTGTGACCCACACAAATGAACAATGGGGATAGTGAGTGGGAGGTAATATTCATTGTGAGGTGTTGAGTGTGTACAATCATTGTGAAAATTTTATGAATTTTGAATTTTTTTTACATAAGAGATTAAACACTCATCTTCAGCCTCATATTTTTAAACATCAAATCCTACAAACCCATGTACCTCAGAACAACCTATTAGAAGTCCTCTTGAGAAGCACACTAGTTTTTACCAGTAGAGAACATAGAATCATCGAAATCATATGGTATTATTGCATGAACTCTAAGAAAATAGAATAAGTCCAATTTCATATATTCCTTGAGTGAAGATGGAAAATTTTTAACTGAAGTAGGTTGTCAAATGTTGCATGGGTGAACAAATGAGGTTCGAAAAATTTGAAGGTGAGGAATGAAAAATGATAGAAATTTGATTCTATAAATGAGAAATGTGGAATTTTATTTCAAAAGAATATTGTATGTTTTCAGACCTTTTATTTTGGAATGGGACATGATTAGGATATTATAAATTGCTCAGCAATGAAAATGTTTAGGTGTGGGGATGTGATCTTACCACAATTCCCTATTTTATTTCACCCTTATACACTTGTATTAAACTGGTTTTGTATTGAAAATTACTAGTACAATAATAGATTCCACTCCATGTTTAATTCAATTATTTTCTGTATAACAAAGTTAAAAATGGATATTTTACTTCTTTGGCTAATTATATTTTAGGTTGAGGTGATTTGGAGGATGCGTGATGAAGTCCAAGAAAAATGGGCCAATCAGCACATGATCCAAGCATACCAATGGACTAAAACGCCTTCTTCTACTAAACTTTGAATTTAAGTGGGATGAAACATTGTGGGAGGGTGAGAAATATAATAGTCTCCATTTCATTTGAAATAACAAGAGCCCAATTAGTTAATTAAGAGTCCATTTAGGCTAATCTATCCAAAAAACTAGATCAGCATGGGGCCACAACTTTGCCTCTGTATTTTAGGAATATCTCTTATTATTTTCCATATCTGGTCGCCAAATTTTTCATGTAGGTAGAAAATCTATCGGCCAACAACTCTTTAGTTTTTTTTTCAAGTTACCTAGGACTGTATAACCATCCAAAACCATGGACCAAGCGGATTCATGAAATCAAGTTGCCCAAAACCACTTCCCACTTTGTCTAACCACACCCCATTTTGGAGTTTGACTAGGAGGCATGGTGCTACCATTATGGAGTCCCAAAGGTGTCTTCCCATCATTATTAGAAGATATAGAGGATATAGTAAGTGATACTTCAATATATTCTTCTTATTACCCTCCCATGGGTTTCTAAACCACTTGCGATCTCTCGGAGAGGAACGTGATGTAATCCCAAGCTTCATACTTGTATTATTTTGAATGATATTTTTAATTCCATGTTGTGCATTGTTTTTATTCATTATCTATTTTTATTTAATTGATTTATATACTCGTATGTTATACTCAAACTCAAATGATCATGTTTGGGGGTACCCTTTCATGTGATGTTTCACACATCATTCATCTCTTTTTCATCCCTCATTCTATTGGGAGGTTTATGTGGTTCATATTGGCCAATTAAACTCAAATAAGCACTATAAATGCCATGTAAATTTACGTCATGGTATGAAAAAGAAATAACAAACAGACCTAGAAAACACATCAAGCTCTTCCAGTGTTTCCTTAGTGATATTCAGTTATGAAGTCGAACACAAATCACCCAATCAACGGGAGTGACTGGTGAATCATTGTGTGTTTTCGACTGAACACTAGGAGGTATCCTAGTATATACTTAGTAACATTATGGTAATTAGTGTTACAAACCAGGGATTAAAATATATAGACCCTTTCTCTTGAAGGGACGAAGGATGGGCGTCAGGATACTCCACTAGTTTGATCACGTTTAAATAATATTGTTCATTTCTACTTTGTTTTATCGCTTTAGTTTTTCTATTGTAATATTCAATCATAAAACCCCAAGATTTATTAAATCCCATTCCCCTTCTATTTTCATAATCAAAACCCTCTTTTCAATTAATTATATATGGATCTTTCAAGAGATGACCTAGGGTTGCATCTATACAATTAAAATTTTAGAAAAAACATAACTAATTTGAGGTGCTAGACAACTCAATCCTTGGTCTTAACAATTTTAGAAAATTATAACACACTAATTAATTGTAGGAAATATTATTTACATTGAAAAATATATCACCCACCATGGAAAATATATACACTATCACCATGGTTTTATCCTTCTTATGAAGTATTTCTCTGGAACATACTTTGTTCCACATGCCCATGTAGAAATAGTTCCAATGCCATCTATTTGTGAATATTGAGAATTGAATAAACACAAGTCAATATAGATCCCACTATCCTTAATAGAGATGGTCACCCTTATATATAAGTATAGTCTATTACAAGACTACCTACTTTTATATATTAGGGATTTAGGTGACATCCTAAGAAACTGTTTGGAAAGTTACACTAAATGAACAATGTGTTGGTCTAGATGCATGTTTGTTTATGTCCTAACAAATTATATGCATCCAAACACATTTCCTTATGACATAATGATTTTAAATCATAATATTACTTGTATAATATTCATTTTTCATTATAGTTGGAATATGGTTATGGGATATCACCATTATATGTATAGAATTTCGTGAAATATAATGGTAGTTTCTGTAAGGTGTAACATTTATATTAATTGCATAAATACTTTGATGTATAAAATGTGTGCATATGAATTAATCTATTCTTAAATTTGTTAATAAATGTAAACATGTAAGACTTCATTATCGATCATACTCATTAACATCAACGTTGTGATGTGGATAAGGTAATGTGTATTTAGGAATTAATCCACTCAACATTATCATGATCGATGATTACACTATCAAGATATTATTCAACATGCCACCTCGAAGATGCTCATATATTCAGACCATTCATATACATAACATTGTTATTCTTTAATTATGTAAAGGAATCTTATGAAGTATATATATACCTCTAGATTATTCTTGGAATAGTTCACATTCACTTGTTGAACTATTTCCTAATGCATTGTGACATACATTTGTTTTAATGGATTTATTGTACAAACTAAAGACATCCATAATACCAAAAATATTTAGTTGTTCCAACCCTAAATACCATACTTGGTATATTCATGACGTCCACTTTTATGATTTCTTGACAAAGAATTATATTTTCCCGACTAGGTATTAGTCTTACATTTATATTCATCACTCACTGCCTAGGATTAATGTATCACTGAGCTAGTGATTGAGTTTACCAAAAACTACATTTATTATAAAACTGGGAATACTATCTCCATATGTTCTAGGACATATGAAATTAATGTTTTTAGTTATACTCAATAATAGTTCAACAATAATATTTCACTTGGCAGTTAATGAAGTCATGCACTTATCACCACTGGCCTAGGTATCACCCTTTTGCAGCCACCAGGAGAATACAACTAACATATTGTATTATTTATATACCTACATTGTAACTGTATTTAAATACACATAAGGAAAATGAATATAGTATTAAATACCCATGTATTAAAAAGAAAACATTACATTGATGATTATTCCAGACGTAGAAGTGGAAACTTTCTTCTTTAAATCATTTTATAGATTTTAAACATCTGTTGTTTTATTTTATAATATGCAATATAAATAACCATTTTAATACCTCATTACTTGAAGGACGTCATGAATCTACCATTGGCATTACATGCCTTTCGGCCTTTTTCATAATCTTTAAATTTATTTTCCATAATAATTAATGATAAAATTTTCTTTGATATTCTTATTCAGACGGTTAACCATACCTAAATTGATAATGAAGTGGTTACTCAATACTTGTTCATTTTGTAACATAAAACAAGACTTGAGTAATAAGGTAAAAATGATATGAGAATGAGATCCATTTAAAGATCATGATGAATATTTTAATTTACACATTCCATTGTAACCATCTTCTTATTCATATCATTGCTTTTCTTTCACCTTGTAAATAACTCGAAGATGAGAATTTATGGTTATATCATCGATGTCCAGGTGTAGCAACTGTAACTGAAATCGAATGTTGATTAAATAATAACAATATAACAATCATATGCTTTATACAATAGTCTCATTCATGTAATTTCACCCACACTTCATGTGGTATTTAAATAGTGTTGGGGGCACTGGCACATTGATTTTCCTATATCACAGTACTGTGCACACACACCTGTACTATTCATGGATACTCATGTCAGTGAGGACATTTACATTTTCTATTATTATATCACAGATTTTAAACAAGTGGTTTAACATTCCATTTTAATTATAAAAAGAAATTTTAGTAGATTAGTAATTTTTATGTGCATCACCGTTTTAGACAATTTAATTAATAACTTAAATCGTTTAATATATCCCACTCTTTTATAAGATTCTAGGAACCCTGTGTGCCAGAATCAGAATACTCTATCCCCTGATTATTCTAGTGTCAAGGATCCCAGAACCACCCCTCGTAGTCTACATGTTATGGCTATGTCACTACTTGGAGGGTTCAATGTGAGATTTTTGATGGCTGACTACTTTAAATTGCAGTTCCTTGATCTATTGAGTGTAGTGCCAGATTCTAAAATCAGGAATTTATTTACTCAACCCATTCTTATAAAATTTCAACAATCTAGATATGGATATTTCTTTGCTACAATTTTAGCAAATTCAACACATCATTCTTATAAGGACTACTCTGTAATAAGAGGCACCCTCAACTATAGCATGCCTGACACCTTAAACAACTAGTTTTTTCTAAATATGATTGACAGAAGGCTGTTACGACTTAATATATCTTTGAGGGTTCTATTATGTTTAATGTGTTGAATGAAATAATTTTCTATTTTTATAAGTAGTTACTATGTGATCGCACTCAAATCTGATCATGAAAAAAATATATTTTTAATCCCTTCACATGTTCATTTAATCTTTCATGATTGTTTATTACTATAATATGTGATCAAGAAATAAACTACACATACACAAAAATAATAAACAATGAAAAAAAATTAAAATGAACAGCTTATCATTAGATGGTTCTAATGGTTGATCTGTTGAGTGAATAATAGACCAAATGAGACCCTAGGGACAATACCTTTAGTCGATAGGATTGCAACATGAATAGAAACGTCTGCTTATCCAAGGCATCCAACTCATGTATGGTTTGCTGTCTCCACATTGCGTGAAGTGATTCATACCTCGTCTCGTCATCATACAATTATACTCGCAGGAAAGTGAGGGAGTCTCATGGTATAAAATAAAACTCATTGAATGGTCGTGCATGCACTTATACATATAATGACACTTTAGACGACCCAAATATCGTCTTTTGTTTAATTCAACTAATTATTACAAATCGAAATTTAATAATTTAATAGAATAAATACATAATAAAATAAATAAGATGCACTAAACAAACATTGGTCAGTCTTAGGCTCATGATTTGTCATAAATGAATTAGACTAGCTTACAATAAATAAATTCAAGATTAAAAATTAAACATGCATTAAATAGTTTGATGGAAATATATTATAGAATAAAAATTTCACACTACTTTTAATAGAATATAAATACGTAGTTCGGTCCCGTTAAATTAAATGATTTTTTAAAATAAAAAAATAAATGTATTTATTTATTTAGATAAACTCTAAATTAGATTAATTAAGAAGCTTAATTATTATAAAAAATTATATTTAATTAATTTCATTTTTAACTACAATGAAATATATTATTTTAATTTATATTTGATTAATTAAAATTATATCTGGGCCACCAAAATGGGTGTGGCCTATGCTGGTCGGGGTGAACCAGCACAGGCCCAGTCTATGCCATGCAGACCCCGTGTAGGGGTGTTTTGGGCCAGACAGACCCACCCTAACCTATTACTGGAAGGGTAGACATGTTTCAGCCGATTTCAGGGTAGATCTAGTATGGGAATAAACAAAATGGCATTACCCTACTTGTTCAGTTTGACCCACGGCTGGATAGAAATAAGATGGCACATGCATGTCTTGGTTGTGTCGCGCTGCAGATGAAATGAAGAGTCGTGAGGCACTATATGGAGAAGCTGAGGATAGGCGGGGTTCGCTTCTAGTGGGGATGTTAGTGAAATTCCATGGCGAGAAAGAGGTTATCGGTACAAGGTCACCGGACACAGCGACAACGACAGCTACTGGGTGCGCTATTCGTAGAGTAGAGATAGCTAGTGCATGTGCCTACAGTAGACATAATATGACCATCCTATGTGGTGTCACTAGCCTTCTAGCCATCCGGGATAGAGGAAGGGGAAAGGGGAGACGCAGTAGCGTCGAGTTCATGAAATGTGCAGGGTGGCTCCGCGGGGAAACCAGGCAGTTGGGGTGCAAGGTGTTGGCTATACAAGCCGAGAAATATGAGAGGAAGAATGGGAGAGGTAGAAAAATTGGCACACATCACAAAGAATCATTCATGCATTTCACAATTTCACACAACTTCAAAAATTTTCACTATTGAAATTTCAGGCTACAATTACATCAATTTATAGACCAACAACATTAAATGCCTAGCATTTATGTTGGTACAAATAAAGACCAAAACATAAAATACCGAGAATCTATGACGGTATAAGGAAATACCAAAATATTAAATGCTGAGCATTTATGACAGTACAAAGATATACCGAATCTTTAAATGCAGAGCATTTAAATTTATTCAAAGAAAATAAATGATGGTGGACCCATGGAAGAAAAAAAATGTTCAAGTAATAAATGACACGGCAGGCAGATTTGACTCATATTTTTGGATTGCAATTCCAACACTCCCCTTCAAACAAAAACTGGCTTCATTCTGAGCATCATTCTGAGTCTTTTGAATACATCTGTTAATGCCTTTGTGAAAATATCAGCCACCAGCTCCATAGTATGACCATATTCCAATTTTATCGTTTTCTGCTTCACATGATCTCGCAAAAAAATGGAATCGGGTATCAATGTGTTTTCTTCTTCCATGATGCACCGGATTTTTGGAAAGTTCAATTGCCGACTTGTTATTCACATATATCACTGTGGATCTATCATGCGGATGCTTCAGCTCCTTTAGAAGATTTCTCAACCAGATTCCTTCACAAACAGTGGATGATGCCGCCACGTACTCTGCTTCACATGTAGACAAGGCGACCACACTTTGCTTCCTTGAATTCCACGTGAAAGCAGTCGATCCAAAAAAAATACATACCTAGTGGTGCTTTTTCTTTCATCTTGGTCACCTCCCCAGTCACTATCTGAGTATCCATGTAGATTTTCTTCTTCATTGAATGGATAAAAAGGACCAAAATCCAATATTCCTTTAACGTACCTGAGGATACGTTTTGCCGCTAACCATTGAGACTCTTTTGGTGCTTCCATGTACCTGCTTAGAAGCCCAACACTATGGAAAATATCAGGCCTTTTGACAGTGAGATACCTCAGGCTTCCAATTAGAATCTTGGAAAAATTTGAGTCAACACTTCTTCCTTCTCTATCTTTTGTCAATTTTATGCTCATTGCCATGGTTGTGTTTATAGCATTGCAATTAGCTATCTTAAATTTTTCATGAAACTCCTTTGCATACCTCTTCTGAGAAATATAGATTCCTCCATGTTGTTGCTTTACTTCTATGCCTAGAAAGAAGTACATGAGACCTTCGTCGGTCATCTCGATCTCCTTGCACATAGCCTTCTTGAAATCATCGAACATATGTCGACTATTCCCTGTAAACAACAAATCATCAACATACAAGCATGCAATGATTATATCGCCACGATGATTCTTCTTGATGTAAACTGCATGCTCATATGGACATTTTTTGAAGCTGTTCTCTTGAAGATAGATGTCAATGCGTGCATTCCAAGCACGAGGAGCCTACTTCAACCCATAAAGAGCTTTCTTCAGTTGAAACACTTTGTCTTCCTCCCCTTGCATAACAAAGCCTTCAGGCTGTTCTACATAGACCTCGTCCTCTAGAATTCCATTTAGGAATGCAGACTTCACATCCAATTGGTAGATCATCCAACTGTGATGAACAACAAGGGAGATAATCACACTCACAGTGTCCAGGTGAGCAACTGGAGTGAATACTTCTTCATAGTCCACCCCATACTTCTGTTTGTACCCCTTTGCTATGAGCCTTGCCTTGTAGTGATCGATTTCACCATCAGCATTTCACTTGATCTTGTACACCCATTTGACACTAATGGATTTCTGGATATTAGGAAGTGTGATCAGCTCCCATGTGTCATTTTTCTTTATGGAGTGAATTTATTCTCCCATATCCATTCTCCAACATTCTTCCCCTGTGGCTTCCTGAAATGTCAGAGGCTCATGATCTGCATACAGGCAAAAAGATTTACCTCTTTGGTTTGTTCATAAATGTTGCTTAAGCTTTTCATCTTTATAGGCGCCATGGGTGAGGATGAGCTCGCCAAATTTTGACTTGATGGAGTCCTTTCAGGAGTGATGGAATGTCCTCCTGGACTCCTGTGTACTGATGATGTCCCCGGGGAAGGTGTTGATGGCGTTTGCTTTTGAGGATCACGCCTTTCTTCAGGATCTTCTGATTCGACTGGAATCTGTTTGTTTGGTTCTTCATCATTCCACTTCCAAGATTCTTCCTCACTAAAGACCACATCTCTACTCACCACTAATTTATTGGTTAGTTGATTGTAGATCTTATAGGCTTTAGACTATTCACTGTAGCCGATGAAGATGCACTTTTCACCACGATCATCAAGCTTCCTTTTTTTCGCTTCTAGAACTTGAGCTTAGGAAACACACCCGAAGATTCTTAGGTGTGCTACGCTCGGTTTCTAGCCACTCCATGCCTCTTGTGGTTTCATGTTTCTGACGCTCTTCGTTGGGCATCGATTGCGAAGATAGGCAGTACATGCAACTGCTTCTGCCTAGAAGTTCTTTGGCAAGCCTTTCTCCTTCAGCATGGTCCTTGTCAAGTCGAGGATGGTGGAAATCTTCTTTTCTGCGATGCCATTCTGCTATAGCGTGTAGGCTGCAGTGTATTGCTGTTTGATTCCTTGTTCCCTACAGAAATCGTGAAATGCATTTGAGGTGTATTCTCCACCTCTGTTAGATCTGAGTACTTTGATTTTGTGGCCACTTTCAGTTTCAACATGAGCTTTAAAAGTTTTAAAGACAGTGAAAGCGGAAGATTTTTCTTTGATTCAATACACCCACAACTTTCTGCTGAAATCATCAATAAGGGTAATAAAATATCTATTACCTCCTAGTGACAGTGTTTCAAGTGGTACACAGATATCAGTGTGAACCAACTGAAGTGGTTCCGTTGCTCTTCTAGACACTCCACTTGGGAAGGAGTTCCTTTGTTGTTTTCCGAGTGTACATGCCTCACACACATGATTTGGAACTTCAATTTCTGGCATTCCGCGCACCATGCTTAATGAGTATAGAAGTTTAAGCCCACTAAAATGGAGATGCCCAAAAAGCAAATGCCATCTCCACGAATCATTCTTCATGAGCCCAAAGAGACACTCCTCGCCCTCTGTGTTGATATGCAGAGGAATCATGCGATTCTTCCCCATTTGGAATTGAGCGACAAGTCTCCTGTGAGCATCTCTTATAGAAAAAAGTGAATTTTCCAAGTGTATGACATACCCCTTCTCAAGAAGTTAGCCGAGACTGATGATATTATTTTTCATACTTGGTACGTAATATACATTAGAAATGTAATTTGACTGTCCATTCCTTAGATCGATTTTGATTTTACCTTTCCCTCTCACGGGTACCTTGGATGAGTCACCAAAACTCACGTCACCACAAACTTCTTCGGCGAGTTCCTCAAACAGTTGTTTGTTACCACTCATGTGGTTGCTTGCACCCGTGTCGAGATACCACACATCAGGGTGTTCACATGCCTTTTCTTATGCGTGGAGGAGTGTGGTACCTTCTTCTTCATGATGAGATGCTTCAGCATAGTTGGATCGTTCATCATGATCCACTTTTCTCCAACAATCAGAAGCATAATGCCAAAATTTCTTACAGTTGTGGAATTGAATGTTCTTTGCGTTTCCACGACCACGCGTGAATCGTCCTCCTCCATTTCCTCTTCCACGAAATCTGTTAGGATTTTGTTGCTTTTGTTGATGGCTTGGATAGTATCCACGCTCTCTTCATCTTCCACGATGACCGCCTTGTTGAGTGTGGCCATTCTTTTGTTCTTTTAGAGTCAACTTGGTCTCCAAGGCATGCTCTATTGTTGAACCGGTATTCTTTTGCATCTGTTGCTCATGCACTTGCAATGACCCCATCAGTTCTTCATTGGGCAGTTTCTCCAAATCCTTTGATTCTTCAATTTCCATAACCACATGCTCAAACATGGTTGTGAGAGATCGAAGTGATTTTTCAATAACTCGAAGGTCCTCCACTTTTTCACCATTCCTTTTCAAATTGTTAAAAATAACAATTAATCTTGAGAAATAATCAGAGATTCTCTCACCTTCTTTCATGTGCGCCGCTTCAAATTCCGCTCTTAATGTTTGAAGACGTACTCGCTTCACTCGATCAGCACCTTTGAAGAAGGTGGAAAGGGTATCCCAAGCTTTCTTGCTTGATGTTTCTTCGGAAATATTTTCAAACATTGATTCATCCAACCCTTTATAGAGGAGGAACAATGACTTGTTGTCTTTCTTTCTTTCATTTTTGAGGGCTTTCTTTTCTTCATTCGTGAAGGCCGCTTCTTCCGCCGTAGTGGGTACAACATACCTGTTCGGTAAAGATCTCCCATAATTCTTGTGACCCGAATAACACCTTCATTTGGATGCACTACCTTTCGTAGTTATCCTTAGACAGCTTCGGAACTTGCGGCTGGATTGTGGCCATCTTCAAAAAAATTGGAGGATCTTGGTAACATGGCATCTGATACCAGTTTTTTTGGCTACACAAGCCGAGAAATATGAGAGGAAGAATGGAATTGGTAGAGAAATTGGAACACAGCACAAAGAAGCATTCATGCTTTTCACAATTTCACACTACTTCACAATTTTTCACTATTGAAATTTCAGGCTACAATTACATCAATTTATAGACCTAAAGCATTAAATGCATAGCATTTATGTTGGTACAAAGAAAGACCAAAACATAAAATACAGAGAATCTATGACAATACAAGGAAAGACCAAAATATTAAAAGCTAAGCATTTATGACAGTACAAAGATATACAAAATCATTATATGCAGAGAATTTAAATTTATTAAAAGAAAATAAATGGAGGTGGACCCATGGAAGAAAAAAATGTGCAAGTAATAAATGATGCCGTAGGCAGCTTTGACTCATGTTTTTGGTTTGCAATTCCAACACAAGAGTGGTCGGGATGCGTAGGTGGACCACTGGGTGTCGGCGAGCACAGGTGGTCTGAGAAGGGTAGCTAACCAAGGATGGGCTTCCATCTTAGAGAACCTTGCCACTAGACACTAGTCTGGTGTGTGCAATGGAGGGAGGCGCCCGGTCTGCAGCAGGAAACACACTGATTCAAGGGGAAGTGTTGCCGGAGGTCACCCGACTGGGTGGTGTGACAGATCTAGCATGGGGTGACACTTGGTTTTCAGTTAGACAATGTAGATAAAGAGGAACACAAGGATGAGTGGCCTCTAGGTGTGGTGGAAGGGAGGAGGCAAGCGGTCTGGTCTGGTCATGGGGTGGCCACTATGAGTGCCAGCGTGCACCTGGTTCAGGTGGAGTGGCTGGATGTTGCGGCTGTTGTAGGAGGTCTCTGTGAGGGATACAACCTGGAGTGGCGGTGGCACTCGACCCCCACGCATACCCTTTTTTTAATTAATTATTTTTTATTTTGTGGCCTTCTTTTTAGGACCCCCCTATTTTTTTACTAGAGACCTACTTTATAGGTCTCCCCACCATATTGTTTTCCCTCAAGGCCTTCTTTGCATGTCCCACCTACCCCCCGTTTTTTGTTTTTCTTAATCCTATACATTCAGGTTGAGAAAAACAATAATATAATTTTTATAATAATCTTATTATAAAAAATTAATATTATTATAAAAATAAAATTATTATTTTTATTATAATAAAATCAAATAATTGTATTATTATTATAATAATACAATTATTTTTAAGAAAATAATATCAACACTAGTGGGTATTTCTACCAGACAATTTCATTAAGAAAATAATATCAACACTAATCTATTTTTTCAGTGGGTATTTCTACCAAGGAATTTTTGATCGAAATACTAAGCATCAGTGAAATTTGGTCTCGAGTCCAAATTCATAACTTCTGATGACTTTAGACTAGCCATCTGATGTCCAAATATGATTCTATCTATGGCGTTGGAACCATATCATATCCCTTCATTAAATTTAATGAAAATTAATTTATACTGGGTTTAAAGTCAAAATGTGTCGCTCTGATACCACTTGATGGAATAAAGCATGTTGTAGAAGCCCCAAACTAGTGGGGTTTTAATATTATTCCACCGACAGTTGACATGAACTTGTCGATGTCGGTGAACATCTACCCAGTCATAGTTGAGGATATCGCATGATGGGTTTTAAGAACCACAATAAATAGTAAAATACCTTTTTTAAATATAAATTCAGACACCTCATCTGCTCGTCTTTGGCGATCGCTGCTCGAAGAATCTGAATATGAATTCCTCTAGATTGTCCACAAGCGATTCAAGGAATCCGTGAGAGCACCGTTCATCATAATCCAGGTGGGAGTGTTGAATTCCCAAAATTCCCTCGATGCTCCAATGATCACCACATTTCTTTACTAGAGATGCATGAGAGATACCTCAATCCGAGCACCTTAGTTCCAGATAATCTCTCTCTTGATCCTGGGAGAGATGAGAGGAGAGATAATCCCCATTAATAGTGCTTGTAAAAAGCACATCCTCTTCTATTTATAGTGTTTCATTAAAATACCTGGTATAGCCTCGTCGTCCCCAAAAACATAACACACTATCAAATAAATTTTATGACTACTAAACTAAGTTATAAATATGATTATGCTTTTTATTATAATATATTACATATATTAAATGATAATATTTGAGTCCAAAACATTAATTTTTGTTCCCATAAATATTAATTAAACATTTAATATTTCTAATATTTGTCCATTAATAGTTTTCATGTATTTAATTAAAACTAATAAATAAATTTAATAAATAAATCTAATGCTCATTATTCTAAACTCGAATAATATGAATATTTTTTTTTCATTGGTGGTCATTCTTTCTTGGACAAATCCCAAACCACAGTGGGGGGGGGGAATCATGTCCAAATCTCATATTCAACTGAATTAGGAAGATTCTTGAATATGCTATTGTGTGAGACCCTCTAGGCCCTTATATCGATAGCAGTGAATATTATTCATTGACCAAGAGCAGTATCTAGGAAACCATCATGGCCCCTAAAGAGATAAGGATTGTCGCAACAACAAAAATCAACCAATGAACACACACTATGTAATATAATCTTTTTGTTTGTAATATCTCATAAAGAAGGACACACTCACGTGTCATCTCCCTTTTCTTGCTTTATTGTTTGTTGATTTAACTTGAAAGATTTACCATTGAATTCTATGGACATAGTCTTATAAAGGAATTTTCATCCTTATCAACATGATCATAAATATATTACTTCCATTACCCGAAAGTGACAAATCCTTTCTTGACTATTCTACCAATGCCATGCCACCAATGACACAACCAACATAAACTACCTCACCATGAATTCATTTCCATGGTTTTCATCTTTCATAAAAGTACACAATCAAATGACATACATTGTAAATGATCTCAAGTCAAGAGGCCATTACACATGATCATAGATAAGAACATTCAATGACACACAAAACATGTGGTTTTCATATTGGAGGGACAGTCCTCATGATCTCATTACTAGATATCACCAAGTGTGAACTACAAGAGAAGAAGTCTCAATGTGTATCATCCCTCAGATCCTGATATACAATCTTCTACCCTTTCACATCAATAATATATATCAAAACCATATAACGTATATTTAAGATTAATGTCATATTATATCGATGTTCTCATTATAGACAGGGAACTTCAATCACCTTTCAATATAACAATTAATCTTTGGAAATTACCATACAAATAGTGGACATAGATTATTCAACACTATAATGGCTAGAATACATAATGTATTGCTTACTGTATATACGATATAGTAATCAAAAGAATTTAATAGTTGGGTATTAGGGACCCACTATTTAAACACAATGTTCTACCCAAATACAATTTCTTAGACCCTACCATGTTTAGCTCTAATTATTTCCAAAAGTCCAAAACCCCATCTATTAAGGATATTCCAAAGGAGGTGTATTGAAGAGGTAAAATCCATTACCTTTTGGTTTTGATTTCTGTTCGTGTTCCTTTCTTTTATGATCCCATCCTCAGCTCCTATGTCAAAATGACCACAATGACTTCATTATCAGATATATACTAGATTTATATTGTCTTAATTGAATAACCATCAAAAATATCCTTAATCTCTCTCTATCTTTTATTTTAAAAATGAAATCATTCTTCGTGAGGTGTCGATTTACATCTTTCAAGGACGATGACCTTTTTTTCTTAAATATCTTCTTAAAATCATGGCATGAAACCATTTTTATGGTTTGAATAGATTAGAAAATATGTATTATATATTATGTAATGATTCTAGAACATTAGTTGGTCTATGATTCTAAATAATAGAAAAATGTATTTTATTGTGATAAAAAAACTACCGTGAAAATACAAATGATTATCACTAAATGATTTATCCAACGACTCATCCTTATAAAATGCAACCAAATGATATATATATATTTATATTTATATTTATATTTATATTTATATTTATAATTTTTTATTTTCATTAATAATATGTAAATTCAATTCTCAATAATTATATCCATTAAACTGGAACTTCAATACTCAAACACAAGTATATTTATCATGAAAACCAACGAACTAAATGCTCCCAAGCGATAAATTTGTATCCTATATCTCATCCAAAAGGCCATGAATGAACATAATAAATTTACAATAAATCAAATAAATATAGAGAAGGTTATGAATTAATTAATTAATGGATTTAATTTAATTATCTAGGTCGTTAAAGACAAGTGCATAACATGATTGGACATAAGGTGAGGGTTTCCTTATCTCAATTCCATTTCTGTGAGATTTCCATTATTCACCCCTTATTGATTGTATACGGTTTATATTTACTTAAAATTGATATATAATACCATGAATATCATTATCTGAATGGTATTAAATTATTTATTTGATAATTATTAATTATTTTATAATCTTTAGTTGATTACAAAGTGGTATGGGTTTTCTCAACTCACTTTCATTTCGTGATTTATGCTTTGATTGTGCTAATTTTTGTTTGTGGGGTATGTATACATCCTATTGATGTATCAAATCATGAATATATTTATTTTCATGGTATTTAATGTATCACTGGATGATTATATTTTTAGTTATATGATTTAATTGATTACAAATTGGTAATGGATTATACACGAACCCTTGTTGTTTCCTTCAGGATACTCATTCTCTACCTTGAATAAATTGTAATGATTCATTATTTTTTAATATTTATTTAAAATTATATTTATATGTTCCAATATCATATATCCTAATCATGTCATCTTTCATTTATGTGGTTTTACATGTTTTAATACGGTTCCTTACTCAATTCTTACCGATAAACAAGGCTGATTCAAGGGACCTTCTCGATCTTTACCTATTCTCAAGTGAACTATGTAATATATTTTGAGAAAACATTATTATTATAAAATCACATATTTTATTATAAAATACTATCTCAATTAATTTCTTGTTTTATGAAAAATACATTCCTTTTTTCATAAAAATATATTTAATATTTTCCTTAAACGACACTAAAATGTTTTATTTCTAATTTTTCTTATAAAAATATTTTACGTGATTTCACTTTAGTGGGACATCCTTTTTCCTAAAAAATAATTTAAATGTATTTAAATTTTCTTTTCTGGTATATAAAATTTTTAAATCAAAATTTCTATCAAATAAAAATGATTTTCCAAAATAACTTCTCTTTGTAAAGTAAACAGATTTTTTCACATCTCACTTTATGTGTTATGTGATATATGCCTTGTTCAGAACTTTTTCCTTGCATGTTGTGTATGTGATAAACATTGATGTATCATATAAATATTCTCTTAATTCCCATGATATTTTAAGGGATTAGTTTTTTAATGTTTCAAGTGTTATGAGAAACTTTGGAATGTATGATGAATATTTCCTCATGAATTTTCAATAGTCACATTTAACAGTATCATCATTTATGTCAACATCAATTGTTGAATATTGTACTACATTGAGGTTTATCGCAAATTATAACATCTACCAAATGTGGTTGGAGGTTTAATGATCATTTTGACAATAGATGGGAAAATTTGATACCATTGATGGTTAGAGTTAAATTATTCACATTTCATATGATAGTTTTTCAATACAAATGTTTATGTTTTCTGTCCATCTAAATTTTCATATTAAGAATTTTTTGGACTTAGTATGAGATTATTAGGGCCCAATATAGCCCCTCGATCAATCGATAGGTCCCATTAGACAAACAATATTGGGTTTTTTCCATTTCTGTTCGGTCTTGGCATGAATACATGACAGTATGGTTATGATGTATGAAATTGTGCATTACCTCATTATAAAACCTATAATTGATAGTCCACATGATTATTATACTAGTAGAAAATCCATAGTAAGTATAATTATTTAATAATTAATTCATATTCTATTCATGTTATATAATACCTGAGTTTAATGTTAGTGGCATGTGTTTTTAGTTGTTCACCATGCCTAGTGTTTATTTTTATGATAACATATGTTGTATTACATGCCCTTAATGAGTATCCAAGCTCACCCCTTTATTATGTTTCTTTTCCCAAGGTTATAAATAATAAAACATTGAATAAGATTTCAAGGATGTAGTTTATTTTATTTTATACTGTATCATTTCTTATTTTCTTTTCCCAATGTATTATGGTTATCATAAATGTAATATAGTCTTCCAAGACTAACAAACTAATTATTCCATCTGGATGAATCTTAAATTTTTTATACCAATGTAATAATTTAATTTTTCGACTCTAGTATTCTAGGGCTGGGGAGTAACATTTTGTATTTGAGAATGTTTAGAAACAAATTTGGAAACTATATTTAGAAAACATAGATGAGAGAACACAACCCTAGATAGATTGTAAGGATAAGAATATAAGAAAATAATATAATTTTCTTAAGGTATATTCTATGTATACCTTATTAGAAAAAACATCCCTCTCTAGATACTACATGTGTATGTGGTTCTCGAATAGTTGTACCGAGGAGTAACAACTCTGACATGGTGTTACAAGATTGACTCAGGGTTACCTGGTACACGAAATTAGTCTTTATTTCACACTTTTTTTGACACTCTTGGGGGATATGCTTAGGACAATTCTTATTTTTATTACAAACCATTATTCTATATTTTAATAAATAATCAAAATGAATATCCTTGGATACTTTTAGTTTGTTTTAGGTTGGAAATAAATTAGCATTATATTATATAAATCATTATATATTTTTCTCACCATTACAAATGTTATTCACATTATTCTTTCGTGTTTAAGTTAATGGTTGGAATCTAAAGAATTCATGTTAATATTTAATAGGTGGAAAAGGTGGTGATGATGATAACCCAGATGAGATATTAATAGGAGGTAACAAAATCATGATCATGCCTAATCAGTTTTCTTATAACACTATTAATAACATATACCTAAACCAACTCCTGAATCCAATAAATAAGAGATGAATGGAATTTTCTAAGAGGTTCAGTGTTGGAGACCATGTATAATAGAATTCTTTACTTTCATCATTTTTTAAATGTGGAATGAGAATCCTTGTATGTTGTCTCAATGGAATGGAGAAACTTTTTATGTGTGGGAAATAAGTACAAAAAGAAAATAATTATCAAGGAAAAATGAATTGTACAATGGAATGAAATAAAACTAATTCGAAGAATCCATTCGTGGTTATTTTCATTAAATGTAAGGGATCTAGGCATTACCTAAGTCAATTCCATATTATATAGGATATCTCCAAGACCATGGAAGGACCAATGTTGAAATAAATTAAACATTTTTATATGTATTGAGGTTGTATTGAAAATACTATTCAAAATAATGTTTAGTGATTGACTATATTTTAAATATTTCCATCATATTTATTTTAGATGTTTTATAGTATTATAAAAATGATAAACTACATGTCCGGTGACAAACCACTATATTTGGTAAGGATATGGAGTTTGAACCCACAATCTAAGGGCGACAAGGGTGTCATACCTATCAAAATATTATGTGATTTCTTCATTATCATGACATTCTATAGTTAAAACATATAATGAATAAATGTTAAGGATTTTTTGTTTAATAAAATATATAACTTTGGGATAGGAAAATGATTTTTTGTTCATGTGATTAATGTTATTTCGGAAGAGGTTGATAATTTTGGGTGTCATATAGGACAGTGGTAAATGGAATATTTTGAGGAAAGAAATATTGAATTTTATTTTGGAGTCAAATATGATTTTATTTTGGAAATATGGAAATCCAGTCTATTTATGAAAATTGGTTGAATATCTAGGAGATTATGTGATAGAAGAAAATACATAATTTGTAGAAGATATTAATTGTTATTGATGTAATTTGGAAGAATATATGAACAAATCCATCTAAATTTTGGGTCATAGTTTGTTATTTTTTATGGAATGATTGTAATTTGGAAAATTATGTATGTTGAAAATTGACTTTACCTTTGAATTTTGGGGATTAAATTCTTTTTTCATATGAAGGGGAATTATCATATCTTATCCTAACCATTTTGGATTTGTTTAATGTATGAAGATAAGGGGAGTAGATAATTATAATTTTGTGGGATCTATGATCTGTAGAAGTTTGTTGTAATAATTTAGGCTTGAAAAACGCATCTTGAACATTCAATTATAGGAATATGGAATGAAGAGAAAACTGATCGAAGCATAACCAAAGGGTGATAGTATTATTTTTACATGGAATGTAATAATGAATGATTATTTTTTTAATTTCTTATCTATATAGTAAATAAATCCCTCAATTCAAGAAAAATATATATATATAAAATGTTATATGTGAAATTTCATTTCTATGAAATCAATGTTCTTTTAAATAATCAAAATATTTATAGATTTATGTAGGTTAACTTTATAATTACCATGTTGTCTATCACTCTCGATCAGACCATGATTGTTATATTATTATTCCACGTACATAAATTCACTTAACACTAATGTTACCTAATTTCAATGCATAATTTTGTAGCAACCAATGCAATTTCTTCCCTTATATTTAATAGGATATTTTATTAATCCTATTTTCAATATGGGTTTTTGAGAAAGGGAATTTTAAAGTATGAAACTTTAACTTTTCGAGTGCAATTTCAAATTCTGTGAACAAAATTTATTGATATAGGGTTGAATGTAACACCCCAAGAATTTAAAAAAAATTTAATCTAGCATGTAAGGCACACAACACTGAGTCTCTTCAAAAAAAAATTGTTATTATAATAGTTTACATAATACGTGTTTGTGTTCATTATGATATTTAGAGTCCGTAGGATCAACTTAATTTTTTGTGAATAGTAACGTACCCTTATGAATAGTTTTTTACCCTTATGAATAGTAATATGAACCTTATGAATATTAATATCATCCATTAATGTATAAATATTGTATAGGCAGCTTATAAATGAGAGTGAATATTTTAAAAATTAATAATCTACTGTGTTTGATTTATGATTAATAAATATTTAATTATAATTTTAAATTTATAAATTGATTTAAAATAAAATTAATATTCATATAATTTTTTTAGAACTAATTTTTTGTCGAATGATATTATTATAATTTTACGAGACTTCAATTTATTTTTGATAATATTACTAAAATAGTATATATTTAAAATATGTATGTTTTATGTAAGTATTAATTTTATTTAAAAATTAAATTTCACATAATTAGAGAATTATTTTGATAAAATGGAGTTAACTTCTGAATTATACAAATCAAAAAATGGTTATGGTGAATTATTGGGATTTTTCTAAAATACGTGAATTTTTAGTGAATAATTAAATACAATAATTAACGATAAATGATAGATACATGATTTATAGAGCCATAGGTGGTGTATTACTAATGAAAGAACACTTGGTTCAAACTCACATGAACTTATTACTATTCTATGTCACAAAAATAAATCTATTTCTAGTCTTAAGAAAAAAAATAATGAATAAGTTATTTAAAAATCTCCACTCTCCTCCACTATAAAAACTTCCCTCACTCACTCTTCTCCTCAACCCTCTATTCCTTGAATATTCTCAAATTTCTACAAAAATATTCTTCATGTATCCCTACCCAGGTATAATATCTCTCTTTCTTTATGAAATGCCAAAACCCCTTCTCTTAAGGATATTCCCAAGGAGGTGTATTAAATAGTTAAAATCTACTTCCTTTTGCTTTTAATTTCATTTCAAGTTCCATTATTTTATTGTCCTCTCTTAACCTCCTATGTATAAATGATAATTATAAATAAATTATAATCCATATACTATAGTTATATCATATTAATAGAAGAACCATCGTCAACTTTATTACTCTCTCTCCCTCTCTTATTATTTTAAAAATGAAATCATTGTTTGTTTTGGTGGTGCTGATTTACAAACTTCGTGGATGATAAACTTTTGTTCTTAAATTTAATCTTCATGTCTGGTCATGAAAAAGAAAATATTGTTAAATATGATTCTAAAATATGTTATATATTTTATTTAATGATTCTAGAATCATAATTTTCACATGATACTAAATAATAGAACAAAACTAAATCATTGTGATAAAAAACTGCCTTAAAATCTAAACGATTATCACTAAATGAAATATCTAATGATTCATCCTCATAACTTGTAAAAAATGATATATATATATATATATATATATTGCCTTTTATATTTCTTTTTATTAATTAATAATATATAAATTTTATTCTTGAGAATTATATCCATTTCCCATGAACTTCTATACTCATATACAATAATACCACTCGTGAAAATCAGGGAAACAAACTCTTCCTAGTGATAAATTTGGACATTATAACTCATCCAAAAGGTTTTTAATGAACATAATAAATTTATACTAAAACAATTTAAATAATTTTATGAATTAATTAATTAATGTATTTAATTTACTTATCTAGGAGGTTATAGTCAAGTGCTGAACATGTTCGGACATATGGTAAGGATTTCCTCATCTCACATCCATTTTTGGGAGATTTCCCTAATTAGCCACATATTTCATGTATGTGGTGTATTTATATGGCCCTTTTATATATAATATCATTAATATATTTATCCTTAAGGTATTAAACTATTCATTTGAAAATTATTACTATTTTTTAAACTTTTCGATTGATTGCAAAGTGGTATGGGTTTTCTCAACTCACTTTCATTTTCGTGATATATGCCTTACTCTCAACTAATTATTGTTTTTGGTGTAATGAATATATTTATTTTCATGGTATTCAAGGTATAATTTTATTATTAATATTTTTGAGTAATATGATTTGATTGATTAGAAAGTGGTAAGGGATTCAACCTAAACTATCATTTTCCCTTTGGGTTACTTTATCTCTACCTTGAATCACATGTAATGATTATTTATTTTTGTATATTTATTTTAAATTATTCATATATGTTACAATATCATATATATAAATCATATCAACCTTCTCTGACTTGGATATACATGTTCTAAAATTGTTCCCTACTCAATTCTTCCTAATAAACAACCTTGATTAAGGGGAACTTCTCAAATTCCTAACCATTTTCAAGTGCTCTATGTATTATATTTTCAGCCACCATTGATTTAAAAATATAAAATATTTTAACATGAAAAACCATATTGATTAATTTATTATTTTATGTCAATAAACATGACATTTTCTCTTTAAAATCTCTTTAATATTTTCCTTAAACCTCACTAAAATGTTTTATTTCACACATTTCTTAAAAACTCTTCTTACATGATTTCACTTCATTGGGACATCATTTATGCTTCAAAAATAATTTCAATGAAAAAACCTTTTTTTTAATCTGGGATATAAATATTTAAAATATGATTATATGACAAATGAAAATGATTTTACAAATGAAATCTTCTTTCTAATGTTAAAAGGATTATTCCCATCTAAAATTTATTATTCTCAGATATATGCAAGGTTCACCACATATTCCGTCCATGTTTGTATGTACTGTACTTTAGTATATCATATCAATAGTTTAATTATTCTCATGATGTTCTACTATATTATGATTTGAATGTTTCATGTGCTCTGGGACACTTTATAATGTTTAAAGATGTTTCCTCTGGAATTTTCATTAGTCTCATTTAAAAGAATCTTCAAATATTTCAACATAATAAGTTTAATCTTGTAATTAATTTAATTTTATATCTAATGATATCATTTACCATAAATATTTTATGGGTTGATGATTATATTGACTTTAGATGAAATAATTTGATACCATTCATGGGTTATATTTAAAGTATTCTGATTTGGTAAGCTAGTTTTTCAATACAAATGTTTATATTGTATATATATCTCCCATTTAATATGTGGAGTTTATGGGACATTTTACAAAAAGAGAGGGGGCCTCTATATATTTTCAAATCATCATTAGGACTCATGGGAAAAAATAGTTAAGGGTTTACCCATTTAAGTATGGCCTTTCCACGAGGCCTTAAAAGTATGGTTATGATGCCCAACATTAGGAATTACCTCCTTATGATACTAGTAATTGATAGTTCATGTTATTATTTTACTAGTATAATATCCATGGTTATATTTTAGCATTGAATTATTCATTAATCTTTTATTCCTTCCATATCATGCCCAAGGTTATGTTTAGTGTCATACGTTTTTTGTTCCTCACAATGCCTAGTGTTTCTTTCTATGATAACTTCCATTGCATTACATAACCATACTAATTATCTGAGCTCAACCCATTCTTATATTAATTTCCCTGAGGTTGTGAAACAGAAATCATTGATTAGGCTTTCATGGATAAGTTTATTTAATTTTATATTGAATCATGATTTATTTTATATTCCAAATTTATTATGGGAATCATTAATGTAATTTGGTTTTCCAAGACAACTAAACTGATCAGTCCTTCGGGATACATCTTATTTATATTTGAATGTAATTAATTAATTGAAAAACTCTGGGATTCTGGAGTCAGTGCATTACAAGATGCCAAAAAACTATGTCTACACTATTCATAAATCTAGAAATATATAAATATACATTTAATGGAAAATACAATAGAATAAGAGTCAATAATTTCTTTATTATAATAATTTTATTTTATTTTTCCCAACTAAAATATTATCATAATTATCCTACTCTTATGATCAAGTGGGATCTTGTTACACTTGATCTCGATATGGCATTTATCCATAATTAATTTAAGATCATAGAGAGACATGAAATTTCCCTATGAGGGAGATTGGTTTCTTTATATTTATTTTTATTGAATCATGGTAGAATCTTAGTGGAAACATGGGAATAATAAATGTTTATTCTATAAAAACAACATGATATTTTCAAATTTTTTTAATGAACTCAAAATTTAAGTTGAATAAAACCCTAATGTTTGGGAGAATGTAGAACCCCCAGTTTAAGGTAGACTATTTCTTTATACTTCATCATTCATGTTTATAATTTCTATGACATACCTCTTGAATTGTTAGTAATGATAATAAAAAGGGAATCTAAAAGATGAATATAAGTAATAATTCCTGTTTTGAATGGTTAATAATTATGGTAATGGTTTTATAGATCACTTCCAAAGAACTGTTGAGGATATGAATGGTTTTTAGGATGATCAATTGAAAAAAATTAAATGGGTTTCATGATGTGAAATAGGATACAATATTTAATACTAAGGTAATATGAAAATTTTTTTTTTTTCTCTCGATGACTCAAGAGATGAATTTCCTTTTCACACCATGAATTAGTTTTGGTCTTGAATATTTTAAAATTCTTTTTCACCTAACATATATCATTATATAATTCATCTTAACCTCAACTCCAAGGTTTCTTATATGTGTTTTTAAGTATCTTCTATTCCATTATGTCATATTTATTGAATCACAGAGCATGAGAATTTGGAAATCAAAGGAGAATAGATGGATGATCCTGGATCTAAATATTTCAATGAGTTTTTATAGAATAAATATATATAGTAACATGGATGGTGGATTTTACCACCTTCAAATTTTATTTCATTTTAAAATATCTTGGGATTGGTAGAATTTGAATGTAGTATTTGAATTTACCAAAACTAATAAGTAATCATGGTAAAGATTATTGTTGGATTTACCACCATAAAATCTATTAAAAAGTTATGAATCACGACCCGATGTACACCCATAAAATTGGACCACTATGAAATGACTTGGTGACTGGATGACTCACTAGTCATGAATGTATGGATGTATTTTTTATGCATTTACATGGATATGTTATTATGAAATCTTGTATGGTTTATAAAAATCGGAACTATTGAATTTATTTAGGTACTTTATTCCAAAACAGAGCTTTGGTAATTTTGATTTTTCATAAATCATTCATTATGATTTATTTTCATATTGTGGGAACTATTTTATGTGATTTTGGTTTAAATAATATCTTTTTTATAATCATGTCTGAAGACCTATTTTTGTACCTTGTGGAACAAGTGAAAATCATCTTGCAGGTTTCATTTTTTTATGGTTACAAAATGATAGAGTATTCGTTTATGTTGGTTTTCAAATGTGGTTTTTTATATGATACAGTAATGTGATTGGATTATCACATCCCTTGTGGGGATTATTGTTGTCACTGTAACTATTGGTAGATATGGGGCATAGTTTTATTCACGTATTGATTTTTATGGGTTCCACCATGGTGAAAGTGTAATTTACCACTTTGGTTTCTTAGAATTTCAATTTACCAATATTAAAATGTTCCTCCATTGTTTGTATTTGAGACATTTATTTTTAGTTTATTTTATTTGAAATAAAAATTTATATAAAAACATTTGGTTTTATTTATTTATTCATTATAATTTCAAATTATTATGTATGTGTGTAAATTAGGTAAATTACTCCCCTTCTATATTTGTGCCTGAACCCTTTGAACTTATTATTAGACATTGGTTTCTGGAGAATATATCCTTTGATTTGTAGCACCATCAACATGTTCCAAACTAGTGGGTCAAACTGGGGTGTTAGATTGTGTGATAAATAATATATAAAACAAGTATAAATTTTGAAGAATATATATTAAAATATCTCATTTTTTTATAAAGATAAAGATTGGTGTTCATAAAAGTGAGTTCCCATGATTTTAAAACATAGTGGCCAATAAGTTATAAGAATCATCAAATAAACAAACAGTGTGATATTTTTGAATGAAATTCCTCAATTAATATTGTTATGATTTCAATTTGTCATTTCTAAAAAACCATTTGTCAATTTTTCAAGGCTATGGTGACATTTCAAAATTCAATAACTTGTGTTTATAAAAGAACATGATGGTGTTTGGGATGTTATATTGATCATCAGAGTAAATTAATAATATTCACACCATGTTGGGAATTTAATTATCAGAGTGTTGACTATTGAGAGGTAAGAAAAATGGGATTTTTGTATTTTTTATTATAGGAAGGATTATCATACAAGGAATGAAGACTTCTATGGGAGTGGAGTTGAGTTCATTAGTCGCATAAGTGTAGTTTCATGAAGTCATTTTATGAAGAAGTGTCATGTTATCCCATCATATAATGGTTTGGAGAGAAATAGATCAAGAATATAAATAGTATGTTTACACTATCATTATTAAAGGAATAATGGTTCAAAAGTGATTAGTAATCTTACTTTTTAACAAGTTCTATATGAATTTATATAACACATGAAGACATTGAGTGTCCCTAGACTAGTACAATATGATCTACTTACAAAAAAATAAATTAAACTATTTCATTGATACCATGCTAGAAAATCAAAAATAAATGTGCATAAATTAAACATTACTTAAACATTAAATATAAAAATAACCTCACACTCCTATAACCTAATATTTACGTGTCAATAAATAAATCTACATGAGAACATTTTTTTTCACATAATTGGAACAATATTTCAACCAAAGAACCTATACAAAATAAGTATTTCTAAAGATAGTAATTTATATATTTCTATTCAGAAAAGGAATAAAATGGGAATGCTCTTAATATTTAGTATGGTAAAAGCATATCGATATTTCCACAAGATTTAATCATATGTATTTTTATAAACATGAGAACATGAAAAATATTGGATCAAAAGAACAATGAACAATAATACTTTGCTTGAAATAAAATACAAGGGAATATTATCTTAAATGATAAAAAAACCCATTATATAAAAACATGAAATATGAGACACTAATCAAGATTGATGGATCATAAAAAAGTCATATAACATTGAAATTTAGCATAACATAAAGAATTAAAAATCATTACATTGTGAGAATACCCAATAATTCTCATTCATTATTTTGTAAACAGTGAAGCATTCTCATGAATTGTGTTCTGAAAATATATTCATATGTATATGAAAAGAACACAAATTTCACCTAGTAATCATGAAAAAATAAAATATCCACACATCATGTTTTGATAAAAAATCCCACCACTGTGGTAGGGAATATAGAAAATGAAAACCAATTATGTGGTTGAAAATAAAATATTCACACACATGAAATCGTTATATATTGAGACATAAAACATAAACCAATGTATTAGATTGATATATATGTCCCCGTATATCACATAATAGTATTTTATACATGTACTTTCCACTTCAAATAAAATATTTATAATTTTATAAATAACATGTTCCAAAAATATGGTATATCATATTTCAAAATGGTATCACATAAAATTACTTCATAAATTGGTTTTGTAAAATAATTAAATTAACCCAAAATAGGATATTATAAAATATTTTATATTTTTATTTTGAATACAATAATACATATGAAATGTATATTTTGGAGAGAAAGGTGAAAATTTATGATTAATCATGTAAAACAATTTAATAAAACATTTCAATAATTATCATAAAATACAATGTAATGGGTCAAATTGAAATGATTTTCTTGATAAGAAGAAACATTTTTTTGAAAATATATTATGAATGGAATATAAATTATAAATTCTTGGAAAAATCATAATGTTTTTCCAAAGGAAATGTAGAGTGGATTATAAAATATATGGTCCTGAATTTTTTTAAACACATTTATTTATACTCATATCATAAATGGAGTAATAATTATTCCTTTGAAGTTTTTTAAATATAAATATGAATACAAAAAAAAATATTATAAATTTATATTCAAAAGAATGAAAAAGAATTTTTTGGGAAAAATGAAGATGAACGTGGAATAAATGTAGACATTAAATTGGATGAGATGAATTATTAACAATGTAATACATTTGTGTCAAAGTAATTTATCATAGAAGATGAATTTATTTTAAAAATATATTTTCATTATATAAAAATAATTATATATATATCACAAAATATTAAATTTGATGAAACAAATAATAATAAAGGAGAATTACAACTCATTGAAAGGAGAATTGAGATAATAAATTAAGTTATGAGTACCATATTATTTATTGTTATAATTCATCATAAATGATTTTGGGGGAAATAGTTTTACATCCCTAGAAAAAAAATTAGAATAAAATATAATATAATCATATGGTCAAATAAACCAATAATACAGGACAAACATTATAAAAAATAAATAATACTGAAGTCAAGGAAATTTGTGTTACGGGAATCCATTATGGCTTTAGTTAGCATTGAATAAAATGTCCTTAAATAAATTAAAAGATAGAGATTAGTAAATTCGTTAATTTTCATGAATGGTATAGTAATATTAATCCATAGGGTAGTACATATTCCATAAAAAATAAATAAAGTTTTGAATATGGAATACATCACAAATAAATAAAATTAAGATGAGAAAAATGAATATATTTTATTCAATTGAATGAAAACAATTTAAAGGAGGGATTCATGAAAATACATGTAAATAACATGAATGAAACATTAATAATGGTATTCAAATCCGCTAGGTATGTATTTGTACAATATAATACAATAATAATTGCACAATATAAAATGTATCTCCAATGAAGTGAAATTGAGTCGAAAAACAATACCTTTTACTCATTAAATCAAGAATGGTATTGAAACTAATATATTAAAAAACATAACCATATTTAAAATATATTTTATAGCCTTATGAGGATAAATATATTTTTATTTTATTTTTTATTTCAATAACTCATCATAGAAGCATTAGTGAGGTATAATTTATTTTTATCATCTGATGATGGAAATTTCTAAAGTGTCCCATATGTTTCATACTGGTGAAGTCTGAAACCATTATTTTATACAAAGATAATTATAAACATATTATGAAAAAAATTAAATTATTTTTAAATAATTTATAATATATATTATAATTATTTTGAAACATGGGGAATGGTTATAAAGAACAGGATCCATGATGTGCATGTTTCATGTAATTTGTTGATATCAATAGATTAATTTATAATGATTGTTTTTTCAATATTTAAGAACCATATTTATTTTTTAAGTAACTTTTTAATAATATATATATTCCTTAAATATATTATCGAATAATTCCTATAATAAAGTGATGAAAATGAATACCTTCATCCAAGGAGGTGATAGTCTGCAGTTAACATAAGTTACATATCTATTTTCTAATGTATGGAAGAGAGATAAGGGAGAAAATTATTTATCATTGAAGAATTATAATTATTTAATAATTGAAATATAAATTCATTACATAAATTATTATAACCATCCATGTCAGGTGGTGGTTTAAAGGAATTACATTATTTCTGGAGGTGGCAGTTTCCACATACACGAGAACGTTTTTTCGTTCAAATGGTTTAGAGAAAGGAAAAATATTTTTTTTTTAATTTACATAATTAAATATAATTAAAATTATGATAATGATAAAATTGTTTTTTCAATGGGACAATATATTTTTATGATGTATTATATTTAATACATGAATATATATTAAAATTTCTTGATTAGGAATTTTTACCTTACTCATTGGAAAAAACTCATTTTTTCCTTATTCATTAAAATAACTCCTATGAAAAATAAAAAAATATTTTAAGGGTGGTAAATTGATCAGATAATAACCAATAGTATTTTTATAATTTTTAGATTGATATTTTTATAGGTTTGTGTCTTGCTAAAGTCATAAGGTGTAATAAGAAGTTGGGTTGTGATGTTCTCCTTTTATATGATAGAGGAGTGGTATTTTTTAATAAGAGGATAAATATTCAATTAATGTAGACATAAATGTGTAAATTAATGGGAAAATGAAATGTATTCATTTAAAAATCACTCAAAAATACTTTTACGACATATTTTTAACATATTTGTTCACTTTTACCTTCATTTTAATGTTTTAAATTTTAATTTAGTTCACTATTGTAACTCAATTTTTAATAGGGGTATATTATTTTTATAGAAACAAATATTTTGACACATATTATTTAATTTAGATATTATGATTAAAATTATTAAACACGTTTTGAACATTTATGAATCCCAAACTGATGAACATTATTTTGAAAAAATATATTTATAACAAATAAAAAAAGTTTTGAAAATATATATAATTAGTTTTAAAATTCCAAATATTGGTTTTTAAATTAGAATAATAAGTTTTGAGGCTTAGTATTACTTATTAAGTATATATCTTGTCTATAAAAGTGATTCTTAATTTTTTTAGTCACACATATATCTTCATGATGTCATTAAAGTATATATATTTTTAAAATAATAAATTTCCATTATTCACATGAAAATCATTTATTTCAAAAAAAAATCTAATATTATTTGTAATCAAAATTTGAAATAATAAATACAACAATGAAATATTTATTATTAAAATAAGTATCTTTTTATGATAATGTTATCATTTAATGAAGCAATTTTTAACATTGAAAAGAATTGGTTTGTATAGAATACTGGTACATAAAAATTCTTATGTTTTTAATATTATTTCATATTAATTACCAATTTTAAATAAGTTACCTCTAGAATTTTTTAAAAAATAGAATACTTTGTATAATACTTTTAAAGTGATTACTTTTATTTTTTATGGAAAAGGTACATAACGTATAGAAAAAAAATTCCTTAACAAGTAAACCATAATGATTTTATTCATTAATATTTATTACATGGATTAACAAGTATAGAATAAAATTCTTCAATAATGTTTCATTAAATAGAATATTTATTATTTAGGTAAATTAATTCATTAAAACTGAATGAAATTTATATACCGATGGTATAAGAAAATTATTAAATTTATTACATTATTAATTAACTTTATATATCATCACACCTTCTACTTATAAATCCACTCAATAATTCTATATAATATCTATGAATAAGCTATGTGGTTGTCACAAACCAACTTGGTTCAAGCACAAACCAATCACATGATTCGGCCCAATACTAGATCTAAGAGGCATTTTTGGTCTCCATGGTTTGGAAACTAGTACAAGGAAATTAATAGAAAAACAAGGGGAATGATTTAACCCAATAAATAAACTAAACAGTGTAAAAAAAATTGAGCGGCCCAAAATAAATACAATTACAAAACTGAAAATCATTTATAAAAAAATATAAAGTAAAAAAAATTAAAAAACCAAACCAAACCTATACATAATGACCACCGAGTCTCTATGTGACCCCAGTTTTCACTATTTTATAGAAAAACTAAATGTCGCCCACATCGATTGATACCATGCCTGAACCCACACCAAATGATAAAAAAATAAATTACATGTGTGAGTATTAAATATTTTTAGGAGTACTTGAAAAATCTATTCCAAATGAATTCCCTTTAAATAAATAAACATCTAATTCATGTTTGAAATAATGTATAAAAATGTATATTTTTCATAAATTTCCAATTTAAAAGAAAACACCGCCTAATTCCCTTATTCTCATTCAAATCCATATTTATTACCAATGATTATATATTAGAATTTTAAATTTTAATGATGGAATTTTAATTTATAAAGGGGGAAAGGAAGTGAAAAAAAAAATTGAATCATTTTTCCATGGACCTTTGAAAAACAAATCATCCCCTTTGACGAAGAATTACACTACATGAGAGATAGAAAAACAATAATCACATAATAAGGATAATGTAAAACAAATATGCACAAGAGTAAAAAACCCATAAGCAAGATCAATCATACATTACAGTCAAAAAAGTACCAAAGAACACGAGAGAACCTAAGAGATTATTGGAATAATATATAACATACAATCATCTGACTAATATCAAAGGCATGAATCAATCGATGGCATCATCTCACCCACAAGATCAGTCTCACCTTACTTGGACTAATGGAGCGGTACTATACCAAATTGAATAAATGTTCACGGTAAGGTCTACAAGCCAGAGTGAAGTTATATGTGAAATCAGTAACCATTCACCAAATATTTTTTAATATTCCTTATTAAAATTATATGACTAAAGTGAGTATGATCTATCAATGAAAAACAAGCAACAAATCACATGAACATAGACCATAGCGAATAAACACACTCAATAAGTCTCCCCCCATTAACCGAACGGAAAAATCTCATACCTTTAAACCATCTACTAAAAAGTGATTCCCTCTGTTTGGACCTCCCTCAACAGTCAATATATATAAGGAAAAAGAATTATCCATGGATATTTTTCAAGATAAAAAATAAAAAAATTAAAAAATGGGCCTCATGCACTCTTTGAGAAATAACTCATTTTGAAAATAAAACCAATACATTCTCCTCACTTTTCAAACAATTTTCAAAATCCAAAAAACTATCAATTTTAAATCCAAAATCCCTTGGATAACCCGTTCAAGAAAACCCAAACCATCAATTCAAATTCAACAAATCCATTTACTAATCCAAACCATGCTTTAAAGACTATAATACAGATTAAAATACCAACCATGAAATTTATTAAACAATTGGTGTGAATAATATAACAAAAATATACCATATACTTCAAAATAATCATGAAAATAACCTAATTTAATATCAAAAAAATATTCTAAAAAATATACAGAACTATTTAATAACCATGGATGGTGAAAAAATAATGAAACCAATGAATCTTAAATTAGAGGACAAGTGAAAAGGGAAACATACTTCAACCCACATAAGATTCAACAATGATGAACAGAGACAACATCTCAAGGGTTTCAAGAATAAATAACACCCAAGATAAATGCTACCCCAAAAAAACCCAAATTAAAATCAAAATAAGAAAGAACCCTGGATCCATAAGACCGAGTAAAAAAACATAACATAAAATGGAATAATAAGGATGATAAATAATAGAGGTGAACATTACAATAATGTTTCTCCCAAAAAACAAGTAGAAAACCTTAAATTCACACCTTGGGATAAGATAGGAATCTTGTAGAAGATATAGGCTCCATTTGCGTAGTTTGGACCAGTAGGGGATGAAAAGTAGCATTTTTTGAATTAAAATATGAAGAGGGTTGAAGTGGAATTTTACCCTTTTCCTAACCTGGATAGGTCACATGATTTTACTGTATAGTTAAACATATATTTTGGAAAATGTGTGTCCCTCACTGTCCAAAATGAACATGTTGCACAATTTTCCTACTCGGTTTCAAAAACCATGCAGCTATCGTGCAGTCTCCTTTGTCTAGGAGTAAACTAGTCATACACATCCTTGGAAGAGGTGCATAGTTTCTCTAACCAAGTTACAACCTTGAACCACCTACAATCAAGCCCCAAATATCAACTTTTAACTAAAAACTATTTGAAAATTTAAATAATAACCACAAGAAGAAAAATAAAAAAAAGGAACACCTAAAAATAAAATTACGGAAGTGACAATTGTAATGAACCATAATTTAATCCATAAAATTTATTCGTTTTTATAATTACATCATATAGTACAAAGCACATAACATCACATAGAAACCACAACAATCTTTATAAATGAATAATGAATCAAATAAAAGGATTTAATAGAAATTTGGGAACCTATACCAATTAAAAATAATATGACCCTTATGAATAGTAATTCATCCAATTGAATAGTAACATCACCTTCAAATGTAGAAATAAATTTTTGGTATCTTATTAATGAAAATATGATATATTTATATCATGAAATAAGTAAAAAAATATTTTGAAATTTTGAAATTAATTATTTGTATTTTTATAATTCATAAAAATTTATTTAACTTTTTATAATTAATAAAATAAATTAAAATAATTTTTTTTATGTTGAAATAAACTCATAAATTAATAAAATGTTCTCTTATTATTAAAATAAAATTTAATTGTAACTTAGTTAATTTTCGGAAGTGTCGTGAAATCATTTATAATTTTAAAATTGGTATTTCTTGAATAAGTAATGATTTTAATAAAAAAATTAAATTTCTAATTTTTATAAAATTATTTCCATAAAAATGAGTACATTATTTAGATCTAGACATTGAAAAATCGTTACTGTTTATTTTTGGGATTTCTCTGTAATAGTTGATTTTTTGTCAATAGTAAAATATAGTAATTTGCAGTATATATACATTATAAGTAAAATAAACTATTCATTAGTAAATTTTTTATATAATCACCATAATCTCGAACTAACATTCACTATCATGATATATTTACTGATAATTGTAAAACAATTCATATTCTTGAGACAATATAATAAACTAATGAATAAAATAATCGAAAACACACATATGTTTACCTATAAATACTGTCCCTCACCACCTCTTCTCCACACATCGTCCAAAATTTTATCATTTTCCAAATTTGACAGAAATACCTTTGAATCCACTCCCCCATGTCTTGGATCCCTTGGACTGAACAATATACCCGAATCTTTTCCCTAAAGAGTTTCTCAAAGAGGAGATATTCAAGAGGTAAATTTTTTTCTTTTCTTTTTATTTTTTTCCTTTTTCTTTTTTAATTCTCGAATCACCTCCACTATCAAAATAATCATGATAATAAAAATATATTTTACATACTATAATTATATCATTATAATGTTGGATCCATCATCAAACTTCCCTTTCTCTCTCTTTGATTCTAAATATGAAATCATCACCCGTGATGTGTCAATTTACCAACATCGTGGAAAATGTGTTTTCGATTTTCATTAACATCATAAATTCTATTCATAAAACCACAATAACAGTTGGTAAATACTATAATTTTTTAATAATCACTATTTACAATTTTTATCTTACTTATACACAAAATAAAAAATATTGGAAAAAAATAAATGTGTGAGCTTCAATGAACCGCCAAAATGTTTAAATTATTGTCACTAACATTTTATCTAATGATTCATCCTCATAAAATTTACCCCAATGATTTATATATATATATATAACCTTTTAAACATATTTATTTTAATTAATAAGTTATAATTTCTATTATATATAATTATACCGATTATATAGAAATATTTCATACTCATATTCAAGCGAACCTGTCACAAAAACCAAGAATATGAACACTCCTGAACAATGGAATTAAACTAAATAACTGAAATAAAAGTATATAAATGAATATAAAAAAATTTTAAAAAACCAAATACATATATAATAGTTTAAGTATATAGTCATTAATGATTTTTATTTGATTATAAATGATATTAATGTGAGGAGACCTTTCAGGCATAAGGTAATGGGATTCTCAAACCCAACTCCATTTCCATGGGTTTTCCCATGTTCACACTAATTTTAGTATTTATATTCATATAATTATCATTAAATATCATTTATTTATTTTATGTTTTCCTTTTCTGGTATATAAATTTTTCTTATATGAGTTTATGTCAATCAGAATGTTTTTTAAAAGAACTCTTCTTTCTAAAAACAAACCGTTTAATTATCTTGAGATTGTTTAATCATCACTCTAGATCTATGGGTCTTATAACAATTATGATATTTAATATTTTTTTTGGGAACCTAATAGTTTATTAATTATCATACGATTTGTGAAATGAATCTCATTATTTTTATGGGCTATTATTGGTCTAATATTGACTGACATTCTTTATGGGATGCATGACTAAGTAAATGTTATGATGTGACTGGTGTTCAATGAATTATATAGTTCATGAAAATATAATGATGTGAAGGGTTTTCTTGGAATTATATATCATTCCAATGCATTGGGTAATGTGATTAGTCTCATGATATAAAGTGAAATATGCATTAACATGATGCTATATTTGTTCAAAAGTGTGTGTGGTGTTGACAACTTGGACATGATGTTACATTTTTGTGAATTTTCACATTCCATTCCATTATCTAATAATTAATCTCATGAATATGATAGATAAAAATTTCTTATATTATTATGATTATGATTATTCATACCCATGTTTCATGTCTCTTATTTATCCTCTTGTTGGGATTTTAGCTAGCCCCTTCCTTTCATGTATATTTTATGGCGAATACTTTTACTGTGGAGAACATCAGGGAAAATTAGAATCCATATAAGAAGAAGTTAAATAAATTTTTATGTTTTATTTTCTAGAAGTTATCTATAATCCTATCTTTTTGAAGACACTAAACTATTGGGTATTGGATTTGTGTCTCCTTTATATTTTTTATCTTTCAAATTATGTAAAAAACATGTAACAAAAAGTAGAGTCCCTATAGTTTGTATCATAGATAAGTTTGGTTAATTTTTTAAATTAGGATTAGATAATCATAGTCGAAACCCTCAACAAAAGTATAAGTATATTTAAGCACACCAGATTCCTTCCTAAACATTAGAATCCAACAATATTTGTCTTAAGATTTAATTTCACAAATGGATAAATTATTTTGGAATTGTTGGATTATGTTTTGTTCTAAACTTTTCTATTTTATAAAATGGTGGGAATAAGGATAAACCATACCAACAACCCATTCAAGTGAAAATGAAGAAATTTTATGAATAGTATCCCCAATTCCTTGGAAGGTGGAATTAAAAATTTCATGGTGATTCTTACTAAGCTATCTTAGGCTACAAATAATAACCTGAACATTGTGGAATGTCCACCATCATCTTAGATGGATTAACTAGTTGTTGAGTCCTTTATGCGGAAATAAACACCTACATATAGTGGATCTTATGATCCACTAGTTTTGGAATGGTGGTTCAACTCAATAGAGACTAAATTTTATATCCATCACTATTTTGAGATAGCGAAGGTGACTAGGGCCTTTTATCGTCTAGATAGAGAGGCCGACCAATTGTGGGCATTGATTAAGAACACCATGATGAAGGAAAAAGTTGAGTATTTTGAGTGGGAATACTTTAAGATAATGTTTCTTACTAATTATATTTGTTGATATATTATTATCTATATGAAGATAGAATTCATAGAGGAGAAGAAAAATTATGGTGAATCTATCATGATCGATGATGAAAATGTCATAGGTCTTGCAAGATATGCTACTGGTTTTGTTATCAACAATGATAAAAAATCAATTGATTATTTAGTTTTTCAAAAACACAAATTCGAATTTATCTTTCAATTATAGACATTGGGAGTGATGAATATGATGTTTTATGTTCACTCAAAGTGGAGATATTGTTTTTAGAATAGTCTCATTGAAATAGTGATAATAAATGAAACATGTAGTTTCAAGATGGGGGATCTCATTAAAATGGTTTGTTGAAATATCAACCACTCACATGTAAAAAATATGGGAAGAAGAATCATATAGACTACATAAAAGGATAGGGAAATTGTATAATTATGGGAGAAAATCCACCAAGAACATGAATGTTAAAGAAACTTAAATATGTTTGATGATACAATATTGGAAAATAGAGCACCACCCTTGTTCCAATGCTACAACTATAGAATGCATGGGCACTATGAAACCCGGTGTATTAAACCTCAAGTCCTTGAGGGTAATGAACATCATCACAAACCAAAGACAAAGGATAGAGGGAAGGATTATGCCCTAACTACTGTTGATGTGGACTAAGAAATTGTAGTCATACTAGGTACACTTACTATTTACATAATAATGGAAAAATTCTTCTTTTATTCCAGTCCTATGAATTACTTTATATCTTGCATGTTTTATAGAGAAATATAATCAAATACTTGAATCCATGAAGTAGAGATATCCATAAAAACACCTAGTGTTGAGATTATTCCAACCCAAGTTTCATACACTTCTCTTATTGGTGAATGTAATAAGATTCTTCCTATGAATATTATGATACTTCTCTAGGTGGATTTTGATGCTATAGTGAGACTGGATTGGATCTCATTATATAGATCACATATCAAATATTTAGTATAGGAAATATATTTTCATATTATGAACCAGGAAATTTTCCCATACCAATTCAAGGAAGATCATGGATCTTCTTTATAAAATCCTTCAACATTGTGGGTGTGCATTCCCTTTAAAGAAACAGACATTTAGTAAATGGTTGAGTCAAAGGAAGGTGTCAACCTAGTGTAAATTTCCACTGTGTGGGAATATAATGATGTATTTCTCAAAGAGTTACTCAGAATACTCCTATATTTCTAGGTATTGTTCTCAAAAGATCTCATACTCAGAGCTCATACTTTCTCAAACTTCCCCTATAGGATGGCCCTAATCGAAATAGAGTAGTTAAAGAAAATGATACAAGAGCATTTGGGAAAAGGGGTGATGTTCCCTAGTGCATCACCTTTAGGTGTGACAGTTATCCTTGTAACGAAAAAGGATGTATAAATGTAGTGGTGTATCGAGTATCATGAACTCAACAATATCACCAAAAAATAATAAGTATCCTCTTCCAAGGATTGATGAATTATTTGATTAGTTAAAAGGATCCCAACAACACTCAACGGTGGATGGTTGTTTTGGATATTGTCAGATACCGGTGGATAAGGAAGATATTAAGTAGATTGCCTTCTATACCAGTTATGGGAACTTTGATTTTCTTGTGATGTTGTTCATACATACAAATTCCCCACTAATATTCATGGATTTGAAGAGTAGAGTCTTTACACTTTACCTCGACAAATTTGTGGTTGTTTTTATCAACGATATAAACATCTACTCCATGAGAAGTGAAGAACATGAATAACACGTAAGGATTGTGTCGGTGAAATTGAGGAAGGAGTAATTGTATGCCATATTCTGTAACAATGATTTCTATATAATGAAATTCAAATTCATGGAATGTGTGATCACAATTGAGGGAATTTTTTTAATCCCTTCAAAAAAGGAAATTAACGAATATCGCCGACCCTATAGTGTCGTAGAAATCCATAGTTTTTATTGGATTAATAGATTATTATCGACGTTTTGTGAGAAAATTTTCATGATTGTCTACACCTCCAACTAAGTTATTAAGGAAAGGGGTAACATATGGTTGGATGTAATAATTGGAGGAAAACATTAAGGAGTTAAAGGAGAGGTTGATCACTGAAACTGTACTCACATAATTAGAATTTTAATAAGGGTTTTGATATACAATGCAGCTTCATAGAATGGCTTGGGATGTGTAATCATGAAATATGATAATGTGATAGCATATACGTCATGATAGATAAAGATCTATGATAATAACTACATGATGCATTATCTAGAGTCACAGGCTATGATGTTTGCCTTGAAAATATAGTGGAACTACATATTTGGTGAGAAGTGTGACATATATAATGATCAAAAGAGCGTAAAGTATATATTCACTAACAATGTGCTCAACATGCGTCAATGGAGATGGTTAGTACTAATCAATGAATGTGATTGTTCTAATCACTATAATCTCAGGAGGGCAAAAAATGTATCTGATTATCTTAGTAGAAAATAAACTTATACTCTCTAAGTAATGTAGATTGAGAAAGACCCTATCTTCGTGGATATACAAAGTATGGATTTTCATATCATAATGGAAAGAAATACATCCAATGAATCCAAATTAATTTCCCCTCCATCTATCCAAGAGATGATTAAGGAGGTAGAAAGGGATGATCTAATGCTTCAAAAGTAGGTAATGGCTATAGAGCAAAGGAAGCTACAAGAGTTACATATCGATAATGATGGTTTGAATTTTTTTTCGAAGAAGGAGTTGTGTGCCTTCAATACTAGAGGTAAAGAAGGAAATATTGGAAAATCCACAAAGATAATAAATCTCTATCCATCCTGGAAGTACCAGGATGTTCATTTATCTTCAAGGAAACTTATAGTGATGTAATATGAAGAAGGATATCTCAGAGTAAATCTCATGGTGCTCAATATTTCCTAATATTAAAGCATTTCGACATAATTTCAAAGGGATGATTCAAAAATTTCCTATACACATGTGTAAATGGGAGAATGACACTATGGAAATCTTCATTAGTCTTATGAAAGACATCCTTTGGAAACAAAGTGATTTGGGTTTTGGTGGATCTAATAATCAAGAAAACCCACATTATTACTATTTAAGAAGATCACTGGCTTGAACAACATTCTAGGATACATGTAAAGGATGTTTCAAGGATAAATGGTGTTCCTATTTTGATTGTGTCATACCACAATCAAAAGTCCACACCCAAATTCTTTAGAAGTCTACAACATAATTTGTGTACTGAATTGAATTTATTAGGCCCTAACCCCCAAACTTATGGCCAATATGAAACAACTATTTAGACACTCAAAGACATGATAAGGGAATGACCCATAGAAATTAAGGTGGATAGGATCAACATCTACCATTTTTTGGAGCCTTACCACAACAACTTCCACTATAGTATTTAGATGGATGAATATGATGTTATTTAAGTAAAAAGATGTAGAAAACCAACTTGTTTTCCTGAATTTTGTGAAAGAAATATACTTAGTCGTGATATTAGGTAAGAGATAGTATAGAAGGTTCAATACATCCAACAACATATCAAAGACACCCAGATACAGAAAAATAACTATGATGAGAATCATCAAAGGGACTTGTAGTTTGACAATAGAGATAATGTCTTCCTTTGAATATCACCATACTAGAGAGTCATGTGGTTTGGAAAGAAAGGGAATCTAATAAAAAGGTACATTGGACCCCTTGATATCCTTGATCTCATAGAATCCATGTCCTATCATCCTATAATTCTATTAAATATGCCTCCACATCAGGATATGTTCAATGTATCTCTACCGAGAATGTACATACAGGGTCCCTCACATGTACTAAATATAGAAGAGGTACAACTAGAAGATGATCTCTCTAAATAGGAGCATCTAGTAAAGATTGTCGAAAAGTGAGATAAGGTTATATGCAATATGAAAACCAACCATGTATATGGGTTGTGGAAGAACTATAATTATGAATAATATACTTAGGAACCAGAGGAGGAGATGAAGGGGAATTACCCTAACGTTTTAATGTAAAATGAAATTTATGGGGAGAAATTTCAGAAGCGGGGAAGAATTTAAGGACCCAAACATTTATAAATGAAATTTCTACCTTATTATAATTATGTCATATAGTATGTATCCCATAAAATCACATAGTGACCACAATATAAAGTTTATAAATGAAGAATGTACGAAATAAGAGGATTTTCATAAATCAAGGAACCAATAGCAATGGAATATTATCATGAACCTTAGGAATAGTAATTCACCCAACCAAATTTAAACTTAATCTTTGAAATTATAAATAAAATTTGTTTAACTTTTGAATATAAATATTTTAAATTTATATCATGAAATAATTAAATAAATATTTAGAAAATTATAAAATAAGTATTTTTATTTTTAAAAGTCATAAATATTTATCAACAATTTTATTGTTTATAAAATGAATTAAAATAAAAATTAATTTCATAAAATGAACTCACAAATTAATTTTTTTGTATAATAATAAAAAGATAATTTTAGGAATCCTTAGTTAATTTTTGAAAGTGTTATAAAATCGGTTATAATTTTAAAATTGGTTTTTTTAGTAATTCATGATTTTAATTGAAAATAAAATTTTTCATATTTAGAAAATTATTTTCATAAAATTAAATTCATATTTAAATTATACTCATTTATAAATGGTTCAAGTGAATTTTCAGATTTTTATGAAATAATTTAATTTTGGTTGCATAATAAAATACCAATATTTATGGTATATATACAATATAAGATAAATACACTATTCCTTGAGTCGTTTATGATGTAATGACCATAATGTATAACTCTACTTTATTATTTTAATAAATTTAGTGATCACTCTCATACTATTCATAGTATTCAGCCTAAATAATAATCTAATGAATATAATAATAGGAAAACACAGCTCTCCCTTCCAATATATACAAACCTCACCGGCTCTTCTTTTCACACCTTCCAAGAATTAAGACATGGCCAAATTATTCACAAATAAATTCCCAAAACCCTATACTACATCTAGGATCCATTGGTCTCATCGAAATCCTAAAACCTTTCCCCTTATTAGGATCTAAAAAGGGGAAATTATAGAGATAAAATCCTCGTTATTTTCTTTTTTATTTATTTAAATTTATTTTAAATTTATTATACTCCCACTCCAGTTTTTTCTATATTCTTTAATTATATCATGTTAATGGAAGATCCATAATCAAAATCATTTCTCTCCCTTTTTATTCTAAAAATCAAATCATCACCCATGATATTTATAATGGTTATTAAATAATGTAAAATATATGTTCGGATCCTTTTTATAATATGGAAATAACGTATACAAACTATAATAAATAATGGAACAAAAGTAATTTATCATATTTGAAAAACCAAAAAAAAATTAAATGACTATTACCGACATTTTTTCTAATTATTCAGCCTCATACCATTAAAAATGATATATATTACAATTTAAACCAAATTATAATTTCTAATAGGACACAATTTTAATTTTGGATAATTATACCAATTCTATATAATCTTCAATACTCCTATTCAAGTGAACCGACCACAAAAACCTAGAAAATGAACTCTATAGGATGATGGAATTAAACTCTATAACTCATATACAAGGTTATAAACATACTTTATAAAATTATAACAAAATATTTATAGGTATATGTGGTTCTTTATATAGTAATTATTGATTATTATTTGATTATATATGATATTAATGTTGAATATATCCTTTGTTCACAAGGGTAGGGGACTCCCGATCCCAATTCCATTTCCTTGTGTTTTCCCTCTTTCACAACACATTCGTTATGTATAGTCATTTAATAAAACTAAAATATCATTTTTTTATTATATCATTTATTTTTATGGTATATAAATTTTTTCTACAGGAGTTTGTGACAATCTCAATGGTTTCCATACGAACTATTATTTCTAAAAACACAACTTTTACTTATATTGATCTTGTTTCTTATTCACTCAAGATTAATGATTATTATAAAAAGTAAGTTACTCTATAGTTCTATTTGGAACCCTAATGTTCATTACTAAATTTAATTTTTTTATAAATTTGACCTCATTATTTTCCATGGTTTATTCTATGTCCATTACTGATATAAATTCAATGTGGCATGGATGATTATTTAAATGTTATAATCTAACGGTTGCAGCCAGAATTATATAGCATGTGAAAATGTTATGATATGATAGGTGATCTATGAAATATATATATATATATATATATATATATATCTAATTAATTGAGAAATGTGATGAATATCAAGAGATAAAGTTAAATATAGATGATCATTATTGTAGATTTATTTATTTTTATATGTGGTGTGGACCACTAAGACATGAAGTTACATTTTAATGTGTTGACACATTCCATGAAATTATCTATCGATTCCACACATAATTATGATTAGGATATTTGGATTCTATTTTGATTATGATTGTTATGGTCAAACATGTTTTATGTCTCTTATTCATCCTGTTAGAAATAATCCAAAAGCTCATAATTATCTCCAAAAAAATAACAAGAACCCCCAACAAAAAATTAAATTACAAATTTCTTGGAAACACCAGAAAATAATCCAGATTCCTCAAATGGGAGGTCGTGATAAACTCCTCACCAGTACAAGCCAACTAGCACTGACTAGTAATGGAAACTAAACATAGACCCACACAATAACACTCAACACAGACCAAACTGGGAACTAACCAAATAGACTACCCCCAACACAACATGGGGGATGAAAGAAAATCCAAACCAAGAGGAAAACATGTCCACAATTCACCATCTCCACAAGATATAACCTTCCCCAGATGGGAATTAACTAAAATCAACATTAAATTACAATGGATAATTACACTATTAAAACCAATCATATATTCACATATGAAAAGGAACGACCACAATAATTACACATTTATAAGACCACCAATATTTTTAAAAAAATGGATAAATATACAAAATACAAGGAAAAATATATCAATAAAATTTAAATTTCTTAAACCCAGTGGTGGAGACAAAAGAGTATTCATAGTTCTCACACCCCCAGTGATTCCTTCTTATATGAAGAGATTCACTACATGACCTATGGATAGAGCTCTGATGTCTTGAAGAATTTTCTACCCCATAGTCTGGAGGTGATAATAATAGATCAAAACTCTTTATTTTGGTGTCACAAGCATCCACACAACACACCATGTACATCCAAAGTAACTTGACACAACACGAGACTCACTTTTTTCCAACTTAGAATTTATCCAAGAAATGTATTTAGAAGATTCACATGCTTCGTCCACTTTCACCCTAATGAGAAATAGTAGGAACATGGTACAAGAAAAAGACCTTCTATTACGTGAAAAAATTCAGAAATTATATGAAGGGAAACCATGATTACATTGAAATATAATTTCTCATAAAATATACAATATCCACTTTAACAATTAAGAAGAAAATAAAACCACACAAAACCCCACCATTATTGACCATAAATAAAGAATTACATTGAAAGGAACATTAAAATAACCCCAAAAGAACACATTGCGCAGAAAAATGGGTTGGTAAGTCTTTCAAAGGGGTAGACCTTTCTCCACACCCCTTCCTGAAAACACCCTAATAAAACAATTTTAACCATCTTAGGCATCCAAAGGTACAAAAGGTCTTCTACGCTCTCATACATGACAACTTCTTATGAAACAACTTTTCAAACTAATGAATCAAGATGATTTTTTCTTATAAAAAATCTACCAAAACATCTATATGAATTTTAATTCCTTGAACGAAACCAACAATTTGAGGTCATTTCCCATTTCCCATGCTATAATTATAAGGGCCCAACCATAAACATTATATAATCAAGATTTGTTTTTTAGAAAATTCACTTTCTTAAATTCCTAATGATCTTTCTTGTTTTAGAGTTCTAAATAATTAGGATATAATTCATAAATATCAACCCAAAATAATTCAATTTGGGTATTATAAACAATAGAATCCATTTTTCCATAATACAAATGTTTTTAACAATGTATGAAATTTTTTCACAATTTGTTTTCACAAAATTCATCTTCACTTTTTCTTTTCTCTTGCATATCCTTAAAGGATATAAAAAAATTTCAAACATTGTTATTTTTATAAAATTATTGTTAAGATACATAAAAATGAGGAAATAAACATTTAGTTATTGAATACTAACAAACATAAGAAATAATTTTCACAAATGCATACTTCCCATCCATGATGTATCTGATGAATACATTTTGAAAACAACATATTTCCATAAAACATGAAAACCCTAAATAAATCCACAAATGAAACATTGGTAATTGGTTACAATAAATTGTAATTTTCATGTCTACCATATGATTTATAACCCTCATGGCTAACTTTCAATGTAGCCCTCACACCTACCTTATGGTGTAACGATTATTATTACACTTTGAATAACCATTTAGGTTAACATAAAATATAAAAACACAAAATGAATTAGAGAAAGATATAAGTCCAACATTTCATCATAAACAATTCCCAATAACTATAAATTATTTTTAAATGATTAATACTTTCATTATAAAAACATTACTTTTGACTTTTGTAATAATTTAAATTTAAAATATTATTCATAAAGAAAATTCTTTTACCTTGGTTTCATCTTACATAAAATGAGTTCAAACCTCTGGTATAATAGTCCAGATAGTGTTATTAATATATAAAATGACTATTTTTATATCTTTAATACCTTATATGATCTTATTATAACCAATTTACACCAATTTATTAATAATATTTTTTTATTTCAATTGTTATGGGAGAATTTATTTCATGGTTTGAATGGTTGGTTCATTATGGATCTTTTTACCAAATTGAGGAAAACCCAATAAATTTAATGAAATGGTTTTAATATTTTTTAAAAATTTTAATGGGTACCAGAAAACATTTTTTATGATATTAGGATTATTATATAGATAAAACATTAATGAAAAAATCTGGTTTATTTTTGGTCGAGTCTTTCGACCATCACAAACTACATTCATTTTATTTAATGTTATATATATAAAATAAATTAAAAACTTTAAAAAAATTATAATATATATATTAAAATAATTTTTAACAAAAAATGATTTTTTGAAAATCCTAGAAGTTGATAAAGGAAAATGGAAAATCATCATCCTAAAATGTGATAGATAGACACATCACACATGACGTTTTACTTTTTAGAACAAAATTATATAGGAAGGGAAATGAAGACGGGTTGTTCCATTAAATTAATATCTTTATAGTATATAAAATAAACTAGATTTATCTTTTCACTTGTAATAACATACGTTAGGAGGAGAAAATAAAATAAAATAAAAGTAATGAAATTAAAATAAAAGAAAAAGAATGTGTTTTTACCTCTTGAATTTTTCTCCCTAAGAACCTCCTTGAGACTCTTGAGTATGTTATTTTATTTATACCCGAGGATCCATGAAGCCGATGAGATTTTTGGGAAGATTATCAGAATGAATTTTTATATGCTCCAAGGATTTGGAAGTGTGAGGATAAGGGGTGGTGTGGGGTGGTATCTATAGTAGAAGAGATGACTTTTTTTATTACTTTATCAATTTAATTATTATTCTCGATCAAGATAGTGAATACTATAGATTATTGTGAAATAATATCGTGAATAATTCACATTAGTTCAATCCAAAGGTTTTTACATTAGCCATATATCATCCATGACTCAGTAATTCTTGTACTTTTCATGTATCAAAAATTACTATATTTTACTATTCAATAGTAAATCAAGTATCTGAAAAAATAAAAAAAAAACATACCCAAACCATTTTTATATTTGTTGAACTAAGAAATAAACATAATTTATGAATTTTTTGTAAATATAATAAATTTAATTTTTAATTAAAATAATCATTTATTAAAAAAATGATTTTAAAAATACAAATATTATATGAAACTTATATAAATAAATTAAGGTCTCATAAAATGTAATCATAATACACAAAAATATTAATTTATGAAGATAAAATTTATTTTAAATAATCATATTTATTATAAAAATATTTAACAATCATTTATATTTCATGAATATACCAACATATAATTCATCATTTTAAAAACATTTATATACATATTCCCATATTTAAATATATCAAATTTTCACATATAAGATGTAGAAATTTTATTTATAATATAATAGGTAAGAATAATATTATATTAGTATATATTCATTAATTTATATTTATACCACTTACTTCATTATACATTTATAATGAATTTAATTATTTAATTTAATAAATTAAATAAATTATATTATAAAAAACTGGGTTGTTACATTACACCCATTATAGAAATTGCATCCTTGAAATTTTTATATACTTATTTAATTGAGAGGATACATTAATTGCATATAAATCTTAGATTCCCTTATTTCTTCATCAACCACATAGTTTCTCCGTATAAACTTAACCTGATGAATTACCTTATTTTATAATACATTCTATCAATAGAAATGTATTTAAATAAAATTTTAGTCATATGGAAGGTTCTATTCAAAATGAACTACTTATAGGCTCCAAACATGAGATAAATCTGGAACATTCTTTCCCAATATCAAAATAGAAAAAAAGATTGTACTTGAGATAAACATGGAAGAAATATTACTCAGTATGAAACTAATCCAACATTCTCTTGTATTTAAAAAGGTTTAATGAACCAAAAACATAGAATTACATTATTAAAAATAAAGAAACACTTTTCCAATTAGTGATTTTGAGAAAAACATGATGACATACCTCAAAAAAATAATTTCTCTTCCATTTAACTACATAACTTTTATGCTAGCTCTATATTATCCTCTTATATTTCTTGGGTAATGCTGACTTTCTCATCTACATCCTCTACTAATTCTGTTACCATGAACTTCATTTACCTCACTTCACCCTAAAATCCATGAGTTCAACACTTCATTCCATATAAGTTTTTAGAAGGATCCATTCATATATTGGAATGAAAAATTGTTATTATGTGAAAACTCAACTAGAGAAAGATGTTGATCCCAAATTCCATGCTAATTGATTAATAAAGCATGAAACATGCCATCCATTTTCTAAATTGTGTGCTTGGTGTGTCTATCAGATTGATGATTAAATGATATGATAAAATTTATTTTAGTTTCCATGACATTTTAAGAGCTTTCCAAAAGTAAGAAGTGATCCAAAAAACACGGTAAGATACAGTGGTGTGAGAAACTCTATATATCCTAAATATATTTTTTAGGTACAATCGAGAATTTTTATCTAAAGATTGACTATATAAAATAGGAAGGAAATGTGAAGATTCGGTTAGGGGTCAAAAATAACCCAAACCAATTTTTTACCTCAATAAGACACTGGTTGTCCCACAATAAAATCCTTGGATATATTTTACAATTAACACTATGACAGTAGAAAATGATGAAGCTTCCCCTTTGTTATTTCTCTGTCTACGTTAATATTTGTACAAGTAAAGAATTTCATTTTTAAATAACAAGTGTCTTTTATTATTCCATCCCACAATTAATACCCTCAAAGGTCTTTATACATATTAGTTCTTTTATAATGAACGAACAATATAAAACTATGATCTTCACATAATAATTCATTCTTCAGCTAAGAATCACAAGGCTCACAACCCTTATTCCACACTCTCAAGACACAATATTTTTCAAAATCAAATTCCGAAAACATAACATAATTAACAAATTACAACTTCTTCTATAACTAACAATATTCCAATCATTTTTTCTTAATTCTTTCTAAGTGATAAAAATATAATGACACCTTAAAGAAAATAAAGGAACTACTTGAACCAACAATATACCTAAAAAAATTCATCAAATCAAAAACCAAGGTGCCATGTTATAATTTTATCATGGTTAATGAAGCATGATGGGTTCGACTCAAGGCCTCCACCACTTTGTTTTCATTCAAAATATTTTAATTGATCATGAAATAATAATACTTTATCAATTATATTAATCTTCTCTACATAATATTCAATTACATCTGAATAAATTTATACCTAAGAAATTTTTGGTTAGTATATATTTCACATTTCGATCAATATAAATGATGTATCCAAAAATTAAATAAAAAACGACACATCATAATTCAAGATCATGTGTGGGATAATATAACTCATGAGGTTTTAGTTGACTTCATGAATAAGATATTACTTGATCATTCTATATCATAACACAATAAAGTCCCTTAAATAAAGACCACTATAGATGAAAAACTTTTCATTTCTAAAACGATTAGATAAAAATGGCGCATTCACCAATATTATTTCCAGTTACTAAAAATAAACATCACAATGTTGTTTTCAACTAAATTTAACTCCTTTTCATGTTAACATAGTATGTGGGATAGATAATTTTGTATCGTTTTTAAAAAATTGTTAGTAATTTTTAGATAATACAAAAAAAAACTATGAATCTATATATCATTTTAAGTCTTTTATAGTCATCAATATCTTTTGATTTATTGGGATTGACTATTATTCCATCCTGAATTCCAATGTTCCCATGAAATTAAATCAACTACTGCTAAAAATTACATTTAATAAATTCTTTGTATAACATCTTTTTGAAATGTTTTTGCAGAATGATCCTTAGATTTTTTTCATAATCCTCATAATTTTTTTTGAATAAAACTATATATCATAAATAACAACAAAAAACATATCCAATTAATCATGTAATATTCTATTAATAAAAAACATAAATATAGAAGGGGAATTTATCAATCCAAAGGGAATAAAAAAGAACTCATAATGCTCATATCGTGTTCAGAATGCTGTTTTTAGAATGTCTACCTGCTTAATCTTAGCTGATGGTACTTGTATCTCATGTAAATATTGGAGAAATACTAATACCCATATATTTAATCAAATAGGTCATAGTTATGAGGATAATGATACATATTATTTACAGTAATTTTTTTTAAAATCTCTATAATAAATGAAAATCTTCATGGAATCATATTTCTTTTTAATAAAAAAACAAGATCACCCCATGGTGTTTTTTCTAGGATGAATGAACACTTGATCAACCAATTACTGTAAATTTTTATTAAATTAAATATTTATTACTTTAGTTATTAAATAATGGGGATTCTAAATTGTATTATATTTAGGAACTAATTTGATAGTAAATTATGTTTCCCGGTCAGGTATAACACTACAAATCTTATTAGAAAAAAACTTACATGTATTCATTTACTACCAACACATCATTAGTCCAAATAGTTACCTTATTTTAAATAATATGTGAAAGGTCAATTTCACTTCAATATTTTAATAGTTTTTCAGCTTCTTGATACATTATATATTTTATGGTTTTATTCTTGTATACAAACTAAAAATATTTATGAAACCTGACTAACTAATCTTCATAATAAATCCTATCATGATAAATAGAAATATGATATATTCCTTGAATAATATCAAAATCTACTATGTAAAATCAATAAGTTTTTGAAGTATTTTATTTTCATTTAAAATAACCAAAATTTTCATATAGTTCCTTTTTTGTGATAATATTTTACCTAGTTTTTTATTTATAACTTCTAGTTTCATTTCATTAAGTGAAATTTATATTTTAACAAAAAAAAATATTAGAAATAAAGGAATGTGTAGAACCTGTATCAAACTAGAAATTAGAACAATCTATGTAAATAGAAAACGTACCAAATACCACTTATTTGTATATACCAACATCTACTAACATAGTCTCATAGTACTTCACTACACCTTAATTCTTTTAATATAGATATTTCTATCATTTAGATCTTTCATTAGGAAGTTATTTCCATAATTCCCCATCTCACCACATTTAAAAACCATTATAGTTTTCTTATCATAATTAAACATAAGATTATTTTTATTTAATTCTTGGGATATATTTTCCAACATTCCACATAAAAAACGATTCATAGATTTGTTAAGTCATTCCCTAGGTATATTTTTTCAACATTTTTTGAAACCATGAAACTGTACTTTATTACCTTCATATTAATTTGATTAATTTTCATCCATTGCTTTCCATTTGGACCTTTTCTACTATTTTTTGTCAAACTACATGTGATCATTAATAAAATCCATCACTACCCACTCTTTAGAATAGAAAATTTTCTAATAATATTCTAAATCATCTGTTATTAATTCCCTTGTATATCTTGGCTTCAATTCGGAGTAAATTTTTTTGATTTTACTATCAAGATCCTAGATAATATTTGGAGCGTACCCTACCAATTTAATGAATTTTTATTCCAACATGGTAACTAAATCATCCGAATTTTGTTTCAATTAAAAGAATTTATTTTCCTTACTAATTTGATCCACCTTATGAATTTTTTTTTCAAGGAACAGATTCATAATTTCACTCCTTCCCAAGGCATAATCCTCTTCACTGCCCTTAATATTTATTTTCACTGACCACTACTGGTCGTCTTTACCATCAAAATTGAAATTAGAAATACTATTCTTTTTTATTATTTAAACACCCCTATGAAATCAAATATCATTTCAGGGTCCTTAATCCAACATTTAGTCACCACTATGTTAGAAGATCTAATGAAAATAAGGGTGTGTTGCCTCAAAACATATTCCACCATCATCATGTTTCCTTATGTTACCTTTGGTTTTTCTCTAGAATAGATTTCACCAAAATTTATTCCATTCTTAAACTGATCTGTTACTTTAAAAAACTAAACAGTACTAATTCCTATCATTCCAGGTTGTAGATTAAATAAGTTATCATCCTCTAGGTGCCTTCCTACTTCAGCTTCTTTATTTATTCTATGAAAAACCATTCTGAATAGACATATCTTAGACGAGTCAATATTTAAATCATTAAATTATGTATAAATTCAAATTAAAATAATTAAAAATAATTTATGGTATTATTTTCATATCATTCAAACCCATGTAGTTATCTACACCATTCTCTGATACCAAACATAAGGCCCCCACCATAAAGATTTCAAAATCTAGTAAATTATATGAGAATTAATTTTCTTACAAAAAATAATATCTTTTTAGTTGAGATTATTTAAGAATTATACATAATTCAAACATATTAGCCCACAATAATAAAAATTGGGTTCTACTAAAAGGGTATGTATTTCTTCCATAATACAAATGTTTCTTTTAATAAAACCTTAGATATTTTTATGAAAAACATTTAGAACATTCAACTTGGGTTCTTCTTTTCCCAAACCCCTCCTAAAACCCAATGAAAAATATTTTAAGAAATGTGATGATCAAAAAATTATTAATAATATACAAAAAATTATGAAAAATAACTATTAATTCATGAATACTTATAATGATATGAATTATATATCACAAATTAGTACTTCCCACCCTCTAAGTATCATATAATAAATATTTTAAGACAATATATTTCCATAAAACATGGAAAACTTACATTAAAACATAAAGGTATCTTGGGGCATTAATTCCATAATATTTTAACCCTATAGGCTACTATATTATTTGTAATCCTTATGGATAACTTATGATATATCATTCACAACTAGCTTAGGTTTTAGTCCGCATAGTTACCTTATGGTGTTACTATCGTAGTTACACTTGGAATAAACATTATGGTCTACATAAGACATAAACATACCTGATGTAATAGAGGGAGATATAGGTCCAACCCTTAATAAAATAGAATTCCCATGAACCATAAAATAATCATAAATCATGAATGAACTAATTATTAAGATGTTTCTTTCAAAATTTTTAAAAAATAAAATTTAAATATGGATTTTTAATGAAATTTCCCTTTCCTCGGGTTAGTATTACTTACAACGTGTTAAATAAATAATTATAATGATTAATATAGTGTTATTAATAAATTGTAGATCTATTTTCACTTCTATATTACCTTATATTTTATTTTTATAACAACTTTTCACACATTTATTAATAATATTTTGTTATTTCCATTGGTCCTGGTGCATTTATATAATAGTTTCCATGGTAGATTCATTATATATCTTCATGTAAAATGAAAACAAATCCAGAAGTGGAATGAAATAGTATTAATATATCTAAAAAAATTTAATGACACCACATATCATTTTTTATATGAGGATGATTCATTAGGTAATGTATTAATGATAAAAGTGTGGTTTAGTTATGGCAGTATTTTCCCACAATAAGAAACTAGTAATTTTTAAATAATTTTATGTATATAAATTGTTTTTAGAACATTAAAAAAGTTATATAATAAATATTAAAATACTTTTAATCATAATAATTATTTTATGTTCGTACATGTATGTGGTGACGTTAAATGAAAACTCGTCATCCTTGATTGCAACAAATCGACACATCCTGGTCGATGTTTTCATTTTCAGATGAAAAGGGGGAGGAAGATAAATGAATATGGTTTATTCCATAAATAAAATAAATTACAATATATTAAATATACTAGAGTTCTTATTTAAATTGGATAAGGGGTGATGAGTAGGGGAAGTGAAATGGAAAGAATAGAAATGAAATGAAATTAAAAGAACAAGAAAGTGGTTTTTACATATTTAACTACTCTTCTTGAGAACATCCTAGAGACTCTTGGGTTTGGAAATTTATTTAGACCAAAGTATCTTGGAAGTATGGTAGAGACATGATCATAGTATTCGTTGTAATTTTTACATGCTTCAAGTATTTTAGGGTGTGAGGAGAAGAGATGGTGAGGGGTGTTATTTATAGTTGTGGGGAGGAGTGGTTTTTTATTTTATCTATTTGTTTTTAATTTTACCTCAATATTATAAATAATGTTTATTATTGGGACTAAATATAGTAAATTATTCATTTATATTCATAAAAAGGTTCTTTCATTATCTATACATGATGCATTACTCAATAATTAATGAAATTAGGGGTTACCCTAAATATGCGTATTTCACAATTCAAAAAAAATAAATTGTTTCATAAAAATACATAAAATTCTTCATTCACATTTTTTGATTTATAGGATTCAAAAATAAACAAAATATTATCAAAATAATTTTATAAATATTAGAAAATTAATTTTTAATTGAAATCATCATTTATTCAAAACAAATACATATATTATAATTATAACTATTCTTATGACACTTTGAAATATAAATTAAGTCCCTATAACATTATCTTCTAATCCAAAGGCCATAAAAATATTATTTTATGAATTAATTTTATGAAGATAATTTATTTTCAAAATACCTATAATAATTTTAAAATTTAAAATATACATTTAATTTGAAAAAAATACCAATACAATATTTATCATTTTCAAAACATTTATTTACTTATTATTAGGTATAAATATATCAAATTTTTTATTATAAGATAAATAAATATTAATTATACACTCATACGTAAGGTTACTATTCTATGAATGTATATTCATTAATTTCTATAAATAACACATATTTCATATTACATTTATAATCCATTAAACTATTTAATACCATAATGAAAACAAATTATTTTATAAGTACCCAGGTTGTTATAATAATTCCCTTAACCACTTCCATCTTTTTGAGGATGGTTGAGTCCCTCATGAACTCATTATAATAGAGGTTAAACCTAAAAAATGTGTCTCCACATCTTAAATGGAGGTTACAATGAAAAATGACACCTTCAACTATAGATTCGGATGAATCCCGTGAAAAAATTCATTGTTTCATGTAATTTTCCACAACCCAATCTAGATGGTAACAAACTAGATCAAAAAATAATAACTCTAACATAGATCCATCACCTTATTATAGAAATCACATTTCTAACTCATTCTTCACTATCACTACCTCAAAGTAATAATTTAGTATGAACGAATCCTTGAAGAATTCCCATGGAAGATCTTGATGTGGTTTAGTTTAAGAGATCAACATCCACCACTTCCAGGTCGGACCTTCATGAATGGAGGTAGTGAACATAGTCATTAGAGGCTAAAAAATTCATGGACACTATAGATAATTTTTATTGTCCACATAAACTCTTCCACTTTTAGAGGATCCACTTTAACATAAAATAAAAGATGATTAAACATTCAAAGCTCAAGAAGGATGTCTATGGGTTGATCAACTCAAGGTTCTGCTAAAATTAACCACCCATAATTTCACCCCAAATATCCATAGAATATTTGTTGGAGGCACAGACTAAGAAATAATAAAATAAAAAACTCCATCAAAACCAATTCATCAATAAGTATTCTCATACTCCCAACACCCCATAAAAACATTACAAAATCATAAGATAACTAACCACAAATCACTAGTTATTATATTTTCATCTTAAGAACACTTTGTAAACGATAAAAACTAGGGATGTTTCACACATTTCAATATTATACCATCGATCCTAATTAACATATATTTTTTATCCAATGGAAGAACCCATCCACTTATTCCATAAACCATCCACCCATTCACACCCATCCTTGCATATGAGTACTCACAAGAATACCAAATATCAATCACAAATACATTCCAAATTTTGAAGTAGAACATTCAAACCATGTTTTCACATTCTCTTTTTATTTCCCACTTCTAAATTCACAAAACATTTTTGAAATACCACCACTAGATAAAAAACCATTTCAAGACACGAAACATTAATCAATTTTATAAAATTTGTAAAATAAAGTTTCCATGAATTTCATTCTAAACCCAAATCATCCCACTTAAAAACATTTATACCTTATAATAAAATCTCATTATATATAAAATAATTTTATTAAAATTAATTTCAATAAAAAAACCCTTCTATTTAAAATAGATTTCCAAAATCCTATTAAATAATTTTTTATTTCCTATTTTTTTATAAAACCCAAAATTTTATTTTATAAATCCAATAACATTAAACCCATATTTATTTCACCAAAGGCTCATTTTATAAAATTACATTTTTCCTAAATATTTATTCAAAATAAATCTAAAAATAAATTTCCCATCTAACTAAAAGATAAACCATTTCCTCCTAATATTCACAATTTTGAAAACAAGGTCTTTGAAAAAAAAATCATAGTCAAGAGATATCCAAAACAAATATCAAGGTAAAACTATTGTTGATGAGTGACTTGGACATAAGGTTAGTGGTTATATTCCAATCACGTCACTTGTTCCGAGAGTCCTTATGAATCATGCCCTCTGCTCCACATGGATTTTTGAGCACTATGATCTCATCAAGACCACTCTACTAACACCCATTTCATATCCCAAATATCATATAACCAGTAAGAACTAGATAAACCAAATAAAACATTACATCTCATGGAAACCTGAGGTTCAGAATTGAAAGTGTTTTCCAGACTTTTCCTCAAACGTATACCCCATGTTTTGAAAGTTGAACTCCATCTACCATGACATACCAAATAATAAAGGGTGTTATGAAAGCTAGTTCCCCAAAGAAGATAGCCTCCTTTAATAAATTTTTTTTGGTGAAGTATCCTTGGTCAATCATAAACCGGTCACCCGATTCGGCATGAGACGATGACCAAGAAGTATTCCCGATTGTCCCTGAGTAGACAACACATGATGGGTCATGAATACCGAAATAAATGAAATGATTTCACCCAATTAAATAAATTGAACATTTGAAAATAAATATAGTATCCCAGAATAAATACAATTAAAAAATTTAACATCATTTAAAAAAAATGAAAAATACAAAAATCAACCAAACCAACCCAAACAGAACCGGTTGAACACAACATCTCCATCTCACATAGAGGGTCACTCTCTGATACCAAAAACAGACCATCTCCCATAGTGATCAAAACCAAGCCATTCCCAGCCCCAAAATATAGAAATAAGAAATACATATAGGCATGATCATTAAAAATTAATAGGATTTCTCAAAGAATCTATTCCTGATGCATTACCTTTTAATAAAGAAACATATATTTCACAATTGAAGTAAAAAATGAGTTTTTTTATACATTTACACTTTTAAACCAAACATGGTCCATTTCCACTTTTCTCATTCAAATCCAAATTCCTTACCAAGTAAGAGATATTATCATTTTAAAGAATAATGACGGAGTTTTCAAATTAAAAATTGTAATAGGATGTGGGAAAAATTTTCATATTTTTTAACATGAACTATTGAAAATGAAATCATCACTTTTAAAAAATATGTACACCACATGAGATAGAATCAACAATAATCACAAAAATAAGGAAGTGGAAAAAATATCATGCACAAGAGTAACCAACCAGCAAATCATCTCAGTCATCTACTATAAAAAATTAAGTGACAAAAACATGGGAGAATGTTGTTGATTAGTGAAATAATCTATAAAATACATACATCTCACTCATCATAATGGTATGCCTCACTCAAGGACATCATCTATCCCATACAATCAATATCACCAAATATGGTCTAACAAAGGGGAACTATCCCAAAGTGAAGAAATTTCTATGTTAAGGGACATTAGTAAGAGAAAATTATTGAACTAGTGAATCCACCATTCATTAAAAATATGATATATCTTCTACATTCCCTTGTCAATACTATAGTCGGGGTGATACAAAAATGTATTAAAAGAAACAAATCACATGAATGTACATCATTCATAAGAAACACACACAAGTAGTCACCCCTTAGTCACCCCAATGACCAATCATTTTCCTTTTCAACCATTTAATCTTAATAGAGTCTCTAAATATGGACCTCCCACTACATTGAACACAACCAGGGTAAGAGAATTATACCAGGATATTTTTCAAGACAACCAATTTCATAAAACTAACAAACTTTTCATGGAATCCCTTCGAGAAATTACTCATTTCAAAAAGGATTGCATCTCATTTTGATCACACATCAATCCATTTTAAAAATCCAAATGTACATATATTTTAAATGAAATCAACATTGAAACACCATTCATGAAAACCCCAAACATAATTTTAAATTTAAAACCCACATTTAAAAAGACAAATTGTGCTTCAAAAACTATAATCCACATGAAAAGGACAACCATAAAATTTATAAAATACTTAGGGTGAATATCATAAAAAAATAATACTATATAATTGATGAAAACTATGAAAAAAATCCTCATATCCTATCAAAAAATTATTATAAAAAACATACATAACTATATAATATCCAAGGATGGTACAAAAAGCATGTAACAAAGTATTATTAACTTTTAAGGATAAGTGCAATCAGATAACTACATCAACTTACTTGTTCTTTAATAAAGACAACCCAATAGAAACCTTACTGGGGTTCCATGATGCAATAACAACCCATAAAAACCTTAATGAAGCAAAAACATAATTAAAACCCAAATAAACATGAACACTGTATCCAAAAGACTGAGGAATAGGAAGAACTCAAGAGAAATTACATGACGGTGGACGATGAAGTAGAGATGAGAAAATTAACTTGATGATTTGTTCCCAGAATTTGAAGAAAAACCCAGATCCATATCCTCAAAGAAGATAGTATTTTTGGAGAAGAAGGGATATGCTCACTTTAAGATGCATTAACCAAGAGGGGGTAAAATTGATTATTGGGGGTAAAAAAATGAAGTGAGTAGAAGATGAATTTTACACTTTTATATACATTGAAAGGTCACACTATTTTCTTATAGGGTCTCTAAAAACCATGTGAATCCCTCAATATAAAATCGGAACATTTTGACCAGTATCTTAAACATTTTAAAAAAAAACATACAACAATCGTGCAGTCACCGTCATCAAGGAAGAATATTTCCCCACACTTTCCAAGGGGATATAACAAGGTTTCCTCCGACTCTGTTGTAGCCATGTTCCACATGTTTTTATGACCAAAATCAATACTTTTTCGTAAAAACCCCCTTAGAAACTAAATAATATATATGGGAACAAAAATTGGCAATGGGAAGAATGAAAATAATATCCTCATTCTGACAATGTCAGTGGTTCATTGGGTGATGTACCTAGAATGGATGCCCAAGTGGTTTCCATAAACATTAACTTCTCCCACAATATATTTTTCTCTAAACTTTTATGTAGTTTTTCTGATTTGTATTGGTCTAGAAAAAAACCCTTATAATGCACCCTTTCACACATCCACAAATAATGACCCTCATAACCTATATTCCTTCATCATGGCTCTATTAATTCCTCATTATATATATTTATATATATTGAATATGGGTTCTTTTATTTTTTTCATTATATTTAATGACAATTTTATAATTATCATATATTAATTAGAGCATGGATAATTTTTTTATTCGTATTCCATACAAAAAATTATATTTACAATAGTATTCATTTAAAAGTAAATTAATAATAAATATTTTGCGCATAAAAAATCATATGTTACCATTAGTTAAACATATAAATGAACTTACACTACATGAACCAATGTTATGCTAATGTTTTTAATGGTTTTAAATTTTTTTCACAAGCTGCTTTACACAAACAATAGCGTAATTTCCACAAATTTTGCTTCTAAAGTGTAATTCATCATTTGAATGAAAAACTATCCTCTCTAATATAAAAATTTTTATCAAATAAATGGTGATCCAACTCATCAGAAGGAACTACTAATAGAATAATTAGTACACATAGATAAAGAGTGTAATGATCTTTAAATAAGTGATTGATAGTGAATAAAGAGGTAATGTTTTACAACAACAAAAATTTAATAAGGAAATGCGATTGATTGAGAAATTAGTGAGTTCTAGATTTAATATTTTTATTATACTAGTGGGGACCATTAGTTTACTCCAAATATTTTTTAGAATTTTGATCATAGGGATTTTGGGATATTATAAAAACACTGTTATATACTACGTGGAGTATCCAAGAGTAAGTGAGACAAGTAAAAAATTATTGTATCCTTCATTTTCAGACTTATCATATCATGTCCTTATCAATGAAATAAAATGTTCATAATAATAGTAGAAAAAATCATTATTGGTGGTGTTTTAGAAGGAATTGAAATACCCTAATTCACTCCCACATTCAGGGTATTTACCTTACATGGGGCCAAAAAGAACCATTAGAAAAATTTTAGTGAATCGGGACTAAACAAGATAATATGTTTTCCCATGATATATAGTGATTATATAATCCTTTTAATAGTAACTCATCATTGTAATAATAATTGATCATTTTAATATTAATTAGACAATTATATGTATTAAAATAAAAAATAATTAATATTTAACATGAATATATATATATATATATGCTCTATAATATAATTAGAAAAATTAGTTGGTGAAAAAAACAAATGTATAAGAATTTATATTCAAATAATATATGAATTTATGTATTTAATAAATCTTTCATTTTACATTAAATTTTAAATATTAAAATTGTCTAATATAAAAATTATTTTGATTAAAAGGTTTAATACATACATTAAATATTATTTTAATATCATATAGAATAAAATTTATAAAGTTATATAGTATGTATAAAATAATAACAAAATAAAATATAACGAGTCTTTGAAATTGAAATTGTATTTGTTAATATATGATTTTATTTTTTTATAATATTTGATTTTATTTTTAATTTAAATTTATATTATTATTAATTTTTATTTTATATATTGTAAATACTTTTTTTAATAATCAATAAAATTATCATAGGTCTTATTTTTCTTATTTTTCATAAAAAAAATTGTTTTCACGTGAATAGAAAAACATTAAAAATTTTCATATACCTAAAGTTTTATGTAATCAACATGATTTAAAAATTTCTAAAAATTGAAATTAAAATATTCATGACAGAAAATATTTTAAATATATAATATTATTCATTTCAAAATAATATAATTATTTTCCAAAACCTCAAAATGATTTTTTAAAATCCTAATAAAAAGTTTATTCCAATTGAAAAATGGTCATTATTATTTTAAATGGTATAAATATTTCTCTTATTCCCCTAAGTATATGAAGTGTTTAAATAAATGAAAAAATTTATTTTTTATTATGAAAAAAAATGAATTAATGTTGATAAATATTACCAAATTCTTTGAACCAAAAAATACTAATATTTCTATCTAGTACACCACTATACATTGACTATAATTTCACCACTTCTACACTCATTCATCCACACACCAAGACATTAATTCCTTGAAAATTATCAATTTAACTCATACCCAATGGTCTTTTATACATGTCTCTAAGCCCTTGGTGTAACCAAATGCACTTTGATAATGTTCATTAACCTAACCAAAAGGAGCCGACACAAATAGAATGGTATAGGTTACCAAGATTCACTTTAAATATCGTATTTTCATTAATTTATAAAAAAAATAAATTTTAATTTACTTTTTAATATGAATATATGATTTTATTTTTATGATAATATCATCCATTTAGCCCATTATAATTGATATATCATGAATTCCCTCTTTTCATACCATTTTCGTAAGACATTTATTAGTCAAAGTTAGGGATTCAAAACACATGTGTTTTAAATTAAATTATTTTTTTACTAATTCCCTGACATTAATAATAATTAAATATAATTTTAATATAATTTTAAAATTCTAATCATTTTTGGAAACTAAAATATTTTTAGTTATCCCATTATTTTAAAACACTCTTGAAAATATCATTTTAGTATTGTATAATTATACTACGTAGTGGATCGATGATGTTTTATTTTCACTAATTCATTGTTTATGGTGATAAAAATTTATTTCATAATAAAAAAAAGTTAAAATTAAATAATTCCATTTTTATGATTTTTTTAAAAATATATACTACAAAAACCTAGAGTTGAGAGTTGTATTACATTGTTGGTTTAAAATAACAGAGTTCTTATAGGATCCAGTATCATAGTATTCTTATACGGATATTTAAATATATATATATATATATATTAAATTTGTGAACATAAGATACAATATAGACACATTTTTTTGAAGGGTATTATCCCTTTCATCATATTAAAATATTCCCCACAGTCCTCCTTTAGGACTCATCGAGAAAGGAGAAAAATACCAATGAACCCATATAATTAATAAGGTGTAACATAAAATGGAATATATCATTATATAGACACAATAAAAGTGATATGGATGTAATATGTAAATATTATGAATCCATAATCAATATAAATGAACTGTATGTTATATTAATGATAATAATTGAAAACATAGAAAAATATAATCATGGATCTAATACTAAAAGAATGCATAATTTAGAACATCAAAACACATTGTCATGGACATGTCTGATGACACGATACTAATATGGGGAGTGTTATACACAACAACCCAATCTATATTGTCTCTTAATACCTATAGATGTATCAAGGGGATATATAAATATTTTAAACATCCATGAGCTAATTAAGTCCAATTCATTCAATATAACACTCAATAAAGATCATCATACCATTTACTAAGTAACATATGGCTAAATGTAAACCAATATACATATAGGTAAATATGGGATAACATTATTCCCTATTTAATGGAATAATGTGTATATCTAAGAGAATATCCCATAATCCACATAAAAGTTTTTTGGAATCATCAAATTTTTATAAAATTATTTTATCAATGAAATATATTGGGGAGGGTACTTTCAATGTCTTGGGTTGTCAATGGAAGATAAAAATTGGGTGAAATTTTATATATTCGAAAGATTTCATGGAAATGATCAGAAAAATCCTTTAATGATGTTTATAAAAGAGGTATAAATTCTCCTAATATTATCACAGAATACTGTATTTCTATGTGAGAATCCTTATTCTATGTCATCATGCATCAGAGTGACAATTGAGTAAATATTAATCGAAGATGTTTTGGAATTATTATCCATTATTAAATCATGTTTGTGTTGGTTCCCCAGAAAAAACTCCTTATGATAATTATGTTTAATTGTTTTCATTATTTTTAATATTAACAAAATTATTTTCAAATCATGATTATTATCCACTTTGGAATAGAATATCTTAGTGTCCAAATAGTAACTCTCACAATAAAAGATCATAATAGTTCTCTATAATGACGAGTCCCCATCATTTCCTTGATAATATTTTTAATTATATGTTCAATATAAAGTTAATATTATTTTATGGGAAAAAATGATAGAGACTATCATGGTTGGAGACACATAGGATAATGAAGAACATTCTATGGGTGTAATCCCTTGGTAACATCCATTTTAGAATATTTTCAGAACATGAACTGCTAATAAGAAATCCATGTTCACTTGTATCATTAAATGTTCCTCTTAACTTATGTGTTTATCAATCCATGAATATTATGTTTACTGTTAACATATATTATTAATCTCATACATTGATATTTTTTCAAATTATATTAATATATGTGTTAGTAGAATGTTACAATACATTACGTATAAAATGAGTATTATTTAATTAATGAATAATGAGAGAAAGTATTTTTCCCCACTATTCATTAATAGATGTTGATATCTCATTCCCTTTTATCAGTATACAAGCACACAAACAAATCCTTGGACATGGTGTTCTATGGGTAAGTTCATTTGATGAATGTTAATAATGGATACCTCAAACACATTGGTTGAGGATGGTAGTTTTTTTCATCCTAAGAAAAAATAATAATAACATTATTATTATTGACACGGGGCTTCATGGGTATTAATAAAATAACAAGGGAGAATGTTAAGTTATTATTTCCTAACATTATCACTATTTAAACCAAATTATATTATTCTGAACCCTTATGATTACCATTATGTTGGTTATACACAATGAATTTGGGGAATATTTTAAAGCCATCGATAAAACCTCTACATGAATGGTCTTATGAATAAATTCTGATCATCCCCCAAAACACCGATCAATTAAAGAGAGATCCAATATAGTCTTTCATTGAAATGATTCTCATTGAAATCAAGGATAAACACTATAATAATCTTGATCTAATATGTTAGCACTCGAAGATTCCTATGGTGGTGGTCGAGTGATCAATGTAAATGTGCAGATCACCATTAAAGGGAATCTATATTTGATTCCAATTATGAAACTAAAATAAAACCTATTTGTTTTTTATTCATCATTGAATGAATCATTCATTATTGTGTAATTATGTAAATTTTTAATTTAATTATAAATCGTTATTTGGTTATCCTGCATTAGATTCCATCATTCTCATATAATTTAGTCATTTATTTAATTCTATTGGCCATTAATTTTATCATCTATGTACATCATTAATTATTCATCCATTATTAATAAAATAAGACGTAGTAATTCCCCCACCAGTTCTTATATTGAACCCAAAACCATCAAGTTGTATCAAGAGGGTCACATATGTCATTATAATTAGTTAGTGATTGTTTATTGATTTATTCATTTTTTAGTTGAAAATTCTCATTTAATCATTCAATTATGAAATCTTATCATCTTCTTATTATTTATCCCAAATATAATCATGAAATAGAAAAATTATGAATGAAGAAAATTCCCAGAACTCATCAATCAGTATTGAGGATTCTGAGCATATTTCACAAGACTAAAAGGCATATAGATCATTATAACACATTATTTACCTGTTTTCAATGAATTAGGACAATTCACAAATTAATTACAAGAATTTTAAATTATATAAAATGGTTTGTACATAATACACTACATATTGAAAAGGAGATCCTAAACAGGTTAAGCTAGACTATATGGTGTGTTACTTATGTATAAAATGTATTGGCCATTGGTCAATAAAGGGTGATGTTTTTTTCTACAAGTATTGTGGGATTGGAAAACATGTAAATAATAGACTATATGATATCTATCCCATGTAAATGTATTGCACTCCATTAATTTCTAGTTTATAACAACACACCCACTTCCTAGGAATGTGTTATAGAAAGATAAATATAATTTATTCACAACACGTAACATGATTATATAAAATATGAATTTTACCTATTTAAATAGTATATAAAATAAATTCATTATACTGTATATGACTTATTTATAAGTGTTTTGGGTGTCATTAAGATTCCCCATACACACTGCTTGATGGTCATATATATATATATATTATTTACTTATTTTCTTCATAATATTTGTAAATCTATATCATGTATATGTCATGATAAAATAATTACACTATGTTCTTTAAAAAATAACATGCTACCTAAATAATAGGTGTTCCCTATGTCATACAGTTCACACATTCACACCATGAAACTATGTGATAAGACGTGTATTCTACAAGATATGTGAGTTAAAAGTATAATAATATCATACACATTGGGTTGTTCAGATGGGTAGTCACGTTTTTTCCATTCGATTATATACATTCTACAAAGTCAATATTATATATATTTATTAAATTTGTATAAAAATGCAATGGATGGTAATATCATGAAGTTTTATATGATAACTATGACAAAATAATTGAATAAATAAATAATACAGTTAAATTATTTTAGAATGATTTATCCTAATTATAAATTATTTAGTTTGATATTTCTCATAAAGAATTCATAACTTGTATCAAGTATTTGTGTGGTCATTATCCTTGAAAAGTACTTTGTATGTGACTGGTTTCATTTTAATTTATTGTTAAATTAATTTTATGGAGTTTGTGTCTTCCATCCACACATTGTGTAATGATTTTTGTGCCCACTTTTTTCATAAATATAATCATCATATAAAATTACTTTGGTTTCCCTCATCTATATTTGAAGAAAAGATTATGAACTGGATGGATCTGATAGGAAAGAGATAGTGGTTTTTATATGGATATTAGGAGAAACAAGTCAATGTGTTACATGGTTGGACAACTGGAATGCTAATACATAATCTAAGACATAGTTCAAGGTGTTTTATCCTAGTTTTAAAGATAGTTTATCACCATATAGATAAACTAGCTATTAATAAATGGTTATGAGCACACCACTCTTATTATTTTGTTCTTATCTCTTTTCATGAAAAAAATTTCAAAATGGGTGTCTTTTCATGATCACAAGAATTAATGAATTAAAAATAATTCAATATAGAACAATGAACAAATTTTATTATGTGTAAGCACAATCTATGACATGGTTGATCACTAAAGTAAATCTATACAATGTTAATTGAATTTATAGTAATTTCTAATTGGTATTTTTATTGATAATGTTTAAAATACCAAAATTATTATTATTATTTCATATTGAAACTTGGGTAAGAATCCAAAGATAGTTATAATTTAAAGACCATCCTTTGATCGGGTTATTTCATATATATGAAAATTTTTATCTTGAGAATTGTTTCTAGTTATCCTTATTTAAATTATGGGTTTATATTGTAACATCCTAGGAAAAAATAGAAATAATACATTTTTATTTTAATTAATATTTTTCTAATTAAATATTAATTTTACTTTAAAGGGGTTTCTATGATCGATGGCATACCAAATATGTAACAATATGATTCTTTGAAATCTTACGTTGCACAATAATAATATAATATCATTATTTTAAATGGCAGTTAACATTGAGCTGTTGAAATGGAAGAAATGAACAGAACTAACTAAAATATGATTATACATGTTTGTTAAATGTTTTTACATTTATCTAATAAATGTTAGAGGCCTAAAATGTGAATGAATTTAATTTTAACCATAATTTACATTAAAAGGTTGATTTACTGCCTTTTGATAGAGAACCCTCATTAAATATAGTTTTTGTCACTTTTATATGTTTTATTTGACCAAATAAAATTCTTCTTTAGAATTGGGACATCAAAAATCACTTTGGGAAAAAATTTGGTATTTTTCTGAAAAAATTAAATTTTTAATGAATAGTGGAAAATACTATATTTTAATTAAAAACTACCTTTTAATCTTATTTATTTATATGTTTATATTATCTTTAAAATTGGGATTAAAGTGTAATTAGATTATATTTTTACCATTTAATCCAATTTTGGTCATTGGAATCAATGAGGGTTCCCACTGGTGTTGCATCATGTGGTCAGTGATCTTTTGTTGATGTGATGAAGGATTCAGATCACAAAAGGAATAAGGATCACTATCATAGGAGGATCCTTCGAAAGGGCTAATTGGCTCATGTTGAGGAGAACCCTGGTATGATTGCTGATATATTGGCATTGGGTGAGAACTCACTAATTGCTCGTATTGTCCTCCCAAAAGGTGTGCTTCCCTGGAAATGTGAATATTTATTCCATAGAATTTCCATGTTGTGGGGGTCTACTAGTTGGAAATGTGTCTCCCTTGGGAGAGTATTCTTTCACTGCTTATTTCCATCAGCTAAATTGAAGATAAAGTCTTGGGGTTTTGGTTCCATGTTTCTAAATCTGGTGTGGGTTCATCTGCATGAATGGTCTCTAGACTTCAATGTCTCTAATGCAAAAAATGTCTTCGCTAAGGTATGGGTGCGCGTTCATGGGATGAATTGGGTTCTTTGGCATCCAGAGATACTGAATGATATTGGAATAGAAATTGGAACACCCATACGTCTTGATTAGGAAACAACAGATGTCATGTATGGTCACTTTGCAAGAATGCTGGTGGAAGTTGATCTCAGCTCCACTCTCATTGACACGGTAACACTTTCAATTCCCTCTGATCAAATTTTGATTGATGTTTAATATGAAAACAAACCTCTCTTATACTTTAAATTCATGGTTGTGGGGCACTCTTTGGAGTTGTGTCATAAAAACATCACTTGTAATGAGTGTGGGATGCAAGGAAACCCCTCCAATCTTTGTCGACGTAAGCATAACTTGAAGGATTCACCCTCACCAAAACTTGTCATCAAAGACAATGACCCTCCTATGAAGTCAACCCCGCCTGAGGTTCTTACTCCTAGGAATGGAAAAGTCTTGATTATTGATGTTACTCCGATAAGATCTCATATTGTCCATTCCAAAGCTCAAGAGGTTATTACCTCTGAGAATCCGAGTCATATGCCTCCTTTGATAGAGAATGACACTACACAACTGAATGTTCAAAAGCAACATGTTTCTTATGCTGAACAGAGGAACATCTGTGATTGGGGAATGGAAAGGGCCGATTCCCACACTCCAGTAAATGGGGAGCCCATCCCTGCCAAGTGGGGGGGAACTCATGATGAGGGTAAGGAAAGTGATCAGGATACGAATAGAGTCTCATACAGTGACATTGTTCGAGGCAAAAAGAAAAGAATCTCTGACAGTGAGGGTGTCATGACAGCCCTAGTTTTAAGGAAACCAATGAAAGATTACTCTGCAGTTCTGAGGACATTGACCACGTGGTCAAGTTCCAATAAGTATAAGGAGAAGTTATCCATGGATCAAATGGATAAAAAGAAGGAATATATCATGATGCTCCAACAATATGATCCACAATCAGAATGGGAATTGGCTGATGCTGCTGATCTGACCAGGTATGAATGTGGTGATTATGACTATTCTAACATGTAATCTCGCTCTCGCTCTCTCTTTTCTGTCTCTTCACTTTTCTTTTATTAATAAATTTGGGGGTCCAAGCATGCTTGGATCTGACTTTTTGGGTTAAAGGTAAAAATGACATAAACCAATATCTTTTAGTAAATTAATTTTTACATTGTGTTATCTAAGTTATCATTTTGACTATAAATATTACATGGAAATATAAAAATATTTCCAACATCATTGTATTTTTTTATAATTTTTAGACATTAAATAGATTAAATTATTTATGACACAATAATGATGAATTGTTTACCTCATTAATAAATGATTTAGATAAATAATAATATAAAGATTAAAAAAAGTATACAAAACATGTACAATTATTATTGGATAATTTTATTCCTACCATGAGTCATCTTATCTTCGACTTTAATGATTTTTTGACCTTTTGAAACTGAATATAAGTTTATTATAAAAAACAATTTTCACACTTTCCTAAAAATCCCCTTCCGCTTATAAAAATCCCTCACATCTAACCCATTACTCACACCTCTCAAGCCCCTTTTAGCATCCAACCTCTACCCAAATAATCTCTCAAGATCCCTCTATTCCTCCTAGAAGGCTTACCTTAAGTATAAATAACTTCAATAAACCCTTTTTGTTAAAAACGAAGGGGGTTACCCGATATAAAGGTAACGTACTCTCTTAAGTTCTTTCGTATTATTTTACTTCTCCAACCCCCTAAACATATTTTATTCCTTTCTTTTATAACAACAACAGTATACATAATATACTACGTTGTTGTTATGAGAAGTATTCAAATTGTCAACAAACTAACGCCTCACGAAATGATGATTGTTCAATATTCTCTTAACACCTATTATGGTAGCCATTATGATGTTACTATATTTAAATATGATATATATTATGTTAATGTTTTATTTATTTTTATTTATTTTTCATTTATATTGTACCATTATGGTTTCCATTATGGGTATACATGATAATTTTATTTGAGGGTATGCGGACTACCGCCCCCTCAAAGTGATATAAGTCATTCATTCCATATGTGGAACGTATAAAAGATGGAGTTAATGAGATTATATATATGAAATTATACTGGAATTATAATATACCTATGTATCATTATGTTTTCATTCCATTAAATATGAAATAGAAATAAAAGTAGTGTTAATGCGTACGTACGGATTACCATCTCCATGAACGGTGTATTTCATTTGTTAACTCCAAATATTATGTACTGTTATAAATACATGTATATAATGGATATATATTATATATATGATATCTAAATCGTGATTTTCATTTTGGATCTAATGAACTTTTTCCCACATGAACAAATTGTAATTATAAAAAGTCCATTTATGACTGAAGTACCAAATATCGACAAAACGACCATTATTAACTAAAATGATTACATAATGTTTATAACATGGTAATAAGTGATTAAAAAGGAATTATAAACATGAAAAATGTTCTTAAGCAAGTTGAAATTAACTTTTTTTTATTATTCAGGAGATTAAATAAGGAACGAGTCTAGTCGAACATGAGGTAAGGGACTTCATCTCAATCTCCTTTCATTGAAGAATATTTTGTTTTAATACATGACTTTATTTTATACCCTGTATAAACACCTTTGACATTTCATTTCATTCAAAGGTAATATTTTTCTACTCTGTGTTTTACTAAATGAAAAAAAAAGAATGATTCTTTTTAACGTAAGCAGCGACAATGCCCTTCTCCTCCGTTGCAAATATTATTTGATCTATAGCTTCATTAACAATCCGTAAAGTTTTTAAAAGGAAAATAAATACCATATACTCTATTATGTATTTTGTAACTGAAAATGGTTTTGATAATTGATTTGTTATATCAATATATTTAAATGATATATTTTGATTGAATTGTGGAAATGTTATCTTTCCTTTGTTTTTGTTATATGTGTTATGAATATGTTATGGTTCCTGGGAATTGTTACGTATATGGGTGGTTCCATGATAAACCTAGAGTGGGTGAGCCCGAGATAGTTATCCAATTCATTGGGTAACATGACAATGTTAAATGTGAATGTTTCTCCAAAGAGATTTAGGGAATATATAGTGATGGGTATTCTAAATGTAACTCCCTATGTAGCTGTGAAAGCTATAACATAATTATGTTATGGATGCCAAAATTTACCTTTATAATTTGTGTTTACTATATAAATCGTATGATTTCATGAGGTATGTTAAAGTTCTTATGTTATGTATGAAATGATAAAATAATGTTTTATTTCATTGTTTTATAACCCTTACTGAGCTTTTTATGTTGATCCCAAGTTTTGAAATGTTTTTCATAGGACATAAAGATGAATAGAGTCAAGGATGCAATCAAGGAAAATTCATGATGACTAAAACGTGGAACTAGACATGAATCTTTTTCAACAATTTTTATTTGGTGAAAAAATGGGAACTGAGTAGAAGTGTCTTCTTTGTATATTTTGAGACATAATGTAATAGTTATGACCAAATTCTAGAGAACTCTATACCTAAAAATATCCTTAATGGTAATTATTCGTTTAATTCAAGATTATGTAATGTTTTTAGGCCAAGTACTTATAGTTTTTATTAGAGTTCAGTTTAAATAACATTAGGAATTATGGTATTGTTAATTTAATATCCATAAATTAATTTAAGTTAATATTGAAATGATAGAATTTACAGATTACCATGTTGCTTCACCTAAGATATCTCTGTGTTCAGAATGGTTTTCCATAGAGAAAGCAGGGAAACTAAGTTGGGACAAAATCAGGAAGAAGAAAACCTTCCAAATCACCAACCTGAGATGGTCGAAATCGGAACTGAATAGTTTGTTGCAGTGATGCCACATTTGACTTTGGCTAGAAATTTTTGTGGTATCAATGATTGAGATCAACCAGATTAACCACAGAGGAACTTTTCTGTAGTGGATAATTTCATGAGGCAACATCCCCTATCATTCAGAGGATCATCTGACCATGTCCAAGCAGAAGGGTGGATTAAAGCACTATAGAATATTTTCGATGTTATGGGGTGTTCAAAACATTAAAATGTTTGTCTCACTATTAATTGTTTTAAATGTGAAGCTGATAAGTGGTGATCGATATTTAAAAATAATAGGGATAGTGATGATATTGACGCTCTTGATTTGGTTGAATTTAGAGGTATGTTTTTTGTGAAATATTTTCTTAAGGTGGTTTGTCTTACGATGTAAAAAACTTCCTAGAATTGAGGCAAGAGGATGACTCAGTGTCTCTTTATGAAAAAAAATTCACTTGACTGGCAAGGTATGCTCCAAATTTAATATGAGATCTTAGTAGTAAAATCAACCATTTTTACTCAAGTTTAAATCCAAGGTATCCAAGGTATTTAGCTTCTCGTGAGTTTAAAATTTATGAAAAACTTTTTTTATGTGTAGAGAAGGTGGAAATGGAGTTTTCTGATGATCAAGTGTTCATTAAAAAACAAGAGAATAAGTGGACAAGGTGGTAGGTGAATGGGAAGAACTCATCAAAAAAGACTAATGGTATGAAACTTAAGTTTACATTTTGTAAAAATTGTCATAAAAAGTATGATGGGGAATGCCTTTTGAATTCTGGTAAGTTCTACCGATGTGGTAAAATGGGACATAAATCTTGTAATTACATTGAAAAATATCAGGGTAATGGTAAGACAATATCCGATTTATAGTCAGTAAAATGTTTTAAGTGAAATGAAGAGGGTCGTTATGCATATTCATGTCCAACGAAGAACTCAACTGAGGGAAATTAGTAAGAATACAAGTAGAAAGGTGTGGTGAAATACTTTGAAACCACTTCAGAAGATGTTGGTCCATCAAATGAAGTAGTATCAGGTACACTATTTCTATGTTCAAATTATGTCAATGTGTTGTTTGATTTGGGTTCTACAAATTCATTCATTTCTATGAAGTTTTATAGTAAATTAGGAATTCCATATCAAGATATGAATCTTGAACTTATGGTGAAAACACATGGAGGAAATTTTGAGACAAAAATAAATTATAAGAACCTTCATGTCCTTTTGTGTGGGAAGAATCTACCTGAAAACCTAATTTATATGCCTCTAGTAGATTTTGATATTATTTTGGTATGGATTGGATTTATTTTAATCATGCTAAGATTAATTACAATGATAAATAGGGTTCCTTTCAGAAAGATATTTAGGTTGTGTACAATAATGAACCCTTACTTTTGATAACATATCAGGATGTTGAGAAACTAGTAAAATATGGAAATGAGTGTTACCATTCACATATTGTTGAAAAAAATAGAACAGTTCAGATTAATGATATGCCAGTGGTAAATGAGTACCTTGATGTTTTTCTGATGATTTTTCTAGTATTATGCCTGATCAGGAAGTTGAATTTACAGTTGGCATACTTCTTGATGCTAATACAATATCAATACCCCCTTATCGAATGGCTCAAATAGATCTTTTAGAGTTAAAGAAGAAATTGTAGGAGTATTTAGATAAAGGTTTCATTCAACCTAGCACATCACCATGGATTTCTCCTGTCTATTTATTAAAAATAAAGATAGTTTAATGACACTTTTCATTTATCATAGAGCATTGAAGAACATCACTGTTATGAACAAGTATCCTTTGCCTCATATCGATGATTTGTTTGATCAGCTCTTGGGAGCATAGTATTTTTCGAAGATTGACTTGAGGTCAGGGTACCATCAGTTGAATGTAAAGGAAGAAGACACTCCAATTATAGTGTTTCATACTAGATATGGCCATTATGAATTTGTAGTTATATCATTTGGTTTAACCAATTAACCTATTGTATTCGTGGATCTTATGAATATAATTTTCGGTGAGTTCAGGATAAGTTTGTGGTTGTGTTCATTGATGACATTTATGTTTATTCTAAATGTAAATAAGAGCATGAAAGTCTTTTAAGGGTTGTTATGAAAACATAAAAATAAAAGAAACTATTTGGGAAATTCAGCAAGTGTGAGTTTTGGTTAAAAAAAATTCTTTCCTTGGTCACATTGTTTCAAAATATACAATAAATGTTGATCCTATTAAAAAAAAGTTGTTGAAGAATGGCCAAGACCCTCAAATATTACCAACATTCATAGTTTTTTTTGTTTAGTCGGTTATTACAGGAGGTTTGTTGACAATTTTTCATGGTTATCTATCCCAATGACTAAGTTAACTAAAAAATGTATTAGGTTTGTTTGGATAATATAATGTGATGATTGTTCTCAGGAATTGAAAAGAAAATTGGTGAATGCTCATGTTTTGGCACTGCCTTCCAGAAATGGTGAGATTTTTATTTACAAAGATGCTTCATTGAAATGAATAGGTTGTGTCTTTATGAATAATGATCAAGTAATTTCTTGAAAACTCATGAGTTAAATTTCCCTACAAATGATTTGGAATTAACTATTGTTGTTTTTGCTTCAAAAATTTGGAGGCTTCTTTTGTATGGAGTAAAATGTGAAATATATACTGACCAAAAAAGTTTGAAGTATATATTCACTCAGAAATAATTGAATATGAGACAGAAGAGATGGTTGGAATTAATCAAGGATTATGATTTCATGATCCTTTACCATTTGGGAAAATAAAATATAGTGGCTGATTCATTGAGTTGAAAAAGAAATGCTTCATTAACCATGACACGTTTAGAATGAGAACCTGTGTTTTTTGATTTGATGAGCTTTGGTATTGAAGTTCTTACTGTGGGAAATTCGTCTATTTTGTTTCTGGTGTTAGTGAGATCATGTCTATCAGATAGAGTTAAGCTAGCATAGAATGAATACCGTGAGTTGCAGATAAAGGTATGTTTGGTTCAGAAGGGTAAGTGCCCTGATTTTAATATTGATAATGATTTTATTTTGGGATTTTGGAAGAGATTGTGCTTGAATTTTGATTCACAGTTGAAGAATGAGTTGTCATGTGAAGCTCATAGTTCTCCATTTTCAGTTCAACCTGGTAGTACCAAGATGTACAAATATCTTTGGGATAATTACTGGTGGGATGGAATGAAAAGAGATACTGTTGACTTTACTATGAGGTGTTTGACTTATTTTCAGGTCAAAGAAGATCGATTTTACTAAAATAGATGCTTCAGTTTTTACCGGTGCTAGAGTGGAAATGGTAAAATATATCCATGGACTTCGTTGTGGGTTACTAAAGAAATCTCAAGATAATAATGAAATCCGGGTAATTATTGATCAGTTGACTAAATATTCTCATTTCCATTCTAATCGAGATAATTTGTATCTAGAACAACTTTCTCGGTTGTATGTAAAAGATAGATTTAGGTTACATGGTGTTTCCCTCTCCATTGTATCTGATCGTGTTCCCGTGTTTATTTATATCATTTATAAAGGCCTTCAAAAGTCGTTGGGTATTAAATTAAATTTTAGTATAGATTTTCATCCTCAATAAGATGGGTAGTCAGAATGAAAAATTCAGACCTTGTAGGATATGTGACGTGCTTGTTCAGTGGATTACTAGGGAAGTTAGGACTAACATCTTTCTTTGGTTGAGTTTCTATATAATAACATTTTCCATTCTAGTATACAAATGGCTCCATTTGAGGCAATATATGGAAAGAGTTATCAAACTCCAGTTTTTTTTTGATGAAGTAGGTTAAAGGAAGCTGATGGGACCATAATTGGTAGAAGAGGTGGTAGAAAAGGTAAGTCGGTTCAGAAGCACCTGAGAACAACTCAGAGCAGGGAGAAAAGATATGCAGATAATCGGAGGAAGGATCATTCTTTTGAGGTAGGTAATCATGAATTTCTCAATGTTTCTCCATTGAAGAGTGTGATGTGTTTTGGTAAAAAGGTAAAGTTGAGTCTGATATTCATTGTACCATTTGAAATCCTGGATAATGTTGGATCAGATGCGTACTAAATGGATTTACCTCTATGTTTGTCCCAAATACATAGTTTTTTTTATGTTTTAATGTTGAGAAAGTATATGCCAGATCCATCTCATTTTAAGTCTAGAGGTAGTTAAATAGGAAGAGAATATCTCTTATGTGGAACAACTAGTATAGATTCTTGACCATAGGGAGAAAGTGTTGCAGAATAAGTTAATTCACCAGGTAATGGTTTTGTGGAAAAACTATATAGTTGATGATGCAGCATGGGAATCTTAAAATGAAATGAGGGATAAATACCCCCATTTATTGGATAAGTGAATAAAATTTCAATGATGCAATTTTCAAAAGGGGGAAGGATGTAACATCCCAGGTAAATAAAGAAATAATACATTTTCAGTTTAAATAATATTTTTGTGATTTAAATATAAATTTTACCTTAAAAGGGTTGCTATGTTCGATGGCATACTCGATACGCAACAATGGGTTTCATTGGAATCTTACGTTGAAAAATAATAATATAATATTATTTTTTAAATGGTAGTTAACACATAGCCATTGTATTGGTAGGAATTAATAGAACTAACAAAAATATGATTACACATGTTTGTTAAATGTTTTCACATATATCCAATAAAATTAAGAGGCTTAAATTTTGAATGAATCTAATTTTAAGCATAATTTACTTTAATAGGCTGATTTACCATGTTTTGATGGTAAAACCTCATTAAATCTAGAGCTGGTCACTTTTATATGTTCTATTTGAGAAAATAAAATTTTTCTTTTGAATCAGGACATCAAAATAAACTTTGGGTAAAATTTTGGTATTTTTCTGATAAAACTCAAATTTTGATAAATAGCAGAAAATATTGTATTTTAATTCAAAAATGCCTTTTAATATAATATATATATATTGTTAGATTATCCTTTTAGTTGGGTTTAAATTGTAATTACATTATATTTATACTATTTAATTTAATTTTGGTCATTGGAATTAATTTCACTTTGAAATTGGACTTGAACAAGTGTCAATATTTTGATAGTTAATATTTCATAAAAACACACTTTTTTATTTTGAAAATGGGAATTAACATTAAATTAATTAATCCAACATCTAGGTTTTGAATTTTTTTTTAAAATAAAAATAATTTTTGAATTTGGAATATCAAATATAGCTTTGGTTGATTTTTTGTTATTTTTATGAAAAACATATATTCTTAATGAATAGTGAAACCACAAAGTAGTAGTCAAAAAATTGACTTTTTCGTTTAAATAAAATATTACTGCTTCTGTGAATTGAACTTCGAAAATAAAACATAAATGGTTGTTATTAGTATGTAAAATTTGGTTTAATAAGATTAAAATAATTTTTTGTGAATAGTAACTTTTAATATTTATTTACTGCGGTTAAAGGTAAATAGGGTAATTCTAGGTTAAAATAGTATCATAATAATAAAAATTTACCTTAACACTTGTCCTAACATTATTGTATGAGTCATGTATGACCATGGGAATACTTTGGTCTATTGTGGGACCTCATAGAGCCACATAAGAGTGATAATGACACTTTATTTTAATTAACTTAAAGTAAAGGCAAAACGATATAAAAAATTATCTTCTGGTAAATTAATATTTACAAATGGTTATATAAGTTATCATTTCAAAAATAAATATTATTTGAAAATATAAAAATATTTCCTACAACATTGTATTTTTTTATAATTTTTAGACATCAAATAAATAAAATTAATTATGACACAATAATGACGCAGTGTTTACCTCATTAATAAATGATTTAAATAAATAATATTATAAAGATAAAAAAATACCCAAAACATGTCCAATTATTTTTGGATGATTTTATATAGACCATTAGTCATATTATCTTTGACATTAATGGTTTTTTGGTCTTTTTAAACTGATGATAAGTTTATAATATTTGTTTTTCACATTTTCCAAAATAGCCCCTCCCCGCCTTACAAAAAGCCCGCACCTCTAACGCATTAATCACACTTCTCAATCCAATTGGATCGCCCAAACTCTTTCCAAATAAGATCTCAATTTCCCTCTCTTACTCCTAGAAGCCTTACCTTAGGTAGAAGGCACTTCAAGAAACCCTTTTGGTTCAATCCAATGAGAGTTACCTGATTTAAAGGTAACGTCTTCTATTAGGTTCTTTTGTTTTATTTTACCTCTCAAACCCCATAAACTATTTTTATTCTTTTAATTCATACAAACATAAGTATCCTAAATATACTAGGTTGTTTTTATGATATGGATTCGAAATAAACTTACACATTCCTCCATCTAATGGGTAAATAACATAATATTTCTGGGGATGGAAAACTAACGCCTCACAAAACGTTGTTTGTTCACTCTTCTCCTACCAACTTTTATGGTGGACATTATGATGGGAAAATATTTATATATGATTTATATTATATTTATGTTTTCTTCATGCTACTATATTTTCCATTTTTAGCATAACTTTGTGGTTTCCATTACAGTTAAATGTAATAATTTCATTCGAGGAAGTGCAGACTACCGCCCCCTCAAAGTGATGTGACTCATTCACGCCATACGTGGAATGCATAAAGTATTGTGTTAATGGGATTATATATATTATATTATAATGGAATTATAATATACCTACATATAATTATGTTTTCATTCCATTAAAAATGAAATAGAAATTAAAGTAACATTCATGAGTATGTACGGCTTACTGTCTCCTTGAACGGTGCATTTCATTTCTTACCTCCAAATGTTATGTACTATTATGAATACATGTATATACTAGAAATATATGATATATATGATATCTAAATCATGAATATAATTCTATATATAATTAAATTTTTACTACATGAATAACTTGTAATTATAAGAAGTTCATTTTTGACTCAAATACCAAATGTCAACAAAACATCCATTATTAACTTAAATGATTGCATAATTTAGATAACATGGTAATAAGTGATTTAAAAGGAATGATAAACATAAAAAAGGTTCTTTAGAAAATATAAATTAACTTTTTGTTTATTATTCATGAGATTAAAGAATGAACATTTAACACCCCGAGATTTTATGAAAAATATTCTTTTAATTTCATTAATGTCTTGTGTTGTACGATACTCCAAGATTACCTTGCGCTATACGGAACAATGTATTAGCTTGCAGTATACGCAACACTATTTTTGGATCATGTTACACACAATTTTGATAATAGTTATTCTACGCAACACTGAGTATATATATATATATATTCAATGTATAAATGAAATATGGTTGGATTCTGTTATACGAAACAACAAAGGATTCTTTCACAACACGCAACCCTAACTTGGCTTGCATTATACGCAATCACGACCTTCCTCGATAGCGTGTGTTGTACGCAAAACCGGGTTTTACTAAACAATGATATATTATTATAATATTATTATGAACTAGCCGTTATGAATAGTATTAACTAAATTTTGAATTTTATAACATTATTATTCATCTTACACATTTTCTAGAACTTGGTATAAGAACAAAATAAATTTTTCGGGTAAAATATGTAATTTTCAAAAAATGCAGTTTTTCCGTCTTTTGATGGCGCACCCACTTTAAATCTAATTTTTGACATGTTTATAAGTTCCATTTGAAAAAATAAAATAATTATTGGGAATCAAGAAATATAAATTTACATTGGATAAATTTTTCATTTTATTCTGATGACATCCATATTTTAATGAATAGTAAAACACGATATATTTAAATTAAAAACAACTTTTTTCATCTTAATATCTTATTTGGTTAAATTATAATATTGAATGATTTTAATGTATAAATATAATATATTTTCACCAATTAATATAATTTATGTCATTATCATTGATTTTACCTTGAATCCGTACGTTAAATCAATTCAATCTTTTGCAATGTTTTAAAGAAAGACCTGTTTTCTTTCGACAACGGGATTAATTTTAATTTAATTGCTGCAACTTTTGTGTATTGAATTTGGAAAAATGGATTCAATATTTGGAATCAGTGGTTACAAATTATGTTAATAAGCTACTTTTTATTTTTGGGCATTGTGAATAGTAACTATGGTAAATTTTATTTACTATAGTTAAAGGTAAATCGGGTAATTAAGGGTAAATATTAGATTATAAAATTACCCTAACACTTGAAAAAATCCGATTGGATGACTAAAAGTCGACCCATATCACCTAAGGGTCGGATTAGATTCATTTAATGGACTTTTTCCATGAAAATAATTTAATTATTATTAAAACCAAAGAAAGTGAAAACATGTCACTCTCTTCAATACTATAAGTATAATAATTTTAAATTAGTGATAAACTTCATGAAACTTAAAAAATTAATAGTATAAAAAAAGCTAAAAAAATTATCTACATCATGAGAATTTATTTAGATTTTTTTTGGGATTAAATAATTATCATTAATTGTGACACAATAGTGATGCAGAAATTATTTATCTAGTGAAAAATCAAGAATATAGTTTTTATTAAACTAATAGTGACCATAAAAGGCACAAAACCCTGACCAAAACTTATTTTTCACATAAATTTAAACTATAATCATCCAATGGTCGAATATTTTACCATTTTGAGTCTTATACAAGCAATTATGACACTTATATTATTTTATTTTAAATGATTCCAAAGTTGTCACCTTAATAATTTAATAAATATAACAATTTAAATATTGTGATTTTAAGATTATAAATTTGAGTAAAAGTATTATTTTGAAATTTAATAGATTTATAATTATCATTGGATTTTATTTTAATTTTTTATGCAACAAATCAGTATATTAAATTATTATACAAAATGTTGTAGTAATTATTTTATTAAGAGATAAACTAAATAAATGGTTTTAAAAATAATAAAATAAATATTATATGAACTATTTAATGTGATCCAATAATTTTATAGATACATATGACATTTTTTGAATCTATTAAATCTTTTAGTTCAAACATATATTCTGTATATAATTTATTTAGATTCAAATAAATGAATAGTGTCAAAATTGACACTATTGTTATTTTATAAAAATAAAAAATTATAAAATTGTATAAAAATCCCAAAAATATTTAAAAATTATAAAATTAAATTTATATGTTCTATAATGTTATAAAGTAAACAATTATGGAAAACTCCCAACAAATAAGTAATTATTTGTTATAATTTAAAATTTAGAATTTTATTACCACAAATAAACTTAAATAGATTAAATAAGGATAAATAAAAATGATAAGGTTTAAAATAAGATCAAAACATGTCTAAATTTGATTGGTTGATGATATTACAACCCTATCTCATCTAATATTTGAATATGAGTCATTTTTGGGGGGTTTTAAGTGGGGTTAGATTTATTATAAATTAATATTTTTAAGAATTCCAAAGGTGCCCCTCTCCTCCCTTATAAAAGGGAACCTAATCCCTCTCCTCCTCACACCAATTTGAGCCTTCAAGCTCGTCAAACCCCTTCCAAATTATCTTATCCACTTCCCTAGAAACATCCTACAGGTTATGGTCTCCTTTAAAGACCAATCGTAGTGCCCTAAGAGGAGGTTTCAAAGAGGCGTATCGAAGAAGAGGTAATTTCTTCTCCCGATTCTTTAAAGCTTCTTTCTTCTTCAACTTCTTCTTCTTTAGTTGTTTCATTGTAAAGTAATAACATAAGTGTCACTAATATACTGATTTGTTATTATAAATATGAAACAACCCCATTTCACATTCTATCCATCCTACGAAAAACAAAATCACCGCGTGTGCGTACATACGGAATACCGTCTCCACGCCGTGGTGTAATCTGTTTTTCCACCAAAAACATACATGGATGGGTATAATGGTGTAATGAATAACTATACATTGTTATTATAACATCATACTGATTCTGATATATTGTATCATCCACTCCAATTCAATTCAATAATTATGGAAACGATATCATCGCTCGTGCGTACCTACGGACTACCGTCTCCACGATGCGATGAGATTTATTCTCCATGTTAACCATTTAAAAATGATTATAAAGTATATATAAGCAATAGTAATGAAATATATGACATTATAAAGCTACTGTATTTATTTATATAAGTATATCATCTACTTAATTCCATTCAACTCAATAAGGAAACGAAAACAGCGTTCATACGAACGTACGGCCTACCGTCTACATGAACGGTGTATTTCTTTCCATTTATCGATCTATTATATATATGTATATTCTGGATAAATATTATTTATAAATCATGGTTTATATTCTGGAATTATGTAATCGTGATCTATGTAATCATATGAATAATTACAAGTCAAAACACGGATGACAAATGAAATGATTTTACCCAAAACACTCTTTAACATGGAATTTACAAACAAAATTAGTAATATAAAGTCATAAGTGAACCATATATGATATCATAACAGTGAATATGATTCTGTAATAAGTCAATAACATTATTTAAATCATTATACAGGAGGTTTGGATACATACGAAGCATATCAGACATAAGGTAAGAGATAATTTTGCAAATCTCATTTTTATCCGAGATTGCTTGTTCATACGTATTTACTGGGGTTATTTCTATCATCCGTGTCCATGTTTTATAAAAGTGTTTTCATGTATGTTTAAAGTCATTTTTACCCATTTTTGACTTTTACTACATTGTATGTAAGAAATATTTCTTTTTTTTACGTTACGAGGTACTTTTTTGACATTTCCGGCAAAAGTACGAGAAGAATGTTTTTTTAACTTATACAGCATGAACAGATTTTTACAGTTTCATAACGTCTCATTTTCAAGAAGCTTCCTCTACAAGATTGCATGATTATTTTCAAAAAAACCCTTATCTTTTAAAATTTCATGGAATTTTGTGGAAAGAGAATGATTTTAAAGAAGGAAGGATATTTTCCTCAAGAACTCATTTCAAGTGTTTTTTCAAAACTATTTTCCATATAAGATGACATTATTTCATATGTGTATGTTTCAAGTAAAATGTCTCTATGATTTAAATGGTTTCAATTTTCTTATGATGAAATGATATCAATTGTTTATGGATTATGTTATTATGGCATGATGTTTAAGAATCCTATTTTATTTCATGGGTTATGCTATGATGTATGATATATGACTTTGTGGCACACGAAAGAATGATTTCATTATGAGATGGGTGGGACCTATATCTCCCTCCTATGCATTGGGTAAAGATTTATATCTCATGAGATTGACATGGATGTAACAGATAGCTAAACTGGTTCAGTAATACAGGACTGGAATGAGGAGTGAACTCGATCCAGAAAGGGACTTTGTCCACTAAGATGGTCTTGGCAGCAATGCCTTGGCTACTATGGAAATCATATCATGTGCTTAATGGTTTCCATAATTACATGTTTTATTCCCATGAAAATTTATCATTCTTAATGTTTCTTTATGATCTATGCCTTACGTACTTCCATGTTTTATGTCTTTGCTCACGCTTTTGATGTTTAAACATTATGTTCATGTTTTTAAGTTCAAGTGTATATGGTATGCTTTATTTTATCCATGCTTACCCATACTGAGCATTTGAGCTCACCATTTTTATGTTTTCTTTTCCCCAGGATATAAAGAAAGGTTTTAGGTTAGAAAAAAATGGGGAAGTTCTTTATGGGAGATGTTGAAGATCTTTCACCACGATTAGAAGATTACGTTCCAAGTTTCCAAAGACACTAAACTATTACGGTCCTTGTGTGTCTGTTTTTGTTATGTATTTAGTTTTCTGGAAAAGTAATGTAATGTCCATGTATGTTAATCTTCGGGTCTTTACAGTTGGTATCAGAGGAAAGGTTTAGTCGACCTTTGGAAACTAGGATGCGAAAACGTTAGTGAGATCCCTAAAGATATTTCTAAGGTATGGTTAGGGATGTCCCTAAGGATAAGTATACGTATAGGATATTTTCCTAGAACTACGGTAACGATCATAGAATTTAACCTAAGATGTTAGATATTCAGGGTGCTTCCCCTTTACTATGTTATATTCCCTAGCATGATTTTTGCCTCTCAGAATATTCTTTTTAGGTTTTAGAAAATGGCTGGAAACAAGATGATTCACGATAATGGAGGATATTATGGACAATGGAATGATATTATTCATGAGCAACCAAATGAAATGGGATTTGGAATTCCAAACATCATTATTATGCCGAATCAGAAATCTCATAATATGATCAATAAACTCAAATTTGGTAAGTTTCCTGACTCGGCTAATAAGAGAAAGATGGAGTTTCATGGTGATCATGTGTAAAGACCCGTAAAATTCAAGGGAATTTTTTTTCTTAATTTTCTTTGGAATTTTAGAAGAGTGCAGTTTCTGACGGAACCTGATTCCGAGGCCCGGAGTGCTCGGAATCAATTTCCGAAGATTGGCTCGGGAACGTTCAGTGAACGAACGAGTGGGAATTTCTAACTTTTGAACCGGTGCCCGGAATCAAATTTCGAGGGCACCGATGAACTCGCAGCGCCGATATTCTCTTAAGGAGACCTTTTCCGAGGTTGCGTTTATTGCGGGTTGAGGGTTAGTTTTTGGGAATTTAGAATAAGCTAAATAAAATTGTGGAATACAAATTTTATTTAAACTTGTTGGTTATTTTCTCCCAAAGGGAGTTAGAGGTGGGACCCACATCCACATAACCTCCCTTGGGAGGATTAAGTGTGGTGGGGTCCACACGAAGCATAACTCTTCATATTCTCTTTTTTAAACTCCCAATAACCCCTCTTTAATTAACTTGACAAGTTGGGTTATTAAATGGGTTGAGTTGATTAATTTCAAAATGGATTGGGTTGTGTAAATAAAATAAGACTTTAGCTTATTTTATTTTGGTTAGAATTCTCTAGCCACCTTGAGAGAATTTGGAGCTTTCTTCTTCTTCTTCAAACTTTGACGAAGAACGTGAAGAACTTTCAGACTTCGACGATGAACGCCACGTTCTCGGGAACCGTCTTCCGCGACGCCATACCCGTGACACCGAAGACGTCTCCTTCTGCGTCATCTCTTCCGCGACGGTTTCCCGCGACGAAATCGCCGTCAAATAGCTTCAAATCCTTGCTTCACGACATCAACGTCCTTTTTCCCACAACGCCGACCACCGCGATGCTCGTCTTCCGCGGGTCATTGACGAACATCGTTCTTGAAACCGAGGTAGGGGTTTGTTGCTGATTATTTATTTATTCTCGTTCTTGGTTCTAGCATGACAATCTTGAGGATAAATGTTTATATGATGTCATCTAACGAGAGGGGGGGCGGACCGCACAATCACGGCCGAAACCCCCTCCATTGATCTTGAATATTTCTTGCGGATGAAACGAAATGGCGTGGTGTCGTCGCACCCCGCGGGAATCACAATGCTATTATTGCGTGGCGCTGTCGCGCCGCGCCGCGGAAAGATTATCAAGAACGCGATGCCGTCGTGTCGTGTCGAAGGAAACCGAAGGCCCCGCGGCCGGAGCGGGGCCGCGGCGGAGGGGCACGGTGCCGTCGCACCGTGCTGGATGGCGAAGGCCGCGGCCGGTTCCGGGCTACGGCAGAACGAGAAGACCGGCGGCCAGCCGGGCCGCCGGTGTCGGAAGCCGGAAAGGGGACCGACCTCGCCGGTCCCGTTGAGGAAGAACCATCCGGCCAGGTCGGGCCGGCCGGAAGGGAGGCAAAACCGGTGGAAATTAATTCCCCCGGCCAGCCAAAATGGCCCCCATTAAGAGGGGGGCCGGTTTCAGAAAGGGGGGCAGGCGGCCCCCCGTTTTTCTCAAAAGCAGGCCCCCACGTGGGGGGGGGGGTTTGATCCAAGGCGCGGAGACCAGCCACGCCGCCAACAGAGGAGGGCGGGGGCCTTGCCCCCCGCGCGTGGCACCCGAACGGCGCCCCGGCCGCACAGCCGCATCGGGCCGCGTCGCCGCGCCGGACCACGCCGTCGGCCGGGCCGGGTCGGACCCGGGTTGGGTCGACCTAGTTCGGGTCGACCCGGTTCGGGCCGACCCAGGGGGGGGGGGGTCGGGCCGGGTTAGCCCGGACCCGGACCCCCCGTTTTCGAATCGACTTTGGTCTTTTGCCCATAACTTGAGCTATGGACCTCCGATTGACGAACAGTCAGGGGCGATGCGATCCTTGGATCGAGACGGTCAATTCGGTATATCGCACTCAAGGTTTCGGAATACTTTGAGTGTGGCCGGGTTGGTTCGTACACGAAACCAACCGGGCCCTCGGAGCGGAAACGCTCATATCTTGAGCTACGGATGTCCGATTGACGTGCCGTCAGCTTTGTTGAGTTCCTCTTAGTGAGACAGATCTTTTGGCATAATCCGCCCGTGGTTTGAATGGAGGTGGAGTACGGTCGGGTCGGTTATTCCTTAAAATCCAACCGGGCCCCTAGGACGAAAAAGCCAATAACTTTCAGACCGGGCGTCCGATCGACACGCCGTCTGTTGCGTTGAGTTCCTGTTGACGATACGGAACTTTTGGATACATCAAATCTGGACTATGTGACAGTTGATGTATCAGCCTCTCGGCTCGTGGAGCGGACCCTCCCGAACGAGCTTGCTGTGTGCAGGAACCCTAGAGTTGGCTGCGACTGTGACTGCTACTGTTACTGCTACTACTACTATGACTGCGACGACAACAGTAAAGAGATCCTTGGTGGATTCGACGACGACTACAACACTCAGCGATCCTACGTGGATCAGTGCTACAAGTCTTGTGTGGGCCCGATCCTGTGTGGGTCCGATCCTGTGTGGGTCTGCGCTCAACGGTCCTGTGTGATCCAGCGCCAACAGGTCCTGTGTGGGCCCGATCCTGTGTGGGTCATTGAGGGGGTTAGTTACCTATCGATCCTTCGTGGGTCCGACGACTTAGATGGATCAGAGATCATCTTTATCGTCTTACGAAGAAGTATACCTTTGTGAGCGGAATCCTATTACTTTCCTGTGTGGATTGTGTTGTGCTATCCTGTGTGGATTTTATTTTGCTTTCCTGTGTGGAATACGTATACTTTCCTGTGTGTACTGATTTGTACTTGGGCTCGGAGGATGGAGCATATTGGAATTGATGACTTAGGTATATGTATGGGCATATACCTAAGTAGTGTCGGTTGTTACTTCGTGATTGTATCTTCCTTTGTGGTTTATACTTTGTGGATTTTAGGAGACTTTCAGGGGTCTCGGGGTCCCTACTGAGTAGCTTATACTCACCCCTGCATGGGCTATGCCCGCACTACGTTGTGTTGGTTGCAGACGACGGACAGCGTTGATCATGGTTGAGACTTTCAAAGCAGGACGGTACCTGGAGGTGGACCACTGGGCGGGACGTACTCGGAGTGGACGGTGGGATCCGTGGAGCAGTGGAGCTATCTGTACCCACCCTTCAGGTGGGATCTCCAGTGGACAGCTCGGTGTAGCGGCTTTTACTTTATAGTTTATGTTTTCCCTTTCGAGTTGTAATTTACTTTCAGTTTGGGTTTGTATACTCGCCCATTTACTTTTCCGCACTTTCAGTTTTACTTTGTTTTTACTTAGTGTTTACTTTTCCGCTTGCTTACTCTGTGGTGTTTGTTTACTTTTCAAAGGCAATGCCTTCCCTTTTTACCGGGAATTACGCCTTGGTGCTAGTCGCCAGCCCCTGGCCAATGGAAGGCGGGTTTGGGGTAGTCACGGCATGGGTCCCGAGGGCGGGTCGTGACAAATTGGTATCAGAGGAGTTCGGTTCTACCGCGAACTCTGGTCTTTTCTATGTGAAGCAATAATGTTTAGCGTATTGAGTGTGGTTATCAGTCCAGGGAGTCCAGTGTTGGTGCGGCGGCCTACGTATCCGTACACCAGGACCCTGACTACTGATTTTGAACTTAATGCACGAAAACATTGATTGCGTGTGTGTTTCAAAGTTTTCTTTGTGATTATTTTATATCAGCTCACCAGGTATACTGTTCCTACCGTGGCACACCTGTTTCCTTTTCCGGATGGCCCCACGATGGCAACCAGCTAGGGTTCCGAGATTCGAGCATGACGACAGCCCACCGAGCGACGAGGCCTCGGTGCAGGGCCCTTTATCAGTAGTGGCACCGGCGGTAGCTCTACCCGCCGAGCCACCGATGCTTCCAGCACCAGCCGCTGACGATTCTCGTCACCTTGGAGCTCTGCACGAGTTCTAGTGCCCGCGACCGCCTAGGTTTCATGGGGAGACGGACCCCCAGGCAGCAGAGGACTGGCTGGAGGCAGTGTTACGAGTTTTCAGGCTAGTGAGGACACCTGCAGACCTCATGGTGATCCTCACTGCGAGCCTACTGCACGCAGCAGCGGGCCGATGGTGGAGCTTGATGCTCCAGGTGCACGATGAGGCATCTCTACTTTGGATGGACTTTGAGAGCCTCTTCCGCTCAGAGTTCGTCCCAGCCACCCTTCGTGCGGTGCGTATCAAGGAGCTTCTGCAGCAGCGGTAGGGCAGCATGACGGTCGCTCAGTACTCGGCGAGATTTACTGATCTCTCGCGCTACTCGACCGAGATGGTACGAGACCCATACTTCTGGGCCCAGACCTTCGATCAGGGTTTGAGACATGAGATCAGGGCATCACTGATCTCCCTCAGCATACCAACTCAGACAGGAGTACTGGAGCGGGCTCTTTTGATCGAGAGCTTCCTTGCTGAGTCTACGCCAGCAATGCGACCCACCGCAGGGCGGCACGTGGCAGAGTCATCTGCAGCAGGCAGTCGATGGATGACTCAGGGGTCCAAGAAGACCAGACATTCAGGCAGATGACCTCATGACACTGGCTCAGCAGTGCGGGGCACACAGCGAGGAGCCAGTCTTTCGAGAGGCAGGCAGTGCTACTCGTGCGGCGGGTAGGGCCACATGGCTCATGATTTCCCGACCCGCCGTGCCGAGGAGCAGCAGATGGTTGAGGGACCACTGAGGCAGAGGCAGAGGGTCGACCGTGGCGGTCCGCAGGGAGGAGGCGGACGAGGCAGAGGAGCTGGCCGAGCAGCAGGTGGTGGGCGACGCTTTGAGGCTCTGCCACCACCACCACCAGGAGGTCCACCCCGACCACAGGGAGCAGGCGGGCAGAGACAGGCACAACTCCAGGCAGCAGAGGCCTACGACCACGGCTCACCCGAGATGATTCGATGTACTATCTGTGTCTATTCCACCCTTGCTGCAGTACTTATAGACACATGAGCGAGTCACTCTTTCATAGCCGCTGCCCTTGTTCGGAGCTCGGAGATTCCGACAGAGCTGTTGGCTCGATCCTTACGGCTAGAGACTCCTACGGGAGTAGACTCGACGATTACACACCAGTGTCGGTAGTGTGAGCTTACTCTATGGGGCGAGAGCTTCGGCTGGGATCTTTTTTTAGCAGCGTCGAGGCCTTACGACGTCATCTTGGGCATGGATTGGCTATCTACGGTCCATGGGCAGATTGACTTTTTTAGGCGCAAGGTGCGATGTGTACGCACCGACGGGAGCAGCTTCACCTTCATCGGCGATAAGGGAGCCTTTACAGTACAGGATGGACTTCCGTGGAGGAGAGGACAGCCCAGCACTCATCAGTTGGCTAGCCTCATCCTTGGATCAGTTGACGTGCGGAGTCCTGGTTTTCCTGCAGTGGTGGACCAGTTTGCGGACGTTTTTCCCGAAGACATTCCAGGGATACCTCCTCGCAGAGAGGTAGACTTTTATACTGACCTGTACCCCGAGATAGCCCCGATATCCACTCCAGCATATCAGATGGCCCCTGCCGAGCTTCGAGAGCTACGGGTACAGTTGGAGGACTTGCAGGGAAAGGGGTCCATCCGACCTAGTGTTTCACCCGGGGCTTCCCCGATATTGTTCGCCAAAAAGGCGGACGGGAGCTTGCGACTTTGTGTTGACTATCGTCTCCTGAAACAGGTGATAGTGAAGAACAAGTATCCGCTACCGAGGATTGATGACCTCTTTGATCAGCTCAATGGAGCACGGTGGTTCTCGATGATAGACCTCAGGTCAGGCTATCATCAGCTCAGAGTCAGAGACGAGGACCTCCAGAAGACGGCCTTCAAATGTCGTTATGGCCACTATGAGTTCTTGGTTATGCCTTTCGGCGTAACCAATGCTCCAGAAGTGTTCATGGCCCTCATTAACAGGATCTTTCAGCCATACCTCGATCGATTTGTCGTGGTCTTTATCGACGACATACTGATTTACTCGACGACTAAGGAGGAGCACGCCTACCACTTGCGAGTTGTACTAGACACACTCTGAGAGCACCAGATTTATGGTAATCTCTCGAAGCACCAGTTCTGGATACGTGAGGTCCACTTCATGGGACATGTTATCTCTGAGGCGGGAGTTGCAGTGGATCCTGCGAAGATCGAGGTTGTGTTAGCATGGGAGCCACCCAGGAGCGTGACTGAGGTTCGGAGTTTTTGGGACTAGCTGGATACTATCGGAGATTCGTGCCAGACTTCTCTAGAGTTGTGGAACCACTCACAGCTTTGACGAAGAAGGGGAAACCCTTCGTGTGGTCAGACAGATGTCAGCAGAGCTTCCAAGAGCTGAGATAGAGATTGACCAGTGCACCTATCTTGAGGTTGCCTGAGGAGGGAGTAGGGTACGTAGTCTACTGCGATGCATTAGGGACCGGACTCGGATGTGTTCTGATGTAGGAGCGGGCAGTGATCGCCTATGGATCACGTCAGTTGAGGCCGCATGAGCAGAACTACGCTACCCATGACCTGGAGTTAGCAGCAGTGGTCTTCGCTCTGAAGACATGGCGACATTACCTGATGGGCGAGCATTTTACAGTCTTTTCTGATCATTAGAGTCTCAGGTATATCTTCTCGCAGAAGGACCTGAACCTGAGATAGCGGTGATGGCTCGAGTTCCTCCATGACTATGACTTTGAGACAATATATACTCTTGGGAAGGGGAATGTAGTAGCCGATGCCCTCAGCAGGAGGACAGGCATTCAGCTACCTAAGGATGCGACAGTGCAACTAGCCTCTTTTTAGATATCCTTCGTGGATAGAGATGGAGCAGCCTTCCTCCAGTCTCTCTCAGTCACCCCTCCACTACTACAGCAGGTTAGAGAGGCACAGTGTGAGGATGCTGACTGTGAGACACGGCATGCACAGATATCCTCGGGACAGGCACCTGATGGATTCTCCCTTGGAGCAGAGCACGACATCCTTTTCAGAGGACGTAACATGGTACCAGTCGCTTTGCGAGAGGAGGTGCTGAGAGAGTTTCACACTTCTCCTTTAGCAGTACATCCAGGAGTGGCGAAGATGTACCAGTATCTCAGACGACTACACTGGTGGCCGGGCATGAAGAAGGATGTAGCAGAGTTCGTTTCTAGATGACTCACCTGCCAGCAGGTGAAGGGAGAGCATCAGGTACCAGCAGGCTTGGTACAACCCTTTAGAGGTTCGAGAGTGGAAGTGGGACAGCATATCTGTGGACTTCGTGACTGGACTTACATGCACTTCCAGAGGCCATGACTCCATTTGGGTGATTGTTGACCGACTCACCAAGTCGGCACACTTCTTACCCATTAGAGAGCAGGGCTCAGTGGAGAGCTTGGGACGTCTCTACGTTCAGGAGATTGTGCGGCTCCACGATGTGCCATCATCTATCGTCTCTGATTGAGATGCTCTCTTTACTTCCCGGCTTGGGAAGGGGTTATAGGAGGCGTTCGGGACGCATCTACGTCTGAGCATAGCCTTTCACCCTCAGACGGATGGTCAGACGGAGAGGACCATTCAGACTCTCGAATACATGCTCCGCGCATGTGTCCTCAACTTTGGTCATAGCTGGGAGGACCACCTACCCTTAGTGGAGTTTGCGTACAACCACAGCTACCACTCCACCATCGGGATGGAACCGTACGAGGTGTTGTACGAACGACCTTGTAGATCTCCTTTGTGCTGGACAGACCCTAGGGAGTCAACACTTGTGGGACCGGAGATAGTCCAGGCCACGACAGAGAAGGTCCCGGTCATCCAGGAGCGGATGAGGACAGCTCAGAGCCGGCAGAAGTCATACGCTGACAAGAGGCGGAGGCCACTAGAGTTCGTGGATGGCGACCACGTCTTCTTGAGGGTCTCACCTCGACGTGGTATACGGAGATTTGGCCGAGGCGGCAAGTTATCTCCGCGCTTCATCGGACCCTTCCAGGTCCTCAGCAGGATTGGCGAGGTGGCTTATCGCCTGGCTCTACCACCTCAGTTTCACCGGGTGCACGACGTCTTCCACGTATCTCAGCTGAGGAGATACGTGCATGACCCGGCGCACATCATTGACCATGGGGAACTTGACGTTGACGATGGGGAGACTTTTACGGAGGTCCCAGTGGAGATAGAGGATCGACAGGAGCGGGTCCTACGTGGGAAATCGATTCCTCTTGTGCGCATCAGATGGCAGCACGGGAACCTCCAGGAGAGCACATGGGAGCGGGAGGCTCAGAAGCGTGCTCAGTACTCTCATTTGTTTCCCTAGTTTTTTATGTATCTTTACGGGGACGTAAAGCCCTGAGGAGGGAGTAATGTAAAGACCTGTAAAATTCAAGGGAAATTTTTTTCTTAATTCTCTTTGAAATTTTACAAGAGCGCGGTTTCTGACGGCACCTGATTCCGAGGCCCAGAGTGCTCGGAATCAAATTCCAAAGTTTGGCTCGGGTACGTTCAGTGAACGAACGAGCGAGAATTTTTAACTTTTGAACCGGTGCCCGGAATCAAATTCTGAGGGCACTGATGAACTCGCAGCGCCGATATTCGCTTAAGGAGACCTTTTACGAGGTTGCGTTTATTACGGGTTGAGAGTTAGTTTTTGGGAATTTAGAATTAGTTAAATAAAATTGTGGAATACAAATTTTATTTAAACTTGTTGGTTATTTTCTCCCAAATGGAGTTAGAGGTGGGACCCACATCCACTTAACTTCCCTTGGGAGGATTAAGTGTAGTGGGGACCACACGAAGCATAACTCTTCATCTTCTCTTTTTTAAACTCCCAATAACCCCTCTTTAATTAACTTGACAAGTTGGGTTATTAAATGGGTTGAGTTGTTTAATTTCAAACCATTGAATTTCAAAATGGTTTGGGTTGTGTAAATAAAATAAGACTTTAGCTTATTTTATTTTGGTTAGAATTCTCTAGCCACCTTGAGAGAATTTGGAGCTTTCTTCTACTTCTTCAAACTTTGATGAAGAACGCGAAGAACTTTCGGACTTCAACGAAGAACGACACGTTCTCGGGAACCGTCTTCCACGACGCAATACCCGCGACACCGACGACGTCTCCTTCCGCGTCATCTTTTCCGCGACGGTTTCCCGTGACGAAATCGCCGTCAAATAGCTTCGACTCCTCGCTTCACGACATCGACGTCCTTTTTTCCACGACGCCGACCACTGCGACGCTCATCTTCTGCGGGTCGTTGACGAACATCATTCTTGAAACTGAGGAAAGGGTTTGTTGTTGATTATTTATTTATTCTCATTCTTGGTTCTAGCATGACAATCTTGAGGATAAATGATTATATGCTGTCATCTAATGAGAGGGGTGTCGGACTGCACAAACACGGCCGAAACCCCCTCCTTTGATCTTGAATATTTCTTGCGGATGAAACGAAATGGCGTGGTTCCGTCGCACCACGTGGGAATCGCAAGGCTATTATTGCGCGGTGCCGTCGCACCGCGCCGCATAAAGATTATCAAGAATGTGACGTCGTCGCGCCACGTCGAAGGAAACCGAAGGCGCCGCGGCCGGAGCGGGGCCACGGCGGAGGGGCACGGTGCCGTCGCACCGCGCCGGACGACGAAGGTCGTGGCTGGTTCCGGGCCGGGGCAGAACGAGAAAACCGGCGGCCAGCCGGGCCGCCGGTGTCAGATGCCGGAAAGGGGACCGGCCTCGCCGGTCTCGTTGAGGAAGAACCGGCCAGCCAGGTCGGGCCGGCCGGAAGGGAGGAAAAACCGGGGGAAATTAATTCCCCCGGCCAGCCAAAATGGCCCCCCATTAAGAGGGGGACGGTTTCACAAAGGGGGGCAGGCGGCGCCCCGTTTTTCTCAAAAGCAGGCCCCCACGTGGGGGGGGGGCATTTGATCCAATTCCCGACATCCAGTCGCGCCGCCAGCAGAGGAGGGCGGGGGCCTTTCCCCCGCGCGTGGCACCCGAGCGGCACGCCGACCGCGCCACCACACCGGGCCGCGCCGCCGGTCTGGCCGGGTCGGACCCAGGTCGGGTCGACCCGGTTCGGGCCGACCCCAGGAGGGGGGGGGGGGTCGGGCCAGGTCATCCCGGTCCCAGACCCCCCCGTTTTGGAATCGACTTCGGTCTTTTGGCCATAACTTGAGCTACGGACGTCCGATTAACGAACCGTCAGCGGCGATGCGATCCGTGGATCAACACGGTCGATTCGGTATATCGCACTCAAGGATTCAGAATACTTTGAGTTCGGCCGGTTTGGTTCGTACACGAAACCAACCGGGCCCTCAGAGCGGAAACACTCATATCTTGAGATATGAACGTCCGATTGACGTGCCGTCAGCTTTGTTGAGTTCCTCTTAGTGAGATGGATCTTTTGGCATACTCCGCCCGAGGTTTGAACGCAGGTGGAGTACGGTCGGGTTGGTTTTGCCTTAAAAACCAACCGGGCCCCTGGGACGAAAAAGTCAATAACTCTCAGACCGGGCGTCCGATCGACGTGTCGTCTGTTGCGTTGAGTTCCTATTGACGATACAGAACTTTTGGATAAATCAGCTCTAGACTATGTGACAGTTGATGTATCAGCCTCTCGGATCGTGGAGCGGACCCTCCCGAACGAGCTTGCTGTGTGCGGGAACCCTAGAGCTGGCTGCGACTGTGACTGCTACTGCTACTGCTACTGCTATTGTGACTGCGATGACGACAGTACAGAGATCCTTGGTGGATTCAACGATGACTACAGCACTCAGAGATCCTACGTGGATCAGTGCTACAGGTCCTATGTGGGCCCGATCATGTGTGGGTCTGATCCTGTGTGGGTCTACGCTCAGCGGTCCTGTGTGAACCAGTGCCTATAGGTCCTGTGTGGGCCCGATCCTATGTGGGTCATTGCGGGGGTTAGTAACTTATCGATCCTTCGTGGGTCCGACGACTTAGATGGATCAAAGATCATCTTTATCATCTTACGAAGAAGTATACCTGTGTGAGCTGAATCCTGTTACTTTCTTGTGTGGATTGTGTTGTGCTATCCTGTGTGGATTTCGTTTTTCTTTCCTGTGTGGAATACGTATACTTTCCTATGTGGACTGAGTTGTACTTGGGCTCGGAGGTTGGAGCGTATTAGAATTGATGACTTAGGTATATGTATGGTCATATACCTAAGCAGTGTCAGTTGTTACTTCGTGATTGTATCTTCCTTTGTGGTTTATCCTTTGTGGATTTTGGGAGACCTTCATGGGTATCGGGGTCCCTACTGAGTAGCTTATACTCACCCCTGCACGGGCTATGCCCACACTACGTTGTGTTGGTTGCAGACGACGGACATCGTTGATCGTGGTTGAGGCTTGCAGAGAAGGACGGTACCTGGAGGTGGACCACTGGGCGGGACATACTCGGAGTGGATGGTGGGACCAGTGGAGCAGTGGAGCTATTTGTACCCACCCTTCAGGTGGGATCTCCAGTGGACAGCTCGGTGTAGCGGCTTTTACTTTACAGTTGTTGTTTTCCCTTTTGAGTTGTACTTTACTTTCAGTTTCGGTTTGTATACTGGCCCATTTAATTTTTCGCACTTTCAGTTTTACTCTGTTTTTACTTAGTGTTTACTTTTCTGCTTGCTTACTCTGTGGTGTTTGTATACTTTTCAAAGGCAATGCCTTCCCTTTTTACCGGGAATTATGCCTTGGTGCTAGTCGCCAGCCCCTGGCCTATGGAAGGCGGGTTTGGGGTAGTCACGGAACGGGTCCCGAGGGCGGGTCGTGACATCATAGAGGAAAGAAAGTTATATTTCCCTCACGTAAATCATGTGGGAAGAGGCATCTGAAAGATTGTTTCAAGGGAACTGGAAGATGATTTGGGAGTGGAAAAGAAGGACATAAAGCCAGTAAGTCCAAAGGAAATGGTTCAGTTAACACCATGGATGACGATAATGGTATTGCTACGACATCAACAATGGTTAAATGTTTTAAATGTGGAACATATGGGCATTATGCAAACCAATGCCCTAAGGGAAAGTCTCATGAAGAGAATCAGTACTGTCGTATGGGTAGTATTTATGTTTATGATGATGAAGAGATTAAAAATAATATGTAATATGAATGAATTGTTGAAGTTTAGTCAATGGTTTAAGAAGGTAATGGAATGATTACATGTTTATCAAGTGTAATGTTGTATATGTAATCTCATGGTACTATGGAATAAAGAGACATCTAAGGATTTTTACACTGTTGTCTTTCCTTATGTTTTGAAAGTGTATGATTAATGGTACCAGTAACCATGAAAGGTTATTCATATATTTTTGGAAGGTAGATGATATGCGCATAATGAAGGGATAATGAGAAGATTAAATGTTTGATAGTATTCATGAGTTCATTACTGATATAAGGAGAAGGTTATATCATGGTTTGAGAATATATAATTTTTGGATTTTGTTATGTGGAAAGAGTTAACTTTTGACAGCATTCATGTTTTCACTATGGTTTAATAGATATTCATGTTTCAAGAGAATACATGATTAAGGTATTCACGTGATTGGAAGGTGACCAAAAAGATAATGGGGGATAAATGATGGTTGGTTGATGACATTTCAAGTAATAATTTTCTTTATATTATGAGCTTGGACCGAAGTATTTTAGATAAAGATTGGGATGGATTATGTTGGACATATGATAGTATTGTTTAGGGATATAAGTTTTTTTCGATATTATTGATGGGATGTTATAGTAATATAGTTTTAGAAAAAGGACAACCTGTAGGATGGGCGACAACCCATCGCGTCGGACAAGGCTGTGGGAATCGAACACACAACCGAAGTGCGACTGGCCTTTATCACCTACCACTGGCCTACAGGAAGTCCCTGGCTAGTAGAAACTAGTTTTATTTTATTAAGCGGTATGATATATGAAGTATAAGTTCATTTTTGGAACCATATACGATTAATCTAACCATAAGATGGACTTATAACTTTTTCTAAACTTTTTTTGAAAGATATGGAATGACCCATCATTCTATCACATGATCTGCTAACACATCACGAATAACAAATTCAACTTTATTTCTTTAAGAGATGAAGTGGAAATTGTTCAATTCATGAACAACAGTGAGATTGTACCAAAATCATGCAGTTATTTCTTTTAAATCATCAACATTAGGAAAATGATCTTGAAAACCAAAAATGTAGTCCTAGTTCTCTTATATCCGATGAATCAGATGGTACCTTAGATCATCACAAATCAATAGCTTTGTGATTGTTGGATTTTTCATAGCCATGTTCTCTACCACTCTCCATCAGAACATGATTGTAAGATTTTTCTTCTGTATCTATATTTTCACATATGTTCTCCTACGTGGAAACCCAGTGATGAGTTAATTTGGGTAACCGTTACATTTCATACTTTAGTTTTTAAAGCCATGTTTTGGTATTCCTTTGTACGATGTGGGTTTCTATTAAACAAACTTTCGAGTAGTAAACCATTTATAACACCGATGAATTTTGAGGGCAAAATTCATTTTAAGGGGGGTAGAATGTAACACCCCGAGATTTTATGAAAAATATTCTTTTAATTTCATTAATGTCTTGTGTTGTATGATACACGAAGATTACCTTGCGATATACGCAACACCGTATTATCTTGCATTATACGTAACACTATTCTTGGATCGTGTTACACACAATTTTGATAATAGTTATTCTGCGCAACATTGAGTATATATATATATATTCAATGTTTAAATGAAATATGGTTGGATTCTGTTATTCAAAACAATTAAGGATTCTTTCACAACACGCAACCCCGACTTGGCTTGCATTATACCCAATCACGACCTTCCTCGATAGCGTGTGTTGTACGCAATACTGGGTTTTTCTAAACAACGATATATTATTATAATATTATTATGAACTAGCCGTTATGAATAGTATTAACTAAAATTTGAATTTTATAACATTATTATTCATCTTACAAATTTTCTAGAACATGGTATAAGAACAAAATAATTTTTTTGGGTAAAATAAGTATTTTTCAAAAAATGTAGTTTTGCCGCCTTTTGATGGCACACCCACATTAAATCTAGTTTTTGACATGTTTATAAGTTCCATTTGAAAAAATAAAATTATTCTTTGGAATCAAGAAATAAAAATTTACTTTGGATAAATTTTTCATTTTATTCTGATGACTTTCATATTTTAATGAATAGTAAAAACACACTATATTTTAATTAAAAACAACATTTTTCATCTTAATATCTTATGTGGTTAAATTATAATATTGAATGGTTTTAAAGTATAAATATAATATATTTTTACCATTTAATATAATATATGTCATTAGCATTGATTTTACCTTGAATTCGTAGGTTAAATCAATTCAATCTTTTGCAATGTTTTAAAGAAAAACCCGTTTTCTTTCGACAACGGGATTAATTATAATTTAATTTCGGAAACTTTTGTGTATTGAATTTGGAAAAATGGTTTCCATATTTGGAATCATTGGGTCCAAATTATGTTAATAAGCTACTTTTTATTTTTGGGCATTGTGAATAGTAACTACGGTAAATTTTATTTACTATAGTTAAAGGTAAATCGGGTAATTAAGGGTAAATATAAGATTATAAAATTACCCTAACACTTGGAAAAATTATATTTGATGATTAAAAGTCTACCCATATCACCTAAGGGTTGGATTAGATTCATTTAATGGACTTTTTCCATGAAAATAATTTAATTATTATTAAAACCAAAGAAAGTGACAACATGTCACTCTTTTAAATACTATAAGTATAATAATTTTAAATTTGTGATAAACATCATGAAACTTAAAAAATTAATAGTATACAGAAATCTTACAAAATTATATACATCATGAAAATTTATTTGTTATTTTTTCGGATTAAATAATTATCATTAATTGTGACACAATAGTGATGCGGAAATTATTTATCTAGTGAAAAATCGGGAATATAGTTTTTATTAAACTAATAGTGACCATAAAAGGAACAAAACCCTGACCAAAACTTATTGGTCATGTAAATTTAAACTATAATCACCCAATCGTAAAATATTTGACCATTTTGAGTCTTATACAATCAATTATGACACTTATATTATTTTATTTTAAATGATTCCAAAGTTGTCACCTTCATAATTTAATAAATATAACAATTTAAATATTGTTATTTTAAGATGATAAATTAGTTTAAAAGTATTATTGTGAAAGGTAATAGATTTATCTTCATTATAGGATTTTATTTTAAATTTTTATGCAACAAATCAGTATATTAAATTATTATAAAAAAATGTTGTAGTAATTATTTTATTAAGAGATAAACAAAATAAATGGTTTTAAAAATAATAAAAAAAATATTATATGAAATATTTAATGTGATCCACTAATTTTATAGACACATATGACCTTTTATGAATCTTTTAAATCTTTTATTTCGAATATATCTTCTGAATATATTTTATTTAAATTCAAATAAATGAATAGTGTCAAAATTGACACTATTGTTATTTTATAAAAATAACATATTATAAAATTGTTTAAAAATCACAAAAATATTTAAAAATTATAAATTTAAATTTATATGTTCTATAATTTTATAATGTAAACAATTATGGAAAATTCACAACATATAAGTAATTATTTGTTGTAATTTAAAATTTAGACCTTTATTACAACAAATAAACTTAAATATATTAAATAAGGATAAATCAAAATGATAAGGTTTAAAATAAGCTCCAACCATGTCTAAATTTAATTGGTTGATGATATTAAAACCCTATCTCATCTAATATTCGAATATGAGTCATTTTTTGAGGTTTTTAAGTGGGGTTAGATTTATTATGAATTAATATGTTTAAGAATTCCAAAGGTTCCCCTCTCTTCCCTTATAAAAGGGCACCTCCTCCCTCTCCTCCTCACATCAATTTGAGCCTCCAAACTCGGCTAACCCCTGATAAATTATCTTCTCCACTTCCCTAGAAACATCTTATAGGTTCTGGTCTACTTTAAAGACCCATCATAGTGCCCTAAGAGGAGGTTTCAAAGAGGAGTATCGAAGAAGAGGTAATTTCTTATCCCGATTCTTTCAAACTTCTTTCTTCTTCAACTTCTTCCTCTTTAGTTTTTTCATTATAAAGTAATAACATCAGTATCACTAATATACTTATTTTTTATTATAAATATCAAACAACCCCATTTCACCTTCTATCCATCCTATGGAAAACAAAATCACCGCGTGTGCGTACGTATGGAATACCGTCTCCACGCCGTGGTGTAATCTATTTTTCCACCAACACCTTACATGGATGGGTATAATGGTGTAAAGAATAAATATACATAGTTATTATAACATCATACTAATTCTGATATATTGTATCATCCACTCCAATTCAATTCAATAATTATGGAAACGATATCATCGCTCATGCGTACGGACGGACTACCGTCTCCACGACGCGATGAGATTCATTCTCCATGTTATCCATTTATGAATGATTATAAAGTATATGTAAGAAATAATAATGAAATATATGAAATTATAAAGCTACTGGATTTATTTATATATGTATGTCATATACTTAATTATATTCAACTCAATAAGGAAACGAAAACAGTGTTTATACGTACGTACAGCCTACCGTCTCCATGAACGGTGTATTTATTTCCAGTTATCGATCTATTATATATATGTATATTCTGAATACATATTATATATAAATCATGTTTTATATTCTGGAATTATGTAATCGTGATCTAAGTAATCATATGAATAATTACAAGTCAAAACACGGACGACAAATGAAACGATTTTACCCAAAACACTCTTTAACATGGAATTTACAAAAGAACAGGTAATATAAAGTCATAAGTGAACCATATATGATATCATAACAATGAATATGATTCTGTAATAAGTAAATGTCACTATTTAAATCATTATACAGGAGGTTTGGATACATACAAATCATATCAGACATAAGGTAATAGATAATTTTTCAAATCTCATTTTTATCCGAGATTGCTTATTCGTACGTATTTACAGGGGTTATTTCTATCATCCATGTACATGTTTTATAAAAGTGTTTTCATGTATGTTTAAAGTAATTTTTACCCATTTTTGTCTTTTACTAAATGTTATGTAAGGAATCTTTCTTTTTTTACGTTACGAGGTACTTTTTTGACTTTTCCAGCAAAAGTACGAGAAGAATGTTTTTTTAACTTATACGGCATGAACGGATTTTTACGGTTTCATAACGCCTAATTTTCAAGAAGCTTCCTCTACAAGATTGTATGATTATTTTCAACAAAACCCTTATCTTTTAAAATTGCATGGAATTTTGTGAAAAGAGAATGATTTTAAAGAAGAAATGATATTTTCCTCAAGAACTCATTTCAAGTTTTTTTTCAAAACTATTTTCCATAAAAGATGAAATTATTTCATATGTGTATGTTTCAAGTAAAATTTCTCTATGATTTAAATGGTTTCAATTTTCTTATGATGAAATGATATCAATTGTTTATGGATTATGTTATGATGGTATGCTGTTTAAGAATCCCATTTTATTTCATGGGTTATGCTATGATGTATGATTTATGATTTTGTGGCACACGAAAGAATGATTTCATTATGATATTGGTGGGACCTATATCTACCTCCAATGCATTGGGTAAAGATTTATATCTCATGAGATAGACATGGTTTGAACGGAACGTTAAACCGGTTCAGTAATACAGGACTAGAACGAGGAGTGAACTCGATTCAGAAAGGGACTTTTTCCACTAAGATGGTCTTGGTATAAATGGCTTGGCTACTATGGAAATCATATCATGTGATTAATGGTTTCCACAATTACATGTTTTATTCCCATTCAATTTTATCATTCTTAATGTTTCTTTATGATCTATGCCTTATGTACTACAATGTTTTATGTCTTTGCTCAATCTTTTGATGTTTAAACATTATGTTCATGTTTTTATGTTCAAGTGTATATGGTATGCTTTATTTTATCCATTCTTTCCCTTACTGAGAATTTGAGCTCACCATTTTTATGTTTTCTTTTCCCCAGGATACAAAGAAAGGTTTTAGGTAAGAAAAAAAGGGGGAAGTTCTTTATGGGAGATGTTGAAGATCTTTCACCACGATTAGAAGATTACGTTCCAAGTTTCCAAAGACACTAAACTATTACGGTCCTTGTGTGTCTGTTTTTGTTATGTATTATGTTTTCTGCAAAAGTAATGTAATTTCCATGTACTTTAATCTTTGGGTCTCTACAGAACAAGTCAAGTCGGACAAAAGAAAAGGGACTTCGTCTCAATATCCATTCATTGAGGAAAATTTTGTATTAATACACGAATTTCTTTTAAATATTGTATAATGACCATTGAAATTTAATTTCATTCAATGGGAATATTTTCCTACAATGTGTTTTACCAAATGGAATAAAAGAATGTATATTTTTAACGTAAGTGGTTACAATGACCTTTTCCACCGCCACGAGTATTATTTGATCTATGGCTTCCTTAACAAGCCATAATGTTTTTAAAAAGAAAATAAATACCATATACTATGTTACATATTTTGGTATTGAAAATGGTTTTGATAATTTATTTTTAATGTGAATATATTTAAATTATATATTGTTATTGAAATGTAGAAGTGTTATCTTTCGTTTATATTTTTCTGATATGCTATGAAGATGTTATGGTTCTTGTGAATTATTAGGTATATGGGTGGTTCTGTGATTAACCTAGGGAGGGTGAGCCCGAGATAGCTCTCAAGTGCATTGGGTAACGTGGTTGAGGTAAACGTGAATGTTTCTCCTAAGAGATTTAGGGAATATACTGTGATGGGTATTCCAAATTTATCTCCCTACGTAGCTGTGAAAGCTAAAACGTAAGTATGTTATGTATTCCACAAGTTACCTTTATGATTTGTGTTTAATATGTAAATATTATGATTTTATGAGGTATGTTAAAGAGCATATGTTATATAGGTAATGGCGAACTAATGTTTTATTTCTTTGTTTTGTAACACTTACTGTGCTTTTTATGCTCATCCAATGTTTGGAAATGTTTTTCACAGGACTTAAATATGAATAGGGTCATGGATGGGACAAAGGAAAATTCATGTTGTTTAAAACATGTAACTAGACATGACCCTTTTTTAAGAGATTTTATGTTGTGAAAAAATGGTAACTGGGTAGAAGTGTCTACTTTGTAACTTTTAACATGTAATGTAATAGTTATTACCTAATTCTATAAATCTCTAAACCAGAATAGATCCTCAATGTGAATTATTCATTTAATTCAAGAATATGTGATGTTTTATGGACAATACTTATAGATATACTCCAAAAAATTAGTTAATATATTAAGAAAAGTGTGGAAGAAATATGTATTATTTATTTTTATATAAAATATTGCACTCAACATATTATGGAACAATGAGTTAATGTTGTGGGAATTTTATGGGTACCCAAATAAATTCTAATCAAATGACCAACCTCATTTTGAATTTAGGAAGAGGTATAAGGATCCATGATAATATAATATGCATGAATTAGGATATATAAAAAACTAATTAAGATAGATATTAGGTTTTTAAAAAAAGTGGTAGAATAATAAACAGAATATTAATTGTATGATTTTATCATATAATGTACTATAATTTTTTTTATTAATTATAGAATTGAAAATTTTAACTTATACCATATGAAGGTGATCTATACATTAGAATGATAACCATCGCAATGACACTAATTTATATGAATGGAAGTTATTCTTATTCATTCATCCAATAAATTAAAGGAAATTATATTCTAAATAAAAAACTATTAATATAGTAAATGGATGATATGTTTTTGAGGAAGACTCAAATCTCTATGAGAATCATTTGAATGATTCCATAAATGTCCAGTGTTAGATAATATTGTCCATGTCTAAGGAAATTCTAAAGAAAGATGAGGATACATATGCATATATAATGATGTTCCACCTTAATGATTTATATCAAGGGAAGTTGAGACATGGGATATTTGATATCTCCAATTCACAATTCATATGTAAGTTTAGAGAGTTGGTGCATGTTGGGTGTCATGTAGTTAGGATGATTTTCTACATGGATCACTTATAAATAATCGGTAAAATATTACTTGATGACCTTTTAATAAATTTCATTATATTCATATTACCTAGATAAATCTATAGTTTTATTATTAATTACAATATAAGAAATATTTTTATGAATCATTTAGAACATTTTAATCTCATTCAGAAAAGATAATAATTACATTGGGCGAGATAAACACATAATCTAAATGTTGAAAAAGAAAGTGATGAATAAGGGAAATGGTCCCAAGACACAAACTATGTCTAAATCCTACAAGTATTGAACATTCAATTAGATTATGTTATAAAGGTTGGTGAAGGGAAAATAAATAATATGTTTTCCATGTGGAATGCAAGGCCACTAGAGGAAGATTTGGTACCAGAAACAAGGATAAGCTAAATATGTATTTGTTATAGAGTGTAATATTTCTATATCTACATATTGGGTGTTATATATAGCATTTGGTGTTCATATATATATATATATATATGTATATCCAAATATAGAAATAAAAATGATTTTGTATGATTTTTAAAGGATATATGGATCCTTGATTATCCCGTGAACCATGAATCAATGGTTTGGATATATGATTCTACAACATTCTGTTCCAAACATGAATGATTTTGGTTTTTGATGAGTTTTTATTTTGTGTACATCATTACTAAAATAATCATCTCTATTTATTTATTTAAGATAGATTGATTATTTTGTAATTATTAAATAAATAGTTATTATTTCACAAGGACATATTTTTTTGTGGAATGGTATAATTAAATTATGGTTTTTTGTATTAAATTAGAGAATCCATGTATTGGATGTAGATATTGAACAAAGATCTTATAAATAATTTAAAACCCAGAAATAGTATCATCATCTTGGACATATAAATGTGAATAACCTGAAAATATATTTCATAAGTGTTTTAGCCTTCAACTTTAAAGATGAAATCAATAAAAATAATGTTTCAGTGTTTCCTCATATTCAAAGGGTTTTTTATTAATTAATGAATTAAATAATGATGTAACATATATTAAAACAAAATAATAAAAATTTACCCATATATATATTATATTATAAATGTAATTATGTTCCCATATTCATTCATGACTCAAAATTATTGTGTTGTTCATTTGGGTGGTTAAATCAACCCCAATAATTACATACCTGAATTTAATGAATGATTATTAGATGGTTTTATTATAGTATCACTATTAAAAAATAATATTGTTATTTATTTCAATTTTTAGTGTGATATATTAAAATATTATACTTTTATAAGAAGACATCACGGATATGAAAATATTACATTATATGTTAATAATAATTTGGTGTTAGAATGCTGGTTTTAAACTGTTAATTTTATGATGATTATTTATTGTTTATATTAGTAATATTTTATTTAATTATTTAAAAATAGGAAATTTTTATTGAATTTTCAATCATATTAATAAATATTATTCAGTGTGGATCAAATGATAGTTTAGGGTTGTAAAAATTAATTTGAATTCCATTATGGGGGAATTCATAAATGGAGTCGGTTTTGGAATGAATGGAAGAGGTTTGGACTATGTGCCATCTAGTGAGATTGGTGGAAGTGGATGCTGGTAAGGTGGGATGTGGAAATTCTAGATATGTCCTCAAATAAAATTATACAGAGAGCATAGTCCACAAAACACATGTAATTGTTTCTCAAAATGATGATAGTGTTTCAAAAAATTTATAAATATCACATTTGTTATGTCTATAGGTTACATGGTATCGTAGATAGACCTAGAGGCTATGGAGTAAAATAAAGCACACACATGATTTATCCATATTCCATACACACCATTTGAGTCATTGAACATGATTTATGGAGTGGTGGACTAACTTATCCATATTTGGGATTGCATTATTAGATTTTTCATAGGCCACACATTCCATGCACCATATGACTATATTTATGAATAGATATCTTATACACCATGAATATCATAGGTAGTAAATTATAGACAAATCCATAGTTCCCACATCATTTTTACCCATTAGAATACTCCATCAGGGTTAACTTCTAATTTAATCTATAAAACTATATATACATAGCTATCCATCAAGGCCTCCATGTCATGTACATTAGAGTACATGGTGTGTATAAGGTAGTCTATGGGATATGTCAAATATTCTCACTCATGTGTTCTAATATGAAACATAAATAATCTAATTTTACTAGTGCCCATATAAGAAATGTTTATTTAAATCTCTTATTCATATTTTTGTTTTTGATGGAATTTTGAGTTAATGGAGTCCCATTGCTTCATAGAGATGATAATGAAGAGGAGTTGAGATGTTTGGGATAGACCCATGTTTGGTAACCCCCTTATTCACTCATGGATAAGATGTTTTAGGTCCTCTATTCACTTAAGGGAGTAGGTAACCACTATTATTTTAGGATATATATCCCTATATTATGAATTAAGTAAACCACTTTTTTGATTAAATTATTACAAAATTTCAGAAAATCTCCCAATGAGGGTTGATAGCCCATAGCTAATGAGCTCGTACCCGAGTGGTAAGGGCTCCTTCTTGGCATCCAAGAGACCCGGGTTCAAAACCGGGTGGACGCGAATTTCCAGGTACTATAGTAGTACTATAGCAGTTATTGTTTGATACTGTAGCATCCGGAACATTTCACCCAATTTGGGCCTTCGAGCCACCAGTTTGGGCCTTCATGTCATCAAAGGCCTTCGGACAGAAGGCCTTTGGGTCATGTATACCATGGAGTAGCCCAGTTCACACAGAACATGCCCTAGAAGAGGATCATAACAACATGAGTAGCAGCCACCTGATGCAGAGCTAATCGGATTAGAATAATGAGAGGGTATGGAAGCCGCCATTGGGACCAAGCACCATTAAGCTTTGTACGGGGCAATTCTATCCAATCATCAATGCATGGTGGGGGATCTAGGTTATCAATGATATAGAAAGGTGGGGAGGGGTAGTTCAAGAAGGCTGGGCCTACGGGTCCTGTATTGGCATGGTCTGCCTTTGGGCCTTCGGGTCATGTATTGCAGGTTTGTCGGGCCTTCTTCCTTGGGCCTATGGGTCATGTACAGGTTCCCCTTAAACCATTAAAAGGGGGATTATCCATAATAAAATTAAAAAAATAAGTCCTTCGGGCCATTCGGGCTAGGGTTGATAGGCCATAGACAGATAGGAAAAACTCACATAGGAATTGGTCATCGAAAATTGATACTTAATATTTAGGTGGAATATTAAAACATTGAATTATTCATCTATCGTTATATTTAGGCTATATAGTGTCACTGTGTTTTATGATATCTATATATCTTATTTAAAATGATTGAAATTAACTATTATGTTTTATTATTTCAATGATAATATATATTTTTTATCATGATTTACTAATCATGTTAATAAATTCATACAATATGATGTTGGGGTTACCTATAATGTATATTTATATACACCCTTGAATAGGCCGTATACCCTTATGTGTTGTGTATATGACAATGATAGATAGTTCTGACATGAATTTTGTGGATATGGTTCTGGAGGAAATGAGAACTACTTGTTCAATGGTGTGTCGATCTCGGGGGAAGGAGTAAAGAAATGATGTTATTTATAATTCCCATTTTCAATAATTAATGGGCCATCTATATGTTTGGGATTAGGCACTGGAATATTTTCCATATCTTTTGGATATTTCCTCATGTGTTTAATTTCAATGAAAAATTTCTTTTTATATTATTGATATTATATATAGTTAAATTATCCTATATAAAATATTATAAATTTATCTATAAAATTGTGGTAGTTTTAGTTATCATGATTTTAGGGATTAGATATGTGTGAAATATGTTATTTGTGAATTTCCCTAGTCCTTGGATAGTTTTAGGTGTTGTTAGAGTGGAATACTAATGTTTCAACCTGCCTATGTGGGTCTCACATAGGTTATGTTAGTTCAACATGGAATCAATGCAGTTGGATGAGTTTGGATTGATATTAGACTTATTTAACATATGAGTTTTTTTGGGATTACTTATGATATAATCTTAAGGGGACATGATAACATGTTTATAGAGGATTACTATATAGTTATACTAGAGGTTGGGTAAGTCCCAAAGATCATGTACCTCTAGTAGTGAAAATAATATTTTTTTCATTATGGTATGAGGCATAAAATTTCCATGAAAGCTCCTATAATATAATAAATTATGGGACCCATTTGGCTCAGAATATTGATCATTGTTTTCTTGAATACATTTTTGTCTAGAATGATACCATAAATATACTAACATATTCGAGTGTTTTGGAGTTTTATTACATTATAATGTGTTTTTTTGATGTGTCTCATCCTAATGAGATATCATGTTCAATTTTTTGAGTTTATTAATCCAAAATAGTTTTCCAATAAAATAGGGAGAGACATCCTAATTCAAGGATAGTTTATTCTCAATCAATATCGTGGGTTCAAGTGATATAGGGGTCATATTTTGGTTAATACCAGAAGGGAGATTGAGCATGCAGTGATTATGGTGGAGGATAACATCTAGCTTATCTCTGCTTGACCAAGACACTAATGAAATACAACCATGGTATAAAAATATAGGAACATCCAAGAAAAAGAGATCATAGACATGATGGATATCTTCTAGATGTTTATAGAGTCCCTAGTAGTGGTAGATAATATAATGGACATGTTTTTTCTTGAGAAGCCAGTAGTGTAATGCAATTTTAAATTTTTCTACTGGATATTCCATTGTTTCCCCTCTATGATTGGGTGATTTCATCATAAGTGTTAACCTAATAAATTAATAATTATATTCGCTATATTATAATATAGTTGTGACCCAGCTCAAATTTATGAATTTCTAGGTGGATGGCCATATGTATAATGGTTTAATACGACCTAATATATTCCATGGGTCAACTAATTTTCTATGTAATAATAAATTCAATGATATATTTAGGATTTATTTTAAATATGTTTTCTTTAAAAAGGCTAAAATAAATAATAAATAATATTTTATAAAGACTAATAAATTCTTACCAACTAATGAGAGAAATGTGGTCCCTTAAAATTGATCACATATCAGGGTAATAATTGATTTGGGTTACTAAGGAATCTATATCTATGTCATTTTAAATTTGTAATTATAGTCTTGATGGGTTATCAATGATTTATTTTATCATGATGAACACTGATGAAATGTTAAATAGATTCATGAATTCGATCTTATAACATCACATAAACTTGATTATTGTTGTTTTGTTTAATGGAAACCTATTTTACTCACAAAAAAGTGGATGACCACGAATATAATTTCATGGTTACCCTAGAATTTATTCATGAGAAATTGGTGAATGTAATGATCATTATATATAAGTCATGCATTTGGGAAGATAATTTGATAGGGTTGGTTATCTTGTATATAGGTTTTTCAGTTTATCTATTTATATTTAACAATGATGGACTGGATTCCCCCTTCATTAGTTTTTGTGGTTTGTAGTTACATTTGGTTAATAAGATATTATTGGATAATTATTGATAATATCACTATGATTGAATATCATATGACTAAGACTTACCAAAAGGGGTAGTATTTCATTAAAACAAAGTGTTTATAGAAATATTTTGAGTTATTTATGTCATATTTGACTAGACCACAAGTTTTACGGATTTTAGAGGATGGATTCATGTACAATGTGTTTTTTATATTCTTAAAGTTATTTGCTTATTTTGTTTTTTGATACATAGGTGAGCTATTGTTATTTATTTAACTCGAATACTAAAAACCAATGAGTAAAATTATGCAACACATTATAATTGTATATAATAATTTGTTTTTCCATGATGTTTTAGATATATTTCTCTCATGGTGAATGATTTTAGTTATCGAGGGTTTTCAAGTTCCACTATAAAATCCTTATATAGATATATATGTACATGATGTACATGTATTTTCTAAAGATTATATAATACTAACACACTGTTGTATGATATAATTCCCCAAAGGGAAATGTGGTGGATGATTCCATTAGTAATGATGTTTCTCATTTCCTCAATCCCAAATAAAATTATAAAATAAAAAATTACACATACATCCTGATACCAAGTGAGAAAACCCATTCATAACACACATATATTTAAATAATTAAATCATACATCTAAAAGGTGACAAATAATCATAGAGCCAAAATTTTAGTTGTCTTTAGAGTTTGGTTATATATTATTTTAATTTATAATAATTATTATACATTTCACAAACAAATATCATCTCATGAGATACCATTATTGAAACATCAAAATTTATACATTGAGCTCATTATATAGGGAATGTAAAATTAAGAAAGGCGTGAGATTAGATGCCCAGTAAGGTTAGAAAAAGAGATAAAAATCATAGACCATATTTGATCAAAATACAAGCATGTGTGTATGAGAATATAATGATGATGAAATGAAACTATTAATCACAACAAATAGTATATATGTCAGAAATCATGAGTCATCGAATAAGTATTTTTGAACAATACAAGAAATTATTCATATAAATGTGGTCATATTTTTCAAAAATCATGACTGATGAAAATATAACATAACAATAGTATATACAAAATTATTTTGTTACAAAAATAAGAATATAAATAATAATATATGTGAAGGATAAAAACCTAGTGATTCACATCATAATTGACTTCATTGACCACATTCCCATAACATCGTAATCTTAGGATAACCACACTAATACCTTAACATTGATAACATAGGGTATTCACTGTTATCATATCATAATACCATGAGATAAAAATCGTTACACAATGAATTAGAGGGATATTACATACCTACCAATCTCATAATTCTCAATGATACATTTGTGTTCCCCCATAACACGAAACCATTCATAATTCAGTCATAACATAATTAACACAGGCTCAGAAATTATTTTCATAGAAATATAAAAAATTAATTATCTATCAATAAAACAATTATCATTTTGTAATTATATAATATTCCTAATAAATAGCTGTAAACATAAAAAAATGTTTAAACGGATGAAATAACATTTATAATAATAACAAAATTTACATGTAAAAAGTAGACTTATTATCGTTTATATTTTTGATACCTTTATTATAAATATTTATAAATAAAGGGGAATATAAATTACATTTTAAATCTAAATAAACATAATGATTATTTTTATAAATATATAATGATGACTATGGTGTGAGAATAAATTTAAGTGTAAAATGATAAAAAGAGTTTCAATTCACTCTATTGTAAAGGATACAAAATATTTTTGAAAACAATTATATAAAAAATAAATAATCCCTTGGAAAAAATTAGTCCACCTAAAATAACTATAATAACTATTTGATATATATATATAGGCATACATAAAATAAGTAAAATTATTGGAACTTGGTGATAATAAATTCTTAATTGATAATAATATTTAGGGGCATTTTTAATTACAAGAATTATTTTAATTTAATTATGAGCTTGAAGTGAATTGAAAAGATAACAGGACATGTAATACTCATAAAATGCTAAGGGATAAAAGATTATATGTTTTTATTGAGATAAAGGTAATACATATTCCCTAGAGACTTATTTTTTCAGGAATATATCATATTCAAGGTGTGACCAGAAGGAAAAGCATTAAGACATTGTTTACTCTGGAACAAATAACCATCAAAAGGAAAAATATAAGATGTAATATTATTTTTATTCAATTTAATGATTAATATGATGATTGATAATCAATGGAATTATATACACTATATAATATAATATTGGCAGTGAATATTTAAGATATCACTAAAAAATTGAGATGAGAAATACCATTTTCCTTAATACCAAATTCTATTAAAGAACATTAATGTCTAATATAATAATAATAAAAATAAAAATAATTCTTTCAGAAATTATTCATATTTAAAAAAATATTATATATTTAATTATAATCATTCAACAATAATATGTTAGTTGGCAATTTTCTATTTTCATTATCAGATACTAAATTTTTTATTGTTTTGTTAAATTCTAAAAAACAAGATGTCGATACATAAAAATTAGTAAAAAATTTGTCATTATAAGATTATTAGTGTTATTGGGATAGTGGTTTTATAATTATTTATGATGTTACTATTTTATTCATTGTGTGTATCTGGTACGGTACTCCAAAATGAAATCCTCGATGCTCAAGTTTTGATTGATTTTGAAGAATAAGTGGCGGTATATTTGTCATGGGTTAAATATTAATATTACCATTATATAAATATTAAATATTCATAAATTCATAATTATTAATTAATATTAATATAATTTGTGTATTATTAATGATTCATGATATATGGTTGTTAATTTCAATTATGTAGGTGGTTGTACTGACCCAAATGACTATGTATTATCACAAATTAAATTGTAATAATGTACAGTTATATTATAGTAATATCATATTCAGAGAGTCATATTGATTTAATTTGAACATAAATAGTGTATTTAATGAGTTTTATTTATATTTTTCGGGGAAAAGTAATTAAAAATTAATTAAAATTATCAATCAATTTACCTTGATGAAATTGATCCCTATCACGATGAATTAACAATGATTGATTATGTTAGGCCTCATTCTTGTGAATAAGAAGATACCAAACATGATATATGAATCTATGAGGGAAAATGGATATTTATTGAAGATATATTTCCTGGAATAGAGTGTCTTATATATGATTTATGACTGATTTTTAATAGTTTTAAATGCGTGGAATTTCCTTGGAAAACCAAGTTATGTATAGGATATTGACAGAATCACAAAGGAGTTTTTTATTATAGTTATGGAAACATTATATAGAAATTCATGTTTGAATCTAATAACTAAAAAAGTGATACTATAATTCATAAATATAATTTTGTTTTAAAAACATCGAGTAAGATTAATTTACCACATGTTACCTCTTTTTATATTTCATAGTTAATAACCATACTAAAAATTGTCCTTCAAAAAATAAAATATCACACCCATTACAATATTTGTGTTCAATCCAAAATGTGAGAAAAATTAATATAATTCACTTTTTAAATATTTTAAATTTTCCTTTTAAATGAATATATATATATATATTGAAAGAAATTAATGTTGAAACATTTAATTATATTAATTATAATTCATAGAATTTATTAATTAAATTAATGCTAATATATATTTTCAGACATTTAAATTTTACATTATATTCAAAAACTAAAAATAATAAATATAATTTATTATAATGAAAATACACAATAATTTAAAAATAATATCATTGAAAATAATCATTTTCTTTAAAAAATAATTTTAATAATATCTCATTTAAATTATTAATTAATTTTATAATAATTTAATTTTATTTATAATGTTTTAAAGCATTAATTTTATTTTATTAATACATCAAAAAATAATTTATAAAAATAAAATTATTTGTAATAAAACTTTATAAATAGAAATAGGTTTTTAGAATAAATTGTTTTATTTAAATATTATAATTTAGCTTTTCTCTATAATTATTATAATATTTTCAATTATAAAATAAACTCACTAGATATACCCAAAGGCAATATAACTAAAAAATTATATATCTATGTACCATGTATTAAATTACTATATCTTCAATGTCCATATATATTATAATTAAATTATATTCTTTGATAAACACTAATGTATAAAATCATTCATCATATAACATTAGTAACTAATCAATTTATCTATAATATTGTTGAATTGTTATAATTATTTATAATATTTTTTTGGAGATATGATCTTTATAGAATACCACTAGAATTAATATATGATATCATTTTTATTTTCTTCTTGCAGATTAATAAAAATTTTAATTATCATAATGATGTTTCATAATTAATTCTATAATTATTAATGTTTATATTGCATTGTAATATTTTAACTCAATAAAATTTATCTAGGCTAATTTTTTCACCATTGTGTGCGAAACATAGAATTTATTTTAAAATTAATTTTTGTCAAAGTATCTAAATGTTACATTCTTCCTCCATTAAATAAATATTACTCTAATAATTTTAGATATCTCTTACAAATAAAAATATTTAAGGGAATCCAGATGACAAACATTGAATAAGATATATTTTATAATGTAATATAAACCCTACTAACATAGATAAAACTAAGAAACCTGACATTTTCCTCATAGTTGGACAGGCCACAATACTGAATTTGTCATAAACCATATTAGATTTTACTTATCTTTATGGGGTACTATGAACAACAAAATGAATGTCATTATCATAGAGTTATCATAATCATTCAAACACTAATAGATGATCATAGGTTTATTTGAATGAAAAATTTCATAAGTTTATATCAGCTCAATGTAAATAGAGACAATCGATACAAAAAATCACATTAAATATGACTAAATTGAGTCTAATAGAATTTTATGGAATTAAAAGCCCCCAAAATATGAGAAACCGAATAGTTATAGACATCTGATGAGTTTTATAAACCACTATTAGTTTTTAGCAATAATATGATATTTAATCATTGATGCTTTTAATCAATTTTCAAGATGTCAATGAGTGGGTAGGGCCATAACCAATTTAAAATTTGGAGTTTGAGAGTGGATGATGATTTTTCATACAAAAATTCATTTTATTGGAAACTTTTAGTAGTTGTGATTTTAAATGACATCAGGTAATCAATTTTATTAGGATAGATTTCACATTTATTATTATCCTTAGCTCTTGTATCGGTGCACTAGTCTACAAAGATGCCAAATTTCAAAATTTTAAAATTTTTAATAGTTATTGGTATATTGGGAAGAAGATTTTCCTCACTCATAAAGTTAACTATAATATTAGACTTTCTTCAGATGTTTTTACTCCATACTCTCTTTTAACAAACATAAAACATATTTCCATTCCCTTGATACATTTCCTTGGGTGATCATTCCCTCATTTTTAACACATATAATTTTGAGTCATCATTCCCCATTATATTTATCACATTACATTAAACAAAAAAAATCATTTTTCTATTATTTATGGGTTTTTAAATTTTAACATGGTTCAATTATTCAATTATATTCCACAAAGTTCAATCAATTTACTAAATCGAAATGGTTAATGTGAGTGTTAAGTAACAATAATCATAGAATGTAATCATTTGATATGGAAAATAAATCATATGATGTTTTTAATTAATACACCTTTATTTCCAATTTTAAATATTTCATTTCTTACTATATCCTTATGGGTTCATCAAATGATATTTTATGAAGGGTTATCTAATAATTATTATCCTAATATTCAAAAATAACAAAACCTTCTCAAATAAAAAACCACTTGTCGTAGACACACACTCTTGAGTCTGGTGCTAAAATTTAAAAAATTACACATATGATTCAATACCTTGTATGGTGGTCAGAGAATAAAAAACATATATAATAAATAAATTAAATTTTATATCTCACAAATGAACATTTAATCCAAAAGCTCAAATATTTTGTTTCCTTGGATACTAGTTCCATGATAATATTATTTTAATATAATTCATCAATATTCCCCAAAAATTGACTTCTCCTAGGATACCCTTCTAGATTGGGCTGAAATTAAACCCTTCTCCATTACATGAGAATCACATCACATGAAAGTATTGATCTTAGAAGCTCAATTTGGTAAACATAAGTTTTAACAATCGAAGAGCACAAAAGATAATAAGATTATCATGTAGGTATAAGAAAAAAAATCATGTTTCAAGACAATTGAGAATCATAACCAATAAAATAAAAATCTAAAAATATCAAAACATAAGTATTTGATAATAATATAATACAATAGTCATATAATTGTTGAATATTGGGTCAATTTTCCTAATACATGATAATTTAACACATGAATATTAAATCAAATATTAACTTCACAAAGAAAATAACATATAAATCATAACATGTGTCAAGGATGACCATTAATACCATCATATCATAATGTAACCTACAATCCTCTATCACCTAACATAAAGGATTTAGTCTAACAACCCATATCCTATGACAAAATAGACACGGGATGACTACCCTTATTCAATTTTTATCCCATGATATATAATCACCACTAAATGTTTTAGAGGACTATAACAGTATAAATTTTCACATAATGATAAACCATACATATTTGCACAAAAAAAACACTAAACATTTCATAAATCCATTGAATATTAATTATAAAGAGAAGAAAAATAAGAATTATGAAAACAAAAAATAATTTTTTTTCTACGCCATAGTGGTTGGTAATGATAGGAATCATAGGATCCAAATTATCTTTCACAATTCCATAGTTGATCCAATCATTATTTTCAAAATAGTTTTTAAAAACAAAAATAAGGGATAAATAACTATTGGAGATTCTGATCTCTCTTAAAAGATAGAAACTGCAACATAGTATGTTTTCACCAAGATTTGGAAAGGCCATTCAGGGTTCCCCTATAAATAATAGAAATTTCTTCCATTATATTATTTTCCATTCTTATTATTATAAATTTAACTAACTTAATACCCCCATAGATCCCATTTTTCATCTCTATTGAGTGTTCAAACCTCTTTGATTATTAATAATAAAGTTGATTCATGTTTCCCTATTATCCCGTGTATTTCTTTCATTCCTTCTTGATTTCCTAAGGTACATTGAAGATAACCCCACCATTTTGGTATGCGTTGTGAGAATGGTTTGGTTATGTATTATTCTGATGATGTTTTGGTAGGTTTCCCTTTGTGTTTGATGAATTTTTATCCCTTAATTATTTCTTTGGGAGTGTTTTTCTCCTTGAATCACCAACCAATATATAATATCCTATCTCACACCATTATATAATGTATTTCAAAGAATTTAATGATTTTTAGATCCAATAGATATATGTTAACTTTTTTCATAAAAAGGAAATGAATTTGTTTAATGAAAATTGATATTAATGGGGAGTAATCATTATGTTTACTATTTTTGTTTAATTGATTATTAAGATGATTTCTCATTGACTTTTCTCAAAATAATGGTTGTTCGGTACATCTTTTCTATAGTTATTACAATTAATTATGATATTGATGTATTTAGAGTTTATTTGATCACATAATGTATGAAAAATGTCAATCACTTTAATATGGTTAATAACGCGTTTCCCATGAAAATATGGAATTGTTTTATAAAATCGACACTAATAAAGATTTGATGTCATAAAATGACTTGAATAGAAATTATGTTTGATGAGGAGGATTTTTGTTTTTTATATGTATTAATATTATTTATGTGTTTTCTTCTATGATGTGTGTGTAAAGTATGTGGATTTTACTAATAATGGCGTTGACTGTGATTATAGAGGAATGTGTTTGGAAGGAAAACTATGTTTTGATGGATTATTTTTTGATATGGGATGATATATGGTGTTTTTGATATGTTTTATTATGTTGAGATGTTTTTTTGTGTTTTTATATTAACTTGAGGGTTAATTATTGTTGGGAAAAAATCCATCAAGGTATCATTGAAGCAATTTTGAGGTGATTGTGTTTGTTGACAAAGTGGGCAGCTGAGTAGTGATTGTTGACAAAGCAAAACAATGACATACAAATTTGTTGACAAAGAGGATTCCATGGTGGAATGTCGAGTTCAAGATCTGAGGTCAACGATCCATGTTTGTTTCAAGAATGTCGATAAAAGAAATGGATGATCTGGAGGTGGTACAAAATAACAGATACATGGTGGCACCGTTTTCCAGTGTTTGCAAATTTTTAGGGCCTGAAAATCGGCAAATGAACAAAATTGTTTTTGGCAAAGGGACTTGCGCACCGTGAACTTGGTGTACAGGAAACTTGCGCGACATATGTTTTTCAAGATCAGAATATCAAAATATGTCTAAGGAAATAGGTTCGCGCAAGTTTGGGAGTAGGTCGCGCAAGTGTCTAAAAGGAGAGAATACTTGTGCGCCGAGACTGGGTCGTGCAGGTGACTTGCGCGCCGTTGCGCAGGGTGGTCAGATTGCCTATAAATACTGTACCACCCCTTCTCATTTGGTACCGGAGTTCAACTCTTTGAGAAGTCAGAGCTCCCGTCGCGCAGGTGTGGTGGTCGCGCAGGTGGTGTGTGTGGTCGCGCAGGTGATGTTACGTGGAAGTGGTTGAAGTTGTGTTCCGGTGTTAGAAGTTGCGCGCTAGTTGGCAGTTGCATGCCAATATTGGTGTGGGCATAAAAGGAAGAGAGTCGCGCAAGTTTGGAGTTGAGGAAGCTTGAGTCGCGCAAGTTTCTGAGGAGGACTTGCGCGCCCGTTGGGACTTGCACGCCGATACTTGCGCACCAAGATTGACTTGCGCGCGAAGTAAGGTTTTGTTCTAGTGGTGCTTCTCGAACTGCGTGGAAGTTGGTACGTTGCCCGATACCTTTGGTGCAAAGAGATATTCATCTACGGGTGAAAGTTGTACTTCAACAGAGCATCTACACATAGAGGAAGATGCATTCATTCATGAAAATGAAGAGACCTACAGGTCTATAAACTGTGAGTGGATTCCTTCCAAGAGCAGTGATCTTAGGAAGAGGAAGAAGGTGATCTTCTCCACCAGCAGTGAACTAGAGAGAGAGAGACAGGGAGTGACCCTTGGGAAATCAGTGAGCTGACCCTAAATTTGTAAAGGCAGTGAGCCTGGGCATAGAAGTGATCTAGCCCGAACCTTGTAATCCAGAGGTAGTGAAGATTAGTGGAATTTGGTACGACCGGAAACCTGTCGGCGTATGCTCCTTGGACGTAGCCCTTAGCGGTGAACCAAGTAAAATTGTTGTGTCCTGCGCTTGCTTTACTTTCTGTTTATATTTTGTAGAAGGAAAGACAGAAAAGAGTGTTTTTCTTAATAGCGAAACAAGATCAGAACGGGCATTCTATTTTAATTAGTCATACCCTGATTCACCCCCCCCCCTCTCAGGGTATTCAACCTAGTGGACCTAACAAGTGGTATCAGAGGGAAAGTTTGAAAGTTGTTCTTCTCTCAATGGAGGTAACCAATCATAAAGGGATTCCGATCTTCGACGGATATAATTTTCAAATATGGAAGAATCGGATGCAACACTATTTCCGATCCTTGGAAATGGATGTGTTTTCAGCAGCTATGCATGGTATCACAGCTGATATTAATAGTGGTGCTTTATCAGAAGCTGAGCATAGAGAGTTGGATGCTGATTCCAAAGCAATCAATGCCTTAGGGGGATCCCTCTCTAATCCCATTTATACAAAGGTGATGTCATGCAAAACGTCACATGCCATGTGGGAAAAGCTTTTGAATATTTATGAAGGGGATACAAAATTCAGAGAGACAAAGCTGCAAGTGTTGTGGAACAAGTATGAAGATCTCAGAATGAACCCGAATGAGTTTGTTGATGCATTCTTTGACAGGGTAAATTCTGTGGTAGAAGACATGCGGGGTCTTGGAGAAATTATCGAAGACATTAAAATCGTAAAGCGCATCTTCAGAAAGCTTCCACCTCGGTTCAATCCGAAAGTTTCTGTGTTAGAAGATAAAGATCCAAAAGATCTAACATTGGATAACCTACACAGCACATTTGTTGCATATGAAATGAGAAATTATGACAACGATGCTGTGGAAAAGGGGAAATCCAAAGAGGTGGCATTTAAGGCCATGAAGAGGCTCACTATTGAAGATTCTTAGGAGGAAGAAGAGTCAGATGAGGTGATGTCGTTCCTTTCTTCAAATCTGCAAATAGGAAAAGTAAAGTTTAAAGGGAAACTTCCACTAGCATGCTTCCGATGCGGAAAGGTTGGTCATCTTGCTGCAAGATGCCCCAAAAAGTTTTAATAAGAAAGCGATGAAGATTAAGTTGAGATTCCCATGAAAAAATCATCAGCCTATGTGAAAGGGAAGAAGCAGTTCAAGAGAACTTTTTTTAAGAAGAAGAATCTTCATTCCCAAGAAATTGACAGTTCAGCTCAGTCTGAGGGTGAAGAAGTTGAAGAGATAGAAAACTGCAAAGATCGTGGTCAAAATGTGATGGTGGCTGTTTCCAGTAGTGCTCTAGAAAAGAAAGAAACCGAAACTGATGAAGAAGAAGAAGAAATTGAAGGGAGAGTTGACATGGAAGCTGAATTAGAAGCAGCTCTTGAAGAGATAGATGTTTGGCGAGAAAAAACAAAGAAAGCCAACAAGATAGTACGTGATGCCAAACAATACATGCAACAACAAGAAGAAGAGAATTCTGAGCTTGAGAAAGAAATTGAAAATCATAAGTCTTCCAGGCCAGAGTGCATAGAAAATGATGATGAGCATAAGCTCAAGATTGAAGAGAAAAAAAGGGAGATCGATTTCTTGAGTCGAAAAGTGAAAGATCACGTCAAGCGTATTGAATATATGGAAGAGGAAGTTGTCGGTCAACAGAGAAAAGTTAAAGACCAGAAAAAACCTTTGAATCTCAACACATTCTTGGGAAATCAGGTCATTACGAAGACCGAAAAGAAGAAAGAAGAGCCTAGTAGTTCAGCAGGAAAGAAGCAGCAACTGAACTCAGATGTTAAGGCTGATTCATGGCTTAATCAGAAACAAAAATCTGTGGCAGTTGATGTTAGACCGCAAGCACCTGTCCCGAGATTGAAAGTGGATTTGAGCTCAAAGCAGAATCAGAATACTCAGAGATCCAAAGGGGAAACTCGTAGTGCTGAAGTAACATGAAGGAATGCACCTCATATCTGGTGTTATTGTTGTGGAAAGATGGGACATTCACAGTATGTGTGTTCCATAGCCAAAAGATATCGAAGGGAACAAGAACAGAGATGGCAGCCAAACAGATAATGGTTTTCCAGAACATTTTTTGAAGGACACTGTTTTTGGTGTGGAGGATTTGGACAAATGGCTAGGTACTGCACTCCGACCATTCAGAAAAATGTGCCAAAGAAGAATCAAAATGTTCGCAAGCAGCAGATCAGTAAACCGACAAGTGAGTTAAAAGTTCAGAACAGATTTGCAGTTTTGCAAGATGAAGATGGTCCATCATACTCTGAGACAGAACAGAAGCCTCAATCCATGCCGAGTATGAAAGAAAAGTATGGAACAGGAAGAAGAAAACTGAGAAGGCCGTAGTTGCTGAAATTTCTCTTAAAGCATCAGATCGTTCTGGTGTTTGGATCATTGACAGTGGTTACACATCCCACATGACGGGTAATAAGGATCTGGTTACAGGCATGAAATATGACAAAGAAGGAGTTGTCATGTTTGGAAATGATGAAGGCCTGAAGATTGTTGTCTCAGGAAAATCCAAGTTTGGGGGCAAAGAAATGAGACATGCTGATGTCTTGGTGGTAGAGGGTCTCAGTCAAAATTTGCTTAGCATCAGTCAACTATGTGACTCTGGGCACTCTATCCTATTTACCAAGAAGATGGGTATTGTTAAAGAAAAAGATGGAATAGTTATTATTCAGGGAAAACGAACAAAGGGGAATCTTTACATGGTTGGTGGGGAAGAAGATTCATGCCTTTTATCCAGAGAAGAAGAAAATCAGTTGTGGCATAAGCGACTTGGTCATCTATGTCAACCATGTATGGAAGATCTGGTAAAGTGTGTTGCTGCTAGAGAGCTTCCCAAACTATCACGTGATCGCACTCATACGTGTGATGCTTGTCAACAAGGGAAGATCATCAAGAATACATACAGGCCAAAGGAACAAAAAGCAACTCGAGTGCTCGAATTGGTACATGCTAATGTATGTGGACCTATCTCACCACGAGCTATAGATGGGCAAAGGTACTATGTTCTTTTCATTAATGACTACAGTAGAATGGCCTGGGTATTCATCATAACCCATAATACAGAGGTGTTCAGTTGCATAAAGCAGTACAGGAGGGAATCAGAAAAGATGCTTGGGAAGAAAATTTTGAAGTTTCGTACTGATAACGGTACGGAATTTACAAACAGTCAGGTTGAAAAATTTCTCAAGAAACATGGGATAAGGCATCAAGTTTCATCAGTAAGAACTCCCCAACAGAATGGAGTAGTTGAAAGGAGAAATCGGATCATCAACAACATGGCCAGAACAATGCTTATTGATAAGGACCTGCCATAGAAATTTTGGAAGGAAGCAGTTTTGACATCGGTCTATGTTTCAAACAGGTCCTCGTTATGTTCGAAGCAAGGGAAGACTCTGTATGAACTGTGGTACGGAAAGAATCCAACGTTGAAGTACTTTAAAATCTTTGTAAGTAAGTGTTTCATTCTCAACAAAGAACATCATAGGAAGTTTGAGGCACGAGGAGATGAAGGGATATTCCTTGGCTATTCCGGGAAAAGAAAAGCGTATAAATGTTACAACAAAAGGCTGGGAAAAATCATTGAAATCAATGATGTCACTATAGTTGAAAATGAGCAGAATAATCAATGATCCAGTGAACAGTTCCTGGATGAAAGTGATGATGAGGTAAGTAACCCAGGGGGAGCAGAAGTGGCAGAAGCTGACTCAGAAGAGGATACTAATGATGAAGAGGAAAATGTCAAGTCAGTGTCTGCGAGGAAGCCAAAGAGTCGAGCTAAAATTGATAGACAGAATATCATTGGTGATCAAACAGCTCTAGTTCAGACTCGAAGAATGAAATCATCACAGCAAGCATCGTTTTTGTCTCAAGTGGAGCCGAAATGTTTTTCTGATGCAGCTGAAGATGAAAACTGGGTTCAGGACATGAACGAAGAGCTTGATCAGATTGAGAAGAACCAGACATGGGAGATTGTTTCGAGGCCAGCAGAAAAGAATGTCATCGGGACTAAATGGGTCTATCGCAACAAGATGAATGAAGATGGCACAGTGTTTCGGAACAAAGCACGACTAGTGTGCAAGGGATACTCCCAGATAGAGGGAATAGATGTTGATGAGACATTTGCACCGGTTGCAAGGCTGGAGACAATCAGATTATTTTTGGCCATAGCAGTGCAAAGAAAGTTCAAAGTGTTCCAGATGGATGTCAAATCCGCATTCCTGAATGGGTTTCTGGAAGAAGAGGTGTATATTGAGCAGCCAGATGGTTTTCTCATTCATGAGGATGAGAACAAAGTTTGCAGGCTCACGAAGGCGTTGTATGGGCTGAAACAAGCACCAAGGGCATGGTACTCAAGGCTTGATCAGTACTTGAATAAGCTTGGTTTCCAGCGTGGAGGAGTTGACTACAACCTCTATTTCAGCAATGACAGTAATCAAAGGATGATGGTTCTAGTGTATGTCGATGACATAATTTTTGGCGGATCAGATGAAGCTCGGTGCAGACAGTTTTCCGAATTCATGAAAAATGAGTTTGAAATGTCAATGATTGGAGAGCTAACGTTTTTCCTTGGTCTACAGGTGACACAAGGAAGGAATGGAACCTTAATTTCTCAATACAAATATTCCTAGGAGGTTCTAAGAAGGTTTGGAATGGATAATTCCAAGGAAATGAAGACTCTGGTTGCTACCCGGATGAAATTATCAAAAGATGAGGATGGCAAGGCAGTTAATATCACAGAATACAGGCAAATCATTGGAAGTATGTTGTACTTAACCGCAACATGTCCTGATATTGTTTTCGCCACATGCCAAGCCGCGAGATATCAGAGTAATCCCAAGGAAAGTCACATGCTTGCAGTGAAAAGAATACTTCGGTACATCAAGGGCACGGTGGACTTCGGCTTGACATACAACGACAAATCTCAGACAAAGTTATTGGGATTTACTGATGCAGACTGGGCCGGTTCAGCAGATGATAGAAAATCAATGTCAGGTGGTGCATTCTATCTTGGTGGATTGGGTATTTCTTGGCTAAGCAAGAAACAAGATTGCATTTCATTGAGCACCGTAGAAGCTGAGTATATTGCAGCCACTCAAGCATGCACACAGTTATTGTGGATGTAGCAGCAGCTTGAAGATATGGGAGTTGAAGTGAAGTCTCCGATCAGAATCCAGTGTGAAAAATCAAGTGGTATAAATCTTAGCAAAAATCCTGTCCATCATTCCAGGACAAAGCACATTGAGATCAAGTATCATTTTATCAAGTAGAGGGTTGAGCAGGGCATCGTGAAGTTGGAGAATGTGCCTACAGAGCTACAGGTTGCAGACATTTTGACAAAGGCCTTACCCAAGGAAGATTTTGAGAGGCATCGACTGGCTCTGGGAGTTCAGTCGATTCCCCGCACTTGAAATAGTGTGGATGTGGGACCCCCCTCTCCCTGAGGTATGATGTGTTTTCCCTAATGTGCTGACTTGTTCTCTACTCTGTTATAGACTACCAAGGACTGCCTTTGGGTTCGTTGACAAAGGGGGGGGGGGAAATAGTGATTGTTCAAGGGGGAGAGACAATGTGGAGATTTGAAAAATCTTGGATGATATGGGGAGAAGCTAAAAGGTGGAGCAGCCAGATAGGGGGAGTTGAAGTAAGTTGAACGTGCTTAGCCAGAGCTTAGCTTGGACAACACAGGAAGTATGGCTAAAGAGGTGTTGAATCTGTGAGCAGAAAGGGGGAGCTTATCAAATCTGACGATGCTAGAAGTGATCGATCAAAGAATAGATATCACGACAGCTGAGGATCATGATAAAAGTAGAAGAGTGGTGTTGGAAAGTGGTAGGACTATTTTCAAACCAAACATTGGTCTTCCAAAAAATCCATCAATAATTGGTATCAGTTTAGTACAAATTGGTATCAGTTTGGTGTCAACAGTGGATGTCAGAGATAAAGTGATTCATTGATGAAATTTTAATTTACTCTTGTTTCTCACGCCGGGCATTGCTCATGTGGGCTTAGAGTATGTGTTGAGTAAATACTTGATCGCTATCAGAATCGCAATGAGGTGAATGGAGGCTGAAGAATCCACGACGTATCTTTGTTTTGGAAGAGTTGTCAACAAACCCAAAGGGGAAGATTGTTGGGAAAAAATCCCTCAAGGTATCATTGAAGCAATTTTGAGGTGATTGTGTTTGTTGACAAAGTGGGCATCTGAGTAGTGATTGTTGACAAAGCAAAACAATGACATACAAATTGGTTGACAAAGAGGATTTCATGGTGGAATGTCGAGTTCAAGATCTGAGGTCAACAATCCATGTTTGTTTCAAGAACGTCGATAAAAGGAATGGATGATCTGGAGGTGGTACAAAAGAACAGATACAAGGTGGCGCCGTTTTCCAGTGTTTGCAAATTTTTAGGGCCTGAAAATCGGCAAATGAAGAAAAGTGTTTTTGGCAAAGGGAATTGCGCGCCGTGAACTTGGTGTACAGGAAACTTGGGTGCCATATGTTTTTCAAGATCAGAAGATCAAAATATGTCTAAGTAAATAGGTTCGCGCAAGTTTGGGAGTTGGTCGCGCAAGTGTCTAAAAGGAGAGAAGACTTGCGCGCCGAGACTGGGTCGCGCAGGTGACTTGCGCGCCATCGCGCAGGGTGGTCAGATTGCCTATAAATACTGGACCACCCCTTCTCATTCGGTACCGGAGTTCAACTCTTTGAGAAATCAGAGCTCCCGTCGTGCAGGTGTGGTGGTCGCGCAGGTGGTGTGTGTGGTCGCGCAGGTGAAGTTGCGCGCTAGTGGTTGAAGTTGTGCGCTGGTGTTAGAAGTTGCGCGCCAGTTGGCAGTTGCACGCCAATATTGGTTTGGGCGTAAAAGGAAGAGAGTCGCGCAAGTTTGGAGTTGAGGAAGCTTGAGTCACGCAAGTGCCTGAGGAGGACTTGCGCGCCCATTGTGACTTGTGTGCCGATACTTGCACGCCGAGATTGACTTGCGCGCCAAGTAAGGTTTTGTTCCAGCGGTGCTTCTCGAACTGCATGGAAGTTGGTACGTTTCCCGATACCTTCGGTGCAAAGATGTATTCATCTACGGGTGAAAGTTGTACTTCAACAGAGCATCTACACATAGAGGAAGATGCATTCATTCATGCAAATGAAGAGACCTACAGGTCTATAAACTGTGAGTGGATTCCTTCCAAGAGCAGTGAGCTTAGGAAGAGGAAGAAGGTGATCCTCTCCACCGGCAGTGAGCCAGAGAGAGAGAGACAGGGAGTGACCCTTGGGAAAGCAGTAAGCTGTCCCTAAATTTGTAAAGATAGTGAGCCTGGGCATAGAAGTGATCTAGCCCGAACCTTGTAATCCACAGCTACTGAAGATTAGTGGAATTTGGTACGACCGGCAACCTGTCGGCGTATGCTCGTTGGATGTATCCCTTAGCAGTGAACCAAGTACAATTGTTGTGTCCTGCGCTTGCTTTACATTCTGTTTATATTGTGTAGCAGGAAAGAGATAGAAGAGTGTTTATCTTAATAGCGAAAGAAGATCAGAACATGCATTATTTTTTAATTAGTCATACCCTGATTCACCCCCCCCCCTCTCAGGGTATTCAGCCTAGTGGACCTAACAATTATTATTGGTGTGAGGTGGATGTGAATTTTTTCGTTTTTATGTAGTTTTCTTATAGAATTCGAAAGAAATTTTATTTATGAATTTCTAATGGTGTGGGTTTTAAATTAAAATAGTCTTAATTTAAATAAATATATGATGAATTAATTATTAAATCGATTTTGGTATGTAACTAGTAAATTTGGAAATCGGTAAACCTGTAAATGGAAAATTAAATATTGTATATTTGTGGGTTTTTCATTTAGTCCATTGCATTATAGGAGAAAGTGGTCAAAATTTCTTTCAGTAGTGTTTTGGTATGTACAAGTGTAGTTAAATTATAGCCACTATGCTGGTTATTGTCTTCTATATACCAACACCTTTCCATGTTATTCATATAGGCACCCAACGTAATTAGTTAACTCAACCAAAGCCCAATTATTTTGGGGTTTTGCGTGTTTTACCTAAAAATAATGATGGAGGTGAATTTCATGGATGAAGATCCCTCTTTTCTATCACTGCATTTAGAAGTGGTGTTGATGAAATTTTGGTGTTGACATAACCCAGTTATGTGGAATACGTGGTGTGTGGTGGGGGAAATTCATGGTTAGAGGAGGGGAAAAGATTGACTTATGTCATTTTCATGATACTTTTCTACTCAGGATATGTTTTGTGGTAATGTGATGAAGTTTCTATGGATATAAATTGATAGAGTCGTTTATGATATTTTTTTCACTCTAGGGTCTGTGGTAGGTAGAGTTGTGTCATAACCCACTTCAATGATTGATTGGTATGTGATAAAAATACATATAAGGAATAAGGGCACATGGAATTTGATGTTGGGGTATGCTAGAAGAAAATTTGTGGGAAGTTGTTTTGGGGTGTGATTTCTTATATTATTTTTTAAAATGATAATATAAATGGATAAATTATTTTATGAGAGTACCATAGTGATTATGGGAATATATTGTTAACCTATTTAGATTCTTTTTGGTTTAATTTTGTGGTATCTGTCATATTAGTATAATATTTTAATATTTGTATTGGAGACTTTGGGTATGATACTTATATGTATAAAATTCATGCATCCCATACGTACATATATAGATATAATATTATTTATATTTTCAAGAGGTATTTATATACTAATAGAAATATAATTTAATTTTTTTCTTGGAACTCTTATTGAGTCATTTGTATAGGAATTTTCTTTTAGAATTACCTCAAATTATTTTATTATATGTGTTGATATTGGGTGTGCATTGTTATATAGTTTTGAATTAATATTTATGTTATATGAGTCAATGTTTTTTTATGATTTTCTATTTTATAATCCTAAATTTCTATTTAGGGTAATTCCTACCATATGTGTGACATTAATTATAAAATCAGTGCTAGTAAATGTCGTATGTCCTAATGGATATAATAATTGGGAGTATCTATCTCAAATCCTTCATTTCTAGCATAGGATGCATTCCTTTATTGTAGGAGGTAAGGATGATTATAATTAGTGAATTGGTTTATATAATCAATGGATCTTGCAGTTATGAACTTTTGAAGACTACATGGGTTTGTATGGAATCAATATTAGTTAATCTTGATTTCGAATATAGACTATAGGTACTGGCTTGGACATGGGATATTAGGTCCCCCTAGAATTAATGTAAGGACTCTAAACATGATCGACTATAATGTGATGTAGTTTAACTTTTAGGGTAAAGACCTAGGTGAAGGACCCCATAACACCTTGAGAAGGGATGGGTGAATCAAAGTATCTAATTTTTCTTTTTATGTGAAATATCATGTTCCCACATTTGTAGGAAACTTTTAACCCTCCCCGATTGTAATGTGGAGTAATTAATGAATTCACAAGAAGAAATACAACTCAACAACATTACATGGTTCACCCAATGTTCTAGTCAAAGTAGCATTTGCTGACAGTGTGTTGGCCATACCTAAATCCACTATTCATTAATAGATGTTGAATAAAAAGGATCAAAAACAGTCACTCAGTGCTGGAAATATTTTCATTAAATGATTTTAGGTATATAACACTACGTCCCTTGAAACAATTATATTGAACCTCCTAGCATACTGCCCTAAGATAAGCCTTACTCATTTTATCAACATGAATGTATCTTCAATAGATTTGAATTGAAGTCTTTTTCTCTATGAAATAAGTGATTCTTATTTCCTCACAGTCAGGAATTTATTCACTTGAAAGAACTAAACTAAAAAACTAGATATACAAAATGTGAATGCATCTCAACTTAGTACTTGTGTGTGAAACCTGTTCATGAATGCAGTATGTTGGGTTTTCAAAAAGTTGTCCTTCTCACAACCCTTCTCTTTCCTGAAACCCTTATATTCGACATAACTAAACCGTAAATTGAAATTGGTCATGATAGACTCATGTAACATTTTGGGAGGAACTACCTTCCTACATGCAACTCACCACTCGTGTGAAACACTTGGCTTACGTGAAACTCTTTTCTTGGGGGAGAGTCCCTGCTTGCGTTAAGCTCACTACTTTCATGATTCAGGTCCCATATTTTCTCTAAGTGTTGAACCTCTATCTAATGGGGGGGGTTCGCCTATTTATAGTAATATCAAACCCTATATTCTAAATCAAAAAACTATTCCCCTAGAAATCAATAATCATTCATGCATGTATCGTTTAGCACAAACTCTCACAAACAACCCTTTCATGCAAATATATAACTTGTGTAAATTATATGAATCACTATTTTTTGTGACTGAGTTTGAAAAAAGTGATTTTAGGGATAAATAAATTATTTTTAATCAATTAATCATGAAACCACACACTCATATGTTTATGATTTCCATTTGGTTTTAAAAAATGGATTCTAGACATCATTTTCATGATGTTTAGGATGTAGAGTTTCCAAAGATTGATTTAGGTGATCTTTGGAGGGTTAATTCATTAAAGGAGTACGAGGAAAGGCTAAGGGGCTTATTTTTTTCATCAATAGAATCTTGCATAGTAATATGGGAGTGTATTGGATATATAGATATGGTATTGTTTTTGGAAAATATTAGAATGCAATTGTTTCTTATTTGAACACGCTTCGAGTTGTGGGTTATTTTGTTAGTAAGTCAGATTTGAGGTATTACACATCAGTAGTGGATGTTAAATATTGATAATCGAGAAAAGGCTAGTGATTTTTGGGATTATTTCCATTGGTATTTCTGTATGGTGTTAGTTTTGTTAACGAGGATGATAGTGAGTAGCCAAGAGTTCTCTTCCAATATTTGGGGAGCCTATGTGTGTGTGAGTTTGAGATTTTGTTTGAGGACATTTTGTGTTTCACTCTTGACCTATTTCTTGATGAAGAGACCAAATAATGATGTCTAAAGGAGAAAATTATCCCATCTGTTTATTCACCAAATATATTCATCCCATGTACTTGTTTTTATATAGAATATTATTGGAGATTTAGAATATTTACCTTTTTGAAGTGGGGACCTAGGAAGTAGGTCTGCAGGGTATATTTAGTAATAGATTGTTAGGAAATAAACAATTGTTGTTGGGGAAGTCGATGTTCCAATTTTTTTTAGTTGATCTTTACATCATTATTCACTCTTCATTTGGAAAATTAGTTACATAATGTCAACATGGGGTGTCCCATTTTCATGATATTCTCGTAGGTGTTATTTTCACTATTTGACTTATTGCATGAATGCTAAGGTTGGTAGTTTGGTTTGTAAATATAGAATAGTCTCTAGATATAATTCTAGTATAGCGTGCCTACATTTTCCTAGAGTGACCAGGCTATAACATGGTCATGGAGGATGTTAGTATTGACTAAGATGAGTTTGGTGTGGGTAGATTCATGCTATAGAAGTTATTGTGCTCGAGTGACCAGAGGTTATCCAATATACGACTAGTTAAACATCTAAACTATTTTATTATTTACATAATTATAAATCTTTACAATAATTTTTTGCTCTTTATTTGGTTCATGCATTAAGAATAACAGTTTATACCTTTCAAATTCCTCAACATTTATCTGAAAAAATTACAGATTAGGCTTTATTGTTTAATGTGTGATGTGAATATCTACTGACGATGTGGTTGAACTACCCAATGGGATAATTCTTTATTTAATGGATGCAATCATAAAATGCAATAATTATAATTGGTTGGTTGAGTTATATTCATACAGTCACTGAATGATTTCAAAGGATAACTTTATTTTCTATCACAGAAGGAAAATTTGTGGAATTATTTGGTGTGTCGAGCCATCGAATGGGTGGTGGGAGAGTATATCATAATTTTTATTAGTTATATTAGATATCATTGTATTATCATGTGGTTTATGTTCTTATGGTAGTTGAGGAGTTTGTAGATATATTATTGGATGAAAATGTGATGCTACACACTTGATAATCTGTTGACTGTAGGGTACAGTTAATATTGGTAGGATTACTGAATTCAATGGATAAATCCCATATAACACCAAAAATGTTGTGGGATTTAAAGATTGAAATTTATAGCCTGATTCATAGTGTTTAATTTTACCTAGTGTATTCTCTTGGGTTTCTCTAACATTTCTCACTAAGAATGCATACTATAGTCTAAGGATGTTCATAGAATTCCAGAGGTTGAATTACTTCATGGTCAAAAAAACTACCATCTTTTGAGGAAATATGATATGTTCAATTACTTAACTAGATACATCTTGATTTTTATGATCTTTTTGTGGTCTATAAATCATCATTTATGGGTGAAAGATAAGAATAACTTTAATAAATCATTCAGATACGGGTATAAGAACATCGTGATGATGGACATGTTTTTTGGTACCATGAAGGAACCCACAATTTTAATGGACACATTGACTTGATCGTACATTAATTCATGGTCCATTTAATATCCATGTTTATCAAATTTATTCATATATAATAATGATCATTGGAGAATAATTTTCAACTTATCCTAGTTGATCTATATGTTCTTGAACACCACCAACTATGTTGATTTTCTTCCAAATGATAATATTCAAGGAAATAAGTGAGTTTAAGTTGCGATGTAGTGTCCTAATATGAAATTTCCATGAACCTATCTATGGTGATGGTAGTTTTTTCTTATTCAACAACAAATAATGTGGCATAGGTTTATTACATCCAATGTTTTGCAAGATATTACCAGTTCATTATCTCTGACTTCTCATGGATTATAGTCTCATTAACCACATTGACTAGGAAGGACCATGTTTTCAATTGGACTAATAAATTTCAGGTATTTTTTGATGACCCAAAGGAGAATTCGGTCAATGTTCCTTTTATTTAGTAATTCAATTATAGAGTTATATATATGGTTTTTAGAGAGGCATCAGATTATTTCTTGGAATGAATTTAGATGATGAAATGGGTATTTATGTCATAGTGGTATAACTAGTATCATATTTATTGGTATAAAATATACACTCGTGATATAGAATTGGTTACAATAGTGATTTACCTGAATATGTGGAAATATTTTCTCATTTTTTAGAGCTTTATAGTCTTTATTAAACACAAAATCCTATAATAAACCCTCTCTTAGTGGGGTATAAATATTTTGTTATTGAGGAGGATGGAGTTTCTCAGTCACGATGAATTTTATATCTCATTTGACCAATGTAAATAAAAAATTATTTATAATTTACTTAGTAATATTTCATGAGGATATGTCTTTTGGAATCCATTGATGCATTTAAAATGATTTAAGAACATGGATTAATACATCTTGATAAAGAATATGTTAGTAGTGTATGTTTTCTTTTCCATATTTTTATGGGTTCATTAGTGAAGTTTAATGTGTAGTAGGTTTAGTGGAGAAACGCCATTGTGGATATAATATGAGCCCATGTCAGCTGTAACATCCCGGGTAAATTAATAATATGATATTTCCATATTTATTGATATTTGGAGGGAATGATACGTTTGATGGCGTACTCAATACGCAACAATGAGTTTTTTGAAATCATACATTGCATACTAATAATATAATTGTATTATTTTAAATTGTAGATAATTCCTAGCCATTGTAATAGCAGGAATGAATAGAACTAACTAAAAAGTTATTGTATATCTTTGTTAAATATTTTTACATTTATCTAATAAATGTTAGAGGCGTAAAATGCAAATGAATCCAATTTTAAGAATATATATTCTAATATTCTTTAAAAGGATGATTAACCACATTTTGATGGAGAACCCTTTTAAAATCTACATTTTTGAACTTTTATATGTTATATTTGAAAATATAAAATCATTTTTTATAATCAAGAAATCAAATTTTACTTTGTTTAAATTTTTGATATTTTCTGAAAAAGATCATTTTTACTGAAAAATGTTGTATTTTAATTCAAAACCTCCTTTTAATATAATTTATATATGTTGTTAGATTATATATTTAATTGGTTTTTATGTTTAATTAAAATATATTTTTACCATTTAATCTAATGGTGGACATTGTAATTAATATCACTTTGAAATTGTACATAAACATGTGTAAAACTTTTGATAGATATTGTTTTTTAAAAACACGCTATTTGTTTTGACAACGAGAATTGATTATAAAATTAATTAATGAAACTTTTTTGTTTTTAATTTGGTAAAATTGATATCATTTATTAATTTTTAATATCAAATATATCTTAGGATGATTTTTTTTATTTTTCTGACAAATTTTCATTTTTAATGAATAGTGAAAAATACTGCATTTTAATTCAAAACTGTCATTTCATCCAATTTATTTATATAGTTATATTGTCATTTTAATTAGTTTTATGGTGAAATTTAATTATGTTTTTATCATTTAATAAAAGTTTGGACTTTGGATGTAATTTCACTTTTAAATTGGACGTAAAAACAAATCAATCTTTTGATAGATTTTAATTCTTAAAAACTCGTCTTTGGTTTTGAAAATGAGAATTATTTTTATTTAATTACTTCAATTTCTATGTTTGGAATTTGATAAAATGGATTCAATATTTGGAATCATAAGGTCCAAATTATTTAATTAAGACTCTTGTTTTTAGAAAATATGAATAGTAACGACGACAATTATCTTTAATTATCGTGATTAATTAGTAGTCGGGTAGTTAAGGGTAATAAAATAATATCATAATAATATAAAACTACCCATACATGTGTCTTAATTATATATTTTGAGTCATTTCCGACCATGTGATGCATTATGCTAACTTTGGGACTCCAATGAATCACATTAGTGTGACAATGATGTTTTATCAGTTTTTTAAAGAAAAGAAATATAACAAAGGTTTGAATATCCAAAATAAAATAATATTAATTTAGTTTACATAAATTATCTATTATAATATAATTATAAATTAGAAATCTAATAATATTTCCTACATCATGGTATTTTTTTTATTTTTTAGATATTAAATAAATAAATTTATTTATGACACCTTCACGATGAAGTGATTATCTCATTAATGAGTGATTTAAATAAAATGAAAAGATTAGGTAAAATATAACACTTACACTTGTCTAAAACCTATTGTATGGGTGGATTTCTGACCATTGTCACTTTATCCTCCAAATATATCTTTTTGGGACCTTTAAAATCAGAAAATCATTTCATAATAAAGTAACATTTCATTACTTTCCAAGAGTGCCCCTGCTCCCTCTTATAAAAGGCCCCCAGCTCTACCCCATTACCCACAACTCTCAAGCCCTTGACTGGTCCAACCATTGCTCATATCGTCTCTCCACATCCTTATTTTACTCCTAGAAGCCCAACTCTAGGCAGAAGTCTTTACAAGGAAGACTTTGGGCTCAAATCAAAAACAGTTACCGGATTTAAAGGTAATGTCGTCACCTATGTTCTTTTGTATTATTTTACTTCTCCAACCCCCTAAACACTTTTTATTCCATTATTTTGTAAAAAAAGTATCTTAAATTTTATAGGATGTTGTTATGAGAGGTATTCGAGCTACACTTACACACACCTCCATCTAATGGTTAAAGAACATATTGTTTCCGTGGATGGCAAATTACTGCCTCATGAAACGATGATAGTTCAATTATCTCCTACTGCCTCTAATGGTGGTCATTATGATGTCACTGTATTTTATAAATGATATATATGGTATTTATGTTTTCTATATACTTATGTATTTTATATTTAAAATGTACCTTTATGCTTTGCATGTTGTGCAAATGAGATAATTTAATACGAAGAAGTGTGGACTACCGCCCCGTCAAGTGATGTGACTCATCCATGCAATACATGGAATGTATAAAGAATGAAATTAATTAACTTATGTGACATATATAACATTTATAATATACTTTAATTATAATATTTATATTTCTCATTTATTTTAAATTCCATTAATATGACAATGAAATGAAAGTAGCATTCCTACGTACGTACGGCATACCGTCTCCATGAACGATGCATTTCATTTTCTATCTCAAAATGTTATGGAATAGAATAAAATGAATTTATCTATTATATATAGGATATTTAAATCAATAATAATATTCTGGAGATGATGTACTTTAACTACATGGACAATTCTTTTCAAACAAGTTCATTTTTGACTCATGTACTGAACATCAACAAAAACGCCTGATATGAACTCAAATAATTAACAAATTAATATAACATTATAATATCTGATTTGAATTTAATAATAAACTTTAAAGTAGGTCATTAATCAATTATAAATTGAACAGAGTTTGTTATTCAGGAATATAAAGGAATGAACAAGACAAGTCGGATTTGAGGTAAGGGATCCGACCTCTCTCTTTCTTTTCAAGTACTCTCTTTTATGTCATTTCTTTTATTCTCCATGTTCTTATGTTGAAGAATGTTATTATATTTTCACCATACATTATTTTTTTTAATATGAAGAGATACCCCCTCCTAATCTCATCAATTCATGTTAATAATTTTTAATTAGCGTCGTCAGGCTGCTGAATTTTCGTAAGCGATTTCTTATCTAACATTTAATTCTGTGAGATTTCCATTGGTTGCCAATTATTTATGGAATGTGGTATATTGTGTACTGAAAATTGATATATATTATCACGATTCTAATTATATTCATTTTTTCTGAAATTCATTTGGTGGTTATTATCTTTTGTTCATACAACTTGATTGATTTCAATGAGGTTAGGGGTTTTTATATCACATTTTATTCTTGTGACATTCATGCTACATTTTCCACTATTTTCTTTTGTGTGGTTTATGTACTACCGATTATTCTACTATTTGTGTAATATACTCTCATTTATGGGTATTTACATCTTTATTGTATGGCTCTTCTTTCATGGGGTGTACGTTTCGAAAGTTACCCAAATCGGTAAGGGAACCATTCACCCTCCTATTTTTAAAAGACTTATTTTTGTTAAGTCTTTTAATTTACATCTTATTATATTGGGATATGTTCTTATATATCCTCATTGATGTAAATGATATGTCCAAGTGATGATATACCCTTTTTATGTATCATTGTCTCATTTTATGAATTTTTTAATGACTTTGTTAGGCTGTCGAATTTCTGTAAGGGAACTTCTTAACCCAATTTCAATTCTTTGGGTTAAACCTCTACTTCTTGATTATGTTATACTATGAATATGTGTGTATGACCTCTGATTGTTTTAAAATTAATATAATTTTATATTATTTTTATTTATATTTTTCACAGATAATTATGTAATTGATTTATCCTTAATCTAAGGATACCGAATTTGTAAAGGACTTCGTCTCAATCTCCATTCATTGAGGCATATTTTGTTTTATAAACAACTCTTTTTTATACAGGGTATAATCCTTTTTGACTTTTAATTTTATTCTAATGGAATCTTTTCTCTACGAATCATTTTACGAAATGACAAAAAGAATGTTTCTTTTTTTAACATACACGATGACAACAACCTTTCCACCGCCGCGAGTATTATTTGATCATTGCCTTCCTCAACAAGTCGAAATGTTTTCAAAAGATAATAAATAAAATATACTATTTTATGTATCTTGGTATTGAAAATGGTTTTGATATAGTATTTTTTATTTCAATATATTTAAGTGATATATTGTGATTGAAATGTGGAAATGTTTTCTTTCCTTTATAATTGTATAATGTCTTATGATTTTATAATGAAATGTGGACATTTGACTAGTGGTTACATGATAAACCAAATGACGAGTGGTGCTGTGATTACCAGGATGGGTGGTTATATTATAACCACAAATACATTAGGTATGGAAGTCGGTCGTATGGCTATTCCATTTAGTGATATGTGTGGAAGTTGACCGTATGGTTTTTCCATTAAAGTCTGTCTATGTCCCAAGATGCCTTTATATATTATGTGTTCTTTATATGGGTTTTATGGTAATATTTTGGTTATAAAAGGGTATGTAATGTTCTTTTATTCAGTGAATAATATTTAAAACTTCATAAAGGTGAAAAGTATTACTTATGATAATGTATTCATGATTTACATATTGTATTGAAAAAACTTACAGTTTTCCTTCTTTGTGTATCTTTTACTGGGATTTTTATGCTCATCCCGATTATTTGAAATGTTTTACATAGGACTTAAAGATGAATAGGGTCAGGAATGGGATCAAGGAAAGACATGCTATCTAAAACATGTAACTATACATGTTTATTTATAATAGTTTTTATTTTATGAAAAATTAGTAGAAGTGTCTACTTTGTAATCTTTTGAGATGTAATAGTTATGTCCTAATTCTCTAAAACTCTAAACCCGAAAAGATACATTATTTGAATTATTCATTTAATTCATGATTATGTAATGTTTTATGGCAGGGTCATTATAGTTGGTATCAAAGGTCTATTTAGATAACTTTAGAGGTTAGAGTATTCTTTAAGTACAATTGATATTACCATAATGGTTAGGATTTTAGAAATATTCATATATATTTTTTGATAATGTGAATGAGTTTAAGATAATATGAGTAATTATATCTTTGTATTTAACCTCCTCATAAGATATTATATGATGATTTTATTGATATAATCACATTGACATTTTTTGTTTTAGTAAATGGATAGATCTAGCAGTCACCAAAATGACAATGGGTTTGAAAGAAACTGTGGTGGTTCTCTGATTAAGAGACTGGATGAAATGGGGGACTCAATGAGAAATATTGGGGTTATTCAAAACCAACTATCAGGAGTCATGATCAACCACTTGAACCATGGTGAGTTCTCTAATGCATCATGTATGAGAGAACCAAATCAATGTGGAAGTTCAGGTAATAATTATAAAGGAAACCATTAGGGTTTATATAATCCTTACTTTTAATGTAATTATGGGTTACTATATGTTATGATAGAAAATTAAAGTCATGAGATAAAATGAGGTTGAATTATGTTATGGTTATTTTTTATGATTTTATCTCTTTTTTGGGGAATTTTTTAAGAATTATATAGTTCTGAAAAAAGGAAAACACACAGACCGTGTGACAACCTGTTGCGTCGAACAAAGCTACAGGAATCGAACCCACAACAAAAGTGTGACTGGTATTTATCACCTACCACTGGACTACGTGAAGTCCTGGGTTAGTATGACAAATTATTTTTAGTTAGATGATTTTATGAATCAAGAATAGGTTGATTTTGGGTTATCTAGGAAATTATTGACCTATCATGGAGGATATATGATTAAGTTAATTACTTTTCAGTATGAGACTTTAAGATCAACTAATGTTATTTGGAGATAAATGTTATGATTTACCTTGGAAGACTATGTGATTAAATCCTTTAGAGATTTGTGCTTCAATCATTGTTTGGTTTACTTTGAAGAATTTTATGGACAATTGTTTATGAAATGGTCTTTGTTGAACTTTGGGTTTTGTTGGAAAAATTTTGGAGATTAAGAATAGATTTTCTTTTTATAGAGGATTATACTTTTTAGGGATTATCTGATATTGTACTAACATTTTTTGGTTTTGGATAAGGTCCTAATATGTGGTAAATATATAGTTCATCTTTTGAGGATTATGTGATTCCCTCAAAGTTGATTATAACACTCTTAATGTGAAAAAGGCATCCTGAAATACTCATCGTTTGGAGAAAATATGAGTTTGTGAAACAAATCTAGTAAAAGTTGAAAGTCAACATGACAAGTAAGTATATTTCCTTATGTTATAGTTAATCTCATGAATAAATTCCTCAATGAAATGAAACTTAAAACAAAAATGTTGACTGTTAACTTTTCCAACTGGGGAATTAAATACTGTTTAACCCATCACAAGTTTGTGATTTTATGGTGGATAACTTTCTCCTAATCATGTTTTTTATCACTCTCCATCAGAATTTGATGGTTTGTTTTTTTACTCCATATCCATGTTTTCATGAAATCCTAGTATGGGTTATCCCCGGTGACATTTTTTACTTCTCTTTCTTTCTTTTAAATTTATAGTTTTATTGACTCCTTTACCAATGTGGGGCTTCCAATGAAGCTTCCGAGCCCAATATTAAAATTGTGGGGACACAATTCCCAAAAGGGGGGAAGGGCGTAACATCCCATGTAAATAAATAATATGAAGTTTCCATATTTATTAATATTTGTGAAGAGAATTCTATTTTTGATGGTGTACCCAATACGCAACAACGAGTTTCTTTGAAATCTTATATTGCATAATAATAATATAATAATATTATCTTAAATGGTAGATAACGCTTAGTCATTACAATAACAGGAATGAACAGAACTAACTCAAATGGGAATATATATGTTGTTTAAATATTTTTACATTTATCCAATAAATGTTAGATGCTTAAAATGAAAAAAATCCAATTTTAAAAATAAATATTATAAAATTATTTAAAAGGTCGATTAACCGCCTTTTGAGGGTGAACCCTTTTTAAATATAATTTTTGTCACTTTTATATGTTATATTTGAAAAAATAAAATCCTTCTTTAGAATCAAGACATCAAAATTTACTTTGTGTAAATTTTTGTTATTTTCTGATAAATTTCTTTTTTAGTGAAAAATGGTGTATTTTAATTCAAAACCAGGTTTTAATATAATTTATTTATATTGTTAGATTATCTATTTAATTTGTTTTAAAGTGTAATTAAAATATATTTTGACCATTTAATCCAATGGTGGACATTTTAATTAATTTCATTTTGAAATTGGACATAAACAAGTGTCAATCTTTTAATAGATATTGTTTCTTAAAAATACGCTACTTATTTTGACAGCGAAAATTCATTATAAAATTAATTAATGAAAATTATATGTTTTGAATTTGGTAAAATTGATATCATTTTTTAATTTGGGATATCAAATATAGCATAGGGTGAATTGTTGGTATTTTTCTGACAAATGTTCATTTTTAATTAAGAGTGAAAATAATGCATTTTAATTCAATACTGCCTTTTCATCCAATTTATTTATATAGTTATATTGTCATTTTAATTGGTTTTAAGGTGTAATTTTATTATGTTTTTATCATTTAATACATTTGTTCACTGGATTTATTTTTACTTTTAAATTAGATGTAAAAACAAATCAATATTTTGATTGAATTTACTTCGTAAAAACCCGTCTTTGGTTTTGACAACGGGAATTATTTTAAATTAATTACTGATGTTTCTGTATTTGGAATTTGATAAAACCGATTCCATATTTGTAATCAGAAGGACCAAATTATTTAATTAAGACGCTTTTGTTTTTGGACATTATGAATAGTAATGATGATAATTATCTTTAATTATTGTGATTAATAAGTAATCAGGTACTTACGTGTAACAAAATAATATCATAATAATATAAAATTACCAATCCATGTGTCTTAATTCTATTTTTTTGAGTCCTGGATGAAAATGGGATTCCTTTTTCCAACATTGGGACCCCATGAAGTCACTTTAGTGTGATAGTGACCTTTTATCATTTTTTTAAAGAAAGGAAATATAACACAGGTTTGTATATCCTAAGTAAAACAATTTTAATTTCGTATACATAAATGATCTCTTAGACTATATATATTCATTAGAAAGATACAGATATTTCCTATATAATGGATTTTTTTTATAATTTTTAGATATTAAATAAATAAATTTATTTATGACACTATAATGATGCAGTGATTACCTCATTAATGAATGATTTAAATAAAATCAAAAGATAAGGTAAAATCAAAGACATAAACTTCTCTAGAACCAATTGGATGGGTGGATTTCGAACCCATATCACCTTATCCTCAAAATATATCTTTTTGGGACCTTTAAAATCCTAAAATCATTTCATAATAAAGTATCATTTTATGACATTCCAAGAGTGCCCCTCCTCCCTCTTATAAACGGTAACCACCTCTACCCCCTTAACCACACCACCCAATCCCTTGTCTCATCCAAAATTCAGCTCATATTGTCTCTCCACATACCTCTATAACTCCTAGAAGCCTCACTTTGGGCATAAGTCTTTCCAAGGAAGCCTTTGGGCTCAAATAAAAAAGAGTTATATGATTTAATGGTAATGTCGTCTCTTATGTTCTTTTGTTTTTTTTTTGCTTCTCCAACCCCTAAACACTTTTTATTCCATTATTTTGTAACAAAATCTATATCTCTAATATAATAGTATGTTTTTATGATATGTATTCGATCTACACTTACACAAACCTCCATCTAATGGTTAATGAACATACTGTTTCTGTGGATGGTGAATTACTGCCTCACGAAACGATTATTGTTCAATTATCTCCTATCGCCTCTCATGGTGACCATTACGATGTCATTTTATTTTATATATGATATAAATGGTATTTATGTTTTCTATATGCTTCTGTATTTTATATTTTAAACATACCTTTATGCTTTGCATGTTGTGGAAATGTGATAATTTCATACAAGGAAGTGTGGACTACAGCCACCTCAAGTGATGTGACTCGTTCATGCAATACATGGAATGTATAAAGAATGAAATTAATGAAATTATGAGACATATATAAAATATATATTATACTGGAATTATAATATATATATATATATCTCATTTATATTAAATTCCATTAATATGATAAAGAAATGAATGTAGCATTCATTAGTACGTACAACCTACCATCTCTATGAACGGTGCATTTCATTTTCTATCTCAAAATGTTATGGAATAGTATAAAATGAATTTATACTAGATATATTGGATATTTAAATCATTAATACTATTCTGGAGATGATTTAATAATATCTACATGGACAATTCTTTCCAAACAAGTTCATTTTTTACTCACGTACCGGACATCGACAAAAACGTCTGATACGAACTCACAAAATAAACTAATTATTATAAAATTATAATATTTCATATGAATTTAATAATAAAAATTAAAGTATTTCCTTAAGTAATTATAAATTGACCAAATTATATTATTCAGTAATATAAAGAAATGAACAAGGCAAGTCAAACTTGAGGTAAGGGATTCGACCTCGATATTTCTTTTCAAGTACTCTCTTTTATGTCATTTCATTTATGCTCCATGTTCTTATGTTGGAGGATGTTATTTTATTTTCACCATACTATAATTTGTATTTTCATATGATGAGATACCCCCTATTACTCTCATCAATTCAATTTAATAATTTTTAAGTGGCGTCGTTGGGCTGTCGAATTTTTGTAAGGGATTTCTTATCTCCATTTTAATTCTGTGAGAATTCCATTGGTTGCCACTTATCTATGGAATGTGGTGTATTGTGAACTACCAATTGATATATATTATTATGATTCTATTTATATTCATTCTGTTCTGAAATTAATTTGTTGGTTATTATCTTTTGATCATACGAATCAATTGATTACAACGAGGTAAGGGGTTTTTATCTCACTTTTTATTCCTGTGAGATTCATGCTACATTTTCCACTATTTCCTTTTGTGCGGTGTATGTAATGTCCATTATTCTACTATTTGTGTAATATAATCTCATTTATGGGTATTTAAATCTTCATTTTATTACCCTTCTTTCATGGGGTGTACGTTTCGATAGTTTCCCAAATCGATAAGGGAACCTTTCACCCTCCTATTTTTAAAAGACTTCTTTTTGTTAGGTCGTTTAATTTACATCTTATTATGTTGGGATATGTTCTTATATATCCTTATTGTTGTAAATGATATGTTCAAGTGATGAGATACCCTTTTTATCTATCATCATCTAATTTTCTGAATTTTTAAATGACGTTATTAGGCTGTCGAATTTCTATAAGGGAGCTTCTTAACCCAATTTCAATTCTTTGGGTTAAACATATACTTATTGATTATGTCATAATATGAAAATGTGTGGATGACCATTGATTGTTTTACTCTTAATATCCTCTTATATTGGGTGTATTTATATTTGTCACATGTAATTATGTAATTGATTTATTCTTTAATATAAGGATACCAACTTTGTAAGAGACTTCATCTCAATCTCCTTTCATTGAGGAATATTTTGTTTTATACACAATTTTAATTTATAAGGAGTATAAAACCCTTTTACTTTTACTTTTATTCCAATGGAATATTTTCTCTACGAATCGTTTTACTAAACGACAAAAAGTATGTTTCTTTTTTAACATACGCGGTGACAACGACCTTTCCACCACCACGGGTATTATTTAATATTTGGCTTCCTCAACAAGTTGAAATGATTTTAAAAGAGAATAATAAACATATAATCTTTTATGTATTTTGGTATTGAAAATGGTTTTGATAAAGTATTTGGTATGTCAATATATTTAAGTTATATATTGTGATTGAAATGTGGAAATGTTTTCCTTCCTTTATATTTGTTTAATGTCTTCTGATTTTATAATGGTATATGGACATTTGACGGGTGGTTACGTGATAAAAAAAATGATGGGTAGTTCCATGAATACCAGGATGGGTGTTTATGTTATAACCTCTAATTCATTGGGTATGGAAGTCAGCTATATGGAAATTACATTTAGTGATATGTGTGGAAGTTGACAGTATGGTTATTCCATTTTAGTATGTTTATGTCCCATGTTACCCTTATTTGTTATGTGTCCTTTATATGGGTTTTATGGTAATATTTTTCTTACAAAAGGGTATGTAATGATCTTTTATTCAGTGAAGAGTATTTACTACTTCATAAAGGTGAAAGGTATTATTTATGATAAAGTATTCATGATTTACTTATTTTTTTTTGAAAAAACCAACAATTTTCCTTCTTTGTGCATCCTTTACTGGGCTTTTTATGCTCATCCGAAGTTTTTGAAATGTTTTCCACATGACTTGAAGATGAATGGGGTCAAGTACGGGATTATGTAAAGACATGCTATCTAAAACATGGAAGTATACATGTTTCTTTTTAAGAGTTTTTATTTTATGGAAACTTAATAGAAGTGTCTACTTTGTAATCTTTTGAGATATAATAGTTATGTCCTAATTCTGTAAAAATTAAAACCTAAAAAGATCCTCTAAGTGAATTATTCATTTAATTCCTGATTATGTAATGTTTTAAGGATGGGTCCTTATAACAGCCATGGTGATTCTCCTTAAGAGTGATTGGGGGTGGTTTCAATCTTACAATGTTCAAGGGGATAATATTATATATATAGTCAATGTGTCAGATATTCCTCCTTTGTATTCTTAGATCCCCCTTAGTCGAACAAATTTTAGTGGAAAATATGTATCAATACTTATGGTGGTATCCTTAATGTTATTGGATAAAACACTCAATGAAAGTGTTCATGGTACAAGGTCTAGTTTCTAAACAGGTGAAATCTCCGAACCATGTTCCTCATGGTTTCTTGAAACACTTACATGTACCTTAGTTGAAGTGTGAGACAATTTTAGTTTATTTTAGCAATTATTTATCTTAATATGTGGTAAAATTGATTATTTTTTAATGATCATGGTCCATATGATCATACCAGCCTATTTTCTGGTGATCAGGGAGCCTACTGTCATGGATTCTCTTGCAATTTAGTATGGAGGTGAAGTTATGTGAATTTAGGGGGATCAAATGAGTATTATTTTATATTAAGATCATAATTAAACTTTATTATTATATAGGACATTTAATCATTCCACAAACCTCCATCTTCACCTTTACATTTCATTCTATACATAAATAAACATGGAAATATAATTAACCCATCATATTTCACATAATATGTTTTGGGTAGGTGTTGATGTTTTTGGTCATTTGTGGGTGAATTATATACCCTTGTTTGAGTTTCCCTTTAATAATATCTATTATTCATCAGTTATCATGAAATGATTTTATATTCTATATGTAATTCAATTTTATTCTCTATCATTCTTGATTGAGGTTGGGGTGGAAGATGTTCTTTGAATGGATGTGATGTATAGAACTTAAGATATTATCTATATGGTTTGTGATAGGTTGAAGATGGATTTGGATCATCATATGTCCTATAATAATTCTACGAAGAATCCCCAAGTGTTTTGGGTTGGGTACAATTTTTTCCTGAATATTTCTCATCGTCTAGAGAATCATAGGTTTGAGTAGTTTTTAAAACACTCTATGTGATTCATTGTTCCTTATAAGGTGTTTAAGATTATTTGTAATGTGATTGTATATTATTCATTAAATCCATTGGGAGAAATGATGCATGATTTCTTCCATGTAACTTAGATTCATCGATATCTCTCGGATGAATCTTATATTAATTATAGTGGTGTGTTGAATACCAAATATGGTGAAATGTTTGTAGAATGAATAATTAATATGCACAAACATTGATGGATGATAAAACATATGATTATAAAAGGAAAACAATTTTTCTATTTTAAAATACATAAAATAAAAATCACATAATAAAAAAGGGATAATAAAACATCCTTTAGAAAATGGTAGAAGAGAAATATGAAGGTCACATTAGAAAACACCTAATTTAGATTAAAAATATTAAATTGAACATTTCAATCAATAAAAAATTCTGACAAGTATTAGAAAACATCATTAAAGAGGATGATAATTACTCTAAAAAATTGATACAATATTAATGATCAAAATCATAAAATGTAAAAATTTGTGCTAAAAAATCCATTCCCCCTTAGTAGGAAGACATACAACCTAAAAAAAAATAATAATATGGAAGAAACCATGGTTTAAAAATGAAGATAATGATTAATAGTTATATGTAAATGAAGGGGGATAAATTATCAAATAGGATTACAACTTTTTTGTCTTTTGACTCTATATCGCATGAAATAAAAAAATATTATATGTATTTTTTATTCCCATAAATTTTATATAAAGCATGAAAAAATATATCCTTATAATATAAATAACACAAAAATATAATTAAAATGTGAAAATAATTTAAATTAATGATAAAATAACGAGATACAAAATGAGTTACCTTAAATAATCCAAATAAAAATAATTCTATAACAATATAAAAAAACTATATTAATTTACAATTTTTAAACCTTATTTATAATTATAATCTTTTATAAATATAATTTATTATAAATTTATTAATTAGTTATATTTTATTATAATCATAAAATGTTATTATCTTCAGGTGATTAAGTAATGACTGTATAAATTTATGGTTATCAATTCAACATTGAAAATTTTTAGAAAATTATAGGTACGTAAAAATACTTTTTAAAATAACCTTAAAAATTATAATTTCAATTTATTTATTTTTTACAATTCATGTAAAGGGAATAAGTTAAATGATTTTAATCATATTTTTACCTAATATATTATATAGGCTAATAATGAGTTAAAAATTGATATAATATTTAAATAAAAACTACCCATACATTAATTTATAATTAAGGTTCCAAAATACTTATAATATTGTTTCTATATTTATCCCCTATAAATTTTTTAATTATATAGTGGAGTAATAAAACCTAAAAAAGAACACTCTATATTATAAAATTGAGTGTAGTTAGAAAAGAGATTATTTTGGAATAATATCATTATTAGATATGAATAATGATATTATTCATATGAAATTAATTTTATGATCGATATTTTTTTATTTTCTATATAAAAAATAATTGAGTGGAAAAAGAAATTCTCTGGTTTTTGTAGAAGTGGTATCCCAAAAATACACACAAGTTATGAATTCACTTTCCATTGAATAATAAAATGGTAAAATAATTTATAATTGTATAATATTAAAAAAAATACTGTAGTTAACAACTATTTTTAACAAAACATCTATGGAGTTTATGAAATATTGTAATCTATATGTGTGCACAAATAGTGTTTTTGTTTCTATAAGAGGAAAAGGAAAAATAGATTATGTTTATTACATAACAATAACAAAAGATCAATACATAGATAATTGATATGTAATTCCATAGTAATGTGTGATGTAGGATGGAGGAGAACTATTTATAAAGGAAAATATTAGAAAGTGATTAGTAACTATGTCAATAATTTGATCCTTATCTCATTATTCTTCATAGGAATAGGGGATATAGTTATTTTACATGCATAAAGCTGGGGAAAATATTGGAATAAGATCTGGGGTAATAAAAAAATCTATAGGTTTATGTGAAAATCAAAATTTGAGTCTATATGAAGGGGTGATTGAAGTCTCCTTTTATTATTTAGAAGAGTTCAAATTTTCTAATAATCCAATTTTTAATGTCACTATCATGGGTAAAATGGATACGATAAAGGATTAGAAGGTGGATGAAGAAGTTTGTGGTAAATGGTATCATAGATAATACTCTTAAAAATTCATTTGGTAGAATTTTTTGTATTTTTTTTGGATTGTTACATAACATTTTTCTTTTACATTATTTAACTTTTACCACGGTAAATCATCCAGAACATTGGTAAGCAGTTTAAAGAAAAAAAATATAAGTTATTGAAGGACCCCGGGACACCCTGAGAGGGGAGGGGTGAATCAGGGTGGAAACTTTTTCTTCTTAAAGTTGCGGATCTTGTTCCCACGTTGGCAGGAACTTCTTAAACCTGTATGAAGGATATGATCAGCAATTAAACATTCACATGCAGAGAGATGACACAACAATTTTTACTTGGTTCACCACTAAGGGCTACGTCCAAGGAGCATACGCCGACAGATTGTCGGTCGTACCTAAATCCACTATGCTTCACTAGCTGCGGATACAAAAGTTTGGGTACAGACACTCTGTCCCAGGCTCACTGCCTTTACATAAGGTTTAGGGATAGCTCACTGCTTCCCTCGGGTCACTCCCGTTGACTCCCCCTGGCTCACTGCCGTTGGTGAAGTCTCACTCAGTTTATAGACGTGAAGGTCTCTTCAATAAATTTGCATTGAAGTCTTTGCCTCTGCTCAGCACGAGACTCTACTTGCATCGAAGTCCGGAAGAGATGCACTAGAACGCACAGAACCACTGAACTGGATAACCAAAACGTGCAGACAAACCTTACTGAGAAATATGCGAAACATCAACCATTTGCGCGCAAAATCATCCTATTGCGCGCAACATTTTTTTTTGGCGCGGAAAAATATTTCGCGCAAAAATCCCCTTTTTCGCGCAACTCCAAATATTTCGCGCAAACTCCTTTACGCGATCCTTTTCGCGCATCAGACCTCGGATCTTCTCTAAGTCTCCCAACCAACCGAATGAAGGGGGTCACCTCATATTTATAGGCGACTGAGACCACTGCGCGCAAAATCCCCTTCGGCGCGGAAAACCTCTCATCTGGCGCGTAATCTTTCGCCCAGCTTAATTATTTCGCGCACAACCCTTATTTTCCGCGCAGCCCATGCCTTTTCCATTTTTCACCGAACTGATTTCGAAACACTATTTGCGCGAAAAAACTTGATCCCCTATTTCGCGCATCCCGCTGTTTTTTCGCGCCTAACATAAGTATTTCGCGCAAGTCTCTAAAATTTCGCGCACCACTTCCTTTTTCTGCGAACCTCCTTTTGCAGACAATCCATGTCTTCATTTTCCGATTTTGAGGCCCAAAAATTTGGCAAACACTGGGAAACAGCGCCACCTTCAAAACTGTTGTCTGCTTGAACTGTATGATCACTTTGCTGGAACACATTCGGAACTTCCACTGAGGATTGACAACAAACACAAACCATACACCAAATCATGCTTTGAAGAACCTGGTTCCAACAATCTCCCCCTTTGGGTTTGTTGGCAATCAGAATAAATTCAATAGATCTCCAACCATGAGCAAATCCAAAACGCAAGAATCAACTCAGCCAACACTCTAAGTCTACGTGAGCAATGCTCGGTGTAGAAAACAAGAGAGGAAGCTTGAATTGGGTCTTAGTGTTTTGAAAATCTCCATGACGCCCGATGTTATCCTTATTAAACTTCTCATCACAATCTTACACTTCCATCACAGAAGAATTTCTTGCCGTAAATTTCTTGCCGTGAATTTCTTGCCTTGAATTCTCTTGCCGTGAATTTATTCCTTTCTCCCCCATTGACAATAAAACCAAAGACCGAAAATTTCTTGCCTTGAATTTCTTGCCTTGAATTCTCTTGTCGTGAATTTATTCCTTTCTCCCCCAATGACAATAAAACCAAAGACCGAAAAGTTTGTTCAACGTTCAGCTCAAGCCATACTCTCCCTGGATAGTATCTCCCCCATAAACCTGCATCACAGCCATAAGCAGATAAAAACAGTTAAAACAAACGGGGAGAGGGGAGTTTCGAAACCTCCTTATGCAGCAAGAGGTGGTTGAACTCCTAGGTTCAACCGATGCTTTTCAAACACAGCTGCTGACAGTGGCTTTGTCAGGATATCAGCTACCTGCTTATCAGTTCCCACATGGTCCAGTCTAATCACCCCTTGTTCAACCTTTTCTTTGATGAAATGATACCGTATTTCAATATGTTTTGTACGAGAATGCTGAACCGGATTTTTCGTGAGATCAATTGCGCTTTTGTTATCACAGTAGATCACCATTGGCTGCTTTACCTCATCACCAATATCTGTTAATTGTTGCTTCATCCATAGCAGTTGTGTGCATGACTTTGTGGCAGATATATACTCAGCTTCAGCAGTACTAAGAGAAGTACTTTCTTGTTTCTTGCTCAACCAGCCAACACAATTATTTCCGATAAAGAATGCTCCACCACTGGTGGACTTTCTGTCCACAACATCGCCAGCCCAGTCAGCATCATAAAATGCAGATAATTCACTATCCCTTCCTACAGCAAAGTATAATCCATACTTGTAAGTACCTTGAATATACCTCATGATTCTTTTCACTGCTGTCATGTGTTCCTCTTTTGGATTACTCTGAAAGCGGGCAGAAAGACATGTGGCAAAGACAATATCTGGCCGTGTCGCTGTCAGGTACAATAGGCTCCCAATAATTCTCCTGTACAGGGTGGGATCTACAGATTTCCCATCCTCATGCTTCCCAAGTTTGGTTCCAACTGCAATCGGAGTTGACATTGGTTTGGAGTCTTGCATGTTAAACTTCTTCAGCAGCTCTCTTGCATACTTTTCCTGAGAGATAAAAGTGTAGTCTTTCCTCTGAGTCACTTGCAGTCCCAAGAAATATGTGAGCTCCCCAATCATTGACATTTCAAATTCTGATTTCATATGATTGGCAAATTCATCCACTGATTTCTGTTTGCTGCCACCAAATATAATGTCATCGACGTAAACAAGAACCATGAACTGATCTTTTGGAGAATTCTTCACATAGAGATTGTGATCAACTCCTCCTCTTTTGAATTCCAGCTTTTTGAGATACGAATCTAGTCTAGAATACCATGCCCTTGGTGCCTGTTTTAATCCATAAAGTGCTTTCTTTAGCTTGCAGACCTTTGATTCATCAGCACCAAGAAGAAAACCCACTGGTTGTTCAATGTAGACTTCTTCTTCGAGTACACCATTTAAGAATGCTGTCTTGACATCCATTTGATATACTTTATATCCTCTTTGGAGAGCCATGGAAAGGAATAGCCTGATTGACTCCAATCTAGCCACTGGAGCAAAGGTTTCCTCAACATCAACACCTTCAATCTGAGAATACCCTTTACATACCAGTCGAGCCTTGTTTCTGATAACATTTCCATGCTCATCAAACTTGTTCTTGAAAATCCATTTGGTGCCAATCACATTGTGACCTTTGGGTCTCTGGACCAAATCCCACGTCTGATTTTTTTCAATCTGATCTAACTCTTCATTCATGGCTTTCACCCAGGATTCATCCATTGCAGCTTCTTCAAATGAGGTTGGCTCTACAACTGATAGAAATGCAGAAGGTGTGTTATTTCTCATCCTCCTTGTTTGAGTGGGTGCATTCATGTTCCCAATTATGTTGGATGGATCAATCTCAGCTCTTCGGTTTCTCCTGAGAGATTCAGTAGCATTCTTTTCAGCTATAGGTTCTTCTTCTGATTCTTCTTCTGAGTCAACATCATGATGTGACTGCTGAGAGTTTTGAACAACTTCCTCTATCTCTGTGTTTGTGTTTTCTTCACGTTCACTTTCTTCCTGATTGTCCATCACATCCGCATATGGCGTCCTTGAAGCATTTGTGGTTTTCTCTTCAATTATCTTAACATCACTTCTTACCACAATCTTCCCCAAGCGTTTATTGAAACACTTGTAAGCTTTACTGTTCATTGGATACCCAAGAAAAATTCCTTCATCAGCATTGTCACCATACTTTCCTTGGTTTCCTTCTTTATTCCGGATGAAACATTTGCTTCCAAAAACCCGAAAGTATTTCAAGGAAGGCTTCCTTCCATGCCATAATTCGTACGGTGTCTTCGTTTCTCCCATGTAGAGCCCTGTTCGATTCTGAATGTGAACTGCAGCTTCAACAGCCTCCTTCCAGTAATGGCGAGAGATACCACTCTCAATCAACATAGTCCTGGCCATATTGTTGACCTGTCGATTTCGACGCTCAACAACTCCATTTTGTTGTGGAGTTCTCACAGCAGCTACCTCATGCTGTATTCCATGTTTCTCTAGATAGTTTTCAAACTCAATGGATGTGTATTCCCCTCCATTGTCCGATCGTAGGACTTTTATTGACCGTCCAGTGTCATTCTCGGCAATTCGGCGATAAGTTTTCATGCAATCAAGTACTTGTCGCTTCCTGTGAATCACCATTACACAAGCCATTCTACTATAATCATCAATGAAAAGGACGAAGTACCTCTCTCCATAGGTTCCAGCAACATTTATTGGGCCACATACATCAGTGTGAATGAGATCGAGAAGATGTGATGCCCTTTTCTTCTTTGGACGATACGAATTATAGACCAGCTTCCCACGAATACAGGCATCACAAGATTTTTCCCGTTCGCGTTTTAGAATGGGAATATCCATGACTATCTTCAGCTTAGATATCTTTTCCATGTCTTGTTGGTTAATGTGCCCCAGCCTTCGATGCCATAAATTGTTTTCTTCGTCAACAGACAAATAACAAGAGTTCACTTTGCTGTCAACCTGATATAAGTTTCCATCTGTTCTACAACCTTTCATAAGAGAATTCCCTGTTTTTCCTTTTATAGTGCAGCCTTTTTGATTGAAGGTTACTATGAGCCCTGAGTCACAGAGTTGACTTACACTGAGGAGATTATGGCGTAGACCGTCCACATAAAGAACTTCAGTCTTTTTCAGCTCTCCATTGGCGAGAGCAGTATTCCCACTGCCTTTAATCTTCAAAGCGCCATCGTTACCAAACCGTACTGTTCCATAAACCTTCTTTTCAATGTTCTTCAGAAGGTCAGCATTTCTTGTCATATGGGAAGAACATCCACTATCAAGAATCCAGGTGCTGCTACTCTTTGTAGCTTTGAGGGCTACCTCCGCAAGATTGGATTTCTCGATTTTCTTCTTTTCTTTCCATGAGATATTGGATTGAGCATAAGACACTGATGGCCTTTTAAAACTTTCTTCCACATAATCTGAGTCTTCATACCCATAATCTTCTTCCAGAAGAGAAAAACTATTTGTGAGAACAACATCATCAGGAGGATGAACCCTGTCCCGTATTTGGGTGTTGTATGAATTTCTCTTGTCATACCGCTGCCTGCAAAACATAGCTTTATGGCCAAAGTTAGAACAATTAAAACAGTAACCATAGAAGATATTTCTTCTATAAGATGGAGGATATGAAATCGGTCTCCTTTGTTGATTTCCCAGATCTTCTCCATTAAAGTAACTCCTTGCCTCTTCGCAATATGACATAGTATGGCCCAGATAGCCACAGAATTGACACTTCATGTGAGGGAATGCCTTCACACCTGAATTTCTCCTCATACCTTCATCCCTGTGAGAGTAGTTGAACTGCCTATCATTTCTAAATGTTTGATGGTAATTGTCAGTTATCCTTCTAGTTTGGATTGAGGGTTCCTTTTTCAGCACTTCAGAAAATGTTTCAACATGTTCAACCTTCGTTTTGTCTTTCTTTTGAATTTCTTTATTTCCAGCAGTTGATGTCTCAGCTTCACATCCAATTCCACGCTTTCCCATGCAGGCGGGTCTTTAAACGCTCAAGATTTTTTCAACTCCATCAGAACCACATTTGTCTCTTGCCAATAATTCAGCATCTGAGAATCTTCTAGGTTGTATTTTCTTCCTTGATTCTTTTGAAAAAGATTCGGTCTCAAGTTTACTCCTAAGAGTAACAATTTCCTCCTCAAGACCCTCAGTAGTCTTGGACTTTTCTTCCAGTCTTGAGGTGAGGTCATTGATGACCTTTCCCTGCTCTTCAATTCTTATCTTAAGATCCAATACATCATCATTGCTTTCAATGATTTTAGACTGAACTTTCACAAACTCTTCCAGACGTTCAATTTCAGCTTCAAGTTCATCAACATATTCTGATGACTCTTTGACCATTTCCTTCCACTTATTACATTTCTTACATTTACTCTCAATCTTGGAGAAAGCATCCTTAATTTGAACCTTTGGATTATCAAGGGCAGTACTCTGATTATCTATGCCTTTATTGATTGAAGAATCTGACATTTCAGTGGTAGCCATCATGGAAGCATGTTTTTCAGTTTTAAATTCTGGTTCTTCTTCCTCACAGAATTCAATATCATCATCTTCTTCCTCACAGACAAAGCTCTTCCTCTGCATTTTCTTTCCAGATTTGAAATCACCCTTTTTGAAAAACCTTTTCCGAGGCTTTTCAATGTCTTCAGCTTCGCTCTCATCATTATCCAACTTTCTTTGTCACTGAGAGGCAATGTGCCCAACTCTTCCACAACGGAAACATGCAAGAGGTAACTTACCTCTAAATTTACCTTTACCCTTTTTCAGCTTCTTCGCGATGAGGGAAAGAATTTCTTTTTCTTCGTCATCATCACCACTACTATCTTCTGAAATTTTCAGTTTGTCCATGGCTTTGAATGCCATTTCTTTGCTCACGCGAGTCGTGGCATCTTCAGGTTTGACTCTCATCTCATATGCCACTAAACTACTTAACAAATCATCCAGAGAAAGTTTGGATAGATCTCTTTCTTCGAGGGCTGACACCTTTGCATTGTACATGGGAGGAAGTCTTCTCAATATTTTCTTAACGATATCAATGTCTTTGATTTCTTCTCCAAGACCTCGAATTGCTCCCACTACTTCAGTAATTCGATTAAAAAATGAATCTGCATTTTCATTGGGATGCATCTTTAGGTCGTCAAACCTGTTATGTAAAACCTGAAGTTTTGCCTCCTTTACCTTGGTATCTCCTTCATAAATGTTTTCAAGTTTATCCCACATAGACTTTGCTGAAGTGCAACTCATCACCTTTAGATATATCTGATCAGAAAGAGCTGCGGTGAGTGCATTTTGAGCTTTAGCATCTGCATCAAGAATTTTCATGTCTGTGTCAGTCATAGCCAGTCCTGTTTGATCAGTGACTTGTATTCCTTGCACAATAGAAAACAAAACTTCCATTCCAAGAGATCTTAGATGAGATCGCATCCTATTCTTCCAGATCTGAAAATTATTTCCATCAAAGAGAGGGACTCCCCTCACATTGGCTGCATTCTCCATGGCGACAAAGGACAGATTCAAGACCAGCAACCTCCCTTTGATACCACTTGAAGGACCCTGGGACACCCTGAGAGGGGAGGGGTGAATCAGGGTGGCAACTTTTTCTTCTTAAAGTTGCGGATCTTGTTCCCACGTTGGCAGGAACTTCTTAAACCTGTATGAAGGATATGATCAGCAATTAAACATTCACATGCAGAGAGATGACACAACAATTTTTACTTGGTTCACCACTAAGGGCTACGTCCAAGGAGCATACGCCGACAGATTTTCGGTCGTACCTAAATCCACTATGCTTCACTAGCTGCGGATACAAAAGTTCGGGTACAGACACTCTGTCCCAGGCTCACTGCCTTTACATAAGGTTTAGGGATAGCTCACTGCTTCCCTCGGGTCACTCCCGTTGACTCCCCCTGGCTCACTGCCGTTGGTGAAGTCTCACTCAGTTTATAGACGTGAAGGTCTCTTCAATAAATTTGCATTGAAGTCTTTGCCTCTGCTCAGCACGAGGCTCTGCTTGCATCGAAGTCCGGAAGAGATGCACTAGAACGCACAGAACCACTGAACTGGATAACCAAAACGTGCAGACAAACCTTACTGAGAAATATGCGAAACATCAACCATTTGCGCGCAAAATCATCCTATTGCGCGCAACATTTTGTTTTGGCGCGGAAAAATATTTCGCACAAAAATCCCCTTTTTCGCGCAACTCCAAATATTTCGCGCAAACTCCTTTACGCGATCCTTTTCGCGCATCAGACCTCGGATCTTCTCTAAGTCTCCCAACCAACCGAATGAAGGGGGTCACCTCATATTTATAGGCGACTGAGACCACTGCGCGCAAAATCCCCTTCGGTGCGGAAAACCTCTCATCTGGCGCGTAATCTTTCGCCCAGCTTAATTATTTCGCGCACAACCCTTATTTTCCGCGCAGCCCATGCCTTTGCCATTTTTCACCGAACTGATTTCGAAACACTATTTGCGCGAAAAAACTTGATCCCCTATTTCGCGCATCCCGCTGTTTTTTCGCGCCTAACATAAGTATTTCGCGCAAGTCTCTAAAATTTCGCGCACCACTTCCTTTTTCTGCGAACCTCCTTTTGCAGACAATCCATGTCTTCATTTTCCGATTTTGAGGCCCAAAAATTTGGCAAACACTGGGAAACAGCGCCACCTTCAAAACTGTTGTCTGCTTGAACTGTATGATCACTTTACTGGAACACATTCGGAACTTCCACTGAGGATTGACAACAAACACAAACCATACACCAAATCATGCTTTGAAGAACCTGGTTCCAACAGTTATAACATATTTCCTAATATGAAAATTATGTTTTTTAATTTGAAAATAATTTTATTAAATTATATTTCCATGTGGGATTAATACTAATTTTATATTTAACTCGCATAACGGGTAAAATCCTTTTTTAGAATTTATTTTAAAAATTAATGTTTATAGTGAAATTAATATTATTTTTAAATTCCATGAAATAAATTGACATATTATATAAAAAATATAATTTTTATTTGTTTCAAGTCAATTTAAAATTAATTTTTTTTAAAATAATGTTTAATTAAAAGAATATATACAAATATTTTTTTTGTGAAAGTATTACTCATGTTTTATATTAATAAACATATGATTTCAATAAAAAAAAATACAGTGTTTTAAAATATATAATTTTACTCATGAATTTAATCTCACTTAATTTATAATTTTGAAGAAGCATTTATATCTTATATATATTATAATAACTTCATAAAAATTATAATTTTGGAAAAAAGAATATTTTTCAACATTCACCTAAAATTTAATAATTGTAATGAAATATAAAAAATGTATAGTAAGATAATCTTGACTAATTGAAATTCAAAATTAAAAATATTTTATAAAATTAAAATCAATTTTTTAATTTTATTTTTAAATGAAAAAATACAGTATATAAATAAATCCTATTATGATCAAAAGTGTAATTTTTTTATTAATATAATTTCAAATTTTCAATAATATTAATAATTTTAACATGTTAGATCATATATAATATTAAAGGTGTTAAATTTTTTTTTTGAAAAATATAAAATAATATAAAAATTGATATTTTGGAAAGATTTATTGCTTTTAACAGAAAATCATATTAGTTATTTATCTTGTAAAAGTAAGAAATTTTAGTTAAGTAATATCTGTTTTTCTGGATGTTTTAATATTCATATAATTTTCATGAATATAATTATATATTATAACATGTATTTTTTTGTTTCTTATGAGGATCAAGCTATTGAACAATGTTTTCATTTAAAAAAAATCTTCCTAAATAGCTAGGTTGTTACATTCTCCCACATAAATAAATTGTATCCCCACTATTTTTTTAACTGATAAAAATCTGAATATATTATGATATATTAAATATTGATTTGACTCAAATATAACTCCAAATTAGATATCTAACATACTAACTCAATTAAGGTAATGAAAAAAATCTATAATATTTTTCCAGATGATTTTATAGGGGAATACATTTCATAACATCATTTTTTAATCATATTCCCATTTATGTCATAAATACTAGATTTATTTGATATTATTTAGTAGAATTGCATTAAATAGCCTATTGTAGTTGAGAAATCAATATTAATATGTCTTATCTAATGGAATAATCATTTTAACATGCAATAATTTCATTTCAACAATGACATGATCCGATCACCTTGTAACTCTACGTATTTAATAGAGGTGTTACATTGTTATATTCCATTTATGGTATCTAACATAACTAGATGAAAATTTTATCTTCAACATTCATAGAAATACATAAATAGGGTTAATTAATAAATATTCATTTAATAAAGTCATATCCTTAGGGATTTTCTTTCTATGTGTGTTGTCTTAGGCTCACTCATCATTCATCACGTAATAATTGAGTAAACACTAAACCCACCATTTTTGGGGTGATTATAGAAAGGTTCATCATTAGTATGGCCACATCCAATTTTTAGTATCTATATATGGATATAATTTCTTAGAAAACCAAACACTCAAAAGGTGATAAAAGTTTTAGGATGTATCCCAATACTCTCAATTATCTTTAGATTTTTCAAAAAAAAATTATAATGATATAAAAACTGGTCTTAAAGAAGAATTAAACATTTCTAAGATTCCAAATATGGTTTCCCAAACCCACATTCTTAGGTATGATGATAAACGAACATTCATGAAACATTGGCCTTGATAAAATGGGATATTTTCAATTAAAAATATAATTTTTCAATAATTTAAATGTTACTTATTGAAACTATTCACAGAATCACATAAAAAGATTTTTTAATATCTTTTTGGACCATCTATTGAAGAAAAAAATTTCACGGTACTTGCAAACATTTCTCATTAATAAAATGACACTTGACTCCCTTATAGACTCTATATAGTTTTTGATCATCATCAAAACCATAGGAATGGAATCATAAAAATGTTTTGATCTTAAACTCTCAATAAGGGAAACCGTATCAATATGTCATCAAAATATAGACCACTAGAATTTTTAAAAAGCATGTTTAGTGTGAAAATCATATAAAAAACATCAAAGAATAATATTGTCAAATAATCTAGGATAAAAGAACATGTAAATTCAAATTAAAAATATATTCAATGTAAAAAGATTTTAAAAATATTATTGCAGAATCATGACCCAAGGAACTTAACACGATCAAAAAACAATGGAATCTGACATAGCTATAAATATAAGAAATCATAACATTGTGAACATAGCTTAAACAAAATTCTTCTTCTTCACACTATTGTGCCAATACCATAACCAAAAACCCACCAATATAGAGTATTTTGAGAAATTATTAATCACAATTACACCCACACATTGTGTTTTTATGAAAATTTAATGTTAACTATATCCATTGAAAATATTATTAGAAAATATTAACTTAAATTACACTATCACATAGTCTTGTGTTCATAGATTCAGGGCAATTTCACACATGCACAATCCTCTGATCAGACTATCCCATCATTTAAATGCACACAAAATCAAGTGATCATAGTTTGTAACACCTCAAAATTTTATGATGTGTTTTTCTATAAATAAATTCTATTAGTTTGATATCTTACTTACCCTGTCGACACTTCATGTATAAATGAACAACAAAATAATTTTAAAAAATTATTATTTTATATTGAAATTATATTCTAGATGATATATTAGAAGGATATAATATGATTAAGAAAATAATGAAAAAATATTTTTAATTATAAAATGTATTCAATGCCATCATATAATTTATAAATTGAAATATGTGTATTTGATTTTAGAAAATTATATATTTCTAAAAATGTTTTTAAATGCTCGTATTGTTTTTTTATAATAATAAATCTTCCTAATATATATTGAATAATTATTATAGTTAAATGTGTATATAATATATTGATTCAAAGACTTTATCATTTATTTAATGATCTTTATTATGGATAGAATTAGTGTATACTTATTTTAATTCTTAAAAAATCATTATTCCCAAAATTGGTTCATTGCATATTATTTAATTATCCTATAATGAATTGATTCCACTTAAGAAAATTTAACCATTTAACATGGATTTAATATTTGGATATGTTATAATTAATATAATTTAATTGGTTCACATTAAGATTTAGTCATAATGAATAGTAAAAGTAGAAAAAACTTATTTACCTCATTTACTTTTGAAATTTGTTTACCAAAGGGATAAACATAGGGATAGTGGTAATAATGAAAAATAAACATTCATAAATATTATTTGTTGAAGAGTCTTAAGACACATCATATATTAATATATAATTCATCACCATTTTGTCCAAATTTTCATGCAACTGATCACGTAATAATTAAATTTTATAAGTAATTCCATGTGTTCTCCATATCTTACATATAAAGGTGATATTTTTCTCCACCATTATTCACATATGTTGAGCCTTCATGATCTTACAACACCTTCCCAAAATATTTTCTTCATTCTTGAGCTTATTCTCTTTCCCTCTGCCTATTTTTAAATGGTATAATTTATAATCAATAGGTGGTTACTCAAGAAATATGAAATCATCTTACGAGACACATTCAAAGAATATTTAATCATCTAATTACATTAAATTATTTCTAAACATTATAAAATAATTAATCCATCATCATAAATATTATTATAATTTATTATGATTATTATAGAACCATTTTATATGTCCTTCCAATCCATTAGAAACATAAAATGTTTCTTGTTTTTATGTGTAGAATACCACCTTTATGAAGTTATGTGATTTTATTTTAATTTAAAATTTACATATATTTTCATAAAATGGTGTAATATTATTTACATCTTTTTTATTCCATCAATAGAAAAGTGAATGCACCATAATTGGTAATGCACATACTAAATTCCCTGGGAATTGATGTAAATGATTCTATATAAGCACATTATATAAAGGTTTATAAAATTATATATAAACAATAATTATACTAGTTGTGTCGTGATTAAAATTATATAGATAATGAAACCATTAATATGGTTCATGTACTAGAATCACAAAACCAAATCATGCATGGAAAATATACTACTTTACACCCGGATGAACATTTTAATGAATAAAATGTCAATCATTGGATTATTAGATATTTTAATGGAATTATTCACATTATTTTATTTAAGAATATGGTTTTTGTATATATATATATATAATATAAATTAATTATATATATGATATTAATGTGTATCATGATCACATATAAGTTAAGTGCTTATGTTACAATCCAATTTTTTTTAGGATTGTCTATGCACAATTTTTGATAAAGAAAACTATATAGATCATATACTTCAATCCCTATATATTATCATCTCTAAGGGTTGTCTCTGGAATATTCATTTAATAATACCATTTTTTCTCCTCGGTATAGAAAATGTTATAAAAAATGTTATAAAACACGAATGTATTACTTCATTGGTAGAAAATAATTTTTATCGATGAGGATGTCCTTTAAAATGAACTAAAGAGTATTATTTTCTATTATAAAATGATTATTTTATTTTATATTCATCCCTATTATAATTTATAATAATTTTTCTAAAATATTGTGTTTCATTGTTTTAAAAAGAAAATTTCCGAAAATGTTACAAAAAATGTGGAAGAAATAATCATTTTAACTTTAACTGCATGAACCAAACTCGCTAAAATAATGAATACTAAATGAATTATATCATTTTATAAATGGTTCCATGTTTATTTGAAAATAAATATTTTCCAATGGAATGGTTTGTATGCTCTTGATTCCAATGAAATGTTCAAATACTCTTTTCAATATTTTTATCTATTTCAAAACATATTCATGTTCTTTATGATTCAATGGGAATAAGACCTAAGATACCACCCATGTTATTTCTATAAATGTATTACAACAATTATGATTTAAGTATTATTTTATGAAACTTGTTTCTTTATAAAGATTAATTAATATATAATGAAATCATTATGAAAACTGATTCATTTCCATTGGTTATTTTAGGATGAGTAGATGAAGTGTTAATGGAACCTATTTCTTTTCATTGAATTTGATTTGTTGAAATAGAAAACAATTCATGATCATTAGGAACATGTATTAGTGGTTATAATTATGTAAATGGTGGAAAAAAATCACTATTACCACTAATGTGTTGGGTAAATAATGATACCTCGTTGAGTAATGAATTCATGAATAGGGAGTGAACCTAGATCAGTAAGGGATGATATGAACTATGATTTTCTTGAGATTCAATTTTGACTAGGTAAATTATTTAATGGAGATTGATATAATTTCAGTAAGGAAGTGAACCCATGACTGGTGCGCATCAAAAGTGACATCATTTTTTGGGATCCAATCATAAACTTTATTATTTTTTATATTTTACATATTTGTTGGATTTAATTACATTTTTAATAATAAAAACAAAAAAAATATATGATGTTTTCAAATGAAATTCATTTCCATTTCTGGAAAAATTACTCTGAGGTTACAAAGCTAGAAGATAAAGCATTCGGGTCCATAAAAGGTGTTGTTTTATTATGGGATTGATATATCAGAGGAGAACATATCCAAATTTTCAAAGTGGATGAATTTGAGGACCTCATACAAGATATTAAGGAGATAGTTGAGAAATTATTTATTGAAGGATTTTCCAGAGAGTTCACTAAATTCATTGAGAACATGCGATAATTCTATCAAGAACTGGTAATGATATGAGTTGAGTGATCTTATTTACATCCTACACACTTAAATAAGTATCTATAAAAGGGATTATAGATCACATGAAAAAACACATACCCAAGTATGAAATTAATGAGTATGGTAAAACGGTGCATGATATCCAATGGAAAATGGATTGGATAACTGCATACATATAAGAATCTTTAGAGGATCTTACACCTGATCTTGAAAATTAAATAGAGGATGTGACACTAGTCTTTTATAAGGAGGATAATGATGATGAATTTACTAATGAGATATATATGGGATATTAACAATAATTGAATAAAATCTGGAGTGAATGTGGGAAACATCATGATCTCCCCACACCATGAAATGAAAAGGAGATAACACAGCTAAAATAAGAAACCCCCCATGTTGTGTAATTTGACGTTTTAGTAGACGGTCTTTACTACATACCTCATTCTAGTAGGAATATACTCCCAGAAGAATTCACCACTAATGAAAATAGTGTATCCTAATAGACTAAGGGATTTTATGTTAAGAAACGAAAATTCAAAGAAATTTTTTTCTTAATTTTCTTTGGAATTTTACAAGAACACAGTTTCTGACGGTGCCTAATTCCGAGGCTCGGTGTGCCCGGAATTAATTTCCGAAGTTTAGCTCGGGTACGTTTAGTGAACGAACGAGCGGGTTTTTCTAACTTTTGAACTGGTGCTCGGAATCGAATTCTGAGGGAACCGATGGAATCGCAGTGCCAGTATTTGCTTAGAAACTTGTTTTTCAGAGTTACGTTTTCTCAGGTGTAGTTTTTAATTTTTGGGGTTAAGTTAAGAAATAAAATAAAGTGGTGCAACAACTTTATTTTATTTCACTTAAAGCCACTTAAAAGCCACTTAAAAGCCACTTAAAATCCACTTAAGCTATGTTAAGCAGATAGGGTGGAACCCAAAATGTCCTACCCACTAGGTAGGATATTTGTGAGGTTGGGGACACACGAGCCCCACCGTTTCCTTCCTTCTAAGTAACGCACCAACAAAAACCATCTTTAATGAAAGTCAACCGTGCGTTTTTTGGTTAAGAAACGCCTCATTAAATTAGGCGGTTAAATCGTTACAATTAATTCATTTAATTAATTGTTCATTTCTTTTCTTTTGAAATTAAAACGTGTCATGTGCGTTAATAAAATAAGATAACTCTTATTTTATTTCTGTTGGAACTTGTGGCGTGGAGAGGATTTTGGAGGAAAGCATTCTTCTTCAACGAAGAACGCGAAGAACTCGAAGAACGCGAAAAACGCTCTGACCTCTGACGAAGAACGCCAAACCCTCGGAGATCGACGATGCGATGCTATGTACCACGACGTCAACGACGTTTCTTCCACGAAGATCCTTCTCTTCCATGAAAATCCTCTTCTTCCGCGATGGTTAATTCCGCGACGAACTCGCATTCGATGACAACGCTTGAGGTAGGGAATTATGTTTGAAAATGATTTTATTCCCTCGTTTCTTTCATTCTCATGAAAACAAGGTAACACTGATCAACTTATTATCTAGTTGATCCACACACATTTTCCTTGCAGGTTGGGAATTTTTGTTGCGGGAAATTGTGGGGGCTTATTTTTATTATTGATCGTGATATCATCTATCGCCTTTCTTGGTTTCATTTTGGGCCGCCTGTTATCATACTAACGGGGGAAGGTCAGACCACACGAACACGGCCGACCCTCCATCCCCCCTTGTTGTTTGAGTTTTTTGCATCACGTGAAAGGCAGCGCGGTGCCGTTGCACCACGCAGAAATGAGAATAACGAACGTGGTGAAGAAGCGTGGTGCCGTCGCGCCGCGCCGTTGGGGCCGAATGAATCCATAGGCGGATTCAAGGCCGAGGAGGCGATTTGAAGACCCCAAGTTTTGTTGTCGAAGTGCGTATCATCGGACGATGGTGATGCAGGCCATGAAAGCGTTTTGAAGGCTTTGCAGCGAAGGTCGGGTCCTAGGATGATCTCTGGCGAAGACTGCAGGCGAATCGGACCACCAGAGCGCGTCCGGTGGTCCGCGGAAGCCCCCGCCGGTGCGCCACGCCGGCACGGCGGTGCCGATGGTCGGGGGAGGCAGCGCCCGGCCTGCCTCCGGAAGATTCCGCTGCAACTTCAGCCGTGACGGCGAGCGACGGTCCCGCGGCCGCGCGGGACCGGGGAACGCGGAACGCGGCAGCGCGTCGTGTCCGGTGACACGAAGCGGCCCCCAGCGCGAGGGGATCGCGCCTCCTTGGGCACGACCGCTCGGTCAGCGCCAAGGCGCCCAGGCCAGTCGGGCCGGGCTGGGCCCACCCGGATCGGACCCGTAGCCGGGTCGGGTTGACCCGGTTCGGGCCAACCCGGGGGGGGTTGGGCCGGGTCGGTCCGGGCCCAGACCCCCCGTTTTCGGACCCCTCACGGTTTTTAACTCATATCTTGAGCTGTAGACCTCCGATCGACGCACCGTCAGCGGAGATGCGACCCTTGGATCGAGTCGGTCGTTTCGGTATATTACATTGAAGGTTTAGGAATACCTTGGGTTTGGTCGGGTTGGTTCGGATACGAAACCAACCTGGCCCTCGGAGCGGAAACACATATATCTTGAGCTCCGGACGTCCGATTGATGTGTCGTCGACTTTGATGGATTCCTCTAAGTGAGACGGATCTTTTGGATTACTACGCTCGAGGTTTGGATGCCGTCGGAGTGCGGTCGGGTTGGTTTTCTCATGAAACCAACCGGGCCTCTGGAATGAAAAGGCCAATAACGCACAGACCGGGCGTACGATTGACGCGCCATCTATCTCGTTGATTTATTCTTGATGAGAAGGATCATTTGGCATACTTCACCTTTTTTTTGGTTGTTATTGGATAGTGGCCAGGTTGGATTGTACCCGAAATCCAACCGGGCCCCTGGAACGAAAAAGCTGATATCTTTTTGGCCGGACGTCCATTTGACGAACCGTCAGTGGTGTTGGTGATCACGTTGAGAAACGATCCCTTTGAGTTTACCCTATGAGAGTTGTGGTAAATTTGAGATACGGCCAGGTTGGTTCTCACACGAAACCAACCAGGCCCCTGGGATGAAAGGGCTAGTAACTCACAGATCGGGCGTTCGATTGACGCGTCGTCTATTGTGTTGAGACCCCTGTAACGAGGCGGTCCTTTGAGATACTTCTTAATGAGACTTTGAGATACTTGGAGTATCTACCTGTAGCTCGTGGAATGGACCCTCCTAGAGACGAGCGTGTGGAGTACGGAGACCGTATAGCTGACTGAGACCTGACGACTGTTTGATCGACTCGACTTGGAGTGAGTCGACTAGCCAAGTGGACGGAGAACTACTTTGTGAGGTGAAGACCCATGGAAGATGGAGCACTACATGTTTGACAGTGCAGACCCGCGGTACTCGTCCGGAGAGTACCTCTGCAGGCTACTAGGGGGTGTGCACTACTGTGTTTGGGTGGAATACCCCGGCGGGAAGCACTACTATGTTTGGGTGGCTGGCCCGCGGTACTCGACAGGAGGAGTATCTTAGCATTCTTATGTTAGTGAGCAGTACCTCGGAGTCGTGATAGGACCACTATACACTCCTGAGATGGAGCTCTTCAGCAGTTACAGTTTCGATAATAAAAATCATGGTTTGAGCTGAGTCTATGACCATTGTGTTTCCTCATGATTGATATGGGTTACTTGATAACTTATGTATATGTATGGGCATATACCTGGGTAGTGGTTATCCGTTGATTTCAGAATCCTTGTGTTTACTCATGATTGAGATGTGTTACTTGATAACTTAGACATATGTTTGAGAATATACCTAAGTAGAGGATATCTGTTGAGATCTTCTTTGTGGTTATCCTTGTTGGTTTTAGTGAGACCGTGAGGGTCTCGGGGTCCCTACTGAGTATCGTTATACTCACCCCTGCACGGGCTATGCCTGCACGTCGTTGTGTTGGTTGTAGACGACGGGCGGTGCTGACGGAGGCCGAGTGTTCGAGGACTGGACGGTACTCGGAGGTGGACTACACGATGAGTCAGTACCCGGAGGAGGACTACACGATGAGTCAGTATCCTTAGGTGGAATTCAGGGCGATATGACACTCGGAGGAGGTTTATGGGCGAGAGCATTGTGGAGGCTATCTGTACCTACCCTTCAGGTAGGATATGTGGTGGACGTTCCAGGAGCTGCGCCATCCGTACCTACCCTTCAGGTAGGATCCGAGGAGGACGACCCAATAGCCGCTTCCGTCCTTCCAGCTGTTGTCTTTTTCTGTTGTACTTTGTTTAGCTGTAGTTGTACTTTCATTTGGGTTTGTATTCTGGCCCATTTACCTTTCAGCACTTCTCTTTATACTTAGTGTTTTACTTCCTATTGTACTCTGTGGTGTTCTGTTTACTTTTATAAAGGCAATGCCTTCCCAGTTATTGGGATTTACACATTTGGTGCTAGTCTCCAGCCCCTGGCCTATGGAAGGCGGGCTTGGGGTAGTCACAACACGGGCCCCCAGGATGGGTCATGAAAAATTGGTATCAGAGGAGTCGGTTATACCGCAGAACTTATAACTCTGATATTTTCTTTCTGTGAAGCAATAGTGTTACGAGTACCGAGTGTGGTTTTCAATTCAGGGAGTCCAGTGTTGGTGCGGGTGGCCGACGTATCCATACACCAGGACCCTGACAACTGATTTCCGACTTTGTGCATGAAAACACCAATTGTGTGTGTGTTTCCAGAAGTTATTAAATGTCAGATCAAACCAGGTCATCTCACTAGGTATAATCGTTTGACAGTTTCACGTTGTTTCTTTCAGGATGACTTTTCTCGGATGACCAGCTAGAGCCCAGAGGGATGTGCGTACTGACAGCCTGTCGTGCGACGAGGCTTCAGTACAGGGCCCTCTTGCAGTTGAGGCACCAACGGAGGCACCAGCGGTACTACAATATGTTAGGACACCGATGCCACCAGCCCCAGCATTAGGCTATGCACACCACTTGAGCGCGCTGTACGAGTTCCAGTGCTAGAGACCACCCAGGTTCCGGGGAGAGACGGACCCGCAGGCAGCTGAGGATTGGCTGGAGGCTGTGGTGAGAGTCTTCAGGCTAGTGGGGACGCCGGCAGACTTTATGGTGATCTTTGCTGCCGTCCTTCTTCAGGCAGTAGCAGAAAGGTGGTGGAGCCACTTGTTCCAGTTTTGCGACGGGATGGCCTTCACATGGGAAGACTTCGATACCTTCTTCAGGTTGGAGTTTGTTCTAGTATCCCTATGCCCCGAGAATGTACAGGAGCTTCTGGCTTTTCCGTAGGGTTTTTGATCAGTAGCCGAGTCATCTGTGGGCAGTAGACAGATGATGCAGAGGTCCAGGAGGACCAGACCAGCAGTTGGGCGATCTCGGGTTTTAGGATCGGTTGTGTGGGGCACCCGGGGTGGGGTCAGATCCAGGCATTCCAGAAACGGACAGTGTTTCTCCTACGGCAGGAAGGGTCACCTGGAACGTAACTGTACGACCCCCGCACAGTTGATCAGTGAGTGTTGGAGGAGCCACTGAGACAGAAGCAGCGGCTGGTGCTTGAGCAACGACCGAGCAGTGGACAAGGTAGTAGAGTTCCGGGAGTAGGTGGACAGGAGAGGAACTAGTGGATATGTCCCTTGTACTTCTAGTTCCATGTTGATGTAGTATTCGTGTCTTTGTACTGTGAGCTGCAATAATAAAAAGACACTTATCTTTGTGATTTTTTCTTTCCTGTCCTTTTTGTTTGGTTGATACTGAGTGGTCCTGGTTAAGACTATTGACTTGACCCTCACATTTGAGATTTCTACTGGAGGAGACCCAGTTACCTCACACTGATGCCGATAGTGTGACTCGAAAATTGGTGGAGAGAGTGACAGTTGGATCTCTTGGTTGTTACGTTGAGGCCTTACGACGTCATCCATGGCATGAATGCATCATTCATGTCGGTATTGACTGTATTAGGAAATGGGCGTGGTTTATCCAGGGGATGAGACCGAGTTTCTCTTTTCGGCAAAGGAGAAATTTTTAGCATCTCTTTCAGATCATAGGCAAAGAAGGTGCAGGTCATCCAGGAGCGGATAAAGACTGCATGGTGTAGTAAGAAACAGGAAACTGGCACCGGTCTTAGAGACTCGGGAATGTTAAATGTTTCAAGAAGTGGAAGCTTTAAGGAGTGATGCGTCTACGAAGCAGCAGACATGGAGGAAGAGCTAGGAGAGCAGCATGAGGTGGTGTACATCTTATCATGATACAACCACCCGCCTTAGTTATCCCCACCAGGCTTAGAGAGCTGGAGGGCGGAAGAAGAGTGCGGCTGCATGCAGTCAAGGAGTGTGACCCAATGGCTCTAAAAATGATTCAAGGGACCGTCTATGTCCACTACTAGCTGCAGTAGTAACAGGCATTGATACAAATCATTCCTTCCTTCCAAAAATATTGTCCCAGACCTAGAGTTTCCGGTAAGTTGTAGACTTGACCCTCACGTCTGGAGATACCTTGGGAGAAGACTCGATAATCACACTTACGCCGACAGTGTGGTCAGACCCTCAAGGCGAGATTTTCGGTTGAAATCTCTTGTTGGCAGCGTTGAGGCCTTATGACGTTGGTTTGAGTATGGACTGGGCAATCACAGTTCATACACAAATTGACGGTATTAGTCAAAAAGGTTGTGGTTAAACTACAACATCAGAATAGGTTTTCCTTGGTCGGCGAAAAAAAATGAAACCCCATGTAGCACAGGGTAACTCATGCACAAGAGGGTGCAACCGATCACTCTTGAGTCGGTCAACCTTACCCTCGTGGCAGTATTCGTTTTGAGTTCCAATTCTAAACAGGAGTTGGAGACCTCTGGAGTTCGAGGATGACGATCACATCTTTATACGGGTCTCACCTCAACGAGGTTTACAGAGATGTGAACAAGGCGGCATGTTATCTCCAAGGTTCAACGGACCTTCTTAGGTCCTCGACTGGGTAGGCAAAGTGGTTTACCGCTTGACCCATCCACCTCAGTTTCACCAGGTGCACAATGACTTCCACGTTTCTCAACTGAGGAGATACGTGCTCGACCCTTCACATATCATCGACCATGGGGAGCTGGACGATGGCAATGTGGTATCTTACAAGGAGGTTCCAGTGGGGATCGAGGATCGACATGAGAGGATCCTACGAGGATGATCGATACCTCGGGTGCACTTTCGTTGGTAGTACGGGAACCTCCATGTGATAACATGGGAGTGGAAGGCTCAGATGCGTGCTCCGTACCGCTTTTGTGACCCTAGTTTGTGTTCAAGCTTTACGGGGACGTAAAGCCCTGAGGTGGGAGTAATTTTAAGACCCGGAAATTTCAAGGAAATTTTTTTATTAATTTTCTTTGGAATTTTAAAAGAACGCAGTTTCTGATGGCGCCTAATTTCGAGTCCCGGTGTGCCCGGAAATAATTTCCGAAGTTTAGCTCGGGTACGTTCAATGAACAAACGAGCGGGTTTTTCTAACATTTGAACTGGTGCTTGGAATCGAATTCCGAGGGCACCGATGGAATCGCAGTGCCAGTTTTTTCTTAAGAAACGCCTTTTCCGTAGTTGTGTTTGCTCGGGTGTAGTTTTTAATTTTTGGGGTTAAGTTAAGAAATAAAATAAAGTAGTGCGACAACTTTATTTTATTTTTCACTTAAAGCCACTTAAATGCCACTTAAGCTAAGTTAAGCTGATAGTGTCGAACCCAAAATATCCTACCCACATGGTAGGATATTTGTGAGGCGGGTCCCACACAATCCCCATTGTTTCTTTCCTTCTAAGTAACGCACCCGCGAAAACCCTCTTTAATGAAAGTCAACCGTGCGTTTTTCTGGTTAAGAAACGCCTCATTAAATTGGGCGGTTAAATCATTACAATTAGTTCATTTAATTAATTTTTTGTTTCTTTTCTTTTGAAATTCAAACATGTCATGTGTTTTAATAAAATAAGATAACTCTTATTTTATTTCTGTTGGAACTTGTGGCATGGAGAGGATTTGGAGGAAAGCGTTCTTCTTCGACGAAGAACACGAAGAACACGAAGAACGCTCCGACCTCCGACGAAGAACGCCAAACCCTCGGATATCGACGATGTGACGCCATGTACCGCGACGTCAATGACGTTTCTCCCACGACGATCCTTCTCTTCCACGACGATCCTCTTCTTCCGTGATGGTTAATTCTGCGACGAACACGCGTTCAACGATAATGCTTGAGGTAGGGAATTCTGTTTGAGAATGATTTTATTCCCCCGTTTCATTCATTTTAAAGAAAACAAGGAAACACAGATCAACTTATTATCTAGTTGATCCGCGCACGTTTTCCTTGCGGGTTGGAAATTTTTGTTGGGGGAAGTTGTGGGGGCTTATTTTTATTATTGATCGTGATCTCATCTTTCGCCTTTCTTGGATTCATTTTGGGCTGCCTATTATCATAATAACGGGGGAAGGTCGGACCGCACGAACAAGGCCGACCCTCCTTCCCCCCTTGTTGTTTGAGTTTTTTGCGGCACATGAAAGGAAGTGCGGTGCCGTTGCACCGCGCGGAAACGAGAAGAACGAACGCGGCGAAGAAGCACGGCGCCGTCGCGCCACGCCGTTTTGGCCGAACGAAACCGCGGGCGGAGTCGGGGCCGAGAGGGAGATTTGAAGACCCCGCATTTTTTTGTCAATGTTTGGATCGTCGGATGATGGTGAGGTGGTCCGCGAAGGCGTTTTGAAGGCCTTGCAGCAATGGTCGGGTCCCGAGATGATCTATGGCGATGACTGCAGGCGAATCGGACCACCGGAGTGCGTCTGGTGGTCCGCGGAAGACCCCACTGGCGAGCCACGCAAGTGTGGCGGCGCCGGCGGTCGGGGGCGGCAGCGCCCGACATGCCGCCGGAAGAATCCACAGCGGCTGAAGCCGTGGTGGCGAGCGATAGTCATGCGGCCGCGCGGGACCGGGGAACGCGGAACGCGGCAGCACGCCGTGTCCAGTTACACGAAGCGTCCCCCAACGCGAGGGGATCACAGCTCCTTGGGCGCGACCGCTCGGCGAGCGCCGAGGCGCCCAGGCCGGGCCCAGACCCCCCGTTTTCAGACCCCTCACGGTTTTTCACTCATATCTTGAGCTGTAGACCTCCGATCGATGCACCGATAGCGGTGATGTGACCCTTGTATCGAGACGGTCGTTTCGGTATATTACATTGAAGGTTTCAGAATACCTTGGGTTCGGCCGGGTTGGTTCGGATACGAAACCAACCGGGCCCTCGGAGCGGAAACGCTTATATCTTGAGCTCCGGACGTCTGATTGACGTGCTGTCAACATTGATGGATTCCTCTAAGTGAGAAGGATATTTTGGCGCACTCCTCTTGAGGTTTGGATATCGTCAGAGTGCGGTCGGGTTGGTTCACTCACGAAACCAACCGGGCCTCTGGAACGAAAAAGCCAATAACTCACAGACCGGGGGTCCGATTGACGCGTTGTCTGTCTCATTGATTTCCTTTTGATGAGACGGAACTTTTAACATACTTAGCCTAAGTTTTGGTTGTGGTTGGATAGTGGTCAGGTTGGATTGTACCTGAAATCCAACCAGGCCCCTAAAACGGAAAAGCTGATATCTTTCAGACCCGATGTCCATTTGAAGAACCGTCAGTGGCGTTGGTGATCACGTTGAGAAATGGTCCCTTTGAGTTTACCCTATGAGAGTTGGGGTACAGTTGAGATACGGCCGGGTTGGTTCGCACACGAAACCAACCGGGCCCCTGGGATGAAATGGCTAGTAACTCACAGACCGGGTGTTCGATTGACGCACCGTCTATTGCATTGAGACCCCTGTGACGAGACGGTCCTTTGGGATACTTTTTCATGGGACTTTGAGATTCTTCGAGTATCGACCTGTAGCTCGTGGAATGGACCCTCCCAGAGACGAGCATGCGGAGTACGAAGGCCGTGTAGCCGACTAAGACCTGACGACTGCTTGACTGACTCGACTTGGAGTGAGTCAACTAGCCCAGTGGACGGAGCACTACATTGTGAGGTGCAGACCCATGGCGAACGGAGCACTACCTGTGTGATAGTGCAAACCCGCGATACTCGTCCGGAGAGTACCCCTGCAGGCTACTAGGGGGTGTGCTCTACTATGTTTGGGTGGCATACCCTAGGGGGAAGCACTACTCTATTTAGGTGGCTGGCCCGCGGTACATGACAGGAGGAGTACCTCAGCAGTCTTTGTTTAGTGAGCAGTACCTCAGAGTGGTGACAGGACCACTATACACTCCAGAGACGGATCTCTTCAGCAGTTATGGTTTCGATAATAAAAATACAGGTTTGATCTGAGTCTATGACCTTTGTGTTTCCTCATGATTGAGATGGGTTACTTGATAACTTAGGTATATGTATGGGCATATACCTGGGTAGTAGTTATCCGTTGATTTCATAATCCTTGTGTTTCCTCATGATTGAGATGGGTTACTTCATAACTTAGGTATAAGTATGAGCATATACCTAGGTATAGGTTATCTGTTGAGATCTTCTTTGTGGTTATACTTGTTGGTTTTAGTGAGACCTTGAGGGTATCAGGGTCCCTACTGAGTATCGTTATACTCACCCTTGCACGGGCTATGCCCGCACCTCGTTGTGTTGGTTGCAGACGACGGGCAGTGCTGACGGAGGCCGAGTGTTCGAGGACTGGACGGTACCCGAAGGTGGACTACATGATGAGTCTGTACCCGGAGGTGGACTACACGACGAGTCAGTATCTGGAGGTGGAATTCATGGCGAGACGACACTTGGAGGAGGTTGACGGGTGAGAGCGTTGTGGAGGCTATCTATACCTACCCTTCAGGTAGGATCCGTGGTGGACAATCCAGGAGCTGCACCATCTGTACCTACCCTTCAGGTAGGATTCAAGGAGGACGACCCAGGAGCCGCTTCCGTCCTTTTAGCTGTTGTCTTTTTCTATTGAACTTTTTTCAGCTGTAGTTGTACTTTCATTTGGGTTTGTATTCTGGACCATTTTCCTTTCAGCACTTCTCTTTGTACTTACTGTTTTAATTCCGCTTGTACTCTGTGGTGTTTTGTTTACTTTTATAAAGGCAATGTCTTCCGAGTTCTCAGGATTTATGCCTTTGGTGCTATTCGCCAGCCCCTAGCCTATGGAAGGCGGGATTGGGGTAGTCACAGCACAGGCCCTGAGGACGGGTCGTGACATTTTATCCTTTCTAAAACTGTGTTTCATTTGATTTCTGCCTATAGCATTAATTATGAAGACTTAGAAAAAAAATTCATTCCCTTAGATGTGGTTTAATAAACTAGTCATTAACCTACTAAGGAACACATGGAGCTCCTTTATATCATTGAAAATTCATTTTAGGATCCCCATCAAGGTATCCAAGTATCTAAGTATAAGGAAATAAAAAATAGGATTCTCATATTAAAGGGGATAAATTTATTATAAGAAATTGTAATTTTATTCATGTATAAATACCTATTTAATTGTCCTTTGGTAATTCACTTCATTTGGCCCCTATAAATCCATCACTAGAAGATAAGAAAGTTGAAAAAGTAGCAACCAAGAAGGAGGATGAATCATACATCATCATATACACACCATGCAAGTGACACCTAATTCTTAAGGGGTTGGATTTGGTGTACTCTATCCATGGATCCTTCCTCACAAAAAAATATGAATCATAGGATAGAAAAATACATATGTGGTGGATTAAATATAAGAAGCTTCATCCCCCATATTTTTTTGGATAACAGCTGGTACTTCCCTTTTTTGCAGTAAAAATTTAGGGCTGACTTAGGGAAACATATCAAGACTAATCCATTTATATTATTTATATGAATTTAGATTTTATTTTTTATTCCTAGAAGAAGTATAACATACATCCCACTTCCTCTTAAATTTTTATATTTAATGATATTATATTTTTGATTAATTATATAATTATCTTTTATAGGATCATAATGACAGTTTCAACCTTGAATAATAAAGGGGGGACTATGCTTTATGGTAAAGTGAGTCGTATTTAGTGTTTTATCTTATAAACTCTCTACGTTTTTTTCCAATTTTTTTTTTGACATTTAAAGTAAAAATAGAATAATTAAACCTAAAGTAAGCTTTACTGTAGTAATCTTGGAGTCCTGAATTACATAGTAATCCTTTGATACTATATTTGAGACTTAAATGTCAATGATATTGAATGAGAAAATAGAGAATTTAATCATTAAAGGGAATCATGAATATTATAATTAAGATTCATTATTTTAGAGAATTAATTGAATGATGGAAATTAAATATCCCTAATATTTTTTATGTAGTGAATTTATGAAATTCTTGTGAAATGATTTTTTATTATTAATCATGATTTGAGTGATTTTCCCATATCATATGCCAATTACATAGAGAATTTCTAGAACAAGTACTTCCTATTTTATCTTTATAATTTTTCTTGAGTGATCATGCGACATTCCACCTATTAGAACATGAATTGGAACTTTTCAAAGCTATGACTGTGAACAAAACACATTTAAAATAATTTTTGAATATTTTGATTATTTTTTTCCAAAAAATACAACCTTTAAATAAATACGTTTTATCCCTTAGAGAACATGAATTTAATTTTTTTTCTATGAGAAATTTGTTAAGACATTTTTATCCATTTCTACCCTCCTCTGTATATTTGAATGATATTTTAATGTTGAATTTTGTGGGTAAGTGAATCATAGTAAATGAGATGATTTACATTGTAAGTAAAAAGTGTGTGGGTTCATATTCTAATAATTTAAAAAGTTTTGTAATCATTCATTGTAATATATTAATTTCCCCTCGTGAATATTTAAAAAATAAAATGAAAAAGTATATGAAGATGATAAAAATTGTTTGTGAATTAGGAAAACAAAAAAATCACCATTATTATACTAATGAGTTATATCATACAAGGTTAGTTTGTGGATTTGAGGTTTATCCTAAAGAATAACATTCTATAAATAAATAAATAAATTCCTATTTAAAAAATGGATGGATATAAAAAACTATATTCAATTGTGGGAAAAGTATAATTGAATATACTTAAACTAGTCCTAAACTTTTATTTGAGTTTTGAGGACGTCATGAGTTGTTATAATTAGAAGGGTAATTTCATTAGACTTTTTTTAGTTTCAATATAATTATTTATTCTTTAAGAATTCAAAATACGACGTGTAACTTACTTTTTTACATAAAAACATACCAACCTTAAGCCTCAATGTCATTTCAACCTTTAATACATGTACTCCTAATTTTATGTGCCTTTAATTCATTCACAGTGATGGAGAATTAGCATGTTATCATGATATTTTCATAACTCTAGATGATTTATATATTGATTGAAGAGGGAAAACAGTCCAATGTGAGTTATATCATGATTTTAAATGTTTAATAATAATGAGTTGAAGAGTGTAAATGAATAAAAGGAGAGATTCCATAATTATTCAAAGAGGAAAATAAATATCATTAATTGATTATTTTTTTGAAATTTGATAAAATAAATTGATATTTTATGTATATTTTTTAACATTTGACATGAAATTAGAAGTTATTGGATTTTAGTTCATTTGAATTTGAATATTAGGAACATTGGTTCCCTTTGATTTCAATTATTACGATTTTATGCTTGAGGAAAAGCATGGTTTAAGTGTTGGGGAATTTACAGAGAAAATATCCCTAATAATATTACTTTTAATGTCAATTTTATCAATCCAAAAAAGGATATTTTTAGGTAAATTTTCAAATTTTATAGTTTTATTGGTATATCTACCTTAATTTTAATAATGAAAATTTTTGGATTTTATCTATTAAATTTTTCTAAAAAATTTGGCCAAAAATAATCTCTTCTGAAAAAAATGGAAATGTTATTTTTGTATACTTTTTACTATTCTATGGGATACATTTTTTTCTTTTAGACCCAATGATAAATCCACCTTTTAGATTCCCAAAACTAGATCAAAAGTCAGGCCTCAAAAATAGTACATAGATCAATATATTATTGATGTTTTTACCATAGATGCTAAATGTACAGACCAATAAGCTAAAATTTGGAGGTGAAACAAGAAAAAAATTTATGAACAAATTTCCAAAAGGTGTATACAAGTGAATAATCAATTTTCTGGGTCATTAATACTTTGGAATCCTGATATGTTGAATATGAAGAGTCTTTATAGGAAGAATAAATTATTTGAGTCAAAAGTATATAACTCTCCCCACACATGGCCAATAAATATGACATTTTGATGGGAATTGAACAAGACATTGATGAATAACTTTTAGGAAGGAATTTTTCACCAATTCAGAAATGTGTTGGGGATAAAACGTGTTATTTTTAAAATATAAATTTTGGATCTAAACATCCACCCTTTCTTATATAAAAAGCTCCATTCCCCCTTCCAAAATCATCTGCTCTCCCCCCAAATGAGGATCATCTGTTGAGGAGTATTCTGCCACTTCTCCTTTTCTCTTATTATATTTTATTTATTTTATTTTCTAATTTTTTTTAGTTTTGAATTTTTATATTCATTTAAATTTAAATTTAATTTTGTCAAATCAATTACATTCATTTTTATAAAGTTTCATCCATATTTTTCTTCTTCTCAAATTCTTCTTATTTTCAATTATTATCAATATTATTATAATTTATATGATTATGTATTAATAATAACAATATTAATAATAATAATAATATTATTATTATTATATTTATTTTCAAATTCTATTTTGAGAATTTTTTTTAAATTTTCTTATTTGTCTTCTTTTTCATAAAAAATGAATTATTCTATTAATAGTAACCATAATAATATATAATATAATAATTATTATTTTAACACTTTTATCAATTATATAAATTTCATTGTTATTTTTTATTTCATTTATTTTATTTTCCCACTCTCTCTATCATCCCAAATCTATTTTACATTAATCATTAATTTATCATCACAATTCTTTTCAAATTTTCTTTCTTTTATTTTATTTTATGTATTCTTCTTCTCTCCCACACACTCGACTATGTGATCTATTAAACTATTAAATGAGAGGTATACCATGAGGTTTATCCCGAGGGGAGGTCATGGTGTTCAAGATTTCATTTTAATGTTTAATTTTATGATTTTCGATTGAATTTAGCAGCATCCATGGGTGAGGATAATGAACCTAATGTGGTCACTACCCCAAATGACTTGTAATTAAATCTATCTAGATTGCATTATTTAATTATATTCCATTCTATCCATTGGTTATTTATTCACATGCTATATTTGAGCAAAATAGTGGATGAAACAACATTAATAGAGCTAGGTCCTGGATGATGCAACCTTAAAGACCATTGAGTGTCACATACCTTGATTAAAGGAGGTGGTATAATTGATTGTGTTTAGGAATATGATAATATACCAAAATTTCTAAATAAATAATAGTAGTCAAGAATGATATTTCATATTTTTATAATCAATCAGAAATCAAAAATATAATGGTAAAATTGATAAAATCCAAAATAAAACCCAAGACCCAGTGTTTTCTTTCCTCAACCAATTATGTTTAGATTTTCTTAGTAGCATTAAATAGAATATCCATTTTTATTTCATAAATCAAAAACCAATATATTGTTATTTATATCATTAAATATGTAAAACCACAAAAGTAGATAGCTTATGAGATTTAGCATATGTATCTGTACAAACTGAAGGGCTCTTCATGGGAGACATCCACGGTCAGCCACTATGCTACTGTAGAAATAGAATATTTGTTTTTCCACGCCCCATGATAAGCATGAATCCACCTCTTTAGGGACCACATTTCCCTTGCCTAGGAGATCACTAATCATGGATCTTCCTCTAGTGTGGTGGTCTATCTATTATTTTCTTGTTCTACTCGACATATCTAGCCAAGTAGTCTCGTGCTATGTGACTTCACGCTGGACCAGAAATGAAATTCCCCACTCTATGATTACTTAGTGATATGTGTTGTCTGTGAACCATATAACCTCACACTTGATCCTAATTGTGAATGGCATTCCAATGATGGGATCCCGCCAAATGGAATGTGATAAATTCTACAGATGAATCATATTTGTGACACCCACTACTATATAGAGCTTTCTATAATCCCTCTTTCAAAAATATATTTTCCCCAGTGTATTATCTAGAACCAGAACATTGGTGGTGATGTTCAAGGGAACCACACTTTCATAGATATATCTATAGAGTCCCTACTTAAACTTATGTTCTCTGAATTAGAAATCTAATATCATGTTGAGGGTGTATCAGGAAAGGTCGGTGAACCTTGCTGCAAACTCATCCACCCTAATACCTCCCTACTTCATCAAAAGAAACTCTTGAATACAAAAATTTGAACGAAAGAGGTGTAGTACTCCTTAAAATAATCTTATATAATTAGATCCATTAGAGTTTCGACTCATCATGAATCTTCATAACAAGGCTCCACTAGCACCCAGTTACTCCGTGGAAAATGATTTATTTTAGTTATACCACAAGATATTTGAGGTTATGAGTAAACCTAAAGATATAGACCACCAACTATAGACAATACAATTATATATGAGGATATGGATAACCTTGTAGCCATAGTGTCAACTAGTTCTAGAACTCACGGAGTGCACTCAAAATGTGTACATCCTCAGCGTGCTCTACTGGAATGATATGTTACATAATAGGTGGTGGTTCTACTACCTGTCCACCTGGGGAAGGGGCAGATAGGATGTAACCGATAATGTGGCATCATCTCTCAGCAGATCATCATTATGGTCCAGAACTCATGTCCTATCTGGTGGTCATCAAGTAGAAATCCTGATATTTATCTACACATACCACTTTTAGATGAATATATATATATATAACATTAATCGAGAGCTGAGTAAACATGGATAATCAAATAGTCAATCCTATATGAATCATGTACTATTGATCCTACAACTAATGTCTTAGTATGCGGAGTCATCACAATGGTAGTCAATGTCATGGTAAATGGATCCTTTGACAACGAGAACCATCATTAGATTACTTAACCTGAGAGTCACACTCAAAAAAATTGACATTATTTTCATACACCCAAGAAAATATATGTATATTTAATAGTCCAGATAGTTTCCCATGTAATGAACATGCTCTGATACTAATCCACCATGACCCAACCCCGGTCAAGGCTCTAGCAAAAACTTCCCAAATCTTTCTTACATAGGCCTGGGATGGTGACCAATGCTGGAGGAAAATCTAACATAGGGATGCATTTTCCTAAATAACTATACATACAAAAAAAATACATCATGATATTGATGTGAATATGAAAACATAAAACAATTTAAATATATATATGAGAACAACCATGAATGAAAAACCTCTAGATAGTACAAGTGTATATTAGTGTAAACTTAAAAGTAAAGGTGAAAAACTGAATCACTACTAGAAATATGTCCCAACGTCAAAAATAGGAAAAGTACAATTATTAGAGAGTCAAGCACCTGAATCCAAATCTACGATCACTATACACGGTCCAAAGAACCTCGTATACATAATACCCTCCCCCCCTGAAGTCACTATCGACATGTATGTCATCTGTATAAGACAAGGCATGTGCAAGAAAAGGTCCTAGAGGCAAGAGTGTGTAAAGACCCAGTTAGATTCCTTGAAAGATGAAGGGGGAGCAGTAATAAATATGGAATGAATATAAAAATAATACATGTAGGATATAGTGAAATAGAATAGATTAACCCAAACAAAAAGTGAAATTACCCTCATCTAAACGTAGGGGTCTTGACACGGTGAGTAGATGTGCTACACAAAGAGTCTATTCCACCTATAGTAGGAGAGTAGATTAATCTTTCCATGAGAATATAATCATGGAAATCATGTGGCATACCTACCACATATTTACCTCCCACATAAATAGAGTAACCAGATGAATGGTGTGGATAAAGAGGAATATATATATATATATATATCCTATCAAAAGAATCCCAAATGAGAGAGTAAGGGGATATTCATCTCATAGCTCAACCCAAGAAGTGTGTTTCCAATAGTTAAAAAAGTACACAAAGGATTCCCATCATCTCACACATCTTCCCAAAAGTAACTGTGCATGTAGAACCATGCCTAGTCACTATGCTGCATAATCAAGAGTCTACAATATCGATGTAGAGGACCCATTCCCTAGTACACCATGAGGGATACAGTATGAAATCTTTCGAGAACACATTACCTATATTTAGTGGAGGTTATCACATGGTAATCATCAAGGATTACACTTCCCATCTCTACTAGAAGGACAAATTGGATGTCTTCAAGGACTCCACTGTCCATCTCTACTAGAGGATCAACTCAATATTACTTGAGAACTCCAATTCCCAACAATTCTATAGGGTCAACTATTTAGTTTTTGAGGATGTCACACCTAATCTATACTGGATGTTCAACGCTATAGTCATCGAAAACACCACTACCCAGCTCGAATAGATGGTCACATGGTAGTCTTCGAGGACTCCACTGCCAATATGAACTGAATGGTCAACTCATTAGTCCAAGAGGACACCACTTCCCAGATTTATAAGAGGTTCAAATCCATAGTTGTTGAGGATTCCACATCCCAACTCAACTGGAGGGTCAATTTGGTAGTCTTTAAGGATTCCACTACCCAAATATACTATAGGGTCAACTAGATAGCCATTTATCACACCACTTCTAAGCTATACTGGAGGGTCAACTTGTAATTAGTTGAGGATTATACTATATAGCTTTACTGTAGGGTCAACTCCAAAATATATAGTGATTCTTATTAATCACTATCATTATGAAGCATTGTCTAAAAATGAATAATTATAGGAACATTCAATATTGTATCTCAAATTTAGAAATGACCAAACCATCATGTTTTTCATAAAAACACTTAGGATAGGCTACTGCCGGGAAAAAATACAATTCCAAATGGAGGGGATACAAACCATTTTTGTTCTTTGAAAAGAAACTAATGAATACATAGCATGTGAGGTGACCTATATGATATGTGGTCCCAATCCACCTCCTAGAAATGTCTCTAGATAGAACAAGGATTTTAATCCATGTTAGAGTACACAATGTGTAGGGAGACTACATAGTGTGTCTTAGGACTTAGAATCTATGTCTGTGCACTTTTTTCATGTCTTTTTACATGATATAGTGTCCATGTACATTGTTACATGACATGTTACCTCACATGAGGTGTCTCCCATGCGATCTAGCTACATTCATATACATAAGAACAAGGTCATGTACCTAGACATTTAATTCCACATGGGATCCTGGCCATGTTATCCACCACATGGGTTTTCCATCTGGGTAAGGGGTGTAGGGCGTGTAAGAGGGCTACACACCATTCAATCCTTAATTATTCAAAAATCCATGCCACTGCTACTTTGGGGCTACAGACCATGTATTCATCCCTACATGGTGTGTTTAGTCAGGTTTTCTACAAAATATTAAATCCTTGATCCGCACCATGATTCATGACTGTTGGCTTTAGATCCTACAATATATCCATCCAAAAATATTGGATCTAGATGAGGATCAAGGTATCTATTCATTTATGCTGGAAATTGAATTGTATGTTTCCTTGGGGGTTCATCATTCATATCATACACCACTAAAGCTTCCAGATTTGACATATTGATCTTAAATCATAAAAAGGTAATTTATTCCTCATAGCGATCATAGATCAAGAATAATTTCATCAATAAAAGACACATTTTTTGATACAACATGTTTCTAGGGGGTCTCATCAGGATTAGTACAACTTCACAATGTCCATCTGGGATTGAGGGGTCAAACTGGTGAAGAACATGAAGAAAAATAATGTTAAAAGAACCATAATAATGTTTTAACCATCCTTGGACATGCATTCATGTCCAATGATGGATAACTGTGATACTGGGATTAGATAAAAAATAAAAAACCAATTAAAAAATGGTATTTAGGTTGCTACTTAGGACAAAATTCACATATATCCAAGAATAAGGATTGATATATTTAATTTGCTTAATAACATAGGGAATTAACCATAAATTGATTATTCCTACTGATAGATTAGATTTCTCTTGGTTGAAGAATGTGTCTTCCAATGATTTGAAGGAATTTGTTGCATTCACTATGGATAAATCTCTTCTAATGCAGCATTCCATCATCGTCCAAGGTGATCCAGAAAAGAGAAATGATGGAGGTGGTCGAGAATTCTCCCATAGTTTATAGAGCTAACCATGGATAATTCACCATGAAATATTCTGGTAGAATATATCACTACATTAATATTATTTATTTATTTATTTTGTTATTTCATTGAATATATCGCCATTGTGTGAGGAGTCTGAACACCCCACTCTGACCCATTTTAGGTTATGCATATTGTATACACCGTGTTCCGAACACAACCTTGTTCTGATATTTATAATAAAGATTCAAATTAATATTTATCTTTCTTTCATTTAGTATTTGGCCATGCTTAATATATTTTTTTTTTAATATTTTAATAAAATTAATTTTTGTCACATCAAGAATCATAATTACACACCTCTTAATTTCATAGCTCAAGATATATATTAATTTCTTTTCAAAGTATTATAAGGAAAAAAGGGTCCCTACATACAAGACAATTTCAATATTTATGTAATGATTCCCTTATATTTTATTATATTCAATTTATTATTATTTTTTAACTTTATTATGGGATTTTCTTCAAATGTTCCCATGGTTGTAAGGATTTTCATCCACAATTACTCCCCTTGAGGCATGTTTGTTATTATGTACCAAATTTAATTTTTTTCTTCTTACATGAGATATTATAATAATAATTATATATTCATCACAGTATTTAATGTTAAATTGAAATATCTTTCTTTTGAGGGATTTTGATTCAAAAAATTTAGAATTCATAAGGGTTTTCTTGTTCCCAATTCTAATTCATTGAAAAGTAATACATTTTGGGGAACCTGATTACTTTTTATAGTTTATTTACTATAAATGGATTTATTTTTATTATAAACCATTAATTTCATGGTGTTTACTGGTCAAATCCCATATTTATATTCTATTAGAAATTGATTCATTTGTTTCCCTAGTATTGATAATTTTTTGTAGATCAATTTTCATTCATTGATTTATAATCATTATATTATCATATTTCATATAAGATTGGTATATGATCCCTATTTATATTATTATTTTATATGTTGTTAATGTTTTAAGGGGATATATTGTCCTTCCCCATTAACTATTTGATGAATTTTATACACATCATGATTTATGTCCTTTATAGAAATTCACATTCATTCTCTAGATGTATTACGATCATGTCTTTCCCATATTGGCATAGCCATATAACCATATATTTATAGTGTGGACATAAAATTTAAATATTTCAGAATGAATTATGTTCTTATAGAAATAATGTAATTATATTGATATGGATAACCATATTGGCCTTACAAATACTTTTATTATAATATGGAAAATAATTGGAAGGTTTATTACGGGTTGTTTGACCATCCAATTTATAATCAACATCATTTATGATAATTATATCACTTTTTGACAAATAGATAAGTATTAATACTTTTTTATCATTGATGAATTCAGACATAGGTTGATCAATTATTGATATTCTATATCCTTTATCATTTAGATAGTCATGTTTTAATTTTGTATTGATTTTTATTGGGAATGTCAATGAATGTCTTATTGACAAATATAGTAAATAAATTGGACTTAATCTAGTGACACAAATGGAATAAAATTATATAACCCCTTGATGTATGAACATGTATCATCAGACTAACATTTTTATGTATTATATGTATTCCTTCCCAATTCATCAAGATGTATTTCCTATAGTTTTGATGAAAATTAATGTTTCCTAGAAAAATTACATGACAATAGAATTTTTATGTATGAAACTATGAATTAAATTAATATGAGATCATTATAAGTTATATACATTTTTTAATTAATTTAATGGTTATAACATGATCCATGTTTCATTTTTATTAGGAATTCTTTTTTTTTTGCAAATTAAATCAAAAATATTTATGCTATATTTATGACATAATTTTTCAGGTTAGTTATTTACCTTACTGAGAATTTGGTATAACCCTTCCCACATTTATATTTCACCTTTTTATGGATAAATTAAATCGTTGTGTTGTTTTAAAGGATAAGACATGTGTAATAATTTATAGGAGATATTGAATACATTTCAAGAATTATGATGTTTTGTATATAATGGTAAAATTTTACACTTATTATAGAAAACATTGGATTCAACTTTTCATATTGTTTTGTAAATATATAAATGTATAAACATAAATTATTGTTCTTATGTAGGAGGTAAAATAATACTTGATGATTGTGTAATATGGATGGTAATATTTTGGATCTAATATAGAGTATAAATGAAAGAATATAAAGTATGTTTCTATGTGTACTGAATTTGAGAGTGCAAGATTGGGGAGTAATAACAATTATTTTAGGTCACCACCTAACATTGAAAAATATGACCTATTTTTAGGAGTTACTAGAAGGGATAAAAATTAACATTGCCCTATGGTCCTGGGATGGTTTGAATCTACCTCCATCACCACTCTATTTTTATAAGGAATTGATTATCCCATTGGTGGATGTGGTGGTAAAAATTCATAACATCCCAATAATCCATTTTTTTTTATCTTTTATGGCTACCATAATGGATCCTATCATGTATTTTATGATTTTTCATGGTTTAACAAAGGAACTGGTTAGGTTTTGTGGTTGTTAATAATATGATCTTCTCTACCCTAAGGGTTATCCTATGGTAAAAGAATTATCCTGTGTCCACTTGTATTTTAGAATGGTCCTTCTCAAATATTGGTTCATGAGTCTTTCAAGTGAATAATATATTTAGTCACACTACTATTGTTCTTTACATATAGTACGATTTTATTTTATAGACCAATTAAAATATACATAATATATGCACAAGAAACTTCCATCAACAACAATTGTGCAGGGTTCCTTTGTTAGGGGACTCTTCTAAATTGGAATAGAGAAAAATTCGATTATTCATTCCCAACCCACCCTTGTATATATACATCAGTTACATTATTAGTGATTATATGCCAAAAAACCCTCTTAAATTGGTTTCAAACATGTCTATGGTTATTGTAGTGCCTCTTTGGTTAATAATTTGAAGATATCCAGAAACCAATAGTGTCAATATGTTGACATTTCTTGACTATCTCCTTGATATTGTTTGCGTACCCTTGATACAAATATTATTTAGATTTTAACTGAACAGTCGTTTCCTATAAATTCATATATAATTAAGGAATTTACACCTATTTTGAAAGCTACATGATGTTTTAATAGGGAGTGGTAATGGTCTACAACATGATTGTGAGGTTATCTCAAATAATTCATTTAATATTTGATTGTTTCCTTAATTTGTAAAAAGAGGAGACTCTTCTAGCACATCCAACCACTAGGATTACATTATAGATGTTTCATTATAAAGGGGTAGTTTTCTCAAAGTCCCTTTAATAATGATAGAGTATTTAAAGGTCAAGGTATTGGTTATTGATATGATAAAATTCTCAATATATAATTGCCAAGAATAGAGGCTTCTTATTGTGAAGAATTTTCACTATAGGGGACCATCATAGATACTAGTTAACAAGATGGAAAGGATGAGCCTTCTTTTTGTTTATGTAATCAATATGTGGATGAATTTTATATATTTCATAATAAAATGGGATTTTAATGACTAATAATATTTTTTCTACTAGGGGTCCTTTATGGTATATATTTTGAATATGTCATCTAGAAATAGAACCATAAATCTCACGAGGAGGACAACTATTTATAATAATCTTATCACTTTTAGTTTTGGAGTTATAATAAAAAAATTCATTCATAGATATGTATTATGTTGAATCAAATATATCATTGTTCATACTTAATGGTATATGTTCTTGCACATGGTTCTTAGGTTTACTTTAGTGAGATCTCCATTTGGATTCTCTCTATGGGAAATATTGAAGACTGTTTTGGGATGTATCCCAAACGGATGGATTTTATGTCATCCCCAAAGCTATCCAATTAATAAATTGATATTGGATAATAATATGGGTCTATATATTGATATCAACAAGAATATACTAAAGAATCAATACAAACAGGATGAGAATATGTGGCCTCATTATATTAGTATATGTGATGTGTATTCAAACTTTCTCAGACTAAAGGAGAAGAGGATTGTGCCACTACTTTTAATCCTATTTTAAAAAATATTTTTATACCACCAAGATAGTTGTGGAGATATGATATCACCACTATGTTTGATTAGAATATCAGGAAATTCCGCCTATCAGGGAGTGTGAATATGAGAAATCTCTCAAATAGACCCAGATATATATTGATGATCATTAACAATGGGGAGTATGGATATGGGCCTGAAACCTATGAATATAATGATATATTAAAAACCATATTCTGTTATATAATCCTTTATGATATACTTAAAACAATGTAAGAGGTGGGTAGAGATAAATTGAAACCCATCTATTTCGACCATGATGTGTTGGAAATCCTCTAATATAAGAACATGAATATGTTACATCACCTTAGTCACAATGTGAATATTTTACTATCCATGTCCTATACTCATCATCCAGGTATGTTTATAATAATTATATGTATGTATAATACATTGGGAATACCCCTTGTGACTGTTGGAATATTCTAGCAAGAAACCCTTTATACCTCCAGAGCACATTGATAGTATTGTCTTTTATGAGAAGGGATATAGTAATAGTTTTCTATAAGATATTCTATAAAAATCATTCAAAAGTAATAATGATATTATAATCGTCCTAGTGATTATGTGTTTGTTTTATTTTGAGATAACTCCTACATGATACCAAAGAAATAGTAGTCATGTTCTTGAAATCTTTAGTGGTATATTATATAAAGTCAATATGAAATAGGGAAGCAAGAAGTTTTCTTTTGTTTTAGTTAGTAAGATGTTACCTCCATGGAGGATTCTATATAATAGTGAGGTCATTATTAGTCTCTTTATCTTCCCCTATCTGATAAGGTATGTTCCCATTTCTACATTTCCGTGAGGGGTCCTTTAGGTGGATTTTGGATGTAATTGGAACCATGTGATTTAATATAGCATTCCATTGACATGTTTGTATGAGAAAGTAGTTATTAGAGGATCTTGTTCTTATCCTTTAATATTACAATAGAACTGTTTTAGCAATACTGCCTTACGAATTCATTTTCACCTATTGTTAAAGGTGCCTTATTGGTTATATAATGTGTATAGTCAATTGGTTCATTCTCTTTAGTGTGGTTGGAAGTGTGTTCTAAATGAAGAATCCATAAATTCTAATAAAAGTCAGTTATTGTCCTATAAATCCAATAGTAATAAGATCCCATTAATAAAAAAGTAAAAATATTTCATTCCTAGTCAACAACTATAAATGTTAAAATGGTTCCCATCACATTCAATATTTTTTTGATCAGAAATGTTGTCTAAAAAAATTTCTCATGCTTGTTTGTGACTAAATTATTTTTAGTTGATTTATTTCATGATTGGTTCATGATTTTTTCCCAATTAGAACTCTAATAGGACTCTAACATGGTGTTTTCAGTTAATGTGAATCTACTTCATTAATGTAGTATGTCGATTTGACTTCACCGGAAGTGAATTTGGATATGAATTGTTTGATAGAGGGGGTGGTCAGGATAGTCTCACCTTATTTTGGGGAAATATTTAGTAATTTGGGTCTCTATTATAAATTCAAGATTTTTTCTAGAACCATTCTCATGTCTTAATATAGAAATTAGTTACCCATGTGCTAATGATTGACTATTTACTTTCATATTATTAACATCTATATGTACCATTGGATATGTGTCATTACCTTTTTAATTTGTAATGAATTAGTTTAAAGTCACATAGTTGGGAACTTTTTAGTTTATCATCATTCAAACAAATGGTTTCTTTTCAGGATTTGGACTGGACCACTGATAATTCATCAAATATATCCCTATGATATTAATTAGATCCCATATATTTTCGTTCCACATGACTAGAGATGTCATAACTTTTGAATTCATGGTACAAGGACATGTTGTCAACATGGAGAATTGTTCCTTGAAATGGTTTTTATGGTACATTCACATATTTATCCCATTATAATTAAGATCAAGGGAAATATTTACCAATGACTATGGGTTTGGTTAATGAGAAATATGTACCTATGATATTTCTTTCTACTTGCGATGATGTGTCCCATAGAGTTTATCATATAGAATATAACAAATATGAGGTATATATGTAAATTACCAGGAGGGGATATAACCCATCAATGTTGGGCATGATTTCAACTGGAAGATGTCCCAATAATGAGATGAGATTTTTGGATGTTGGGTTTCAACCTCAATGGGGAGACCTACAAATCATTAAAAATAAGGACCACATATCACATGGTTCGAGGCTTTAAGTTTATGTATGTCTGATATTTCTATAATAATAATTTTAAAATTAAAAAAATTGCATAAGAATAACTATAGGGGAAACCATAAAATATTTAACAAGGATAAACATGATTTTCTCAAATATACCATTCTTCAAGAACATATCCCTTTATATTATACTATTCATAGTGAATAATAATATTTCAGTTGGATTTCATAGGGGATAGTGCTTCATGAAGAGAGATAGTTCTTATGCACGGGATATCCTAATACCTAATCTGTTTGAACACATGAATGGTGAAAAGGGTTTTGGGGGTTATAACTAATAGTATTCCCATTGGAAAATGGATATTTGACTAGAATCAAGAGGTAATATGACTATACTAAGTTAGATATGGTCTCTATATTGTGCCCCTAATAGAGACAACCACTACCAATGGAATACAAATCTATGCTCTTCCTGAGGGCTCTACCAATCTCTATAACATCTTGAACTGAACCACGAGGTCTATTTTATAATTCCACATTCCCTTAGTCATTCCTCACTGTATTCTAGGGGTTCCAACTAGAAGTGAGGGTCTTTATTGGAACCATGGGGAGACTATACCCTCTGTATCATGTCACAAGAATGATAAATAATAAAATAATTATATAAATAAAACAAATAATACAAGGAATACCTGAAGATACTAAAATATAGAATACATGAAACAATGACTACAAAAAAATGGATTGATGGTAGAAAATAATCCAATAAAATATAAATATAAAATGACATCCATATTAAACTCTATCCATTGATGACCACATCCTCTGGCCCCACACGATCAACCGTCCAATATAGTTGTTTTTCCCTTCACTAGGTCTATAGACATGAAGTCTAAAATATAATTGGAATGCCTGATTAGGGTTAGAGTAGAAGACTCATTAGGACACCACTATAACAATTAACATCATTTCATAAAATATACAACTTCATTCCATGTATATAAACATGATATGGTTATAATTGAAATATATCACACAAGTACCAAACATATATGAGGTCCTTGAGTAACTTCTATACCTTCTTTGGGGTCATGATGGGAGAAAAATAACTACATTAGTATGATTATGGTACAAACATCACTATCCATGTCTAACAAACCCTCTCCTCGATGTAATAGTTCACCGAACATGTTTTACACATCTTATGGAAGGTATATACCCTATATATGCTTGTAAATATCAAAAAATCCCTATCATAAGGGGATAGTCTATGTGGAACCACATGAATAAATGACATAGAAAATATAGTACATGGAAACATGTATACAATATGAGTGATTGGAATCACATCAAGTTAGTGGAATCATCATCTGAATAATTCTCATATAATAAACACAATAACTAGTCAAGATTACACACACACACACCTCATGTGGTCAATCATCAAACATAGGTATCACATACTACCCATGAATACTAGAAAAACTTGTCAATAAACCATGTAAAAATACACTAAATTCATATTAAGATACACATGCACGATAACAACAATGAAAAAAACCATTAAAATGTATGCACTATTTTCTAGAAATTCGAAAATTATGTGTAATTATGAGGGGTGATGATGGTTGATGTCCGAGTTTAACCACACCAAGTAAACCTCATTTCTTTAGAAAACAAAATAAGGGTTAAAAATATCTTCATTGAGATGAACCTAATGACAATTATGGGGAATTAATCCGATCAATATTGGGATAATATCAATGATTGAATATAGATAAATAATAATAAAATTAAAAAAAATAATGGGGGGAGTAGAGAGGCTTGTGGAATGGAGAGGGAGAGGGTTATTCATTTTATCTACTCCTTTCCTACTTTTTATAGCATTTGTGTATTCATCAATTAATATTTATTATCTATTTTCAATCCATAAAACGTGAAACATTAAATTACCCATCTTATTGTATACGATGCTCCACCCCTTCATTCATGTATTTATTATTATTTTAATAATTATTACTCTTCCTCATAAATCATTTCAACCATTCATTATATATATACATATATTAAAATTAATCCATATATATATATATATTCATAAACACCTATATATTTATATAACCAATATATATACGCATAATATATATATATATATCATTGACATATATACACATCATATATATATACACCCTCACATGTATATGTATAATAATATTAATATTTAACATATTTATTATATCTCAAATTTAATAATGATTATAATAACAGCACTATATTATTTTTATATTTAACTCACATTTATCATTTCCTTTAAACATTAGATACAGATAATAGTTAATATATTATTATAATCCTCACATTTCCATTTAATTTGAACAACTAATAAAATCAAATTCATTAATTTTCTACTATTTTTTCCATCATAATAGAATCATTAATTACAAAATTACATTTTCAATTTTTTTTATTTAACAAAAATAATAATAATAATAATAATTTTTATGATTATTATTCCCAATAAAATATTAATATTCCATTTTTTATTCCCCTTATTCTTGTGTGTGATGTTACCAAGTGTCTAATATAGACAAATATTACTTAACACCTAGGGTAAACCCTTTATGTCAGACCTAATGGTGGTCTCATATTCTCACACACCACAACTTTTTTGGAGCTATTCAATTATTTTGGGATGACATATAAAAAAATATAACGTAAATTATCTTTACATGATATTTAACTGAATTAAATGATTTATAAAAATGGTATGTCTCTCCTAAGGTAAACAACAAATCACATACCTAAAGATTGCCTCATATTTATCGTACGAGACACTATTTCCAAATAATTTCTTTTTTTCGGAAAAAGCATATGAACTTAATTTTAGTATTTTTATTTTATCAAAACCTAGGATCTAAAAAATCTAGAATTTTTCACTATGTTAACACATAACTCTGAAAATATTCTATGGAATATTAAAATGTATTATTTTTTTAACATTTTATTAATCCATAATAAATTTAAATTATGAAAAATGAAAATTTTCCCACCAAAAAATAATTGTAATTTATTTTAAAAATTGGGTTGTATAATCATTTAAGGTTTATGATGTTACAATATAGGATAAAAATTACAGATCTACCATTCATCAAGGGAATAAAAAATTAGAGAGGTGTATGATGGAGTATGTTTTATGATCATATATGTCAGGTTAATTTGGAATAGGTCTATATTAGACCACCTTTAGGTTTTTACATAGGATAATGGTAATAATGATGGTTATTCAAGAATTCTTACAAATGGGTATATGATATAGATGAAATTATTGGAAAGATAGAGGTATGAATACCCACTATTTTGAGGAGAATGTATATAGATTCCATAGGGTGATAAAATTATCCACACATGGGAAACAGTTTGATAATGGAGCTTAGAAATCACAAAATTAGTTAGACCACATAATAGCCTAGCTTTGTAGGTATGTTCATTTGGTAGGCTCATGATGGTTTCTTGTGATTTCAATTCACGAAAAACTAGTTCATAGGGGTGTATAATTCGTCTGGTAGTTGGGTTAGAGAGTTAGAACATGGTGGGGTTTTTGGAGATCAGTCACACAATAGTTAAAAGTATAGGGAGTTTGCTGATGAGGTATATCTTGGAACAAGGTTTACAAACAAACCCTCAATGAAGAGACTTCATGGAAGAGACATTGTGATAATAAGAAATACCCATGGGTTTCTCCATGATCTCAGTGAATAAATTATTTTCACACATTCTTTCTTTATAATAGTTGTCTTCTAGTTTTCTGAAAATGAAAACAGATGTATTTACTCGCCCGTCATAGGGAATCCACCTTCTGAGATCGGAAATCATAGAGAAGAGAGTTCCTGACCATATTGGTAATTTTTCAGACATCCATGTAAAAAAGGACACCTTAAAATCAAATAAATTCTCTTAAAGGGATCTATCATTACACTGTACATAAGGGGATCACTAAATATTTTAGTGGAAACCCTCGAGGGTTCAAACATTAACCATTCATAGAGATCTCTAACAATGTATACTAATATCTTACAGAGGTAACATATTTTCTTTACTTTTACTTTATTTATGTGCTATATTAATTCCAAACAGAGTGGATGTTGGGTAGTCAAAACCTAGTTCTTGGGGGAATTTCTAATGAAAATATTTTTGGGATTTTGAGCCATTTGATGCTTTTATGGGAAATCGAAATGTTCGCTGGAATAAAAAAATTTATTCAATAAATGATAATATGATATATTAAATAACCAAATTATATTAAAACATCAAATTTTAATTATAAAATATAAAAAAAAATTTATTGTGATGAGGATAGTAATTATAAGAAGTTAAAAAAAAGATTTTTATAATGAAATAATGTTGTTAATATAATTGTTGATTTTAATAAAATTTATTTTTAATTTTTTTTCAATAATTCTTATTAAATGAAATTATATTTTTTATTCATGATATATAAGTAGGATTTGGTGAAATTTTCATTTTTCCTATGAAATTTATAATATATTTAAATAAATGGATTAATATGGTGTAACAATGTTGTAATGATTAAATCATCGTGTCAAAAAAATCATTAGTTTTGTCATGAAATATAATTTTTTTGGCTAAATGTATAAAGAATAATATTATATGTAATATAAACATGAACTATTATATTCCTTTTAATTAATTATTTATTTATTTTAATATTTTTACATAGAATACCCATCTGCTTCATATAAATATACCCCTCTATGCCACATGAAAAATTACATCCATCATTCATCCCATTGATAAATATTTTTGAAAATTTAAAATTTTAAGCCTTTATATAAAAATTAATATAATCTTTTCTCACCTTAGTTTAGGCATTCAAGGAATTAGATACTTATAAAATTTTAAAACATGAATAATGAGGTATTATTTATCCCAATAGTAATATTTTTTGTTTATCCTCTCTTATATTCACATTTTACTTTCAAACATCCAAAATGTAATTAATTGATATGTATATATGGGATCAATGTCATTAGGTTATGATTTAATTATTATGTAGAATATTATTTATATAAATATTTTTAGTTAGTATCCTTATTAATGTAATTAAAGTAATTGTATATATTTATAATGATTTAAACCACAATATCGAAACAAAAATGGGATAATTCAAATACACCTAACATCATAGGCCATTATTTCTTTGAAGAATTAATAATTAAAATAACATGATAAAAATTTAAAAATATATCATGAGTTTTTTTAAAAAATCTAGAATAAATATTTAATAATTTTTTGACATAAACATTGTATAATTGTGAAAAATATAAGTGTAAGATTAGGAAATGTGGTTTTTAAAAACATTACTTTTTTGAGTTTATACTCTCTCTTTTTTAGAATTTCCCCTTTCATTCTCCTTAATATCCAATATATCCCCTCAAATATATTTGATCTAATTTTCCAATTAATTTGTTTGTGATAAAAATTTCATTATTACTTGTTTTGAAATATTGGAATAAAATAATGATTTTTAAAGAGGAATTATTTTCTAAATAGATTATTGATTATTTTTATGTTATTTCATATTCTCTTTTAGGAGTATAAAATTTTTATTTTTTATAAATTCCTTGGAGACCCAAATTATTATATTCAATTATCCTCGTTGGAATAATCTTGATTGTTTTATGAGATATGATTAATGGATTTTTTTTATAAAGATCATTCCATTTTCAAGTATTATGTTCGGTTTATGTTTGATGTAAATTTACTTTCAAAGTGGAATGAATTATATTAATCATAATATGATGTGATATGTTATACATGAATTATATAATATTCTAATGAGGTGGGTAATAAATTATATTCATGATATGAATATGTATATATGGGATTTAGTTTGCTTTGTATACAATATTATTCTTAGGCATGATGTAGTTTACTTTCACTTGATTGGTATGATTCCATGTGAATGATCCCTATGTTATAATGTTATTTTATGATAAATTGGATTAATTTCTCTTCTATGACATATGATTAATATAATTTTTCTTTTATGCATATAATTTAATGAGTATTATTATTATCCCTAATATACTCATTATTTTTATATTTATCCTTTTTATTAAAAAAATTCCCATTACATTGATTTTAGCACACTCATTCATCAAATTATGTCCCAAGGTGATGAAAAATATTTATAATATTATGAAATTAAATATATTCACTATTATTAAGTATTTAAATAATAAAATTATATTAATTATTTTATAGAGGGTTATTTGATAAGACACTATGTCTATCAATTGTTAGATTTAACATACCTTTTTCCTTATGAAGAAAATAGGCTTCTACTTGTCAGTCAATGTTGGTGGTTCATACAAAGAGACATATTGGTGGAGTGTACATATTTACATGAATATTTTTTTATTTATATTGACACATAATCATTAAGAATAATCATGTAATATTTGTTGAAATATGAGTCACATTCGATATGGAGTTTGATTTATAGAAAATGAATGTTCAGGAAAGGTCATGGAAAGTTTTGGACTATATTTTTCCATCATTCAGATAGTAAGACATCATTTTTAGTGGTGAAGGTGAATTCTCACATTTTAGTGAGTCTATAATATATATTTCAAATGTCACTATGTATCATACTAGAATAGGAATAATGTGACATGTAGACATTATATGATAAATAATAGCTTTCAAAGAACTAGTTGAATTGTAGGGGAGGGTAATTTTCTATACAATAATGTTATTAGATACCCAATGAATATCATTAACTAATACAAGGATATACAATGTGCTATGGTCAACTATGAATGTGGTGGAGTTGAACTTTATAAATCAATAGGAATGTTGGGGAATTTTAACTTGGTATAGGGTCCCATATATCATATTCTTCTTTATGAAAGTCGTTCTTATATAGTTTAGACTGATCAAAAAATATAAATCACTATGAGTAGTTCATTTTAATGTAGATTGGACCATACATATTTTATTTTATTTTAATATTACATGGACAAAAAAAATTTTAACTTTAGAGTCATGAATTGGGAAAAATATATTTAATATTTTGAAATAATGTAATAAAGAAATCATGTCTTTCGATATAATTTCATTTGAAAATGAATTACATGTAAATATATAATAATGATATCATTAATTAATAAAATAGTTCTATTGATATATAAAATAATTTTCATTCCTTTCCATTAGTATGGTCACAAAAAAAGGAATAATACTTATTACTTTCTAAAAAAGGCATCATAATATCCAAAAATGACCATGATTGGTCAAATATTCAAGGGAATTTTTTTAGACCAAGGATAATATAATCAAACATCACTATATATATATTTTTGGATATATTTAAATTATTTATGTTTGACATGGATATACATTAATTTTATAGTAAAAAAATATTTTCAATAAAATAGTTTTGTCTACACGTCGTATGTAAATATTAATATATTATATTAATCATTATTGACCAATGTATCTTATGAAGTATCTAGGTAATATATTCATTTGAATAAAATTATATTCTTATAATTGTAATTATTATGTATAGAATAAGAATAATTTCATTTTATTTTTAATAAATTCATTTTCTTAAGAATTTATTTTTATTTCATTTTGTACGTTGATTATAGTTCATATAATGTGTAAAAATCATTTCATAAAAAATGATTTTATTAATAATGTTTTATTTTTATATGAAATTAAAAATATTTATGATTTTTAGGAAATAAATTAAATTATTATAAAACAAATAAATGGTATGTGTCTTTAAAATGAATACAAATGTGGATTTACCAAAATATTAAAAACATTTTTATTAGGAATTGTACATTTATTTTTTATATAGATAAATATAATATATATAAATTTATAAATATATCATTATAATGTGTTATATTATTACTTATATAAAAAATTTGACAAAAATGATATATTTTATAAAATTATATGTTTTTTATATTTTCATAAATAAATATATGTCACTACTTTCTGAAAAACACAATTTTTTTACTATTTATTCTAAAAAAGAAATAATTTTTAAAAATGAAAAAATATTGATATATTTTTTTCATAGGATGAATCGAATTTTTTAAGTAATTTTATTTTATTAATCTATTACAATTGAAAATTATTTTAAATATTACATGTATAATATATTTATTATTTAAGGAAATATAAATTAACCTCACATTTATAAAATATGGGTTTTTAAGTTAAAAATTAAAATTATAAAATAAATAAACTCACTTGTGAAATAAATATTTTTCATAATAAAAATAATTCATTAATTTAAAATTAATACTTATATAATAATAATGTTTAAATTTTTTTATTTATCTAAATAGTACATCAAATTATTCATTTACAAATAAAATTGTTATAGAAATCCATAAATACTGCTTAATGTAATATCAAAATTATAAATAAATGAACCTTATTGCATGAAATTAAATTCCATAAATTTTTGTATTTTATCTATTCATTAGATATAGAAAATATAATAGAAAAAAAAAATTTGTAAGAAAAACATATTTTTAAGTAATTTTTTTTCATATTAATAATATCTATAAACCAATAATAAAGATATCATTAATTAATTAATATTTTATTTCAATAATAATAATCATCTAATAATAATATAATTATTTTTATTTAATAAAAATCACACTGTATATAAATACATATTCTTAAAAACAATAATGAATTCTATAAATTTGTATAAAATAACATATATATAAGTATTAAAATTAAATTATTTTAAAACTCATCTACACTAATTTATATGTACCGATTCAACCATTATGTTTTCATTGTCTCAATATATCATGGTTTCATCTCAGTTTCATGTTGTATATTGAGAATGTAATCCAACATATTTGACTTATTTAGAGTAAAATATGTTTTAGAATATCAGGTGATTATATTCTCGCCCATAAAAACATCCTTAAAATTTTACAACTCATTCGATTTGATAAATTTTTATATGTAGGTCCTAATTAACCATATATTGGTATTTTATCATTGGTTTATTTGTTATATGATCTTATATTTCAAGATAGTAAATATTATATGTTCTTTCATAAAAGGAGACAATCTAATATTTTAAGAAGATATAAATCTATAAATTGTAACAATCCTCATTCCTAGAGAAAGTTACAAAAACCATAGATATAATAATTATAGAAAATTGTATTCTATTTATGAATGAATATTTAATGCGTTAAATCATAAATGACAGAAAATATCAATAAGTGTAGAGGGAAAAAAATGAACATCATTCGTTGAATGGGAATTTCCTTATTCCAATGATCTAGGAGGTTATTGGTGCTAGTTTTCCACATTGACTGTTGTATTTGTACACTATATTTTATTATGATTATAAACATCAAATATAAATCATAAAATATTTATTGTATCCTTAGGAATAGTTTTATCTTTCTTTATTGTATCCTTCTTTTACCATTGACTGCTTATTAATTTATTCCCTCCTATACCCCAAATAAAGCATCTTCAATTCCCATTGAGGTAATTCTCACAATATCACCCAAAATTATTCACCTATAGAATGTAAAATATTTGTTACCATTTTATATTCTTCACCTGAATTCGCATGATATATCATAATTCTATTCTTCAGTTTGTTCAGGATTTCAAATATGCTCACCTGGTTATTCAAAATTTATGATAATATTTGTGGAATAATCATTATATATCTTAATAAAACCACAATTATAGTTTTTTATCATTTTAATAATAATCAAATTATCCCATTAACTATATTATTTCTCATTTACTTGGGTTCTAGTAATCAACTAAACAAAAAAGTGTTCAATTTTATTGTTGAAAAAATAATTTGTTAAGAGATGTATCATAGATAACCAATTGGAAATTTGACCTGATGATTTATAACAATATAATAAAATCAAATTATTATAAAATAATTTAGTTTCAGATATGTCATTATTTTTTAAAAAAATATATAATTCTTATGTTTACATATTTTATTCTTAGATAAACACATATCATCCTCTTTTTGACCTATATTTTTTTTGATTCACCCAATTTTACAATTAGATTTTTTCCCTTATACAACTCAATGAAAGCACTATATTTAATGAGTAAATGAATCCATTATAATGGGTTTTAGAGGTAATATTATAAACCAAATAATATACCCTATGAGTATCAAACCATGTGTATGTTTATTGTTCATTATTATTCATTAGGTGATGATAGAGATAACACACAACACACTATTTTCAATGTCAGTAAAATGAGCTACATAAATGTCAGAGTCTCAAACCACATATATTATTAGGATAAGTATATCATTATGTAGAAATAATATAATAAAAAATCTACTAAAACATCATTATTTCATCCTATATAAAGGCTTATCCCTTAGAAATTTCCATTAGGTTTTTAATACAGATCCCTTATCCTAATAACTGAACTAGTCATAAACATTAATAAAACACTACTCTGATTAAAAATATAGTAATTAAACCTCAAAAATAGTTAATTTTTACACCATTTCCATAATTGTTACATAACATATCACATAAATATCATGTATTCCAATGGAAAAAATGGTTAGTGTCTCTAAGGTTCTTTTATAGAATTAACTTTTTACACAATAATTGTGAATATTTGACCATAATAAGACTCTTATTGAAACCCTTATATAATTTTCCTACACAATAATTAACTACATATCCATGTGAAGGTAAACCTGACTGACTGAAAATTGCATTTTTATTTTATTAAGGATCATATAAGAGACAATACCCAACCCCAAGGAGTTCAGGGAGGTCTAAAGTGATGCAGACTGAGTGCATCTCCTTGCACAAAATTCGTACATACACGAGGCATAGATCCCACATTCAAGAACACCTTTCGAGTCTCTTCTGGACCGTTCTCTCTAGATAGGGCATCCGCCGCAAAGTTAGCTTCCCTTGTAATATGTCGTATAGAGAAAGCATTAGGGATTATGGTAATACATCTGTGTTCCATGTATCTATAGGCCCACAACACCTTCACATTACCATGCAAGGCCCGAACCAAGATCTCAGAATCGGATTCAACTTCAGAACACACCAAGGATAAGCTAGTACACAGGTCCACGCCTGTGTATAATGTGTGAATTTCAGCCCCTAAAGAGTCGCATGGGCATGAATGTTACTGTAGGCCATGATGACCAATCCATTCCCATCGCGCACCAACCCTCCCCCACACATCATCCCGTCCACAAACGCGCCATCGACATTGATCTTGAACCCCATTGCTGGAGGAACCCATCTTACCCAGTAACCCTACGCCCGAGAGGGGACCAACGGTCTATTCAAAAAACTACAGAGAGATGGAGAATACTAACCTTATTTTAGTAGAGAGCCTAATTTGTGCACCAGACCTTTCGTCTTCACCACCATTAAAGAAGGAGACCACTGGTTTTCATATTGAGCCTTATTTCGTGCCTCCCAAAGTGTCCAGAAGAAAGTTGTGAGCATAATACAATGGATTTTGGATTCCATCTCATTTTGTCCCATACCCGAGAACTAGCTTACGAGGAACTCTTGGATGGAGGAGAAAGCCGCATTGTACCTGCCCCATAAATCCAAACTGGTCTAGAGGAAAACGGCCCAGTCGCTCTTAATGAATAAATAGAACACCGACTCCGTCTGCGGATGAGAACAATAGAGACATCTAGATGCTAGATTGATACCCTTCTTCTGTATATTTTCATTCATCGCCAACACATGTTTTATTTCTCTCCAAACCAAAAAGGACATCTTGGTGGGAATTTCTCTGCACCATAATCGGTTTCCCCACTCATCAGGGACTCCCCCTTCCCGAATAAGACACCGGTAATCCTTTCCGTTGAAGACCCCATAGCTAGCCTCCGTAAAACTAATTCTGTAAACTTCCTCCAAGAACATAATATCTTTACAAACATCCATCTATTTCAGGCTAATAATAGCTTCATGGAATTTGGGATGAGGAATGTCTTCTTTAACAGAAAAATATGGTACTAGGTAGTGAGGGAAGAAGAGTTTCTCCCCCGTCCAATTATCTCGCCAAAGGTTAATATCACCAAAGCCAACATTCCATTATGAGGCCTCTTTGATGATTCCCAAATGGGGTAAAAGCGATTTTCCCAGTTTGGACATCTTCCTGACCTCCCATTCCTCCCAATTTGGACAACATTTAGTCCACAAAATTTTTTCCCACAACGAATGGCCCTCCATAAAATCCCAAGCTAACCGACCTTGCAAGGATTGCATTGAAACCGAAATGTCCCTAAGACCGACCCCACCTTCCTCAACCGGTAATGTTAAATGGGACTAGGCAGCCCAATGATTTTTTCCTGAAAGGTTTCCATCCCAGAGAAATTTATTCATCAGCTTCTCCATAGCATTGATAATTCCTTTTGGAGGAGTGATGACCGATAGAACATGCATCGGAATATATGAGACTACACTATTTATCAAATTCACTCTACCTCAAAAGGACAAGATACTGGATATCCAATTTAGCACCCTCCCAACCATTTTATTAAAAATGTCATAAAAAATACCTTTTTCACCCTGCTGTTCGAAATTGGAGCCCCAAGATAGGTCATTGGCAACTGTTTCCTTTGAATACCCAGAATGTCTTGGATGCTTCGGGCCCCTCGTCTTGAACATTTGTTGGAGATAAACACACTGATCTTACTAGAATTGACATTCTATCTGCTGAGGCCTCCATAGATGAACATCAGTGATATTAAATTATTCAAGGATGACCTTATGCCATTTAGAAAGATGAGGATATCATCAGCAAAGATAATGTGAGAGCAGGTGCGATCTGAGGCTTGAGAACAATATGGCCAGATCTTCTGATCCCTCAAACACCTAAGAAGGTTATACGAAAGAGCCTCCTGAGTAATAAGAAAAAGAGCAGGAGAAAGGGGTCCCCAGGGCGCACCCCACAGACACTCTTGAAAAATCCATATCATCTCCCCAACAATGATATAGTAATCCATGGAGAAGAGAAGCATCGGAAGCATAAGTCACAAAACCATTCATGGAATCCCATTCTTCTCATTACTTGGATTTGAAAACTCCATTCCAGTTAGTCATATGCCTTATCCATATCAACTTGAATAATCAAGTTGGATCCAATCACCTTATTATTCAAATCCACTGTCAGTTCTTGGGTAGCTCACCCTGCCCCTTGTATGCCTCTACACTGAATAAAGCCATGTTTCTCTTGGGAAATAATTTTTGGGATCACATTATTAAGTCTCTTAGCCAGAAGAGTACCCATGATTTTATAAGATACATTACACAAACAAATAGGTCTGTAATGATTAACAGAGGATTGATCTTAAACTTTCGGAACCAGCACCACCCTGGAGGCACACGACCCCCTATTGATGGGTCCTCCCCTGAAAAAGTCCTGGATTGCTTCGGTGACCTATGGCCTCACAAAATCCCATGCTGCCACATAGAAGGATCCCAGGAACCCATCCATACTAGGAGCACTATCCAAGAACATTTAGCTAACCGTCTCCCAGATCTCATCCCCTGATGGGAGAGACCTTAGTGAATCATTCTCCGACGAGAAAAAACTCTGAGGTATACATCCCATAATGTGATCTTGATCGAGTTGTGAGTGATCCTCTCCTCGAGAGGCTGGACGAACACCCCCTAGTAGCTGCTTGAAGTGTTCCAGAGCCAGCCTTCCAGCCACATCCGTGTCAGAGGAAAAGGACCCATTCTCGAGTCTAAAGTTAACTTTTGAACTTTTACGGTCTTTCAAGAAAGTGTGGTAAACCCCACTATTTCTGTCACCTTCATTAATCCATATGTCCCTCGATCTCTACCTTAAATTACTCTCAACTTCTAGAATTCTCTGCAACATCAAGGATCTCGTATCACATAGAAGGATGAAGGAGGGTTCATTCCACCTATGTTCAAGGATCTCTTCCAAGATGTCGATCTCCTTCTGTAGCGACTCTATCAAATTATGCACCATTTGATTACATGCAAGCCACATGCTGATATCATGCTTGAGGCATTTGAGCCGTCTAAACAACGCAACCCAAGCCATTCCCTCCACCTCCGGAGCCTAGGAATCCTTCATCATTTGCATGAATCCCTCCTTGCAGTGCCAATCCATTGAGTATAGGAAGCCTTTACTCTCCTGATTACCCTGCTTGAGGTCAATAAGAAGGGGTGCGTGATCCAAAAGAACTCATGAAAGATGAGTGGATGTGGAATTGGGGAAGAGTTCAAGCCCTTGCAGGTTCGATAGGCATCTCTCCAGTCTACACTAGATGTGACTGTTCCCACGGAGGTTGTTACACCGGGTGTATTTACTCCCCAAAAAACCCAAATCCAGGAGGCCCTTGCATGAGATGCTGCTTTTGAAATCCAGCATACCATTATTGTATATCACGGAGCCTCCTATATTTTCAGATATGTCAACAGTTTTGTTGAAATCCCCACCAACAAACCAAGGCTTTCCCACCGGATCAAATGAATTGAGGGATTCCGAGAGGCTTTTTCTACCCAAAATATCCATGCTGGCATAAATGAAAGAAAACAAAAACATCAAACCTCTGCAGATAATCTTGACCGAAATGGACGGATCCAGCATCTGCACCAACTCAACTTGAATAAAACTCTTCCAGAAGATCCGTACATTTTTATTAATCGGATGACCATGCATATGGTTGCCAAACCCCACCTTCCTTCAAAAGAAACTGAATTTTCCAAGGTCCTGTTTTGGCTCTAAAATGATCACCAAGGATGACCCTTGCTTCCTGTAATCAGATGCCAGGAAGGAACATTTGCCTTCCTCTCCAAGACCTCGACCGTTCCAAATAATCAAGGATGACATTATACCAAGGAGGGTTTAGCCTTTCAACCATTTTTTACTTAATCTAGGGAATAAATGGTCCTTGCACCACTCCTCCTTAGCCATGGAGTGAGTCACCGATCTCGAAGTTCCATCCGCTGAAAAAGCCTTCTTTGGAAGGAGCACCTTCTTCTTCAAAGGTCTGTCATAATCCTCCAACAATGATAACCTGTTCCCCACCCCCGTAGAGAGAGGTTTATTAGACGCCTCCTCATGGGATAAAGAGGCCAGTATCAATCAAGGGGGGGAGTTGCGGGACGAAGATAATTCCTTCGCCACTCCCTCCGAGAATCCCTTCTGAGAACCCATCAAGGAGGAATCGGTAGCACATCCAACTGAGGCCAACACCGAAAGCTTCATAGCGTCCGCAGACAGTAAGGAAGAAACCTAGACCTCTCTGATAATTGGGGAAAACCCTTTTGGAATGCCTGGAAAAAAAAAATAAGAGACACTCAAGGATTTACCTTTCTACTGCAAAAAGGAAACCCACTGATCACCCATCTCTAGCGAGAGTTGATCCTCAACCCTTCGCGATGCCAAGTTGGACACCAACGGTAACAAAGGAGCCCACGCAGATACCTCTGTCAAAAGGCTGTCGGTCAGAGACTTTTCAAAGAAGGAAACCCGATTTAGGGAACCGTGTCCGACAACATTTGAATTATCTAAACCAGATGTTGGATCGTTGACCTTGACCAACCCTTCTGGGGAATATGGAACTTGATTTCCTGTTGGACCCTCCCCGCCGGATGCCGTTTTATCAACCTACATATCTTGTGGTCTACATGGTGAGCTGAGAGAACAACCCGTCAGTAGACTTCCCTTAGAAATATATTTCCCTTGTCTACCAACGCTCTTCATTTCCCTCTGACAGAATTCCACCGAATGGCATTGGAAGCCACAGGAGGTGCAGAACCTAGGCGGAGCAAGAAAAACCAACCGCTGCTGCAACATAAACCCACTCTAAGAACAGATCATAAAGAGAGACGGTAACTTTACTAAAAAGGTCCATCTCCACACAAAATCGCGGATCAGCCGCGTCCATCAAGCTCTTCGTCCTTTCAACAATACACAAGAACTTCCCTAGAGCATCCCGCACCACCTCCAGAATAGAGGGATTGTGGAAGGGGAGGGGAAGACCCGGGAGCTTAATCCACACGGCCCCCATACGGGATTCTTTCCCATTGTGACACTCCCAACCCACCACGAGAGAGAAACGTGATAGGAACCACATCATCTTCATTTCCATGACTAGGCACGCACGAAGTCTTCCCTATCAAAGATGTGAACATAGAAGGAAATCTTCGATAACTCTGAGACCGTTGCCGGGTGAAGAAGACCCCAGGATTGCACGAAATCCCTGAACTACTCAACTGATGGTTTCACCGGACCGAAGTGAGCCACCAAGGTGAGATTATGCACCTCCGCAACACTCTCCATTTCTTTATCAGAGATAACCACCACTGGGTTCCCATCGAGAAACTCTCTTTGGCGGTTCTCAAAAGAGATCGGTGGAATACAAGTCGGTCATTCCTCCAGACCTTCTCCACAAAGGGCCTCCTTGAAATAAAACACCTTTGGACCAGCCTTGGCCGTGACTGCCTTCCCCATACGAGATCCATCCCCAAGCGCAGGCCAAGCTCCGGCCACGCCCGTCGAAGAACTCGCCCCTTCCACTTTCATTTTTCCTTCCGATCTGTCTAGTCGGAAAATTCATTTAAAAAATGGGTGATATGAAATTTTCAGTAAAGGTAAGCATAAATGATAGCAATCAATGATAGGGAAGTTATCATAATATATGAATATGGATATGAGTTTGTACGAAACAAGAACATAAAATATTGAATTCATTCCCAATTAATTAATGTAGATGGTCATAATAATTGAAATATTATGAAAAAAATTAATTAATAATTTCATGGAATCATGAAATATTTCAAAAAAATATATAAAACAAGATATAAAAAACATAATTAAAGGTTCACTCCCAAGTCCATCATTAAAATGTAGAAAAAATACCCAAGGTGAATTTGGATCATTCCCAATTCACATATTCATAGTGGAAAAGCCAAATGGTCAATTAGGTTTACTACCTAATTAACTACATGAAATCCCATGATATATAAGCCTTTTTCTAATGCATTGTGTGGATATATAATTATTTCCCCACATATCACATAGCCCATCATGCTAAATATTACAACTGATGCACTATACATTGTATCTGATGACTTCAAATAATTAAACAATAAATTGAAGGCTTATTTGATTATATTACTATTTATAAATTTTTTAAAATCATATATATGGTATATACATGAGTAAAATTAACCATACATAAATGATAAGTACCATCAATCCCATAAGAAGGTGGGATTCATAATTTTGATTAAAGGAATAACAAAAGATAAATCATAAGGATTATCAAAAGAGGAAACAATGAAATATTTTTGAACATCCAAAATTGAAAAATGGACATAGGTCTTGAATATGAATTTCTAATTTGAAAAATTCATGAAAAGTATTTATAAATAATATTAAATAGAAATGAACCATTTGGGTGATGACTTATAAAATTTGTGAGGATATTTTTATAGATGGAAGGCATATATTATTTTCCATGAATCCAAAATTGAACTAATATAGTTTTATATTAAATGGTTTTGCTTCTTAAAAGAAATTAATTAATTAAAAACATATTATTGGTGGTTCCTGACATGATAAAAAAAAAATTGGAAAGGTTTATTAAATTGAGTTTACAAAGAAGTTGGGATTTCAATTTCAACTAAAGATAAGTTTAATACATGCAATAAAAATTATATTTTAATTGTTATATATAAGTAATAAATTTAAATAAAATAAAATAATATTATGAGAATAATATTTTCTAAATTATAGATAAATAAAAGTATCATGCAATCAAAAAGTATGGTGGGTGGTAGAGATTATCCCGTACCTTCTTATACGAAAGATCTCTCCTCATAACCTTGTATTACAAAATAATTTAATTATTTTAATTACAAATATATCCAAAAAATTTATTCATGTATATATAATTTAATAACATAGATTAATTTTCATTTAATATATTTTTTTTAATATAGTTCAAGATTACTTCTATTACTTGAGGTTGTTTTGTTATTTTCTTCATAACGATTTCTCGTTACTGAATATAGCCAAAGGTTTTGTTAAATAACTTGATTATCTAAAGAATTTTGGGTTATTATATAATTTATTATTCCATTATAATAATACATATATAGTTTAAATGCATATCCAAATATATATCCAACACAAGAAACATGCCTTGTTAAGTTTATTTATGGTGGTATGAGTTATTATAACTATTTTTAATCTATCACACATATATAGTGGTCGATAATATTCATAAAAATATTAATTGTTTAAAAAGAATCACATTTTTTAATTAAATAACTTTATTTCACCTAAAATTTAAGGTTGTGATGGAAAATTAATCCGATAATTCATGTCGACTTTAGTCCACAAATACAAATTGGAAAGACATTCCTTTTTTATAATGATTTTGGAGGAAATACAAATTAGATATTTCATTAGTATAAATAAAATTATCAATATAAAGATATCTTATTTTATCATACCTTCAGAGATATATGGGATATGAAGAGTTTATAAGAAGAAAATATATTTGAGAAGTTTTGTTGACGTAATTACCTCATCATGGATGTTATCTTTGTGTATCTTCTTGAGACTCCTAAGATAATTATTTTTGGAAAGAACAAGACATAAATGGAATGTGGAGAATGTTGATTAGGGACTAAGGTTGTGTTTTAGATGTGCAAAATATTTGGAATTGGTGGGGGAATGGGTAAGATGTGGTATCCTTTTATCTATGAAAAAAATGAAACTTTTGAAAAAAATCATTATATCTCAATCATATAATTCCATTATTCAAGGAATAGTCTACAATAATGGACTATAATTGGGTAAGAAAGGATATAGTATCAACCAAACATTTAATATCCAAAATTAAACATTTTTTAATATGTTTTATCTATTTTTATTATGTTATTTATCTTTTATACTATTTTACCATTAACATAGAAACAACACATTAACCATTGGAAACTAATTTTATTTTACAAATGTAGATTTGAAATTATTTTATAATCATAAAATAATGGGTTTAAATACATAAATAAGTTATGTAATTAATATTTAATTGAGTTAAGAAAATGAATTTTATTATTATCACATATAACACATAAAGATATTTTCTAAAAAAAGTTTATTTTAGGAATAATATTTATGTATGGAATAATATTATCAATGTTAATTATTTAAAGGAAATAAATTGGATAATTATATAAAAGAAATTTTAATTTGATTTCAAATAAATCCAATCCCGAATTTACCAAAATATTAAAAAAACAATAGGATTAAAACACAATATTTTTTTAAAGTTAATCAAAGATTTTATAAATTCAAAAATATATATTAAAAATGGATAAATTTATTAGTTAAATTTATATTTGAACAGTTGAAAAAAAATTAAAATCTACATATCTCTAATATACTAATAAATAAATAAAAGTCACTGATTTGAAAAAATGTAGTTTTTTCAAAATTCGACTAAAATATATTATTTTAGATAAATTCCAAAAAAAATAACTCTGTGTTTATTTCCCTATGATAAATCATGAAATTGAATTAAATTTATTATATTTAACATAAAAATGTGATAAATATTAATTTTAAAATACCAATTTTATATATATTTAATTTTTTTTTTTGTAAATTATTACATGGGACCTGAATATCAGTAATTTTTAGAAAGAACGACAAAAATCATTATAAAATAACATTATCATGATATATCTGAAAATGTTTTTTATTATGTAAAATTAATTATTTAGAAATTTTTTATTTTAAATTGTAATTAATATTATAATATACATTGATAAACTATTACTTATAAGAAAATAAATTTTCAAAATACTAAATTTTACTATTCATACTTTTATAAAACAATAATATAGATATCAATAATCAAACAAAATTTTATTTTTTAGAATACATAATTTAACAATAATATATGTAGTTCTCTATGATAAGTTGAACAACACATAAAAAGGTAGAATAAAAAACATACTAACTAAATTTATATAAATTAAATTATATATATAAATAAATTAATTAATTTATTTTAAATTTTTTTTACTCTTATTCATATCTAAAAATTAAACTACTAGGTTTTAATAGTCTATATATATCTTGGTATCATTTTTGTTAAAAATTTCTTGTAGAGAAACCTATTGAATATAGTCTTATTAATTAATGGAATACCTATATACAATATTTATTCAATACAAAAATATATTTTGGATTTCTCTATGTAAGAATATAGATGATATTATTATCCATTATTTTGATGGGATAACTTAGAAATTTTTCTTTTTGAAAATATTTATTATTCATTCATCTATTCATATATAATTTCTTACCATTATTCTTTCTTCCTTTTGAATAAGGATAATATTTTGGTTATTTTCATGTCTCAGAAGTCACAGAGCGATGTTGAGTTTTTTTGGCATTGGTGTAGTCATAAAATCATTTTTATATGTAACTATTGTGGTTCCTACATTACCAAAAATATTTTCTGATAGATGATGTATAAGTGGTGATTATTCCATTATTTATAGAATGTAATCCAATTAGTTTTTTCCATGGATGGAAAATCATGGAATATTATTTGATACTTTAGAGGGATCAGAACAATCTAAAAATCATCATGGAGATTATATTTATATTTATATAATAATTTCTCTATTGGGTGTTTCATATTTGGTTAATATGTGACACCCTTACATCTATCGATGAAAAAAAACATAATTTAATGATTCATATAATTTAAGAGTTCAAAGCCTAATTTCATACATTACTTAGGGAATAATTGTTTGAGGACGTAACAAAAAAGGTATTTGCATCCTATGTTATATGTATAAATATGATTAGTTTAAAAGAAAAATGAAAGCACCCCATATTCCACAAAAAAAAAATATGAGTTTTACTTCCTCGATTTGGTCATGAGTTCACATCATAAGCATACATTGAGTCATTAATTATGTCAAGTGTTTTAGTAAATATATTATGTCATTGATTATTTGGAATATAGGAGTTGAGAAATTTGGTGGAACGATAGAGGTTTCCACTCATTCTGGATATGGATTCCTCTCGTGTTATACTGGGGAGATCGTCCATAAATGGATTTTATTTGAGTTGTTAGAGAGGTGATTAAATCGAGTTGCATCAAGATAAATAACATATATGATTTTGTAACATTATTAAATGGTTAGGCCTTGGGTTTTCATTATTATTTTTGGTTAAAACCGAGTCGAAGATAGATTTAGATTATGATCCAATGCAAAGGGATACTACTATTTTAATGGGGGGAAGTCATAGTCATCCTTACCCCCAGGATTAAGTAAAAATATTGTCTTGAACTAAGGAAATATATTTTTTATTATCTTATATAAACTATCATTATTAATACTTATAAATTACATCACTTTTTTGAATACATAATATTTTACAGAAATAGATTCCCAAAGACCAAATTTCTATTTTTCCTTGGGAAACATGGAAACTTAAACACTTATAAATAATTGAACTACCTTATCTCCCACTAGGTTCATCAATATTACAAACATTATTAAACAAATCATTCATAAAATATATCATCATATACATTGGATAGAAACATAAAAAGTGGTGAGATTAGATTCTCAGTAAGGGAAGACAAGGGATATATGTAAACATAAACACGAGCATAAGGGTATGGGAATTTGATCATTACATTAGCAGATCATACCCAACATATCGAATATCAAGAATTTAAATCATGGAATAAATATTATCAGTTAATAAGACATGAATAATAAGAAAATAAATAGCATGAGCCATAAAATAATATCATAGGAATAATATACAGAATTTTGGAATACACATAAACATGTAATGTCATTCCCTACAAATAAAGACTTATTGCTTGGACATATTAGGGAACTTCATGAGGAGTACACCAACTGGGAGGGGCACACCACCATCCCCAATCATCGTCCTTTACTTTTAAGGGATTTGGTATCCACATATTCTTATATTGGAATGGTTTTTCCCTATCTTTTCAAATGTAATTAGTTATCCCCATCTTCCATCTTCATAGTGAATACCCCTACTAGGTCGGAAACACCACCATCCCCAATCACATTCCATTCATTTTAAGGGATTAGTTTTCCCAATATTCCCATAGTTGATAAATCCCCTAGACTTTATTCTCATCATTATATATTGTGATATAAATCAGTACTAAATGCATTGGAGGGAGATATTGGTCCCACCCTATAACACCAAGAGAGTTTCTGAATTTTTTTCAAATTAATTCAATCTTTTGATATTTTTCATTTCATGAAACATTGAAAACAGTTTTTCACAAATTCAAACAGAATTTTCACATGAAGTAGGCATAGTGAATGTTATATTCAAAAAATAAATTTATTATGTTTCATTTAATAACAAGGTTAGCATACATTACACGCAATATTGATGTTCCTTGATAGCACGCGTAACATGTAAGACTGTGTATTAACTAACAATATTATATAATAAAAAATATTATTATAATGATATACAACCTATTAATTAGTTTTATGGATATGAATATTATTTTCAAAATAACGATAATACATTATTTATACAAATATTATATGAATTCATATGTTACCAATTAATTAGAAATGAAGATGAAAACCGATTGAATATAATATAAAATATTTTTATAGTCCCAATATTATTTTATCCATATAAATTAAATTAATTAAAATTTTTAAGTAATATTAATTTAATAAAGAAAAATTTTATTAAATTAAATATTTTTTATATACATCCAATATATTTGATATACATAAGAAGAGAACAAACCCAATTTTATGCATAACAGCCAATTTTTTATAAAGGTAGTTTTAGTTCCTTTTAATGGAAAACCCATTTCAAATAAATTTTTTGAAAAATTCGTGTAATTAATATTTAAAAATAAACATAATGTTTTTAGTAGTGACATAAAATTATATTGGGTTAATTTTCTGATATTTTTCTATTTAGATTCATATTTTAATGAATAGTTAAAAATAGTAGATTTTAATTCAAATCGTCTTTTTCATATAACTTCTTTATAAGGATAAATTGTATTGGTAATTGGTATAATAATATATTTAAATAATATTTTAATCAATTAATACAATTTAGTTCATTGAAACCAATTTCACTTCAAAATTTTATAGAAAAACTTAAAAACATTTTGGATGTTTTTACGTTAAAAACTTATTGTGTCGTCCCATCAGTAAGATAAATTTGAAATTAATTTCATCCACATAATTGATTAGAATTTGGAATGTTTATTCCATATTTGGAATCATCATAATTTATAATGTATAATATGGTCAACATTTTGTTTGACCAAAAATATTAGTGAAAGTTATTGAAATTAATTATATCAGTTAAGAGAAAAATAATGTTAATAAAGTATTAAACTATAAATTTTAGACCCAAAATGACCTATAAAATTTTAAAAAACCCATTAGATGTCTAGTAATCAGCCAATAACCTTCCATTATTTAGTTCTATTGGTTTTTTATGACTTATTTAAGGTAAAAACATCAGTACACATAACTTGTTTTCAAAAATGCCTAATGTGTCATTTCCCTTACCTATAGAAGGCCACCACCTCTATAGACTTCCTCACACATATAAATCCATTGGATCACTGAAAATATGATAAAATGAACTAAAAAATTCTATCCCTTACAACTATAATCCTTACCTGTGGCATAACACAACTTAAGGCATCCTTTTGGAACAAACCAAAAGGAGTTACAAGATTATGAGGTGATGTCTTCTCACAAGATCCTTTCCTTTATTTTCCATCTCCACTCATTCATTATAATTATTAAATTATTGTATGAAAACAATAATATAATCAATATACTATGATATTTTTATGATATGTTTTTGAATAACACTTACACGCATCTCCATCTAATGGGTAATGAACATATTATTTCTATGTATGGAGAACTACTGCCTCCTGAAACAATGATTGCTCATATTTCCATTACCATCTACCATGTTTCCCATTATAATGAAGATTTTATTTATATATTTCATATATTATAATTATTATTTATTTATGCTTATTTATTACTTTTACATCCCATATATTTTTTTTACTTTTCATTTTGTGTCAATATGATAATTTTGATTGAGGAAGTGTGGACTACAACCCCTTAAAGTGATATGATTCTCTCATACACTACATGGATAATATCAAGGATAGTTTTAGTAAATATATATTATATATAAAATATAATAAATATAATATAATTATATATATATATATATATATTTCACTTTCGTTCTTTATTTCAATATGATAATTAAGACAGAAACAACGTTCGTGCGTACGTATGGATTACCATCTTCATTAATGATGTATTCCATTTTGTACATATTTAGGATATAGAATCTTATAATATAAATATTCTGGATATATAATGTATTTATGTCATTATTTTCAATCAATAAATCATGATATATGTATAATTATTAAATATATAAAAAAATAAGACACATGCGAAGAATAGAGCGAATATTAACCAAATTAAAAGCTTAACATATGAGAATTAACAAGATGGTAATTAATGGTCATAATCAAAATATTTATGGTTTTTTTAATATTAATATTCTTCTATAGAACATTTATAATAAACTTATATTAATTATCCAAGAATATTGTACTAATACTAAGAGAGTCAAGACACAAGGTAAGGGGATTTCATCTCACTTTTTATTTCAAGAAGATATATGCTATTTTCTAATGACTTTACTTTTTTGTGGTTTATGTAGTTAAAATTATTATATAATATTTATCTTATACATAAATTTATTGAAATTCAAATATCCAATTTTTTTATATTTATTTTTTGGGGTTTATGTTTCAAAAGTTTCCAAATCGGTAAAATAGTTTTGTCTCAATTTTCCTTCTTTGAGAATCATGTTTTGTTATGAACCTAAATTAATTATCAAGTTGTATATGTATTAATTTGACATTTTATATATTGAATATATTTAATTTATGATATCTTATGTTTCATGTAATTTCCATTTCTTATATGAGTGTATGATACCAAGTAACCAAGTGGTAAGAGTTTATTGAATCAATCTCATCACTTCTATACAATTTTAATGAATATGATTATTTGATATAATATTAGGGTCCATATCTCAAGAACACGCATGGGTTTCCTTTTACATTGTTTATTAAATCTATATTCATGTATTGGAAAAAAACATTATACTCTTTGGTACATATGATACTTAAGAAATTGTTTTTAAGAAATCTCAGATTTACTCTCTCTTCGGTTAGAAATCAATGTTTTCTAAAAAGGGTATCCAATAATATAATACCATTCTCCTATAATCTCTAATTTTTTACCCTTTTTTCTTTCACCAATATTTTGAAAATAGTATTGTTTTTTCTTTCTAAACAAGGATAATTTGTAACCTATTTAACTTCCAAAAATAATGTTCTTTTTATGGCATACGACATTTATGGACTTACCCATTCTAATTCCTTTAAATCTTAATTTGAATTTTTAAAGGAATAAAATTTAAAAAAATTTATTTAAAAGTAATTCTCATTGAAAATTTTTTTCAAATAAATTTCATCTTTCTATTAAATTTTTTCAAAGATTTTTTTTTCAAAATGCTTTCAAGCCTTATTAATATGTTTTAAATGTATTTGTAAAGAAATGGTTTTCAAAATATTTTCAATAATTCATTATAATTTTTTCAATGTATTTTCAAATAAAATGGACCATAAAATGTTTTGAAGCTTATTTTATTTGTTTTAAAGGATTTAAATGATTTCATGTATTATTTATATGGTATCATGGTATTTTCAAAAAAATAAAATGGTTTTATGTATTAAAATAATATTTCATAGAATAAAGGATATTTTCTTCAATAAATATTTTTTAAAATATATATTGAAATTATTTTCCATCTAAGATGGCATCAATTTATGTTACTCATAACATTATAGGGAATGATCTAAAGGTTCCATTCATATTATTTCACTGAATTGGTTATTATTAATGTTATAGTCTTTATGAAACTCATTTCTCTCCCATGGGTTATAAGTTAATGAAATCTTTTTATCTGTCATGGGTTTTATTTTTATGAAATATGTTTCTATTTCATGGGTTATATGTTTATTAAATCCATTTCACTTTTGTGGGTCATGATTATAGTGAAATTATTATGAAAACTATATCATTTTTAAAAGTTATTATATTTTTACATGTTTAGGATACTCAATTCATTGCATGGGTTGTGATATTATTGCTTATGATTTTTTGGATAATGTATGAATGTTTTCATTATGAGATGTGTAATACCTATATCTCCCTTTCATGAATTGGGTAATGATTTATATCTCATGTGATAGACTAAAATGGTCTTGGGAGTGAACATTGACTACTAATATGGCCTTGAGAGGAAACCATGACTACCAAGATAGTATGAGGAGTGAACTAAAGCTTATAAGATGACTAGTGGATTGAAAAATGACAACCAAGATGATATTATGAGTGAAGTCATTCTTCTAGAACTTCTATGAGAGTGAACCACAACTACAATAATGGTATGGGAAGTGAACACATACTACCAAGATGGTCTTGGTAGAAATGCCTTGGATAATATGAAAATCATATTATATGATTATCTATTTTCCACAACTCCATGTTTTATTCCCCTTTTAGGATTTCATGTCTTATGTTCTTTACTTTCCTATGATTCTTCTATTATTAACTACCATGATTTATTCCATGATTCATATCTATGATATTTGACATTCAGTTTATGATCATTTATTTTCTTGATCATGTTCCTAAGCCATTATGATAATGATTGTTATTAAATGAATCCCTTGATTAACCTTAATAAGCATCTATGATCATACCTTTTTGGGTTTCCTTCCCCAGGTTATGAAGATATATATATTTTATGATATGTCTAGGATGGGTTTTGGTAATGGAGAATTTAGTTAGACATATTGTAGATCACTCATACACCATTGTTTATGTTTCTAGGTTTCCAAAGGCACTAGACCAAATACGATCATTGGGTGTCTGTTTTTATAATGTTTAAGTATGCCAAAAAAGTTATATAATGTTATTGTGTTGGAAATAGAGGTCCTATATAGTTTTTATTAGAGAAAAGGTATAGTAAACCTTTGAAAACATGGATGAGAAAACTTTAGTGAGATCCTGAAGTATATTTCTAATGATATGTATAGGTATATCTCTAAGGATATGTATAAGTATGAGTAAACAAATATGAAAATGTCCTAGAATATTGGTAAAGGATAGAGTGAGTGGTTTCCTAGAAATAAATCCATATTTGGATACTAAAAGTGGATGTGGATCTGGCATAGATGTGCCTAGGGGTAATAACTCCCATAAGATGTTCTGGGCCTAACTCGGTGTAATATGGTACACGATAACTAGAATTATTTTACACCTTGTTTGACACTCCTTGGGGGTATGATATGGAAATTCAAAAACTCTTCATGTACCATCATGAAGGATTTAAATATAAGATGGTTATTAATAACCTAGGATAAAGCTAGGGTGTCGTAGATTAAGGATGGTGACATGATTTAGACATCCAATAAGTAATTATTTTCTTAAATATCTGGATTTAGGCTTTGATAAGTAATTATCACAATATGCATTGGGATTTAGTCAATGGCGTAAAATAGAAGAAACTGGATTAACATTGAATGTTATGGATGATTTCCTAAGGAGAAGTATAGTGGGATGATCACCAGAGTGAAAATTGTTATGATCATGCCACATATGTTTTTACAAAAAATAATTAACAACATGTACCTTAACCAATGTTAGCACTCACAAGGCAGATAATGAACTAGTTCCCTAAGAGTTTGGGTGATAGAGATAACGGAGGAAAGAATATTTAGTTTCCTATATGTCAAGAATTTTGAAAGAATCATCCATTTGAATGTATTGAAGGAAAATGAATCTGTTTTTAATGTGGAACAAAAATACAAAAATTAGTGACTGCATGTGAAAAAATGAATAGTTTGGTTAATGAAATGGATGAGAATATTGGTCTCCCAAAGACAACATCAATGGTTAGGGGTTTTAAGTGTAGAGTTAGTGGTCATTATGCAACTCAATGTCCCTAGATGAATGCCCTTGAAGGGAACCAGAAAGGTGGTGTGAGTAATGGTTACATTGATGATAACGATGAGACTATATAAGAAATATTAATGGAAATATTTCATGAACCAAGCTGGGCCCCATCCAACCCGGTGCCTGACCCGGTCCGCGACTAGGTCCTAAGGCTGTTCTTAATCCCCACGGGCTGGCACAAGTGCCCGGGTATCAATAATAAAACATGAGAATGGTTTATCAAAATAGATAAATATAAAACAAACAGTAAGATGAATAAATTAAAACTAAAATATGACACTCAAATAGACCCTCATACCAAGTTCAGATTTACAGTTAACAACTTGAACTAAAATCCCAAAATAGACTACATCAAGGGAAAACCGACACTCCAACACAAACCTATGTGCGACATGAGAAGTCACATCCCCAAGCCACTACCACCAAACCAACATGAGGATTCCACTGAAAACTCGAACCACCAACGCTATGCAAGATGCCTCAACCTGGAATGAAAAATAACTGAAACTACATACACCCAAAGGTGTATATAGGGTGTGAGCTTAAATCCTAGTAGGATTCCACTGAGAAAAGGTTCAACACACAATTATTAATTGACAAATATATTTGAAATTTTAATTAAATAAATGAACTAAAATTTTGACCAACATTAGGGAAAACAAGTTTAAAGAAAGAAATTTTAAAAGGGAACAACTTAAATTTAAACACTCAAACCCCTACTTTTTAAAATAACATATGTGTCACAGTGATGAGTGTAAAGTAACCAATGTGCACTAATATGGGAGAGGCCATGTGGGTGTTAGCAGGCTTGGGCCCCCAGATCTCTATGTCTCAGTGAAACATGGTTTAGAAGGCCACAACCCTCAGAAAACGTAGCTTAGAAGGCCAAGACCCTCATAAAATCATATGTTTAGTTAGTATTTCAATCATCAGTCCCACTAGTGAAACCGGGTTTAGTCACCTCCAGAAAAATATCCCACAAGTCTAGTCCACCCTCATAGCTACCTAGGCTTCCCGTTTTGTGCTCAAACATGTTTCAAGTTCATGTCACATGTCACACTAGTGCATAAAATCCAAAAAGGGTATTTACGCACACAAAATTACAATTTTCAAGCCCAAGCCTGCTTTTAAAACCATACGCACACCAAAATCTTTTCAAAACATAATATGAATAGGTTACATACTCAACTAAATCATCTGAACAATTTAAAAGGCAATCACCACTAAATGAACCACCTCTTACACATGTAAACACCTTCATTAAATAAGGTTCACACTAAAAATATCTCAAATGTAAATTTGAATCAATTACAGGGCCAATTAAAACAACTACATAGTCAAAGAAACCACTATCGACATCAAACAAACCATTAAAATAATTTATTAGACAATTTCCACACATGTTTCATGACTTTTCACACCAAAAATATTTACACAATTTAACCCAAACAATTTCAAGATATGTTGCATGACACTAAATGCCAAAAACTCTTTCAAATGTCATTTCTGACTAAACGAAAATAGACGCAACAATAAAATAACAATTGAACCCTTTGCACACCTTAACAAATTAACTAAATTTTTTTAAAGAAACTAATAAGCAGTTCAACATTGGTTTCATAACAACATTCTCATATTATGCAACATACTACTAAACACATAAAAACAAACTAAACCTTGTGTAAAATAAAATTCACACCAAACTAAATAATTAATAAACATGAAAAGTTAATTAAATAAATGAATTAATTTATCAATTAATAATCATATGTGGAACCACCTACCTAGATGTCAGAAAACCCCAAATATCAAAGAAAAGCTCTAATCACACACTAAATTATCCGTAATCAACTCAAATAGACTCTAAAATCAAAACAACAAGACAATTACACCAAAATTGAACCCATTTCAAGCTAAAATCCGAACCTAAAAACCATAAAAATAAAAGAAACATCTAATTTATGGGGAACAAACCTAAGGAGAGGGTGCGAAAAGCTTGTCTGAGCTTAAGGGGGGCTGTCAGGGTTGCGGAGCGCTAGAAAAAGTTAGTTGGAAGAAAGGGAGTTGTTGGTCCGGATGGTACGAGGTAGGAAAGCAGAACTTGTTGTTGTGAGGAAGGTTATGGGGTTCGGTTTCGTCGTTGGAATGGTGCACCTGGAGAATAAGGGGTTGCGGCCAAGGGCGGTTTGTGCTGGGCTTCAAAGCGAGGGGGTAGCAGGGGTGGTTCGGGGGTGCTGATCAGTGTAGCAGGAAGGGGCGTGACCTAGGGGATATGCGCGGTGGATGGGAAGTGCTCTACCGGCATCATCGGGTGGCTCAACTAAGAGGGAGGTGGCATGAGGGAGGTGTGCACACGGTGAGGTGGGCGCATAGTGAGGAGGCTGGAGAGGTGGCCTTGATGGGAGCAAGAGGGCGTGGCTGTCCAGCGAGGAGGTGGGGGAAAGGGGGTCTTGAGGCTACAATGGTTTGTAGGAGGGGGCGACGTGAACCAAGGGAAGAAAAGGGTGGTGTGTAGCATGGTAGAAATAAGATAGAGTAAGAGTAGGGAAGAAAAAAAAATAGAAAAGAAAAGAAAAAAATAAACAAAATGGAAATAAAATAATAAAATAAAATAAAAAATAAAGATAAATTATAACCTTAAAAAACTCTAAATTATCATAAAATAATAGTAATATTATTTCCGAAATATGATGTTAAAATAAACTTATAACATTTACCCAAAAAAATAATAACCTAATTAAAATCATAACAAAATTAATAATAATATTAATAACGTTAAAAATTACATGCTAATAATTTTATAACCATTATAATATTTTTATATTCTCTAAGAAATTAAAATATTAACTAAAATATTAATAATAATAATAATAACCTATTTTAAAATACTAACATAAATAATAATAATACTTAGAATAAAACTAAAATAATAAAACAAACTGCAAAAATAATTTCATGAACAATTGAGTCTGGACACCGTGCACAAGATCGTGAGTATTCGCGACATAGTCGCACACTTGTGAAATAATAAATTTAATCACAAAATGTTTTCTAATTACTGTTGGGCACTACGCATGGTCACACGCATAATCTCTCACCCGTATAAGATCCTAAATTTTCTTTGAAATGGAACCAGTTCAAACCACAACTCAAAAGTGAGTCCCAAAATAATTAAAATAAAATAAATCATAGTCGGGGCGCATACCACTTTAGCGAAGCGATGCATCATTGACCGAGCCATGCCCATGTGTCGACCTCTACTTAGAAAAACGTTTATTTATTAGGAAAATTCAAAAACTCTCGTCGTGCCTAGAATTCACCTCTACGAAACAATAAAATCAAATAAAATTATTTGATAAAGGTGAAAATTAAAATAATTACTGATGTGCGATGTCAGGGTCTGAAAATTCCCCCCACCATGACACTTTCTTCCCACCGAAAGTCCCAAAAGAATTAACCAAGCAAATATTCCAAGTAAGACAGAAAAGATATGTAAAACAAAACTCTGTCACCCGAAGATCGGGCATTCAAAACACACCTGACCTGAAATTCCAAATTTATCAAAACCAGAATCCCTACTAAAAACAACCAGAAACAAGGAATTCACCTCAGGCATGAATGCAACATAGAACACCCCAACCCCCATCGTAGGGATCACCGGGGCCGGTCGTGATCTCCAAGAACGCTCGTCAAGCGACCCATTACCCAGGCTTACCAATTATCAATGACATGGTCGGGCGGAGTAGAAGTAAGGGGTTACTCCACTAAGTGAACATTGAAAATAGAGTCTTCCACAAGCTCGTCTAATGGTGGTATCCCCACCATATTAGGATTCTTTTCCAACATTGGTTCTCCAAACCAAAATGACTCACAAGCCCAGTCAAACCTTTATCACTTGCTTGACCCTCCCAGATCCCAAAGTTAAACCCAAAGAATATAGGAGGAGACATTGGTGAAACCCATAGTGGGTCTCCCCACCATATTATAATTTTTTTAACACAGTGACACCCATGCAGGCATTCCAAGTTTACTTTGAGAAATGAAAACAGAACTCTTCATCGTAGACCCACCAAAACAAGCTGACCTGCACTAATTATCTATACAGATTACCACACTCCACTTCATTAGATGGTTTTGATAGTGGTATCCCCTAACCTAGGCGACAACCTATAGAGCTTCGGAAGATGAGATTTAGTCCATGTGGCCAATAGGGTATGGGGAACCTTGAGTGGCATCTAAATCTGGGAAGTTACATAGATGTGCATCCCTCTTAAATGGGTTAAAAAATTTCTCCTTGGTGGGCGGATGACTTTTCAAACCATGAACCAACAGTGAAAAACCTCACTGACTCAGTTCTTCACGTTTTTCTATTATAGGGATCATAGTTGTGGAAAACTATGTTCCAATCATGAATATCCTGTAATCTTTATAATTTTGAAAAGTTTTCACTCAAAACGAACCCAAAAAAACAACCAATGAATGTTAAAAATTGGGATTTATAATTACCTGAAATCCGTAATAGGATGTTTCAACCCCCCCCCCCAATAGAAACTTTATGTCCCCATAATGCCAAGTTAGAATCTTCCAGGGAAAAAAAGAAGTATCCCACTACTCCCTTATCATTTCCTCTCCCTCGCATATCTCAGGAGAATTTGAACCCTACTTCTATAGAAAAAAAAATCAAATGGTATCGTCCTCTCAAAAATTACATTGGTTTCAGAATCAACTATCCTAACTAGATGTTCAGTCATGGATAAATATCGTTCAACTTCAAGATCACTATAGCTCAAAATAAACTATTCTTTCTCTTTCTTCCTAGCCATCCCGCTATAGATGGTATGCCATACTCAAATAGACCAGAGATCCTAGTTCCTCTTGAAGGAATCTCTAAAAATGAGAAGCAAAATAAGGATGCATATTATAGGCTATACAAGATGGTAATCTATGGAAATGAACAATCTCTTTCGCATAGAAATCTGAATACTCTTAACTTTTTTCAGATCAATAATTTATATAAAGTGAGCCTATTTGATCAGTTGATTGATCACAATTAATATCATGTAATTATTTCTCGGGGTATGAAAAATCCAACCCATAATATCCATTGAGATCTCATCCCACTTCCATGTAGGCACTAGAACTGGTTGAAGAAAACCGTAAGGTTTTTGGTTCTCGGTCATGACCTACTAGCATGTATAACAAAGAGGGACAAATTTAGCAATGCCTCATATCATACATTTCCACTAAAATCTATGTTACATGTCATAGAACACATTTATGGTTACTATGTTCACATACCACTATGAGTTATAGAAATAAAACATCACATCTTTCTTTACAACTAACTGACCAACAAAGTAGGTCTGATAGCATAGAATGTCATCAGTGGAGGATAACCAGTCCAGCATAGTCTCCCCACCATAAAGAGTGTCAGTAATGATATAGAACTAGTCATAACAATTCTATACCTAAATAATTTTCTCCATAAAATAGAATTTCATCTGAAAACTAGACATAGAAACATTTCCCTTTGATTATTAGAATCCAATTGATATCTATTCAATGAAATCCATCAAGTTTTACTCTTATAATGATTCTTTCACTCCTTGGGTCATACGATTCCTACTCGTAGAATCTATGAAGAAATTAACTTTCCCCAGGGTATAAGAGATGTAAAATTCAAAAGATTGTAGGTGTTCCACCCAATGCCACAAGTAGATATTCAAATCTTTTTAAGATAAGATATAATTCAATATCTTGATTTTAGAATACCTGGTAAACCATTCTCCGAAAATTTAATGTCACCAAATCTTATGTGTGGATATCACAACCACAGGTTTAAGGTCAAGTTTTTTACATTTATTCTCATATGGACTAATATGACAAGAGTCTTATGAAATTGCATGATCATCCTACATAATAACTAATCCCAAAACTAAACTTAATGCATCACAGAATACCACATAGCCCTACTCGACCACTAAGAGTGCCAAAATCTCCACAATGGTAAAAGTATTTTTCATATCAAGAAAATAATTTTTCTATCTTTCATCCCAAGAAAACATTACTACCTTATAATTTTGAGCAATCATTACTGAATCCAACATTGAAATATCTATAATGAACCAGAAAAAATAAACTTCTAAACCTAATAAGATCCTAATGTCAAAATCATTTTATGGTTATTTCCATGTCATAAAAGCCTTCAATTTTTTTGGATCAATAGAAATATCTTGTTCCAGCACCACATTTCCCAAGAATCTCCCCTCTACAATCTATAAAACAAATTTCAAAATATTGAAATAGAGTTAGTGATTTTTCGACAATTCCAATACTAATATTAGATGATGCACATGATCATCATAAGACATAAATTTAATGAGTATTTTTATCTAAAATTTCTACCATAATGGTATCAAGATACTCATGGAAAAAACATTTCATCAAATCCATTAAGACTATAAGAAATTTAGGTAAAACAGAATGCCAGAAATAGTAATCATAATAGTCATACCTTATCCAAAAGGCAGTTTTCTGAACATCATATTATTTTATCATCAGCTTATGGTAACTAGACAGAAGATCAATATATGAGAACTAATTTTCCCTATTAAACAGATCCAATAAATCATCAATAAGTGGTAGTGGATTATTCTTCTTTATTCAGACTCTATTATGTTTTCAATAATCAAAACAAATGTGAGGTGAACAGTCATATTTATTAGAAAAAAATCTGGTGATGTCCATGGTGAAACACATAGAAGTATAAATCCTTTCTATTCAATATCACCAAGAAGATTATTGATCTGTTTCATTTTATCTATTACCATGCAGCAATAAAGAATAGATATGGATTGAGTGCTAGACACTTACTCAATAAAAAAATCTACCTCCCCTACAGGTGGAAAACAGGACATGTTAGAAAGAACCACATGGGGAAACTTAATGATAACTACAGGGATATAATTATTCAAATATTCCCACTCGAGATCAAAATCAAACCCATATATCACATTTCTCAACTCAGAATAAGGAATTTTCATCTTTTCTTGACCTTAGGTCACATTCTACTTGAAAGATATTTCACACTTTAGTGGGTGTTGTAAAGGATACCCATTGAAGATAAAAATCAATTTGGGCTTTATGGGAAATGATTAAATCCCTATCAAATGTGACTTAATAAGGTTTCACGTTGAGTTCTATAAAACACCAAGAAATATTATCATTTGGTTGAAAGAAAACACAAGGAGGGGTACATAGACCATGATATCTCTTTTCTCCAAGGGTTGTAGTAATATAAATTACATAAAGAAAAAGCTTCATAGAAACCATTATCATACTAACAATATAGGTTGAAATAGATGGATGAGATTTTGGATTATCAATCATTATACTCAGTAATGAAGAATCTATAGTGATGGTACCTCTCATAGTCATAGACCCATATTTTCTCCCTATATAGGATCTTACATTATTTGAATATGCTTCGTTCCAGATGATTTTGGATGGAACCCCTATATTTATGAAGCATCTAGTTGAAACAATGTTTTGGTTGGTGGTGATGATCTTCTGACACTATACAGTGTGAAATTTATATGATATAACTTATGTAAGTAATGTGATAATTTTCATGAGCCACATATCAGCGGTGCATTAGTGAAAACCGTCTTTAAATTCAAATTATTTGCACACATGTATAAAATCAATGGATCTCTATTAGGCACTATATTTATATTCAGGAAAACCTAGCTATTGAGAAAAACCATAAGAAACATTAATCTACCTCATTCCTTTAGTATAATTCACACTCCCACTAGAAGAGAAAAGAACGTATGGGAATCCTAAAATACAATCTATGTATATTTCGACCATCAATGATCTATCTAGCAAAGTAGATTAAGACAATTTCATTAGTAAAAAAACATTAGAACAAATAACAGTTCAAATTCCCAGTATGATCCATCATCTCTTCATCTTATCATCTTATACTAACTCAGGTAAAAACTTCACGATCTTAGAAAAATGGATTGCATATTCTTTCATTTCCTTTTCACCCTACTCAATTTTTAAAAACTATACCACATTATCCAATATCATTGAATCTGGATAGAACCTGTTGGTGAAAATATCATTGATATCTTTCCACACTATGACCTCATTCTTATTTTCTATTACCATCATGTCCCAACATCTCCTAATCAATCCTTCTAGTATTAACGTGTAACACTTCACCATTATTCAATCACGTGTTTCCATTAACTCAAACAAACACTTCATCCTACTTAACAATTCCTCAGCTTCTTGAGGATCATTCGAACCTACGATCACTAGTGTCTACTAGAGAAGGAACTCCTAATGATGATTATAGATAACATCCCTATTAGGTTCCACAACTATAACCTAAATGGGAATTAGTTGTGGTGCATGTCCCAGATCTTTGACAATATGCACAATCACCTCAATGAAACTCCATTCCACAAGAGTATTTTGATTTTTTGGTTCATTAGTAGATTCCTATTGGATATGATTTAAAAATATTATAAGAGGCATGATGCTACAAAACATCAGTAGAAAATTTTGAAGTATCATATTAACATTCAAACTTAGAAATAAGGTGAAATTAATCAAAATAGATAGATAACAAGATTTGGATTTCAATCTATTCAAATCAAAAGTAAGGAAATGGCTATGACAAATTCTCAAGAGGTCGTTACCAAACCACACCTGCTTAATATAAAAACTACATACTAAAATAAAAAGGAAGCTCAATATAGACCTCTAATACCATTTTTTTCACAAACTGACTTGGTTACCTTGGAAACCCAATAAATGAGCAGATACGAACATGGCCCGACGAGTGTTCGAAACCCACATGGTTTGTCAACTAGCATATGGAATCCTAATAAATTAAATTTGGAACTAATTGAAAAAACATTATAGAAGAATGGTAAACTAGTCGGTATGTATACAAAAGAAACTCCATAAGGAGAACTATGCCAAAAGTCAAATATCAATAAATAACCTAATGTACTACATCAATGTACTTAAAAACAAGATAAAAATCCTAGTGTTAATTGATGAAAATATATATGGCCAATGATAAATAGCTACTACCACCCTCAAGTGGGACCATACCCATTCTCTAATTAGGATGAAGATAATCTACAAAAACCTAAAATAATAGGTAGTGTGTGAGTAAAAATCCCAGTAGCGTCTCATCTAGGATTTAATAATAATATTCAATCATTTAATTCACTAAATAAAATTTTTATTTTTAAATATATATCAATATAATTTTAGATAATATGTTAAAAAATCATACTTTAAATTTCAATGATTTAAATTAATTTAAATAAATCGATCGATAAGCATTTTATATATAATAGTTTATATAAATTTAGAAGTTATGTAAAATAGATTACAAAAATTGAAATATATATACATTTCAAATTAAAAAACTGATCAACGTGTTCATATTACTTTAGGTGTGAAAGGTCCAAGATAAGGGATACCACACACTCAAATAGTTGAAAAAACATTATATGTTCACACAATCCCCTCGATACTGAACAATGAGTGCCCATTACAATCTCATCAGGGATGTGACCTACTGCATTTATGTACTATTAGTGTTGTACATGGTAGGTTTTTTTCTAAATAACTATCAAAATACCTATGCATTACATGTTTTTTAATAGAAAATAAAAATATAATGTTTATTTTAATACTTCTTAAAAATCAATTCTTCCAATTCTCCCTTTCAAATATGATAATTTTAAATTTTAAAACTGAAACACATTTTAATCAAAAGACACATTTTTTAAGATAAAACCAATGGTTTTATATCAAAATCATTTCAAGAAATGTTTCTCAAATACAAATTTCAAATCAATTTCATCAATTAATTTCAAAATTTAAATTCAACACTGTAAATTTCACAAATATTCCATCAATATTAAAATTACACCCAAATTCAATGGAATTGGTGTATTTTCCCCCATTTTATTCCAATTTCAATTTCAAAAACCCAATTAATTAGAATTACAATTTTAAATCAACCAAATGAAAGAAATATAATTTATATGATGAAATTGAATTTAAATCAAAAAATAATAATTTTATATCATGTAAATTAGTGTAATAAATATTGGCCAACATAATAGAACCACCTACCTTAGAATCAGGGGATCAAAAAACATCAGATCCTATCTAAGAAATCCTACAGAGAACATTGAAAATTATGATACAAGGATCATACTTATATTGAATATCTAAAATAGAAGGTATTTTATCCTCACACAACACACATAGATCTATAAAACCCTAGGGATGAAAGGAGAGAATGTGGGAGAATGCGAACAGAAAGAGGGAAATTACTAGGAGAAGAACAAATGTTTTTCTCCTAGATTTGATCCATTTAGGAGAGGGTGTAAAGGGACCAAAATGACCTCTTTTGAGCTCCCCTGGAAGAATAAAACGTTATGGATCGAAATAGGTCCATCAAGCACCATAAAATATGGTTTCAAGAGTTTTAAAAATAATTTTTAGATTTTAAAAACTTGTATTTACGTTTATTTGGGCCCGACCATGCATTTAGACCAAACCGTACACCCTTTCCCTATTTCCATTTTAAATGGGTTTCATAGTTTCTCTTAGGTGGGAACACAGTCTGCCCAACCGTGCATAGACCATGAAAAACACAATTTCCTCAGTTTTTATCATTATCTATTGCAGGGTGCAGGGTTTGGGAAAACCATGCGCTAACCATGTAGAACCTAGAAACATTAAAAATTTGAAAAGATTTTACCTTAAAAACCCCAAATAAAAAACAATCAATGAATAGTAAAAGGTGGGGTTTAGGAATATCTAAAAATAGTAACATGGTATTACAAATTCACCACCGTAGAAACTTTCTATCCCTAAAAATCATTTTCAAAAGCTTCCATGAAAAAACATGAGGCCATTACTAACTCATCAGTGCCTCCCTCTCCCACATATCATGAGAATCTAAACCCAACATCCAAATCACATGAACCAAATGTAATTTCCTCCCATTAAGGGCTTTTGTTTTAGAATCGGCTATCCCTTCTAGATGCTCAATCATGTATAGATCAGGTTTAACCACAAGATCAATCAATATCAGTAGATGAGATTCATCATAGAGATACATTCTAAGATGTGATACATGGAACATGTTATGTATCAATGAGAGATACAGTGGAAGTGATATATGGTATGAAATGTTTCCCACATGATTACACACATAAAAATGTATGAAAATGTGATAAGAAAGCTTCCCTTACCACCCAAGCCATTGATATAAAAAACAAAGTGAAAATTAAATGAACATGTGGTCACAAAATAAATTCTCTAAAGTTATGTGAACAAGATCAACATAAGAGTTATACCACCTCTATTTTGTAAACATTATCAGATGAATCGATTGAATCTTCATTGTTATATCTTGATCAAATAATAGATAATCCAATGGAACATTAACCGTTATCTAACCAAAAAAATGTAGATATGCAAGGTTGATCTTACAAGGCCATAAAAGGAGCCATTCCGATCTTGGATTGTAAACTATTTTTACGTGAAAACACATCTAGCCCCAAATAATCATCCCAATATCCTCTGAAGTTGAAAAATCATGAGAATAGAATATCGTTAGGAATCTGTATAGAACTTTCTGTCTGGACATCTGCACACTTGCGCGTCATTGGGCACGGACGACAAACTAAAATCTATAACCTACATACTATTCAGAACAGTGGAAAGACAAGTTCTAACCACTGGGAGGCCTACCAATGTTCTTGGTAACCTAAAAAATTAAACTGAACAAAAACAAACATAAAATCAAACAAAATAAATCTGATGGTGGTGCTGGAGCGAGTGAAAATCGGCGTGTGAGGAAGTGAAGGTAAACTAGTGAGTGCAATGGATTATACAAGAAAACAAGGGAACTTGGGTTGAAAACAACCAATTGATGAGTAGGGTGAAGTCCACTGGTCGATTTTATATTGCTTAGCCTCGTTCATGAACTGATGTTTATGAAATATGGATCTGACTTAAAGTAACTGACCAGATTTTTCATCTGGTCAGTTTGTGATGAAATAACCCTTACAGTCCTTTGACTATAAAATTTATTCCATCTTATGGTGTTAAACAAAAGTAAGATGTCACTGAGTTCATATTATCAGTTGAGTTTAGTGTGTCTCTATCATTTGAGAATGACTCACTTGCCAGTTAGTTTCTTGGATTGAACAGTTTTCATTAATATTCAATCATGGTTGGTTTTCAATCAACCATGTTTATTTGAAAATAAATATTTTCACGAAAAAGTGAGAGAAAGACGATCTAGAAAATGATGCAGTGTATGAATAAGGGTAAAAAAATCAATCCTGCCAACTTACTCCACCCATAAAGGAATTTAGCAGGAAATAATGGTTTGGTTCATTGCACCACTAGAATATAAATCAATGAAGTCCATGATGAAATGAGTTGAAGAAAAACAGAGCACAGGGAAAATAATGATGTTCATCTCCCTGCTTGATCTCTTGAATGCTCCAATTCCTGCAGATCCGATGGTGGATGTAATGCTGGAATTCACTCCATGTCCTGCCCTAGGAATCTAGGTATGAAATTCTAATCTATTTCTCTAATGCCTCTAATTTTCTAGCCTTTGGAAATGTTGAGAACTCTAGGAATCGCCCGATCCTTTCTTGATGGATGGAAGTGCAATATGGAATGAAATCTTTGTCGAGAAGTGTCATCCAGTCTCAATGAATGCTTTATCTCCCGATGCCCGATCAACCCTTTCTAGATAGAGCCCCTCCACCGTCAATGAGTGCTAATGACCCAGTGCAGTTCTTTAGAATCTTTCCCCAGGTTTTCCTTGGCATCCACATGGAACATTCACTATTCAACATCTCCCATGCTGGTCACTGGAGCAGTTGCTCCTAACTGAATGAATGGCTGCACATGTGGTGAGCTACAACCCTTTCTCTGTAGAAAACACACATGAGTCCTATAAAAAATAAAATGAGACTATTATATATCATTTATTATATCACTACTTAAAAATACATATTAATATATATATATACTAAATATATATATATTATATAATATTATTGTTACTAATATATGCTTTAATAACTATTTTATATATTTAATAACATTTATTATTATGATATACAAAATATTATATAATATAATTTTTAAATCTATAATTATTGTTGGATAATATATTATATATATCACATAATATATATATTATATTATACATTATAATAAAAAATAATAAAAATTAAAAAAGAAAAAAGAAAAAACGAAGAAGGGGGGAGGTTTGTTCGGGTTCAGCTGGCGTAGGGAGAGGATGAGGGAGAGGTGGAAGGCAAGGTCTCAGCGAAGAGTAGTAGATGTGGCAGGACTTGCTGCGGCGATTGGGGGTGACTCTAGCGCAGGGTAGGGTATGAGTGAAATGGGGAAGCAAGGGCTGAGAGAAATGGCTCGTACAGAACTGCAAAGGAGGGGAGGGTCTGGTCTGGCAAGGCGAAGTGTGCGGATGGGCTTGGAAGCAGTTTGGTCTGAGGCATCGTGGTGTGGCTGCTTTCGGATGGTGCTATACTTGGAGGAGAGAGGCTGGACTGGTGACAGATTTGGTGCAACGAGGTCCGAGCAGAGGGAGGGGGTTGTGGTGTCTAAGGGAGTTCTAGTTGGTGCACAAGGAGCTGAGGCGAGGTTGACTAGGGTTTCAGTAGTGGTAAGCGGCGGTGGTTGGCATGAAGTAGGTGCAGACAGGGTATTAGGTGTAGGGAGGATGAAAGTGCTGGCTCGGGTTCAACCGTTTTATATCTGGTTTGAGATTTGGGTAATTTGTTCAAGTTTTTTAATGTTAACTGCTGCTACGGATTCATTTTATGATTTTTGTCTACCGGAGTTGTTAATACTTCATGTAGCTATGTGATTCTTGTGGGAATTTTGTTGTTGTGTTTCTGTGATTTTGTGATTTTTGTTGTTGGGGGAGATGGGAGTGGACGAGAAGATGTAGGGGTGGCGGTGGTGAGACCGTGAAGTGGTACCACTGTGAAGCAAGGGTGAAGGCAGTGGAACCCTGATCGAATCGATGGCAAATGGGAGGGATATAGTGGGTAGAAGAAAGGAACGGTGGCTGGGAAATGGTGAGACTGTAAGGAATGAAAATGGTGGAACAGTAATAATGGCTAACAGTGGCACCGTGTGCAGAAACAGTGCTAGGATGAAGTGTGGTGAGGATGGAGGACTATGGCACCATGAGTGCTACTCACAGTCTCACCGTGAGGTGGGACAGAAAGGAATGAAAAAGGTGGCACCGTGACAACGTGCCACCAGAACATCTGCAAAATAAAATGAAAATTAAATTAATTAAAACTCTAATACAGCTAAAAATTAATCAATTAAATTAAATAGAATATAAAAAACTATGTAACTAAAACAAGCTTAGATAATACGATTAATAATTCTTTATTTAAGAGAATGAATTCATTAAATATTATAAAAAAATTAATTTTAAAACAATTTAATGTAATTATAGTTAATCACTTTAACTAATTAATTAACTAAATAACTCATTAAATTTAATAATAAAAGTATTAATTGAAAAATATTATAAAGATAAAATTAATTAAATTCATAAAATAATTAAAAACTAAAATGAGTTATTTATTTACAAATTACCAATAAAGAATTAATTAATTAAATTAATAAACTAACTAAAATGAAAAAATGTAAAAAAAATAAAAGAATAGATAAATAAAATTCAAATTCCCAGGAATAATTTAATTTAAGAATTATTTAATAAAAAACATCATTTTGGTATAAAATTTTAATAAAAAATATAAAAAAGGGATGTAGAAAAGAGTGTGAAAACACTACCACATCAAACTCCCCCACACATAAAACTTTATTTGTCCTCAAACAAGTACATGCCTTTGAACTTTAAAAAAGATATATGATATGTGAGTTTTAGTTCAAAAAGTGCATGATTATACTTTAATACTCATAGGAGCAAGACCAAAAAGTGGGTCAGGCTTTTCAAAGGTGTTCCAAAATGATGTCCTTACTAGATTCAAAAACTCACTAGAAGTCAATAGCCTCACAAATTCATACACTATCATGTATATAATGCCTTCTATATGTACTAATTAACTTTCCTACTTCACCTTCCAATTCAAGTTCTAATTCTAGGAGTGTGGACATGTTAGATGAAGAGGAATTTAAAACATAACCAATAACAACATCCATTTCACCATTCCCCAAGTTCCAAAAATTAAAGTCCATTAATTTCTTCACTTTATTGACTCAACCCAAATAAATTTTAAACAATTCAATTGCTCCCTTCTTTATCTGGGATCAAAATTCCCCTCACCTTAATGAGTTCATTTTTAACAAGGGAAAGTTATTTCTATTTTTCCCAGTCATATTCCATGTGCAAATCACAATGGATAGCACTTATTAAAATTGATATTGACTTTATTTATTCACAGAAACACACCCAGTGAACCTTCTCTCAGATACTCACTATGGGATCCCATTTTCCAATTTTAGTCTAGTTACAAAGGACTTAATTAATATCGAGTTGACTTCCTAAAGTGATTGAATATAATTTAATAAAAAAGTGAGTCCCCTAGGTTTTAGCGATAACCTCTAGTTACTCTTAGTCACGATCCTTATTCCAAAAAACCTATCTTGTCACACTCTCATTCCCAGTTCCTAAACATAATGGTTCATAGAGAAAGTGAACAATTCCACTCAGCAATCACCCATGCTTAACAATTTCTGACTAAATTTCACTCTCATCATCCAACGAGTAGTTATCCACTAACAAGACATAATTTAAGTACCATTTAAACTTAAATAGACTTCATTTAATGAAATAAAATGAATTTTTTGAAAAAATATGAACAAATTTTGAAAAACAATTGAACATTTTTATTACAATCTTAGGTTCAAGAAGGAAGAATTTGACATGACACTAGAATGACCCCTATCCCCCACATGTAAAACCCAAAATTATTCCCAATGTTGAATCTCAATGTGGGAGACAGTATAGCTCATGATTGATTGACAATTCCATGGAAAAAAGATATGGAGGGGTGGCAATGAGGTTTAAAAATTTACTTTTCTGCACACAAAAAAAAGAAAAGAAAACTTCAAATAAAAATAAGAAGAACCAAAATCCACTAACTATCACCAGTAACAAGTTCAGTTATATTCCTAAAATGTTCATGCTTTGAATTGTGTAAAGATCATAAAAAATATTTTATGAATTTACTTCCAATAGTATCATGATTAGTGGTGATGTGCAACTGCAACATTATGAAATTGAAAGCAGTTGGTGCAAGCATGATTCACAAATCACCTCAAAAAAAATTTCAACTCTCTTGATAATTGCAACTAAACACCCATACAAGAGAACATATTCATTTTTCAATGTTCTGGGAGAATTCTCCCACACTTAATTCATAGTGAAGAAAAGCAGGTAATTAAAAGTGTAAAAGGGAAGAACAACACTTTCTGGAATTTTTGGAGCTTTAACACCGAATTCAATCAATAGATCCTCATTAGCAGCACTGGGTGGTTACTCCTCTTCATTAACCTACAAGGTAAAATAATTAGAATAAGATTCTAGAGTTTTAAGTTAAATATATGTAACTCAAGGGAGTGAGTAGAAACAAATGTTATCCATATGATGCAATGGAGTACTCCCTTGGGATTTCTTGTCCAAGTTTCTGGTAGCAACAACTCTCTCCCTTAAACAACAACAAATCATGAGGCACCATAAAGTAGCTAGGAGGATAAACTATAGAACAAGAATCAGGGGTTATCTTTATTTAAGAACAAAAATAAAAGGAAAACATCTAAGAAACCATGGGTTTGTTTCCATGAAACACTGAGTTTATAGTCCTCAAATAGACTTGAATTGACTAATTCGTTTAACAAAGATATGGAAGCCAAACCCTTTGGCTACACTTCAAAGAAGTTCTTTATTCTTTTACCATTGACTAAGAATGGTCAATTATCTTCTCCAACTAGCTCAACAGAACCATTAAGCAAGACTTTAACAATGTTAAATGGTCCTGACCACTTGGAATTCAGCTTTCTTTGAAACTACTTCAATCTAGAATTGAAAAGTAGGACCCTCTAACCTACCTTGAAATTTCTATTTTGAATTATTGAGTCATGAAAATCCTTTTTTCTTTCACGGAAAATGTTATCATTTTTATAGGACTCTCTTTTAATATCCTCCAGCTCACTCATCTCTAACAGTCTCCTCTCACCAACAGTCATAAAATCAAATTTAAGAGCCTTCACTAACAAATAAGATCTTTGTTGTAACTCAAAAGGTAGATGAAATGTTTTCCCAAAGAGTATCCTATATGGTGACATCCCTATAAGAGTCTTATAAGCAGTTTTGTGGGCCCAAAGGGCCTCATCTAACTTCCTTGACCAGTCCTTTATAAAGCTAAACACTGTGTTTTTCTAAAATCTGTTTGAGCTCTCAATTTGAAATTTATGCTTGCCCACTGGACTATGGGTGTTAAGTGGTGCATGTCTTATGTGATCACGAATACTTCCCAATAAAACATTTAAACTTATAATTATTTAAGTGAGTCCCATTATCAGTGATGAATGCTCGAGGAACACCGAGCCTGGAAAAGTTGCTTTTCTTTATGAATTTCACAACACTAGCAGGTGAATTGTCAGGTAGTGTTACTACCTCAAACCACAGGGACACGTAGTCCACTACAACCAAAATGTACTCATTCCCACAAGAGGATGGTAATGGTCCCATGTAGTAAAATCCCCACACATCAATGATTTCAACCTCCATAATACCTTATTGGTGTATTTTTTGCCTTCTTCTAATATTTCCCAACATTTGACATTTATCACAGCCAATAACCAGTCCCTTAGCATATTTAAACAATGTTGTGCAGTAGAAACTAGCCTGTATGACCTTTTGGGCATTCCTTTCTCCTCCATATTGTCTATCCTAAGGTGATTAATGGAAGCTCTGAAGTATGGCAAAAATCTCATCCTCAACCACACATCTTATCAAAATCCCATCAGCACACCTCCTAAAGAGAATAGGGTCATCCCAAATATAATATTTTAGTTTAGATACAAACCTCTTCCTATGGTTGTGTGAGAGATACTTGGGCATGACTCCAACTACTAGAAAGTTGGCATAGTCTGTGAACCAAGAAGAATGTTGTATAGACGAAGTAAACAATTGTTCATCATAGAAAGAAGTGTTAATCTCTCTTGGTTCCTTACATGGGGTACTGGGAAATTGGGACAAGTGATCTTGAACTATATTCTCAACCCATTTCCTATCCTTAATCACTAAATCAACCTCACGTAACAACAAGTTCCACATCATGATTTTGGGTTTTGAGTCCTTTTTAGCAAGCTAGTACATTAGGGATGAATGATATGTGAAAAATATTATCCTTGACCCTATTAAGTACTACCTGAACATTTCCAATACAAACATCACAGCAGCCAGCTCCTTTTTAGAGGTAGAATAATTCTTTTTGGCTTCGTCTAGAATCTTGATTGCATAGTAAATAACATGATGTTTCATATCCTTCCACTGCCCTAACACAGCTCCTACTACAAAGTCACTAGCATCACACATCACCTCAAAGGGAAGCTGCCATTCAGGAGTAGTAATTATAGGTGAAGTAGTCAAATTCTCCTTGAGAATATTCAAGGCCTTTAAACATGTGTAGTTCAAGACAAAGGGTGTGTCCTTAGCTAGAAGGGAGAGAAAGGGTCTAGTAATCTTAGAAAAGCCTTTAATGAACCTCATGTATAACCCAGAATGACCCAAAAAACATCTGATTCCTTTGACATTTTCAGGTTGGGGAAACTTTTGTATGACCTCAATTTTAGAATTATCAACCTCCAGTCCCTTCATAGAAACTTTGTGTCCCAAAACTATTCCTTTAGTGGCCATAAATTGGCACTTTTCCTAGTTTAAGACTAAGTTGGTCTCCTGGTGCCTTTCTAACACTAGTTCTTAATTTTTCAGATAGTTCTCAAAGTTATTCCCCAAAATTGAAAAATCATCCATGAACACTTCAATTATCCTTTGAATCATGTCTGAAAAAATTACCATCATGCACCTCTAAAAAGTGGCAGGATCACCACACAAGCCAAAGGGCATCCATCAGTAGGGAAATGTCTCAAATGGATAGGTGAAGGTGGTTTTCTTTTGGTCCTTGGGTGAAATGGAAATCTAGTTGTAACTTGAATAACCATCAAGAATCCCGAAGAATTCATTACCTTCCAATCTCTCTAACATTTGATCCAAAAACGGCATGGAAAAGTGATCCTTTCTTGTGGAAGCATTCAAATTTCTGTAGTCTATACAGACTCCCAATTTATTTACTACACTTGTATATATTTTCTCATTCTTTTCATTAGTGACCACTATCACTCCACTATTTTTGGGAACCACCTGGGTTGCACGTACAAGGGACTATCAGAAATAGGAAAAATTATTCCAGGATCAAGCAACCTAATCACTTCTTCTCTGACAACATCCTTCATGTTTGAGTTTAATCTTCTTTGGGATTCAAATATTGGAATACACTCAGGTTCTATGGGAATTTTATGCATGCAGAAGGCTGGACTTATCCCCTTGATATCAGCAATCAACCAACCTATAACTTGCTTGTATTTATTCAAAACACTAAGTAGGTTTCTCTCTTGATTCACCTCCAGGTTGGAGGAAATGATAACAAGAAGGGTAGAACTATCACCTAAAAAGAATTATTTGAGATGGGAAAGGAGGGGCTTGAGTTCATGGGTGGGTCGTGACATTCTTGAGAGAATACACTTAGGCCCGGGTGGCCGAAGGTCTTCATGATGCCTCTTGAAGAAGGAATCAGAGAAAGCTTCTTCCTCATCCCTATATCTTCCAAAAAAAATATCCTCAAACACAAACTCCTCTATAGGGGTAAGAATGTGCTCCAGAACAAATTCATCTAGGTTCTCCACAAATTCTCTCTCCTACTCATCAACAAATTCTTTCTCTTTACTTGAGCTAATCCCCATGCAAGTGGTAGTAGGGATTTTAGGTTCACTGTTGATTTCATCTATCATTATTAAAAACTCTTTTCCTCCTTATCAACACTAATCTCAGTAACTAAAATCTCATCTTTGAGTATGAATGGGTGGGTGGGTTCTTGGGTTTTTTTAAACACATATAATTCTTCTTTCTATTCACCCATATTGAAAATCAGTCTCCCATTAGACACAACTATCATAGCTCCCCCTGTGGGTAGGAAGGGACTACCGAGAATGATAGGAACCTCTTAGTCACACTCTATATCAAGGATAAGAAATTTAGTAGAAAAAAAGAGTTTTCCTACTCCCGCTAACAGATCATCGACCCTACTTACTGGATGAGTAATGGACCTATCAGCAAGTTGTAACACAATAGTGGTGGGTTTGGGAACTCCTTATATCAGGTGCTGAAAAAGTGATAGGGGAATTAGATTAATAATAGCACCCAAATAACACAAACCATTTAACTTACCACCTCTATCCCTAAAGGTTCAAGGGATGAAAAAGCTTTCTGGGTCCTGAATCTTAGGAGGTATCCTATTCTGCAAGACTGCACTACACTCTTCTGTTAAGATATACGTGGAATACTCTTCCAATGTCTTTTTGTTTGAATAGATTTTCTTGAGAGATTTCAGATATGAAAAGATTTGAATCAATGCTTCCATGAATGGGATATCAATGTTCATCTTTTTAAGCACTTTCCAAAATTTCAACAGTTCAGAATCATGAATTGACTGGTTAATTCTTTGTGGGAAGTGTATTACATGGGGGAAATTCCTCACAATTTGGGGAATATCTATAGATTCTTCTACAAGAAAATTATTCTCTTTATAATCTTAGTTTTTTAAGACATTTTCATTTGGTTTTTGGGTTGGAACAACTGGAACTGGTGGTTTTCCAATGGTGTTATACAGTTTTCCAAATTTATGTTCTTTAATATTTGAGTTTCCATCATCATCCAGTTTCTCATTTTCAGAATTTTGGGGTTCTTCCCTAGGTATTGGTGAGTTTAGAGACCACTTATAGTGGTCACAACTATATAATTCTTCCTAGGATTGGCTTCAGTGGTGGTAGGCAGCCTACCCTTTTCTTTATTACTAGCATCCCTAACCAACGACCCCATTTGAATTTCCAAATTCATCATTCTAGCATCCATTTGAACATTATAATAATCATTTGAGGTCTTTTTTCATAAAATATCCCTATAAATTGATGGAAATGTCTCTCAACTTATCTTTTGAGTTAGATGAATCAACCTTAGGTTGTGTTTGGGGTTGGAATTGCTGCCTAGGTGGCTGCTAGAATCCAGGAGGGGCAGTAGTTTGGAGGACTCCCTTATCCCTCCATGACAAGTTCAGGTGGTTCATATACCCCAGATTGAAGGTGTTGGAAAAAGCATCTTCCCTAGGCATAATCCGAGGTCTATATCCAGTAAAGCTGGCACTCCCATGATTCTAGAAAAGCATATCAAATTTTGGACAGTAGGTTTGAGAATGGCCATACATGACACAATGGTGACACTTCTCCTTAAGGGTATGATGTGGGGTCACATTAAAGAACCCAACAGCTTTGGATTTATCTTGAGGAGTAGGGGTGGTTTCCTTTCTCATAATTGTTCTCCTCCAAGAGAATTTGTGATGGGAGTTTTGAGCTAAGGTATTAAAGAATTTTTTAAGCTCCTCAGCAGTCCTATCACTAAATTCTCCTCCATAAGACGTATCCACCAAAGTTTAGTGGTAAGGGGTGAGACTTTTGTAGAAGGTTTCTATGAGTAATTGAGGTTTACATTGATGGTTTGGACACTGCCTAAGAAACCCTCTAAACATATCCTAGGCTTCATGAAATAGTTCTCCTTCATCCTAAAGGAATCCAGTTATTTTGTGCCTAATTTCAGATGTCAACATACTAGGATAGAATTTCATTGTTAAATAATTATAAACCTGATCCCATGTGATAAATATTTCTTCTTCTAACTGTTAAAACCAAGACCTATAATTGGCCTTGAGGTAGAAGGGTAACACTCTCAGTATAAGCTCTTCTTTAGTGAGACCCCTAAGTGGTAGCTATTAGAAACTACAACAGAAGGCTCTAATTAATTCAAGAGAGTCTTCAATAGGAATTCCATTGAAGGTAGGTAGTTGACTAAGCATGGATTGCTTGATTTAAATATTCCTAGAACTAGGAGATATTTTAATGCATGAAGGGCTACAAGACGCTGAAGGTAGAAAGAGCTCTCCCAAATTGTGCCTCTCAGCTATCTCATTCTTAGGTGGGTTCATCATTCTAGGTTGGTTCAAATTCCCAGTGAGTCGGTTGTTCATGTTTTCATTACTGTTATCTTCCATTTTGATGTTGTCATTATTATATTTCACTTCCTTGAGGTGCTTATCAATTTTAGGATTACAAGGTACTAGTACTCAGATTTAGACCTGGTTTGCATGCAAAAGGGCCACAATTTTATTTTGAATTTCAATTTTCCTTTTGCATATTTTATTTGTGTTTTTTTTATTTTAGATATTTTTTTTGATATATATTTTTTATATGTGAATTTTTGTTTTGTTTTTTTTATATCACACCTGGACTCCCTAGAAAAGGTTCCAGCATTTTCACGCTCGCATGTCATTGGGAACGGGCGATAAAGTAAAATTTATATCCCACTTACAGATTAGAACTATGGTAAGATAGGGTTGAACCACAGGGAGGCCTTAAATTATCATTCGTGACCAAAAAAATAATATAACAAAAACACACATGAAATCAAACATAATAAACTAGATGGTGGAACTAGAGCTATTGAAAATTAGTGTGTAAGGAATTGAAGGATAACTGGTGAGTGCAATGGAGTAGACAAGGGAGCAAGAGAACTTGAGGTGAAAACAACCAATAGATGAGTAGGGGAAGTCCATTGGCCGATTCGAAATTGCTTAGTCTCGTTCATGCACTAATGTTTACAAAATATGGATCTGACTTAAAGTAACTAGACAGATTTTTCATCTGGTTAGGTTGCGATGAAATAACCTTTACAGTCCTTCGACTGTAAATTTCATTCCATCCAATGGTGTTAAAAAAAATTCAGATGTCACTGAGTTCAACTTTTCAGTTGAGTTCAGTGTGTCACTCTCATTTGAGCATGACTCACTTTTAAGTGAATTTCTCAGATTGAAATTTTTTCATTATGATTCAATCAAGGTTGGTTTTCACTCAACCATGTTGTTTTGAAAATAAATCTATTCCAAAAACAATGAGAAAAATATTATCTATAAAATAATGCAGTGCATGAATAAGAGTAAACAAATTCTAACCAACCATCTTACCCCACCGATAAAGGAATTTAGCTAGAAATAATAGTTGTATTCAGCACACCACTAGAATAAAAATCAATGAAGTTCATGATGAAATTAGTTGCATAAAAATATAGGACAAGGAAAATAATTTTATTTTTCTGCCTTATTGATCTCTTAAAAGCTCCAATTCCTGCTGCTCTGATGGTGGATGCAATGCTAGAATTCACTTGATGTCCCACCTTGGGAATCAAGGAATGAAATGCTGATCTTTTTCTATAATGCCTCCAATCTTCTAGCCTCTAGAAATGGTGAAAACACTATAGATTTCCCAATCCTCTCTTGATGGATAGAAGTGCAATGAAGAATGAAGTCTCCATCGAGAAGAGTCATCCAGTCCCACTGAATTCTTGATCTCTCAATTCCCAATCACCCCTTGCTAGCTAGATACCCTTCACTGTCAATGAATTCTAATGACCTAGTTAAAGTCTCTGGAATCTCTCCCCAGGATTTCCATGGCCTCCACGTGAAACTTTCATAGTTCCACGTCTCCCATGCTAGTCATTGTAGCAGTTTCTCCTAATTGAATGAATGTGTGCACGTGCAGTGAGCTACAACCCACCCTCTTCAAAAAACACACATGAGTCCTATATAAAAAAATGAGACAATTATATATCATATATTATATCACTACATAAAAATACCTATTAATATATATATATAATTTATATATATATCTAATATTATTATTACTAATATATGTTTTAATTACTATTATATTTATTTAATAACATATATTATTATGATATATAAAATATTATATACTATTATTATTAAACCTATAATTATTGTATTATAGTATATTATATATATATCACATAATATATATATATATATTATATTATATGTTATAATAAAATTAAAAAAACTAAAAAGGTAAAAAAGAAAAAATGAAGAAGGGCGGAGGTTTGTTCGGGTTCAGCCGATGCAGGGAAAGGATGAGGGAGATGTGGAAGGCGAGGTCTTGGTGAATATCATGAGATACGATAGGACTCGCTGCAGCAAGTGGGGGTGACTCTGGCGTAGGGTAGGGCAGGAGTGAAAGGGGGAAGCAACGGCTAAGGGAAATGGCTTGTTGAAACTCCAAATAAGGGAAGGTTCTATCCTGGCAAGGCGAAGCAAGCGGATGAGCTCGACAGTGGTTTGGTATACGGCACGGTGGTGTGGAGGCATTAGGATGGTATTGTTCTTAAAAGAGAGAGGCCATACAGGTGACCTATTTGGTGTGATGAGGTTTGAGCAGAGGGAGCTGGTTGTGGTGTCTAAGGGAGTTACAGTTATTGCAAAAGGAGCTGAGGAAAGTTTGGCTAGGGTTTCAGTAGTTGGAAGTAGCGGTGCCTGGAATGAAGCACGTGCAGAGATAGGATTAGGATCAATGAGGATTCAATTGTTGGCTCGGGTTCAACCATTTAAAATCTGGTTTGAGATTTGGGTAATTTGTTCATGTTTTTTGATGTTCGTTGCTGCTACAGATTCATTTGATGATTTCTGTCTATCGGTGATGTGAATGCTTTTGGTTATTGTGTGACTGTTGTAGGAATATTGCTGTTGTGTTTCTTTGATTTTGTGATTGTTGTTATTAGGGGAGATGAGAGTGGATATGAAGAAGTGTTGATGGAGGTGGTGAGACCATGAAGCGGTGCCACCATGAAGAAAGTGTGAAGGTAGTGGCACCGTGATGGAACCAGTGGAAAGGGGCTAGGATACAATGGGTAGTAGAAAGAAACGGTGGCTTGGAAATGGTGAGACCGTAAGGAATGAAAATGTTGGAACAGTAAAAATGGCTAATGGTGGAACCATGTGCATAAACAGTTCCAGTATGAAGTGTGGAGGGGGTGGAGGACTGTGGAACTATGAGTGCTACTCATGGAATCACCGTGAGGTGGGACAGAAAGGAATTAAAATGGTGGCAGCAAGACAGTGTGCCACTGAAACACCTGAAAAATAAAATGAAAATTAAAGTAATTAAAACTCTAATACAACTAAAAATTACTCAATTAAATTAAATAGAATATAAAAAACTATGTAACTAAAACAAACTTAAATAATAATATTAAGAATGCTTTATTTAAGAGAATGAATATTTTAAATATTATAAACAAATTGATTAGAGGACAATTTAAAGTATGTATAGTTACTTACTTTAACTAATTAATTAACTAAAGAACCCATTAAATTAAAGAATAAAAGTATTAATTGAATAATATTATGAAGATAAAACTAATTAAATTCTTAAAAGAATGAAAAAAAATGATTTATTTATTTACAAATTACCATTAAAGATTTAATTAAATTAATTAATAAACTAACTGGAATGAAAAATTGTAAAATAATAAAATAATAGATAAATTAAAGTCAAATTCACAGGCCTAATTTAATTTAAGAATTATCTAATAAAAAAAACATTTTGGTATAAAAAGTTAATAAAAATATTATAAAGGATGTGTTAAATAGTGTGAAAACACTATCACATCAACATCTAACTGTGGATGGTATGTCGTACTCAAATGGACAAGGGATAAAAATTCTTCCTAAAGGCATATCCAAAAATGAGAACTGGTGTAGGATCCATATTAGGGAATTTAACATATGTATATCCCTGAAAATGAATAATTTCATTGACATAGTGATTTATTAACTCATCCATTATGTTCATATCATGAATGAGTATAAAGTGACCTGATCTTTTTAACAGGTCGATGAGAAACCATATCTTGTTCTTCATTCTCTGGGTCTGTAACAACCTAACCACAAATTCAATTGAGATCTCATCTCACATCCATGTAGGAATTTAATGCTGCTAAAACAATCCTGGTGGTTTTTTGTGCACGTTCTTGACCAGCTAGAATGTATAACAATGACATACAACTTCCGAAATGCCCATTCTCATTCATGGACACCAGAATCTATTCTACAAGCCAAATAATTTCTTTTTGGTTCATTTGTACATTGAATAATTTGACTTTTAGAAATCATCACCACACCTTTTTTTACCTCTAATGGAATAACAATGATAATTTGATAACATAGAATGTCCACTCTAGAGAATGGCCAATCAAACATATGGTCTCTGCATCATAAAGAGTGTCTCTAGTGCTACAAAATTCATCATTAAGTTTTTGTTCTGGAAAAATCATTTCCATGAGAGAGGATTTAAAATGCACAATGGAAAAGGAAACACAGGTCCATGAATCCTATACTCCAATATGAATCTATTCAAAGATATTCATGAAGTTCTACCCTTCATATGATTCATTCACTTCCTAGGTTATAATTTTTATACTAAAGGAATCCATGATGATGTTCTCTTTCCCTAGGGTATAGGTGATTTCAAAATAAAATGATTGTTGGTATTCCAATAAACACCTCTAGCAGAGATTCAATTAATTTTTATAGAATATATTACTGATGTTCTTGTGGCCAGAATACATGGTAATCCTTTCTCTGAAAACATAATGGCACCAAATCTTATGCGGGTACATCATAGTTATGATTTCAAGGTCGTGGGTTGGATTATTCTTCTCATGTGGCCTAATATAATGACAGTTGTTTGTAATGACATGATCACCCTACATAAGAACATAACCCAAACCTAAACCCGATGCATCATATATGTACACATAGCCCTTCCAATCATCTAGGAGATTCAATATCAACACCATAATCAAAAGAAGATTTATCTCAAAAAAAAAATGATTCTGAAATCATTCAACCCATGAAAATTGTACTTCATCGATGTTAGAGCACTCATCAGATTATCCAATATTAAGAAGCCTTTAATGAACTAGAGATCATACCCAGCTAAATCCAAGAAGCTCTAAATCTCAAAAATATTTTGTGGTTGTTCCCATGTCATAAAAGACATCGCCTTTTCAGAAACACCTAAAATACCATGTGTCAACACCATGTTTCACAATAACATCACATATCAAATATAGAAATCACATTTACAAATCTTATCCTAGAGTACTTTATTTCTCAATAATTCCATAAATTATCTTAGAGGACAAACATGATCCTTCCCATACATTGATAAAATATTCATTTCATCCACAAAAGAAACCAAAAAGGTATCAAGATACTCATGGAAAATCAAATTTGTTAAATCGATGAAGACTACATGATAATTGGTTAAAGAAAAAGTCATAAAAGGTACTAATAATGGACATGACTAATCTGAAAGTGGGATTAATAAATGTCATATTCTTTTATCAATTGATGGTAACTAGACCAATTATCAATGTTCAAGAACAAATTTTCACCTTCCAACTGATCAAACAAATCATTAATCCATGGAAATTGATAGTTTTTATTTACCATGACACTATTGAGTTCTTAGTCATCCTAAAAACGGTGAAGTGAACCATCATAATTCCTAGATATAAGAACCAGTTCAACCCATGGTGACACACTCAGGTATATAAATCCTTTCTCTATAACATTATCCCACTAAGTCATTAACTCTTTCATTTCAGCTGGTACCATGCAATAAGAAGGTATAGATACCAGTTGAGTAATAGGCTTGAAATTGAAAGAAAAATCTACCTAACATTCATGTTGAAAACCAAATATGTCAGAAGGAAGAACACCGGGAATCTCCCCAAAAACTAGAGGGATATCACCATTCAAAGATTCATAATCTATATCAAAATCAAACACATATAACTTTCCCTAACTTTGGATAATAATTTATAGCTCTACATGAATCGTGTCCATTCCTATTGAAATATATGATACACACCATCATGTTTGGTAAAGGATACTAGTATGTGATAAAAATAAATATGGGATGTATAAGAAATGATCCAATCCACCTAAAATTTTATGTCAAGAAGTTTCATGTCGAGAACCAGAAAACTCCATGAAATATTTGCATCTGATAGAGGGAAAACACAAGTGTGGCTATGTAGACCCTGCTCCATATTTCTTCCAAGGGGTTCAGTAATATCCATTACATAATAAAATAGTTCCATAGTAATATTTAGTAGATTTAAAATAATGGTTGAAATAGATGAATGTGTTTCACCATTATCAAATAAATAAATCACTAAACATGGAGATATGGTTATGTTACCTCTGACATTCAATGGACCTGTATCTTCTTCCCCTAGAGACTCTTCCAAAATATGAAGAATAATAATTCTTGATGACTAAGGATAGAACCCATTTATTATTGAAGCACATAATTACAATAATGTTTTGGTAGGTGTTGGTTTTTCATTCCACTATGTGGAGTGGAATAGATATAATAGAACTTCTACATTTTACATGAGGGTCTGGAGGAACCACATAAATTTGGAGCCTAAGTGAAAACCCGCTTTGAATTCCCATGATTTCCACTTTTTTATATAATAAAAGGGCATCTGGATGTAATTATAGGATGTTTAGGAAAAATCTATTGTTGAGAACCACTGTGATAATCATTATGCTTCCTATTTCCCTTAAAGAACTACACATTTCCACTTGGGGATAAAGAAACTCCAAAAAACAATGACTTTCCATACATTACTATTTTGACCATCAATGATCTATCTAGCACATCAAAATATGAACATAGCTTCAGTAAGAAAACCTGATGCTGAATATTGGATCTGATTCCTAACCTGAACCATCAAGTATTCATCTTATCATATTATATTATATTAGGTTAAAACTGTAATATCATAGCCAAAAAGTTTTCATATTCTATCATGGTCTTATAATCCTAGTCTAGTTTGAAAAACATAATGTTTTTAGACTACTCCATTGACTCTAGATAGAAAAAGTTGGTGAAATGATCCTTGAATTATTTCAACTCTAAGACCTTGTTCTTTTTCTCCATCACCATCATGTATGACTATCTCATGCTCAGTTGTTGTAGTATGAATGTTGGATCGATCGCCTTTATTTAATTAGGTGTTTCAAAAAACTAAGACAAATGATCCATCCTTATCAACTAGTCATCGGATTCATGATGATCGTTAGAGAAATTTAACACTGGTGGATTCTAGAGTATGATCTCCAGACAATGATTCCATATAAAATCCCTTTGAGGATCCACAACAGCTGTCTGAATGGGAATAGGTGGTGGTTCCTATCCCAGAGAAATGATAGTATCTAGAATTAGATCAACTATAATTTTGTGTATGGGAGGATTTTCACACTTTATTTTATCAACAAATTCCTCCTATATTTTATTCTCACATCTTTTCAGAGGTATGATGATACGTGACATTAGCTGACAATGTTGTAAACATTATATTTAAAATCAAAATAGATCAAAATGGGTAAATTAATCCCAAAATAATGAAAAAATGATTTGGAATTCAATCTACCCATATCAAAATCAATAAATAGACTCTAACTAATCCCAATGGAGACTTTCCCAAACTACCCATACCAAATTATAGTTAGTTAATGTGTGATCTATCTATATAATAAATCACAACTACCAACTAATTCTAATGAGAATACCCAAACTACATTGTGAAATAAAAATTTATCTCAACCTAGAACTCTGATTCAACTTTTTCTTAAACTGAACTAGGTACCCTGAAAACCCGATTACTGAGCTAGTAGTAACATGGCCCGAAGGGATTTCTCGATACCCTAGGGTTGGATACTAACACCTGAAATCATACAAAATGAATGTGGGAATAAATTACCCACAAACATTTTGGAACATATATTAGCAAGTCTGTATGAATATAAATGAAACTCAATAGGTAGAACTGTACTACAAGTCAAAAAAGAATAAAAAAACTAATGTATTATAGGAGAGTACTAGAAAACCAGATAAAATCACCAGTCCTAATGGATGAAACAATCCACACACAAGGATTAATAGATACTAACACCCTAAAGTGGAACCCTACTCTTGCTAGAACATGGATTAAAATAATCCACAAACACCATAAGGAACAGGTAGGGTGTGAGCTAAAGTACCAGTAGGGTCTCACCATGGATTCCATAATAATATGGATTCATTAAATTAACTGATCAAATAATTCAATTTTAAATAAACAAGAATTTAATATTAGATCATATTTTAAAAAATCATTTTATGGATTTATATTATCAAAAATAATTTATTCAAATGGATTGATAATTAATTTATATAAAATAGTGTGTATAAATTTATAAAGAATGTGACCGAGTTTTCAAATAGTGGTATATATATACATTTCAAATAAAAACAAGAAATTTACATGGTCAAATATTTATTGGAATGATATTTAAAATCTAAGAGACTCCACACACTCAAATAGTTGAAAAAGAATTATGTTTACACACATTCCCCTTGATACTGACCATAGAGTACTCATCGCCAGCACAACAGGGATGTGTCCTGATGCATTTATATATTGTTATTGTTGTAAATCATAGAGTTTAGTCTTAATAACTAACTATATCCCTACGTATTTAATGTTCTCTAATAAAAAACAACAATGAGAAATTTATTTCTGACTTAGTAAAATAAAATACATCCCATTATCAATTTAAAATATGCCAATATTCCATTCAGCAATCCAAAAAAGTATTAATCAAAACCATTTGTTTTTACAAGATAAAACCAATGGGTTTCTACTAAAATAATTTCAAGTACTTTTTATAAAATACTAATTAGAAATAAATATCTTCAAATCAATTTCACAATTTAAATTCCTCAATTTAAATTTCAAAAAAAACTATCAATTTCACAGTTACACACCAATTTGATGGAATTGGGGATTTTCCTCTATTTAATACCAAATTCATTATCAAAATAAAAATTCAACTGAATTGTGTTTTTAAATCAACTAAAGTAATGTAATTTCTTTTATATTAATCAAATTAATTTAAATTAATCAATTTATTTTAAACATAGCTATTTTGGGTAAAAACTAGACCATCATAACATAACCACCTACCTTGGGATCATGGGGTCTCAAACTCCCAAACCCTATCAGAGATATCATAAAAATAATTCTATCAATGAAGATCAAAGAATAAACCCTAGTTTCAAGATCTAAAATAGAGGGTAATAGATCCTACATCAACTCACAATGATCTATAAAACCGTAGGGAGGAATAGAGACAATGTGGTGGGAAGATAATGGGGATAGGAATCAAACAGGGAGATGACTCGACATCATTCTCCTTGCTTAGATCCACTTTTTGGATGGTCTAGAGGATCTAATTTCACCTTCTGGGAGCTCCACTAGAAGAATAAAATGTTATGGGTCGAAATAGGTCCATTGGGAACCATAAACGACAGTGTCAGAACTTTAAAAAATAATTTTAGGATATGAAAATATTATATTCATTGTTAGTTGTGCTGGGACACATTATTAGACAAAAGGATGGAACCTATCAATGTTCCCCTTTTAAATGGGTTGTATGTTTTTTCATAGGTGGTTTCATGACCATTCAAAAAGTTCCCAAACAATAAAAAACCTCACTGACTCAGATGGAATGGTTTTCTCTAACATGGAACGAATTTTGGGAAACCAAGCACCAACCATGCATACCCCATAAATAGTCAAAATTTGAAATGTTTTCATCCAAAAATAACCCAAACGAAACCTAACCAAAGCACTGTCAAAAGTGGGGTTTTGGAAAACATAAAAATAGTAATAGGATGTTAATTAACTAAAAGTTATTCTTGAATGAATGTTTTAATAACGAATATCCTGTATAAACTAATCCCTTAGGTTACCCATAGATGTATCTTATGATAAATGAGACTATTAATACCAAACAATAATAAAATTATTTTTTTACAAATATAATTATTTTGGGATAAAAAATTTCATTTACATGATATGGAAAGATTCTTTTTTTAGAAATAAAATCCATGGTGAATCCCATTTTTTATTCATTCAATTTTTTTCAATTGATGTGAGACTTTATATTTGATGTGATTTCAGTTTGATATGGTTTATGGTTAATGAAACATTGGAAGTGAGGGTCTAGTTTTTTATAGTAGTTATGCATATAATTATGAGATGCATAGTGATATGGATGATTGTGTAAAGGATGGTACTGAGACTGAGTGAATAAGTTGAATCTTGTATGGAATATTATTTTTGTAACGCCCCAAGGTTTTGAAAATAAATATAGAATTCAATTTTATAATCTAACCATTAAACACAAATTTGCCTCTTCTATGTTTTAAATTTCGAAAAATAGTCATCTAGAGTTGTGATCAGTAAGTCATTTAGAGTCTGATAGAACAAACATGATTTTTTGTGAATAGTAACATATCCTTATGAATAGTAATATGAATAGTAATATGATTAGTAATATTCCCCTTGAGTAGTAAATAATAATATTATTTTATTTTCTTAAGGCAATATGATAATGGGATCTTAATTAATTTTTCAATGTCACATGAAACTAATTGCACTTCAAGATTGTTATTTTTCAAATTAACTATGACCTTATTTAAAAATTAAATTAATAATATATAGAATATAATTTTTTAAAAATTTATTTCACTTTTGAATTCTACACGTTGATAAATGGTAGGGGTGAATTTTTGAGATTTTTCTAAAATACATGAATGTTTCACGAATAGTAAAAACACAGTTTTGAGTTTTCGGTAGTTTAATGACATCATAATGATGTAATAATTAAATATAAAAGTATGGTAGGCTTTTGTATTGTATCTTATGACATGAGGTGTTCCATGTGGCTTAAACCATGGTTAAATACCATGGGCAAGCCCATGGTTTTGCAAAAACCACTAATGAGGTGTCCCTTTGAAATTATTAAAAAATTACCTCTCTTATTCTATAAATACCCACTCATCCATTCGTTTTCTTTCATTATAAATCCCTCATCTTAGAATATATGGTGGTTTTACCTCTCTATGAGTCCTCTCAAGGTGTCCTTAATCCCCCAAGGTTCCAACCTTCCAGATTTAGGAGTTATTCTACAAGGTAAGGGAATCCTTCATTCTCTTCTTTAAGTCGACACTTCTTTCATGTTATCTATTTGAAATTCCATTCTCATATGTTGAAGTTTGATTTTATTCATTATCATTACTGTCCTTTTTATTTAAATATGATTACGTACACTTTTGTTCTAATCATTTGATTTTATGAAATTTTAAGTGATGTTGTTAGGGTGCCGAATTTTCATAAGGGATCTATTAACTTTTCTTTTATTTTCAAGTTCATCTCTTTTATTTTTCTATCCTCACCTCCTCTATCCAAATGATCATGATAACTCCAGTAACATATTTCTAATAGAATTATGTCATGTGAATGTACGACCCGTCATAAATATTCTTACTCCCTCCCTATTTCGTTTTATAAACAAAATCAACGTCCATGAGGTTCCAATTTATATCCTTCGTAGACGACGAAGTTTCTTTCTTCAATTCCTTCTTCATTACTGGTCATGATACCATATTTATGATTGAAACAGACTATAATATATTTATTATAACATAATTAACATTCAGGAACCAGGATATGTACATATAATTAAGTTACATGACAAAACTAGTTCATAATAATCCAAATACCACCAAATAATGGAAGTGGTTCTCATCTAATGATTAATCATCATTCCATATATCCAAATTATATAAATGGCCATTACAAATTATTTATGTTCATAAATAATATATAATTCCAAATCCTAGAGATTTATAACCATTCCACATGAACTCCATTACATAAAAACAAGTGAACTGATTATGAAAATAAAGAAAATTAACACCCTGGAACAACGAAATTCAATATAAAAAAATAGAAATAATGGTACAAATGAACTAAACAGAATTATGATAAACTAAATACATGAATTATAGGTTTATAAATAAGTTATTAATAAGTATAATTTCATATTCCAGGAGCTTATGTTCGAGATAAGAACACGTTTGGAGTTAAGGTAAGGGTTTTCCACCCGAACATCCATTTTCATTAGGGTTACTTTTATTGTCTAAATTCCTCAATGAAATTATGATGTATTATTATGTACTCCTCATAAATTATGTGTGAGTATTATATATATGTAAACCAACCATAATCCTTCCTTATTATATGGATATATACACATTTTAAAAGTATCTATCTAAATTCTTTCCAAAATAGATGCCCAATTCAAGAGAATTTCTCCACTTCATATCTATTTACAGGGGCAATCTATAATCTGTTTTTGGAAACCATTATATTTCCAAAAATATACATTTTATTATGAAAATACATTGTTACTTCAGTTCTGGTTTTATACAATGATTTTCTAAAAGAACTCTTCTTTTCAATATAAATGGGTATTTATATCAAAATTGCTTAATGATTTTATAAGAGTATTTTCGTTCAGTACATTTGTTAATTACACTGTATTATTGGGTTTAATCATTTATGAAGTCATATAACGTATTTTATTTAATGGTAAATGACTAAATTTATTGTGGATGATCTATCCTAAAACCATTAATCATATTATTCCGAATGGTTAGTGTTTATGTTCAATAATTGGTGAAAGATAGTTACATTTCATATGATAGTTTCAATATGAATGTATATGTTTTTTATGTTGATCCCAACTCATATGAGGAATGAATTGGACATATTATGTGATGGGTGGGGCCTGTTATATCCCCTCGATGCATCGGTAGGTCTCATGAGACAAACTATTGTCTTGGCACGAGGCCTTGACAAAATGATTATTTTATGGTCCTTACACGATGCTTGGATGGTATGGTTATGATTTTCGGCATATGAACTTCCCTCATTATGAAGATAGTAATTGAAAGTTCATGTGGTTATTCGACTATAGAATACCCAGGATGATGTTTTATTATTGTATTATTTACTCAGCTCATATTCCTTCCATAATGTGTTTCAAGTTTATTATTAAAGGCATTTGTTTTCAATTATTCACCATGTCTAATGTTTATATTATCTTCCATTGTATTGATTACTCTTACTGAGTGTTTGAGATCACCCATTTCTTATGTTTTATTTTCTCAGGACATGAAGAAGTAATTTATGAATGAAATGCAACCATAATCTAGGAGACGTGATGTTTCTAGTGTAATAATTATTGTTCTTCTTCCTTTCCATATGTGAAGTTGAACTTATGTATGTATCTTGTTTCCAATAATACTAAACTACTTGATCCTTTGGGATTAGTATTCCTTGTACGTATACCAACGTAATCAAATGAGGCACCAACTCTGGGCAACTGGGGTTGGGTCCTTTCAGTTGGTATCAGAGGATGTTTAGTAGAATACTTGAAAACTAGATTTAGAAAACGTAGAATTAGAGAAGAGTCCCTAAGTTAGTCTTTGAAGAAATACATACAATAACTTCCTGGTATTGCGGTAAGGAATAGATTATGTGGTTTTTTAAAGAAATATATCCCTGTCTAGATACGATCAGGTAGAGAAATCTCTGGTACAAATGTATCTAGGGGTAAAACCCAAAAACACCACTTTGAGCTAGACTCGAACGGGAACTGGTGCACGAAAACGGGCCTTGCTGCGCTATTGGTTACGACACTCTCGGGGGATATTCTTAGGATAATTCACATTTTCTTTACAAGACATTATGAAGGATTTAAATGTAAAATATTCCTCAAATAAACCATATCTGTGAATATTGGATTAGCCATTCGTAGGATCTCAAATTTTTTCTAAGTATTTTTTTAAGTTAAGATTATATATTATGATTCATAACCTAATATAGTGTATTCCATTATCTAGAGATGGCGCCAAGTGGACGGAATGGAAATCGCATGAATGTAAGTGTCCCATGTAGGGATTTTCCTCTGATGCAAGACAATGATGTTGGATCTGGTGCTGTGATTGGTGCTGAGAAACTCATAACTATACTGGGACAACATAATCAGGTTATGAATAATAACCTTACTTGTATAGAGCATCCAGATCCACCACGTGGAGGAGCCATGCTTGATTTCTTTATGTGACAACAACCTCCATCATTCAACGGGACTACAAACCCATTGGTAGAAGAGTAGTGGATATGTTCCCCTGAGAAGATATTTCTTGCTTTGGGATGTAATGAAAGAGAGAAGGTTGTCATATAAGTATATCATCTATCAGAAGATGCAGATTAGTGGTGGTATTTAATCCAAAACACAAAGGAGGAGGAAGAGATAGAAGAGTTTGAATAGACGAATTTTAAGTAAATATTCTTAGAAAAATTTTTCCCTCATGAGAAGCGAGTAGATATGGAGAGAAAATTCTTGAATCTCAGGCAGAAGGAAGATGAGAATGTTACAAGGTACGAAGATAACTTCACAATATTGGCAAGACATGCTATAGACTACATATGAAATCCAAGGAGAAAAATTGACCGATTCTTTGATGGCCTAAAGCCATTCCTCTGATGGGCACTAGTCCCCCAACATTTTTCCTCATATGAGGATATAGTTTCAAGTTCCATCAAGACAGACAAAGAGTTCTCTAAGACTTATGACATTAAAGGAAAGCAAGAAAAGAATAGGGTTACTAAAAACCCCGTGATATGAAATAAGGAAACAGGGAAGAAGGGAAGAGTTGAATATCCACCATGTGACAATTGTAGAAAGAAGCACCATGGTGTATGGTTAAAAGGAAATTGTGTATGCTACAAATGTTGTCAAAAAGGCCATATAGCTGGTGATTTCAAAGGGAAGAAGGAAGCCAATGATGTTCAATGCTATAGTTTTCAGGATATGGGACACTATGCTAATGATTTTCCAAAACTGCAAGGAAATATGCAACAGAGAAGGCCAGGGGATCAGGGACAAGATTATGCAATCACAACTGCAGAGGTTGAAGTTCCTAATGACATAGTGGAAGGTACTTTAATTGTTTCCTCAAGTTTAGCCAATGATTTGTTTGATTCTGGATCATCTCATTGTTTCATATCTTCCCAGTTTGCGAAGAAAATTAGATATTTTCTAATTTGATTTAACAAGGGAGTTGTTAGTCAAAACTCTTTAGGGAAGTATCATTGCTACAAAGTTCTATGAATCAGTTTTCATTAGGGAATATAAATGTTTTTTATCTACTGATCTCATCGTCATACCCATTATTGAATTTGATATAATCCTTGGTATGGATTGGATTTCGGACAATGATGCAAAAATTTATTGTAAGAAGAAGGAGGTTATGATTTTTTATGATGATGATAAAGAACACCTTATCTTTAGAGCAAAATCACCATCACCAGATTCTTGTCTAGATCCACCCCCAGTAGCTCAACTAAATTCAATTATTGAAGAGGAAGAGAATGAAATAACTGTGGGAGAGGAATGTAATGTTAAAATAGAGTTTGTACCTATTGTGAGAGAATATGTTGATGTGTTTCTATAAGATTTACCTGGACATCCTCAAGAACGAGAAATTGAGTTTTCCATTGATTTAATTCCTGGTTCAAGGCCCATATCGAAGACCCATTATAGAATGGCCACTATGGAATTAGTGGAACTAAAGAAAAAACTAGAGTAATTGAGTAATAAGGGATTTATTCTCCCTAGTGTTTCTCCATGGGGAGCCTCTATCCTTTTTCTTAAGAAGAAAGATAGATCAATGAGGTTATGTATCGACTACAGGGAGATCAATGCTATAACAATAAAGAACAAGTATCTCCTACCTCACATTGATGATTTATTTGACCAACTACATGGATCCAAATACTTTTCAAAGATTGAACTTTGATATGGATATCATCAGTTGAGTGTGAAGAAGGAATACATTCTCTAAACAGTGATTCAAACCAGGTACATGCATTACAAGATTATAATAATGCCTTTTGGATTGACTAATGCACCCTCTATCTTCATGGATCTAATGAACATAGTTTTCAAGGAATATCTCGATGAATTTATAGTGGTATTTATTGATGATATCTCGGTATACTCCAATAGCTACGAAGATCATGAAAATCACTTGCGCATTATCCTGAAGAATCTTAGAAGACACGAATTATATGGGAAGTTTAGAAAGTGTGAATTTTGGCTTAAGGAGATTTCTTTTCTTGGACATATTGTCTCTAAGGATAGAATCCTAGTTGATCCTTCAAAGACAAAGGCAATCCAAGATTGGCCCATGCCAACAAACATAATTGAGGTACGCAATTTTATTGGATTTGCAGGTTATTATCGGCATTTTGTGCCGAATTTTACCCGACTGGATAACCCACTAACAAAGCTCACATGTAAAGGGGTTAAATTTTTTTCGAAAAAAGATTGTGAAGAATGTTTCAATGAACTGAAGAGAATATTAGTCAACTCTCATATACTGACTCTACCATCAGCGAATGACGGGTTTTTTATTTATAGTGATGCTTCAAAGAAGTGACTTGGTTGTTTCCTTATTAAAAATGCTAAGGTTATTGATTATGCATCACAAAAGCTAAAAATTCAGGAGAAAAACTATCATACTCATGATCTTGAGTTAGTTGCAGTAATATTTTATTTGAATATATGGATACCTTATCTCTTTGGAAAAAATGTGATATTTATACTGATCAAAAGAGTTCGGAGTATATTTTCTAACAGAAAGAACTCAACATGAGGCAAAGGAGATGGCTTGAACTACTCAAGGATTATTATTTCATGATACACCACCACCCGGGGAAGGTAAATAAGGTGGATGATACATTGAGTATAAAGGATCATGAAGTTTAGAACAAGATGAGAGTTGAATGGGATCCTATTTTCATGGATCTTGTAAAGATGGATATGGGAAAAACCATGGAAGGTGAAACATCCATGATTTTTGAAATCGTTTCCAAACAATATTTACTAGAAAGGATAAAAAGTTATCAGGCTGATAATGAGGAGTTTCAAAACAAGATCAAAGTTGTGAATGATGGGAGATTGAGTGACTTTGTATATGAAGATGGAATTTTGAAATTTGGGAGGAGACATTGTATTCCTGATATACCTGATCTAAAAAGGGAGTTGTTGGATGATGCTCATAGTTCCAATTTCTCTATACACCCTGGTAGCACTATGATGTATAGAGATTTGAAGGAACATTTTTGGTGGAAAAAAATGAAGAGGTAGATTGCTGATTTTTTGTCCAGGTGTATGGTTCGTCAACAAGTGAAAGCTGGAAGGAAACAACCTGGAAGAGTATTGTAACCTCTTCCCATACCTGAGTAGAAATGGGTAAATATCACGATGCACTTTGTCATGTGACTACCAAAGACTCCAAGAAGGAATGATGCAATATGAGTCATTATTGATCATCTTACCAAGTTAGCACATTTTCTTTCTATAAGATAAGATCTACCACTTGATCGTCTTGCAAGACTATATATTAATGAAGTTGTGAGACTTCATGGAGTACCCCTATCGATTTTTTCTGGTCGTGATCCATGTTTTACATCAAGAATATGGAAAAGTCTTTAGAAGGCCCTAGATACTGATCTTTGTTTGAGCACTGGCTACCACCCACAAACTGAGGGACAATCAGAATAGACTATTCAAACATTGGAAGACATGTTGAGGTCTTGTTCACTTGATTTTCAAGGCATTTGGGATCATTATTTACCTCTCGTAGAATTTTCCTACAACAATAACTTCTATTCAAGTATTCAGATGGCACCCTATGAAGCATTATATGGGAGGAGATGTCGTACACCAACTTGCTAGGATGATATTATTGAAAGAAACCTCATGGGCCCATAACGTGATGAAGAAAAAATGGAGAAGGTAAAGATTATCCAGAACCATTTCAAAATATCTCAAAGTAGGCATAAGAGCTATGTTGACAACCGAAGGAAGGTTTTGTAATTTCAAGTAGGAGATCATGTTTTCATGAAGGTATCTCAATAGAAGGGAGTAATACGTTTCAGTAAAAAAGGTAAATTGAGTCCCATGTACATATGAACTTTTGAAATTCTGGACCGAATTGGAGCCATAGCTTACTGTTTGGCAATGCCGCTAATTCTCTCCAAGGTTCACAATGTGTTCCACGTGTCAATGTTAAGAAATTACATGCCAGACCCAACACATGTACTCACTTATGAAGAAGTGGAACTTGAGCCTGATTTATCTTAATGTGAAGAGCCTATCAAGATTCTTGATACCAGAGAACAAGTATTGAGAAATCGGACGACTCATCTGGTGAAGGTACTATAGAGGAACCATAAGATGGAGGAAGCAACATAGGATCCTGAGGAGCTTATGTTAAAGACATAACCAAATCTTCATAGGTAATATTTTGTGAATTTTAAGGAAGAAATTTTTGTAAGGAGGGGAGATGGTAACACCCCAAGGTTTTGAAAATAAATATAGAATGAAATTTTTGGATCTAACCATTAAACACAAATTTTCCTCTTTATGTATTGAATTTCGAAAATGGGCATCTAGAGTTGTGTTCAGTAAGTCATTTGGAGTCAGATAGAACAAACTTGATTTGTGGTGAATAGTAACATACCCTTATGAATAGTAATATGAATAGTAATATGAATAGTAAAATGCCCCTTGAATATTAAATAATAATATTATTTTATTTTCTTAAGGCAATATGATAATGGGATCTTAATTAATTTTTTAATGTCACATAAATCTAATTGCACTTCAAGATTGTTATTTTTCGAATTAAATATGAACTTATTTGAAAATTAAATTAATAATAATTAGATTTTTTTTTGAAAAATGGATTTCACTTTTGAATTATTCATTTCAAAAAAATTGTAGGGGTGAATTTTTGGGATTTTTAAAAAATAGATGAATTTTTCATGAATAGTGAAAATATAGTTTTGAGTTTTCGGTAGTTTAATGACATCATAATGATGTAATAATTAAATATAAAAGTATGGTCGACTTTTTTATAGTAACTTATGACATGAGGTGTCCCAATTGGCATAAACCATGGGCAAATACCATGGTCAAACCCATGGTTTGGCAAAAACCTTTAATGAGGTGTCCCTTTGAAATTATTTAAAAATTACCACTCTTTTTCTATAAATAGCCACTCATTCATTCGTTTTATTTCTTTTCAAATCCCTAATACTTGAAGCTCTGGTGTTTTTACCTCTTTAATAGTCCTCCCATGGTGTCCGTAATCCCCCAAGGTTCCAACCATCAAGATCTAAGAGTTATTCTACAAGGTACTGGAATCCTTCATTCTCTTCTTTAAGTCGACCCTTCTTTTATGTTATCTATTTGAAATTTCATTCTCATATGACGAGGTTTGATTTTATTCATTCATCTTACTTTCCTATTGATTTAAATATGATGAGGCACCCTTTTGTTCTCATCATTTGATTTTATGGAATTTTAAGTGGCGTCGTTAGGCTGCCGAATTTTCATAAGGGATCTCTTAACTTTCCATTTATTTTCATGTTCATCTCTTTTATTTTTATATCCTAACCTACTCTGTCCAATTGATCATGATAACTCTAGTAACATATATATACTGGATTTATGTCATGTAAATGGAAGAACCATCATAAATATTTTTACTCCCTCCCTTTTATTTTTATAAACTAAATCAACATCCATGAGGTTCCAATCTATAGCCTTCATGGACGACGATGTTTCATTCTTCAATTAATTATTCATTACTGGTAATGAAACCATATTTATGGTTTAACTAGAATATAATATATATATTATAACATAATTAATATTCATAAACCAGGATATGTACATATAATTAAGTTATATGACAAAACTAGTTCATAATAATCCAAATACCGCCAAATAATCGTTGTGGTTCTCATCTAATGATTCATCCTCATTCAATATAAACAAATGATAGAAATGACCATTACCAATTTTTTATGTTCATAAATAATATATAATTCCAAATCCTGGATATTTATAACCATTCCACATGAACTCCATTACTTTAAAACAAGTGAACCGGTTATGAAAATAAAGAAAATGCACACCCCAGAAAAATGAAATTCAATATAAAAACATAGCAATAAGGGTATAAATGAACTAAACATAATTATGATAAACTAAATACATGTCTAATAGGTTTTTAAATAATTTATTAATAAGTATAATTTAATATTCCAGGAGCTTAAGTTCGAGAGAAGAACACATGTGGAGTTAAGGTAAGGGCTTACCACCCGAACTTCAATTTTCATTTGGGTTACTTTTATTTTCTAAATTCCTCAATGAAATTATTATGTATTGTTATGTAATCCTCATAAATTATGTGTGAGTATTATATAAATGTAAACCAACTGTAATCCTTCCTTATTCTATGGATTATTACACGTTTTAAACGGAACTTTCTAAATTGTTTCCAAAATAGAAGCCTGATTCAATGGAATTTGTCCAATTCATATATATTTACCAGGGCACTCTATAATATGCTTTTGGAAACCATTATCTTTCTAGAAATACACATTTTATTATGAAAATTATATCTTACTTCACTTCTGGTTTTATACAAATATTTTCCAAAAGAACTCTTCGTTTCAAAATAAAAGAGTATTTATCTCAAAAGTGCTTAATGATTTTATAAGAGTATTTTCGTTCAATAATCTTGTTGATTGCAGGGTATTATTGGGTTTAATCAATTTATTAAGTCATATACCATATTTTATTTAATGGTTTGTGAATAAATTTATTGTGGATGATCTATCCTAAAACCATTCATCATATTATTCCGAATGGTTAGTGTTTATGTTCAATAATTTGTGAAAGTTAATTACATTTCCTATGATAGTTTCAATATTAATGTATATGTTATTTATGTTGATCCCTGCTCATATGAGGAATGAATTGGACTTATTATGTGATGTTTGGGACCCGCAATAGCCCCTTGATGCATCGGTAGGTCTCATGAGAAAAACTATGGTCTTGGCATGAGGCCTTGACAAAATGATTACTTTATGGTCCTAGCACGAGGCTTAGACGGTATGGTTATGATTTTAGGAATATTCACTTCCCTCATTATGAAGCTTATAATTGAAAATTCATTTGGTTATTCGAATATAGAATACCTATGATTATGTTTTATTATGGCATTATTTACTCAACTCATATTCCTGCCATAATGTGTTTCGAGTTTATTATTAAAGCCATGTGTTTTCAATTATTCACCGTGTATAATGTTTATATTATCTTTCGCCGTATTCCTTACTCTTGCTGAGCTTTTGAGCTCACCCCTTTATTAAGTTTCATTTTCTCAGGACATGAAGAAGTAATTTATGAATGACGTGCAAGTACAATCTAGGAGAAGTGATGTTTCTAGTGTAATAATTAGAATTGTTCTTCCTTTCCATATGTAAAGTTGAACTTATGTATGTATCTTGTTTCTAGTAATACTAAACTTCTTGGTCCTTCGGGATTTGTATTCCTTCTACGTATGCCATCGTAATCAAATAAGGAATCGACTACAGGCAACTGGGGTCAGGTTCTAACAATTTTGATGAATTTTGGGATTCTTTCTTATCAATATGTTTTATTAAATTTTAGATGGACAGTTGGGTTATTTTGTCATTTCATTCCCTACTCTTTGGGGAAACTAATTCAATCTAGTTATGCATATATTTTATAGTATAATATAATATTTTCTAGAGTAACATGATATATTAATTGTTAATGAATAATATTTTTTAAACCCTTTGGTTGATGGATTGTTGGAATACAATAAAATATAATAACCATTAGAAACCATGGAATCAGTTTGTTTATACCTAGGGGATAAGGTAATTAATCAGTGATCTTATTAATAAAATGTTAAAGAAAATTTTAATAGTTAATTTAATGAAATAAAAAAAATGAAAAATGTTTAATGGTAAAAATCTAATAAATGATTTCTTCCTGAATTCGTATATTCATATAGGATAATTATTCCTTAGTAGCGGCGGTAATATGTCTAAGTGTAATATATACAATTGAGCCTAAGACAAGGTTAATTTCCATATTGTGAATGTATGTTATATTATAATATATATATTATTTGATTTAAAATTATACCACACCCATATCAATAGGGTGAGTTACACCCAGTGAACTATGGGTGGGTATTCCCAAAATTTAGGTTGGAAAGGAATGGGTGGTTGACTACCCCTATTGGCACTCCTCTCTTCTCCTGGTAGAATATTGTGTTGAATGTAAAGTGGTTAAAATTTTTATGTACGTGTATAGGTTGATATAATAACTTATTTTCATTTAAAAAAATTGTCTCTAGATATTGTACCCTAATAATTTTTATAGATTTTTGGGAAATGGTATGCAATGTATTGTGGTATAATACATGACTATTGGGTTGTAGTGGATCTTAGAATCTACTTGATTTCTATCTAGATAAGTGGAATATGATGATGAGATTTTGTGATGAAAATGGTGCATGGTATATTATGAGGTTATATTATGAAATTTTTTAATTTATTATAATTATAATAGGAGTATTTTTGGTGACTTATCATTGGAGAAAAATGGAACATGATGTAAGGAATTGGGGAAGTGCATAAAACCTGTGGGGATGTTAAAGAAGGGTACCATCTTTTTATATTATATTATAAAAATATACTATATGTGGTTAATTATGAGATATATCCATGATGAGGTTGGGATTATAAAATACCTTTTTAGGTGATGATTTTTCATCACTTGTTTTTAATAGACTTTTGTATGATATATTTATCTTCTATACGAGAGGCTTTAAATAGGATCCTACTCAGTAGACTTGTAATTCTCCTCCTAAATATATATAACTTTATTTTTAGTTCTATAGGTGTTTTTTAGTGATCATTATGTTTTATATAAGATAGTAGAGGATTTTTAGAAGGTATTAGGGATTCACGATCGTAGCCAAATGTATATTTTGATACAAAGGGTTTCTTACAGTTGATCATCTATATTAAATTACATGAAAATTTTTAGAATCTTTTACTTTTATCTTGATCGTGACTTTTTGTGTGCCTCTCTCTAATAATTTTTTTATTATATCATATAGGATAATTCCTCCCATCTATATGAATGATATACCCTCATCGCATTTCACCAACCTGTGCCTCATTAGAGGTGGTCTTCAATGTAAATATCCCACTTCACTCATTATCAACACAAGATGGGTGCCATTTTGGGGATATGGAGTGATTGAGTGGTATCAAAGGGTCTAGTAAAAATATATGAATGTTTTTAGAGGTATAAATAGGGGAGTAATACAATGTTCATTAGGTAAAATGTTTTATCTATGTTTAGTATGAAATGTAATCAAGGGTGATCGATTGAGACATGGGTAATTATAGGTCTCAATGAATTGATTCATAGACCGTTATGTTAAATAATAATGTTAAAAAATATGATACTTTTTGTAGGGTATAGACATGGGAAATGATCAGGAATCATTCTTCTTTGTTCTTGTGTTTCAAATCGGTAGATTGTGGGATTAATATGATCCAAAAATAATTAAATAAATATTAAATTATCCATAATATTGGTTTTATTCAATAAATGTTTTTCCTTTGTTTAAATGGCACTAGTTTAATGACCTCTTCCAGTCCCACCAGTGATATTTATTTTTATATTCTGGAACATCCTTGTAGAGTGGAGGTTGATGAGGAAGACTCATGCAAATCCATACTCTAAGAGTTTTAGTGCTAGAGTCATCAAAAATATAAGGTAACTATTTCAATCTCAATAAAATGGTCCAGTTAGAGTAGGTAGAGATAAATTTCAGTTCAATCCTTGATCATAAGGACAATAAAGTTTCATTGAAGATGATGATGCTACGTGGACCAAGCTGCTAGTGGTGGTTATTTTATGTTAGTGATTGAAAGGATTAAAAAATATTTTTGGAGATTTTTTAGGACTCAATTTGAGAAGTATTTATTTCTTTGATAGTAAATGTGGCAATTCAGTATGAATTTATTTCCATTGAAAATGATATTTTTATCATGTGGGAGTTTATCTTTAATTTTGAAGTCATTCTACGATAGGCCTCAAACAAAATAATAAAAGGGAATAATAGGGTGAGGTATGTTTAGGATTATTTGTGTCTTAATATCCAATATCATTCCACCAATTTTATTCTACCCAAATATCTCAAGGTGTGGGAGAGAGTACAGCTTGGAAGAAGAATTTGTCTTGGAAATAATCTTTATTAGAAGAGATTCATCGTTATTCCTCAAGTGTAATATATCGGGTTTGAGATTCCTAGATTCCTAGATTAAATAACCATTAGACAACCACATGTAGGTCCCACCTCTCATCATCTTTTTTCAACTTATTTGGTGGATCCTAAGACGCTACCATGGGATTAAATGATTTTTTTCTGGTGGAGGATGATGTTATCAACTGTAGGGGTGTCCAACCATTTTGAGTGGGCTACATGGACTGTTAATTACACTCTTGGTTACTCATATGATGTAGTTTAATGTGAGGTAAATTCAGTATTGTTATATTAAATTAGACCAGTATAGGGGTGTCGGGGTATTTAGAGGATAAACCTAAGAAGATCCATATCATTAGAGATTAGAGTGTGTTCATGGTGGTGGTTTCCATCAGAGTCAAAGATAATGTGGATAGGGTATTGGTCAAATTTTTACTACAGAGACACTAGTTCTTGGGGATCCTGACATTTTTCAAGGAACTCTTAACTTATTTTAAACATGGGGGTTTCATTTTTTCATAAAGGTGATATGAACCCCTTTAATTCAGCTGCCATAGACCATTCTTTTAGAATTTACGTGAAGATTCTTCCCATTTTCTTGGGGTTAAATATCATAGTTATAAAAAGATAATATATATGTGATGGATGTGTGTACAATGAGATAGTAATTGGGTATCAATTCTCTCGTGGAGACATCATATGTTTATAGATACAGTCATACAATGCAATAATTTTCATTGATTGGCCTTATTTTGTGTAGGATACTGTAGATTACATCTGGTGGAATATTGTATTCTATGATGTTGATGGAGATTATACTATTTTGTTGGTGAAAGGACCCTTATATTGGATTGAGGTATGTTCTTCCTTTTCTTATCTAATTCTCAAACTAATGATGAGTTCATCAAAGTTTTAGATGAGATGTTTTACAAGGGTTGTGGAAGAGTAAACAGATATATTTTCTAAGGAGGTGGTGGTGGTACCCACTCGACTAGAGATCAAGTTTTAGTTATTGTTTCACCTGACTTTCTTCAACCATGTTGTATATGTTTAGGATGGTTCCTTTTAAGTTTTGAGGGATGTGGGTAATGATTTATTATCATTTTCAATGAGGTCTTGTTAAACCATGAATGTTTCCTTGGGGTTCAACTACTCTCTCATTAAAAATGGATGATGATATTCCATATCTCTATGTTGATTATCCTCTCCTAAAAATTTTATTGTGAAAACCCATCATCCACATCCATAGATTGGTGATTTATTAAATAAGATTAACAGTGTTATTCTTCCTTGAAGGCCAGTATATAGTTGGGATATCATCAAATGTGGGTAAAATATGAGGATATTTCGAAGATGGATTTCTAATGATTTTATAGGAATTATGATTTTTTTACTCCATTCAATTTAATGAATGATCCATCCATGTTTATAGGTTTAATGAATAATTTATTCAATGGGTTATTGGATTGGAACATTGGGGTATACATAGATGACATATGTGTGTACTCTACAGCTAAAGAGAAACACACATAGCATCTATGTGCAATTTTTAAGGAATATGTTCACCCACAACACTCAAGGATGTGTTCACTGTGTAATTTATTCACTCATAGAGTATGTTTCATGGGCTATTTCATGTCCCACTGTAGTGTAGTTAATAATGTATGGTAGATTCTGGGTACTCGAAGGAGATGTTGGATAACACTTCACTTATTTAATTTCTATAAGTGGTATATTAGTTTAATTTTTTCTTTGGGAATTCATGTATTGGATTATGTTTTTTCTGATGAAGTCGGGAATTGTTTTTTTTTGGTCTTAGATGTTACATTATCCTAATCATAAATATATAAAAAATTATGATGAGTGAGTAGTTTTTTTATTTACAATATAGATTTTGATAAATTATCTCATCATTGAGAACTTTTTAATTTTTTATTTTACAGAATATTCTAGGTTATGGCTTATCCCAGAGTAACCATAACTCACGATAATGAATTTTGATGGAATTACTTCTAGATCTTGACTCTAATATTTCATATACATGGGGATGTTTAATTTTATAGATTATGTATCAAGAATTAAGTCACATATGATGTCATGAATGAATATGGATATTTTTATATAGTGATGGAATAGATATCTGCGATGCATCTTGATATGGGAGAAATTAGTGGTTGAGGTTTAACTATTGGGTTGACAGTGCAGTCTACATTGGTGTAGTTGGTAGAATATTCTTATTTAGGGGATTCTTAGGTGGATGTAATGGGGTAATGAGTTCTCCTTTGGGATTCCCTTAATGGTTGTTTTGGGGGAAAACAATATTAGGAGTTGTTCCAAGTGAGATTTATAATTTCTTTGATGATACAAGATACAGTTCTCCATGAGTTTTATAGCTCACTGTTAGTGGTACATTGTGGTCATAAAGATACATGTCAATATATTAGAGGTTAGTTTTGGTTCCCTAGTTTTAAGCATTCATTTTTAGTTTTTTATTTTCTAATGTTGGGTGTATTATAAGGTGATGGATGAAAACTGTATTCTCAATGGGTTTCTCCATCCATTTTATATTATTTAGTAGATGTGGGAGGACATAATAATAGACATAATTAGTGGTTTAACATGATATCAGAGAGTCATAGATTCTATATTGTTTAATGTAGACCATTTTACAAAATCAACCTACATATAGAGATCAAGGATTCATGCTCAGTGATCGTTTTGACGATATAGTACTTTAGGGATGTGGTGAAACATCGTAGAGTCATGGGTAAGGTCATCTTTGATCATGATCCTCATATTAACCGTAGTATGTAAATTTTTGTCCAATAGTTTTTCTGGAATCAGTTAAATTAGAACATTGATTTTCATTTGTAGATGATGGTTAGACAGAGCATAGTATCTGGGAAATTAAGGACAAGCAATGCACTTGTGTCTTAGTTTTATAGGTTTATGGACGATGAACTAATATTTTTTCAAGAATTAATAAAATAATAGACATTAATTTACCATTTTTATGACACCATTTAATTCATTTTACAACTATCCTTTTTATTAACCACTATAATGGACTAGGGTTGGGGAGTTTTAAAACTCATAGGCCACAAATAGTTCAGAGTATTACCAAGAAGGAATAGTGGATATGTGATATGATGTAGGTATCATAGTTTCATCGGAATATGTACTTAAATAATATTAGGAGAGCTATAGAGATTTATGATGCATATAATGTGTTCCTATGGTTGAATCCCCATCATTCACATATAAGGCTTGGATATAAGAGTAATCATTCTCTACAGTTTTTTACGACTTCCATGGTGTTAAATAAACATGGTGATGCTTAATACCAAGTAATACTTCCCCCATAAATTCTTATGTTCATGTTTCATAGTTTCAATTTTATGTATATTATGACTCTTTAATCATTAATATGTGTGATATGTATTTTAACATTGACATTACCTTACAGGAATGACCTTTCAAGACTCAGGACCAATGAGAGAATGTGTTTCATGGGAATTTTATTATTTAGGTTTATGTCTTTTTTTTTGGAATTTTGGAATTCAACATAGTAATTGGGAACATGAATCATAGATATTCACTTATTCTCTCATGTTATATAAATTTTATATATTCCTTAGTTTCGTTTTTTGGGGGATACAGAGAATTTCCTAGTTTGTTACATTTTTTTGTTCTAAGATTTCTTATTTATGTACATGTTCCCAGTTGAGAGGTATCTCCACTAAGATAGTGTTTGGGTTACAGTTTCAATTTTTTACAGTTTTTTATTTATTCCTTTATGTGAGGTGTTTTAGATCCTATAATGGAAATATTCTTGAGAGGTTTCTAATTGGTTGGTATTTTGGATGACCCTTGATTTATTTTAAATTTCTGTGGTTTTAGTTTTAAATATGCACAATTTATAATTATATTGGAGTTATCTGATGTAAGGGATCAAATCATTCAGTCCCATTTCAAAGTTTTTTAGTTATTAATTTCTTATGAAATTATTGGAGTAGGTTTGTTAGATTTTTGTAGTTAAAATCTATTTAGGATAAGTTGAATTTGTGAATTGTAGTTCAAGACCTGAGTGAGTAGTTCATGGACTGAATATGATTTTTCACCTTTAGATGTCTATTTCATGGGATATGATCCCAGATATATAATGAGGGTTAGTTATGTGAAATATTGGAGGAATAAATTTGATAATGATATCTCCAAATACTCACAAAATTGATATAATATTTATGATTTGAAATGATCCGGTTTTATTGGATCTAGTCAATATATTGTTTTGTGAGTCATAAAAATATTTCTAATCATGGCATGAATGAATAATTTCCACTATGAATATGAATTTTGAAATGTCACTATTAATCTAATCGCATTTCCATGTTTTATAAAATACAACCAACTTCTCGCAAACCCTTAGTGACTAAAGGATCTCTCTAATGTGGTTTTGAATTACTTTTTACATAAATTGATACTTACCTTCCTGTGTTCTATATTTGGTGATCCAAAGTGATATTTCCCAAAATATATTGTGGTTTGTTCTCTAATATTTCATTTTTTTCTTATTGACCTATAATTCCATGTATATATTTTGATCTAATTCCTTCTCTTAGTGTTCTTTTATTTTTTATTAGTTTTGATACAACCTAGTGTCCTTGGAGGGTAATAGATTCCTTATGAGAGATGGGATCAAAGATCTGCCTTATTTTTCTATTCTTATTTTACAAATTATGAAATCCTTAAGTTATTGGATTCATTTATTCCCTTTGTTTTTAAGTGGAATAATAATCTTGATCATGATTTACCAAATTCCATGATGGTGGAATTAACCATAATAAATATTAAATTATAAAATTAGAATTAATATTTTAATGTTTCAAGTGATGCGTAATTTTTTCCACCTTGATAATAATTTTCCCCATGTTTTGTTAGATAGTAATCGATATAGGTTTTTTGTTTTTTTAACATGATTTTTTGCATGGGTTAGTGTTATTCATTGATGAAAATTATTAATAAATGTAATGTTTTTAATCATATTGGAAAAATAATTAATGAGGCAGATTTAAATAAATATTTATTCTTAGGTTTTGGTGGAAATCAATTTGATTCTTAATACAATATTAATTTAGTTTTTTCATCCATATGATAATGGAATTTTCTATTGAACATGTTTTCCAAAAATCCATATGATAGAGTAATTAAAAATACATGTTTAATTTAAATTTTTTTCCTTAGTTTCCTAAAATCAAAAGATATTCTTAAAAGTATGATTAAATTTTTAAACAATTATCACAACTAATTCCTTTGGTTTTCCATAGTAATAGCATTTAATAAATTAATAATTTAATCCAATTAGGTAACAAAATAGGGTGTTTAACAAAATTAACTTTTTGGGGTTGAGAGAGTTTGTTTACATGTGATGGTTGGATTCCTTTTTTATATCCTAGATACCCCATTGACTCTTTTTTTGATTACATACTGTTGTGATCGATATGGATGTTGTCCTTGATATATGAAGTGACCTGATCCTAGAATTAATGATGGTTGATGGTATGTGTGAATTGATGCTTTATATTTTGTAAACAATAGTATCCTTTTATGGAAGGCTTCATAGAGATATGAATTATGCTATTGGGGGTGGAATTGGGAATGATGGAATAGGTTGAATCTTTCCATTCCAATTTTTTACTGAATGTTGGGATGGTTTCTTTTTAATGAATCTTCATAATGTCAAGATGAAGAGTTACATTTTCCAATATTTTTTGCTTATTTCTTGAAGCTGTAGGATATTTTTTGTTATACATCACTTTTATGGTATATTGTGGTGATTCATAGAGTACCTATAATAATGTAATGATAATGAATAATAAATTCATTATCCCAATGGATTAATTTATTATTGGAATTCAATTAATAATGATTATCTTGAGAAACAATGAATATTGTTCTTTTATGCCAAGTGGGAATGTGAATTAGTTAGTGATATTAATAATGAAATGTTAAATATATCTTTTATGGTTAGATGATACAATTATCATAATGAGAAATGTTAAATCAGAAGAAAAAAATAAATTAATTCCTCTTGAATTATTGTATTCTTATAAGATATCTAGTCCTTAGTTGTGGAAGCAGGTTGTTTGAGAGACTATAGATACAGTTGATCCTTTGTCAATGTTAATTCCCAAAGTATGGTTATGAGCTATATTATATCATTTATGTTATTATATTTTGTTCAATACCCCACCTATGAAAACCCATATATTTTATATACATTATTTCATAACATGCTAAATAATGAAACACATAATACAACAAAAATTTTAATGATTTTCATTGTTTTTAGGTAATTAGTTACATATAATAATTACATGAAATAAGGATAAAAAAATATTATGAAAAATTATATAATATTACCTTAAATTACATTGATCTTTAAAATTTTCACGGGATATGTTGGGGACATATAAATGAAATGGATGATATTTAATTTTTAAAAATGTTGTAATCAATGAATAACATGATGAATGTTATAAATTTATGTCATGAGAGATATCTATATTACATAAAAGGGTTGTATTCACAAACATGAACATTGGATAATTATATAAGATAATAACATGAAGGAATCATAGTGATATGGAGAAATATGAAAATTAACATCGTGAACACAAGTAATGGTTGGGTGTTAAGACATCTTATAATAGTTTGATTAGGGTGACCACTAATGAAAAATTAATGGTATCTCGTGAGATAAAATCGTTATCCAATTCATTGGAGTGATGCTTAATTTTTGGATAACCCATGAGATTTATATCATTCACATGTGTTTGTGTGCAACATAGGTAATCCAATAGAAAAAATTCTTTCATCATTTTTAATCCAATGATGGTTGAGTGTGAGTTACACATATGTATTTCCCCAATAAGTAATTGATAATTATATCTAGATGAACAATTCAGTGTGAAAATGGGGATAGTATTTCCCTATAAAAACTAATTTCATTGAATGTCACTAGATAAATTCGTTAACATAATGGGTGTATATAATGATTCGTGGAATTGTTTAATGAGAATGTATGTTGGTCTTCCATTATATGGTAATTAAAAGGATAATAAAGGGATGTGTAAAAAAACAATAAACAATAGAAAATTTGGAATGAAATGTAAAAATATAAATAATTTCCTTTAATATAGTATAAGAGGAGAGAATCACTTATCTCATGTGGGTACTTTTCATAGATTGGGAAGAGCTTATTAAGAGTTTGAAAACTCCATGTGAGGGAATTAGAGATGTATATAGAGAGTGAATTCATGGTTAGTGGGATTTAAGGTAAGATTAATAGGAGGTGTGTCTAGTATTTAAATAATAAGAGTGGTGATTTATATTAGTACATATAAACATTGGATTTATAATTTTTGTAATACAATAATAATAAAAACTTTCCCATAGTTTTTCTCAATGTTTTTGAATGAGTATTGGTTTTTACTATTCTAGTAATCTACATCCCCGAATTCTAAAATGAATACCATTTATAAAGTGGATTTGATTCATGTTTATAACACCCCATGATCGTATAATATGTCTCTTTTAAATTTAACATCTTCGATAGCTTTTGTTGGATGCGACATAGAGTTGAAAACCACGATATACTATTTTAAATTTAACTATTATAACATAGTCATTAAATTTGTGTGGGTGAGTAGTATTAACCAAATTTTAAAATTCAGATTTTATATATTCAATAAAATATCTTTAAATTCATTCATTTTATTATTATTGTAATAAGATAAGAATATAGCCAATTTAAAGCATAAAAGGATATATTTTTCTAATGATAGTTTTAAAGCCTTGTAATGGCGTACCAGTTTTAAATATGAATTTTGAAAATATTGTAAATTATATTTTCCAAAATAAAAATAATTTTTTTAAATGGAATTTCAAACTTATACCAGGGTGAAGTTTTGGTGTTTTTTAAGAAATATTTATTTTCTAAAAAATAATAAAAAATACTAATTTTTATAAAATCATAAAATTCAAAATATTAAATGTATACTAATGAGTTTAATTTGATATCAATGTAACTTTAATAATATTTAGTTATATATTAAACAATTTATTTCATTTTATTCATCATTGTACCTTATTTTGGTATGTGTGCATTTTGGGCTTAAAATTAATTTTTAAGAAAAATGTATTTAGTTGCATTTCATCAGTTTAATTTTAAATTAAATTATGCCACTTCTATGTTTTGATTTTTTGAAAAATGGATTTCATATTTTTAATCCAAAATTCAAAATTTATTAAATAGGATAATTTTTTGTTCAATGTGAATAATTGTTTATTTAATTTTTATTATAATGGTTAAAGGGTCAATTTTTAAATTTATAGTAAAAATGATAAGGATTATAAATTAACTTTAAAACATTCCCTAATATTATTAGATTATTTATATTCTAACCATACACATAAGGTTATAAATTTTGGTTATTTAATGGATATTTTCCCTTGAGATTGACTTTTATGTTATTTAAATTAATGAAAATCACAAATGTCATTTTCTTTGTCTTACACATCTCTTATGTGTCCACATGGGTAGAAAGGTAGGCTGTGAAATAATTAAAGTTACCATTTTGGACTTAATAAATGAATTTTTATGATATAAATTTATAAATTATTTTTTGGAACAATTTGTATGAGGTTTTGATAATTTCAATATTTTATTTAATGAAAAGACAAATGTGGCACATTAATATTTTAGAAAATACATTATTTTTTCATATAGAGTTATTCAGAAGAAATATTCAACTATAGATTTTATATTTAAATCTAAAATATTTGTCTCCATCAAGGTATTTTATTTTAATTTTTAGTGAAGAAAAAATTTCCTAAAATAATTATACAATGATGATATAGAAAATATTTTATTAATCAAACTTTCAAATAAATGATAATAAAAATATCAAAATAAATATAATTTGAATAATTAAGGATATTTAATAATTTTATCGATGAATATGAAATATTAGGGGAGTATTAAATATTTTATTTTCCAATTTTATCTTTTCATTATTTCTTTCATAGAGGACAAGTTAATAAATTGTGTCAACATTAACACTAATGACATTTTATCAAAATAATATATTATTAAATTACATTAAAATCATTAAAAAATAATTACATATATAAAATATTTATTATTAGGTCTAAAATATCATTATTTATTCATTTATTGTCCAATTTACTTATAATATGTAAATATTTATGACATCTTAATTTTAAATAAACTTTTAGCAAAATTAAAATTAAATTATGTTAGTTAAAGTCAATCAAAATGATATGGTTTAAAGAAAACTGATAACTTGTTAAAATTATATTATATGATTATATTAATACTTAATATCGTATTATATTTTAATAAATTTCCATTTTTATTTATTTTGATAGAAAATTAAATTATTATAATTTAATATTTAGACGTTTGCGATGGGAACAACTCACCTCAATTATAAATGGGAACTATTTCCTTCATTTCATTTCACCACCCTGAACCATCTAGATCTACCAAACTCTCTGAATTAATACTAATAAAATACTTATTCAATATATTAAGTCACATTTACTCAAAAAATACCAACTCTAGATCCCTAGAGAATAGATATAATGGATGTCCTCTGAAAAATATGTGAATGTTTTTTCCAATTAATTCAAATTTATTTATTCATTTACATCCTATTGATGTGTAATTTAGTTCATTAAAAAATAAATCCAATATAATATATATAAATTGATTTTATTATGGTTATTTAATTACCATATTCCACTTTTTATCCTTCATAAGAAAGATAAAGTCCCCACACATGCATACATACTTCTTACCATCTCCACATAGTAGTGTAATTCAATTTATATGATCAAATTTAGAAAATGGTTTTAAAAATATATTTAACAAATAAATATGATATTTATGAATTTAATTTTATTCTAGAAATTTTCTATCTATACACTATTCAATAAAAACATGCCTTTTACAACAAAACATACATGACAAACAACACAATTAAAGCCAAAAATATTTAAATGAATAAATATTATCAATATATTAGTGGTAAAAAAATATAATGGGATAATATAAGATGGAATAATTATTAATATGATTCTATTATAACTTAATTGTATGCTTAAAAACAATATATATTAGGTTTAGACATGTTTAGTGGAAATTAGAACTAAGGTAAGGGTTTTTTACCTCGCTTTTACATCTATGAGATATATTCCTTATTCACAAATTATTTTCATTGTATTTTGTACATACACTGACCTTTGATATGAACCATCCTAAATATCATTATATTAATGGTATTAAATTTTTAATTGTATGGTCCATAATTTTATGGGGCATGTGGTTTGACTTTTTTTTAGTGGTTAGGGAATTCTTAAGAAAATTTCTATTCTTTGGGCTAAACATCTACTCCAATGATTATGTCATTCTATGATTATGTATAAAATAAATTTTGGTTAAATTAATTGGTACTTATGATTTTTTGTATTTAAATATAATAAAATTAATTGATTCATTGGTTTAATTCTCACACTTTATTTTAAAAATACTCTTTTAAAAGTTTCTTTTTTCAAAATTAAAATGTAATGTTTTTTTAAAACATTTGGGAATCTTCTTTTTCTACCATGATTTCGTAATATTTATAGTAATAATTTACCATCTTAAAAGGTTCTTTTCATTTGAAATTATTTCCTTTATAATTGGTCATCTTTAAAAAATTTCATTTATAGTAAAGGGGTATTTCTCTCAAGAATTTCTTAGTTATTTTATTAGAGTATTTTCATCTATATCAACACCCACTATTGAATCTATTACATAATTAAGGTTGATATCTTATGATACAATATAGAATATTTTATTGAATATTTTATGATAATTTTTACTTGGGATATACTATATTAATACCACTATCTATATTAATCTTAATAGTTTAAGATTATGTTTACTAATTGGGGTATTTCTTTACATTCCATATGCTAGTTACAATATGAATATATATGTCTATTATGTTTCAAGTATTTGATATAAGGGATGTGTTACACATAATATGTGTCATGTGGGGTCCACTGTAACCCCCTAATGCTTTGGGAGGTCTCGTGAGTCAAACTAAATTGAGTTTTAGCCAAAGGCTTACCAATTTATATAAAGTTATTGTAGAAGGCCATGATATATGTTTATGACGCCCTGTATCATGAATTCCCTCATTTTTAAGATTATTTATTGATAAACCATGTGATTATTTGAATATTATAATATCAATTATAATGTTTTCTGGATCATTTGAATTATTTATATAACATTATTTGATCATCTATTATTCTGGGAATATTATGCTCAAGATTATGATTTAATGGAATGTTTTTTGTTATTATTAGTGTCTTGTTGTTTTCATTTATATATGATAGCTCATGATGTATGATTACCCTTTCTGCGAATCTAATATATTCCATTCTTTATGTTTTAATTTTCCCCAAGATTGCAAAATGTATATCATGATTAACATACAAATTTATTCTAGGAGAATAATGGTTTTCTCAAAGGATTCACTATATTGTATTTAGTATTTTAAATCATAATTTATGATTCATGTATTTAATCAAGTGTAAAAAACTTCTAAACTAATCGGTGCTTTGGGAATCAAATCTTGTATCTATTCAAATTTAATAAAGGAGTCGAATCCCCGATACTGAGGTAGAGGTCTTTAAAGTGGATATTAGAGAAAGTGTAGTACAAAATATGGTAACCACATTTATAAAATAATATATTAGGTAATATCACCATATAATATATGTTAAGGATTACTGTACATTAACATTAAAACAAATCATGTTTTTGAGATTTCTTACACATAAAATTGTCAATTTATGTTATTTATTTTACTAGTTTTTAGTTCATAAATTTTGACATGATCTAATTTTTTGTATGTTGTAATTTATAAATGGTGAGAATCATAAGGAATGAGAACTAATTGATGAACAATACCCATAGAGTTAGAAGGATAATGTCTTTTAGGTTCTTATTCTTAAATCTTGAAGTGAACAAGTCTCCCAAACATTCTCATCATATGAGGACATAATATCATATTCTAGAGATACAAAGAAATAAATATCTATATATGATGGATTCTATATGATAAAAAAGAATATGAGTAATAATAAAAAATATATTTTTAATGGAATGAAGAGAAATATGTATATTACCATAGATTATAATTGTGAAAAGAAACAATTTGGAACCTTTAAAAGGAATGAGAATTTACTACAAGTGTTGAGATAAAGGCCACAGTTCCCATTATTTCAAGGGTATGAAATTTTTTTTAAATTTAAAATTCTTCAACTGCATTGATATGGGGTATAAAAAAATCAATGTCTAGATCATTAAAGAAAAATACCCCAAAAGGGACTAATGGATCATGGTAAAGCATATGAAACTATAACATATGAAGAGTAATAAATAAAATTTCAATGTTTGAATTCAAGAATTATGATATCTATGTATTATATAAATAACGATATGGTTATAATAATAATGATATATATCAGGACTCTACTTTAGTACTTATTATTAAATAAATTGGATGCATGTGATGAGTATCGCTAGTAATTAAGAGAAGTGATTCTATTTTATGATTCTATTTTAGAAGAAAACTTATTAAAAATGATAACCCTAAATATTTCCTTGATGTTGAAGTAATATGAAGTAGATTTTTGTGAGATAGTATTGGTTACCATGAATGGTTTTTTTGACTTGATGGTTTATGTTCTCTTTAATGGATTTACTACATGTTTGGATTTTTGGAATATTTTAAAAAAACATGAGATTTTATTTTTGGAAGGATACTTTTATTAATTAAAGATTAAGGGTGATAAAGGTTTTAATAATTTGTATGTGAAAACAAGAGAATCATTATTCTTGAAGAATATAATGTTAAGTTAATATTGGAAATTATGGGACCCTCCTTATAATTATTTTTTGTTGAATGTGGAAAGACATTTTTTGGATGAGTATTAAAACAAAATACTTATATAATATATTAAGTTAAAGTTTTTAAATCATTATTTGGTGATACCATGTGATAACATTTTTTGTTTCTATAAACATTAAATGTCCAAAGGAATGAAAAATGAACTAAATTATTTGTTAAAAGTGCTTTATGTTTGAAAAAATCATCTTTAGTATCCATTTATTGTGGTATGAAATGAAGTGTAAATAGTTACAAGCACAACCAAATGAAGATATTATGATTATAAAATGGGAATAAATAAAGTAATTTTATTTTATAAATTGATTATATAGATAGTAGAATAATAAACCAACACTATAGAAAGTATTTTGGAATAAAAATTTAATCCATTTACTTTCCATTTAAATAAATTAATGGTATTTTAATCCATCACAAATTTACAATCTGGTGATGGTTAAATTTTTAAAGACTGGGATTTATATCACTCTTCATAAGAACTTGATAGTTATATTTATATTGTGTGCCCATATATTCATAAAATTTCGCATATTTCAAGAATCCTTGTATTTTAGTGACCTTCTGACTTCTCTTTACATCATTTTAAGAGTATTTTTTAAACCCTTTTTAGGAGGTGGAATTTTCACAAAGGAATTTTCAAATATTACCCTTTAATTATTTATGTTAAATTTCAAATTTAGAGGATGAAATTTATTGAGGATTCGTATAATGTAACACCCTAATATATTATGGTATGTTTTTATAAAATTTAACATCTTCAACAGACTTGTCGCACACAAAACCACGTTTAAAACCATGATATACTATCTATAATATGACCCTCATAACCTTTCCATTAAATTGGATAGAAAGTATAGTATTATCCACATTATAAAATTAAAATAGTATATATTGAATAATTTAATTTTAAATTACTCTAAATTTATTTTATATAAATAAGATAAGATTAAACCCAATTTCATGCATAAAGGGTTATATTTTTTTAAAGGTTATTTTACCTCTTTTAATGGTAAACTTGTATTAAATATAAATATCAATACTATTATAATTTCTATGTGAAAAATTGAAATTAATTTTTATAAGATAAATATCAACATAATAAAAGTGTTAAATTTATTTATGTTTAAGAAAATATTTATTTTCTACTGAATAATAAAAACAACTTATTTTTATAATGTTTCAATTTTGTTTTATTAAAGTTATATCTGTCGTCTGAATTTGATCTCAATGTAACTTAATAATATTCATTTATAAATAATAAAATTTATTTCATTTTAATAATAATGTAATCTTATTTTTGTATAAATATATTTTGGGCTTAAAATTCATTTTAAAGAAAACTATTTTTATTTATGTTATATGAGTTTAATTTTAAATTAAATTCTTCCACTTTTATTTATTAAAATTTTAAAAATGGATTCCATATTTGGATTTATAAGGTAAAATTTTAATAAATAGTACCCATTATTTTTTTTCAATAAAAATAGTAACATTGGGGTTTTTTATAACCACATTAAAAGGGTAAATTTATAAATTAATAGTAAAAATAAAATGATAATAATTATCGAATTACCTTAAAACACTCGAAAATAATATTTTATGATTTATATTCAACTCCTGATCCAATTTTTATATTTGAGTAATTTAATGGAAACATTTCAATGATAATTTTCACACCCATAGACTTTACCCTATGTTCCTTTTAGGGAAAATTGAATACACAAAACACTAGATTTAAAAAAACAACACATAGCCACATTTATCATAGTCAATTAATTTATAAAACATTACGATATTTTATATAGAAACTTTTTATATTACATACCCAACCAAATATTTTTACACTCATCTAATATATTCTAGATAGGAATTAGATAAATAGAAACTAAATATTACACATAAAATACTATAATTTTATTAAAATTAGTTTTCCACCATTTGACAGTGAAACCATATTATATGAAAAACTTCACCATTTTATAATATTAATATTCCAAAATATACTTAACCAATGAAATTGAAACATAAAAATTACGTTTGGGTGAATTTTTTGTATTTTTCTATTATGTCTCATTTTTTAATGAGTAGTGAAAATAATGAATTTTAGTTTAAAATTTATTTTTCATATGATTAATATATAATGTTAAATAATTTTTTATATTGGGTTTAAATTTTAATTTGACAATATTTTTATTTATTAATCTAATTTTGGTTATTTTAATTAATTTCACATTGAAATTGTTTTTAAAAACATATCAATCTTTCATATGTTTTTACATTAAAAACATGCATTATTGTCATTCATGTGGGATAAAATTTTAATCATCCTTTTCAACTTCTTTGATTGGAATTTTGAAAAATGTATTATATATTTAGAATCAGCATAATTTATCATGTATAATAATACCAACAATATTTTTGAACAAAAACATTTGTTAATGTGATTAAAATTAATTAAAATTATTAAGGGAAAATTAATCTTAATAAGAGACTAAAACATTAACTAAGGAGACCAAATGAAAAATCCATGTGTCCAAAACCCATTGGATGGACATACATTGTAAAGACCCAGAAATTCATGATTTTTTTTTCATATTTTCATTGGATTTTTACAAGTCCGCAAAAATTTACGGTGCTTGATTCTGAGGCCCTGGTGTGCCCGAAATAAATTTCTGATGTTTTGTTCAGGTACGTTATTTAAACGCAATAGCGGGATGTTATAACCTTTGAACCAGTGCTCAGAATTGATATCTAAGGGTACCGTTGAACTCGCAGCATCACTGATTTCTTAGTGAGACCTTCACTGCAGTTTCATTCTAACGGGAATGGAAGTTAGATTTTGGGTTTTTAATAAAACTAAATAAAAATAATGTGATAACTTATTTTTATTTTGTGGTGGTTAAAACCATCAAGAGGAGGTTAGACATGGGGGCCACCACACCATAACCTCCCCGAAGAGGTTATGGTGGTGGGGCCCACCTACACATAACTTCCCTTGGGAGGATATACTTCGTGGGGCCTACATGGGCTTTAAACTCCCTTTAACCCCCCATTTATGTGGGAGAAAACTATCCTCCTTCCCCCATTAATTTAATGTGCCAAAACCTCACAATTAATTAATTTAACTCTTCCGTTTAATTAATTGGAACCTTTTGAATTCTTTTGAATTCATGCCAAAAATTAAATAATAGACAAATCTATTATTTTATTTTGGTTGGCGTCTATTAAATTGGTGGAGCTTTGAGGGAGAACTTGGAGAACCCTTGGAGAATTATCTCTCAATGAATAATGCCAAGAATGCCTCTTCATCGTCCACCGAAGAACGGCAAACACTTTCTTCATTCTTAAACCGAGCCAAAATAGGAGCTGGCCACGAATAACTCTAACGACTCTTCTTCCTCGGTCTCATCCCCAGATGCTTCCCTCCGTCAATGGAATGACTTCCACCTTTCCGCAACTTCGTTAACGATTATCATCATACGAGGTTGGGGGATTTGAGTTGATTTCGTACCCGTTCTACGTTGTTGAATTTTTTAAAGAATGTGAATTGTCAAATGATGACACAATAACGAGGAGGACTCAGACCACATAAACACGGCCCGACCCTCCCCCTTTGTTTTATCTCACTTTTTATGATAGAAATGGTGCAACGACACTGACAGAAGAATGGATGTGGCGGTGCAACACGACCGGCGTCAGGCCAGCCGTAAATAAAACTGGTGACGCAAGGACCGTCAGGTTGTCTGAGGGAAGCGGTGTCGTCGCGCCGCGCAGAAGATATGGAGGAGGCGGCCAGGCCTGGCCGTAGGGGAGGTGGCGTGGCGCCATCGTGCTATGCGGTGCAGCAGGGAGTCGTGGCCAGGGCGGGCCGCGGCGGAGGAGTAGGGGCACGAACCCTTCGCGTCACGCCGGTGGTGCAGAACCGGCTGGCAGCTCGTCTAGCTAGACAAGGAGGGACCCCTAGGGTCCCATGGGTTACCTGAACTGATGCGTAGCACCAGTTCTGAATAGAATGTACGGGGCACGGCACACCCCCCACCCATGGCGTGGCCAGCCTGGCCCCGCGGGCCAACCGGGGCGTCGGGCCGCCATCGGGCCAGGCCGCCCCCTCAGGTCGGGCCACTCCCTCGATTCGGGCTGCCTTCAGGTCGGGCTTCCCCCCCAGGTCGAGCCACCATCTTGGGTCGGGCCACCCCTTGGGCCGGGTCGGACCCGCAGACCGGGTGGAACCCGCGGACTAGGTCGGACCCCAGTCCCGACCCAATTAGCCCGAATACACCTTTTCACCTGTATCTTGGGATACGAGTGTCTGATCGACGAACCGCCTATAGCGATAGAAAGCAAGGAGCAAGACAGTTCTTTTGGAGTAGCCCACCTGAGGTTTGTACACAATTGGGATATGGTCGGGTTGGTTTGAACCTAAAAATCAAGTGTGCCCCTATAATGGAAATGTCAATAACTCATAGACCGGGCGTCCAATTGACGCGTCGTCTGTTGAGTTGAGACCCATTTGATGAGGATGAACTTTGAGATACTTCTACTTCAGACTTCATGATAGTTGGAGTATTTACCAGTAGCTTGTGGATTGGATCCTCCTAGAGATGAGTGAGTAGAGTACGGAGACCTAGTAGCTGGCTAATACCTGACGACTGCTAACATTTCGACTCGGAGTGTTTCGACTAGCCTAGTGGGAAGCACCTATATGTGACGTGGCAGACCCACGATACTGGACAGGATGAGTACCTCAGTAGGCTATGAGGGGGAGAACCTCAATGTGACGCGACAGATCCACTGTGGGGAGTGCCTCTATGTGACGCAGAAGACCCACAGTACTCGACAGGAGGAGTACTACAGCAGTCTAGGACAGTGGGAAGTGCCTCTGTGTGACACGGCTGGCCCCCAGTACTCAATAAAATATGAGTACACCATCAGTTGAGATTCTAATAGCTTGACTATGGATGTTACTTTCCACTACCCCAAGAATTAAATCCTAGTTTGAGCTGAGTCAATGACTTTTGTGTTTTCCTCATGATTGAGATGGGTTACTAGATAACATTGTTATATATATGGGCGTATACCTAGGTAATGGTTATCAATTTATTTCATACTTATTGGTTTATCCTTGTCAGATATTCGGAGACCATGAGGGTCTCAGGGTCCCTACTTAGTATCATTATACTCACCCCTACACAGGCTATGCCTACACCTCATTGTATTGGTTGAAGATGATAGACAGTGCTGATTGAGGTAGAGAGTAGTAGAAATGGATGGTACATGGAGGTGAACCACTCAGTTGGACGGTACAAGGAGTGTATGGACAGATGTGGAGTGATGAGGAGGCCATCTGTTCCTACCCTTCGGGTGGGAACCCCGGAGGACAACCTAGTAGCTGCTTTACTTCTTTTCTTTAGTTGTACTATCATTTCAGTTGTATTTTACTTTACTGTTGAACTTGTATTTCCGGCCCCTTTAGTTCTAGCACTCTCTTTTGTATACAGTTTTCTTAGTGTTTCACCTTCAGTTGTGTACTTTATTGTGTGTGTTTATTTTTATAAAGGCAATTCCTTCCCAGTTTAGGGATTTACACATTTGGTGCCAGTCACCAGCCCCTGGCCTATATAAGGCGGGCTTGGGGTAGTCACGATACGGTCCCTGGGGACGGGTCGTGAAAAATTGGTATCAGAGGAGTCAGTTCTACCACATAACATAAGACTCTGATCATTCTTTTCTGTGAAGCAATAGTGTTAATGATACTAAATGTGGTTTTCAGTTTAGGGAGTCCAATGTTGGTGTAGAAATTTGATGTATCCATACACTAGGACCCTGACTACTGATTTCCAACTTAGTGCATGAAAACACTGATTGTGTGTGTGTTTTCAAATGTTTTATTTATGTCGGCTCAACCAGTTCAGCTCACCAGGTATAATATTTTGACAGTGTTGCATCCATTTCTTTCAGGATGCCTCCCCATAGAGCCCCAAGTGTTGTACGCTCTGACATCCCACCGAGTGACGAGGATTCGTTGTGGGGCCCTTTACCTGAAGAGGCACTAGTGGTACCACTTTTCGTTGGGCCACTGATGCCACCAGCCCCAGCAGTAGACGATGCATGCCGCTTGAGCGCATTGCATGGGTTCTAGCACCAGAGGCCACCTAGGTTCAGGGGAATGACAGACCCACATGCAGCTGAGGATTGGCTGGAGGCTGTGGTGAGAGTCTTCAGGCTTGTAGGGACACTAGAAAACCTCATGGTGATCCTTGTTGTGAGTCTACTTCAGGAGGTACCAGGTAGATAATTGAGCCTAATGCTTCAGGTCCACGACGAGATGACATTACTCTAGATAGACGTTTAGAGCCTGTTCTGGGCAGAGTTTGTTTCAGCCACCTTTCAAGCAGTGCATATACAAGAGCTACTTCATCTATAGCAGGGAAATATGACAGTAGATCAGTACTCAGCGAGGTTCACCGACCTCTCTCGTTACTCTACAGATATGGTGTGGGACCCATTCTCTAGGGCTCTGACCTTAGAGCAGGGGCTCATGTGAGATATCATGGCATTAATGATCTCCCTCAGCATTCTGACATAAGCAGGAGTGTTGGTGAGAGCCCTCTTGGTGGAGAGTTTCCTTGTTGAGTAGACTCTGGCAACGAGACCCACTACTAGTCGACATACAATGGAGTCTTCTGTAGTTGGTAGTAGATGGATGACTTAGAGGTCCAAGAGGACTAGACCCATGGGTGGGACACCGCAGGACTCAGGATCTATTCTGCGGGGAACTCAGGGCAGTGACATATATGCCAGGAGAAAACAGTGTTACTCATGCGGTGGGTAGGGTCACATGGCTCATGACTGTCTGACCCGCCATTCAGATGATCAACAGACGGTTAAGGGACCTCCCAGGTAGAGGCAGAGATTCGATTGAGGCAGTATGCAGGGAGCAGGTGGACGTGGTATAGGAGCTAGTCGTGCAACTGGCGGTGGACAACGTTATGAGGTGCTACCACCACCACCACTAGGAGGTCCACCATGACCATAGGGAGCAGGTGTAAAGGGGAGAGTTCAGCTTCAGGTAGTTGAGGCATACGACCACGACACTCCAGTGATGATTTGAGGGACTATCTATGTCTAACCCACCTTAGCTGCAGTTCATATAGACACAGGTTCCAGTCATTCTTTCATTGCCACAACCCTCGTTCGGAGCTTTGAGATTCCGATAGAGTCATTGTCTCGATCTTTATGGCTAGAGACTCCTACGGGAGAAGACTCAACGATTACACATTAGTTCCAACAGTGTGAGATTACTCTACAAGGTGAGATCTTCAGTTGGGATCTCCTCATAGTGGTGTCGAGGCCTTATGACGTCATCTTGGGAATGGACTGGTTATCTATAATCCATGATCAAATCGACTGTATTAGGTGAAAAGTGTGGTGTGTCCACACGGACGGGACTGGGTTCATCTTCACTAGTGAGAAGGGAACCATTGTAGCATAGGACGGACTTACTCAGAGGAGGGTGCAACCGATCAATCACCAGTTGGCTTGCCTTACCCTTAGAGCAGTTGATGTGGAGATTCTGACTTATCATGTAGTGGTGGACCAGTACGGGGATGTTTTACCTCACGATGTTCTAGGACTACCTCCTCGCAGAGAGGTGGACTTATACATTTGACATGTTCCCCAGGACAATACCGATATCTACTCCAGCATATCAGATGGCTCCCACTGAGCTTTATGAGCTGCGGGTATAGCTGGAGGAATTTCAGGGGAAGGGATTCATCTAGCCCAATGTTTCTCCCTGGGCAGCCTTGATTTTGTTCGCCAAGAAGGCGGATGGGAGCTTGAGGATTTCTGTTGAGTACTGTCGCCTGAACCAAATGACCGTGAAGAACAATTACCCACTCATGAGGATTGACGAACTCTTTGATCAACTCAAGGGATTTTGATGGTTCTTGAAGATAGACCTCATATCAGGCTATCACCAACTCAGAGTTTGAGACAAGGATGTGCAGAAGACAGCCTTTATATGATGTTATGGCCACTATGAGTTCTTGGTTATGACCTTTAGTATAACCAATGCTTCAGAAGTGTTCATGTGTCTCATGAATATGATCTTCCAGCCTTGCCTCGATCGCTTTGTTGTATTCTTCATCGACAACATTCTGATTTACTTGACTGTTGAGGAGGAGCATGCCTACCATTTTTAGATGGTATTGGACACACTCAGAGAGAACCAGCTTTGTAGTAATATGTTGAAGTGCTGGTTTTGGATTCGAGAGGTTCAATTATTATGATATGTCATCTTGGAGGCTAGATTTTTTGTAGACCCAGTGAAGATTGAGGCGGTAATTGCTTGGGAGACACCCATGAGTGTGACAGAGGTACTGAGTTTATTGGGCTTTGCAGGATAAAACTGGAGATTCGTTCCGGGCTTTTCCAGAGTTGCATCACCACTATCAGCATTGACGAAGAAGGGGGAACCCTTCGTGTGGTTGGAGAGATGCCAGCAGAGCTTTCAAGAGCTGAGGCAGAGGCTGACTAGTGCCCCCATCTTGAGGATTCCAAAGGAAGGCGTAGGGTATGTAGTCTATTGTGATGCATCAGGGACCAGACTCGGGTTTGTCCTGATGCACGAGCAATCTGTGATCGCGTATGGTTCTCGGTAGCTGAGATAGCACGAGCAGAACTATGCTACCCATGACCTGGAGTTAGCAGTAGTGGTCTTCACCTTGAAGATGTGGAGGCACTTTCTGATAGTTGAGCATTTCACAGTCTACTCTGATCACAAGAGTCTCATGTATATCTTCTCCCATAAGGACCTGAACATGGGATAGCGGCGTTGGATTGACTTTCTCCAGAACTTTGACATCAAGATAGTCTATACTTTTAGGAAGGAGAACATTGTTGCAGATGCACTCAGTAGAATATATGGTATACATCTACTAGGAGAGGCGACATAGTAGTTGGATGCTTTAAAAATTTCTTATGTGGACCATGATGGAGCGGATTTTCTTCAATCTATTACAGTCACTCCTCCACTTCATCAGCGAGTCAGGGAGGCGCAGCATGGGGACACTGACTGTGAGACAATGTGTTCTCAAATATCTATAGGTCAAGAACCTGATGGATTTTTAGATTGTGGGGAGCACGTCATCCTCTTCATAGGACATACCATGGCACCAGTTTCACTTTAGGAGAAAGTGTTGAGGGAGTTCCACACTTCCCCTTTAGTAGTACATCCAGGAGTGGAGAATATGTATCAGGACCTCACATGACAGAACTAGTGGCTAGGAATGAAGAATGCAGTAGCTGAGTTTGTCTCACGATGTATCACTTGTCAGCAAGTGAAGGTGGAGCACCATGTACCAGCAGGCTCGGTTCAGAACTTAGAGGTCCTAGTGTGGAATTGGGATGGGATATCCTTGGTCTTCATGATGGGTCTTCCATGTACATCCAGGAGTCATGATTTGATATGGGTGATCGTTGACAGACTCACCAAGTCAGCCCACATTCTACCAATCAGAGATCAAGGCTCAGTAGAGAGCTTGGAACACATTTATGTGTAGGAGATGGTGTGTTTACATGGAGTACCTTCTTCTATTGTCTCCGAATGTGATGGACGGTTTATTTCCCAGCAATGGAAGGGGTTACAGGAGGCTTTCGAGACGTAGCTACGTCTGAGCACCGCCTTCCATCCTCAGACTGATGTCCAAACTGAGCAGACCATTCAGAACCTCAAGGACATGCTCCGTGCATGTGTCCTCGACTTCGGTCATAGTTGGGAAGATCACTTGTCTTTGGTGGAGTTTACATACAACAACAGATATCACTCCACCATCGGTATGAAACCTTTTCAGGCCTTGTATGGTCGACCTTTTAGATCACCACTATGCTGGATAGACCCAGGGGAGTCAGCACTAGTGGGACCAGAGATGGTACGGGCTACCATAGAGAAGGTGCAGATCATCCAGGAGCGGTTGAAGACTACATAGAGCAGATAGTAGTTGTATGATGATAGGAGACGGAGACCTCTGGAGTTCGAGGATGGTGACCACATATTTATACGGGTCTCACCTCGACGATGTCTATGGATATTTGGCCAAGGTGGTAAGTTGTCTCCGCGATTCGTCGTACATTTCTAGGTCCTCAACAGAGTAGGAGAGGTGGCTTATCGCTAAGCTCTACCACCTCAACTGCACCGGGTGCACGCCGTCTTCCACGTATCTCAGTTGAGGAGATACGTGCACAACCAAACCCACATCATCGACCATGGAGAGTTGGACATTGATGATGGGGTGATATTCACAGAGGTTCTAGTGGTGACCGAGGATCAACAAGAGCAGGTTTTTTGTGGATGGTCGATACCTCTTGTGCGCGTTCGTTGGCAGCACGGGAACCTCCAGGATAGCACATGGGATCGTGAGGCTCAAATGCATACTCAGTACCCCCTTTTGTTACCTTAGTTTGAGATGTAGCTTATGGGTACATAAAGACCTGAGGAGGGGAGAATGTTGAGGTAAGGAAATTTCATGAATTTTTTTTTCTTAAATTCATGGGATTTTTATGATTCTGTGAAAATTTGCGGTTCTTGATTCTAAGGCCCGGTGTGCTCGGACTCAATTTATGATGTTTTGTTTGGGTACGTTCAGTAAACGTACAAGTGGGATTTTATAACTTTTGAACTGGTGCTCTGAATTGAAATCTGAGGGTATTGTTGAAATCGCAGCATCGATGATTGCTTAGTGAGACCTTCACCACAGTTTTATTCTAAAAAGAATGAAAGTTAGATTTTGGGTTTTTTTAAAATTTAAATAAAAATAAGGTGATAACTTATTTTTATTTTGTGGTGGTTAAAACCTTCAAGAGGAGGTTAGAGGTGGGGGCCACCACACCATAACCTTCCATGAGAGGTTATGGTAGTGGGGCCCACCCACACATAACCTCCCTTGGGAGGATATCCATGGTGGGTCCCACATAGGATTTAAACCACCTTTAACACCCAATTTATGTGGGATAAAACTCTCCACCTTACCCCATTAATTTAATGTTCCAACCCTCAAAATAAATTAATTGAACTCTTCCATTTAATTAATTGGCACCTTTTGAATTCTTTTGAATTCATGCCCACAATTAAATAATAAACAAATCATTTATTTTATTTTGGTTGGAATCTATTCAATTGGTGGAGCTTTGAGAGAGAACATGGAGAACCCTTAGAGAATTATCTCTCAAAGAAGAATGCGAAGAACGCCTCTTCATCATCCACCAAAGAACGATGAACTCTTTATTCATTCTTCGACCGAGCCAAAAGAAAAGGAGCTGACCGCGAAGAATGCCGACGATGCTTCTTCCTCGGTCTCCAACCCCAGATGCTTCTTTGATGTCAACGGAACAACATACGCCTTTTCGCGACTTCGTCAACGATTATCATCATATGAGGTAGGAAGGTTTGAGTTGATTTTGTACCCATTCTACATCGTTGAATTTTTTATGGAATGTGAATTACCGAATGAAGACACCATAACGAGGAGGGCTTGGACCGCACGAACACGGCCCGACCCTCCCCCTTTGTTCTATCTTGCTTGTTGACAATGAAGATGGCTCAATGGCGCCACCAGATGAATTGTCCATGGTGGAGCTACGCGATCGGTGTTGGGTCATACACAAAGAAAACCGGTGGAGGAAGGACCCTCGGGTCGTCAGAGGGGAGTGGCGCTGTCGCGCCGCGTGGAAGAGCTGGAGGCCGAGGCCAGGCCAGGCTGCGGCGGAGGTGGGGTGGTGCCATCGCGCCGTGATGAGAAGCATGGAGTCGCAGATAGGGCGGTCCGGAACAGAGGAGTAGGGGTGCAGCGTCGTCGCTCTGTGCTGGTGGTGTGGAACCGGCTCGCCGCTCGGCCAACCGGTCAAGGCGGGACCCCTTGGGTCCAGTGGGTTACCTAAACCGGCACCTAGCACCGGTTCTGAATGCAAGGTAGGGGAACGACACCACCACCCACCCCCCCATGGTGTGGCCAGCCAGGCCGCGTGGGCCAACCGGGCCACCCCCTTGGGCCTTTCCACTCCCTCGGGCCGGGCCGCCTTCGGGCCGGGCCGCCCCCTCGGGTCAGGCCACCATCTCAGGTCGTGCCAACCCTTTTCCCAGGTCAGACCCACGGACTCGGTCGGACTCGCGGAACAAGTCAGACCCCAGTCCAGACCGATTATCCCTAATACACCTTTTCAACAGTAACTTGGGCTACAGGTGTCCAATTGATGAACCGCCTACCGAGAAAGAATGCTTGGAGCAAGTCGGTTCATATGGAATAACCCACCAAAGGTTTGGACATAGTTGGGATATGGTTGGGTTGGTTTGAACCTCAAAACCAACCAAGCCTCTGGAACAGAAATGCCAATAACTCACAGACCAGGCGTGTGATTGAGGCATCGTCTATTGCGTTGAGACCCCTTCGATGAGGCGGATCTTTGAGATACTTTAACTTGGGACTTCGTGATAGTTAGAGTATCTACTAGTAGCTCAGGGATTGGATCCTCCTGGAGATGAGTGGGCGGAGAACAGAGACCAAACATGTGGTTGAGACCTAACGACTATTGAGCTTTTGACTCGGAGTGTTTCAACTAGCCCAGTGGGAAGCACCTTTGTGTGATGTGGCATACCCACAGTGGGGAGAGCCTCTGTGTGACGTAGCAGATCCTTGGTATTTGACAGGAGGAATACCTCAGCATGCTACAAGGGGGAGCACCTCTGTGTGACGCAGCATACCCATAGTGGGGAGCGCCTCTATGTGACGCAGTAGACCCACAATACTTGATAGGAGGAGTACTAAAATAGTATAGGATAGTGGGAAGTGCCTATGTGTGACGTGGAAGGCTCACAGTACTCTATAGAGGAGGAGTACACCATCAGCCGAAATTCAGATAGCTTGACTGTGGATGTTAGTTTCTACTACCCCAAGAAAGAAATCCTTGTTTGAGCTGAGTCAATGAATTTTTTGTTTTCTTCATTATTGATATGGGTTACTAGATAACTTAGGTATATGTATGGGCATGTAACTAAGTAATGGTTATCCATTGATTTCAGACTTTGTGGTTTATCCTTGTTGGATATTGTGAGACCTTGAGGGTCTCAGGGTCCTTACTAAGTATTGTTATACTCACCCATGCATAAGCTATTCTCGTACCATATTGTGTTGGTTGCATATGACAGATAGCACTGATCGAGTTAGAGAGTTGTAGAACTGGATGGTACCCAGACGTGGACCACTCGGCGAGACGGTACATGGAGTGGACAGATAGACGTGGAGTGCTGAGGAGGCCATATGTACTTACCCTTCAGGTAGGAACCCCAGAGGAAGACCTAGTAGCTACTTTACTTCTTTTCATTAGTTGTACTAGCATTTCAGTTGTATTTTACTTTACTGTTGGGCTTGTATTTCCAGCCCCTTTACTTCCTGCACACTCTTTTGTATATAGTTTTAAATAGGATTATACCTTCAGTTACGTACTCTGGTGTGTGTGTTTCTTTTTATAAAGGCAATGCCTTACCAGTTTATGTATTTACGCCTTTGGTGCTAGTCGCCAGCCCCTGGCCTATGGAAGGTGGGCTTGGGGTAGTCACGATACGGGCCCCGGGGGACGGGTTGTGACATACATAGGACATTCACCTTATGTTAATGATTTTGGTTGGTTTTTGAATATATTTTTTGGGTAAAAATATGTTTACACCAAACTTCTTTAAAAAAAATAAAGTGAGTCATTTTCATCACATATAATATACCACAAAATCTACACATTCTTCACACCTCTCAAACCATATAGATTCATCCATGATCTTACCATATAGATTCCCAAAATCCCTCCCCTAGACCTTGAAGCCTCCCTTTGTGTAGAATCCCTTCCATGAAAACATTTTGGTACAAACTAAATTATGTTATTCGATTTAGAGGTAACATATTATCTAAATCTATCAAGATTATTTTCAATTATCCACCCTCAAAATTAATGTGAAGAATCCTTTGATGAACTAATGATAATATCCGCAAATTATACATTTATGAATCCATCATCTAGTTGCAATTGGATTTTCATATTTAGGGATCCAACAATGAAGGGGCGTGGTTGTGCCTTAATGCAAAATGATATTATTATTGATTATGAATCAAGGAATGTTAGGACTCGTGAACTAAACTATCAAACCCATGATCTTGACTAATAATCTATAATCTTATTACTGAAAATATGGAGACATTATCTCTATGGTGAAATATTTTTGTTATAAATGGATTTTAAAATCAGGAAATGCATCTACTCACTGAAAGAGATCAATATAAGAAAAAGGAGACGACTCGATCTACTCAAATATCATAACATCTCAATAAAGTAACACAAAATTAAATAGAATAAGGTAGAATATATTTTTACTTGAAAGGATCATGGATTTCCCACCCAAATGAGGATTGAGAAGGATCCAATTTTTATGTATCTAGTGAATATTAACATGGTAATATCTATTGAAGGGGAGACAACAATAATTTTTTAAATGATTAAAAACCCATATTTATTTGATAGAATAAGGAATTTTAATTCTAATAATGAGGAAGTTTAGAAGAAAATTAATGTTTCGAATGATGGAAAATTAGTAATATTTGTTTTTAAATATTGTGTTATAATGTTTGGAAAGTGGCAGTGCATTCCATCTATACCTGAGTTAAAAAATAGAGTAGTTGGATGGAACCCATAGATCTAATTTCTATATACACACTATCAATATAATGATGTGAAGGGATATAAAGGAACAATTTTGGTTGGATATCAAAAAGTGGGAAAATGATGATTCTGTTTAAAGATGTTTGGTTTGTCAACAAGTGAATATTGTGGGGTAGAATCTTAAAGGATCCATGCAACCTATTCTTATTCATATGATGAAATGGGATGAAAATCTTATGGTTTTTCTCATGGGACTAGCAAATATTCCTCGAAGGAATAGATAAATTTGGGACATTGTTGACTTCATAACCATATCAACAAATTTCCTATCCAAAAAATAAGACACGCCTCTCAGGAACCTCTCAAGTCTCTACATTTTCAATATTTTAATACTTCCTAACACTCAGCTATCAATTTTTTCTGATTGAGATCCACACTTTGCAAACAAACAATAAGGAAATGTTTTCATAAGTCTATTGAAACTGAGCATCATTTTAGCACTTCCTACCATCCTAAAAATGATGGATAGTCTAAAAGAATAATTGAAATAAGGGAAGACATGTTGACATTAATCTCAATCAACTTTGAAGGTTTGTGGGATCAATACTTACCTTTGGTAGAGTTTCCTATAATAATAGTATTCATTCAAGTATAAAAATGGAATCGTATGAAGCATTATATAGAATGATATGTCATACTCCAAATATTTGAGATGAAGTTGGTGAAAGGAAACTCATTGGCCTATAACATATAGAAGGTATGATGAAAAAGGTAATGTCTTTAAAATCTTATATTAAATCCTCTCAATGTTGGAAAAATGATATATGTCAATAATTAGAAGAATGATTTAGAGTTCTAATTGTGAGATCATATTTTTTTAAGAGTGTCTCTATGGAAGGGTGTTACCAGATTTGGTAAGAAGGAAAAACCATTTCCTAGGTACAATCGATAATTTGAAATTTTTGAATTGGTGTGATTCATTTCTTATCATTTATAATTTCCACCAAATCCCTTAATGGCACATGATGTGTTATATATATCCATACTATGGAAACACATGCTAGAACCAATGCTTATTCTCATATATAATGAGATAGAGTTAGAATCTAACCATTCGTATTGTGAAGAACTCATCTTGATTCATGATATGAAATAGAAAGCATAGAGGAATCATATGACACCTCTAGTAAAGGTTCTCTGGAGAAATCCAAAAAATATAACATGTAAAATTGAAACCAGATGATTATATAAAGGATAATTACCAGATTATTTTTTTATAGTAATAACACTGAAATTTTGAGGATGAAATTTTTGTAGGATATAATAATATAGAACCTCAATGCAAAACTATTTTTTCATTTTAGAATAAATTTAATATACACAACATGTGATTTAATCAAAATAATTCGTAGTTATAGATTTCCTAGTCAATCAAATTATAACACATATAGAGATTTTAGATAGTAAATTTATTATTTATATACCCAACAAAATATTTTTACACTCATATAATATATTTTACATATGAATAAGATAAAAAACTCTAATATTCTATATAAAATACATTATTTTTATTAAAAGTTGTTTTTCTCCCTTTGATTGAGAACCCATTTTAAATTAAAATATTTACCCTTTTGTAAATTTAAAATGAAAAAAATAAAATTTATCATTAGCATATAATCATTAAAATTAGGTTTGGGTGAATTTTTATACTTTTTTTATCAAGTCTAATATTTTTAATGAATTAAGAAAATATAGAATTTTAGTTTAAAACTGCTTTTTCATCTGATTTATTTATATGGTTAAGTTATGATTTATTTTATTTTCAATGCCTAATTAGATAATATATTTATTTATTTATTAAATAAAGTCAATTTATTAAATTCCACTTTTAAAATTTATTATAAAATCATACCAATATTTTAGACATTTTTACATTAAAAACCAGCAATTTCATCTAGCGTGTGGGATTAAATTTAATTCATCTTCTGCCACTTATGTGATTAGAATTTAGAAAAATGTATTCCATAATTGTAATTAGAATAATTAATTCTTTATAATAATACTAACTTTGTTTTTTTACTAAAAAAATAAGTGAATGTGATTAAAATTAATTTCAATTATTATGGAAAAATTAATTTTAATAAAGAACAAATCCTTCAACATAGGGCCCAAATGACCAATCCAATTTTCCAAAACTGATTGGATATCTATAAATCATAAATTCACCTTCCATTTGTGAGTTTTTTGGGTTTTTTAAGTCCTTTTTAGGAAAAAACGTGGGTACACCAAACTTCAATTAAAAAATATCATGAGAGTCCTTTTCCTCCCTTATAAAAACCACCAACTCTTCCCATTCCTCGCACCTATCAAACCACATATATTTGGAAAATATATCGGAATATAGCTCCCACAAATAAATCCCCTCACCCTTGAAGCCACCATTTATAAATAAATCCTTCCAAGGAATCCTTTTGGTGCAAATTAAAATATTTTAACGGATTAAGAGGTAGCATCTTCTCTCAAGCTCTCTAGATTCATTTCGATTATCCACACAGTCAGATATATTTATTCCATACTTATATAACAAAAACAATATCCTCAATAAACTATTTTTTTGTTATGTATTGTTCTATACCTATACTTACACACAAATAAATCTAATGTGTGTCAAACATACTATATCTATGTATGGAGAACTAAAGCCTCGAAGAATGGTGATTGTTCAATTTTCCTTTAACACGTATCATGGTGTCCATTGTGATTGAAACTAATTTTTTAAATATATATATGATATTTAATATTTATTTATACTTATTTAATTCTTCTATAAAAAATTCTTTTAATACATATCATTTTCCATTAATACGATAACACCATTTCAGGAAGTGTGGACCACCGCCCACTTGAAGTGATGTGATTCGTTCATGCAATAAATATAATGTATTAGGGATGATTTTAACAAAACTATATAAGATATATAAGATATATTATTATTTAATTATAATATAAATGTGTATCATTTATTTTTCCTTCTTTTAATATGAAAATGAAATGAAAGTATCATTTATTCATACGTATGACGTACTATCTCCATGAATGATGCACTTCCTTTCTTATTTACAAATATTTTAGACTTTTATAAATAAATATCTAATTGATATATAATAAAATTTAATCATTTTTTACATTATGTATATTATTAAATCATGGTCTATGAAATATTAAACACAAGTAACAAGTCAAAACATACTTGATAAATCTAGGAAATTTACATAAAAAATATTAAAAATAATGAATGGGTATTAACAAAAGGGTAATAAAATATCATAATAAATTAATATATTATGTTATAAAAATGAGTGTGATTATGGAATGACGTATTATCATATATTAAATCACTATAAAAGAATATAAATACTACACATCAAAAGGATGGTTAGGTTAAAGGATTTCATCTTAATTGAAATTCCATTGGTTATTATTTTGTTATGAAAAAAATCACTTTTTTTGGTGTATATACATCCCTTTAACATTATATATCATAAATATAATTAATATCATGATAATATAAGTTTCATTTAATTGACAGGGTATTATGATTTCAATATTATAAAGTGTTATGAGGCACTTTGGAATGTATAATAGTTATTTTTTATCAAGAATATTTTAATGTCAACAGCCATTGTTGTTACTTATCCTCATTTGAGGTATTATTGATAAATCCATATTATTATTTCAATATGGATATTTGATAATATAAATTGTTTTTTAAATATATCAAGAATTATTTCGACCTTAAATACTTGGGTTGGGGACCATTTAAGTCAAAACATAAGGGTTTGGGACAGGTTAATGAAATCCCCTTGATGCATTTGTAGTCTCATAAGACAATTTAGTTGTCCAAAAATGAATATTTTAAATTTTCTATTGATGGTAAAGGTATTGTGAGCCTGGGAAACATGAATTCTCATAAGTATTCATTGAATTTATTGATAATTCATTTTCTATTATTTATCCATGAGATTTTGTGTTGACATATCTATGGATGCACTTCATTTTCAGTTCATTGGTTAAATGGGATGTTTTATCAAATTATTACCTTGTCCTATTGATATTTCCTTATCTAATTATTTTAATGGAATGCGTTATCAGTTATTTACATTTCCATGTTAATTTATTCATATTGATTCATTATTTATTCCACATTACTTACCCTTACTAAGCATTTGAGATCACCCTTATTTGGTTTCCATACCCTTGGTTATGAAGAATAAATATTTGAAAAATATTTCAAGGACACAATTCATTTTATTTTAATTTATCATGTTTCTATTTCCTATTTCCCAATATATTATTGGTATTATGTATGTAATTTGGCTATCCAAGACTGATAACTGATCGATACATCAGGATTTTATTCCTTGTAATCATGCCAATGTAATAAAATAATTCCCCATATTTGGGATTCTAGGGTCAGAGAATTATATGAATGACTTTTATATTATTTAAATTAAAATGAAAAACAATTTTCAGTTTCCATTTCATAAACATATCTTATGTGTTCACATGGGAAAAAATGTATGTTTTTAATGAAAATTATATACCATATTGAACTAAATAAATTTTTTTGATATAAATTTTTAATGATTTTTTGAACCATTTGGATATGGTTATGATATTTATTATATTCTATATAAAGAAAATACAAAGAGTTCATGTTCATATTTTAATAAATATATTATTTTTAATATGGTATAATTTAGAAGTTATCTTTGACTATAGATATTTTTTTAGATATAAAAGATTTATCAACATCATGGTATTTTATTTTTTATTTTTTAATGAAGAAGTAACTGCCTCAATTAATTATAAAACAATGATAAAATAATTATATTATGACTGAAATAATAAAATAAATGATGTTAAAAATAATAAATTAAATATAATTTAAATTAATTAATGTCCTCCACAAGTTTTTTTGATTATTAACAAATATTAGGTAATTATTATTATTATTATTATTTTCAATGTTATCTTGGTGTACTTATTTCTTTAAGGCCAAAATAATGAAGAGTGTCAAAATTGATAGTAATGATATTTTATCAACATATTGTATTATTAAATTATTTAAAAATCATTAAAAAATTATTCAAAATAAAAAAATTATTATTGGGTCAAAATGTCATATGTTTCTCACTTATGTTAAAAATTATATATTATATGTAAATAATTAATAAATTTTAAAATAAAATAAAATGAGACAATAATTAAAATTAAATTGTGTTAACTAAAGTCAATCAAAATGACAAGGTTTCATGTATACCTCAAAAATGTAATTGTTTAATTTAATAAGGAGACTAAAAACTTATGTAATTTTATATTTTAATCCTATCCAATTTTTTGTATTTTTATAGAAAAATAAATTTATTTCAATTTATTATTTTGAGGTTTTCCAAGGGTTCTCCACACCTCAATTATAAAAAGTTACTCCTTTCTTAATTTATTTTTACGGGCTAGAGCCTTCTATCATGGCTAGAATCTATCCATTTATCATACTAACATCTGTATCCATATTCTGGTGGTTTTGGTATTCTACAAATACCAACTCTGGATCTCTTGAAAAGAGATATAAATGAAGTCCTCTGAAGTATATGTATTTGTTTTTACCAACTCATTCAAATAAATTTCATCTTTTAATTCCTTATCATGTGTTTTTTCCCGTATATAATAACTACTATAGTATCATATATATATATATACACTAACATTTCATTATTTATATTAAGATATGATATAGTATAGTTTATCCATCCAATAAAAAATGAATGCACCGCACTTGTGTGCGTACTGTTTACTATATCCACTTAGCGGTGTCATTCATTTTCTATGATCAATATTTAAAAATGGTTCAGAAAAAATATTTAAGGATTAAATATGATGTTTATGACATTAATTTATTCTATAAAGGTTGTATATAAACCCTATTTGAAGATAACGTGAACTTTTATGATAAAATAAGCATGAGAAACAATTCAATTAAGCCTAAAATTCTTCGAATGACTAAAAAAGATTAATAAAAGAGTTGTAAAACGTTATAAGGTGGTAATATATGTTATCAAAAAAAATTTCTGGAGGGAAGGAAATATTTTAACCATTTATTAAAATGAACTAAAATGTGCAAGGGGAGCGGGTGAGGTCAAAAAAGGGGCTTTCCCACATCCTTCAGATAGAAATATCAGAGATCCTAAAACGACATGTCATTTCCAAAATGATAATCATTATAATTTTCCCACATAGATTGTGAGCTACCTATGTTGAAGATATTTAGGATTTCATAAATGGCCTTTTTTGTATACTTAGAATAGGATCTAGTAGATACATTCTGTGGTGTGTTTCATTAGTCCTTATGTGTCCTTATCTTCAAAGGGGTGGGAGTGAAACCCTCAGTGTTCGATTCCTTTTCCTTACCATTAATGAGTCCATCCTTAAAAGATGAATGATCAAAACTATTTGTTACTTTTAGGGGGTATTTTAATTCACCCATTTATTCTACACAACATAATGTTTTAATTTGGAAAACACTAATATATAATATGGTTTTGTTGGAGAATCATATTCTATATACTACCATCTATAATGTGTACCCAGAGTATCCTTTATTTTAATAATTCCCTCTGGAAACCTTGAAATATCCCCACCATAAATCATATTTTTATGCCAATCAATTATAGAATTGGAGTCATTCTAGCACCAATCCCTTTCAGTCATGTTGGGATTAAGGATACCCTCATCAGCTTCACCACATTCTCTGCTCTCATGAACCAAAATCAGGGCCATCTCTATCCCATAGGCCACCTATTCCATCATTAGAGACAACTCATTTTCCATTTATTTTGAACTAGGACTAAAATTCCCATTTTTTTTATCATGAGTACATTATCTATTTCCAACATAGTTTATATTTTTACGTATATTATGTTTCCCTAATTTCTTCCTATAGGAAACATCATGATGTCCCTTTAAATAGAAAAAGGATCAAACCACATACTAAGGGAAAGTTATCCTTATGGTAGATGTATGTATACTTAATTTTTATATATCATATCATTAATATAACTATCTTTATGGAATTTAATGTTATACGTTATGATGATGAATTTTATGGGGCATACATTTCCACTCTTTTCATAGTGGTTATAGAATTTTGAACCTAATTTTCAATATTTGGGTTAAACATATAATCCAATGTTTATTTCATGTTATTATTATGTATAAAATTGTTTTTATTATCTTGCGTTTTATTTACACTTGTTAATTTATATATAATAAAAAATCATCTAGTTCACACTAAAAAATTCTTTTAAAAATAGTCTTTTAAATGATTATTTTTCAAAATATAAAAAAAAATCGCTTCAAATATATTTTTCATGTTTGTAGGATGCCTTAATATTTGTATTGTAACGCCCCTGACCCCAGTTACTTAGAGTTGGTTCATTATTACGTAACATTGGAATGATCACAAAAGATCATGTCCTGAAAGATCGATTAGTTTAGTAGCCTTAGAAATACTAGATATATTCATAAGTCTTACATTACATCATAATGTGAAAAATCCAAATAACATAGTCTCGATAGTCCACACTCCTATCACCTTCAGACTATCCCTATAGGTCAGTCATAAAATATTTATTCACATCTTGGGAAAATAAAACATAGAAAGTTTTGACCTCAGATGCTCAGTAAGGATAACAATACATCAGAAACATTCATAAATAAACATAAACATTTAAGACCATGTATAACTAAAAAAAAGCCTTTTAAACATGGACTTCAGCATAATATGGCAAAAATAAAATGAAATAATGGCATTTACTTATTCACATGGATATTCTACTAGTAGAATAATCACATGAAATATCAATAACCACTTTCATAATGATGGAATGCATAATGCCAGACTATCATAACCACGTAGTCAAGGCCTCGTGCCAAGACTACAAATAAGGTTTTGTCAAGGCCTCATGCCAAGACACTAGTTTGTCTCATGAGACCTACCGATGCATCGAGGAGCTATATCGGGGTCCACCTGTCACTTATTAATTCCAATTCATTCCTTATATGAAAAGGTTTAAACATATCATAAACCATAACATAATCGTATCACATAAAACATGCATAAAGGAAATATAACATTTCCACATTTCAATCACAAGATATCAATTCAAAACATTGATATAATAAAAACTTTATCAAAACCATTTTAAATACCAAAATTAACGAAAACTAAAACTTGGTATTTATTTTTCATTTGAAAAAAAAAGTTATAGCTTGTAGAGGAAGCCGAAACTCAAATAATGGTCACAGCGGTGGAGAAGTCGTTGTCACCGCATACGTACGACAAAAAAACATTCCTTTTTTTCATTTAGTAAAACGCTTCATATAAACAGATTCCTTTTGAATAAATGTAAATGTAAAAGTGCTTTATACACCATATAAAAGAAATTTGTGTATAAAACAAAATATGCTTCAATGAAAGGAGATTGAGACGAAGTCCCTTACCCTTTGTTTGACTTGACTCGATCATTCATTAATATCATGAATAATAAACTAAAGTTAATTTATACTTTCTTAAGAACCTTTTTAAATTTCATTATTCCTTTTATATCACTTATTACCATGTTATGAACATTATGTAGTCATTTAAGTTAATAATAGTCGTTTTGTCGATCATTGGTACTTGAATAAACTTCTTATAATTAAAAGTTGTTCATGTGGTAAAATATCCAATATATCAAAAATTATATTCATGATGTAGATATAATATAGATCATATATATCTAGAATATACATTCATTTATAATATTACATAACATTTAGAGGTAAGAAATTAAATGCACCATTCATGGAGACGGTAAGTCGTACGTACGCATGAATGCTACTTTCATTACCATTTCATATTTAATGGAATTAAAACTAAATGAGATATATATATATATATATATTATAATTATATTATAATATATATGTTATATAGGTCACATAAGTTCATTAATTTCATTCTTTATACATTCCATGTATTTCATGAACGAGTCACATCACTTGAGGGGGCGGTAGTCCACACTTCTCAAATGAAATAATCGCATTTTCACAACATGCAAAGCATAAAGGTATGTTTTAAATGTAAAATATAGAAGAATAGAGAGGAAATAAAATTAATATATGTCATAAATAAAAATATTTTCATCATAATGGCCACCATGAGGGGTGGTTGGAGAAGATAGAACAATCATCGATTCGTGAGGCAGTAATTCGCCATCCACAGAAACAGTATGTTCCTTAACCATTAGATGGAGGTGTGTGTAAGTGTAGCTTGAATAATTATCATAACGAAATCCTAGTATATTAAAGATACTGGTTTTGTTAAAAAATAATGGAATAAAAAGAGTTTAAAGGGTTGGAGAAGCAAAATAATACAAAAGAACATAAGAGAAGACATTACCTTAAAATCAGGTAACTATTTTTGATTTGAGCCAAAGGCTTCCTTGGGAAGATTTATGCCCAAAGTGAGGCTTCTAGGAGTAATAGAGGGAAGTTGAGAGAGTATTTGGGTAGAGTTTGGCCGAGATTAATGTCTTGGAAGGTGTGAATAAGGTGGTCGTGGTTTGGGCTTTTTATAAGAGGAGAGGAGGGGCACACTTGGAAAGTCATGAAATGTTACATTATTATGAAGTGCTTTTAGGATTTCAAAGGTCCCAAAATTATATATTTCAAGGATAAGGTGATAATATTTATAAATCTACTCATCCAATAGGTTTTTAACAAGTGTAAGTCTTATATTTTATTTTATCTTTTCATTTTATTTAAATCGTTAATTAATTAGGTAATTGTTGCATAATCATGGTGTTATAAAACATTTAATTTATTTAATGTATAAAAATTATAAAAAAATACAATGATGTAGGAAATATTTTTATCTTTCAAATTAAAATTTATAGTCTAAATTTTAACATATATAACCCCATGTAATTATTGTTTTAGTAAAACAACACATGTTTGTGACAATTTTATTTTTACTTTAAATAAAAAGTTAGTAATGTTATTTTCTTACCCATGTGGCTCCATGGGGTCCCCAAGTTGACCCATGGATTTTCAAGGTCGGCCATGACTCATCCAAAAAGGGTAGGACAATTGTAAAGGTAATTTCATATTATTATAACATTATATTTACCTTAAATTACACTAATTACCTTTAATCACATTAATAGAACTTAAAAGTTACTATTCACCAAAAAATATTTTAATCCTTTTGAACCACATTTCACTTCCTAAAGACAATGATGTATTTTGGATTTTAAAAATTCAAATCACAGAGGTTGTAAAATTTTATTTAAACTAAAAATCAGTTTTTTTAACTACCACTTAGTGGTTTCACTATTCATCAAAATTCGAAGTTTTTCAAAACAATACAAAAAATTCACCCTAAGCTATATTTGGTATTCCTAATTCAAAAACAATGTCTATTTTACAAAATTAAAAACATATAAGTTGAATTAATTAATTTAATAATTAATTCCCGCTGTCACAACGAATAGTGTGTTTTTAAGAAATAATATATATCAAAAGATTGACAATTATTTATGTCCAATTTCAAAGTGAAATTAATTCTAATGACCACCATTGGATAAAATGGTAAAAATATATTATAATTATACTTTAAAACAACTAAATAGTATAATTTATCACTATAAATTATTTTGATTAAAGATTTTTTTTTAAGTATTTTTTCTATTCATAGAAAATTGGAAGTTCTCAGAAAATTACAAAAAATTAAACGTAGGATAATTTCGATATTCCAAATACAAAAAGGAAGTCCATTTTGAAATATAGAATTTATATAATTTCGAAAAGTGGGTATTACTATCGATAATGGCTACATTGATTGGTCGTGGTGTGATAGAACTCGAGGTTACATAAAACACATGATGCTCTGTTATTCAAAGAGAAGTGTACCATGGAAGCTTGGGGTGTTACATTCTCACCTCCTTCAATAAATTGCGTCCTCGCAATTTGAAATTGTTTTTTGAAAATAAAAGGTTGAAAGTAGAAAATACCTTTGTCGAAAACCTACATAAAAAATAGGGTTAATAAAAATATAACTTTAAAATAAATAAAGAGAATTACAAAGGTCACCCGAGATAGCCCATACTAGGATTCTATGAAAACATGGATATGGACGAAAAACAAACCATCATGGTCTGATGGAGAGTTATAGAAAATAGAATTAGGAGAAAGTTTACTACAAGAAAATCACAAACTTGTGATTGGTTAAATGATCATTTATTCCCCAGTAGGAAAACTTAACCGACAATGTATTTGTTTTAAGTTACCTTTCATACAGTTGAGGAATTTATTTAGGAGATTTACTAAGAATGTAATGAAATATACATAGTTGTCATGTATACTTTCACTCTTTAGTAAATTTTTACCACAAACCCATCTTTCACTCAAAAAGATAATAAAACTCAAAAATATTATATATATCCTTATCGTACAAGGTTCCAAATATTAACACATACCATTGATATTAGGAAAACTATTTTTTAATAACCAGGGACTTCCTTTAGGATACTGGTAGGTAATAAAGGCATGTCACACTATGATTGTGGGTTCTATTCCTACATCTATGTCTGACGCGATGGATTATCCCCCGACCAGCAGGTTGTCCTTTTCCTAAAACTATTGTATTATAATATTCCAAAAATAATATTCAAGAAATTTTTTAACCTTAAACAATACTATCCAAAGTTAAAATTAATCCATTCCAACCTTAATGGTTATCCAAAATACCTCTGTCCAAATTTTCTCTAAAAGGTCTCTAATTTCCAAAATCAATTGTAACATCAGATTCCCTAAACAAAGTAAAGTTTCTCTTATTGTCACATACTAAAAATATGATTACCATCGTCATATTAAAACCTTAATGAAAAAAACAATTACTATAGTACAATCCTTATATATATCACATTATTCTTATAACAAGAATATAATCCTTGAGTCCAAAAGAAACAATAAATTAATTATTCCACTTCAACTATAGTAACAACATAAGATTGGCCTTGATCCCTTGGCCATTTCTGAGGTATGTTCCCATGATTCTTAGGACATTCATTTGCATATATCCCCATTTCTCTACAATTGTAGCATTCAAAATTGATATCCTCTTTCTTTCCCTTCCAATCATGAGCCTGGTGACCTTTTTCTCCACCTTTATAACAAACTCCAATTCCTTTTAGGAAAGTACCAGGGTGATTCTTACCACAATTATCACATAATGGAAAATCATTCTTTCCCTTTTTCCCTTTATCTGTCTCTTGTTCCACCGTTCTCTTCATCTCTTTCTTTGCATTATTGTCATAAGATTTAGAGAATTCCTTTTTTATATTGATAGAACACAAGAATATATCATTTTATATTGAGACAGATTGTGATATTAATGCTCAACGAAGAAAGGTTTTTAACACATCAAAGAAACGATCAATATTACTTCTTTGGTTACGTATATAATCTACATCATAACTTGCTAACCCTGTAATGTTGGCCTCATACTTTGTGACATTCTCATCCTCCTTTTGTCTCAGACTCAGAAATTTCCTTTCCATATCTGCTCGATGGTCACGAGGAAAGTATTTTTCTAAGAAAATCCCTTTGAACTCTCTTCATTCCATATATGACACTTCTTCATCTTCCGTTGTATTTTGATTCAATGACAACCATTGATCAGCATCTACAGTGAGGCGGTAAACTGCCATGATAACCTTTTCCCTTTCACTACTCCCCGAGGCATGGAATATTTTCTCTAAGGAATTTATCCATTTCTCAGCTACTAATGAATTTGTACCCCCATTAAATGTTGGCGGTTGTTGCCTCATTATGTGATCTAACATTGATCTTCCACGTTTCAGATTTGGGTGCTCCATATGAGTAAGGTTATTATTCATAACCTGAGTGAGTTGTCCCAGTATGGTGATAAGTTGATCAGCACCAGTTGTATCACCAGCTCCACTATAATTATCTTGAGTAGGAGTAAAATCCATACATGGAGTGCATCCATTGATATGGTTTCCATACCTTCCACTAGGTGCCATTTCTAAATAATGGCATAAACTAGATCAGTTTATGAATCAAAATACATAATTCCATACTTTTAAAACACTTAACATAAATTCAACAGTTTATGTATATGATCCATAATCATAAAAAAAATTCTTTGAGATATTATATACTTATAAACCCTTAATAATGGTTTGTAATGAAAATGATAATTACACTAAGAATGTCCCCTAGGAGTGTCGTAACCAAGAGTGCAGCAAGGTCCATTGTCGTGCACCAGTTCCCGTTCGAGTCTAGCTCAAAGCGGTGTTTTCAGGTTTTACCCCTAGGTACATATGTGTCAGATCCTCCTCTACGTGCTCGTATCTAGACAGGGATGTATTTCATGGAAAAATCACAAAATATTCATAATATCAAAATTCTAAGAAGTTCTTCTATACTAATGGTCAAAGTCTATCTTAGGGCTATGTGCTCTAATCAGAGTTTATCTAAATCTAGCGTCCAAGGTTAGTACTAAACTGCCTCTAATACCAACTGTAACTCCCTGACCCCAGTTACTTAGAGTCGGTGAATTATTACATAACATTGGTATAATAACAAAAGATTATGTCTCGAAAGACCAATTAGTTTAGTAGCCTTGGAAACACTATATACATTCATAAGTCTTACATTACATCATAAAGTGAAAAAACCCAATAAAATAGTCTCCATTGTCCACATTCTTATCCCCTTCAGACTATCCCTATAGGTCAGTCATAAAATATTTCTTTGCATCCTGAGAAAATAAAACATAGAAAGGGGTGAGCTCAGATGCTCAGTAAGGATAACAATAGAGCGAAAACTTTCATAAATAAACATAAACATTTAAGGCCACGTATAACTAAAACAAAAGCATTTTAAACTTGAACTTCTGCATAATATGGAAAAAATAAAATGAAATAATGTCATTTACTTATTCACATGGATATTCTACTAGTCTCATAATCACATGCAATATCAATAACCACTTTCTTAATGATTGAATGCATAATGCCAGACTATCCTAACCACGTAGCCAAGGCCTCGTGCCAATACTATAAATAATATTTTGTCACGGCCTCATGCCAAGACTCTAGTTTGTCTCATGAGTCCTACCGATTCATCGATGAGCTATAGCGGGCTCCACCCATCACTTATTAAGTCTAATTCATTCCTTATATGAAAAGTTTTAAACATATCATAAAACATAACATAATCATATCACATAAAACAGGCATAAAGGAAACAAAACATTTCCACATTTAAATCACAAGATATGAATACAAAACATTGATATAATAAAAATCTTATCAAAACCATTATCAATAAAAAAATAAAAGAAAACTAAAACATGGTATTTATTTTTCATTTTAAAAAAATGTTATGGATTTTAGAGGAAGTTGAAGCTCAAATAATGGTCACAGCGGCGGAGAAGTCGTTGTCGCCGCATACGTACGATTAAAAAAACATTCCTTTTTGTCATTTAGTAAAATTCTTTGTACAAAAAGATTCATTTTGAATAAACATAAAAGTCAAAGGGTTTTATACATCATATAAAAGAAATTAGTGTATAAAACGAAATATGCCTCAATGAAAGGAGATTGAGATGAAGTCCCTTACCTCGTGTCCGACTTGACTCGATCGTTATTTAATCTCCTGAATAATAAACTAGAGTTAATTTATACTTTCTTAAGAACCTTTTTCAAGTTCATTATTCCTTTTATATCACTTATTACCATGTTATGAACATTATGTAGTCATTTAAGTTAATAACAGTCATTTTGTCGATCTTTGGTACTTGAATAAAATTCTTATAATTACAAGTTGTTCACGTGGTAAAATATCCATTATATCAAAAATTATATTCATGATGTAGATATAATATATATCATATATATCCACCATATAAATTAATTTATAATATTACATAACATTTAGAGGTATGAAATGAAATGCACCGTCATGGAGATGGTAAGCCGTACGTACGCATAAATGCTACTTTCATTTCTATTTCATATTTAATGGAATTAAAAATAATGAGATATATATATATATATATATTATAATTATAGTATAATATATATGTTATAAAGGTCACATAAGTTCATTAATTTCATTCTTTATACATTCTATGTATTTCATGAACGAGTCAAATCACTTGAGGGGGCGGTAGTCCACACTTCCTCAAATGAAATTATCGCATTTTCAGAACATGAAAAGCATAAGGGTATGTTTTAAATGTAAAATAAATAATCATATATAGGAAATAAATAAAATATATATATCATAAATAAATATAGTTTCATCATAATGGCCACCATGAGGGGTGGTAGGAGAGGATAGAACAATCATCGTTTCGTGAGGTAGTAATTCATCATCCACGGAAACAGTATGTTCCTTAACCATTATATGGAGGTGTGTATAAGATTAGCTCAAATTGTTTTCGTAAAAACATCCTAGTATATTTAAGATACTATTTTTGATACAAAATAAATGAATAAAAAGAGTTTAAGGTGTTGGAGAAGCAAAATAACACAAAAGAATATAAGATAAGACATTACCTTAAAATTGGGTAACACTTTTTGATTTGAGCCAAAGGCTTCTTTGGGAAGTCTTCATCCCAAAGTGAGGTTTCTATAAGTATGATATAGAAGTTGGGAGAGTATTTGGACGGAGGTTGGCCAAGCCAAATGGCTTGGAATGTGTGAATAAGGTGGTAGTGGTGGGGTCCTTTTATAAGAGGAGAGGAGGGGCATTCTTGGAAAGTCATGAAATATTACATTATTATGAAGTGATTTTCATATTTAAAAGGTCCCACAATTATATATTTCGAGGCTAAGGTGATAAGGGTTCTAAATATACTCATAAATAGGTTTTTGACCAGTGTAAGTCTTATATTTTACATTATATTTTCATTTTATTTAAATCGTTAATTAATGGGGTAATCGTTGCATCATCATGGTGTTATAAAAATTTAATTTATTTAATGTCTAAAAATTATAAAAAAATACCATGATGTAGAAAAAAAATTTAGATTTCCAATTAATATTTATAGTCTAAAAGTTAGCTTATATAGCCTCATGTAATCATTCTTTTAGTAAAACAATATATGTTTGTGATAATTTTATTTTTACTTTAAATAAAAAGTTATTAATGTTATTTTCTTTCCCAAGTGGTTCCATGGGGACCCCAAGTTGACCCATGGATTTTCCTGGTCGGACATGACTCATCCAATAAGGGTAGGACAAGTGTAAAGATAATTTTATATTATTATTACATTATATTTACCATAAATTACACTAATTACCTTAAATCGCGATTAATAGAACATAAAAGTAACTATTTGCCAAGAATTATTTTAATCCCATTGAACCACATTTCACTTCTTAATGACAATTATGTATTTCATATTTTGGAAATTAAAATCACATAGGTGGTAAAATTTCATTTAAAAGAAAAATTAGTTTTTTTAACTACCACTTAGTGGTTTCACTATTCATCAAAAATCGAAGTTTTTCAGAACAATACCAAAACTTCACCATAAGATATATTTGATATTCCTAATTCAAAAACGATTTATATTTTACAAAATTCAAAACATATAAGTTTAATTAATTAATTTAATCATTAATTCCCGCTTTCACAACAAATAGCGTGTTTTTAGGAAATAATATATATCAAAATATTGACAATTGTTTATGTCCAATTTCAAAGTTATATCAATTATAATGCCCACCATTGGATAAAATGGGAAAAATATATTCTAATTATACTTTAAAAACACTAAATAGTATAATTTTTCACTATAATTTTTTTTAATTAAAAAATTTGATTTTAAGTATTTGTTTCTATTCATAGAAAATTGGAAGTTCTCAAAAAATTACAAAAAATTCAACTTAGGATAATTTTGATATTCCGAATACAAAAATGAAGTCCATTTTGAAATATTAAATTTATATAATTTCAAAAAGTGTGTATTACTATCCATAAAGGCTACATTGATTGGTCGTGGTGTGTTAGAACTCGAGGTTGCATACAACACACGCTGCTCTATTATTCAAAGGGAAGCGTACCATTGAAGAATGGGGGGTTACATATAAGAATATTTTAAATGTTTACAAGGTTCCATTGAAATAAAAAAAATTCCTTTAAAGTTGATAATATTTTTGAATAAGTGTTTTCAATGTAATGTGTTATTTCTCTCAATAATTTTACAATGATTTTATAAGAATATTTTCATCTATATCAATACTCTCTATTGAATACTTTTCCTAATTGAGGTTGATATCTTATGATACCATCTACCATATTTTATTGAATGGGTTATCATCATATTTATTAGGGATGTACAATCTTAATACCATTCTCTATATTACAATGGATAGTTTTAGTTTATGATTATTAATTAGGGATATTTTTTAAATTTCATATGATAGATTCAATATGAATGTATATATTGATTAAATTTCTCCCCATTCATATGACGAATTCATTAGACATAGTAAGTGTTGGGTGGGGCCAAATATATCCCCTCGACGCATCGATAAGTCTATTGAGAAAACGTAGACTGTGATTTGGCTAATGTCTTACCCAGTTATCAACACTTCTAGGTCGAGGCCTTGATGGTATGTTTATGAAATATCGTATTATGAATTTCCTCATTATGATATTTGTAATTAATAATCCTTGTGATTATTCGAATAATCGAATATCCATAGTTATGTTTTCCTACTCATGTGAATTATTTATATGGTATTTTTCGGTCAGATTTTTTTCCTTCCATATTATTCTCATGTTCATATTTTAATGGAATGTGTTCTTAGTTATTCACCTTTTCCTTATCGTTTTTGTATATTTATGATAGTTTCTCCTGTATTCTTACCCTTAATGAGAATCTGATCTAACCCCTTTATTATGTTGTATTCTTTATTGGGATTCCAAGATGTATATTCTGATTAACATGCATTGTTAAACAAAGAGAATAATAATGTATTCTAAGGATTCACTATGTTTTATTTTATATTTTAAATTGTAATGTAAGATTAATTTATATATTATGGATTCCTAAAATGTTATACTAGTTTATACATTGCTATTTGAATCTTGTATTGATTCCAATGTAATAAAGTAAGGCACTATATATGGGATATTTGGATTATGGTCTTTACAATGTGCACAAAATATATTTTTAAAGACACAGTATATGGTATAAATTTTTTCAGATTCATTAATGGTTTTTAAAATTAATCTAATAAAATAAAAAATAAATTATTCTCATTGGGAAATCAATATTTAGTAATAGATTACATTTAAATAATTTAATACATAACTTTTGGGTATTATGATGTCAAAATACATTTATACCATATTTAATTTTCTACCAAAAATTAGATGATCACAAAAAATAAGAATAATTTAACCATGGATAATATCAATGTGACGATATAAAAAATAACATTTTTTTAAGAAAATAATTTTATTGATATGAGAATGTACAGAAATAAGTAAAAATCCACATTTATTGTAAAATACTAGTTTTTGAGACACTAATAACTATCATAATCTTATAAAAATTACATTTAACTTCATTAAATTATATTATCATTTCTATATAAATAAATATTATTTAATAAAAATAAGTATGGAAAATAAAATTTATTTCAAAATTATTGAATTAATTAAAAATGGTGACAAAATTTAAACTAGATATTTCCCAAAAATATAATTTTTATTTCTTTGTATCAAAAAATAATTTTTATCAAAATAATTATATAATCATATATAAAAATAAAAAAGTAAATTAAATATATAGTCACTCTTTTACAAAAATGAAAATATAAAAATTTAGACTACTAGGGTCTAAATCATGAACCACATTGGTACACGGGTATCCTGATAATGGAGCTCATCCTGACATAGCCAGAAGGGTGTTCTCGATCCCCAATGGGTTGGCACAAAGCACCAAGCATCATACAAAATGAATGTGAGAATAAATTTTCCACAAAAATTATAGAAGAAACTTAAAAAATAAGAATACATTAAAAAGAAACTCCATTGGGAGAGGTGTACTAGAAGTCAAACCAGTATAAAATAACTCAAATTACTGCAATAATATACTAGTAAAACATGAAAAATAAATAACCCAAGTCCCAAGGGACCAAACTCTCTAATTCGATAGATCAAAACCTAGAACCACCTCCAAGTGGTAGTTTACCCCTGCACGAAGCAAGATGGAGATAATCAACAAAAACTCAAAGGCACGAGTAGAAGGTGAGCTAAAATCATGGGTGGGTCACACCAAGGATTCCATAATAGTATACTAATATCAAATTAACAAAATAAAGATCCATCAGTTTTAAAATTAATAGGATTCACATTTCAATATCATATTTTAAAAATCCATGATTTAAATTTAAGATGATGGAAATACATTTCAAATGAGGGAAATCCATTCAAAAATTGGGTCATTACACAAATGGATTAAGTATACTCTTTTATAAAGTTTTTTTTATATAAATTCACAGGGAATTTAAAATACTTTAAAACCAGGGAATACATTTATATCTCATATATAAACAAGAGAGTAAAATGGCCATATTCTAATAGGTATCATAGTTCTAGGTTATGGGATCCTCACACACTCATGTGGTAAATGAAAATGTATACACATTTCCTTCAACACTGGTAATAATGGACTCATCCATGTCCCACTTGGGAAATAAAATGTTCTAACCAATGTTTTTTCAGTTTTGTAAATCTTCAATCCATTTCTATGGAAATTACAACCGAGTGTGATAGTCCCAATAATTCACTAATTACCTAGTATTTCATCTCCTCTAGTTAAATTCAAAAAAGGGAAATTAATTTTATGCAAACATAAAATTTAATTAAATCCCATTCACCCATTTAAAAATTGAAAATTTTCATTTAAAAACCAAAATACATTTTATATAAAAAACATGCCTTCTTCCAAGATAAAACCCTCTGTTTCTATCAAAACCACTTTAATCCATTGTTTTGAAATAGTAATTTGAAATAAATTCACAATTCAATTTAAAAATTAACTTTAATAATTAAGTTCAACAATTTAATTTCGAAAAAATCAATCAATTTCACAACCATCAACCATTTCAATATACTTTGTGGTTTTCACAATTTTTTCCTTAATATCATTGAATAATTTAAATTAAGTAATATAAATTTCAAGATTTTCCATAAAAACACACCAATTCGATGAAATTGGTGTGTTTTTCAAATTTTATTCCAAAACCCCATTTTAAAGAACTAATAAAATGGAATTGTGTTTTTACATCAATCCAATTGTAAGAAATATAATTGAAATCATGTAATTTATTTCATTTCAAAAAATTTAAATTAAACAATAATATTAGGGTCAATTATTATTGGGCATCATGATTGAACCAGCTACCTCTGGATCATGGTATCTCGATTCACTAAACAGTAATCGGTATTCATCAAAGAAGAACGAATATAATGGAATTCAATGAAAAATGATAAAATCTATTCTTAAGATCCCAAAATAGAGGGTATTAAATCCATGATTCAACATGGGGATCTAAATAACCCTTCGAAGAAAAATGGAGATATGGGGAGATAGAGAATGTGGTGAGGAATCTAATAAGGAGGAGATCTAATGGTGAATATAAATATTAGATCCAATTATGAGAGGGTGTGGTACTGACAAAATTTCCTCTTAGATGATCAAAAATAAGAATAAAATTTATTGTGTCATGCTAATTTTTTCTGGCACCAAAAGTAAGGTTTTCAGGATTTTAAAGTTAGACATTCTGATTAATTAAATCTTGTGAATTTTTAACTAGATAGGGAAACATAGTTTGAAAACTATTGGGAAATAATCATGCACCCCATTTAAATGAGCATATTGGTTTCTTCTATTTAGGGGAACAATCTAAAAAATCATGCACCATCCTTGAAAAACTCCACTACCTTCATTTTCATACTTTGTCTTGAGAGGGTGCATGGTTTTGGAAAATCAGGTTCCTATCATAGTATAGCCCAAAGTTTTTAAAAAATTTATTATTTCAATCCAAAAAAACCCCAAATTAAACCCAATAAAATCTTGGTAAATAAAGTTTTTTAGGAATACCGAAAAACAATAACAAGATGTTACAACCTCCCCACCGTAGAAACCAATGATCCCTAGAAAGCCAATTAAATTCTTACCTACCAAAAACATGAGGCCACTACACTCTCACTAGTTCATCCCTATCCTATATTTCATGATTATTAGAACCATGCTATCATATCACATGAACCCAAGGTATTGTCCTCCCTTGAAGTACCTTTACTTTAGAATCAACTATCTGGACTGGTCGTCCAGTCATGGATATATCAGCCTCAACCTCAATATCATTCCACCTAAAAATATGAGATGGATCATATAGATGAATTCATAGCTAAGATAATGGATCATGTTATGTATCGACATTAGCTGTGGTCGATATTATAAATAGTAAGAAACTCTTCCCACCATCTCAAAAACATCAAAAGGTCTCAAAGGAAAGAGTATCAATTTTCCTTTTCCTCCCAATATGTCGATGACCCAACTAGGGTGAAAATATCAAGAATAACTAGTCTCCAAATGAAATATTTAATGGTATGTGATGAGGATTAAAAAAAAAATACCATATCCATGCCATTAACATCCTCTAATGAATCAACAAATCCTTTTCTATCATCTCTTGCATCCACTCTTGGTCCAACCAAGGAACATTCACCAAACTCTGACCAACACAACATTGATCTACAGGGAATGTCATAAAAGTCCAGAAAAGGAGACATTGTGATCGTGGATTGGTCACTATTATCATTTGAATACTAAAATAGCCCCAGATGATCATCCCAAGCTCCACGTAAGTTGAGAACACAAGTTGAAAGGATATCCACAAGAAATTTTATACCTCTTTTTGTCTAGCCATCCGATTGTGGATGGTATGTCATACTCAAACAGACATGATATCCCAATGAATTTTGAAAGACTCTCCCCAAATTGGAAGTGAACTGAGGATACCTATTAGTGAATATATTATATGTAAATCTAGGATAATTAATAATCCATTTCACATAGATGTTTCTTAACTCTTTAACATGCATTGTATCATGAATTGGTAAACTTTGAGCTGATTTAGTTTTAAAATTGATCACAACCCATAATATATTATTCATTATATAGGTATTAGAAATCCCAACCACAAAGTGCTTAGAGTTTTAATACCACTTAAAAGTAGATGATATAAGTGGATGAAGCAAAACTGAAGGATTATAGTTCTCATCCTTGACTTGTTGGCATATATAAGATTACGAGACAAAATCAATATTTTCTTTTCTCATACCTAGAAACCAGAAATGATGCCACATGTTGTTGAAAATATTCATGGTTTTTGGGTATACAGACCGCTGATAATTATTTGAATCCCCCATTTTAGTTTTCTTTGCTGCTAATGGCACAAAAAAGCAATTATCATATCATAAAATTTCATTTGTAGATAAAAACCACTCAGGAATTGCCTACCCACCCTAAAGAGAGTCTCTAATGATACAGAACTCAACATCATGTTGTCTTTCCTGAAGAACCATCTTAATAAGGGGATATTTCAACTAAACACTAGACAAATAAACCTTATCCCTTGATTCCTAGACTCCAATATGAAATTGTGCAAAGAGTGCCATCAAATTAAACTATTCCGATGAATCCTTCATAGACTGGGTTAGAAGTTTCTTAATCAAGGAATCTATTATGAAATTATCTTTCCCCTAGGTATAGGTGATTTTAATGTATAATGATTTCTAGTATTCCACCCAACACATTTGGTAGATATTCAAATCCTTTTGAGATAATATATAAATCCAAATATGGTGGTATGAAAACATGGTAAAACTAAATCCATAAATATAATGCCAAAAACTCATATGTATGTGCATTAGAACTCCATGATCAAGGTCATGGCTGAGATGAATCTTCTCATGGGGCCCAAAATGATGAGATACATACATAGTGAATTAATCACCTTTCATAAGAATGAATCCCAAACCAGAACCCAATGCATAAAAAAAGACCACACAGCAATAACTGACCTCAAGAAGAATCAACAATGGTGTAGTAGTCAAAAAAAATTCAGCATAGGAAAAGAACTCTGACATTTAATATTTCAAGAAAACTTTACTCCCTTTTTACCACTCATCAGAGAAGCAATCCTTGATAATTCCTTAACGAATAAACAATAATAACTAGATAGACACAATAAGCTCTAAATATTGAAACCATTCAAATAATACTCTAACATGAAGCACATGATCCTCCTTAGAATTTGAGTAAACATGGATGTCTTATAGAAGACTACTAAAAATTTATCAATATAATCATGGAATATCCTATTCATTAAATGCATAAAGACTGTAGGTACATCTGTTAAACCACATTTCATAAAAAGGTACACATAATAGATATAAATGCACCAAAATGATGTTTTATGAATGTCAGATTATTTTATCCTCAAATGATGGTAACCAGATCAAAGATAAATATTCGAGAACCACATTTCCTATTTGAACTAATCAAAGAGATCACCAATCTATGGAAACTAATAATTTTATTTACCATTAATAATTTGAGATTTTGATAATAAACATACAGACATAGTGAACCACCATCCTTATTAGAAAAGATAATGTGTTCCACCCAAGGTGGAACACTAGGGTGTATAAAGAATTTACAAAGAAGATCATCCAATTGAGTCTTTAGCTATTTAATTTATTCTAGTTCCATGTTTTAAGAAGGGATCGATACTGGTTGAGTACCAGATAGTAAATCAATAGAAAACTCTACATCCCTTACTATGAAAAAAAAGAGAATTCAAAAGGATCCAAGTTGGGAAACTCGACACCTACTAGAGGGAGATCACCACTCAGGGATTCCATCTCTATATCAATATAAAAGAATGATATTACTTTCCCTACCTACAGATAATATTTTCCATCTATGTTTGACATTGGGTCCCATTATCTTTGAAATACACAGAATAAACCATTGGGTGATGTGAAGGAGACTCGTCGAATATAAAAATTGATTTGGTATTTATTGATAATGATAAAATCCATCCAAAAGACAATGTTAAGAGGTGTCATGTCAAGTACCAAAAACTCCATCAATTCTTAGAATATGATAGAGATAAGACACAAGGGGGACTACAAATACCCAAATATTTATTCATAAAAAGAGATGTAATAATATCCATCACATAACATAAAATCTCAGTATGAAGAATTATAACATTAACAACACAGGTTGAAAGAACTAAATGAGATACACCAATATCAAATAAATTTTTCACTAATGATGAATCTATAGTGGTGGTACCTATCACGATCGCTATCCCCATATCTTCTTTTTCTAGATACCCTTTCACTGTGTGAATAAAGTTCATTCTGGATGTCTATGGCCGAAACCATTTTATCCTTGAAGTATTTGATTTCCCTTAATTTAAAGAAGAGATAATGATCCCATGCCACTATGTATAGTGGAATAAACATGGAATAATTTATGTAAGTGTCTATAGCATCCACAAGAAACCCAAACCGTGGGTTCCTTAGTGAAAACCTCGTAGAGTTACTAGGAATTCTATAGTGGTAGAAAATCAATGGGCTTTTTCTTGGTACATCAGGAGGTCTTGAATGAACATGTTATTTAGAACCACTATGAAAACAATCACGCTTTCGATTTAATATAGATGAAACCATGATTCCATTGGGAGAGAATGAATTTACCAATATCCTTAACTTTCTAACCATGTCCATTTCAACCTTTAGTTCTATATCTAGCAAATCATCATAAGGAGGCTTCCCCAATTAAACCTAAGAACTGATATCTTGTCGAAGTCTCAACTCAAACCATGAAGATTCATCTTATCATTCAATACTATATAAGGTGATAAATTCAAAAGTAAATAAAATTGGTTTCTATACTCTATCACAGTTTAGTCAGCCTAATCCTATTTGAGAAACAACATAGCCTTGGTCAACAATATCAACTCTAGATAGTACTGGTCAGTGGAAATAACTATGAAGACATTACACTTTAATACCTTATTCTCCTGCTTCATAACCATCATCTATCACAATATCATACATGTTCCATCCATTAAGAAGGTGTCAGATGACATTTTCATTTCTGTTGGTGTCCCTAAGAACCCAAAAAAATCTCCATCTTACTCAACCATTCCATATCTTCTTGAGGATCATTTGAGCCTTTGAACGTTGTTGGCTTCTGGTCAAGGAAATCTAGAGAAAGTTCCTAGAGAAAATATCTTTATGGTTACATGGGTGGATTATAAATAGGAATTGGTAGTGGTTCTTTTCCCAGAGCATGGATATAATGCACAATAAAATCAAAAAAAATCAGCTCCACAAGATGAATGACTCGCTAATGATTAGTAGTAGCTTCCTATTACATCTTATTTACACATAGTATCAAAGGAATGATGCTATACAATATTATAGGGAAATAATAAAGACATAATATTAAAACTCAACCAAATAAACATGGTAAATGAATCCCAAAATATAAAAAACCATGATTCGGATTTCAAACCTATCAAAAAAAGTATTTAAACATATTAAACTAATCCTAAAGATGAGTTTATATAACCACCCATAGTGACTAAAGAATCATTGTCTTGATATCTGACCAATAACTCAATCAAAACTACCACCTTATTCTTGAAAACATTGCACAGTGCATATTGATTTCAAGACAAGATGATTAACCTCCTCTGATAACACTTTGTCATAAACCAAACGAGGCACCATGGTAACCTGATAACCAAGCTACTCCTAACATAGCCAAAAGGGACTTACCAATCAACATATGTTGGATACTATCAACTATCATTGTATAAAAGGAAATTGTGAATGAATATTCCATAAAAATTATGAATAGTGATAAAAAATTATTATTTATACAAAATAAACACAATGGGGAGAAGTGTACCTAAATTCAAATAGTATAAACAACTCAGAGTAATACAACAATGTACCAGTAAAACATGAAAGATAAAAAGAAAATGTCCTAATGAATAAACCTCTCCATGACCACATATCAACTACTAGAACCACCTCCCAGTCATGATTACCCCTTCTCAAACCTAGAAGGAGCTAATATCTAAAAAACTAAAGGCACATGCAGGGTGTGAGCATGAATACCATTATGTTATTACAAAAGAATGCATAATATGATTCCAATATTCAATTGAACAAATAAAATGATTTAAATTATCTAATAAAAATGATTTTAATTGAATGATCATATTTAAAAAATCATTATTTACATTTAAATTGGAAGAAATACATTTTAAATGGTGGAAATACTATAAAAATTAATGGTTCTTTAAAAAAATGTCTTAATTAAAAACTTTTATATAAAAAATTATATAAATTCATGAGTCATGTAAAGAAGTTTAAAACAATTCCATACATTTATATATCACCTAAAAATAAGAGAGAAACATGATCATATACTAAGAGTTATGAAATTTTTAGGTTATAGGATCCTCACACATTTATTTGATAAAATGCAATGTGTACACACATCCCTCAAAACTGGATGGAGATGACTCACCAATGCCCACCGGGAAAATAATATGTAGTAACAAAATTTTGTTTAGTTTTTTTATGTTTCATTCCCTTTCTAGGGAAATTTAACCCTTGCGTGTTTGTACTAATAAATTACTAAATATGTAGGCCCGAATAATCTCTAGTACAAATCAATTATAGTAAAATTATTTTGAGCAACATTAAAATACAATTAAATATCATTACCCCATTTCCAAAAATTCCAATTTCAATTTTAAACCCAAAACATGTGTTTAATACAAGACATTCCTTTTCCGAAAATAAAAACCTTAGGTTTTTATCAAATCCACTTAAAGGAATTTTTTGAGAAATAAGAATTTTAAATCAGTTCAAAATTCAATTTCACAATTCAACTTCACAGTTAAATTTAAACAATATAATTTCAAAAAAAACACTATCAATTTCACCAAAAACTTCAATAAAATGAGATTGAGTTTTTTCAGGTTTTTCAATCAATATCATTCAACAATATAAATTAATAAAATTAAAATTTCACAAATTTTCATAAACATATCCCAATTCAATGGAATTGTATGTTTTCCGAATTTTATGCTAATATACCATTTAAAGCCCCAATTCAATAGAATTGGGTTTTTTCAATAAACCAATTAAAATAAAAATGATTGAAATCATGAAATTTTATTTAATTAAATCAATTTAAATTAATCAAGAAGTTTATGGTTAATGAAAATTGGGCATCATGATGGAACCACCTATATCAGGATCATATGATCTTGATTCATCAAACTCTAATGCAGATTTATCAATGAAGAAAAATGATCATGGAATCTAGGAAATAATGTTCAAACATATTTTTAATATCCAAAAATATAGGGTATTAGATAAATGATTCAAAATGGGTATCTACATAAACCAAGGAAGGAGAAGAGGGATAGTGGGAGATAGAGAATGATGGGAGGTACCATGTTCCAACTATGCACCTCATTTATATAGGCCACATGGTTTCTCCTAAGAGGTTTCACAGAGTGAGGAACCATTTTCCAACAATGAAAAACGTCACTAACTATGTTTTCATGGTTTTTATTAAGAGGGAACCGAATTTGGGTAAACATTGTGACAACCGTGCATTAGCCAAAATTTTTCAAAGCGTTTAAAATTTCTACCCAAAACAACCCCAAATGAAACCCAATTAAATATGTTTAAAAATATAGTTTTAGGAATACTATAAAATAGAAATTTTATGTAATATTATTGATACATAATCCCTGATTATACCATGGTACAACCTATGTGAAAGGTTTTTGATGGTGGTTCTTTATTATTGTTGTTCTAAAAACATGGTATTGATTTTTATCTGATAAGTTTGCACATATCTGATAAACTTTTCTTATGTTTCTTTCTGAATCATATATTGGTTTTAGTCAATGGAAAATCCCACAAAACTCGTGTTCTCGAGAAGCATTAATATTTGTGATTTTTAGTGTATAATAACACAGGTCAAGGACATTTCTTATTCCTTCTATTTAAATAAATTTTTTTATCATAATAGTTAATATATAATAATTTTAATATTCTCTATATAATGATTTAATTATAAATAGATAAGATTTTTGTTGGTATTTTTTGGGGAAAAAATCTCTAATGTTTCCCCTCGATATCTTTTGGGTGTGATTGTGTTTGTTGAAAAAGTCAGATGATCGCGAATGAGAATGGTTGGAGTTTTACAAAGATAGGTTTTTAAGGTGGCATAGCTTCATTGTGTTTGCCAATTTTTTAGGCCTCAAAATTTGGTGTTTGATGTTGTAAAAGGAAGATTTTCTTCATGGGAGTGAATGGTATGGATAATGTTGAAGAAAATTCGAAAAGGATGAGAATTGCGTACCACAATTCATGGACCACATTCCATGTTCCGGGAACGGTATGTGGAGCAGCGGGAACAGTATGCCGAATCAGTTCACGAAACAAAAAATGGTTTGTGGAAGAAGGAGATGTGGTACTCGGATGACTTGACACTGGAGGAGGAGATCAACTACGTAAGAACAAAGACAGTATATAGATCATATATGAAAAATGGTTCGTGGGTGGCTTGTTGTTCGTAGTGAAAGAAGGATCGGTATGTGGTGAAGGATGGATTAAAGATTTGGTAAATCTTAGATTATTGGTTTTCATGGGTATATTTTCCTATTAAAGAATAGATAATCCCACCTATTTATAGGGGATACTGAATATTATTAGAGAACATAGTTTTTGTCTAGGATTTTGGCATAGTTTGAAAGAGGATTGTGAGGAAGAATTCTACGAAAGATGAACTGATTTGTGTGGAAGAAATCCCACTGAAGGTGTTTGCAGGGATTATAAACTCGCAATGGAAAACTCACTATGTAGAGGAGGAATCATTGGTATGCGAGAGAGAAAATTCTGCAAGCGGTACACGGAGGGGGAGCTTTGGTACGCAGAAGCGAAGATAGTCTGCGAAAAGAGAATAGTTCGTTGACAGAAGGCAGTTTATAGAGGTGAAGTGAAGGTAGCAGTAGGCGGAGGAGGTAGTGGTTTACGAAAGCATAAGTTGTACGTGCATGTGGTGTTCTGCATACCAAACCTAGTACTCAGTATGTGGGAGAGGAAGGTGGTTCGCAATTTGCAAAGCAAGCCTGTGAAAGCTTCAAATCAGTTTTTGAATGTATTTTCTGGTACCTAGCAATACTTAGGAAGGTAAAATTCATATATGGGTAAAAATAGAACTCCAAAATAGAATCTACCTATAGTTGAGGATGCATAAATTCAAGCCAATGAAGGGACCTACATGTCCATAAACTATTTTTGACCTACAAGTTGATAAACTGTGTATGGATCCTTTCTAGGAGCAGTGAGCACCGTAAGAGAAATACACTGTCCCTTTCTACCGGCAGTGATCCAGAAAAAGAGGAATGGGGAGTTACCCTTGTGGATGGAGTGAGAATACACTAAACCTAGTAAAGGTAGTGATCCTGGTCATAGAAGATCTAGCCCAAACATTGGTACTCATTATTGTCAACGAGCCTTAGTGGATTTGGAACATCATCAAATCGTCATTGTATACTCGTTGGACGTAGCCCAGTGAGGGTGAACCAAGTAAAAATCAACGTTCCATGTGCATGATTTCATATTTATTCATATATTGGTATGGGGGAGAGATATAATTGAGTTTTTCTAACAACGAAATAAGATCCAAAAGGGAAAACATTATAATCATTCATACCCTGATTCACCCCCCCCCACTCAGGGTATTCAACCTAGTGAACCAAACAGTATTATAATCCTGATATAAATGTTAAGGCTATAGATTATAATGGTCCAAAATAATAAATGAAATATATTTTAGGTGTTTTCTATGAATACATTACATAATAAGGTATTTGTTATTTCAAAAGTGGATTTAATTTATAAAACATTTTGTCATTATATTGTTGCACACTTTAGAAATTTCACACTCCAAATTTAATTTCATACAATAAAATAGATGAGGGTACGTATATCATATCACCATTTCTGGATCCATGTCACCTCCTCAAAATTTTGGTTCCTCTATAACACTTTTACAAAGTGAGTTTTCCAATTTCATAGAATATTGTCGCTATGATCTAAAAACTTCACTAGATTCTCTTCATAAGAAATATAATTATCTAATGATACTGCATTTGGATTTAGAAAATGTGAGGATTCTTTCCTATAATTCATTAATGGTGATACATGGAGAGACATAATCTACTTGAGATAAGTAAGGTGTATATTCTATTTGATAGGGTACAAATATGATATGATCTAGGATCTCAGAAAGTCTAATGCATCTTGGGACATAAATTCACTTCTTCCCAAACCACTTGAATTTCTACCATGGATATTTAAAAAGGATATTTTTCCCCCAATATCAAACTCTATGCCTATTCAATGATTTTCTTCATTGATTTTATATTATATTTCATTGGATTTCATATGATTTTGAATGGTTTGAACCATGTCTATCATATATTGGATAATATTAGTTACCGTTTTCCTCCACTATCCATCATCATCCAATAATGTGGGAGTTTGATACCTCTTCCCTCAAAGAGTTTCATAATGTTACATTTTAGTACAAGAGTGGAAACTATTTTAATATAATAACATCACTTATTAAAGGTTTCCATCACAATATTTTTTTAAATCCATTAAATAAGAACTCGACATATCCTCTAAAGATTGAATTTTTCTCCCATATTGGCCATTCATCTAAGGGTGATAAGAAGTATTAAACTATTCTCTATATCAAATTATTATTTGTGGATTATTTAGAACCTCAAAGTAAGATAAAAATATAAGTCTAATAAAATATTGAGTAATAATACATTGATATTTATAACTTCAATTATATATATCCTTGTGAGTTGGTGATGAAGGAAGACTTCCTTGATAGAAATTAAATGTTCTAGCTTTGTATGGTTATTAAATACCACCCTAATAGCATTATTTTTTTATATACTAAGTATTCCTTATAGAAAATAAATTTTTTAGTTTTCCCATATCAATATTGGTGTGGGAAAAGGCTTCAATATAAAATTATACTTCATCCATTTTTTCATGACATGTTGGCATTCAATGAATCCGGATAAAAATAATAAAATTTCCTACTTCATGTTATCCCACTATAATTTCATATTTAGTTATCTATACATTGTAGTTAATCTTGTATTATTAAAGAAGGATGATCCATTTTCATCATCTAGAATATCTCTCTCCAGATCTATAATTTATGGGAGACATATCCAGCTTCTTAACCTTATAACACCATATTTAAAAAATTTGATCTCTGGAATATTTTCATCCTTCGTCTATATAATTTTTGACTCCATGAACCCCTCAAGAACCGATGGATAATCATTTATTCAATAATGGTTAGATACTAATCCTTCTAAATTTATTATTTTAATCCATTCATCATCAAAGATGATTTCCCCTTTCAAACCTCATCATGGATAGGGTTATGAGATCCTTTCCACTCCTAGAATCTTCTTTTTTCCCTTCCAAGGATAGTAATGGATTAAATAATCATAATACTTGATTATATTTAACCTCTTTAATTGGATAATTTCTATATACATTTGTGTGAATATATACTATTGATCTTTATGATCTGTATATATGTCAAACATCTCCCCATAAAGATATCATCTACAAATATTCAATTTGAATATCACTATAGCCAATTCACAATTGTTCCTTAGGCATTTCATCTCATGTATCCTTAATTGGAGATATGAATAGGCTATCACATTTACATTTTCTATGATTACATATTGATATCCCTTTTTGGATGAATCATTATATATTAAAAATACATCCCCACTAGTGAGTAATGTGAGAAAATGTTTTTTGATTAGACACATCCTTAACTCTACAAAACAGTCCAAACATTCATCATTAAGAAAAAATACCTCACTCCCTTCTATAATAGATTTTTAGTGGCATTTATTATCTTGATAGGTTCCTTTCAAATTTAGTATAGTACCATCCTAATACAAGTAAACTATTTATATCCATCATAAATGTTGGAATAATCCAATCATTGTTTTTCGTTGACTTTTAATGGTCTAGATGTATCCCTTTTATTGAGAAAACATTCCCTATTAATGTTTCTTTCTCAATCAAGAACTCAATTTTTACTGTAATTAACATATTATTGTTCCATTACCAATTTATTTACTGAAGAATCTAAAATATATCATTGTACATCCATTATTTTATAATAGATAAGAATGTAAACTATAAATAAGACCATAATTTTTCAATATAATTCCTATGGATTATACTCATAAATCCTATGAATATTGTTGGAGAATTAGTGAGTATAAATGGAATCACTATAAACTAATAGTTCTCATACATTTTTATAAATGTAGTATTTGTGATATCATCCTTCTAATACTTTACATGATAATGTCCAGATCAAGGATCCCTAATTGAGAAGTATTGGGGTCTCTATTTCTAATCAAACAAGTCATCAATATGAGATATATGATACCTTTTTTATCATAATATTTTTGATATCATAATAATAAATGTATAGGAGCATTGACAATAACTTATTCCTTATAAAAATGATTAAAATTCCCCGTGGTGAAAAATTTGAGCATATAAACCCATTATATTGATTCTTCATTAGTAACATACCCCTCTCATCATGTTCAATAGTTACCATTATATATACATACATGGATATTGTAAAATATATAGGTTTAAGTTCAAATGATAACATAAGCTATCAACATAATGGAAAACTAGGAAATTTATTAGGAGACGAATTATAATATTCACTTACAATTGGAATTTCATCATTTATGGTATTTTTCTTAGTATCAATCATTTTATCTAGATACACTTACTCATAAAACAGTAATATCCATGATTAAGATGATGATTCAAAAATATATTCATCTACTTTCTTACACTTGTATTGAATTATATAGTAATTGACAATACAATGGGTGATTTCAATATCATGAAAATAAATGTTGGATCTCTATAAGGAAATCTAATCTATACATATAATAATATCAAATTCAACAAAATGGAGTATCACAAGGTTCATTAGGAAATTCTCCTTAAAAATATTTAATGGTGAGGAGTTATATAATTAGGATGCAATCATTTCTCCATTTAACATTTCAAATGATAAGTTGACATACATGTTTTGAGTGGGTTTTCAATATTTATATTTAACATTTGTGATATGAAATAATTTTCTGAACAATAATCAAATAGGTAATTACATGTTTTAGAATTGATTTTATCTCTATATTTCACTGTTAAATTTTATTTATAATCATTTTCGTCATCTAAAATAAAAAAGTTATGGGAATTTTGAAAACACATGAATGGGAAACTATGAAAATTGAAGGGTATACTAATAAATGTCATATATTTTTTAACCTAGGAATTCCAATAATATAATATATTTTATCTATGGACTATTTTCTAAAACTAAATTTCATTGTGATTTTTGTGCACTTGAAAATGGTATGTTAGAGAATAGATGATTAACCAATTCATATTCCTTTAGAGTGTCTGAATATTTTTTTGTATTTGGACTCATTTTCATGCACTGAGTGATGATATTTTTAATACCCAATGAAATGTTTTCATAGTTATTACCCCTAGGTGCAACATTTCTATTGTGGTAATTACTATCTAGAAACCAGACTGGATGAATCTTCTATGAAAACCAAGTGTTCAATACATTTCAATTTTTTTGATATATTAAAATTTTAAACATTATCAATATTGTTTTCACTAAGGTTTTATATTCATAATACAAAAAAAATAACCAAACACATTCACTAACACCAACTAAAAAATCCATTTGTTTTATAAACATTATTTTATAACATACTATACAAATATATAAATAATAAAACCTAAAATATAAGGAGGTCTATTGTATTTGTTTAATTATATACATATCACATTAACATTAAAAAATGGATGAAAAAATTATTAAATATTCCAAAAATTGCCTATAAATTCAATTTATCTAATAATATTACACGGGATAACCCAAATACATACATAAGAAAGGGTTTTATATAAATAATTGTTATGGAATAATCAATGTATAACATGATGAATGTAAAAAATGTATATCAAAATGAATACCAAGGTGACATAAAGAGTGAGAATCATAAAAATGAAAATAAAATAATTATATAATATGACAATACCAAAGAAACATTGGGATGTTGAAACAATAAGAAGCATTAAATTATACCAATATGTTACAGGTAACCATTGAGGCATGATAACATGATGTTCTTGGTCTAACCTCTCAAGCACCATACATGGTATATGATGAGATAAAAACATTTCCCAATACATTGCATGGATTTATAATTATTTTCTCACCCATTAAATTCATTTGTGTTCCACATAGATCATAAAATACAAAAAGACTATTCATTAATTTTAATGTTATGATAAAGGAGTTTGTGTTAAATAAATGAAAGTCCCCAATAAACGAATGATAGGTACATCTTATTGAATACCCTGGATTTTAAATGAAGATAGGTATTAATAATAAAAATATATGGCATAGAAAATAGAGTGAAAATTTTTCAACATAACTTAGATATAAAATGATTCATTGAATGGTTTTATAAGAGTGACATATGGTCTCATATTAATTATGAATCAAAAGTATAGTAAAGGGATGTGTAAAAACACATTAAAAATTGGAAAATAATATAAAAATCATAATATAAATAAAGAACTTTAATAAATAAGAGGAATAAATAAATCTTTACCTTGATAGGTTTCTTCTAAACTATTGGGAGGATATTTTTACAATCATGGGAAAATTTTATTGGGGATTTAGAGAGGGATATAGAGAATAACATCATGATAAATGGGTTTTGAGTGAATATTAATATGAGGTTGGGTGTATGTTCATTGAAAAATGGTGGGTAATTATATATTAATTTTAAAACATAGATTCTACAATATATATAATAAAACAATCAAATCTAAAAACCATCTCATGATTTTTCCCATGGTTTCATCCAAATTGAATTGATTTTCCAAATATTACTTGTATAATAACCAACCATCTTAAATTAATATAATTGATGATTTGAAAGTTACTCATGTTCATAATGAATTTTTTTCATAAAACATGAAATATTATATAGGTTATATAGGGTTCACTAAAGGTTTTTAAAATAATCAAATAATGTAAAAAATAAAATATTTAAAACGGGAAATCTATATTAGGCCTATAATTCCCTTTGGTGTATTTATGAAATCACATTTGGTCCATGTTCTAAATAGGTTTTTACATATCCCATAAATAGTTTACCTCATATTTTAGTTGTTTAATATCAAATTATGATTACTCATGTGTAAATATTAGTAATTTCATCTCCCCTAGATGTAATAATTAATGGGATTCAGAGGGTATTATTCTACTAGTAGAGGCTACTTCTTGTTCCTTCAATTAAAATTATATTTTATAACAAAACTTATGATATATTAATCTTAATTGTCACTATAAAACAACAATATTATCAATGGTTATGATTCATAATAGTTTTTTATGCCCACAATTAAAATTATGGATATTTTCATACAATTTTCTAAATTCAATAATGAAATATAGTGCTTTTTTTCTATAACTAAATTACATTATATTTTTTTACTCATTATAAATGGGTTTTTTCATTTATAAATATATTGTTTTTACATCACCATTTTAATTAGTTTTACTAACACCTAGTGGACTTAGGGAAGGTGTTTTCACAATCATCTAGGTTACAGAGGATGGATTGTTGACTATCCCCTCTAGCCTTACTCTCTTTTCCATGTAGTGTTATGTGTTGTATTCATATTGGGAACCTTTACCATATATGATTGTAATAGAATATAATGTATTAGGGTTTCATTACACAAATTTATCTCATTTTATAGTATTATAATGATTATTATAGGTATGTTAGGTATGTGATCTCACTGATTGAGGTCTAATATAAGAAATATTGGATATTGTGGCTCCTGAATCTACTCAGTTAATATATGGATAAGTGGATGAGGTGATGAGATTATGTGATTAACAATGTTCATGGTTTGTGATGGGATGACATGAATCTTAATATGCATGTGTGATATATAGATTATGTTTATTTTGCCTGGTGTACTTTTTGAGAGAGATAGATTATGATGTAAAACATTATTCTAGACGGGCACACCAGTGGGGAAGTGGTAGTTGGTTACCACTTTTTTATATTAAATTATATATTTTCTTGTATGTTATATGTGGTGAGAGATAGCTATGACATGGTAGGGGTTATATTATATTTATTTATGTGATGAGTCGGTTTCACTTCTTATTCATTAGGATTTAGTATTCATTATTCATATTTTGTATAAGAGGATCTAGGGAGGATCCAACTATGTATTCATGCTATGTTGACCCTATGTATATATAAACCATTTTTTGGTTTATAAGATCTAGTTTGTGATTTGTATTGACATAACTAACTCATAGAGGTAATTAAAGAGTCGTTTGGTCTTCCTGGCCACTAAAGAGGATATCATTATGTACATAAATTTTTCTTTCTTTTGTTTAGTTGTATAACATTACACAAATGTATTTTCATTAGTTTAATTTTTTAATGAGTTGGAGTTGTTGGGTGTTTCTATATCATCTCTTATTTCAAATACTGTTTTGGGTAATTCCTCCCACATGTGTGTACGATATACCCTTGGTTCCTATCATCAACCCTTGTCCAATTAGATTCATGCTTTCGGTATCATTATCTTTCATATCTCATTTCTAGTCTACGAGTTTTATCATTGGGTTTTAGGGGTTGATGATAGTTAGCATTGGAGATTTGTATGCTTTTAGGTGAGGGTAAATTAATAGTTATATGTAATATTATTACATTATAATTTTACCATTGATCATATGTTCAATGGATAAAATTATCATTTTATATTTATAAGTGATTAAATCATAATGTTATTTGACCATTTTTATAGGTTATATGATGTATACTAATTAAGGTAATTATATTCTAATGGAGATTGGGAAAACCATTATGGTTGAAATGTAATTTTTATAGAAGATATTATTAATCAAGAAAATTAATGATAAAACTAAGGATAACCTTTTTGGGTATAACAGAATGGTCATTCTTGTTGTTTTGGTGGGGTTCACAACATTATATGAATCTGTAGTGAGTGAATTAATTTTTTGAAAAACATTTTTGGAAAAAATTTACTATTTATATATTAATGGAATGAATTTAGTTGAAACATTTTTGGTAATATATAAATCATTAAATTTAATATATATTATTTATTCATATTAAGTTTTATTACTTTTGGGTATAATCAACCTTTGTCCTAAACATATTTTAATTGTGAAATATGAGAGGATTTTCTTAATATACTTTTCCAAATCCTATGATCTTTTAGATTTTGATTGTTTAGGAAGAATAGATATTTCTTATTGATAATCAATACTTGGAATATGGGATGAGGTAGAAGTGGAAACTTATTTAAACATGAAACCAAAGGGTGAAATTTCCTTTATGCGTTTCAGTAAATTCATTTAATTGTATTTTATCATGTTCTATATCCTAACTATAAAATTTTCCCTTGCCAATACATAAAAAAATTAGAAAATTAAAATTATTTCATTCTATAATGTAATTTTTGATCAATTTGTGGAAATTTTAATTTCTCATTAATATATGTTATTATATTAATTTTATTTCTAATGATCCATAAATTTCCTTAGATCAATGTCATATATCACCCTTAATCATTATTTAGACAATAATTTTATATTCTTTGATTCTATTTTCACATCCTGCTAATGTTTTCATATTTGGAATCCTAGTTATGTGATTTTATGGATTACCGTCATATTTATTTTTTACTATTTTTAAAAGGATGTACTATTAACTGTTTTATGATGTGGGTTTTTAGAAAATGTATTTGTAAATGATAAACCATTGGTTACTGAGTTCATGTTAATTTTATTGCAAACAATTTATTAATATTGGAGTAAATGTAACAACTTGATATTTGGTATGTATTTCCCCATTAAAATAATTTTATTTTACATTGATTAATAGATATATAATATGAACTTAAAATTAACCATTATTTTTTTAATAAAAAATATTATAATGATAGTTAAGAACTAATATATTATGAAGATATAATATGAAACAACATGATGAAAATTACATGTATATTAAAATCATATATATATATATATCACATACATTAAATCCTTACCCTCATGGTTATCAATGGATGTTATTATCCCAACTAAAACTATGGAATCCAGGAAATTAATTAGGAATACAATAAACATTATTAGTGAGAATTAAAAGAATATATTTCTATTAATCTCATATGGTTATATATATAAATTTTATATAACCATTATGAATATTTATATTATATATATAGCTATAGGGTAAACATAAAATCAATTTGTTTGAGATAAATATAAGATCTCTTGAAGTTAAAAGATTTGTATTAAAACCCATTTTTTATCAATTTATTTGTATATTATATTAAATTATTCACCATTGAATAATGAATATAAGGATCTATGTTGGTTATATATTCTATTTAATGAATTAATATTCATTAAATTATATTTAAGAATAATTTTATATGACTGATTTAATTTTATTCATTAAATATTTATTTTCTAAAAAATGTTTTTTATTGAATTTTATATATGGTTATTATAATTAGATTATAAATTTTTTAGAGATATTTAATTATAAAAATTATATTATTTCTATAAACATAAAATCAAAAATATAATAATATGAAATTAGTGGATTTTGTTTAAGAAGAATAAATTTTTAGTGAGTAGTGTAAAATTAGTGATTTTATATAAAAATGTAATTTCATATCAAGTATTAGCATAATAAAAAAATTTTCTGAATTATTTTTCATATTTCATGACTAACATTTTTTTATAAAAAATATAATCAATGTCTCTTTAATAAAAATTAAACATGATTGTGTTACAAAAAAAAACACACACACACATATATATATATATGAATTCTTTTGGAAACCAATTTTTTATCATGTTTTACTAGTTTATTTTTATGTAATGTCCTCCACATATTGAAATTAAATTTGATAAAATATAATAAATAATTGGATTCAAAATTTAAAAATTTGGTAATGATGTTACTTTGATTTTTTTTAAATATGAATGGTACCATTGGTAAAATAAATCATCAACTATGGTAAGTAAAAAATTGGGTTAAAAGGGATAAAACTAAAATAAAAAGGGTAACAATGACCTATAAAAAACTAAAATCCTATTATGTAGTCATATTAATATCCTATCACATCTATTTCTCTATTATGAGTAATTTTATATCCATTTTTATTCAGAATAAATTTATATATTTTTATGTTTCGAAAAATTTATTATGAGTCCTCTCCCTCATTATAATTGTAAACCTCTTATCCTCTCTTATCCATACATCTAGTTCTTAGAAAATATATCATTACATATCCAAATATCCTCCTAATAGCTATAACCACTTATTATATGTATTTTTTTAGAATATAGTCTAGTGAAGGTTTTAGGTATAATTATCTAGATGTTTTTCATTAAATTTTTATAATTATTTATTATGTGTTTAATGTTTATTTCTTATTTTAACTTCTCCAAATATTCCTAAATAATTATGATTTAAAAATATAAATATCTATAATATAATTAAATGTTATTATGGATCTATTATAACACTTTCACATGTAATTTTCCATCATATGGGGAACATAATGATTGTTCATTCGTATATGTGGACTACCGCCTTCACAAAGTGATGTGTTTTATTTTTCAAAATAACCTCACAATTATAGTAACTATAAAAAAAATAATTTATTGAAAGAAACTATTTTACCCTTTTAAAACATTTAAATATATTAGTATATATTTTCTATTTTACACACTAATACGGTGTGATATTTTGAGTCCTAGTTGACTTGGAATTAATTTTATTAAAATATTAAATATATTTTTTCACGAGAGATTATATTTTAATAAATAATTAAATACAATATGAAAAAAATTCTTGAATCAAAAATTTGAGTATAAGGTTGAATACCGAGCACTTGTTTTATCCTAGGCTCAAATTATTGTTTGTTGGCACTAGAATTTTGGATGAGGTAACCTTTGGTCGGTCAATTAAGTGGATTGGTTAATTAATAAATTTAATACCCCAATATAATTTTCCTATACAAATAGACTATTATGAGAAGTCTATATGGTTGGACACATAACATTGGGATCATTTATAGGAGGTTTCATCATTATTCATTGGTAGATCGAGATCAAATGATCATTGGATCAAGAGGGACTAATACACTACGAACATAGTGGATCCTCCCCATCACTAGAGAATGAGTATTAACCAGTTATCAATCCATAATTTTGATATGTATCATCAACTATTGTATCCATTTATTAAGTAAATTAGTATGTTCTTATGTTCTATTCATTGTTCTATTCTCCCTTTTGAAATTTTTGGTCAGGTCTGAGCATTACTAGACCCTTAGATTTGCGATGTATGTGTACAAAAACGATTGGATCAATGTTTTCCAGAGAGATAAGGATTGATTTCAGGTGATCCATCATGGATCATTAATTAAATGAATTTACATGGGGATATATGGGTGACATAGGCATTAAAACCATCAAATGAATCACCAAATTTTGATTTCCAACCTATAGTGGGCCTGAAACAAGGGCTAGAGGTGATTACCACCATATTTGAGTGATCATATAGAAGGAATTGAATATATGGATGCTGTTCTGGGTGATTCATGAAACAAATTAACATTACATGAAAAACCCTAACTACACAAAATGTACTATGGAAAACACAAGACATGTTGTCTCATGGATAAGGTGGTTAATTTTTTTGAGTAGAGATAAGTATCAGACACTCAGTGGGAACCCCACACACCAAGTGGCATAGTCCTGGAGGCCTTACATGTACTACTGGAGTAAATAAGAACAAACATTCCAAGAAACATAGACACTTATAGGTACATAGGATTGTATATGTATAGGTACCCTTTATAGGACACTACCCTATACATATCCATGTACATGGCCTTGTACAGGGGTACAACCTAAAGGAAACATGAATGTCCAAGATCACATAGGTATGACCTGAGTGGTAGGGACACCCCATGTGATCTCTATAAATATTTGTGTATTGTGGTATGTCCATCAATCCATGTCCATAAGAGACATTTCCAGGAGATATGGTGGGGTCACACGCTGTGTGGACCCGCATACATGATGTGTACTTCCCTATAAAAATTCTATTTATCATGTATCCTTCATTTAGAGTTTTATTTTGAAATGTGAGTAGCCTTTCTAGAGTTTTTTTATGAGTAGAACATTATTATTTCCTTTATAGTGCCTTTTTGAGATATGATTTGAGAAATTCCATGTGTGATCCTTCATTAGGCAGTTCTTGATGATGGTATTGATTGGGAATGATCATCAGAATGTTTAGATTGAGATGGTACTCCTCAATCTCACCAAGGTACATGTCCTCTACTCAGGAAGAGGGTATTGACTTGTTTCACAAGGTAATAATTCCTCCACAATCATTGGGAAGATAGATATGATAATACCTTATAGAACAAGTGTGTCATTATTCTATCTGAGGATATAGTACACCCAAATCGCACCGAGTTGTGGGTCCTACATAATCATTGTGCATATAGAGATGGAACTAACCTTTCACACCAAGTAAAAAGTCCACTATAAATTGAGATTGTACTCCTCAATTGTACTAGGTTGTTGGTCCTCCATAATTTTTGTAAATATAGAGATGAAACTACCACACTACATAAGGGAATGGATACTACATACTCATTGTCCTGATAGAAATGATATTCCTCCTTCACACCCGGTAATATGTACTCTATCAATGGATATTGTACTCCCCTATCATATTTGGTTGTTGTTCCTCCTTCCTCATTTTCTAGATGGATAGGGTAATCCCCAATTTCCAAAGGGCGTGGGAGCAATATCCATAGGGACAGTACTCCCATATCATACTAGGGTGTGGTTGGTTCATAATCATTGTGCTGATTGAGTCTGTACTTTCCTAACTTACTAAGGTGCAGGTTATGTATCATGGATATGGTACTCCCATATCAAACCATGACACAAGTCCTTTATTTTCATTATTCCAAGTAGAGATGACACTGCCCTATATAGTAGTAGGTCCACTATCATTTTAATATTGTGCTCTTTTATGATATAGAGTAGTAGAAAGGCGAGTTAAATCTTCATGGGTTCTTCAAACAGACATGTGAGATACGGGGAATAAATGATAGTCTATTGGAGCTACAGGAAGACCCATTGTCCTGTGATTATATGTGAGATGATGATCATGATTCCATCTCACCTACGATTATTATATGAACATATATCTATTTATTGGGGATTCATTTCCCTATTTATTTGGGTTTATATGAATACATCAATCGTGTATTATATTTCTCCCCTTTAGTTTTTGTGGATCATGTTGGGTATGTCTGTACTCATACTTATAGTCCCTTTTCTCACACATGTTGTGTCTTATGATAATGACATACATGAGAGTAGTGGAATTAGTGGATATTAGGGATACTGGTTATAATATACCACATATGGGGGTAGTGCTTGAAGATATGGAGATGAGCTTGCTCAATATTTGTTTTCTAGTTAATATAAGGATGAAAATTATTTCTGATATGGGTCTGTATTTTTCACTTTACATTTTTTTTACTCTATCACACTATTTTTTATTCCATGGATATTATTACATTCATGGTTTTTACAATTAATGTTACTATTTCTTATTATTATTTCTCCTCAAATCTTTATGGAGATTTTTTGGTGCATGCATACAATTACATTAAGAAAAGGACACCCATTTTAGATATGAATTATCGACACTTGTCACTAACCTTTCTCCTATAGAGGAAAGCATGGGGTTTTGGAGGACCCATCTTATATCAGGTAGGTGGTCCTTAATGGGTTAGTTATTTATGGATTGTTATTAGAAGTTCTTTGTCCTTGGGACATTATCTTTAGTTTTTTCCTATTTCAGGATTGGTTTAGAATTTAGCGAAACAATTTCAAAGTGTCTCAATTGCTGATTTCAAACTGGGAAACCTATTATTGGAGCATTAGTCGATGTATCCATTCACTAGTAATCTAATTACATGTTTTTTTACATTCATAAAAAAACATTTTTTGTATGGAAATTTGGTACATGCATCATATAAGATTGTGTTTTTTTGTTATCCTTCCTGAGTCGGATCCCCATATATATATGATAATATGACCTTGGTACTTCATGATTACTTTCAAGATGCCTTTGTATAGACATCCAATCATGTTGCAGAATCAAAATCATAATGATGATATGATGATGGATAAGTTCTTAGTCTAGGGTAAATCTCAATATATTTCTTCTCTATATAGGGAGGCAGTTTCACCCCCAACTATCAAGAATTAGATTTTTCATATAGGGTATAATGAGCATGTGCATAGGCTTAGCGCACTCTATGAGTTCCAGATCCAGATTCATGTTAGGTTATTTGGTGAGATATAACCCTAAGAAGTGAATAACTAGCTTGTGTAGGTGATCCATGATTTCAGACATGTGAATACTAAAATTAATCATAATATTTTCATGGGAGCTAGTATTTTCCATGGAGTAGCTAGGAGATGGTAGAGTATAGTCACATAAGAACATAATGATTCTTCATCACATCTTCTCAAATGTCTCTGCACCATATCTCAGTCCAAACACACAATGTCTTATTCTATATCTCAAATCAAATGTCCCAACACACCCAGGGCCCAAGATAGGAACAACACTTTTTGATGATCTGTTTCATAATATAGAACACCTAAGGCCTTGGTGAAAATGCTAAAATTGATCACACATCTTCCAAACCTCTTAATATTATCTCCCCTCTAGTGGAACTAATGGAACAAAAGAGTTTTTCAATGATATATTAGTATGAATTTATAAAACCGATTCGTGATTTCATGCATCCCAACCCCCAAAACTTTCATATTAGGCTCTTTTGGAAACCTAGATTTATAGTGGATATAATATAATATTCTAATCATTTTATTACTAATAATATTACCTTAGGATTCTACTTTCTATTAATCACATTTATTTATGTTAAATGTGATTTTCTGGAAAGGGAAGATTTATGATATGATCTGAGTTCGTTCATCCTAGGGCCATCACTATGGCTATTGGGAGGTGATTTTAATATCACAGAGGATCCTATAGAAAATAAAGAAGGAGGTGACATTCCTACAATGTACATCCAGGAATTGGCCTCCTTCATGGATTATAATATCCACTTAGACTTGGGATATTTGGGATATCAATTCACCTAGTGAAACATCCATAAAGTTAGTATATAAACATGGTTCCACCTCGACCTGTGTCCTATAAACTATCATTCAATTTCCTATTATCTAGATACAAAGGTAACCCATCTAGTTTTTATACATAATGATCATTCCTCTATCCTGATTTATATGTATTTTAGAAATGATATATAATATCTTTTACTTTTATCCCACTCGTAGACCAACATATCGAGATACCACTAGGTTGTGAGTGATACTTGTAACAAGCCATCATCAGGAAGATTATGGAAAAGCCTACAAAAAAATTAATATCAATGTTGATCTTTAGGCATAGAAATAAAACCAATCCCCCAAGGAAATGGATTCAATAAAAGTATTGATTGAAGAGAAAAGGTCCAGTTTAGAAAATGAATGGAACAAGACCCTTTTGGGGGGCATGAATATAGAAGAATAATTTTCTCTAAGATGATGTTTCATCATAGTCACGTGGCTCGTGATCACTCTTAAATAAAATGGAATATGTAAGTTGATCAAAAAATAAATTTTTTCTAGGATTTCACTTGGTAAAGTCAATGTTTTATCAGTCCCAACATCCTCCTAGATAATGAATCCTCCACTGATGATCATGGAGTGGTTGGAGGTACAGATGATACACACTTCAAATGTCTACATATAGAACCTAACCCTTCATAAAAGTTAGCTGCCTAGGAGACTAGAATGAGATATTATAAAATATCCCCAACATGATTTTTAATCTTGATAATGAATCCCTTGAATTAATTCCCATTGAGATGTAGATTTGTGATGTTGTGTGGAATATCATCCTTGAAAGTGCACTGAGTCCGCAATTCTTAAAAACATACTTTTACAGGGCCTCATTGGATATTTTTAAGAATAATCTAGTGTGTTTTGTGCTGTAATTATTTTAAGGTGTGAGCCTACCTCATGTTTCTAATTCCACATCTCCCATGCTCATCCGAAACAGAAAATATCCCTCCTCTCTCTAACATTATAGACCCATCATTATATTAATTTCTTATATATAGTACTAGACTATATTATTAACAAAATACGTTCCTTACACATCCCCCAACATGGTTTTATCATGTGAATTAAAATTCATGGTGAAATTGGTACGGCCCAAGAAGTGATCAGTGATATCAATGAATGTGATATCCATTCTAATATTGAAATCAAGTTATAGAAGGATAAATATTATGATATAATCTATGGTAAATTTACTACCCAGGTTCATTCATGCATGGGATTCTATAAATTGGCCTTAGACCATTTGTTTGGGTGTATCAGTTCCTCATAGAATTTCATATCATTCATTGGAGAGAATTACAGGATCATAAAAATAGAATTTGGTCTAAGGATATGAGGTTCATTTTCTCCAATACTCTTAATCCTCACTCAAGATACCCTTATCCATATCATTAAAAAATCATGTCAATGGGAAATATCCTATAGTATTTTTGTAGGTATCTTTCATTTGTAGTCCATTATCTCATTTTTTCAGATGAAACACATATATTTATCAACAAAAGATAGAGATCCATCCATGGTATCAACATGTTCTTAGAGGGAAATTGAAAATGGATTCAATAGGTTGTCAACCATGAGAAGTTTTAGTTTCTTCATTCTCAACCAGTGCTTGAACAAGAGGATTAATTCCTTTTAAAACATCATGTGAGTGAGATAAAAAAAGAAACTTCTTGTAGAACTATCTGGGTTCCCCGATCTCCCTGATCTGACCCCATATTCAACAATATCATAATGTGGCTAGAATAATTTTTGGATTCATCGTGATCTACAAAAATATAATCCTTTCATTTGTAGTTAGAATCAATCTATCCAATAGTATATTATCCTCTATCCCCATTCATGTGAATCCATACATTAATGTCCTCAAGGGTGTAATTTCAATAATAAAAAACAGTCTTGTCTATATTCATCTGGGATGATCATTCTAAGAAAAAATATTTTTATCCATCATAGAAAATGATGTAAATTCCTTTAAACTAGGGTGACATTAATGTTATAATCTTATCAACCTCGATGCACTGTCTACATGAAAAGCTAATATTGGAGATTATTGAAGGACATATGCATTGGGGAAGTCTTATGGTATAAAATTATGTAAATTATATGTCTCATAAGATATAATATCCTAACTCTATTATACTCATTCTAATTCCCCACTTCTTGATATTACAATGTCACACTGTCTTGATCATTTCATGGGGTGTTATTAATTTTGGGCATTATAAATAAATTGGCACGATGATTGAATTTTCTAGCTGCCAAACTCAAAACATAACATTCAGGAAGGCTAGTATGTGCCCAAATCTCATCCATGATATTCTATAAAGCAATCATTATGACATATTTAATCTTATTGTGTTGAAATCAGATCCATAAAAATTCATTTTAACGGGTTCCTTATGGGTAACATTTTCTATAAAGGAATTTCATAGAGTGTTGTTGGGTTCTAATGAGTTGGATCATGAGGATTACATCTTATGGTCTAATTAGATCCCCAAGAGATTCAATTTCTTTACATGGAGTGCCAAGAACCATTCTCCTCCCATGGATGAAAAAATAAAACGTCCATTCATTCCCCTAGTATCCAGGTGAATATGTTGCAATTTCCCCCATGAAGATACCCTGAATCACCTATTTTTTATCAAAAAAATAGATCGCCTAGGGTGGAACTCATTTAGAACATTCTCAGGATTAATTAATCAGTATTCACCAGGTGGTTATTTTCTAAATCACTAGTTTTAGGGAGTGGGTAACTCTAGATCTGAGAAGAATACTAGAGATTTTATCCTTAAAGTGGTCAACTGGTACTTTTTTATGTAATCGGATATTTTATGATATGAAGACACCATTTTCACAAGGATCAATATTGTTTTTTAGAACAAGAACCTATTGATTCATCATTCTCAGCTACTAATAGACTATGAAGACGGACCATCCATTAGGAAACAACTAAATTGGAGATCCCCCACCACTTATACCTAGTAGAACTCATGGCTGATAGACCTACGAGACCACTCATTTATTCAGTCCTCAAATGATCACATATGACTCATTCATCATGGGTGTTATGTGGGGTATAGGCGTTGTTTATGATCCTAGGGAATCAATGATTATTTCATTCATGACCTACTTGGAATGTATTGAATCTACTTAGGTGGTATCTTAATGTGATGTTAATAAGTCTTCACATATGTACTCAGAAAAATATCGATCATATAGTAGCTGAAATGGATTCTATGACTATATACAAATACTTTCTAGGAGTTAGTCAAGTTACTTGTCCAATCTATAATATCATTCAGAGGTGAATGAGTTTTATCAACAACCACATGGAGGTCATATGGACCTGAAGATAGGGGAATATAGTTGTTAATTTTCTTACATCGACTGATACCAATGATGTGTGTGTTCTTTATTCCCTAGCTTGGGTTCTTTTCCCTCAAAGAATGTAAAAACGGTTTGTGTAGACTCTCTCGGGTACCACTGTGTCTAACAACTAGAGTCTTCTATGGTTCCTTATTTTTTTCCTCATCCATCTTGAACGTTCTACAACATGGAAAAAAATAAAATAATTATTTATGTTCATGATGAGTTGACATACTCAGGTTCAATCATCCAACATCTTTTTAGGGAGAAGTAATACCCCTCATTCATACACTCATTTTATATTCATAAGATTTTTTAGTGGCAACATGGTGGGATGATATTGGATGAGTATGCAGAGAGGTTAACTAACCATACACAGTACTCCCTTGACATGATTCAGAATTTTTAATTTGAGGCATGAAATTTCTACACAGATCTCTGTAGAGATATCTGTTATAGTAGGATACCCATTTTCATTCCCACATAATATGTAGTGCTGGAATAGGCAATGGTGATAGAGAGATTACTTTATAAGAGATTACATGCAGTTGGATATGAGACTAGAAAGACCAATACTTAGTCATCTATAGAGGTTGGAAAACAACAAGTGGTGAGGCACTAGAGCGATTGCACATAAAAATACATTGAAACATGTTCATCTATATCAATAAAATACTAGATGATCAGGGAAGGTTGTAGAGGTTAGATTCCATGAATTCCATGGGTGCAGTCTCACTAAAAACGATTTCCTTACTCGATGTTCTATGGTGGGTAGCAAGGAACTAGATGGATCATCACAGTAGAAGAAACACTATGATCATGGATCCCCCAAATGAGACCAAAGTGTAACTAAGGGAGTTCAGTTGTAATAATAGTAGGTGTGGCTCTTAGAAGAGGAGCATCTACTGATGCAAAAAGTTATTATCAACTTCCACCAACACCATCACTAAGTATCACACATTAGGATCAGGAATTTTCTAGTCTAGGTTGCGGTCATCTACAAGCCGTAGAATATTCTGACCCGAAATCTCAAAATATTTTTAGAGTTATGATATTTTTTTATTCTACTTATGATTTATTAATTTTAAACCTATTCAGGAGTCATTACTCCATCTCCTTACTCATGGAGGAGAGATGGAGCTTCCAAGTGAGGATTTGTGCCATCATCTTCGGATTGAGGTTCCTACGGGGAAGACTTCTATGATATCACTTATCTTCCATTAGTGGGAGCTATAATTTACTAGATATATCACTTAATTGGTTCCCTTGGTCTTCAAAATGAGACAATATGATGAAATATTTGTTAGGTACTATTTTCCTATGGTCTGATCTCAAAACAAATGCCACCAGAGATGTGTCATATTCCATTATAAAAATGGTATGCGATTTTCTTTTATAGGTGAGAGAGATGTTATGGATGAGTGAATTGGTCTTGCAAGAAGGAAGATTCAACCCAACACCCCTCAGTTGGTGAGTTTATCCCTTGGACCAACATGCTCCTTAGGCATCTGGGTTGCTTTAGTTGTGGAGGATTATATAGATGTATACCCCATGGAAATTTTGGGAATACCTCGAACATGGGAGGTGTATATTTTTTTTGACATGCACCATAGAACTACTTTAATATATTCAATGATATATCATATGTCCCCAAGTGAGCTGTGGGAGCTAATAGTGTAGTTGTAGTATAATATAACCTGGTTTTTTTTTGTTTTGCATGGATCTAATAACATTTTTTGTAATTTTTTGTTAAGGTGCTATTATGGATTCTTTAGGAGGTTAAACAGGTTCCAGGGGTGTCCCCAGCATGTTCAGAGCTCATAACCCTGACTCTATGGAGAAATGCATTGGGTTGCGTGGTAAGTGGAAATCATGCTATCAGTCCTCATGGTTCCCCTAACTCTATAATACTTGGGAAGATGGATATGCAAGGAACATATTTACCATAATTATGTGTTAAGGTATATAAGATTAATTTTGTATCACATAAAAATGTAGTAGATCCATGCACATGGGTGGTGAATATTTTCTCAAAAAATGTGGGTCTTACCATGCAGGGTCTCCCTTGCTACAATGATCTATGCATGGTTGGTGCACGTCTAGGACACCCATGTATCCAAACCTTGAAATTCTATTTTTATTGGGTCAAATGACCAAATCACCATAAATAAATGTTAATCTTCACTACATCCTCCATTTTCTAATTCTAATGGAGAGGGAAGCCTCTCCGCTCTCACATTGAAGTTCTCAAGACCACATTGAATAGGTTTTCTCCCATTCCCTAATATGAACTTCAATTTGGTACACATTTATCATATTGGATGCACATCGCTAATACTTAAATCACATTGTTCCATTCTTGGTTACTATTACTATAGAATGAGTTACTTAGATACGAGATCATATGTAATATTTTTTTGTGAGTTGACCTATTATTCAATTTTCTTCTGATCCAGGAAAAATAGAAGCATGATACGAGACATGGAGATTGGTATGAGTATACGGTATGTGGTATATGACTCATTCCTTAAGTATATCTATTTAACAAACTACCATAGTTGTGTGCATGTCGATTTCAATGGTCATTTCCAATTTGATTCATATTCCTTTCATGTATTCATCATTCTCGTATGCTAGAGAACTTTCTAGGTAGTATCATTACACTGTTGCAGGTCAGGTCCTCAATGCTTCCACCTGATGTAGGGTGCTTCTTTGAATATTCCATGGTGACCCAAGTATGTTATTATAATAACCATTTGGGTGTGTTTATTTATTCTTTTTATTGTAATCCTTGAATATAGAGTTATTAATTTCTAGCATATTATAGTTATCTCTCAAAATGTCTATCGTATGTGTTACAAATTATTTATTGCATCATTTAAATGATAAATAGAAAATAAATTAATATATATTAGTTGGATTAAAAAATTTATTCAAATGGTTTGATTGCATGTTAATAGAACCCATTTCCATGCAAAATGGAAGGTGGTAGAGTGAAACTAATAAATTGATACTGAATTATAGAAAAAAATTAATCGTTGCATGTCCTTTTAGCCTAGTCACTTGTATGAAATGAAATTTCATGGATCAATTGGAATATTAAATGGCTTGAAGAATAAAAATTCCTTAAATATTAAATTAATTCATTATAATTTACCAATTATATATGGATATTAACATATTTATTGTATTATTCAGACTCAATAAAGCCATGGATTCTAGAGGGAATTCCTTAAGAACTCATGGATGCCATTCCGATTTAGGGATATCTGTTGCTAAGGGAGATACCCACCTTAGAAACCAATCCTAGTCAAATTATGAATGCCCAAAATTATTCAATAGGATCCCACTATTATCATTTAGATATTATGATTCCCTCGATACAGTCCTTCGATCCAGCATGACATGTTGGACATACAACACCGTGGATACACAAATTGGGATCAATTACAACTATTCCCTTTTACCATTGATGAAATCCTAAGACTCATTTAGAATCATATTATAGTGGAATCCCTTGGTATATTCCCCTTGGATTACATGGAAAACCACTATATCTAGGCTAAATGTTATCACTAAGTCGGATCTATCTATAACAACAAGGATTCCTTAATTATTACCGTGGATCTTCTTCCATATAATCTTCATTAAAGGATAATTTTTTATGCAATTCATCATTTTTTTACTATCATGAAATGATATCACTGATGGTTATACCTCACATTTCGTTTTATATAACTTGAACATAATTGGATTAGTTTAATGATCTCATGTACAGATACATTACCATATAAGGCTAAATATGGAATTTGTGTATTTACATTATTTAAATACTTTAAATTTATATATACCAACACACTTTCAGTTTATAATTGACATACATGATGGTATAGACACATTTTTTAGTGGATTGCTAATATTTATCTCACACCCTATCTGGGTTACCAGTGGTACAAGGGAATATTACATATATGCAGGTTTTGAAAAAGGGAAAAATATTATTTTGGGAATATGATATTTTATGTCTTATTTATGATGGATATTAGTAAAATATGAATGAGATGGATATCAGGAATTCTAGGATAGTTTTGGATATAGTTTCTATTCTCTTTATGTAATGTATTTACTATTACCATGTATACATATTTTCTAGTTTTTCAGAGACAAGACATTCATTATCATTGGCTATTTTATATGATTTAGTTTCTAGTTGTTATTAAAACTAGTTTCTTCTATTATATATTATTCTTGTCTGCCTCCACTACATTGGGTTACTGGCCTAGTATTTATAGTATTTTTCATCTCCTATGATATTGAATTATTACATTTCATCTAATATTTACATGTTATTATATTTATATATTCTCCTCCACAATATTAATAAGGGAATATTATCCTAAAAGACACAACATAAACCCTTTCTTTTAGTAATAAGCCTCTTGTGTTCTAAGAGATGTGCTTGAGGTCATGTGTCCAACCAGCTTCATGGTACCTTTCCATGGAACTTGGGGTTGCGACACAAAAAATTTCTATCATAGGAGGTTCCATTTTTTGTATAACTATTTTGAGGCAGTATAAATGTTATTAGGAATTCTGGGAAATGGGTTATATTACATTCTTGGTTGTACCAAATCCACATTTGGGTTAAATGATGGGTTTCTAGAAATAAAGATTGTTTTTATTTTTTCCTTTAGTATAGATTATATCCTTTCACTATTGGGGGATGAACATGTCATATTATGGATCTTACTATTATTCTAATTGAGGATTTCATTTGATTATTGGACCGATGACATTAGGTCAAGTATAATTTTTATATGCATCATTATAGGGACGTTGAATTTACATTCCATGCATATTCCATGCCATATTGGTCCATATCACGGCATGAATTTCTTGTTTTCGTTGTGATTGTTGAGTGATTTTATGGTAGTTATATTATAACAATGATACTACTTGTCTAGGGTTGAGTGATTTCTAGTTTCAATTATTTAGGTGTATGGTACTTCATGGGTTAGAATGGGTAGATTACTAAGTCAATAAATTATATACCACTCATTACATTCAATGACTAAATATAGACTAGTTAACTATAAATTAAATGTGTGTCAATTTTAGTAATAAGGTTTATGGGGAATGAGTAACTACGATGAACAAACCATTTTAGTTAGAATTTTATATATGTTTATAAGAAAATTAAATATAAAATGTAAAATATTATTTAATAAATTATATTTTTTCTTATAAATGAAGAGGCAAGGAGCTATTGACCCTTCATCTATTGGAACCCAAGTAATTTAATCTTGAAGACTTACCAATAACTAGCCTACTATGTGAGTATTTGGGGTAGAATACCTTGGAAAGTGATCCCTTATTTTTATGATATTCTTCCACTATTTCTTCTAAATTTTCCTTAATCATGATCTAAGACATTTTTAATCATTTGTAGGGCTATTCCACCAAAAACATCATTGTGTCTTGTGCTAGGAGGGTGACAAAAACCACACTCTAGACATGGTAGGCCCTGGGCTGTGAGGCATGCCACCTTGAGTTCAAAATGTAATATTTAATAATATATCTGATATAGGGACTTACACTTAGCTTCATGTGAGTTATAAACATCCAATTAAGTCCATATGGGGTGCTTCTCAACCTACACATATGATGGATAATCTGACACATGAGTTCTAGTAGTAGCATCCTCCCAACATCTTGGGACATGGAGGACCATATAATACTATGTCTTAACTAGAGGCAATCATATATATCAGTGAGAATCTAGAGATGCCTCTAGAGTGGGGGATCAACTTTCCACCAATATGATTTTTGATTTGACTAATTTCTAGTCAGATGTTATTATCGATACATGTCGACATCTGGGCATGTTCTAGAATGAATTTAAGATATCATTCTATGAAAAATTATTTCTTTAGATAATGATATTTTATTGAGATAGAGAGTTTATAAGTATATATTTTGGTTCTATGTTATTCATGGACAATTCCAAAAAATTTATTGGGTTTCAGTGGATTCCACCACTTCTATATGGTTATGAGATATAATGTGCTTCACTTTTTGATGATGTGATCTACTATTCCATCCATACTCAAGTGAATGTCTTTTACAAAGCTATATTTTTTAATATTGTTAATCAGGATCCTATCGTTGGGTATAACCTAAGGGAAGGTGATAGTATTGGGCATATATGATCTATTCCACAGAAGTCTAGTAGATTATCCAGTAGTATGAAGCATTCTATTGAGGTTTCTCATCATAGTAGTTGAAGTCACAGTAACTAAAGTGGAAACTATGTTGTATTACATCAGTGTGGATGGGAGGGGAATCTGAATCCCTAGTGAGATAAAGAACTGATGGAGTTTCATGCATGAGGTTGTGTGGGGTGTCTTTATTGATTCTATCAAAATTGTTAATATTCCTACAATTAAAGGGGGATCTGTATTAGATCCACCTTCAGGGGAATGTTCTTTTACACCATGTCTGGTGGGGGAGAGAGAGTACCACCGGTAGGACTGGACAAATAGAAGGTCTTGGCCCTAGTATCTAAACTTCAGATCATTAGCACTAGAAAAGCAGTCATACTCAGGGTATTAAATATATATCACATGGTTTTGGATTAATTAAATTTCATTCATTACAACTAATAGCTAAGGATCGGAGTGGAGGAACATCTTTAGTAATCGGTAATATTCTAATTTCATCCATTGTAGTATCTACTTTATTTGATATAGTTTCTTCACACTGCATCTCTTTATATATTGTGGAAATTATTGGTCTTGAAATTTAGTGTTGTTAGGGTGTAATGAACCTGGATATGCCACTTGGTGTATAGTCCAAGGGAATGGACAAATGTTGGGACTTTCCCCTTGAGGTATGCAGTTACCCTTTATTACGATACCATTATGTTCTTAAGATGAAATTCATTGATTTCATTCTCTGGAAGGATTGGTTGGTAACATATCACTCATTTGTAGACTGGAACCACTATAGGGTATCTTTTATATCACCAGAGTGCATCTGTTATCAAAAAATTGGTGAGTGGGATTTCTAGGATAGTAGAGATGGACCATATCATCATGGTCTTGGTAGAGTGAACTCTTGGATTTCTAGTCTCATCATGGATGAGTGGGGAGCACACTTGGACGATTTTCCCCCATAATAGATTGTTAAAGGGATATATTTACTTACAATTCTTTAGGATTATCTCCAATGAGAGAGGTATATTCTATGATTGATCTTCTTATAAGAGTATATTTAGATTTCATTTTTACATACATGATGGAATCCACTGAGCTCTAGGTTCTCAAGAAACATTTAGAGGATCTTGAGTCTAATTATTTCATCAGTCTCATTACTTCATGTTGGTGTTCACCCATGCTATTCTCCATGAAGGTGATTGTTAACCCTTTTATATCTACATTACCAATGTTAGAACTAGGTTACAATTAATAATGGCTATAAAATTCCTTGGATAGATGTTATATTTAACCAACTCTAAGGATATAGGGTGTTTTCTTTGAATGAACTAATATCGGTCTATCATTAGGTAGGTGTCAGACACTCAAACCTAACATGTATTTATTTTTATAAAATGTATGGTCCGTATGAGTATCCTGTTATGTTGTTCGATCATATGAATTCACGTTCCATTTTTATGGACTTGGTGAATAGGTTGTTTCTCCATAATCTAGATTATTTTTCAATGGTATTTTTGCATGAAATCTTATTATATTCTCATATACGTAGAGACCATGTTAAGAATTTTGAGATAATTTTGATTATACTGAGATATCATCATATTTAATATAAGATTTCTGATTGACACTTAAGGATTGAAAATTTTCACTTCATGTGTCATATTATCTTCATATCAAGAGTATATATTGACCCAAGTATGGTTAGTTTTGTTATTTCCTAGGATAGTTAAAAGAACATGATTGATATATTGAGTTTCTTGGGGATGGATGGATATTACTGGTGTTTCATACAGAACTTATCAAACCTTGATTCAATTAATAATGGTATTAAAAATATGTTTATATTTTAGTTGAGGTCAGAAGCATGTGAGAATGCTTTTCAATAGTAAAAATGAAGTCTTACCTCAAAACCTATTCTTATTCTACAAGATGCAATAAGAGGTTATATTTTCCTCTGTGATTCAGTAGGACTCATCTTGGGTCAGTGCTAATGTATTATAGTTGAGTCATTGTTCAGGCATCTCAATAGATGATTCCACATGAAAGGAATTACTAGACTCACAACCTCGAGCGAGCATCGATTATCCATTTCATATGCTGATCAATATACTATATGATGGGTGAGTTATTTGTGTTTTGTATGGACCAAAAATCCCTCAAATATATCTTTTAGTAGCATGAAATGAATATCAGAAAGTGAATATGGTTTAAATGTATTAAATCCTTTGATTTGGATCTTTCTTATTTACATGGGAAGGGAAATTCTATAGTGGATGTACTATACTGGAATACATAGGCACACATGATACAGTATACCTATGATGAAAGGAAACTAACAACCCTCTTCAATAAGAATCATCTGAAATTTACTGATAGTCACATATATTCATATATATAATCCTTGAAAATTCCCTCACTCATCAAGAGCATAAAGAGTAGACATTTTTCATATCCAGAGGTTTTGGTTCTCCATGAGATTGTTGATGGTGGGGATCTGACAAAGGATTGTTCTGTCAATAGAGATGATATTATCCTTATACAATAGTCTTTATGTGTTCCTACAGATATGAGAGAGGAATCGATTCCCAATTTCTATGCTTCTTAATGGGTAGTTTATACTGGAATCTCTAAGATGTAATGAGAAATATGATGTTAGTACTGGTGGTCAGGGTTGAAACATCATATAGCATGATTTATCACTAGGTATTCTACTAGTCATCACATGAAGGTAAAAAACCATATAATTATATTTTTTTATCCACTTACAGTCTTGGAATGAAAATGGGAAGATGTTGATATAGATATTTTACTAAGGTTTCCAAGGTGGCCGACCTTAAGATAGAGACGTTTTTTGGGTAGTCGTAAATTGACTGATGAAAGTATCCCACTTACATCCTATCCATGAGAATTTCTCAGTTTATGAGTTGGGAGGAAAATATGTCCATGTGATCATACTACTAAATGGGGCCCCCATACTATAATTTTTTATAGGGAAGCACATTTCACATTGGGGTTCTGCTAGGGGATCCAGAAGGCTCTAGGTAGAATACTGATCCAGAGCCCAGCCTTTCACCCTCATAAAAATGGCCAATCAGAATGGATGATTTCGGTTTTAGATGACATTCTCTGAGCATTCATACTTTATTTTAGTGGTTATTGGGAGAAACGTAACCCTCTCCTTTAGTTCACCTATGATAATATAATACAAGTGATGATTCAAATTGATTATTATGAGGCCTTATTTGGTAGGTCATACCATTCACCCTGTAACAACCCGAGTCTGGAGACACTCAATTAGTGCCCCATACCCATTTCACCATATGACCTAAAGCGCATTTCCCGAAATTCCAGAGGCTGCCGACTAGCAATGAGGGCTTTGGGGACTCATTGGGGAAATTATGCCCTCATTTGGTAAGGTATAAAAGGGAAGGAAAATAACAGTCAATAGAAGAAGCAGGAAACACCATAAAATAACTGAAACTAAACAGTAGAATAAATGAATATATAGTAATGAGTATAATGATGCAGTAGGTACAAGTATCTAAGGAAAGAAGAAAACACAACAAAGTGTTGAAATACAACTGATAAACAAAGTACAAAAAGTGAACAGCAACTCCGGCAACATCGTAATCCTAAGCTCGGTCCTATGCTCTCCAGGTCCAACCAGCAATAATGTACTTGAAGTATAAGGGCCACAATCCCTATCCACAACTACAACCATATAAATAGTTTGGGCTGAAAAGCAATACCCAAACAGGGTGTGAGACTAATCATAGTAGGCAACCACCACAAGATTTGTGCCCAACTGTCAGTGAGTAATATAGGAAAAGTAATTAATGTAAATGTAGTAATTAACTAGGATTACACATGTAAACAATCCTACCAATTACCGTTCACATTCATTTGACAATTAATTTATTCATTTAATTAAACAACCATGGAATCTAGCAAGGCTCTCTATTCCAAGTTAAATAGGTAACACAGTAGGCATCAAAAGACTACCCAAACAAACAAGCAGGCCAAATGATCCAAGATTTTTCTTTGGCTTGGTAGACTCATCTAAACCAACCAAACAATCCGTATTCACACTGACTCTCTGGGTGGATCGAACTAGCAGACCCCTATAGTCAAGTAAACATACAAAGGCACATACACTCTAGGAAGCACTCATGTCGATTCCCCAGTGGTCTTGAAATGATAGTTACAGACTCTCTGAGAAAGCTCTTACGTCTAATTTCTCATATGATCTTGATACGTGCGTAAACTAAGGATACATGTAGGAAGCACAAAGTCTAATCCCCATAGGTCCTGCATACGAAACTAATTCAAACAGACCACCTAGGGAAGCACTAATCGTCTATTCCCTCTTTGGTCTCCTACACCAGGTTCTCACAACCCTGAGCAATCCATTCATGCGTAATCGACTGTCATCATCCCTAAGTAAGTCTAGAAACTACTTTTCTAAAAGCTACAATGCATCAAAAGCCTTAAAATAGTAGGAAACACATGAAATCATTTATAACAAGCAACTAGCAATTTCAAAAAGGGTTTGCCTTACAGGCAAACTATGCCAAATGGAGAAAAACATACAAACATGGATAACACCCATTCGTTGATCCTCAATCATGAAAAAAAATCATATTTTATTATCAATTAACCTTAATCTAAAAAGAAATATAAGGAAATTAAACAATAGGACCAAAATCCCTAACCTGGGATACCCGAAACATGGGAATCCGTCACATTTGCACAAAACCTCAAAGACATTTAATGTAAGGAAAAAACCACCTACCTCAATCCCAAGATATCGATATCCTTGAACCTCATCCCATGAATCGGCCTAGAATGGAGTAGATCTTCAAAAACGTCTAAAATGTTCAACCTATGATAACTCTCACAAGAGAAAGAATCAAGAAACGTGGCCAAAGAAGAACCAAGAACTCACCGTTGCGATTCTATTACAACCAACAGAATTTGATTTGGATAACTAATGAAGGATTGGAGGCTCGGAAAAGATTTGGCCTCCTTAGATGCTCTAGATGAAATTAGGCAATGATGAAGACAAAAATAAGGATTAGACGCGACCCTGGTCAGTTTAACGAAATAAAAAGAAAGTACATAGCATGTACTTCTAGAGTACATAGCATGTACCTACCTTTTCTATACTTCGCTTAGGTAGCCTCCAAGTCACCCTTACAGGGTCGTGTGTGTGGCCATGACACGACCATCACATGGCTTCCAGTGGCATCAAAGTACACGGTGTGTACTCATGAAGTATACGGTGTGTGCTCTGAAAATTTCAAAATTTTCTTCTTTTTCTCAAAAACCACCAGAAAAGGAAAAACATTCCTAAAAAGAAGATATGGGTTCTTACAAACTTCCCCCCTTAAAGAAATTCTTCCTCAAATTTCCCTAACAAGGTGGAGAAGAAGAAACCTCGAACAACTCTGGCCACTGTAATCGCATATTGGGCTCCCTCTCCCATGTCTCATCCTGTACATGGTCGTGCTACCATAACACCCATACCAAAAGAACAGACCGTCCACGGAGTACCTTTTCACTATGATCAACAATCCTGAGAGGATGCTCCTCGAATGATGCATCCTTCTCCAGCTCAACCTCCTCAGGTTGAAAAACATGAGACGGGTATGAGAAATAGCGTCAAAGCTGAGAGACATGGAAGACTTCATGCATAGCCTGGTACCTCTAAGGTAACTGCAACCTATAAGAATCCAGCACAACTCTCTCCAGATCCTAAAATGGCCCGACGTATCTCGGTTAAATCTTACCCTGTCTCTTGATCCTCTTGTGTCCCAACCTCAGGGTAACACATAGAAAAAACTATTCTCCAAACATGAACTCCAAAGGTCATCTCTGCTAATCAGCATAAGATTTTTGCTGAGACTGTGCAGTAGCCATCCTCTTTCGAATCAACTCCACTTCTTTTATGGTCTCCTGAACAAGATGAGGTCCCAACATAGCTGCCTCTCCTTCCTCAATCCAACACAAGGGGGATTGGAACGACCTACTGTACAAATCCTCATAAGGTTCAATCTGAATAGTTTCTTGCAAACAATTATTGTAGGAAAACTCCACTAGAGGTATATGTCTCTCCCAAGAACCTCCAAAATCAAGTAAGCATGCTCGTACCATGTCCTCTAGAACCTGAATCGTGTGCTCTGACTAGCCATATTTCTGGTGATGGAAAGTTGTACTCAGAAGTACCTATGTACCCAAATCCCTCCGTAGCCCTTTCCAGAAATGTGACGTAAAGTAGGCGTCCCTATCTGAAATGATATTACTCGGAACCCCATGCAAGCATACAATCTCACAAATGTACAAACATCTAAGATCATCAACACTGATGGTCTCCTTAATCGTCAAGAAGTGAGCAACCTTCATGATCCTGTCAATGACAACCCATACCACGTCATTCCCCCGAGGCGATCTTAGTAACCCTGTCACGAAGTCCATCACAACATCATTCCACTTCCACTCGGGAATGGGTAGCTACTGTAAAAGATCTGATGGTCACTGGTGCTCCACCTTCACTTGCTGACGGGTGGAACACCCCATGACAAAACCATCAACATCTCTCTTCATACCTGGCCACCAATACTGGTGGTGTAGATCACGATACATCTTGGTGACGCCAGGATGAACTTCCCACACTGAGAAATGAAAGTCTTGCATAATCTCCTCACATATATCTGTTGTCACCCATATGCGCCCCTAAAAACGCAAGATCTCACCCTCGCCTACGGTCCATCCGGGAAGAGGGTCCTCTCCTGACACGCTTTCCCGTAGGACTAGGGCTTCAGAATATTCTAGCTATCTCATTAAAACTCGGTCAAGAATGGTAGAGGTAACATCTACATAAGAAAGAAAAGTGTTTCCCTGTCTTTTGTGCACCTCCAAATGAATCTCAGAGAACAGAGTCATAAGCTTCCACTCGATGCTGGCCTTCTGAACTGCCTGTATCTGTGTCCTCCTGCTCAATGTGTCGGCCACATTGTTGCCTTTCCCAGGCATATAAGCAAGCTATAAATCGAAATACTGTTGGTACTCAACCAACCTTTGCTGTCTCAGATTCAAGTCACGCTGCATGAAGATATACTTGAGGCTCTTGTGGTCAGTATATACCACAAATGGTCTTCTATAAGATAGTGTCTCCAACAATGCAAAGCATGAACAAATATATCTAACTCTAGGTCATGCATAGGATAGTTCCTCTCATGTGGCCTCAACTTCTATGATCCATATGCAATAACACGATCCTCCTACATAAGCACTACTCCAATCTCGATGCCATATGCATCATAGAAAACTACATTACTCTTGTCCGGCTCCGTAAAAACTAGAATTGGTGGTGAATTCAATCTCCTCTTCAACTCCTAAAAGGCTGAATCGCAGGCTTCTAACGAAAAATACTTCACCCCCTTCTTATTCAAGATCATCAATGGTGCTCATAAGCATGAGAAGTCCTGTATAAATCACATGCAGTAACCATTCAGCCCTAAGAAACATTGTACCTTTAAGACATTCTTTGGCTGCTCCTAGGTAACTACTACTCTCACCTTCTATGGGTCTACTGATACTCCTGTCTCTGAGATGACATGACCCCAAGAAGTTAATCTCATCCATCAAAAAGTGGCACTATGAGAGATTATCATATAACGGATGCTCCCTCAGTGTACTCAAAATGATCTCAAGATGGGTAGCATGGTTGTGTCGAGTGTGAGAGTACACCAAGATATCTTCCATGAAAACCACCATGAAATAATACATGTAAGGATGGAAAACTCTATACATCATTGTCATGAAAACTACTGGCTCATTCGTGAGGCCGAACACCATAACGATATACTCATATACACTATACCTACTCTGAAATGTTGTAAGAGGTATATCAGATGGTCTAACGTGCAACTGGTGATAACTGGACCTCAAATCGATCTTTGAGAAACACACCCAGGATCCTCGAAGATGATCAAAGTGGTCATCAGTCCTAGGCAAGGGATATCAGTTCTTGACTATCAAATGGTTCAACATCCGATAATCCACACAAAGCCTAAGGGTGTCGTCTAGCCTCTTCGCAAACAGGATAGGAAAACCCCAAGGATAAGTACTGGGTCAGATGAAACCATTTTCCGGAAACTCCTCCAACTTCTTCTTGAGCTCCTACAACTTAGGTGTAGCCATCCTATAAGGACAAATGGACACCGGTGCCGCTCCTGGCACAAGCTCAATAGAAAATTCTACCTCACGCTTCGGAGGAAAACTTGAAAAAGTCCTCTGGAAAGACTTCCCTGAAACGATCCACCACTAGAGGAAATTATTACTGTAAATTCCCCTTGTCATCAAGATATAGACTGGAAATCATGTATGTAACTCTGCCTAGTAGATTATGCTCGGGTACTGCTCTACTCGGCTAGAAAACCCACTCACCCTTGTGAAGAAAATATTCACCCTCTTGTGATATGAAACTCACCATGCGATGATAACAGCCGACCTAGGCTTGGAAGGGAACTAACCAGTCCATCCCGAGAATGAAATCATAGCCTGACTTCTCCAAAACATAGAGATTCAATGAAAAATGACACCCACCAACCTCAAGGGGGAATTCTAAGAACTGACGCACCTTAAAAGTATAAACAGTAAGTCTAAGGCTTTCCATAGTATGCACTGAAATAAAGCTATGAGAAGATCATGTACTGAAAAGTGGAGAGGATAATACTGAGGCTAATAAAATCATACCTCGAACTGTAGAAGGTCCAGGATCCTGGTCCTGATGAATCTACTCTACCACAAAAGCCTAGATTACACCACGGCCCTGTGTAGCAGCCTGAGATCACTTACCTGACCCTCCCTGAGCCTGAACACTGTGTCCACAGCCTCTTACCTAGCCTGAATGACGTAAAGAACTCCAGCCCCGAGTCTGCTATGGAACTGGTAATCGTGCTCCTGTACGCGTAGTCGAAATTGATCCTCCTTCACTAGTCGCTGGAAGGATAACCTTGCAAAAACGTTGTAGATGACCCATATTGTTGCATGATCGGCACTCCACTGGGTCTCTTGGGCACTGTGGCTTATTATTCACACTTTTCCACACTGATATCACACTACTTGATTTCCATAAATAAGATCCCATCTACCAGAAGGAATACCTCACTTCCTTGGGTCACCTTGTGTAGACTCTCAGTGGTGATTCCTGATGTCTATCTAAAATGAATCTGCCCTGGATGCTGAACCACCCTGGTCCACAACTCTAGTCTCCCTCATATTTCTCTCCGTGATAAGTGTCTATTTGACTATCAGAGTAATAGAAGTCAACTGAAAGACATTCACCAATGATCTGATGTCTGGTCTAAGGCTTTCCTCAAACATCCTTACTAAAAACAGCTCCTCATTCCCCAGAACGAGAGTGAAATGTCGTAACTCTGTGAAGCGAGAGGAATACTCCATCACTATGAGAGTACCCTGCTATAGTTTTCTGAGCTCTCTGGCTCTTTCTTCCCTTTGCTTCGCCAGGTAGAAGTAGTGATAGAACGCATGCTAAAACTCGTCCTAAGACATATGACGACCTGCCTTCAAAACCACATCCCACCATCTTTTGGAGGAATCTCGCAGCATATAAGTTGCGAGCTTCACTCTCATCTCTGGAGGCATCTCCATGTTTTCTAAGATGGATAGCATGGCTTCTAGCCATGACTCTGTAGCCGGTGGTCCTCTATCCCTTGTGAACGTGGGAGGATGCTGCTGCTGAAAAACCCGCATCAGCTCTTCCATAGACGGGGCAGGATGCTGAGCTCCCTAGAAGGTCTATATGAATCTCATGAAACCCTCTCTAAACTGAGCATCATCACCAGTGTTTGGAATCACTGTAGGTGACATTCCCGGAATGATAGGTGGAACTACTGGTAGTCCCTGATCTACTGTATCAGGCGTACAGTCACTACCTTTCAACTGACGGACAACCGGAGGACGTCTCGGTGTCGTAGGTTTGAATGTTCAAAAGCACACCTCAGATTCAGGATTAGAAAATATAGAAAAACTGAAGGCCCAAGAAGAAATAGAGAAAATAAAGCATTCAAGTTATGCAAAACATGACTACACGGCGTGTTCTTTCCCTACACGGTGTGTTCCCTTAGGTCATTCGCATGGGATTGTACTTCTACCTAAAATGGTCATGTAACACCCCAAATACATGGCATGTTGTCCTAACACATAGCTTGTACTTGAATCTTCTTCCCTACCCAAGTCCTTCTACATGGTTATGCCACATGGATCCTCTAAGACAAAACTTAAACGGCGTGTTCACAGAAGACACGACATGTACTAGACATGACTTACTTAGCCTGTGTTGTTTGTGACATGGCCTGACACATGGCCGACACTAAACGGCATGTTCTAGACGGACATGGCATGTATGAGGAAGGGTAACACCGACCCATGCTTTTCGTGACACGTCCGGGTACTAGATTAGACTACAAGGCGTGTAAGAATCAAACACGGAGTGTATATGAAAGGATAACATGACCCGTGTTGTTCGTGACATGGTCAAGGTACCTATTTCATACTACATGGTGTGCAAAATTATTATAGGGCGTGTTCCTACAAGATTTTTCAGGACCCCATGTTTCTGCTCACATAGTCAGTGACATGATTTAAAAACTACATGGCATGTATTAATAAAATACACATCGTGTATTCTGGGTTTTTCCATGTAGTATCTCAGAAACTGTTCCAAAGCCCAGAAAACACATAAAACAAGATTTAAGGTGCCAAATTTTGATCTGTGAGGGCCCACAATCCCCACAAATCAAATCTTGGCATCATAACAATGCATATAACATGTAAACAATATAACAAACTCAGGATCCACCAAATTCCGATCCTCCAGGGCCCATAACACCTCTAGGACCAATGATTGGAGTCCATGATAATGAATCTCTAAACAAACAATACCCTATCAAAATAACAGGTATTCCATCACAGTAGTTATCACAATAGCATGCATAGTCTTTAAAAAATTCTATCACAACAGCATGCAATTTATAATGCAATTTAGATGGCATGGCAGAATGCATGACATGTGATTTTCTATCAAGTGCATATATGATGCATGAGATGGCATACCCTCATCTCATTAGGTTGCAAAAAATAGAACCACAATCATATAAACAGTAACAACACAAATCAATTGAACCTCCCAATAGTGAAGTCAATTAAAATGTAACATTTGCAAAACTCAAAAATTGAAATACTCGAGGTAACCTGGCTTTTTCCCTATACATGGGTTTTAGAACTCCTGGACATAACTATTTACCATTTACATATTTTTTCTTATCCCTATCTAAAGTCTCTAAACAGTAAGTCAATATAATAGAAAAGAAAAGAAACCTCCTTTGATACAACTTTGTAACGACCCGAATCTGAAGCCACTAAACTAGTGACCTGTACCCGGTTGGACACATGATCTCAACTGCATTTCCCCAAACTCCAGAGGCCATTGACTAGAAGCGAGGGCCTTGGTGAGTCATTAGGGAAACTATGCCCTCATTTGGAAAGGAATACAAGGGAAAGGAAATAACAGTCAATAGCAAAAGCTGTAAACAACATACAATAATTGAAACTAAACAACAGAAACATTGAATATATATTAATGACGATAATGATGCAGTAGGTACAAGTATCTAAGGAAAGAAGCAAACACAACAAAATCCTAAAATACAACTGAGAAACAAAGTACTAAAATTATATAGAAACTCCAGTAGCATCGCAAGCCTATGCTCGATCCTATGCTCTCCAGCTCTAACCAGAAATCATGTACCTTAAGTAGAAGGGCCACAATCCCTATTCATACCGGCAACCATTTAACCTGTTTGGGCTGAAAAGCAGGACCCAAACAGGGTGTGAGACTAATCCCAATAGGTAGCCACCACAATATTTGTTCCCTACTTTTAGTGACTAATATAGAAGAAGTAATGAAAGTAAATGTAGTAATGAAATAACAGTACACAAGTAAACAATCCTACTAATTACCATTCACATTGATTTAACAATTAATTTATTCATTTAATTAAACAGCCAAGGAATCTAGCAAGGCTCTCTATTCCAAGGTAAACAGGTAACACAACAGGTGTCAAAAGACTACCTAAACAAACAATCAGGCCAAAATATCCACGATTGTGCTTTGGCTTGGTAGAATCATCTAACGAACCAAATAATTCGCATTCACACTGACTCTCTGGGTGGCTCGAACTAGCAGAACCCTATAGTCAAGTAAACATACAAAGGCACAGACACTCTGGGAAGCACTCACGTCGATTCCCCTGTGGTCTTGCAATGATAGCTACAAACTATTTGAGGAATCTCTTACTTATAATTCCTCATGTGGTCTTGATAGGTGTGTAAAATAAGGACACTCTTAAGAAGCACAAAGTCCAATTCCTGTAGGTCCTGCATACGAAACTAATTCCAACAGACCCCTAGGGAAGAATTAATTTTCTATTCCCTCTTTAGTCTCCCGCACCAGGTTATCATAGCCTTGAGCAGTCCAGTCATGCGTAGTCAACTGTCAGCAGCCCTAAGTAAGTTTAGAAACTACATGAATAAAATCTACAATGCATCAAAAGCATTAAAACGGCAGGAATCACATGCAATCAGTTATAACAAGCAACTAGCCATTTCAAAAAGGGTTTGCCTTACCTAAAAGCTGTGCCAAACGATGATAAACAACCAAACAGGGATAACACCCATGGGGTGATCATCAATCATGAAGAAAAGAATATTTTATTATCAATTAACCTTAAGCTAATAAGAAATATAAGGAAATTAAACAATACGACCAAAATCAATAACCCGAGATACCCGAAACATGGAAATCTGGCACTTTTTCACAAAAAATCAAAGACATTAAACATAAGCAAACAATCCACCTACCTCGATACAAGGATATCAATATTCTTGAACCTCAGCCCGTGAATCATCCTAGAATGGATTAGATCTGCAAAAAGTCTAAAATGTTCAACCTACGATAACTCTCATAAGAGAAAGAATCAGGAAACGTGGCCAAAGAATAACCAAGAAATCACTGCTATGATTTTATTGCAACCGACAACGTTTGATTCGGATAACCGGTGAAGGATCAGCGTCTCAGAGAATATTTGACCTCCTCAGATGCTCTGGACGGAATTAGGTGAAGAATAATATGGAAATAAGTATTAGACGCGACCCCGGTCCATTTAACTAAATAAAAATAAATTACACGGCGTGTACTTATAAGGTTCACGACGTGTACTTGCATTTTCTGTACTCCGCTTTAGGCTGCCTTCAAGTCACCCTTACACAGCCGTGTGTATGGCCATGACACGGCCAGCACACGACTTCCAATGGAATCGAAGCACATGGCGTGTACTCATAAAGTACACAGTGTGTACTTCGAAAATTTCCAGATTTTCATCTTTTTCTCAAAAACTACCAGAAAAGGGAAAACATACGTGAAAAGAAGATCTGGGTTCTTACACACCCATGTGCTGGTTAGAGGCTGTTGTGGATACCCTACGAGGATATTTTCTCATGCATGAGACATCAGAGTTGGATTAGCTAATTAAGAAGTGTATATATACTGCTCATTATAGATAGAAATATTATTATGATTTTCCTTTAAGACCTATTGTGTTTGAAGTTAGTGGTAGTGTTTTCCTATAAGTATCACCTTGGATTATAAATAGATTGATATGGAGGAATGAGAACCTATTTTCTTGTTATGTTGGGCCATTTGAGATTCAAGAGAGAGTCAAGACAGTAGCCTATCAGTTTCTATTACCTCAGAGATACCTTTCCATGCACGATGACTTATATGTTTCAGAAATTCATCTTTATTAGGCTGACATTTATCATATTTTTTATCCCCAAGAGGTTTTTTTAGATTTTTATGATTCATTTGAAGAGTATCCTATATGAATCATTAACCATAACATAAAGGATCTACACGGCTATTCTTTCACTTTAGCATTGGTTATATTGATGTAAGGCCATGTTTAGGATAAAACAAGGGAGTTAGAGGGCATCGTATGTTCCCAGTGGCCAGAGTTGTTATCATAAAGTGTTTTTCCTCACATTGATGGTGAACTTGGGGATGAGTTACTTTAAGGGGGGACTATAAGAACCTTGTTTTTATATATGGTATGTATCTTTTATAATTTGGTCTAATTATTTTTTACGGACCCATTATGGATTCACTAGGAGGTTAAAAAGGTTTTGGGGGTGTCCAGGGCATCTTCTGTAAGATATCGAAGTTCTCTTGAGATACATATATTTTTTTTCAAGTTAAATGTATTTACTTTTTGGATCAGACCCTAAGTGGGGTAATGTACCGATTAGGGTGTTTTTGGGAAAGAATGGGAAAAGAGGTTGAAGGATGTCTTCTGGCTAGGTACACATCGTGTTCTAGAATTACACATCATGTAAATCCAATTAAAAGTGTGTAGTGGAAGTTCAAAACATTTATGAATTTTTCTTTAGAAAAATTAAATCGAGAGGTACATGTTGTGTATTGGAGGTACACATTGTGTACTTGCCCGATGGGTTTGTTAAAAATAGATGTAGTAGCCTCGTATTTTATATGGAAAAACACTTCTCTCTCATTTTTTGAGATCTTAAACCCCTCAAATATGGTTTCCTAAATCTATAAGATATATTGACTCTGATTTTAGTGTGATTTGTCTCATTAGAAATGAATGAATAAATAATCAATTCTATTTTATCCATTCATGATTCATCAGAACAACTACTGAGCTATTTGGATTTATTCCCTTATGCCATAATTTTTTATTCTTCATAAGTTCATTAGATTTATACAAAAAAATCATGAATCAGAACATCATATTGGATGAGTTATCTACTACCGAGGTGAGTTTTGTTGACTATATTTTATTTTGGATTTTAGGGTGCTTTTCAGGTGCTTGACCTTTTTTTTACCCATCATACATTCCAGCAAGGTTTCATTTTTGAGCGAGTTGCTTTTAGTAGCTATAGTCGGACCTAGTGAGGATGTCCATATGTTCCATTGAGGTGATTTGGCACCCATTTCTTGATTCAAGGTCACCCAATGGGTGTTACATAATTAATTAACATGTTTTTCCTATTTAAACCACCCAAGTGGTCTGTTTTTGTGCATTCCAAAATAGAGGAATCTTGTTAATTATTTAATGAGATGAATAGTTTTCTTAGGAGTTGTACTACCTCCTTTACTTATTATATAATGTTTTTTCATTCTTCTTGTTAACTAGTTCGTATTGTAAAATGGAATATATGGGTTTGTATACCTATATGAAATGATAAATTTCATGTTAAATAGACAATATGGGAGGGTATACCGATATGAATCGTGAATGATAAATATATTTCACAAGTAGGTACACTCATGGCTTGTGCATAGTTATGTGAATGGGTATATTCATATAGAATTGAATGTTTAATTTTAATGCTTTGTTTGAATGGTTTAATAGATACCATGGACTACTATTAATGGATGTGGAACGTCGTATTAGATTCCTTGGTTTGACTCTACCCCTTGGGTCATGATTCTGTGGGATGCCTTGGTGATTGTTGCCCCATGGATCCATCTTGCTTGGTATTATGTAGGACATTCCATTACTATTATCCTAGGTCACCAACTAGTGAATGGACTAATTTTCACTAGGATACCCATGGGACTCGATGTGGATGCTTTAGAAAATCTCCTTAGATCTGGTCCCTCATGGTCTAGAATCATTATATGAATGCCCTGGTACTTGACACCTTGTATTCATCCCTTGGGGTCTACTTTTTACTATACTATATGGTTGTGGGATTCTAATTATCACTATGTGTCATGGCCTTGGGATTTTACTGACATCATTATATAGTGTGGCTATGGATTGTTTAGTATTGATGGATGTATGATGTTGTATTGTGACTATTTTACTTAGTTATAGCTTTCTTGTTAGAAGCTGACTCTTCTGTAGGTATCCTTAAGCAGCAGTTAAATATTACTTATGACAGTGGACTTATGCCATGGGAATACGCACTTAATTTACTATTTTCCATACACATTCTAGCACTCTGTATATTAATGTTAGAACTATATAAATCTAGGTGGTTGCCTACTGGGATTTCTATCTTACACCATGTTTGGGCCTCCTCAAGGACCCAAACAGATTATATGGTTATAGGTGATGATATGGGAAAATGCCTTGGTATAGGTTTTTGACTCTGGATTTGGAGTAAGGGAGCATAGGGCCAAGCTGAGGCTTGAAATTCTACATACACATTTTGGTATTTTTTTCTTATTAGGATACTTATAATATATTGTATTTCTATGTACTATTCTGGTTGGTTTCTAGATACATGAATCAAATGAATCATTTTATATATGAGACACTTTTGTTTGTTGATATTTATTTCTCTCTTGTCTTAATTTAATTTGACTACTGTTTATTTAACTTTTGTTATTTATATTGAGTTTGACATCCATTGTGATACTCTTGTAATGAGGGCATAGTCTCCCCATTTAATCACATAGGCCCTCATAGCTAGTCGGAATCTTTTGGAATTCAAGAAGTTTATCTTGATTCAATGTGTCTAACTAGTCTTAGGGCACCGTTGGGTGGAATCCAGGTCCGGGATATTACAAAATGGTATTAGAAGAGTTTTTTTCTAGTTTTCCTTACTGTTTGGTGATAATATACATGGTTAGGTAGGAAATGGAGTTTGGTAATAAACTATAAACAGTATTAGCTTCCCTAGGTACAGGGAAAAGCAAAATTTACTTGAATGGTTTTCTGTTTTTCTAGATTTTGATGGTTACACTTATTTTGATTTCACCATTGCGTGACACATTTGATTTATTCTATTATTACTGAGGTAATTGTGGGTTCTATTTGTTATTAAACCTGATGAGATGAGGGTATGAAATATCATGCATCATATAAACAATTATTAGATTCACATGACATGAATTATGTCATTCTATATAGGATTCATTAGATATCACATGTTGTTGTGATTTTTGATGTTATAGTTGTGACTGCTCTTGTGTTATTTTTGGTGTAGTGGATAAAGGAGTAACGTCATCATTCAATCCAAAAGTATTATGGGGATTTATATATTCGGAAATTATACACTAATGTAATGAAAATGATAAATGAACATGATATATTTATGGTTTGAAAGGGAACCATGTTTGGGTTTTTGAGGCGTTATGGTCCCTCATGGATTCAAAATTAATAACCCTTGTTGGAATTTCATGAATAAGTAACTTGTAAATGAAAATGGAAATTAGAAATGATTATTGAGACTTGAAATAGACCTAGGTTTGGAGTCAGAAAGAGGCATTGTTTTTCATCGATCGATAGCTATTCTTTGTACAGTCCAAGATTTAGGAGCAGGCTATGGATTTGACTTGGTTTCTAGAATGGTTTTAACCTATCCTAAACTTTGAAGAGTGTTCTTTGGTGTTCCTTTTTCCTGAGTCATGCATTTGGAATTATAGATACATGCCACCATGATGACCTCTGATGGTACGCCGTGAGGGAGATGATGACCATACATCAGAGAAGGTGGGCCATAGGGTACCGTTTGATCCTCCTTCAGTGACAGTTGTGGAACCATAGGTAGTTATGGACATAGGTGGTGAGGTGTAGTTCCATGAGGGTTTCTTTTGATATATCAAAATGGACTAGGGATCACCATAGCCAGCCTTTACTATGGATGAGCTGACATGGGTGTTCTTGTAGTAGTTTCCTCCCATGTTATCAGGGGATGGTAGACCACATGCAATAGAGATATGTCTTGAGACCATGTTAGAAATTTTTGAGCATCTGGAGATGCTTCTGTAGTGGAGGGTCAAGCTCGTGACTTATATTCTATGTGGAGAGGCAACGGGATGGTGAATAATTTTCAACTAGGATAAAGGGTTGAGGAATATGGGTTGGGATGAATTCTAAACTCACTTTGATTAATATTACCCCAGGACTCTAAGAGCAAAGAGGGCTAATGAGTTCATGCATATGGAGTAGGGAGCGATGACAGTTATGGAATACTTATCACACTTTACAGAGTTGTAGTGTTTTTTACCGATGTATCTTACTGATGAGATGTAGAGAGAGAGATACTTTGAGGAAGGTCTTAGACATGCTATAAAATCGCAGGTCAACATGTTCATGTTCGCTTTTATCACTGAGATTATTAATCAGGTGCTGATCTTAGAGCATAACTTGAGGGAAGTTGGGGGTACAGAACATGGGAGTGTTGTTTCTCGACCTAGTGGATCTACATCTTTAGTCAGGATGCACCATTTTGAGGATACCTATGAGGTTGGTGATGGCTAGGCTATGGGTTACCATATCTTGGTGTATTTACATTAGTGTGGTAGGTTTGTGAACATGAATAATTAGTGTGATCGTGGCCCAGTCGAGTGTCAATATTATGTCTAGATGAGGCCCATGCATCTATTTTACAGGAAATTCCCTCCACATGTGAGTGGTTGGGGTCATTTCCGACATTAGGTTCAATAGCAGGATCTTCAACTCCATGTCAGGCTGGGATCTGGAGTGGTATAGGCCGGTAATGGCAGGGTAGTGGTGGTCATGGTCATGGTATCCAGACACTAGGTTCGTAGAAAAAGTTGGGTGGATCAGCTTTGGATATCAAGAAATGTCACATGGCTGAGGTACAGTTTAGACATATGCAATGAAACCAACTCATCAAGTGCAGTATTTCGTACCATATAGAGGGAAAGTTAAAATTTTTAGTTGCTTCTACTGTCACATCTTTTCTTTTCAATACAGGTGCCTCTTATAGTTTAATATATTCACTTGTGGTTAAAAATTTCTGGACCGGTAGTTTTTCGTTCTAAGGCTTTTTGGATGAAATACACTCCTTTGGGAGTTATAACCAGTGATGTGAGCTAGTATATGGAGTGTTCTATTCAGGCTTGAGTGTGTCTCTTTATCTGGGATCATTATGATATCTATATGTTAGGGTTTGATGTAATTCTTAGGATGTATTGGATAGTATCTTATCAAGTGTATGTTGACTATCATCACTTGAATGTAATATTCACATCACTATAGGGTTCAATGTATATTCATAAGGGTTAATGGGATGTTTATGAGAGTAGAGCTAGACCCGAGCATCATGGGCTAAGCTGTTTGATTGCCTAGATTTCTAGTTTGTTTTTAGATGATCAGGGAGTGAGTCAGGATGAATTCCCTCTATTGGATGGCTGCATCTGGGATGTCTTTCCTGATGAATCTTATTTCTTTCCTCTTGATAGAGGGTTGGAGTTCTCCATTAATCTTTTTTCAAGAACTACAATGGTATCCTTTCTTCTTTATAGGATGGCTATTGTGAAGTTACAAGAACTCAATAGGTAACTAGAGGAATCAGAGGTAAAGGGGTTTATCCGACCCATTACTTTTCCATGAGGTTCACTAGTAATTTTTGCGAATAGGCATATATTACTCTTAGTTTATTCATCTATTATCGGAAATTGAACTAGATGATGGTTAAAAATCGATATCCTTTTCCAGCGATAGATTTTATATTTGAATAACTTTGAGGATCTACAGTGTTTTCAAAGATCTACTTGAGGTCTAGATATCACCAGGTGCATCTTCAACTTGCATACATACCACGTATAGACTTCCTTAGTAGGTATGGGTTATATGAGTATCTTGTTATTCCGTTTGGTCTCACAAATACACCAGTGGTTTTCATGGCACTGATTAATCGAGTTTTCCATCCCTACATGGATTTTTTTATAGTGGTTTCCATGGATGATATCTTGGTGTATTCTCAAAATCAACACGACCATGAAAACCATCATGAGATCATTTTGAATACACTGAGTGAGAATCAGTTATATTCTAAGATCAAAAATGGAATATATTCAATTCATAGGTCACATTATCTAATAGATTAGAGTGTTTTTGGACCCTAAGATGGTGAGTGTAGTAGTTTCCTAGAAATAACCCAATAACATTATTTACATACATAGTTTCTTGGGGAAATTTGATTACTATATGTGTTTTATACATGACTTCTCAAGCATAGAAGCATCGTTTACAGGATTGAATAATAATGGTGTGAATTTTTTGTGGTCAAAATCTTATGAGACATCCTTCCAGGAGTTGAAAGGGATGGTGACATCAAGACCAATCCTGATACTACCAAATATGTGAAAGAGTTACATAATTTTCTATGACACTTTAGGTATTGGGTTGGGGTGTGTTTATGTATGGATATTGAGTCTTGGCATATGGGTATCTACGGCTAAGGCCTCACATAATCAATTACCCTACACATGATCTGATTCTAGATGTGGTTTTTCACTTGTTGAAATGTTGGAGGAACTCTTTATTAGGATAGCATTTTATGGTGTACATGGGAAACAAAAACCTCAAGTATATCTTTCCATAGTGTGGCCTAAATCTGAGGCAGTGAGTGAGGATGGAGTACCTGAATTCCTTCAACTTCAATAATTCTTGCATTGTGGTTAAGGGAAATTCAATGGTCGATGGATTGATTTGGAGGACTCAGATACATGCGGTGTAGTAGGCTAGTGGTGATTGGAACCTTATGGAGTGGTTCTGAAAGATGCATCTGGAGGTGTGTGACAGATATGGATATACTTATTTATCATTCTTATCTATGAACTCTACCCTTCTAAAAAGATATAGGATGAGGCAACTATCAGATTCAGAAAGCCTAGTTCTACGGGATTGTGTGGAAGGTTAGGACCCTCCTCCTTGTATGATGGTAAAATATAATGAGATCATGTGTATCCATGGACGTGTTTTGGTTCAAATGGATATACCTGAGGATTTGATGCAGTAGTTTCATGCTTCATCTTGGGAAGTGCATCTTGGGGTAAACAAGATGTACCATGACTTGGGATGTCTCTACTGGTGTCCAGGAATAAAGTATGAGGTGGCCTGTTTTTTAGGAGGTGTTCTACCTATCTGCAGGTAAAGATAGAACATCAATGACTACCTGTGCTTTTGCAGCATTTATATATTCTAGAGTGGAAGTGGGATAATTTCTTGATGGATGCCGTGATTCTATTACCGAGGTTACCTTGATGTAAGGATGTTTTGTGGGTTGTTGTTGATAGGCTTATGAATGTTTCTCATTTATTTCCAATCAAAGAGGCCTTCATTGTGGATGATCTTGGATGGTTCTATATCCGAGAGGTTGTACAACTACATGGGGTCCCACGCACTATCATTTTGGACAGGTACAAATGCTTTGCATCTCATTTCTTGTAGAGTTTTTATAGGTAGTTGGGTACACAAGTTCTTCTGGAAAAAACATACCACCCTCATATTGATATCCAGTTAGAGCGTACGATAAAGGTGCTATAGCACATGCTTCGAGAATGCGTCCTGGATTTTGGGGGCTCTTGGGAGAGGCACATTCCCCTGGTATAATTATCCAATAATAATAGTTACCATGTGACTATATAGATGTAACCCTATGAGGATTTATACGGAAGGCCATGACATTCTTCATTATGCAGGTTAGAGGCAGGTGAGGCAGCTTTATTGGGATTTCATATCATGCAGGAGACATCTGAGAAGGTCCATTTAATTTAGAATCAGATGGCTACAACATAGTCTCATCAGAAATCATTTGTCGATCGCTATAGATGACGTCTATAGTTTGAGGTCAGGGATTAGTTTTTATTGCATGTTTCACCATGGTTGTGTAACATGCAGATCCAAAGATTGTGTAAGCTTTCATTGTGATATGTTGGGCTGTTTGAGATTTTGGAAAGAGTCAGGTCGGTTGCCTATCGGATGCAGTTACCATAGAGGTACTGAGCCATGCATAATGTCTTCCATGTATCATAGCTATTCCACTATCACTCAGACTTCTCTCGCATTTTTCTTCTCAAGGAGGTTGAGCTTCAGGTCGATGTGTCCTTTTAGGAGCATCTGATTCATATCGTTGACAGAAGCACGAAGGCTTTATAAGGCCAGTCAGTTCCTCTAGTATGGGTGGTATGGAATCACAACCGCTTATTGGATGAGACGTGTGAGAGGGAGGCCAAAGTATGTGCTCAGTGGCCAGAGTTGTTCTCTAATGATCCTTTACCACCATTCATAGATGAATTCAGTGATGAATTTCTATATAGGAGTAATATTGTATAATCCTTGGTTTTTATTTATGTAAATATCTTTACTTTAGGGTAATATGAATTTACTTTACATTTTTTCTTAGAACCTAAGATTGTTCATGTGCTGGTTGGGCAGTTTTTGGGGATAAAGGGGAAGAGAGGATAAAGGATGGTTGTAGGCAAGGTACATATCGTGTACGTATAGTTCACAACTTTTAGTGGCAGTTGATGACATGTATAGTTTTTTCTTCAGAAAAAGAAAATTAGGATGTACGCATCGTGTACTTTCCCACCAGGTTTATTAAAAATAGATGCAGTAGCCTCTTATGTTTGATAGATAGAAAACTTCTATCTCATTTTTGAGATCCTAAACCCCTCTAATATCATATTTAGATCTAGATTCCATCTCGACTCCAAATCGAGTTTAGTTTTCCATGTTGGAACCATGTCAATATGTAATCATTTTTTATTCATTCTTGATTTTTTAGAACAACGATTGTACTATTTGGACTTCATCACTTATTCCCTAATTTCTCTTTATTCATTTTTTCTTCAGATTATCCCAATATAGGATAAATCAGGACTTGATACTAGATGAGATTTATACTACTGAGGCGTGGTAGGTGTTCTATACTATTTTTCATATTTCCGGGTTCTTTTTTGGCATTCGTCCATTTTCTGCCCGCCAGAAATTCTGGCGAGGACTAATTTTTGTGTAACTTGATTCTAGTAGCTATAGTCAGACCTAGTGAGGATTCTCATAGGTTCTATTTAGGGGTGTTGGCACCTGTTTCTTGATTCAATGTCACCCTAGGGGTGTGATTGAAGAATTAACATGTTTTTCCTATTTAAACAACCTAAGGGGAATGTTCTTGTGCTTTCTTAGATTAGGGAAGCCCATTAATTACATAATGAGTTGAATAGTTTTCTTATGAGATGTATTACCTCCTTTTTTTGTTATATCTTATTGGTCCATGATAATTGTTGATTAGATGGCATTTTTAAACAAATTATATGGATGGGTATACCTATATGAAATGGTTAATCGAATGTGAAATGGATAATTAGGGATGGTAGACCCATATGACTAGTGACTGATAAATGGATTGCATCAGTTGGTACACTCATGGCTTGTGCTTGGTTTTGTGAATGGGTATATTCACATAGAATTGAATGTTTAAATTGTATGCGTTGATGGAATGGTTTTGTTGATTATTTGGACTATTCTCCATGGATCTGGAAGATGATATTAAATACCTTGGGATGACACTTCTTCTTGGGTCTGGATTCCATGGGATGCCTAGGGATTGCTACCTAGTGGATCTGGCTTGCTTGGGATCACATGGGATATTCGATTGCCATGATCCTAGGACCCCAACCAGTGTCTATACAGATTTTCCATTGGGATTCCACAAGACTCGATGTGGATTCCTTGGACGAGCTCCTTGGATCAAGACCATCATGGTTTAGAATCATTACATGGATGCATAGGTACTTGACACCTGGTATCCCGCCCTTGTGGTCTACATTTCAGTATATGGCATAGCCAAGGGATTCTACTTTTCAGTATGCAGAATGGGTGTGGGATTATCCTTTTCACTATATTGTGTGGCTGTTGGATTCTATTAACTTCATTATACGACATGGATATGGCTTGTTTGGTATTGATGGATGTACGACATGGATGTGTGACTTGTTTTAATTATTATAGCTTCCTGTTTTTGATCTGACACTTTTGAAGGTATCCTTCAGGGGAAGTTCAGTATTACTTATCACAATGGACTTATGACATGGTCATAAGCACTTACTTTACTATTATCCTTACACTTTATATAACTATATATATTATTTTTATAACTCTATATACTTTTTTGGTGTCTTACTGGAATGTTTATCTCATAAATAATCTTGGCCTCATTGGTGACCCAAACAGATTATATGGTTGTAGGTGATGATAGTGGAAATCACACGTGTATAGGCAGTTTATTGTGGATTTTTATATGGGGAGAATAGGACCAAGATGAGGCTTCTGATGATGTGTGGGATACGTGTATCATATTCTCCATTTTTTTTTGATACACTTTTGGTTGTTAATATATATTCCTTTATTGTCTTACTTTCATTTGACTACTATTTATTTCACTTCCTCTATTTATTGAATGTTTGAATTCTGCTGAAATACTCTGGTAATGAGGGTATAGTATCCCCACTAACCCACCTTGTCCATTGTTGTTAGTCGAAAGCCTCTGGCATTTAAGAAGATGCACTTTATTCCATGTGTCCAACTGAACTTAGGTATCCATTTGGTGTCATACGAGTATGGTATGCTACATGTTCAAATCTCGGAGCTCTGACCGGTGAATAAAATGATTGGGCCGCACTATTTGTAGAAATCATTCGATCTAATCCGCACTATTTTTCTATCTATGTGAGACATAGGAACATGGAAAATAATGGTTCATAGTTTTTCTTGACCATGTTCTAGGGGACATATGCTCATGTGTGTATTTCAACAAAATATTTTAGTTCCATGACCATAGTTGGATCACTATTTCTCAAACCATGCAGGCCTAATCATGGGGGATATACCTTGAGAAAGTGTTCCATGCTTGGCCAGTGCATTTTTTGGCCAACCATGTGGCCAAACCAAGTCCCTATATTTTTTGTGTGTGAAATGACCAAATTTCATGTTATGATTCTTTAACTCCACCCCTTCCATCATTTTATCATTATAGAAGACATAGAAACATCCCCTCCCCCATTTTAAAGCTCTCAGACCCTCTTTGAAATTTTTTTCTTCCATTATCTTATATGAACTACAATTCAATCATTTTTCAACATGTTTGATGTGTATCAATAATTAAATCAATAATATTGAGTTTTTCCTTATTTTTATTCTCCTCAATGGATTTATTTAGATGTAGGCTTATATGCCATATTTTTTAGGGTGTTGAACTGTTCTTGTGTTTTTCCAGATCAAAGCCAAACTAAAGGCAGATATATGACTTGGAGAGTATTATGATTATATGGTAGGTGGTCTATGATTCATTCCTTAAGACACTCCATTTTATACTCTTCCATTTTGGTGCACACACCAATTTCATCGAGCACTTCCAATTTAATTAACATGCCTTTCCTATATTCTCTATGCTTGTATTCTAGATCCCTTAATATGTAGTATAATTAAACTATTTTAGTTCAATACCTCATTGCTTACACCCCAATTATGGTGTTTATTTTAATATTCCTTGGTAACCTAGGTGAGTTATTCCCACACACAATTCAGGTGTGTGGCTTGACCCTTTTTATGGTAACCCTTTTTAATCTAATTGAATATTTAGTTACTAATGGATAAAACCTTATAGTTATCACTTGTCCCTTATAAGGTAAGTATTAAAAATTATTCAATGAATCTTTTAAATGATTAATGTAAAGTGTATTAATATATATCACATAACATAAATTAATGTAATTAAATGTTTTGGTTTCATGTCTTTATCACCCCTTCCATGCATAATGAAATGTAGAAGAGTGAAACTAATAAATTGATTATAACATATATATACAAATTAATGGTTTCATGTCACTTCATAATTTCTACTCGTATGAGAGGAAATGGAATAGAACTATTGGGTTGTTAAATGGAATAAATATTACATGGCCTAATATATTAAATTATTTCAGTATAAGGTGACTATTACTTATGAACTATTAAATATTTATAGTAGTGGTTAGATACGATCTGTCCTTGGATTCCCAATGGAATGCTTTGAGAAATCATCGATGCCATTATGATTCAAGGAATCTGGTTTCCATGGGAGATACCCACCTAGGAACCTAATCCTTGTATACTAGTGGATGCCCAACATGACACAATAGGATCGTTCCATTTTCATTCAGATTTTAGGATGCCTTGGATACACTCCAAGGATCTGGAATGATGTATAGGTCATGTGGAACCATTGATACACCCATTGGTCCATATTATTACTATTCAAATTTAACCTTAGTAAAGATCCTTGGACTTCATTATAATCATATTACGATGGAATATATTGGGAAACCAACCCCCTATATCCAGGCTATAGGTTGTCACTGAGTTATTTCTACTCATGAGGTCAATGATGAAATGGTTATTACCCTAGATCATCTTATTTAATATAATCATTACAATATTACTTATGACATACTAGATCCATTGTTTCTACCAACATGATATTATTTCAGTGATGGTTGAACCAGATGAGACGAATTTTATAAAATGAACATTTGTGAATTAGTTAAGTTATCTCATGTTTAGAGACAGTTCCAGGTGATTGTGAATTATGTATCATAGTGTTTTTATTCTTGAATTACTTTACATTTATATATACCTACACACCATCAGTTTATATTTTAGAAACTAGATGGTATAGACACTGTTGTTGGTGGCATACTGAGATTTATGTCACACAATATCCATGTTTGTATTAATTCATAAGAAGATTTCATGTATGTATGTGTAGAAAAATGGAATAATCCCACCTTGGACACTCAGTAATTATAACCTTATTTAAGAAGGATATTCGTATAATATTAATTATATGGAGCTTGGGATACTTGGATATTTTTTTTGCTTCCTTTATCTTCTTGTGTATAACATGTATTTCTTTCTTCTATGTTTACATATTTTCCAGTTTTGTAGAAAAATGACCTCAATTATCAATATATTTGGTATATGACATGGTTTCCAATTTTTATAGTAATTACCAGCTACATTTGTTAAATATTATTATTTTCTAATTCCTCTATAGTGGGTTTCTGGTCCAGTGTTTATAGTATTTGTAATTTGTTGTTCCTTATGTTTATTATACCACTTATACTATTTTCCAATTATTATATTTATATCCTATTCTTCACTCTTGTAATGAGGGAATATTATCCTCATAGATACCATTGAGAACCTCAATTCTAGTTGATAGAATATGGCATTCAGGGAGGTGCACTTGAGGCCATGTGGCCAACCAGGTTCGGGGATCCTATTAGTGGAACATGGGGTTAAGACATAAAAAGGACATCTGAGATAAGGGATTTTATAACAATTTTATCCACCTGGGTGACTTTGTTTTTGTTTTTTGAAATGGAATATAAGATATTTTGTTAATGTCTTGATTATCTTTTGCTGAAAGAGGACACAATAAAGAAAAAATACTTCGTGGTGAGGATTCATGACCTATTTGAACAGTCACAATGTGTAAGATGGTTCTCTAAGATCATTCAAAGGTATAGATACCACCATGTTATGGTTATAGAGGATAATATTATGAATTTTTCATTCTACTATCACAAAATACAATATCAGTTCCTAGTAATGCCTTTTACTTCCATGAATTCCCCATTGTATCTCTAGATCTGATGAACTAGATATGGTAGACATCCATGGATATATTCATGGTTTTATTTATTGATGACATACTCATCTACTCTACAAAATAGGAGGATCATAAATATAAATTTAGTATTGTCCTACACATGCTTTGGGAGAATCAACATTATGGTAATCTCTTGAAGTCACACTCTAGGGAATGTCTTATTTTATTATGGATTAGCTATATAACCATTAAAGATTGAACAATTGATTTAGTGGGGTCACATAATATTGTAAAATAGGTGTGAAGTTTTATTGTCTTGGAAGGGCACTGAAAGAAATTTAGGGAAATCTTCTCTAGGATTATAGCCCCTTTGACCACCCTAACATGGAAAGGGTAGTAATTTACCTAGACTGGGAAGCGTGAAAGACCCTTTAAAAAGATGTGGCTATGGAAAATGAGTGATCTTATATTGATACATCTATAAGAGGGTATCGAGTACAATTTATAGTATGACGCCTCTTGATATAGGCTCAGATATATGTTGATGCATATGTGGGAAGTGATTATATATGGTTCAAGGGAGTTGAGACCCCACATGAAAAATATGGGACTCATGTCCCTGTGTTGTTAGTGGTGGTCTTGATTATGGGGATATTGAGTGACTACCTTATAGTAGACCACTTTTTTGTTTACTTGTACCATCAGAGTATTTTGTATTTCATTACGCGGAGAGATATGAACAAAATATAGTGGCTCTAGTTGATGTTCTAAGAGTAATATGAAATTGAGATAGTCTAAAATCATAGTAATGGAAACATGGTATAATATTCCCATAGTATTAAGTCCCTTTCTTATTTTTTGGAGGCATCTGAGTAGTTGGATACCTTGTATCTAACCATGATAAGGGAGAGGGGTGAATATTATCTTCAATAACTGGTGTTGACTCTTCTATTTCTCTAATGTGTGAGGAAATATCTTATTGGAGAACTCAACTGTGAAGTTCCCTATGACAATATATTCACTGTATATTCATTAGATGGATTCTATGATAGAGAGAATCAAATCATTCAATTCTATTGAAGGGTCATGAATCCAGTCACGTTGTGAAAGGAGGTGATGACAGAGTTCCACACTTATCCATTTTTTATATGTCCCAATGTAGGTAAGATGTAATGTTATATTTAGTGGTGGTTTAGGGTATCTAGAAAGAGGTATTGTTTTTTATGTTTGTCCCACAGTGTCTCAGATTCCAACAAGTGATGGATAAGCACCAGAGATTTGTTGGTTGTTGCATCCTCTTTATATCCTATAGTATAAAAGGGATGAAATATCCATAAAATTTTTTATCAGCCTTACAAAGATATCATGAGGTCATGATTCCTTCCAGCTGATAGTTTCATGACTTACTATGTCAGTTTACTTCCTTAATATTGGAGATAAGTGTTTGGTAGAGAATTTGTGGATGTTTTATGTGTGGGAGACAATCCGAATTCATGGGGTTACTTGTTGATTGTGTCTGAACATGAAATAAAATTTATGTCATGGTTGTAGTTATTCCTGCTTAAGGCATTTAGGACCTAGTTGAGGATGAATACAACATTTCCCCCCAATAATGATTCATAGATTGAGTAAACTATCTAGGAGTTGGAATATATGTTGAGAGAATGGACATTATACATTTTATGGTTCAAGGGGGACCAATTAACTTTTTGAGAGTTTTCCTATGATAGTATTTTTCACTCAACTATCTATAGGGAACAATTCTATACCCTGTATAGAAGACCCTGAAGGTTACCCTTATACTTGAGTTAGATAGATGAGGAATATCTTGTTGGAATAGATATGGTTTAGAAAATTATGGAAAAGGTCCAAGTGATCTACGAGTATATGAGGACAACTAGAGTAGGTAAAAATCTGATATAGATCAATTTTAGGCCCATAGAGTTCTTTTAGGGAGGCCACATTTTCCTAAGATTCTCTCCACAATGAGGATTTTGGAGATTCATATGAGAAGGAAAGTTATGCCCTATGTTAATAAGATCATTTTTGATCTAATAGAGGGTTAAAGAGGTTTCGTACAACCTGGGGTTTCCCTCATAGTTGGAGAGGGTGCATGATATCATCCATTTTTTACATATGATGAGTGTGTGCATGATCATATGCACATTATTGACAGAGTTGAACTGGACATCAAGGATGGATCCACCTTCAGGGAGTACCCATTGGTCATTGGGGATTGGTAGGAGAGAATCATGTATGTATGTATCATTCCATTTCATTATTTGATGTGTCGGCATGGGATCATGCATGGGAGCTCACAGGATTAGGAGAGCATGATGTAGGCATAAAATCCCTACCATTTTGTTCAGTGTTTACTCTTAAGGTTTGAAAATATTTCAAATAGTGAATAATATAGATAGTCTATTTTTCCCATATAAGGATTTGGAATATATCCTGAAATATTTTCAGATCTAGGTGATAAGGCTGCATGAGATTCTGAGGCCCCATGACCACGAAATTATTTTTATGATAATATTAAATATATTTTTATGAAGCACATGTAGTTTTTGATAAATTATGGAATATCTTAATAATATATTATTGAATTATAAAGTTGAGACCATGGTTCAATCAAATTCATAGGCTTTACCTAGGATGCGACCTAAAATTTGTCTTTTCTAGATGTTTGAATAAGGTAGCAGTTGGTGGGTATGTTAAATAGATTAACTAATTAGTTAGTTTAATTAATTAATTTAATTCCCAAAATTGATTTCCCTCAATAAATATCAAGATATATAAAATATCAATGTTTGGATGCATAACCATGGGTTAATTTAGGGATGGATTCAACATTCACTTTTAGCGGATTGAGATTAGACGATGATCTGTTCTTGGTGGATTGAAAAATAGAAAATGGATTGGATATTTCATATCACTAGAGACTGCATTCTTCAACAATGATTGATCTATAGTTGAGGTATGACATGTCAATTTTAGTTTCCAAATTTTATTAAATGGTTGATCTAGTTATTATGTTATATTAGTTAGTCTATTATTAATTGATCCTTTACTTTTTCCATTTTATCGATAAAAATTAATATTTCAAATTTTTATCAGTTATTCCATGTTACTCACCTTGAATGTCTTAAATATATGATTATTGGACAATAAATCATGGACAAAGGTTGATGTTAATTTTTTCTTGTTATATCCTCCACCTTTTCTTCTTTTCTTCTCTGTTGGTCTACAAGGTCATGATTCAAGATTTCTATGTGGGACAAGATCAGTGTTTTCTAGATAGATTGGGATGGTTTTGGGTTTAAATGCATGGATATTGAATCCAAATTTGTTCCAAGAGGTGATATAGGTGATGTTTTCATTATTTTATTAATGTAAAGCACAAGATTTTTATTTCTAAAAAACATAGGGATGGAATCAACAAATGGAGTCGATTGCCACTATTTTCATGTGGTCAAATGGTGGTTAACATGGTGGAAGACGGAGACATGAAATCCTTATGAAATAACATATCTTTGTTTCAATAAATTACTACATGACCTGAATTATATAAGAACACATTTTTTCAAGTAAATTGGATGCTAAAGCTAGGGTTTTCAAGTAATGATAAGTATGAAACATGATGTGGGACACCCACACATCGTGTGGCCTAATTCTTGAGGCCTAAATTTAACTACATGAGTATATGGGAATAAACATGGATAGAAAAATGATCACAGCTCTGTGAATGGGAATAGACATGTCCAAGTACCCGGGATGGGACACAACTCTATACATGTCCAGGTACATGTCTAGGTACAAAGTAATGACCTGAAGGACATAGGCATAGGCAAGGGAACACGGGATGGATTCTGGTGACCAAGACATGTATTTTGGCTTCCATAATTTCTATTTATAGTCACATGGTCCCCGATCCATTTCAATAGAACAAAAAACTAGGCGACAAGGATGGATCAAATTTCATGTTGACACCCACACATTTAGTGTACATACATATACATCCTCTTTATCTCATATATCCTTTTTTTATTCTTATATTTTATCTTGAAAAAATATTATACTAGTGAGTAAAAAAATTTAACGTGATCACTGCATTCATAGTGGATTTTTAGATGCAGCGCAAAATGTTTTAATCATGTTGTTTATGTGATGATTGATGATGGTAGTGTTCAAGCATGATAATCAGGGATTTTAGAGAGAGTGTACTCTCCTATCGAATAAGGGTGTGGGTCTGCTATCCATTAAGATGGTACTCCTCTACACCAAGAGGGTGTGGTTCCTCCATACTCATTGTGTAGATATATATGGTACTCCCCAATTACACTATGGTTCAATTAATCTAACCATAGAGATTGTAATCCACTAATTCACTAGGGAACATGTCCTCCATTCTCATTATGCATGTAGAAATAGTACCCATTATCGCAGCTGGGGACAATTCCTCTATCTATCGAGATAATAATCACTTATCTAAATAGGGTGTCTATCCTATATACTCATTTTACATACATAGACAGTACTCCCCTCTCATACCATGGTGGGAGTTCTCTATCCCTAGAGGTAATACTCCACTATCATACCATGCCACGAGTCTTACATACACATTCTGCAGATAGAGACAGTACTCCCCTGTCGAACCATGGAATGAGTCATCTATCAATGGAGATGGTTCTCCCCTGTCTCACTTGGGCATAAGTCTTTTATAATCATTGTGAAGATAGAGATGTCCCTCCCCGGTCCACTAGGGCATGATTCCTCTATCGATGGAGTGAGTAATCCCCTGTCACTCCAGGGTGTGGGTCCTCTATCCATGGTGATGGTAGTCCCCTATCAAACTTGGTCAATGGTCTTCCATATTCATTATTATAGGTGGATATGGTTCTATACTATACATGAACATGTCTTATATCATTTGGTGATTTCAATCCCTCAACATGGGTAGATGTTGAGAGGTGAGATCCTTCCTCATAAATTCTTTGGAATGACGTGTGAGATACTTGGAATTAATTATGGATAATTATTTTTGTATAGAGACTCATAATCCTAGGATGGTCTATGAGATAGATATCCATTTTATCTCTAATATGGGTTTTTTATAGGAATATAAATCAATTTTGTTGGTTTTTTCATTTTTTATTTGGTTTGAGATAACTAATTCTATTATGTCTTCTATTGTCCCCTCTTCAGTTTTCTGTAGGTTCTACTAGGTATGTATATAACCAATATTTCAAGGGGTTTTCTTTAATGTGTCGTGTATTATGTAAATGGAATATAGGTATACAATGAAAATTTTGGTGATTATGGATTCGTGGGTATATATACTACATACAGTGTTCGGGCATTGAGATATCATGTCAGGATCCCTCAGTATTTGTTTCTAGCTGGTGTATGTTTCAGAAATCATTTCTAGGTGGATGTTTAATTTTCTCATTTCAGTTTGGTTTACCCTATCATACAAATTTTTATTACCTATATATTGTTACATTCCTGGGTTTTACTATAGATGTTACTTTAATATATTATTATTCTTCTACACATATTCATAGAAGTTGTTGTGTGTGTTTGTATAGGTACTTTCGATAAAGGCGTTACATTTTAGTTATACATTCTCATCACTTGTTTCCATCTTCTTGATGTTGGAGGTAGGCATGGGGTTTTGGTAGCCTAAACATCCTATAGCTAGGTATTACCTAGTGTGTCAATTCATTACCATATATATGATATTCATGACATAATTATGATATTGAAAACATAATCTATATAATATTTTTCAAAAAACTCCAATCATTACAAATGGAAGAATAAAATGTGTGTATATAACCACTAACATTTACACATTTCAAAGTACATTTTTTTCATAAAATGACACTCATGGTAAGATCGTGGATAGATTTAATGTATTTATTTTATAATAATATCATTATAATGATTCTTGAAAGATATTATTTTATTTTATTTTTTCATTTTTTATCCAATGAAATGTACAATTATTTCTCACATGTAATTATATACTACCACTTCACAATTTATTATATTTTCTTTAAAATGTGTTATTCCCTCTATGTTATAGGTTGATTTTATAATCTTGGTTTATCATTGTAGTCACTCAAGATGATTCACGGTGTTGGTGGATTAAAAATGAGTGTTTAGAGAAATTAGATTAGTTGAATTATAACACCCATGATTTTAAAATATGAACATCATGTTTGATAGGATATATGACCCAAAACATGATTATTCAAAGAGAATCTAACACCACAAGACTCTATAATATATTTCTTTTTAAATAAATTCAATCTATTTGATAGCCTACGATGGAAGAAACATTATGATTTAACGAAGTGTGAAAATAAATATAATCTATAGAAAATGATTTACAAGTATGAATAAGACTAATTGAATTATTAAAATTAAATGATTTACACATGTATAATATTAATTCAATGGTTTTATATTTATTATAAATAAAATATGAAACATTTGAAAGAGAATGAAATATTCTCTGATCTATAGAGAAGATTAGTATTACTTTGTGTATAAAAATAAAAATTAATTTTAATGATTTTATTAATTTTTTTTAACAAAAAAACAATATTTTTGAAATCTATATTTCAACATTTAATCCGGATAATTTTTTGAAATTTTTGTAAAATAATATTTTTTTGATAAATAATGAAATATAATGATGTTTATTGAAATATTACTTTTCATTTAAAAAATTTAATAAGTTAAAAAATATTATATTTTGGTTTAAAGGTAATATTAGATCAATTATATAAAAATATATGTAATTCTGGTAATTTTAATCAATTTCATATTTCATTTGAATTTACAAACAATTTGATCTTATGATTGTTTTTTGTTGGAAGACCAGTTTTCTTGGATCCTCCTGCTGGTTTAAATTTAAATTGAATTTTACCATATATGTGAATTTAATTTTAAAAATTAAATTCTATATTTGAAATCATGTTAATTTATATTATATTTCAAGAAAAACATAATTTTATAACTTCAATGAATAGTTGAAACAATAAAATTAAATAAATATCACGTCTAAGATGGAAATGTGTTTACTGAGGGATAAAATAAAAAGATAAGGGCTAAAAATGACCTAAACCATTTCAACAGTAATTTTCATCCCATATTTTTTACATATAATTTTTGATATTTTTCAATTACCCATTATTTGTTTCTTTTTTCAGGAAAAAATGAGGGTATCAGGATCCATTTTAAAAAATTCTATGTATGTCCTCTCCCCTCACTTATAAAAGGCCACACACTATTCTCCCCACATCACACTTCCAAAACCCTTTGGTTAATTAAATACCTTCCTAAATACCTTCCATACTTCCATATTCAAATAATATATTCCTTATATTTAATATAAATCCCACATATGAAGTCTTTACATATAATCCTAAAGAGGCTCTTCAAAGAAGAGGTTAATTTATTAATGTTTATATTTTATTTAGTTTTTATATTACCTCGTAAAACATTACTAATATAAGATAATATAATATAAACGGTATCTAATATATATTGATATGTTATTATGTTAATTTCAAAACCTATATCAATCTTCACTTCTATAAAATGGGAAATGAAATCGTCAATTGTGTGTACGGTGAACTACAACCTCATGAACCGATTTAATTCATTTTCCATCAACGCCTTTTAATTATAGAAATAATAATGTATTTAACACACATATATATATAATTATTAAATTATTATAATTATGGAATTATTAAATTACATATATCTTCTACATTTTCATTGCATGGGGGATATGATAAAGTCATCTATGGGTAAGGAAGACTACTAACTCACGAAGAGAGGTGATTCATTTTTCAATTGCGATTAATAAGAATTGTATAAAGGATAAAGCTAATGAATATATGTGTTAATTATTTTCAAACAATTATTTTAGAGATATATTATCAAATCTAACTTCTTACATTCCAATCTGTTGGATAAAATTAACATCACTTGGGTGTGTGTGAGGAATTTTGCCTCCACATAGCGATGTGAAATGTTTTTAATTTTATTTTTTCATGCATGTAAATAAGGATATATATAATAAAAATAAATGATATATATTAAATCTTAATTATTCATGAAAATTAATTAATAATTATCTTTCATTCGTTCAATATGTCATGAAAAATATATATAACATTCATGTGTACATACGACATACAATATACATAAATAGTGTAATCCCTTTTCAATCTATAACTACAATAGATAACTATAAATAAATTTATATTAAATATATATGATATTTTTATAATGGATAACGTTATATATATTATGGAACCATGATCAAATTTAGAGGACCAAAATTACTAAACATAATCATACATGAAATCTCAATGAAATTATTAGCCAAAAGAGTGATTGTAACAATGAATTGTTTTCAAAAGGGTAATATAATACAATAACAAAATCATATATATTATGATATATATACGATTATGGATTTTTAATATATGTATAAGAAACCTATATTTATTATAAAAGATTTTTGGAAACATATGATGGAATTCAGACATGAGGTATGGGTTTATCGCCTCATTTTTACTTCTATGAGACATTTTCCATATTCACCAATTGTTAATTTTTTATGATGTATATAATAACCATTATATATGTTATAACATGAATATTTTCATTTTTATGGTACTTAATTCTTTATTTCATTTTATCTATTTAATGTGTCTTTTGATTCACAAGTTACAAAAGTGGAAAGGGATTATTTTATATCTCATAATTATTCATGATTATTTTTGTGTAAGTATACCTTAGGAGAATTATTTTGTATCTATATCATAAAAAAATTAATTTCTTTCCGTATATTTATTTATTAAATTATACTCTATTTGGTAATTAATAATATTTAGAATGTGTTTTTAAAAAAAATTCAACCTCATTTCTCCCTTTGGTCAGAAATCATTTTTTCTAAAATATATTATTTCTAAAAATGTTTTGAAAAATGTTTTTGACATTAAAAAATTATTTTACAAGTACATTTTAACCATTTTTATCTTTTAAAAAATATTTTTAATGTAATATTGATGTGATTTTACAAATAATTCACATATTACTTTTACCAAAAATTTGAAAGGAATCATTCTTTTAACTTGTACGATATGAAAAAAAATCATCCATCATGACCTATAAATGGAATAATGATTACTATATATGTTTTCTAGGTGATTTTTAATGTGAAAAGGATAATTTTCTGAAGAATGTTTTTAATGATATTTTTTTGTATTATTTCTCATCTATGACATCAATGATTTATTTTACTTTTTGTTTTAAGGATATTTTTTTTTGATATAGTCCTTATTATTTATTTGGATGGTTTATGATTACTTTGATTGAGGATGTAAAATTTAATAACCAATCACTATATTACTCTATATGTTTTATGATTATTTTTATTTTATTGAGGTATGTATTAACATTTCATATGGTAGTTTATAAGTATAAATATTTATGATAATTATGTCTCACAAATTTCTTATGAGGAATGAATTTTACTTTGTAATTGATCCTTGGGGTCGGGTTATAGATATCCCCTCAATGCATCATCTGGTCTCATGAAACAAATAAGTTAGCCAAATTAGATGGGTTTCTTCCCAAATATTTAATCATTCATGTGAATGATCACGATAGTATGTTTCATCTGTATGTTATTATGGATTTCCTCATTATGAGATCATTTATTTATGTCCATTTCATTATTTGATTAGTTATCTGATCCATTGATAATTTTCTATCTTATGTGATTATTTATATGGATTTACATGATAATCTTTTGTCTCTTTTGTATTATGATTGATTTATAAATTAAATATCACGTGTTTCAGTTATTTACCTTTCCATATTGATTATGATGATTTATTCATCATACCTTCTAGTGTATGATTACCTTATGAATCATATGAGTTCACCCATTTATAATGTTTTATTTCCCCCAGGATACTAAGAAGTGTACTATGAATGATATTCATGAATATAAAATCATGAATAATGAAATTATCAATGATTAATTATGTCATAATTTTTTTGTATTCTATAGAAAACATGGGAGTCATGTATGTATCTAGTCTACCGGGACTGTTAAACTATATGATCCTTAAAGATGTGATTCCTTGTATCTAATAAAAAATGTATTATAGTATACACCAGCTCTAGGTTACTTAGATTGGGGTCATGATATTTTATATCATAGTAAGTTTAGTAGAATCATTGTGTACTAGATTTATTAAAAGTTATATTAAGGAAAACAATCCTATGGTAATAATTCAAGATAAGTATAAAATAACACCCGAATGATTTTTTAGGTTGAAATTATGGTTTTTTTTAAGAACAACATCCTTTCACAGTTACTACAAGTGGATGTGGTTCTCTCATAGATGTATATATGGGAAATAACTTTGAAAAAAGCACAATTTGATTTACAAAAGTGTTACCTAGAATATGAAAATAGGTATTATTATGAACTTATATTGACACTCCTGGTAGATATACTTGGGATAATTCAAATTTTCTTTGCAAACCATTGGGAAGGATTTGAAAATATTTTTCTGATTTTGAAAACTTCCCAAAGAAACCATGTTTATGATTACTAAATTAACCATGCATATGTTTTTCAATTTATGTTAAGTGTGTCACTAGTTTGGGTATTATAAATGTTGATAAATAATGTTTTGATCTAATATTGTGTATATTATTGTTTATAAATGGATCATAGTCGAAGTAATGATACTAATATCAATGTACATAACCCAAAAGATTAAGAATGATTGTTTCATTGATTGGATATTGATGATATTTCAAAGGTAAAAACCCTCCCAAACATTCTATTTATGCAATTACATAGTATAATGTTCTATGAATATCGTGAATGAATTTTCCAACTCTTATGGTTTTGAAGGGATGTAAGAGAAGAAGAGTGTGGGAGATCAAAAAATGGTTAATGGTAATATGGGAAAGAAGGATCTTCCCCATGTGATAATTTTGGAATGAAAACGACTAGTACTTGATTGAAGGGAATTGGAGTTTTGTGTCTGTTTATATAAAAATGACACCATGGTCATGATTTTAAGGGTATGAAAAAATAGTTTACGTTTAATGTTTCAACGTTATATAGATACGATAATACACAATAAAATTCCACATGAATCATGGTAATATAACATAGAAGATTATATGGAATCAAGGTCATGATTATTATATTACAGTAGATAAAGTTGGATAATTAAAATAATTGTGTATTTAGATTTTGAAATTATATTTTAGAAGTATTTTATCAATGTTATGAATTAAAATTTGTATAAGGATGGTATTAAAGTTGTTTTTATATATAGATTTGAAGACATGTGTTGAATTTAACTGAATACCATGAAATGTGATACAGTATAATGTCTATATTTTTTTAAAAACAAATTATTTTATAGGATAACCCTTCAAATTTACCTGATATTGAGATAATAATGACAATAATATTTTTATCAAAATATATTAGTTACATTGAAATTGGTTATCAATTTTTGTTATCAATGTTTGTTTTTAATGAATGTATCTATTTATGGAATATATTCTACAACTTTATATTTTATTAATAGAAGCACTAATAACTTTATTAAGAATTTATAGTGAACATGATACTCAAAAATTAGGTATGTGACATTAAGAGATAGTTTATGATATTTGGGGAATATATGGTTTTTTTATAATTTAGTTACCTTACATCTAATTTTTTTCTGGACATTGAATTTGGATAGACATATTTTGAAAGAGTAACTATTTATGAAATGTATTATATTTAACATTGGGTGTCACAATAGATGTTTCTATATTTTCTTAATATATTTAATGACCCTTTTGAACATTTTGTTTTTGGTAAATATTTTGAGACATATATCTTTTATCTTTTCATTACATGGGGGAAATGATATTGTTTCTTGTGGTTAATGTAGACTACTTCCTCATGAAGTGATTTGATTCATTTTTCACATACGATTTATAAGAAATGTATAAAGGTTAACAGTAATAAATATATGTTCTAATTATTTTATAACCATTATTTTAGAGATATATTATCAAATATAACTTCATACATTCTAATCTATAGGAAAAAATAACATCACTTGGGTGTATGTGAGAACTTCTGCCTCCACATAGCAATGTGAAATGTTTTTAATTTTATTTTTTCATGCATGGAAATAAGGATGTATATGATTAATATAAATTATATATATTAAATCATAATGATTAATGAAAATTAATTATTAATTATATTTCATTCTTTCAATCTATCATAAAAATGTAAATAAATTTCATACATACATAGGACCTACTATATACATAAATAGTGTAATCTATTTTCTATCTATAACAACAATAGATACCTTAAGAATATAAGGGTTACAAATGACCTAAAACATTTCAATAGTAATTTTATTTCTATATTTTTTACCTTGTAATGTTTGAGATTTTAGAATTACCCGTTTTTTATGTCATTTTTACGTGAAAAAATGAGGGTATCATGATATCTTTTCCAAAATTCCAGGTTTGTCCTCTCCCCTCACATATAAAATGCCACACCCTATCCACCCCACTTCACACTTCCAATACCCTTTGGTTATTTAAATACCTACCTATATACCTTTTGTACTTCCATATTCGAATAATATATTACTTATATTTAATATAAATCCCTCCTATAAATACTTTCCGTATAACCTAAAGAGGCTCTCTGAAGAAGAGGTTAATTTCTTAATGTGTATATTTGTTTTATTTTTTATTTTACCTCTTAAAACGTTATTAATCAATAATCATTTAATAAACTGGTATCTAATAAATATTGAGATGTTATTATGTTAATTTCAAAAACTATATCCATATTCACTTCTATAAAATGGGAGACAAAACCATCAATCATGTGTACGGTGAACTACCACCTCATGAACCAATTTAATTCATTTTCCATCACAACCTTTTAATTATGGAAATAATAACTTATTTAATTTATATATATATAATATAATTATGAAATTATTAAAATTATGGAATTATTAAATCACATAAATCTTCTAACTATTCATTATATAAGAGATATGATAACGTCTCTTGTGGGTAAAGAAGACTACTACATCACAAAGAGATGTGATTCATTTTTCACATGTGATTTATAAGAAATGTCAAAAGGCTAAAGGTGAAGAATATATGTATTAATTATTTTTTAACCATTTTTTTAGATATATATTATCAAATCTAACTTCTTTCAATATAATCTGTAATTAAAAAAATAACTTCGCTTGGGTGTATGTGCGGACTTCTGCCTCCACATAACAGTTGGCAATGTTTTTAATTTTTTTTAATTGATGGAAATAAGGATATATATTATTAATATAAATTATATATATTAAATATTAATAATTATTGAAAATTAATTAATAATTATCTTCTATTTTTTCAATATTTCATGAAAAATAAAAATAACATTCATGTGTACATACGACCTATGATATACATAAATAGTGTAAATTGTTTTCTATATATAACTAAAATAGGTAAATATAAAAACATTTATATAAAATATATATGATATTTTTATAATAACTAACATTATATAGATTATGGAACCATTATCATATTCCAAGGATGAAAATTATGAACTAAAACATAGATGAAAACTCAAAGAAATTATCACCTAAAAGAGTGCTTGAAACAATGAGTTGTTATCCTACCACTTATAAAATACTATAACTAAATAATAAATATTATGATATATACAAGAATGGATATTTAATTTATGTATAATAATCCTATATTTATTATTCAAGATGTTTGGAAACATATGATGGAATCCTAACATGAGGTATGTGTTTATCACCTCATTTTTACTTCTGTGAGACATTTTCCATATTCACCAATTGTTAATTTTTTATGGTGTATATAATACCGATTATATATGTTATATAATTAATATCCTAATAATTATGGTATTTAATTTATTAATTTTTGTTATTTATTTAATGGGTCTTTTGATTCACAAGTTACAAATGTGGAAACGGCTTATTTCCCAACTCATAATTATTCAGGATTATTTTTGTGTAATTATACCTTAGGGGAATTATTTAGTATCTATATAATAAATTTTTTTTTTCCATTACCTCAATTTATTAATGAAAATTTCCGAATCTTTGGTAATTAAAATTATTTAAAAAGTTTTTTTTATAAAATTGAACTTAATTTCTCCCTTCGGTCAAAAATAATATTTTTCAAAAACCTAATTTCTCAAAATGTATTAAAAAATGTATTTAACATTGTAAAAAATATTTAAAAAATACATTTTTCACCATTTTAATCTTTAAAAAATTATTTTGAAAAGAATATTGAGGTAATTTTTCAAATAATTCACATATTACTTTTACCAAAAAATTGAAAGGAATCATTCTTCTAACATGTACTATAGGAACAAAATTTTAAGGCACCACGACCTATCAATGTCTTAATGATTATTATATATGTTTTTAAGTTTATTTTCAATGTGAAAAGGATATTTTCTTCAATAAATTTTTTAATAATTTTTTTTGGTATTATTATTCATCTGAAACATCAACCCTTTATTTTGCTTATGGTTTTGTGGATATATATTTTACTGATATAATCCATATTATTTATTTGGACTGTTTATGATTACTTTGATTGAGGATGTAAAATTCCATTACCAATCACCATAGTACTCTATATGTAATATGATTATATTTATTTGATTGAGGTAAGTATTAACATTTGTTATTGTAGTTTTTCAGTATAAATATTTTTTTTGACTATGCCTCACCAATTTCTTATGAGGAATGAATTTTACATAGAACGTTATTCTTGGAGCCTAGTTATATATATCCCCTCAATGCGTCGATTGGTCTAATGAGACAAATAAGTTGGCTAAATTATATGGGTTTCTTCCCAAATATTTAAACATTCATGTGAATGATCTTGATAGTATGTTTCATATGTATGTCATTATGAATTGCCTCATTATGATATCATTTATTTATTTCCATTTGACTATTTGATTAGTTATAAGATCTATTGATAATTTTTTATCTTATGTGTTAATTTATAGAGATATACTTGATATTAATTTATTTCTTTTGTATTATGATTGATTTATAAATTAAATGGAATGTGTTTTAGTTATTTACCTTTCCATATTGTTAAGCTGATTTATTCATCATAACTTTTGGTGTATTATTACCCTTTGTGATCATACGAGTTCACCATTTATAATGTTGTATTTCTCCCAGGATACTTATAAGTGTACTATGAACGATATGAATGAATATACTAGAGGGAATAATTAAATTCTCAATGAAAAATTACGCAGTAATTTCGGTATTCTATTATAACATGAGATATATGAATGTACCTAGTCTACCAGGACAACTAAACTATTCGATCCATTAAGATGTGATTACTTATGTATAATAATAAATTTATTAAAGTACACACCATCTATAGGATACTGGGATTGAGGTCATTATATTTTATATCATAGGAAATTCAGTAGAAACATCGGGAACTAGAATTAGGAAAAGTTAGATTAAGGAATAAAATCACATGATAATAGTTGAAGATAAGTACAGAATAACATCATAATGATTTATTAGGTTGTAATTATGGTTTGTTTCCAAGAAATACATCCTTTAATAATTACTACAAGTGGATTTGATTTTTTCATAGATTTATATAATGAAAATAACTTTAAAAGGGCACTTTGGGATGGACAAAAGTGTTACATAGTACATGAAAATGGGTATTACTGTGAACCTGTATTGAAAATCCTAGGGGATATACTGTAACATCCCAAGTATGTAATGAATAATAGATATTTTTATCTATGTGTATTAATGAATTGGATAGTGTTTTAGAGGCTTAAAATGAAAATAAATCCAATCATAAGCATGGAATACACTAATATTTTTAAAAGTTTGTTTTACAGCCTTTTGATGGAAAACCATTTTTAAATCTATCTTTTGACAATTTGAGAAGCTATTTTTGTCAAAATAAACTTATTATTAATGATTGGGACATCAATATTTACTTTTTGTGAAATTTTGGTATTTTTCTGACAATGTTCATTTTTTAATCAATAGTGAAAAATACTGCATTTTACATCAAAACTGCTTTTTAATCTAATTTATTTATATGATTAGATTATCTTTCGAATTGGTTTTAAAGTGAAATTTTAATAGATTTTTACCATTTAATCCAATATTGGTCATTGTAATTAATTTCACTTTGAAATTGGACTTAAACTAATGTCAATCTTTTGATACTTATTGTTTCATAAAAATACGCTATTTGCTCTGACAGTGAGAATTAATTATTAAATTAATTAATGGAACTTATATGTATTGAATTTTGTAAAATAGACAACATTTTTGAATTAAGAATGTCAAATATAGCTTAGGGCGATGTTTTGGTATTTTTCTGAAAAACTTCAATTTTTGATGAATAGTGAAACCACTAAGTGGTACTTAAAAAACTGATTTTTCATTTAAATGAAATTTTACCACCTATGTGTTTTGAATTTCAAAAATCTGACATACATGGTTGTCATTAAGAAGTAAAATGTGGTTCAATGAGATTAAAATAATTTTTTGGTGAATAGTAACTTTTATGTTTTTAATCGCGATTAGATGTAATTTGTGTAGTTTAAGGTAAAAATAATGTTTTAATAATATGATATGAGCTTTAAACATGTCCTACCATAATTGGATGTGTCATGGCCGACGATTAAAATCCATGTGTCAACTTGGGGACCCCATGGAGCCACTTTGGTAGGGAAATGACATAAATTACTTTTTATTTAATGTAAAATTAAAAATGACACAATCATGAGTTACTTTACTAAAACAATTTTTACATGGGGTTATAAAAGTCAGATTTTTTTATTATAAATAGTCATTTTAAAGCTAAAAAGTTTTCCTACATCGTGATATTTTTTATAATTTGTAGACATTAAATAAATTAAATTATTTATGACATCATGATGATGCAGCGATTACCTCATTAATAAACGATTTAAATAAAATGAAAAGATAATTTAAAATCTATGACATACACATGTCAAAAACCTATTTTATGGGTGTATTTCAATCCCTTATCACCTTACCCTCGAATTATATAAATTTGGGACCTTTTCAATCCGAAACTCATTTTTAAATAAAGTAACATTTCTTTACTTTCCAACAGTTCCCTTCCTCCCCTCTTATAAAAGGCCCCCACCTCTACCTCCTTACCCACACTTCCAAAGCCTTTGGCTCGGCCAACCCCTGCCCATTTTGTCTCTAAACTTCCCTCTATTACTCCTTGAAGCCTCACTTTGGGCAGAAGTCTTCCCAAGGAAGCCTTTGAGCTCAAACCAAAGGGAGTTACCCGATTTTAAGGTAATGTCTTCACTTGAGTGCTTTTGTTTTATTTTGCTTCTCCAACTCCCTAAACTCTTTTTATTCATTTATTTTTTAACAACAAAAGTATCTTCCATATACTAGGATGTTTTTATAATAATTATTCGAGCTAAACGTACAAACACCTACATCTAATGCTTAAAGAACATACTGTTTTTGTGGATGGCGAATTTCTGCCTCCCGAAACGATGATTGTTCAACATTCTTTTAACACCTTAAAAGGTGGCCATTAAGATGACACTATATTTATATATGATATATAATATGTTTATGATTTCCTTAAGCTTCTGTATTTTTCATTTTGGGCATACCTTTATTGTTTTCATTATGGGTAAACGCGATATCTTCATTTAAGGAAGTACGGACTACCACCCCCTCAAAGTTATTTGATTTGTCAAATACCATATGTGGGACGTATAAAGCATGGAGTTATGATATTATATATGATATTAAACTAGAATTATAATATACCTTTATATCATTATGATTCCATTCTATAAAATACGAAAGAGAAATGAAAGTAGCGTTCATGCGTACGTACGGCTTACCGTCTCCATGAACGGTGCATTTCATTTCTTACCTCTAAATGATTATGTAATATTATAAATGCATGTATATACTTGATATATATGATAAATATGATATATAAATCATGATTATAATTCTGGATATAATGGATACATGAACAACTTGTAATTATAAAGGGTTTATTTTTCACTCAAGTACCAATGATCGTTAAAATGACCGTTATTAACTTAAATAATTACAAAGTGTTCATGACATGGCAATAAGTGATATAAAAGGAATAATGAACATGAAAAAGGTTCTTAACCAAGTAGAAATTAACTCAAGTTTATTATTCAGGAGATTAAAGAATGACCGAGTCAAGTTGGACCCGAGTTATGGGACTTCGTCTCAATCTCCTTTCATTGAGGCATATTTTGTTTTATAAAAAACCTTCTTTTATACGGTGTATAAACCCCTTTGACTTTTACATTTATCCAAAAGGAATCTTTTTTATACGAAGCGTTTTACTAAATGAAAAAGGGAATATTTTTGTCGTACGTATGCGGCGACAACGAATTCTCTGCCACCGTGACCATTATTTGAGTTTCGACTTCCTCTACATGCCATACCTTTTTTTTAAAGAAAAATAACTACCATTTTTACTTTTCTTTTATTTTGGTTTTGAAAATGGTTTTCATAATGTTTTTATATCAATGTGTTGTATTGATATCTTGTGATTGAAAGGTGTAAATGTTATGTTTCCTTTATGCATGTTTTATGTGATGTGATTATGTTGAGGTTCTTGGGAATTATTATGAAGAAGGGTGGTTCCATGATAAACTAAGGGTGGGTGAGCCCGATATAGCTCTCCAATGCATTGGGTAACACGAAGGAGTGAAACGTTAAGGTCTCTCCGAAGAGATTTAGGGAATATACTATGATGGGTATTCCAAACGTAACAAAGAGGGTTACTCCCTACGTAAGAATGTTATGAATGCCTCAAGTTACCTTTATGTCTTATGATTTCTATGATTTATTCATGATTTGATGAGGTATGTTAATGTTATTATGTTTTATGGGTAAAGTATGATTTCATTCTTATGTATATATGTACCCATGTTTCCTTTCCATATTTTTATATCCCTTACTGAGCTTTTAATGCTCATCCCAAGTTCATAAAATGTTTTTTACAGGTCAAGGGAAAGGTACATGATATGATCATAGTGTCAAGGAAGTGTCAAGAAGGAAACCATGTTTTATTTTAATTATGTTTCCATTGATGGAAAAAATGAATACTATCTTTTATGTAACCATTTGGTTTAAATGTGGAATGTAATGCATGTTTTATGATCTAATTCTCTAAAACTCTAAACCTGAAAAGATCCTCAAGGTGTAATCTTGTAATAACACAAGATTAAGTAATGTTTAAGGTCAGGGCCTTATAGTTGGTATCAGAGCTCGGTTTAGATAACTTTAGAAGTTATAATTCTATTAAATGATTATCCAAATTTTTTTTATGGACAAATTGATGTGATATAGCATTTGAAGATTACCATGTTGCTTCATCTAAGACATGTTTGTTCAGAATGGTTTTCCGTAGAGGAAACAAGGAAGCAGTGCTAGGAAGGCATGCAAAAGGCAATAACCTTCCGAATCAGCATCCTGAGATGTTCGGAATTGGAACTGAAAAGTTTCTTGCAGTAATGGCTATGTTGACTCAAGCGATAAATAGAGGTGGTATCCATGCACGAGATCAGCCAGATCAACCGCAGAGGAACATGTAAGTGGTGGAACATTTCATGGGGCAACATCCCCCATCATTCAGAGGATCATCTGACCCCGTGTTAGCTGAAGGGTGGATTAAAGAACTGGAGAAGATTTTCGATGTCATGGGGTGTTCAGACAATCAAAAGGCTAGTCTTGCTATTTACCATTTGGAGGGTGAAGCAGATCAGCGGAGGTCGATGGTTAAAAATATCAGGGACGCTGATGAGATTGATACTCTTGACTGGGATGAATTTAAAGGTATGTTTCTTGAGAATTATTTTCCTAAGGCTGTTCGAATTAGGATGGAAAAACAATTCTTGGAATTGAGGCAAGAGGAAGACTCACTGGCTGCCTATGAAGAGAGGATCACTCGATTGGCAAGGTATCCTCCAAATTTTATCTGAGACCTTGATAGTAAAATCAATCGTTTTTACTCAGGAGTAAAACCAAAATATCGAATGGAATTAGCTTCTCGTGAGTTTAATAGTTCTGAAAAGCTTATTCGATGTGCTGAGAAGGTGGAAATGGAGTTTGTCGATGATCAAGTGTTCTATAAAAACAAGCAGAAGAAGAGACCGAGGTGACAGGAGAAAGGGAAGAATTCTTCAAAAAAGTCTGATGGTAAGAAAAGTAAGTTTCCATTTTGTGATAAATGTGGAAAAAGGCATGCTGGGGAATGTCTTCTGAATTCTGGAAAGTTCTATCGATGTGGTAAGATGGGACATAAGGCTCGTGATTGCACTGAAAAAGACCAAGTTGATGGTAATTCCAAATTTGATTTATAGTTATTGAAATGTTTTAAGTGCAATGAGATGGGTCACTATGAAAATGAGTGTCCGACAAAGAGCTCGAGTGATGGGAAGAAGTTAGACTACAAGCAGAAAGGGGTGGTGAAATCCATTGCAACTACTTTAGCAGATGTCGGGCCATAAAATGAAGTTGTATCAGGTACTTTGTTTTTTCAGATTAGGCCAGTGTATTGTTTGATTTAGGGTCTACACATTCATTCATCTCTGAAAACTTTTCTAGTTAAATAGGAATACTATCTCAAGAAATGACTCCTGAACTTTTGGTAAAAACACCTGGGGGAAATGTTGAGGCAAAAAGAATTTATAATAATCTTCCTATCCTTATCTGTGGAAAGAACCTACTTAAAATCCTTATTGTTCTACCTCTAGTAGAGTTTGATGTTATCCTGGGTATGGAATGGCTCACTATTTACCATGCTAAGATTGACTGTAAAGCTAAAAAATATTCTTTTCACAAAGACTTTCAGTTTGTGTACAAGAATCAACCCTTACTTTTGATAACATATCAAGAGTCTGAGAAACTTGTAAAAGATGGAAATGAATGTTACCTTGCACACATCGTTAAAATAAAGGTACTGTTCAGATTAATGATGTGCCAATGGTAAATGAGTATCCGGATGTTTTTCTTGGTGAGATGCCTAGAATAATACCAGATCCGGAAGTTGAGTTTACTGTTGACTTAGTTCCTGATGCTAAGACAATTTCAAAACCCCCTTATCGAATGGCTCAAATTGAACTTTTAGAGTTGATGGAGAAATTACAAGATTTATTAGAGAAAGGTTTCATTCGACCTAGCACGTCACCATGGGGTGCTCCTGTTTTATTTGTTAAAAATAAAGATGGTTCTATGAGACTTTGCATTGATTATAGAGCCTTGAATAACATCACTATTAAGAACAAATATCCTTTGCCTCATATCAATGATTTGATTGATCAGCTCCAAGGATCTCAGTATTTTTCAAATATTGACCTGAGACCGGGGTACCATCAGCTAAAGGTAAAGGAAGTAGATGTTCCGAAGACTGCGTTTCGTACAAGATATGGACATTATGAATTTGTAGTAATGCATTTTGGGCTAAGCAATTCACCTGCTGTATTCTTGGACTTAATGAATAGAATTTTCCATGAGTTCATGGATAAGTTTGTGGTGGTTGTCATTGATGATATTTTGGTGTTTTCTAAATGTAAATAGGAGCATGAAATACATTTAAGGGTTATATTGAAAACCTTAAAAGAAAAGAAATTGTATGGGAAATTCAGCAACTGTGAGTTTTGGTTGCAACAAATTTCTTTCCTTGGTCACATTGGTTGTAAAGATGGGATAACCGTTGATCCTGCAAAAACAAAGGTTGTTGAAGAATGTCCAAGACCCACAAATGTAACTGAGATTCGTAGCTTCCTTGGTTTGGAAGGCTATTACCAAAGGTTTGTTAGATATTTTTCACGGTTATCTAGTCCAATGACTAAGATAACTTGGAAGGGTGTTAAGTTTATCTGGACAAAAGAATGTGATGATTGTTTTTAGGAGTTGAAAAGAAGATTGGTGAATGCTACAGTTTTGGCACTACCTTCCAGGAATGGTGAGTTTGTTATCTATTGTGAGGCTTCATTGAAAGGACTTGGTTGTGTCCTAATGAAGAATGATCAGGTAATTGCTTTTGCTTCACGACAGCTGAAAACTCATGAGGTAAATTACCCTACACATGATTTTGAATTAGCTGCTGTTGTTTTCGCTTTAAAAATCTGGAGGCATCATTTGTATGGAGTAAAGTGTGAAATATATACCGATAACAAAAGTTTAAAGTATATATTCACTCAGAAAGAGTTAAACATGAGATAGAGGAGATGGTTGGAATTAATCATGGATTAGGATTGTACAATTCATTACCATCCAGGAAAAGCAAATAAAGTGGCTGATGCTTTGAGTTGAAAAAGTAATGCTTCATTAGCAATGTTGCGTTTGGAACGTGATCCTTTGGTTAAGGATTTGATGAACTTCGGCATAGAATTTTTTGGTGCAGGATGTTCTTATGTTTGGTTTCAGGTATCAGTGAAATCTTCTCTATCAGATAGAATCAAGAAAGCACAGAAGCAAGACAGTGAGTTGCAGAAAAAGGTAGACCTGGTTCAGAAAGGTAAGTTGCCTGAATTCAACTTTGATAATGATTGTGTTTTGAGATTTGGGAAGAGATTGTGTGTGCCTTGTGATTCACAGTTGAAGAGAGAGTTGTTATGTGAAGCTCATAGTTCTCCATTTTCAGTTCATCTCGCAAGTACTATGATGTACAAAGATCTGCGAGAGTATTACTGGTGGGATGGAATGAAAAGCGATATTTCTGATTTTACTGTGAAGTGTTTGACTTGCCCACAGGTTAAAGCAGAGCGGTAGTAACCAAAAGGTATGCTTCTGCCTTTACCAGTGCCAGAGTGGAAATGGAAGAATATATCCATGGACTTCGTTGTGGGATTGCCGAAGACCCCTCGAGGTAATAATGCAATTTGAGTTATTGTTGATCGCTTGAATAAATCTGCTCATTTACATGCTATACGATATACTTTCTCTCTAGATCAACTTTCCAATTTGTATCTTAAAGAGATTGTCAGGTTACATGGAGTTCCTCTCTCCATTGTATCTGACCGTGATCCCAGGTTCACATCAAACTTTTGGAAAGGCCTTCAGAAGTCGTTAGGTACGGAATTAAATTTTAGTACAGCTTTTCATCCTCAATCAGATGTGCAGTTAGAACGAACAATTTAGACATTGGAGGATATTATACGTTCTTGCTCTATTGATTATCAGGGAAGTTTGGACCAACATCTTTCATTGGTTGAATTTTCATATAATAACAGTTTTCATTCTAGTATACAGATGGCACCATTTGAGCCATTATATGGGACGCGGTGTCGAACTCCAGCTTTCTGGGATGAAGTTGGTGAAAGGAAGTTGATGGGACCAGAATTGGTAGAAGAGATGGTAGAAAAAGTTCAGCTGATTCAGAAACACATGAGAACAGCTCAGAGCAGGCAGAAGAGTTATGCGGACAATAGGAGGAAAGATATATCTTTTGAGGTAGGTGATCATGTTTTTCTCAAAGTATCACCATGGAAAAGTGTGATGCGATTTGGTAAGAAAGGAAAGCTGAGTCCAAGGTTAATTGGACCATATGAAATTCTGGAGAGAGTTGGATCAGTTGATTACCGAGTGGCTTTACCTCTGAGTTTATCTCAGGTACACAATGTATTTCATGTTTCGATGTTGAGAAAGTATATGCCAGATCGATCTCATTTTTGAGTCCAGAGATAGTTCAGCTGGAAGAGAACCTATCATATAAAGAACAACCGGTCCAGATTCTTCACCACAAGGAGCAAGTGTTACGGAATAAGGTGATTAATCAGGTAAAGTTTTTGTGGAAAAACTACATGATGGAAGAGGCAACATGGGAATCTGAAAATGCAATGAGGGATAAGTACCCCAATTTATTCGATAAGTAAATAAATTGCGGGGACACAATTTTATAAAGGGGGGAAGGATGTAACATCCCAAGTAAGTAATGAATAATAGATATTTTTATATATGTCTATTAATGAATTGGATAGTGTTTTAGAGGCTTAAAATGAAAATAAATCCAATCTTATGCATGGAATACACTAATATTTATAAAAGATTGTTTTACTACATTTTGATGGTAAACCATTTTTAAATATATATTTTGACAATTTTATAAGCTATGTTTGTCAAAATAGGATTATTCTTTATGATTGGGACATCAAAATTTACTTTGTGTGAATTTTTGGTATTTTTCTGACAATGTTCATTTTTTAATGAATAGTGAAAAATACTGCATTTTACATCAAAACTGCTTTTTAATCTAATTTATTTATATGTTTTTTTATCTTTTGAATTGGTTTTAAAGTGAAATTGGAATATATTTTTACCATTTAATCCAATATTGGTCATTGGAATTAATTTTACTTTGAAATTGGTCTTAAACTAGTGTCAATCTTTTGATACTTATTGTTTAATAAAAACACGCTATTTGCTATGACAACAGGAATTAATTATTAAATTAATTAATGAAACATATATGTTTTGAATTTTGTAAAATAGAAAATATTTTTGAATTCAGAATATCAAATATATCTTGGGGTGACGTTTTGGTATTTTTCTAAAAAACTTCAATTTTTGATGAATAGTGAAACCACTAAGTGGTACTTAAAAAACGGATTTTTCGTTTAAATAAAATTTTACCACCTCTGTGTTTTGAATTTCAAAAATCTGACATACATGGTTGTCATTAAGAATTAAAATGTGGTTCAATGGGAATAAAATAATTTTTTGGTGAATAGTAACTTTTAGGTTTTTAATCGCGATTAGAGGTAATTAGTGTAGTGTAAGGTAAAAATAATGTTTTAATAATATGAGATGAGCTTGACACATGTCCTACCCTCATGTTATGTGTCATGGCCGACCAATAAAATCAATGGGTCAACTTGGGGACCCCATGGAGCCACTTTGGTTGGGAAATGACATAATTAACTTTTTATTTAATGTAAAAGTAAAAATGACACAAACATGAGTTACTTTACTAAAACAATTTTTACATGGGGTTATAAAAGGCATATTTTTGATTATGAATAATAATTGTAAAGATAAAAAGTTTTCATATATCATGATATTTTTTTTATAATTTTTAGACATTAAATAAATTAAATTATTTATGACATCAGGATTATGGAGCGATTACCTCATTAATAAAGGATTTAAATAAAATGAAAAGATAATTTAAAATCTATGACCTACACATGTCAAAAATCTATTGGATGGGTGTATTTCGAACCATTATCACCTTACCCTAGAATTATATCAATGTGGGACCTTTTGAATCTGAAACGCATTTTAAAATAAAGTAACATTTCTTTACTTTCCAAGAGTGCCCCTCCTATCCTCTTATAAAAGGCCCCCACCTCTACCTCCTTAACCACACTTCCAACGATTTTGGCTCGGCCAACCCCTGCCCATTTTGTCTCTACACATCCATCTCTTAATTCTTGAAGCCTCACTTTGGGAAGAAGTCTTCCCAAGGAAGCCTTTGTTCTCAAACCAAAGGGAGTTACCCGATTTTAAGGTAATGTCTTCACTTGATTCCTTTTGTTTTATTTTCTTCTCCAACCCACTAATCTCTTTTTATTCATTTATTTTTTAACAACACTAGTATCTTACATATACTAGGATGTTGTTATAAGAAGGATTCGATATACACTTACACACACCTACATCTAATGGTTAAAGAACATACTGTTTCCGTGGATGGCGAATTTCTGCCTCCCGAAACGATGATTGTTCAACATTATTTTAACACCTTCAAAGGTGGACATTAAGATGACACTATATTTATATTTGATATATAATATGTTTATGTTTTCCTTAAGCTTATTTATTTTTCATTTTGGGCATACCTTTATGGTTTCCATTATGGTTAAATGCGATATCTTCATTTAAGGAAATGCGGACTACTGCCCCCTCAAAGTGATTTGATTCGTTAAATACCATATGTGGGACGTTTAAAGGATGGAGTTATGATATTATATTTTATATTACACTGGAATTATAATATACCTTTATATCATTATGATTCCATTCTATAAAATACGGAATAGGAATGAAAGTAGCGTTCATGCGTACGTACGGCTTACCGTCTCCATGAACTGTGCATTTCATTTCATACCTCCAAATAATTATGTAATATTATAAATGCATGTATATACTATATATATATATGATATATATGATATATACATCATGATTATAATTCTGGATATAATGGATACATGAAAAAATTGTAATTACAAAGGGTTTATTTTTGACTCAAGTACCAATGATCGTTAAAACGACCGTTATTAACTTAAATAATTACATATTGTTCATGACATGGAAATAAGTGATATAAAAGGAATAATTTACTTGAAAAAGGTTATTAAACAAGTATAAATTAACTCAAGTTTATTATTCAGGAGATTAAAGAATGACTGAGTCATGTCGGACCCGAGGTATGTGACTTCGTCTCAATCTCCTTTCATTGAGGCATATTTTGTTTTATACAAAACCTTCTTTTATAAAGTGTATAAACCCCTTTGTCTTTTACGTTTATCCAAATTGAATCTTTTTTATATGAAGCGTTTTACTAAATGACAAAAGGTAATTTGTTTTGTCGTACGTATGTGGCGACAATGACTTCTCTGCCACCGTGACCATTATTTGAGTTCCGACTTCCTCTACAAGCCATACATTTTTTTATAGAAAAAAATACCATGTTTTACTTATCTTTTATTTTGGTATTGAAAATGGTTTTCATAATGTTTTTATATCAATGTGTTGTATTGATATCTTGTGATTGAAAGGTGGAAATGTTATGTTTCCTTTATCCATGTTTTTTGTGATATGATTATGTTGAGGTTCTTGGGCTTTATTATGAAGACGGGTGGTTCCGTGTTAAACTAAGGGAGGGTGAGCCCGATATAGCTCTCCAATGCATTGGGTAATGCGAATGAGTGAAACATTAAGGTTTCTCCGAAGAGATTTAGGGAATATACTGTGATGGGTATTCCAAACGTAACCAAGAGGGTTACTCCCTACATAATAATGTTATGAATGCCTCAAGTTACCTTTATGTCTTATGATTTGTATGATGTATTCATGATTTGATGAGGTATGTTAAAGTGCTTATGTTTTATGGGTAAAGTATGATTTCATTCTTATGTATATATGTACCCATGTTTCAATTCCATATTTTTATATCCCTTACTGATCTTTTTATGCTCATCCCATGTTTTTGAAATGTTTTTCAGAGGTCAAGGGAAAAGTACATGATATGATGATAGTGTCAAGGAACTATCAAGAATGAATCCATGTTTTATTTTAAATATGTTTCCATTGATGGGTAAAATTAATTCTATCTTTTATGTAACCACTTTGTTTAAATGTGGAATGTAATGCATGTTTTATGATCTAATTCTATAAAACTCTAAACCTGAAAAGATCCTCAAGGTGTAATCTTATAATAACTCAAGATTAAGTAATGTTTAAGGCCAGGGCCTTATATATACATAGGATAATTTATATTTTATTTACAAACAATTAGTAAGTATTTGAAAATATATTTCCTATTTGGAATCATTTTCTAAGAAACCATGTTTATGATTAAAATATTAACCATGCATAAATTTTTTAATTTATGTTATGTGTGTCACTAGTTTTGGGATTATAAATGATGATAAACAATGTTTTGATCTAATCTTGTTTATACTATTGTTAATAAATGGATCATAGTGGAGGGAATGATAATTGTATCAATGTACATAACCCAAAATATTAATAATGATTGTTTCATTAATGGGATTATGATGATATTTCAAAGGGAACAAGCCTCCCAAACATTCTCTTCATCCAATTACATATTATCATTTTCTATTAATATAAATAATGAATTATCCAACACTTATGTTTTTTAAGGGAAGTATGAGAAGAATAGTTTCGGAGATAAAAAAATGAATTAAGGTAATAAGGGAAAGAGGGATCTTCCCCATGTGATAATTGTGGAATGAAACAGCCTAGTACTTGATTGAAGGGAATGGTAGTTCTATGTATGTTTGTATAAAAATTACACCATGATCATGATTTTAAGGGTATGAAAAAAACATTTTATCTTTAGTGTTTCAATGTTATGTAGATATTACAATACACAGTCAAATTCCCCATAAATCATGGTAATATACCACAGAAAAATCTATGGAATCATGGTCAAGATTATGATATTAATATATTAAATGTTGGATAATTAAATTGATTGTGTATTTAGATTTGAAAATTATATTGTAGAATTATTTTATCAATGTTATGAATGAAAATTCGTAACTATTTATGAAATGGATTAAGTTTAACATTGGTTGTTACTATAGATGTTTATATATTTGTTTATTAGATTGGATGACTCGTTCTATCCATTTTAGTATTGGTAACTATTTTGAGAGATATATAAATTCTTAACACTCTTTTATAGATATTACAAGATGTTTAATATGTTAGTTTTTTAAAATGTATTTTGAAATTTCAAACCCATGATTACCATGGTTGAGATTAAATTACAATGAAATATTATATTTAATAAGGGTTGAATGTAACACCATGTAATTTTAGAAGAGGACCATAATGTTAGATTGTGTATATGAAATACAAATCTAATCCTACAAGATAATGTAACACCCTGAAACTTTATAATATATATTTTTGAAATAAATTAAATCCCTTTTATAGCTTGTGATGCACAAAACACTGGACCTAAACGAAACACTATATTCTATATATCCTAAATGTACGGTTGGAGGGTATGAATATAAAAAAATAAATTGTAAAAATTATATGGTTTCCACATGTGTAGAATAAATTAAAGGGAAAAAAATTTATTAGACATAAAATAAGAACCATTATAAATAGAAATAAATATTTCTTGAAAAAAAGTATATTTTATAAAAGGCAAATTCATCTTACATTTCTAGAATAATTACAAATTAATTTTATCTAATTTTATAAAATTATTTTGAATAAAATACATTATTTTCGAAATATATATTTAAATATTATATTTGGATGATTTTTTATATTCATAAAATAATAATTTTTTTATGAATGGTGAAAAATACAAATTTTTTTTTGAAATATCATTTTTGGTTTAAATTATTTATAAAGTTAATTAAAATATAAATTTAGTTTCAAATTAAAATGAACTAAATTTTATTTAAATTTTGAAAAAAAATTCATTAAAATCAATTTTATAATTTATTCTAATTTGGAAACATTTTAATCTTTTGAATATTTTTTGTGGGAAAAATCATTTTTATATTCATGTAGAATTATTATTAAAATGAACTCCACCACATCTAAAAATTGTATTTAGAAAAATGTATTCCATATTTATAATCATAATAATTTATATTACCTAATTATTTCAACTTAAATATTTACCAGAACTAATAGTAGAAATAGTAAAAAAATTATTTACAATGGTTAAGGTTAAAATATGTTTTCTAAGGGTTAAACTAAGAATACTAGGGATAAAAATGACCTAAAACATGTACAAATTGCATTCTATAGAAATATTTCTAACCTATAATATATAAGGTTCTATAAAGAACCTTTCAGAGGCTTTGGGGTGAGAAAAACATGGGTAACACTTTTTATTTTAAAATATTTCATGTGTGTCCTCTCCCCCACTAATAAAAGGAAACCCACAGTCCTTCCCTCTTCACACTTCCAAAAAATATTATTTCTGACAATACCATCAAAAATACATTAATTAATTCTCTATATATATTTTGTAAGAATTGATGTGATTAGTAATCCATCCTATGATAGTTTTTTGGTATAAACCTAAAGATGATATCCAAAGAAATGGTCAAATTATTAAAAAAGAATATATGTTTTATTTACTCTTACACCATCATCAAAATATTCTTAAACTATAATAAAGTAATTAAAATGGTATATCATATATTCTGATATTCCTTTATGGTAATTTAATAACCCAAATCCATCTCTACTTTTGTCAAATGGGAAACGCAACTTCCAACCGTGTGTACGACAGACTACTACCTTGTGAACCAATGTAATTCATTTTACATACCCATATTTAAAGGATGGATATAGTAAAGGGTTTAAAGTAAATATATGATATCTATGACATTATTTTACTTATTTAATTATTATATCACAAATATCATCTATATTTTCTTTCATGGTGTATATTATGATGTGACACATGTGTACGACAGACCACCACCTCATGAATAGATGTGATTCATTTTTCACATAAAATTTACATGAAATATATTAAGTATAATATTAATGAATACATGATATATTTGTGATCTAAAAACAATTTTGTAAATATAATATCATATCTAACATTATTCATTCCAATCACTTGTAAAATAATAACATCACTCGTGCATACGAGTGGACAACAGACTCCACGCAACGATGACCACTATTTTTCATTTTTTTTTCATAGATGGTAATAAAGACGTATTTTATTAATATAAATGATTTATATGACATAATAGTTATTCTTTGAATATTAATTGATATTTATTTTCATTTCATTCTCTTTGTTGATAAAAAAAATGGAAACAACATTTATGCATACATACAACCTAATGTATCCATAAATGATGTAACCCATTATATATCTCAAAATTTAATAAATTACTCTAAATACATGTTTTATGGATATATATGATATTAATATTATAGTTAAAATTTTGGATATTATTTCAGCATGATGAAATTAAAATTTCCAAAATTGAAAAACCAAAGCATACATGAAAGAGAAATCAATTACCACATTAAACACTTATTTTAGTAATGAATTATTAATAAAATTTTGTTAATAGAAAATAAGTATATAATATATTTTAATGTAAATATGTTTAGGGTTCTATAATATTTTTATAATAATTTTATTTTTATTATACAGGAGGTTTAAACACATAAGAAGTAAGTCGAACATGTGGTATGGGTTTTAATCTCACTTTTACTTCTATGAGACATATGCAATATTAACCACTTATGTCATTATTATATGGTTATTATTAAACATTGAAACTAATAACACGATTTTAAAACTCTTTTGTACTTAAAATGTATGAGAAGATTTATTTTAAAAAATAAACTTCATTTCTATCTTTAGTAAATATTTTTTTCGAACCCCTATTTTGTAAAAATGTTTTATGTTTTTAATCATTATAAAAATTATTTATTAATGAAATATTTACCAATATTTTATATTTTTTACAAAATTATTTGAAATTTGTCTTAACTTTATTTTCCCAAAAAATAAATTTTTTATTTTACTTAAAATGGTAAAGGAACAATTGTTTTAAAATGTTTGGAATAAACATAATTTTATACTATAATGACCACTAAGTGCCTAATGATTTATTTTACATGTTATAAATGGATATTTTCAATAAATATATTTTAATAAAAAAATTTAAAATTTTATTTTAAATGTTTTTTTCAAAATGAAAAGTATATTTTATTCAATGATGTTTTTAATATTAATTTTATGGTATTTATATTCGTCAACAACATCATAATTTTATTGTACTTTTGATTCATTAGGGATATATTGTATTGATATCATCCTTATTTCTTATTTGGATGGTTTATTAAATTTTTTCTAATGATGTATAAATTATTTACCATTTACCATATTACTCTAGATGTTTTATGATTATATTTATTCGATTGGGGTAATAAATATAATTTCATATTTTATTTTTTAAATAGGAATGTTTATGGGGATTATTTTTCACCCATTTTATACGAGGAAGTAATTAGACTTTGTATGTGATGGGTGGGGACCTATTATAGATTGTCCTTTGATGAATAGATAGGTATCATGAGACAAATTATTTATCCAAATTAGATGGTCTTGTACCCAAAGATTAAAATTGCCTAATTAATGTTTATTATTGTATTTTTCATATGTTCATCATTCTATATTCCCTAAAATTGTGTTTGTTGCTGATGATAATGTGATTATTCAATTAGTTAGAATATCCATTGATATGCTTCAATCTTATGGGATTATTTACATGAAATTATTTTGATCATTATTTATTTATGTCATATTATGCTCATTTTGTTGATTTAATGGAATGTGGTTTAGTTATATACCATTCTATATTTATTATGATTATTTATTCAAGATATATTAATGATGTATTGTTATGATTACTAATCATATGATGTCACCCCTTTCCTATGTCCTATTTTCTCTGGGATACCAGTATGTGTTTTTTTGAATTATATTCATGGATATGATATAGGAAATGATTACATTCTCAAAGAAAATTCTTTTTTTTATTCTATGTTTTAAATTAGAATTTAAATTTCAATTATGTATCGTGTATAACAAGGCTACTAAATAATTAAATACTATGGGATGTGATTCCTTATATATTAATCCAATGTAATTATGTATACATCATATCAAGTCTATTATATTCCTTGTTGTTACCCATATACTTTAGCTGTATAATTATTACTAATAGAGAGGTAAATGCATTGTTTAGAATTGTTATAATCCATAGCTGTTTTCTATTTTGAGTATTGTAAATAAAACTATGCAGATAATGATATAATCTAATTGGGTGTCTGGGAGGTAATATGTATGTCTTGCACGGGCTGATCATGTTTCATGAAACTTTTATGTCACTTACCAGTTTTTAGTGTTCCCTTTATATCAAAGTGATTAAGGCCAAATAAAATTGGGTCATGGTTTTAAAATATTGCATCCTAACCAGGAATCCCAATCTAAATCATTAAAAATATACATTTTCCCCCTTTATTGGATATTTTTATATCTAATATCATCATAATCCCCATGAGGCTCAAATTATTTCCTTTCTAGTACTTTAGAGGATTCCACAATTTCATCCGAGACAATTTCCCTTCATTTTTAGGGATATTTTCTAGGGTTATCCATGTTTTAAGAAACTATTAGATCATCTCTTGATACCTGATACCCTTTTCATCAAGGAATAAGACTAGGCTATTCATTCTTAATATATGGGTTTTGTAAACAATTTTAATACTTTTTTTATTTATCTTTTCGTGTGATGAAATGATACACTGATTCTCAATCTCCAAGCTTGAAGGAAAATACTTTTCCTCCATTCTTGAGGTAGGTATCCTAGTATAATATTTCTAAATCGTAAATTATTAAAATTTCTAGTAATTTTATTTTTATTTTATCAAATTTATTGATTTTATATCAGAGTTTTCTTTAAAAAAAGAAGTAATTTTTAATAGGTGGAATTCTTTGAAAATAATATTTTTAGACAATGTGTTTGACAGAAATAATTAAAAGTAGTTTTAGTTGAAAAGGGGTATTCAGGTATGGGTTCCAATACCCTTCAATTTGAAAAGGATTTATAAACGTTGATAATCTTTTTAAATGGTATTTGGATAACATATAACATTGGAAACATTAAGTGTGTTAATAATTGGACACATGTCACCATGTTATGTGTATCACCACTTGGTGTTTTATTGTTGGTATTTTTAAATGCTGCTAGGACTCGACATTAGTTGGATTCACATAATTCCTTGAATAATGTTCCTCTATGTGTCTATATATGTATTCTCATATTCTAAATCCTAATATTGTACTTTTTCATTTATGATTGGTTTTATATATAAGAATGAATTTCATGACCAATTTATCACTTATATTTCTTATAGTGCATCTATGGATTTTTTTTATGCCTTCATTATTTCTTTCATTATAATTTCCAGAATTTTTATTTATTTTATTAAATATTATATTGAATTAATTAGAGACCAAGATTTGTGACAACATGCGATTCTGATTCTCAGAGTGACCGGAATAAATGTTTGAAATAAATTAAAATTTTAAATAGAAAAAACATATGGTTTTCCTAAAAAAGTGGAATAAATTATAAAGGGGTTCCCATATTCTAAACCAAAGGGAATTGTTGTGTTCAAGGAATTGACTTTACCTTAGGGGAAGCATATCCTTGACCGGTGCAGGTCAGCTAAAAATGTTTATTTTTTTACTTTTTAAAGGAAATAAAATAAAATAATAATTTATTTTATTTTAAACATTTTAACTACGCAAGAACATGTTTTATGGTTTTAAATGAACAGGATCCTAGGGTTAGCTCATAACACTGGAAACCTCCCTTAGATTCTATGGACATTTGGAAAGGATCAACCCTTGGTGAACTCTCCCCAAACAACGAGTAAGGACAACACATGGATCATTTTACATCAAGATCAAATCTCACCGGAGATGGCATAAATTCCACACATTGTAGATGATTGAGGTAAGGTTGTTATTTAAATTTTTTTATTCCCCATTATTAGATTTAAAAGAAGAACGCGGATCAACCCACGAGTTGGTTTACCCATGAATCGATCTTTTTTTGGGAGGTTCTGGTTATAAGTTTTTATTTTAGGGAATTTATTTCATATTTGTTTCATTCTACTTGATCCATATAATGGGATTAGATTAATTTTGTAATGAACAATGGATGAGGTTTTTTCCTAAATTGTTATATGAATTTCTTCTCCCCTTTTATCTAATGTGTTCTATATGTTCTTCACAAGGTTATGAGCAACAGATCGGTGTGCATCAATCTCGCAATGCAGCTATCCCAAAAAAGAGATCTGATATCATGAGGAAACAATGGAGTTGTGAAGACGATGGTGGTAGATGAATTTACATGGTTCAGAAAATATTTTTCTTTAACCGGTCTTTGGAAGGATGATCTAAACATGTCTCTAGATCTGATTAGATGCCTAAAAAGTACCTAATCGGCATTTTTATGCTAGGAAAACCCTAGATCCTTGATTTTGAGGAAAATGAATGATTGGATTGATAATTAGACGACAACCCGAGGAAAGCCTGTGAAGAACCGTAATTTTAAAAAATCATGCCTAAAACGGTATGTTCTCCGAAGAAATGGTGTGTTGGTCTGACTCAACAGTGGATAGGGTTCTGCAATATTGAAAACGACTAAATGGTATATGACCCCTATAACATGGCATGTGGCTTTATATGTGGGGCACAGTGTGTATCTCATATGATATATGGAAATAGGATGGAGTACACTACATGTACTCACAATAGGACCATACCAGGATGGTTACACGAGTTACCCTGTGTACTGGTACATAGATTTGGTGACATGAGTTAAAGAAACATACAATCACATGGCCAGTGTACACAGAACGACCCCCTGATTGTAGGGCACATCCTGTTACTCTTATACACACTGTGTATATCTTTTTCTACATGACATTATCTTTTCAATACAGGTTGTTGTACATGACAAGTAACCAAGGTTAAAGGAAATGGTGTGTGACCCTTCTAAAGATAGTATACTCTCTTGTATATGGCTTTATCTCCTTTTCCACCGTATCTTGGATAGGTTCCATATGGGTTTGTTCCCCTTGAAAATTCCTGTGATGGTCAGGTATTTTTCCTATCTGAAGGAGTATGATCCCTTCCTAGGACTTTCTAGTTAGAGTCGAAGTCCCTCCAAGAGGCCGAAAGTGAGATCCTTTATCCATTATTGACCCTGGGTAGAGTCAGGTATTGGCATGACCAATCCTAATGGACATAGATCCTATAATTTTTATGTGAATCTAGATGTGTTGTGGTATACGCTAAGGCCCTAGAAGTGATCCTCATCCATGTATCGTGATCTTCCCACTCAGGAGTGAGTTCTCCCAGAATGAGTGTATCTATTCTCTCTTCAAATATAATAGTGAATCTATCTATCATGTGACACTTCCTAAAGTATTGTAATTCTTGGACATACATAATCATAGATATCATACTCATGGAGGTAGTTCTCTTGGGTGGGTGCTTCATGGAATCTTCGAACTGAATCCCTAGCATGGGTATGTTGTTATTGTGACTTACATATAGACTATGTGTCTGGGTTTTTTGTATATCTAGATGTTTTTACATTAATATGTTATGTAGAAATATAATATGTAGAGTTGACTCTACCATTTCTTTGTTTATTTCATTGTGGTTTTCATGGTCTCCTACTGAGTATTGTTATACTCACCTCTGCACATGTTTTTCCAGCACGTGTCCTGTCATGTGCAGATAAGAGGCATTTTGATAGAGTCTAGGGTCAAACAGGATTGAACTGAGCTTTGTGAGCCTCCCTATAGTCCAAGGTTTTCCTTAGGCATCGAGTATTAGTCTCAACACCTTTCTAGTTTATAGGTTGGACTTTGTAGTTGCAGACTCTTTCTTTTGGTGGGCTTGTATTCTAGCCCAGTTAATTTTCTGCATTTTACTTACTGTTGTACTCTGTTGGTTGTTTTTAGTTATATGCATGAATTTTTTTCATTAGTGGTTTTTACAATTCATCATTTTTGGGATTGGAGATGTGTGAGTGTGTACAATTTACATAGGCAATGCCTCCCATGTTTGTGATATTCCATCTCGTTGTTAGTCACCAGACCATGACCTATTTGCGGTGGGCTTGCAGAGTCGCGGCGTGGGCCCCATTAGGATTGGTCATGAAAGAGTGGTATTAGAGCTGGTTAGTTATACCTTAAGGATCAAGAGTAAGTCAGTTTTGGTTTGGGGAACTATGTTAAGTGTTTTGAGTTCATATTTTAGGCCAGCGACTCCAGCGTTAGTGTAGGTGGCCAATATATCCATACACCAGGACTCTTATAACCTACATTTTACTTGGTATAGAAGAACACTGGTTGTAGGGAAACAAATATAGAGAATGTTACATGCATTATATAGAAATTGGTTGTGTTTTCAAGTCCTTTTGTGTCAGAAATCTAGATATACTAATTGATCATGGTACATCTTGTTTCATTACAAGATGACTATGGGACACATACAAGCTTGGATTCATCGTATCGATCACAAGGATGACCCCCTACATGATGAGGCATCTATTTAGGGTCCATTCCCCTAGGCGTGACCTTCAGGTGAGGCACCTTATATGCCACCACTAGTAGAGTAGCACGTAGGACTTGAAGTACCAGTAGACGAGGAGTACATGTTGAGCAATCTTCGTGAGTGTCGTAGAGAGAGAACCCTCAGGTTCTAAAGAAATCCTGACCTTAAGGTGGATGACGACTGTCATTAGGTGGTGACCAGAGTCTTTGTTCTAGTGAGGACACATGAATACTTGATGGTGATCCGAGGAGCGAGCCTTCTTCAGGGTTTGGCATGGCGATGGTGGAGTTTGGCCACATAGATTCACGATGATGCGACTTATTCATGGAAGAATTTAGAGTGACTCTTAAGAGAGGAGTTCTCTCCAGTTACACTAAGAGTAGTGCTTATTCAGGATCTTCTTCAGCTATAATAGGGCAGTTTGATGGTGGATGACTATTCATAGAGTTTTATCAAACTTTCCAGGTACTCTATGGATATGGTCAGGGATGATTTCTATAGATCTCGGACCTTTGAGCAAGGTTTACAATGGGAAATATGATCTATAACTTTTCTTCTATTCATTCCTACATATGTTGGAGTGCTTGAGAAATATTTTGTGGTGAAGAGATTCTTGGATTAGCAAAGACAGCCAATGGTAGTTAGTAGTAGGTAGACAGGTACAGAGACCTCAGTAGCAGGAAGCTGAAGTCATGTACAGGGATCAGGACTTGGGAGATGCCACATGTGGTCCCAGAATGGGGGATCTGTTGTCTAGGGCTCTCAAGATGGATCCAGTTAGCCTAGGGAGAGGTGATGCAACTCATGGGATTAAAGAGGAAATCCCCATAGAGAGTTTCCAATCGTAAAATCTACAAATAGGGATACGATGGATGGACCATCGAGGCTGAGGTAAAGGGTAGGGCAAGCAGACCCACCAGGTGGCAAACCAGGAATATGATCATGGAGGGCTATAGGAGCTGGCATATGTTTTTACATTCTTCCACCACCACCCCTAGAAGGTCCGCACTAGTCTCAGGGAGTTGGGGGACAAGGCTATGGGGAGCTACATGCAGTCTAGGTGTACAACCCAGGGACTCTAGGGATGATCTGAGGTAAGATCTATTTATTATCTACCTTGTCTTCTTTACTTATAGACACAATTTCTAGTCATTATTTTCTCTCAAAATTTCTTGTGTGAAACCTTTATATTCTAGTAGAGTCGTTTACTCAACCCTTATGCTTGGTGACACTTACAGGATGATACTTGATGATCATGCATGTTTTCCAAAAATGTGAACTTACCCTTGGAGGTGAGAGTTTCTGTTGAAAGATCTGGGTGGCAGCATCAAGGCCTTTCGACATCATTCTCAATATGGATTGGTTATCTTATGTTTGTGTCCAGATTGACTACTTTAAGATAAGTGTGTGGTGTGTTTGATACGATGGGACGAGGTTTTCCTTTTTTTGTGAAAAGGATACCCAGTAATCATAGGAGAGGTTCATTCTTTGGATGGTTCAAGTGATCACTCAAGATTTGTCTAGCCTTAACATCATAGAAGAAGTTGTTATGATCATTCAGTTCCCAATAGTAGTGGAATAATATAAACACGTCATCCCAGAAGTTGTTCTAGGGTTACCTCCCTACCGATAGATCGAATTCAATATCGACTTACTCCCCAGAATGGAATCGATATCCTCACCATCATATTGGATAGCTCCAGCAGAACTATGAAAGCCGAGGGTTCAACTGGAGGATTTTCAAAGAAAGGTCATTGTGAGACCCATTGTTTCATCCTGTATGGCCCCAGTTTTGTTTTCAAAGAAGGAATACAAGAGTTTTAGGTTGTGCATGGATTACCGGTGCCTAATCCAAGTGACATTGGAAAACAAGTATCCACTACCAAGTATTTATAGCCTCTTCGATCAGATGATAGTGTCATGGTGGCTCTCGAAAGTTGACCTTCGATCAGGATATCATCATCTTCAAGAATGAGATGAGGATATGCTGAATATGGATTTCAGATGCCAATATGGTCACTATGAGTATATAGTGATTCCCTTCGGCATGAAAAACACCCCTGTAGTGTTTATGGGACTCATGAATTAGGTCATTGAGAAATACTTAGACTGATTCATAGTATTATTCATCGACGACATCCTTGTGTACTCGACGTTAGATAATGAGCATATGATATACCTTCGGATGGTTCTAGATGTACTATGAGAGATCCATTTCTATGGGAAGCTGTCAAAGTTATATTTCTATATATTGGAGGTCCACATTCTGGGATATGTCATATCAGTATATGGAGTAGTGGTAGACTCAACCACGGTTGAGGAAGTGTTAGTGTAGGAGACACCTAGGAGCATGATGGAGGTGCAGAGATTCCTTGGGATGGTAGAATATTATCTAAGATCCATTCCTAACATCTCTTGGATATAATCCCCCATGACATATTTGACTGGATAGGGAATCCTTTGGATGGATAGGGAACTTCCAACATGATTTCCAATAGTCGAGGTAGAGTTTGACAAGCACAATGATCATGATATTTCTAGAAGAGGGTGCCGAGTACATTGTTTTATTCGACACATCTGGGACCAGGTATCATTGTGTTCTTATATAGATATAGGAAATGATTTCATATTGTTCGTTCTAGATGATTCCACATGAGAAAAACTATGTGACCCGTGATATTGAGTTGGCATTGGTAGCATTCATGTTGAATATGTGGAAACACTACCTGATGGAAGAGTAGTTTATCATATCCTCTAGAAACACGGGCCTCAATTACATCTTCTAACATAAGGATCTGAATCTAAGGTAGAGTAAATGGATGGTGTTCATCTAGGATTATGTAATTGAGATTTTTTATTCTCTTGGGAAGGGGAATGTAGTGACTGGTGCTCTCAGTCATAGATCAAGTTCTTAGTTACTGAGCATGGCGTCAGAGCAGTTTTACTCACTATAGTTATCCTTCATAGATATAGATGATGTGGAATACCTTTATTTAATGGTTGTTACCCCTCCTCTCATGAAGCATGTTAGGGAGGAACAACTATGATATTTTGAATATGTGGATTTACGTGCTTACTTATCCACAAGACCATCTCTTGATGGGTATTACCAAGGTGGAGAGCATGTCGTGCTTTTAAAGGGATGCACAATTGTACCAGTGGCATTACAAGAGGAGTTTCTGAAGGAGTATCATGCATCCCCCTTTTTTGGTACATCCTGGAGTGGTGAAAATATAACAGGACCTCCAATGTCAGTTATAGTGGACATGAATGAAGAAGGACGTAGTAGAGTTCATTTCTTGATTCATTACATGCCGGCAGGTGAAGGTTGGGAAACATGTTCCAGTGGGACTAGCACACTCTCTAGAGGTGATAGAGTGGGAGTTGAATGAAATATTGATAAATTCATGATGGTATTACTATAAACATCTAGAGGACATGATTCCATCTGGGTTATCATTCACTAACTCACCAAGTCATCCCACATCATATCTATTAGGTGGAAGAGTTCAATAAGGATATTGGGACACCTATATGTGCAGGATATAGTTTTGATGCATGGAATCCCGATGATGATAGTCTCGGATCATGATTCTTGTTTCACATCCCGGTTGTGGAAGGGATTTCAAGAGGCGTTTGGGACTCAGATAGGTTTGAGAATAGCGTTCCTTCCTATGACATATGGTCAGACAGAGAGGACTGTTCAGGTTCTAAAGGATATGTTGTACGCCTATATCCTGGACTTTTGTCATAGTTTGGCGGACCACCTACCATTAATGTAGTTTTTGTACAACAACATATACCACTCAACCATTAGTATGGCACCATTAGAGCCATTATATTGGAAACCCTGTAGGTCACTGATTTGTCGGACTGACTAGAGACAGTCAGTGCTCATGGGTCTGGAGTTTGTGAGAGCTACCATTAAGATGGTGAAGATCATAATAGAGTGGATCAAGGCTACACAGAGCTAACAAAATTCTTTTACAGACAGATGATGGTGACCTCTAGAGTTTGAGGAGGGATACCATGTCTTCCTTCAGGTCTAACCTCGATGAGGGTTAAAGAGATTTGGCATGGGTGAAATGTTTTCTCCAAGGTTCACTGGCCCTTTACAGATACTAAGAAGAGTTAGTGAGGTGATTTATTGTCACAGTTGCATCAGTTACATGATGGCTTCCACGTGTCGGAACTAAGGTGGTACATGTATGATACGTCTCATGTCATCGACTGGGGTGAGCTATACATCTAGTAAGGAGTGACCTTCGTAGAGTACCCAATAGATATTGAGGATCGGTAGGATAGGATCCTTCCTAGAAAATCGATTCCCCTATTGCGTGTTTGATGGAAGCATGAGAATCTTTAGGGGAGCATGTGGGAGCAGGAGGCTCAAGTACATGTACAGTACCCACATATATTTGAGTATCCTTTTATTTTGGATTTTGGAGATGTAAATCCCTTATATGGGAAGAATGTAATCTCCTAGATTTTGGAATCTTATTTTTAAATATTATATGGACATAAATAGATAACAATATTTGTAATGTTGTGTGATTATAAGGTTCTAAGTTCCTATAATGAATGTTTGAAATAAATTTAACATTTAATAGAGGCCTAAGTGGTTTTCCTAAAAAATTTGAATAACATTTCAACAGGTTCCTGAATTAGAAATCCAAGGGAACCTTTGAGTTCAAAGAAGTTAATTAACTTAGGAGATTCATAACCTCAACTATTGAAGGTCATCTAAAAAGATAATGTTTGGATGATTTAAAGGAAATAAATAAATTAATAATTTATTTTTGGTAAGTTGTTTTACCAAAGGTATATTATTGGTGTCCCAAGTTGTTTTACCCTAACAAGTATAGTACCAGTAAGGGGTCGATCCACAGGTAAGAATAATTTATTTTTGTCTTTCTTATCTAGTTTTTATTTTTGTCTCAGTGAAGTGTACTAAATTTAAATTTGATTTTTAATGTTTAGATAAAAAGGTAAATGGATTTAAAATTATTTATCAAATTACTTAATAGATAAAGGAAAATACAGGAAATAGGTTTTGATGCCAATATGGAGGGAAATGCATTGGGAATGTGGAGTCTTTTAGAGGTTGTTTATTAAATAAAATTGCTTATAAGGTTGTGTTGTTCATAATAACCCAACACTCTAGGTTTCAATTTGTAACAAGGTTTCCATGGTCTGATAAACTTAGGTATAGAGATTAGGAAACTGACTCCTGGGTCTGGTAGTCGGTGTTTCATAGTTTTTTATTTAGATTATACCATTTATGTATTGATGAATACTTCCAGTGATCATGAAAGTATTCATCCTTATTCTTTTTTTGAATCCCTAAAAATTATGCCCTTGGTCTGGCTCAGAATTTTTAGTGATAAAAAGAAGTGATTAAAGAATAATAAGAAGAGGTTAATAGAAAAAACACATTCATAACAACTAATCAAAATTACAACTCTTTCATCTCCCAGAATCCCAACACACTGGGTACTTAGTTACACATAGACAAAAAGATAAAAATAGATACCTCGATACCTGATGTGATCATCATAGAAACTTCAAAGAGAGATTGGCTCTTTGGTATAATGGTAGAATGGAGAACTAGTTAAATGGTGGTAGCACGGTAGAAAAGTAGCAGAACTTCTTTCCTTCAGACCATCACCACATCCACTTTTGAACCGAATTCCAAGGCATCTATTTATATAAAATTAAAGTACATGGAATGTGGAAAAATTACACACTGTGTACTATTGTCAACGTGAATTTGTCATATTTTTCTCTGTCAGTGGGTGGACTAACATGCCGTCTTTGACTTGGAACATGGTGACTTCTGGTAGGTGGATATACACGGAGTGTATATCCATCATACATAGTTTTAACTCTCTTTTATCAGCCACCAAATACTTCTAGAATGGGATACACGCCATATATATGATGTACACGGCGTGTAAACGTCAACTGGCCACATGGGCATGTAGAATTCTTCTCAACCACCAACCACTTCTAGAAGACTATAAATGAATGTATCTTTTGTACATGGTGTGTAAATGCTTCTAGTAACTTGGACATGTACTTTTCCAAGTCAATCCATGTCTGAGTCTGAATATACATGATGTGTATATATGTACACGCCATGTAGTTGTAAACATTTCTCAATTTTTCCTTGGTTTGTGTGTTTGGCTAGAAATCACCTGAAAATGAACAAGATCACCAAAATCAATATTTTTCCACTAATTAGTAGGTATTTTCTAATTACATGTTTTTATTTTCAATAAAGTATGTGGAAATGTATACACAAGTCAGGTGCATCAAACTCTCCCATTATTATTCATTTTCATGCCCTTAAGAAAATCTTAATATCTAATTAAAAGAGTGTATATATTAAAAGAAATAAATTCAGTTAATCATAAATTTAAATGATACAATCACAAAAGAAAATTCTATAAAGGTACAAAATGGTTAAAATTTATAAGATATTCTAATAATGTCGCATATACAATTCAATTTACTACTTTCATCCTCATTTAAACACACGTTTCAACCTTTCAAAAATAAGCAAGACACTTAATGATCTACCTCACGAATAATATACTCAACACTAAAGATATTTTAAATCAAATTTATGATAAATCAAATATATATACACTCTATCACTATGTTTTCAATAAATCTAGTTCTGTGCATCAGAAAATTAATTTACATAAATCATGAGTGCTTTTCAATAAGGATAGGATGTCTTTGTGGCTAAGGGATGGTTGGTTATGATGTGAAAAATAACACTGAGGCTTGAAAACTGAGGCTAAATTATTTAAAAAATAGTTCATGATATTCAAAATTAAGCTCAATGTAAAAGCATCCTCAATAGGCTCTGTCAAATGCTCTCTTCAGCACCATCTCCTTTAGTTATGTAGAGTTCACTAACCAATAAGTGAGTATAAGGTTCATTTGTCAGTATAATTTTTTTTAATAGAACAAAGGGGACCTTTTATAAATTCCACAAATAGGGGTTTGGAACCCTTTTTTCCCCTAAACGAACAAGAGGCTCTCCCCATACTTTATTTCCTTACGATTCAAAAAAATGTGCCATGTACTACCAATTCCTTATTTTAAGGTCAAGTGAATAATCATGAAAAATTATGAGGGAATTAGGGTAGGATGGGAATTAAGATTGTAATATGGATTCCTATAAATGTTGTCCATGGTTTATAGGGGATTCATGAAGGTCAGATGTAGTGTAGGTCTCAATATTAAGGGGTTTAAACAATCTAATGCCTTGATAATTTTAATTTAATTCAAAAATTCTTTATATTTCAAATAGAAAACTGGAAAATTCTGATAGTTATGTATCTCCTAATAATCTCTCAAGAAATAGGGTATTATGAAGAATATGACAAATCGTTTAGAATACCTCTTAGGAGTGGAAGAAACAAATAAAGAGACAATCAGATCATGGATTGCATATAAATTATTAGCCTAATCAATGTAATTATCCTAAGATTACAAGTTGCAATTTAAACTATACCAGTAATCATTTTAAAACACTTAAGAACAAAAATTATCATGTAACATTTAAAAATTTCCCAATTTTAGATTTATTATTTAGAAATATTATTAACCAAAATTTCTTCATGTTTTCAAATATATCTTCCAACGATGATGTCTCTTATATGATGATAAAGGAAAAGAATAAGGTGGTCGAGAGATGCTCTCACATACTTAATATTGCACGTAGTCCACCATGTTCCATATAAATATGGAGAATGGAATGTGGGGACACAACAGTGGACCAGAATAAGGGGAAGCAAGGAAAAGAATTAAATTGAGAAAGAAAAAGAAAACAACGTAATATGTGAAAAACAATACTCCCCTCACGTCTAGGTGAAGAAAGCTGGGAAGTGGTGGACAAGTACATCCCAAAGCATTCTAGAGTACATGTGATGGTCATGAAGAAAGAACACTACAAGAATACACAACATATAGAGGAAAAGGATAGCACAAAAATATATATAATGGAAAATATGTTTGCAAAAACTAGTCAGGGGGTCACCTCAGAAGAGGCATCATCTGGTATAGAAACAATTGGGAGAGAAGGATCAAGAGCCGTAGAAACCAGAGGCTCTAAATCTAAACTCAGAATAGAATCCATATGAGTCGGAGCCATAGGAGATGGACTCAGAAGAGAACGATCGGTAGCGATCCTCGAACTGGTAGTTGTAGTAGCAATAGTTGGGCCCGTAGTGGAGATGAGAACTGAATCTGTGGCCAGTGTGGCAAACGGAGGTGGAGTTGTGGAATAAGGTCCAGGAGTAGAGGTAGGGGTAGGTGGTGGGGGTAGTGGAATACCATGATACTGAAGAAGAATCCCCAACATCTACTCGAGTCAGTCCTGGTGTTGATCGAGACGAACCAAGTGCTGCTCCACCACGGCTAGGTGGAGAGAAAAAGAGAGATTGACCGAGGGTGCGGATGTAGGGGCAATATATGGAATAGAAGAAGGATGATCAGAAGAAGGGGTGGAGTGGGGAACCCGGAAGGGGTGGGGAAGGAGGAGTAGGTTCATCGGCAGGGTCATAAGGGACGGTAGGTGGTAAGGGTGGTGCCTAGATAAGGACGTAAGTGCCCCTACTTTCGGGCCAATCCCATGAGAATAATCATGAGAAAGCCAATCTGCAGGGGTGAACCTAACCAGGCATGGGTATGGAAATTCTCAAAAACCCTGAAGTGGTGGGAAGTCAAGTGTCATAAAACCCACCGTTTAGGTTTCCCTGATGGCGAGTAAACATGGCGTGGAAATAGGAGGCGTCAAGGTAAGGGAGGTCCGGGTAGTCCTGCTAGATGACACAGGTGAGGATCTCCATGTCACGGTCGTTCACAACCCCCATATCCTCGTGGTGGGTAAAAGGATGGCACTAATGTACTGGTGGGTGAAGCGAATGATAAGGTGAGCAATTAGAGTACTCTTTTGGGAAGTGGGGGTGTATCGGTGGTCCGACCCGGTGATATCCCGCCACAGGGGAATGAGCTTAGAGCTGTCGGAGTAGGTCAGGGTGGAGACAGGGGGTGGGGTGATAGGATGAGGATAGAAACAGCACCCTCAGCCAAACTCGATCATAGTAAGGGAAAGAGGTCAGCCACCTAGCTGAAACCGGACCACCAGGACCGCATCACCAGACGTATTCCAGTACTCAGGCCCGTCAAACTCGAAAGAAGCATCAAACTCTAAAAATAAATCTCTGAAAATAGCAGTGCTGACCAGGAAGATCATGAGTAATGGTGTGTGCTGGAGGAGATCCTCCAACTCTCCCTAGATACCAAGTTGTTGAGGGATGCTGTTGTCGAGAGAACAACTACTCAATGGGATCGGGCGATGAGAGAAATACTGAACTCCGTCATGCCCCATGTATATGACTGGGAACACCATGTAAGGGTAGTGGACACCTGCAGGGGATGGCCTGGGTGGTACATCAGCAGGGGCTTTCTCGGGGGGTGGAGCGACTATAGTAGATGGAGGCCCATTAGATGGGGTGGCCGATGATGGATTAGCTATGTCTGAGGAGGTCTCAGGTGGTGTGACACCTAGTGGGGATGAAAAGGTGGTTCTCGGAGGCTCTTTTCGGGATTGTGGAGGTGTGGTCGTACTAGGACCATCATTGGCTGAGGTAGTGACTAGTGGAAGGATGGCCATCGGAGGAGGCCGGTAAACTAGATAGTCCGGAGCTAGTGTCATCACTGGCCGGAGTCATATCCGACAAAACGTGGGCCACTCGCCCTTAGTGGTAGAGGCAGGACACTTCCCACGTGAAGGTTCTCTATCTTCCATATCCTGAAAAAGAATGAAAAACCAAACAAAACAAAAATAAAAGAAAAAGGAAAAGAAGAAAATGAGAGAAAAATGAGAAATAAAAAGTACACAGTGTGTATATCCAGATTACACGACGTGTAGTAGAAGTGGGTTAGCATCCCATGTTCTTTGGATTTACATGTCGAGTGAACATGGAATAGACCAGGGAAGAATACACTACGTGTACCAAACATAAACATTGTGTATATGTAAAGTGATCCTGGTTGTGTGGTTCCAAAGACATGGCAACCGTCTGAGCAGAGCTAAAAATACAAGACACATCGTGTGATGGTAAAACCTGGCATGTGTAAGAATATATGTCATATGGCCATGTGAAGTGCTAAAAATGGGTTGTCCTAGAGAAATGGTATACACGGCGTGTACCGAATAGACATGTCATGTATAGGAACATGGTGTGTGTGGCCATGTGAATAAGGTACCCAATCACGATTTGGGCTGGTACATGGTGTGTAATGAACATACACACTATGTATTTTCAAATTGTGAAGTATTCAGTGTGTGGATGTGTACAGAAGTACACGAATTGTGTTATTTAAATTGTGCTCATGTGCTGTGGAATCCGAACAGTTTTCCGATCCACAAATTTACCTAAACACCTATGAAATCTTGAAATAAAGGGTGTAATAGGGGGAACCTGGACCGAGGAACACAGTATAGTAGAAATTAGAAGCTAAAATGCACCAAATCTGTGGATTTGGAAATGGGGAGTCCAAATGGTGTGCGGGAGAAGAAATGAGTAGGGGGTCCGTATGACACGGGCTCAAGCCAGGTGGGGCATGATCATTATAGCCATGGTACATGGCATGTATTAGTGGACTATATGATGTGTACCAAAATTATATATATATATATATATATATATATAATTATCATAGTAAACTATATAATAATTAATATTAATAATTAAGATAAAAGAAATATATATATATATATTTAATTTATCAAAAATAAAACTATACATGTAATGTATCTGGAAATACACGTTGTGTGTTCTAAAATTGGAAAAAGAAAAGTACAACCTTTGGGTCGGTGCTTGGGGGGAGATTCGAACCGGTGATTGGCTATTCCGAATGGACGCCCTCAACCACTGGAGAAAAGTTTGTACTTCTACTCCTATTTATTATTTAAATATATTTAATGTATAAGGCTTATACTACACGTGAGGAAGGAAATGAACGGCGTGTGGTTTTTAATTATACATAAAAGGATGAAGCATGGAGATTAGCCGAGTTCAAACCTGGGTCTTTTGTATCCAAGGCCGAGACTCTACGAATCTACCAACTTCACCCATATTTATTTCTTTATGTTGGAAATCCTTTCAATTTAGTAATGAAAACATGGCACAAATGATGTATATTGAAAGACCCTCCATGTGGTTTTATTAAAATGAAAAATGATGGAAATGGGGTATTTTTTCAGGATTCGAACCTGGGTCTTTTAGAGCTGGGTTATGACCCTAGCCAGTCGATCCATCCCCATCATGGGGTTTCTTATATATATATATATAACATGAAAAATACACACACACGATGTAAGAAAACACGAAGATAAATAGGAGGAACCCTGTGCTGAAGATAGGTCGGGAGGGATGTGAACTAGTGATGGCTCAGATAATCTCCAGGGACCTTACCATCGGTACTGGAATCATCCCTATTTATTACTTAGTTAAGATATATGTTTATAGTAGTTATAAGAAAAATGAAAATGAATAGTTACATGCTGTGTAGATAAGTAGTACACAACATGTATATGCTAGGTTGTCTCCCAGAAAGTGCCTTTGTTTTTAGATTGTTGGCTTAACCGACTTACCTATGATTACCTGAGATGTACGGTGGAATGTTTTCCCACCATGTCTTCCATGTGATGGTAATTCTTCAGCTGTTGTCCGTTCACATTGAATGTTTGACCATCCTCTCCAAAACATCCCACCGCTACATGATGGAATACTCATATGACTCAAAATGGCCCCAACCATCTTGAGTTTAACTTCTTAGGGAATAATCGAAGATGAGAGTTAAAAAGGACTACCTGATCACTCGGTTGGAGGGTTTTTCATGAAATCATCTGGTCGTGAATTTCTCTTGTATTCTCCTTGTACAACTTGGTGTTCTCATATGCCTCTAATCCGATTTCATCAAGTTCTGACAGTTGGAACTTATTCTTCTCTTCAGTGACATTCGGATCAAAATTCAAGGCTTTGATGGCCCAATAGGCTTTGTGCTCCAACTCTACTGGAAGATGGTATAGATTTCCATAGATGAGGCAGAATGGGGACATCCCCAATGGTGTTTTGAAAGCAGTATAATAGGCCCACAAATCATCGTCTATCTTTTTGGACCAGTCTTTCCTCAAAGTGTTCACTATTTTCTCCATAATCTGTTTGAGATCGCGGTTGGAGAGTTCCACGTGTCCACTGGTATAGGGATGATATGGAATCCCCATATGATACTTCACTTTGTACTTTGATAGTACTCATTTCATCAATGTATTGTCGAAGTGGGTCCCTCTATCGCTGATTAGTACATAGGGAATGGCGAACGTGCTGAAAATATGTTTCTTTAAAAACCCTATGACAACCTTGTCCATGTCGTGTGTTGTAGCAGCAGCTTCTACCCATTTAGAGATGTAGTCGACGTAGATCAGGATGTAAGTCTTCTCGAAAGATGGGGGGAATGGTCCCATGAAATCTATGCCCCAAATGTTGAAGATCTCGATCTCCAAGATGGGTTGTTGGGGAATCTCAGCTCTACACCCCACATTACCTATTCTATGGAATCGGTCACAACTAGAAACAAAGGCTTTTGCATCTCTATGCTAGTTGGGCCATAAAAACCCATACTACAAGATCTTTTATATTGTACTATCATGACCATAATGTCCCACAACTAGTGAGATGTGAGATAATTCTAAGACACCATGACCATTAGTTTCCAGGAAGCAACGGCGGATCACCCCATCTCCAAAGGATCGTAATGGACGAGGATCTTCCCAGAAGAACCTCTAGACATAAGAGAGAAATCTATTCCTTTTTTTGATGGAGAGTTTGGGGTGAACAGCACCTGTAACCAGAAAACTATCAATATTATTATACTAAGGATTAGGTGTTTCTTTGACTAAAAAGAGATTCTCATTAGGTAAATCCTCCTTGATATCTCTATATTCCTCCTTCACCAAATAAGGTAGATCCAGGTAGGAGATATGATTAGCAACAACGTTCTCACTCCCTTTCTTATCTCGAATATCAAGATAAAATTCTTGTAGGAGGAGTACCCATCGGATCAGTCATGGCTTCTCATCCTTCTTGTTCAGCAGGTACTTGAGTGCTGCATGGTCAGTATAAACAATAACTTTAGATAGCACTAAGTAAGAATAGAACCTGTCAAAAGTGAACACCACTTCTAGAATCTTCTTTTATGTGGTTACATAGTTCATCTATTCCTCATTGAGAATCCTTCTGGCATAATAGATAGGTCATAAAATTTGGACAAACCATAGGCCCAAGACTGCTCCCACTGTGTAGTCGCCGACATCGCACATTATTTTAAATTGTTCCTCCCTTTTGGGAGAAACCATTACTGGATCTTCCCCTAGGTGATGCTTTAGGTGCTCAAAAGTTTTGGTGAATGGCTCATCTAATTCAAATATAGAATCCTTGGTGAGAAGGTTGGTCAGGGGATGGGCTATCTTTGAGAGGTCATAGAAAAACTACCTGTAGAAACTTGCATGCCCCAGGAAGCTGCAGATGGCTCTAACGGAAGTCGAAATAAGAAGTCATGAAATGACTTCTATCTTTTTCAGGTCCACCTCTATCCCCTTAGCCAGGATTTTAGGGCCATTGATGATGCCACTTTTCACCATGAAATGACACTTTTCCCAGTTCAGAACCATGTTACTATTCTCACATATTTCCAGAACTAGCTCCATGTTTCACAAGAAAGTGGTGAATGATTTTTCATAAATGGAAAAATCATCTATGAATACCTCTAGGATCTGTTCCTCCATGTCATGGAAGATAGCCAGCATACAACGCTGGAAGGTGACGGGGGCGTTGCACATGCCAAAGGGCATCCTTTAGTAAGCAAACGTACCGTATGGGCAAGTAAATGTGTTCTTATCTTGATCCTTTAGAGCAATGGAAAACTAATTGTATCCGAAATAGTAATCGAGGATGTAGTAAAAGTTATTCCCCACTAGTCTCTCTATCATCTGATCCATGAATGGCATAGGGGAAATGATCTTTCTTCATGGCGTCATTCAGCTTCATGTAGTCCACACAGACTCTCCAGCCCATGATAGTACGTATGGAGATGAGCTCATTCTTATCATTTGAAATCATAGTGATACCCCCTTTTTGGGGTACCACTTGTAGGGGACTCACCCACAGACTATCTGAGAGGTTATAAATGATGCCTACATCCAACAACTTAATTTCCTCTTTCGTAACAACTTCCTTTATGGGAGGATTCTGGCGTCATTGTGGTTGTCGATATTTCTTAGCACCTTCTTCAATTAGCACCTTGTGGGTGAAATTGGTAGGGTTGATGCCTTTAAAATCTGTAACTATCCACCCAATAGCGTGCTTCCACTATTATAAAACCTACAAAAGTGCATCCTCCTACTCCTATGATAGTGATGCACTAAGTATGATATGAAATTTTTGATGGTATCCCAAATACCTGTACTATAGAGAAGATTGAATAGGATTTATTTCTAGTTCATGCACCCTTAAAATAGACATTATAGGTGGATGCACCTTTTCCCACACTAGAATATCAGGTATAACTGCACATTCTCAGTAGTGGCTACCCTAACATTCTATGAATTGCAGGTAATTTCGTGCTTCATCAACTGGAATGTTTTGAAAAACCAAGTCATCTGAGGTTAAAGAACATAACAGATCATCCCCTTCTTTTCTCAAGTGATCATCCATGGTGGTCACTGCATAGTAGCCCTCATGCTCAGACAAGGATGCATGATTTATGGCTTTGAGGACATTTTAGGAGACTCTTTCATCTCCTACCCATAAAATTCGCTTCCCTTGGTGCACATCGATGAGTATCTTCTCAGTGGACAAGAAATGCCTTCCTAAAATGAGAGGTGCCTCCTAGTCTCCTCCATGATGAGGATGATGAAATCTATGGGGAGTATTAGCCTACCCACCTTGACCAGCTCGTCCTCCAGTTTCCCCTTTGGATATTTGATGGATCGGTCAGCAAGTTGAAGGACTAATCAAGTAGGCTTCGGGTCGTTGATCCCTAGATTCTAAAAAACTCTGAGGGGAATGAGGTTGACATTGGCCCCTAAGTCACTGAGGGTCTTCCCAAACTCACATGGTCCAATAGTGCATGGAATAGTGAATATACCTGGATCCTGATGTTTGGGAGGAATCCAATGTTGGAAAATCACTGATCACTCCTTAGTCAGTGAAATGGTTCCTATATCCTCCATCTTTCTTTTTTTGGATAGGATATACTTCATGAATTTCACATAAGTGGATATCTTCATCACTGCCTCTACGAATAGAAAATGATGAGAAACTTCTTGAACCTGTCCATGAATTTTCCAAACCGGTGGTCCAACATTCTCTGCTTCATACTCTCTAGGAAGGGTAAGGCGGGCTTGAAGGGTTTGAAACCCTCATTTCCTTTATTTTGTGAAGACTCCTTCTATGGGATTTTGGATGATGAGGGGTCTTTAACTGTACCATCATTATCAGCAGGGGTATAGGTTCACCTGTTTGTGCTTGTTCCTTCTGTTGTAGCTCCCTTTCACTTCGTAGTGTGACGGCATGGGAATCCTCCCTCGGGTTCTTCTATGTGTTACCTGGTAGTGTACCAGGTTGCCTCCCTGAGAGTTGGTTTGACAACTGGCCAATTTAGTTATCCAGGCATGGAATTGAAGCCTCCTGATTCTGGAATTTGGTCTCAAAAGTAGATATAAATTTGTTTATAAGATCCTCTTACCTTAATGTATTCTTCTGCTTAGGTGGTTGTGTAGCTGGTGAAGGTGGTGGCTGCTGTGTCTACTATGGATGAGGGTTTTCATAAACTTTCTACTGATAAGATCCCTGTTGGGGCTGTTTTTACCTTAGGTACTGATTCAGATAAAGTGTCTGATCGTAGACAGGCGGTTGTTGGGGTGGAAGATTCTACTGTTGTGGCCCCAGCCTATGTTTTTTGATCATTCCATGCCATGTTCTAGTACTGCTGGTACTGGTTTGGCCCTCTATTCTGGGAAACATAGATCACCTCTCTCGTCGAAGGGTCACCGGTATGTCCCGATCATTCTCCCATGATGTGGTTATCACCACATTCACTACACGCCAGATGGTATGTCGCATGTAATTGAGATGTTCCCTTCAGATTGAGTGTGTTGATCTTTTTTAGACACAACGTCTATCTAGGAAGCTAGCATAGTTTTGGTATCAATATTATTCATACCACATTTCATTGTGCCATGCTCAAAATGCCACTAAAATCTATTAGCAAACATGTCTTCTAGTAGTTCAAAAACCTCTTTGGGGGGACTTCCACATAACTGTACCCCGAGCCGCAGAATCCACCATAGACTTTATATTCATCATCAATTCTGCATAAAATTATTGGACCTACATCTAAAGTGGGAGTCTCTGGTGTGGTAATTTGTGCAACATCTCCTTGATGTGATCCCATGACTCGTACAATGACTCTGATTCATGCTGTTGGAAGTTGTGTATTTCATTCCGCAAAGTCACCGTCTTTCAGGGTGGGAATTATTTTGATAGTAACTCATGGGCTAGCTCCTCCCAGGTGAGGATAGATCATTGAAGCAAACCTTTAATCCAATCTTTCACCTTATCCCTTATAGATAAGGGAAAGAGGCGAAGACAAATGGCATCCATGGACACTCCTTGGTAAATTAACGTGTTTTAGACCTCCAGAAAATTGGAGAGATGGAAATTGCGGTCCTCTATAGGAAGACTGCCAAAATAAATGGTGTTTTGGATTAGTTTCATAATGGCATGCTTGATCTTGAAGTGTTGAGATTGCACTGGTGGACGGACGATGCCTGTGTTAGCTCTGTGAATAGACAGTAGGTCGTACTCTATGAGAGTTCGACATGGCGGTGGCAGCTGAAGGAGTAGAGGAGGAATGTATTGTTGTTTCTAAGGGGATAAGTACACCCCTGACCTAACTATAAAAATGGAATCCGCTTCGGTTGGAACTGTTGGAGATGTTGCAGACCATACCCTGGTGCAAGTGGATCTTACTGGTTCTGGTTGTCATCAGGACCAAATAGTTGTTCATCTCCTTGGACAACAGGTGGATTTCTTCTTCATTCTGTTCCATGGTATTGTTTTGTTGGTTCTTGGCCATGAATACTTGTTGGCACCTCAAGAGTGTCTGTTATATTTCTAGGTCAATTGGGAAAAACCCCGATGACTCAGCATTCTTGGGACTAGTGAGGTAGCCTCTCATACACCTATGGACCTACACAATACTAAACACACCAAGAATAAACAAGGAAGAAGAAACATAAACATAAATAAGATTAAAAAAGATATTTTTGGGAATTTAGGATTTTTATTTCCACTTCAATTTGATAAAAACTTAATTAAAATAGGTATAAATTTAACTTTTCAGTTCCCCGACAATGACACCAAAATATGGTAAGTTTTTTTGCAGAAGGTATGATATCTGTGTCCCAAATTGTTTTACTATAATTAGTATAGTACTAGTAAGGGGTCGATCCACAGGGAAAAAGAAGTTATTTTTGTCGTGATTTTGTAGTTTTTATTTTTGTCGTAGTGAAGTGTACAAAATTTAGAGTTGATTTTTAAGGTTTGGATAAAAAGGTAATTGGATTTAAATTTCTTTATCAAATTACCTAACCTATAAAGGAAAATATGGAATATTGGTTTTGATGAAAATATGGAGGGAAATGGGTTGGTCCTGTGGATTCTTTTAGAGGTTTTTTATTAAATAAAATTTCTTATGAGGTTGTGTTGTTCATAATAACCCAACACTTTGGGTTGAAATTTGTAACAAGTTTTCCACGGTCTGATAAACTTATGTCTAGAGCAGAGGAAACCGACTCCTTGGTCTGATAGTCAATGATTCCCAATTCATTTTTTGGCTTAGACCATTTTTGAGTTTATGAATACTTCTAATGATCATGAAAGTATTCATAGTTATTCTTCTTTTGTATCCTTGAAAATTCTTCCCTTGGTCTAGCTCAGAATTTTCAGTGATAAAATGAAGTGATTAAAAAAGAATAATAGGAGGTTAATAGAACAAAAAAATTCATAACAACTAATAAAAATTACAACCCTTTAATCTCCCAAAACCCCAAAACACTAGGTATTTAGATACACATAGAAGAAAAGATAAAAACATAACCCTTGATACCTGATGTGATCATCGTAGAAACTTCGAGGAGAGATTGGATCTTTGGTAGAAAGGTAGAATGGAGATGAAGTTGAATTATAGTAGCAGAGTAGCAGAGTAGCAGAACATCTTTCCTTCGGACCTTCACCCCTTCCTCTTTTGAACCGGAGGCCAAGACCTCTATTTATAGAAAATAAAAGTACCCGGCGTGTGAAAAAAGTACACACTGTGTACTTTTTTCAACGTGTGTTTTCATCTTTTTCTCCACTGGTGGGTGGCCAAACACGTTGTCTTTGACTTGGAATATACTTCCACCATGTAGGTGGATATACATGGCGTGTAGTGCCCCCATACATGGTGTGTACTCTCTTTTATCAGCCATCAACCACTTCTAGAAGGGGAGACACGGCGTATAGATGATGTACACGGTGTGTAAACGTCAGTCGGTCACATGGGTGGGTAGATTTCTTCTCAACCACCATCTGCTTTTAGAAGACTATACACGGCATGTAGATTTTGTACACGGCGTGTACATGCTTTTGGTAACTTTGGCATGTACTTGTCCAAGTTAATCTGTGTCTGAGTCTGAATGTACATGGTGTGTATATATGTACATGTCATGTTGTTGTAAATTTTTTCTCATTTTTCCCCAAGTTTGTGTGTTTGTCTAGAAATCGCCTGAAAATGAAGAAGACAAACAAAATAAAAGTATTTTTCCACTAAGTAGTAGGTATTTTCAGAATATATGTTCTTATTTTCAATAATGTATGTGGAAATGTTTACACAAATCGGGTGCATCAATTTTCATTCAAATGTTTTAAGTATATAGCGATAAATTTTATGGTTTTAAATCAACAGGATCATAGTGTTAGCCTCATAACCTTATAAATCACCCTTTGATTCCCTAGAGATTTTGAGAGGAGACACTGTTGGAGAAATCTTGATGAATGGTGATGAACGACAATGTGTGGACTATTACACAGTAATATCGGGTCTCACAAATGAAATTAGAAAATCCACCCATCATTGAAAATCATGTTTGGGGTTTCTTATTTTGATTTTGTTTTCCCCATTCATGGATTTAAATAAGGAATGTGGATCAACCCACAAACAGGTTGACCCGCGGCTTGTTTGTTTTTGTAGGAGTGTCTGATTAGCGGGTTTTATTTTAGGGAATCGATTTTATATTTGTTTCATTCCTCTTGATCCTTTTTATCGGAGAGGATCAATGATTTAATGAAAAGGGTAGGAGGTTTGTTCCTCGATTGGATATATGAATTTCTTTTCCCCTTTGACCTTGTGCGTTATACGCGTTCTTTATGGGATTATGAACAATGGATCCTTTCATATCCTTCTCGCAATGAAAAATTCCCAAATCAGAGATATGACAACATGATGACCAATTGGAGGTATGAAGATGGTGACGATATATGAATCAAGATGGTTTTGGAGAAATTGTTCTTCGATTGTTCTTTATGCGGATAACCGAAATGATTTTTTGGAGCTGATCGGACACCTGGAACTTACCAAATTGGTGTTTTTATGACGAGGTGACCTTGGATTTTAGTTTTTTAGGAAAATGAATGAATGGATTCAGAATCAGAGTAACACCTAAGGGGAACTAGTAAAGAACCACAATTCTGAAAAATCATGCAGAACATAGTGTGTTATCTGATGAACACGTTGTGGGGGCGTCTCAATGATGGCTAGGGTTTCACATTATAGAAATCAAAGACTGTCATGTTACCCCTGTCAAACAATTTGTGGGTCCTTATGTGGAACATGGCATGTATCTATGATGATAAAATGACATTGAGTGGAGTACACAGTATGTACTCCACCACACAACCAGACCAGGGTGGTTACATAGGTTACCTCAAGTGTCGGTATGTCGGTTGGAAGACACCAGTTGAATTAGTGTATGGTCACATGGCCAGCATACACGAATCATCCCATAGATATTAGGACACGATGTTCAACTCTTCTAAATTCCATGTATATCTTTTTCTACATGACACGATCTTTTTGACACGGGCCCTTGTACACAGGAAGTACCCGAGGCTACCATACATGGAATATGACCCTTATACATGTCATGTACTTTTTTTAGATGGATTAATATAATTTTCCACCATATCATGGACATGTTTAGTTTGGATTAGTTTCCCCTACTCATTCCCCGGAAGGTTCAGTCTCATTTCTTATCTAAAGGAGCATGATCCCTTAAGTAGGACACCCTGGTTAGAGTCGAAGTCGCTCTAAGATTCCCAGAGCGATATTCTCTATCTATTCTTGACCCTAGGTAGAGTCAGGTATCAATGCAACCAATATTACTAGACATCTATTATCTGCATAGAAGGTGAATCTGGATGATTTATGTTATACGCCAAGGCCTTAGAAGTGATCGACCTCCATGTATCTGGTTCTTCCCACTCAGGAGTGAGTTCTCCTGGAATGAGTGTATATATTATCTCATTAGATCTATGAGTGAATCTATATCCCTCATGAAAATTCTTGATGGAAATTTCCTCTTAGATGGACATCATCAGATCTATCACACTCGTGGTGTGAGTTCTTCCAGACGAGTGCTTCACGTAATCTTTGAACTGAATCCCTTTCATGTGAATGCTGTCATTGTGACTAACCTCTAGACGATGGGTCTGGGTGTTTTGTATATATAGATGTTTCTATTATTATATTTTATGTAGACATAGACAGTGTAGTACTGATTGAACCTTTACTTTTTTTATTTGTTTTTTGTTTTTGTGGTCTCTTACGAAGTATTGTTACACCCACTCCTGCATGGGCTTTTCCAGCACTTGTCATGTCTTGTGCAAACGATCATCATTTTGATAGAGTCCAGGGTGGATGAGGACTGGACCAAGCTTTGTGATCTTCCCTAGAGGATAATATTTTCCTTAGGCATCAAGTAGTAGTCCTAGTACCTTTCCTGTATACAGGTTGGACATTGTATTTACAAAATCTTTTAGTCTTGTATTCTGGGATAGTTATTTTTTCTCACTTTACATACTATTGTACTCAGTTGGTTGGGTTTAGTTGTATGCATGCACTTTTTTTCCATAGTGGTTTGTACATTTCATAATTTTTCGGCACGGATATGTTTACCTTTGTATAGTTACGTAGGCAATGCCTCCCATATTAGTGATATAAAAACTTTGTGATAATCACGAGCCCCTAGCCTATTGGAGGCGGGCTTGGGGAGTCGCAGCATGGGCCCCACTAGGATGGGTTGTGACATGCTTGTTCTTTTAATTTTACTTAAGGATTTTAAATTGAAATTATTATTTTTTAATTTCAATGAATGTTTTATAAAATTATTCTATTTTGAATCTTCTTTATAAAACTGTTTTGTTTTAAATATACAGCTATTATTTTCATCATATTAGAATATTTATAGATTATCTAGTGATATGTAAATACATTTTGTGGTCACACCCTAAATTTTTCGTTGGTAAATTTTAAATTTTTTTATTAGGACTCAACTAAACACAAGAGAATCATGTATCTTTATGACTTATTTTGGTTGTCACCACATTCTTTTATGATATGGATTAGTGGTGATTGATATGTACATAGAGTCTTGTTTTGTATTGTCCTATTTATTTTTGAATTTTATCAATTTAGATTTATTTTTTATTTCACATGGTTGTGTACATATCATCTATATTTTACCATATTATTTTATATCCTTTCTTTTGCACATATGTGTGATTTTCTTGTCTGTTTATTCAACCACCATGTGGAGGACCACTTTAGGTGACATGATGGGTTGACTAGGGTTAGATCGTTGCATAAAAAAAAATTCATGAATGAATATAAATTTTGATATGATATATAAAAATGAAAATTATTTCATTATTATTATTCTAGATATGAGTGAATAATTACCTGTTTTACTATGCTCAATATACCAAATTCGTTTTTTATTTATGAGCAAACCATTCTCAAAACACCACACATAGATTTAACCAATCATATAATTATATATTCCATTGTAATAAAAGTTATAAATGGTTTAATGAACATGTAATAAACCTTGAGATGATTATTAAAAATGTAAAATAATTAATATATGGTTGGTATATTGAAGTTAATGGATGTACATTTCATATTTGTAGTTGTGGTAAGGGGATTTCTAAATCAATTTTCATTCTTTTTTTCATAACACTTATTCATATACATTTTTATTCGATGATTATGAATAAATTGATATATAATTTTTTTATTATATATTAAAAATAATTTATTTTGGATTTAAAAATCCACAAAATATCAATTCATTTTTTTAATTTCCAACCTAATTTTTTGATCTTTGTAATGGTTTTCTTTTTTTTAATCTTATTTTCATAAGACATGTTTCATGTCACACCCATGGATTACTTTTATGGTATAAATATAACCCCATGAATGAATTATTACATATTAAATCATTAAATTTATTTTATTTATATATTGTTATCATATTCTTGGATTCAATTACTTTTTATTCATTAAATACCAAAGTGGTAAACGATTTTCATAAAAATCACATTTCTTTTTTATATTATTTATGATCAAAGTTTCTTCGGGGGATATTTTATGATTTTAATTTCATGAACCACATTAGGACACTTATACTATTATTATTTTTATGTTTTACATTACTTCTTTTCATTTTTCACTCTTTTATAGTTAAAATAAATGATAAAACATTTTTAGAAAAAACTGACTTTAATTCACCTTTTGTTATATAAAATTCTCATTCATGTATTTATTTTAATTAAATTGTTTTTTGGAATGTTTTTAATATTCTTAATTTATTTAGTAATTTCATTTTAACCACTTATTTCCCCCTATAAAAATATTAATAGTAATATTCTTGTTATTTTTGAAATAATATACTTTTTGCCATAGTCGAGAATGAAAAATTTGTTTTAACATATACATGAATAACATATGTTCTCACCATAATAACAATTTATTTCACTGAATTTTACTTTATAATATTCCAATATTGTTTTCATTGATAATCCATTTCTAAACATTTTTAATTTTGTTTAGTTTTTAAAGGTACCAAAACAATTGTATTTTACATATTTTTCAATGAAATTAATTAAATTTTCATTTAATGATATTTTAATCTATAAAAAATTATATTAATGATTCATCTAATTTAATAAGAATATGAACTTATAATATCATCCTTATTCTTCCTTTGGATTTATTTTGATGACTTTTAATGAGATTATCACGAATCTTGTTTCTTTTTCCATGGTTAAATCATTCTATAAAGATAAAAAGGTTGTTTTTAAAAGTTGGGAGACTCAAATGAAAGATTTTATGTGTTATATCAGTGTATATTGTAACACCCCAAGCTTCCACAATACGCTTCTCTTTGAATAATACAGTAGTGTGTGTTGTATGCAACTTCGAGTTCTAACACACCACAACCAATAAAAATTGCCATTATCAATAGTAATACCCACTTTTTGAAATTATATAAAATTTATCTTTTAAAATGGACTTCATTTTTGGATTTGGAATATCGAAATTAGACTAGGGTGAAATTTTGGTATTTTTCTGAAAACTTTCAATTTTTGATGAATAGTGAAAAACACTGAGTTATAATTTAAAAACAAATTTTTATTTAAATAATTATTGATTTCATTTAAATTTATTTTTGGTCAAAATATATACATAATACCTACATAAGATCAATGTAATTCATTGGAGTCATTTTATAATAATTTTAGATATAAAAATAATTTATTGAACTTTTCACCGTCTTTTACACATCTCCTAGGAGAATTTGAAAATTCACATAAAACATAGTTTTACCACTTCTGTGAGAGGCATTTAAAAAATCAAAGAGACACGGTTAATATCAAGGAGTAAAATCTGGTTCAATAAGATAAAAATAATTTTTGGTGAATAGTAACTTTTTACTTTTATTTACCACGATTAAAAGTAAATAGGGTAATTAATGGTAAAAATGATATTATTATTACCTTAACACATGTTATAATTATATTGGCTAAGTATAATTCGACAAAAAACAACCTTAAGAATAAAATATGAACCTCTTTGGTCCACTTGGATTATATTATGACATTTATTATTATTTAATTCAATGAAAAATTAAAAGAGATAAATTCAAAGTTAAATAAGTAAAACATTTTTATTATTGGGTTATACAAAAGATAAATTTTATTATAAATATTAATTACAAAGATAAAAATATTTCCTATATAATGATATTTTGGTTATTATTTGTAGACATTAAATAATTTAATTTATTTATGACACAATGGTGATACAGTAATTATCTAATTAATGGAATATTAAAATAATCAGTATTATAAATATCAAAATAAATGTAATTTGAGAATTTTTATGAATTCCACTAATTTTCTAGGATAATATAAATATTAGGGTTGGTTGGATGAATTTTTTTCGAACTAATAATGCTGTTAGAAATTTATAAAAAACAAAATACCAAATAGTGTTAAAATTGACATAAAAGAGTTTTTAAAACAAAATATTATATTATTAATTCATATTCTATTCCTAAAAATCAAAGGCTCGGAAAAAGTACTTATATAATGATAGGTGTATCATTAATGAACCACTTGGGGTTCGCTTGGAAGTATATAGTATGTTTATTAAACATATAATATAAAAATACAAAGAGACATGGTAAATGTCAAACTATTTAACTAAGCGTTAAATATAAATGATAAGGTTAATATAGTGACCCAAAAATATCTAAAATCTATTGATTGAAATTATTTAGACTCATCCACACCTTATACTTGAAATAAGTTACTTTTTAGCCATTATAAACTGAATATGAATTTATTATAAAATAACATATTAAGTTTTTCCTAAACTTCCCCTCACCCCTCATATAAAAGGGCACTCCCCCTTCTCTCAAATTCATAACTTAAAATTTTTTTGTCTTGTCCAAACCCTGCCCAAATATTCTCTAAACTCCCCGTAATTCAACATAGTGGCCTTATTTTGATCATAAATCCAACCTAATGAGCCCTTTTGATCAAATCAAAAGGAATAACCCGAAGAAGAGGTAATGTTTTCACCACCCTCTTTCAAGTTCCTTTCTTCTTCCACTTCTTCTTTCTTTGTTATTTCAATTAAAAAATAATAAATATAGTATATTATATATATTGTGATGTTATTATAAATATTTAACAACTATATTTATTATTCTATCCATCTTTTGAATGATAATGTTACCATGCGTGCGTACGTACAGATTACCGTCTCCACGTCGTGGTGTAATTTGTTATTCAACACTATGTTATTTGGATGGATATAATGGTGAGTAATATATATATAAATAATCAAAATAACATGATAATGTCTCTTTAAAATTAATATACCATCCAATTCCACACCTTTAAGGAAATGATATTGTCACTCTTGTGTACATACAGATTACCGTCTCCAAGATGCGATTAGATTCATTTCCACATTCACCATTCATCGATGATTATAAAAATATATATTACTAATATGTTTTTAATATATGAAATAATAATGCTACTGGAGATATATATATATATATTTATATATATATATATACTTACATATATTTTATTCACTTAGTTCTATTCAATATGTTATGAAAATGGAAACAGCGTTTATGTGTACGTACGGACTACCGTCTCCATAAATGGTGTTTTCCATTTCATATATATGTTTATTATACATAATTATATTATAAATATATGTAATATATAAATAGTGTTTTATATTCTTGAATTTTTTAAATCATTCTCTATGTGATATAATCTAGAGTAACAAGTTAAAACAAGTACGATAAAGAAAGCAATTATTACCCAAAATGTTAATTTAACATGGAAATTATTATTAAATGCATCGTATAAAGACATAAATGAATAATGTATATTATCATAAATATTAATATGGTTTTGGTATAATATAATAACATACTATGGTCTTCATACAAGAGGTTAAACGTACCCTCGACTAATAGAAAGTGCAAGGTAAGGGATTTTCATCTCACCCCTTTCTATGTTTTATTTTTCCCAGGATTCCAAGAAGGGTATTGCGATTGATATACATGGATAAGCCAAGGGAACAATGGTGTTCATAAAGGATTATTTATGTTGTTTTTTATGTTATGAAGTGTAATGTAACATTCATGTATGTAATCTAATTTCCAAGACTGTTAAACCAATCGGTCCTTCGGGACTTGATTCCTTGTAATCAGGCTAATGTATTAAAATAATGCACCGACTCTAGGTAAATGAGGTTGTTGTTTTACAGTTGGTATCAGAGGAAGTTTAGCAATAACCTTGGATGCTAGATTTAGATAAAATCTAATTAGAGCACAGAGACCTAAGATTGAATTTGAGAATTAGTATAGAATATATTCCTAAAATTTTGGTGATGTTGGGATTTTTTGAGTTTTCCAAGAAAATACATCCATGTCTGGATATGAGTTGGTAGAGGTGTATCTGGAACAGATGTACCGAGGGGTAAAACCCGAAAACACCGCATTGAGCTAGACTCGAACGGGAACTGGTGCACGACATTGGGACTTGCTTCAATCTTGGTTACGACACTCCCGATGGATATGCTTAGGATAATTATTATTTTATTTACAAATCATAATGAAGGGTTTATTAGTATATACTTCCTTAATGAAAACATCTTTATGATTATGGATAATATCCATAAAGTGTTCAAATTATGTTAGGTATTTTACAAGTTTGGAATTATTCATTGCAATTCATAAACTAACCTAGTTTATGCCATTGTATAGAAATGGCACCCAGTTGAAGGAATGTGAACTCCAGCAATGCGTATGATCCAAAGAGTATGAAATATCATATCTTTCATTGTATTAAGACAACATTTAGAAGGGAAATAATATCCCATGTATTCTCAACATATGAAGAAATATTATCATGTGTTAATAAGATAAATAAATAAATCTCTGAGTCATATGGATTTGAAGGGAAGCAAGAGAAGAAAAGGATGGAAGAGGGAAAGATGGATAAAGGGAAGAGGGAAAAGAAGAATTTTCCCATATGTGATTACTGTCAGAAGAAACACCCTGGAACTTGCTTGAAGGGATTGGGAGTTTGTTATAAGTGTGGAGAAAAAGGACAACATGTACGTGACTACAATTTTAAGAAAAAGTTTTCAAATGTACAATGATTCATCTACAATGAGTTGGGTCACTACACGAACCAATGTCCAAATCATCAGAGTATGCCCCAAATGATGCTATAGAATAATAATCAAGTTATGATATTACCACAGATGAGGAGGAATGAATAGAGTTCTTATGTTGTTATTAGAGAATTATGTAATTTTAGTGTTGTATCAACAATGTACTGGTTATAATAATTATGAGGTATATAAGGATTGTACTACATTACTATTTCATTAAAGACTTCAGATTGTGTGGAACCAAGAAAATTGACTCAATAGCAGGTTAAATTTTTGGAAAATATATGGTTGAGAGAAAGATAAACCATAATATGGTTCTGATACCGAGGTAGTGATTTTGGAATAATACATGATTGATTTGGATAAATTATATTGGATATTCTTGACTACCTTGAAACTGATTAATGATTTGTATATTCCGTCATTGTTGGAGTTTACAACATTTTTGGATAGAAGTAGTATATCCCGTATTCTATAAGGAATAAGGGATCATGAATGTAATCAATAAGGTGTTATGGTAATTCAGGATGTTTCTATGTTTTAAAAGAATACATGATGAGGGTGTTCACATGTTATTAAGAGTCAAAAAGGATCTTCATTGTGTTTACCTTCTTTATAAATTTTGAACTATGAGTTTGGATAGAAGTATTTTGGATAATTCTAGTTTGAGATTATTTTTGGATTACCATAAAAGGGCAACCTGGAGGTCAGGCTGCAACGTGTCACGTCCGATAAGGCCATGAGACTTAAACCTGTAGCCGAAGGGCAACAAGGGTGTATCACCTACCCCTGGCCCACGTGAAGTCCTCGATTGAATAAAGTAGTCTTTTTATAAAAAATTTGGTGGATGAATTATAAATTAATTTTTGTAACCCTATACAAATAGGATAAATAGAATATTATTTTTAAGTTCTATTATATTTTAGAGTGGAAGATGAGTTTGTGGTAGAAATTAGTTAAAGTATGGGACTCTACTTGTCAAGTATATATTTTTCTTCTTCTCTTATTCTATGAAGAAATTAATTCTTATACTTTAGGGAAGGGAACATAAAACCAAAAATGTGTTATCCTAATACCATATGTTTTGTTGAACCAATGGTATTTTAAATCATCATAGATTGATGAATTTAAGGCCCTCAATTTTACACTTATTTGTGATTGATGATTTCAATAACTGCCAATAAGTATTTACGTTTTTCCTCCAATTATATGTCTCTAATTTCCACCAATGTTCTCCTAATCGAGATCATAATATGATGGTGACCATTTCATTTCCCTTTTCCTCTTATTAAGACTAAATTTTATTAACCTAATTTCTGATGTGGGTTTTCCCCAAGGTATTTTCCATTTTCAACCGTTTATTTTTGAAAAATAATTTCAAATTCCAAGGAAGAAATTTATTGAAGGAGGGGAGAATGTAACACCCCAGGCTTCCACAGTATGCTTCTCTTTGAATAATATAATAGCTTGTGTTGTACGCAACTTCGAGTTCTAACACACCACAACCAATCAAACAAGTCGTTATCAATAGTAATACCCAATTTTTGAAATTATATAATGTTTCTATTTTAAAATGGACTTCATTTTTAGATTTAGAATATTGAAATTATCCTAGGGTGAAATTTTGGTATTTTTCTGAAAACATTCAATTTTTGATGAATAGTGAAAAACACTGAGTTATAGTTTAAAACAGAATTTTTATTTATATAATTATTTATTTTATTTTATTTTATTTTAGGTCAAAATATATAAATAATACCTATATAAGTTCAACATAATTCATTGGAGTTAGTTTATAATAATTTTAGATATATAGAAACTTTATTGAACTTTTCACCGTCTTTTACCCATCCCCTAGGAGAATTTGCAAATTCACATAAAACATAATTTTACCACTTCTGTGAGTGGAATTTATAAAATCTGAGAGACACGGTTAATATAAAGGATTAAAATGAGTTTCAATAAGATAAAAATAATTTTTGGTGAATGGTAATCTTTTACTTTTATTTACCACGGTTAAAAGTAAATAGGGTAATTAAGGGTAAAAATGATATTATTATTACTCTAACACATGTCCTAATTCTATTGGCTAAGTATAATTCGACCAAAAACAACCTTAGGAATAAAATATGAACCTATTTGGTCCACTTGTATTAGATTAGGATATTTATTATTATTTAATTCAAAGAAGAGTTAAAAGAGATAAAATCGAAGTTAAATAACTAAAACATTTTTATTATGGGGTTATACATAAAATAAATTCTATTATAAATATTAATTAGAAAGGTAAAAATATTTCATACATAATTATATTTTATTTATAATTTTTAGACATTAAATAATTTATTTTATTTATGACACAATGGTGATACAGTAATTACCTAATTAATGAAATATTAAAATATTATATATTATAAATATCAAAATAATTGTAATTTGACACTTTTTATGAATTACACTAATTTTATAGGTTAATATAACATATTAGGGTTTTTTTTATGAATTTTTTTCTAATTAATAATGCTGTTATAAATTTAGAAAAAAATACCAAATAGTGTTAAAGTTGACATAAAAGAGATTTTTAAAAAAATATTATATTTAATAATTCATATTCTATTCCAAAAAATATAAGTTTTCTCCAAAGGACTTATATAATTATAGGTGTATCATTAGTGAAACACTTGGGGTTATCTTGGAAATATATTGTATGTTTATTAACCATATAATATAAAAATACAAAGAGACATGGTAAATGTCAAACTATTTAACTAAGAGTTAAATATAAATGATAAGGTTAATATAGTGACCCAAACCTATCTAAAATATATTGGTTGAAAGTATTTAGACCCATACCCACCTTATCCTTGAAATAAGTCACTTTTGAGCCATTATAAACTGAATATTAATTTATTATAAAATAATATTTTAAGTTTTTCCTAAGGTGCCCCTCACCCCTCTTATAAAAGGGAACTCACCATTCTCTCAAATTCATACCTTAAAAGCCTTTTGTCTCAGACAACCCCTGCCCAAATATTCTCTTAACTCCCATCACTTTAACCTAGAGGCATTATTATGATCAGAAATCCAACCTAAGGATCCCTTTTGATCAAATCAAAAGGAAGAACTCGAAGATGATATAATGTTTTCACCACCCTCTTTCAAGTACCTTTCTTCTTCCACTTATTATTTATTTTTTATTTCAATTATAAAATAATAACTACAGTATATTCTATATACTGTGATGTTATTATATATATTTCACAACTATATTCATTATTCTATCCATATTATGAATGATAATGTCACCATGCGTGCGTACGTATTGTTTATCGTGTCCACGCCGTGGAGTAATTTGTTATTCAACACTATGTTATTTGGATGGATATAATGATGAGTAATATGTATATAATTAATGAAAAAAACATGATAATGTCACTATGAAATTAATATATCATCCAATTCCACACCTTTAAGGAAATGATATTGTCGCTCGTGTGTACGTACGGATTACCGTCTTCACGACGCGATGAGATTCATTTCCACATTCACCATTCATAGACGATTATAAAAATATATATTTATAATATGTTTGTAATATATGAAGTAATAATGATACTGGATATATACATATATATATATATATATATATGTGTGTGTGTGTGTACATACATATATTTTATTCACTTAGTTCCGTTCAATATGTTATGAAAACAGAAACAGCATTTATGCGCACGTACGGACTACCGTCTCCATAAACGGTGTTTTCCATTTCATATATATGTCTATTATACATAATTATATTCTAAATATATATGATATATAAATCATTTTTTATATTCTGGAAGTATTTAAATCGTGATCTAAGTGATACAATCAAGAGTAACAAGTTAAAACATGTACAATAAAGAAAGCAATTATTAACCGAAATGTTAATTTAACATGGAAATTATTATTAAATGCATAGTATAAAGTCATAAATGAATAATGTATCATATCATAAATATTAATATGGTTCTGGAATAATTTAATAACATACTACGGTCTTCATTCATGAGGATAAACGTACCCTCATCTAAAGGAAAGTTCACGGTAAGGGGTTTTCATCTCACTCCTTATTCCCGTGAGATTCATACCATATTGCCACTATTACCTTTTATGTGGTGTATGTACTGCCCATAATTATATTCTATTTGTAATACGCTTTAATTTATGTGTATTTACATATTCATTGTATGATACCTCTTTCATGGGGTGTATGTTTTGTAAGTTACCAAATTGGTAAGGGTTAATTTCACAATCTCCTTATTATCTGAGGTTATTTTACGTAAGTATCTACTAGGGCATATTTATTATCCATATCCATGTTTCATAAAAGGGTTTTCAAAGGGATTATTTTTAAGGTAATTTTTACTAAAACATCACTTTAAATGTTTTAAATATTTATCTTTCTAAACCCTTTTAATTAGTGTCCATGATTTCAAAATGATTTTTTAGGATTTATTTATATGGACATGAATACTTTGAAATGACAATTCTTTTCAAAAGTTTCAAAGTGGTATGTGACACTTTGATTCAAAGATATCTTTTAAATGATTTTATAAATTGTGATACTTTTAAATGATTTCATGAAAAAGGGGCATTTTTATCAAATCATTTTAATGATCATTTTCATTTATGCCAACATCCTTTGATTGATATTATGCTTATTTGAAGTTGGTTTATTATGATACAAAACATAAATGTTGTATTGAAGGTTTTGTGATATTTTTTACTGTGGATGTGTTATTTTTATACAATTCATGGTTTATGGATAAATTATTGACATTTCGTATGCTAGTTTTGATACGAATGTTTATGTTATGTTTAAACCTATTCATATTAGGAATACATTGGACTTAATAAGTGAAGGTTAGAACCCGTTATAGCTCCTCAATGCATCTATAGGTATTGTGAGACAAACTAGTGTCTTGGCCCAAGGCCTTGAGAAAATATTATTTGTAGTCTTGGAACAATGCCTTGACTATGTGGTTATGATAGTCTGGAATTACGCATTCCATCATTATGAAAGTGTTTATTGATATTTCATATGATTATTAGATCAGTAGAATATCCATGTGAATAAGTAATTGGCATTACTTCATTTTATTTTTGCCATATTATGCTTAAGTTCAAGTTTAAAAGGCTTTTTTTAGTTATACATTGTCTTAAATTTTTATGCTTATTTATAAAAGTTTCTGATGTATTGTTATCCTTACTGAGAATCTGAGCTACCCCCTTTCTATGTTTTATTTTTCCTACGATTCTAAGAAGTGTATTGTGATTGATATGAAGGGTTAAGCCAATGGAATAATGGTGTTCATAAAGGATTATTTATGTTGTATTATATGTTATGAAGATTAATGTAACATTCATGTATGTAATCTATTTTCAAAGACTTCTACACTGATCGGTCATTCGAGACATGATTCCTTGTAATCATGACAATGTATTAAAATAATGCACCGAATCTGGGTAACTGGGGTCGGGGAGTTATATATAGTACATAGAATTTATCGATGAAGATAACTGAGACTGATCATGGTCATGATGATAGGTGAGTCAGATATTGTTTATATAATGGGTGATACCAATATAGATGTCATATGAATTAGGTAATGTTTTATATATTTAATGCATAGATGGAGGGAGTTACTAGAGGAGGATTATCTTATGTATGTCATTGGTTTTTAGTTTTTTATAAAATGATTGAACATGGGTGATGAATATATACTGTTCCAAGATTCCAATATTCCCTTATTCATTCAATACATTTTTAAGGGTTCAATTTACCATGATTGACACCACATGGGTCTTGAATATTGATTCTTATTACTCTATAATTTTTTAATGAATTATTCCATATCACATATATAAGGATCCAATATTTTAGGTGTATTAATTCTCTTATATAAATATCATAAACTTTGAATACTTTTTCGTACTCTTTTTCTCATATAGTGCTCACCCATGATGATCAAATTTCATTTCCTATGTTTACCATTAATAATCATTTGAGCTCACTAATTTTATGTTTTCTTTCACCAAGTTAAAAATAATGATTTTATGTAAGATATATCTAGAGGGGATTCATGTGATTTTTGATTTGGAATAATTTTGGAAAAGTAAAATATGGTTATAGTAGGAAAATTGTTCACTAAAAGACTAAGGTATTGTCATTTATGAGTTTTTCCTATTTTATTAAAACTCTAAACCTAATCCTTTCATGGTAATGTAAGTGATCCAATATTTTTGTTTTCTTCTATATGTTTTGGATGGTTAAAACTATTTCATTTTAATTGATATTAGATCTAGATATGGAAAAATTAGTTTTTTAACACTAGTTATTGGTCATAAACATTTATTAATTTTTCATAAAATACTTAAAATTATTTAGTTTAATAAGAAATTATTAATTAATAAATACTATTATGAACATATTTATCATTATTGATTAATAATTTTTAAATAATAATATTATACATATGATTTAGTATAATTAAAAATATAAAACTTATATGTATATCATATTTTACAATATAGCAGGAGTCACAAACTATGATTGAGAAGTTTTAGCTTCATCCTAATTCAATATTTTTATAAAACTAATAGCAAAATAATTTAATATGATGGCTAATAAATTACTATTATTTTTGTGTATATTCATGACCTATGATGTTTAGGATTATTTTAGGATATACCTTTATACTTCCTTAGTGATTCAATTCTATGTTTTTAGAAATACAAGGCACCATTGTAATTTATGGTACCTAGATTTCATATGATATATATAAAATAAATCTAATGATTTAAAATGACTCATAGATTATGATATCAAGTATCGTATTCCATAATACATTGTATATAGAATAATGAATATGTCATATTTTATTCCTTATAGTATGTTATAAAAAAATAGTGATAATCATCATTTTGTAAATGTTTTCACATGAATAGTTGTATCGAAATCTCTCACACAACTACAATAGTACAAGGTGGGGGGTCTCAAAATATTTAATATAAAAATTAAATGTTATAAAAACCCTATTAAGATTATAATTATGCTATTAAAATTAAAACATGCATACATAAATTGAAAAGATGAAATAAAACAACATACACATTAAACTAAAGACCCATAACAGAAAACATCTTCAATCGATGAAGATTCTATCCAACCAAAAATTGATTTATTCCAATCTTCATGTCATATTCATGGGTAGTTCGTGAATAGATTGATGTATATAAGATACTTCTCCATCTATGAAATTATAGAACCTCAATTAGTAAAGGAGAGGGAAGCGAGATATATGGGTTTGGTTTCTAGGAAACATCGATAAAGCATTTAGCACACACAATAGTTCCCTCACATAGATAAGGATTCTTATAGGAATATTCGGAGCACTGATTGATAGTTTTCTTTGTAACTCATGAATTATAATGATAGATAAACTATATTAGTTACACATGAGACACATGTATGATTTAACTCCCTTACACTATAACTTTCGTAATGGTCCATTAACTAATAGCAAACATGGAAGAGGGATTTTGAAAATAATGATTATGGTTAAACAAAAAAATAATTGTAGGTAGGGTATTTTATAACATATTTTATGATTTGAAAGTATTTCAGAGTGAATTTCATGGTAATAGTAGGGGACAAAAACATATGATTCCCCTTCATTTTATATTTTGAAATAGATAAGGAAATGAATAAAACCGTATTTATTACATTATATATTTAAAATAATATTCTATAATATAACCATAATTCAACTTATGTTTATGTTATTTAGGGTATAAATCATTCATCATGTTGGATATATAGGATATAATGACTATTTATTACTAATTAAATTATTAAAATTATATGATAACATCAATATGAACTTAGATATTCTTTATTTGGTTCAGGACAACATTGGCGGTGGCCTCATGAATTATGATCATTCTATACACTTTAGTATAAACATGTATAATGAATTTATAATTCATTGTATAGTTAAGTTTAAGGGCCCTATATTATAATAGTGAGTTAGAGTTGTAGGGTTGTAGTTAATAGGTGGGACCGAGGGGGACTTTGGTCTAATTTTGTGGCCTTATCCTTTATTCAATTTCTTTTGGATGTGTTGATATCATTTATTCTTGTACTCATGTAGAAATGTTATAACCCATTCTGATGTCATTTATTGTATATTAATAAATTATTATTATCAGTTAAATATAATGTCAATAAATTTTGTGTGATTATCTATGACGATTGTTATAATTTCTTCCATTGATATCTAACATTGTCTATATTGAGGGTTTAGTAACCTAATAACACTCATAGAACATAAACATTGGTTGATAGCATCTATTACTTGTTGTGGCTTGAAAAAGGATGCTATATTGCTTATTTATTTATCTTTATGGATAAATAGTGAATGGATATTTATATATGGTATCAAAACCATGTACTAATTTTTCCCTACCATAGAGGTATGGTCATTGGAGGTATTTTAATATTGGATATTGGGATAGAAATTATAACTACTTGTAGTTAACCTATATATAATAAATTACATGTCACATAGGATGGTATTCTTTTTGTTACTTATTATTTTTTATATTTAATTATTTTAAAAAAATACGAAACATTGGTTTATGGATTTATAATTTTTTGTTTTAAAGATGATAGAGTTTAGAAAGAGGATATGTGATTACACATAATTCATGAGATATATGATTAACATAATATTCATGTGACTATGAACAATATTATGTTATAAAGTATAATATTTTATGTCTTTTTTCTATGAATCATATAAAAATATATAATGAAAAATGAAGGAAATATGTTTTTAACTGTACCTTTGGATCAAAAATAGTATGAAAAAATTGTAATATGTAGTTCCATTGAAAAGTCTGTTTGGAAAGTAAAATCATACCCTATGGGAAGTTTATATGAATTAATTAATTCTAAAAGTATATATAATGGATGGTCCTCTCCAAGGGAGCCTACTCATGGTGATGAAATCTATGAATATATTGGCTTAGTTAGTTGTGTAATGATCTAAATGGTGGACCTAACCTCATGTTTAATCTATATGTGACACTATCCATCTAGTTTTCCTCGCCAATTATTATAGATTTCCAACTAGTGGTAAAATTATATAACTATCATGGGAAGGATATAATCATAGTATCAAAAAAATATAAATAACTGAAATAAAATATATATTGGAGTATTTTAATAGATTTATAATGAGTATCCAACCATAAAAAATGTAGAATATTGATATTCTATAACAGAATGATAATAATTATTGATTTACATTCATATATAACAAGAAGAATATACCCATCCAATCAAATATAAATTAATATTAACTAAAATATAGGTGTCATATAAAAAACGAGTTCCCTCTTGTGATTAGTGTCGCAAAACATAAATAAGTTATCCCTGTCAGGTCACCTACAAGACGTACAATATAGAAATGAAACCTGAAAACTTGAATTCACGTCAGGGATACCTTATATGGTTTCCAAAAAAAATATCAAAAGGGATCCTGAAATTATGTTCCATTGATTTACCATAATATTTAGTAAGAGAAAATAATAATTTATTTTTAATATATATATGTGAAAAAAAGGAAATGAAATGAATAATATTTTATTTTTTATTCTTCTTACTTTTATTATTATAATAATTATGTTATTAATATTAAGACTATAATTGTTATTATTATTATTATTATTATTATATTTTATTATTGTTTTTTTACCCAAAATCTACCCCATACCTGTATCCCCCCGACCTGTTTCCTCCTGCGCGTTGCGCACCTTCACACCACCGCCAACCCCCCTCCCCTTCGTCTGCTGCCACGCATCGGCCCCTACCCCTCCGGCCTACCTCACCCTATGGGTTACCGCCGCCTAGCCGACCCAGTCGGCTCTGCCTCACCGAGCCCTCCCACGTCTGGTGTGACCTCACCTCTCTAGTGCAACCTACCCCACTAGCAGTGGCCCACTACCTCCTCCCGGCCAACCAACTTCGGTGAGAACCCCTTCACCTGGTGGTTTTTCTTTCCCGCCACGGTGACCTTTTAGTATAACCTCGTTTCTTTATTTTGGTAATTTTCTCTTCATCTTAACCAAATTATAAAATCTTTGGGATGTGTTCGTGTGTCTTGTTTGGTGTCTATGGTTTGCAATTAGCCCACAGAGCAATGCTCTTTCCTCTGTTTTGGTTCTGTCACTCTCGCACGTGTTGAGGTAGGCCTTTCATGATATTTACTATCAATTTTAATTCATGTGGTTTTTTTGTGTTGTTATTTAATTTTTAAAAAATGTTTCGCACTTTTATAAAATACTTAATAAATTTTTAGTGGTGATTTCGTATTGGTTGAAGTGAACGCAATTAGTTTTTTTGGTGTCGTTCTTTTATGCGCATGTAAATGCCTCACCTTTTGGTCTTGAATAATTGTCATCTTCTTTTAAATGGAATTATTGGATATATCAGTGTGTGTTTGGATATAAATACTTTTGGGTAGCGTTTTGTTGTGTTTTATAACTTGTGTAGTTGTTTTATGTGAGTCTTTGGTGTTTTGTTGGATGTATGATGGTCTTCGCCATACTAATGTTGGGTGTCAAGAATTATTGCATGGATTCGAGATCATTTCCAAGTGTGCACACACATTTTCCCAGGTATGAAAAGATATACATATATATTTATTCTAGGTGTGTGTTACCTCATGGCATGGGGAACACGTGCATCAGTTTACATGTGAATATATATATATATATATATATATATATATATGGAAGTGTGTGCGCGCGTGCGATCATGATGTTGCTTGAGTTAGAAGTTTCATTTTGACTTCCTTAAGGCAGGAAAATCCATGCATTTCCTTTCCATTACTTGTCTTTAATGCTTGATATTTTCATTAATTTATTATCTTGCTATGAATCTCTATGTTACCTCTTTAAATCTTGTTGTGGTGTTCTAAATTTGTGTGGTTTTGTTAAAGATAGGGTTTTACATGAATCTTGGTTTATGCCTTGTGTATGATGCCTTAGGTGTTTGTAAATTGACACTTGTTCTTTTTGGGTGAAACTGGATTTTTGGGAGGGTTTTTCCCCATATAAATGTTTTGTTAAATTGGTTTGAAGAATGTTTTGGATTTTTGTGTGTGAAATGTGGTGATTTCCCTAGTTATCGTTTGGTATTTATCTGAAAACGGGATTTTGGTTTATGAACTTGGGTAGTATTTTATTGGTGAGTGATATGGGGGTTTTGGTTTTGAAAAAAGAGTGTTTTTATAAAATTTGGTTTCAAATGTTTTGGTTTATTTTAGAGTGTTCCTCTTGGTTTGGACCGATTGGCATTTGAAACATGCTAGGGTAAGTTGTTGGAAAATGGAAGTGGCATTTGCTTTAGGGGTGTGTTTGGGTGAAAGTGGAAGCTGAATCCCATTTGGAACCTTCTTAGGTGTTTTTGTTTTAACTTGAATTAAAGTGAACATGTGCATCTTTTGGTAAATGTTTGATTTAAGGGGCCATTTGGCCACTTTTGTATAAAGATGGTATTCATGGTTGTTTTTGAATTGGTTAATAAATGTTTTGATAAAAGGATGAACGTTGTGAATCTAAAGGCTCGTTTGGCATTTTATATTGGCTATTTACAAAAGGTTTTATATGTAAGAATTTTATGAAACCTGTTTGGAATATTTGAAACTGTATGTTTGGAAAACACCTCCTTGGTTAGGCCTCTTGCCCTGTATTTCGATCATGTGACAAGAGGGTCCTCAGTATGGGCCTCCTTTTGAGAATAATTATTTTAAGGCATGTGAGTAACCTTGAGGTGGTTGGGGTGGTGCTGAATTGTTACACATGCTTTATTATATATATATATATATGGATTTTTATTTGAATGTGTGGCACACCTCTTTGTCAACATAGCACAAGAAACTTAGCATAGAGAGGGGGTTTTCTGAGAATGATTGCTGCACTAGATTAGATTACGCACTGGTTAGTGTCCCATAGTAGAAAGATATTGTGTTATTATTATTTCTATGGGATTGGGCCTCTTGACCAGGACAGGTAGGGAGATGGTCGGGCATTAGGGAGTTGTGATGTCATTGAGGATAGGTATGCCTTCAGGATGAGTCACATGTATAGTATGTTTTATTATTCCTCTAAGTTCTTGGGTTTTCTGTGATCCTATGGTATGAGCACTATTAGTACCATTTCCCTTGTTGTGTGTGGAATCAAACCCTTAAACTTGGTTTGGGTTTTTTCATGGTAAATTTTTGTTTGTATGGTTGGTTTTAAAATGGACCTCAAATTAGTTGTTTTGGAGAAGTTTGAGTGAGCCTATATTTTGTTTTCTTTTCCTTGTTTTTGAATAATAAGTTCAATGGAATTGTGATTTTTAGTTTTCAAAATACATTGTAAATACGAAAACCTTATTTTTATAACTGTACTTCAAACTAGTATTATTGGACTGTTTTTGAATTGGAAAATGCCTGGATTCTGTGGTTTATTTTTGGCATCCCTACTGAGTATCTCAGTGCTCATGCCAATTATAACATTCCATTTTTACGTTTAGTTTATTTTTTAGGTTTCTGGATCAGCTTCTCAATGTTGGAGCAGACATGGTTCTGAGTTGGGTGGTGACCTGAAGGGCCACAAGGAGGAATGTACATTTATTTTCTTTGTGTTTCTAGTATTATTTCCTCATCGTAAATCTTTATTTATTTGGTTATCATTTTTTTCTTTGGGTAAATCATTCCCAATGGTTATATTTTGATGCTCAGAACAAGTTTCCAGCTTGTGGGGATCGATAACACCCCTCGGGCCATGTCACGGGCCAGATTGGGTGACCTAGGTTTTTTCATAACCAAATGGTATCAAAGGTGGCCTTTATTATTTGGGGCATCCAATAGAAAGAGATTAGGACTGTTGGGGCTCAGGAGGTAGGTTATGGGTCGGTGCCTGATCACTACTACTCGCGACGAGACCTGATTTACCAGGGGTAGTCCAGGATTTGAGTCTTTTGTATTTGGTTATTTTGGATTGAGGGATGACAATGGAGGTGAATCGATTCACATTACACCCTCACATGAGGTGGTGACCCATGTGAAGTCCAAGTGACTGGCTCAATGTTTTCTTAGTATTATGCCTTACTTGGGGTATGGCTCACCACCATGTCACCGAGTCAGACATATGCACTAGTTCCTCATTTTGATGGTTTATAGTTGGTTGTGTTTCGTTTTGAACTCGGTCGATGTGAGCGTGTGTTAAAAATGAAAGTGATTCAAAATTAAAAACGGGGGGGGGGGGTTTCTTCCAAATTGTTTTTGAAATTAGTAAAGTGGGTTTATAAATAGAAATTGAATCGGTTTTGAAAAACATGGTATGTGTTTGGATTTGGTAAGGAAAAGAAGTGATTGGACCTTGGAACTCCTTATGTAGGGTCACACATGCATGGGTATGTATGGAGAGTGTGTGGGGGAACTTTTTCGCAGATGATGTGAGCAAGAATGAATGAACTCACATGTGATGGTTCATAAGGTGCCATAGGTGAGTTTTAAAATATTAAATAAATAATGGTTTAGGAGAAGTGATTTATGATTGTGTTTGTATATGTTTTGCTTATGGCCCTATTTCCCTTGGCTTGTGTTGTTTCTTTGATTGAGTTTTGGCTTGATGCCAATTTCGATGGTGTTTTTCGTGTGGTTATGAGTTATCCACCCAAATAATCCTCCAAAAGTTGTTAATGAGTTATGCCCAGTTCCCTGTTATTTTCATGTGTTGTCTATTTATTGAGGTAATCTAGGTCAGTTAGAAGTATTTTCTTGGTTTGTGGAAATAGAACGTGGCTTTGGTTTGTTGGGAACTCCTAAGGATGATAAGGTCATGTCATCTTTGGCCTATTTGAGGGTTAAGTTATAGACTTGTAAAGGTGGGATATCTTATCATCGTTAGAGTCTTGGGTGTAGTTGGTGGGGGTTGGATTTTGTGAAGGTTCCCCTTCTAGCAAGGATCTTCATCTTACCGACTCCCAGTTTGTGGACTGTTCTCTCGTGTGCGACATGTCTGGCTGGTTCAAGAATTTTAAGATGCCTTATCGCATCCCTCTGAAGTATTGCTACCGTGCGACTGTTCAGGCCACCAGGGAGAGTTTTGAAAGAAGCATCATTTGGGAGGAAAAAGTTAAGGACTAGAGGATGAAAATGATTGACTATGAGGTAGGAGATGCTTTATCCATCAGGGCCCTAGCCACAGGTCTCAGGGTGAAGCTCACACACAGACATGAGTTGTCGAGGGTGTGTGGAACATCAGCCTAGACCATATTTTCATCTTTTTGGAGAGAAATATCCAAATTTTCCTTGTCCTATTCTTGTCATCGTCGTAAGAACATCCTTGTGGTGGTAGATTGATGATCTCATTGTACCGCAATCTAAGCGGCCTCATCTACTCAAAGTGTGACTTTTAAATTATTTTTATTCCTTTAGGGATTTTGAGCCCTTGAATAAACTGACCAATTGTAATTTTGAGTTGGTATTAGTTGTGTTCATTAGGGGGATGTTTCATTTCATGAAATTTATGGGGGGTGTTGAGTTAATTTATCAACCTTAAGTTGGTGGGTTGTTTTGTAGCATGATTTCCAGCAAAGGCTCAGGTGTGTTGTTTGTTCCATGTGGAAAAAATTAAGGAGTTCGGTTTGGGAGTTCCCATGTTGGCCCCCTGGGGGGTGGTGTGTTCAGGTTTTGAGGTTTTTTGCATTAGTGAATTCTGGTGGTGGGGAGAACCCTCCCATATTACCCCTTCAACTTCGGGCAGTGATTGTTCCTGAGTAGGTCGGGTGTGATGTGTGTTGTTAATGGTCACCCAGAGCCTCTCAGTTTCTTCAGGTATGGTCTGGTCATGGACTCTAGTTGTGTCAATTATTTGATTTGTGACTTTTTGGGGGTAGAAAGTGACTGTGGTGGGGAGAATTGTCACACCCTGAACCTTTTTTAATTACTTTATTTTATTATTTATTGGTATCAATTAGCCTCTCCAAGGTGTAGGGTGAGCATGAGTCTAATATTTTTAACGTTTAATGTTTTTTTGGGTTTCGGGTTGGTGTGCAGACACCGCACGATCGATGGTAGTCCCGTAGTCGGTCCACGTACTTGTGCAGTTACCTAATGTTTAAAATAAATAAAGTTTTATAAAAAAGAAATGGGTTAAATTTTTGAACCATAATAATAATAATAATATTATTTTGTAGATAATAATAATATTATTATTGTGTAGATAATAATAATATTATTATTATTGGTAGTGTTATTATTGTCATTAATATTTTTTAATATTAATTGGTTGTTAAAAGTATTTTTAATATTTTTATGATAACATTATAATTTATAAAATTATTAATGTTATATTATTATTATTAATCTTAATATATATATATATGAAAAAAGAAAGGAAATCAAATGAACAAGATTTTATTTTTTATTCTTCTTACTTTTATTATTATTATAATTATGTTATTAATATTAATATTAATAATAATAATAATAATATTATTATTTATTATTATTGTTTTAACCATAAATATTCCCCATACCTGCATCTCCCCTTGACCTATTTCATCCTATGCACTGTGCACCTGCACGCCGCCACCGACCCCCCTCCCCTTCGTCCATCGATGCGTACCGGGACCTGTCGCTCAGGCCTGCCTTGCCCTACGGGTTCCCTTCACCCAGCCAACCCAGCCAAATCCACCTCACTGAGCCCTCCCCCATCCGGCATGACCTCCCCTATCTGGAATGACCTCCCCCACCTCTAGTGGCCCACTAACTCATCCTGGAAAACTAGCTCCGGTGAGAGCCCCTTCACCCGAGGGTTTCTCTCTCCCGATTCAACGACCTTTTGGTATAACCTCATTTATTTATTTTGGTGATTTTCTATTCTTCTTAAACAAATTCTAAAATATTCGGGTTATGTTCACACGTCTTGTTTGGTTTCAAGGGTTTGAAATTGGCCCACAAAGTGATGCTCTTTCCTCTGTTGTGGTTTTATCGCTCTCAAACGTGTTTAGGTAGGCATTTCATGCTCTTTACTCACAATTTCAATTCATGTGGTACTTGTGTGTTGTTATTTAGCTTCTAAAACATTGTTCACACTTTTATTACATACTTAGTTAATTTGTAGTTGTGATTTTTTATTGGTGGAAGTGATCGCAATTGGTTTTTTTTCGTGTCGTTCTTTTATGCGCATGTAAATGCCTCACCTTTTGGTCTTGAATAATTGTCATCTTCTTTTAAATGGTATTATTTGATATATCAGGGTGTGTATGGATATAAATCCTTTTGGGTAGCATTTGGTTATAATTTCTAACTTGTTCAATTGGTTTATTTGAGTCCTTGGTGTTTTGTTGGATGTGTGATGGTCTTCGCCGGACTAATGTTGGGTGTCGGGAATTTTTGCAGGGAGTCAAGATCGTTTCCAAGTGCGCACACACATTTTCCCAAGTATGAATATATGTATATATATGTCTTCTGGGTGCATGTTCCCTCATGTCATGGGGAACACGTGTATCATTTTAAATTTGTATATATATATATACATGGAAGTGAGTGCGCCTGTGCGAGCACGATGTTGCTTGAGTTAAAAAGTTTTGGCTTCACTTTGTTGAGGTAGGCGAATCCATGCATTTCCTTTACATTACTTGTCCTTAATACTTGATGTTTATTTAATTTATAATCTTGCTACACATCTTCATGGTACCTCTTGAAATCTTGTTGTGGTTTTCTAAAGTTGTTTGGTGTTGTTAAAGATAGGGTTTTTTCATGAATATTGGTTTATGCCTTGTGTATGATGCCTTAGGTGTTTGTAAATTTCCACTTGTTATTTTTTAGTGAAATTGTATGATTGGGTGGGTTTTCCCCCATAGAAATGTTTTTTCAAATTGGTTTTAAACATGTTTTGGATTTTTGTGTGTGAAATGTGGTGATTTCCCTGGTTATGTATTGGTGTTTGTCTAAAAACAAGATTTTGGTTTATGAACATGTGTGGTATTTTATAAGTGAGTGATATGGGTGTTTTTGGGTTGAAAACACGGGGTTTATTTCTGATATATTTTTCCAAATGTTTTGGTTTATTTTAGAGTTTTCTTCTTGGTTTGGCCTAGCTAACCTTCGAAACATGCTAGGGTAAGTTGTTGGAAAATGGATGGGGTGTTTGTTTTTTGGGGTGTGTTTGGGTGAAAGTGGAAGTCGAAGCACATTTAGAACCTTCTTAGGTGTTGTTGTTTTAACTTGACATAAAGTGAACTTTGGAATGTTTTGGTAAATGTTTGATTTAAGGGTCTATTTGGACACCTTGGTATAAAGATGGTATTTGTGGTTGTTTCTGAATTGGTTAATAAATGATTTGATAAAAGATGAGTGTTGTGAATCTAATGGCCCATTTGGAATTTTATATTGGATATTTACAAAATATTTGATATGTGTGAATTGTATGAAGCCCATTTAGATTCTCTGAAACTGTATGTTTGGAAACCCACTCCTTAGTTAGGCCCCTTGTCTCGTCTATCAATCATGTGACAGGAGTGTCCATGGTATGTTCCTCCTTTTGAGAATATTTATTTTAAGGCATGGGACTAAAATTGAGGTGTTTAAGGTCGCGCTGGATTGTGATTTGTGCTTGATTATATATATATATATGGCTCGTTATTTGAATGTGTGGCATGATCTTTGTAAACCTATCTTGGAAACCTAGCAGAGTGAGTGGGTTACTGAGAATTATTGTTGCACTAGTTTGGATTACACACTGGCTAGTGGCCCATAGCCGAGAGATGTTTTGTTATTATTATTGTTATGGTATTGGGGCCCTCGAGCAGGCCAGGTAGGGTGATGGTCAGATGTTATGGCATTATGACATCATCGAGAGTAATCGTGCCTTCAGGATGAGTCACATGTATTGTGCGTTCTGGTATTCTTCTGAGTTCCTAGGTTTTCCTTGATCATTTGGTACGAGCACTATTAGTACCATTTCCATTTCTATGTGTGGAATCATACCCTTAAACTTGGTTTTGGAGTTTTCTTGGAAAAGTTTTATGTGTATGGTTGTTTTTAAAATGGACATCAAAGTAGTTGTTTTGTAAAAGTTTGTGTGAGCCCATCTTTTGTTTTCTTTTCCTTGTTTTTTATTATAAGGGCAATGGAATTGTAATTGTTAGTTTTCAAAATACAGTGTAAATATGAAAACCTTATTTTTATAATTGTAGTTCAAACTAGTATTATTGGACTGTTTTGGAATTGAAAAATTCATGGATTATGTGGTTCATTTCTAGCATCCCTACTAAGCATCTTAGTGCTCATGCCTATTATATCATTCCAGTTGCAGGTTCAGTTCCTTGTTTAGGTTTTTGGTTCAGGTGCTCAATGTTAGAGTACACTTGGTTCTAAGATCAGTTGTGACCTGAAGGGTCACAAGGGGGTATGTACATTTATTTTATTTCTAATGCTATTTTTATTTCCTCATCATCAATCTTTCTTTATTGGGTTATATTTTTTTCATGGGACAAATCATTTCCAACGGTTAGATTTTGATGCCTGGCACTAGTTTCCTGCCCTTGGGGATCGTGAATGCCCCCAGGCCATGTCGTGAGCTGGCTCGGGTGACCGGTTCATGGTTGACCTGGGATGGTTCATGACAGCGTGGGTTTTTCAGTTTCATACATCCCCATATTGATTTTGGATTATCATATTATTGTATTGGAATGTGATTCCATTTATTTCATTGCTATATTATTTATCATTTCATTTTATTTATTACCTAGAATGTGTGTTTAGTTATTTACATTTCCATATTTATTATTCTCATTTATAAATTATTGCTTCTATTGTTCTTTACATCCCCTTACTAATCATTTGAGATGACTCGTATTATTTTTCCATTCCCCAGATTGTGAGGAAGAAATATTTGAATAATCATTCAAGGATTTTTTTTATTTTTATTATGTGTCAGGTTTTTATTTCTTATTTCTATATGCAATATTGGTATCTTGTATGTAGTTTGGATTTTCAAGAGTGCTAAACTGATCACGCCATTGGGATATGATTAATTGTAATCATAAAAATGTAAAAAAATAATACACCGGCTCCGGTATTATATGGTTAGGGAGTTACAGTTTTTATCAAAGGATGTTTAACATTAACCATGTAATCTAAATTTAGAAAAAAATGATTATGAAGAACAACCCTAATATTGATATTGTGGATAAGTATAGGATAACACCCTATAATTTTAGTATGATAGTAATTATGTGGATATTCCAAGGAATATATCCCTGTTTAGATACTACAAGTGGACATGGTTCTGGAATAGATGTGCATAAAAGTAACAGCTCATACAAGGGGTCCTAGGCCTGTCTCGATGTAACCTGGTACATTAAAACGGACCTTACTTCACACCTTGTCTAACTCTTATGTGTTATACCATTAGGATAATTGACATTATATTTATAAAAAATTATAAAGGAAATGAAAGTATAGATATCTTCAAATAAACCATGTTTACAATTAAGAAATTAAATATGCCAAAAGTCACTTTATGTTAATTGTACGACTAGTTTTGAGATTATGCATTATTTTATGATTTAATCTAGTGTATTACATTTTTTAGTAATGGTTGTAGAAGAAGAAATTTTAAATACAACAATGCACATGATCCAATGAGTAAGAAGAATCATATCATTCGTGGTCATAGGAAAACATTTTGAAGGGAAATTGTCTCCCAATTATTCTCATCATGTGAGTAAATTATACCATGTGATAATGAGATAGGTAAAGAATTCCCAAATTCCAATGGCATTGAAGGGGGTAAAGAGAAAAAGATAATGGTATAGAAAAATATGGATGAAGGGGTGAAGAGAAATAAGTAATTTCCCACATGAGACAATTGTTAAAAAAATGACATGGTACTTGATTAAAAGGAATGTGAATTTTCTACAAGTGTGGAAAGATATGACACCATTTGTGTAATAGCAAGGATAAGAAATAGGTTTCCAATGTAAAATTATTCAACATTAAGGATATGAGTCACTATAAAAATCAATGTATCAATTTTATATGGGATTTACCCAAGATGATTCTATTAGATGATGATCAATTTATGCTACTTCCGTAGATGAAGAGGAATGATTTAGATGACTCTTAAAGAATTATGTCATTTGAATATTTTATCAGAAATGTACTAGTTATAATAATTATGGAATATATGAGGATTATACTTAAATAAATTTTTGTTTTGTATTTTAGATCATATGTTTAATAGTATTAAAAAAATTAGTCTGTAAAAATTTAATATTTTTTGAAAACAAATTATTGAGGGAAATAAAATCCTTTATATTTTATTTATGTGGAGATAATGATGAAGAACTGATTGATTTCGAAAAGTGACAATTAACTTGGAACTGAATAATGAATTTTTGAAAAGTTTTTTATAAAACACTTATGGATATATGGAATATATCCAAAAACACGTGTCTTACATAAGGTATATGTAATAATTATTGTTTCCAACAAGGTTATATAGACATTCGAGTAATTTATTTATTTTTAGTGGATAAAAGATGGTGTTATTCACATGTTTTTAATGTGAAAATTTTTATCTGATTCGTTTTAATTAAAGTATAATGATATGTTTATTTTGGAATCATAGTTAACAAATTTCTAAAGCTTTGAATCATAAAATTTTGTAATTGGTAAACATTTATAATATGAGTTGAGTTTTACAATGGATGTGGTTTTAGAGATTGATATATTAAACCTCTAGGTGATAAATCGTGTTATTGGATATGATGTGGAAATACTTAATAGAAAGGAAATATGATAATATTGGGCTTATATAAAAGTACTATGTAATTATATTTACTTATATTCTTATAGAGTGAATGAATTACTCAACTCCAGGAAAAATAAACTGGAAACCATAATATTTTTCTTAGTATTTTTGTATCTGATGAATCAAATGGAACATAAATAATCATGGATTTAGGGCATTCTGATTTTTAACATTTACCTATTCATGTTATCAAGGTATCTCCATTATAACTTTATTGTTATATTTTTCCTACGTATCCATGAATCAATTTCACACATATATTATACTATAACAGAACATAGTTACATGATCATTGTACTTCCCTTTATATTTTATTAGTAATATGTGATATTAACTCTTTTATGATGTGGTTATTTCAATAGTAGTTAATTTAAAATCCATATATTACAGAGATTATTTTTAAATTGTAAGGATGTAATTTATTAATGGTGGGGTGAATGTAACACCCCAAAATTCTAAAGTAATAACATCGTATTCAATAAAAAGTTTAACACGCAACACGAAGCCTGAAAAGGAATATAATATCCTGATAATGTATAAAATATTATATATTTTAAATAAATTCAATATTATTTATAGCATTAAATTTATGAAACAACTATTTATAGTATGTTACCTAAAACAATGACTTTCTTCAATAGTTGGATTTACACGCAAGACTGAGTTTCACAGTATAATAATATATTATAAATATATTATTATAATAAGATATAACATAGATTTCAAATTAGAAGATATTAAAATGGTTAAATAAATTATGAAAATATATTTCTTACAAATATGTAAAATTAATTCATTAGATACGAATTAATTAGAAATAACTATGAAAAACTGATTGAATATAACCAAAAATATTATTATTTTTAAAATCCCAAAGTTTTTCTACACAAATAAATTAAAATTAGTCAGTTAAATTAATTTTTTATATATATATATTTACTTATTCTATATTCATTCAGATATTTTTTATATTCATCCATTAGTTTTTATTGAAAAAATATAAGAACAATCTATATTTTACCCATAAAAACCTATATTTTTGTAAAGTGAATTCTACCCCCTTTTAATAAAGAACCCATTTTAAATATGAATTATGGAACATAAAATAATTTAATATGTCGAAATGAAATTCATAATTGAAATATAAACTTAATAATTAGGTTGGGGGGAATTTTTGTTATTTTTCTAAAGCATTTCACTTTTTAATAAATAGTTAAAAATACTAAATTTTATTTCAAAACTTCTTTTTCATCTAATTTATTTATAACGATAAATCATACTTTTAATTGGTATTTAAGTTTAATTATATTATATTTTTAACAATTAATATACTTTATTTCAGTGTAATAAAATTCACTTTGAAATGGATTATAGAAAACATAGAATCTTTCGGAAGTTATTACATTAAAAACCTGCAGGGTTGTCCCACATTTATGATGAATTTTAAATTAGTTTTTGTCACTTCTATTATTGGAATTTGAAAAAATGGATTCCATATATAGAATCTAAATAATTTTTAATTTTTATTAAAAACAATATTTTTGTTGACCAAAAAAATATTAGTGAAAGTAATTATCATTAATTACAATGAGTAAGGTTAAATTAAGATTAATAAGAGAATAAAACTTAACCATTAGGCCCAAAATGACCAATAAAATTTTCCAAGAGAGATTTAATGCCCATATATTGATCATATATTCTTCTGTATTTAATTGGGTTGATTATTTGATCAAATTATAACATGAAAAACGTGGGAAGAATTTCATTATCAAAATATTACAAAGAGTGCCAGTGCTCCTCTACTATAAAAGGCCACCACTTATCCCCATTCCCTGCAACTCTAAAGACACATAGGTTGGTCCAAATCATCCAAAATATATTAAAAATATCCCTACCATAAAATTATATGTCTCCCTTTGGGCCGAAGCCTTCCAAGGAAGCCCTTTGTTATAAACAAAGATGATTTACCTGATTTTTAAGGTAATTTTTCCAATGATAACTTTTATTTCAATTGCTTATCCACCACCTCAAATATTATTCATCCCATTTAATATATTAAAACCAATATAATAAATATTATAGGTTTTTTATGCCATGTTTTAAACCTACAATTACATATACATCAATCTAATGGGTGAGAATCATTTTTTATGTGAATGAAGAACTACCGCCACACGAAATGATCATTGTTAGTTGATTATTTAACACCTATAATGTTAGATATTAGGATTGATGCTATTTTTACATATTATATGTATTATATATATAATTTCTTTATGATTCATCAATTTTTATTGATATCATACCATTTTTCTGTCCATCTTGTATAAATATGATAATTTTGTTTGAGGAAGTGTATACTACCACCCCTCAAAGCAATGTGAATCATTCAAGCCATACATGGAATGTATAAAATAAGGTTTTAATAAAAATATGTAAAATATATAACATATATATTATAATGGATTTATAATACACATATATATTTTACTTTTAATTCTTTTAATACAACAAATAAATGAAAGTAGTGTTCATACCTATGTACAAACTACTGTGTCTATTAACGGTACATTTCATTTATTATCTCCAAAAATAATACATTATCCTAAATACATATGTAATGAAAATATAAGATAATTAATTCATTGTTTACATTCAATAGATTATTTAATTATAAACTATGTAATTGGATAAGAAAATAACAAGACAAAACATACTTCAAAAGACTAGGAAAATATGATCCCAAATAATGAAAATAAAGAATGATTATTAACAAATGGGTAATAAGATGTTATAAAAAAATGATATATAATATTATAAATATTAATATATTTATTTTATAAGTTATTAACATATTCTTGACCACTATACTGAAGGATAAATACTATTAAACAAAAGGAAGGTTAAGGTAAGGTAATTTCATCTCAATTTTCATTCCATTGAAACTTATTTGTTATGATGCACCAATTCACTTTTATTTGGTGAATATAATTCCTTTTTAATGGTATTTAATGAATCTCCTTATTAGAATGATATTATAAGTTTAATTTATTTTCATTCATTTTTTTATATTATAAACCAAATGTTTCAAGCTGGTACTGGATTATTTGGAATGTTTAAGGATTATTATCCTAAATAATATTCTTATTTATTATCGTTGCACTCTCACTTAATTCTCTGATTTTAACCTTATATAAAAACAATAACATAATTTTAACCATTTTTCAATGGTTTTTTACTTTTATATTGATATTATCATAAAATAAATATTATTATTTCCCAAAATTTCTATCATTTTACATATAGTTTTAACATTGATAGTTATTTAATTAAGTGGGGAATTAATGATAAAACTGTATTATATATTCAATATGAATATTCTTAAGGAATATTATTTATTTTTATTATTATATATCAGGAATTATTTGAACTGGCAATGATGGGTGGATCTCAAACATTATATATCACCTCATTTCATCGATACGTTTGCATGATACAAATAAGTTGGCCAAATTAAACAGGTTTCTATACATAGTTTTAGCCATCTCTTGAATGGTATTGATGGTATGGGTCTTCATTTTCCTTAGACTTGGATTCTATTAAGAAATAACATCCAGTATATATTTTTACTTTTTATTATCCATGATATTTTTCACCAACGTGTCTATGGATACATTTCATTCTCATTTTATGGATTACATGGAATGAGTTTTCAGTTTCATTCCTTTCCATATAGATTATGCCATATATAGTTATTTTAATGACATGTGTTTTCATTTATTTTGTTTTCATATTATTTATCATTTCAGTTTATTTATTACGTGGAATATTTGTAAATTTATTTTTCTTTCCATGTTGGTTATTCTAATTGAAACATTATTTATTCTACTATACTTTACTTACCCGTACTGAGAATTTGAGTTCAACCTTATTATGTTTCCATTCCCCATGTAATAATGATGAAATATTTCAATAATCATCCAAGGATTATATTTATTTCATTTTTCTATGTATAATTTTTGTATTTACTAATTCCCAATATATTATGAGTTTTATTTATGTAATATTTCATTCAAAGAATACTAAACTGATTGCTCCTTCGGGATTTGTTTCCTTCTAATCATGCCAATGTAATAAAATAATTCATCGGCTCTGGGCTTCTGGAATTAGGGCATTATATTTATTAATTACATTGATATATTATATATCACATATACAATTTATATATTTTGTTTTCTAGTATTAGATTATTCATTTACACATTAATATATATTGGGTCAGTTTGGAGGGTACAAATGAAGACACTCAGTCCATTTATTTACTAGGGAAATACTAAAATTATGTATAATTTTAATTTTAATATGTATTTTTATTGGTAACTAAAGAATGGTGGTTATGTATTTTATATTTTATTCATTTATTTATATTATGAATGGATAGGGAAGAATTAGTTATGGGTGGGGGCAACAATTATATACTCCTATGAGGAAATGGTAGGACTCACTAAAAAAACTATATTGGGTAAATGGTGTATAAATTTAATTTTTTATATAGTATTTATTTGAATGATTCCTCAATAGTAAGATTAAGATATCTATAATTATTTATTTCATCTCTGAGAAATCAGTTATATTTTTCCATTTGATTTTATATGTTGTTATGAAAACTATCGATTTATCTTATTCTCATGGTATGTGTGGTATGTAATTTTTTAATTATCGCATGTTCTTGTAATATTATTCAATCCTTATCTTATTTTTGATAACTCATGATGTAATATATCCCTTAATGGTCATTTGATATTGTCTGTTATTTTGTTTCATTTCCATATATAAATGAATAATTTTATTAACGACATTGTTTCTTGTATGGTATATTGTGTGTTGAAATTTTTTATGATGATAAAAACATATTTTAAAATAACGAATAAATTTTTAGAGGGAAAAGCTTCATGTAATGGGAATGATATGAGTTTAGGTTTTTGGAAGTTATTTCCTAATTACCTAAAACAATAAACCTAAATTTCTTTATTATGTACTTGAATTAAAACATAAAATTGATGCTGAAATTATGCATATATCTATTTGTTGTCACATGAGATTGTATTGTACTAGTTTGTACATGATTTTTTTTAAATAAATAGATCCATTATTGTGGGTATAGGGAAACTCACTCTCAACAATGGTGAGTAATCACATTCACATACTGTTTCAACACACTCTTGTCTAGGGTAACCTATGTCATGACCCTCTTAATAAGGGTTAGGCCTCATAATCACATTATCCACTAACACCATTTCACTCACATGACATGTAACAATACTCTATTATACAGGGATTTCCACCTAACATATCTCATCATAATGGGAATATGCAGGGTCAAAACACATAATAAACCAATAAAAATTCCAATCAAGCCCCTTTATAGCCACCTATGTAATCATTGTTCACTAATAGTGGCTACACCAATACACTACTCATCATTGTATACTCCAACTGACCTTACAATCAAAAAACACACATGAAATATCATAGTTCATTGTAAAATATTTCATTTACTTTGATCCCATATTCCATATTACATCAATAACTAAGATATTTAGTCATATAAGGATATAATAATTCAAAACACACTTACTAAGAATCTATGGACCATTAAGGTCATAAGGTGGTAACATCACTAATTCAATATAACTTCTTAATCCCCTAACATGAACCTCTAATGTGTAAACAATCCATTCATCCTTATATATAAAAACCTTTCATGATTTACATAACTATTCTATAGTGAATTAAAAACATTTTAAACCCAAAATAATTTCTTAAAAATCACCACTCATTACATGCCAATACATATATCCCAATTATCCTATAAAATAAGGAAATTTACATGTATCACACTTCCTAACCCAACATTAGGTCATACCATGAATTTTACTAGTCAGTTATATAACAATATCAATATACATGTCAATTACATTAATGTCCATTACTTTATATAACTAATATGACTCTTGAATGAGTTTCTTTAAACTGAATAAAACTATATGAACACCACTAAACCCCTAACATGATACACTAGTTTTTATAAGTAACACCTAAAACAGTTTCAATAAAATTCCATGTGATTTTCAATTTCAAGTATATCTATTTAAGTATATCTTGTCATTAAGGACTCTAAAACAACTTAGGTTGCATAAATTTATGCCATTAATAACTACTCAATCAATTTTTAACAATAATGGGGTTTTATAATGGAAAATAGAGATCAACACCAAAAAAAAAAATTCACATTATGATACTATAAAATCATAACACCATTAAAATTATGGTCAACTTTTACCAAATAGGTTGTACCATAGGATAAAACAAACTCATGTACTCAGTCAATACCTTTCCAAAAACCACAATCCTAGAAACCATCACTCGCTCAAGAATTTCACAAGAAAAGTGAAGTATAATTTTCAATATAGATCGGAAAACCTACCTTTATCATAGAGGTGGTGAATCACAATATATCATTTTATGGCTTGACCCCATATTCTTAAAATCTATAATTTAGAAAAATATTACCTAATCAGGATATTAAATGAAACATGGGTTTGGGTAAAAAATCATAATGAGAGTCCCTAGGTATTATCTTTTTGTATTTAGAGAATTCAAAAGCTTCATAAGACATCCAATATATTTATATACAATAATATTGGAGTTATTTTATATGGTACTGGAAAGTGGAGAATGATTAAAAGAGAGGGTGTGGGGGGTCTTATCGTGTGAAATCAATTGCAGTGATGTTGTTTTTATGAAGCTTTAATTTTTAAACTTTATGATTTATAATCTCAATTATCTAATTAAACTAATTTATTATTTTAAGATAAATTTCAAAATAATATGTTTTCTTAAATTTTGAGCACAATTTTGAAAATGGGATGATTTTAAATTTTATTATTTTTATATCAAATTGTTACTTCAATTATAAATTTTTCTACATTAACTAAAAAGTGAATTTTTTTAGGATTATATATTTTATGGGATACATTTCATTAAGTTGGACCCTAATATAATTCCAATATCAGGGATAAAAAGATCATATTTTATGATTTTGAATATGTGCATATAGTGGATGCATTTTAATGTTGAACCAATTTCTCAACAAATGGGTATCCCAAATGAGAATAAATTTCACAAATAGTTCAAGTGGATTATGGGGAACATTTTAATTTAATATTAAAACTCAATATTTTGCCTTTGTAATGCCATAAATTCATAGGAATTCAGCCATTGTGAATTCATAAAGTCCATGTGGTCAGAAATATTTCACAAGTAAAATTTTAATAACATCATATCCACATCCCAAAATATGTTGAACTATTTTAAGTACATTTTCATGAATGTGGAGAAAAAATTTCTTTTTTAAAAAGTTCAAAAATTCAACCATTTATTTGTGAAAAAAAGCTCCACCATTTTGAGGAATATTTTTGGCACCAAAATCCATCGAAATCAGGATTAAAAATTTGTGCATCCAATACCTATAAATTTATTTCATTTTTTATGTATTTAAATAAGTGTTATTTAAAATAATAGTTTTCTATATTTTTATTTTATTTTATTTCCTCTTATACTTATGTATCATTTTCTCTTTTTTCCTCATCATGATACTTTTTATTTCCATGATAATGGAGGAATAATGTATAATGATATTCAAGGGGGAGTAACGATGTTGTAAGTAAACATAGATTTGATTATTATATTTATTTTATTATGAGAATTTTTTTATTGGATAAAACTATTTTGGTTCGAGGTTACCCAACATTCACTTCAATTGTGTTCTTCTTCCCATTAATTTTTTCTGTCCTTTATTATACTAATGATAATTAAATAGGGATGATATATCATTATATTGGTAATATGAGGGATATTATTCTCCATTACGTGGGTGGGTGTGGTGTACTAACATTTGAAAAGGGGTTTTCTAGTATAGAGTACCTCTCAACACTAGATACAATATTTAGACTATTATTTTGTTAATAAGGATAAATATTATATGAACACCATTGTATATCCTTCAAATCTCACTGGAATATTTGTATTACTATTTCATTTTTTTCAATTTATTTTATATTTTATAATATTATGATCTTCTAATACCCCGCAATATATAATAATATAATTTATTCCATTAATTATTTAATAATTATTAACAATATGAATTCGGTGATTCATGAGTGGAATCCTCAATATCATCCATTGGTGTTCAAAATATTACATGCAAGTGAAATGATACTTAATTGTATAAGGAATCATGAAAAATAAATATTAAAAATTTAGAATCAACTCTAGGGTGTTCAAGAGCCTCGACATAATAATTTTCATAAAAATGATAAAAAATTTAAAAAACTATGAAAATTAAAAAAACGTAAATACTAAATTTAAATTAAGGATCACCCTCCACTTATTTGAGTTTTAAATTTCTAAATTCAAAAATGTAGGTTCATGAGTATTTTTATATCTAATTTTATAAGAGAATAATTTAAATATATCATAGAACAAGTAATGGAATACCATGAGTAATTAATTTTAGAATCCATATCTAAAGTGATTGAATAATTATAACAATAATTTTTAGTGTACCATTAGGAGGTGAGTGAGGAATAAAAAGATATTATCCTTCCTAATTTTGAAAGATATATCATTAAGGTGGAAAATAAACTATACAACCCTTATTTAGATAAAAAAAATCTATAAATCCAAAGTATTCGTTGCATGAAGATCGAAAACATGAAGTAAATCATTTAAAGGGAGTGTAAATAATAATTGATTGTTTTTATTTTTATTTTATATTTTTAACAAATACAATTCTATACACTTGATTTTATTTTATATAATCAAAACATATTCTTCTCCAACATAATGGTGAAGATGAGGATGATGTAACCATAATCAAGGAAAAGATATTACTGGTATTTAATGAATAAGATAAAGAATAATATAAGAAGTATATGGTGATTATATTTTCTTATTTAGGGAAATAATCATGTTATATGTATGAAGACATCATGATATTTGATAGGTGAAGCCCTAAATTTTTTTCCCTCATTAACTATAATTAAAAATTAATTTATTTATATTCTAGTGGTTGTGAGTATTATTATAATTTATGGGAGATATCACTCTTGTAATCCACATATATATGTTGATAGAAAGATAATGATGTTGATAATACCAAAAAAATACAATCGAATAATGAATTGGGGATAATGTGTTGAACTTTTTAACTAGGGGAAATAATAACCTAAAAACTCTTAGGCGAGGTAGGTTAAAACACAATGTATCACCTTTTACATTTTCTTTTTATTTTACTCATTTTTATTGACTCTAATATATTTATTGTATTTTTATACTTTTATATTGTTTTTGATATGGAAACCTCAAGGAGGATAAATAAAATCTATAATTGGAAAATATTTTTTTCTATCATTCCTTATTTTTATTTTTTATTTCCTTATCTATGTATCTTGTTGAGATTTAAAAAAGGGAAGCTTCATTTATGTGTGTGGGTGGATGGGAGATTGTAAACCTGTTTTGGTGACTCTGTGTGTTTTAATTTTTGATATTAATTTTTAGTAACTTTTATATTTAATTTATACTTTTATTATATTACATATATGAATTTTTTTGGTAGGGTTTTATTGATTTTAGAATAAATTTTTATTTAATTATTTTTTTGTCAAACATCTTCTCATATTTTTATTTTCATGAATTTATAAAAATTTTACCAATTAATTAAATCCATTCCCTTAAAACCCCAACACAAATTAATTTTTATATCACGTGAAATATTCTGAACTCTTATGATATATTCTTCCTAATATGAAAAAGAAATCATGACATTAAAATTTATTTTTTGTATAGACTATAACATGTGATTTTTTTATTTCAAAAAATTTATGTAAATGAAATATTTTTTATTTGATCAAATAATTTTCTTGGTAATACAAAATATAATATCTTACCAACAATTACATATTACCTTATTTATCCCATTTTGTCCAAGAATTTCCTTATATTATTTATCTATATTATAACCAAATTTTTCATTACTATTTAAAATTTTAATTTTTTTTAATGATTCATTCAATTTTTAGTGTGAGGGAATGGATTTTAATTTTTGTTCATTGGGAAGCACTATATTCATATTGTGTGTGGAAGGAGACATTATATATGATGTTTAATAATGGTAATGATTTGGTTTCATTTAATATGGTTCATTGATTCTCTTATAATTGAAAAAATATGAAATTAAAGAAAAAAATATGAGATTAAAAATTTATTCATGATTACTTTTTTGGAACATGTCCCTCTCCAAAATAAAGTGCATGAATTATATTTCATTATATATATATATATTTATTTATTTATTTTTCATCTAATAATTTTTTGAAAAATAATTGACAAATTAAAACAAGAAAATAATAATTAAAATGGAAAAGGATGAATTAACATAACATATATCTTTTCATTCATTATATAACTCACATCCCACTTAAAAAGTAAGAGCTTTGTGGTTTAGTTTTATAGGGATTTCAGTGATGTATATTTATTTTTTCTCACTTGAATAGTTATTCATTATTAATTAAGAGCTTAAAAACCTCTTTTCAGCATTGATTTTTTTTTCAACAATTTACCAAGAATATCACAACCTCTGATTTGAAGTTGAAATTTTCCTCATGATTGAATTTTTCTTATTGTCTCATCGTGCGAAGGGAAGAAATTTTCATAATCCTACGGTGATACATGCACATTTAAAATATGATCATAACTTTAAATTTAATCATTATAGTGGGAAGAGTGACATGAAATTCAATGTGAGGTATGTTTTGATTTGATTGAGTACTAATTTATGATGTTTAATGAATTCAAATAATATATTTAAAAATGGAAGGTATTTATTTTTCATATATAAGACTTCATAGAACCCAATTTGGAAAATATTTTTAAAATTTCCTCACTTTTTATTCTTCTGTGTATTTTGATTTGTATATTTGATGTTTTCATAAAATTGAAATGGTTATGTAATGTGGAATTATTATGATCATATATTCAATCATTTTATTCTATAATTTTCTTCCAATGAATTTAATATTTAAATGTAATTATTGAAATATTTGGTTTTATAAATATTTTGTCATTAATTGTGAAAAAAAAAATTAATATTTTTTTATAATTTTTTTTTGATTTGGAAAAAACATTTCATTCACTAATAAAAAATTTGAAATTATATGTTTTGGATTACCCAAAAAAACTATTAAATTTTATATAGATGGATATAAATTTAAATCCTATAATCTAAGACCCAAATAAAGCTCATGAATTAGGAATCAGAATCTATAATGATATTGGAATAATTTTAATTATAAGACCATATATCAAAAATGGGAAGGCCAAATGAGATGAAATTTCACATTGAGATATAAAAGAGTATGTGGAATATTTTAATTTTAAATTCTTACCAGATATTAGAATTTTTGAAATTTCATAAATTCATTGGAAGTAAGCACAATGGAATTATATTATTATCCTAGTAGGATAATATTTCTATTGTATTCAAAATATATAATAAGATCCAATATTCCAAATTGAATATTTATTTTAATGGATGTGAATGAAAAAGGTTATTAAAATTTTATTTTTCGAAATTCCCTTTTCAAAAATTTATTTTTATAATAAAAAACTACCTTTTGAGGAAAATTTTTGGAGTTAGAATTACCTTATATTGTGATTTTAAATATGTACATCCACTCCCACTAAATAGTTATCCATTTTTTGTACCCAAGTTTGGGTTATGTAGATTTAATAGTTGTCTATATTTTAAATATATAATTGTCCCTCAATTTATATTCACTATAATTTTCGATTTTGTGTTTCCACTATCATTCTTATTCACATATCCATGAAATTTTATAACTAAATCACACTATTTTTTGAGGGGGATGGGAAGTGGTGATATTTTATTTTAATTTTTCTGCAATGAATATATTTAATTTATTATTATAATTTTAGTACTAGAGAAACCTATTATAGTTAGAGTTTACTCAAATTTATCTGTTAATGGGTTTTATGCCCCATTACTTATTTTTATCTCTTTTATCATCACAATATAATAGCACTACGGTCAATGTTACATTATTATGATAATGTGAGGGAGATTATCCTGAATAAAGTTGGTAAATATGTGGAAATAAAATTTCAAATAGTAGGGTATTGAGAAATAGGGTTGATCTCAACACTTTATATAATGTGTAAATTATAATTTAAAGAATAAGGTTAACATCATTAGGAACTCCATTGGAAACCCACCATTTAAAACTAACATGTTGGTTTTTCAATATCATTATATATTTAGTTTTCATTTTCAATTTCACTTATAAATTTAAATAACTCATTATTTTTTAACCATTTATTATATTATTATATGATTCAGTAATATATTAGTATTTTAAAAATGGTGAAAATGTAAAATCACTTATTTAGTGGAAAACTCAAAATTGAAGATTTATGTGAGATATGTTTCATAAATAGGTAATAATATTTTATTGGTGATGAATTCATAAAAAATCCATTTTATCATGTTCCACTTCAATCTATGTAAAATATTATAATATTATTAAAATTATAGACACTAACTAGGTGCCATGTATGAGACCATTGGGGTCTAAGCGGTACCCAAGGGTAACACTCATTAGGGTATATCATTAGAAGTCCAGTGTCTTTATATAGGGGATATTATGGGTTTTATACATGTTGAATCCCAGAAAACCACTATATGACCCCTTTATAATTCCTCTTGAGCCACAAACACATGAAACAATATCCCTGTGGTTTCCAAACTATCAAATTATTAAGATAAATCCCAGTACCTCAAACTCCATTGAAATGAGATTCAAAATTAAAATAAACCATGAATTCATTAATCCGTAAGGATGAAATAAATTACAAACTACTTACAATTTGGATTATTGTCATTGAGAAGAATCTAGGACGAGTCCATATTACATGAATCATCCATCAGAACCTAAAATCACTGCCCATCCTTGGTTATCGACTAGATTACAAAAAAAATAAACCTTCCGCATATATCCATATAATCATTCATCTAAATACTCATTATCTTTTCCCTAATGCACATAAATTATTTCATTGAAGAAATATATAATAAAAAATCATCTCTCTATGGAAAAAAATCATTTGAATTCAACCATCGTATTTCTCACAAAATGAATTTACACAAGATTTATATTGAAAACAATTCCATAATTTGAGGTAAATAATTAAAAAATATGATCTATATCTAAACTATTCATGAAATGATTAACCAAAAAATTCATTACCACAACCTTCCAAAACCACACAACAGTTTATTATTTCCCACTACTGGAAAAAAATTTATTTCATGATTGATTCCTTTATTAAATATATTTTTTATATATACATGTTGGTATTTTCCCCATGCACTAAAATTATCAATTCCTAGGTGATACATAGAATGAAATTCTAAACCAAAAGAAATATTTTTTTTTATAATGAATTTATGGTAACAACCATTATATTTTTATAACTAAATCTATTATAAATGTACTGTGATACATGGTTCATCATTTCATACAATATAAATATTGGAATTTATCTACATTATGACTGGGACCAATATCAACCAAACCCTAACATCAAACTCTCCCCTGATAGAATAAGGTCAAGAACAATGATTGTTAGGATAAATCCTAATGTTATATTATAAATAAAATCATCCAACTAATTCATATATTTTGAAACACTGAGATTCCACAAAAATTTCCTAATAATGAGGGATTTCCTAATAAAACCCAACAACCTTGACCCTTAGTATTATTTTTATGTTCCATGGTATTGGCAAATTATTAACAGACCCCTCATGATCCTGAAAACTCCAAGTGGACACTATTAATAATAAATGAACTTCATCCCCTCTAGATATATTACATGTTTCCCAAAATTATAATATTTGTATCTCGCAATTTCCCCTAACCCTTATCTCATAATTCCCAGCCTTACTTATTGAGACGTCACATTTTTATCACTAATTTATGAGGATTATCTTCTTATATATCATCACTTTCTATGATAGACATACATTTACATAGTCTATACACATGACTTTAATATAATAATCTTTCTAATCCACCAAATAGAATATAAAACATTTTAGTCATCCAATAATCCATCATTTTTTTTAATGTTTTTTATTTCAACCCATATAAAACAATTCCATCCTCCCAAAGCTATCTTGATATCAAGAGATTTATATGATTACAACACACCCTACCACTATATAGTTTCACTAGTCTCTACACAATGGATTCATATGCTTACTATAATTGATGTTCCCTATGGACACTATTCCTAATGAATTAATTTTTGTCTATAAGATATTATCTTGATGAACATCACTCAATGAACTTTATATATCCCCATGGTTTCTCAAACCATTTTATAAGGAACTGATCATTATTCGAGCCAAAATTTAATTTTTTAACATGAATTTAATTTTTTAGATTTTTGGGATCATTATTTTATCATCTTTACAAAATTTATCGTAACTCTTAAATAATAATCCTATAAATTAAATTTTTTTCAATTAAACCTACACTCTATTTTTTCAATAAAAATTTTCTAAATGGAATTTTCCTTCAATCAATGAATTAAGAAACATCATTTTCAACATGAATTCATCATTTTTCATACTCATACTTGATCCTTGTGAAATTTTTTTGAAAACATGTTTTAGGCACAAAAATTTTAGTAAGGAAAATATAGATTTGATGAATTAAACACGATAGTTTATTTGGAAACATGAAATCATATAAGGGAGTTTACCTTTAATTAAAGAAAATTTTCTCTCAAATATTCCTTTACATATACAAGAATTCACCTTTACCATACAATTTTTTATATCAAAAACAATATATTAAATCATAAAGAAATAATCCTAAACATGAGGGTTTCCAAAAAATCATTGGATCCTATGAATAATATTTTGTTTTAAAATTTTTATTCATCTAAAGGGGAATAATTATTCCTTTAAACGAAATATTATTACCATAACTTGTGAATTAAATATATTTCCTTGAAAAAGAAATAGAAAAAGTAGAAAATTCATGTAGTTTATTTGGAAAATAATATCCACATAATCATTATATAAACCCTCATAATAACCCTGGAAAATTTAATAATCTACTCAGTTAATTCCAACATAATTCTTAGAGCATGCAATCATTACCCCATTAATTTCAAATCTATATATGACTCACCCATTATCATAAAAAATTAATATGTATGATAACATACATAAAAATATATCTTATTTCATTTTCAACCATAAATCTAATTAATCAATTTTTTAACATATATCAAGAAGAATGATAGGGTTTCATGTAAAAATAAGGAAAAAATCATTTTTCTTTGAAAACTCATTGAATAAAAAATTCATGAAGGTTCAGAAATATGATATTACATTAAAAAAACCTAAGAAAATGTTTCTTAAATAATAATAGTTAAAAAGTGGGTTATTCATCTCATTTTTTAAGTTAAAAAATGATTTCATTCACACTTTTTTAATGATGAAAAAAATATCCCATTTTGAACCCACTTAAATGTAAGTTTTTGGAACATTTATACCTAAAGTAATATATGGTATAAAATTACATCAATTTTATTCTATAATTTTAAAACCAGAATTAATTTTTTTAATGATTAAGCATATGGTAGAAAATTATAATAAAAACATTAGAACATTTAAAAAATGTTTTAAAGAAAAACCATTTACCTTAAATAAAATCATTCATTGTGATTTTTTTTGCTCATAAATAACAAAATTATATTATTTATTTACCTTATCATGAATATTTTACATATTAATTACACTATACTTATCTCTTTTTTGTAATTTATGTCCATTTTTTAGATATTAAATCAGTTACGTGTATGTCAAATGTTTTAAGGGAATTTGGTTCATAATCTAGAAAAAGATTACATAAGATACCAATGGTCAAATAGTTCATTGTTTTTTTATATCCAAAATATTAATCAAAAAATAATTATCATGTATATATATTAAATATAATTTTCTAACTATCCTTGAAATGCATACCTACAAAATCAATTAAATTTCTCTTGGATATTGTATTCGACGTGTACAAATGAATAACATTATCATTTTTCAAATAATCAAATTGTAAGAAAAAGTATGATATAATCAGTTTATAGAAACATACCTATGAAATTAATGTCATATATATTAATTAAATATCGTGTAATAACTATTACTGTAATGTGGTGATGAAAAAAACATCACTTTGTGGAGGTGGTAATCCATAGGTGTACATGATTGATGTTTTAATATCTTATTGGAATAAAAAGAAGATTAAAAAATCACATTAAAACAATAATAATAACACATTAATATATAGATGGTACTTATTTCATTTTTTTAAAGGTTTATGAAAATTTGATGGAGGAATAAGATGAAATAATCATGAAAGTGGTCGGTTATGACATATTTATTCTCCTCAGCTATCATATTTGGAAGCAATATTAACCCCTCTATATTTGGATTTTTTTAATACCATGACCTATAGGATGTTGGGAGTGATTTGGGAATGTATTGGTTAAACTATAGTTCTTACTAGCTTTGAGTAATAGAGGGATTAATGCTCCCTTTATAAGTGAGGGGTGGGGAATCATTAGAATTACATAAAGAGTAAAATTAATATAAATTAGATTTATTTTTATTGTGGAACCAAATTAACATATTTTGAATATAGTAGGAGGATGATTATAAATACTTTCATCGAATATAATATGAAAATTTTTATGGGTTGTTTTCACCTTTATGTCATACTATTAACCATTAGTTCACTATTTTGATGATTATCATGCTATCAATATTTTTTACTCTATAGTTGTTAATATATTTACTACAAATGGGAATGTTTTGGATCATAAAAATTTATAATGGATAAAATATGGTGTGAATTGTAGTTAAAACATTAACAAATTAAAATTACAAACTTCTTTATTATAATTTATCAGGCTCAAGTATCATCCGATGATCATAATATTTATATTGAATTGAGAGTTTTTATGCTGAAATCATAGTTTAAAAAGATTACTAAAATAAGAAATGTGTATAAATTTAAAATTGGAAAAATAAAACTTCTAAAAATAAGTAAAATTAAACATTACAAAGTTATATAGTAAATAAAGAGAAACAATATACAAGGAATGAGTACACATAACCCATTAGAAAAAATAAAGTCAATAACATTGACTTAAGGTATCTACAGCTATAAAAAACTGTAAGGTCTATCCTTATTCCCAAATGAACTTCTCAATCATAATGATTGAAATCAACACTCACTTCATATCCCTAGAAGCCCTCGATCAGCCAAATCAGATCTAAAAATATTCATATCCTTGAAAACCCTGAATTTTAACCTATATCAGACACATAATACTTATGAAATTACATTGTATGGAATTTAAAAATCCCCACATGGATTCCTTAGAATGAAAACAGTCTTAATGATTACAACGAAAAATTAATGAGATTTTATAGAAGATAAATATTCAGATAGGTTGAGTTTTCAAACCCATTATCTCCCAAATATTTGAATACAATTCAATTTATAAGAACTCCTCCAACGATAAAATTTCTATGATCCTTAGATTTTTTTTGAAATGTCCATGAAATAACACCATCATATTAGATCAGCCAGTATATATCCTTCCAATGTTGTTTTGGTATCCCTATTAAAATGTTTTATGAAGTATTCCATCTAATATAAATTATTCTAAATCTAATTATAAATATTACTATTTCATTGGAATAAAATCATTGTCATTCTAATGGACTAAAATTAGTCACACTGATATTCTAAACCTAATTAATCTAATAGCGTAAACACAGTCAAATTGGTAGGATAAAATTAGTTACACCGATAGACTAAACATATTTATGTCCGTATAATAGATTTTGTCACACCAATAGTATGTATTTTTTTACTCGGATATATAATAATTTAGACACCCTATTGGACTCGACTTAGGTTAATCTGAGGGACTAGACAATGTTCATTAAAAATTAATAGACATTGGTCAGTCCACTAGACTACACATTGGTTATTTTGGTGTACAAGAATTTACTCAGTCTAATTGAACCGACATCAGTTTTTCTGATGAGTTATATTTTTATGTTGATTATTTATTAATTAGATAAAAAATATTTCTATATTTAATAGAATAAATTGTTTTCTAAAAAAAATTTAATGACCTATAAAATATATTGTTAGTAAAAAAACATATTTATGAGTGCGTTTTGTGATTTTCAAATCTATGGATATAAATTCTAGAAAGTGAAGAATTCAAATTCACAATATCCCCTTTTTTAAAGGAAAATATCATAACACTTAAATATAAAACTAATAACTTTGAAAAACATAAATTCTCATTAATAATAAAAGAACACACCTATATCATATATTTATTATCTGTATACCATTATTTGTTATTAAAATTTTGTTAAAATACATTTTCTTGAAGAATAATTTAAGTTAAAGTATCCTTTATTAACATCTCCCTCAATAATTACTCCCTAAAATAACTTCTTCAAAAAATTATCCCACAATTACTCATCCCCCATGTGATTAAAAAAAAGAAATATGGGTGGTATAAATTACCCAAAATGTTAGTAAATGAATTTTAAAACACAATATAGTCTAAATAAAAATTCATCCACTAATGTATAAAATACCATTCAACAAATTTTTTATGGAAAAACATTCAGACATAATATGTGGAGAGAAATTCATTCATAGTTCTAATAAAATGTTTTTTATTAAAACCAATGATTAAAAAACATATTCATTATTTTCAATCTTCATCCCAATAACTTTGATCTTATTAAACTCTTTATAGTTTATCTCATTCTCTTATACTATTACCTCCATCATTGCAAGTATTTCATCAAGGATTTGTAACCTCTAGACCTCTTACTTTATTCTAACAACATATTCTTTAAAATAATTGATCTCTGTATTCATAGCTTACAAAATTTGAACATCTACCTCAAGAAAAAAATTCTACTTATGTCCCAAATATCCTAGCACTGAGATAATTATAATCACTAGAGATGTTTAACCAATATAATCATTTCATCATCCTAGGAAAATTAATTTATATAATAATATTCAATTTCTAAAGTTTTAATTGTAAAAAATTATATCATATAATCATGGATCATCATATTAGTTTAAATATTTTTCTTTTGATATATATTTTCATTAATCTTATTCTTATAGACTTCCACTTAGATTTGAATTATTTGAAATTATCCTCATTCTGCCCAATGGTTTCTGATAATAGATTTATAGAGTCTGATTAATATAAAACATTTAAACATCATTCAATTTTCATACATAGTGATTCTATATTTGATAGATATAGAATAGAATCTACATGTTTATTCAAAATTTCATTGAAATAAATGAATTTGTATTGCCCTATCTCACTAGAAAAAGTAGCATGAGAATCTGTTGAATCCATTGAAACATCAGAAACATGTATTCTTGAAGGATTATAGATTACATTATATTTTTCATTTTCATTCTTTGTATCAATATTCAAAACATTTATTGGATCAATTTTTATTGAATATTTATTTATAAGATAATTTTTTATGAGATTAATCACTTTTAATTTATTATTCTAAAATAAATTTTTTAGAAACAACCAAATAAACATTTATCTCTAAATTATTACAAAAATAATATATTTATGAAAAAATCATTCTCCACTTGATTCTTCATGTTCCTATAATTATATCACTTTTCATTATTCCTCAATTTTTTTTTAATATTCTGGAAAACTTTTCATTAATTTTAAAATTAAAATTTACAATCATATTCACTCATTTTTGTACTACAAATTGATGTTATTTTGGATATAATTTTTAAATTTCTATAACATTAGATTTTCTATTTACAACAACAATATGGCCATTATATGCTCTAACTGTTTATGTTTCTAGAAGATTTAGTTGAACAAATTCCTACCCAATTTACTAATTGGTGGGACAAGAGATAAAAAAATTAAATTTACTCTTTTTTCCTTCCCATTTAGTGGTAGTATGAATATATCTATTTTCCCTTTCAACTCCCTACATCAAAAAACAACTAATTTTACCTTATAAAATCACTTCTTCTATCTTTTCTTCTTCTCTTTTTCATTGAAAACATCTTAAATTTTTTTTGTGATTGTTCTAATGCCTTGTCTATTCAAAATGATAGACGTCCTGTTTTAAGATTTTATTTTCATCATATCTTATTATACCTCTTTAGACAGAACATTTAGATTCATTTTCAATGTAGTGGATGATGAGAAAACTTTTCTTTTTCACAATAATTCTTCATTTTACTATTGAACTTTGGTATCGAATGCCACCTTGTCTAATTTATCTAAGAATATATTCAATTCTGGCATAAAAATTTACTAATATTTTTAAATTGTTTCTTTAATTACTGATGATTAATTTTCCCTCATTTACACAGCCCAACTCTTTATCTTCATTACAATAATAAAATATACAAATATTACATTGATAAAACATAGAAACTATAGAATTATCAACTTCATTGAAATTTTTAAAATATTTTAATGATAAGAAAACTTTATTTATCATGTATATTTTTCACGTATTCCTTAAGAAATCTAACACATAGATTTCCTAATCTTTCAGGGTTTCTTTATCACCCTTCACCAATATAAGGTATCTTTTCTTACCCAATTCAACAACATTGGAATAAGCTTTAAAATAATAATTCTTCCTTACCTTATCTTATAAAGAAAACAAATTTGTTTCATCCTTGCACATTTCAAAATATCGAATCATTTCTTAAATCATATTAGTAAAAAGATATGCCTCTCTAACCAAAGGATCCTCCACAAGATCTGATAGTTCCTAAATAATCAACTTGTAAGACTCATAAAAAGTATTAAAAGTAATTACATCTATCTATTATTATACAATAAACTCAAATGATGAAAGAAATTGCATTACTATTGCTGGATAATGAAGACAAAAAATGTTCCTTTTCGATAAAAACCTTTTCCTAGCACTGAAATATGATAATTTCTTTCCAGAAAGAGTCATCTATATCATACCACTTTTTCACAATCAACCATTCCTCCATATCTTTTCTATTTCAAATATCTTCAGAAGTAAACATTTTTAGAAATTTGGACATATTGAGAATATCTTATTAGATGAAGTAAAATTAAATTAGATGAATGAAAAATGAACAAAGTGATATGGAATTTGAGGATCAATAGTCAGCATCTATATGAGAAACTAATGTTGGATGTGGGGAACCACTCACATATTTATAGGATCATGGTGATTGTTTGTTATTTAATGGATTGAAATATCTAATTGAATCTAAATTATAATATAATGATAAACACTTATCCATAGAATATTTTAAATATAAAATATAAACTTTTAATGGTTTGGTTAATTACATTTTAATTAGTCACACATGATTTCTGGAAAATAAAACAATAAGATTTTTAAAAAAATTATGTTTATAAAATGTTAAAAAATAGAAGAAATTATTCAAAATGAATTGAAAAAAGTGATTAGAAACTACTTTCTTGGAGTCAACAATGTAACATTATTGTGTGAATTCCAGTCTAGTAATTATTATATTGGTTTTTTATAAAAAGTTAACATTTTAGTAAAATCAACTTTTTTCAAAAAAAATTAATTATTTAGTAAAACTATAGATTTAAATAAAAATAAATATTTTATTATATTTGATAAATTTATAAAAACATAAAATTAGTTTTTTGGTCTTTTTCCAGAACACCATCATTTAAAAAAATGAATTTAGAAAAACTAATACATTTGTACAAATCTAATTTTTTTTAATATATCTAATGAATTTATTAAAATATTTCTTTATTAAAATAAATGTTTTTAGTAAAACATGACATATGTAATTGCCCTTAAAAAATGAGTGCATTAATGTATTGATATTGGTAAAAAAAGTTGTATATAAGAATGATCACATGTTATTTTCCATTCACAGATTCTGTTTAATATATTCAAATCTAACTGAAAGAGGGGGTTTGGTAAAAATATCAATAAGTTGTTGTAGCATTGTAATGAACTATAAATAAATATATCATTTTTCTATGTGATCTTTAATTAAACGGAGTCTTATATCTATTTCTTTTTCTCATGATTGATATATAAGTTTTTTAATTATTTTAATTTATCTTTTGTTATAAAAGAAAATTATGTTTTCCTTATACTCAAGCCGCCAATGTCAATTTGTGTGTGTTGCATCCACAACACTTGAGCACGAAAACTTTAACATTCCACTTATTTGGATCCAGTTGTGGAGTGTGGTACTGATTTTTGTTTCATAAAATCCCAAAATAAAAAATATTCTTTTAATAAATGACACGTTCCTGAAGCAATTATTCTATACATTTTAAATCCAACAAAGGGAGCATCAAAAAAATGTTTTAGTTCAAAATAAATTCTAGAATATTAAAATAAGGATTGATTCATTGTTCCCATAACATAATGAATGATTAGTTTTATAGGTTTAATACTATACTCTATTTTTTGTCCTGATATCTTGTAGACAAGCATACAGAAAAGATTAAATCTACATAACTAGGTGTTATGTATAGTAAGCTACAAATCATTCCTAAAAATTATTTTGATCAACTGGTTTCCCAAATTCATAAATATATAATGTATTTGAGGTTCTGATAGGACTACTAATACTGTTATTATTACAATATCCAAATTTATTTTGATTATTTTTTGTATACTTCTGTTAAGATATAAAAGGTCCATTTTGTTTTTGTGAAATTTTAAATCCTATAAAATAAGTACATTCTCCTATGATGCTCATTTAAAATTCATATTTAATAAGATTCACAATGGAGTCTATAAAATAATTGTTAGTTGAAATGAATATATTTTCATCAGCAAAATATTGAACAATGATATTGTTTTTAGAAATATAGTTCCTAGAGAGTGTAGGATTCACATCTCCCTTAAAAAGGTTTTGTAACAAATATATATTTAATCAATCATACAAGGATTGAGGGTATTTTTTATGTTTTTAAAGTGACGTAGTAAGTTTGAAAATATTCTTTGGAAATTTTGTATTATCAAAAAATGATTTTTCTAAATACACTTCAATTTTCAATTGTTTATAAAGAAAATAAAACTTCAAAACCATTTGAAAATGATCAAAATTATGAACTGATGCATATAATAGAAGAATACGAATAGATTCAAGTATTACTCGTTGAGTATAAGTTTTTTCATATTTTATTCCCTGTTATATATTATACACTTTAACAAAAGGTATAGATTTATGTCATAGAATAACTATATTTTCATCGTACTTATTTTGAAAGATCATTTTTTCACCAATTATAGAAGTATCTTTAGTTTATTCAACCAAAGTCCGGACTCAATTACTCTATAATTTATTGATTTTATATTTCATATATTTTATTCAATATTCATAACATAAATCTTCATCAAAAATTTTAGGTTCATATTGTGATGAAAAATGCACACTAATCAATTTTATTTCATAAGGGATTTCTAGTTTAAAATGGTCGATCTATATCAACAATGATGTTATCAAAATTATGATTCATAAGAATCTACTGATTCCTTGGATTTAACGAACTATTTTATTTGACCACTGAGGGATTTATTAATGAGATATAACTTCATAAATTTATTCTTCATGTTTTCCCTAAAGTGAAAAATTTTCTAACATTGGTTTAAAATTAGTTCTTGAAATAACATATGAAGATGTGGATTGAGGTTTTTTAAAAACCCAAGGAATATTTTAATCAAATCTAACATGTAAATTTTCCTCAACAACACTTATGTTTTTATTTAAAAATCAAAAAGTATTACTAGTTGTAGAATAACCCAAAAATATTTCTTCATTAGATTTTGGATCAAATTTATGGAAGTTACATTTTGTATTCAAAATGAATACTTTTCATCCAAAATGATTAAAGTAAGAAAGTTTTAGTTTACTTATGGTTGATAAATCTTAAGTATTTTTGTTAATAAAAGGACTTATTACATATATATTTATAGTATAGTAGGTAGTACTAACTATTTCATCCCAAAATTTCTTATAGAATGAGTATTCACTCACAACGGATCTATTAATCTCCTGAATAGTTATATTTATCCTTTTAAAAACACCATTTTCTATGGATTAAAGTTTATAAAAATCTATATATTATATCAAATTTACTAAAAAAAGTTTCAAAACTGGAATTTACAAATTCTATAGCATGATCACTAGAAATAGTTAACAAGTATAGATTTTTATCATTTTTAACTTTGTCTACCAAATTTTAAAATACTGGAATGAATTCAGACTTCTTTTATTGAAAATAGACCCATATATATCTTGTGTTATAATAAAAAAACATATATATAGTATTTTCCACCAATACATCCTATTTTTGTAGGACTAAATAAATTCATATGAAATAACTATAAAACATGAAATATTGAGAGTTCATTAATATATTTAAAACATGACATCTTTTGAATTCAGAAATTGAAGTACCAAACTGAAAATCTGATAGATCTAAAACTGTTACATTAATAGATACTTCAGCTAAATTTATAACATTACAATAAACAAATATTCTATTTCATAACCAAGATTAATCTTCCATTACACTAAGACAATGTAGATATTGGTTCCAATTGTCTTCTATGTTATGTGTATAATCTTTCTCATGATAATTGGCAGAATGAATAAATTCATATTTGGAACAATAATTCATTTTTCATTCCGAATGTCCATAATATACAAGCCATCACTTAATTTACATATTCTAATAATGTTTTTGTTAATACCTACAAAAAACATTTCATTCACGCATAAGGAATTTTTATTCTATTAAATGAAAGGCTGAAGAGACGGGAAAAATAAAATTAAGGAGGTCTAATGTAATGAAGCCCCAGGGCATCAACTAGATCAAAGATATTACCTTTAGCGGGAAATGAATAATTAATAGAGAAAATAACAAAATAGTACTCCTGATATTCTCTAGATGAAAGAAATTCAACCACGACATTTCCCTCACACCCGGTATGAAGTATGGACACAAATTTGTTCAGAAGCCTCTTGCACCTTCTAATGGAGTATTCGATGGACCAAGTGATAAGACCCTTATCTCTAAGTACATTGTAAATATACATAGAATCAGTCTCGAACTTTCATAAAGGAATGTTCCTCTTCTAGAAATGGAGAAGGCGTGAGAGGAGAGCTTCAGATTCTGCTTGAAGGGAATCTCCATTCCCATGGAAGGCAAAGAAAGCCGCCAGGACAGAATTGAAGGAATCCCTTGTCACTCAACCGCCCCTCATGTATCCCGAGCAACATGAGCCATCCATGTTCAGTTTATTCCCCAATGTGTAGGTTGTACTTACACTAATTACCCCGAATAGAAAGGCTGAGTTGATCAGAGGGAGAGGCAGGACACAAGGAATTGATAAAAGAACCCTCCACAACATCCTTACACAACCTACAAAATTTCGGACCAAGATATATGGTATCGAATATGATGTCGTTAATGGTTCGCAATGAAAGAAGATGTTGTGCATTGTTTCTCATTATCAAGAGGACCCAACACCTGGTAATCAGAATTATAGTTCTAGTTTTTTTCTACGGGCTTGGGCAGGTCGCATCACTGAACTAGTGTTGGAGGAAAGATTTCAAAGAAGAGGCCTCCTCAAAAATGTTAGTGAACTGGATAAAGGTTACCCAAACACACTTCTCCCATACACTAGTGAAGAAAAAATACAAGGAGTTCTCAGTTCTCGGGATCTTGTAGTAGAGGCTTATAGAAACCAAGATGATGCCTTTCTGCTAGATTTTTTCATCTATAGGCAGAACATTATAACAAAATCACTGTAACGGGAAAGAGATTTTTAGGGGAATCTCTTTACACCAAAGCATTTCTCCCTAGGTGTTCGGGGGATTGGACACTAGTCAGATGAGATGGAAATGAAAGCTATTAAAGCTAGTAAAGTCATATCTATAAAAAAACACACATATCCTTATTCAGGAAATTAATGTCAAAGATGCTTCTCTAGATCCCATCTAAGGTTGTCTGAATCCAAGTGGGATGGTAGATGGCCTCCATAATGATGATACCCAGGGATGGATACTGAGGGAAGCTATGTCGAGTCCTCGACCAATTTTGGAACCAATAACTAAGGTCCCCCTTACCAACAGTCCATAAATCATGGGGATGAAGAAGAGAGAAACAAGGCTGAATCATCTTCTAAACTACGTAAGGTTTAAACATCGACAGACTCCCCTCATTTCCAAAAGATGTTTACATATATCTTCCCCATATAGTTTTCCCCTCAATGACCTCCCATACCAGTTTTTCATGAAGACCATCCTTAGTTCTAGAAGTGCTCTTATGATTAATCCCTCCTTCCATAACAGGTTTGGCATGTTTGGACCAAGAATCTCAATGACACTTCATTCCAAATTACCGTCATAGAGGAAAGTCATCATCTTTTTCTCTGTGTCGTAGATAACCTTTTTTGGATTCGTCAGGTTAGATAGAATATCCATAGTGATAGAGGAATGAGTGGAGTTAATCAAAGTGATTCTCCCTCTGAAGAATAGAAACCTATTTTTCCAATGGAAGATGTGACCCAAGATTTTCTCCACGGCAATGTAAAAATGATTGATTAAAAGGGTGTAGGGGGGAATAGGGGTACCAAAGTACTCCATTGGAAAGGATCCTTATTTCATTCCTGGGATGGACTCCAAAACCCTTATCATACACTCGAAACATTTCTTGGAGACAAAGAATTTGTTTTTCTCACGATTGATAACTTGGACACTCCAATGGTAGTAAACATCCAAGGATGCATTAACATATTGGATCAATCTTCTACTACCCTTGAAAAAAATCATGGTGTCATCCGCAAACATGAGGTGGGAAATGCCTTTAATATGATTTTTATGGTAGAAAGTAGAGATCATTCCCACCGAAATGAAGAAGTATAATTACAGGTTGAGGAAATCCTACACCAATATAAACAATGTGGGGGAGAAGAGGTCTGCCCAACCTCAATCCTAATGTAGATTTGAAGAAACCAATCTATTTTCCCAAGAAAGAAGTGGAAAACCATTGGGAGCTGAAACAAAGAAAAATACTGTCGATGACCCACACAGACAAGACCCATGCATTCCAGGACCCTGTTAATAATAATCCATTATACTCCGTCATAGGCCTAACTCAAATCATGTCTAATGGCCACATTGCTACCAATTTATTTCAAATTGATTTCACTAACCACTTCCTACGCCAAGGCAATGGACCCTTGAATTGATCAACCTTGCACAAAACTGTATTGCTCATCAGCCACCTTGCAAGGAAGGAATGAGGACTATTTTTTGTGGAGACCAAAAGCAAGCACTTTTCAAGGGACATTACATAAAATAATAGGGAGACATTGATTGAGTGGATCAGGTTCTTTGACATTATGAACACAAACAATTTTAGTAGCGCAAGACACATGAGGGAGATTCCCACCATAGAAAAAATCCTACACCATGATGGTTAAGATGACCTTCAAAATACCACATGATAACAAGTGGAAAGAAGTTTGGAAGGTATCTTGTCCCGGTGCACTATCTAGGATAATAGACCAAACAACCTCTCAGATTTCACCCCCTTTAGGAAAATCATGTAGAATGTTATTCACCTCATTAGAGACCGAACTAGGAGTCTTGTCAAAAAGGTCAGATGACACTCTCGGATAAACCCCGCCCTTCTTGGGTTCGGGTCTGCCAGCAGAGATCTGAAAAAGGAATTAGCCAGACAGCCCACAAAATCCCCATCATTTGAGAAAGAAGTGTCTTCCAAGAGCATGTTCAGAACCAAAAAATATGTTTTTTTAGTTGAGACATGGCTGTAAATAACTAGTATTTATATCTCCTTCTCTCAGCCAATTAATTCTAGATTTTTTACGGCCCAAACGATTCTTCCTTAGTAGCGCCTCTTCTAAAAGGTCTTTCTTACATCTTAAATCAGCAAAATCTTCATCATCCCATACCACAACAAGTCTCGACTCCAACCTCTGTATATCCCTGTTGAGATCATCCAGTTCTTGAGCCCATGAGGGGAGTCTCTTGACCCGCAAATGAAGATCTTCATTAAGGTGTCTAAGACTATTATTAAGAGAAAGCCATGATATACGTCTATCAGAGTGAATCCATGAATTCCTTACTAGGACTAGAAAATTTGTATCATCATCCCAGGTAGAAGAAAAATGGATCTGATCTTCTCTAACACTACAGGGTTGCACCACAATGTGGAGGTGAGAGTGATCTGAAAGGACATGAACCATGCGAGAGACATTGATGACCGGAAAGACTGAAAGAGCTGAACTATTCACAAGGCAGTGATCGATCCAACTCCAAGACCTCTGGTTCCCTCACTGATGATTACACCAAGTGAACGAGTCACCAGAGAAACCTACATCCATAAGCCCATTGATGGCCATGAACGAAACAAACTCTTGGCTTTCTCTCCTTGGGAATGGGCTAAAGCATTCTTTCTCCTCCAGACAAGTAACAATGATAAAGTCTCTTCCAACCATACAAGGAGAGTCCCCTTGATTAAAAGAACTCAACACTTCCCCCAGGGATGCTCTAGAGAGAGCATCACATTTAGCATAAACCACTGAAATAATAAGATCATTTTACCCCAAAGAGACTATGAGACTGATTAACTGATCGGAAGTGGATAGCAGGTTAGTAGAAAACCTCATTTTTAAGAAAATCTTTATATGAGTGTTAGAAGGGGAACTAGTTAGAAGGACATGAACTCCCATGTTCCAACAAATAGAAATATCATTCGATGATTTCAGCTTTTGTTTGAGCATTACAGCCAAAGAGATAGATTCATTACGAAATTCATTAGAAATAATGGCTGACTTTACACATGAACAGAGGCCTCGACCATTCAATCTGAGAACATTAATCATCGAGAGAAAAGGCACATGGATCTAGCCCTAGATTCATGGCCCTGAGAGTTCTTAGAAGACTTGAAAGTGGAATTGGATCTCAATTAGGATCTGGTCTGAGCTTTATAAGAGGCACCCAAAGACATAGGAGCAAGAGATAGAGATTGTGCATGGGTGAACACCCCTTTAGGGGCAGGAAGTAGGGGTAATCTAGAGGAGTCCAGGCACAATTGGTCTTGAGACTTACACCTTCTTCGACCTATAGAACCAGCATGATAAGGAGACCAGGATCTGGAGCACCTAGGGGAGGAACTGGAGACCAGATAGATTGGAAGAATAGATTGGCAACACTCCAAAAGCTTCATACCCCCTGATGAAATGCGGTATGGGGGTAGTGGAGGATCCTGATCAAGAAACACATCAGAAACAACATCATTCCATGAGAGCCAGAAAAACTATTCTGAAGGGCCAGGGTCACTCCGGAGAGGGAAATGAGACAGGGGACATGCTACTTACCCCAATCGGGCCGGCCACCAAAAAGACCTTCGAGCACCAGATAAATATTTAGGAGAGGAGTAGAAGAGTGAGATGAGAAGGGAATCAGGGCCAATCTGGATGGCCCCTCTAAGACTAAGGGCCTAAGAGCCTGACCAACTGGTTGCTGGGGACATGAGACAGCCCTAGGGGAAATCAGAGACCACCAAGGAGCCCGAATCACTGGCCTCTGCAGGCCTCCTCGAAAGAGCATACAAAACCCAATTCTGATCAACCAATGGCTCTCCAGCAGCTGAATAATAACCCAACAAGCCGGCCCAGAACCCAACAAGACTCAGGAGGATAATCCAAACAACCACCCTCGGATAATCATGACTCTGATTAAAATCCAATGACCAACGATGAAGAGAGAAGTGACAGCATCCTACTACCCTAGGATCCGTGCACCACGCTTGAACTAGATCATCAAAAGAAGCCAGAACAATGTAGAAGGATTTTTTATTAAGGAACGAGTCTCGCTCCAAAAATTACAAACCCCACAACTACAAGAAACCCTATAAAAATGAAAGAAAAGTTCTGTCCACGCCAAATTTAGCCACCAACATCCACTTGAGGAAAGTTGATGCTTACTCAAAAGATGCCGAAGATATGGGGAGCATCAGATGACTTTCGACCAAAGGGCCCCCTAATCCTTCAAAGAAAGCACCGGAAAGAACTGGCGAGATCATGTAGAAGGTCGTCAGAGAGCTCCATGTTAGGAATCAGCGCCTGGGGGAACCAAATATGGGAGGTAAAGATCACCAAATTGGAAGCTGTGTAAATATCATACCAGCCAAGGGTCCAGAGAATAGGGAAGATAAACTAGAACGGGTGAAGGCACCGCCGAAGAAGGTTTTGTGGCGCCTGGACCCTATATATATATATATATTGATTTATATGATATCTTTAAAAAAGCTATTTTGATATCTTTGACAATATATATCTGATATCATTGAGAATATATATTTGATATATTTTAGGATATATATTTAATATCTTTAATAAGATATGAGATATTTTAAGGTGATATATGAGGTATCATGTGACGAATATTCTATTTATATGAGATGTGCGGCTACTCTCTTGGCTGTTGTTGGAGGCAGTGCAGTTACGTTTTCAAGGAGCGGTTTTCAGATCTGCAACCAGTGGAACTACTTTGATTTGATCGGCATTCATCTACGGTGAGTTTTGATCTGATCCCGATGTTTTTCATCTGCACTTTTGTTCGTACATCAATCTTCTACTTTCACGGGAAGATCTATTTGAGTTTTTTTAGCAGGATACATTCTTCTTTTCAGGCTTCATTCAGAATGCATCTATACCCCGACTTTGATCCACTATTTTTCTAAATATTACTTTTGATATCCCTTCCATTTTTGGGGAGTCTCTACCGTGTACTTATCTATTTTAGTGGATCCCTCTTTTTTGATTTGGTCCCGTGGTTTTTTCATTTTTGGGGTTTCCACGTAAAAATTTCTGGTGTCAATTTTATATTCTCCACCTATTTTTGTTGCTACGCATCAGCTGTTTGAGGGAAAGGTTTTTCTGCAGCGTGTTCGTGTTATTTTTGCTTGCACGTTCATCGTTTGCCATCTTCCCTAACATCTGGTATCAGAGGGTTTGGTTTTTATTTCATATTCATTATGGAAGCCAATTATAGTCAGATGATTTTATTGAATGGTGCCAATTATCATATGTGGCGACTTAAAATGAAGGATCTGCTTTTTGTCAAGTGAATGCATATTTCGGTGTTTAGTACCGAGAAGCCAAAAGGATTTCAGATGAAGAATGAGCGTTCGAGCATGATATGGGTTGTGGCTTCATTCACCAATGGGTAGAATACAACGTGATGAATCACATTGTCAATATCTCTCATGTCATAACTTTGTGGGAGAAGCTCGAGACTACCTATGCTTCCAAGATAGGAAACAATAAATTGTTTCTTCTCAAACAAATGATGAATTTGAGGTATAGAGAAGGTATGCCTATTTCTGATTATTTAAGGGAATATCAGGGATGTTTTGATCAGTTTTATGGCATGAGTATCAATTTCGAAGATGAGTTTATAGAACTTTTATTGCTTAACACGTTACCTGATTCTTGGGAGAATTTACATGTTACTCTAACCAGTTCTGCTCCTAATGGTGCTATGACATTAATTTTGGTTAACTCTGCTATTTTGAATGAAGAAGTCAGGAGATGTACTCAAGAGAAATCTTCAGAGCTTTTAGTCACAGAGAATAAAGGGAGAAGCCCGTAAAAGAATCAGGGACATAGCAGACGAGTAAAGTGTAAAAGCAGAAGAAAATCCAGATCAAAGAAGAGGGATTTTGAATGTCATCATTGTTGTAAGAAGATGCATGTTAAAAAGTTTTGTTATCAGCTGAAAAGAGAAAACATAATGAAGGAAAATCAGCCAAAAAAGAATGTCAATGGAGATGATCATGTCACTGCCGCTACAGGGGGTGATCTTGTTATTGTTTATGACTCAATTAATATTGCTTCTGATCATTCTTGTTGGGTTGTTGACAGTGGTTCCTTTTTTCCCGTTACATCAAAGAAGGAGTTATTTAAATCTTACAACCCATGTAATTTTGGGATTTTGAAGATGGGTAATGATGGTCATGCTAATGTCGTAGGTATCAGGACTATTTGTTTAGAGAACAGTACTGGAAGTAAGCTGATTTTGAAGAATGTTCGACATGCTACAGAGGTTCATTTGAATCTTATTTCTACCACCGTTCTTGATGATGAAGGGTTTATCAGTATTTTTGTTGATTGCCAATGGAAGCTTTCCAAGGGCTCTTTAATTGTGGCTCGAGGGAAGAAGCAATTAGGTTTGTACTGGACTAGAGTGTCTATTTCATGTGAAAATCCTTATGTTGTTGAGTGCAATGTTTTGTCTAAGTTGTGGCATAAGAGGCTCAGTCACATCAGTGAGAAAGGGCTTGTTTTATTGGCCAAGCGAAATCTTCTTCCTGATTTGAAGAGTATCAAATTGGACACATGTGATAATTTCATAGCTGGGAAACAGAGCAGAGTGAGTTTCAGCAGTCATCCTCCACATAGGAAGTCACATGTACTTGAATTAGTACATTCATACATTTGTGGTCCTTTGAAATCTAAGACCTTTAGTGGCGGTATTTATTTTGTGACATTTTTTGATGACTACTCACGAACACTCTGGGTTTATGTTTTGAATGCCAAAAGTCAGGTGCTTAGTGTTTTTAAGCAATTTCATGTTTCTGGTGAGAGGGAATCTGGAAAGAAATTGAAATGTATTCGCACTGACAATGGGGGGGAGTATTGTGGTTCATTTGATCAGTATTGCAGGCAGGAAGGTATTCGAAATCAGAAGACACCTCCCAAGACACCTCAACTGAATTGTGTAGCTGAGCGGATGAACATGAATTTTTTGGAAAGAGTTCATTGTCTGCTTTCGGAAGCAAAGTTTCCTGGACACTTTTGGGGCGAGGCTTTACATACTGTTGTATATATTATCAATTTATCACCAGCGGTTGCTTTGCAGACAGACTCTTCCGATAAGTTTTGTTATGAAAAAAGGATCATGTATGATCACTTGAAAGTTTTCGGTTGCAAGATGTGTGTTCATGTGCTTAGAGATGAGAGATCCAAGTTGGATGATAAATCACAATAGTGAATTTTTATTGGATATAGACATGATGAGTTTGGGTACATGTTTTATGATCTTTCTTTGAAGAAACTTGTCAGAAGTCGAGATGCAGTGTTTAAAGAGGATCAAACTATTGCAGATATTGATAAGGGAGAAAAGTTCACTTCTCCAACTTCTGATGGATTTGTTAGTCTTGGGCTAGGTTCTAATTCACATTTACCTCATATTGTTGATTCTGATGATCACATTGATGTGCATAATGATGCTTAGGGTGAACAGGTTGGAGTTGATATTTTTTGATGCACCTTTTGTTTCTGATGATCCAGTTCCTAGGGTTATCAATGAACCCGCAGTTCCACTCCGGAGGTCATCTCAGCATCGTACCATATCTACTCGGTATTCAACTGATGAGTATGTGCTCCTCACTGAAGGGGGAGAACCAGAATCTTTTAATAAGGCGATAGAAAGTGAACCGAAGGACAGATGAGTTGCGGCAATGGATGACGAGATGACATCATTGCATGACAACCATACTTTTGAGCTAGTGAAGTTACCGATAGGTAAGAGAGCTTTGCAAAATCGGTGGATTTATCAAATTGAGAATGCAGATTCCAATTATTTTCCATGATACATGGCAAGGTTAGTTGTTAAAGGGTTCAGTCAGAAGAAAGGTATTGATTTTGATGAGATTTTCACACCTGTTGTCAAAATGTCTTCTATTTGGGTTGTTCTTGGTTTGGCTGCTAGTTTGGATCTGCAGATTGATCAGATGGATGTGAAGACAACTTTCCTCCATGGAGATTTAGAGGAGGAGATTTATATGGAGCAACTAGATGGTTTTGTTGAAACATGTAAAGAGAATCATGTCTGCAGATTGAAGAAGAGTTTGTATAGTTTGAAGCAAGCTCTGAGACAATGGTTTAAAAATTTTGAATATGTCATTTCTCATCAGGGTTTTAAGAAGACATATTATGATCATTGTGTGTTTATTCAGAGATTTACTAATGATGATTTTATTATACTGTTGATTTATGTTGATGATATGCTCATTGTTGGCCATGATACTTCTAGAATGGAAGGATTGATGAAGGATCTTTTTTAGTCTTTTGCGATGAAAGACTTGGGGCCAACACGATATATTCTTTTCATGATGATCTCCCGTGATAGGATGGCCACGAAACTGTGGTTATCTCAGGAGAGATAAATTGAGAAGGTTCTTCAGAGATTTTCTATGGATAAATCTAAAGTGGTTAGTACTCCTCTTACTTTACATTTTTATCTTAGAAATAGTTAGCCACCTTCTACCGATGAAGAGAGAGAGGAGATGCAACACATACCTTATTCATCTTCCCTTGGCTGTTTGATGTATGCCACTGTATGTACTAGACCTGATATAGCTCATGCAGTTGGTGTGGTCAGTCATTTTCTATCAAATCTAGACAGAGAGCATTGGAGGGCAGTGAAGTACATTTTCCATCCTTAGTTTTGGATTTACAGATTTAGATATGGTAGGAGATATTGATTTGAAGAAGTACACTTCAGGCTATTTGATCACTTTTGTTGGGGGAGCTGTATCTTGGCAGTCTAGGTTGCAGAGATGTGTTTCTTTATCTACCAAAGAGTCAGAGTTTATTGCAACTATAGAGGTGTGCAAAGAATTGTTGTTGATGAAAAATTTTATTCGAGAGCTCAATTTTAATCAAGACAGATATGTTTTATTTCGTGATAGTCAGAGTACTATTTTTCTGGGAAATAATTCTACTTTTCATGGCATGTCGAAAAAAATTGATGTTCGGTATTATTGGATCCGCAATGTTATTGATTCGAGGCAATTAGAGCTTGAGAAGATATAAACTGATGACAATGGGCCAGACATGTTGACCAAGAGTTTACCCAGAGGAAAATTTGAGACTTTCCGACTGATCGCAGGGTTGACGATGATCCCTAGTTGAGTCGGAGGGGGAGTTTTTTCGGGGCGCATCCTCATCTAGCCCTGATTTTTTTTATATATCTAATATCTTTAAAAAAGATAATTTGATATCTTTGACAAGATATATCTGATATCTTTGAGAAGATATATTTGATATCTTTGATGATATATATTTAATATCATTAATAAGATATTAGATATCTTTAAGAAGATACATGAGATATCATGTGATGAATCTTCTATTTATATGAGATGTGCGACTCTTCTCTCAGCAGTTGTTGGAGGCAGTGCTGTTACGTTTTCAAGGAGCGGTTTTCAGATCTGAAACTGGTAGAACTACTTTGATTTGATCATCTTTCATCTTCAGTGGTTTTTGATCTGATCCCGTTGTTTTTCATCTGCACTTTTGTTCGAACATCAATCTTTTGCTTTCACGGTCAGATCTATTTGGGTTTCTTTAGCAGGCTGCTTTCTTCTTTTCAGGCTTCATTTAGACTACATATATACCCCGACTTTGATCTACTATTTTTCTAAGTATTACTTTTGAGATTCCTTCCATTTTGGGGAGTCTCTACCATTTACTTATCTATTTTAGTGGATCCCTCTTTCTGGACTAGGTCCCGTGGTTTTTCCCTTTTTGGGTTTTCCACATAACAATTTCTGGTGTCAATTTTATATTCTGCACCTATTTTTGTCGCTACACATCCACTATTTGAGGGAAAGGTTTTTCCGCTGCGCGTTCGTGTTTTTGTTGTTTTCACATTCAACATTTTCCATATTTCCCAACAGAAGGTACCGTCGACTATGAAGTAGAAAGTATAGTAGAGTTGATCTGAGGAGGCTTGTTAGGCTGGTTCTTATAAGCAAGTGAAAAAAAATTTCATATAGACTCAAATAAAATACAAAAAAAAAACATTCCAAACAACTCTTTACCACGAAGAAAAATATTTACAATTATGATCATTTCTTCATGGGCATTGTTGACAAATGTAACAATTTTACTATTAATTTTGATATTATTCTTTAAAAAATGTTTTTTTTGTAGTCATATTTATTGAAAAAACATTATACATTTACCATATATTAATTTCAAAACATTTTTTATTTTCCTGAAAACAAATAGAATAGTATTTTAGAACCCAAAAACTCTTAGGTATGATAAATTAGAAATTAATATTCTTGGAGTTCACATTTTTCCAACTTTTCTATATCGAGAAAATATTAATTCCTTGGAAGAATAATCTTTATGAAAACCTAAGGATTGAACTTAATTTATTATTTTTTCCAATGTCCACGACCTTGACATTTTTTAAAAAATAGGATTTTTTTTGGAAAAATGTTGTTGTTTTGAAAAGTAGTTTTGTTATTAGTATAACCCTTTTATGATATATCTTGATGATATTTAATTTTCATTTATATATTATCATGGATTCATTACCATTAGTAAACATTGATTGTATCTTTTATATTCATGATATTATATTATTTAGTTTTACAATTAAATATCTATCATAAATGGAATTTCTAATTAAAGTATGTTTTTTGAGATCATTTTATAAACTTGCGTTTTTTGAGGATAAATGTTTCTAAACCATTAGAAATCTTAGTTTCCTCAAAATTAATATTTTATAACTCATTTGAAATATTTGAAAACACAATAATAAGTGTAGAAATTATTTGTTTTGATTTAAAATGATTTTCCTCAGAAATATCACTTATGAAATGTTGACATTCATTATTTTTTGAAAATCCATATATATCTTCAAAACTAGGTAGATTATTAGTTTCTTTTGATGAAGGATATTCTTGATTGGAATATGTATAATTTTTATCATTATCAAATATTGGATAATTTTCATTTTAATTGAGATTATTTATGGGTCAGATAACTACCTTAACAAAAAATCAATTATTAATATTGATAATCACATCATAGAGAACAATATTTTAATTATATATACATTCACTATTAGATAAACATTATGGTAAAATATTTCCACCACTTCGACTACATGTGTCTGATTATTTGAAATATTTCTTATGATTATGTCTTTATAATTTCTTATAATTCATTTCATAGTTTATTTCCTTATTTTATTTTATTTTACGCTTGTGACAAGTAGTTCTTATATTACCATCTTTCTAAAAATCATAGAAAATACTTATTGAATAATATTTCTTATCACATATTACCTTGTATCTATTCATATAATTATATCCAAATTCATTTTACCGACAATCCTATTCATCCTCTTAGTAAGTGGTTTTAATTTATTCATGCGCTATTCTAAAGAACTAATTTCAAATTCAACTATAAAATTATTTTTCATTGATGACTTTGAATCCTTCTTAGTGGAATTAACTATCCTATAAATATTTGAAGTAGTATAAAAACAAACTCCTCCATTATTTTTCCTCATATTCTCAACTTATCTTTATAATATACAATTATATCGTATAAGAGTACCAATAAAATCTTCGAAGGCTATATGTGTTATCCTTATCGTGTCTTCTAAAGCCATTCTTTGTATTTATATTCTCTAGGAATAATTTTGATAATATTTTATTCTAAAATTTCATCAGTAAGATCCTTATCACCATGTGATTGAAGAGTATTTAGGATTTTTTACATAATTGATGCATCCCCACAATAGATTCACTAAGTATATAATGAATTACATGATTGTGTACTCATTGCATAACTCTTATAGTCTCAATTACAACAGAAATTCAAAATTTTGTAACATCAAATTTCATAAAAAATTTATTATATTCTTCATTAAAAGAAATCAATCAATATATAATCCTTATAATAGAACATAATAATGTATTCCTTACATGATAGTTCAACTGATATTCAATATTTTCTTTATTTGTTAACATATAAACTTCCTTCTTAGGAATCATATAATTTCAAGTCAATGTAATGAAGTTACCAACACTGGTGTTAATGAAATTTTTTTTATTCTTTCTCTACAATATTCATAGTTAGCACTATAAAAAATTGGTGGCCTCTAGGATTTAGATTTTCAAGTTTATCAATAATTAAACCTAACAGTTAATAAAAACAGACACACATTCTATAATACACATAATATTGTAATAACCGTTTGAAAACAAAAACATATAATAAAATATTAACAAACCATTATAAACATTAATAAAATCAAAAAAGTAAAAACTAGCATGTAAAGAAAAAGAACCATCATTGATACTAATTGTCATAACATAAGTCTTTATAATGTCTATAAGAGGGGGGTAAATTATAGTTAAAAACATTAGAAAATTAAAATCAAAAACCAATTTTTTATGTATTATCAAACTAAACTATGGTATGATTATATTTGTATTTATATTGGACTCATAGTTAATCTAGTAATGCAAGATTATAAAATTTTTTATAAAAAAACATTCTTTATAAATTTCATAGATTAACAATATAACATGTCAAGACATGTAAAATAAGAAATTACAATGGTCTATAGTAAAAATAATAGAAACACTGTAAAATAAATGAGAACACATTTACATTACATGTAAAGGAATTAAATAACCTTGAATTAAGGTATCAGTTGATTTAATAAAGCAATAAGGTATCTCTTTTATCAAGAAAAAATATTTTGATCACGAACATCAGAATCAGCTATGTATTCCTATACTAGAATCCCTCAATCCACCTAATTAGATTTAAAAATATTCCGATCCACAATATCCCTCGATCTTAACCTAGATTTGAAATATAATAAAAATTCAGATACATTATTTTTAATATACAATCCACATTTTTATTCCTTATAATAAAGAATTTCTAAAAGATAATAAAGATAATGTAAGGGGGAGTTACAAAAAATAAATCATCAAATATAATTAATTTGAAAAAGTTTTAGCCCTGAGATCCTCAAATTCACCACTATTTATAATCACACCTCTAATGGTCATACTTATTTGAATCTTGGCGCTGATCGTAACAACCTCAGATGGTCTCCAACCTATCATCTCCGCAAGTATATATCCATCTAATGCCATTTAGGTAGCACCATTATAATGTTTTAAATAGTATACCTTTCGATATAAATTAGTTTGATACTATTTATAATATTTATTATTCAAATGTAATAAAAAATTTATTCTGATGGAATAAACTAAATAACCCTGATAGACTAAAATCAGTCACATCGATAGATGAAACATAGTCACACAAATATACTAAACTCATTCATACTGATAGACTAGATTATTTCACAGTGAAAGACAATATTTTTCACTCAAATTGACTAGAATTTAGTTAGTCCCATGTACTATACTAAGATCAATATAATTAACTATAATTTTTTCATTCCAAGGGATAGTACTTTGGTCAATCCGGTGGAATGGGCTTCAGTAAGTTTGATGGACTAGAATTTAGTAAGTCCTATGAATCAGCTTTAGTGAGTCTCATGGACCAGACATATATAAAATGTTTATATTTGCTAGTTAAGAAATATTGTGTGCCTAATAGATTAATTTTTTTTCTACAAAAACATTCTACATAATTAGAAATATTTAAATTTAGTAAAATATTGTTTTTAAGAATGTGTTTTTTTATTTTCAAAACTAAGGATGGAAAATGTTGAATGTAAAACTTTAGACTCAACAAATGTGACCCATAAGTGAAAAATGGTTCACATTCGACACCATATTCATTTCAAAAAACTAAATATATATTTTTATGGATATTATATTATTAAAAAAATATTAACCAACATAATATACCATTAAATTAATTTTATAAACTATACATAGTATAACATTAATGACATCATGATAGAAATTGAATTCAAATATCAATGTTCAAAAAATAAATAATTTTTAATATTTTTTTAGAAAATTAGTCTAACTTAATCATCCATTAAAAATTTATTATCGTTAATATTTTTTATATTAATTTACTAGAATTATCTATTACTTGAACAAATAGTGTGTTGTTGTTGAATAAAAATTTAATTTTATTATCGCATCACTCAAAAGTAAAAATAAATTAAAATTATTAAAAAAATATTTATATTTGAAATAAAAAATTATAACCTAAAATAACATCCTCTTATCCCTATGAAAAAATATTATAGATATATGAGTGACATTTTGTTTGTATTCCTTACTTAAAATCATATTAAGGTTATTATCCAAGGAACATGGCATGAAATTGTGTCATTTTAAAACCATGAATGGTTTTCAATGATACATACTCATATAATTAATTATAAAAAATTTTAAGTATATTTTTAGGCCTTATGAAATATTTTTTACAATATTTTACTTATTTTACCTTTACTAAGGTGACAAATATTTATTTTTTGGTACTATAAAAAATGACCACAAAGAATAATTTTACCAAATTCATATTTTTTATTCCTAATATATAAAACATTTATTCTAGATTACGTTTTTCTAATTGTAATAAATCAATTTAAATATAAAATGGTAAAACTCAATGAAACAATGTTTTTTTGGGAAATGTTTTTATACCAAAATATGTACATATAAGAAAATAAAGTATAATTAAAATCAATATATAATTTATTTATTTATTCTTAAATAAAAGGTAATTATGTTACATTATAATTAAATTTGAAACATAATGGGAATTTTAAATTTATTGATTTAATGAAAATAATTGAGATTTTTACAAAAATTGGAGTTTTTCATAATTAACTAAAATATAAACCACTTCAAAAAAATTCCAAAATTTTGTCATTTTATATTTTTATTGTGGATATTTATAAAATAACATCAATATTATAATATATTATTTATAAAATTCTATAATAATAATAATAATAATATTTTTTTTGAAAATAAATAAAAAAAATATTTTTCGGAAAACATAATTTTAATCATAATTTTTCGTTACTGAAAATTCTGTACTTATTTATCATTTAATATACTAAGAATTTTAATGATATAATTTTTTTAAATGTCTTTCATTATTTTTTTTTATTAATTAAACCACTAATTTTATAATTAAATTAAATTTATTACATTTAACTAATTATATTTTAATTATATATCATAATTTTGTTAGTGGTGGGTGTTTCAAGCTATGTGAAATATCCATTATTATATTGTTTAAAGTAAATTTTATTAGTATTGAATTATAACCTTTAAATTAAATTGAATCATTGAAATTTTATTTTATTCCTAAAAAAGTATCTAAATTTAATTTTTAAATCAAACACAAGGACTGGAAGATAAAATGAATTACAATGAAATAAAACACCTTTTAAATTTTCTAAAAATCATTTTTTGAAAACCCACACAAAATAAAGGGATAGTAAAACATTCTTTTGAAAATAGGAATGGGAAACATGAAAGTTACCAAAATAACACATAATAAGTTCCTTGTAGAAGTAGAAAATTTGTAGGAAGTACAAAATATGGACGTGGAGGTGAAAATAGAATCCAAGGAATAATAGAAAGTGATAAAGAAAATGGTCATTAAAATGTTAGTGACCACAAAACCATAAATTAATTGGGGATAAATAATATAAAAAATAAAAATGAAATTATGATAATATAAATTTTCTAACCTTAATACCCATTTTATAGAGTTTATTAATTCTACTACCATCGAGATATAGAATATGGAAAATTATACATGATTTATTTAAATTCAATATGAAAAATTTATTTCTTTGGTTCAGTTTTGAGATGTTTCTAGTCATATATACTTTATTACTCCTTGTAATGAATTTTATAGATTAAATTTTAATTCCATAATCATTAAAATAAACACCTAACTACTCACAATATTCCAAAATAGATAGTAATTTTTTCATCATGTCTGTTGAAATTTAGAAAAACCAAAAAGGTTGGCATAAAGAATGATGATATCAAATATGGATAAACCATTATATGACGAAATAAAAAATGAATATATAATTAATAACAATCATACGAAAAGTTTAAAATAAATCATTCCCTAAATATCTGATCTTAATATTCTTCAAAATAGTCCTAACCAAATTCAAAACATAGAAAATAGAAGGATTTGATAACATACTCTTCCGAGATAATATTTTAATATATCATCAAACAAAAATATTAACTCATATCTTAGTATACACAATTGTTTAAATTCTATAATCATATAATCTAAAAAATATATTAATCTTTTATATAAATTAACTAAATCACATTAAATCCAAAATAAAATCATAATATATCTAAATAAAAATTCATCCATTATTACTTAAATAAAACCCCATATTAGAAATTGTTTTTTCCATTTACCATAATCAAATAATATTCAAAAAATTTGATAACTATTATATCCTAAATTACTACAATTACCTCAACATAGAAGATCATAATTAGACTAATATTTATTTATACATTTCAAATTATTTCAATGAAATATAAAAAAATTCATCATCAAATTGCATTTTCTTTAAAGAAAAAGTTAAACATAAGGGTTATATATACCTAAATTTAAAACTACAAAATATTTGTCTCCCAGTGTGATTCCATAATTTAAAACTAAAAATATGTACTAATTCCTTTAGACTTATAACGTTCCTTATATTTTTCAAACCATAAATAAAGTCAACTATATCATAACTTTTGAAACCCTATATGTGGAAATCTTCAATTATTAAATATCCTTCACAATCCATGGACATTTCATTTCCATATTATTACATACTAATATCTTACTATAATAAAAATTATTAATATTGTACTAATATTCATAAATCTCAAAAAATAAACCAATATATATTTCTACATTTCATATCACATTCATGATTTATTCACCATAAGAATATAATTTTTATAATCCTTTATTTGTACGATATTACTGGTCTATGTCATGATCATTACTCCCAATCCATTGAGAAGCATAATGAATATATCCCCTGTATTTAAAACATTCATTTTTGACATAAAGGAGAACTATATCCCATTTTATTATAAAAAAACTCCTCCTTTTTCCTTGGAAGTTTATTTATCTATTACCTCATTTACCACAAGTATGAAATCATCCAATTACATTGATACATTCACCTTGGTAAATTTTCTTACATTACTTACACATATTCTGTCAAATCAATTTTCTTTTGGTATTATTACCACATAAATAGCCATGGTTTTCATTTTTCTATTATTTGATGCTTAGGAAACACACCAAGGTTTATGTTGTTGATCATGAATTGTGATAGAAGGTTATGAATAACCACATGAGTTCTTCATAAAAACCCTTTATAGTTGAAATTTTATTCAGAAAACCATCCCATTATCCTTCACCTCCATTATAAATATTATTTCGACATGTTCCAACCATTTTGTAAATAAAAAGTTACTATTAGAATATAAAATATTATCATAATGAAACATACCATGAGGAGGATAAACACCTTGTTTCCATTAAACATGTCTTATTATATTCAGTTATGTTTCTTTATCCAAGATAAAATTAAATCTCCATAAAATAATATACTTTTATGTAATATATAAATCTTTCATTATTATAAAATAACTTCTTAATCTCTAACACAATCCAAACATTTACTTTAACACCAAATATAAGGAACCAATACTTATGCAATAAATCAATTAATATAGAATCAAGACATAAATTTCTTATATTTCAAGGATCTTTTTTTGTTAATCTTTGTATGATCATAACACTTACTTAATAAACCCATACACTAATATAAATTCACTTCTACTCAGTATAAATATTTTTTGTAGTACAAATCTTTTAAAATGATACATGATTTCATTTGATGACAAAAAATCATGGTATTCAATGTGATATCAGCATTGTTCCAATTAATCCTTAAAGACTATGAAAATTCTATACAATATTATATGATAACCAAAATTCCAATAATACAGATAAAAAAAAAGAAAATAATCATTTTAGTCAATTTCAAAATCATGAGATCATATAATAGTGTATTCATTTAACATAATAAAAATTGTGTTCAAATAATAATTTACATACCAATCAAATCTTCTTTTTCTACACAAATTTTTTATTAAAATTTTTTTTATAAAAAATTAAATGAAAAATCATAATCATGAGGGTTACAAAGAAAAAATTAGAACCCATGAAAAATATTTCATTAAAAACATACCATTTTATTATTAAAGGGTAAAATAATTCCATTAAACAAAACATCCTTATCATACCATATGAAATAAAAGGATTTCTAAGAAAAGTAATTAGAAAGAATATAAAATATATATAGGTGACATGGAAAATAATGATTATCTAACCCCTATAATATACATTAAAAATTGAATATCCTATTCAGTTATTTTGAACATAACACTCTAGAGAACATAATAATTACATAATGAATAGAAATTCAATATTGGGTTTACCTATCAACATAAATAGTGTAAAAAGACCTTAATATACATAAAACTTATATAATATATTATTATCATCATAAAATCTCATTAATAATACTTTCGAGTACTATGCATGAATCAATTTTTGGTGTCATGTAAAAAAAGGATAAAAATCATATTTCCTTGAAAACACTTGACACATTTTTTTAGAAAATGGGAAATATAAATATATTTTAAAAAAATTAATAAATAATATTATGATTTATAAATAATAAGGGTCATGATAGTGGAAAATTCATATCATGTTGTATACATTAAAAAATACTCCATTCAAAATTTTATTAAAATAAAAAAATTAACCCTTTGAAAAACATTTAAAATTATAAATTTAAAAATATAATAATGAAATTAAAAAAGGGTTATAATGAAAATTAAAAAACATATAATAATGTTAAAAAAATTATTGATTCATTTTTAGGAAAAGTTATATGGGGTAAAATAAATAAACATTAAACCATATGAAATAATATTCTAATGAAGAATCTCTTACCTTAAAAACCATCTAGTATCATACATTCATTATGTACTAAAAAATAAAATTGAATTAGTTTTTTACTCGATTATGAAACTTTTACATGTTAAATCCATTTTCATTAACCCAATAATGTTAGTTTTGACCATTTTTTATTTATATATCTAACATGTTAATTTATGTCAGACGTTTTAGGGGTGTTTGATTTATAATTTAGAGAAAAATTATTTGGTGAATGTGGTAAAAGTGGTCATTGTTCTTTTATATCAAGAATATTAATTGTTAAATAATTATATTTCATATAATTTAAATAAATTTTTTGAACCATAACTAAAATGTATACATCTAAAATGAAGAACACCCCTTAATGGAGGTGGTATTCGACATGCACACAAAAACAATTTTTTTAATGAATGTTAATGTAGATAATTATATAATAAATCATCATTCCATAATGATAATTATTTAATTAATTTAATATATATTAATGAAATTCATCCTTATAATAGCCCAATTGAGGTGGAGATTAAAAATGAAACACATATCTTCATGGAGGTGTAATCAACAGTTACACATGAGAGATGTTTTCATTTCTTAGATAACAGAAATTAATGTGAAAAAGTGTTTCACTGCAGTCATAATATAAATTCATTATATTGAAGACACTTATGTTATTATTTCACTAGTTTTTTATAATATTTTGATCTAGATTAAGAATAAATAAAATTTCAATTGTCCTTTTAGAATATATACCTACTCTTCAGAACATTTGTTGATACCAGTACCTATAAGACTTGAGTATAAATGCTATATTGAGATTTGGGTAGTTCATGAGGGTACTAGTGTTATCAAAATGGGTGATTAAGAGATGAGAGGGGGTTCCCTTCTATAATAAGGTGGAAATGAAACCTTGGAATACCATAATGTATTAAATCAATATAAATTAGTTTTCATATTCAAGTGAAACATAATTGAAATAATTAAAAAATTGGTTGAATATGAATCAAAATACTCTAATTTAATTAAAATATCATGTTCAAGATATATATTAAACATTATCTATTAGTTTAAACCACTAATTAACCCTTTTTCTTAATACCATGTTATGAATGTTTTATAAAATATATGATTTAATAAAGTTGATATAAATGAAAAAGTGACCCATAAGTGGAAAATGGTAGATATTATCCATTCACATCCTAATGATAATTTTTTTGTGTTTATTTTATATCATTAAATACATTAGAATTTCAAAAAATATACCATTATAGTCATTTTTGTTACAGGCTCCTGCTTGGCATCCAAATGACCCAGGATCAAATCTGGGAAGGGAAAAAATTACGGGTACTGTACCAGGGCACTATTGCAGTAATGGAGCAGTGGCAGAACTGTAGCAGTGGCAGCACTATAACAGTGGAGGTACTGTAGCATACAATATAGCGGTGGCGGTACTATAGCAGGGGCTGTAATAGTGCATGTACTGTAGTTGTATTGTTCACCGAGGAGTCATTTGGGCCAAAAAAAAAATATTTTAAGCCTTGTATTCAGTCTACTAGGCCTTGGGCCTTTGGGATATGTAATGGGTCTCCCTATACCCACACAAATAGGTCTTTTCTTTAAATAATAAATTTAGGCTTCAGCCCCAACCATTAAAAAAACCATTATAGTCATTTTTGGGGCTATAACATAGTTTAAATTTAATGAAAACATGAATGAAATGTAATTCACATATAAACTTATAAAAAAACTCTAATATATTAAGTTTATCTATGTTTTTGGAATATACCAATTAATCTAAATTAGTGTACATTTATTATATTTAGATTCATTTACTTTATTTTTATACTAATTGAAAAAAGACTCTATTATCATTGTGTAAGTGTTTAAGGTCATTATTGTATCACATTTTACAAAACAAATTCCCAAGATAAAATATGAATTCATATATTAAAAAATTATTTATACTTAATATAAATTATTTTTATCCCTATGAAAAATATTAGAGATATTAAAATAAAGAGACTGACATATTGTTTTTACTCTCTACCTAAAATCATATTGTGGCAATTCTCAAATAAAAGTGTAAAGAACATTCCACATATTCATTAAATGGATATTTATTTTCTAAAAACACTTATCAAAAAAATAATACAAATTTTAGTGATATTATTTATCTATTAACATCTTTTAACCATGTTTCACCCATTTTACCCTTACCGTGGTGAATAACATTTCTGTGATTACTATTCATAATAAAAAAGAGCCCTATTTACATACTTTTATCCTCGAAATTAGAAATTTGGAATAAATTTTTGGGGATTAAGCTTATATATTTTGAATAATTCAATTTTAATATTAATTCATAAAATAAAAAGAAAAATACTTGTTTGAACTATGTTATTAGATGATAAAAACAATAAATGTATACCATAATCTGATATGAGTATAATTATTATACAATTAATTATTTTATTTATAAATAAACTAGAACTAAATTATTATATAAAATAATTTAAAAAAATTACTTTTAAATTAAATGATTAAATTTAGTAAATAACATTGTTAAAGAAAGTGTTATTTTCACAATTCACTGAAAAATCATTTTTTTTAAAAATACTAAAATATCACCCTATGATAATTTTAAAGTAATTATTTAAAAAATTATAACCATTTTATGATATATAATTTTTAAATTTTAAAAAAATTAATAATAGTATTTTCTTAAAGAAGAATTATTACAGTTATTGAATAAAACACATTTCTAAAGAATAGAATGACCATCAAAAATTGATAACTTATTTATTTTTCATTAAAAATTAAATTTTCATTATATAAATCATTTATACATATTTTCGTGTTTATTACTTTTACTACATTCCATGTAATTTATATGTTATAATGGTGACATTTAAATAATATTATGTTTATTGTATAACATAATTCCCATAAATCTCAGTGATTAATGTTAAGAATGATATTAAGCACAAAACTATTTTAATCTAAATATATGAGTGTTGCAACTTAAATCTAGTATATATTTTTTCATTAAAAATGAACCTCATTATAATTTTACTTCACACTTTTCCTCAGAACACCAAACACGTAATGGCCCATCTCACTCTGAGGAAGAATCTCTGGAAACAACCAAGTCTAACTCTAAAAATTACATTACAAGAAAAATAATTCAAACCCTAATAATTAATAATTTCAATAATTTTAAAAAATCCATCATGATTTCCAGCTATTAATTAATTTCTAATTGGACTAAATCGAAACATAAAAAATGAACACATGACTCCACCTCAATTGAAATTTCTTCTTACACCTAATGTATTTATACTAAAACCCATCCCCATAGGTTGTAACCTCCCACTTTACATATACAATAATAAAAACAATCAATTTCAATGAGTATTTAAAGAAACCTATATCAATTTTTTGTAAGTCATGCGATGCTCAAAAGTATTACATACAAACCTTTTCCAAATTAATATAAAACCAACAACCAAAAGGTATGACCATCAACCTCACCTAGCTTCTAACATGAATCTCACACACTAAGTAAACTAGACTGCATAGTGTCGTTGACTACACAAGGTCATTAACCAGATCATAATTTATAATCTCCAAAACAATACTTTAGTACTAACTCATAATACAGTGGTAGTCCAGGGTCAAACCCATAGAGAAATCCAGCAAACATCAAACCCGGTAATAAGAACCTTTTTGGTAGGATTCATCACGTTCACTCTATGGTTTGTGTTTTATAATACTATGTATATTGGGATTAATCTAAATTTAAATGAGGTGATTGGGGTCAATTTCAGGCTATAGTACAAGGATAATCTTAAATATAACATTGATAGACCTACGAAATAGGCTACAATGAACTTAGAAAGTTATGCATTGATCTTGGTCCAACAAAATGGATCATCCTAAGATGAAAACTACACCTTGATCTAGATAAATTTTACAACCTCAGAGCATAAATATTTGATTATATAAAGAAATAATTATTGTCTATTAGTCCTAGTCTAATCAACTCCAACTTGTTCATAGTGATTTGATTATACATCTGATGGTCAGGGTAGATACAATTTAATGAGATTGAAAATAGTTTTCAACATAGAAACTAGCAATATAATTAACAAATTTTTTGTTTTATATAATTATTGGGCTCAAATACACATCTACCCTTGAAGTATAACCTAAATATATTATCGAGGCATGATGGAATTAAAAAAAGGTAGGGAAACATATTTAATGCTTGATATAATGAATAAGAAATTAAAAATAAATCAATCCAAAATTGAAATTGTAAGAATTAAATTTAAAAATAACTTGAATAAATAATCAATGAATAATATAATGAAAATTCATATATTATAGAAATCAAGATTTAAATTGGAACATCAAAACAATAAGTAACAAAAATCGAGTCTTTGAATCCAAAGTGAAAAAAACAAGTGCTTGAAAAAAAAAATTGAAACAAATAGGGATGAAAACAGAAAATAAATAGAAAATAAAAGAATGAATAAAATAGGTTTCCATATATTTTGGTGTGCATCATGGTAACTAGAAATATATAGACCTCAGATGTTACACGATATGTAAATTTTTCACACCATGTAACTCTTTTAAGTGGATTCTATATTGATACTTTCAAATCATGTATTTGACTTACACAACATGTAATTCAGATATGTGTTATTCTTTAAATTCTTTGGAACTCATGTATTTTATTAATAGATTCTTCAGTGACAATTAGGTCTCAAACATTTCACAACTTATATTTCATGCTAGGTATCTTCATCATATTTGGACATCGAATATTTCCTGACACATAATTATGATATACATAGTGTACATGGTTCACACTATGTATTTCAGACTAAGGACTTATATTTTAGTTGTATGGTGGTCTACACAAGGAGTACACATTTTTTACCTCATAATCGTGATGAGTAATGTCCCTTTTATGATTTTTGAGTATTTCCCCCCTTTGATTCTTGTACTCATATTACTTTAAAAAACAAACCAAAACTAGTTGTATTATCAAATTAATCATGACCAATCATTAATGAAATGTATCCAAAATATGTATAAGAATTCCGCTGATAAAATCCCCCAATTGAACAATTTCATTCCCTCAAGAAGAAAACATCTCAATTGGGATTCCAAAAGAAACATTTTATAATTAGAAAACATGGATCACAACTGTTAAAATAAAACTATGTGTATGTGGAAAAAATTCCTCAAGAATAAACTTTAAATAGAAAATTAGTTATGCCTCATCATTCAATTTTATATATATTTTCTTTTTCTATTTTAATTAAAATTTCATAACTACTCCTCATTAGTTCCCATTTTGTAATTTAACTAAAAATAAATTTTCTCTCATCATGCAATGCAAAATAAAAATGTTGTAGTGCTCATAACATGAATAAATTTTTTTAACCATTTTCTTAAATTTATCCTATAATCTCCATATTTTAAATACCAATAAAAAAATAATCACGAAGGCTTCAACAAAAATGGTTTAAAGGACTCTATGGTTGAGGGTAGGGATGAATATATTGAAAACAAAGCTAAAAAAGGAGGGTTATATATATAGTATAATACATGAAAATCTTGAACCAAGAAATTATGTAACTCCTCCTAGAAAAATGTGTGCATACTGTAAATAGATAAAATTGTATCTATGTATATGTCAATATAGCATAAAAATATTCTATGTTATTTTATTTTTCATTTTATTTATTTTTCAAAATTTAATTTTAGATGAGATCTCAAATCCATTATCTAACCAAATATGTTCCATTGAAATATTTCTTAGTCTGGTAATGGGGATTTTTACCTTCCTAATACACCACATAATGTTTTTTATATTTCTTATTTTGATGAAATAGGTTATGAATAACAAATGTCGAGGCTAATAATGAACTATATCAAATCAATATTTTGGAAATTCCTATGTATGTATCCTCAAAAATTAATATCTCATGTATGGAAAATATTATTAGTCCCCCAAACTTGTTTAAATGAAAATCAAGCATGGTATTAAGAGTAGGTCATGTTGTGATAATATAAATGAAATAAATATACCCTAATAAGGACATTCATTTAAAATTTGGTATAAAGAAGGATAGATGTACAGGTGGGTCTAAATATAAATTTATCATAGAATATTTTCTCAATCATTATAGTAGAGTATTGGTTCAATCATATCTTCAATATGATTTCAATTCATGTTTTGAAAGGTTTACATTTCTCGAGTATCTCCCAAGAAATGTTCGTAGAATAGTATATGATAATGTAGGTCTAGAATCCTATCTAGAATGGAAGTATGAAATAACTAAAAATTAATCATGGAAATGTATCCAGTAATAAGTCCATAAAAAATAATCACAAAAATATATAATTAGAATTAATTTACTCAACTTAGCAGTCATGCTATAATATAAACAAAAATAAAAATCGATTTCAAAAATCTCCAACCTATAATTCTCATTTTATTTAAATAAATTAAATTAATTTTCAGGTTTAAATAATTCATTCAATGAATAATGTCTTCTAGACTATAGAAAATAGGTAATAATCTAAGTACATCATCAATAATGTTCAGTAATTAATCCCTTATTCATAAAATAAGACAATGTGGGAAGTGTTCTTGAAAGTGTCGTAACAAGATAACAAGTATATAACAGAAAAAAATGAAAATGAAAATTAATAATTTTAATTAGGGAATCAAGATCTCCTTGGAGTGAAATTCATGCTATAAGGAAACATTTTGGATGATGATTAGAAATTTAGATACTTGAAAAATTATTAAAAACAAAATACATGCACTAAAAAACAATTAGTCTTTTGGGGTTATCCAAATATAATAAGAAATATGGTAGGTTTAGACAATAAATAGAAACATAATATAGATCAAATAGATTAATTAATGGAATAAACATAATATAGGGATGAGTAAAAGAGATAAAATTCAAGAAAAGGGAAAACAACATTCCTACGCACCCAACTATTGTTTTTAAAAACATAGGTTACCTCTCATAAAGTTCTAACTATGATTTCGTTAGGTAGATGGATGGAAAATGGAATGAGTTAGTGTTATACATCATCTCAATGGTCCTCTACCTCCTATTTGAACTAGTGGTTTTATCGTCAATCTCATAGGGACTCAGTGTGGGGTTATCCATCTAAAAAATAGGTTGACCGTGAACTTCAAGATGAAGTATTAATTGTCAGGAATGACATTTATGGAGATCTTATTAAGGATAGAATAGGATCTTGAGCTCATCAATATAGTGCTATAAATCATGTAGATGCTGATATATTAGATATAGGAGGGTAGATGGTGGCGTGACAGTCTTTTCATTTACCATATAGGATGCAGTAGAGTAAGGCATGTATATATTGATATAGAAGTACATGTGAAAATATTTTAGAAAAAAGTACATAAAAAATAATGTAGGTCATATATATATATATATAATAAATGATATATCAGGTAATATGGGACACAATGGAGATACAAAAAAACACACCCAAACAACATACACAAGGGGAGGGGTAAATGGAAATGAATAAATGGAAGGGGCTTGCTCTCCATTATCTGCATCATATGTTCCCTATAGAATAGTGGGGGTTAAGATCAGATCTTTCAAATCTATCAGATCAATATAGTATGGGATCGATGATCGACTACAACAAAATCATATATGGTGATGGTAATAGGATCGATGAATGATGAAGGTGGATAGGTTTTGATCCATTCTGAGGTCCAATGTCTAGTAGGCGGATGAATCAGAGGTACCTTCGTAAAAGATGATAAGGTTGTTCCCTTACCCCATAAAGCCTTCACTATTAGATAATAATACTAAGTATACAGGTCAGTGAGCTCAAAAGCGAGATCGACATGGGTGGTAATAGGGGTAGTGGTGGGGTCTGTAGGTTGTGGGTGAGGAAGATGATGAGGCCGACGGTTGGGTGGGGGTGTTGAAAAGGGATGGATCAATGATATGAATGTGGATTTGACAACATATCTATAACAAGTTTCCCACAATATTACAAAGAATAATAAATATTTCAAATGTCATCGATGGGGTAGGTTCAATAGTTATAGGTGGTGAATATGTTGTGGTAGGGATGGTGTAGCTGGACGGAGTTGAAAAAATGGGATAAGGTGGAACCAGGGGTTGAGGTGGAAGTTGTGGTAGGGGTTGGTATAGTAGGGGCAAGTAGAGAATGAGTAGGGGAAGTGGTAGGGCCAGGACCATCCATGTACACCATGGCACACTAATGGCTCACCTCAACCATCCCTAATAAACCCATATTATGTGGAATGATGAGATTGATTGACTTTATCTTCACATGTTACTTGAGGGTCTATGTGGTTTTAAAGAAGTTGATATAGTGCACAAGGTGGGTTTTTAAACTACCCCATAAAAGAAAAACATTCCCTCTATACATGGATATTGTAATTGGGAAAAACTATATATCCATGTTAGTGGAAGAGCCTACCATAGATGAGTCAAGAATGAGCACCATAATCTGATTGATTCTCCCATGAACATCTCCCCAGGATATCTAGGTAGGATCCAATTCTCGATGATGAATCCAAAATGTGGAACATCAAAGATATGTTCTCTCCATCATGTGTGGATCATGAATGCATTATGGGTCCCAAGTGATGAGAGTAAAATAATCCATACTGTCCACCTTAGCTGGGTCCAACCTCATAGAAGATTAGGTTATTGAGGTGATGAATGAATCAATTTAGGTAATTATTATAATGTTTATTTACACTAATGATAGATCATGGGTCCTTCAACCAAGGATAAAGGTGATGTTTTACACATTAAGCTCTAATTTATCCTTGAATTGAAGGAACATATCTAGGTAGGTCTCCTCATGCACCACAATGATGGTAGAGAGTTGTATACAATCCAAATGATCAAGAACCTCATTATGTAAGTGAATGTTCTCTATAACATCAATGACCAATGTCTTGTTAGTATTTATCACGTGACCTTGGTGATGGACCAAGCATACCTAATACCAGGGTGTTGATAAGTGGAGGCATTGGTTTAGGTGAGGGCATGGGGTAACACCCTGGGATGAGCTGTAAGAGGCCTAAAACTATCTAAAGGATGGTGGAGTAGATGAAGTTTATGTGGAAGGTGATAGGTTGGGGTATGCAGGTGGCAGTTGAAGTGCACAGTTTGGTCATTTGAGTGAGATGGGGTCATCACATTCTTGGGTACACTGATAATAATTTTTGAATGGGACATTAGATGGTAGAAGAGTATGTGGGAGACTGAGGAAGAGAGTGGAGGAGGTGAGGAGGGTGGTAAGTGGTAAGGGAGGTTTAGAGGATGATGTTCAGGGGAGGAGACTGGGGGAAAGAGGATGGGGGGGTTAACGGTATCACATAGAAGAGGCGGTTGGGGTGGGGGTGGGAGGGGTGGGGGGGTTCCATGTACCTAGGGTTGATGGATTTTTAAAATCATTATAGATTAATTCACATAGTGTATTTAATAAAAGATGTGTAATTCTTTAGATTTTATTTATTGGTGCCCAAAATTTCAGGTCGTGTATTGTGTTTACATTACATGAATTTGTTTTTTTTTGGTTTTCTTGTTTTTTAAATATAACTAGTTTAAATACATTTGAAAACAATTATAGACCACATTTATAATTATTAAAACTATATAATTATTAGAAAATAAAATTTATCCTATCCTATATTTCTTCATAGTAAGTTATTTATTTAATGGAGAGAGATAGACAGGTTTCTATTGAGGTGACATTAAATGTGAGGAAACTCCTCAAGTGGAATTGTTCTTGAAAATAGAGAGTAGGAAAGGTGATACGACTTCCCTCACTAGAGGTGTAGTGTAAATAAAATCCTTGTGATATCTATAACCATTCTCAACATGAGTTAGGGGTTTCTCTTTTACCATACTAGTCATATAATGATCTTTCTCACTAGGAAGAGAGATGGCTTGAAAATAAAATGACTTTATAAATTTCGTAAAGGCTTTAACTCTGTCGAAAAAATTCTTATTTTCCAACTCTAATTATCATCCTTCCTTTATTTATATAAATCATCACTATACTAATTGTAAGAAATGGTTCCCTTAGAATTATGGGGACATAACATTCTTCCTCTATATCATGGATGAGGAAATAAATAGGGAAACTGAATTTACTTAACTTTACTAAGGTATGCTCAAGCAGTCACTTAGGGTGCTTAACTGAGTAGTCAATAAGTTGGAGTGATACATTGGATGGTTTTAATTAAAAAATCATTATATTAATTGAAAAAACTTACAGTTACATGATTTATACTTTCACTGAAATCACATAAGTATTTTTCAATATGTAATTTTCTTATAGTTCATTGAATAGCAAAACATTTGGGGCCTCACATTTTTGGTAGGATATTCCACTAGAACAATTGTGTAGCATTATTCTTTTATATAGATAACTAACATGTAATTAAAATAATTTTTTCTTATACTAAAAATCATGTCTATAAAAAATATTTCATAATTCGGAACTTGATAAATTTCTTGAGAAAATGGAATGTTCATGTATAGTAGTTTAAACATCTTGAGAATTTTTTTTAATGCTCCTCTCTTGTAGATTGTATCCTATTTTATCGAATAGTGAGTGGGTAATTATAAAGTGTTGGTGCAACATAAACACCATCCTTTTGATAAGGATCCTTAAATACAGATTTCTTAGTTTATTATACTTCAAATGTTTTCACCTTACCAACATTATCATATTCATTTATCTACTTTTTCTCACCTAATAATGAATGCTTGAGGTCTAGAATCATTCCAGTCCAAAGAACTAGAGCCTTATCATCATCTATTGCATGATTCTCAGTGTTAACATTCAATATAACTTGTAATATAATAGATATGGTAATTGATATTTGTCTTAGTATATTCTCAAGGTTGCGTAAGGAAGCCCCTTGATTTTTCATCTCAGTTTGTTGGGTTTTCATCCACTATTATTATTTTTTCACGATAGTGGTTAGTATGTTTTCATGATTGGACTGAAGAGGTTGGGATTATTATGGTGTTCTTAGTAGAGCCTGTTGGAATTACTGTATTTGAGAAGGTGGAAATTACTGATCTCTCTGAAACTATTTCTGTGGTTGTTACTACAGTAGAAGGGGTGGACCTTGTAGTGGGTACCTAGGTGGTCCCTAATTCCAAGGTGGTGATTTCTTACTCCTTTTATTATAATAAATTTGGTTTTGTTTTGAAACTTCTACGTTGACCTTTTCTAAATGTATTGTTTCTAGAAACGTTATGGATGATGGGACAACTAATATTTTTTTATTATGATAATTAATATCATGGATTTGTGGTCCCTCTAAAACATACATATTCTACTGATAGGGGTGTATACCTCAACACATATCACAATATTGAATGTTAGTAACTAGACAATGAGGGTGTTATAGTTGGGAGGGAACCTAAAATGATAGAAGCTTCATGGATAAGACCTCCACTTGGGCTGATAGGTGGGTATTTTCCACAACCTAATGGATTCAATGTCGGGTTGTTCAACTATTACATTGTCATATACCCGAATTATTGTTTTATTGTAAGAGTTTATGATGATTACAATATTGGTGAATTGTAATTTAAATAATAAACTTTGAAAAAACACAGTTACCCTTTAGTTAAACTGGTCTGAATCATAGATCACCAAATTGTAAAAGTAATAAGTTTTGAACCAATAATCATCTAATATATAAGAGTACTTTATGGGATGTCCCATAAAGTATGATAAAAATATTATATGAATGATAAGTAAGAAAATATTTCGTGTATTTCTTCCTACTCTAAGAAGCCCTTGATCAGATGGATCAAATTCACCATATTATTATCACTAAAAGCCACCAATCAGTACATTTATCAAGCAAAGAAAAAGAAATCAAATTGTTATAAGGAATTTAGAATCATTATAGGGATTACATTGAACTTCAAATATCATAAGGATTATAAATAATTGAAATGAGATGATCACCCAGGGTGATGTTTAGAAAAATTGAGATGTGAATGAATTAGCTCATAGCTCTTCAAATGACCTCTTATATATTGGAAAATCTCTAACGGTCATATTTCTGAGTTCTTTTAAACAACCTCAGAAATCTTTCATATTTATATCTTATAATGATCATGATATTTAAATTTATAGCTAAGAATTTTATTTTTTGATTTATTTTTTTGGCACAATTTCAATGCTATTTTAGATTCTTCATGATAGAAAAAATATGCATATACTCTGATTAACAAATTTGTGTAGTCTAAATAACTTAATTATTATTTTTCATTATGTTAATATGAATAATTGTCAATCTGATGTATCAGTTCCAATGTCAGCCCAATGGTCACGACATTAGTCAATCTAACAGACTGGACATAAGTCTATCCACTGGTTAGAACAAAAATTGGTTTCATTCACCAGATAAACGTTCAGTTTGATGGATCAGATTGAATAATTGAATATAATATTAGTTTTATATTATATCAATTTCCACATTCAGTATAAAAAAATTATTTTTATAAAAACATACTAAAACACATGGGAAATATAATTGTAGTGAAATACTAATTTAAGAATATGTTTTTGATTCACAAAACAAAAAAAAAGTATAACTTATAACTTTTGACTCAAAAATATCCCCATTTTTGGAGATCACAAAACAAAATAATAAAAAATAAATAATAATTAAATTTAAATACATACAACCTTGATTACATTACATAAATTAATGATATACTTTATATCTTAACTCTCCCTAATTTTATAACAAATTTATCATAAAATATAATCTTCTAACAGTCAGGATAAACACCCCTTTGTAAAAAAATCATTAGAAATATTCTTCTTTAGATAAAAAATCTATATTAAATAAATTCTCTCAAAACTTATACCCCATTAAGAACACTCCTTAAACATATCTTCTTAAAAATTCTTCAAAATAATTCCCCTCAAACATCTCCCTCTATACTTATAAACTTCTCCTCATTTTTTATTTACAAAAAATATAGGGAAGTAACTACAATTTCAGGAAATAATAGAAAATTAAGAACACAAAAAACCAATTTTATTTTAATTAACTATTTATCCATGATATAAAAGAAATAACATACATCCAATATAAAATTTATAATACATCCATACATAATGTATTTAGATAAAATACATTCACATTCATCATCCATTCAAAAATAATATTACATCAACAGTTCAAATAAAAATGATCATTAATAATTTAACAACTTATTCATGATCGATATAATCCTTTTAACATAATAATGATCCTTATGAACTTAATAAACTATTGAATCATTCATGAAAATAATTTCCTCTATAACTGCATTCTTATGAACCTCTTCCTTCCCGCTTTCAAACTCCTCCCTTATATTCCTATTATCTTTCGTAATGAGAAATAACTCATAGTCACTTGTTCAGAGTCATTTTTTTTCTAAACCATGTTCTAATTATTTTTTTAAAAAAATTTAATTATTAATTACAATCATATATCAGGTCTCTAGACTCTTCATAAAAACTTAAATGTTTCTGAATCATTAGTAATTTTTTTTCAACAGACTCATCAATGTCAATAGTTATTTTTATGAAATAAATTATATGATCCTCATGGTATTTTAGTTAAAGTTTATATTTTATATCCCATATAATATTTTGATTGAAATTTATTCTATGATCCTTTGTGTTAATTTTAAGGGTTTTAACTTTTTATTCGTTATAAATGAAATATTTGGTTAATGGCTTCATTTATTCTTATTCTTCATTCATTGAATTTAGAATTTTTTTCATCTTACCTTGAATTATAGTAGGTATGGAATTGAATCCCTAACTCCATTCAAAGTATGGAAAATATTTTCAATATTCTTCTCAACCTCTGTCATAGTTGAGTCCGATGATTCTTATTGAACATCTGAATCATGTGGTCATGAATAACTGACATCTGCTTTCTTTTATTTTGAAGTAACTCTTTTCCTAAAAACCATACAATATTATGATAATTTTATAATTTCATATTATTTATCTAAATCATCCTTTTAAGATAAATTTATTCTAGAATTTTTGTCTTATTCTTCCTCTTCATTTCCTTATGTTATTTCTCTAGCTTCCACATAGTTTTTAGAACACATTTAATAACTTTCTCAACAAGATTTGGTTTTTACTTCTCAACAACATTGTGTACATGAAATGGGACCGATTTTGTAACTTATTCTATTACATATTTACCTTTCCAAATGAAATCAAGTATTGTAAAAAATTAAGAAAGTACTAGGATTCAACAAACATCAATCTGACATCAAGAATAATTGGATTAGTATGGGGTATTTTTTTAGACTGATGAGACGACTACACCACAAATAAAGGAGAAATGGATAATATTGTATTCTATGAATATTTTTAAACATCTCTAATTATACATTCTAGAATTTTAGGCTTTAATTACATATTATTATAATTATTTTTATTTTATTATTTGTTCAATTGATCTTTGGTTGTGTTTTTTAAAGATAAGGCCTCAACCCTATCATTCCCAAACTCAGGATCATTAGGTTTATTTTGATCCATATGAGCCATGAGTTTCTTAAAATCATCATCAATCATTATATATTTATTTTATTTTTCATAAGATATGATTTGGCCTTTATAGTTTATTTATTTTTTTTCTCTATTAGAATTTCCATTTTTTTGATAAGGCCTTCATCAGACACATTTATTTGAATATTAACAACAATCATTTCTAATCTTTAACTAAAACAGGTTTCATTATTGACATTTTTTCTCCATAGATTAGGGAAATATTTTCCCTAATTGGATTAATATGATTCATAATATTGAAGTTCTACATACATATCACTAGTAATTTGTTAATAATAGAAGAAAATAATAATATCATATACTTTATATAGCCATTTTTAATTGATCCACTATAATGAAAATAAATTTCACAAGGCTTATTTTTATCACCTTCATAAAGTATTATAAAACAATGATTTTCTAAACTTTTAGGGTATCTCTTTCGCCAATTATCATAATGAGATAAAATTTCAAATATAAAGTTAATACCCTTGCGTCTGATGAGATATTATAAACGTTTTGTAATTTATCATAAGATGTGAACAAGGTTTCATAATACTTTGACCTAATGAAAAATTAAATCTTATAAGGTAATTTGTGATATGAGAGATATGATTCACCCTAAAAAGGTAATCCCAAAACTTCTATGACTTGTTGCTATGAAACCATATAATTTTCAAAAAAAACATTGGAAAAATTACTTCTTTTTTATCAAATTTAGATTGAAAATAAACTGAACCATGAAATTCTCTTAAAAGTTATGGGTAATTGAAGTTAAATTAATTATCTAGTTTTTAAAGGAAGATTTTATCCCACCTAAGAAATTTAATGATTTTTTTATAATTGAATCATAATTTTCATACCATGCTCTCTTATTTAGACTTTATCAAAAAACTTCTCTCAATGAATAATATTCGGTTGTGGCCATCTTCCTAAAACCAATTCCGATGAATGGAAAAATGGAAAATTATTGGAAGGAGCACATAAAGTGGTGGTGAGAGTCAGTGTAAAATATATGAAATCAGAAGTGTGACATAGAGTGACCCACCTTCATATAGGTGCGAGTGATGATAGTTCATATTCGAAAAAACTTCAACATCTTCGATGAAAACTTAATTCCAATTTGAGGAACAAGATTAAAATGAGAATATATTTAAATTAAATTTAAAATCATAATGTTTTTATGAAAACTTTTATCAGAGTACAGAATATTATTTTTTTAAAATTTTCTTGTTTTTTAAAAAATAATGATTATAAAACTAAATTAATATTTACAACAACATTTGTAAACTAATGTTATGAATACGTGAAAAAAATCAAAGAAGAATACATTTTTTTAGTAAAAAATATTAATTAGTATGAAAAACATTTTCTTCTAATATTTTATATTAGAAAATGATTACGATATAGTTTATAAATAAATCATTGTCCATAAAATTATTTATATCAATTTATGAGTTTGAAGAAATTTATCATAAAAATAATTATAACATATTTTTTATCTATAGTGTTTTATTTAATTCTAAATCAATATTTTTTATTAAAATTTTAATTATATGGAGTAAATATAAAAACCAAATGATTTTTATAAAACAAATATTTTAATAAGACTAACGGTTTTTAAAAAAGTACATCATTTATAAAACTAAATGTTTTTTTATAAAATAAATGGTTTTTAAAATATAAAAATATTTGTACTCACATTTGAAAAGAATTTCATTAATATATGGAGGTTGGTAGAAAGAATTATATATAAATAATCAATTGATATTGATCTTTCATAGATTCTTTTTAATTTATTCTAATCTATCACAAATATGTGTTTAGTAGAAATATTAGGAAGTTATTCTTGTGGTTTAATGCATTTTCAAACGATATACTCTTTTTTATGATACCAAAAGAAATGGTGTCATATAAATACATGTTTAGCATGTGAGTGATATGATGGGTTTTAATTAATGAAATGGATTTTTTTTGTCAAAAAAATGAGTTTTAGTAAAAATAATATCATAGTCAGTGACTGTGTGTTGCATCCACAACACATGAGCACAACAACATTCAGCTACCACATATTCACCATTAGCCATGAAATGTACTACTAAAAGTTGTTTCATACAAGAACACTAAACTATATATCCACCTTATAAATAATATGTTCTGAAATTGCTTTTCCTATCCATTCTACATCCACCAATATCATCACTTGAAAAAAAATTTAGTTCATAATCATTTTCTGAAGTGTAAAATAGCCCTAAATCCATAGTTTCCTTAAATTAATGAAAATTATGTTTAAAATATTTAGTATGGGAATATTTTTTATTATATTTATATATATAACATAATCATAATGATAAAATTAAATTCATATGACTAGATGTTATGTAATGTAAACTTTCAATCATACCTCTAAAAGTATTTTGATCAACTGGTTTCCCAGATTCCTAATGATTTAAAGTATTTTAGTTTCTTATTTGAGTATTAATACTTTATGTTTTTTCATACCAAAATTTATTAACTAAATATTATATACTTATATTGAGATATAAAATTTCGTACATGTTTTTGAGAATTTTGAAATCACAGAAAGTATGTTAAATCACACATCATACTCATCTCAAAATCAAATTTAATATGGTCCACAATGGAATCTATTAAATATTTTTGAGTTGAACCAAATATAATTTCATCAAAATATATTAATAAAATCATAATATTTTCATCAACTTAATTTATAAAAAGATGTGAATCTTAAAATCCCTTAAGAATTTTGTTTTGTGACCAAAATCAAGTTAACCTTTCATACCAAGATATAGGGGCTTGATTAAGTCCATATAGTTATTTGGTAAGTTTATAAAAATGTTTTGGATGTATTGTGTTTTCAAAATCAGGTAGTTTTTCTACATAAAATTCATATTGAATATATCCATTATGAAATCAAACACCACATCCATTTGAAATAGTTTGAAATTTATGAATGATGCATAAGATATAAGTATATAAATATCCTCAAGTCTTTCTACCAAAGAATAGGTTTCTTCATAGCACATTCCCTGTTGGTTTTACTTCCCTTAGAAACATGTATATCATTAATTATAACTAGTATAAATTTTTTATCAAAATTATTATGAATGTCCCATTTAACTAAAATTATATGAGTATCTTTAAGTCGTTCAACCAAATTATAGTCTTGGTTCCATTCAAACACATTGAATTTATCTTGAATTTATTTTATCCAATACTAATCACATAAATCCCCCATAGGGTTCAAAGGTTCTAATCGTGATAAGAATGATTATTGTTTAATGTTATTTTTCAAAGAACATATAGCCTTAACTATTTTATCTACATCACAAATGATATTATCACTTTGATGATTCCTAATAAATGTCTAATTTCATGAATTTACATAACTCAATTATTCAATAATTGGTTGAATGTTTTCTTATGAAAATACATTAGAAATATATTATTCAGTTTTTATCTCATGAGAAGATGTTTACAACAGAGGTGTAAAAGTAGTTTTAGAAATAAAATTTCAATATATAGGTTGGGATTGTTTAAAATAATGAATCTATTTCATCAAATTTAGAATAAACTATTTCTTCAGTAGTAGTTGTGTTTTTATTGAAAGCTCCATATGCATTACTTGTTATAGAATAACATTTAGTTAATTATTAATCATAATTTTGAGAAAATTAATGTAAATTATCTTTAGTATTCAATATGAGTACTTTAAATGCAAAAAATATTGAAGTAATTTTTTATTCATTTTTTTCATATCCACAACCCATAAAAAGTTTTTTAATAAAAGTTATAATTAAAACTCCATTTATCGTATAAAGTGTTTTACAAAATACGTTATCCAAAAAAATATTTAGCAACATTGTATTCACTCAACATGGTTCTAGTAATCACTTGAATAACTCTATTTATTCTTTTCACTACACCATTCTGTATGGAGTAATAGGAGATGAATGGTTATGTATAATACCTTTTTTATAAAAAAAAGTTTCAAAATCATAACATAAAAGTTCTTCACCATGATAGTTATGAGTAGTCATCATCGATGGTTTTTTCTCATTATCAACTCAAGATACGGATGTGTTTTAAAAACTAATGGCTTCATATTTTCTAGATAGAAAATAGACCCATGTGCATCTAGTGTAATCATTTACTGAAAAATATACATAGCTTTTCCAAAAGTACTTATAGATTGTAAAGGACTAATGAATTTTATATTCACTAATTGTAAATCATAATATGTTGGGACATCACTAATAGATTTTAAAAATGACTTATGTTGTTTAAAAAATTTACCAGGATCAAAAAAATTATAAATATCAGATCTTTGTTTTGGTAGATCCTTCACAAGTCCATAGTTATATTTGTTAATTTTCAGAGATACAATATCCTAATCTTCTATTCCAAAACCAAGATTGAACTTCTATTACACTAAGACAAGGTAAATAATGGATATTAAGGTCTTATATGTTTAAGGTGTAAACATTATCATGACTATTTTTAGAAATAATTAATTCATATTTTGAACTATGTATAATACATTTTTCATTCCTGAATTTCATAAGGTAAAATTAATCAAAAAAATTATTTATTCTCATATGGTTTTGGTTTAGTCCTACTAAAAATAAAACATTGAATATTTAATATTTTCCAAGAAGAATAATATAACATATATTGTTAATATATCCTTCAGAAATATATCAAAATGTTTCATTTCTACCTGACACATTTATGAACTTCTTAATTAAATCATTGTTATTAGTAATATTAACGGAGAAACCACTATAGATTTACAAAATGTTCTTATTGTTAGTAATTTAATTTTTTTTCTTGAAAATAAAAATATTAGTTTTTCAAAACCTAAACCTTCTTATGTTCGGTATTATCAGAAATTAAAATTTTAGGTAACCACATTTGCTGAACATTAAAACACTGAGAAAATTTCATATCTTTTGTAAAATATGATTTATAAAAACATAGAGGATGAACTATATTTAAAGAACATTCATTTTCCAATTTCCACCATACATAATTTTTGTGAAAAATAAATCCATTTTTGGAAACAAAATATATATTAATAAAAATAGGATTCTATTTATAAATACCCATTTTGAAAATATAGGTACAAGGTATAATTTGTTTATACATTTTATCAATGTTTTCTATACCATATTTAATATTAATTAAATGTTTCTTCTAACTATAAATTTCATATTTTACTTTAACAACTATGTTATTATCCTCTATAGTATAATTTTTCAAATTTTTCTTAAAAAAATAATTTTGAAAAATAATTTTCATAGAAATAGATTTGTCAAGATCTTTTAAAATATTACCTTTTAAAAAATTAGACTTGTGATGAATTATTTAATTATTTGATATTTATTTATTTAAATTACTAATTAAAGAATCTTATTTAACATGTTTTGTTTTAAAATTATCTTATTTTTTATATTTTTATATTTTAACTCTAAATATGTTTTTAAAATCATTATAATTATTCCAAAGTATGAATGGTATTATCCGATTTGGATGAGGAATATTCTTCATCCAATGATATAGAATTTTTCTCATCATTATTTTCAGAGAATTAGTATTTAATGTATGATTAGAAATGGATTCAATAGTTTGTACTATTTCTATGAAAGATTTATTCACCTTTAGTATTTCAGAAAATAAACAAATAATCCTCTATCTAAGAATTTCATTCCTTAAATAATTATATGAAGAACCCTCTCAACCACTAGCACTGCAACTATTAAAGGATTTCAAAACCAACTTTATTTTTAGCATGTAATACTTTTTTCAATATTTATATCTTTATTGTGATTCCTTTTTATTTTATGACTATTATGTCAAATGTTTCTTGTATTCTTACATTCACGATATATGACATCATAATATTATTCCTTATAATTTTTCCCTTATGAATATTCTTTTCTATTTACTAAAAGTCTCTCTTACACAGGATTTTATTCATCCTACAAGAAATATTTTCCAAATAAATTATAGTCAGTTTAAATTACTAGAATATAATTAAATAATATCTTTATTATTCCTTGTTGATTTCGCAAATTTTTTAGTGCACTAGGATTTAGTAGAAACATTTGAAGTTATTTCACAATCAACTCCTCTATTTTTCTTTTACATGTTTTCAGTTTCTCTTTTTAATCAAACTTCATATTGCATGAGAGTTCCAATAAGATCATTAAGAGTTATATTTTTAATATTTATCGTATTATTCAAGGCAATAATTTTAGATTCCCATTAATTGGGAATTATTTCTATAAAATTTCAGCAAATATTCCATCTATTATATCTTTTTATCCAAGAGAATGTAAACTATTCATAATAGTAAAATATATTTAATTCATTTTCTTCTTCTGATTATTTAGTTTAAAAAATCAATGACTTAATACTCGTCTCTCAATATATATTTTATCATCTCAATAACTTTAGAACATCCAATGTAAGTAACTTCTAACTTCTTTCCATATGCTATTTTCTGCATCACATGAAGACATTTGACAATATATATATTTGTAGTCATGAAACAATGTAGAGTATTTATTACTCCATAATTCAGTTGATATTATTGTTTTTTATAAGAAATATTAGTAGGTTCATTCTCAAGAATATTAAAATCTATAATAAGTATAAAAAATTAATAAACTATAGTATTTATAAGGAATGTTTTCATTATCTATCTGTAGTACTCATAATAATTTCTATAAAATATTAGTGGTCCACTAGGATTAATATTTTCTAAAGATACAAAATTTAGAGAATCCATCATAAAGATAATATAAATGAATTTATATAAACACATTAGTGTAATAACAATTTATAAACAAGTATTTTATAAGAAATTTGAGTAAACATACTATTCGTTACAAAACTAAAAAATCAACAAGTAAAAAAGTAAATCCTTCTTTGATACCAATCATTGGGTAGGATGAGTATATGATCCTTATATGAGGGGGGGATGTATTTTAAAAATTAAACTAAAATATTTTTCATATTCAGTTAAAATGGTCAAACTCATACACTGTATAAATATTAGAGCATTAGAATTGGAACCAATATTGTTTGATATAGCATATTACTTTATCGGTATCACCGATAGTCTGATTAATGTATTATTAAAAATATAAAAAAATACCTTCTAAATTATACGTGTAGAGGAATGTAATTTTTTAATAAAAAATAAATATGAAATCATATAATTTTAAAAATGAATAATAATCATAATAAACTAATTTACTCTTTAACCATAACAGTTATGAATGTCTACAACTACGATTTAGCTATCCATATTTTTTGTACCTACTTCAGTGGTCTTTCCTTACATACCATGAAAATATCTTAATATTATTATTGGAATATCTTGGTCTTCCTATCCTTGGAAGCCCTCGATGTATTGATTATTCTATGTCTTCTGGTCCCCAGAATCCCATGATTTGATGGATTAGAATGACCACAAACTTACCCCCAGAAGCCCTTGATCATTACTATGGGTAGATAAGAAATAAAAAATAAAATTTCTCTAAGGAATTTAAAACCCTTATAATGATTCCTTATAACATCAAATCTCAAATATATTAAAATGATTTTGAATAATATGTTTATGTAGGGTGATCATTAGATTCCTTGAGTGTTGAATACATCAGCTCTTAGCTATTAAAATGACCACCTATTTATAGCCAAAGATCTAGCGGTCATATTTATGAGTTGTTGCTATAGCCTCAGGAAAATTTTATGTTGAAATATCATAATTAGATCGATATTTAAATTTATATCTAAACATTTCATATTTCGATATCATTTTTTTCAAACAATTAAAATGATTTTTTTTGGATTCAATTCAATAAAGAAAAATTAAAATACATTGATTATTAACATTAGATAGTATGATGGACAAAAAAATTATTTTAAAATTTAATAACATAATTAAAGGTAAATCTGATGTATCAGTTCCAATGTTAGTATGATGGTCATGATTTTTTTCAGTTTGATAGACAAGACATAAGTTTGACCACTAGTCGGAACAAAAGTTGGTTTGATGTATCAGACACACCTTCAGTCTGATGGAACATATTGAATATTAAAATTTTATATTCATTTTATATTAGAACCATTTATAAATTAGGTATAAAAAACTTTTTTCTAAATAAACATACTAAAATACATAGGAAATATAATGTTAGTGAACTAATTTTTAAGAATATTTTTGTGATCTACAAAATTAATGAAAGGAAAAGTAAAATTTATAACCATAAACTCAAAATTTATGGGAAGTTTTTTCCAACATCACTCTGCTAACTTCATCTATATTTATAACAGATCCACAATTAGTGGTTGAATCTATGACAATGCAAGCAGTAGGCTATAGTACCTGGTAGAATGTCTGAAGACGTACCTACATTTTGAGTCTATAATGTTGGAACTTCCTAGTTAGTTCCTTAAAAAGGTAACATGATTCCCAGGTTAAATCTCTATCATTCTAATTGATATTTTGGATCTCATTTTAGAGTTTAATGGTTTATATTGAGGAGAAAATATTTTTATAAAAATTTCTTTTCTAAAACATCCCAAGTTATGATGGACTCAAGAACATGAATTGTAATCCAGTCAATGGTGCTATTTCACAAGGAGAACAAGAAGATAGATTTTTTGATGGTGTCTAATGATACACTATGGTTAGGAAAGTTCTGAAAAACTTTAATAAATTTTGAAATATTTTCATGGGGGTCTTCAATTTTTATTCCACTAAACTTCTCAATGTTATGGATTTTATGAATGATTCTATGTTTTATCTCATCATAATGCTCTAGAATGGGTTGGAATAAAATACTGGGTGAAACAAAACTAATGGAATGTAAGACATTACCCATTATAGTACTATCCTATAACACTGGTCTCTCTCCCTGATTGTCAGGTGGTGCATTTTGAATTTTTTATGGGTGTGTCAACACAGGATTTATGAATTAGGTCACTGTAAACTGTCAAAGTGAAGTAGTAGATCTATCTTTATCTGGATCAAAATGAAGTAGTTCGTTTTCTTTAGGGATCATAAAGTGAGTCAAAGGCCCCTAACGTACAAACTAGATAAGAAAATGTGATGTAGTTTTTAGTCCATGAGTGAAAATTGAAAAAATGAAAAGGTGGAGGAAAAGAATAAAATGAAGAATAAGAAGAACAAGAAGAACAAAAAGATGAATAAGAAGTATGGGGTTAGGTAATCTGAGATTCAAACCATAGGTAACTGTGCCAAAGCGTCATAGTCCCTGGCTAGGGTGATCAAGTATGACTGGATCACATGGTGTCATTTTATACATGTGGGACTTGATGAGATTATATTTTATAATTTTGTAAACAATATGTGACTACTGAGGCGTAGCATACTGGTTGTTCGGGGTCGAACCCATAGAGATAGCTTTCAGGAATGAAACAAAATGGTAAGAATCTTTTGGGGATGATTCCTCACACTCACTCATTGCATTGATTATTTGAAAACAAAGTATCTTGAGATTAATAAAAATTTAATAGAAGGGTTCAGTGTCTATTTTAGGTTATAGAAAAATGATAACCCTAAATATAACATGGGATAGACTTATGAAATAGGAAAAAAAGTGGTTAAAAGGTAACTAATTGACCTTGGTCCAATCAATTGGATCAACCAAATATAGAAAGTATTCTATGGTCTAGATATAGTTTACAACCCAAGCATAAGAATATCATATTCTAGTAAGATAGAATAAAAAAACTATTGGTCCTAGCATGATCAACTCATATTAGGTCATGGTAATTCGTTTACACATATAATGGTTAGGGTAGATGAAATAAAATGAGATTGTAAAATTTATTAAACCTAGTTACTATAAAAGGATTAAAAATTTACTATTTTTTTATTCATTAGGTTCAAAAGAACCCTTACATTCAACCCCTTGGCTATATTGATTTTTGGTACATGAAATAATTGATTTAAAGTTGGGAATCCAATTTCATTCTAGAAAAAGAAAATAAACGATTCAAAGTAACATAATCCAAAAATTGAGACCGTGTAAAATAAATTAAAAAGTAACTTGAATGAGGAAATAGTGATGAAAATAATAAAAATTAATGTTTCATAGCAATTGGTATTTTAATAAAAATGTTAGAATAACAAATAAAAAATGATTTGTCGAATCCATAGTGGAAACAACTAATTGATTGAAAAAATAAAAGGAATTTTTTTAAAGTAAATTTAATAAAAAATTTAATGAAATAAAAGAGATCAGAAAAATAAAGAAAGGTGTTTAGAGGCTGTTGTGTGTGTTAGTGTCACTAGAAATATATAGACCTCATCGGTTACATGTCCGAAAAGTTATTCATTTTCTGTAACTGCATTAAGTTGATTTTGCATCAAGAATATCACAATGTGTATTTGAATTACATTCCATGTACTTAAATTTATCATTATTCTTTGAATATTTTGGATCTCACGGATTTCACTACATAAATCATCAGTGTTAATTAGGTTTTAAACATTACACGTTTTTTATTTAGTTCACAAAATGTATCTTCATCTAATTTCAACTTCAGAACATTCAATATATGTAATAAAGAAACATGTTATGTACATGGTTTAAAATTTTTATTTGGGTTTCACTCCGAGTATTTTATTTAGAAGGTGTTTGTATCTAGGAGTAGACATTTTGTACATCAGATTCATGACATGTAATGATCATTTCTCTTCCTTTTCAACATGTCCTCCTTTTATTCATGAACTCCCATTCCTTCTAAAATAAACCAAAAACAAGTGCATTATAAAATTAATAATTATTAAATAATAAATATAATCATCAAAAATATGTATATAAATAAATAAATAAATAGAATAAAAGGGAAAATATTGAAAAAATATACTACTTGTGGGAATTTCTTGTTTCCTTTCTTCTATATCTCCATTTATTCTAGAAAAATATTTGTTTAGTGACATGTTTTTCTTAAATCACAACATTATGACTTATAAATTTATAGAATAGATGAAAAAATGTGTAGTCACTTTAGATGCTTGATTATTAGTTTCATTAATGATGATATAGAGAGATTTTGTGATGCATGGAATATTTTCAATATTTTCATGGTTATATTCTATGAACATGGATTTTATTTTGGAGCATTGTTATAGTTTTTTAATGTATATAGTAATTATTTAAAAAATTTATTGGACAAACTAAAATGGGAATTTATGGTGCATCACAAAAATTAAAATTTGTAGAATATCTATAACGATGTGGCTGGTTAATATAGTAAGAACTCCAAAATTCTTAATGAAAAATCATCATATTTTGGGTAATTTAATGAAATTTTTTAAAAATTGTGATTATTGAATGAAACAAACATTCTAAATTTTTCTATGATAAAATTAATAAATGAAATTAAATATGTTTTAATAAGAAACAAATGTGTAATCAAAGAGACCAATTGACCAAATATTTTTGTGACATAAATGATGCAATTTTTCAAAAATCTAAATTAGTGTTTCAATGATTAGTAAATAAAAAAGTTAAAATATTATATAAAATATAACTTGAATTTTTTTATTATGTGATCATGTTTTGGATGATAAATAAAAAATCCTAAGCCCCTAATTGATATTACCAACCAATTGTTGGTGAGTTTTGTTTTGATTAAGGTTGAAATAAACATAATTGATCACCAGTTAATTATCCAAACTCAAAATAACTAGGAACTATAAATCTATGTTTTAGAATGTTTTTAGAATTTTGTTAAATTGTTTAATTAAGCTTATAACATGATTCATATAGACCAAAAAAAATTCAAATTGAAAATAAAATATATCTTCCTCAAATATTAATTCAAACATTAGCAATTTTCACCTCTGTTTGTTTTCAATATGATGGTAATTTTAGAAGGAAAAATATTTAGAGTTATGCCACAACCTTTGAATATTATTTTATTTCGATGCCACATAAAAATAATTTGAAATGTATAAATTATATTTTAAATTATGGTGTGGATAATGAGAATATTTTAACTGAAAATCAGGGTAACCAATATTATTTCATTTAAGATAGGGACTTAAAATGTTTTTTTATATCTTATAGGGGAATATGTTTTCTCTCTAAAATTTTCGGAACCTATCAGAATAATTTTTTAAATAAACATACTAGTGAAAAACACATATGGTGTTTTATGGATATGAAACCACATCCTCTTAGTAACTAATGTTATTTATCTTGGAAAGTCTAGTTAGGGACTATTAATATATCATTTCTTTGGATTCCAACTATTTTTTAATATATTTTTTCAATATTCAATTTTTTAATTAATTTGATTAAAATTTATCAAGTTATTATCTTTTTTTATTCATCTGATCACATGCTCTGCTATGTTAGAGAAATTACTCACTGTCACTCACCCACTTTTTCTATTTTTTGGGTCTCATATTTTTAAATTCAAGGATTATAATACATTCATGATCTATTCATAAATTTTATAGAGTTTAAAAGGAAGTAGAAAAGTGTACATTGAATTTTAGAAAAAATATTCATGTTGAAGCCTCACTAGAAAAAACATCCCCAAACACTACCACTATTTTTTTATTTTAACTTATTTTTAGAAATATCTTATATATTTTTTGGTAGTTACCAAAAGTAAAAATATAGAGTATATCACTCAAATCAAGGAGAGAATTTATTAAGGGATAAAATCAAAGTAAAATATTATTTTATCAAAGGAGTTCACATTTTAATTTTTAATTTTCTATTATTCTCTTCTTAATATTTTTTTTATTATAGGAAATTTAGATTCAGGGATTTTAATTATATTCACAATGTGAAATAAAATATAGTGGTGTGTTACCCATAACTATTTGTGTTTTGGTGAATGTTATTTTATTTTTTGGATGATTATAATAAAATTCAGAAAAATATTGAAAAACTATTTGAAACAATTTTTCAAACATCCTGACACACTTTTACTGTGTATTAATTTATTAACATGCTACTCAGATGAAAATTAATGAAAACTATTTTTATTATGACTGAATAGTAATTCATGCACATTTATAATATGTTTCCATAATATTTGTTATTTTAGTAAATATTGTTGAATTTTCTTATGACCAATTAATATAAATTTTCCATTTTGAATTTCATATATTTTTTAACATTAATTTTTAATTGTTTCTATCACTATTGAATTCCACCGAGAGAAAAGTTAATTTTTATGCCTGGGGGAGATGTTCTTCTTAATTTTTGAAAACTATTATTTAATTTGAACCCATCTAGAACCCCTTATATTAATTTATTTTATCTTTTTAAGCATCATCATTCTTATTTAGTAGATATTTTTTTTTGATGATTTATTAAGATCTATTTCATTCTCTCTCGAAAATTATTGGTTTTTGTAAAATTTTGGGGGTATGATTTAAAAAAATCATTGGTTTTGATTATTTTGAATATGTTATAAACACTTACGTTCTAATTTTACAATACCAATTAAATAAAAATCCTAATCCATGTTAACCCACTATTATTTCAATCCTTCCTTATTTTATTATTTTAGTAGTTGAGTGGGTTATTTATTCTATTTTTAATTATTATACTTCATCTTAAAAATAGAGTTTTATTTTATTATTATCTTTATTTATATATGAAAATTCACCTATAATTAATGATATGTATTGAAGAATTAGTTAAATGTGATGTAATGATTGTTTAACGTCATTCAAAAGTTTCAAAATCTAATTTTTTGTAAAATCAAAATATATATTTAATCAAATATATTTTTATGAATAGAAAATTACATTTTCTTCATGATAGATTCAATGATGTAAAATAATTTTCTAAAAATATTACTTGTGAAAACTCACCTTTTCAATCATTAGAATTATTTTTTTCCACAAAATTTCTTACAAATGATTTCTTTAGGACATGAAACTCCTAAATATTGGGTAATTTGACATGTCCTTTAATTATGATGTGTTTCTATATAATTTTGGTTTTATTTCCTTTTTTTAAGATTAATTTAATTTTAAAAGGTTCATTATAATAAATTGGTTATTTTTTAAGTGTAATTCATAATTGAAAAATTCTGTTTCCTTTTTTTTAGTTTATTCTATCATTTGACTAATTTTATGATTTATCTATTTATTTTTATTTTTATTTGTAAATTTAAATTCTTAGTATTATAGGTTGATTTTTAGTGTTTTTTGAAATAAATAACCTGTTTTGTGATTCATTTATTAATCCATTAAATAATTAATCGATGTCAAATTTGATTTTAATTTTAATTTATTGTTTAATATTTTTAATGGTTAATAATTATTTTTTTAATTATTAATTATTTTTTTAAAATGGTATAATTTATAATTATTAATGCTTAGTTTTATTGTTTTAACTTTTAATAATTTTAATTTTATAATGTCTGTTTAATTTAATGTTCCTATTTAATTTTTCAATAAATTAAATTTAAATAATGTAATGTATAAAATTTTTATTTCAAAATTTATTTATTTCCTTATAATTTTCTAATTGATGAAACTACGATGTATAAATTTTAGTCTTAGGTCAACATCACATTTAAATTGGAGGAAAACCATAAAAAATTTTCCATCAACAACAACGCATTTCATTAGTTCCCCATAGCTGAAAATTTGATAAAAGAAAAATCCATCAACCATGGGTGTTTAAAAAAAATAACTCAAATGGGATCGATGACACTTCAGTAGTTCAATGATATTGGATGCTTATAAAACATAATAGGCGATTTATAGTGAGGATATTTTCCAAATCATCAGATCCACCACAAGACCACATGCCTCAACCATATCTAAATGTCATCGATTGCACGAAAAATATTATACAACCACAACTGAAAGCGATTGACCACTTGACATAATCCAGAATCCATAACTAATTCCAAAAACCATTCAACCGTCAACCATAAATGGATAAGTCTCCTAATTATTCTAAGAACAACTACTATCATCAAATAAGATGAAGCCAACATTTCCATGCACTGAAGATGATGAATCACCTATGAAATTAGAGTTGGACTTTACAATAATAAGAACACCATGGACAATTATATATCCATGACTACCACTAGATTTGAGGATGAAATCATCCTTGATGATCTAAGACAAAGCTTCCCTATGCTAATATTGATGGTCTTTCTTACGAACATGATGTCATAGGTGGATTGATCACTTGAAACCATGGTGACTCCAATTCGTAGAAATTTTAAAAATTTGAAATCAATGTTTCTCCATACATAACATATATGTTTATGAAAAAGAACATGTTTTTATGGTACATTGAAGAAGAAATCTACATATCGATCCCTCAACACCAACGAAAACTACAACAGTTCTATCTTTGATGACAAACCGATGAATATGATCTAATTTGAAGCCAAGATCATAGTCAACACCAAATATAAGCTGACTAATATATGACTTGTTGAATCAAGAGTGTCAACTGATTATCAAGTCAAGCTCACCTAAAGCACTCACCATCCACATTTTAGATTTTAGAGTTGTCATAAATGATGGGGGTTCATCTATAAATTTTTAGAGAATATTTCTTTTGAATATGACAATATGACATCATCACCGAGAAGTTTTTATGATGAAGAACATTAAAGGATGATGGTATGTTAAATAAGATGCACCAATGTGTGAACCAAGATCTCAATCTATCAAATGGTTCAAAATTGGTACCATTCTCTCTAGTTTGAATGTAGAGGTCATGGTCAGTTTTGCATTGTTGTGACATTGATGAAATGATCATTTTAGATTAAGTCAATTAAAGTGGCTATTGAATTAGACTTAAATTGGTTTTATTCACCATAAAAAAAGTGAATATGATAACCAAGATCGAGGGTCAATTATATAGAAGTAGAATTGAAGAGTTAAATAAAGAAAATTAAGTCTCACTAAAAGAAAATATTAAGCTATTATAAGATACTAAACAAGAGATAAGGTGAATCCCGGTTTAAATTTTGGTATATATAATTTTATCTGGGGGTATGATATGTGTTGTGGGTGTTCCTGGCATTTGAGAAATGAAAAATGGGGAAATTAGGACAACCTATACTGAGATAGTAGTTGATAATTTTATAGTAACAACAATGTTCTATAACTGTAATATCCTTGTGGGTAAATATACACAGTTTAGGAACAATACATGAGGGAGAAAGAAACCATATGGGATTGGACTAAGATATCATGCATGTCATCCATGTAGTTTTTGAAACCATACGGGCTCCCAAGAAACCTTGTGATAGAGACAAATTTTGAATACAGGTTAGTGCATGAGTTGTTCAATCATACACCTCAATAAAAGGTAAAATTTTACATATTTCGCTCTTAGGAACAAATGTTTCTTCCCAAAATTTATCCCCCATTCAACCGCCAATAGACATGGTTCATAACATGCAACATACTACTCCTCCATCTGTAATTATCCCTCATTACATATGCATTTAGAGTGCCATTGGGTGGAAATTTGGGCCCCTGGCAAGTCATTGACTATGTGTCCATCCTTTTTCTATAAGAGGATTGGTGTTTTTTTCTCTCCTTCTAAAGTAATAATGTAACACCTCGAGATTTTATGAAAAATATTCTTTCAGTTTCATTAATGTCTTTTTTTGTATGCTACAACAAGAATACCTTGCGCTATACATAACACCGTATTAGCTTGCAGTATACACAATACTATTCTTGGATCGTGTTACACACAATTTTGATAATAGTTATTCTACGCAACATTGATTATATATATATATATTCAATGTATAAACGAAATATGGTTGGATTATGATATACTAAATAACAAAAGATTATTTCATAGCACGCAACCCTGACTTGGCTTGCATTACATGCAATCGTGACCTTTCTCGATAGCGTGTGTTGTACGCAATACCAGGTTTTACTAAACAACGATATATTATTATAATATTGTTATGATCTAGCCGTTATGAATAGAGTTAAATAAATTTTTAATTTTATAACATTATTCTTCATTTTACACAATTCTAGAACATGGTATAAGAACAAAATAATTTTTTCGGGTAAAATAAGTATTTTTCAAAAAATGCAGTTTTTCCGCCTTTTGATGGCGCACCCACTTTAAATATAGTTTTTGAAATTTTTATAAGTTCAAATTGACAAAATAAAATTCTTCTTTTGAATCAGGATATAAAAATTTACATTAGATAAATTTTTGATATTTTTCTGATAAAGTACATATTTTAATGAATAGTAAAAACACACTATATTTTAATTAAAAACAACTTTTTTCATCATAATATATTATGTGGTTAAATTATAATATTGAATGATTTTAAAGTATAAATAGAATATATTTTTACCATTTAATATAATTTATGTTATTAGCATTGATTTTACCTTGAATTCGTAGGTTAAATCAATTCAATCTTTTGCAATGTTTTAAAGAAAAACCCATTTTCTTTCGACAACGGGATTAATTTTAATTTAATTTCTGCATCTTTTGTGTATTGAATTTTGAAAAATGGATTCCATATTTGTAATCAGTGGGTACAATTTATGTTAATAATCTACTTTATATTTTTTGGCATTGTGAATAGTAACTACGGTAAATTTTATTTACTATAGTTAAAGGTAAATCGAGTAATTAAGGGTAAATATAACATTATAAAATTACCATAACACTTGGAAAAATCATTTTGGATGGCTAAAAGTATACCCATATAACCTAAGGGTCAGATTAGATTCATTTTATGGTCTTTTTTCAATGAAAATAATTTAATTATTATTAAAACCAAAGAATGTGACAACATGTCACTTTCTTAAATCTTATAAGTATAATAATTTTAATTTAGTGATAGACTTCATGAAACTTCTAAAATTAATAGTATATAGAAAGCTAATACAATTATCTACATCATCAGAATATATTTATAATTTTTAGGGATTAAATAATTATCATTTATTTTGACACAAAGATGATGTAGTAATTGTCTTATTAATGAAATATTGACATAATTGATGTTATAAATGACCAAATAAATGTAATTTGAGACTTTCTATGACTTACATTACTTTTCTAGGTTAATATGAGATTTTATTGTTGATATAATTAACTTGGTTCGAACTTATCATTCTGTTACGAATTTCATAAAAATCATGTACCAAATAGTGTCAAAATTGACATAAATTAGTTTTTCAAACAAATATTATGTTATTAATTGTTATTTAATTCCTAAAAATCTAAGGTTCGGAAAAATGACTTAGATAAGGATATATATATTAATAATAAACAACTTAGGGTTATTTTGGATTTTTATGGTATGTTTATTAACCATGTAGTGTAAGAATACAAAAAGACACGGTAAAAGTTAAATTATTTAACTTAGAGTTAAATCTAATTGATAAGGATAAAATAATAACCTAAACTTGTCTAAATCCTATTGGATGAGAGAATTTCGACCCATACCCACTTTAGCTTCGAAATAAGACCCTTTGGAACCATTATAAACCGAATTTGACCTTAATATAAAATAATATTTTGAGATTTTCTTAAGGTGCCCCTCTCCTCCCTTATAAAAGGGAACCTCATCCCTCTTCTCCTCACACCAATTTGAGCATTCAATATCGGACAACCCCTGACGAAATCTCTTCTCCAATTTCCTAGTATCATCCTAGAGGTCCTGGTGTTCTTCAAAGTCCATCCTTAGTTCTTTAAGTGGAGGTTAAGTGAAGGCGCGTCAAAAAGAGGTAATATCCATTACCGATCTTTTTCAATTTCTTTCTTCTTCAACTTCTTCTTATTTAGTTTTTTCATGATAAAGTAATAACATAAGTATTTCTTATATACTGATATGTTATTATAAATATGAAAAAACTCTAATTAACCTTCTATCCATCCTACAGAAAAAAGGAAACCACCGCGCGTGCGTACGTACGGAATACCGTCTCCACGCCGTGGTGTAATCAATTTTCCGCAACCACCTTAATTGGATGGGTATAATGGAGTAATGAGTAACTATATATGATTATTATAATGTTATATTGATACTGAAATAGTCTACATACACTTCAACACAATTCCACGACCATGGGAACGATATCATCGCTCGTGCGTACGTACAGACTACCGTCTCCACGACGCGATGAGATTCATTATCCATGTTAACCATTCTAGAATGATTATAAAGTATATATAATGAATAATAATTAAATATATGACATGGTAAATCTACTGGATTTATGTATATATATATTTCATCTACTTACTTCCATTCAAGACAATAAGGAAAGGAAAACAGCGTTCATGTGTACGTACGGACTACCGTCTCCATGAACGGTGTGTTTCATTTCATTTATCTATCTATTATATATATATATATAATGAATATATATGATATATAAATCATATTTTATATTCTGGAAGTATATGTAAATCATGATATAAGTAATAATAATATCAAGAACAACAAGTCCAAACACCTACGATAAATGAAATGATTTTACCCAAAACGCTTCTTTAACATTGAATTTACAAAAGAACGGGTAATATAAAGTCATAAGTGAACCATATATGATATAATAATAATGAATATGATTATTTAATAAGTTAATGACATTGTTTAAATCATTATACAAGAGGTTCGGATACGTACAAAGCATATCGGACATAAGGTAAGGTAAATATCACAATCTCATTTTTATCTGAGATTGTTTATACTTTGAAATTTACTGGGGTGTATTTTATCATCCACATCCATGTTTCCTCAATATGTAATATTATTTACATCCACCTACAATTGTTTAAATCCAATTTTACCCTTCGGTAAGTTTTTAGTAAATGATATGAAAGGAATCTTTTGTCGTTTTTCGTACGAGGCACTTTTTGACTTTTCCAACAAAAGTATGAGAAGAATGTTTTTTTAACTTATAAGGCATGAATGGATTTTTAAAACATTATTTCCAAGAATATTCCTTTAAAAGTTTTCATGTTTATTTTTAATCAAATTCTTTTAGTTTTGAATTGTACGACCTGTTAAGAAAGGAAAAGTGTTTTTGAAGCAGAAAGGATATTTTCCTCAAGAATGGAGTTCAAGTGTTTTATCAAAATTATTTTCAAACTAAGATAATAAAGGGTTTTGTTTTTATCCCTATTATTACATTTATTTGATTATGTTGTGATGGGATCATTTTTATGAATTATTTTATCTTATATGAATTGTTTTATGATGTCACGATGTTTATGATTTCCATTTTTATTACATGGGTTATGCAATGATGTATGATTTATGATTTTTGTGGCACACATAAGAATGGATTCATTATGAGATGGCTGGGATCTATATCTCACTCCAATGAATTGGGTAAAGATTTTATATCTCATGAGATAGACATGGCTGGAATGGTAGGTTATATCGGTTCAGTGAAACAGGACTGAAACGAGGGTGACTCGGTTCAGAAATGGACTTTGTCCACTAAGATAGTATTGGAAATGAGTCTTGACTAATAAGATATGATTCTATATGATTATGTGTGTATGCCAAAAAGTTTCATTTTTTATGTTATTATTATTGTGATTTCATTTCACTACTATGATTTATTCCATTTTATGTTATTATGATCTCTTTTGCAGGTTAAGATTTCCAAAATGTTATGTTATTATGAATATGATGTGATTGATTTTTCTTTTGTTTACCCTTACTGAGCATTTGAGATCACCCTTTTATGTTTTCTTTTCCCCAGGATATAAAGAAAGGATTTAGGTAAGAAAAAAAGGGAAGATCTTTATTAGAGATGTTGAAGATCTTCCACAATGATTAGAAGATTACGTTCCGAGTTTCCAAAGACACTAAACGATTACGGTCCTTGTGTGTGTGTTTTTTTATGTACTAATTATTCCACAAAAGTAATGTAATGTCCATGTACATCAAGCTTTGGGTCTCTACAGTTGGTAAAAGAGGAAAAGTTTAGTCAACCTTTGGAAATGAGGATGTGAAAACGTTAGTGAGATCCCTAGAGATATTTCTAAGGTATGTCTAGGGATGTACCTAAGGATAAGAATACGTATAGGATATAGTCCTAGATCTACGGTAACGATCTTAGAATTTAACCTAAGATGTTAGATATTGAGGGTGCTCCCCCTTTACTATGTTGTTTTCCCTAGTAAGATTTTTGCCTCTCACACTATTCTTTTTGGGTTTTAGAAAATAGCTGGAAACAGGAAGATTCATGATAATGGAGGATATGATGGACAATGGAATGATTTTCTTCATCAGAAACCAAATGAAATGGGATCTGGAAGTCCAAACATCGTTATTATGCCTAATCAGAAATCTCATAATATGATCAATAATCTCAACTTTGGTAAGTTTCCCGACTCAGATAATAAGAAAAAGATGGAGTTTCATGATGATTATAGAGGAAAGAAAGTTCAATTTCCCTCATGTAAATCATGTGGGAAGAGGCATCAAGGAGAATCTTTCAAAGGAACCGGATGATGCTTTGGGTGTGGAAAAGAAGGACACAAAGCCAGTAAGTGCAAAGGAAAAGGTTCAGTTAGCACCAGGTATGAGGATAATGGTATTGCTACGACATCAACAATGGTTAAATGTTTTAAATGTGGAATGTACGGGCATTATGCAAACCAATTACCTAAGGGAAAGTCTCATGAAGAGAATCAGTATGGTCTTATGGGTAGTATTTATGTGGATGATGAGGAAGCGAATACAAATTATATGTGAGATGAATGAATTGTTGAAGGTCAGTCAATGGTTTTAGAATGTAGTGGAATGATTACATGTTTATCATGTGTAATGTTGTATAATTAATCTCATAGTACTATGGAATAAAGAGACATCTAAGGATTGTTACACTGTTGTCTTTCCTTGAGTTTTGAAAGTGTATGATTAATGTTACCAATATCCATGAAAGGCTCTTCAGATATTATTGGAATGTAGATGATATGCTCATAATGAAGGGATAAGGAGAAAATTAAATGTTTGATAGTATTCATGAGCTCATGACTGATATAAGGAGAAGGTTATATCATGGTTTGAGTATATAGAATTTTTGGATTTTGGTATGTGGAAAGAGTAAACCTTTGACAACATTCATGTTTTCACTAAGGTTTAATGGGTATTAATTTATCAATAGAATACATCATTGCGGTATTCACATGATTAGAATGTGACCAATAAGATATATGGGGGATAAAAGATGGTTTTCACATGCTTGGTTGACAACATTTCATGTTATCGTTTTCTTTATACTATGAGCTTGGATTGAAGTATTTTAGATAAGCCTAAAGATTGGAATGGATTATGTTAACCATAAGTTATTATTGTTTAAGGATAGAACTTTTTTTGATATTATTTATGTGATGTTATAGTAATGTAGTTTTAGAAAAAAGGACAACCTGCAGGATGAGCGACTATCCATCGCGTCGGACAAGGCTGTGGGAATCGAACCCACAACCGATGTGCGACTAGCCTTTATTGCCTACCACTGGCCTACAGGAAGTCCCTGTTTAGTAGAAACTAGTTGTATTATATTAAGCAGTATGATATTTGAAGTATAAGTCTATTTTAGGAACTATATAGGATTAATCTCACAATAGATGGACTTATGTATTTTTTGATAACTTTTCTAACCTTTTCTTTGAGACAGATGGAATGACCCATCATTCTATCACATGATCTGCTAACACATCACAAATGACAGATTCAACTTCATTTCTTTAAGAGATGAAGTGGAAATTGTTCAAAGAACGACAAACGGTGAGACTATACCAAAATCAAAAAAGTATTTCTTCTAATTCCAATTTCATCAACTTTAGGAAAATGATCTTGAAAACCAAAAATGTTGTCCTAGTGCTCTTATATCTGATGAATCAGATGGTACCTTTGATCGTTACAAATTTATGGCTTTGTGATTGCTGGCTTTTCCATAGCCATGTTCACTACCACTCTCCATCAGAACATGATGGTTAGATTTCTCTTCCATATCCATATTTTCATCTATGTGGAAACCCATTGATTAGTTTATTTGGGTAATCGTTACATTTCATACTTTAGTTATTAAAGCCAAGTTTTGGTATTCGTTTTTATGATGTGGGTTTCTATTAAAGAAACATTCGAGTAGTAAACCATTTATAACCCTGACGAATTTCGAGGGAAAAATACATTTCAAGGGGGGTAGAATGTAACACCCCAAGATTTTATGAAAAATATTCTTTTAATTTCATTAATGTCTTGTGTTGTATGCTACAACAAGATTACCTTGTGCTATATGCAACACCGTATTAGCTTGCAGTATACGCTACACTATTCTTGGATCTTGTTACACATAATTTTGATAATAGTTATTATACGCAACATTGAGTATATATATATATATTCAATGTATAAATTAAATATGGTTGGATTATGATATACGAAACAATGAAGGATTATTTCACAGCATGCAACCCTGACTTGGCTTGCATTACATGCAATCACGACCTTCCTCGATAGCGTGTGTCGTACGTAATACTGGGTTTTACTAAACAATGATATATTATTATAATATTGTTATGAACTTGCCGTTATGAATAGTGTTAACTAAATTTTGAAATTTTTAACATTATTATTCATCTTACACATTTCTAAAACATGGTATAAGAACAAAATAAATTTTTCGGGTAAAATAAGTATTTTTCAAAAAATGTAGTTTTTTCGCCTTTTGATGGCGCACCCACTTTAAATCTAGTTTTTGACAAGTTTATAAGTTCAATTTGACAAAATAGAATTATTTTTTTGAATTATGATATAAAAATTTACATTAGATAAAGTTTTGATATTTTTCCAATAACTTTCATATTTTAATGAATAGTAAAAACACGCTATATTTTAATTATAAACAACTTTTTTCATCGTAATATCTTATGTGGTAAAATTATAATATTGAATGGTTTTAAAGTATAAATAGAATATATTTTTACCATTTAATATAATGTATGTTATTAGCATTGATTTTACCTTAAATTCGTAGGTTAAATCAATTCAATCTTTTGCAATGTTTTAAAGAAAACCCTGTTTTCTTTCGACAACGAGAATAATTTTAATTAAATTTATTCATCTTTTGTGTATTGAATTTGAAAAAATGGATTCCATATTTGTAATCAGTGGTTCCAAATTATGTTAATAAGCCACTTATATTTTTGGGCATTGTGAATAGTAACTACGGTAAATTTTATTTACTATAGTTAAAGGTAAATCGAGTAATTAAGGGTAAATATAAGATTATAAAATTACCCTAACACTTGTAAAAATATAATGGGATTGCTAAAAGTAGATCCATATAACCTAAGTGTCGTATTAGATTCATTTTATGGACTTTTTCCATGAAAATAATTTAATTATTATTAAAACCAATGAATGTGACAACATGTCACTTTCTTAAATCTTATAAGTATAATAATTTTAATTTAGTGATATACTTCATGAAACTTCGAACATGAATAGTATCCAGAAATATAATACAATTATATACATCATCAGAATTTATTTATAATTTTTATGGATTAAATAATTATCATTTATTATGACAGAAAGATGATGTAGTAATTGTCTAATTAATGAAATATTGACATAACTGATGTTATAAATGCTCAAATAAATGTAATTTGAGACTTTTTATGACTTACATTAATTTTATAGGTCAAGATGACTTGTTATTGTTGATATAAGTAACTTGGTTCGAACTTATCATTCTGTTATGAATTTCATAAAAATCATGTACCAAATAGCGTCAAAATTGACATAAATTAGTTTTTAAAAAAAAATTTATATTATTAACTGTTATTTAATTCCTGAAAATATAAGGTCCGGACAAATGACTTAGATAAGGATAGATATATTAATAATAAACAACTTAGGGTTAGTTTGGCTTGTTATGGTATGTTTGTTAATCATATAGTGTAAGAAAACAAAAAGACACGGTAAAAGTTAAATTATTTAACTTAGAGTTAAATCTAATTGATAAGGTTATTATAATAACCTAAATTTGTCTAAATAGTATTGGATTAGATGATTTCGACCAATACCCACTTTATCTTCGAAATAAGACCCTTTGGAACCATTATAACTCGAATTTGACCTTAATATAAAATAATATTTTGAGATTTTCCTAAGGTGCCCCTCTCCTCCCTCATAAAAGGGAACCTCCTCCCTCTCCTCCTCACACCAATTTGAGCATTCACGCTCAGCCAAACCCATGCCAAAATCTATTCTCCACTTCCCTAGTATCATCCTAGGGGTCCTGGTCTTCTTCAAAGACCATTCTTAGTTCTTTAAGTGGAGGTTAAGTGAAGGAGCATCAAAAAGAGGTAATATCCATTACCGGTATTTTTCAATTTCATTCTTGTTAAACTTCTTATTATTTAGTTTTTTCATGATAATGTAATAACATCAGTATTTCTTATATACTTATATGTTATTATAAATATGAAACAACTCTAAATAACCTTTTATCCATCCTACAGAAAAAAGGAAATCACCGCGCGTGCGTACGTACGGAATACCATCTCCACGCTGTGGTGTAATCTATTTTCCACCACCACCTTAATTGGATGGGTATAATGGTGTAAAGAGTAAATATATATGATTATTATAATGTGATATTGATACTGAAATAGTATACATACACTTAAACACAATTTCACGACCATGGGAATGCTATCATCGCTCGTGCGTATGTACGGACTACCGTCTCCACGACGCGATGAGATTCATTATCCATGTTAACCATTCCAGAATGATTATAAAGTATATATAATGAATAATAATGAAACATATGACATGGTAAATCTACTGGATTTATTTATATATATATTTCATCTACTTACTTCCATTCAAGACAATAAGGAATGGAAAACAGCGTTCATGCGTACGTACGGACTACCGTCTCCATGAATGGTGTGTTTAATTCCATTTATCTATCTATTATATATATATATATATAATGAATATATATGATATATAAATCATATTTTATATTCTAGAAGTAAGTAAATAATGATATAAGTAATAATAATGTCAAGAACAACAAGTCCAAACACATACGATAAATGAAACGATTCTACCCAAAACGCTTCTTTAACATGGAATTTACAAAAGAATGGGTAATATAAAGTCCTAAGTTAACCATATATGATATCATAACAATGAATATGATTATGTAATAAGTTAATGACATTATTTAAATCATTATACAGGAGGTTCGGATACGTACAAAGCATATCAGACATAAGGTATAGGAAATATCACAATCTCATTTTTATCCGAGATTGTTTATACATTGAAATTTACTGGGGTGTATTTTATCATCCAAATCCATGTTTCCTCAATATGTAATATTATTTCCATCCACCTACAATTTTTTATATCCAATTTTACCCTTCGGTAAGTTTTTACTAAAAGATATGAAAGGAATCTTTTGTCGTTTTCCGTACGAGGTACTTTTTGACTTTTCCGTCAAAAGTACGAGAAGAATGTTTTTTTAACTTATACGACATGAATAGATTTTTAAAACAATATTTCCAAGAAGCTTCCTTTACAAGTTTTCAAGTTTATTTTTAATCAAATTCTTTTAGTTTAGAATTGTACGACATGTTAAGAAAGGAAAAGTGTTTTTGAAGCAGAAAAAATATTTTCCTCAAGAATGGAGTTCAAGTGTTTTATCAAAATTATTTTCCATCTAAGATAATAAAGGGTTCTGTTTTTATCCCTATTATTACATTGATTTTATTATGTTGTGATGGAAGTATTTTTATGAATTCATTTATCTTATATTAATTGTTTTATGATGTCACGATGTTTAAGAATTCCATTTTTATTACATGGGTTATGCAATGATGTATGATTTATGATTTTTGTGGCACACATAAGAATAGTTTCATTATGAGATGGGTGGGACCTATATATACCTCCAATGCATTGGCTAATGATTTTATATCTCATGAGATAGACATGGCGGGAACGGTATGTTATACCGGTTCAGTGAAACAGGACTGAAACGAGGGTGACTCGGTTCAGAAATGGACTTCATCCACTGAGATAGTCTTGGCAATGAGTCTTGACTAATAAGATATGATTCACTATTATTATGTGTGTTTGCAACAATGTTTCATGTTTTATGTTATTATTATTGGGATTTCATTTCACTACTATGATTTATTCCATGTTATGATATTATGATCTCTTTTACAGGTTAAGATTTCCAAAATGTTATGTTCTTATGAATAAGATGTGAATGCTTTTTCTTTTGTTTACCCTTACTGAGCATTTGAGCTCACCCTTTTATGTTTTCTTTTCCCCAGGATATAAAGAAAGGTTTTAGGTAAGAAAAAAAATCGAAGGTCTTTATGGGAGATGTTGAAGATCTTTCACCATGATTAGAAGATTACATTCCGAGTTTCCAAAGACACTAATATATTACGGTCCTTGTGTGTGTGTTTTTTTATGTACTAAGTATTCCGCAAAAGTAATGTAATGTCCATGTACGTCAAGCATTGGGTCTCTATAGTTTGTATCAGAGGAAAATTTTAGTTAACCTTTGGAAACTAGGATGTGAAAACCTTAGTGAGATCCCTAGAAATATTTCTAAGGTATGTCTAGGGATGTACCTAAGGATAAGAATACGTATAGGATATAGTCCTAGAACTACGATAACGATCTTAGAATTTAACCTAAGATGTAAGATATTGAGGGTTCTCCCCCTTTACTATGTTGTTTTCCCTAGCATGATTTTTTCCTCTCACACTATTCTTTTTGGGTTTTAGAAAATGGCTGGAAACAGGAAGATTCATGATAATGGAGGATATGATGGACAATGGAATGATTTTCTTCATGAGAAACCAAATGAAACGAGATTTGGTAGTCCAAACATCGTTATTATTCCTAATCAGCAATCTCATAATATGATCAATAATCTAAACTTTTGTAAGTTTCCCAACTCAGATAATAAGAGAAAGATGGAGTTTCATGATGATTATAGAGGAATGAAAGTTCAATTTCCCTCATGTAAATCATGTGGGAAGAGGCATCAAGGAAAATGTTTCAAAGGAACTGGAAGATGCTTTGGGTGTGGAAAAGAAGGACACAAAGACAGTAAGTTCAAAGGAAAAGGTTCAGTTAACACCAGGGATGAGGATAATGGTATTGCTACGACATCAACAATGGTTAAATGTTTTAAATGTGGAATTTACGGGCATTATGCAAACCAATGCCCTAAGGGAAAGTCTAATGAAGAGAATCATTATGGTCGTATGGGAAGTATTTATGTGGATGATGATGAAGAGAATACAAATGATATGTGAGGTGAATGAATTGTTGAAGCTCGGTTAATGGTTTAAGAATGTAGTGGAATGATTACATGTTTATCATGTGTAATGTTGTATAAGTAATCTCATGGTACTATGGAATAAAGAGACATCTAAGGATTGTTACACTATTTTCTTTCCTTGAGTTTTGAAAGTGTATGATTATTTTTACCAGTATCCATGAAAGGTTATTCAGATATTTTTGGAATGTAGATGATATGTGCATAATGAAGGGATGGGGAGAAAATTAAATGTTTGATAGTATTCATGAGCTCATGACTGATATAAGGAGAAGGTTATATCATGGTTCGAGTATATAGAATTTTTGAATTTTGGTATGTGGAAAGAGTTAAACATTGATAGCATTCATGTTTTCACTAAGGTTTAATGGGTATTCATTTTGCAAGAGAATACATCATTATGGTATTCACATGATTAGAATGTGACCAACAAGATATATGGGGGATAAATGATGGTATTCACATGCTTGGTTGACGACATTTCATGTTATCATTTTCTTTATACTATGTGCTTGGACCAAAGTATTTTAGATAAGCCTAAAGATTGGAATGGATTATGTTAACCATAAGTTAGTATTGTTTAAGGATAGCATTTTTTTTTATATTATTTATGTGATGTTATTGTAATGAAGTTTTAGAAAAAAGGACAACCTGCAGGACGGGCGACATCCCATCGCGTCGGACAAGGCTGTGGGAATCGAACCCACAACCGAAGTGCGACTAGCCTTTATTGCCTACCACTGGCCTACAGGATGTCCCTGTTTAGTAGAAACTAGTTTTATTATATTAAGCAGTATGATATATGAAGTATAAGTCCATTTTAGGAACTATATAAGATTAATCTCACTATAGATGGACTTATGTATTTTTTGGTAGCATTTCTAACCTTATCTTTGAGACAGATTGAATGACCCATCATTCTATCACATGATTTGCTAACACATCATGAATGACAAATTCAACTTCATTTCTTTAAGAGATGAAGTAGAAATTGTCCAAAGAACGACAAACGGTGAGACTATACCAAAATCACGAAAGTATTTCTTCTGATTCCAATTTCATCAACATTAGGGAAATGATCTTAAAAGCAAAAATGTTGTCCTAGTGCTCTTATATCTGATGAATCATATAGTACCTTAGATCGTTACAAATTTATGGCTTTGTGATTGCTGGCTTTTCCATTGCCATGTTTTCTACCACTCTCCATCAGAACATGATTGTTAGATTTCTCTTCCATATCCATAGTTTCACCTATGTGGAAACCCAGTGATTAGTTTATTTGGGTAATCATTACATTTCATACTTTAGTTATTAAAGCCATGTTTTGGTATTCCTTTTTACGATGTGTGTTTCTATTAAAGAAACTTTCGAGTAGTAAACCATTTATAACCTCGACGAATTTTGAGGGAGAAATTCATTTTAAGGGGGGTAGAATGTAACATCCCGTGATTTTATGAAAAATATTTTTTTAATTTCATTAATTTCTTGTGTTGTATGATACAAAAAGATTACCTTGCGCTATACGCAACACCGTATTAGCTTGTAGTATACGCAACACTATTCTTGGATCGTGTTACACAAAATTTTGATAATAGTTATTCTATGCAACATTGAGTATATATATATATATTCAATTTATAAATGAAATATGATTGGATTATGATATACGAAACAACGAAGGATTATTTCACAGCATGCAACCCTGACCTGGCTTGCATTACAGGCAATCGCGACCTTCCTTGATAGCGTGTGTTGTACGCAATACCGGGTTTTACTAAACAACGATATATTATTATAATATTGTTATGAAAAAGATGTTATGAATAGTGTTAACTAAAATTTTAATTTTATAACATTATTATTCATCTGACACATTTATAGAACAAGGTAAAAGAACAAAATAAATTTTTCCGGTAAAATATGTATTTTTAAAAAAATGCAGTTTTGTCGCCTTTTGATGGCGCACCCACATTAAATCTAGTTTTGGACATGTTTATAAGTTAAATTTGACAAAATAAAATTCTTATTTTGAATCAGGATATAAAAATTTACAATAGAAAACGTTTTGATATTTTTCCAATAACATTCATATTATAATGAATAGTAAAAACACGATATTTTTTAATTAGAAACAACTTTTTTCATCGTAATATATTATGTGGTTAAATTATAATATTGAATGGTTTTAAAGTATAAATATAATATATTTTTACCATTTAATATAATATATGTTATTAGCATTGATTTTACCTTAAATTCATAGGTTAAATCAATTCAATCTTCTTCAATATTTTAAAGAAAAAACCGTTTTATTTCGAAAACGGGATTAATTTTAATTTATTTCTTGCATCTTTTATGTATTGAATTTGGAAAAATGGATTCCATATTTTTAATCAGTGGGTCCAAATATGTTAATAAGCTACTGTTTATTTTTGGGCATTGTGAATAGTACTACGGTAAATTTTATTTAGTATAGTTAAAGGTAAATCGAGTAATTAAGGGTAAATATAAGATTCTAAAATTACCCTAACACTTGGAAAAATCCTATTGGATGGATAAAAGTAGACCCATATAACCTATGGGTCGGATTAGATTCATTTTATGGACTTTTGTCCATGAAAATAATTTAATTATTATTAAAACCAAAGAATGTGACAACATGTCACTTTCTTAAATCTTATAAGTATAATAATTTAAATTTAGTGATAAACTTCATGAACCTTTGAACATGAATAGTCTCCAGAAAGCTAATACAATTATCTACATCATCGGAATTTATTTATAATTTATAGGGATTAAATAATTATCATTTATTATGACACAAAGATTATGCAGTAATTGTCTTATTAATGAAATATTAACATAATTGATGTTATAAATGCCCAAATAAATGTAATTTGAGACTTTTTATGACTTACATTAATTTTATAGGTTAATATGACATGTTATTGTTGATATAAGTAACTTGTTTAGAACTTATCATTCTGTTATGAATTTCATAAAAATCATGTACCAAATAGTGTCAAAATTGACATAAATTAGTTTTTAAAACAAATATTATATTATTAATTGTTATTTAATTCCTAAAAATATAAGGTTCGGCCAAATTACTTATATAAGGATAGATATATTAATACTAAACAACTTAGGGTTAGTTTGGCTTGTTATGGTAAGTTTATTAGCCATGTAGTGTAAGAAAACAAAAAGACACGGTAAAAGTTAAATTATTTAACTTAGAGTTAAATCTAATTGATAAGGTTAAAATAATAATCTAAACCTGTCTACATCATAATGGATTTGAGTATTTCGACCCATACCCACTTTAGCTTCGAAATAAGACCATTTGGAACCATTATAAACTGAATTTGACATTAATATAAAATAATATTTTGAGATTTTCCTAAGGTGCCCCTCTCCTCCCTTATAAAAGGGCACCTCCTCCCTCTCCTCCTCACACCAAATTGAGCATTCAAGCTCGGACAAACCCTACCAAAATATATTCTACACTTCCCTAGTATCATCCTAGAGGTACTGGTCTTCTTCAAAGACCATCCTTAGTTCTTTAAGTGGAGGTTAAGTGAAGGCGCGTCAAAAAGAGGTAATATCCATTACCGATCTTTTTCAATTTCTTTCTTCTTCAACATATTCTTATTTAGTTGTTTCATGATAAAGTAATAACATCAGTATTTCATATATACTGATATGTTATTATAAATATGAAACAACTCTAACTAACCTTCTATCCATCCTACAGAAAAAAGGAAATCACCGCGCGTGCGTACGTACGGAATACCGTCTCCACGCCGTGGTGTAATCTATTTTCCTCCACCACCTTAATTGGATGGGTATAATGGTGTAATGAGTAACTATATTTGATTATTATAAAGTGATATTGATACTGAAATATTATACATAGACTTCAACACAATTCCACTACCATGGGAACGATATCATCGCTCGTGCTTACGTACGGACTACCGTCTCCACGATGCGATGAGATTCATTATCCATGTTAACCATTCCAGAATGATTATAAAGTATATATAATGAATAATAATGAAATATATGACATGGTAAATCTACTGGATTTATGTATATATATATTTCATCTACTTACTTCCATTTAATACAATAAGGAAAGGAAAACAGCGTTCATGCGTACGTACGGACTACCGTCTCCATGAACGGTGTGTTTCATTTCATTTATCTAACTATTATATATATATAATAAATATATATGATATATAAATCATATTTCATATTCTGGAAGTAAGTAAATCATGATATAAGTAATAATAATGTCAAGAACAACAAGTCCAAACACCTACGATATATGAAATGATTTTACCCAAAACGCTTATTTAACATGGAATGTTTTTATCCCTATTATTACATTGATTTGATTATGTTGTGATGGAATTATTTTTATGAATTCATTTATCTTATATGAATTGTTTTATGATGTCACGATGTTTAAGAATTCCATTTTTATTACATGGGTTATGTAATGATGTATGATTTATGATTTTTGTGGCACACATAAGAATGGTTTCATTATGAGATGGGTGGGACCTATATCTCCCTCCAATGCATTGGGTAAAGATTTTATATCTCATGAGATTGACATGGCTGGAATGGTAGGTTATACCGGTTCAGTGAAACAGGACTGAAACGAGGGTGAATCGGTTCAGAAATGGACTTTGTCCACAACGATAGTCTTGGCAATGAGTCTTGACTAAAAAGATATGATTCTCTATGCTTATGTGTGTATTCCACAAAGTTTCATGTTTTACGTTCTGATTATTGGGATTTCATTTCACTACTATGATTTATTCCATGTTATGATATTATGATATCTTTTGCAGGATAAGACTTCCAAAATTTTATGTTTTTATGAATATGATGTGATTTATTTTCATTTTTTTTACCCTTACTGAGCATTTGAGGTCACCATTTTATGTTTTCTTTTCCCCAGGATATAAATAATGGTTTTATGTAAGAAAAAAAGGGAAGATCATTATGGGAGATGTTGAAGATCTTTCACCATGATTAGAAGATTACGTTCCGAGTTTCCAAAGACACTAAATTTTTACAGTCCTTGTGTGTGTGTTTTTTTATGTACTAAGTAATCCGCAAAAGTATTGTAATGTTCATGTATGTCAAGCTTCAGGCCTCTATAACTAAAGCCTCATTTTTTAGGTTATTCTTCTCAATGGTGATTTATTTTATTTTAGCTCGATTCAAGGGACATGTGTAAAGACCCAGATTTTTCCAGGTAATTTTTTTAATTATATGGGAATATTACAAGTTCGCGAAAATTGACAGCGCATTATTCCAAAACCCGATGTGCCCAAAATGAATTTTTGAACTTTTTTTAAGGTACGTTCAGTAAATGAATGAGCGGATCTTTCTAACTTTTCAACCGGTGATCGGAAATAAAATCCAAGGACACCGTTGAACTTCCAGCGCCGATATTCACTTAAGGAGACCTTCACCTCGACCATAGTAGGCGAGGGTGGAAGTTCGTTTTTTAGTTTTTAGTGGAAGATAAAAAATAAAATAATTAACATTTTATTCTTATTTTTGAAACCTCTATTTTTGAATTATGGAGGTGGGGACCACCCGAGTTGGAAATCCTCCAAATTTGAATTTTGTGGTGGGGATCATCCGAATCCCTCTTAATGTGGGAAAAACTTTCAACTCTCTATGGTTAATTGTTCCAACTTCAATTAATTAATTGTGAAAACATCAATTAATTAATTGTGCCAACTTTAATTAATTGATATACTTATCTTTATTATATTGGATGTTCATTTCCTTGATGAAAATTGTTAGCAAATGAGGGTTGGGAGAACCGTGGAGAACCGGGAAGAACTTGCTACAACAAAGAACTCTTCTCCTTCGATGAACTTTTCATCAACGAAGAACTCTATCGAAGGATATTCAATGAGGAACATCTTCAATGACAACGAACCGACGACCATCTCTCAAACTTCTCACTGACATCATTTAATCTTTGATGTTGGGATTATTGTTTCGAATACCCATTACCTCATTCTTGTCATTATTCTTGAATCAAGAAAAACTATGTCGCTTGCTACCGTTCTAACGCAGAGGGTGCGGGCCAAGCGAACATGGCCCAAACCCTCTGCAAACTTTGTGGATTTTGGTGGTCTTGAATTGATACGGAAATCTCGAGATAAGTGTGGGAGTCTATGGAATGAAGAACGGGCCAACTGGGCGTTCTTAGTGACCCATGGAACGTCGTCGGCAACCGGTTCTGGAGACCAACACCGGAAGTGCTCGAAAGCAGTGACCAGCACTCAAGCCAGCTGTGATAATGGCAGCGATGTGACTGCAATGCTAAAGAAAGGCTGTGGCTCATCGACTATGGCGGGGCAAGGGTAGCGGCTAGCACTCGGCCGATCGCATGATGGGGGTGGAGGCGTGCGTCCGCGCCGCTGGGTGTGCAGGGGCTGCGGCAAGAGGTTGGGGTGGTGAAGGAGGGAAGACAGCTTGCTTCCAGCCACTAGTGACGGCACGACGCACGACCATGCCGCGTGGGTGGTCTGGCTGTCCGGCCAGTCGGGGAGCTGAGCGGGACCTGAGGTCCCCCGTTCCAGCTGCAGTGCCACATGGCACCAGTCGGTTAGTCACCCAACCCAAACGACCCATCTGTTCGGGGTACCCAGGTAGAGCCTCCCCTTTGGTGGCGGTTAGGGCAGACCCCACTGTGGGGCCACCCAGCCGCAGGCCGCCCAGCGCGGGCCGGGCCGAGTCGGTCCGACCGGGTCAGACCGGACCCGAACCAACTTCGACCCTTTTTCGATCTTTTGGCCATAACATGAGCTATGAGTGTTTGTTTGACTAACCACATATGGCGTCAAAAACCTTGGATCGAGACGGTCCTTTTGGTATACGCCACTTGATATTGGGATAAAGTTGGGGTACAACCAGGTTGGATCAAACACGAATCCAACTAGGACCTTGGGACTAAATGGACAATAACTTACAGGCCGAGCTTCTGATTGATGCACCGTATGTTGTGTTGAGACCAATTTTATGTGGCGGTCCTTTGGGATACTTAATTGTGGGACTTTGTTGAAGTTGGAGTATCGACCGGTGGATTGAGGAGCAGACCCTCCTAGAGTCAAGAGAGCTTAGTGCGGGAACCCTATAGTTGACTGTAACATGAGAAAGGGATCCTATGTGGGTCTATGCCCTAGGATCCTATGTGGGTCTGTGTTTGAGGATCCCACTTGGATCTGCTCTAGGAATCCACATGGGACAAATCTATGATCCTGTATGGGTCTGTTGTACTAGGATCCTACACAGGTCTGATGATTTAGGATCCTACGTGGGTCTGATGATGTAGGATCCTACGTGGGTCTGCCTCTTAATAGAGTAAGATGATTCAGTAGTTACATCTAATCATATTTACTACCGTACCTTAGTTATACCTGGTGTGAGTTGAGTCTTACCTTTGTTGTATTCTTCTGGGTGGTGTTACCATTGTGGTACATACATTTTTAGTGATACCTTTGTGGTATACTTTTCTGTGTCATCTACATTGTGGTACTTACGTTTGGGGTGTTACCTTTGTGGTCTTATTTCCTCCATGGAACAGTTGAGCTTTTGGATAAAAGAGTTAGTCCTTGTGTTTGCTCATGATTGAGATGGGTATATTTGATAACTTAGGTATATGTATAGGCATATACCTAAGTAGGGTTGTCAGTAGTTTTCATGCATTGTGGTTTACCCTTTGTGGATTTTGTGAGACCTTTGAGGGTCTTGGGGTCTCTACTGAGTATTGTTATACTCACCCATGCACGGGCTAAGCCCGCACCTTGTTGTGTTTGGTGTAGACGACGGAAAACGCTGATAGAGGACGAGGGTACAAGGACTGGAGGTAGCTCGGAGGTGGATATTAGACGAGGCGTACCGCAGGGACGACCATTCAAGAGCTGTACCTATCCTTCAGGTAGGATCCTTGGCGGGTGTTCACTAGAGCTGTTTTCAGTTTTATTTGTACATTTTAGTTTACTTGTACTTTATAATTGGGCTTGTATTCTGACCCCCTTTTCTTTATGTACACACCCTATTTACTATATAGTTTCACTTTGTTCTTGTATCATGATTTGTGATTAGTTGTGTGAGTTTACAGGTTATAAAGGAAAGGCCTTCCCAGTTTTAGGGAATACACCTTTTTGGTGCTAGTCTCCAGCCCCTGGCCTATGGAAGGCGGGCTTGGGGTAGTCACAACATAGGCCCTGGGGGATGGATCATGACAAATTGCCATCAGAGGTGGTACCCCGACCTTAAGTGTGGTTCATTACTTGGGTTGAGATGTAGGGCCCACAACAAGGATGTTGTTCTCCAAGGGGGGGGGGGTGATTATAACACCCTAGAATGATAAAGGGTTAAATGACTAAATGATATGACTCATGTCAACAAGGTGAAACTTCCTTTTCGAGAGCCTACCTAATTAGAACTATATAGTTAAGTGTGCTTGACCTGGAGTAGTGACCAGGATGGGTGAACTTATGGGAAGTCTCGTAGGGTGTGTGTTAGTGTTGACAAAGCACACTGGAAATGGCATGTGTTGCCATGTGGGGACTATCATTAGTCAGATGATCCATTTGGGCACATAGGTGGCCCCCAGGGTGGGGACCATGAACTTGCGGGGCAACTGGTGGGCGGGGCCTAGTTGTTACATTTGGTATCAGAGGAGTCATTTCTACCATAGAACATCAGACTCTAATATTTTAATGGCAATAGTGTTATGTGTTATGAGTATGGTTATCAATTTATGGAATCCAGTGTTGGTGTAGTGGCTGACATATCCATACATCAGGACCCTGACTTCTGATTTTTGACTTAGTGCAAGAAAACACTGATTGTGTGTGTGTTTAGAATATTTTTTTTGTGATCTATTTGAGTCAGCACACCAGGTATAACTTATTGACCATGGCACACCTGTTTCTTTTCAGGATGCCTCTATGTAGACAGCCAGCCAGGGTTCCAGGTATAGTGCACGATGATAGCTCATTGAGCAACGAGGCCTTGGTGAAATTCCCCCTTTTAGTAGAGGAACCAACAGTACCATTACCCATTGGGCCAGTGATGCCACCAGGCCCAAAAGCAGAGAGTGCATTCCTCTTGAGCTCATTGCATGAGTTCTAGCGCCAAGGGCCACCTAGGTTTAGGGGATAGAAGGACCCACAAGCGGCTGAGGACTGGATGAAGGCCATGCTGAGAGTCTTCTGACTAGTAGGGACACCAGCTGATCTCATGGTGATCATTGCCGCCAGTATTCTATAGGTAGTAGCAGCCAGTTGGTGGAGCTTGATTCTCCAGGTTCACAACGAGGTGAAACTTCTCGAGGAAGACTTTGAGAACCTATTTCTGGTAGAGTTTATCCCAGCGACCCTTTTCATAGTGAGCATACAGGAGCTTCTTCATCTACATCAGGGCAGCATGACTATGGATCAGTACTCAGTGAGGTTCACTGAACTCTCATGCTAATCAACTAATATGGTGCGAGACCCATTCTTAAGGGCCCAAACATTCGAGCAGGGACTCAGGTGGAAGATTAGGGCTTTGATGATTTCTCTCAACATCTTGACGTAGGCGGGGGTGTTAGAAAGATCCATCTTAGTGGAGAGTTTTCTCGCTGAACAGTCACCAACAGTGAGACCCACCACCAGGCGTCACGTAACGGAGTCTTCTGCACCTATCAGCAGACATATGTGACATAGTTCCAAGAAAACCAGACCTACAGGTGGACAAACACATGATTCAGGGTCAGTTGTACAGGACACCCGAGAAAGAGCTAGTCATGCGAGGAGCAGGTGGTTTTACACATGTGGCGGGAAGGGTCACATGGCTCATGACTGCCTGACCCACCGTACATAAGATTAGAAGACAGTCAAAGGAGCGCCCAGGTTGAGACAGAGGTTCGACTGAGAAGGTCTGTCGGGAGCAGGCGAAAATGGAAGAGGAGCTGGCCGTGTAGTTGGTAGTGGGTGATGATTCGAGGTGTTACCACCACCACCACCAGGTGGTCCAATCTGACCATATGGAGCAGGTGGACAGGGGCGAGCTCAACTCCAGGCAGCTGAGGCCTACGACCATGGTGCTCCAGAGTAGATACGAGGTGCGATCTGTGTTTACTTCACCTTAGCTTCAGTACTTATAGACACAAGTTCTAGTCATTATTTTCTTTCCATTACCCTTTTTCGGAGCTCAGATATTCCACTAGAGATTATGTCTCGATCCTTATGGATAGAGACTCTTACGAGAGAGGATTCAACGATTAAAAACTAGTGCCGGTAGTGTGAGCTTACTCTAGGAGGCAAGAGCTTCGGTTGGGATCTCCTAGTAGTGGCATAAAGGTCTTATGATGTAATCTTGGGTATGGACTATTTATCTATAGTCCATGCTCATATTGACTGTATTAGGCACAAAGTGTGGTGTGTCCTCATGGATTGGACTAGGTTTACCTTCATCTACAAGAATGGAGCCTTTGCAGCACAAGATGGACTTGCCCAGAGAAGAGTGCAACTGATCACTCATCAGTTGGCTAGCCTTACCGTTGGGGCGGTTGATGTGGAGTGTCCGAGCTATCCTGTAGAGGTGGACCGGTACATGGATGTCTTCCCGGATGATGTTCCGGTATACCTCCTAATAGAGAGGTGGACTTCTACATTGACTTGTACCCCATGACGACACCGGTATCTTCACCAGTTTTTCAGATGGCTTCTGCAGAGCTTTGTGAGCTACGGGTAAAACTAGAGGACTTAAATAGGAAGGGGTTCATCCGACCCAGTGTTTCTCCTTGGGCAACCCTAATTTTGTTCTCCAAGAAGGCGGATGGGAGCTTGAGACTTTGTGCTGACTATCGGTGCCTGAACCAGGTGACGATGAAGAACAAGTATCCACTCTCGAGGATTGACGAACTATTTGATCAGCTGAAGGGCGCACGGTGGTTCTCGAAGATTGGCCTTAGATCAAGCTATCACCAACTCAGAGTATGAGATGAGGATGTGCAGATTATTGCAATAAAATTTCAGTACAACCATTATGAGTTTTTGGTTATTCCATTTGGCATGACCAATGCTCCAACATTGTTCATGGGAATCATAAACAGTATCTTTCAGCCATATATTTATCACATTGTGGTGGTCTTCATTGATGAAATTCTGATCTACTCGGCTACCGAGGAGGAGCATGCCTATCATTTGCATGTAGTTCTGGACACACTCTGAGAGCATCATCATTATGGTAAGCTCTCGATGTTCCAGTTCTGGATCTGAGAGGTCCACTTTCCGGGACATGTCATCTCAGAGGCTGGAGTTGCAGTGGATCTAGAAAAGATTGAGGCGGTACTTAATTGGGATCCACCCAAGAGTGTGACAGAGGTGCAAAGTTTCATGGGTTTTTCCAGATACTACCAGAGATTTGTTCCATATTTCTCCAGAGTTACAGCACCTTTAACATCGTTGACGAAGAAGGGGGAACCCTTCATTTGGTCAGAGAGATGCCAGCGGAGTTTTCAGTAGCTGAGTTAGAGACAAACTAGTGCCCCCATCTTAAGGCTTCCAGAGGAGGGCATTGGGTACATAGTCTACTACGACGCATCAGGGACTGGGCTCAAATGTGTCCTGATGCAGGATTGAGAATTTATTGCTTATAGTTCTCGACAACTGAGGCAACATGAACAGAACTACGCTACCCATGACCTTGAGTTAGCAGTAGTGGTATTTTCATTGAAGATGTGGCGACACTATCTGATGGGCAAGCATTTTATGGTCTACACTAATCACTAGAGTCTCAGGTATATCTTTTCCTAGAAGGACCTGAAACTGAGACCATGGTGTTGGCTTGAGTTACTCCAAGACTATGAATTCAAGATAGTCTATACTACTGGGAAGGGGAACATTGTAGTAGATTCACTTAGCAAGAGATATGGTATACAAATGCTAGGTGAGGAGATAGAGCTGCTGACCGCTTTATAGATATCCGTTATGGAACAAGATGGAGCAGTTTTTCTCCAGTCTATTATAGTTACTCGCCCACTTCTTCATTGAGTTCGGGAGGCGCAACGTAGGAACACTGACTGCGAGGCTCGACGTGTTCAGATATCCACAGGGTATGCACCTATTAGATTTTCTAAAGGTGGGGGGAATGTCATTCTTTTCAGATGGTGTACTGTGGTACCAGTGGATTTATGTGAGGAAGTGTTGAGGAAGTTCCATATATCCCCTCTAGCGGTACATCCATGAGTGGTGAAGATGTACCAGGATCTCCAACGATAGCACCAGTGGCCGGGAATGAAGAAAGCAGTAGCATAGTTTGTCTCTCGGTGCCTCACTTGTCAGCAAGTGAAGGCGGAGCATCTGGTACCAGTAGGTTTAGTTCAACCTTTGGAGGTCCTAGAGTGGAAGTGGGACAAAATATATAAAGAATTTGTGACAGGACTTCCACATACATCCATGGGCCAGGATTCGATCTGGGTGATCGTCGACCAACTCACCAAGTCGGCCCACTTATTACCGATCCGAGAGCAGGGTTTAGTAGAGAGATTGGGACACCTCTATATGATGGAGATTGTGTGGATATATAGATTAATCTCGATGATTGTCTCTGATCGTGATGCACATTTCACTTCTCAGCTATGGAAGGGGTTACAGGAGACTTTCGGGACGCAGCTTCATTTGAGCACCGCCTTCCATCCTCAGACGGATGGCCAAACTGAACAGACTATTTAGACCCTCGAGAACATGTTTCATTCTTGCGTCCTTGACTTCAGTCATAGTTGGGAGGATCACTTTCCCTTGGTGGATTTTGCATACAAAAAATAACTATCACTCCACCATTGGGATGGCACCATTCGAGACTCTGTACGGACAACGTTGCAGATCAACATTATGCTGGACTAACCTACGGGAGTCAGCACTCGTGGGACCAAAGATGGTATAGACTACCACAAAAAAGGTGCAGATCATCCAAGAGCTGATGAAGACTGCACAGAGCAGTAATAATTCTTATGCCGATGGGGGACAGAGACCTCTGGAGTTCGAGGATGGTGACCATGTCTTTCTATGGGTCTCAACTTGATGAAGTTTGCGGAGATTTGGCTGGGGCGACATGTTATATTCAAGGTTCATCAGACCCTTTCAGGTCCTTAGTAAAGTGGGTAAGGTGTCTTACCACCTAGCACTTACCCCTCAGTTGCACCAGGTGCATGACGTTTTCCACGCATCCCAACTAAGGAGATACGTGCACAACCCATCTCATGTCATCGACCATGGCGATCTAGACATCGATGATGGGGAGACGTTTACGGAGGTTTCAGTGAAGACTGAGGATCGACATGAGAGAGTCCTTCATGGGTGATTGATACCTTTACTTAATTTTCTCTGGCAGTATGAGAACCTACGGGAGAGCATATGGGAGAGGGAGGCTTCGATACGTGCTCAGTACCACCACTTATTCCATTAGTTTTAGTTTTGGCTTACGGGGATGAAAAGCCCTCAGGTGGGGAGAATGTAAAGAACCAGATTTTTCCACATAATTTTTTTTAATTATATGAGAATATTACAAGTCTACGAAAATTGATGGCGTGTGATTCCGATGTCCAGTGTGCTTGAAATTAATTTTTGAAATTTTTTATGGTACGTTCAGTAAAATCACGAGCGACATTTTCTAACCTTTGAACTGGTAATTAGATTTGAAATCTGAGGGCACATTTGAACTCACAGCACCGATATTATCTTAAAGATACCTTCACCTCGACCACAATAGGTTGAGGGTGGAAGTTCGTTTTTCAGTTTTTCATAGAAGAAGAAAAATAAAATAATTAACATTTTAATTTTCTTTTTGAAAACACTCTTTTGTAAATATGGAGGTGGGGATCACCCGAGTTGGAAATCCGCCCAATTTGAATTTTGTGGTGGGGATCACCCAAACCCCTCTTAATGTGTGAAAACCTTTCAACTCTCCATGTTTAATTATTCCAAATTCAATTAATTAATTTTGATAACTTCAATTAATTAATTGTGACAACTATAATTAATTGATAGACTTATTCTTATTATGTGGGATCTTCATTTCCTTGGGGAAAATCATTGGCAAATAAGGGATGGGATAACCATGGAGAATTGGGAAAAACTTGCTCCAATGAAGAACTCTTTCATTCGAAGAACTTTTCTCTAACGAAGAACTCTGTCGAAGGATCTCCAATGAGAAAAATCTTCAACGATGATGAACCGATGACCATCTCTCCCACTCCTAACTAGCGTAAATTAATCTTTGATGTTGGGATTGTTTTTTCGAATACCCCATACCCCGTTCTTGTCATTCTTCTTGAATCAAGAACAACTATGCTGATTGCTACCATTCTAACATGGAGGGTGCAGGCCAAATGAACAAGACCCAACCCCTCTGCAACCTTTATGGATTTTGGTGTTCATGAATTGATGACGATGTCCCGAGACAAGTGCATGAGTCTACATAATGAAGAACGGGCCACCGGGGCACGCATGGTGACATGAGGAACGTCGCCGACAACCAGTTTCAGCGACCGGTGCTAGAAGGGCTCGAGAGCGGTGATTAACACTCCATCCAACTGCAACGATAGCAACATCATGACCGTGCCACCGAAGAAGGGATGTGACCCATCGGCTGTAGTGGAGCATGGGCGGTGGCCAACGCTCGACTGACCGCGTGAAGGGGGCGGTGGCGCGCATCTGCACCGCCAGGCGTGCATGAGACGTGACACGAGGCCGCGGTGGTGAAGGAGGGAGGCTGGCTCACTGCTTTCCACCGATGGTGGTGTGGCGTGTGATCGCGCCATGCGGGTGGGCTGGCTATCTAGCCAGTCGGGGAGCCGAGCAGGACCCGGGGTCCCGCGTGCCAACTATGGGCGCTAAGTGGTGCCGACCAGTTGGTCACCCAAACAGAATGGCCCAACCGTTTGGGGTACCTAGGGGGATCCTCCCCTTGGGTGGTGGCTAGGGCGGACCCCAACACGGGGCCAGCCAGACACGGGTCACCCAGCACGGGCCACCCAGCACGGGCCGACCAGCGCTGGCCGCCCAGTGAGCCAAACCGCACCAGTAGGCTGGGTCGGACCAAGGGCTAGACCTGGGTCAGGTCGGGTTGGTCCGACTGGGTCGGACCGGACCCAGACTAGCTTCGACCCTTTTCGCTATTTTGGCTATAACATGAGCTACGATTGTCCGTTTGACGAACCGTGTATGGTGCTAAAAACCTGGGATCGAGATGGTCCTTTTGGTATACCACACATGAGATTTGGATAACGTTTGGTATGGCTGGGTTGGATCAAACACAAATCCAACCGGGCCCTTGGGACTAAAAGGCCAATAACTTACAGACCGAGCGTCTGATTGACGCATCATCTATTGCGTTGAGACACCTTTTACATGGATTTCCTTTGCGATATTTCTTTGTGGGACTTCGCGGTAGGTAGAGTATCAAACTATGGCTTGAGGAGTGGACCCTCCCAGAATCAAGCAAGCTTAGTGTGGAAACCCTGTACCTGACTGCAACATGAGAAAGGGATCCTACATGGGTCTGTGACTTGGTATCCTATGTGGGTCTGTGTTTGTGGATCCCACTTGGATCCGCTCTAGGAATACATGTGGGACTACTCTAGGATCCTACGCGGGTCTGTTGTACTAGGATCCTATGTGGGTATGATGATTTAGGATCCTACATGGGTCTCATGATATAGGATCCTACGTGGGTCTGCCTCTCAATAGAGTAAGATGATTCAATAATTACATGTAATCATCATTACTACCATACCTAAGTTATACCTTGGGTGAGCTGAGTCTTACCTTTTAGGTATTCTTCTGTGTGGCTGTACCTTTTTGGTACATACATTTGTGGTGATACCTTTGTGGTATACTTCTATGTGGCTTTTTCTTTGTGGTACTTACCATTGGGTTGTTACCTTTGTGGTAATATTTCCTCCCTAGATTCGTTGAGATTTTTGGTTAAAAGAGTTGAGCCTTGTGTTTCCTAATGAATGAGATGAGTATACTTGATAACTTAGGTATATGTATGGGAATATATCTAATTAGTTTTGTCAGTTGATTTCATGCTTTGTGGTTTATCTTTTGTGGATTTTATGAGAACTTTGAGGGTCTCATGGTCCCTACTGAGTATCATTATACTCACCCCAGCACGGACTACACGCGCACATTGTTGTGTTTGGTGAAGACGACACACAATGATGATGGAGGACGAGGGTACCAGGACTAGAGGTAGCTCGGAGGTGGACATTAGACGAGGCATACCATAGGGATGACCATTCGAGAGATATACCTACCTTTCAGGTAGGATCCTTGGAAGGTGTTCATTAGAGCTATTTTCAGTTTTACTTGTACTTTTTAGTTTATTTTTACTTTATAGTTGAGCTTGTATTCTGGCCCCTTTTTCTTTCTTTACACACCCTGTTTACTATATAGTTTCTCATTGTGTTTGTATCCTGCTTTGTGCTTAGTTGTGTGAGTTTACAGGTTATAAAGGCAATTCCTTCCCAGTTTTAGGGAATACGCCTTTCGGTGCTAGTCGCCAGCCCCTGGCCTATGGATGGTGGGTTTGGGGTAGTCACTGCACAGGCCCCAGGGGACAAGTTATAAAGGGTTAAATGACTAAATGATATGACTCATGTCAACAAGGTGCACCTTACTTTTCAGGAGCCTACCTGATTAGAACTCCACAGTTAAGCAAGATTGGCTAGGAGTAGTAATCAGGATGGGTGACCTTTGGGGAAGTCTCCCAAGTTGTGTGTGAGTGAGGAAAATGCACACCGGAAAAGAAATGTGTTGACATATGGGGACTATCATTAGTCAGATGACCCGTTTGGGCATGTGGGTGGGCCCCAAGGTGGGGACCATGAGTTTACGGGGCAACTGGTGGGCAGTACCTAGTTATTACAACATGGTTGGATGAGTGGATGTCTATGATCATGTGTTAGGTGGTATACATGATTTTTTCCATAGTCTAATTATTTTATAATTTTTTGTGGGTGTACCCATATACTGCCTTTCTATATTTGAATGTCTTTGACCACAGAAAGAAATTTGGGCATTAAATTGAGGTGTGAGACCCTTCACAGACTTCATTGGGTTTGTCGATAATGTTATACCAATCATATGGAATACCATAGTGTATGATAAAACATTAAAAGACATGAAATTAATTGGGATGTGTTGATATATGAATATTATTAGAGTGAACAAGAGGGAAATGTTTTTAGTAAATTTAAATGTTAAAAGGGATGGTTGAAATATTTATAAGCTAGCTTTTAGAAGGCCTTTCAAATGGTTTAAATGACATGTTTTAGGTTATATATCGATCATGGTTTTCAATCATGATGAATGATGTTTTGATGGTGGGTAATGTTAAAAAGGGGGTTTTTAATCAAAGTGATTTGGAATGTTTTTAGTGATATATTTAAAATGATGATTTGACATGTGGGTGTAGACCAACTTTTTTGTTTAAATGATTTAAATTATCCTTTTTAAATGATTAAAAATGGTAATGAAAGGTTTCGAGAATGGTTTATTTTTCAAATAGGAAGTCATGTGATTTAATTGGTGACTTATTGATGATTTTAAAAATAATATATGTTTTTTTTGTATTAGGCCATGATAAATGAGTTGAGTTTAATTCATGCCATGATTTTTTAACAATTTTTTGGAACCATGGTAACTGAAATGGTATATTAGAAAATGATATTGAAGTTTAAAAAAGAATTTTTATGAGGTAAATAGTATAGGGTGGGTATTGGACTATGGATCTATAATCATATGTTAGGCTAGACCGATGTCCAAGGACACAATGACGTTTTAATTGATTTAGGAAATGAGAATAAGGATTTATGATCCGAATTTATGGAGTTGTGGTCCTCATTTGGGTAAGGATGAATTGATTCCCTTAGCACTACCGATGCATTGTTTATTTTAGGATATCAGACTAAGGCTCTATGATCCCAATGTATATACATTCATGTATACCAGTAATAGGATATGAAATATGTTGATGAATTTTCTTATTAGTGAACTCCCAGTTATGACTATAAGTATGTAACATGATTTTTGCTTTTGATTAGTCTTTTGTCTGGGAAGAATCATGTTTTACTAGTTTTTTAGTACAATGAAACTTAAAATATGAAATAGTTAATTATCCAATCCTTAAAAATGAAACAAGATTCTTATATTTCTCTGTTTACTTATCTCACATTGATTATCTACATACACTATTGTACAAACTCATTATTAATTTAGAAACTGTTGGCAGTGACCTAATGAGTCATACTCAAACACTTCTAGGACTATCATGGAAAATTTGTATGTGAGAAAATGCTACATGGTTTTGGTACAGTTTCTAGATAGAGACCTGGAATTGGTTCATTCATGGGTTGGTTGGTGGGGGCATGGGATATCATGAATGGGTTGGGACCCAACACTATTTTCAGGATCTTTTAGGGTTTTGGTATTTTGGGTCATTACTGCATGATTTTTTCTATGTTTTGTATATATTCAATGTTAGTATTATGTTTAACTCAGTTAATTATTGGAATGTACATCTGGTTGTTCTTTTGTATGATTTATTTCGGTTTATTTATCTATTGATATTATTTTTAATGTGGTTTAACTCTGATTATTAAGAATATTATTTCCACTATATCTTTATAGACTAGAGATTCTCTTCTGTAGCCTCTTGAAAATGGGGAGGTGCTCTTGAGGTCATGTGGTTGTTTGGTTCTTGGAACCAGTTTCAGTTTCTCCATGGAAGGGGTGTTACAAAGTGGTGTCATAAGGGGTTTATTTTGTCTTACTATTTGATATATGGTTGAAATGAGACTAGGTTCTTCTGGGGTCTTACTAATGAGTTTATGATTGGGTTCCTGTAGCCCCATTTACATGGTAAAACAAAAGTTTATATGTGGGGGAATTGTTTTTCGGTTTTTTATATTTCTATTGTTTTATATTTTCACCTTGAGTGGAACAATTGAATATTTTTTCTGAGAAATTATCTCTTATTAGGCATGAAAAGAGAGGGTTCATGGTTTCATGATATATGTAAGGAACATAGCATTGATAGGTCATTTTCATATTTCATGTGATTAGTAGTTCCATTGGACTCATATTCTAGTAGTGTACTTTTCTATCTGTTATTTATGTCAGTTGATCTTTCCTTGAGATGGTTTTCAATGAAAATGTTTTGAAATATGAAATTGGGTAAAGCAATTATTATTGAATTTTTGGTTAATAAATAGGATTTGAAATATAAATATTTGAGTTTTAAAATGATAATATTTGAATTAAAAAGGGATCCAAGAAATGATGGATCCTTGAGAAGTGGACAATGAGGGCCCCTGTGTTGTTATCTAGCCTTTATTTGGTGGTTTGGGCAGTGATAATGCCTTGGTTTTGAGACAATGGGTTATGAGCTATGATTTATTGAATGGTTTGGTCATGTTGGATAGGATAATGCTGCTTGTTATGCTATTGGTTAAGATTGGAACTTGAGTTTTTGGAATTTTTCATTTTCATATGGATTTGGTGAACCTTGTGGGTTCAAACCTTGTAGGTTTTTTAGACCCTAGATTTAGTGTTTTTTGTTGTAATAATGATTGTGGGTGTATATATTTTGCGTGATACCTAAAATGAATGTTCACATGGTTCATTAGACATGATGTGTTTCAGAATGGTGACATGAGTTTATTTGTGAGAAACCACTAGTTTGATGTTTTAAGTGTATGGACTATAGAGAGAAATGGTGAACATTTCTAAACATGGCTCTTGTATAGGTAGTTGGTTCCATTTGAACATAGAGGGTGGCCCGTGGGAGGGGTTGGATAGTATTCTAGTTCCTTTGGGTGACTCTATCATGAGTAGATGTTGTGGGCATTGATAATGGAAAATAGGCAGTGTAGTCTAGTGCGGGTTTGACCTAGAAGGATATGTGGGATAGTCTATAGTTTGGAGTTGTGACATGAGTTTTGGTTATGTACTGGTGGTGTTGAGAAATCGAAGGTGCCACAATGGACGCTAGACCAATGTTGCCTGTAGCTTTTAAAATGAAATATGGATGGGTGACTTAGATGTTGAATTGACGTATGGTTGGTGACACCAATGTTTTCTAAAGTTCATTATTATGTATTGGTTTCATTCACAGGGAGGCACTAGAGTGTTTGTGGTTAGTTATAAGGTCAGTTTTGGAAGAGGAAGGATTTTTTGGGTTTCTAACCCATTTATTTTGACAATCACTAGAAAATAAAATATTGTATATTTTGGGAGGTCATTTCATGGGAGACCAATTCATGAATCGATGCTTTGAAATGGATGTGACATCAGGGTGAGGGGTGATAACATGGTTGAGCTTGTTTAGATTAATTTCATGGTTGTTTGAAGGGAACGTTGGAAATTACTTAAGTTCACTGAGGTTGATACATAAAGGGGCATGGTTAGTTGTGTAAACATGTGTTTGATACTAGTTTTAGTAATTTTATGGATCGTGCGATTAATATTTGATTTCGGTGAGTGACTACAGGAAAATGTGTGACCTCGAGGGTTGTGATTAAGGCTGTGTGTTTGAAATATTATAGAGATGCACAATGTAGCTTGGATTATATAAACATGTGGATCAAGAGAAATCACCTTTTTTTCCTTCATGAAATCAAAGTGGGAAACACTAGTTATGTAAAAGTAAATTTAGTTTTGGATTAGTTCTGGTGGTTTCCTCATTGCAATCATGGGGTACTTCTAGAATTAGATACTCATTCCCAATATCTTGAAATTTTTGGGGTATAACAACATATATTTGGCTATACAACATGATACTTGAGGTTTTATTTTGATTGGATGAGGGGACATCTTGATGGTTGGGCCCTTTATGAATGTTATCAGGTGATGTTTTTTGGTTGGAGGTTCACAAATGACCATCTCTAAATGGGATACATGTGATGGGTTTCATGTCTTTGGGTGATGAATGTTCCATTCCGAGAAGGTGGGAGTAGGATATGGTTAACATTTGTTTTGTTTCTCAAGTGAGAGTAGGATGGTCCTGTCAACTTCTTGGGATCTGCAATAATTGGAGTGTGCGACATAGTGGATTCAGTTTCTTGATGAATGTGGGGGTAAAAAAAACTCTTAAGGTGGGGAGTTGAATGAAATTCATGGGAGTATAACCCCTGACACAACATGTATGTATGTATGTATGTGGAGCTGACCTTGGTATGGATGTGGTGGAATCAAGATTCCAATGAGAATCAATGATGTACATATTTGGGATCCTCATGAAAAGTTAGGTGGCCTTCAGTGTGGTGATTGGTAATGCCAATAATTTGATATAGGCTTATTCTAGTTCTAAATAGTGAACTAAGGTTCCCATTTAATAGGTTATAGTCATACAATGAGACATGATGATAGTTCATTGGAAATGAATGTTTTATGTTATGACCTAATTGGTAGTCGGTATAGACTCTAGTATGCATGTTTCGATGATCTTGGAATGTATTAATGTTTTTAAAAATCATTCCAATTTAATGTGGTGATGTACCAATAGTGATCGATGATAATTTCTAGAGTAATTCAACTGGGTATGTTTCAACTTGGTGGGGTAAGAGGTAAGGATGTGGGGAGTTGTAATCCAACCTTGATTAAAGTTTTGGATTAATAAATGTGTTTTAGAAAGAACATGGGGGTTCTATAAGAACCATTTAGTGATTATTTGATGTATAGATGGCAGAGTTGTGTTCATTCTGGGTGGCTTTTAAGGTAATAATGAATACCATTGTTTTTTGTTGTTCTAGTTGATGTTTGGGTCTGGTGAGTTACAAACACATCATGGTTTTATGGTTTTTTAAGTTAATTTCTTGGGGTATTTTTTGATGAAGGAGGCTCGAACCACCAAAATATTGTAGTTGTGAGATAAATATTATGTTGAGGAGCACCATAGTGGGATAGAGGTTATTGGATGACATGAATGATGTATTGGACTGGATGAGATTCTGTAAAAGCTACCTTGGTGTTTTTTATACAATGGGAATGGTCTTCAGTTTTGAATGGTTGATTTTTTGATATGAGTGTTGTATTATGATTGTGTTTTGAATTCTATCATATAGAACAAGTTCATTAGTAATTGAGTAGAAGAACAACATTGGATATGTAATGTGTTGGAAAAATCACATGTTCCTTCAGTTGAGACCAGGTGTGTTAGATCTATTTGAGAGTTTTTGGAAGAATCAAACTGATGATGTACCGATTGGTTCCCTCATGCTGGTTCAGTTCTGACTTGTTGTTTTCATGTGTTGTAGTTTCAATGGTGATTCTCTATTTCCATCATGGTTTGTATGCATTATGTAAATTATGTTTATTTGAGGTTGATATGTCCTTTTAGAAGTATTGGTTTCGTGTTTTGGATCTTAATGGGAAAATTATTTGTGGTGGTATTATTTCTTGGGTTAGAGTGTTCTGATACATAAACATGTTTAGAAGAAAAAATGATAGATTAAAGTGATTAGTGGGACCGGTGGTCCAACCATTTTTCATGGTGTCTTTTTGATCCTAGGGAATTTATCTGGAGGACAACCTATTTTAATGTGGGGAGGTTGTAAGATCCATGCCTTGAGATAAGGTCAATCCATGTTTGAAATTTTGGTTTAGAGAATGTCATTGGTGTGTAGGATAGTTCTTAATATTGTTTTGGGGAATCAGGACATGAAAAAGGTGAAAATGAGGCCAACCTATTCTTAGATAATGGTTGTCATATGGTTTATACTAACTATGCTCTGTAATTTTGTTTACGTTGAGTGGATTGGTTCACAGTTTAGAAACCCCGAAAGAGGTAGCTAGAAATCGTGCTGGATTGGACAGATCCAACCAGCATGAAATCCACATGGTTTAAAAAACTGTAAAGTCTCATAGTAAATCATATGACCCAGAATACTTTTTGACAAATGATAATTCATGGTTGGCATACAGTTTGGCCAACCATGCGGCCTCAACATGCACCTCATTAAAAGGGGAAATTTCCCATTATTCTTAGCCAAGATTAAATGTTTTCTCCCTGAATTTCTCCCCCATTCAACCCTATTTATCTTAGATGATGAACCAGAAAACTCTTTCTCCTCCATGGGTGATTATCCCCCATTTTATAAGTATTTTGAGTGCCATTGGGTTCAAATTGGAGCTCTAGGTATGTAATCAACTCGTTTTCCTTACTTTTTCATGATGATGTTTGCTGTGTTGTTTCCTCTCACTCTATAGATCTATACCCTTATTTTTATTTGGTTTTCTTGACTATGGTTTTTGAGAAAATTTAAACTCAAATTAAGGGTTGGGGATGGATGATTGGATGTCTCTGAGAATGTGTCTTGTGGTCAAAAATATTTTTCACATTGTATAATTGTTTTATATGTTTATGTGGTTGTGCCAATATGCTGACATTTTTTTAATGTCTTTGACTATGTAAATCATGTTGTCCCTTAAATTGAGGTGTAAGACCCTTGATAGACCCTATTGGGTTTATTGATGATTTAAGACCAAACCTAGGTCTACCCACGAGAATTTTTGAAACCTTGAAAATAATTAAATTAATTGTAAAGTGTTAAGATATGAATATTATGAGATTTAATGAGTATATGTTTTTGTTTAGTAAATAGTCATGGTTAAAGGTATGGTATAAATGAATATGTGCTATATTTTTTAAAATGACAAGGAGGCCTCTGAAATGGTTTAAATTATGCTTTTTGGGTTAAAAATTGGGAGTTGTTTTCAATGATAGAAAATTATATATTAAAGGTGGGTAATGTATTAAAAGGAGGTGTTGACCTCATTGTTATTGGAAAAGAGTTTTCATGAAATATTTCAAATGATGATTTGAAATGAGGATGTTGTATCCCTTTTCGTGTTAGTGATTTAAATAGTCTTTTTTAAATGATTGTAATTGGTAATGAAAACATTGGTAAATGGTTTAGTTTTCAAAGAGTAAGACCCATGCCTAAATTTTAACATCTTGATAATTTTAAAAAAATTATTCCTTTTAGGTATTTTCTTTAATAAAAATGGGTTGGGTTTAATTATTTCAATGATTTTAATTTAATATTACTTTAGGATGATGGTAATTGAAATGATATATGATAAAATGTGATAAATGGTTAAAGAATGAAGGTCCATGTGGTAAAGAGTATGGGTGGGGTATTGGACTAAGGCTCTATTCTTATCATTCAGGATACACCAATGTTCTAGTCCCCACCAATGTATTAATTGATGTAGAATATTTTACTAAGGCTCTATGATCATAACATATAGATTGAGGCTCCTTGTTTGGGTTGGGATAGGCTAATGCTCTAGCCCTACTAATGCATTTTTTTGTTAGGATGTCAAACTGAGGCTTTATTCTCCTAATTTATGGACATACATTCACTATTGGATGGTGGTTGTGCCTATATACTAGTGCTAGTTGGTTGGTTTATTAAGACTATGGAACATAAATTATGAAATAGTTAATTATCATCCATTTAAATGTGAAACATTCTTATTTTGTAACATGGTTTAATTATTGTACCTTGATTATCTGCACACACTATTATATGGACCCATTATTGAGTTATACCACATTGGTGGTGTCCTACTAAGTCATACTCAGAACTTTTTTGGGCCACCATAAAACATAGGGACCTAAGGCAATGCTACTTGTTTCATATATAGGTTCAGAATATAGACCTGGTGTTGGTTCATGAATGGTCCAGTTGGATGGAGAGGGGGATTTAAAAACCATGTTGGTACATGGGATCATGATCATAATCTTTTAAGGTTTTGGTATTTTGGGTATTTACTACATGACTTCAAGATGTTTTGTGTTTACATTCAATGTTTATATAATGTTTTACCCAATTTCAGGTTTTCCCATTCCTCTAATTATTCTATTTTACTATTTGATTTAGATAATTTAACTATTGATATTATTTAGACTATGGTATTACATATATCAGAGGGTATAGTCTCCCCATTATATCATTAATGAACCGATCTATAGGTTTGATGCCATAGTCGTACGGGGAGGTTCGGTTGAGGTCATGTGGTGGTTTGGCTCATGGCACTGGTTTTAGTATCCCCGGGGTTATGGATTTACATATTTGGAATTCAAGTTCAAGGGTGATCAAAGAAAAGGAGTTTTAAAACATGATAAAATTTTATCAATGACTAAATAGGATATATTAAAATAGAGATGTTTCTAGGTACATTTTAAATATACTTCACATGGTTCATTATATGTTTTTTTAATGGGATCTACTCAATTGGCATATAGTTTTTAAAAATTCAGTCACCAAAAACACCAGTTTTCAGAATTATATCTAGTTAAGATAAGTTGATCCAAGATTTTGGTAAAAAAATTGATGAAATGAAATAAATTCTAAACATAATGGTAATTTTTTTACTTTTGATAGAATCATAAATACATTTATCAAATATGATCAATATCCAAGAGTAGGTGATTTTTTTGGAAAACATTAGAATTAATTAATAAAAGGGAGGAATTTGAAGATGAAATTGGGAGAGAATGGTTTCTCCTCGATAGAAAATGATCTTGTTATCTTTATTTCCCTTTTCTATATCTCTATTTTATATTTTTCATGCAATAATTTTATATATTAAATGAAAAAAATTTGTGCTTTAGGAAATTAATTCCCTATTTTATTATTCTATATTATTTGAATATTTTATTCATACATCATTATCATTTGGATATATTGATTCTAAATCTATAATTGTTTATGCACATGTTACATTCATATTTTGAAATTATTTAATTAATCAGTAAGACAGATTCTCAAAAACTTTTTGTAAGAATATATTTCTATTGGATGTTTATTAATGTGTGAATAATATAGAATCATTTTATTATTGATTTATTTATTGGGAAGAGTGATTAATCTTATTAATTTTGTGGATGAACATGCTGTTAAATTTTTTATGGATGAAGAAATCATTTTAACAAAGTAATTGACTTTCCTCTAAAACTTTTTCACGTAAATACTATTAATTTTCCTAAAAAAATCTCTCACATGTTTCACTCACTTTTTTCGCAATCAACATCATTTTAAAACTATTTTAATAGAATATAATTTGACCACCCCTTACAACATCTCACTATCATTCACTATAAATCGATCCTACTTTTCACTCTCTCTTGGATGTTTCAATTTAATTGGATGAATTAATTAATCATTGTTGAATCCAATATCATCCAATCCCTAGAACCATAGATATCCAATTACACTTATATTAACCCACTAATCACAATTAGAAGAAATAAAGAAGATATTAATGGAATCTATGTGTGAATTAGACTACAAGATAAGATAAATAGAAAATACGAGGAATTTGAAATCTCTAATTTCCTATACAATTTGAATAAATTGAGAGATTAAATGATGATATTGATTTATTTAAATGTATATTTCATTAACATGGGGTAGGGGGAATATTCTATACATTTACACTATGTTTATAATGTCCCATACTATGAGTTTATTATAAAGAGAAATAAAATAAATTAGGAATTCACCAGTAGATGATCTTTTGGGAGAAGGATTTACAAGTATCTTTTTTTATTAATTTAATTAGGATATAATATATTAGAATATAAAATTACATGATTTATTGAATGAAAAATCTAATCCAAAATGATCCTGTAATATTTCTATTATGTACTTCTCCTCAAATACCATTGTATAATAAATTTTTCATAGAGCATATAAATAATTTTTAGAATCTATACTCTCTATATCATCATTTAAAAAAATACATATAAAACTAAATAAATATGAAAAACTATATAAGTAATAAAATTTCTAGTGAGTAACTAACCATAAAAAATATACAATATAAAAATTCAAAAATAATGATTCCTATGATCAAAACTCATATATATATATATATATCCCAATGGCATCCTACATAGATAATCAAAAAAATTATACTAATTCAAAATAACGGAGAATCAACTATGAAATCATGGAAACTCCCAGAAAAAGTATCTTAATTTCCCAAAATTATATCCAATTAAGATATACTATATGATTTATAAACTAAATTCTATATATGATTTAATACACAAATAAATATACATATTATTCTATCACGTGTGTGAAATAATCTCAGTAGTGAAAAAAGGGGTTCTTATTTTAAATCCAAATATATCTCATGTGGATCCTAAAATATGAATAGGAATATTGAATAAATATTAAATAGAACATCATGTTCTAGCCAAGACATGATGATAACGATGATTTTATGTTTCGAACAATTCTGATGGAGGAGTTTTTCTCATATCAAAATGGAGCCTAGGCACTATTAGTAAAGGAAATAACTGAAAACATAGACATTACTACTACAATCTGACTATGTGAATAATTTCTTATAATGTATCAGTCCCATGTTCTTTATTAAAATGAAATTATATCACTCAAGTTGTGGTCTCACATCATGTATGATATGTCATATATTACCACTACCTTTCATAGATGGTGATGTATCATTGAATGTCACATACCACCTATCATAGAACCACTTTTATAAAATGTGTGAGATCTCATATATTATTTCATACAACCCCATTATCACTCTAGAATACAAATGCTATTTATATCATTTATCAATGTCCTCTGACATCAGATACCTAATGAACACATCATTTCACATAGGTTTAGGCCTCATAATCACATCTGGGACTAATGCCACCACACATGACGTGTCCAATACCAATAGGATCGGGCTCTGGGTTAGTCTAGGTATCAAATCTTAGCATCACATGAAATCACATAGTTAGAATATAAATAATGTCCTTTCAATTATAACCCTTCTAGACCCTACATTTTCAAATATCAAAACATAGAATACTATAATAAATACAGTACTATTTTGATCATCATCATAAACTATACCTCATATCACCAGCCACATAAACCCCATGTATATCCCATGGTAGTACAACATACCCTATGGATTATGAGGAATATATGACACAGTCCATTAAAATCTAGAAATGACAGTGAAATATGGGCATAAAAATATATTGTAATGTATCATGATTACAAGATGCATTTTTATTTTTCCCATGTTAAATAAGAGTCATGATGGTGTTTAGGTTATTATTACATATTTAAAACATATTTTTTTCTCATGATCAATGGACTAATAGGGTAAAATTATTTTATCATGAATTTGGTCATGTTCATTATATATTCAACCATGCAATCATACCGTCTCCTAATCATTTATGTGTTTGTTATCCCCATCATGTATTTGGTAATTTTTTTTTCATGTGGTTGGTTATTTAGTTCTTATGAAAACTTATTCCCTTCATTCAATTGATTTTCCATTCATATTGTTAGTTAATTTATTCATGGGTTCGGTTAGTTTGTTCTTATTGTAGGTTAATCCCTTTATGTTATCTCATATTCCTACATGAAGGGTATTTATTGGTTATGTGGTATGTTAATTACATTGATACAATAAGTATTTGTGGTTCCTTTAAACCATGTGTTTTATACCGTAATGAGGCCACATCAAGGGATTACAAAATGTAGAAATTTTCTAATTTCCTAGAATTTCAATAATGATATGAAAATGTGTTTTAAAATAAAATTTTATGTTTCATGTTTTAAAAAGGGTTTTCAATATGATTTCTTAGAATTTAGTCTCATCTATAAAAACATAAAAGTTATCTATTTTATATGTATTTCCTTATATGATGTAAATGAAAATGGATTTATGATAAAAATAATATTAAATTCCTTAACATGTCGATGGATCTTTAGTAATATATATTAATAACTAAAAAATATAGGGTTTAACCCCATTAATGTCATTAATTATTTATATAGATTAATTATGATCTATAAAACTATTTTTTCAGTCTTTGTTGTTGATATCCATGATAGGGACCCCCTACTTATGTGTTTTAGGGATATTTAATAGAAACATTCATTATTGTATTTTTTAAAAACATGTGCCATTTGATATAGTATTTTTTCACAGCTCTGTTATTACCCACATCTCTTTATGTGTGGTGTGATTGATATAGAACTTATCCTTCATAGGTTTTTGTGGAAAGATCAACTTCAATTTCCACATTTTTTGTATATCATGATATACAACCATATAAGAAGGGGATCTTTATTATCTTTCTCTATTGTGTATTTCTGAAATTATCAATCTTTTTTTTTATTTTGGGTGGATGGTTCATACTTAATAATAAAGAAACAGAACATTATTATATTTAATTTTAGGGGATATATGTATTTACATGTGGTTACTTATTATTTTTTCTCTATATTTTTATGACTTGAATATGATTATTGTGGTGCTGTATTATTTTTGAATATGGTGAATTGAGAATGTTTGGTGTGTATGATTATTGGAATAAACATTTCAAAAATATATTAAAATTTACAAATATCAATGAATATATTATGTCTTAATATATAACTATGTATAAATACCCATTCATGAGTGGACAAATAAATAAGAAATCCCATTTAAATAAATTTTCAAACTTGGTGTGAAGTATGAATTTATTGACGATTCCTACTAGTGTACTTTTTATAGTATTAGTGGATGTGTGCATTTCATGAGTAATGTATTGGGATAGTGGTCACTAGCTCTGGTGTTGGGTTCATTGAGGGAAGTGGTGTTGTGGAGGTTGATAAAAAATTCCTATAGAGAAAGAGTTAAGTTGTGATGTTGGATTTAGTGGGATATGTGAACGTTTCTGTGGATGGTATGTTGGGGTTTAATGTGGTTCTTTATTTTAATAATATTTTAGTTATTGAATAAAATTTTTAATGATTATATTTTAATGGGGAATGGTTGAAAACTAATATTTTCTAGGGAATCCCAATTTGGGAAATGAATTAATGATTTAAACATTAATGAATGAGATTTATTTAACTACGTGTTTTAACAGTCATATAAATGAATTATGTTAAAAAATTTATTAACAAAAAAAGAGTTGAATTAGTAAATGAATGGAAAAGGTATTTTGGGTTGTGTGGGGTTGTTTTCTGTGATGGAGTTTAAATATACCGTGGAAAAATATAGAAATGGTATTATGGTGTTATTTATTTATAATGATATTAGTTTGTTGATGTGAGACTATTAGGTTAGAAATGTGTTTAGATATGAATATATATATATATATATATTCTTATACATTAATGTTATTTCTAAACTTAATCCACCCACATCGAGTAATATATACCAAGACACATATGTTTGGGGGGTGTCTTCACCAATATCATTGATGGTGATGGAAAAAAAATGAAAAAGTAACCCCTCTCCCAAGATAACTCTTTAGATGAAGAATGAGGTGGTGGTACCCTATTGGAGCTAAGTACCAAAAGAATATGACATAGTGTTGGTAACTCCCAGGGATGAGAGGAGATTATATGAGATGTGAGTCTTGTGTGGTTAGAGGAGGGGACCATATTAATGTACTTTGTAGTCATAATACTATAATACCTTTGTTATGATGTTGTGGTTGTTTGTGTGATGATGTAGATGATGTTGGGGTATTAGTAAAGAATATTTGGTTCGTTAAGGACGCCTATATAGAATTATAGAGTCTTATGGGAGGATCAGATCATAAGGGTTGTTTCCTAACCCATATAAAAAACAATATGATTTGTGATGATTAATAGATGAATAAAAGGGATGAAAAAAAGTACTATTGAAAATGGGGTTTAATAGTACCAATTTAGTGTGGAAGTTGATAAAAGTAACCTTAATATATGTGGATGAATATTATTTCACTACAATGGATGCATTATTTGGTGAGTAATCCTTGGTGATACTAGCATGGTTCGTTTAACTATTTTGGTGTTGTTAGTTCTTCTATTATTTCATTTGTGAATTAGTATTCTCTTATAACATTTTAATTGGAGATCATGGGTTTGATACTTCTTATTAAACATTTTATTTTCACCCTATACATATATAAATTTTATTGTAGGTTTCTCATAGGGTTATAGATACATATTTTAACAGTAATAGCATAATGTTACTGATGAGTTTCTCCTGTCAGTTTTACTTTGGGTATATTTTTCGGAATCATTATATATCATTTCATATATTTTGGAATGATTCAATTTATTTAATATTATGTAATGTATTTTTGGTTGTTTTTATGTTATTTTACCATCCATTTCATATATTATTGCAAAATTCATCGATTTTCATGTTTTTACCCCTAGTGTTAATCTCCAACTTGAGGCCTATTAGAGGCGACACAAAGGGGTCAATTATTCTCTTCACTACTGACCGATGAGGGATTATAGTATACATGGGCTGTTATATAGTTTTATCTATGTTTTTTTAATATATTATATGTATTTTAGTGATATGTACTCACAATTATTTATAGATAAATGACAAGGAAATACCATTAGTCGATCAGAGTGCGTGATGTAGGAAGTGAGACCTACTAGGACATAGGAATTTATATACACCTATGATTCAACCTAATTAAAATTAATTTTATATAATAATTAGATGGGAAAATTATTAGTGAAGGTTAGATACCAAATATTTGTACATGTATCATGATTTATTAGGAATGTCATTATATTTGGTTTTTATGATTTAATAAAAAGGTATTTAATTAATCCAAATAAAATTCCATGAATCACGGCTTAGAGATTCCCTTTGGTTTTTGAAGATGAATCATGGAAATCTTCTTCATGTTGTTTAGGAGGTAGAGGTTCAATATGATATTCCAATTAACCATCATAGAATTCTCGAATAGACATAGAAAATATGTTGAAAATGGTCTTTCATTCTTTCCAACATCAGAGTTAGGGAATGTAAAAGGGTAAAATCATTGATCAGGATATAGGGAACTTAATGGAGGATATCATGAATTAATTCAGTCTAATCCATGCTCAAGCTGAGTTATAAGTATCATTTATAGTCATTGAAAAGAAAGGAGTGGCACATTAGTGTCAGAAACTATTCCTTAGTGATAGAAAGAAAGAGTATATTTCTTGGGAAAACATTAAGGAGGAAATTAATCTATGTATACCATCATTAATAATGATGTTGTTAAATATCTAGGATCTAAAATATCTTTATTAGTGAATCCTCAGTGCTCAAGATAATTTTATCGCATTCTCGGGAATCCAACATTTATGTGACACCAATCAAATCCTCACAATGATTTATTTTTAGATTTATTTAATTTTTTATCTATTAATATATATTTTTTCGATTTATATTGTGATTATTTTTTAATGAAACTGGCCCCCAAGAATAGTTTGCATATAATTTTTAGTAATTTTGTTGTTAACAATGTGAGAGGGGATATTGAGGTAAGACTAGGGGTTTTAAGGATCGAGTTTTGTTGTTTTGAGTACCTTGGGATATCTAGAAACCCCAAAACATATTTTAGGGAGACATAGGCTTTCATATAGTTGATTAGTGGTTTTAATAACTATATAGTGAGTTTACCTCATTAAGTTGTTTTTTTGTAAATGAATATTTCTCTTTTATTTTTATATAACCAAATCACCCATTTTCTATACCCATTCTTGAATTACATTGTCCACATCTCTTAAAGATTTCCCCCATTTAATCTTTTTTCACTATACTTCGATTATCGGCAGTATATATTGAGGTAATCTTGGTGTCACTAGATCTCACCATTCTTTCCCATTGTTCTACTTTATTCTTCCATCATTATGGAATGAGTATAATTTAGAATACTATATGTATAAAACTAGTGTTTTTAATGGGGTTTATTATTATTATTATTATTGACATTTAGTTGCTTGAGTAGCTCTCTCTATAGATTCAAGTGATAGTTTTTGATGTCAATGTGTTTGAATTCAGTTTCTATTATGTGTGTTTATTTAAGGATTATTTTTCTATATTTTCAATGATTCTTGATTATATTTTGTTTTTTAATCATGTTTCTTTCTAATTTTATCATTGTATACGGTTCATATATAGGAGTGATTATTATGGAGATGAAATGTGAATTTGAGGATTTAATATAACTTTTCAAAAGTATTTTTAAAATGAATGTGATATGTTTTATAAAATTAATGAATTAGGATGTATGATTTTAAAATTATAACTAAATGATTTTTTAATATATATTTACCTTTAAAAACATTATTTTAATTCTATGTGAATACGTTTCTTATTGAATTTTAAATGTATACAAATTTTTATGTTTGAGACTATTTTAAACATGAGATAACTTTGGTTTATGAGTGACTTGAGAACTTTAATCCTTAGCTAACTAACTGAATATCTAGTGAGTGTTAACCAATTCAATAATAAAGATTATAAAAATATATTTTTCATATGGACCATGTGAGGCGAAGGGAAGAATGTTACTTGAAAGATGAGGTGACCTCTTGTAAAGGATCATGCCCAATAGAATGATTCATAACTTTAAGGGTTAGTCAAAATGAAAATAGATAGAATTTACAAAGTATTTGTATATGGTTAGCTGGACAATTTTTCGTGTGAGAGGCCAAGTCAAACAAGAAACAATTAGTTATGGACCATGATTATTGTTTGTTATTCCTTTTTTTGATTTGGATTACCATGTTTATATGACTTGAAACTAGTTTTATTAGTGAATATTTCATTTATAGTAATGTTTATGTCTATGATTATTCATTATTTAGTGGAGTTGAGAACTTTCACACTCAGTAGATTGAAACCCTTTTAATTTAATCATTTTTGACTCATTCTTTGGAAGAATTATTTTTTGGGAAAAAAATAAGGGGACATATAAACCATTGATATCATGTGAACTTGTGTTAATAGTTATCATGTATTCAAAATGGATTTTAATTTTATTATTGATTTTCTAGGAGAAAGAAATTATATTAATTCATAACAGTATCTGAGTGAATGTTGTGTTTCAAAAACAATAAATGAATTTGGGTTTATGAATACCATTTTTACGGACAATTATACAGACCTGAGAACCACATTATTTGATAGGTATTCTTGATTACTAACATCTAGGGTTGTATTGGGATGGTGGAGATGATGAATTCATTGTGTTTTTTCATTATTATTAGTTTTTTGGTCTGTTTTCCTTTTGGATGTTATTTCATTCCATTTTATTCATGTTCCCTATTTTTATCATTTTATATTTTTTCCCTATGGATATTAAGTATTTAACATGTATGTAAATTATTAAGTGACGAGGGTTATAGTATCACTTTTTGTCATATTATGTATACATTGATTTATATATTTATATGTGTTGTGTCTATATACTATGTGGTGTGGAAATTCAATTCATGGATGTGTTATGTTGTATTTTTACAGGAGAAAACATTCCCAAATTTTTATACGTGATTCCACGGTGCATGTCTATAGCATGAGTTGATTCTGAATACTCTTTAGGGATTATTATAGAGTAGCTTGTGTGGAGGGTGAGGTGGAACCGGAACGATTTTTATATAATTTTATAAATGTAATTTGGTTATTTGGGGGTCGTTATTTGATTACAGTTAGTACAATTAGGTCTTGAGATGCAGTATAAGAAGAGTGACTGAAAATATCATTATCATTCCAAGAATTGTTTTTTCATGGGTGGTCAGGTGTTATTTTTAAATTTGGATTTTTTTTGTTTTTTTTGAAGATATTTTGTGATATTCATTATTGTTTTTGAGTTTTATTAATAACACATTAGTGGTTTTTAGAAAAATATAGTTTTATTTTGAAATGGTTATATAATGTAGAGGGGTATAGTTTAGGTGAATGATTATTAGTAACCATGTAGTTATTGTAAGACCATGTTTAAAAATATTCAAATTTTACTTAATCAGGTTGAAACGTGGTTTTATAAAACATTTTACCAAAAAATAAATAGTCTAAATTTCATTTAAATTTTTTTAATTTTAATCCATATTCATTTAATTTGATTTTGTTGTTTATTTTGTTGTTTTTTTAGATCTATTTGAATGGTATCTTATGGGATTTTTTATCTACATTGAGATTCAATTATGCATTGAATGTGTTTTTGTCTTGTTTATTGTCAATAATTATCCCCATAAGGGTCTCTTGTAAAATAAGGTAGGTATCTAAAGAGCACTTTCCATAGTAAACCCCATTAGTTGATCATTTTTGGTTGATTCGTTGATATGAACTATCTATTCCTCTATCCAAGATGGTGAAAGAGTCCAAGAACATAATATTGATGATGGTTTGAAAATTACTAAAAAGAATCAAATGGTATTATATTGTTGAAAAGTTATACAGAATCCTATATAATGAATTCAAAGAATTGAGAGAATTTAATTTTTATAAAGACCCTTCATGAATTCAATTTTTGGATTCACTACTAACATGTTTGAACCATTGGTTATGAAGTGGTTGGAATACATAGTGTAAGAGAATATTCATGTGGATCTAACCTAGTCAATGTTACATATGGATTTAGTTAATAATTTTATCATGAGTCACATTGTTTAGAGAAGGATCATATGCTCATGGTTATAGAGAATAGAAATTGTTCAGTATTAGAGCTCATTACTCTTTTAATATTTAACATCATTTTCCCCTGAACTACATGTGAATGATTATCTAATTGAATGATAGATTGAAATAGGTCACATGGATAAGAATAGTTTTATTCTTGTTCTCAGTATTATAATGAATTATTCTTTATTGGGGGGAAAATTATTTATTTATTTGGTTATCAAAGAAAGAAATAAATGAATAATTAAGGTTTCATCCATAGTGGATTATATCTTAAGTTCTTCATCTGGATAGAAGATGATGCTGGATTAATATCACCATAGAAAATGTTAATATGTAGATATTTTATTTGGGTCTATAGGATTCTATTATGTGTAATATGTAGAATTTTTTTTTTAGTTTGGGTTGTATATCTATACTCCATTGGATTTACTAGAGTATCTAATGACACACTACAACTGTGGGAATATATGTCATCTTCCATTATTTGTTAATAAATTATTTTAAAGTAGTAGAGTTGGTTCTTATTTTTCATACGTTTTCAGAGATTATATTAAATGCTTCTAAGAATATGGGATCATTCTCTTAGTGTAGATGTTTTTTATATAAATATGAAGAAATACGTTATACCTGATTAATGAAATCTTCATGAATCAGATATAGAACTGGAGGACTCTGGATCTGGGTAGGGCACCATAATAAGTAATATGTTTATTTATTATTATATATATTTTCCTTCTCTAATAAAGGTAATTACCAATCCATTATATCATTAAAAATTATCGATTATTCTAGTTTTTTTAGAAAATATGATCTCAATTTTAATGGATCTACATAACATGTTGGGTACAAAGAAGGATCATAAATACAAGTGTATTTATTGTTATGTTTTAGTTTCTGATATGGATGTTCTGTGTGATTTTCTTGTGTTGAACATTTATGATTTCAATTTAATCATCAATATAAATTAGGTGACAAATTTTAAATATTATTTTGACTATTATATCTATATTTTCAAGTTTTTATGTCCACATAGAAACATTTTTGTCTTTTAGTGTGAGTGGGATATTAGTATATAGTTGGTATGGATTATTCTCTCCATGTGGGATCAATTTTTTCAAGATATTCATGTTATAAATTTATTCTATGTAGGGGGATATATATTTTCATTTTCCTTCGGTTGTTGATCATTAACATAAGGTGTTTCCAATTGATATTTTTGGGTAGCCACCCTAGTGGAAGGATGATTTTACTATTGATATTCTCCTCAAGAATAATCTCATCTCTTTAAAATTCCAGTAGAGGAAACCTTTCTAGTTTAATGAGTAAAAGATTTAATTTCTACCATATTGAAAGAAATATATTTATACTTACTAGCGTGTTACCGTGGTAATCACTAATTCATTTTGTAGATAAGAAATATGTGAGACTCTAATTTTTCATAGTCTATTATAATTTGACTTAGGTAATTGTTTAGAATAAAAACATGTATCCTTGAATCAATTTTTTGATCAACTCATGGAATCCTTGTGTTTTTATAATTTTTACCTATGGTATATGATTAAAAAATTAGGTATATAGGAGTAGTAAATTACAAAGATGTCCATAATGATATGGTATGGGATCATTGAGTACCTTTTTATGATATTTAAACCTTCCAAGTATCTTTTTTGTATTATATATTTAATGAAACATGTCTCCAACCAACTCTTAAACTATATTATCTTTGTGTTTTTTATAATATGTTGGTTTATTATAAGAAATAAGATGACCATGGATAATATCTAAGAGTTGTTTTAGTATCCCTAAAGGACCGTCAACTATATGTTAAGATGTCCAAATGTGTATTCTAAATCCATGATGTATTTTTTAAAAGTCATTTTATTTTTGAGAGATGGTTTTCAGTAGACCCTGAGAAGCTGAAAGTTGTTATTTAATGGTAGTCTCCAAGGAATGTGTTTTATAATTAGATATTTTTTATAGGATGTATATTTCAGGAGTTTTGTTGTACATATATAAGATTTCATCTCCACTTATAGTTTTGACTCAAGAAGAGGTGAATTTTGAGTGTAGTGAGAAGGGTTAGTATTTATTTGAATTGTTGTTGTTCCATTTGATAGTAGATATTGTATTGATTCATCCAGAGATTGTGATGGGATATTATTTATTTTATGATGCCTTAGTTCTGAGATTGGGTTGTGTGATGATACATGATGATCATATGTTGCCATATGTATATTTTTATATATAGACACATGAGAAGGGTTTTCCCACCCGCAACCTAGAGTTAGCTATTCTAATGCATTAATTAATAACTTAACAACATTACATATTTTGGGTGAAGTTTATAGTTTAATTAGTTTATATGATACTGATGAATAAATTCACATGGGGAGAGTATATCCTAAGTTATAGAAGATGAGTAGAGTATATTTATCACTTTTATTTCAACATTTCTTATACCCTTAGAATGGTAAATGTGTTTACTGATGAATTGATGTGAAAATTATAGATATGGGATATTAAATAATTATGGGATGACATAAATATAATGAGTTTATTTTATGATATGAGTTTTAGGTGTAGGAGGATGGAGTGTAATACCCAAGGGTTATGGAATTTAGTTTCTTAATATAATGTGTCTGATCGAATTGGGTATACACAAAACCGACCATGAAACAAATTGTGGAACACTACTATTATTAAAATATGACCATTATTACATATTCATTGATTTTTTGGGTATAATTAGGAAAAAAAATTATTATGAAAAATATGTACAAATGTTTTCTTCAATAAAATTAAGAATCAATCACCTATTAATTATCATTTCTTCTGAAATGATGACCAAATATTTTATATATAAAATAAATATATTTCCTCAAAATATATTTATGGGTGAAATGTATTTTATGATAATAGATTAAATATGTCACTATTGATAAATGATTATCCTAAATTATTTATATAATATATCTAATTTAAATAATTAACTGTAATTTAATTATTTTTAATAGGAAATAAATCCGAAAGAAATAACTTTATACATAAAAACAACATTTATTCATTATTGTTTACTATTTCTTTTGTACCTATATATTATAATTAAATTATTGATATTTTGTTAATTATATTATAAATTATAGATATCATGTTTTAATTTAGTGTATAAATATTATCTTCTTGTAAAATTTTGGGATTTTTCTTAAAAGATTATTTTTTTAGTGAATAGTGAAAAAATATCAATTTTTTTTGAAGAATGATATTTCCATTAAATTATTTATAATTTTCCAAATTATTTTTAATTTATTTTATCATATATATACTTTTTATTGTTTAACATAATCGAATCAATGCCACTTGAACTATAATTATACATTAATTTGGGTTGAAAACATTTTTATACATAAAATTTAATTTATCTGAAAACAATTTTTCATCTTGTTTTGTGGTATTATATTAAAAGTAATCATACAAATTATAACAATTAAATTTTAAAAAATGGATGCCCTTTTTTTATTCCTCATGTTATTATTTTTTAATTATGTATCTTTTATTTTTTGTCATTATGAATATTAAATTTTCTACAAAATATTGTTACCATGGTAAGAGTGAGAATTAGTTAGAAGTGTTAAATATTGAATGATAAAGTATAAAATGACTTAAAAAAATTCTAAATCAAATTGTATTTCCATATTTTTACCATATGTTGTATCCTATTGAAATAGAATTCTTTCTAGATCTATTTGGCTTGATTATAAATTTAATATATTTTTATCGTTGAATAATTCAAAGGTTGTAGCCTCGAAAATTTATGAATGGGAACACACTCTATACTTTTATCCATACATATAGATCCTATCATCTTTTATAATAAATAAAAAATCATTATTTACGTCCCTATTGTGACATTTCTACCTAGGTTCCACTAATAGGTTCCCCAAACTTATGGGCCACATCGCCTCAAGAACACCTCCCTGTATGCTAGAGGATTCCAACTAGCAGCAAGGGCCTGTGATGTGTCCATGTGGTAACTATTCCCTCTAGTCATAACACCATAACAGTTTAGAAAATAGATAAATAAATAAGATAAGCCTGAATCTAATTTAAAATCTAACTTGGGGAAGAATAAACATCCAAAAACTATATAATAATCAAAACAGTAATCTATATCATATATAAAAAATGATCATGTTATGTCTCTAAAAAATAAGGGCAACACATATACAATGAAGTAGGTAGTCAATAAAGTACATTATATGGAAAAGGGAAAAAAATACCAATATCTATTCAAGCATCCCATACTCTATCATGGCTATCTACTACCAAGCTCACATCCTATATAATGTACGAACTGAAGAATTCCTAAGTGGGAGATTCCCCTTATCTACACAAAAAAACATATAGTCTACCCATTTACCATTAACGACCCATATAGGGTGTGTGATAAACATATTAGAACATTATTAAGGACATATATAAATATCCATTCAGTGTATACAATATGTTAGTGTCCAATTATAGTAAATAATAACGAAAATAGTAAATGGGCTGTCTCTCATTCTTGAAGGAAAACAAGATGACCATACCTACTATGGCCTTAAACAAACCATATAAAAAAGTTACCATGTGTAGACACATACATGGAATGTATACGAAGTGATTTTTATAACCATATATGTACATTCTACAACTATTCGGGACCCAAGGTACAAGTCATACTTCAATAACCGGTAGCATGAGTATCAAAAGTGTCATGGTTCACAATGCATGGTCATAAAAGTGTATGGGACACCGTGCCTGGTATCATAATAAGGGATTCCATGCCTAGTATCAAAATAATAGGGGACAGCATGCCATGTATCACAATATAGGGTCATCATGCCTGGTATCATTGTATAAGGTCCTCATGCTCAGTATCACAGGAAATGGGGTCTCCATGCCCAGTGTCACAAGAATAAGGGACACCATTCCTGGTATCATATAATTTGGGCTCAATGCCCCTATCAAATATGTAGGTATTCCATGATCATATCAGTTATATATTGGTTTATAATTCCCATGTATCACATATCAGAAGGGATACCATCCTTAAATCACATATATAAATACAACCATCCCATTTTTATAAATAACATGAACATGGGTCTTTATGATCATTCACCATAATTAACATGGTTCACTATGCCCATTATTGGTAACAATTATTTAATAGGCAAATACTATTTAAAACTATAGAAATTTCATTCTAACAATGGGAGTAACCATTTTTCTATTTAATTAGGTGGCGTGGCTATATCTATCACCTCCATCAATTATTATTTATTATAAATATATCACTTTGGAGTCCTGGAAAAACTATTTATGATTTTTTTGATCATTTACTAATTTAATAATATCAAGGAAACCCATGGGCACACCTAAGATGGTGGAAATGGGTGAAGGGACCTCACCAAACTTGAGTAAGCGATCACTATATCACTTATTTCAAATTAATTGATATAGATACACTTTATGTGTAATTTAGAGAAACACACATAGAGTCCAATTTTTGGACCAATAAACTAAATTATATAACAAAAAAACTCAAGGTATAAATAATAGTCCACCTACCCCAATCTATTATTACTCTCCTTTCCTAGTATAAACCATTATTTTGGATTGCATTTATAGAAAAGAAGATAAAATGAATGCCCTGAAAATAGGGCATAAGATCCAACAAAAAAATAGCACAAATGATGGAAAGATAAATGTGGAATAGAAGGTAACAGATTTGAGATCTTATTTAGTGGGATCCAAGGAGATGAATTGTGCTTAAATTGGCCTCTAGATAGGATAGATATTGAAAAATAGAGGAGGAGACAAGGAGGGAGCTCAATGAGAGAAGAAAACCCCTATCCAGTAGAATGAATAGAAAAATAGATGTGGGTTTAGAATTATATGAATTTATGTTTAATTTTAAAAATTTACCCAAAATAAAAATTTCACATAGTTTGTCAACATAGTTGACAAAACAGTGAACCAAACATGCACCTCTCATTGTCTAAGGATGTTCTCAAATAGTTTCATGCACATAGTTTTACAAACTATGACCAAACCTTGTTGCATGCCTCTACTAAAAATTGTATACCCATATACATTGATTTGTATACCTAGGTGCATAGTTAAAGAAATCCATGTTTCAACCTACATCCTACTATATTTACCCTTATATTTACTCCTAGATTTTCATAATGGGTTGAACAGTTTCCTCTAATCGTGTAGCCCATCATCTTTTTCTCAAAAAACATGACTCCAAACTCCAAAAAAATCCTAGACACCCCCATAATAGTATTGAACATATTAGGCATACATTTTATGTGAAAAACAAAGAGATATATCAAAATTTAAATGAGAAATACCTTATATAAAAACTGTGGTTTTATATTCTTCTCCCCTTAAAGGAAGTCAACAACATGTTTACCTTCTAAGGGAGATAAATTTTTTATGAGAATAACTTTATCAAATGATAATATATGTTATCCACACTCTCTTACGTCTTGTCCTACACCCAATCTTGCTTCCATATAACCCATAATAAAGGGAAAAATCAGCCACATAGGACCTTAATTCTCTATCCAATGATGATTATATGATACTCCTCAAAATAATTATCAATATTCATCTCAACATCCACAAGATTAAAAGTATGATATGGGTTGGGATGATAATGGTGGAGTGATGAAATGTGGAAGTCAACATGCATGACACAATACATATGTTTTTATAGAAACTGGTAGGCTACTAGCTCAACTCTCTCAAAGATATTAAATACCCTAACAATGAATGGTGATAGATTCCATTTCCTCCATATTTTTCTATGCCTATGTCTGGGTGATACCAATAAGAAAACACTATCCACAAACTCAAACTCCAGAGGTTATCGACATCAATTTTCAAAATATTTTTGAATATAATAAGTATTATAAATCATTTTCTTGATTATCTAGTCCTACACTAATGTCTCCAGAATAAGATAAGTACCTTGTAGCATTGCCTCTCCTTCATCTAACCAGTATAGGGGTGAATGGAATGACTTACCATACATAGCCTTGTAAGGATCTATCTAAATCATCTTCTGATAAATATTTTTATAAAAAAATTTATGATAGAGATTTGATTCTTCCTCGAACCATCAAAATATATTATTCATGCTTGGAGTATGTCATATAACACCTGTATAGTTTATTCTAACTAGCCATCGATCTTAGGGTGGAAGGTTGTGCTTAAAAGAACCTATGTACCTATAACATTCTATAACACCTACTAGAAACACGACATGAAATGAGTTTGTCTATATGATATAATAGTATGAGGGACCTTGTGTAACTATATATTCTTATTGATATATATTCTTCCTAGTGAATCGAACCAGAAATTCTCCAAAATACAAAAGTAGTGGTTTACTTTTGTCCGACGATCCATGACTACCCAAACAGTGTCACTACCTCAAGGAGAGCTTGGTAAGAAAACATAAACATCCATAGCAACATACTAAAATTTTCATTCTAGAACTGATAATTTTTGTAACAAGATAGAAGGAAATTTGTTTTATTCCTTCAGCTGTTGATAGGTGTGATACCAAGTGATAAAAACTAAAATCTAACATTTCAACCCTAGAGACCATTACTATTGGCACATATCATGATACATCTTTAAGATACCTGTGTGAACATCCCACTATGAAGCATGTGACCCTTGCATAAACTCCTATCTCATATCTATTGTAACTCAGATACTCTCTTGTATACATAGGATATCTTCATTTTTGATAGTCTAATCTGGAGGTGGGTCCTCACTAGAAATACATCCCTGATGGACCAAGTCTTTAGGATCAAAAACATGCATCATTTTCAATATCTCCATATGTGTACAGGTTACTAATATGAATGAAATTTTAGACTATCAAGGATGGTCCTACACCTTGATGTAAATATTATAAAATAGATCCACAAGCCTCAATTCTCTACCAGCCTCCTAAAATTTCTATGTCTGAGAAATCCTACCCAGAGGATATACAATACCAATGCCATTTATGGGTATATAAGTAATATCAAAGTCAACGAACTATATATATTCAACCCATATTGGATTCCTAAGATTAATTTAGTTTTATGTGAAAATATAAATATGGATTTTTTGTTCCTTAAACACCAAAAAATGCCCCATAGTAGGTAATTACATAAAAAACATGAACCATGAACAACAAATTCCAATGAGATATCATGTGTTGGAAAATTTCTATCATGATTCCACTGCTTCAATAACCCATATGAAAAAAATCGATCATCCTATATCAGAAAACTACAATCCTGGTTCGCGATGAATCAAAATAGATTGTTCAAATCCAAACCAACTCTGGAAGAATCATGATATGTCCTAAAATCAATACCCCTTTTAGATCTTGAAAGGCTATCTCATAAGATTCAGACCAGATAAACTTCACACCCTTCATAGTTAATACCATAATATGTACTTATAAGAATGAGGATTCTTGTAAAAATTTCCTATTTTAAACATCTTTAACTAATAATCCCCGTATGTCAATTCCATTTTTGGGCTACTCTTGGGCAATCACAGCTCTCACCTTCTTTGGATCTACTGAAATACATGCCATTGAGTTAATATGACCCAATAAGTAATTCATGTCAATCTAGAAGAAAATTTTACTGAGATTATCTTATATCATGTTCTCTATCAGTGTATTCAAAATGATATGAAGATAAGTGGCATATAATATTTGAGTATGAGAATAAAACAAGATTTAATCTATGAAGACCACAATAATGGAATCTAGATAGGGGTGGAAAATAGTTTTTATAAATTCCATGAAGATTGTAGGCTCATTATTGAGACAAAATTACATAAAAAGTTTCTTATATAAGCTGTACTAAGGAATGTTTCACATAGATATATCTAAAGGTATGACTCGAACCATATGATAACTTGATCTCATTTCGATCATAAATAACACCATAGACTATATGATATGGTCAAAGAGATCATATATACAAGGTAAGGGATATCATTTCATCACTGTAATCTAATCTAATTTCATCTAATCTATGAAAATTATGGGGGTTTCATCCGCCTTCAAGAAAAAAGGACCCATAAACCCTAGAGATATATAATGGAACATATAAATACATTGAACTATATATTCTATAACTACCTCTTGATCTATTAAAAGTCATTAGTTTCCATATTTAATGGAGGTTTGATTTTGATGCAGCTCTAGGATCTATTTTGATAGTAAACTCTACCTCTCTATTATGAGGTAGTGCAAAAATTTTGTCTGGGAAGAAATCCGTAATCGATCGACTATAGAATGGAATTCAACATGATGTAAACTCTAATACTCTATAAAATACTAGAAATATATTCAATCACTCCCCCTAGACTAAGATGCTCTAGTTTATCTCTACATGACTAGGAATCCCACTCTCCCTTGTGAATATATGTATAACCATCTAGTGATGTATATATAACCCTCTAATGATAACAATACACACAAGCATGATAGGGGACCAACCATTCTATCCTAAAAATGACATTGAATCCTGTCAACTCAAGTACAAAGAGGTCCCATAAGAAACATTGGCTACCTACCCCAATATAACAATATCTAGCATGGAGTACACTTACTGATCATAAAATCGATGGGGTGTTAAGTGTCATAACACCATAATAGTATATAATATCATAAACAAGCCTTTGAAAAATCGATAAGGATTTGAAAAAGTGTGATACACTAGTATCAAAAAGGGTATACAATATATAATATGTAACTAGAATAGTTCCTTGAATATTATATGTTCTGATGTCCCAATCCTTTGGTATATGCTAAAAAAAATAAATCTAACCTAATTTGTAAGACTTTTCATTAACCTGATGACTTGGAGAAGGTACAAACTACTGAAATACAACACATAATCCTAGATATGATGTCAAAGGCATCCTACTATTAATATATGTCTCGTAGTACACCATCCAACTTCCTAGTGTGATGCTGCTACAAAACCAACTTTTAAAGGTAGATCCATCGTAGGTCCTCTCTAACTCAGCATGATTGGGATGGTCCTAAAAAACACTGAATATTACCTAATATTCCATAGCATCTACCCTATATGGTTTCATTAGTACACTAAGTATTATTACACCCAAGATTACCACATTGACGAAAAACTATGTAAATTTCTGTTGGTATCAATCAGATACCACTTCTAATGCACGTAGTCTAAAAGAATCACTTTTGAAAACTAGTCAAACTAGTAACCTATCATGGTTCTAAACTACCCTTCATCACACTTTCTAAATATATTTGGTTTGGTTCTATGATAAGTGTTTGTATCAAATTATCAAATAAGGTAGTCAATCAGAAAATTTATACCTGATAATGAATAGGATTTTGAAGGCCATATTGAAATAATATTTATTTCATTGTCTCATCAGATCTATAAATAGGTATAAAGTGTTGATGATTTTTAAAATGTGTTGAATAGTACATAAATTTAATGGGTACTTATTGATGGTTTATAAAATCCCTAGAAAAATTGGCCCTCAGGGTCTCAATGAAGAAATATTCATTGAAACATGACTGAAAATATCTCAAATTCACTTCCAGATAACAGACTTCCTCATTTAGAATATACCACTCGTGTTTGGATAATCCTCAAGGAATATATTTAGAAAGATTTTCTATACTACTAGGAGGTGTATCTAGATGATATAGTATATAAATAATAATATTGTACCATTTATATGAATCATGTGGACCACCATCCCATAAAAACATGGGTATATGTTACTATTGGAACTCCTGAGTCAACTCTCCCATAAAAGGGGTAGAGTGCAGAACTCCCTTCATAATTTTCTTAATCTGTGGAAAACTCCTCAAAATCAAGAATAAACACCCAATTTGGGATAGGAATAGGTTGCATAGGTGGTACCACTGGAGGTTTCAGTACTATCTCAAGGCCTGACACCTCCAAAGCTAGGTATTCACCACCATCTTGGTGAACTACCAGAGGTCATCATGGGGGAATTAACATAAAAATTCCCAATACATGCCTCATGAAAAATTCAATAACATTATTATCCATAGGTATAGAAATAGAACATGTAAAAAGCCTTTATATAAGAAATAGACCCCTATTCATGATAATAAATCCATTTCTAGGTTGTAGAAACATTATATAGAACACTAATGACAGTACTTACTACCCACTCCTATGGTCAGGTCTATGTAAAACTCAGTGATTTTCTATTTAATTTTCATTTAAATTTATTAATTCGGTTATATTTCAATGTAAAAGGTTGAAACAAATGGATATCCACTTCTAGTCCATAAGGTCCCATACACCACATGAAATGAATTGTAACATCTATTTAATCCACACCATAACATGTTCTAGTCCATGAAACCATTTTAAATGCCTCTATGAGACATAGTTGACTACTTAGAGTGGTTGCTGCATTGTAAGCAGGAAAAAAGATTTGAAGTACTACATATAGCCTATGTTCCAATCATGTTTCTAAATCCCTTCCTTAAAACATGAGTCAATTTAAAATTTATATCATATAATGAACATATAACAATTTCCAGTTATCAATTTATGCATGGTACTTGAAATTGAATAATTCATGACATGTAAATTCAATGAGTTTTCTAAATGATGAATTTTGTGGACTTCCCTAATATCATTAGGCCATGCTAAAAGAAAATCACAAATCATTGTAATAATAACATCATAATTCAAGTGTATCATTAAATGGTAGAATAAAATCAACTATTATAAGCATAATACATAAAATAAAATTTCCATCCATAGTAATTTAGTTTTTCTCTACAAATGGGTTAGATACACCCATGACCATCTCATTACAAACCTCGGAAACCTTACTAATATCTTTTATATTTTATCAAAACAGTAATGAATAAAAATAAGGTCCTTTGATAACACTTTGGGATGCCCCAACTAGGGTGTGACTCATTGGTGACCCAATCCAGTGAGCCACATGGTTTCAAGAATGCCTCCCCATACGCAAGAAGCTTCCAACTAGTAGCTAGGTCCTAGGATGTATCTGTGGGGTGGATATGAAATATAATCGGAGTAGAGAAGGGGTGTAAACAATAAATAAATAATTAGAAGAAGAAAAAAATGAAAATATATCAGATGTAAGAATAAAAATACTAATAGTAAATACTAATAAAAAAATAAATCTATGTCAAATAAAAAATATAATGATGTTATGTTTCTATAACACTAAGGAAACATGTATACATGTAATCTTACATTAAATAAAATACATGATAAAAAAGTAACAAAAGAGAAAATTATAACAAAGAATCCTGAGCTCAATCCTGGCCATTTGCTATCAATATCTCATCATATGTCATGTAATGATTTATGCATCTGTAAGAGGATTCTTCCCCCTATATACACCTGAAATAATATAGTATTCATTGGTTCTTTCAACTTCCTAGATATAGTGTGATATAATCTTAGTACTCCACCACAAATTATGTCTATAAATATTCATTCACTTATATAATATGGTAGTGTGCACATATAGTAAGTAGAAATGAAAACTGTAAATTAGACAGCTCTGGATTCTAATGGACACCAAGATGAAAGCACCTCCTTTATCCATTTTCGGATTATATAAAAGTGCAACCATGTGTATAAAAATTTATGGAATGTATAAGTAGTGACCTATATAACAATTTATGTGGATACTACCACTATCCTAGTCTTGAGACATAACTTAGACATCCATTAGCTTTTTCTTAGCTATAACTAGTATCATGGGTCACGATTCACAATATCACATGAGTAAGGGAATCCATACTGAGTATCACAAAAGAAAGGGGTTCCATGCTCAGTATCAAATGAATAGGGAATAAATTATGTGTGTCACAGTATAGGGTCCTTAGGCCCAGTAACACAGTATAGGGTCATCATGCTCGATATCATAGGTATGTGGGTCACTATGCCCAGTGTCACAAGAATAGGAGATATCATGCCCAATATAATATCACAAGGATTCCATCCCCACATCACATATATAGGGATTCCAAACACATAATATATATAAAAATGATATTCATTCCCATATATCACACAATATAAGGGACTATATTCCCATATCAAAAATATAGGGAAACCATGCCCAATTGTACATATAACTTTCACAAGGGGTTTCATACCCATTTTCACTAATTATCAAGATCCTCTATACCCATTATAGTTTACAATTAAGTAATAGTCAAAATGTATTTACAATTATTTGACTTTCATATTGAAAATGGAATAACCATTGTTACATTTAATTAGTTGATTTAGTCGTACCACTAACATAAATTCATTTCAATTTATTACTATTCTATCACATTACAGTGAGGAAAAAAATACTTAAAAGATGGTTTTTTAATTTAATAATTTTATAATAATGAGGAAAAATCATAGTCACACCTAATTGGGTGAAAATACATGATGGGAGAGAAATGAACCTGAATAAGGGATCACCAAAACTATTAAATCAAAGACATTGATTTAAAAATTATTTTAGTGTAATTTATTTCACTACATGATGATTCCATCAATTAGTGGAATTGTTCATATTGTAAAAAACATACTTGGTGGATAAATAATATATCACTTACATCAATCTTGTATTACTCTACTCATCCAGTATCAGACCTTCATTTGGCCTATATTGAATGAAAACAGAAGAACAGATGAACAACCTAAAAATAGGTCCCAAGATTCCACACAACAATACCACAAAATCTTGAAATATAAAAATGAATATAAGGTTGAAGATTATTTCTCTTACAGAGGCAGATCCAAGGAGATAAACAGTGATTTGATCAAATTATGAATAGAAATGATATAAATGAATATATGTGGATCCATGAAGGGAGCTCAATGAAAGAAGAAATCCCCCATCTTTTGGAAAAAATAACAAAGGAGTGGAGGGGTAGAATTAAAGAATATTTTGAGAATTTGTTAAATTCACCCAAAAAACATAGTTCTCATGGATTGGATGTACAATTTTCAAAAATATGTTCCAACTGTTTTCCTCTTAGTATATAAGGAGAGACCCCATATGGTTTCATGCACATGGTTTGAATAACTATGCACAAACCATACTACATTCATAAAAAAAACTACAATCCCCTACACATGGGTGTCCTGCCATGGGTTCATGGTTGGAAAAAATTGTGCGCCATATTATATCCAACTATCCAGCCTCACATGGTTACTCTTAACAATGCGTCTTGAGTTTCATGGTTTCTTCCAACCTTATAGCTTATTTTTTTTTCTCTGAAAATAGTGATCCAGTATCCAAAAAATCCCCAGACACCACTGAAACATTTTTGATCTTATTAGGTATACATATTAGGTAAAAAAGAGTTATACTTATATTTAAGTGATCATTACCTCATATAAAAAAAGGGTTCTTACACGCTGATATGTACTCAATTATTTTGTTTGATCAAAATATCTTCTTTATATGTCCAATTATGTAAACATAAGAAGGTTGTTCAGATAAGAGGTAAAGAACTTAACTAAGTTTTTTTTATTTAAATTGTTTTATCCATTAAAACACTTTGAATATTTCCTATAAAATAACATCATTATATCCCATATATTGAGTTATAATTTATATACCAAAACCATTATCCATATCATCTACCATTATATGTAATATGAAACCATCATTAATGTGTACAATATATTACAACCTCACATACACATGTAATTAATTTTCCATCACATATATTTAATGTTTTTCAAAATAACGGATCCAAATGATGTAAAATGATATTACATTAATTATATAATCGAAATTAAAAAATTATAGATATTTCATTACCATTTAAAGAAGAATAAAAATGTTGCATGTGTTTATACAAAGACTACCACCTCACAAACCGATGTAATTTATTTTTTATCACCAAATCACATGGATTGAATAGATAGGTTTATTTGGATAAATAATATTATATTTATGATATAGTGGAAAATCAAGAAATATTAAATGATACGTAACATATTTCCTTCATGTTTTCTAAAAAATAGAAACATTACTGATGTGTGTGCAAAATCTACCATCTCCATGGGTGTATCATAATTCAATTTTCACAATAAAAATTTAGAGTGGGGTTAAAACTTATAATTAATTTATTAAATTAAAATTATATAATTATTTATATTCCGGAAATGATATAATCATGATCAATTTTATATATTTCAACCTACTGAATTCATTTTTGACTTATGGACCAAACATCCTAAAAACATATGAAGTAAACATAGTCAAATAGCTGATAGATTTTGAAATATATATAAGTGAGTTACATAAAATATAAACATAAAAATTATTATTTTTAAATTCAACAATTAACATTAGATTATTATTTACTAATATAATTAATGCATATGAAAAGTGAGACTCGAGATGATGTAAAAGCTTCCTTATTACTTCATTTTAAATGTTCTGAAGCATTACGTTAAATATATTTTAAATTCCTCTATATATTCTAAAAATTATTTTATTGATGTATTTATGTTGACATAAATCAATTATAATAGATATTTAATGATAGTTTTTATTTTATTTCAATGTTTTTTAAAAGGAATGTTATTATTTATTCTAAATGGAGTTTTTGACATTATTTACAAAATGAAAAATTAATGTTCTATTTTAACATGTATGAAATAAATGGATTATTTCACCTACAAAAATGTTATTTGATATTTCAATTCCATTACAATAATTATTGGTTTCATCAATATAAAACATTTTCCACATTATTCTGGGTATTTTAGTTTTAATAATAGAGTTTTAAAATACATAGATGTATCTATATCAGAATATGATATAGTTTTATGTAAAAATAATATTTTTTGAGTATGATGATGTCAATTAATGAATATAATTGTTTTCTGTAAGTTATATTATAGGTATATTTTTTATCAAGATGAGTGATCCTGATCTTGCTCTATAATGCATTGGGTGATGGATATGTTTTCTTGATAATTATGTTAAAACTAATAGTGCGGGTGATTTGATTTGTAAGGGATCTTATAGGGGTTTAATGAAGACGATTTCCCAAGGTAGTGAAATTATTATATTTATATTTATAATGAATTATCATGTAAATATTTTTATTTTCTAACGTAACATATTGATATTTTATTTTTAATGAATGGTTATTCACTTTTAGCATACGAAGAGTTATTTTTATGATAATCACTTTCATGGGTTTTTATCTTTTTTATGAAAACATTATAATTATGATTACTCATTTACATTTTCTTATAGTGTTTTTATAAAAATATTGTATTTTAATGAAAATTTCTTGTATTTATAAATGATTATTTTTCCCCAAAGATTATTATGTTAAAAGAAAACACTCTTATATGATATCATCTATTTGAAATAGACTAATGTGTTCATTTTATCTTTTTTCATATTTCCTTTTTTAGATATTTTATTTTCCATAACATGTTTTAATTTTTTGTCACAAGGTTTAAGGATTTTAAGTAATAACGGGGAAGTCAAGTTGAAAACAATGAATATTTGTCTGGAAAATAAAACATGTTCCATTTAAAAAAGTATTGCAATATAAAAAAATGTATGCTTTTTGGAAGTGTCTAATAGGTGTTTATATTTGGTATCAGAGAAAGGTTTTGGTTCATTTTATAATATTGGCTATTTTTTATGAACAAATTAATAACATTTCATAACCCCAAATGTTACTATGTTATTTAGAATTATAATTAATTTTACAGAATTAGGTTTGTTTCATAGAATATGGATTGTTTATGGATATCATAGTATTTATCTACCTCATAAGATCGTTTATTATTAAATTATTTGATATAGAAACACTAAATATTTTGTTTTCATAAGAGAATATAACTATAAAGATATAAATGAATAGTGGTTGTGAGGGACATTGGGTTGGTTAACTGAATGATATCCTTAATATAATGAATGCTATAAAAACTCTTATGGGTATTTAAAATAATATATCAAAATTTATGAATAAACTCATAAAAACAGGCGAGTTTTCTAATCTACTGATTAATAGAAAAATAAGTTCCATGTATGTTTAGGTGGTAATTATGATAATTGTAAAAATATTTAACATTATATATTTCAAGAATATGGAATGAAGAACGCAATGTAAGGTATTTAATGTTTTATAAGATGATTTATAGTTGTTAATGGATGTGATAGAGTAATAATTGCCATTGGTAATTCTAATAGTTTGGTTAAAACCATGAATGAAAATGATGTTTTTCCCAAGGTATCAATAGAATGGTTTAAATTGAGGGATTATAGGTATTGTGAAATCAATTTCCTAACAAAAAATCTCATGATGGGGAAAAGTAAGACTACATATATAAAGGTTTAGTAATTTCTAATTCCATTACATTTCATGTTGAAGAAACATAGAATGAAAAAAATAGACATAGATTATATTTTGTTTTAGGTTTTGATATTGACAAACCTTAAGACATGATTAATATTTTTGTTTATGGGAAGGTATTATTTCGAAAAATTATATAAAAATCTAGTTAAAAGATTAAAATTATGTTGAATGAATAAATTAACAACTTATAAGGATTTGATACTTATGATGTAATGATAACTTTAAGGATGATTATATGTTTAAAGGCATTAATACCAATTTTATGGTTTTATGATTGGTGTAATTTGGGATACGTTTATTAGTTTTAATAAATTTATTATTTACATGGGATCATTATGTTAATCTTTTATTTTAGTGAAATGTTCTTTGGTGGGAAAATTATTTTTTATTTTCTGAAAATAATTTTAATTCTATTAATAACATTCAGGGGGAAGAATATCTAATATATTTATGTAAACATGGTTAATTGGGAAACACTACTTATTAAAATTTGGGGAAATTATGTGTTATAATATATATAACCATGGGATTGAAATGATATTGTGTTAATAGGTTATTAATGTTAATTTGGAAAATTTTAAATATTTTTGGAACACTATATGATTAAGGTAATTGGTAATACTTTTATCTATAATGAAATTATTTATTGATGAATAGATGTTGAATTATATTTTGGATGTATATATGATTATATTTTGGATTTTTGGAGATATGGGATTTTAATTGAAATGATGATGATATTTTTGAGATTATATTCTTTTTCATCCCTTTTTGGTTGTCATGATATATAAGATTTTTTATTTTAGTACATCATGAATGAAATTTTTTCATGAATTTAACTCTCATGAATCAAGAGATATGATAGAGGTGGATATTTATTGAATTACCACATAAGGATTCAATTGTTATATTGGAAAAGAATGAAATTAAGTATTTATATATTCTGATAATCTCTATCATGATGGTAAAATAATCCATCAACATTATTAAAAGTTTCATCAAATAATTATGTTATCCTTTTATGACCAATACTGATGAATTGATTATCTCATCCCTTCTCACAAAAAGTATAAAATTATATCTTATATGGATCATATTTCTTAGACCATTATTTCAAATCCCACTAATTCTATCCTTATTTTGAATCCTAGTGATGTGTTATTTGAGATGAAATTTTATTCCCCCTTGCCTTTTTAATAGAGATGTTTCATTAGAACTTTTTATGATGTGAATTATAAACAATGGTATGTTTGAAAAAAAATTATTTTTACCTTTAATAATAAAATGATTTATCTTCAACTCTATGGATTTTTTTTTTCTGAAAACCCATTTTTATATAGAAAAAGTTAAAATTTTGAGGTTAATATTTTCATAAGAGATATAATTTGAAAACCGAATATTTATGAATTTGTATTATTTTAATACTGTATAAAATATCTTGTGGAATACATAATAATACGATTGAAATAAACTTTGATATAAAAATAATATCTAAATACGACCGATATGACATAGCTATTGATTTGGTGGGTATAAATAGTATTAAAAATATTATAAAATATTTTTGAAGTTTTTTTTCGAAAACAAAATTAATTGTTAATAATTTATTGATTTTCAATTGGATGTAAATTCAAATATTATCTTTTAAAGGTAAATAATTTTTTAACATAAAAAAATTTCTTTGTACATAAATATTTTTTCAATTAAATTTATTATTAATGATAATTTATTCTAATGGTATAAGTAGAATATAAATCGAAAACTTTCAATTAAAAATTTTCATGGTTAAAAAGAAATAAATTAAAATAATGTAAATATATGCTTCTAAAATAGTTTTTTTCATTTTTTGAATGAAAATTATGATTAATATTTTAAATTCTGTTTTTACCTTGCATGACAGTTAGATATTTATAGATATATTTTTGGGGCCAAGCATTGATATGGAACATAGTTTTGAGTCCTAGTGTGCCTGAAATCAATTTTTTCATAATACTAAATATATTTTATATATCATGTGAATATTTTATTAAATAAATTGAGAAAAATATTAAAAATAATATCATATAAGAAACATGAGACCATTGTTGAGTCTGTAACATGAGTTTTACCATAGTCAAAACCTAAAATAGGTTAGTGGGTGATGTTCAGATAAAAGTGAAATTTGGTGGGTGCATTAAAATTAAATCAATTAATTAATATAATTATTTAATATTAATGAAATAAATTGTATTTGTCTATAAATGTTATATTATTGATCGGTATATAGGGTTAGCTGTATAACCATGTGACCATTTTGAGGTCTCTCTCTCCACTTCAGTTTGATATCAGAATCATATGATGATGGAACTACGAATCTAGGTATATCTATGCTCATTGACCACGATGAATCATATTCAACAATGTAAATCATGTTCTTCATTGATGAAAAATACAAAGATAAGAATAAGAAATCAATTTTTGGATTATAAACCTATTGATTAAATGTTTTAGCTTGATCATTTTTATTCTTTGATATGCATTCATGTTATTCCATTGCATGCTCCCACATACTAATTATTAATGTAATTATTCAGTTTTCTTATCCCTAGGGAAAAAATTGCATGTTCATTGGAAATTTTCCCTTATCCAATTAGTCGTAAAAATTTTCATTGAATCTTTTATCCAAATATTTATTTGTGATAGTAATCATTGGACCACGGGGTTGAGATTTGACATTTCTATGAAAGATCGAGCCCAATCAAACCCGCAGAATCATGATGGTTTCACATGTGATGAGTTTATTAGGTTTCATGGATTGATCTGGGATGATTTAGAAGTTTTTGGAGAATGATTTTTTGAACCAAGATTCAAATCATATTTTTTGGAAATGGAAGGTGTGCATGGGGCATACGATGAACCCTCAAATGAATTGGAAATATGTTTTCTATCCAAAGAAATGTCATAAATGGAATTCATAGTCTTCTTCATTGATTTATAAAAATAAAAAGAGGTGGATCGATAAGGCGTAGGTCAATCTGGAATGCTAGAAGAATATTTACATTTCTTCAAAAACCAAACTACACAGTGTGTAATCTGATAAACACACATAATGCAGTTTCCCTTTGGCTATGACAATAGGGTTTCAAGAAAGTTATGGATAAAAAGACGTGTTGCTGGGCCACACATCATTTCTCTCTCCCTTGGAAGAAAAGATGTATTTTGAAGTATGAGGGTAGAACCCCAAATGGGAGGACAAAACCAGGCACACACCATGTACTAATGTACATAGTTAGGAAATGTCACATGTGCATAACATAGTGTATAAGGAAATGATATATACCTAAGTACACAGACGTGGTAAGGATTACACGAACTCAACCAGGAGAATTTGTAGGACCATGGGTGTCTGAGGACCACCTTGTATTTGAAATATACATCGTGTATTTTTACAATATTAGTGATCTACATACCATCAAGGAAATATACATGCATTGATGTGGGATCAAATGAAGTGTAGTTCCCCACACACACCATCTAACCCCAAATTACATTTGAAAAATTTCTATATCAGGTATTTTTTTGTTTGGACTTATATTTGAACACATGATTATAATATTCTATGTGTTTTTCTTCATAGAGCATAATGGTTCTTTTCATATTGTATTTTCAGATATGGTGTGACATTTTTAGGCATAATTCTTATTGAAGTGACAATTAACGACAAAAGTGATCAAGTATGATCAAAAGTTGCTTCTAAAGTAGAACACTCATACAAGGGATAGGGTATAATCCCTCCAACTATCTATGAGAACTACCCTCTTGGTAGGCAAGTTATGGGTCCTCTATTAACCATTATAGTGGCACCCTCTTGCGAGACAGGGAATGCATACAGTATCTGATATTTGAGTATCACCCTATTGGTAGGTCAAGTTATGGCTCCGAGACTACTAGAGTGTCACATTGTAGCTGGGATTGGCATGGATCCTCTAATGAATACTTGAGTGGTACCTCCCTATGAAGTTAGATAAGGGGTCCTCATCCCTTAAAATGGAACCATCATGATGGGATGGGCATCGTTTTTCAATTGATGATTACAACGACACCCTCTATATGGGCTAGGCATGGGTTCATAATAGGATATTATAGTGGAACCCTACAACTAAGATGGTCATGGGTCCACTACCAACTACTTGAGTGGAACAATATTATAGAGTTAGGGTATGGTTCCTCTAACTGGTGAGTGGAACCCTCTTATTGTACTATGGAATGTGTCTTCTACCTAGAGACTGTGCTTGTTAACTATGCAACAAAGTGGCGAGGTGTGGATGGACTTAGATGCCTCTTCAGGTAGACAAGTGGAATGTTGGTCATCATTTATGGATTTATTGTATCTACTATAACTCATTTATTAGAATGGGATATGATATGGGGATCCCATTTCTCTCTCATTTGGGATTTTTTGTTTAAGTGTAAAAATATATATCTATAAACATTTTCATTGGTAATTGTTACTATCTTTATTTGGGTGGATATTTTTATTGTATATTCATATTATTTATCTTACTACTCCACTCACCACCCTTCATAGTGTCCTACTATGTATGTATATACTTACCCATGCATGGTATTCTCCCACACATGTTGTGTCATGTGAATATGACAGACAAGTTGACATAGACTATAGGGGAGCATAAGGATACTTGATGCGTTGGGCCATGTATGATTGTAAAATCTTGGACATCTAGAGTTGGGATCTATCACCATCTTATTTTTCATGTTTTTTCTAGTTAGTATGTCTATATGGGTTGGTGTGTATTTTTCTCCTCTCCATTTTAGTATAAATTGTAGTACACTTTGAATTCAATAGAGGGCTCACATGCATAGTTATTACTCTAGATGTTTCATCTTTTTATTTTCGTCCTCCACATTTTTCACAATGATATGGTATGGTGTGTGCATACAGTTACATTAGGAAAATGCCACCCATGATAGTTATGCCTTTCAATGATTATTTCCAGCCCCTGACATCTGAAGGTAGGTTTTGGGTGGTTTTGGATCAAAACCCATTAGGTCAGGTTGTGAAAGATTTGTATCAAAAGTGGTTAGATCCATGGGATAATATTTGAAGTATTCCCCTTATTACGTTTTATGGATTTAATGAAACACTATCAAATTATCACAAGTTTGGCTCTTAGGTCAGGGAACCTTGTGTTAGTATAGTGGCTGATATATCCATTCATTAGAACCTTAAATGGATTCTTGTCGAACCAGCATACCAAGAACTAAGTTTGAGGGATTAATGGTATATTGATCATATAAGATTGATCCCTTTTACTATACTTCTTTAGTCATGTCCCAACTATATATATATTCTCATCTAACAGTGGTATGTCTTGATTGTGTTTTCAGGATGCCTCCATGACATCATCTAGCTAGGATACTGATTCTGTATTGTGAGGAAGATCTCATGAGTGATGAGGCTATATTTGAGGGTCATACCACGAGATCCTTCAACCATATGGACAAGTTTTAGTTCCCTACATATTAAAAAATAGATCATACCCCCAGATCATGTTGAGAATTCACATAGCCTTAACACTCTCTATAAGTTCCAGCACCATTGGCCCCTATGGTTATGTAGTGAGCCAAATTCTTAGGCAGTAGAGTATTGGATAGAGTCGGTGGTCCATATTTTTAGGCACATCCTATTGTTGAAAAACTAAGTTATTTCATTTGAATCTAGAATGTACCATAGAGAAGCTGTTCACTGATAGAGTCTTGTTAAATAGATTCATTATGAGTCAATGCTCTAAAGGGATGGCTTCCAACAATTATTTTTTGAGGAAGAATAACCCTCATATTTGTGTTCGGTATAAATTCATGAGATTTTAGATCTATATTACGAAAGGATGAAAATGGATGAGTATTCTATGACGTTCATAGACCTTACACGATAGTCCCTTGATATGATCCTAGATGGCAACTTCCATTCTTGGATGTTTGAGTTGGATATCTGTAGAGATATCCATTTTGGTGTAGTACCACTATGAATTTCCACATATTACTGGGTGTTGGAATGTACATTACTGACAGGGATATTCCTACTAGAGGGATTCGAGGTAGTAGGAGTCGGTAATGGGAATCATAGGGATGATTTGTCTATAGTAGCTAGAAGGAAATAGTCGACATGATCTCAGTGTAGGAGACCTTCTCGTGATCTAGATCAGGAACATGTTCATGGGAAGAAAATAGGTCCATGGATACCCAAAGAGGGTCAATTCAATAAATGAGACTTGAAAGGTCACATGAAGCATGAATTCCTGACCTGAAATGTTGAGGAGGGTAGGTAGATAGTTTATGGACTACCACTAAAGTGGAAGTGCCCTAATCAAGGATAACCCAAGATAGAGTTTGGTGGAACCCTGGGAGGCGGAGCCAGTAGAGGAGTAGGTGGAGCTCTGGAAGGAATATTTTTTTGGGGGTTTAAGAATCTATATGATCCTTCCACTACCTCCACTACCACCAATCGGCTCACATCATGCTTAGGGAGTTGGTAGTAGGGGTCATGATCAGTTATAGGCTTTATAGGTGTATGAAACAATGACACATGAGATGATTATAGGTATGATATGTGTTTATTATACTATTTACTCAGTATTAGTATACATAGGTACAACTAAATTTTTCATCTCTATACTCCTAGTGTGAAAGCTAGAGCTCCTTGTAAAGGCTTTAGCCCAGTACCTTTGTTTTATAGTTCATACGTGGAACACCTATTCAATATCTTTTATCTATCAGAAGTCTGATCTATCTCTAGGTGAAGAGATGTTATCATGGGTCATTTTGATCATCATGAAGGAACCCTATGACATCATATTGGGTATATATTGGTTTAAAAAGGTATGATACCACATTTACTGTCACCATTGATGAGTCCGATACCATCGTACTGATGGGAGAATAATCCCCTTTGTGGGAGAAAGAGATATCATGGAAGGGTCAGTGGGTTTTGCGAATATGACGATAAATAACATTACCCATCAGTTGGTGAGTGTATCCGTTGTGACGTTGGAAATTCATGCATCTATATTCCATCATTCATGGAGGATTTTTATGAATTTTGTCTTAAGGATGTTATCATAATACCGTTGAAGAGTTATCATGAACCAAATCTGGTCGACACCAATACCGGCACCAAACCCACCCCATGATATTCCATGAAGGGTGTTCCCTATCCCCACAGGTAGGCACAAGTTCCCTGGTATCATTAATTTAGATTTGGGAATGATTTACCCGAGTAAGAAATCTTAAAACATTAAAAACATTCCATAATATAAATCTGAAATTTTCGACCCAAACAGGTCTTAAGAAAAAACCAAAACTGAATACATTGGTTTAAAGACAATAAAAGGGGTCAAAATACAAATAAAGACATTATCAATATAACCCCAAGGACTCCACATGATAAGGGGTCATCGCCCACAATCCATATCCACAACTAAACACCAAGGATAAGAACTAACACCTTGAACTGCCATCACCCATAGCCTTCTCATTACCAGAGTCAAGCATAATAAAGTCTACTTAAACACAAGGGGTTCATGTAGGGTGTGATCCTAATCCGAATAGGATACCACCCAATTATATCAAAGAGCATCCAATACAATGTGAAAAAGGAAGCAATTTTAATATGCAAATAAAAGCAGTTATAAAATCCAAGAAATGAAACTTTCAATTGAAAACAGTTTTCATGCTAAAATTTTCAAAATTTTCACACATTTAAATACACATGTTAGCTACTGTAAATTAATTCCAAAAAACCGCAATACAATTTCAAATACCAGAAACACAATGAGCAACAACATCGGGAACACCCCTCGACACTAGATAGTCTCGGGCCCCATGTACCTCATACCTTAGTGTAAAGTAACCTTAATAAAATACATTCTCATGAACAAGAAATTAGTAGGGAATATACCCATAACCTAGTAGTCCCAAATCATCAGCCACATAGTTTATTTAGAGTTGTCGTTATCCAAATTCTAGGTTAAATAGAGACAAAACATGTCTGGTCCACTAGCCGTACTAGTACACATCCACCACACCTAGGTACCCAGGCTTCCTCCTTTGTGCTCAAACAATTTAATCATTAAACACATATAAGTTTTCATTTAAAACAACACTAATGGTCACATAAACCTAGTATTGTAGCTACACACATTTTATACCATTTATAATATACATCAAAACACTATGAGTTTCAATAAAAACAACTTCTCCAAATCTTTCCTTGTTTTGCTCCCAAAACTCTTTAAAAACCCCACATTAACACTATGTGAATATTCAAATAAACTAAAATAGAATTTACAGCACCTTAAAAATTTCTTTAAACCCATTACATGAGTTATAAAACAACCCCCAATAATCATCAAATAAAATAGCCAAGTAAAGAACCTAATTCCACACCAAATTGCTACTCAAAAATCATTTTCTTAACAAACGTGACCCAAAAACAATTTTTCAGAAGCAACAAAAGAAGAATAACATTAAAAAATTATTTTCAGCCCTAATAAAGTTCAATAAAATCAGGTAAATAATTATAGGGTATCCTTTAATGAACCAACAAATGATTTATATGAAACCCCCCAAATTTCACGTGAAATTGGTATTAAAATTTCACTTTCAATACAAACACCACTAATACTCATATTTTCAAAATTAATCAAATTATGTAGGCATGAAAATATCATAAATACACCATGATAGTCACAGAGATTGCATAAATATTGGAATCACTTACCAAAGTAATGAAAACCCTTGAATCACCGTGCGAAAATCAAGTCGCACCACCGTCACACCAAGAGAGAATTAGAACAAACCTAAAACCATAAAAATTGACCATGAAAACCCATGGTTAAACGCTAGGATCGAAACCCCACCCCATGTTCATTTGGTACATCACGAAAAATGGAATAATCTCTAATCAAAATGAATGAAACCCTAATCAATTTGAAAGATGAATGAAATGGACTAGCTTACTTGAGATATCTTGAAGGAATCTCCCAAAATACACTAGTATCTGAAATTGAAAATATCCAAAACTTAGGTGTGGTTCGAACAAGGATGATGAGGTCATTTAAAAAGTAGATTGGAGGAAAAAGAGTATGAATTTAGAGAGTTATGATGGAAAGAACTTACCTATTCAAATATGGACGATTTTAGAAACCCTGAGATGTTCTACACTCAATAGCGATGGATATGAGCTCTAAAGTGCGTGTAAGAATATTTGTTGTGCATCTAGGTTCAATGGTATTGGGTGAGGCTTAGAATCTCTGAAAAATCCTTAAAATGTAATAAGTTATTAATTATTCAAATTTTATTTTTAAAACTGGAATTGGGCTTCCGGGCATGCCCAATCCCTTAAATAAAAACCCATATACACCTTAGTTATGGATTTCTAAAGGCTCCAAATTGAAATGGTGGTGTTAATATATCAGGGGAGGAAATTTAGAAATTGTAATGAGTGAAAAATATTAAAAATTTATAAGGTTATAAAAGAAACAATATTTATTTTTAAATCTGGAATTGGGCTCACGGTTTGGCCAAATTCATGAAAACTCACCCATTCCTCCATAAAAACATGGAAAACCCAAAAAACAAACCATGGATGAAAATTAAATAAAAAATACCTTTAAAATAATTCATGTATGTAAAAATTCTCACCACCATGAAATCATTTCGTCCCTAGAAATACACAGCAAGGCCAGATACAAAAACGCAACTCAACCGATAAACCATGATAAACTTCTTTGCCAAGCATCGCCCCCACGGTCCAAAACACCTCTAGTGATCAATTAAGGAAGGATTAATCTCACAACCCAAAATTTCACTACTTTATTGAAATGATCAATCACATTCATACTTTATCCCAATAGAAAACTCCTCAAACACTATCCGAACAAGACTCATGCAATTCACCCAAACGAACAACAACTTTGAACAAGGTTACACTTACCTTACTTTAACTAAACCATTGGGAGCTCTCCAATACCAATGTTTACTCAAGGAAGATGTTGGTAGATAGAGAGTTCTGGACAAGACTACCTACCACCAAGCCAATACCATGGATAAATATGAGCTATTAGTATGGGGTGACACAAATAGTCACCCCTCCATAAGAGGAAACCTATATTTTTTTCGAGACACAATCAATACACTAACTGGGGGAGGCCTGAATAAATTACCTAGTCAAAAGGGTATAATTACATTCAAAGTTTATGAAGGAACATACACGAGAATCATAGTGGGTCTCCCAACCATAAGAACCAACCATCTTAACTGACCAACATGGGCCGACACAAAAAGACCCAATTTTTTTAAAGATTAGGGAAGGGCACAGGGTCAGTCTGCACAATTTGGGAAACTATGCACTAGCTATGAAAATCATTATTTCCGCATGGCTTCCTAGCACACGATCACTATTAATCATGCAGAAAATGTGTCCTCAGTACATATATCCACATTTCCAACCATTCTCTAATGACTCAATGGAAACTGAAGGGGGAGGGAATGAAATTTGGTGATGACATGTGTACAAGGCCCTCGACCTATTTCCACTAAATTGGGTCAACATAAGAAAGATAATTAAACTAGATATTTAAAATCTTCCTATCTTTCATACTAAGGATAGGAATTTGTACAAGGTTTTAAATGACCTTGGGATTTCCCCTGACTACGCGGTAGCTTCTTTCTGGAACCTATGGCGGGAGCTTAAATGATTGAAGCATTTTCAGCCTCGTAGTTAGGACTTGGGAAACCCCTAATCAGAACATCTTCTTCCAGTGATACAAACAACTACACCACGAACCTGGATGGATTTACCAAGAAAACACACAATCCAAAACTCACTTTACCCTAACCCGACATTTCACTAAAGTAAGTGATTCGAATATTCACACACATCACCCCTTGTTTCCTCGGATGAGAAATGGAATGAAGAAATAATATATATAAACACCTTCCTCTAAATAAAGGATGTCAAGATATCCCAAAATGAGACAAACTTATAACCAAATGAAGACTCATAAAAGATTTTAAAACATCACCTTTACAATCAAACGAGCATGCGACATCACAAAGGATCACTAAACATAAACAATGACACTGATCGAAACAATACATGGAGGGGGACCTTATACAACATCCCCAAACATCACAAAATTCCAGAAATTGTCCATAACTGCCTGTCATGATCATATTTCCCACACTAGTGGTTGAATGTGAACTTCTTCTTTGAAGAGACTATGAAGAACCTTGAGGCTCTCTTAGGTGCCATCCATGCACTCATCCACAATAACAACCCCAGACCACTTCCACCTTCGACGAATCAAGTATCTTAAGAAACTAAGGCCTCTTTCAGCCTTCCATGAGCACTCTTTTGCTATAAGAGGATTAGAAAACCTAAGAAAGGAAATGGTGTAGACTCCATCTATAGATCTTGAAAAAAATATTTCTTATATTGATCAACTGGAGGATTTTCCATTGGCAAAACAATCCATGTTGCACTTCAGTTGCGAACTAACCCTTAATGGGGGCATACCTTATCCAACGAGAGAACCCAAGGACCCAACTAAGCTGGTAAATTGGTCAAAAAATTTCACAAACCAGATCCAAACACATGAAGGAAACCACCATAATGGTGTCCCGAAATAAATCTTGGAAGTGACTACTAACGGGTCCTTCTACCCAGCTTACCGACTAAACACAAACCCAAAACACAGTTTGAACAGGAAGGGTTCTTGGACTCAAAACATCCCACAATATCAACATTTTCCAAAAACACATAATATACACCATCCCAAACAATTTATCAAGACATCATGTTTTTCTTCAAAAACATGTCTTTGAAAACAAATGGTTCAACAGTAAGCATATCCACCAATGGTACCCCATGGGCCTCACACATGCATGTTTTTGTGCCACACCAGGAACCCTCCTCATATCCATCCCAACAATCATCCAGTTGTGCCATAAACCATCCATCATCCCATATAACCCCATGTATGTGGTTTCTCATGGAAATACCAAAGGTTAAAACAAAAATTCTTTCCACTTTTCAAAACCAAAACGGTCGACCAACACATCCTTTTTTCTCAAAACCACTAACTAGGAGATCAAAATCCCAACTCAAATCTTAATAAACTTTTCAGAAAGAAACAAAAATTTATATATGAACTCACTTTAATTTTATTCAAATCAATTTCACAATATATCATCCGATTAAAACACCCTTTGATAGTTTGGAAAACTCTATTGGAAACACTATTTCAAAACCAACATCAGTATAGTTTCTGCTTCCAAAAGGGGTGTAATCACACCATTTTCCATTTCAAACCAATTCTAAAAATTCAGTTACACCATTTCTTAAATCAAACCATTCCATATTTATTTAAAAATCATTTTACAAAAACATTACACTTCTTAAAACAAAGTCACTTTAAAACCAATGTTCCAAGATTTCAAAACTAAAGAACACAAGACAATGCAAGAGGATACTAGTTTCAATGGGTGAATGAGACATATGGTTGGTGGTCATATTAAAATCACTTCACCATCATATAGAGTGTTATAGAAATTATCCTCTTATCTACATGGATTTCTGGGACCTGTGAGCTCACTAGGACCATTAACCCAGTTCTCTTTTCATTTCCCCTAATAATCATCAAACGAAGAAAACCAAATGAATTAGATAAGTCCCGAATTACATTGGTGACCTGAATACCATGATGATATGTGGTGATCAGGAACACTACCCATAACTAGAATACTAATTCCTGACAATCCTAACTCCAGACTATCATGACTGTTCCCCAAATAATGTGACCCAAAGAGTTAACATGAACCTCATAGGATACCATTTTGTAACGAACCGATTCTGGTCGCCACCAATACCGGCACCAAACCTAGCCCATGACAAGGCCTGAAGGTCAGTCCCTATCCCCATGGGATGGTACAAGTGCCTGGATATCATTGATTTATTTTTGGGAATGATTTACCTGAGTATGAATGATTAAAACATTAAAAACATTACATAAAATAAATATGAAATTTTCTAGCCCAACAGGTCTTAAGAAAAAACCAGAACTGAATACATTGGTTTAAATAAAGTAATTGTGGTCCAAATACAAATAAATAAAATAGAAAGACAGCCTCAAGGACTCCACATGACAAGGGGTCATCACCCACAAGCCATCTCCACAACTTCGCACCAAGGATGAGAACTAACACCTTGCCACCATCACCCATAGCCTTCCCTTTACCTGAGTCAAGCATAATAAAGTCTAATTACACCCATGGGGTGTAAGTAGGGTGTGGGACTAATCCCAATAGGATACCACCCAATTATTTCAAAAATCATGCAATACAATGTGAAAAAGCAAGAAATTTTAATATGAAAAGAAAATCAGTTATAAAATCCATGAAATGAAACCTTCAATTGAACATAGTTTTCACACTAAAATATTCAGAATGTTAACACATTTAAATAGACATGTTAGATACTATAAATTACTTCCAAAAAACCCCAATAAAAGGTCAAATACCACAAACACAATGAGAAAAAAAATCAGGAACACCCCTAGGCACTACATAGTCTCGAGCCCCGTGTACCTCATACCTCAGTGTAAGGTAACCATAGTAAAATCTGTTATCATGTACGAGCCACTAGTATGGATCATACCCATAAACTAGTGGTCCCCAATCATCATCCAAATAGTTTAGTTATAGTTTTCATTATCCAAATTCTAGGTGAAACAAGGACGAAACCCATCGGGTCCACTAGCCGTACTATAACACATCCGCCCCACATAGGTACTCGGGCTTCCCCCATTGTGCACAAACAATATCATCATTCAACACATATACATTTTAATTTAAAAAACCACTAATGGTCACATACACCCATTATAGTATCTACACACATTTTATACCATTTATAACACACATCAAAACACTTTGAGTTTCAATAAAAACAACATCTCCAAATCTTTCTTTGTTTTGCACCCAAAAATCTTTGAAAAACTCACATTAACACCATGTGAATACTCACATTAACAAAAAAAGAATTTACAGCACCTTATAAATTTATTTAAACCCATTACATGAGTTATAAAACAACCCCAATAATCATAACATAGAATAGCCATGTAAAGAACTCAATTCAACACCAAATTGCTACTCAAAAATTATTTTCTTAAAAAACGTGACCCAAAACCAATTTCCCAGAAACAAAAAAAAAGATGAATAACATTGAAAACATTATTTTCAGCCCTAATAAAGTTCAATAAAATCAACCAAATAATTATAGGGTAGCTCTTAATGAACCAAAAAAATATTTATATAAAAAACCCCCAAATTTCACATGAAATTAGCATTACAATTTTACATGCAATACAAACACCACTAAAAATCATTTTTTTTCAGAATTAATCAATTTAAATTGGCATGAAAATATCATAAATACAACATTATAATCCTAGAGATTTCATAAACATTGGAATCGCATACTTAAGTAATGAAAACCCTTGAATCAATGTGCAGAAATCAAGTCGCACCACCACCGCACCAAGAGGGACTTAGAACAAACCAAAAACCACAAGAATTGACCAAGAAAAACAATGTTTAAACCCTAGGATCGAAACCCTACCCTCTTTTCATTTGGTACTTCAATAAAACTAGAATAATCCCTAATCAAATGGAATGAAACCCTAAGCAATTTAAAAGATGAATTAAATGGACTAAATTACTTGATGGATATTAAAGGAATATTAAAAAATAAACTAGTAGATGGAAATGAAAATATCCAAAATTAAGGGGTGGTTCTAACAATGATGTGGAGTTCATTTAGGAACTGGAATGGAGGAAAAAGAGTAACAATTATTAGAGTTATGGCAGAATGAACTTACCTCTTCAAATCTGGTAAATTTTAGAAACCCTAAGATTTTATACACTCAATCGCGATGGATATGAGCTCCAAATTGTGTGTAAGGATACGGGACGTGCAGATAGATTAAATTGGATTGGATGAGGCTTAGAATCCCCGAAAAACCTTTAAAATTGAATATGTTATTAATTAAAAAAATAAAAATTTTAAAACTAGAATTGGGTTTCCGGGAAAGCCCAATCCCTTAAATAAAAACCTATATACACCATGGATATGGATTTAGAAAGGCTCCAAATTTAAATTGTGGTCTTAATATGTTAGGGGAGTACATTTAAGAATTATAATGATTAAAAAATATTAAAAAATGAAAATGTTATAAAAGAAACAAATTTTATTTATAAATCTGGAATTGGGCTCATGGTTTGGCCCAATACATGAAAACTCACCCATTCCTCCATAAAAAATTGAGAAACCCCAAAAACAAATCATGAATGGAAGGAAAATAAAAAATATCTTTAAAGTATGTCATATAATTGAAATTAGGGATATGGATTTTTTAATTGACCTATATATCGAGACATCTCTGATATCTTCTACAGTATATTGGATATCCCCTACCATACTCTAGAAGTTGTGGTTCTAGTTGGAGGTCCTTCTAGATAAGGGTTTTATCAGACCTAGTGTGTTTCCATGTAAATATCCAATTTTCTTCATAAAAAATGCTACTGGTCAATTGTGAAATTGGATGAATTATCATCACATGAACCAAGATATGATAAAGAAAAAGTACCCTTTACTAATGATTGATGAACTCTTTTACTATTTTTGAGGAATGAGTTGGTTATCAAAGATTGATCTACAATCTAGCTACATCCAATTTCAAGTTTGCGAGTCTAATATTATGAATCTGGAATCATGATGTTGTGATGAACATTATGAGTTCACGGTTTTTCACTTTGGAGTGAATAATTCCTTGACAATATTTATGGATTTTATGAACTGGATCTTATAGCCATATTTGAACCATTTTTTGGTTGTATTCGTTGAAAATATAATCATATACTCTATGTCATAGGGGGATCATATAGAGAACTTGAATACGGTCCTAGATTTTTTTTGGGACCACTATATTTATAGACTAATCTCCATGTTCCAGTTTTGGATTCATGACATTCACATCAAGGAAAATGTCATTTTTGAGAATGGTTTAGTGATGTACATAGTAAATATTGAAATATTGTGTGATTGGGACCCCCCTATGATAATTTCATTAGTCTATAGTTTTTTTGACATATATGGGTACTACCAAAGGTTTTTGGAATAATTATCTATGATGTTATCCCCTTTGACTATCCTGAATTAGAAATTAAATCCTTTTTATTTGTAATGAAAAGTTATAGAGGGCCTTCAACTAGTTGATCTTGATATTAACATGCACTCCTATTTTGAGACTACTAGAGGAGGAAGTGGATTACGTAGTGTATTATGATTTATTGGGTGCTAGGCTCAGCTGTGTGTTTATAAAGTGGTCGGTAGTTATCACATAAGAGTTCTTGAAGTTGAGACCTGATGACCAAAACTACATATATTATTCCCTAAAGCTATAAGGTATAGTATTCTCTCTATGGATATGGATGAACTTTCTTTAAGTAGAGTTCTTTGTGGTTTAATAAAACCACCAGAGTAACTGGTATGTATTCACACAAGGATACTTGAACTAGAGATAGAGGAATTGGTCAAAGAACCTACATGATTATACATTCAAGATAGTATACACTCTGATGAAGTTAAAATTTATTGTAGATTTCATTAGAAAGAAGTCCCATGATCCTCAAATGTAGAAGTCTTTAGAGTAGTTGTCTTCTTTGAAACTGATCCATGATGAGACATCGGGTGGAACTTTTCATCAACTCATGGTGTTTACTCATCCAATTCTCAAATGTGTGAAGGAGTGTCAGTTAGGTTAGATTGACCATGAGGTCTTACATGACCATATATCCGCAAGAGAATCACGAGATGAATTTAGTCAAGGAGGGAATCATGTCATTATTTTCGAGGGATAGATAGTGGTACCAATCATGATGTGGGAGGAGGTGATGAAAGAGTTTCAAAAATCAACTTTGGTTTTACATCAGGGATTTTGGAATATGTATATATAAATTAAGTGGTAGTTTTGGTGGGATGGGATGAATAGATCATGGTCGAGTTTATCTCTTGGTTCCTTACCTGTTAGCTGGTGAATGGAGAGCATAAGTTTTTTGTAGTTTTTTTACATCTGTTTGAGAATAAAGTGTAGCAATGGGATGTAATATCCATGGACATCATCACAGGGATTTTGTAGATAAAAATAATCTACAATTCCATCTATGTTATAGTTTATCGACTCATAAAGCTAGTACACTTCCTTTATTTTTGGGAGAAGATATCAGTGGGGAGTTTCGGGAGGATGTTCATTTGGGGGATTTTTTGGCATCATGGGGATCCCTTGACTATTGTCTCAAACTATGATGTGTTGTTCATTTCAATTTTGTGGAGAGGCCATTACGAATAATTTTATACCAATATGAGGATGAGTACATCCTTCCACCCCTAAGAATAAGGCATTATTGAGTGAACTATCTAGGTGTTGGAGGATATGTTGAGGGATTTCCTATTAAACATTAGATTATTCAAGGGGGATCAATTTACAGTACTATTGTTTGATTAAAATAATAGATACCAATCTACTATTAGCATGGAACCGTTTAAGGCCATGTATGGGAGACACTATATGATACCCTTTTCCAAGATAGAGGTCAGTGAAACATCTCATATGGTACCATAGATTATATAGGAAATGATGGAGAATGTATTTTCCATTTTTGAGTAGATGAAGATAGCCTAGAGAAAGTAGAAATATTATGAAAATCAACATCATATGTCCTAGGAATTTTTGTGGGGATACCAAATTTTCTTGAGTGTGTCCCCATGATGAGGATTGTAGATATTCATTTGGGAATTTAATCAATCCCTAAGGAGCATCATGCTATTTGAGTCCGTGAGGTTGATTACCACCTCACAGGACCCCATAGTTGGATAGTGGGAATGACATTTTCCATGTATCACAAATTAGGAGATACATGCATGAACACATACTCAGTATTGAATTTTGTGGGCAAGAAATCAAGGGTGGATACACTATTGCGGAGCACCCATTGGAAATATAGTATCTTAATGATGGGGCACTATATTCATGGAACTTCGCCTCGATTTGTGTGATGTGGTAGAATGAGAGCATGTAGGAGAGATCATTGGAGTGTGAGAGTCATATGCAAGCTCAATATATCAATATTTTTTTAGTAATTACATTTATGGGAAAAAATATTGATAAATGGAATGATATAGATACTCTATTTTTTCATAGTAATACATTGAAATATTTCATGAAATACTTTTAGTGCCAAGAGCTGAGATGAAGTGTGATTCCGAGTCATAGTGTTTAGGGAATTTATTTTTTAAAAATATTAAAAATATTTTATATTACACATGAATGGTTTCTTAATAAAAATGGGATAACTATTAAACATAATATCATATAAAAAATATTAGACTATGGTTCAGTCGAGATTATGAGGTTTACCCTAGGCAAAACCTAAAAATTGTCAGTATGGGGTGTTTAGATATAAGATACCATATGAAGGCATGTTTAAATTAAATTAATTAATTAAATTATTTAATCTAAATGACCAAAATCAGATTAGTAAATAATTATTTCATTATTCGAGGGTCTCTAGGGATATCTAGATATCCATGGGACTATTTAGAGAATCCTCTTTCCACATCTATTTGTGAATCAAAATTAGACGATGATGAAACTTAGGATCCTGAAATATCAATGTACAACAAACACAATTACACATATTCTTTATTAGTGAGTGTGTTATTCTTTAAAAAATGATCCAAAATAGGATGGACTCATTAGTTCATCGATTTATCCACTATTAATTTAGCATTTTTAATGATAAATTTTTTTCTTCTATATTCATTCTTGATAAGACTTTTCATGTTACCATATTCTGATTGTTAATTTTATTATACTGTTTTTTTATCCATGGGAATCCCAGTATATGTTCATTATGAAATAATACCTATCCGATGAATCTTAAACCATTGATTTTGTGATTTTCAGATAGTATTCCTTCTTGATAGTCATTATTAGATCTTGTCATCATTATTTGACATTGCTATGTAAGATTGGTATAGATCAGACCCCTAGAATCATGATTGATTGATGTGTGATGATAAGATCAGAAATCAAGGATGGATTTTGGATGAATTATGGATTGTGGGTGAATGAATTGTTTAACCAAGATCTAAATAAGTTTTTTGAAAAAGGTATGGTGCGTGCATGGTGTAGGATGAACCCACTGATGAATTAAAAATTATTTTTTGGTGAATGGACGGCTGAAGAAGGTGGTCTAAGGAATCCCCTTTGATTGCTGGCAAGTAGAAAGAGTGGATCGATAAAATAGAGGTGGATTTTTAATTCCATAATGATATTTTTCCTTTTGAGGAAAAACCAACTACACTGCTTGTACTGTAATGAACACACATTGTGTAGTTACCCTTTGGAAACAATGATTAGTTGTTGAAAAATTGGAGGATAACGCACCATGTGGCTAGGAAAAATACATTACATCCCTCTTGGGTAGAGAATCCATGTGTCATATTACATGGGAAAGACCCCTTACTAGAGGAAACATCCAAGAAAACATCATGTATCGATGTATATAGACACATATAGTGAAATGAGTAGAACCACATGTAGAAGGAGAAACTATGTACTGAAATATGTAGATATGATCAGACATACAAAAACATTACTAGGAGCAATAGAAGGACCCTGGGTTGCCTAAGAACACCATGTAGTCCACCCGCATGTTGTGTAGTTCTACATGATCAGATGGTCATGTATCATTGGGGAAACAAGTAAGCATCAATATGGGGCCACACTCCATTTAAGTCCCCTAACACAGAGTGTACCACCAAATTCTATTTGAGGAAACTTCTATCTCTTATATATACTTTATTTGGACTCATATTTTGTCCCACAAGTAGCCTATAATAAGTGTTTTTTCATTTAGAACATGATGGTACACTTATTAGTGGATTTTGAGACATGATGCCATATGTTTCAGTTTTGAAGTTTATTTAGGTTATGCTCGATGATGGAATTAATTTAGAAGGATTACCATAGGCTTCTAGCATGGGAACCTTCTGCTGGGATAAGGCATGAGTCCTCTACTTATCATAGAGTGAATCCTTTTATATAGGTTGAGAAAGAGTCCTCTACTGACCATTATAGTGGAACCCTCATGCTGGGTAGGGCATGGGTCATGTATCTACTATTTGAGTGGCACCCTCTTATTATATCAGGGCATGATTCCTTGACTACTGGAGTGACACCCTCCGGCTCATCTGGGCATGGGTCCTATACTAACTAATTTAGTGGCATCTTCCTACGGAGTTAGGGCATGGATCCTCAACCATTAGATTGGATTCCTCCATCTAAGAAGGGAACAAGTACTCTCTTAACATTTAGAGTGGCACCCTATATCTGGGATGGGAATGGGTCTCCTATCAACTATTAGAGTTTCACCCTCCAGTTGGTATATGTATGGGTCTCTATAGAATACATGAGTGGAAACATCTTGTAGTGTTAGAGTATGGGACCTCCACCAACTGATTGGATCCTTCCATTTGTATCCATGCATGGTTACTTTAACTATTTATTTCACCTCAATCGTGTGTCATTGTGATGAGTTGTGAATGGAATTGTATGTATCTTCATAAAAATGAACAAGATGACAGGAATTGTTGATGGACTTATTGTAAATGTTGGAATATTTTTCATGGGTTGGGTTATGAGATGGAGATCCACATTCTCTCTCATTTAGGATTCTATGGATTGACAATATATAAATATATCCATGTAATTGGAAATTTTACCCACATTCTTTGGCTTTCAAAATATACAATATATTCAAATCATGTCTCTTAATTCTGCCCCTATAAACATTAGGTTTTACTACATGGTATGTATATACTCACCCCTATATTGACCATTAATGCATGTTTCGTTCCTTATGTAGATGATGAACATGTCAGTGGTGACTGTAGAGGAACTTAGGGATATCTGGTGCATTAAATAGTTTATGGTGGTCTGAGTTAGGATATTAAGAGATGGGATATCTCATAATTTTACATTCCAAATTTTCATACGCTGGTACATCAATCTAGTTGGGTGTGTATTCTTCCTCTTCACTTTTTAGCATACACATCAATACTCTTTATATTCCCTAGAGTTTTTTCAAGAATGGTTATTACTATAGATGATTTATCTTTTTAATTTATTTCTCTACAATTTTTCATCAATATGGTCTGGTGTATGCATAAACATACATTTTGAAAAGGCTTCAAATTCTAGATATATCTTTCAGTGCTTCTTTCCTACCCCAATCCTATAGATGCGAGATTGGGGTAGTTGTGGATCAATCCCCATTGGGCCAACTCATGAAAAATTTCTACAACTATATAAATTTAATTTTAAAAATTGGATATAATTTTTTATACAACCATATCAAAATTATATTATTCTATAATTTTAATATTTTCTAGAATGAATCCATTTTATAATGAACAGTGAAAAATATGATTTTATTAAAAACTACCTATTCCATTATAGTATTTAAAGTGGTAAATATTTCTTTGAATTGATTCAAATATTTTATTAGTTATTATTAATTTTAAAATAATTTTGTTAGAGAAATTGAAATAAATATTTTCACATGTATCTTGTATAAAAACAATTTTAAACATACTAATATATTTATATGGAAAACTATTTTTCAACAGGTTTGGCAATATTATATAAAACGTAATTTGTTCCACATATATATATTCAATTTGAAATAATTTAATAAATATTTATAATCATTTTTTCATATTTTTTTTAATTTATTCACTTTTTTTTCTTATTATTAATAGTAACCTCAATAAAAGAAATGTTACCATAGTAAGAGTCAAAAAGGGTTGAAATGGTTGAAACTAAAATGATAGTGGATAAAATGACCTAAAAATTATTTAAATCAAAATTTATGGTCATATTTTAACCCTGTATTATATATTCTCTAAACATGATTCATTTTTGGAGGAATTTATCCAAGGTATGGCATTAATATATTTTAATATTTTAAAAACATTTACATGTGTGCACTCCATGAATTATAAAAGGGAACCCCTTATAATCCTCTCACACACTTCAAGGACACTTTATCTCAATTTTTACCTATCCCATTACCTTTAAAAAATTACTTCCCACTTAAAATATTCATTTTTTACAATATTGACTACCATAATAGTCCAAAGGTCTAAGCCTCATAAGGTTTTTCAAAAAAGAGCTAATTAACATAACTGAGTGTTTTTTATAGTCTCTTATTTTGTATCTATCAAAAAAATAATTTCCAATGAAATATAATAACGTTATTATATCCAAAATACTAATATTCTATTTTTTATGACCTTAATTCATCTCCTCTTCAATTAAATTGGATAAGAAACCATCGTTCATGAGTACGGAGAACTACTAATTCATAAACTGATGCAATCCTTCTTCAGTCATTAAATTTTATGGTTGTCATAATGATGGATGCTAATAAAATAATATGTAATTTATTATATAAATTTGATTTAATAGCTTAAAATAACCATTCAATTTGTTTTCACCATTCATTGAATAATATAAACATCGCACATGTGAATTTGAAGACTATGTTCTTACAAACTGACGTTTTTTATTTTTCATCACCATATCACATGGTTTAATGGAGAAAGAACGATCATAGAGTTATGATCAAAATGGGGATTGAGAGTGATCATATATTCATAGATCTAGTAAATATGGACATGTGAATTATTAATGTAGAAGTGACACCGATCCTCTTTCAAATGATTGCAAAACATTCTTTATTAGAAGAGATAAAATGTTCTAATTCAAATGATGAGAAGTATTAAAATAAATTTTAGGCTATAGAAGAAAGGAAATTAATATAAATTGATTTTGAAGTTGGTGTCCTAATATTTGGGAAGATACCATTAGTTCTTTATAAACAATATCTAATATGGTAATTGTTGGATGACTGTCATAACATAAACTTCTATAAATACAATGGAGTGAAAATTCAGAATTATAATTTTTTAGAAAATTTTTGGTGGGGAAAACATGAAGTAATAAATTAAAGATTATGTTTCTAGAATTTTTCTTTTTCTTCATGTGAATTTTGTGAGGCAACATCCAAGAGGATCCATAAAAAATCTTCTTATTACTATGAGAAAATGAGATGAAATTAAAATGTAATTGGTTAGAGGACTTTCAAAGACTCCTAGAAACAAGGATGAAATATGTATTATCAATGTTAACCTAAATAAATATATACATTTAAATGATATAAGATAATATTTACCACTTGAGTTACTTACAAGGATCTGTATTAATGATGTTATAAGACTTCATGACAAACAAATTTCAATTCTATCTAATTGATATCCCATTTTTACATTAATTTTTGGAAGAGTGTTTATAAGGTACATGATACTGCGCTTTACTTGAGAACATTATACCCTCATCAAACTGATGGAAAGTTTAAAAAGAATATTCAAAAAATTATAGACATATTGAAGTAATTCTTACGCGACTTTCATGTTACGTGGGATCCATATTTAAATTCAGTAGAATTTTCCTATACCAATATTTAACATTCGTGTATTTAATTGGAACCATATGAATTTTTAAATGATAAAGGATTTCATACTCCAGCTTCTTGGGTTGATGTTGGTGAAAACAAAATTTTAGGACAATAACTTTTAAGGAAACAATAATAAATTCAAATGCTATTTAAGATCAATTTAAATTAGATCAATATATGAAAAATATATATTATAATAATCAAAGGAATTATTTGGAATTAAAAGTGGTAGATCATGTTATCTTGAAATAATTTACATGGAAGGGGTTTATAAGGTTTGATAAGAAAGGGAAACTAACCCTTAGGTACATCATACCAATTGTAATTTTTCAATGAGTAGGATTTCATTCTTCCCTATTGTAAATGCTTCTAAATATCTCAAAAGTGCATGATGTGTTCTATTTTTCAATGTTATAGAGGTACATTCCAGACACAACACATGTGCTCCAATATGATGAAATAGAATTATAAAATGATCTTTCTTATTATGAAGAATCCATCAATATTATTGATACAATATAGAAATCAATGTGGAATTAGAAGACTCTGATGATACTGGTACTTTGGATAAATCAAAAAATAAAGGAAGTAATGTGTGAACTAGAGGATATTATTATGAAGAGGTAACTGTATTTTTTAGAATTTATAATCTATAAAATTTAGGGGAATAAATATTTTTAGGAAAGAATAATGTGAAACTGCAATAAATTATAATATATTTCTTTTATAATAAAATTAATTTCATAGATATCCTATGATGCATGCATCATCGTGTTTACTCAAAACATGATACTCAATTAAAATATTAAGTAAACATGACCATATAAACCAAGAAATTAAATTAGATGTTATTAATACGAATAAAAAAATATTAATATATAAATATATATTATAGACACAAAATTGATATTTATTTATTATAAATAAAAAAAGAAATCATTTGGATGAAAATAAAATATTATTTGAAAGAAAATTATTTTTTCTAAAAGATGGTTTCGTCATGCTACACACATATAATTTAAAACGAAATTTTAAATATTATAGAAAATTAATTTTAGAAAATGAAATTAATTTTTTAAATCGTCATATCAAAAATATATTATGGTAAATTTTTGGGATTTTTCCCAAATAATTAATTTTTTACTGAATAGTGAAAAATACTAAAAGTTAATTTAGAACTATATTTTACCTTAAATTATTAATAATGATATATTAAATTTAATTTTTTAAAAGTAAAATTATTTAAATTTTTCTCTATAAATACAATTTAGGCCATCATAAATCATTTCATATTTAATTTTAATATAAATACTTTGTATACTTTTGTAGATTTTGTCTTTCAAAATCTACTTTATCATTGTGTTTGCGAGATTATTTTTTAACTAAAATTTTCCACTTATGTGAATATAATTTTTATAAATGGATTAAATATTTTGAGTCATAATAATTTTTATTATATTATATGGTAAAATTACTTTTTTACCGTTATTAATAGTAAAATCACTAAATATTATTTACCACTGTTAAGTTAAAAATGGGTTTTACAGGGGTTAATCTTTCAAGAAAATGGTTAAAATGACATTAAACCTGTCTAGAATCTAATTTATGGACATATTTATTACTGAATATGTCTTCGTATTGATAATAGTTCATTTTTGAAAAATTTAATATGCGAAAATGTTTGTACGCATTTTTCATTATGAAAATTACAAGTGTGCCACTCACCTCAATTATAAAAGGACATACTCCAATTCTATCTTCAACACACCTTAAATCCATTTTTTTAGATAATAGAAACCCAAATAACTTCTAAATATTCATAACCTTATCATAAAATCTATATTTTTTTATGAAACCCATTATATGAAGGATATTGGTCTAAACCTGGGGAGGTTACCAAGAGATGATGTAACATTATTCAATGAATTTTTTTATTTCATTTCATCCTCCAACTCCGTAAATTATTACTAAATAATTTTTATATAATAAATAAATAATATATCATATATTGAATTGTTTTTATGTTAAGTTCATGACCTAAAACCATCCCTACTTCCATCAAATAATCTACAAAAAGATTATTCATTTGTAGAGAGAACTGCCACTTCACGATCTGATGTTAATATTTTTCTTCCACTAATATTACTCATGGTTGGTTATCATGAAAAATATAATATATATATGATATTTATAAAATAATTATACTTTTTCAATAATTTTAATTTAAATAACTTTTTTAAATTCCATTCCATGGGGGATATGATAACAACACACGTCTGTATTTCAGACTACCTCCTTGTGAATCGATATGTTTTTCTTTGACAAACTCTTTATAAGGAATGTGATAAGTACAAATATATTTATTTTATGTTATATAAATGATATAATAATGGTATTATACATCATTTATTTTATTTTCATTTTCACTCACTAAAAGATGATAATGTCTATAATGTACTTGTTGACTACTACCTTCACGAAGTGATGTGACCATATTTTCACCACAAAGAAACATGGATGATATATATATAATTATATCTAACGAAATAATATTTTATTTATTATGTTAATATCATTTTATAATGACAAAATATTTCATTCCTATTTTCCATATTTATTATTAGAAAATGGAAATGAAGTTCATGCATCCGTACAACCTATCATCTCCATTATTGAAACATATATCATTTATCAAACCCATAATTAATGGTTGGTCATAAAATTAGCATTTTTTTATAAATATGATATTTATTTTATGATTATTATTCTGTATATTTTTAAATAATGACCTCTTAAACTAATTATCAACTTACTAAAGTCATTTTGGACTCATAAGTTAAATTTCATCGAAACACTCGATGTAATAATAATTTATTAAGTAATTTTATATAACATGAGAATAATTGAAATAAAAAAATAACCATGAAAATGTATTTTAATATTGTAAATAATTAACATAAATTTATTATTCATGAATATAATGAATGTACATGATGAGTCAGACTAAAGTTGGTATATTTTTTAACATTTTCATTTAATTGATGCATATTATAATTTTATTCCACTAATTTAAATATATAGTGTATATAATACCACATGAAATTTAATAACCTAATTAAATAATAATTCCATGTATTTTATGTTTAATGTTTAGGCTTTTATTCAATGGGTATTTTTCTTGAAAATTAATATGTTTTAAAAGTTATTGTAAAATCTCACATTCTTTGTGATTGTTATCCTTCTCTTCAAAAAAATAACATACCTATTATAATTTTTATTATACATTATATTACCTGTAAATATACATATTATTATATAATAGAATTGATTATATACTAATCCATATACCATTTTTACATAAGTTGTTTACTTGGATGTTTTTTTATTAACCGGGGAAATATTGATAAATTTGTATCCCTTAATCAATATAGATATTTGTTAATAAATAATATTAATTCATCAATTAAATTATTTTTTTTATATATGAGGTAATTTTTGGACAGGAAATTATAGTCGGGTCTTGGTTATAAATATGGCCATGATGAATCATCATATCTCATGAGACAAATCAATGTGGAAATTATAAAGGTTATTGTAGAATTGTTTTAAACTATCTTGAGGAATGATCTTATTGGTAAAGGTATCATGATTATCAAGATCATTATATACAATAATTAATAATTACCTTCAATTAGGTTAATGTTATTATGATTATCCATGATATTTTATTATTGACATTCTTTCTTGAAGAATTTCAATCTCAGTTATTGAATAAATGGATAATGTTTTTAGTTATTTACCTATCCATATTTATTATGCTTTATATTATCAAGATATTCAAGTTGTTTAAATGTAATGAGTGTTTATTTATTTAAATTTCCTTGTTCGTTATTATTATTTATTCACGATATATTCCACTGTAATTAAAAATTTCTAATCATTTTATCTCACCATGTTTTTGTTTCCCTTCCTTGAGATATGAAGAAGAATCATGGAATTACTTTTAAATTATAAAATTTGAAATTATTTTGTTATGTATTATGTTTTTATTAATATTACAAATGTCAAATGGGTATCATGTATGTATCTGGTTATCCAAACATGATGAACTAATTTGTCCTTCTAGATTTGACCACTTAGATCTACATTAATGTACTCAGGTAGAAACAAAATCTGACATACTAGTTAATGAGTCATGATATAGAATAAAAATTATCTCTATCCTGAACCATGGAAAGTGAATTGAAGCCATTTTTATGTGTATGGTTGACTACATCATACAAAATTTATGTAATACAATTTCCATCATTGACTATTATTGTTGGTCACAACTGTGGATTTAATTAATTAATATCATATATTTGATTTTAATTTTATTCAATAATGGTAAATAATTATTTTGCCTAATTCATTACCATTTAATGAAAAATAAAACATTTGTTTTGTGTTTAAATACATACTACCACCTCTCAAACTAGTGAATTTTATTTTTCATCACAACCACATAGGGATTGTAGGTATTTGTGGGTATAATGAAATTATATGATATTTTTAATGTTTTATACATTCATGAAGATCTATTTTTATTTGTATGATGATCGGAATTATGTGGGTGAGTTTTGTGCTGATTAGAAGGTTGTATATGGTGTATTGGACCTTGGGAAATATTTGGTGTGGTGTGCATATTGGATATATTGCTCAATTATTTCTATAGGAATTTTCTTTTATAATTACCTCTGATTATTTTACTATATGTGTTGAAATTGGTTTAACATTGTTATATTATTTGGAATTAATATTTATGTTATGTGATTCAGTGTTTTTTATGGTCTTCTACGTGACAATACTACTTTTTTATTGAATTTAATGCCCACCATATGTGTGAAATTATTTATAAAATCATTTCTAGTCACTATCTTAGGCCATACTAGATATATGAATTGGGGGTCATTATCTCTCATCCTTAATTTCTAGTATAGGATGGATTTATTTAGGGTTGGAGGTATGAAAGATTAAAATTAAAGGATTGGTTAATAGATTGGATGGATCTTGTGGTTGTTCACTTTTGCAGAGTACATGGGTTGGCATGAAATCAATATAAAAAATCATGATTTCTAATATAGTCTAGGGGTACTAGTCATGATATGGGATTTTAGGTCCCCCTTGATCTAATTTAAGGACTCTAATTATATTGGGATATTATTTGATTTAGTGTCACTTGATGGGTAAAGACATAGGTGAAGGACCCCAGAATACCATGAGAGTGGAAGGATAAATCAAGGTGTCAAATTTTTATTCTCATGTGATGAATCTTGTTCCCACATTTTAAGGAAGCTCTTAATAATGTTTGAAGATAATGTGGAGTAATTAATGAATTCACATGTAGTAAGAAAACATAATATTTTTACTTGGGTCACCCTTAAGGGCTATTCAAAGAAGCATATGCCTACATTGTGTTGGTCATAACTAAATCAACTATTAATCACTAGTTGTGGAATAAAAGTGATTAGAAACATTCACTCTATGCTGTGCACACTTCAATTACCTGATTTTATGTTAAAAAAATTCATCCCTCGAAACACTTCCACCAACTCCCCTATGCTCATTACTCTTATAGAATTCGTACTCAGTTTGTCGACTTGAAGTTCACTTCAATATATTTTCATTCAAACATTTTTCTATGTTTTGTACGAGATTCTTCTTGATTAAAATATGGAATTGATGCATATAAAATAAATGAACTAAAGAACAAGATATTCAAAACATGAACAAAACTAAACTTTGTACTTGTGTGTGATACCTATTCATGAATGAATGGTTTTGGGTTTTTGCACTAGTTGTTATTCAAACAACAATTCTCTATCATGAAACCCTTATCCTTTACATAGCTACACCATAATATTTAATTGGTCTTTATAAACTCAAGGAATACATTGAACGAAAATATATTCTTACATGCAACTCACTACCCACGTGAAACACCTAGCTTACTCACAACTCTCTGTTTAGGGGTGACTCCCTTCTTGTGCAAAACTCAATAATTTCAAAATTCAGAGCCCAAATTTTTTCTATGTTTTTAACATCTATCTAATTAGGGGGTTTGTAGCATTTTTATATGAATTTACAACCCTATGTTCATCTTCATAGAACTTCTCCCCTTGAAAGAAATTGCCATCTACACAAGTCTCTATTTGTACAAAATCACACAAACTCCCCTTTCGCGCTAATACATATCTTGTGTGAATTATAAGAATCAATATTGTTTGTGACTGAGTATGAAAAAATTGTTTTTGGTAATAAAAAAATTAATTTAATTAAATGAATCATGAAAATACACACTACCATGTTTAGTATTTACAATGTGTTTTAAAGAAATGGCTTCTAGGTACCCATTCCATGATATATAAGATGCAAAATTTCCATAGACTAATCTTGGTGATTATCAGAGGGTTGATTAAATAACAGAGGTTGAGGTAAGGCTGATGAATTATTTTATATTAATTTACAGAGTCTAGAATAGTATGAGGGGAGTGTTTTTGATATATAGATAGAGTGTTTTCTAGATAATATTAGGATCGAATTGTTGCTTATTTGAACACACATTGAGATATGGGTTCCATTGTTAGTCAAATGGGAGGTGTTACTCAGCAGTGGTGGATGCTCTATCATTATGATGAACTATAGGATAATGATTAATGGGATAATGTGAAATGGTATTTATGTATGGTTTTATTGTTTTTAATGAGGAAGATAGTGACGAGGTAAGTGTTTCTCTTCCTACAGTTGGGGAGCCTATGTGTGTGTGAGTTTGTGATTATGTTTTAGGATATTTTGTGTTTCACTCATGGACTATTTCTAGTTGAGGAGTCTAATGGATGATTTATAAAATAGTAACATCCCCCTTATATTTATTCACCCAATTTATGCTTCCCATGTAATTTTTATTACATAGAAAATTAGTAGAGATTTAGAATATTTACTTTTATAATGTAGAGACCTAGGGAGTCAGTCTGTATAGAATATCTAGTACTAGATCAGTAGGAAAAACACAATCGATGTTGGAGACTTCAATGTTACAATTTGTATTTAGTGATCATTATAGAATTATTCACTATTAATTATGAGAATTAGTTCCCTAGTGTCAACATGGGGTGTCACATTTTGATGATATTCCCATAGGGGTTATTTCCACCATTTGACTTATTTCATGAATGCGATGGGAGGCCAGTTTTGTTTAGTAATATAGAACAATCTCTCGATATAATAGTATTAGATCGTTAATACATTCTCCTAGAAGGGGGAGAGTTGGTAGTGGTTAGAACAATGATGGTACTCAACCATAGGGACCCATAATATAACATGGTAATGAAGGATATTAGTATTGAGTATGAGCAGTTTGGTGTGGGTAGATGCATGCAATTGATGTTCTTATTCTCAGGTGACTAGAAATTATTCAACATATGACCAGTTTAACATCTACCATATTTTATGATTTACATTATTATACATATTCAAAATAATTTTTTACTAATTATTTTGTATATTATTAAGAATATGGGTTTACACCCTTCAAATTCCTTAGTGGTTATCAAAAAAATTTATAGTTTAGGCCTTATTTTTTTATGTGTACTTGGAATATCTACTGACTATGTGGTTGAACCAGTGAATGGGGGATTTCATTATTTCCTAAATACAATCAAACAATGATTTCATTATAATTTCCTAGTTGTGTTATATTTATACAGTCATCAAATAATTTCAAAGGATAGTTTTTTATCAATCATAGAAGGAAAATGACTGGGATTACTTAGTGATTCTAGCCATCAAATGAGTGGTGGAAGAGTAGATCATATTTTGTAACATTTATACGTGCTATAATTGTATTTTTATGTGGTGAATGATCATATGGTAGTTGAGAAGTTTTTGGACATCTTTTTGGATGATGGATTGAGGATGCCTGCTTGATATTATGTCGACAATAGGATAGAGTTACTATTGGGAGTGTCTCTTAATTCAATGGATGAATCCCATATAACACCCAAAAATATGTGGGATTTTAGGATTGAAATTTATTATATTATTCATATGTGTTTAATTTTACCTAGATTATTCCCTTGGGTTTCCCCATTATTTCTCACAAATAAAGAGTATATTAGTACAAGGATGCCCATATAATACTATAGGTTGAATTACTTCATAGACAATAAATTTACCCACTTTTGAAAATAGATGATATGTTTAATTAGCTAATGGGATCCATGTAGTCTTAAATGATCCCTATGTCACCTAGACGTCATCAGTTATCGGTAATAGATATGGATATCATTAATACATCATTCCAATACAGGTATGAGAACATCATGATAATGGATATATTTTACAATATCATAAAGTAAACCCTAATTTTTATGGGACTCATTCTCTCGATCTTACATTAGTTCATGGTCTATTTCATGGTCTCAATTATTAAATTTATCCATATGTAGTAATGATCATTGGAGTATAATTTTTAACTTCTCATAGTTGTTCGATAAATTCTTCAACCCCACCAACTATATGGATTGTTTTAAAATGAAAATATTTGATCAAATAAGTGAATTTACATAGCCTTGTAGGGACCTAATATTAATTTTCCATGAACCTATCAATGTTGAGGGTAGTTTTTTCTTGTTAAAAAAACGTGGAATAGGTTCACTACATCAATGGTCTTGTGGTCTATTACCTGTTCTTTCTATATGATTTTTCTTGTATTGTAGTCCCATTAACCACATTGACTTGGAAGGTCCATGTTTTCATAAGGAATAATAAGTTTTAGGTATCTTATGATAGAACAAATTAGATGTTGTTCAATGTTATATTTATTTAGTTATTGAATGACAGAGTTATATACATGGTTTTCAGAGAGGCTTCAGATTGTTGCTTGGAAAGCATATTGATGAAGAAAATGGTATTAATGTCACAGTGGTATAACCAGTACCATCTCCGTTGGTATAAAATTTCCACCCATGATATAAAATTTGTTACTACATTTTTTTCCCTAAAACTGTGGAAATATTTCTTCATTATGGAGTGATTTATAGTCTTTATAGATCACAATTTTCTGTATCAAACCCTCTCTTAGTGGGATCTAAATATTTGGTGATTGAGGAGAATGAGGTTTATCAATCATGATTAATTCTATATCTCATTATACCAAGGGAAAGGAAACATTATTTATAATGTATATAGTAATATTTCAGGAGGAGATGACTTTTTGGAGTCCATAAATGCATTTTAAATGATGTAAGATCTTGGATAAATATACCTTAATAAAGATGATGTTAGTAGTAGAGGACTTATTTTCAAGATTTCTATGGGTTCATCAGTGACATTAAATGTGTAGTAGTTTTAGTGGGGAAATCTATGGTGGATATAATATTATACCATGTCACCCATGATGATTATTCTAAATAATACTTGGGGGTAGTCAGAATCATATTATGTTCTATGGGAGATTATTAAATATATAGTCAATGTGCGAGATATTACACTTTGAGATTCATAGATCCCACTTAGTTGAACATCTTTGAGCAGACATGATGTATCAATAATTAAGGTGGTATATTTAATGTTCTTGGATAAAACAGTCAATGAAATTTTTTGTGGTAGAGTGTTAGGTTTTTCAGTAGGTGAAATATTAGAGAAATATTTCTCATAGATTCGTGCAACCCTTTCATGTACATGATTTGAATTTTTAGACATTTTTAGTTGATTTCATCAACAAGATAACTCAATATGAGGTAAAATTGATATTTTTTTATGATCATGGTCCATATGATTATATCATCCCATTGATTGGTGATCAGGGAGCCTAGTGTCATGGATTCTCTTGTAATGTAGTATGGAGATGAAGTTTTGTGGATTTATAGGGTTCAAAGGAACATAATTTCTGATTGAGATCATCATTTAACATTGATATTATATATTAGATTGAATCATTCTACCAACTCCCAACATCACCTTAACAATTCATTCTAGAAATGGATAAATATGAAAATATAATAAACCATCAATATTCTATATAATATGTTGTGGGCATGTGTCCTTGTTTTTTGTGGGTTGTGGGTGAAGTGTATACCCTTGTTTTACTTTTCTTTTAATAATATATATTAGTCCTAGATTATTATGAGATAATTTGATGTTCTATATATGATTCCATTTTATTCTCCATTATTATTGATAAAGAATGGTGTGTTAGATGTTAATAGGTTGGGTGCGATATAGAGAACGTTGGATATTCTTTATATGGTTTGAGATAGGTTGAATATGGAGTTGGATCATCATATATTTCATACTAATTGTAAGAAGCATACCCATGTGTTTTAGGTTTGGTAATATGTTTCCATGATGATTTACCATCATCTAGAGAATAAAAGGTTTGGGAAGTTTTTTAAACATTCTACATAATTAACTGGGCATTTTAAGGTGTTTTTTGTGTATTGTTAAAATGATTTATTAGTTTTCATTCAATACATGGGGGACATGATCCATGAATTCTTACATTTATCATAGATTCATTGATATATCTATTATGACTCTTATATAATTTCTTGTGGTGTTTTGGATATCAAGAATGATTAAATGTTTGTAGAATGACTATTTGATATGAAAAATCTTCAATGGATGCTAAAACATATGAATATAAAAGTAAACCCATTAATCTATTTTAAAATACCTTTATTAAAAACTCACATCATAAAAAACGGATAATAAAACATACTATTGAAAACAGTAGATGAGAAAGATGAAGGTCACATTAGAAAACACCTAATTTAGATTAAAAATATTAAATTGAACATTTCTATCAACCCAAAATATTTACACGGATAAGAAAACATAATTAAAGAGACTGAGAATCACTTTAAACAATTGATTGAATTTTAAGGATACAATTACAAAATGGAAATTATTTTTCTAGAAAATTAATTTCCCTCTAATAAAAAAACATCCACCCTAAAATAAAATCTTAATATGGAAGAAACAATGATTTAAAGAAATGAAGTTAATTAAAAATAATTATATTTCATTGAAGTGGGTCGAGTTAACAAATTGACATAAAACTTTATTGTCTTTTGAATATATGTTCATTGAAAGAAAAAATAGATGTATTTTTTATTCCCAATAATTCAATAATAACCATGACAAAATATATCCTTATAATTTATATAACAAAAAAATATAATTAAAAAGTGAAAACAATTATATCTTAATGATGAAATGCTGAGATAAAAAATGAATTATCTTACATAATACTAATTAAAAATAATATTTTCTAATAATTTAAATAAAAAAATATACTAATTTACTATTTTATAACATTATTTTTAATTATAATATTTTAAAAATATCATTTAAAATCATTTATTATAAATTTATTAGTTAGTTATATTATATTTTAATCCTAAAATTTTATTAGATTCAGTTGTTTGATTAGTTCTGGTTGAGTAATGGTGGTGTAAATTAAGGTTTATCATTTCATCATTGATTATTCTAAGATCAGTGTAGGTACATAAAAATACTTACTAAACTAACTTATGAAATTATAATTTCAATTTATTGTGTATTATTTATAATTAATGAAAAGGGAATAAGTGAAAACATTGTTTTCCATAATTTTTAACTAAAATAAGATATATTAATAAGGAGTTAGACATTGATATAACCATTAAATTAAACCTTACTAGACATTAATTTTTCATTAATGTAAAAAAATACAAGTATTTATGTTTCAATATTCATCCCCTATAGAAATTTATTTTATTGATTATATAGACAGTTAATCCATCCTAAAAAAGAACACACTATATTCTGAGGGTTAGTGTTGTTACAAAATAGAATATTTTAAAATAATATAATTATTAAATATGAATAATGATATTACTAAAATGAGAATAATTAGTTTAAATACATTTTTAATATCATTGGATATATAATCAAATAATTATGTGGAAAAATAAATTCATCGCTTTTGAGGAAGTGGTACCCCACACATACACACAAGCGATTCATTCACTTTTCAATGAATAAAAAAATGAAAATAATATTTTATAATTGTATACCATTTAAAATTTAAAATTTTGATTTTACTCTTATTAACAACACTTTTTAACCAAACAGGTATGGTGATTATAAAAAATAGGATTCTACAAGTATGCAAAAATAATGTTTTTATTTTTGTAAGGGAAAAGGGAAAGTATAGATAATGTGTATTACATAACAACAAAAAATATCAATTTATAGATAATTTTTATCTCAATCTATCGTAATGTTTGATATAGTTTGGAAGAGAATTATATATAATGAAAAATATTAGATAGTGATTATTAACTATGTTGATAATTTGATCTTTGTCTTAATGTTCTTCTTATAAATTTAGGGTATAGTAGTTTTAAATGCATATAGAAGGGGAAAAATATTGGTATAGGATCTATGGTAATAGAAAAGTATGTATGTTCATGTGAAAATAAAAATTTGAGTCTCCTTGAATGGGTGGTGGAAGTATCATTTTATTAGCGAGGAGTGTGAAAATTTTCTGATAATATAAGTGTAATTGTCACTATCAAGGGTTAAATGTATCCAATAAAGGATAAAATGGTATTTAAAGAAGAGTGTGGTAAATGGTATGGTAGATAATCATCTTAACAATACATTTGGAATACATTTTTTTGTTGTTTTTTAGGATTTTTGCATTACATTTTTCTTCTACTTAATTGAACTTTTACAATAGTAAATAATATATTACATTTGAAAGAAGTTTAAATAAAAAAATGAGATATAACATATTTCATATTATGAATATTATATTTTTTAATTTAAAAATATTTTAATTAAATGATATTTTTGATTTTGATTAACGATAATTTTACAATTAACTCACATAATGCGTAATAATCATTTTTAGGATTTAATTTAAAAATTAATGTATAGGGTAAAATTAATATTATTTTGGATTTACATGAAATTAATTGACATATTATTTTTAAAATATATTTTTTATGTGTCTCAAATAAATATAAAACATAATTTTTAAAAAATAATATTTAATCAAAAGAAAAGAACAACAATATTTTTTAGTGAAAATATTAATTATGCTTTATAATAATAAACATTATATTTAAATAAAAAACATATTATTTTAAAATATTTAATTTTACTTCTAAATTGAATATCATATTAATGAAATTTTTAAGAATCTTTTAGATCATATATATATTATATTAATTTTATTAAATTTATAATTTTTGAAAAAATTATATTTTATAATAGTTACTTAAAATTTAACCATTTAAAAAAATATAAAAAATGTATAGTAAGATAGTCTTGACCAATTTAATTTAAAAATTAAATATATATTATAAAAATTAAAATATATTTTTTTAATTTGATTTTCATGTAGAAAAAATATAGCATATAAGTAAATCTTATTATGATTGAAAATGTCATTTTTAATTTTTATTAAGATCATTTCAAATTTTCTATAATTTTAATAATTTTAATATGATAGCTCATATATAATATTAAAAGTAATAGTTTTTTGGGGAAAAATATATAATAAATTAAAAATATAAATTTTGGAAAGGATAATCATTTTGAACATAAAGTCATATTAGTTATTTATGATGTCAATGTAATCAATTTTAGTTGAGTAATATATTTTTTATTGGATGTTTTATTATTCTTATAATTTTCATAATAATAATAATCTATTATATCATGATTTTATTTGTTTTATGTATTTTGTGGAAAAAGCTATTGAACAATGTTTTAATTTATAAAAATATATTCCAAAAATAATTGGTTGTTATATTCTCTCACTTAAATAAATTTTATCTTCACATTTTTTTATCAGATGAAAATATGAATATATTATGGTATCTTAAATATGGAATTGAATCAAAATATAATTCCAAATTAGATATCTATCATACAACCTTAGGTAAGCAAAATGAATAAAAATTTCTATAATTTTTTTCCTGAAGATATTACAGAGGAATACATTTCATAACATCATTTTTAATCCTATTCCCATCCAGATCATAATTACTAGATTTATGTGATATTATTTAATACAATAACCATAAATAGTATGATATAGGTGATAAATCAATCCTATTATATCTTCTATAATGACATAGTCATTTTAACCTACAATAATTTCATTTCAACTATGAAAAAATCAGATCAACCTAAAACTCCAGTTTAACTGAGGATTTTCATGGTCAGATTCCTTTTATGATATCTAACATAACTAGATGATCATTTCATCTTCAAATTCCATAGAAAAAATTAATAAAGGTTCATAAATAAACATTGATTTAATAAATTCATATCCTCAATGATTTTCTATCCATGTGTTTTTTCTTAGGCCCACTCATCATTCATCGTGTAAAGATCAAGTAGACACTCAACCATCTTTATTGGGGTGGTTATAGAAAGGTGAATCCTTATTATATCCACATCAACTTTCTAGTATCTTGATATGGATATAATTTCTAGGAAAACAAAATACTCAAAAAGAAAAAAAATGATGCCTCCCTATATTCATATTTATCATAAGAGTTTTCACTAATATTTTCTAAGCATATAAAAAAACTGGTTTTAGAGAAGAACTAAACTTTTCTTGGACTCCAACTTAGGTTTCCCAAACCCACACTCTTAGTTATAATGCTATAAAACATTCAATAAACAACAGGCTTGATAAAATGTGATATTTTTATTATAATAATTATACCTTCTCATTAATTTAAATGTTATTTATCAAAAATATTCATACAATCATATGAAAAGATTATTTTATATCTTTTAGGACCATATATACAAGATAAACATTTCACTGTACTTGTGAACAATTTTCATTAATTAAATCATAGTTGTCTCCCTTTTAGACTCCATATATTTTTTTAATCATCATCATAACCCATGGAATGTAATCATAAGAAAGGGTTGAACATAAACAATAATAAAGGGAAAATTTATCAATATATCATCAAGATATTGGCCATAGGAATTTGAAAAAACACGTGTAGAATGAAAATCATATCAAACAAAACATCAAAGACTAGTATTTTCAAATAATCTAGGATAAAAGAGCATGTATAGTCAAACTAAAAAATATATACAATGGAATAATATTTGAAAAATATTATAGAAGAATCATGATCCAAGGATAATAATATAACCATAAAACAAAGGAATGTGACATTACCATAATATTATGAAATCATAACATTTTGAACATATCTTAACCAAAATTATGTTTATTCACAATATTGTCAGAATACTTTAACAAAAAATACCCCTATAGAGAGTATTTTTAGAAATTATAAATCAAATTTACACCCACACATAGTCTTTTGAATAAAATTTAATGGTAATTACATCTATTGAAAATATCATTATAAAGCATTATCTTAAATTAAACACCACACACAACCTTGTGGGCATCAATTCAGTACAATTTAAGACACGGACAATCCTCTGATCATAGAATACCCTCATTTACATGCACAAACAATCAAGTGATCATAGTTTGTAACACCCAAGTATTTTATGATATATTTTTCTATAAATAAATTTTATTTATTTTATAACTTTCTTACCTTATTGACACATCAAGTATAAATAAAGAACAATATACTATTTAATTATTTAATTTAATGTGGAAATTATCTTCTAGATGATACATTATTAGGATAGAATATGACAAATAAAAGTATGAAACAATATTTTTTTCATACTTATAAAATTTATTCAATGGTTTTTAATTATTTATAAATTGAAATAATGTGTATTGGATTGTATTAAAAATATGATTTACTAAAAAAGCATGTATATATGTGTAATGTGTTTTTATCTTAATAAATTTAGATAATATATATTGATGAATTATTTTAGTTAAATGTGTACATAATATATTCATTAAAATATTTTATAATTCATTTAATGGACTTTATTATGGATGGAATAAGTGTAAATTTACTTTTATTGTTAAAAGTTCATTTTTAAAAAAATTGGTTTAGTGAATATTATGAAATTATTCTATAATTAATTGATGACACTTAAAGAAAATTTAATAATGTAACATGGATTAAATATTTGGATTCATTATAATTAATATAATTTAATTGGTTCATATTTAGATTTTTTTCATAATTAATAATAAAAGTATAAATAATTATTTACCAGAATTACTATTAAAAAGAGTTTACCCAAGGGATAAAAATAGAGATAATGTTAATAATTAAAACTAAACCTCCATAATTATTTTTGTGAAGGGTCTTAATCCACATAATATATTAACAAATAATTATTACCCATTTCATCCAAATATTCAAGCAAATTTCAACATAATATTTTAATTTTACATGTAATTCCATGTTTTCCCCCTCTCTTATATATAAAAGGGATATTTTTCTGCAAAATTATTTACATATGTTGAGCCTTCTAGATCAGTGAAGACCTTCCCAAAAAATTTCCATCATTATTTTGCTTATTTTATTTCCCTAAGCCTATCTTGAGAAGGTATACTGTATAAGAAAAAGGTGGTCTCTCGAGAAATCTGAAATAATATTATGAGACTCGTGCAAAAATTATTTATTCATCTATTTGCATTAAATAATTTAAAAAAATTATAAAATTATTAATCTAACATCATAAGTATTTTTATAATTTATTACAATTATTATAAAACCATTTTATACATCCTTCCCATCCAATATCAAATTAAAATGTTACTTGTGTGTATGTGCATAATACCACCTCTATTAAGTGACGTGATTTTATTTTCAATTACTATTTACATATATTCTTATAAATTGGTGTATTATTATTTACCATTTATTCATTCCATCTATAGAATAGTGAATTCACCATAAATGTTCATGTACATACTAACTTCCCTAGAAATTGATGTAATTGATTTTATATAACCACATTATAGAAAGGGTAATAAAAGTATAAATAATTAATAATTATACTAATTATGTCATTATTAATATTATAGAGATATTTAAACCATAAATATGTTCCATGTACAAGAAACACTGAACACAATCATGCATAGGAAATATGCTACTTTTCACCCGAATGATCATTTTAATGAATAAAATGTTAATCAATGGATTATTAGATATTTTTAAAAAATTATAAATAGTATTTTCTTTACGAATATGGTTTTGTAATATATGTAATAAATATATATTAATTATATATATGATTTTACTATTCATCACGATCACATATGAATTATGTGTTTATGTTATAATCTCATTTTTTTCAGGATTATGTATTCTCAATTTCTGATAAAGAAAACCATATAGATCATATACATTAATCCCTGAATATTATCTTCTCTAATTGTTATTTATATAAATTTCATGTCATAATACCATTTTTTCTCGTGGGTATTGAAAATGTTGGAGAAAATTTTAATAATAAATATTGAACATATTTCCTCTTAGGGGGTTTTTTTCATCAATGAGAATGTTCTTTAAAATGTATTGAAGTATTTTATTTTATATTATAAAATAATTATTTAATTTCATATTCATCCATATTGGAATTTCTCATCAATTTTTTAATATATATTTTTCAATGTTTTAAAAAACAATTATTTCCAAAATAATACAAAAAATGTGGAAGAAATCACAATTTTACCTTTTACCACATGAACAAAATTTACTAAAATCATTAATACTATATGAATTGAAGCCTATTTTAAATGATTTCATTGTTATTTTAAAATTAATAGTTTTCAATGGAAAGGGTTATTTTTCCTTAATTCTAATGCAATGTTCAAATACTTGTTTCAATGTTTTTTTATATATTTCAAAACCAATTCATGTTCTTTAGGACTAAATAGGAATATGATCTAATGATTCAACCCATTTTATTTCTATAAATGTATTTCAATGATTATCATTTAATTATTATTCATTGAAAAATTTTTATTTATAAGTATTAATTAATATATGATAAAAAATTTATAAAAAGTGATTTTTTTCATGGGTTATTTTATAAATATATAATAGAGTGTTAATGAAACCTATTTATGTTCCTTGAGTTTTATTTGGTGAAATATTAAATTTCATATGATCATTTAGAATTCATATTGTTAGATATAATCATGTAAATAGTGGGAACAATATTATAATTCCAACCAATTCATTGGGTAAAGATTGATATCTCATAGAGTAATGAATTCATGAATAGGGAGTGAACCCAGATCAATAAGGGATGCTATCAACTATGATTGTCTTGTTAGTCAACAATAACTAGGGAAATGGTTAAATGGGGAGTGATATAAGTCTAGTAAGAGAAAATATCCACTATGATATACCTAGGATAAAATCATGAAAAATGAAATGTTTTTTTATTACTTATGCGTATGGAATAAACATAGGTATTATTATTATGAACATTTATTATGTATCATGATTGGTTGTTGATGATTCCACGTTAATATGACTTATGTATTTGTTTATAAAATTAACATATTCTATGATTAATTACTAATGGAATTTGATAGGTTTGAGGTTATTTTTGATGATTTTACCATGTTTAAATACCTTTATGCTTATTAAAACATAAGATAATTGATTGGTATGTCATATAAATAACCTTTTTATGAATATTACCACACCCAAAAATATTTTTTAATTTTTACAATGTTTTGAAGAAATTTTTTAAATTACAGATGTCTAAGAATTATATTATTATAGAAGATATTTTGGGATATGTTAATCATCATTAATGAAATATATTGATATTTTATCTATAGTTTAAAAACACTAAACCTTAGCAATACTTGGGAATGTATTATTATTAAATATATTGTATTTAAATAGTTATGAATGTTATTATTTTTATCCTCAATCAGTATCATTGTAAAATTTATTTATTTATAGTGATTAACATTATAAAATTTTGAGAGAATTCATCAAATAAGACTATAAATAGGAAACATCCATTGTTATGGTAACAAAAGTGTAGTTTTCTAGAAAAATACCTCATTGTTAAGATATTGGAAGGTGTTTGTGACTATTTAACTGATGTTCCAAGAGGTAAGAATTATTTAAAGGGAATATTGGGTATAAAAGTTATCATACTTTTTTACAATGAGTACGTCGATGATTTCACACCTAGTTTAATCACTCAAAAGGAATATGGTTGGGAAAATTGAAGTTTTAACAATGAAACATTATAAAGGACTTGAATAGATAAGAGCACTAATTTCATGGTATAAAAATTTAGTTTCATGGGTTAGAAGAAGGATTTTTAATTTTAGATATCACATTAATTATTTTCATAATCATATTATTGTTTACAACGAATATTTATGTTTGATACTTATAAAATGTTATTTGGTATACTTAATGGTTAAAACCAGAAATAATCATGCGAAAAAAATTATTATATGAAAAATTAAACAACCTTATTTATGAGAAACAAAACAAAATTAGATATGATAAGTGAAATCATGTAGTATGGTCCCCAAACTATATCAATCTTTCAATAGTATCTTATGTAATGATGAACTACCACACAACAAAATTAATCAACAACTTAGTTATTAGATATATTATGCATAAGTGACCACCTTTCATTAGTGTTTACATTAATCCTCTTATCTATTAGAAGTATACAAACTCTATTATAGTTATATAATATATCATCTAATACATAGATCATGCTAATTTAATTTTTTCTAGGTAGTATTTTAATGGTGAATCTAATAAACAGTATAATTTTATCAAGAAAATTAGATAGGTGGAGGAAAATGATTCCATGACATTAGAAATGTTTTTATAAATGTATTTTCATAAAATAATTTACCTTAAAATTTCAACAATAAAATGTAATGTTAATTATTAGAACAAAAAAGAATAGCAACAAATCCATTAGTACATATAAGGAAATTTTCACTAGAATCATAACGTATTCTTCTAGCTTTATCATTGAACTTGAATATAAATATATCTAGTTATTTAGTGTCTTGAGATCAATTTAATGGAAAGTGTTTTATATAATTGTATTTTATATCTAAGAAGAAATCATTTTTTTGGATCTTAATATATAAAGTCGAGATTAGAGACTATCATTGTTGTCATGGTTTTAGCGAAAAAATAGAAAGATGGAATTTTGGGGAAAATATAATTATTAAACCCAGAATTAAAGATAATTAATCTTCTTTTATGTTGTATATGTTGATGAATCATATATGAAATTTATTTATAGTATCTAGAACATGTTTTATGTGTGTAAAATAATTCCATCAAGAATAATTATCCCAATGTGATTTAAAGAATCAATTAAATAATGTTTTGAATTATCCAATATATGTTACACCCACACTCCCTAGAAATAATTTCAACGAGTGTGGACATTATACCAATCAGTGTTTGAATATAATGGTTAATGGTGGAATTCAGGATTAAATACCTCTCATTCCAAGAGATAATGTGAAATAAAATGTGATACCAAAAGCATATTTGGGTCATAATAACAAACTGGTGAAAGATAAACTTACCCAATACATTTTAAATAAAAATATATTATTTGATTACAGATCTACATAATAATTTATATATAATGAATTTTCAATGGGTATCACATCACACCATTGATTATGTGTTTATTTTTACCAAAAATAAAAGTGGGTATATGATAACATATCAAGTATATAGATCCTCCCTATATATGTTTGTGGGAATGCGAATACATTTACTATTTGGATTATCCTTCAAGTTTAATTTTATTTTGATTTTGTTATGGATTGGATAAATCTATACAGATATCAAATCAATAATTAATTAAGGGATGTGATTTTTGTTATTATGAATCAAGATACGATTGTATTTGGTGAAATGATGAATATGAACATTAAATGGAAATGAAATCTATTTTATGTGTATTACTATATATTAATTTGTCATATTTATATCAAATGGTTGGATAGAAACCCAACATCAATGATATGCCTATTTTTCATGATTATGACTATTTCCTTGCTGAATAAATTCATTGATTTTCCATAAATAATGAGGATGATATTTCAATAGAACTCATATATAGGAATACCCATATTTCAAAAACACCATATTTAATGACCCATATTGATTTAAATTAATTAAAGAGGAAAATATAGGAGAAAATCGATAATGGATCCATAATCCCAATTACATCACCTTGGAGTTCACATTTTAATTTTTTTAAATAAATATGTGTTAATGAAAATTTTTATTGGTCACTTGGAACATACCCAGATCACTATAATGTAAACATGTCCCAAATCCTTTATTGATGATTTTTTCATCAGTTTAGTTTCAAGAAGGATTATATAACCATGATAGTTTATTGTATGTGGTATGGTTCTTATAAATTTATTATTATGCTATTTATATTTAAAATATCACATGATAGCTACGTATATTTAATGAAAGAAGACTTTAGTGATTAACATGGTTAGTTTGTTATAGAATATATAGATTATATTATATTATATGTTAATAGTAATAATGTTCATGTATATTAATTGACTAATTTAATAATGACCGTGAGGAAGGAGAAGTTGTGGGACAAATTCAGAACGTATGAATTTTATCAATAATAACTATTTTCACATGTCATATAATCTCAATGGAGGGTATATCAGTAGATCCACAAAATATTTTTGTTATTATGGAATGATCCAAACTATCCATGGTGAAGTAAATCGATTTTTTTCAAGGTTTGACAAATTTTATGGATTTATTGCAAGATATTTCTCATTGATATCTATTTGAATAACAATATTTAATCATAAGGGAGACACGTTCCATTGGATAGATTAATATGGGGAGTATTTCATTGAAGTAAATAGAAAGTTGGTGAGTTAACCTATGGTAACACTAAAGTAAAATAGATATGGGTTTTTGATCTATAGTTATTAATTAAAGATGTGACTTAGAAATAAAGTCATGAAAAATGATATGGTGTTAGCTTGTGCCTAACCTCAATTGAAAATTCATGATCATAATTAGCTAAATCATAATTTAGAGTTTTTAGTAGTAATTTTTTCATTTAAAATATTTGGTAAATATTCTTAAGGATAAATATGTGATATATATATATATATCATAAAATATTGTGTCATATATTTACAATGGAAGAGTTAAATCCAAAAAAATATTATTTGACTTGCTTATATATTATGACTACACAATAAAATACATCCTTATGAAGGTGAAAGATGTGGCTGGTTCTCTGAGTTGGAATGACCATTATAGATCATCTGTTATCAAGATTTAAATATATAAATACTTTTATATTTTCTTATCATGGATTCTAAAATAATGAGGAATTGAGAATCATCTTAATGTTCAAACATTAATGTTTGACCATACATCCATGTGATGATTAAGAATGTGGAGAAAGAATACATGGACCTAAATAAAATCATGATAAATGTTCCTGAGATAAACATTATGATTTAATTATAAGGTTCAATAACTGTTTATGTGTTCTACTAATACCAAATTTGAATAATGATTGATTATATGATGCCCTTAGATCATCATTATCTATTTATCTTGGATGTATGATGTTATATAGTTATCTAAAATAATATTTATTGTTGGAAAACATGAAATGAAAATTGTAGAAATTATATCATGATGTCTGGCGTGTTAACATATTAGGAAAAATAGATTGTTATCTAATGTGGTGTTACAAACATTACCTATACTGTAATTTAAAATTGAAAACATCAATATATATTTTATAGTAACACTCTGAAAAACATCTATAGTCCATAGTTCTATTTGGGTTGTAATTTATCATATTAAAATTTTATAACATTTTAATACATTTAGAGATTATTTGTATCTTTATCCTTGTTATAGAATATAAATATTAATAATGTGTTATGAATGGATGAAGTAACACATACTAATGTATTCGTTCTTAAAATTATGTTTAACACAATAATTTAATGATTTATTTAACATAAACTGAATAAAAATATTAAATTTAACACTGTATATAATACTCAAATTGATATCTAGTCTAAGAAGGCAATTAAACCGCTAGAAGATATGTCCAAAACTTGTTCAATGTATTTAATAGTGGGTTGGGATCAATCCCTTTCTCTGATTGATTTTTTTTATAAATAATTCTTCCACTCTTGAATTTAGGTGGATATTTATTAATTCCTCTATGATTATATGTAAATAAATCCATTTCTAATGGATAATGTTGGAGAATAGAAGTTATTGGAACCTGAGGTATCCGGGGAAATGATATAGATGGTTCAATCGATTCAACATCACATTAGTGTAGCTCAATATAGACAAAAACTTTCTGTGGATAATCATCATTGAGATAATGAGTGTGAAGTTAGTGATAAGGTATTTCAACCAGTATAACCTAGGAATAAGGTTATTAAATTTTTAAATAAGGAAAAATAAATCACTAGATATACAAATCCCATTAAAATTATTGATTATATCTAGACAAATTTGTATCAATTTTCACCTCAACTGAATATCTGTCATGTTCCTAATTTTTTCTATGTATCTCTCATGAGAAAGTACAAACCTAATGCTTGACATGTATATTACTAATGGGTTATAAAATTATATAATAATCTATATTTTGTGGAATACCTATAATAGATTCTTGGTAACACGTGGAAGGGTATGTGGAACAAAACTACTCATCTTGTTAATGTTTTATAGAGAAATCATAATTATATGGAAGCTATGTGGGTACCTATGGATTTTATGAGTTATAAGTATCCTAGGTTTTTAATATTATAGTTATATAATTTTGAATGAAAATTTATTAAATGGGTGGTAAAATGTTACACCACTGTATTTTATAAAACTTTTATCTTTAAATAAATTTTATTTGCTGTATTAATTTCTTTATACTCAACAATGAGTATAAGAGAACCTTAATATACTATTGAAATATTATATTTAATATGATAATTACGAAGAAGAAGTCTAATTATTTTTTATAAATAATACTAATTAAATTATAAAAAATTATTGTTTAATTATGTGTAAATTGTAGTTATTTTGATTAATAGGTTATAAATTAGAATAATTGAATTGGATGCAAAACGATATTTTTTATAAAAATATTATTATGAAAACAGTGTGTTTTTATCATAATAAATTAATTTAATATCTATTTAATAATTATATTAATTAAATTTATATAAATTAGAATCAATGAAACACATCAACATTCCTTTAATGGAATATACTATGCTAAAATAACAATAATGTCAATTTATTTTTAAAATGTGTTTGTATTAAAATGGTTTTGTTGCGTTTTGAAAACACATTTGAAAATGACTCTATAACTTGTATAGATATTTCATTTAATAAAATAGATTTAACATTGGTAATTAATACAATTAATAAAATTTATTATGATACAAATATTTTTTGTTCATAATTAATTTTAAAAATAGTAAAAATTTATTACCATTGTAATGTTTGAGACAGTTTTACCAGGGACTTAAACATATATATGTTAGGATAGAAATACAACATAAACATGTCTCAATATTATTGGTTTAATATATTGGTTAATTATATTATTTTAAAATATTTATCTAAAAAATTTTATTCTAAATTCACATAAATGTGAAATTACATGTTTGGCATGATTTAAGTAATTACATGTTCCCTCCTCACTTATAAAAGTGTACATCTTTTACTAAAATTATCTCACAATTCAAGCCATCTACATTGACCATTATATACAAAAATACTACTCATATTACATCATTTATTTATCCATATATTTTATTTCATTAACACTATCATAAGAGGGATTAATCTATTAACCAAATGTGGTCTCTCAATGAATAAATAATAATCATACCTGAATCATTAAACATTTATTTCTTCTTCAAACTATTATAAATGGATTTTATCCATAATAAAATAATGAATAAAATATCAAAATTATATTGAGATGTTAATGTTATTTTTTAAAAAATAATTTCATCTCATTCCAATCTTTTGGAAAATGATAATGTCACTCAATCATACATGTACAATATGAACTCCAAGATGAGATGTGAATCATTTATCATTTCATATTTACGTAAATTGTTAAAACAATAGATTAAATGAATATATAAGATATTCATAATATAATGGTTCTTTTATAATGGGTAAATATTATTTACCTTATTCTATTCCATCCATAGAAAATTGAAAAAATCACTTGTGTGTATGTACGAACTACCGTATCCATGAATTGATGTGATTAATTTTTCATTTTCACATTATATGAATGGTTATAAAATTTTATATAATGGATAAATCTTATAATAATGTCATTATTATGATTCATTATATGTTTAAATTAATATCAATGTGAATGAACCAATACCATTGAATAGAAACATGCATGGAAAAAATATGAGTTTTCCCTCTAATGTTAATTTTAATAAGGAAATTTTTAATAAAAATATTAATGAAAATTATAATGTAATGGTTAATAGTATTTTATATATGTATATTTTTATAAAATTTATTTACAATGAATGTATAATTGTTATATAAGAGGTCTTAATATGTAGGTAGAAAGATAAGGCATATTGTATGGATTTATATTACAATTTCATTTTTTTCAGGATTATCTATGATAAATCCACCTTAAGAGAATTTATAAGAATATTATAATTTAAAAGACATATATTTTATTTTACACAATTTATTCATTACATTTACATGTAATTATACCATATTTACCTATTGGTTATGGAAAATGATAAAGAATAATCTTAATAGAAACATAACTTATACCATTTTTGGATTATGATCATTTTCCTATCTATCTATAATCATTAAATTTTAATAAATAATTTTTTTCATGATCCAATATTTTTTTAAGTAATTATCAACCATATTTTGACGTATTTATTAATTATTAGAATTTAATATTTATAATTCATTCTAAATTGTCTATTTATTGTTTATTACAAAAAAATGTTTACAAAATATTTGTTTTAACAAGAACCATATGAATAAAATTTCCTACCATAATTAATAATATCATATTTGTATAATTCATTGCATGTTTATTTTAATATAAATTAATTTACAAAAAATGATCAAATTTTAAAGTTATAATGAAACTAATGGAAAATATTATTCACCCAATTTTGAAAGAAATTATAAAATATTATTTTAAGGATATTTTAATCAATGTAAACACGATTTTATTATTCTTATTATTAAATGAAAATGTGATATAATTATACCATCCATGTAATTTTTTTATATTTCATATTATGATGAGGATTTATTGATATTTAAATGAATCAGACTTTATTCATATAGTTAAATTATGTCATGATTAAATATATATACAAAACATGATTCTTTTCAGTTGATTATGTTATGATGATGTGATATAATATTTATTAAGTTAATTTCCCACCACATGTAATTATTTTATGACTTGACAAATTATTTTTGGTCTTTTGGAACACATATGTATGGTTTTAATTATGTAATGGGTGGACCCAAAATTATATATCCCTCCAACACATTAGGTAAATAACAATGTTTTCTATGATGTAATAATTAATAGAATTGTGTGTGAATTGAGTCCAGTAAGGTAAAATATCTACAATAATAATATTAGGAGTGAACACTGACTAATTAAATGACTGAAATGAGATTCAACCGAGTTCCCTAAGGGAATCTGTCTAGTATGATTGTTCTAGGACTTAAACATGACAAGGAAATTATTTTATTTTATTATATGAATTTCATTAAAATATTTGATATAATTATGATTTGTTTTCATTGTTCAATTTTGAATATTAATGATTACTCACTTGTATGAGTTATGTATATTATTATTGTTAAAAATTATTTTAAGATTCAAGATTTATTATCTCTGACTTAATGGGTAACACCTTCTTAATTAATGATCATGATCTAAAACCCTTATTTTTGTGTCCAATTATGATCATTTATTTATATCTACTATGTTTACACTTACATATAATATTTCATCACCCTTCATTATGTTTCTATTTTGCATATCTTATAAGGAATGGTTTTATGTATTAAATTTCATTGAAGGGGAATTTTTTAGATGAACATTGTGGTATATGTTTTATATCTTTTAGGAAATATATTTATTATGATTATTGTCCCTAATGATAATAAACATTTACAGTGAAGAATGGTGTAATGGTGTGATATGTTTTGAATATTCATATCAAAAGATTAAATAAAAATGTATTTCATACATAAGGATCCTCGTATATTAACCATAATTACACCAATATATACGGTCATTACCTAATGAGGTACAAAACCAATCCCAATAAATTAATGTTTCATATAATACCACACCAATCCTTTATCCATCGAAATGTGTTCCACTTCAATTAAAAAATTTATATTTGAATCATCATGTAATTTACACATTTAAAAGTGATTAGATTATTGGAGACATTAATAGAAGATTTCTTAATTCAACCAGAGAATGTTAGTGGATGATGGAATAATAACATATCCCATGTGTATCACAAGTTCCATTAATGATGTCTAAATATATTAGAAATACCATTTTATGATTATTGAGTAAATAACACTGAAAACAAGAATAAATACCCCTATTAATTTTAAAATAATTACTATATAGCTTTAAATAGAGAAGTTATTTTAAAACAAGGAATGGAAGATTATTTTAAATAATGTTCATTATTGGAGGGGAATATTCCAACCCAAAAAAATCATAAAAAATATATTTTAGATAGCATTTTTAACATTATCATAAAATGATCATATTATGGGTCACAGTAAAACTAAATTTTAAAGTATGTGAAGTGAGTATTTCTGAATACATGAACACATAAATAAGATATTTAATAATGGAAAAAATAAATTTATATATTGGTATATTTTGATAATATGGAGAATGATATAAAAATATTTATCATGAAAGGAAATCCTTTTTAATTTTTTAAAATATAATTATTTAAAACCAACATCACAATGAGGGTAAATAAAATTTACAATTAAAAATAGGATTAGGGATAATTTAAGGTCACATAAGATAATACATTATTTGGTTTCTTAATATAGGTAGAAAATAATAGTTTTGACTAGATAGGAATATTTGGTTAAAGTCGATGTGAATTATTCAAAATAATGATATATATTTTTTTATGGAGAAATTATTAAAGCAAAAATAATTGAACAAAAATGATATTATCTATATACATGAAGTGAATTTACAATGAAATAAACTTTTAGAGTCAAATAAACTATGATTAGATGAAATTAGTTGAATAAGAATCATTACAACTCAATGAAGGAAGTTGTGTTAAAAAAGGCCCTTTGAAGGGGACTGATATACCCAGGTCTTAGTTTCTATTTTATTCAAAAATATCATTAACTTATTAAATGAAAAAATTAATAGAAACACCATATCGGAAACATTACATTCTACACCACACTATAATTTATTAGTATAAATGTTCTACCAACTCTGAGATACCTTAATGTGTTACTGAATGGATATAATATTATCTTTCTTTCTATCAGGTATCTCAGGTCCCAATAATTTCATTCTCCAACTTCATTTCCAAATAATGGAGATATAAAATTATTTACATATAGGGAATCATAAGGATCCATCTAAATGTTTTTGGGAAATATTTTTTTGTATGAGAACTCAACTAGAGTTTGGTGTTGATAGCAACAACATTTGAAATCCAATGAAAAATATCTCAATATATTTTTTAGGGTATCAATTATTCTCTTAGACAGACCATATGTTTGAGGATGATACACAATGTTGAAACTAAATTATATATCAATAGTTTCCTGAATACATCACTAAAACATTTAGGTAAACCTTGGTTCTTGATTAGACATAATGGAATGTGGTACTCCCTGCAACCTTATCACTTTTTTAATGTATATATTGGAAAGATGATCTATAGAGATGAATTATCTAATATAAATGTTTTTCTCTAACTTGTTATGGTGGCCAATTACAAAACATATAGAATTATTCCATTTAGACGTTTTTTGAGTCAAAAACAACATCCATGGTGCTGTTTTCCAATTTCTGTTCTCGTAAGAGAAATGGATGTAACAACACCTCATAATTTTATCATTTGTCCTTAACGTGCTGACATACTGAGAATCGAGTTACAACCTCTATGATATTCATATTCATTTCATCCCAATATAAAAACTCATTGAATTCTCTATATATATCTTCACACTTTCTGGATTAATAGAGAATGAATAACTATGAGGTTACAATACTAACTTCTTAAAATTTGGTATGAATGGAACACATATATTACAAGGACCAGGCCTTAAACTTTACATAATCTTGAGTTATTTCAAGAAAACACATTTAGGAACTTTTTTAGGTTTAGAGTTTTAGATAAATAGATCGTAAATCATGCATTACATTCCACATTTAAAAAAAGTGGTCACATAAAAGATAGTATTCATTTTTCCCATCAACTTCAACATATTTAAAATAAAACATGGATTCTTTCTTATCAATTCCTTGACACTATCATCATATCATGTACCTTTCCCTTGACCTCTAAATTTTTTTTCACAAACATGGGATGAGCATAAAAATCTCAGTAAGGGATATAAAAATTCAAAAAGGAAATATCAGTACATGTATAAATAAGAATCAATGAAACCATAATTTACTCATAAAACATAAGCACGTTGTCATACCTCATGAAATCATAAGATTTATTAATAAATCATAGAAATCATAATATATAAAGGTAACATGAGGCATTAATAAAATTCATACGTAGGGAGTAACCCTCATGGTTACATTTGGAATACCCATCACAGTATATTCCCTAAATCTCTTCGGAGAAACCATAACTTTTAACCCCTTCGCATTACCCAATACATTAGAGAGCTATATCGGGCTCACCCACCCTTAATTTATCACGGAACAACCCGTATTCATAAACAATGCCCAAGAACCATAACATAATCATAACACATAACTTAATCATAATGGAAAGATAAAATTTCCACATTGTAATGACAATATAAATTTTAAGATATTGAAATAATGAATCCATTTTAAAAACCATTTTCAAAACCATTTAAAACATTTAATAAAGAGATTTTTCAATTAATGTGTCCCATAACACTTTGAAGCTTTTAACATTTTAAACCATTAATATCCATATAAATAAATCTTTAAATCCATTTTGAAAACATGGATAGTAATGAGAAATATTTATAAGAATAAATCATTAAAACATTTAAAATGATATTTTAGTTAAAGGGTTTTTAACAAAATGAGAGACACTTGAATAAAATAATTGAGGAATAACATTTAATCAGAATTTTATAACATCATGAGAATAATTGGATTAATGATATAATATTTCAAGGGATAGTATATACACCATATAAGAGTGAATTGGTACATAACAACAATGAAGTTTCAATAGAAATGTAAAATGAGATGAAATCCCTTATAAAGAAGCTATCCTTATATTAAGGATAAATCAATCTCTTAATTATGTGTGAAAAATATAAATACACCAAATATACGTGTATATTATGTGTAAAAAAATAAAAGGCCACTGAAATGTATTCAAAGGATGACATATTCAATAACTACAAGTTGAACCCAAAGAAATCGAAATTGGTTTAAAAAGATCCCTTTGTAAAATTCGACAGCCTAACGACGTCACTTTAAAATTCATAAAATTAGTTGATGAGAGAGAAAATAATATCTCATAACTTGAAAATAAAATTTACATCAATAAGGATACAGAATAACATATCCCAACATAAAAATATCTAAATTAAAAGACATAACAAAATACGTCTTTTAAAAAGAGGAGGGTGCAAGGTTCCCTTACACATTTGGGTAACTTTCGAAACGTACACCCCATTAAAGAAGGGTCATAAAATTAAGATGTAAATACACATAAATGAGAGTATATTTTACAAATAGTAAAATAATGGGCAGCACATACACCACACAAAAGTAAATAGTGGAAAATGTAGCATGAATCTCACCGGAATAAAAAGTGAGATGAAAATCCCCTTATGAAAATTCGGTAGCCTAACAACACCACATAAAACTTCAAAAATTGGATTGTTGATATCAAATAGGGTCTCTCATCATATTAACATAAAATTTACAGCAAGATGAATATAAAATAACATCCCCCAACACAATAAAGAGGAGATTAAAGTAAGTTACATAAAAAGAGTACTTAAAAAGAAAGAGAGAGGTAGGATCCCTTACCTCAAGTCTGACTTGTCTTGTTCATTTCTTTATATTCATGAATAATAAACATTGGTCAATTTATAATTTCATAAGGTTATAAATTAAATATTATTATTAATTTAATATCGCATATTAAAAAGTTAAAATAATTGGTCAATAATGTGAGTTCATATCAGACGTTTTTGTCGATGTTTGGTACATGAGTCAAAAATGAACTTGTTTGAAAATGATTGTCCATGTAGATATTAGTAAATCATCTCCAGAATAGTATTAATGATTTAAATATCATATATATCCAGTATATATGCATTTTATACTATTCCATAACATTTGGAGATAAAAATAAATGAAATGCACCATTCATGGAGACGGTAGGCCGTACGTACGCATGAACACTGCTTTCATTTCTTTGTCATATTAATGGTATTAAAAATAATTGAGAAATATATATATATTATAATTACAGTATAATATATATGTTTTAATGGTCTCATATGTTCATTAATTTCATTCTTTATACAATCCATGTATTGCATGAACGAGTCACATCACTTGAGGGGGCGGTAGTCCACACTTCCTCGTATGAAATTATCGCAATTGCACAACATGAAAAGAATAAAGGTATGTTTTAAATATAAAATAAATAAGAATATGGGAAACATAAATATTATATATATCATATATAAAATACTGTGACATAATAATGGCCACCATGAAAGTTGTTAAGAGAATATTGAACAATCATCGTTTCGTGAGGCAGTAATTCACCATCCACAGAAACAGTATGTTTTTTAACCATTAGACGGATGTGTGTGAAAGTGTAGCTCGAATACGTAACATAAAAACATACTAGTATATTTAAGATACTGGTGATGTTACAAAATAAAGTAATAAAAAGAGTTTAGGGGTTTGGAGAAGCAAAATAAAAGAAAAGAACACAAGTGAAGACATTACCTTTAAATCGGGTAACTCCTCTTGGTTTGAACCAAAAGGGTTTCTTGAAGAGCATTATGACAAAGGTGAGGCTTAAATGATGAATAGAGGGATGTGGAGAGATGAAATGGACAGGGTTTGGCCAATACAAAGTCTTGAGAGGTGTGTCTAAGGTGGTAGAGGTGGGGTCCTTTTATAAGAGAAGAGGAGGGGCACTCTTGGAAAGTTATAAACTATTACATTATTATAAAATGCTTTTCAGATTTCAAAGGTCCCAAAAGGAAATATTTCGATGCTAAGGTGATAAGGTTTCAAAATCCACCCATACAATAGGTTTGTGATAAGTGTAAGACTTATATTTCACCCTATCTTCTCATTTTATTTAAATCGTTCATTTATGAGGTAATCACTGCATCATCACGGTGTCATAAATAAATTAATTTATTTAATGTCTAAAAATTATACAAAATATAATGATGTAAGAAATAATTTTATATTTCTAATTAATATTTATATTCAAAAGTATGACTTGTATAATTCCATGTAAAAATTATTTTAGTAAAATAATACATGTTTGTGACATTTTAATTTTAACTTTAAATAAAAAGTTATTAATGTCATTTTCCAACCAAAGTGGCTCCACGGGGTCCCCAAGTTGACCCATGGATTTTATTGGTCGTCCATGACTCATCCAATAAGGGTAGTACATGTGTCAAGGTCATTTCATATTATTATAACATTATCTTTACCTTAAATTACACTTATTACCTTTAATCGCGATTAATAAAACTTAAAGTTACTATTCCAAAAAAATATTTTAATCTCATTGAACCAAATTTTACTTCCTAATGAAAACCATGTATGTCGTATTTTTGAAAATCAAATCACAGAAGTGGTAAAGTTTCATTTAAATGAAAAATCAGTTTCTTTAACTACCACTTAGTAGTTTCACTATTCATCAAAAATTGAAGTTTTTCAGCAAAAATACCAAAAATTCACCCTAATCTATATTTGATATTACAAATTCAAAAATGAAGTCTATTTTACAAAATTAAAAATATATAAGTTTAATTAATTAATTTAATAATTCATTCCCGCTGTCAAAACAAATAGCATGTTTTTAAGAAACAATATCTATTAAAAGATTGACACTAGTTTAAGTCCAATTTCAAAGTAAAATTAATTCCAATGACCACCATTGAATTAAATGGTAAAAATATATTCCAATTACACTTTAAAACCAATTAAAAATATAATCTATCCTTATATTTAAATTATATGAAAAAGCAGTTTTGATGTAAACTGCAATATTTTTTCACTATTCATTAAAAAAATGAACAATGTCATAAACGTACCAAAAATTTAACCAAACTAAATTTAAATGTCCCAATAATAAAGAATAAGTTTATATTGAAAAATAGAGATTATAAAATTGTCAAAATTTAGATTTAAAAAAATGTTCTCCATCAAAAGGTGGTAAAACAATCTTTTAAAAATATTAGAGTATTTATTCTTAAAATTGGATTCATTTGGATTTTAAGCCTCTAACATTTATTAGATAAATGTAAAAAAATTTAACAAACATATGTAATAATTTTTTTGTTATTTCTATTCATTCCCTCCATTACAACGGCTAGGCGTTAACTATTATAATATTATTATATTATTAGTGTGCAACGCAAGATTTCAAAGAAACTCGTTGTTGCGTATTGGGTACGCCATAAAGCATCGAATTCCCTTTAAAGTAATATTAACATTTTATTCACAAATATTGATAAACATTAGAATGTAATATTATTTATTTACCTGGGATGTTACATCCTTCCCCCCTTTTGGGAATTGCGTCCTTGCAATTTCAAAATTGGGCTTGGAAACTTCATTGAAAGTCCCACATCAGAACAAGAGTCAGTAAAACTATCACTTTAAAAGAATGGGAGAGAAGTTCAAAGGTCACCTGAGTTAACCCATACTAGGATTCCAAGAATGAAAACATGGATATGGAGGAGAAAACAAAGGGTCATTTTCTGATGTAGAGTGATAATAAACATGTCTAGGAGAAAGTTAACCACATGAAAATCACAAACTTTTGATGGGTTAAATGGTATTCGATTCCCCAGTAAGAAAAGTTAATAGACAACATTTTTGTATTAAGTTACTCTTCATTGAGGAATTTATTTTTTAGGTTATCTAAATCATAATGAAACATACTTAATTATCAAGTAGTCTTTCATCTTTTACTATATTCCTTAATCAAACTCATATTTTCTACAAAATATGAGTATTTAGGAAGACTTGTTCACATTAAGAGTACTATAATAACCTTCTTGAGAATCACATAATCCAAAAAAGAGAACTATATATTTCCAATGCCTTTAGATCTCAACCAAGTCTAAAAAAAAGTTTAGTACGAGATTAGATAATACCCAAAAAGGATATATATTTTAAAAAAAGAAAAAATACTCCTAATCTCCAAAATTTTTCAAAAAAAACCCAAAGATCAACGAAGACCATTCAATAAAAATTTTTCCATAACATTATTCAAGGTAAACCCAACTAAGATTGAAACCCAAATATTTTAAGGATTTAATCACATAGTCTCTGAAGGTACAAATTAACATTTATCTCCAAATAAAATCAGTTTCTCTTAATGTCTCATATTGAAAAGTAATTAACCTAATCACATATTCTCCATGATAGGTTAATAATTTCCATAGATAACCCAAAATAAACTTACTCTTGATTCATAAAATCATCTAACTAAAAAATAATTAGTCAAACTAACCAGGGACTTCACGTAGTCCAGTGGTAGGTGATAAATACCAGTCGCACTTTGGTTGTTGGTTCGATTCACGCATCTTCGTCCGACGCGACAGGTTGTCACACGGTCTACGTGTTGTCCTTTTTCCAAAACTACATAATTATTATAACATTCCCCAAAAAGTGATAAAATCTTCTAAAATAACCATAACATAATTTAACCTCAAGTTTATCTCATGACGCTCATATTCCATCATAACATATAGTAACACATAATTACCTCAAAAGTAAGGATCATATACACCCTAATGGTTACCTTTATAATTATCACATGAACTTCCACATCGATCTGGTTCTCTCGTACAAGAGGAATTAGAGAACTCACCAAGGTTCAAGTGGTTGATCATGACTCCTGATAGTTGGTTTAGAATAACCACGAGTTTTCTCATTGAATCCCCCAATTCATCCAGTCTCTTATTCAGAGAACCACCAAAATTTCCTTCAAACCCATTGTCACTTTGGTGCCTGCTAGATCTATCTATTTATTGAAACCAAAAAGGTCAGTGTGAGTATATCAACAAAATCATCATGTACTAAAGAGGAAGATAAACACTAAGATATTTCTATACAAGTTATCTCAAACTCATTCCACACTACAAAAATAACAATGACTCTATCCAATATAATAACCATTGTGGTTATACACAACTTGTCACTTATGCTTAAACAATACTCTAACCTCTAATGTTATCTAAACCGACCTCTGATACCAACTATAAGGACCCGACCTTAAACCTTACTTAATCTTGAGTTATATCAAGAATACACATTGAGGATCTTTTCAGGTTTACAGTTGTAGAGAAATAGATCATAAATAATTCATTACATTCCATATTTAAACAAAGTGGTTACATAAAAGATAGTATTAATTTTTTCCATCAATGGAAACATATTTAAAATAAAACATGGATTCTTTCTTGACACTTCCTTGAAACTATCATCATATCATGTACCATTCCCTTGACCTGTGAAAAACATTTCAAAAACCTGGGATGAGAATAAAAATAGCAGAAAGGGATATAAAAATTTGGGAAGGAAACATTATTGCATGTATACATAAGAATCAATGAAATCATACTTTACTCAAAAAACATAAGCACGTTATCACAGCTCATGAAATCATAATATTTATGAATCGCTCAAAGAAATCATAAGACATAAAGGTAACTTGAGGCATTCATAACTTTCTTACGTAGAGAGTAACCCTCATGGTTACATTCGGAATACCCACCATAGTATATTCCCTAAATCTCTTCAGAGAAACCATAACGTTTAACAACTTCATGTTACCCAATGCATTGGAGAGCTATATCGGGCTCAACCGCCATTAGTTTATCACGGAACCACCCGTCTTCATAAACAATTCCCAAGAACCATAACATAATCATAGCACATAACAAAAGAAAAAAAGGAAAGATAACATTTTCACATTGTAATAAAAATATAACATTTTATGATATTGAAATAATGAATCCATTCTAAAAACCATTTTCAAAACCATTTAAAACATTTAATAAAGATATTTTTGAATCAAAGTGTCCCATAACACATTGAAGATTTTAAAAGTTTAAACCATTAATATACATATAAATAAATATTTCAAACCATTTTTAAAACATGGATATTAATGAGAAATATTTATAAGAATAAATCATTAAAACATTTAAAATGATATTTTAGTTAATTGGTTTTTAACAAAATGAGAGACACTCGAATACCATAATTGAGGAATAACATTTAATCAAAACTTTATAATATCATGAGAATAAATGGATTCAAAATATAATATTCCAAGGGACAGTATATACACCATAAAAGAGTGAATTGGTGCATAACAACAATAAAGACTCAATAGAAATGTAAAATGAGATGAAATCCCTTATAAAGAATGTATCCTTAATATAAGGATAAATAAATCTCATAATTATGTGTTAAAAATATAAATACACCCAATATAAGTGGATATTAAGTGTAAAACAATAACAATTTCATTCACACTTATTTAAAGGATGACATATTCAATAACTACAAGTTGAACACAAAGAAATCGAATTTGAGTTAAAAAGTTCCCTTGGTAAAATTCGACAGCCTAACGGCGTCACATTAAAATTCATAAAATTAGTTGATGAGAGAGAAAATGGTATCTCATAACATGTACATAAAATTTACATCAATAAGGACATATAATAACATATCCCAAAGTAAAAAGATCTAAATTAAAATATATAACAAAATAAGTCTTTTAAAAAGAGGAGGGTGCAAGGTTCCCTTACCGATTTGGGTAACTTTCGAAACGTACACCCCATGAAAGAAGGGTCATAAAATGAAGATGTAAATACACATAAATGAGAGTATATTTTTCAAATAGTAAAATAATGGGCAGTACATACACTACACAAAAGGAAATAGTGGAAAATGTATCATGAATCTCACGGAAATAAAATGTGAGATGAAAATCCCCTTATGAAAATTATGTAGCCTAACGGCGCCACATAAAACTTACAAAATTGGTTTGTTGAGATCAAATAGGGTCTCTAATAATATTAACATAAAATTTACAGAAATAGGAATATAAAAGAACATCCCCCAACACAAAACAGAGGAGCTTAAAGTAAGTTACATAAAAAGAGTACTTAAAAAGAAAGAGAGAGGTATGATCCCTTACCTCATGTCTAACTTGTCTTGTTCATTTCTTTATATTCCTGAATAATATACTTTGGTCAATTTATAATTTCTTATTGTCCTACTTTAAATATTTTTATTCAGTTCATATCACATACTACAAAGTTATAATAATTGGTTAATAATGTGAGTTCATATCAGACGTTTTTGTCGATGTTTGGTACATGAGTCAAAAATGTACTTGTTTGAAAATGATTGTCCATGTAGTTATAAGTAAATCATCTCCATAATAGTATTAATGGTTTAAATATAATATATATCTAGTACATATTCATTTTATACAATTCCATAACATTTGGAGATAAAATGAAATGAAATGCACCGTCCATGGAGACGGTAGGCCGTACGTACACAAGAACACTACTTTCATTTATTTGTATATTAATGGAATTAAAAATAATTGAGAAATATATATATTATAATTAAAGTATAATATATATGTTTTATAGGTCAAATAAGTTCATTAATTTCATTCTTTATACATTCCATATATTGCATGAACGAGTCACATCACTTGAGGGGGCGGTAGTCCACACTTCCTCGTATGAAATTATCGCAATTGCACAACATGCAAAGCATAAAGTTATGTTTTAAATATAAAACAATGAAGCATATGGGAAACATAAATACCATATATATCATATATAAAATAAAGTGACATCATAATGGCCACCATGAAAGGTGTTAAGATAAGATTGAACAATCATCGTTTCGTGAGGCAGTAATTCGCCATCCACAGAAATAGTATGTTCTTTATCCATTAGACGGAGTTGTGTGTAAGTGTAGCTCGCATACATAACATAAAAACATCCTAGTATATTTATGATACTGGTGTTGTTACAAAATAAAGTAGTAATAACATTTTAGGGGTTTGGAGAAGCAAAATAAAATAGAAGAACACAAGTGAAGACATTACCTTTAAATCGGGTAACTCCTCTTGGATTGAACCAAAAGGGTTTCTTGAAGAGAATTCTTCCAATGGTGAGGATTAAATTATGAAGAGAGGGATGTTTAGAGATTAAATGACCAGGGGTTGGTCGAGCCAAAGTATTGAGAGGTGTGGATAAGGTGGTAGTGGTGGGGCCTTTTATAAGAGAAGAGGAGGGGCACTCTTGGAAAGTTATAAACTATTAATTTATTATAAAATGCTTTTCAGATTTCAAAGGTCCCAAAAGGATATATTTCGAGTCTAAGGTGATAAGGTTTCTAAATACACCCATAAAATAGGTTTGTGACAAGTGTAAGACTTAGATTTCACCCTATCTTCACATTTTATATAAATCGTTCATTTATGAGGTAATCACTGCATCATCACGGTGTCATAAATAAATTAATTTATTTAATGTCTAAAAATTATAAAAAAATATCTTTATGTAGTAAATCTTTTTATATTTCTAATGAATATTTTTAGTAAAAAATATGACTTTTATAATCCCATGTAAAAATGGTTTTAGTAAAATAATACATGTTTGTGACATTTTAATTTTATCTTTAAATAAATAGTTATTAATGTCAGTTTCCAACCAAAGTGGCTCCATGGGGTCCCCAAGTTGACCCATGTATTGTCTTGGTCAACCATGACTCATAAAATAAGGGTAGGACATGTTTCAAGGTCATTTCATATTATTATAATATTATCTTTACCTTAAATTACAATAATTACCTTTAATCGCGATTGATAAAACTTAAGGTTACTATTCAAAAAAATTATTTTAATCTCATTGAACAAAATTTTACTTCATAATGAAAACCATGTATGTAGTATTTTTGAAAATCAAATCACAGAAGTGGTAATGTTTTATTTAAACGAAAAATTAGTTTCTTTAACTACCACTTAGTGGTTTCACTATTCATAAAAAATTGAAGTTTTTCAGAAAAATACCAAAAATTCATCCTAAGATAAAATTGATACTTAGAATTCAAAAATGATGTCTATTTTACAAATAAAAAATATATAAGTTTAATTACTTAATTTAATAATTTATTCCCACTATCAAAACAAATGGCATGTTTTTAAGAAACAATATCTATTAAAAGATTGACACTAGTTTAAGTCCAATTTCAAAGTTAAATTAATTATAATGACCAACATTGGATTAAATGGTAAACATATATTCTAATTACACTTTAAAACCAATTAAAAATATAATCTAACCATATATTTAAATTATATGGAAAAGCAGTTTTGATGTAAAATGCAGTATTTTTTCACTATTCATTAAAAAAATGAACAATGTCAGAAACATACCAAAAATTTAACCAAAGTAAATTTCAATGTCCCAATAATAAAGAATAAGTTTATTTTTACAAATAGAGATTATAAAATTGTCAAAAGTTAGATTTAAAAAAAGGTTCTCCATCAAAAGGCGGTAAAACAATCTTTTAAAAATATTAGAGTATTTATTCTTAAAATTGGATTCATTTGGATTTTAAGCCTCTAACATTTATCAGATAAATGTAAAAATATTTAACAAACATATGTAATCATTTTGTAGTTATTTCTTTTCATTCCCTCCATTACAACGGCTAGGCGTTAACTATTATAATATTATTATATTATTAGTGTGCAACGTAAGATTTCAAAGAAACTTGTTGTCGCGTATTGGGTATGCCATCGAGCATAGCATTACCTTTAAAGTAATATTAGCATTTTATTCACAAATATTGATAAACATTAGAATGTAATATTATTTATTTATCTGGGATGTTACATATATGGGTCCAAAACCTTATCATTCCATCAATATCAAGGATAAACTATATAACATTTTTAACAATTTGTTTATGGTATACATATTGCTTCAAATTATCTTTAGTCTTCACATGGATAGATTATTGAACATTCAGCTGAGGAAGATAATATTTTTCCCTTTTTTTCAAGATTTCTAAATATATCATTTTCAAATATATAAATATTGGATGATTTTTAATCCAAATCATGGTTATATGAACATGATCCTTTTGACTCAATGCACTGACCACTTATTCTATTCCCCACGGTGGTAATAATTGTGTAGTCAAAATCTGTTATCAGATCTAACCATCATCTTTGGTGTATATCCAACTTCTTATATATTTATATGTACATTAACCTTTTATGATAGGTATATATATCATAATTTTATCAAAAATTATAATTCCTCTATATCATTATAAAAAAATTACCATGAATAAATCCAAATAATGATTTCGGTAATTTCTCTTATGAATCATTAATTTTTTAGAGGCATAAGATATAACCACATCATTCTTCATATGAACACATCAAAATCCATTATTGGATGCATCACTATAAGTTACAAAACCTTGCCAACTACAAGTTAATATACAAAAAATTGCACTATCTAATATTCTACTCATTATATTTAAAATTTTCCCACATTTAGATATACATAGGAACATAGATTCTTTTTGAGTCAACTTAGTAGGAGGATTAGATAGTCATGAGAAAGTCTCCATAATTTGTTGATAATATCAAGATAAACCATGAATATTTTGGATCTCAATCACTATGGATAGACTGTGAGATCATTCAATAGGATCTATATTTGATTGATTTAACTATATACACTCGCTTGAGATCATATGACCCCAAAATTAATCCATTTGTAGCCAAAATTCACACATTGTAAAATTATATTATAGTTTATCCTTCCTTAGAAACGTTAGTATAACTCAGATGTGGTATTCATGCTATTTTTTGTAATTCCAACATATAATAATATATACAAAAAATAATAACAAAAATTGATCAAGGTAACGTTTTATGACACTATTCTTCATGTCCATAAAGATAATGTGGTGATAACTCATGGGCCATTGTTAATTCATGCATGGTTAGCGAATTTATAAATTAAAAACACAAATCAATCAAACATCTAAACTAAAACATAGTAGTTGATATGAATTTATAAGGTATAACACACATACAATGGGTCAGATAAAATATGTATTCAATAATGAAGACCTAAACTAATTTTGATTTGAAAAAATTTAGCCTAAGATACTACTCTTGTGATTTGTAAAGAATATGAGAGACAAGAATATAAAATGGGTGATGGGTAGAAATGAATCATGATTTGTGGGATATAAAGGAATAAAAAAATAATTAATAATCATGAAATCATTAAATTTTTTTTCAAGAGAGTTAAAAAGAAAAGAAAATTTCTCTCCATCCTAAACTCTCATTTTCTCATGGTTAGGTACATCATATTTCAAATAATATATAAGCAAAAACCATATTTAAACATATGGTAAGAACTATCCTAATGGTCATGGAGGAAGTCTAAATCCTAGATATCACATTAAACAAAAGAATTTCATTATCATAGGAAATGTTCGTGTTTAATTAATGATTAAAATTAAACACACTTACTTACCATGCAAATAATGGTTATTAAAAAAGAATAATGGAAGAGATAAAAAATGAACTAATATAAATTACCAAAAAAATTTAAATAAAAATAGATTCACTAATAAATTTAATCCCTATTCATCATTCATGCCATTACATCAAGGACCCCCTCCTTATATCCATGATAGGGTGTGAGTAAATAATAAAAACACTATAGAGCATTATCAATAGGGGTTCAAACTCATGACATCATTTTATGTTGTTCGGTCCTCTCTTTCTACCGATGCCCTCACGGTGCATCTGTGGTTGTGTATAATTTTGTTTTTGTATAAAAAACACGACACTAGTGTAATAAATTTCATTATTTTTGATGGATTTGTGGAATTCATTGTATACATATCATTTTCATTGTGGAATCACTTATTAAAAATCCATATCTGAATAAATTTTCAATTTGTATTAGTTTTCCAGATATGAACTTCATTGACAAAAAAACATGTATACGCACTATGAATTTAGGTAAAAGTCTCCTAATAATAATTCTCACAAGAATGTTACATTATATATTGAAATAAATTATTTATATATATATTAATCTAGGATCGACATCTTCGTTTCATATTATGTTTTCTGGTGTCTTATCATGAAGCAGTGAGAAGTGTCCTTCAGCTCCAATATTCATATTTTTTGTCCTTTTATGAATGTGTTTTGTATCATTAAAAAATACAGAACAAGTAAAATAGTCCAAGAAGTCCTAAATCTAACCATTTATTTATTGTATCCAATATACTAAAAAACCAAAAAATGTTTGAATAAAATAAACATATCACAGAAAATCAATAAGACCGAATGGAATCAATTTATATTCATAGTCTCCATACTATTTATAAAAAAATTTCTTGGGTATATACTCATTATTTAACCTCAATTAATAACATAAAAAATGAAGGTCAATCTTATAAATGTATTTTGATTTGCATAGTTGATCAAAAAATTCATCAATACAGGGAACCTGATTCTTTTTCTTAATCATGATATTTTACAACTCTCGATAATAAATGAGAAATAAAAATATTCCATTCTCCAATTTAATTAATATAATAGGCTCCCACCAATGTGACACACATTGCTAAATTAATCCATTATCATGGATTTCATTGATTTTGTTATTCAATTCCTATAAATCAATCACAAATATTATATAGGGAGTCATTACAATTGGTATTGAATAACATATGGGTTCTATTGAGATATCAACTTCATGTATTCACGGATTTCTAGAAATATCTTTTGGAAATACATCAAAAAATTATTACACGATAGGAATATCATCGATGTTAAGTTTCTCCCGAATTATTTGAGATAAACACCCCTTCAGAATGGAAATTAATACTTGTGAAATGGATGTGATCTCCATCATAAGTTCACACTTATCCTCACATTGATAGATGATCATATTTTTATTTGGATGATCAATGGTAACATCCATTACTAGATAATTGATTTTCAATCTATATAGATAAATCCAATCCATTAACAAGATAAAATGAAATTCATCCAGAGGTAGAATGATAGGATTTAAATGAATTACATTCCTACCAACATCAATCATAGAGATATAATAAACTAGAGATAAAATTATAATAACATTAGCGAGTTTAAATAATTAATATACATCCAATAATTGAGGTAGAATCATTATATATTTAAATAATTATTCAGATATGAAATAATGGGTATATCCAGAGTTAAATAAGAAATTTGTCATTCTAGAGAGGAAGTAAGTATAATTTTCACAATTCCATTATCACACCCCTCATCAAAAATAGTGATATCATGATATTTACCTATATCTCTTATCCTAAGAAGTTTCTAACATCGGTCATCATCATTAAACTTCAGATTTGTTAATTGGTTTGAATAGTTCCTATAAACCTTACATTTGAAACAATGTAGGGTGGGTGGATCATTCTATGTGGATTCCTCTATATTCACACCATTATCTAACTTCTTCCCATCACATTGGAAGTTAATTTCCCAATGACTTTTTTTACACACTTAAGATATTTACTAGTCACCTAAAGACAACATTCTCTATGCTCCTTACCACAAATTGATCAAAAAGAAAATCCTATATTATTCTCTACATAGTTGCTAGATTTTCCTTTGAATTGCATTTTTATCTACTTATAAAAACCTTGAGATTCATATACAACTCTAACATAAGTTTCCACATTGATATTACATCAATAAATATATTCATAGCTACTAAAATATGTTATTATTTACACCCAATAGAGATTTGGTTTTAACCCACTGAAGAATTGATCGACCAACATTCATGTTGGATTATAACACTTCATGTGTACCTTGGAATTGTTATAAAATTTTACTCATAGGATCCAACAGATTCCTTATTATTTTTCTTTAACTCAAGTAACTCCTTCTCTATCTTTGTATAAATAATAAGAGCAATATACTTATAGAAAAATAAATTCTTGAAGACATTATAATCCATGAATCCCATTTCATCCTTTTGTATAGTGTTATTGATAAGTGTCCACCACTGATTAACATCACCTTTCAAATGGAAGAGATCAAAAATGAATTTTTTAGGTTCCAAACATGGGATAAAAAAATTATTTCAAATATTACATTTTTTTAAAAACTTGTAGAGAAGAATACCAACTAAATGAAGGTGGATGATTCTTCATAAATGACTCAATAGAATATTGTTCCATCCATTTCTAATTTGGATTCCTATGATGACTCAAATATTCACAAATTTGTGTGATAATAGAAATTATATTATTCATTCCACCTCCTATAACATTTTAATTAATATAAACGAAATATTTTCATTGATTTTCCCACATATAAATAACTCATTCACTTTAGGTTATATCCATTATCTGAAAACAAATATCATAATGTAAGTAACAATAATCATGAAGAGGAACCACATAAACCATAAAATCACTTAAATGATGTCTAAATAATGAATAATACATTAGTATAAGAAACCTTAGTTTTATTTAAAGTCATTAATTGATATCAAATATTTAAATCCTTCATGATGTTTCATAAAAAGTTTTTTAATTTTCTATTAATATCCCTTGGGAATGTCAAACTAGGTGTAAACAGAGGATAGTTTTTTCCACTAGGTGATGATCAAAACTAGATCAATATTATCACTATGGAGTAATTATCCCTAGGCCCCACTATTCTAGGGACACATCTACTTGTAATATCTAGACAAGGATGTGATTTCATGGAATCCACTTTCTCTATTCTTTACAAAAAATTATGGACATTATATTATACTTTGAATCATCTTTGGACTTATACTTAGACATTTCCTTAGGGATATCACTATGATTTTATCATTATATTTGTTAAAGGATAACTAAACCTATATTTTTTATACCAACTATGGAGACCCAGTCTCATCAAAAATAGATATTATTTCATTTTTTGATGAATATTCATTAAATTACAAAACAATTCATGGGGATCACAATAGTTTAGTGTGATTAGAAACACAAAAACACAAAATACTAGTCCATGTCTCCTCTTATGATATTCATAACTAGAACCATTTTTAGATATATCATATATAATAAATTTATTCATAACATAAGAAAATTAAACATATGAAATGGTGATAATGGATGCAATGTAAGTGTAAAAATGTGAGATACATAAGCATACCATGAACATAAGGGTGTGTGAACATAATCATAACATTTCAAAACCATAACATGCATATGAAAGATCATAATATTCAGTAATGGAATATAAATTGGTAGTTCAAATTACTTGAATCATATAATAATCAAAGAACCCAAGTAGTGAGAGCATGAATGTTTCATAATGCATAGATATTTGGAATACTCATAAGCATAAAAAATAATTTCTATAGTAATCAAGGATGGTAGACAAGAAATCCATAGTAGAATGGGTTCACACCCAAAACCATCATAGCAGTCAAGGTTCACTCTGAAGGCCATCAAAATGGACAATTTCTCTTATTGAATTGGGTTCAATAGCCCTCTCTAACACATGAGATATAAATAATTACACAATTCATTGGTGAATGATATAGGTTCTGAGCATCACATAATAAAAATCATAAATATGTGTTCTAAAAGGCCATAAAAAATTTAGAATATCAAAACCCATGAAATAAAATGGGGTCCATAACCATATCTTCTGATCACAACTTATGGAAAAGAGACATGTTTCTTAATAATTTCTACATTTCATCATATAATAACTCATGAAAAAATTAGCTGGTTTTATTAGAATTTAATCATGGTATAATATGGTAAGGATAAAAAGGTTTCTCAAGGGTTACTACATAATAAACATAATCCATTATTATAAATATTAATAATGGTCTATTTGGATCATATCCCAAATAATTCATTATTACCCTCAATAGATGTCATCATATATGGATAAATATTCTATATGATCATATCAATAATTTATTGGCGAAAATAACCTTTAATCTTTGAAAAACACATTTCAATACATAAAAAGTTTGAAACTATTTTTCTTCTACAATAACCACAAGAAATTATAAAGGATGATTTAATGAAATTAATTTTATTTTGAAGGGATGATTTTTTTCATGTCGTACACATTATAAAATATATTCCTTTTTCATTTTCAATAAAATAAAAATGGAAATTATTTGTAAAAATACATTAATATTAATTTAAAATCTAAATTGGGAAATTTAAAATAGGTGTAAAAATTTTATAATTATATAATATATTAATAATAAAATATTTTTTAATGCTTTTTTACAAAATATTGTTTTGGCAAAAAATCTATTTCTGACTGAAGAGGGTAATAAAGTCATTTTTTATACATAAAATTAAAAATTAGTTTGTGTGTAAAATAGTGTAAAATGGTAAAATTACATGAAAATATAATTAATAAAAATAGTATAGTAAAATTTAATAGTTTATTGAGAGTTTTATTAGAATATTTAATTATTGGAATCATAATCATATGTAATTCTGATAAATGATAAGATTGTAACATAAAATTATTACCAATTTGATAACATTGAATTATAATCCCCATGAATGAATAATATAAAATGGGAATTAAAATGTCACAAGGATAAATAAATTAATGATATTTCATTTCAATGATCATGTATGTACACCTTATGAAATAATATAGGTACATACGGTAATGTATGTCTCAAAGAAGGAAAATTATGACAAAAATTACTAACCTTAATTCATGATTTATATAATTAATGATCAATGATCCTATATAATAAATATATGTTTATTAAAAATATATTACAAAAAATTATTTATATATATAATATTATATTATATTTTTATATGACCTTTGATTACTCTTTTAGAAGTAATTATATGTTTAATTTAAGTTTTGTGTAATAATAGCTTTGTTATTCGTATATGTTTTCATTTGATAATTTTGGTCCACTTAGTTTGATCATGATTTAATCATATCAATAATATTAAACATGGTGTAGATATTATTTATATTCATTATATATTTATTTATATTAATCCATAAAATTAAGTGATATAAAATGAAATACACTATTGATGAAGATAGTAGGTGATACATACAAGTTAACGTTGTTTTCATTTTACTACCCTATTGAAAGAAAACAAAGATAAATGAAAAATTTCCACTATAGATTAATTTTTATGTAATATAAATATCATATAATCATTGAAATCATCCTTAATAACTTCTATGTAAATCTTGAATGAATCACTTTGCTTCTCATGGCGGTAGTCCATTGTACACACAAGCTACATTATCATATTCCTTTAAAATAGAACGTATGAAGGTATGTATGATATCATAATTAAATAAGTGTAATAATTTCATAGCTATCCTATATTAATATTTAATCAATTATTATAACCAACTTTGTTGTTATTAATTAAAAAATGAATGACATCGGTTCATGAGGTGGTAGTCTATTGAATATATGAATGATGATTTTATAACCCATTTGATGGACATGAAGATGGATCTAGGTCATGATCTTAATAGAAAAAATATCATTTTATTGAAGATACAGATATTATTAAATCACAGTATTATAAAAATAATTTAATGGTGTGGAGGAATAAATAAAACAAAAAGGCGTGTTCATGAATGTTATCGATTTTTCAGGTATCCCCCTTATATTTGCACCAAACCCTTTTAAGGATAGCTTTATATCCACAATAAGTCTTATATAATTGGAGGAGGGAATTTGAGAAGTTATTTATTTATATATTGGAAGAACCAAAATGGTTTTAATTTGTGAAGAAGAGTGGAGAGTGGTTCACTATTTATAACTGAGGTGAGTGACATACTTATAATTCTTTTTAATGTTAAATGTATACCCAAGTTTGTATCATGAAACAAGGTTCAAATATAGAATATTTTAGACCTTATAAGTTATACGGTCTAAATATGTCCATAAAATGGATGTTATACAGGTTTTGGGTTTCTTTTGACCCTTATCTTTTGTAGTTCACACCATGTAATTCCATTTTTACCATAACCGTGAAAAATAATTTTTTTGGTTTTAACTATTAATATTGTTAAAAAAATTATTATAACCTTTAATAATATATAAAATATTATTATTAAAAATATGGAATCCAAATTTCCAAATTTTAATTATTTATGTAGGAAATTTTAATTTAAAATTAATCATGTAATTACAATGAGAAATCCAATTTTTAAATAGAAAACTTTCAAAAGTTTACAAAGATTTTATATCTAAATTTAATATAATATTGATTCCAAGGACCTAAATTGGACTAAATTATTTTATATTTAACTAATTTTACTTTAATGAAAATTTAATGTGAAGTTAATCTTTATAAATAAATTAAATTAAAAGACTATTTTCAATTAATATTTCATATTTTTTCCTACTTATGAAAAATAAAACTTTTAAGAAAATTCAAAAAAAATTAGCCTACGATATTTTCTTTGAAGATTTATAAAATGATGTTTATATTTTCAAATTAATTTTTAAATGAGTGAAATGATTATTTTACTAATTTATACAAATGTAAAAAAAATTAGAAAAAAAAGTGGTAAAAATTTTGGGGGTTGGTATGTATTCCTAATATGTATGACATGTATATATGAGATCATAATCAATATACTCCTCTACATCTATGTTGTTAGAGTAAGATGAGGATGGGGTATTTTTTAATCCAATATAATATTTGGGTAAATATTCATATCATGTGAATTAATTGGGGTTTTTTGGTTTTTGAGATCTTGATATAGGGGAAACATCAATTGGAGTGTCCTAGAATTATTCTTATTCATCCCCAGTACCATGCGGATAAGAAGAGGTTTAATCCTCATGGGATTTGAAAGAAGATATGAAGGGATATTTAATTTATTTCAATGATATAGAATTTGATTTTGGTCCCAAATAAAATAAACATATCCATTCTTGTCTCGAAGATAACGAGGGGTCACATTTAAGTGGTTTATTTCCCCATTATTCTAATCATCACTCACCTAACATATTTGTCACCAAATTATTGGGTAATAAATAATCAGTGGACCATGGTGGCTCCATGAAGCACAATTTTTTGAATAAATAGATTGATTATAAATAGATAATCATCACTGAGTACGTTCTAGTGGTTTACTGGAGTAGTTACCAAACCATTGGGAGTAGTGTATTGAATGTTGTATCATATCATCATTTTCTTCATTATATTTTTTAGAAGATTTCATAAACTTATTATGATTCAGAGGATTCAAAGGGGGAATCATATTTTCAATGTACATTGATATCTCAATTGATTTTTTTCTCTTTGAATTGATGGTATAATAGGGGTACCATTTCATAATTGTGGTGGACCAATCTTCCTAATGTGAAATTAAATTTTTTATCCTTTTAAATTACCATAATTTCAAATTTTGGTAAAAGATACCTAATGGGTTTCTCAGTTATTCCATTTCCTAGAATACTGTTTTCCGTTATCATACACTTAAATTCTACATTTAGTTTGTGAAATATCATCCTTTCAATAACCCAACCAAAAGTGAATATATAATGGGATGATATTGATTCATGATATATTTTCAATCAATATCTTATGAATGTCAAAATACTCAATATTTCAACAGACATACATTAGTTTGATGTGACCATAGTAGGTTCTCTACCAATATTGTTATGTGAAGGAGGAAAATGAATATCATTCCATTGATTCGGTCTCTTCAAAATATACATCAACCATGTAAACAATGAAATCTAACTACTAGGGGTTCATGGTGACTTAATAAGTTCTTCCTTGATCTCATCTAATTGGTGTAATACATCTACAATTGATATTTTTTTTCCTGGATGATACCCCAACGTTCTAGTCTTTATACTTCTTACACAAGGGTTGATTATTCATAATGTGGGTGTGTTTTCTAGATAATGGATTTGAGGTCCATGAATTTGGTTTTGATGGCTAGGGTGCATAAATATAATCATAAAAAATATTTCAACTACTGGATTAGGATTATAAGGGATACCCACATTCTTAAATTGAATTAATATTTATAAACCTTCTAAGTAATCTTCCACTTCAATTGGATTTGATTAATTCGTAGAATAGTCTAGGTTATCATAATGTTCCAAATGGACCCACTGAATTTATTTCCTCTAATATTTGGTTACACACATATCCTTAGAGTAGAAATGGTCATAATATTGATATCTTAAATGGATTCATAATCCATGGTTTCTAATAGCCTCTATGACCCCTTTATATTCTATATTGTTATGCGCATGGAACTCAGGTTAATATTTATATTACAAAACAGAGAGGTGATCAACCAAGTGAATGACATTAACATAACTTAAATTTGTTTATCCATAGAAACATGGTTCCGTTTTATTTTGTGGTTCCAATAATTAAAATTATGGGTGTATAGAAACTATAAAAGTTTGTACTAGTTTAATATTTGGTAAAAATTATTCCTCTTACACCTTATCTTTCATCATCCAGTTTCTCTTACCCACAGAAAATAGGGTGGGAGGAATTTAGTTGGAATATAAAATTGGCATTTTGATTTCAACTAGTTGATTCCATAGTTACATAAATATATCATAACCTCAATTGATTGTCTTTTGAGTAATCAAGTTATCTATGATTTGATTATTACATGATGAGAATTTTGACCTCTCAACCTATAACACACATTCGGTAGTGGAGACATAAAAAAACCATGTGAGAAGTTTTATTAATGTCTCTTATCCAAAATAAAGCATTTACTCAATGATGTAAATAAATTTAAATCAATACTAATCATTTTGGGATAGAATATTGTGGAACAAAAAATAATCATGATTATGACAGATTCTAATATCTTTAGGTTTCCTAGATTTAGGTATCTTTAGGATATTATTATCTATAACTATAATGAAATAACATAGAAACATATTTTTTTCAAAAGAGATTTAATTCTATATTCTATCCTCATATCAAATATTTTATTGTCCCTTTTAATGTTCTAGATTGGACGATGTTACTTATTTTTATCCTTTTATAGATGGCAAAGGTAGATATTGAGAATTTCAAGGCATATCAGTATTCTTCGATGCTTGTTTAAGTAAAATAGTAGTTTTTAAAACTTTATCAAACAAATTTACATGAGAAACATGTGTAGAATATATTTTATAATTTTTTTAATCAATGTAATACTTTTTGTGTTTTACCATGGTAGATAAATATTGGAATCTTTCTAGTCAAATTAGTGGGAACAATGGTGTCTGAAACTCCTCCTAGAGATTAAAAATATAAATATATGTAATTTTACCCTATGGTAAATTCATATTGAATTAATATTTCATAACATTCAATCTTGTGATGATACTCACAACACTATTCTATTTATGCTGATTTCAGTTTGAGATATCAAGGACCAATGACTCCTTTAGGATTGAGTTGAATTGCTAAAAGATCTAATGATGTAGTATTCCTATTCTGTAAGGGATATTATTGAAATATTGATGTTAAAATTAAATGTTGATCCCTCTAGAGTCTATATTAAACAGTGGGGTTTTACAACAAGATTCTAATCAATAGTCTTTGACATATGTCCAAATGATGTCATGAAATGTTTCATGTTTACTTCAAGATCTCCCATGTCATTGGTTTTTTAAAATGTTTGACTAATAATGGTGGGTGAAGTGGAGAAACGTCCAACCATTTGGGATATAGGTTCTTCCTAGGTTACATATGGGAGACCATCATTCTGACGATTCTATTCGAGTAGATAGACACATGATTAAAATGAAAATCTCTAAAGGACATATAGTTTATAAAAAGGATTGAACACAAATATCAGTTATGGAAAGATATAGTCCTCCTATAAATTATTTCTATTAATACCTAGTTTATGTTGAACTATTGTAACTATCCTGAATTAATTGATATTATTCTCATAATAGTGGGAACACTTGTTCAACCTTAACCACTGGGTTTAGTTAGACCAATTGTTTTCATCCATTGATTGTTTTATGAATATACTCTACTACTATAGGTTGGGTTACCACATATTATTATAGGGGTCTATGGAAGGGGAAATATGAACTCAGTTTGATTGATTACTGTGGTGGAATATTTCGGCCAAGCAATATGTCATTAGGTTATTTCAAATCCTCTATATTTATCTCATATTGAACCATCATTTCTTTAGCAGTAAGAAATTCAACCTCAATAATATACATGTTTGATAAATTCACCACATTCTATTTATGTTTACCTAAATCATGTTGGGTGGATGAAAAATTCATATTTAATGTATCTAAGATATGCCTTTTCCTTATAGACTTAGTGCACACTCCTACCTTATGTGTTTTAATGTAGAAAAATTGTTTATAATTTTTTTTCTTATTAAATTCCCTTTGAGGCTATTTCATGGAAAAAAACTTTTATTACATTTGTACTAATGTGGTTCACTTAAATATATATGGGAATAAGGATTCCATTTTTATAATGACCCAGCCTTAAACATTACATAATCTTGAATTAAATTGAATAATTCACATTGAGGATCTTTTCAGGTTTAGAGTTTTAGAGAATTAGGACATAAATATTACATCACAATGATTACAAGGTAGACACATCTAGTCAGTTTCCATTTTTTTCCAAAAAAAAAACTCTTGAAAAAGAATCATATCTTTTTCCATGTTTTAGACCTCATGAAATTTCCTTAATCCCATCCTTGACCATATTCTACTTTCAGTCCTATGGACAACATTTCAAAAACTTGGGATGAGAATAAAAAGCTCAGTAAGGTTTATAAAAATATGAAAAGAAAACATTAGTCCATGTATACATATGAATCAATGAAATTATACCTTACTCATAAAACATAATAACTTTAACATACCTCATTAAATCATAATATTTAGGGATAACTCATAGAAATCATAAGACATAAAGGTATCTTGAGGCATTCATAACATTTTTACGTAGGGATTAACCCTCATGGTTACGCTTGGAAAAACCATCACAGTATATTCCCTAAATATCTTTGGAGAAACTTTAGCATTTAACTCCTTCGCGTTACCCAATTCACTGGAGAGCTATATCGGGCTCACTCGCCCTTAGTTTATCACAAAACCACTCGTCTTCATAAACAATGCCCAAGAACCATAACATAATCGTATCACATAAAATATGCATAAAGGAAACATAAAATTTCCACATTTCAATCACAAGATATCAATAACACATTGATATAATAAAAACCTTATCAAAACCATTTTCAATACCAGAATAAAAGAAATGTAAAACATGGTATTTATTTTTCATTTAGAAATTGTTATGGCTTGTAGAGGAAGCTGAAACTCAAATAATGTTCACGACGGTGGAGAAGTTGTTGTCGCTGCATATGTACAACAAAAAAACCTTCCCTTTTTTCGTTTAGTAAAATGATTCATATAAAAAATATTCCTTTTGAATAAATGTAAAAGTAAAAGGGGTTTATACAATGTATAAAAGAATGTTGTGTATCAAACAAAATATGCCTCAATAAAAGGATATTGAGACGAAGTCCTATACCACATTGAAGCTTTTAACATTTTAAACCATTTATATCCATATAAATAAATCCTTGAAAACCATTTTGAATATATGGATACTAATTAGAAATATTTATAAGAATAAATCATTAAAACTTTTAAATGATATTTTAGTTAAAGGGTTTTTAACAAAATGAGAGACACTTGAATACAAATAATTGATGAATAACATTTAATCAGAACTTTATAATATCATGAGAATAAATGGATTCATGATCTAATATGTCAAAGGATAGTATATACATCATATAAGAGTGAATTGGTGTATAAGAACAATGAAGTCTCAATAGAAATGTAAAATGAGATGAAATCCCTTATAAACAAGGTATCCTTAAATTAAGGATAAATCAATCTCATAATTATGTGTGATAAATATAAATACACCCAATATAAGTGTATATTAACTGTAAAACATCCATAGTTCATTAACACATATTCATAGGATGACATATTCAATAACTAAAAGTTGAACCCAAATAAATCGAAATTGGGTTAAGAAGTTCCCTTGTAAAAATTCGACAGCCTAACGGCATCACTTTAAAAATTAGAAAACGAATTTATGAGACAAAAAGGGTATCTCATTACTTGGAAATAAATTTTACATCAGTAAGGATATATAAGAACATATCCCAACATAATAAGATGTAAATTAAAAGACTTAACAGAAGAAGTCTTTTAAAAAGAGGAGGGAGAAAGGTTCAATTACCGACTTGGGTAACTTTCGAAACGTACAACCCATGAAAGAAGGAATATAGAACATTGATGTAAATACTCATAAACAAATGTATATTACACAAAGAGTATAATAATGTGAAGTAAATACACCACATAAAGTAAATAGTGGAAAATGTTGCATAAATCTCACAGGAATAAAAGTGAGATGAAAATTCCTTACGAAATCTCGGCAGCCTAACGACGCCCATTAAAATTTAAAAAAAATGGATTGATGAAATCAAATAGGGTCTCTTATCATATGAAATAGAAAGTACAATAAGAGTAATATAAAATAACATCCCCCAACTGTTGGGACCAAGTTTAACGGATAAGGAAGTATGAAAAGTTTTCTGTTATAGAGTGTTGTCTTTTGTTGACAAAGAAGCTAAATCAATTCAATTTGTAAAAGACTTGTAAAAAGAGATGATTCTTTTCTGATTTTCATTTCACAAATATCATATGTTTGGAGAACATGTTATGAAATCCTTATGAAGTAATGGGAGAGACAAAAAAAGTGTTTTTGGAAAAGTCATATCACAAATATCATTAGATAAAAAATATGGAAAAGGAAAGAAGTAGGCATGAAAGTATACAGTAGGCAAGCAAGTAAACAGTAGGCGCGCAAGTATACTGTAGGCGTGCAAGTATGCAGTAGGCACACAAGGATGAAGTAGGCGCGCAAATATGTAGAGGCACGCAAGTCATATTTTAAAAGAGCATTATTTCAGAAATATGGAAAATGAATGAGAGTGGCACGCAAGTCAAGAATGGAACGCAAGTATTTTGTGTGAAAGTGTTGGCACGTAAGTGTGTCTTGCAAGTCATATTACAACATCATCATATCCAAAAATGACAAAGGAAAAAAGAAGGAATGCAAGTGGCGGAGCGCAAGTCCTGTAGAGGAACGCAAGTCATATTTCAAAAATCATTCTTTCAGAAATATGGTAAAGGAGAGAAAGTGTAATGAAAGTGGTGGAGCACAAGTGGTGGCGTGCAAGTGGTGGCGCGCAAGTGATGGCACGCAAGTCTAGGTCACAAAAGTCACCAAAATTACTATAAATAGATGACTCGACTCCTCATTTTTCAGGGCTTGAGACTTAGACAAATATTTTGAGCTCTGAGCGCGCAAGTCTAATATGTATACCACACAAGTGTTGCTACCCAGGTCTACTGCACAAGTGTCACCGCGCAAGTGTTGACGCGTAAGTCTGTCGTGCAAGTCTGCCGCATAGGTCTTGTCACGCAAGTATAGGGCGCACAAGCGGTAATGGTGGAACGTAAGTTTTTTTCAGTCCACAAAGAGGCGTGCAAGTATAAAGGAGGCATGCAAGTGCAAGGAGGCGCGCAAGTGCAAGGAGGCGCACAAGTAGAAGGAGGTGCACAAGCTGTTTTCTCCAGGAGGTTTCTACCAGCTTCTGGGAAGGAAATTGAAGAATTGTTTTAAAAGATTTGATCTGGGAAAGGTCATAAAGAAGCACAAAATTATATCATTACCCTATTTGTGCTAAGAGGGAGCACACACACTATTGGATTGTTTTCAAAGTGCTACACGAGTGTAAGGGTATATCCTACTCATTTTATTCTACATCAAACGATTGTTTTCTATTGGATTGTGTGGTACTAGATTATTTTCGTACCATACCAAGGACGTAGCTACTCTTATTGAGTAGTGAACCTTGTAAATCTTGTGTTCCTATGGTTGTGTGTGTTCAGAAGGGAAGAAACACTTTAACAGGAGGTGAAGGTTGTTTCATAAAGAAGGAAACTTAAAAAGAAAAAGATATCACTGATTCACCCCATCCCCCTCTCAGTGGTACTTAGATCCTGACTAAGAACATCAATTAGTATCAGAGGCTGGTTGCCTTTGTTTATTCTTTGCTGAAGTGGTTGAATAGAAGCTGTGATGGAAAATCTAAACTGCGTGAACAGTAAGGGGATTCCTATTTTTGACGGAAATAACTATCACATATGGAAGGACAGAATGATGTCTTATCTTATGTCTCTTGGATATGAAGTTCTTGAAACTACAACAGATGGATTTACTGCTATTAATGACAAGGTTCCTCTAACTCCTATCGATAAGAAGAATCGTGAGAATGATGGAATAGCTAAAAATGCGTTACTCTCATCTCTGTCCGAGAGTGAATTTTTAAGAGTGAAAGGTGTTTCTACAGCTAAAGGAATCTTGGAAAAACTAAAGAACATCTATTAAGGTAATACTAAAGTGAATAAGGCTAAACTAAAAATTTGGAGACTAAAGTAGGAAGACTTGAAAATGGGAGAAGCTGAATCTGCTGGGGACTTCTTTACCGAGGTAAATGACATTGTCAGCACTATCAGTTATCTTGGTGAAAATATGGAGGATTCTACAGTCATTGAAAAGATCTTAAGAATTCTTCCTAACAAATTTTATGCTAAAGTTTCTTCATTGGAAGACATAGACCTTGAAGAATTATCTCTGGATGATTTGCATAGCACTCTTATCACTTATGAAATGAGAAGGGATAAGACTATGAAGAAAAAAACCAAAGTTGATTGAGAAATGTCTTTTAAATATGCCAAGAGAGAAATATCTAAGAAGGATCATGAGGAAGATGACGTTGTTGGCTCTGACTCCGAAAATAAGGTATGTGAAAACATTGATGAAATTTTATCCTTGTTTTCTAAAAATGTGAGAAGAGGTACATGAAAATATAAAGGGAAACTTCCCTTGAAATGTTTTGAATGTGGAGATGTTGGCCACATTGTGGCTAATTGTCCTAAAAAGAAGAAATTTGAAGGCAGTGATGAAGAAGACAAAAGACCAAGAAGGTCTAGGAAGAAACAGGGTGGAAAATATAGTTCATGTGGAAGAGTTATGGATAAAAAGTTTTTCAAATCAAAAAGAAGAAGCTTGTTTTTGAAAAGTGAAGAAGAATATGATAGTGAGACTGGATCTGAAAATTCAGTTGCTGAGAAAGCAAGAGAGAAGTCCTTTGTTGCAACTGCAAATGATGATGATTATGAGAGTAGTAGTTTTGAAGAAGAATAAAATCAACTTGAATCCTATCTGAAAGAAGAGTTTAAGGAATTTTTGAGAAAGATCAAAAGGCTTGAGACGGAAAAAAAGATGTTGACAAAGGAAAATTCTGCAATAAACAATCAAGAAGGTTTTACTGATGAGAAAATCAATATGAAAAAGGAGTTTGATGATCTGAATAATTCTCCTGAGAATGAAAAGAATCACAATGATCATCGTGAAGTATAGTTGAAGGCAAAAGAAGAAGGGTTGGATGCTATCCAACAAAAACATTATAAAGATGAAGAAATGAGTGTCAGTTTCAAAAACTCTATCTCTATAGTTGGTGAATGTTCTTTGAAGGAGGAAACTAAGAAGGATCAAAAACAGTCACCTTAAAATGTTGAAAAGAAAAGTAAATTTTGTTCTGAAATGAAGAATAATGGGAAAGCCATGTATGTTGTAAAGACCAACAAAATTGGGAATTTAGATGTTTCAAAGAACCTTGAGTTCAAAAATGATTCATAAAACTCTGAATTTGGAAAAGTTTCCAAAACATCTGGTTTTGATAGAACTAAAATGGAAAGAAATAATTTGATTTATAACAGAAAGGCTGGTGGCTTAGAAAAGAAAGACAGGAAGGTGGAAGAGAAATGTGTTCTCAATTCTAGTCAGTATGGAAGTTTCAGAGGCAAATAATCTTTCTATGGATACTTCTGGTATTGGGGTGGATTCAGACATACTGCAAATATGTGTTGGTTTAACCAACAACATTACTATTATTCCACAGGGTATGAAAGGTAGGGTTTGAGGGGGAGTAAATCTCCTCAAAGAAAGAAGTCAGAAAAGGTGGTTGTAAAGAATCCTGAGAATGTTGGAGTAAAGATTAAAAATAGGTCCCAACCACTGGAAACTATTTGTGAAAGATGTGAACAACCTGGAAATCTTGCGAAAGGATGTCTTGTTTTGTTACCAGCACAACAAAAGATCGTTAACAATTCTTAGAATCTGTAGGTGAAGAAAGAAAAGGATGAAGTAAAACCTCTTGTTGTTGAAACCGCTTTGAAAGCTATAAAAGGAGAATGTCCATGGATTCTTGATAGTGGATGTTCATCTCATATGACAGGAGACTTAAATCTGCTGAAGAATGTGAAAGACTTCAATGAAGGAACATTGAAATTTGGAAATGATGAATCTCTAAGGATCAAAGGTGTTGGATCAATCATCTTTGGAAAAGATAAGATGAAATCCAGGAAAACATTATATATTGATGGACTGAAACATAATCTGCTTAGTGTGTCAGAGCTCTGTGATGAAGGAAGCAAAGTTATCTTCAGAAAATATGGATTTATTATTAAAAGTGAAAATGATGGAAATATAGTTACGAGAGGCCAACACACAAAAGGGAATTTGTTTCAAGATGGTGAAGTGAATAGCTCTTGCTACATGGGTGTAGTAGATGAAAATCAGTTATGGCATAAAAGACAAGGACATATGTCTCAGAGAAATATGTGCAAGTTATCAAAGAGAGACAATGTTTGAGATATGCCTGATTTATCAAGAAAAAGAGATTGGTGTTGCACCATTTGTGAGAAAGGGAAGATTATAAACTCTATTCATAAGAGAGTTGAAATTCTCTCAAAAAGGCCATTGGAACTCATACAATCTAATATCTATGGACCAATGAGAAATAAATATACAAATGGAGATAAGTACTTCATCACTTTCATTGACGACTTTACTCACATTACTTATGTTATGTATATGAGACATAAGTCAGATGCTCTGAATATGTTTAAGAGTTTTAGGAGGGAAGAAGAGAAGGAATGTGAGTATTCGATGAAGAAGTTGAGAACTGATAATGGTGGAGAGTATAAGAATGGGGAGTTTTCAAGATACCTTGACAAACATGGAATTCGACATGAGTACAGTTCACCATAATCACCTCAACAAAATGGGGTTGCTGTAAGAAAGAATCGAAGTTTGGTGGAAATGGGGAGAACTATGTTACTTGAACATAGTCTTTCTCATTAATATTGGAGGTAAGAAATGAGCACTACAGTTCATATTCAGAACCGATTTTTTATAGGCCAAACTCAGATATGACTCCATATTAAATTTTCTATGAAAAATATCCAAGTCTTAAACACTTGAGATTCTTTGGGAGTCCATGCATTATAAAGAAGAAAGGTGGAAACCTGGGAAAGTTTGAGAAAAGAGGAGATGACAGAATTTTTCTTGGCTATGCTCTAGAAGGAAGAGGTTATAAATTCCTCAATAAATAAATAGGAATAATTGTTGATTCTTCATATGTAAAAGTTTTTGAAAATTATAAGAAATAAAAGCATACATATGATGATGTGGAAGTTGACCCGGATAGAGATGTTTTTGTTAATAATTTTGATAATGCTGCAGACTGTGTTAATCCTACTCAAGAAGAGGAATCTAACTCAGAGATATCGAGTGATAATGAAGAAGTTCAAATAACTCATCCAAGATTGAGGAAGCAAGTGGAGGCTCAGAACATTATTGGAAATAAAGATCAGAGGGTTCAAATAAGAAGAACATCAAATTATATATCACATAATTTTCTTTATTCAAAAATTGAACTAAATGATGTAAACGAAGCATTTGAGAATCCAGAATGGGTTCATAATATGAACTAAGAGCTTGATCTGATACAGAATAGAAATACTTGGGAACTTGTACCCAAGCGGGACAACAATAACATTATTGGAACAAAGTGGGTTTTATGGATCAAGATGAATGATGAAGGTGAAGTAATAAGAAACAAAGAAAGATTGGTTTGCAATGAGTATTACCAGATTTAAGTCATTGATTTTGATGAAACATTTTATCTGCTAGAAAGATTAGAAACAATCAGAATATTTCTTTCCATTGCTGCACAACGAGGTTACAAAATATTTCAAATGGATGTCAAATCTGTATTCTTGAATGGTGACCTTGACGAGGAAGTTTACATTTATCAACATTATAGATTTGTTATTGGAAAGGATGAAAGCTATGTGTGCAGATTGAAGAAGGATTTGTATAGGCTAAAACAGGCTCCAAGTGCATGGTATTCTAAATTGGATACTTGCTTGAAGAAGATGAATTTTAATAAATGAAGAGTTGATAGCAATCATTACATCAAGGAGGGCCATGAGTTTTCACTGATTGTTATTGTTTATATTGATGACATCATCATTGCTGGGAATGATGAATGATCATGTGAAAGATTTTCTGAGGAGATGAAGAAGTTATTTGATATGTCCATTCTGGTTGAAATGAAATTCTTTCTTGGGTTACAAATCTCACTGAAAAGGAATCATATCTTTCTGTCTCAAGAAAAATATGCTAAGGAACTTCTAAAGAAGTTTGGCATGGAAAATTCAAAACCAGTGTCCACACCTATCTCAGTGGGAACCAAGTTGTCTAAAAATGGAGAATGAAAGGATGTTTATCAGAAATAGTTTTAAAAGATAATTGGAAGTCTGTTGTATTTGACTGCCTGAAGACATGACATTGTCTATGCTGTCACCTTATGTGAATGATTTCAAAGTTCTTATAGAGAATCACATCTGATTGCTGGAAAAAGAATTCTCAAATATATCAAAGGGACAACAAATTTTGGAATCAGGTATGATGGATTAGGAAATATTGATCTATTAAGGAATTCTGATGCTAATTGGGCATGAAATGTTGACGATCGAAGATCCACATCAGGTGGAGTTTTCTTTCTGGAAAAAAGTTGTGTTATTTGGCATGCCAAGAAACAGAATTCAGTAACTCTTAGCATAGCTTAAGCTGAGTATGTTGCTTCTACTTAGGCTGAAACTCAACTAATGTGGATGAAGACTCAGCTGGAAGATCTACTTGTTGAAGTAAAGCTACCATTGCTCATGATTTGTGATAATCAGAGTGCAATCAATCTTACAAGAAATCATGTACAACATTCTTGTTCAAAACACATTGATATAAAGTACCACTTCATGAAAGAGAAGGTGGAAAAGAATTAATTAAGGCTGCAGTATGTTCCTACATATGAACAATTTGCTAATATATTCACCAAACCCTTACCGAAAGAACCATTTGCAAAATTGAGGTTGAACATAGGTTTCCAAACTCATTCTCATCAAGGTTAAAGTATATGTTTATGTCCCCTCTCTCATCTTGTCTTTGGATAGTCTTGTCAAGGGGGAGAATTGTTTCATAAATCTATCCTTATAGATTCATGAATAAAGGGAGAGTTGTGGGTAAGCTGTGAATCCAGCATATATGTGTGTAAACTACTCTAACTATTTGTTGGAGTGGTTGTAGGAAACAATGTTGTTTTACAAGAAAGTTACGGAAGTGAAGAATGCTGAAGTAGAAGCTTAAAAGATGTTCTGATGAAGGCTGAGGAGGTACGCTCATGAGATTTCATAGTCACAGCTTTTGGATACCATGGTTTTGGCTGTCAATAATTCTTGTTTCCTACAATGAGTTAGCTCACGTAGGCTTAGAATTGTTGATAAATAATCCATTGCTTAAGGTTACAATGATCAGTGATTTATGAATCATGGTTGACAAAAAAATCCAAAGGGGAAATTGTTGGGACCATGTTGAACGGATAAAGAAGTAAGAAAAGTTTGCTATTATAGAGTATTTTCTTTTGTTTACAAAGAAGCTAAATCAATTCAATTTGTAAAAGACTTGTAAAACCAGACGATGCTTTGCTAATTTGTATTTCGCAAATATCATAAGTTTGGAGAACATGTGATTCAAGCCTTATGAAGGAAAGGGAGAGACAAAAAAAGGGTTTTTGGAAAAGTCATATCACAAATATCGTCAGATCAAAAATATGGAAAAGGAAAGAAGTAGGCGCACAAGTATGTAGTAGGCGCGCAAGTATGCAGTAGGCATGAAAGTATGCAGTAGGCGTGCAAGTATGCAGAGGCGCAGAAGTCATATTTCAAAAGAGCATTATTTCAGAATTATGGAAAAGGAAAGAGAGTGGTGCGCAAGTCAAGAAAAGCGTGCAAGTATTTGGCGCGCAAGTATTGGCGTACAAGTGTGTCGCGCAGGTCATATTCCAACATCATCGTATCCAAAAATGACAAAGGAATGAAGAAGGCATGCAAGTGGTGGTGCGCAAGTGGTGGCGCGCAAGTGTTGTAGAGGCATGAAAGTCATATTTCAAAAAGCATTCGTTCAGAAATATGGAAATGGATAGAAAGTGGCGCGCAAGTGGTCGCGGGCAAGTGGTGGCGCGCAAGTGGTGGCGTGAAAGTATAGGTCGTGCAAGTCACCAAAATTCCTATAAATAGATAACTCGCCTCCTCATTTTTCAAGGCTCGAGACATAGAGAAATATTTTGAGCTCTGAGTGCGCAAGTCGAAGAATTCTGCCACATAAGTGTTGCTGCGCAGGTCTACCATTCAAATGTCCCCGCGCAAGCCTTCCGCGCAAGTCTGTCGTGCAAGTCTGCCACGCATGTCTTGTCACGCAAGTATAGGGCGCGCAAGTCGTAAGGTTGGCACGAAACTGTTGTGATCTCCACAAAGAGGTGCGCAAGTATAAAGGAGGCGTGCAAGTGCAAGGATGTGCCCAAGTGCAAGGAGGCATGCAAGTTGTAAGGTGGCGCGTAAGTGGAAGGAGGCACGCAAGCTATTTTCTCTAGGAGGTTTCTACCAGCTTCTGGGTAGGAAAATGAAGAATTGTTTTAAAATATTTGATCTGGGAAAGGTCATCAAAAATCACAAAATTATTTCATTACCCTATTTGTGATAAGAGGGAGCACACACACACTATTAAATTGTTTTCAAAGTGCTACACGAGTGTAAGGGTATATCCTACTCGTTGTATTCCACATCAAAGGATTGTTTTCTAGTGGATTGTGTGGTACTGGATTATTTCTGTACTATACCAAGGACTTAGGTACTCTTTTTGAGTTGTGAACCTTGTAAATATTTTGTTCCTGTGGTTGTGTGTGTTCAGCAGGGAAGAAACTCTTTAACAGGAGGCGAAGGTTGTTTCATAGAGAAGGAAACTTAAAAAGAAAAAGATATCACTAATTCACCCCATCCCCCTATCAGAAATACTGGGATCCTGACTGGGAACTTCACCAATATAAGTTAGAGATGCTTAAAAGAAACTACATAAAAGAGAGTACTTAAAATGAAAGAGATTGGTAGGATCACTTACCTCAAGTATGACTTATCTTGTTCGTTTCTTTATATTCCTGAATAATAAACTAGAGTTAATTTCCACTTTCATAAGAACCTTTTTCAAGTTCATTATTCCTTTTATATCACTTATTACCATGTTATGAACATTATGTAATTATTTAAGTTTATAATGGTCATTTTGTCGATCATTGGTACTTGAGTCAAAAATTAACTTCTTATAATTACAAGTTGTTCATGTCGTAAAATATCCATTATATCCAGAATTATATTCATGATGTATATATCTTATATATCATACATATCCATTATATACATGCATTTATAATATTACATAACATTTAATAGTAAGAAATGAAATGCACCGTTCATGCAGACGGTAAGCCGTGCGTACACATGAACGCTACTTTCATTTCTATTTCGTATTTAACAGAATTAAAACTAAATGAGATATATATATATATATATATATATATATTATAATTAATTTATAATATATATGTTATATAGGTCACATAAGTTCATTAATTTCATTCTTTATACAATCCATGTATTGCATGAATGAGTCACATCACTTGAGGGGGCGGTAGTCCACACTTCCTCAAATGAAATTATTGCATTTGCACAACATGAAAAGCATAAAGGTATGTTATAAATGTAAAATACAAAATAATATAGAAGAAATAAATATAATATATATCATAAATAAATATATTTCCATCATAATGGCCACCATTAGAGGTGGTAGGATAATATAGAACAATCATAGTTTCTTGGGGCAGTAATTCACCATCCACGGAAACAGTATGTTATTTAACCATTAGACGGAGGTGTATGTAAGTGTAGCTCAAATAATTAACATAAAAACATCATAGTATATTTATGATACCGGTGTTGTTAGAAAAGAAAGGAATAAAAACAGTTTAGGGGGTTGGAGAAGAAAAATAAAACAAAAGAACATAAGAGAGTACATTACCTTTAAATCGGGTAACTCCATTTGGTTTGAACCAAAAGGGTTACTTGAAGAGATTTATGCCTAAGGTAAGGCTTATGGGATGAAGATAGGTCTGTGGAGAGATAAAATGATCAGATTTTGGTCGATCCAAAGGCCTGAGAGGTGTGGGTAAGGGGGTAGAGGTGGGGGCCTTTTATAAGAGGGAGGAGGGGCACTCTTGGAATGTATTGAGAAGTTAATTTATTATAAAATGATTTTAGGATATTAAAGGTCCCACAATTATATATTTCTTGGATAAGGTGATAAGGGTTCAATATACACCCATACAATAGGTTTTTGACAAGTTTAAGTCTTACATTTTACTTTATCTTCAAATTTTATTTAAATCGTTCATTAATGTGGAAATAACTACATCATCATGGTGTCATAAATAATTTAATTTATTTATTGTATAAAAATTATAAAAAATACTATGATGTAGGAAATATTTTTATATTTCCAATGAATATTTATGGTCAAAAATATGACTTGTATAACTCCATATAAAAATTGTTTTAGTAAAACAATACATGTTTGTGACATTTTTATTTTAACTTTAAATAAGAAGTTATTAATGTCATTTTCCTACCAAAGTGGCTCTATGGGGCCCCCAAGTTGACCCATGGATAGTCTTGGTCGGCCATGACTCATCCAATAAGGGTAGGACATGTGTCAAGGTCATTTAATATTATTATAACATTATCTATACCTTTAAATACACTAATTACCTTTAATCGCGATTAATAAAACTTAAAAGTTACTATTCACAAAAAAATCATTTTAATACCATTGAACCACATTTTACATTCTAATGAGAACCATGTAAGTCGGATTTTTAAAATTAAAATCACAGAAGTGGTAAATTTTCATTAAAAAGAAAAATCAGTTTTTTAATTACCACTTAGTGGCTTCAATATTTATAAATGGTTGAAGTTTTTCAGTAAAATACCAAAAATTCACCCCAAGCTATATTTGATATTCTGAATTCAAAAATGATGTCTATTTTAAAAAATTAAAAACATATAAGTTGAATTAATTAATTTAGTAATTAATTTCTACTATCAAAATAAATAGCGTGTTTTTAAGAAATAATATCTATTAAAAGATTGACACTAGTTTAAGTCCAATTTCAAAGTGAAATTAATTCTAATGACCAAAATTCGATTAAATGGTAAAAATATATTATAATTAAACTTTAAAACTAATTCAAAAGATAATATAGTCATATAAATAAATTATATTAAAAATGATGTTTTGAATTAAAATACAGCATTTTACACTATTCATTAAAAATGAACCTTATCGGAAAAATTCCAAAAATTTATACAAAGTAAATTTTGATGTCCCGATTCTAAAAAGAATTTTATTTTGTCAAATATAACATATAAAATTGTCAAAAAGTGGATTCAAAAGGGGTTCTCCATCAAAAGGTTGTTAATTGACCTTTTAATGAATATTAGAATATTCAGGCTTAAAATTGCATTCATTCTCATTTTAAGAATCTAACATATATTGAATAAATGTAAAAATATTTTACAAGTATATATAATCCCTTTTTAGTTATTTATTTTCATTCCCACCATTACAATTACTAGACATTAACTACCATTTAAAATAATAATTTTTTTATTAGAGTGCAACGTAAGATTTCCAAGAAACTCGTTGTTGCGTATTGAGTACGCCATCGAGCATAGCATTCCCTTTAAAGTAATATTAAAATTTTATTCACAAATATTGATAAAAATGAGAATGTAATATTATTTATTTACCTGGAATGTTATAGTTTTGATCCTATGTACCTTCCTCAAAATGGAAATCCAAATCCCCCATTTAATTACCTTTATAGTGGATCACTATAGCATATAACCTCTATGATTCTTAATATTTTCTTCTTGACATTCCTCAAGATGTGATATGTGGATGGTGATCATGATTGGATAACTGAACATACTCAATGAGTATGATTTGAATGACATGGGTGTCTCATGGAATTACATAAATTATGGGGGTACTTGTTGTATCATCAAGATATATGAATATATTATTATCTTTAAATAATTTAATTTCATTGATAGATTTCTCAATATATGATACATAACATACGTGAAACCATCATATATTTAGAATAAATATTATTATTTATGTATGAGAAATAGTACATGGTCATTGAATTTGTAGGAATAATTATGAATAACTACATTATGAAATACATGTATGAAAAAATAAATATTACTTATAATATGAATAAAAATTATTTTTTACCAAAAATGACTAATAAGACCATTTATTGTTTAGAAAATGACATTAATAAAAAATATATTTTACTCAATATGAATTTTTATTTTAAATTTTATATACATAATGATAAATTAATTATGATATTAATAATTCATTAACTCTAATTTTTTTATATGATAAATAATAAAAAAAGAAATTACTGTTTAAATATTTAATTTTCAAATTAAAATGGATTCCCAATTATATTTTATAATTTTTTTCCAAATTTAATTTCTATATTTTTAATTTGAAATTAATTATAATGTAATTTATATTTTTATTCATAATATATATATATATATATTAACATAGTATTAATTTTTTATTTTTTTCTAAATATGATGTATTTTATTCAAAAATACAGTTTTCATGAAACTTGTAATCTATATGAATTTAGAAATATAAAATAGTTCCATATAAATTTATAAAACCTTTCATGTAATAAAATATTAATATTAGGAATAACATTATTTGTAAATTATTTAAATTAGAAAACCTATGGAACTCATTTTTAAAACTAATTAAAATTTAACAGATGTATAAAAACAGTAATCTTTATTCTCTCTAAATTAAGTATTTTTAATTTAAGGTTTGGTATTATTGTGATTTGAAACCCGAAAACAATTTTTAATACATTTTAATTAAATTTATGGGCATACAATTAGTAATCATGAAAATTTTATCATATATATAAATTAAAATTCATAATTCTGTCACTTTTTAAAAATATTTTTCACGTGTTAAAGTGTTTTTATTTTAAAATTTATATTTTAAACATGAAAAAAATATAATGTAAAATTGAATTCCTAAATGAAATTATTTAATATGGAAAATTTTAAAATTTTTCATTAAAATTAATTATTATTGTTGAAAATTAATTATTGTGGTAAATGTAAAATGGGTTAAGTTAGGTTTAACCTAATGAAATGCACTATTTTTTAAAAAATCATTAATTAAACATAATGGACGATAATTAATTAAACAATACATATTTACCTTAAATGATTTTTCCATTTTGGTCCTTTAAATTTTAATTGTAATATCACACTGTTGAAAATGTTAAGGGTGCTCCCAAAATATTCCTTCACTTGAATTATAAAAGGGTACACATAGTCCACCTTAAGACTCTATTATTATTATTATTTCTCCTTGAAACAATTTGATTTTACACTTCCTATAACTCTTTCTCTTAATCATAATTTCCAGTTGGTTCATAGTTATAAAAGTATTTAAAACAAAAGGAGGCTACGAAGAAAAATTCATTTCCTTGAAGTGGTTAAATTATGATCATGGAAGTTAGGTTATAAGGTAAGGGGTTTATTATCAGTTTCCATTTATTGGATCTGTTTTATTTTATAAAAAAGTGTTTTATTTTGGATTTCATACCTATAGTTTCATGACCCAACCCAAGTCGGGGTTCGAGCCTAAACTACCGCAAGACCTCCACTGTAGGCCATGTGGTCACGAACATCACCAAATTCATATCATACATGATGAGGCCTTTTCCAAAATTCATGTATTCCCACACATAGGCATATCGATGTATAAGTGAAAAAGAAACAAGAAAAATAAGCATGAAACTAAGGGGAAAAACTATGCATGCAGAACCCTGAGATAATACAAGAGTATGGTAGTGTAAAATGAAAATTAAAGGGGAAAAATACACACCTAAACAACAATATGTTCCAACCTAAAAAACTGGAAAACTAAGATAATGAGAGAGTCCAACTCCTAAATCCCATGCGATGACCAACGTACACGATCTAAAGATCCAAGTATCCTAAAGTATGTCTAATGTCACTATCAACCTATCATTCATCTTTATAAGACACAAAACATGTGGGAAAATCCAAAGAAATAATTAGTATATACATACCCAATAATATTCCCTAAAATATGAAGGGGTAGTAAGAGGCACAATAGTTATAAAATGAAAATATATACAATATATAGTGAAAGAGAACAGCTCAACCCAAACAAAGAGTGAAATTAACCTCATCCAAAACCAATGGGATCAACATAGTGAGTTTGTTAACTACACATTGAGTCCTCTCCATATATAGTAGAAGAGTTTACTAATAAGGAAATGGGAACCTAAATAAATAAATAACATGGAATGCCCCATATGTCATCAGCTCTAATGGAAAACGTGTAACAAAATATAAGGTTTTGATATAGAAGAATTTGTATATTTTCACTAAAAAAGCCCTAATGAGAGAATAATGTGATATACATCTCATAGATAAGATTAAGAAAAAGATTATCTAAAATTTCCAAAATACCATCAATTATTCCTTCCATTTCATGCATCTACCTAGAAGTAACCGTGCAGGTCAAAACACTCCTTATCACCATGCCTCACAATCGAGGGGCCACAAACTTGATGTAGAGGACCCATTAACTATTACACCCAGAGGGATCCACATTGATAGACATTAAGGTCAAATTTATGAGATCTACTAGAGGGTACCAAATAAATATAATTCAGGATTCCACTTCCCTACTTTACTGGAGGGTAAAATCAGTATTTTTGAGCAATCCACTTTTGAGATCTACTGAAGGGTAAATTCAGTTATCCTCAAGGAATCCACATCCCAAATATACTAGAGGGTTACCTCACCTATCATCGATGAGGTCATTTCCTAGCTATACTATAGGATCAACTCGGTTGTCATCGAGTACACCACTGCCCGGCTTTATTGGAGGGTCAACTTGGAAGATGTTGAGGAATCAACTTTCTTGCTCTACTAGATGGTCAAATCGGTATTCATCAATGACTACACTCACTAGTCTAGTGGAGGGTCAATCCAATAGTCATTAATGATGAAACTTTATACACTACTGAAGGGTAAAATCAGTAGTCTTCAAGGATTCCACTAACCAGCTCTACTGGATGGCCATCTTGATAGTCATCGAGGACTCCATAACCTTGATCTACTGATGGTCAACTCAGTATTCTCCAGATACACCACTACCTAGCTCTAATAGAGAGTAAAATTCTTAGTATCTAGTGATTATTTTTTATAAATATCATTATAGAGCATCACCTAAATTTATTTTGTTCTAAAAAATTTCCACATTGTATCTCAAAACCACAACTAAGGGAACAATTTCATTCCATATGAAAAACACAAAGGACCGTCTACTCACATGGTAAATTCTGAGTTCAAATGAAATAGATGCAGAACCATGAAAATTACCTAGAAGAAACCAAGGAATTCATGAAATGTGAGAGGACACACATGTCATGTGGCCCCACTCGACCACCTATTCGTGCCTCTAGTCAGAACATAAAATCCAAGACATGTAGGAGTGTACAGAGTGTATGAATTATACCTAGAGTCTCATAGTACTTATATTACATACCCGTAGACCTTTTTTTGACTTGGTACATGATATTATGTCTATCTACTTTGGTAAACATCATGTTTCTTCACATGGGGTGTAACCCGTGTGATCTAGTTGTGTTTGTGTACTCAAATATTGGGCCATGTACCTATACATGACATGTAGTTAGGGTTTTTTACATAATCTTCGATCCACAATTGACACCTTGAATCACACCTTACAAATTCATATTCAATCCCATCTCTAACAAATATTAGTGAACCAGGTTGATGGTTCAGGTTTCCAACCATCATTCATCAAAAATTGGATCTTGTGGTTCATTGGGGGTTCCTTTGTTCATCCCATACACCACCAATGATTACAAATATTTTTTTGATATTATATCAAAAAAATATCTTTAATGTCTCACAATAATCATAGATATAACCTCATTTTATATATCTATGTGTTGTTCATCGATACATCATGTTTTCTATGGTCCGATCGAGTAATGTACAGATTAATAATGTTGAAACAAGTCCACAAATTCCAAACAGTGATGAACACAAAGGAAAAAAAGGGTAAAAGAACTATAAAAATGTTTAACCATATTTATTCAAGAGTTCTTGGAAACCAATATAGAATAATGATATCAGGGTTAGATAATAATTAAAAAACAAATATAAAATTGGTACATAGGCACATGCTTTGGCAAAATTGGTGCAGAGACAAGAACAAGGATCAATCTTCTCAATCAATTTAATCATAGTGGGTATAGAAAACTAATTTATGAGTCATAACAAGATATTGGATTTTTTATCATTAAATAAAGAATAATAAAATGATTTTAAGTATTTCATTGCCTTCTATGCATCATAATCTACTCCGATCCTCTATTTTTTCATCGTGCAAGGCGATCTTTTAAAGAAAAAGGAAGGCAGATTTGGAATTCTCACCATTTTTATGCATATAACCCTAGATAATTATATATGGAATTATTCTTCTATAAAATTTTGACACGATAAATTGAAATAATTAAACAATTAGTAATTATTCATTTAATTGAACATACCACTAATGATCGAGGAGTCTGAACACCTCATAGAAAACTATTTTAAGTTGTGCTGAGGGTAAGCACTCCACATTGAACTCAAATATAGTCTTTTATTACCCTTATGAGAAAATATTTACGATTTATACCATTTCCATTACAATGATGAACAGGTGAAATAAGAAAATATTTAATATTTTTATAAAATTAATTCCAGCCACACTGGGACTCATAATATCACGCTATCCCAACACCTAGCTCTAGAAGTATATTTATAAAATATTTCATCATCTTAGAAGGAAAAAACTGGGTCACTATATCATTCCCTCCATCAATATATTTTTCTTTGATAATAAAAACAAAACAAACATATAGGGATACTGATCCCACACATGTCTCTCCTGGTTCTAGGAAATCTCTTGTATGTTATCATAATGCGAAAACCTACTGTCCAAGGGGATAGTCTGTCCAAATTGTTCCAATACTTCTGATCATCGATCTCCAATGGGTATTTCAAAATGGTGGTTGCATCCTTTAGGTCCATCTCACCCTATCCAGACATTTGCATAGGGTCATGCACGTATCTCCTCAACTGCAACAGGTAGAAGATTCCGTGGACCCTTTCTGGCTATGAGCATAGAGCGAGGTGGTAACCGACCTCACTAAACATATTCAAGATCATGAACCACACAATGAAACATGGGTATAACTTTACTTGTAAAATTAAACTCTAAAATACTCATCATGGGGATACATTTAAGAAAACATGGTCTCTGTAAATCCTCAAGATTTTGTTAATTTTTTTTAATTAATTTAATCATTTTATATTTTTCATTTCATTCAATTATGACAATATATTTTCAATAATTCAAACATTCCTTTCACTTGTAACCTTATTTGAATATGTTACACTAGAAACCTACTTGGTTTACATTACATAGAACAACAAGATTAACATACATTACTCACAATATTGACCTTCCCTGATGGCTTGCGTAACACGCAAGACTGAGTATTATCTAACTATAATATATTATTAAAAATATTATTATAATAATATATAACCTAACCATTAAGTTAATGGATATGAATATTATTAACTAAAATTTCAAAGTATATTTTTCAAAAATATATAGGATAAATTCATATGTTCCCAATTAATTAGAAATGAATATGAATACCGATTGAATATAATTGAAAAAATATTATAGTCAGACAACTATTTTATCCTAAAAATTAAATTTATTATAATGGGTAAGTTATATTAATTTAATAAATATTTATATATTAAATAAAATATTTTTTATATTCATCCAATAGATTCAATATACATAAGATAAAACAAACCAAATTTTATGCATAAAAACATGTTTTTTAATAAAGGTAGTTTTACCATCTCTTAATAGAGAATCCTATTTAAATACACTTTTTTATAAATTTTATGGATTTAAAAATTCATAACTATCTTAATAATTGGAAGAGAATAATACAATTTAGTTTAGAATAAATAATTTTTATTTTTCTGTATGGTTTTATTTTTTAATTAATAGTTAAAAATACTAGTTTTTATTTCAAAACTATTTTTTCATATATTATTTTAAAAGGATAAATTATATTTTTAATTATATTTTTACTATATATAGATAATATTTTTCCCAATTAATCAAATTTAGGTTTTATAACCAATTTATCATTGAAATTGGATATAAACACTTAGCAAACTTTTGGATGTTTTTATGTTAAAAACCCACAATGTCGTCCCATCAGTGGAATTAATTATAAATTAATTTCCACAACTTATGTTATTATAATTTGGATGAATTGAATCCATATTCTGAATAGTTAATATCTATAATTTCTTATAATGTTAACTTTGTTTTGATCAATAACAGTAGTGAAAGAGATTTAAATTAATTACATCGGTTAAGAGAAAAAAAATTCATTAAAGTACTAAACCATAAATATAAGACCCAATATGGCCTAGAAACATGTCAAAAACCCATTGTATGGACATTATTTTTCCATTAACCATCTATTAATATGTTTTTCATATTTTATATGTTCTTTTTAGGTTAAAACGTTGGTACACATTACTTGTTTTCAAAAATACCATGTGTGTCCTTGCCCCTCCCTATAAAAGGACACAACCTCCAACCACTTCCTCCCACCTCTCAAGCCCCTTGGGTCACCAAAAATATAGTAAACTAAGATCATAACTTCCCTAAATTATTCATAAATTAATTAAATTTTTAATAAGTCAACTAATTGATGCCTTTTGGCACAAACCAATAGGAGTTACCTGGTTAAGAGGTACGTCTTTTCTCAAGGTCCTTTCTTTTATTTTCTATCTTCACCCCTCTACTCTCGTATTGAAATTATTGTTTGAGAAAATTAGTATAATAAATATACTAGGATGTTGTTATTATATGTTTTATACCTACACATACACACATATCTATATAGTTGGTAACAAACATATTTTTTCTATGTACTGCGAACTACTACCTCACGAAACGAAGATTGTTCAATTTTCAATTACCACCTACCATGTTGGAAATTTTGATGGATACTGTATCTATATATGTTATATATTAAATTTAATATTTTTAAACTTTTTTATTTATATTTAAAATTCATATATTTTTTACTTTTTATTATGTGTTAATAAAATAATTTTGTTTGAGGAAGTGTGGACCATCACCCCTTCATAGCGATATGATTCTTTCATACAGTACATATATTGTATTAAGGATGGTTTAGTGAATGTATAATATATATATTATATCATAAATATAATTTAATAATGATATATATATATACTTATATGTATTATTTTTATTATTTAAATATGAAAATTAAAATGGAATGGACATTCATGCATGCATATGACTTACAATCTCCATGATGGGTGTATTACATTTCATATTTCATTATGATATAACTTATTATAATGTAAATATATAGGATATATAATATATTTATATCATGATTTAAATTAATTAAATAATGATATATTTATAAATATAAAAAATACAACAAATTAAGACACATTAGAAGAATAGGTGGAAAATTACCCGAAGTGAAAACTTAACATAGGATCATTAACAAGAAGGTAATATATGGTCATAATAAACCAAATATGGAATTAATAATAATAATATTATTATATAAAGTAGTTTTACTAAAATTATATTTATTATATAGGAAGCATGTATGTGTATGAAGATATTCGAGACACAAGGTAAGGGAATTTCATCTCACTTTTTATTCCCATAAGATACATGCTATGTTCAACTATCTTTCCATTTGTTTGGTGTATATACTAAAGAGGATATTATTATATGTATCATATACTTAAATTTATGAGAAATAATATATCCATTTTATTAACTTTAATTCATGGTGTTTATGTTTCAAAAGTTACCAAATCAGTAAAAATGTGTTGTTCTAATATATATATATTAGCGAGATCCCTAGGTTTATTTATAATGATATTTCTAGCGATGTCTCTACGGATAGGTAAATGGATGTGTTGACATTTAATAAAATGTCATGGAATTTTTTAATGGATAAATTGAGTGGTTTCTAGGAAATTTATCCCTTTCAAGACACTATTATTGTATGTGGCTCTAGAACACATGTACCAAGGGGTAAAAACTTTTACAAGATGTTATGGGACTGACTCGGGGTAATCTGGTACAAGAATACAGGAATTGATGCACACATATTTTGACACTCCTAGGGGACATGATTTGGAAATTCAAAAACACTTTATTAACCATCATGATTGATTTAAATAAATGTTAGATATGAATAACCTAGGATTAACTTAGGGTGTGATATATTATGAATGGTTACATGATTTAGATATCCTATATGTAATTATTTTAATGACTACGAGGTTTTCTTCTATAATAAGTAACACTCACACTATGCTTATGGTTTTAGTCAATGGAGGGAACCAAAAGGAACTGGATTAATGTTGAATGTGATGGAAGGTTTTTTTAGAAGTAGTCAAGGGTAATGATCATTGGATTGAAATATGTTGTGATCATTCCTAATCAGTTATCATAGGACCTGATTAAAAAAGATTACCTTAACCAACACTCAGACCCACCAGTAAAGAGTAATAAAGAGTTCACAGAGAGTATTGGTAATGGAGACCATAGAGGAAAGAATATTCTGTTTTATTTATGTCAATAATGTGGAAAGAATCACCTAAGTTATTGTCTTAGTGGAATGAGAAGATGTTTTGACTCTGGAAAATATCTACACAAAGCAAGTGAATATAGGGTAAAATTAAAAGATTAGTAAACTAAATAGATGATAATATTAGACACCCTTATACATAATCAAAGGTTATGTGTTTTTAGTGTGGATTAAATGGACATTATATGACTCAATGTCTCAAGATGAATGTTTCGGAAGAGAATCATCAATGTGGTGAGATTAATGGTTACATTTAAAATGATAAAGATACTATAGATGAAATGTAAAGGTAAAGTGGTATTATGTAATAAGATGATGTATTATTGTTAATGGATTTAGGATGAAATTATTGATGTTTTTATGTTTTTGAATTCTAATGATATGAATGATAAAATATACACAAATTATTCTACTTAGGTTTTTTCACAAATTTTTTTAAAAGGTTGCAGCCGAAGCCGCATTTATTATTAAAGTAAAGAAAAGAACTCTTTAATTGGGTAGAGGAAGACCCATTAAATAGCCCGAAGGCCCAGTGGACATTTAGCACTAAGTTCGTATTGAAAACCTAGGTTAAAAGGCTATATAGAGGTTAACCTTATTCCAAGGATTCCAATCTTGTATATTTTGAAAATTATATTACCATTGTTTTTAGTAAAGGATATAATGTATTTCCGATTACAACCAATCATGTCTAGTATATAATCCCTTTTTTTTAACCGGACTAAAATGTGAAGGTTTTTGAACCTTTTCATTTGTTAGATAGGTCATTTTTAAAACCTAGTATCAAAACTTAATTCTGAGTGTTGGATCACTCTTAAGTGATGTTTTTTGGGAATGGGATAAGGACCGAGAAGTTTCCCGAGTGGCTCGAGATGTTTTGGGAGTTTCAGACTCGAAAATCATAATGTTTTAAATAATAGTAGAGGGTGAACGGTTTGCGCATGGTCTGCAAGACTGTGCATCCCAAAATAGATAACTGTACATCCCACAATAGTTAACCATGATTCCCTATTTAAATAGGGGTAGTGGCTTAGAGCACGAGCTACACATGATTTCCTAAACTGTGTGCCTAGCTCGTGTGTGGTGCATCTTGGAGGTAGATGACTATGCATGGTTTGTACACAGTTTGGAAAACCGTACGGATAAAACCTTGCACGACACCATATTTTTAAGATTTAAATTGTTTTAATTAAATTAAATTAAATTAAAATAAATACAAAATAAGAACTCCCCTCTCTTTCTTAGATCGTGACACACCAGGGGGTGCTCCCCTTCACCTTGCGCTCGGACCCCCTTCTGACCCCTTCTTAGACTACCGTTTCAGTCCAATTTGTTCATGATTATTCCTTGAATCATCAATGTATGGTCATCTACCATAGTTTCCATATTTTTCTTGACCTATTTTGGCCTCTTATTCAACCCAAAAGTTTTGGACGAACCCTAGGGCTTTGGGGGTGATCCGATTTTCAGTTTTCTCTTGTTCTTGGTTTGTGAAAATGGTCTCTTAGGACCCATGCGTGTGTGTTATGACAACCTTCGCCAAAGGAGAGGTGGTTTGGGTGTTTTTGGTTTATCAGAAATGTTTTTGAGTAAGTTTTATAGCTTCTCCTTTGTTTCTCACCTCTTGAATGAAGATATTTATGTGTCTTTAACACCATTTTATTAAATCGGTAGGGCATTGGGTTGTTAGGGGTGGTTTCATTTCGTTTTGGTTCATTGCCAAGGTGGATGGATTGGTTCCAAACAGAGGTAGGCCCCCTTTCTAAGTCCTCTAATTCTGTAAATGCATTAATTAATTACATACTGCACCTAGTTAGAATTTAAATTAACATAGTGAAGTATCTATATCGAATGCCCTTAAATACAGTTTAGCATGTTTCATATTTAAAATTATAAAGGTGGTTAAGGATTTGTGGGATAAGCAATGTAATGTTTTTATAATAAAACCCCTCCAATGAAGGTGAGCTACCTTTAAGCTAAAAATTAGTGGTCAGACCTTGCTTTCTTGACTTTTCATGTTTATAATCATTATGCTTGATGTTATGTTGAGATATGACATGCTTAGGACATGGCCCTAGTGACATTAGAAACACCGAGTTTCCCTTTTTTCTAAAATGATTAAACGACCGAAGCACCATCTAAGTGGTTAGACCAGTTTTCGATTGGAATTACCCATGTAAGTAATTCCCTTTTGTATGGATGTTTTGATCCCTTTAAATGAAATTGACATGTTTTGGTAAATGGAATGGGTTGAGTCAAATGAATGTTTAATTATTAATGATTGACCCTCAAAACAAGTTACCAAATTTTTTTCAAATGTTTTGAATACTAATAAAACCTTGGGTGACATGTGGGTTCCCTAGTAGGAATGCCATCATGGACTTAGTGTGTTTTCATGGTCATACCTTGGAAGATACATGGATTCCCATGTAGGAATTCCATGGACGGACCTGTGTTCTAGAGACAAATATTGGTTCCATGTCTGTGGAAACCCTTACCATGCGAAGGGAAGGTAGCGGTGTTGACCTTTTGCTTTGAAAATGACTTAATGGTTTTACTAAATGGTTGCAATGAAACATGACCTTTCGAGACTAATGGAAGATAATACATGAACCAATAAATAAATGTATGCAATGATACCTGACCTTTCCACACTAATGGAAGGCAAGGATTGAACCAATGACTAATGGTTTCAACTCTATTTAACCTATCCATATTAATAGAAGGGAAGAATTGAACCAGATGAATCATTAAATGAATTCTTTATTAAATAGGAATGGACTGACTCTAGTTCACCTTGGATTCAGAGAGGAGAATACCTTAGGTCTCAGGTTACCCATTCTGATTCAAGGATACAATTTTCTTATGTTGATACCCACCTAGACACTGGTTCTAGTCTATTCTTTGGATGACTGGAATACTACCATTGGGTACCTTCTTTTTATAGAACACCTCAGATACACTCCTTGGATCTAGCATTGACTTGTAGGTGCCATGGTTAAAGACCATTGAGCCCTGTCTTTACTTAGACTTGTTTTACATTGGCCGATCACCTTGGACTCGAAAGGTGACTTATTGTGGAAGTCCTTGGATTACGCTCCTTGGATTACACTATTACCCCATAGCAATACTCAGATACTACTGGGTTAGCTTTCCATGAGCTTACATTACCTTAGTATTTACCCTGGAACTCCCTCAATAGATATCATTACTAGGTTTCCTTGTTACGTCTTGGAACATTCACTATTTATACTATCTCATGATGCCATGGATACACTCCTTAGGTCCAGCATTGACAAGTATGTTCCATGGTTATAGCCCATCGTGCCCGATCAATTCTTAGCCCCGTTTTAACATGGAGGAAACTCCTTGGACTCTCTAGGAGACTTAATCACTTGTAACTTATAAATAAAAATGGTAATACTCAATTAATGAATTGGTTACATGTTTAGACACCGGCCAAGGGATGAAGAAGCTACTTGGGTATTTAGTTACATTGTACTAATTACTTTATTTTTGCATGCTAGCACCCTGTTTAATTTATATTATACAATCAAGATTGGGTTAGACATCGGTGGATCCGGCCTAATAAGATTTATATCTCACACCCTACTCAGGCCGCCATTGCACTGGGGTACAGGAGTATACCTCTATTGTTCACAGGGCCTTGGACATTGTTTGTTGCTATTTTCTTGTACCTGGAGTAGGAGAAAAGGATCGAGCTATATCTCAGGATTCTCATGGATATTTCCTTTTCCGTTTTAGGTCTTTTCTTAACTTGGGTCTTACATTGTATTATATTGAAAGTCAAGTTGTATTGTTTAATTCTATTCAGAATATATCAATACCATGTCATTAATTCATCTATTATATAAAATGGTGTTGGAAACTTTGATAACTTATATGAAACCCCTCTTCCGCTACTTTGACAATTATGAATTACTTTTTCCATTGTTGGTTATTATTTACATTGTTATACCACTGCACAACTCTGATAAGAGGGTATAGTCTCCCCAATGATTATTCTTACTGCCTCGCTGTTAGTTGGAAGCCTCTGGCATACAAGGAGGAATTATTGAGGTCATGTGGTGATTGGTCTAGACACCGTCTTTGTGGTGAGCCAGGTTGGGATGTTACATCCAGAAAGGCAACAAGTTTTGAACCCATGACCAATGGAAGATAAGGGTTTCATGCTTGTCACTAGCCAATGTGATGTCCTGGACAATAAATAATTGGTTTTGATGAATATATATTAATTTTGAATATTTAGTGTAACTTTTTATATATTAATGCATAATTATTTTGAGTAGAAAAATATTTATACATTAAATTCTTTTAAGGGCTTTAAGATCCATTAAAATTGTGTTTTAGTGCTTTATGAGTCCAAGTTAATTTCTGAACAATCATTCCTTGAGGTAGTAGTTGTATTAAATAATTTTCAAATGAAAACCAATTAATGAATTTTTTTTATAGAAATATATCAATAATTACTCAATGTTTCGAATGTGATATACAATAATTTTTTCCTAATTCCTTAAATTTTGTTGAAATGATGGATTTTGAAATTATCATAGATTTATGAATTTAAGGCCCAATTTTTTTTTTCATTCACTTTTTTTGTGATTTATGACCTCAATCAATCCTTATAAATATTCACTCTTTTCATAAATATCCAATATTCAATAACAACCTTTGTTCTTCCATGTGAAAACATTGTTATATGTCACTTTGGGTAACAATTAATGTTCCAACATTAAATTTTTTATGGATGTGTTAATATACAATTTTCTAATGTGGGTTTCTATGAATGAAACATTCAAGTATTAAACCATTAATATCCTAAAATAATTTTTAGGAAAAATTCATTTTAATGGGGGGAGATTGTAACACCCCTAGATTTTTTGAAATTTTTATCAATGTAAATTTATCTTTTGATATTTTTCATTTCACACAACACTGAAACTAGTTTTTCACTATGTAAAACATTGATTTCATATGAAACTATCTTGGAATATGCTATATGTAACAATGGATTGGAATATATTTCATGGAACAACAAGGATAGTGTACATTACCCGCAATATTAAACTTCCTCAATGGCTTGCGTAACATGCAAGACCAAGTGTTACCTAACTATAATATATTACTAAAATAATTATTATAATGGGATGTGACATAGATGTTAAGTTGATGGAAATGAATTTTAATAACCAAATTTTTAAAATATGTGTTTTATACTAAAATAAAAAATAATTCATAGGTTACCAATTAATTATAAATGAGTATGAAAATAGATTGAATATACAGGAACATATCATTATAGTCCAAAAACAATTTTAACATAGGAAATTAAATTAATTAAAATGGTTATGTGATATTAATGTAATAAATATTTTATATATTCAATCAAATATTTTATATATTCATCTAATATATTCAAGATACATAAGATAAGAACAAACAAAAATTTATGCATAAAAACATATTTTTTTATAAATGTAGTTTTACCGCCTTTCAATGGACGACCCTTTTTAAATATAATTTTTAGGAATTTAATATATTGAATATGATAACTTAAAAATTATCATTGGAATAGAGAAATAAAAATTATATTAGGATAAATTGTTGGTATGTTTCCATGAGGTTTCATTTTTTAAGGAATATTTAAAAACGTCAGATTTTAATTTAAAACTAATTTTCATCAAATTATATTATAAGGATAAATTATATATTTAATTTGTTTAATTGTATATTATAATAATATTTTTCATCAATTAAGCCAATTTATTTCATTGTAACCATTTTCACATTGAAAGTGGATGTAAATACATAAGAAACATTTGGATTGTTGTACCTCTCGTTCCCCTCGTTGTTTGATTTTCATGATCACAATCACCTTATTATTTGTCTAATTTTGTTTGAAGTGTTTTTGAATGATAGGCACAAGGTTGCCAAGAAGTTGGCCCAAGAATGGACAAGAAGTGGACTGAAATTTAGTCCACCGGCCAACCGGTGTGATAGCACCGGCCAGCCGGTGGCAACCTGGTACAACAGTGATGGCTACTGCCTCACCACCGGCCAGCCGGTGGCTCTGTCACCGGTCAGCCGGTGCTGCCTGGGCAGAAGGCCTTCTCAACGTCCAAGGCACCGGCCAGCCGGTGGCCCTGCACCGGCCAGCCGGTAGCCCAGTCAAACTAGCCGTTGGCTTTGACCAGTCAACTCCCATTTGGCCTCCAACGGCTCCGAGGCCCTTTACAACGGCTCCGAAGACTCCCCAAGGGTTCCATGTCTATAAATAAAGGCCATGGAAGCCCCGGACACTTACCCGGATCATATACGAAGCCAACAGACATATTTTGTATCAATTGGCCAACCTCCGGCGACTTCCTTCAAAGGAACCTCAAGTGCTCCAACAACTTCCACATCCAAGAAGCTCCACCAAAGAAGCTTGGAAGCGTCCTTCAACATCTCCAATCATTCAAAGGAGCCCAAGCCTTTTTCTCATATACGGGTTTTATTGTATATTTATTTTGAGCTTTAAATTTGGGTTTGTGCCTACAAACCCCAACACCTTTTCTCATCCCTCTTTCTTTTGGGTTTCACATCACCACTAAGGTGTGAAGAGGTTTCTTCAAGCCTTTCCTTTTAAAAGGCTTGTGTCATAGGTGAGCTAGCCTTCACCTGTAAGAAGGCTAGTGGGTTCTTGCTCAACCATTAAAAGCAAGTGGGTTCTTGCTAAACCAATTCAAAAGCAAGCTGTAATAGGTCCTAGTGCTACCTCAAAGCCTAGTGGGTTTCTTGCTAAAACCATTGAAAAGCAAGCGGTAGGAATCTCTCAACGGTTTAGTTGGGAGCGGAGACGTAGGCCGGGTTTTTGGCCGCACTCCGTTATCAATTGCGTGTCTTGCCTCTTTTATTTCCGCTGCATTCTTTACTTTGATTTTAATTTGTTAATCATTTTTTAAAAGGCAATTCACCCCCCTCTTGCCATCACTCCCTTTTTCTCCGCCCAACAATTGGTATCAGAGGTTAAATTTGAGTAATACCTTCACCGGTTTCAAATTCAAGATCTTTTGTGATGGCCTCAACCTCTTTCGCCCCCGAAGGCTTTTCATTGGGTCGTGCTCCATTTTTTGATGGAACCGACTATAATTTTGGAAAACCCGCATGACCACTTTTCTTAGAAGCATAGGATATCCCATTTATAAAATTGTCATGCAAGGTTACACTCTCTCTTCCCCCGATGAATCCAAATGGACCCAAGCCGATATTAGAAATTTCGAGCTTGATGGCAAAGCCATGAACTCTCTTCATTGCGGCCTTGACCGAAATGAGTTCAATCGAGTTTCCACATGCACCTCCTCACACGAAATCTGGAAACTTTTGGAGGTTACCCATGAGGGGACCAACAAAGTCAAGGATACTCGATTGGACATGTATCGTCAAGATTTCGAGTCTTTTACCATGCATCCATCTGAAAATATTACTGAAATGTTTACACGCTTCACTGACGTTTGCAATGGTAGAAAATATCTTGGTGATGATGTTTCAGCTGAAGCAATGGTCAAGAAGATTCTATGGGTCCTTCCGAGCTCATGGGCACCTAAAGTGACGGCAATCCAAGAAGCTAAGGATGTCAAAAACATGCCGGTCGAGGAGCTCATTGGATCCCTAATGACCTACGAGATCACGTTGAGGAGGCAAGCTCAAAAGGAGGGAACACCAATCAAGACACCAAAGAACATTGCCCTCAAGGTACAAAAAGAAGTAAGCTCCTCCTCATCATCCTCATCTTCCTCATCTTCTTCATCTTCAAGCGGCGACTCGGAAATGGAGAATCACGCCCTCCAAATGCACAAGTTTATGAAGAAGCACAAGAAGAAGAAATCCCGCACGCATCAAAAGCAAGAACCCGACAAAAGATCGGAGCCCAAGGTAAAATGCTACGGGTGCGGAGAAAAGGGCCATTACAAGCCCGATTGCCCACTCAACAAGAAACGGGCTAAGGAAAAAGGAAAGAAAAATGTCCTCAAGGCGACATGGAGTGACACCTCCTCATCATCCTCCTCCTCCTCCTCCTCGAGCGACCAAGGTACAAAATGCCTAATGGCATTTCACGAGGTAACTTCTTCCGATTCCTCATCCTCGTCCTCATCTTCAAATTCTTTTAATCATTTATCATATGAAGAACTTCAACATGTGCGAGACCAATTAGAAAATGGTTTTCATGAGCTTTCTTCAAAATTCGTTGCTTTGAAAAAGAATTTCAAAAAACTCTCTTCCGAAAAGGAACAACTTCTCAAAGAGAAGGAGGAGTTGTCCCTCAAATTACAAAACATTCCCAATGTAGATTCCTTGGAATCAACAATCAAAGATCTAAGGGAATCTCTTGCTAAATTCACCAACGGAGAACAAAACCATTCAAAACTCCTTGGTTCTCAACGTGTTTCTAGAACCACACATGGACTTGGCTACACCAACCAAGCTTCCTCCTCCCATGCTCCAACTGTTTTTTAAGGGGGAGCTCTAGTTTTAAATTTTGTAATTATTGTAAGAAACCCGGGAACCTCATTTATGAGTGTGATTGCAAAAATGCCCGGTACGGTCAACCCAAATCTATTTTTTATTCGGACGAGTTTTATAGGAGAATACCCGCCCTGAAACAAATTTGGATTGAATAATCCCTTTTGGCGAGTCTCTCCGGGCCAAAAATAGTTCCGTTTCCCCGATGATATTTTGTTTTATTTAGGGGGAGAAATTTTCTTAAATTCAAAAATCTCTTTCGATTCATTTTTCAATTTAAATTCATTTTTGATTCAAAACTCTCAATTTCAAAAATTTCATTTGGTTTCAAATTTCAAATTTCAAATGGTTTTTGATTCAAAAAATTCAATTCAAACTGTTATTCAAATTTTCATTTCAATTTCAAAAATCTCAATTGATTTTTCAATTCTCATATCTAGTTTTTCAAACCCTTTCCCTCAATCAAGTTTTATGCTCCATGCTATTTTGATAATCACAAAGGGGGAGAAATTATTGATTGATTGGGGGAGAATTATTTTGATCATGCTTACCATTTACCTTCTTTATCCTTTAAGCATGTCTTTCTTTTATGTATTTTACTTTTTTTTGTTTTGGTGATTGTGATCATCAAAATAGGGGGAGATTGTTGTACCTCTCGTTCCCCTCGTTGTTTGATTTTAATGATCACAATCACCTTATTATTTGTCCAATTTTGTTTTTAGTGTTTTTGAATGATAGGCACAAGGTTGCCAAGAAGTTGGCCCAAGAATGGACAAGAAGTGGACTGAAATTCAGTCCACCGGCCAACCGGTGTGATAGCACCGGGCAGCCGGTGGACCTGGCAGAGGCATTGCCCACTGCCAGGTTCCACCGGTCAGCCGGTGGCTCTGTCCCCGGCCAGCCGGTGGCAACCTGGTACAACAGTGATGGCTACTGCCTCACCACCGGCCAGCTGGTGGCTCTGTCACCGGTCAGCCGGTGCTGCCTGGGCAGAAGGCCTTCTCAACGTCCAAGGCACCGGCCAGCCGGTGGCCCTGCACCGGCCAGCCGGTAGCCCAATCAAACTAGCCGTTGGCTTTGACCAGTCAACTCCCATTTTGCCTCCAACGGCTCTGAGGCCCTTTACAACGGCTCTGAAGACTCCCCAAGGGTTCCATGTCTATAAATAAAGGCCATGGAAGCCCCGGACACTTACCCGGATCATATACGAAGCCAACAAACATATTTTGTATCAATTGGCCAACCTCCGACGACTTCCTTCAAAGGAACCTCAAGTGCTCCAACAACTTCCACATCCAAGAAGCTCCACCAAAGAAGCTTGGAAGCGGCCTTCAACATCTCCAATCATTCAAAGGCGCCCAAGCCTTCTTCTCATATACGGTTTTTATTGTATATTTATTTTGAGCATTAAATTTGGGATTGTGCCTACAAACCCCAACACCTTTTCTCGTCCCTCTTTCTTTTGGGTTTCACATCACCACTAAGGTGTGAAGAGGTTTCTTCAATCCTTTCCTTTTAAAAGGCTTGTGTCATAGGTGAGCTAGCCTTCACCTGTAAGAAGGCTAGTGGGTTCTTGCTCAACCATTAAAAGCAAGTGGGTTCTTGCTAAACCAATTCAAAAGAAAGCTGTAATAGGTCCTAGTGCTACCTCAAAGCCTAGTGGGTTTCTTGCTAAAACCATTGAAAATCAAGCGGTAGAAATCTCTCAACGGTTTAGTTGGGAGCGGAGACGTAGGCCGGGTTTTTGGCCGAACTCGGTTATCAATTGCGTGTCTTGCCTCTTTTATTTCCGCTGAATTCTTTACTTTGATTTTAATTTGTTAATCATTTTTTAAAAGGAAATTCACCCTTCCTCTTGCCATCACTCCCTTTTTCTCAGCCCAACATGGATGTTTTTAGTTAAAAAACTGGCAGTGTCGTCCCATCACGGGGATTAATTTTAAATTAATTTCCTCCACTTACATGATTAGAGTTTGAAAAAATGTGTACCATATTTTGAAGTAGAATAATTTATAGTGTATACTAAGGTCAAATTTGTTTTTGACTTAAATTATTTTAGAAATATATTAAAATTAATTACATCAATTAAGATAAAAAATAAGGGTAATAAAGTAACAAATAATAAAAATTAGACACAAAAAGGCCTTGACACTTGTCCAATAATAATTTTATTAGATTTATTCATAAATTAACCTCCCATTATTATTTTTTTGGGTTTTTCTTTCTTTTTTGTAAAGACGTTGGTACACCTAACTTGTTTTGAAAAATTCGAAGTGTTTCGTTTCCATTCCCAATAAAAGGCATCCATTATTACCAAATCCCTCACACCTCTCAATCACCTTGGGTCGCCCAAAATCTATGAAAATAATCTCCTAAATTCCCAAATTTCATCTTATAATCCTTACCTTAGTCATAAGGCAACTTAATAACTTCTTTTAGCACAAAACAAAATGAGTTAACCGATTAAAAGGTAACGTCTTCTCTCAAGCTTCTTTCCTTTATTTTCCTTCTCCATCACCTGCACTCTCTTTATTACATTATTAAATGAAAAAACCTATTTCATTAATATAATAGGATGTTTTATGACAAGGTTTCAACCTACACTTACAGACACCTCTATCTAATGGGTAAAAAACATATTGTTTTTGTGTGTGACGAACTACAGCCTCACGAATTGATGATTGTTGAATTTTAAATTACCACCTAACAGTGTTAGAATTATGATAGATAATATATTTATATATGCAATATATTATATTTGTTATATCAATAAGATTGTTTCTTCTTTTTACAACACATATCTTTATAATTTTCTTTTGGTGTTAATACAATAATTTCATTTGAGGAAGTGTGGACTACCACCCCTCCAAGTGATATAATTCATTTATACACTACATGAATTGTATTAAGGATGGATTTAGTGACTATATAATATATATATATGACATAAAAAATCTAATGTAATAATGATATATATATACATATATGTCCTTTTATTTATTTAATTCAATATGACAATTAAAATGGAAATACCATTAATGTGTACATACAGCTTACCATCTCCATGAATGGTGTATTAAATTTAATACTTTTTCATGATATAGATTATTATAATAAATATAATTGATATATGAAATAATTATATCATTATTAAAATTTTTTATGTCATGATATAATTATAAATACCAAATATATAAAAAATTAAGTCACAAGCAAAGAACAAAGCGAATATTACCCAAATTAAATCCTTTACATATGATCATTAACAATAGGGTATTATACGGTCATAATAAAACCATATACGGAATTCTGTATAAGAATATTCTTATTTAAAAAGATTATAATTAACTTATATTTATTATACATGAATCTTCTACGAGTATGAAGAGAGTCACGACACAAGGTAAGGGGATTTTATCTTACTTTTTATTCCCATGAGATACATGCAATGTTCTCTAATATTTCATTTTGTGTGATGTATATAATAACGATGATTTTATAATATTTATATTATAATTAAATTTAGGGTTATTTAAATATACATTTTAATAACTTTCATTCATGGTTTTATGTTTTAAAATTTACCAAATCGATAAAAAAAAATTGACTCAATTTTTCTTCTTTGAGACTCTTCTTTTGTTATGAACAAAAACTATTTTTGAATGTGTATATAATTCCATTTTTCATGTAACATCATGAATATATATATATTAATGTTATTTTATACACCATTTAATTTTCATTTCATAAAAGAAGACTATGATCTGAAGTTACCAAGTGATACAGGTTTATTGAAACAATTTAATTTCCTTTTGAGATTATTTATGTTCATTCCTCCTTTGATGAATTATTATGTTAATATCTAATTAAATTCATGAAATTTATTATAATCTTATTATTAATGCTATATTCATATGTTGGTACCATTTTATAATTGTTGGTTTAAAATATTATTAAGAAAGTATATTTAAGAATTGCCGAATTTACCATCACATTGGTTGGAAATCTGTGTTCCTACAAAACAATGTTTTCCAAAAGGGTTTACATGAATATTATTATAATAAACTATTTTCATTAAAAATAATTTTTACCACTTCAATACTTTATAAATTTTTTCAAAGGAATCTTTACTTCGATATCCAAACAAGGAATATTTTAATCCTTTTTACCATGATAAATGAATTTTTTTACCTCATACAACATATACAAATTTATCCACCAAAAATCCACTAATGTATTATTTTAATGTATAATGTTTATTTTTTAATTTAATTTTTTAAAATATAATTTTAAGGAAAATGGATTTCAGAAATTTTTCAACCTTATTTTATAAGTTTTCAAGAAGAATGATTTTTGAAACGTTTTAAATATTCTTTTAGCAGTTTTCATGGGAAATGTTTTTCAAAACATTATCAAATATCTTTTATAAATTTTCAAGGAAAATGGTTTTAAATTTGTTTCAAGATTTATTTAAAATTTTTCATTTTATTTTAAATAAAAATGATTTTTGAAACATTTTATTTATTTATTTATCTATGTTCAAAGTTTTTTTAAGGAATGTAGTGTTCAAAACATATTCAAGATCTATTTATATGTTTTAAATGTATATTAAATGAAATAATTTTGAAAACATTTTCAATATTTTTTATAAGTTTTCAAAGTGATTTCTAGGAAAAATGGTTTAAAAATTTATTAAAGATTACTTTATAAGTTTTCAATAAAAAAGTTCTCTAAATGATTGAAATTATTAATTTTATGTTTTAAATAAATTTCTATGAAAATGATTAACAAATGGTTTTATGTATTAATTTTTTTTCAATGAATAAATGATATTTTCCTCAAGAAATGTTTTAGAAAGTTATTTTAAAATTAATTTCTATATAAGATGGTATCAACTGATGTTAGTCATTAAATTTTAGTAAATAATATAATGGTTCCATTCATATTCTTTCTATGAATGAGTTATGCATAATTTTAGGGTCATTATGAAACTCGTTACTCTTTCATGGGATATATGATTCTAAAAACCGCTTCTTTTCATGGGTTATGTTTTATGGTGAAATGATCGTGAAACCTATATTTTTTTAGAGGTTATTTAAATGATTATTTATGATCTTGTGGAACATGTATGTATGATTTTAGTACGAGAAATGTGGGACCAATATCTCCCTCCATGGAATTATGTATTGATTTTTATCTCTTGAGATAGACTAATATGGTCTTGAAAATGTACATTGACTATTATGATGGTCATGAGAGTGAACGATGACTACAAAGATGGTATGAGATGTGAAATAATGATACTAATATGGCCATTAGAGTGAACCATGACTACAATGATGGTATGGGGAGTGAACCTATACTACCAAGGTGGTATTGGCAGTGATACCTTGGCTAATATAGAAATCATATTATATATGATTATGTGTTTTAAAAAATTCTTAGTTTTATTCTTATGATATTCTTTGATGGATTATATTCATTATTTATTTACGAATCATGTATTATGAATTAATAACATTTATTATGATCTCTAATATATTTGATTTGATCTTCAACTGTTATTCTCAAGTTCTATACCCCTTTGTTCATGTTTTGATTATACATTTCTTTTATTTACCTTACTGAGCATCTAAGCTCACCCATTTCGTATTTTACCTTCCAAGGGTTATGGACAAAGGTTTTACGTATAATTACTAAATGTGGAGTTTTTTAAGGGAGTTGTTGAAGATCTCTCACAAGGATATAATATTTTGTTTTCATGTTTCCAAATACACTAATATATTACAGTTATCAGGCATGTATTCTTTTAATTTACTGAGTATTCATCTAAAATGATGTAATATCCATGTATGTTTGGACTCTGTCTCTTTAGTTTCCCCTATCATACCCCAATGTCCTACAATGATGATCTATATAAGATTTTTTCCCTCTCTAGTATGTTATCATCTACTCATGGATGACATTGAAATTCTTTGTCGTCACCCACACCATCTTTTGGCCACAAATATATCTCACAAATATATTTCCTACAAAAGAGTGTCCTAAAGGGTTTCCTGTACATGTCCTCAAATTGTTACATGATTATAGTAGGGTGGTAGCTGTTTTTGTATTGAATATCTAAAAATGTAAAGTGATCCTCCCATCTCTGGCCAAAGTCTTTCATGAAATCCCTCAATGTATCCTCCAACACCTGGATAGTGAACTTAGTCTTCTCATTAGTCTAGGGTTGAATGGATATATTCATCCTTATTTTTTTCCCGAATTCCTCTCTCAGGACTCTTCACAAACATGACAGAAACTACACCTCACTATTGGAGACAATTTTTTAGGTCACTCCTTGAAGGTTTATGATCTCTCGTATGTAAAACATCCCTAATACCTCCACCAAAAACTGATTCCTGATAGAAAGAAAATGTTCTAAATTCATGAGTTAGTCAACTATCACCTAGATAGATTCATATATCTTCACTATGTGGGGAAGCCATATCATCAATTAAAAGTATCGACAATCATATTTTCTCTCTGGGATCTAAAGGGGATGCAACAAAACCTATTATAACATAGTGCTCATCCCTTAACTTCTTACTGGTGAGACATCCAGAGACAAAATCACCTACACATGGTCTCATGCCAAACTAGCCAAATTGCTGCTGATGTTCTCAATAAATCTTCCCCACAATAGTATGGATAGGTTTTGGAGTAGTGAAGAACTCTTGTATCACATACTCCTGCATCATGAGCGGAACCACAATATTACCATATAAAAATATGACATGATTTTATCCATCACAATGTCTAGTTAGTGAGTCACTAGGGATATCTGGTCATGAAAGGCCTCAAAACCAATGCATCCCATTTGGGACTCTCTTACATGATTCTGAAATGGAGGAATCAACACCATCATCTATAGAAAAGTGGTATCGTCCTTCTCTATCGAGGTCAGCATTAATGAGACAAACTATTTTAAAGCATCCTACATTTAGAGATCATGTGACTTTCTATTAAGATAATATTCTAAAATATTGTCCTTCCCTAGTGTATATACTATCTCAAAGTCATAGTCTTATAAGAAATCCAACCAGAATCACTATGTCAGGTTCAAGTGTCTCTGCGCGAGGACTTACCTATGACACCAGTGGTCTGAGTAAACCACAAAGTGCTCCCTAGAATGTAGTTCATAAGAATTATCAGGAAGAATACACATTCTTCCAGCTCTAGATCTTGAGTCAGGTATTTATTCTCTTGGGGTCTCAAATATATCAAACCATATGAGATAAATGTCTGTTACTGCATTAGAACACATCAATACCAGCTCTTGATTCACTTCAATACTCTACTAAATACACACTCATTCCTATGGTAGTATCAAAACTAGATCACCCTTCAGCCCTAGCCTGAACTCTTTGAAGGCCCTTTGGAAGTACTCAGATTGGGTAAATGACTACCCCATTCATGTCATGGTGGTCAATGGGGAAAACATTATAGATATTTATTCCACAAATCTCTTATAGTATTCCACCAAACCATGAAATATCAACATATATAAAATGATTTTAAGGTCTCCCTAGAAATCACTACATCTATCTACAATAGGTGAAAGGATAATAAGTTTTCATAACATTAAATTACCTTGATTATTAACCTCATGAATCTAGATGCGTGACTTTAAGATATTTCCATAATATTGGTTCCCTAAAAGAAAATTTAGAACCATCCTAAAGTGCTTTGGATGCTCCTCCTCTTATATAGAGTAGATGAGTATGTCAACGATTAAGAAGACCAAAAACTTGTCTATGTGTGGAATGAAAACTCAGTACATCAAAAACATAAATATAGTGAGAGAATTCAGCACACCAAAGGGAATCACTATGAAGTGATAGTGTCTTTAGTGACATCAGAATTCCATATTTGGAATATCATCCTTGTGAACCCTCAAATTGTTGTAGTTAGAATTGAGAACCATCTTTGAGAACCATCTCATGCTTTACAATTGTCCAATTATTTCATCAATATTAAGTATGGGATAATTTTTTATTTATCATTTCCTGGTTCAAGTGGCGATAATCCAAGAAAATATGAAATCTCCTGCCCACCTTTATCACGAACAACATTGGAGTTCCTAGTGGGAAAAGCTGGGCCTAATGATTCCCTTATCTCAAAGGTCCTCCAACTGCAACTGTAGATCCTGATGCTTGTTATGGTCTGTCTGATATTCCATAGAAGATATTGAATCAATTTTATGATATGTATTAATAGAAAAATCCATCTCCCTCTTTTTAGGTAGTCCCATAACCAATTTGGAGAATACATCCATATAATAATCAACAACTGAAGGAATTTAGATTCCTGAAGAGACTACTCCACAAAGGACTATGCTTTTTAACTGATGGGTTATGGCTTATAGCCTCCCACTAGAAGAATCCACTTGTCTTACCATGATATCTCAATATCCATAAAATTAGTATCACATCTCATTAGTGTTTAGGTAACTGACTCGTCTACATTGAATGTCAATTTTAGATTAGACCATGAACAACCCCTACCCATATATGAAGTCCTATGGTTCCATATTAATGAATAAAAGGTCCCACATGAACCTACATCCACCAAATTATATCTCACAATTTTGCAATATAAATGTTATAGAATAAGTATTTTTAGAGAAACCTCATGATGAAACTTTTCGGTTAACACCTCAACTCAGAGCTAAAAATCTCACAGTAGAAGTATATAGATGCATGAATTAGCAACACCCATGTGTTAAAATACTAAATCAGAAGTAGAATATATATATTTAATACTTTTAATCATTTTATGTGATATAGGGTCATAAGCCTCTAGAGCTTTCACCTGTCTGTGACCCTGACCTCTAGCTCCCTAAGCCAAACATGGGCCTAATTTAGTTGTGGTGGAATGATATCAAAGCATTGTCCAACACACATAGAAAATTCTTATCCTTTTTCCATATCCATATCTAATAGATTGAATATTTTCAAAAAATTTACTTTTAATTCCAATTTTTTAAATTCCACAAAGTGTTTTAAGGGAAGTTGTTTTGTTTTATAGTTTTAGTTCCTTTTGAGATTAATTAGAAAAGATGACTTATTTTGGATTTTAACTCTTACAAACTATTTTTGTATTTCGACCATAACATTTTTTTACTGATAATAATTGATCAATTATTCTTTTATAGGATTTTCTATGTATAATATTTATTTTATTCTTCATGACACAAAGATGAATCCACCATTTAAAATTTCAAAACAACCTCACAATTTTTTCCTAAAAAATTGTCCACATATGTGGAGATTTTTTATGTTGAGAAAATACATACTAAATGGTGGCACCAATAAGCCTAAATTTGTAGGGGATATAGGAAATACATTGACAGAAAAATTTTATGAAGGAATATATACATGAATAGGTAATTATCATTGTCTTTAATGCATGAGAAACTAGAGAAGTTGAATATGAAAATTTTTCCAGGTAAGAATAAATTATTGGAGTAAAATGAACTTAACTATCTTCACATTGTGATGATGAAGTAAACATTTGGATGGAAAATGAAAAATATATTTATGAACAACTTTTAATGAGGATCTATTCCTAGATTCAGTCATTTAGTTGTTCTAAAAACATTAATGTTTTGAATAACTAACCTAGAAGACAAATTTCACCCTTTCCTATAAAAAGAGGGCCATACCCCATTCGAAAATTGTCAACTCGTCCCCCAGATGAGGGTCTTAGTCGGAGGAGGAGGCTACTGCAACATCTCCAACTATTATTCTTTATATTTATTTTTATCCCTTATTATATTTTTAGATTTGAATTTGAATTTATAATTATAATTAAAATTCAATTTAGTTATATAAATTACATGATTATTTATAATGATTCATCCACCTTTTTATTATTCTTATTTAATTATTATTATTTTTAAATTTTATTAGAATGATTATAATTAATTTCAAAAGTGTTAATGATATAAATAGTAACATTATTATAATATTTATTTTCTCATTTTCTTATTTATCATTTTCCAACTAAAAAATAAATTATTCAATTAAAAATTATAATATAAATAATAGTTAATATTAATATTATTACCATTGATCATTATTTATAAAATATATATATATTTATTACTTTTTTTCTTTTTCTTTATCTCTCTCTTGTCCCATATATATATTATTTAATATTTTATTTTTTCATCAACATTATTTTTTTAAAAAAATTGTATTATTTAATTATATTTATTCTTCCTATATTCCAACCACTCCACCAAGAGATATCTTACTATACGAAATTACAGGTCGAACTAGAGGCTTGGATTGGAGGAGGATAAGGTGTTCATGAATTTTATTTAATGTTTTATTTTATGTTTGTAGATGGAATTGAGTAGAATTATTGGGATAGGAGAATGTCTCCAAAGTGGGGACTTCCCCCAATGACAAGCAACTAAACATATCTCTATTATATTTTTTTATCACAATCCCCTATCTCCATTGGTTTGTTTATCACATGTTGGAGTTGAGAAAATAAATGGATAAAACCACATCGAATGAGCTGGGATCTGGACGATAACATAACCAAGACCAAGGAGTGTCATCAACTTTTATTAAAGGAGGAGGTATAATTGAGAGTGATTATATATTCTATAATAATATAAAACATATAAGAAAGAATATAATTTCCAATATGAGATTTTGTGTTTGTATTAACAAACTGAATTTGAACATATAATAGAAAATAATGGGGGGATCCAAAACCAAAACCATGACCAACTGTTTTCTTTCATTAACTCATTCTATTTGGATTTTCAAGGTATTACGAATTATAATTTCAATTATGCATGTAATAAATCCAAAAGACAAAAAAATTAAATATTTTCATTATATAATTGAAACAAAAAAGTGAAAAATTAGGTGATTTATAAGAAGTAAGTGAACAAACCGAAGGAATCTTCAAGTAAGATGACTTTTTATAGCCAATGTGATACACTAGAAAAATCATATTGATTTTTCCTCGAACCATGATAATATTGCATCAAAACCGGACCTGTTTCTAGGGATCCAATCATAAGTTTACCTATCATTTTCTATTTAATATCATACATATATTTTATTATTTTTATAAAAAAAATAAAAATAAAAATAAAAATCCATGATGTTTTAAAATAGCAAATTTTTAATTCATTGAACAATTACTCATAGGTTCTAGAGCCTTATGTTTTTATCACCATAGTCTATATAATATTATGTTTCATTATGGTATAGACAGACCATAGGAGAACATAGTAAAAATTTTAATGTGGAGGAATTAAAGGACCTCATACAAGATCTCAAGGAGAGCCTTAATAAATTAATGGTTAAAGGATTGGCTATAGAGATCATCAAATTTTGGGAGGACGTCACAAAATTCTTTCAAGAAGTGACCAATACACAAGAAGAGTTCGACAAATTTACTCCCAAAAATGTTGACGTTGTATCCCCATAACATTTCCAGAACCAAGTTAAAAAAACACAAACTCTAGTATGATGTTCACGAGCATGATGAAAAGGTGAAAAATCTCCAAGGCCAAATGGGTTGGATAATTGTGTACTTCCATGAATCATTATAAAAACCTGAACATGAGCCTAAACTAATGTATTATATGAGCTGGTTATCATACCTAAGGAGGTCAATGAGGAACAGATGCCTACTAACCTATATGCAGGAGATAAAAAAGAATTGGATGAATTATATAATTTTTGTGAGGAACTGATTGATCTCTCACACCATTCAAATAAAAATAACCATCACCACAAAAAGAAGACACCACCCAAGCAGTATAATTTTAAGTAAAATTAAAGGGTCCTGACCACCTAACCTCATATACTAGGAATCTCTTCTAAGAGGTCCTCACAATTCAGGAAAAGATTATTGCTAACCAACAAGGGGAGTGGATATTCTATCAAAATATTTTACATTTTATTTTATTGAAACTTAATTATGAATCCCCCCCTAATATTTTGATTATGCATATTCATACAATATATTCTATTCCTTAGTGTTTGTTGATGAAAAAATACATTCACATAATGATGAACACATAGAGAATCCTAATTTCAATGGACATGCATTTGAGGATACACATCAAGGGATCCATGTAGTTGAGCCTAATTAAAACAGAAAAGACCCTTCTAATATTAAAGAGTAGAAATTTCTTATCAAAAATTTTAATTTTATTATATTATAAATACTTGTTTACTTACTCATTGATTATTGAATGCATGTAACCCCTATAAAGCCAACACTGGAAGAGAAGGATATTTCATAAGTAGCTAACAAGAAGTATGGTTATTCATAATTTATCCTCCATATCCCTACATGGTATACATAATTTTGAATGGTCTAATTTGGTATACTATATCCATAGATAATGTTTCACCAGGAAGGATGAATCACATTATTTGAAAATCCACAGGTTGTGGTATATATATAAAAAAAGCTTAATCCACTATCTATTTTTCTATTAAAGCTGGTACTACCCACTATTGGAAGAAAAAATTCCGGGCCCACCTGAGGGATCATAATAAATTTTATATATTTACATGATTTCTTGAAATTAGGATTTCAATTTATATTCTTAGGAGTTTTATTGCATGAATTAAATCCCCACATATCTTTTTGTGATTTAATAAAATGATGATTGTCTCTAATTGTGTAATTATCTTATATATGATCATAACAAGAGAATTTACACAAAAGTACTGATGGAGAAGGAATAAACTTCATGGGAATGGTAGTTGACTCCCATTTTTATATTTAATAATTTCTCTACATTTTTTTCTAGATCATGTTTTCAGATTTAAAGTAAAAAAATTCAAGCAATTTCTTGAATATTGATATACTTGAGTAATCTAGAAGACTTGTGTTTTTTTAATCATGTTATTTCATGTTTTATATTTCAATTTTAATGATATAGTATTAGTAAATTATTTAATTTAATGATAAAAGTGAATCATGGATTTAAAAATGACGACTCATCTTTTGATAGTATTAATTGATCTATGTAAATGAAATTTTCCCAACATTCTTCATGCTTTGAATTTATGAAATTCTTGTGACTCAATTTTTTATTATTAATCTGAATTCATTTATTTTCTCATATCATATGTTCAATATAAATAATATTTATATACAAGTACTTTATATATTATCTTGAAAATATTTCTTCACTTATCTTCATACATGCCACTGGCCAGAACATTCTTTTGAACTTTTCAAAGGTATGATTAGGAAAAAAATATTTAAAATGATTGATCCATAATTAGAAAACCACTTATCTTAAAAATAAAAAATTTAAATCGATAATAGTTTTCCCCATAGAGACCATGAATGCCCTTTTGACGAATAATCCATGATTCAATCTATTTTTATTCATTCCTTGCCTCCTCTTAGTATTTTGATGACCATTTAAATTTGAATAGTTGTGGTGAATGATTTCATGGTAAATGGGAGGATTGATATTGTAAGGAAGATGTGGTGGGGTTCTTATTTTGGTAATTATAAAATATGTTATAATCCTTCATTATACTATATTGGTTTTCCCATATTGATTAAATTTAAAATTAAAATGACACTGAGAATAGAATAATTAAAAAAAATTGTTTGTTTTTTTGGGAAAATAAAAAAATTACCATCACTATACCTATGATTTTATCATACATGGTCAGATAGTAGATATGATGTTTATTATAAATCATAACTTTTGTTAAATAAAAAAGGAAAATGTTCTTAAAAACAATAATATGAAATGGTATAAAAATGTATTCAAGAGTGGGAACAAATCATTCATTATGTTTAATATGATCATTATATTTTATTTGAGTTTTGATGAAGTAGAGATATATTATAATAGAAAGGGGTGAATTTCATTAAGTTTTTTACATTTGATATCTTTTTCTAGCATCTAAGAGTTAAAACTCTTCTTGGTGGAATAAATATTTACATAAATTCCTACTCAACATAATCCATAGTGTAATTTGATCCTTTAATACATGTCCCCATGATTTTATGTGTCGTTTTTCATTACAATGTGGAGAAAGTATTTCCATTAGAATCATATATAAAAGAAGAATTCTCTCATGATTTGAGAATAACTCTACTTGATTTTTATCCTGATTTATGAGAGAAAAGAATCCATTATGATTAATATCATGAATTAGCATGTTCAAAAATAATTAATTGAGGAACATAAATAAATAATAGGAGAAGTTACATCATTTTTTAAAGAGGAAATGTAAATTTCATGAATTCATTGTTTCCTAAAATTTATTTATATAAAATTGATATTTTATGTGATTTTTTGAAAATTGTATTTGACATTAGAAATTATTTGTCTTTGTTTATTTTGAATTTGAATATTGGTGACATCGGTGAAATATAGTTTTTAATGTTGAGATTCTATTTAAAGGGAAAATATTGGTTTATGTGGAGGAGAATTGACGGAGAATATATTCTAAATAATTTTACATTTAATTATATTTTTTTAAACCCAAAAAAGTTTTATTTTAATGGAAATTGTCAAATTTTATGAATTTAGGGGTATTTTGGGCTCAATTGGAAAAATAGTTTATTTTGAATTTTAACTAATTTAAATAATTTTTTTTAATTCAAAAACAAAATTTTATGTGATGATGCAAATTGAAGAAATCATCTTTTAAGGTTTTTTTATGTTATGTGGCCTTCATTTAATACTTCTGGACCCAAAGCATAAAACACTTTTTACAAGGCCAAAACCTACTCATTAGTTGTTCCTTGAAAACATTGCAAATATCTCGATAATTTTGTTTTCAGACCATATCACCCAAATGGAATAAAAAATTAATATTAAATTTAGAGGGTAAAAGAGAAATAAATTGATGGAAAACATTATTGAAGGAGTTTATGAATAAATTGGAAATTTCCAAGGTCATTAATGGATGGGAATCTAGAGGCATAGAATATGAAGAGTTCATACAGGAAGAATACATTCTTAGAAAAAAATCGATATAAATATATAATAATAAAAAGGATGAAGTTGAAATTTAGAAGGGAAATAAGAAATAAATTTATGAAGAACATTTATTAAGACATTATTCCCCAATTCTATAATATAATTGGTCTAGCACATGAAATATTTGGATGGAAAATTCAGGAACATCAAATTCACCCTTAATTATAAAGGAAGTGAAATTCCCCCTTCCAAAATTATCACCACGACCCCCAAATTATGATACTCGATTGAGGAGGAGTCTAATGCATCTTCTCCAATGTTTATTATTATTATTTATTTTATTTTATTCAATTTATTTTAGGTTTTTATTTTTATATTTAATCATAATTTATAGTTTATTAAATTAAATAAATTACATGTATCTTTATGATGATCCATCCTTCTTCCTCTATTATACACTAATTATTAATCATTTTAATATTTATTAGAATTAATATAATTAATATCATTAGTATTAATTCTAATAATTATGTTACTATTACTATTATTTTTCTTTTAACATTCATATTTTTTTCATTTGTCATTTTATTCGTCCTCTTCTTCATCATCATAATAATAATTATCTTAATAATAATAATAATAAATAATAGATAATTATATTATTATTATTATTTTAAAATTCATTATAAGTTTTATAAATTTTATAAAATTTTTAAATTTATTTTAAATTCTCATATTCTATCTCCCTCACTCTCTCACTCCTAAATCTATTTTACTTTAATAATTTATATTCACAACACCATTATTTTTACATTTTCTTTTTTATATATTATTCATTTTCTTCTTCTTATCTTCCACTCACTCTACCATGTGATCTCTTACACTCAAATATGAGAAGCTGACGTCGAGGCTTAACCTAGCGGGAGGTCAAGGTGTTCATTTGTATTATTTAAAGTTAAAATTTATGTTTGTAGATAAAAATGAGTAGCTTGCATGGGTGAGATGATTGTACATGATAAGGGGACTTCCCCCTGTGAACATAAACTCAAACTATCTCTATTATTTTATTTTATTATATTCCTTCTATCCATGGGTTAGTTCTTCACACATTGGAGTTTTTCTAATCAATGGATATAACATCATCGATAGAGTTGAGTCCTGGACTATGGCACCTCCAAAACTAATGGGTGTTATAATTGTGATTAATGTATGAGGAATAATTGTGAGTGTTTAAGAATTCAATTTTATTATTCAATTTATAAATAAATAATAGTAGTTTAAAAATGAGATTTCATGTCTAGATAATAAAACTAAAATTTAACATATAAAGGAAATTAGTTGTTGAAACCAAAACCAAACCCAATACAATGTTCTTTCTTTCCTAGACTCATTTTATTAAGATTTTCATTATATTATACATATGAATTTTAATTTTTAATGTCAAAAATAAATAACCAAAAAGTATATTCATTGTGTTAATTAAATACTTAAAACAGATAAAAGAAAATCTTATGTGATTTGGAATAAGTATGTAAAAAAACTGAAAGTCTCCCCAAGTGATATGACCCTAGTCTTCCAATGTGCAACACTTAAAAAATAACATAGATTTATTCCATGCCCCATGATAGGAATGCATAAAAAATGATGTTTTTTTGGGGATTCAATTACAATCAAAATTATATTTTTATATTTTACTTCTTATATATATTTAATCACTTTTTTAATAATGAAAACAAAAAAATATATTACGTTTTGAAATGATATTTATTCCATTTATATGAGAATTACTCAAAGGTTCCAAATACAGAAGTTGAAGCACCCTGGTCAATAAAGGTGGTGATTCATTATGGGCTACATAGATCAGGGTAGCATAAAGCCAAATTTGAAAATAGGAGGAATTCAAGGACCTCATCAATTATCTCAAGGAGACTGCCAAGAAATTAGTTGTTAAAGGATTTGTCAGATAGCTCACTAAATTCAGTGATCACTTCCCATAATTCTATCAATAATGGTCTAAGACAAGATAAAATTAATCCTAATTTCCATCAATAATATTTCACTAAGTATCTCTAGAAGAATTCATAGAGAATGTTGAAAAACACAAAATCAAGTATGATGTTAACAAGTATGATGTAAAAGTACATGATCTTTATGGAAAAATGGATTGGATAAGTGCATACATATAACAATCATTAGAAGAACCTAAACCTCATCCCAAACATTAACCATAGGATGTCCCACTTATCTTTACTAAGGTGGAAAATGAGGAATAATTTACTAAATGAGATAAATTTCATAGATTAACAATAATTGAATGAAATCTGGAATGAATGTGAGAAAATTCTTGATCTACACAAACATTGCAATGAAAAAAAGATAACACTACTAAAACAAGACACCACCCAAGTGATGTAATTTTTTGTGGAAATGGAGGAAATTGACTACATACCTCTATTCAATAGGAATCTACTTCAAGAGGAATTCACCACTAAAGAAAATATTGTATCTAAACCATATAAAGAGGATAAATTTATTTTCAAACAATAAAATTTTATTCAAGTATAAATATCTAGTTAATTTCACTTTGGTTATTTACTACACATATACTCAATAAATATAGCACTATAAGAGATGGATGTTTCAAAATTAACAACCATAAATGATGTTGAATCAAACATAATCCTACTCCCAATATCCATGATATACATAATTTTCAAGAAGTAGGATTTTATATACTCTATCTTTAGATCATTTCTCACCAAGAAGGATAAAGAAGAGGCTAGGAAAAGCCATATGTGGTGGATTAAATATAAGAAGATTCATCCCCATCTAATTTTGGATAATATCTTATACTACCCTCTAGAGGTAAATTTTTTTTTGTTCCCACTTGTTGGAACAATTCAAGACTAATTCATTTACATTCTCTCTAGGAATTTATATTTCAATTTAATTTCTTAGAAGTAGAAAAACATGACGCCCACTACCTCTTATATTATTGATATTTAATTACATTAACTTGTTGCCTAATTATGTAATTATCTGTTATATGATCATAATTTAAGACAAAATCCATGTAAAATAAAGGATAAAGACAAACCTTTATGGGAAACGGTGTTCATTTTTAGTCTTTTAACTTATAAACTCTATAAAGTTTTTTACAAATTTTTTTGAGATTTAATGTTAAAACTAGAATTCCCAAACTCGAATTATGCTTTACATTAGTAATCTAGGAGGCCTAAGTTTCTTAGGAATTCTATGATAATATGTTTTAGATTTCTTTTTCAATGAGATTTAATGAGTAAAATAGAGAATTGAATAATTAAAGTGAATCATTAATATAAAAATGAGGATTCATGATTTGAGATAATTAATTTGATGAGGTCAATGAGAAATCCATAATATTTTTCATATTATGAAATAAAAAAATTAATGTGAATTTTTTTTATTATTAATCATTAATTGAGTGATTTTACCATATCATATATCAATTCCATAGAGAATTTCTAGACCAATTACCTCCAATTTTATATTGAGAATATTTCTTGAAGGAACATCAGATATTCCACCTACTAGAACATGAATTTAAACATGACAAAACTATAACTATGAAAAAACACATTTAATGTGATTGAGGGAACTTTTTATGAAAACTTATCCTAAACATAAAATAATTACATGAATCATTTTTTAGCCCATAAAGACCAAAAATTTACGTTTTAGGAATGAGAATTACATCAAGATATTTATATCCATTCCTACCCTCCTCTTAGTATTTGTATGATATTTTACTATTGAAGTGTGGGGGTAAGGGAATCATGGTAAATGGGATGATTTAAATTATAAGGATAATGTGTAGCGATGCTTATTAAGGATATTTTAAAATTTTGTGAAATCATTCATTGTAAACTATTCATTTTCTATCTTTAATATATATAGAAAATGAAAATGAAAAAAACCCATAAAATGATAAAAATTTATTGTGATATGGGAAAATAAAAAATCAAAATTATTAGACCATTAAATTATATTATACATGGTTAGGTTGTGGATTTTTGGTTTAATCTAAAGCATAATATTCAAAAAATTGAAAATAATCTTTAAAAAATAGATGGATATAAAAAAAATTCAATATATGGAAAAAATAATTAATTATGCTTAAACTGATCATGAATTTTTCATTGATTTTTGATGACGTTGGGTGTTTAAACAATTAGAAGGAGGAAATTTCAGTAAACATTATTTTTATATTGAATTTCATAGTTTATGTTTTAAGAGTTAAAAATCCACCTTGTGACTTTAATTTTTACATAAAAACCTATCAAATTTATGCCTCATAGTCATTTCAACCTTTAATACATGTCCTTATGATTTTATGTTCCTTTTGTTTTTACAAAGTTGATAAAGTAGTTCCTTTACAAGAATATCGAGGAGGATCATGTTCTAATGATATTTTCATAGCACTACACGATTTATATTTTTATTAATGAAAGAAAATAGTCCATTTTGTGTTAGATCAAGAATTTGAATGTTTAATAATAATTAGTTTAGGAACAAAAATAAATGAAAGGGGAACTTATATCATTTTTCAAAGAGGGAAATAAATTTCTTGAATTGATTATTTTTTAAAAAAATTAGGAAATAAATTGATGTTTTAAGTTTATTTTTGTACATTTGACTTGAAATTATATATTATTTGATTTTAATTATTTTTAATTTGAATATTGGAAACATTATTTCCCATTTATTTTAAATGTTTAGATTTCATGCTTGAGGACATGCATGGATTAAGTGTGGGGGAATTGACAGAGAAAATATTCTCAATAATCATTCATTTAATATCAATTTTTTATCCCCAAAGGGTTATTTCTTGGTTAATTGACACATTTTATAGTTTTATTGGTATTTTTGTCTTAATTGAAAAAGTATAATATTTTTTATTTTATCTATGATAATAAAATTTTTAATTTTGGAATTTTTTTTACTCACAAAAATTGAAAAAAAAAATTATCATTTTTTATGTTCTATAGGATTAATTTAATTCTTCTGGACATAGAGATAAATCCAAAATTTAGAAGTCAAAAACTTGCTCACAAGTCAGGACTCGAAAACTGTGCATAGATTTGGATATTGTTGATGTTTTGACTATATATTCTAAATAGAGTGACCAATAAGATGAAATTTAGAGGTAAAACATGTAAACAATTTGTTATCAAAATTTTGAAAGGCTTATTCATGTGAATCATCAAATTTGAAGGTCATTAATTCGTAAGAAACTATAGATATTGAATATGATAGAATTTTTTTGGGAATAATAAAATATAAGAGTCAAAAGTATATAACCCTCCCAACACATGGCTGATGAATATTGCATTTTGAGGGGAAATGAACAAGACATTGAGGAATAACTTTTATGAATTCATGTTTCTCCAATTTTCCCATCTATTGGGGAGAACACATGTAGTCTTTCAAAGAAAAGTTTTGGAACCGAACATTGACCATTTCCCATATAATGGGGGTTATGCCCCCTTCTAAATTCATAAGCTCGCCTCCCATATGGGGATCGTAGGTTAAGGAAGATTATTATACAACTTTTCAATCTCTTCTTATTTTTATTTATTTTCTTTTCTATATTTTTTTTATTTTGGAATTTTCATTTTTAATTGTAATTCTATTTCCATATAGTAAGTAAATTACATGCATTTTTAAAAAGTTTCAACCATATTTTTCTTCTTCTTGTCTAATTATTATTCTTTTTAATTATTATTAGTATTATTATAATTAATATCATTAATTATTAATAATAATAATATTAACAATAATAATAATTATTATTATAATAGTATTATTATTATATTTATTTTAATATTCTTATTTCTGGATTTTTAATATTCTTCTTTGTATTATTTTTCTTCAAAAATAAATTATTCAATTTATAATATTAATAATAATAATAATAATTAATATAATTATTTTTTATCATTCTTTATAAATTATTTAACTTTCTTAATTATAATATATTTATTTTCATTTATTTCCCTCTCTCTCTATAATCCCAATTCCATGTTAGATTAATATTTTATTTTACTTTCACCATTATTTTCAAAAAAAAATACATTTTATTTTATTAAATTTATTCTTATTATATTCCAAACACTCCACTAAGTGATCTATTAAACTCAGAAATGAGAGGCTTCCCTAGAGGGTAAGCCTGAGGGGTGTTCAAGGTGTTCATGAGTTTGTTTTAAATTTTCATTTTATATTTGTAGATTGAATTGAGTAACATTCATGGGTGAGGATAATTTCTTTGATGTGGTCACTACCTCCAATGACATGCAATTAAATCTATCTGTATTCGTTAATTTAATGTCTTTCCCTCCCTCCATTGGTAATTTATTCACATGATGTAGTTGAGAAAAATAGTGGATGCAATAATATTAATAAAGCAAGGTCCTGGATGATAGAACCTACAAGAACATGGAGTGTCATTAACCTTGATTAATGGACGTGGTAGAACTGAGTGTGTTTTGTAATTTGATAATATTCCAAAATATCTAAATAAATAATATTAGTTCATGATTGAGATGTCATGTTTGTATTATCAATATGAAATCAAAAATATAATGAAAAATAATGATTAAATCCAAAACCAAAACTAATACAGAGTTCCTTCCTTCCTTAACTAATTCTATTTAAATATTCTTGGTAGTATAAATTATACTTTACATTTTTAATGTCATAAAACAAAAAAAAACAAAAAAAATTTCATTGTATTAATTAAATAGGTAAACCATAAATATAGATAGATTATGTGATTTAGAAGATGTATGTGTAAAAAAAGAAAGGATCATCATGAAATGACCCTAGTCAACAACTATGCTATAGTATAAAAATAATATTTCTTTTTCCACACCCCATGATAGGCATGTGTCAACCTCCATGAGGACTACCCTATCTTAGTATAAGTGATCACTCATCATGGAGATCCCTCTATTCTGGTGGTATGTCTATTATTTTCTTATTTTTACAATTTTATCTAGCCACGTAGTCTCACACTATGTGAATTCACCTATGACAAGAAATTAACTTTCCCTATCCAGGATTACTTGGTGATATGTATTGTCCATGAACCACACAACCTCACACTTTATCTTTACTGTGAAAGGTATTCCTATGATGAGATCCTACCGAATGGAATGTGTTAAATGCTATAGATGGCACATCTCTATGACCCCCACTACTAGATATAGCTTTCTATAATCCCTATAATAGAAATCTATTTATCACTAGTGCATTCTCCAGCACCACAACATAGGTGGTTATGCACAAGGGAACCTCACTTGCATTGATATCGCTGTGGAGTCCCTACTCAATCTTATGTGATTTGAAGTAGCCATTTAAGATCATGTTATGAGTGTTTCGAGTAAGTTTGGTAACCATGTTGTATACTCATCCACCCCCATACCTCCCTACCGCATGTCCAGAAGATCTTGCATCCAAAAAATTGAAAGAAGTAGGTGTAATACTCCTAAAAAACTGATTCGTGAATTACGTCCATGAGAGAGTCGACTCATCGTGCATCTTTGTAACAAATCTACAATAGTGCCCAACCGCTCCCTGGAAAATGATTTAATTCAATGATACCACATGATCTCTATGAATATGAATAATATTGATGATATTGACTAGAAACTCTCGACAATCCTATACTATATGGGGATCTAGCTCACCGTGGAACCTTAGTGGCCTCTAGTGTTAGAATTTTTGGACTGCACTAAGAATGCATTCATCCTTAGCATGATCTATTATATTTATATGCTACTCAATAGGAAGTGTTTCTAATACCTGCCCACCTGGAGGAAGGGGGATATAGGATGGAACCTAAAATGATGCCCAATTGCTCATCAGATCATTGTTATGATCCAGAACTCGTATCTTATCTTGTGGTTGTCATGGAGGAATCCTGATATTTATCATGGCGTACCACTGTCAGATGAAAAAAGAAACACACACATAGAAACACACACACACACATAGATATATAACAACCACAAGGAGTTGATTCAATCTAGAGAATAAAATATTCAATCATATATGATGGATTTTCCATTTATCCTCACAACTAATGTCTTGATATGCTGAGTCAACATACAGGCAGTCAATGTCCAAGTAAATAGATCTGTCGACCGCACACATCATCACAAGATTCCATATCCTGAGAACCTCACTCAAAATACATTCAAACTATTTCCCTAGACCCTACCAAATCCTTGTATGCAGACTAGTCTAGATGATGTCCCATGTAATGAACATGATTTGATACCAATCTATGATGACCCAACCCAAGACAGGGGTTAAGATGAAACTACCCTAATCATGCTTCCATAGGCTAGTGATGGTGACAATTTCTAATGGTAAATCGAACCTAGGGAGGCATTTTACTAAATAAATATATAGACACTCAAATCCATCATGATGTAGAAGTGCATATGAAAATTTAAAACTAAAAAAATGAGAAAAGAGATAAATCATGCATGAAAAACCTCTAGATAGTTCAAGATTATGGTAGTGTAAAATAAAAAGTAAATATAAAAAATAGAATCCCAATAAGAAATATTTCCCACACTGAAAAATAAGAAATGAAAAATTATGAGACATCACAACACCTGAATCACATGTTATGATCAATGTATGAGGTCCAAAGTACCCAGTATCCCTAAGACCCCCTGAAGTCACTGCTGACCTATTTGTCATCTGTATAAGACAAGACACATGCGGGAAAAGGTACTAGAGGGTTGAGTATATAAATACCTAGTTAGATTCCATTAAAGATGAAGGGGAACCATTAACAAATAAAAAAGGAATATAAAAATAATAGATATCAGATATATTTAAATTGAACATCTCAACCCAAAAAAAGATAGAAAGTAACCTAGTCCAAACATAGGGGTCTCAACAAGGTGAGTATATGAGCTACAAATCATGTCTTCACCACCTATAGTAGTAGAGTAGACTCATACAACAACAAGAACCTAAACATGGAAATCATGTGGCATACCTACTACATCTTCTCCTCCCATGGAAATAGAGTAACCAAATTAAAGGTGTGGATAAAGAAGAATATATACTAATATATATATGCTCTATCAAAATAATCCCAAATGGGAGAGTAAAGGGATCTCCATCTCATATATCATCCCATGAAGAAGAGTATACAATAGTTCAGAAAGTCCATCAATGATTCCCATCATTTCACGCATCTTTACAAAAGTAATTATGCATATAGAATCATGCGTAGTCACTATTCTACATAGTCATGGGGCCAAAAATGCGTTGTATAGGACCCATTATCTTGTAGACCATGAGGGGTACACTCTGAAATCTTTTGAGAACCCCTTAACCAAATTTAGTTAAGGGTATCAGTAAATAATGATCATGGATTCCACTTCACATTTCTACTAGACTATCAAATTGGTTGTCATCAAGGACTCCACTGCCAAATTCTACTAGAGGGTCAACTCAATAGTCATCGAGAACTCCACTTCCGAGCTCTACTATTGGGAAAACTCAGTTATTGTTGATAAAGACACTACCAATCTCTATTGGATGGTCAAATCCATAGTCATCGAGGACAGCACTGTCCAGCTTGACTAGTCGGTCAACATGGTATTCATCGATGACTCCACATCCCATCTATACTGAAGGGTAAACTAATTAGTCCTATAGAACACTACTTAACATCTCTAGAGTATGGTCAACACAGTATTCATTGAGGATTCCACATAATTGTTCTAATGGAGGGTTAACTCGGTAGTTTTTGAGGATGCCACTGCCCAAATCTACTAGCAATTGAACTCGGTAGTCATTGATTACTCCACGTCCAAGCTATAATAGAGGGTCAATTTGGTGGTTGTTGAGGATTATACTATCTAACTCTTTTATAAGGTCAACTTCATAGTCTCTAAAGATTATTCTTTATCTCTTTCGTCAGAAATCACCACCAAAAAAAGTATAAATCTAGTAACATTCAACATTGTATCTCAAAATTCACAAATGAGTGAAACATAATGTTCTATGTGAAAAAACACTCAGTATAGGCTACATAAAAGAAAAAATAAATGACCAAATGTAGAAGATACGAAAAATTATTGTTCTTTGAGTAGAAACTATGAAAAACATGGCGTGTGTGGGGACCCACATGACATGTGATCCCAATACACCTCCTAGGAAAGTCTCTTGGAATAAGAAGAATTCTATTTCATGTAGGATTAGACACTACATAGGGATAGTACATAGCATGTCTTAGTACTCAGAATACCCTCCCATGCATTTTTTCAATGTCTGTGTACATGACCTCATGTCTGTGTACATTGGTACATACAATGTTACCTCACATGAGGTTCCTTCCATGGGATATAGACTCATTCATGTACTCAAGAACGTGGTCATGTAACTAGCCATTTACTTCCACATGGGATCCTATCCATGTGATCAACCACTTAGGTTTCCCATCTTGATAAGGGGTGTATGTTGTGTAGGATGGATAAACACCATTCCATCATTAACTATTCCAATATCCAACCCACTGCCACTGAGATGATACACGCTGTGTGTCCATCCATTCACACAGTGTGTAGTCAGGTTTTCTACAGAATATTAAGTCCTTAATCTCCACCATGAATTATGATTAGCCACTTTATATCCAATCTATCTCTGTCCAAGAATATTTGATCTAGCTGTGGATCATGGTTTCCATTTGTTTCTACTGGAAATCTAATCCAATGGTTCGTTATGGATTATTCGTTCATACAATACACCACCAATGCTTTCATGTTTGATATATTGATCTTAAATCATCCAAAAGATAATTTTTCCTATGTATAGATCCTAGATGAAGCATAATTTCATCGATCCGAGCCTTGTTTATTGATAAATCATGGTTACAGGGGTTTGATCAGGCTCAATTCTTCTTGACAATGTCCAATTGGGATTGAGGTGTCCAACAGGTGATGAGAAAGAAGAAAAAGAAGGGTAAAGAAACCATAACAGTGGTTTAACCATCATTGGATAGGAATTCATGTCCAATGATCAAGAAAAATGATATTGTGATTAGATAACAAATAAAAAACCAATTTTTATATGGTATGTAAGAAAATGATTAGGTAAAAATTGGAATTGATCCAATAATAAGGATCGATCTACTCATTTTATTTAATCAATGATAAAATAAGTAGAAAATTGATTATTACTACATAGATATTATATTTTTCCTTGTTGAGGAATGCGTCCTTTAATAATTTGAAGAATGTCATTGTATTCACTATATTCCAATGTCTTTCGATCTGACATTTCATCATCATCCAAGGTGAACCACCAATGAAAAAGGAAGGAGGGGATTTGGAATTCCCTAATGAATTATACAGCTAACCTTGGAGAATTCACCATGCTAGTATTCTTATATATTATTTCACTATAATAAAACTAATGAATTAATCATTAATTTATTTCTCTGAACATACCACTAATGGGAGAGGAGTTCAAAAACCCCACGCCAAGCCATTTTAGGTCATGCATATATTATACAACAAGTTTCAGACTCGATCATGGTCTCATATTTTTAATTCAAGATTCTTTTTTACTATTTATCATTTTATCCTTAATAATTTATTCATGATCAATATAAAATGTCTTTAATATTTTACTAAAATTAATCATGGGCACACTGAGTAGCGTAACCACACACATCCTCAATTCACCGCTCATGAAATATATTAAAAAAAATTTTTAATGTGTTTAAGGGAAAAATAGTTTCTCTACATATAATACCATTTCATTATTTATTTTATGATTCACTTATATTTCATTATAATAGATGTATTATTTTATGTTAACACTCTCATGGTATTTTCTTTTAATGTTCCAAACCTTTTAAGGATTTTTATCCACAATTCCCCCCATGGAAACATGTTTGTTATTATGTATGAAATTTATTTTTTTTCTTCTTACATGGGATATTATAAAAATAATGATTATATTTGAATCATAGTATTTAATGTTAATTTTAAATCTCCCTTTGGAGAGTTTTGATTCAAAATTTTATAAATCCATAAGGGTTTTATTGTTTTCATTTATAATTCATTGAAAAGTAATACATTTTGTGGACCTTGATTCTTTTTTGTTGTTTACATACTATAAATATATTTTGTTTTATGATAAACCATGTATTTCATGGAATTTAGTAGTCAAATTACATCTCTATATTAATTTGGTAATTCATTCATTTGTTTCCCTAGTATTGATAAATTTCTATAGGTCAATTTACATTCATTGATTTATAATCTTGCAATCATTATATTTCATATAATATGGGTATATGATTCCAATTTATTTTATTATGTTATATGGTCTCAATTTTTTCAAATGTTATATAATCCTTCCACATAATCTGATTGATGAATTTTATACACTTCATGGGTTTTTTCCTTTACATAAATCCACATTCATTAGTTAGATGTATTATTATCATGTTATTATCATATTAACATTTCCATATAGCCATTTATATATATGGTGTTAACATAAATATCAAATAATTCCAAATTAATTATGGTCTCATATTAATATTGAAATTATCTTGATATAGTGAATTGAATTGGCATTCAAAATATATTTATTATAATAGGGACAATAATTGGAAATTTTACAATGTGTTGTTTGAGTGTCCAATTTATAATCAAGATGGTTTATGACAATAATATCACTTTTATTGAAATATAGATAAGTATTAATATTGTGGATCATTAGTGACTGAAAACATAGGTTGATCATGTATTGATATTCCGTATCATTTATCATATAGATACCCATTTTTTAATTCTGTATTAGTTTATATTGGGAATGTCAAATAAAGTATTATTGACACATATAGTGAGTGCTTTGGATTTAATATAGTTCATGAATGGAATAAAATTATATACCCCCTTGTTTTATATACATTTCTGATGATATTAAATAGTTATAAGTATTATATTTATGCCTTCCAAATTCATCAAGATGCGTTGACTATAGTTTCAATGAAAATTAATATATCTTGAAAAAATTCCCTGACAATAGTTTTTTTATGTAGGGAACTATGAATTAAATTAATCTGAGATCATGATAATTTAAATACATGTTTTTATTTATTTTAATGTATATAACATTATCCTTATTTTATTTTCACTAGTGAGTCATGTTATTTAAAATTTACTTTCACAATATTTCAACTTTGGTTAGGACATAATTTTTTGATTTATTTGTTTCCCTTACTGAGCATTTGAGATCACCCCATCCAACATTTCTATTTCCCCATGTTATGGGAAAATTATTTCCATGTGATTATTTAAAAGATAACACATGTTCAATAATTTATGAGAGATATTTATTACTTTTGAAGAATTATGTTATTTCATATATAATGGTTAAATTTTCTATTTAATGTAGAGAACATGTGTTTATCTATTCATATTGTGTTATAATTCTATAAATTTATAAACATAAAATGATCATTCATATATAGAATATGTAATATTCATTGTCTATTGGGTAATATATATGGTTATATTTCGGCCGTAATTTATAGTATAAATGAAAGAATATAAAGTATGTGTCTATGTGAACTGAATTTAGGGGTGCATTTTAGGGGAGTAATAGAAGTTGTTGGAGTTCACTACCTAACCCTGAAAAATATGATTTATTATTAATGAGTTATTGGAATGGATAAAAATTCCCTTGGAGCTATGGGTCTAGGATGGTTTCAATGTACCATGATCACCACTTTGTGTTTATAAGGATTTGATGATCCCATTGGTGGTTTTGGTGGTAAAAATTCATACACCCCAATAGTACATTTTTTCACTTTGATGTCTACCATAATAAATTCAACCACAAATTTAAAGATTTTTTATGATTTAACCTAGGAACAATTTAGGTGTAGTGGTTGTTCATAATTTGAGCTTCTTTACACAAACAATTTTCCTATGGTAAAATAAGTCTTCTTTATCCACATATATTCTTGAATGGTCTTTATCAAATATTAGTTCTTGAGTCTTATAATAGCATATTCTCTTTATTAAACCTAATTTTCTTCATTACATATAACATGATTTCATTTGATAGAATAATTTTAATGTACTTAATATATTTACAAGACATCTCCTATAACACAAATTGTGCAGGGATCATTTGTTAGGGGACACTTCTAAATTGGAACAGATTAAAATTCAATGATTCTTACTTAACCCCACCTTATATATATATTTAGATCAATTAATATATTAGTTATTTTATGCAAAAAAATCCCATCTAAAATGGATTCAATCATGTATTTGGTTCTTATAGGGCCTCTGTGATCAATGTTTTTGAGCTATCAAGAAAAAAATTTCATTATGTTGACAGAACATGATTATCTTCTAGATATTGGTGGCGTACCCTTGACACAAATATTATTTTGATTTTAGGTTAAGGTTAGTTTCCCATAAATTCCTACACAATAAAGGCATCTACACCTATATAGATAACTATATGATGTTTTAGTTGGGAGTTGGAATGGTCTATAACTTGATCCTGAGGTTATCTCAACTAATTAATTTAATATATATATATATATATGTATGTATATATATATATGTTTCAATCATCTGTAAAAATAGGAATGTGGTCCACTTGATCCAATGACTATGTTTACATTGTAGATGTTTTATTATAAAGGGGATGGTTTCCCCCATGTCTATTTGATCATTCTAGAGTATGTGAATGTCAAGGGAGTGGTTCTTGATATGACAGAATTATCAATATACAATTGACAAGAGGATAGTCTTCTTGTTATGGATAATTTTCACTAAGGGGGGGGGGGACTATCATAGTTACTAGTTAACATGATGGAAAGGATGAACTTTATTCTCATTAAATTTTTCACTATGTGGATAAATTTTATATATTTCTTCATGGAAAGGGTTCTAATGTCTGATAAATATTTTTCTAAAATGGAGGCCTTCATGGTATATATTTTGAGTTGGTCCACTAGAACTACAACCTAAAATATCGTGAGGAGGACCACTATATATATAATAATCCTCTCACATTAAGGTGGATAGTTATAATAACTATTGGATACCATAGATATGTATTATGGTGAATCAAATAATTCATTGTTCATACATTAAAGGTTATGTTCCTACACATGGTTTGTATGTTAAATTTTGTGAGATCTCCATTTGGATTATCTCTAGGGAAAATATTGAAGACTGTATTAGGCTGCATCCCTCTTGGATGGATTTTATGTCGTCACCAAAGCTATAGAATGAATACATTGATGATGGATAAAAATATGGGTCTATATATTCATATCCACCAAAATATACTAATGGATCAATTTATAGTGGATAAGAATATGTGGCCACATTTTATTAGCAGCTATGATGTCTATTCAATCTTCCTTAGACTAAATGGTGGGAGGAATGTTCCACTACTTTTATGGATATTGTAGAAAATATTGGTATACCACCAAGATAGATGTGGAGATATGATATCACCAATATGTTCTAATTAAAATATTACGACATTAATCTTATCTGGGAGTGGTAATATGACCACTCTCTCCAAGAGACACTGTAATATATTGATGATCATTAACAATGGGTGGTGGGGATATGGGATTGAAACCTATAGTTTCTATTATATACTAAAACCCATAATATTTTATAGAAGTCAATAGAATATACTTAAAACAATATAGGAGGTGGGTAGAGATAAAACTTTACCCATCCATTTCAACCATGATGTGTTTGCAGTCCTCTGATATAAGAACATGAATATATTCCAGCCCATTAATCAAAATATGAATATTTTACCATCCATGTTTTCTACTCATCATCATGACATGTTTATAATCATTATATATATGTATAAAACAATGGAAATACCACTTTTTACTATTGAAATAGTCTACCATACAACCCTTTATATCTCTAGAGAAGATGTATAGTCTTCTCTAGTATGAGAATAGATATTGATATACTTTTCATTAATATATTCTTGAACAATTCTCCAAATGTGATAATGATATGTTTATCCTCTTTATAATGATGAGTTTTTTTCATTGTAGATACCTCCTTGCTTCCTGATAAAGTGTGGCCATGGTCTAGATATCTTTAGTGGTGTCTTTTTCAGAGTCAATATGAGATAGGGAAGAAAGATGTTTTATATGGAATTTGTTTGTAACAAGTTCCCTACATGGAGGATTCTGTATAATGGAAAGGTCTTTATTGATCTCTTGATCTTCCCCTATATGATATGGTATGTTCATATTTCAACATTTTTCTGAGGGGAACTTAATGTTCATTTAGGAAGTAATGGGAAACCCATGATTTAATGTATCATTCCATTTACAAGGTGTTTTTGAGACATTAGTTAATAGATGATCATGTTATTATACATCAATGGTGGAATAATACTATGTTAGAAATAATTCCTTAAGCATTTATTTTTTACTTATTGTTGAAGGTGCCTTATTGGTTATAGAATCTGTATAGTCCATTGGTTAATCCCTTTAGTGTGGCTAGAAGTGTTTTCCAAATGAATAATCCATCAATTCTATTACAAGAGGCTTATTGTCCTTTAAATCCAATGGAAATAAAAAACCCATCAATAAAACATTAAAAATAGTTTATTCTTGATTAACAAATTTTAATGTTAAAATGGTTCAGATCATGTTCAATGTTTTTTTAGATGTGAAATGTTGTCTGAAAGTATTTCTCATGCTTGGTTGTGACTAAATTATTTTCATTTAATTTATGCCACGCTTTGTACCCCATTTTTTCTAAGAAATACTATAATAAGACTCTAACATGGTGTTTTGAGTCAGTTTCAATATACATTATGAATGTAGTAAGTCAATTTGACTTCACCTCTGATTTCTTTGCATATGAATTGGCTGATAGGGTTGGTGGTAAGTCATATATAACCTTATTTTGCGGAAATATTTTGTAATATGGGTCTCTATTATAAAATAAATATTTTTTCATGAACACTTATCTTGTCCAAAAATGTGATTAGTTACCCTTGTTCTAATGATTGACCATTAACATGCACAATACAAACATCTATATGTACCAGAGGTTCTACATCATTCCCTTGGTAAATTGTTATGATTTAGATTAAAGACAAATAGTTGGGCACTTATTTGTTTATAATCATTCCAAAAAATTGTTTGTTTTTCATGATTTTTATTGGACCCCAGATAATTGATCAAATATATCCTTATGGTATTAATTAGATCCCACATAGTTCAGTACTACACTACTTGGGATGGTATATCTTTTAATTTCATGATACAAGGACATGTTGTCAACATAGGGAATTGTTTGTTGAAATTGTTTTTGTGTTACATTGACATGTTTATCCCATTATGGTTAAGATAAAGACAAATATGTACCAATTATTATGGGTATGATTAATGGGAAATATTTCCCAATAATATTTTTTTTAATTTCCAAGATGATGTGTCCCATAGAGTTTATCATATAGAATATTCCCAATATGAGATAGATATTTAAATTACAAAGAGGAAATATATCCCTTTAGGTTGAGGCATGATTTTAACTATAAGATATCCCTATAAAGTGATAAGAGTTATAGATTTTGGGTTTCAACCTCAATGAAGTTTCCTACATATCATGAAAAATAATGACCACATCAAACATAGTTCAATCCATAATTTTTATATCTATCAGATATGACTATAATCATCATTTTAAAATAAAAAAATTGTTATATAAGAATAACTATAGGGTAAACCATAGAGTATTTAACATGGATTTACATTATTATCTCAAATATACTATTCTTCCAGAATATATCACTTTATAGTTGTATAATTCACAGTGAATAAGTACATTTTAGTAGGATTTCCTAGAGGATAGTGGTTCATGGGGAGAGATAGTTCTTATTCATGGGATATCCAAATACCTAATATTTTTGAACACATAAGTGGTATAAGGAATTTTTGGGGGTTATATGTTATAGTATTGAAATTAAAAATGGATATTTTAGTGGAATAAAGAGGTAATATGGCTATAATGAGTTGGATAAGGTCTCTATATTGTGATCCTAATATAAAAAATCATTACCAAGGGAATAAAATTCTGTAATCTTCCCAAGGGTTATACCTATAATAGTAACATCTTGACCTAAACCACTGGGTCCATGTTGAAATGACACATTTCCTTAGGCATTCCTCCCTTTATGTTAGAGGGTTCTGACTAGAAGTGCTGGTCTTGAGTGGAACCATGTGGAGAATATACCCTCCCTATCATGTCACAAGATAGATTAAAAATAAAATAATTATATAAATAAAATAAATAATTTGAGTAATACATGATGATAATAAAAGATAGAATACATGATACAATAACTACAAAAAATATTGATTGAGGGTATCAGATAAGCCACTAAAATAAAAATATAAACTGACATCCTACTCAAACTCTATCCATCCACGACTGCATCATCTGGCTCCACATGATAAACCTTTCAATATTTGGCCTCTTCCCTTCACTCGGACACTGGCCATTATGTATATAAGATAACTTGAATTCCTTACTATGGTTTGAGTACACTACTCAGTAGGACACCACTAAAACCCATAAAATCAATGCATAAAACATTCAACTCCATTCCATGTATATAAACATGATATAGATATAATAGAAATATATCAAACTAGTACCAAACATATGTCAGGTCCTAGGGGACCCTCTCTACATACTCTGGTGTCATGATTGGAGAAAAATAAAACCTTTTGTATGATTTTGGTAGGAATATAACTCGGTTTGTCTATCACATCTCCCTCTTTGATGGATGAGTTCACAAAACATGTTTGAAATTTTTTATGGAAGGTATACCCCCTGTACGTGCTGATAAATACCACATAAATCCCTCTCAAAAGGGTATAGCCCATGTGGAACCGCCTACATAAACTATATAGAAAATATAGTACATGAAAACATGTATACAATATGAAGTATTGATATCACATCATGTAAGTACAATCACTATCTAAATAATTCACATAAAATAAAATCAAGAACTACTCATGATTACACACACACCTCATGTGGTAAATCATCAAACATATATATCACATTCTACACATGAACACTAAAAAAACATGTTAATAACACGTATAAAATATACACAAAATTCAAGGGATTACTACCGTACATTTCATACTAGGATGTGTATGCATGCCAACAACCATGAAAATAACCAATAAAATGCTTGTTCTATTTTCATGGAATTCATACCTTATGTGAAATTATGATGGGATATGTTTGTTGACATCTGAGTTTAACTACCCCATTAAAACCACATTTCCTTTGGAAACAAAATAAGGTTTAAAATTCTTATAATTGAGATGAACCCAATCACAGTTATGGGGAATCAATATGATAAATATTGGGGTGATATCAAATATTAATGATGTACAATATTTATAAAATAATAATTGAATAATTATGGGGGAGTAGAGAGGCCTGAAGAATGTAGGGGGAGAGTGTTAATAATTGTATCATCCCATTTTCTCTTTTTTATAGTATTTTTAATTTCATAAATGAATATTAATTATCTATTCTGAATCTTTAAAACATGACACATTAAATTACCCATATTATTATATACAGTGATCCATCCCTACATTAATGTATTTATTATTATTTTTATAAATATTACTCTATCACTTAAATAATTTAAACCATTTTTTATATATGTACATATGTTAAAAACCATCCACAAATATACACATAAAAACCTATATATATATAACAAATATATATGTATACACATAATATATATATATATATATATATTTAACACACATATATACATACACAACATATATATATATATACACCCTCAAATGTATAAATATATATACATTAATATTTAAAACATATATTATTTTCCAAATTTAATAATAATAATAACAACAATAGTATATTATTATTATTACTAAACCGACTTCATCATTTTCACAAACCCTTAGATACTGATAATAGTTAATAAATTATTATTAACCTCACATTTTCATTAAATTGGCACAAATAATAATATTAAACTGTTTAATTTTCTACTCATTATTTCCATCAAAATAGAATCATTAATTAGAGTAGTATATTTAAAATATTTTTTCTTTTACAACAACAACAACAAGAAGAATAACAATAAATTTATTATTATTCATCCAAATAAAATATTCATATACCAATTATTATTCCCCTAATCCTCGTGTGTGATGTTACCATAACTTTAATGTGAAAATATATTATCACACACCTAGGGTAGACCACTCATATAGGACCTAACAATGGTCTCATATTTTTTTAAACGACACATTTTTTTTGGTTTTCAATTATTTTTGTTTGATATATAATAAAATGTATTGTAAATTATACTTACATGTGATTTAACTAAATGAAAGATGTGTAAAAATATTTTTTGAATCTTAATGTAAGACAAAAAATCACATACATAATGTTTGCCTCATATTTATCATACAAGAAACCATTTTTTTTGAGAAAGAGTGCACACATATTATTAGTATTTTTATTTTATCAAATCCTAGGCTCTATAGAATCTAGAATTTCACAATATCTCAACACTTAACACTGATAATATTCTATAAAATATTTCAATGTATTAATTTTTTTTAAACATTTCATAAATACAAAATAAATAAAAATGATGAAAAATTAATTTTTTCACAGATAAAGTTCATTTGAAGTTATTAAAAAATTGGTTTTCATTATCATATAAAGTTTATGATGTTATAATATATGATGAAAATTCAAGATCCACCTTTCATAAAGGGAATGAAAAATTATAGGGGTGAATGCTGTAGTACATTTTGTGATCATATATGTTATGTGGATTTGAAATAGATATATATTAGACAACCTCTAGATTTTAACATAAGAAAATGGTGGGAATGAAGGTCATTCAAGTATTCTTTCACATCAGTATATGATATAGATGAATATTTTGGAAGTACTGAGGACTAACTAACTATTATTTTGAGGATAATGTGTACATATTCCATTTGGTGAGAAAATTATCCACACATGGCGGTTTTATGCGATGTAAATTCATGAACAAGTAGTTAACAAGGGTGTTGGTTTTAGGTGGTAGTTGTTTTAGAGAGTTCCAACATTGTGGGGATTTTTGGGGATCACTCAAACAATATTTTAAAGCCCATGGATTGTGCTATGGACATATATCTTGGACCAAGCATTACGAACAAACCCCCAATGAATAGCATTCATAGAAGAGACTTTGGATCATAAGAAATACCCATGGGTTTCTCCACGATATGAGTGAATAAACTATTTTCAAACATTCTTTCTTTATTATAGATGTGTTCGATTTTCCTAAAAATGGAAACACAGGTAATTGTTGGCTAGTCATTGAGAATCCACCTTTTGAGAAGGAAAATCACAAAGGAGAGAGATCCTGACCATATTGGGTATTTTTAAGCATCCATGCACAAAGAAATCATTCATACCAAATACATTCTCTTAAGTGGATCTATCATCACACTGCACACTATGGGATCACTAAATTTTTAGTTATAAACCATCGAGTGTTCAACCATAACACCATTCATTGATATATCCAACCATGTAGACAACTCTCTTGTGAAGGTAACCTATTTTATTTCCTTTTTCTTCCTTTATATGATACAATCATACCAAACAGTGTGGTTGTTGGGTAATCAGAAGCTAGTTTTTACGGGAATTTCTTATGAAAAGAGTTTTGTGGTTTTCAGCCATTTCATGCTTTTATGGGAAATCCAAATGTTCGTCAGAATGTTTCTTTCTTCTAAAAATCGTAATATTTTATATTAAACTATGAAATTATATTGAAACTTTAAATTTTAATTCCATAATATATAACAACATTTACTGTGATGAGGATAGTAATTATAAGAAGTTTAAAAATGTTTTTTTTATAATAAAATGATGTGGTTAATATATTTGTAGAGTTTTTAAAACATTATTTTCAAAAAATCATAAATTTATATAATGAAATGAAATGAATTTTTTATTCATGATATAAAATTTGGATAAGGGGGATTTTTCAATTTTCAAATGATAATTATTAATAAATTTAAATAAATTGATTAATATAGTGAAACAATAATGTAATGATTACATCATCATGTCAAAAAACCTTTCGTTGTGTCATGAAATAGATTAGTTTGGAAAAAATTGTTTATAATTATATTCTTAGTCATATAAATATGAAAAATTAAATTCCTTTTAATTATTTAATTCTTTTCTAACATATTTACATATAATCCACATCCCTTTCATGTATAAATAACCCCTATCTCACATATGAAAAATTACATCCATCATTCATCCCACTAATCAATATTTGTCTAAATTAATAATTTTATTCCTATATATAAAAATTAATACATTATTTTCTCACCTTATTTAAAGTATTCAATGAATTAGATACTTTTAAAATTGGAAAACATGAAGAATGAGGTATTATTTATCCCGTTAATAATAATTTTTCTTCATCTTCTCTTATATTAAAATTTTAATTTCAAACATCATAAAAATAATTAATTAATATCTATATGTGGGATCAATTTCAATATGTTATGATATTTTAATTATGTAAAATATTATATATATAATTATTTTTAGTTAATATCCTTATAAATGTAATTGGTGTAGTTTTATATGTATAATTATTGAAACCACAATATTGAAAGGAAAATGGGATAATTCAAATACACCTATCATCATAACCCATTATTGTTTATAATAATTAATAATTAATAAACAATGATTAAAAATAAAAAATAAAAAAATGAATTATTTTAAAAAAAAATCTAGAATAAAGCCTCAATATTTTATTTGACATAAATTAGGCGTAATTGTGAAAAATATAAGTGGAATCTTAAGAAATGTGGTTTTCAAAAAAAAAATTCTTTCCCTTTTTTCATTTATAATCTATCTTTTTAACTATTTCTCTTTGATTTTTCTTAATATTCAATACATACCCTCAAATATCCTTGATTTCATTTTCAATTTCACTTCCTTTGGATATAATTTTCATTTTTCCTTGGTTTGAATTATTTGAAAAAATAATGATTTTAAAAAACACATTATTTTATAAGCCTCTTATTGATTTTTTAATGTTATTTTTCAATCTATTTTAAGAGTATAATATTTTTAAATTTTTATGCTATCCATGAAGATCAAAATTATTATATTCAATTACCCTTTAGTTAAAAATCATATTTATTATATCACATGTGATTAATGATTTTTTTAATAAATATAGATCCATGTCATGTATTATTTTATGTTTATGTTTGATGTATGTTTCTTTTCAAAGTGGAATGAATTATTTTAATCATTAAATTATTTGATCTGTTATAAAAGAATTATATAGTCATCCAATAAACTAGGTAATACATTATATTAATGATTTAAATATGTAAATATGGGATTCAGTTCGGTTTTTAAACAATATTTTTCCTAGGTATGATGTTGATTACTATCATTTGATTGATATGATTCCATGGAAATGATCCATTTGATATGATGTTATTTAATGATGACTATGACACATTTTCCTCTACCACATATGATTTATATAATTTTGGTTTTATTCTTCTAATTATATAAGGATGTTTATTATCCCTAATATACTCATTTGGATATATTTATCCTTTTTATTATATTGTTTTTCCAATTACAAAGATTTTAGCACACCTTTTCTTTGATTTATGTCTCTAGGTGGTGAAATATTTTTAGAATATTATGAAATAATATATATAGACTATTACTAAGGATTAAAATAATTTTTATTTTTTATATTAATTAATTTTAGGGGGTTTTTAATAATACACTAAGACAATCAATTTATTGATTTAATGGACCATTTCCCTTAGGAAAAATATGCTTCTGGTTTTTAGTCCAGATTGGTGCTACATAAGAACAATCTAGTTTATGGAGTGTACATATTTCCTTAAAGGTGGTTCATTTAGATTCAAACATACTCATTATGAATAGTAATGGAATATTTATTAAACTATGAGTCACATTCGATGTGGAGCTTAATTTATGGAAATAGAATGTTTTGGAAATGTCATGGGAAGTTTTGGACCATAGTTTTCCACCATTTAGATAGTATTAACTCCTTTTTATGAGTGAATATGAATACTTACATGTTAGTTTGTCTATAATATACATTTCAAATTTCACTTTGTATCCTACTAGAAGAGGAATAAATTCATATGTAGTCATTGTTGGTTAAATAACTACTTTCTCAGATCTAGTTGAATTATAGGGGAGGGAAATTTTGTATTCCTGAATATTATTAGAGACACCAATGAATATCATAGACTAATACAATAAGATGTTACGAGGCATGGTTAACTATTAATGTGGTGTATTTTGACTCTATAAATCAATGGGATAGAGGGGTAATTTTACCTTGGTATAGGATCCCATATATGATGTTATCCTTTATAAAACTCATTAATGTATATTTTATATTTATCAAAAAATATAAATCACTATGAGTAGTTCATTTTCAGGTAAGGTGTACTTTATATATTTTAGTTTATTTTAATATTACATGGACTAAAATGTTTTTCAATTCAGTTTCATGTATTGATGAAAATATATTTTATAGTTTGAAATAATGTGATATAGAAAATATGTCATTTAATTTAATTTTATTTGAAAATTTAATTAATATAAATATATAATAATGATATCATTAATTCATAGAATAGTTCAATGGATATATAACTAGTTTCTCCGTCCAATCCCTTGGTATAGTCATAAAAACATTCAACAATTTTTCATAATTGCTGAATAAGTCATTAGATCATCAAAAAATTACAATTATGGGTCAATGATTCAAAGGAATTTTTTGGTGGACCAAGGATACGAGAATCATACATCACTATATATCTTATAAGATTGGGAATGAATCTATAGGTTATTCTTATCAAGTCATAATCTAATGGGAAATTGGGATTGAATCAACATGGAAGTATAAAATTCTAAAAATACAATTGGGTAAATTTTATATACCATATATGTCATAGATAAATATATACTAATGGTTAACAAATATATATCTCATATATAAGAATAGGGAATATCTATTTCACTATTGAACCAAGATAGGTGATCTCTGTGTTGTGGAAGTTATTATAGAGATCTAGTTCCCATGTAAGCTGATTAGTCCACTAAAGGTAATATTCCCTAAAAAGTTGATGGTTTTTCATGATAGATTATATGTATCGTACTTTACTATTTTAAAATTTACATAAATGATACATATGTTATGTTCATATGAAAAGACCTTTATATAGGGTTTTTTCACAAATTTAAATCATGAAAAATAAAAAATGGATTTATCTTAGTGATAATATTTTGAAGGAGAACCTCATCCTGAATGAAGGGGATGAATCACCAGATAATAGACTGTGTTATGATCAGTATTCATGGTTATAAAAGGGATATGATATTATAGTATCAATACATATCAATATGCAGAAAGAATTATCCCTCAAAATTTTATTAGGAATTATAACACGAAAATTGGTTTTGATTATAAGTAGAGAAAGGAAATATCACCTTAGTGAATATTTATCAATGTAGTATATATTCTAACATGAACCAGGCATCCGAAAAAACAAAATGTGTACCGTAAACATACAAACATGAAAATCATGGGAGGACATTTAAAATGGACGTGATAACATGAAGATTTAATCCATGTTAAAAGGACTCAAACTATAAACATTAATCTTCATAAATGAAGATGGAAAATATTGGGGGTCAATTTTTCCCCACTGAAAATCAATAGATGTGGAAAAAATGTGTTGTGGAAACATTACATGAATTTAGATGTTCTATAAAGAAAAGTTGGTTGAATGTGTTGTATATCGAAATATTTTCTATGTAAAAGTGATCTATGTGTCCGTATGTATTATATAGTATTAGGAATCAAGACACATGTATTTCTTACCAAAACATGAAACACACTGTACATAGAAATAATATTGGGTTTCTTCCTTAATATAGGTCCACTGAGAAAACCTATTGTGGACATTGTGTAAGGTTTACATAATATCACTAATCCATTTAGGATATGACATCATGAAATATCTACATATCCTTAAATAAAAATATTCAAGGAAAAATTTGTTCTTATCATAAGGTCACCCTATCATGGTAGTAAGGAAGGGTTATCATATCATTAAAAATATTATTAAGGTTATATTAAAAAGACATAAAAAGTGTAATATTTTTATCCTATTTATGTATGTATCCAATATCTATATGTCATTAGATATAATTGAATAACCTTAATTAAGTTATATAATTCACCTATAGGTAGTTTAAATATATATGGAAATAATTCCATATTCCAATAGGCTCTTATATAGACATGGATCTTATATAAAAATGAAGGCCTGTCCAGAAAAAGATACTTGAGGTACTATAAGGTCTCATTTGGAAGAACAAAATAAACCCCTAATACTAAACATGAAGCATTTAGAAAACAATAATAATGAAAGTAATTAATTACCTCAAAGCTCATGTGAATCATCCTCAGTTTTAGAAACAAGAAGATATTGGAAGATCACCCATGTCATGAAAGAGTTCCTTATTAGGGGAAATATTTTCCTTCCAGTTTATTTTCATATAATTCATAAGTATATGTAATCCAATTTCAGGATATACAATAATGACCACATGTGTTTAGGAAATAAGAAAAATCCAAAATGAAACTGATTCCAAAAGGGTAACTTCCTTAAAAAATATATTGTGTAGATTCTATTTGGGGAAAACCCACCATAAATGGGAATTATTAAAAACATGGGCTATATTATATAAATTTGTAGATCCTTATACCGATATAGATGATATATAATATTTTACATCCTAGATTTTACAACTATGTGATGTTTTATTATTCTAGGTTGGACCAAATGTTTTAAAATTTTACATCATGCTATGAGGGTGAATTTTGATCAATTTTAAGTATTGAAAAATAGATATTTGATTTATGGAAATTTTGTTAAAGATTCTAGGACTATAATAATATAGTTTAACATCATGTGACCCATATGTATGGGTTATGTAGTTTAAGAATTTAGAAAAAGAACATAATTATATATAGATTTTGTTCATATATCCCAAACCAATGTGATATTATGTGATGACTATGAAAACTAGTTTTTTAGAAACCTTTCATTGGTTGGATGAGTGATGAGCTCTGTACCCATTGTGATTAGGTGTTAAGACACATTAGGATTGAACTAATGTCAAGAAAAAATATCATATTATTTTTTATCCTTCTTTAGAGTATTATTTTTCAGTACTAGTGGAGATCTATGGGAGAACAAAAAATTACCAAGGATAATTTGATTGGTATTAACCTTTCTATTGATCTTATGAGATATTTCATTTCATTGAATCTTATATTTATGGTCTGGGTGAGACCATTTCTCATTATTTTTCTCTTGTTAATCTACTATATTCTGTGAGTTCTCATCATCAGTGAGATTACAAAAAATGAATATACAAAGATGAGGTATGTGATCATCACTGGGTATAACTAATTATTTCCAATTAATAAGTTAATATATGGTATCATTTATAACTATGTAAGTCATGATATGATATTTCAATGAATTAGTACTAATTTATTCTAACCAAGACTTGTTATCCCTAACCACCGTATTATGAAGTATATTATATAGGGTCCTATTAAAACCATTTATCTATCCATTATCTACCATTTATAGTGGGATGAGTTATTTTACTGGAATGTTTACATTTGTTACATTATTTGTAAACATATAAGATCAATTTTTATCCACTTATTTGTTAATATAGAATTATTGACCCAAAAATAGCAATGATATTAAATAATACAATTTTTATGAAATACTTTATACCTACCTCATTATAGAGTACATTCTCCACACATTTAAATAAAAAGATAGTGTTAGTATGGATGAACATGAATTGAAAAACTGTATTTGGGGTATATTAACCCATGAAATCAATTATCCATAAAAAAATTTCTAGGTATATTTTTTGGTGTGAGATAAAACTAGGGATATTAGATGAAATTTTCATGTACATGTTATTCATATAACCTTTTGGTAAACTATAAGAAATCATGATTCATTGATAGATAGAAGTAACTATGTCTCTTGATTTTATGAGAGATTATGGTCCGTGTATACTTATAACCATAAGATAAAGAGTTATATTCTTTTATTATAATGAATGTATCACTTAACTTTATTAATCTATGGATAATTACCTCAAAAAATTAAGAGGACTATTTCAAAATCATGGTCACTATATAGGGAAATGTTTAATGGTGGATTATGAATCTATTCACTCATACCTTGATCTGGAAGAATGATCTCATCTCAGAGATACAATATAATTGAACAAATCCAACCATTGATGAAATTAGTTGATGAGGTTATATGCTCTTATTGGTTAGTGATAAAACTGAATACATTCATTTATTTTAGATTTTTGGGTATAAATTGGGTGATGATGCTATGATTGATGATGTGTATTACCATCTCATTTGAATGTGGGTCTACCAGGTATGAAGTCTCATTTTCCAAGGAAACAATTTCGAAATTATATAAATGAAAAGCATGGGGAATAGTTTTTTAGAAGAAAAATATGCCAAATGTTTTAGAAACATGTATAATGGTTTTATCCTCCTTTATGATGGAATAATCTATATTTATTTTATTGATCAGTAAATATGAATAACCATTACCATTAAGGAAATCCAGTGTTATCTGTAGAAATATCTCCAAACTGGTGAAGATGGATGGATATTATTCCAAATTTTTAGTTCATATATCTATAAATATGAAGGAATATCGATATAATACGTTATAATTGGAGGAAAATATGATCCCTAATCCTTCTTTATTATCCTTTTAGTTCTCCGTTGTTTAACATTCCATACATTGAGAGGAATTATAAATGTATATGTCCCATTATTGAGATGTGTCCTGTATATAGAGTAAATTTGTATCATGGAGATCATTTCTTATTGGAATGAACTATGGGATAGTTTGATCCAAAATGATGACTTCTAATACCTGTAATCTTCTTCTATTTAAGGAATAAATATATTTTCAAACTGCTAAATGTTTTTACTCATTAAGCTAGAAATATTCTCAAAATTATGTGACTAAGGATATATTTAAGTTTATCAACTGGAGAGATTAAATGAATCTTATGTTTTTAGTTAGATAATGAATATCCTGGCAAGAAATATCCATAGATTGAGGTTTTTGTATATGATTTAATATGAGGTCTTGGTGTCTAGAATATTTCATATGAGGAAACCAATATTGTTCATTTTACCCTTTTAATTATTTTAGACCAGACATTAAAAAAGTGAACTTTCCAGGGGATTCACATATTATATTTCTATATTTACATCAATTAGAGGCATCAGTGATAAAAGGTTTAATATGTGATTCTTTAGTCCATTAATGGTGCTTTGATAGTCCTCATCCTACTAGTAAGAATATACATTTTTCATTAATTAGTATATAGATATGCATTTATTACTGAGTTTGGAAGTGAAACACCAAAAATAAGAATGATTCCACATGATTCCCCTAAATTCATTGATGTTCTAGGTGGAAAAATGTTAAAAATATTCTTATCCTTCTAAAGGTTAGATTATATACTGTGATAAAACACAATGATGTATATAAATATTATAAATAATACATTGAAATAAAAATTAATGGGATTCATCCTTCTATTGTGATACTAATTATTATTAAAGATATATTTATGGTAAAAAAATTCAAAATAATGTTACTATATCAGTACTACCTTGTTATTCACATAGAACTGTACAATTTTCCCTAATAAAAACATGATGATATTTATCGCTAACACATTTATATATAGCACCATTGTAAATTAATCCAAATAGTATTACATGATACAAATATATCTTATAAGTTTCTAAGATAGCATTATATTCCTTATCATCTAGTTATATTCAATCATAATAATATATAGAGTACCCATGCGAAATAAAGGGGGATTTGATTCTATATGTTGTTTCAATTAGTAATTCCATAACACAGACTAGGAATTCTTATTTATACAAAACCTTTCTTAGGTCCCTAAAGTCAAAATATACTTGAATATAAAAATTATTCTTTTTAACTTAGATGATGCTATCTAATTGATTTAAATACTTAACGTCCCAAATGATTCTAGATTTAATGAGTATTTCAATATGATCTTCTATAATGGTTAAAAATGTTTCGTGTTTTATTTTTACTAATGTCATGTATTTGTGTTGGTCATCTAGCAAGAATTTTTTATGGGTGTCTACCTCATTATTTTTACCCATAATTTATGTTTTTTCTGGGAAAATACATATCGATCTATTTCAGTAGTGAAAAATAACATTTTTTCTCATAATGATCAATGTATTCTCTGATGAGTGTGGGATGAATATCCACTTATATACCATGATTCAAATGCTTGATATCATTTATGGTCGCAGAGAATCATTCCTAAAATGATGATGGGGTATATCTGAGATCTTCCTTCACATCCCCTTTTATCATAATTGTTTGGGGTTTATAATATAAGGTTGTAATTTTTCTGTACAGAATATCACGCGGGTATATCTTCATTTTTTTGGATGAAGAGAATGATTAAGTACATTTTGTGAGTGATCATATAGAATAATCATCATCAGGATCCTCCCAAATACTTTCTTCATCCTTCACAATGTCATGAAGTTGAAAGAGATAACCTCATCCTAGTATTTAATAAACAATATAAGGGAATATATATATTATATTAGTGATGTGAAGGAGTCATGTGATTTTAATGAAGATGCTTGGATCTTTTCCTCATTTAATGTTATATAGGGTTCATTTTTATATGGATAATTTCCCTGTCTACCAACCCAAACTAACATAAAATAGATATAAATAAATAAATAACTGAAGGAAAAATCATTATACCATAGTGGAAACATGGATATGAATTTTTTTATATAATAAAATTGAATGAAAATACATAATCCTCAATGTGTTCAAAACATGGTCTCACCATAGTAATTGTGAAACCACTGTGAAACCATATTTTTTCCATGACCTTTATAGATTCCTTCCGCACTATACTACCATTCAAAAGATTTATGAGGGGAATTTCAGCCACGATGTACTCTAACCTCTTATTTGATAGGGTAAATTATGAATTATTTGTAGGATATGGGAAATATTTAATTACTAAATATAAATAGTCATGAAAACATGACACAAAATGGTAAATCCTTATTATGTTCATTGAATTATGAATCATATAAAAGATCCCCAAACTGGTTTTTTTTTTAGTTTGATCCATCAAAAGGGAATATTTTATCTTTTTTTTAATACCCTTGAATTGAAAAATTCAGGGGATTAAAAATTATTATCATTATAACCCAAGAATTAGAAGCACCAAAATGGTACACATTTTATCCTATAACCATTTTCAATTAAATATAAATGAATTTCAACATTGTCACATTTAATGATATGTAAATGGGTATGATATTTCTTAAAATGATGTAACCATGGTCATGTTATATATTAGAGATAACCATATTGCATTACACAAAGGAAATATCGGCACAAAATACCATAACCCATGAATCTTCATACATGAACTCCAAGGGAAAGTGTCTCAAAAAGTTCTTCCTTGAGATTTATTGAGATGTGGAGTGCGTTTAGTATCAATATTTTGGCTAGGATGGTGAATTTTTTTAAAGTGTGATGCATCCATTCTAAGGGCCAGAAAATCATAATGCACAGTTTTCCCATTTCCTTATGTGTTGAGGCTAATGATATTGGTTCTGATGGTTTTAGTGGAAGAATATATTAATAAGGAATGTTATACACTACTATGTTTGGAAACATTAACTACCCATATGTTTACACTGATAATAAATATAAACTATACCAAATTATTATATAATCACATTAGATTATTGTGATTCCTTGATGATTTGGGGTCTTCTAGATTTTCTTACTAGGATAACTAAAGTATGTACATTAAATTTTGAGATGGATATATAGGTTATATGGATATTTTATTAGAATACTGATATCTTCCAAGGAAACATCTTCCTTGATTCACTCAACCTCAATAAGATTATTATATTCTCTCAGGTTGTGTGTAAGGATATGAGGATTATATATATATATATATTCCAACTATGACATGGGATAGTGAATAAGAATTATTGAACTTAAATGTTATTCATTATTGAAAATAGGGATTTGTTTGATGGGGTAGTCTCTTTATTTGCAATAAAGGGGGTGGGAAATCCATAATTGTCTTGACTAGTTAGTAATTAGTTTAAAATTATTCTCATTATCATTTTTTTATATCACATTTTATATATTCCTCTAGCAGAAAAGGTTTATGGAAAAAATTTTGAAGAATCAATTAGAACTTTGGTTATAACTTTTTTATTCTATATTCCCCCAAGGATTTAATTATATATATTGATTTACTTTTTAGTAGTTGATTCTGATACCATTTCTTAATATCGAGATAATAAATCTTTCTTGAATTAATACTCCTCGGATTTCATGTTTAACACACAATCTAGTTATGGTGGAGGTTTAAAAAATTCCACATTTCTATAATTAATCATTTTATATATAATGTCATTAAATATGAATCCATTATAAATTTAGTCTGAAGATATCTTATTGAATGGAAAGTAGTCAGGATGATTATTGAGTCCAACTATAGAGACCCAAGATAAATATAGCATAACTTTTAAATATGTTTCTTAATATAGACAATAAATCTCATATAAAAATCCCACAATCCTAAGAACATATGATTTAGAGTCTTAGAGAACTAATTACATATCAATCTTATTCAAAAATTATTTCTAAAATGTATTTATAATCTAAATCTTATAGGTCAAATTATATGATTTTCTTATGTTTTTCTTAAACTTAATATCATGGGGAAGGTAAACAAAAAACATTTAGCATAAAATATTAGTAAGGGTAAGTATTATAGATAATAATAAAATATAAAATTTTATAATATGATAAGAATATGGGTATAAGAATATAAGAAGATAACTTGAACATAAAATATAAAAAACTAGAAATCAAAATCATATGTCAAGTATCACTCCATTGAACATCATCAAAAATAAGACAATGAATAATGATGATTTTGGTTCACTACCTATTTTCAAAAAAAAATATTAGACCATGTCCCATGGTGTATTAGGTTTACTCTCTAATTGATTAGATAATAACCCATGATATAAAAGTCTTTAAAAAATGCATTAGAGGGATATATAATTCTGGTCCCACCAGTAACATAAATTATTGTTTTTTGGATAACCAACCAAATAACCTACATGTTATATCATGAGTTTAAAAAAAATAACCAATGCATTTTAAATCTATATAATTTAAGGAAAAATCATCATAAAATGGAAATCATATATACAAATTCCACATGATGAAAAAGAACCCTGTATACACCATAATCCTAATTTATCCCATGATAAAGAGGTGAATTTACTAATTATGACATAAGGGAAAAATGAATGGTAATTCATAAGTTCACTAAATAAAAAATAATTATATAATTTTGAATTTATGTAATTGATAAAGGGTTATATGTCCGGAAAATGGAGTTATAAAGTTAATAATCCATGAAAAGTATATTAGAGATAAATAAATCAGAACGAACAACATAGGTGATGTTTAAGAAAATATGGGAGGATATTTCTACAGAACCAAATAGAATATTATTATCTATTAAAATAGAATTTGAACAATTGGGTTTCTATGATATAATTATAGGTTTTAAAATCTAATCATTTATTTAAAATATTGGTTGTGGTTTATTCATAATATTATAATGAATATGAATGTTCCCCTATATTTTTTTTACATATTAGTGGGAATTTCAAAATGAGCATGGAAAATGTATAATCCTAATGATGAAATGTATATTTTACTAGATATACGTATAACGTAAATTTGTAAAAAAAATTAAATTTTTAAAAGTTAATAATATTGCATTAAATAGATATAGAGAAATAGATCATGAAACTAATAAGTAGTGAGGGTAGTATGGAAGATCACATAACATATTATCTTAAAGAGCTCACCTTTTTTCACTTAACATCAATAATAATTAAATTAATATCATTAAATATATAGCCCAAAACCATATTCATCTATATGTAATTTTCTAAAGTCAAACAATTATGAATTGTTTTTACTTTTATAATATATTATAATTATATTATTTAGTAACGGTTGTTTATTTTTTTGGAAACCCTTTTTATTTCATGACCGTGGATAAAAGAGTTCTAAAATAACTTCATGATTTCCATTATTTTATTTGTATATTTCCATTATTATTCCACTATAGCAATAGCCATACAATTTTAAAGGTTGTTAAAAAATATATAAATTTTTTGAAAGGTACCTCGATGAGTCGATTTAAGGTGGTAAATGTTATAGTGATCATTCCTAATTAATGAAACATAAAAACACCCAATATTATTCTTCCATAAAATTTATGGTATAAAAAATATCATAATAGTAAATTAAAAAACCCCTTTTATCCTGAAATTTATGGTGGTGATGGAAAATTGAACACATCATTCATAGAGGTTGTAGTATACATAAAAACAAGACGACATTTTCCTTTATCTTAATAACTTTAGAGGAAAGTATAATATTGAAATTATATTATTATAATAACACCTAAAAAAATTAACAATTCAAGTGTTATAAAATTGTCATGTATTTTGGACAATATATATAAATGTTAAGTTGAAATTTTTACCTATCCCTCATATCTTCTCCTTGAGAAACTATTTACAGCTCTATAGAATTTCTTTTGTAGAGTAAGTGTCCAAATATTGAATGTGTATGGTATTTATGAGATATGAGGGTAGAGTTTTGGTTGATAAAAATATTTCGAATTTTTGGAGAATTGGGTAAGAGGAGGTCTCCATTTATAAGTGAAAAAGATCCACATTGGTAAAAATTTATTATTTCTAAAAAATATCATTTTATTATGCATAGAAAATGGAAGGAAAAATGTTAAATAATCATGTAAGGAAGGATATAAGGTCAAGAATCTGTCTGATATACTATATCAAACATGTTTTCACATGTTTTTCCTTTTCACTATGTAAACCACTTTTACCAAAATTTACCCTTACATGGTAACTCCACTTTCACCCTTGGAAACTAATTTCAATAGAAGAAATTAAAAATAAAATAATTAAATAAATTTATATAAATAAATATATAATTAAATAATTTTATAAAATTAAATTTCAATGATTTATATAAATTAATTTTAATATTAGATTATATAACACATAATAACTGTATCATAGAGAAAGTACATTTAAAGAATAATGAATATGCATGGGATAAATTTAAATTTTTTTGGTTATTTTCAAGAACTATATTTTTTTACTATTATAAAAATAAATATTATATGTCTTTCAAGTAATGAAAATAAAAAATTTAAGAAATTACTATTTTTTTATTAAAATTTTAATTTTTCATCATGTTAGAAATGTATATTTTAAATTTAAAACTATATTGTTAAAATGAATAAAATTATTACATAAAAAATATTTTACTAGTTTTAATATTTTAGTTTTTTGTCACTATTATATAAAGACAATGTTTTAAAAGTCATTATTTTAGAAAAACATTATTTTTATATATTTATCTAAAAATATATTACATTAGATAAAAATAACAAATTATTCATATGTTTAAACTAGTAGTAAAAATCCAAAAATATAATTCATTTAATTATATTTAGCTTGTCGATGTGATAAAATAATTTTAAAATACCACATGTATAGTATATAAAGAATAATTTGTTTGAAAAATATAAATTAGGTTATAAATTGTTCAATGTCTGTTTGTATATTGAATCCAGAGATATTAAAATATTGGATTCACTTATAAAATAAATATCTTATATTTTAAAAAGGTTTCATGAATTCTCAATTTATAATTTTATACTAATAATATTATAAAAGACAAGTTTAAAAAAATATATTTTGAGTTATTCACCAAAAAATCAAACTCTTTTAAAAAAATCAAAAAATACATCATAAATTAATATTTACATTTTAAATCCAAAAATGAATATTATTTTGTCAATATAAATGTGAAGACCTTTATATTTTTAATTTTAATTTAAAATCTAGAATATAATGAAATAAAATTATTTCATTTGAAAATAACATATTTAAATACATGTTGTTCATATTCATAATTTCTATAAATCATTAACATATATATCACAAATAAGAAATATAATATATCCTTACAACAATCATTATAAAATAAAAAATTAATTTAATTTAATAAAATGTTCATCACATTTAATAATAAATTTTTTAGAATAATAAGGAATGAAGTGAATTTTATAAAATAACATATTTATTATTAATATAAAAAATTATATATTTAAAATTAAATTTCTCCTTTTCAAACCTCACAATTATATGGTTAAATTTTAATGGTCTAAACATATAGTATATTTTTTTAGTTTTTATTTTCATGAGAAGCATCATAGAAAATATATTAGGATTAAATTTAAAAAAACTTATAATAAAATATCTAATCATTACATTCTCCCCCATAAAAATTTTTTATCTTATAAATTTTAAAATTCATATGATGAGTTTAATTATTATGGGGGGGTCTAAATTAAGCATACACTGGTAGTTGATCATAGATTTATATAGGATATAAAGTGGGATATCCATTTAAATAATTTTATTTGATCCCTTTTTAAAAATGTATAGTCTATTATGATTAGAATCATAAAAAGTGATGATCTGATCAATCTATAAGTTGTATCTTTCATAAAAACTAAATAATGTTTCATATAACCCAAATATAATAATTATACCACCAAACTTATTTTTATTTATATCTCAATAAACAATAAGTAATATATTACATGACACAATGTATGAAAAGTTTTTTTTGAAAAAAATAAAAAATTGATGTTTGATATATCTTTTTAATTCCAAAGATCTATGAGGCTGTTGGTGTTCTTTGTTGATTTTAACCCTTGTATTAGTGCACTCTGTTATATACTGACAAAATTCATCACATTTAAATAATTGAATAATTAGTGTATCATTTGGAATAATATTATCTATGGCATCCTGCCTTTTTATCACATAAACTTTCATTACATTTTACAAAACTGAGGATCTTTAAGGTTTAGTATCTTGGTAACCGGGAACATAAAACCTGAAAAAATAAAACATTCTTATAAAACACTTGAAATTCTTCTCCTTATGTTCATCCTAGTATCATTACTGCATCTCATAACCTGGGGTAAAACATCAAAAGAAAGTGTGAGCAGAAGGCCCAGTAAGGGAAACAAGGGGAAACATTTAACATGTGAACTTGAGACACATCAACAATGTCATGAAAAAGAACTTTAAGGAATGAGAAATAAATAATGTGTCATATCATAATAAAAACAACTTATTTAATAACTTGAATATGTGACTACAAAATTTCATATTGACAATCATTTCTGTTTCACCAAGGTCCATCCACAAGGTGTCATTAAAAATTACCAAGGTTATTCACCAAGGCGTCGTTAAAAATGGTTATCTCTAGAGATTAAGTCTTTACCCAATGCATTGGAGCGCTATAAGGATACACCCTTAACATGAATTTATTATCTTGTGCGCCACATATATCATCATCAATCATTTCATAAAAAACCCATATAGCATAAAAGAAATGGGTTTCATTTCATAATCATAACGTTTTAAAACTGCTTTAAATACATGGTCTTTATGTCACTTTAAAACCATGGAAAAGGAAAGCATGTCTCATGTATGTAAATCCCAGATTTTAAAATAGAATAGATTTCTATATATGTGAATAAACTTTATATAAGATAGGGTATTGAGTATTCACTTAATAAAATAAAAGAACTTTAGAAAAAGAGAGAGACATTTTGAGATGGAAATTCTGCAGCATACCGGCTATGATACATGGTTTTAGAAAACATTGAAAAGAGAAGGAACATGGGACACCCACTCATAAATGATACATAAAACAGTAGGGGAACCGAATATAAAGGATTTAAGAACTTGGTAATGAAATTTTAATGATATACCATATGAAACGAAGAACTTGAAAGGAAGACAAAAAAATATAAGATTTCTCTTATGAGAATTCGGCAAACTAACGAAATCACTTAAAACTTCAAAAAATGGATTGAAAAGATCAAATAGGGTCTCTCATAATATGAAAATAAATGATCAGTATGATAGATATAGAGATCATACCCAAACATAATAAAAAGTAACTTGAAATACTTGACCAAAAAATAGATCTTGAAAATGTGAAGGGTGAACGAATCCCATAAAAATTCGGCAGCCTAACAGCGTCACTTAAACTTCAAAAAAAATGAATTGTTGAGTTCAAATGGGCTCTTTAATAATATGAACATAAAAGATCAGTATGATAGATATAGAGATCATACCCCAACATAATAAAAAGGAACTTTAATGACTTGACATGAAAATAGATCTTGAAAAAGAGAAGGGTGAAAGAACCCCTTAAAAATTTGGCAGCCTAACGACGTCACCTAAACATCAAAAAAATCCATTGAAGAGATAAAATAGGGAATTTAATCATATGAAAATAAAATATCAGTATGATGGATATAGATATAATACCCCAACATAATAAAAAGGAACATTAAAGACATGAGATGAAAATAGATCTTGAAAACGAGAAGGGTGAAAGAATCACTTAAAAATTTGGCAGCCTAATGGCGCCACTTAAACATTATTAAAATGAATGATGAGAGAAAGATGTGGTATCTCATCATATGAACATTAAAAATATATTATAATGAATATTAAAGAACATCCTCCAACATAAAAACATGTAGCTTAAAATAAATGACATAAAAGAGAGTATTTGGAAAGAAAGAGAGAGGTAGGATCCCTTATCTTAAAACATAACTCTTAAAACACAATGGTTGGGACCTTGAGGGCTTGGGGGAACCTTGTGAGGACTCCATGAAAGGTAATGAGACTATAGATTCATTGGGGGAGAGTTGGGAGTCGAAAGGATGAGAGGATGACTTGGTATTTATAGGGAAAGTGAGGGGACAAGGCATTAATGGCCAAGGGACACCTCATTGGTGGTTTTGGAAAACAAATGGGATTCCCCATGGTATTTTCCCATGGTATTGGACACTTGGAACACCTCATACCTTATATTCCTATTCATAAGTTGATTATATTGATTACATACTTAATACATCATTTAATGATGTCATTAAACACCTGTAACTTACAAACTGTATTTTCACTATTCATCGAAAAATCAACTTTTTCAGAAAAATCCCCAAAAATTAACATAACATAATATCGAGGCTTTGAGTTCAAAAATGACATCCATTTTATAAAAATAATTTTCTAAATATTTTTAATTTAATTTTTAATTAAAAAACACAATTCACCTGAAAAAAATAATACTTGCCTAATAATTTATGAAACCATTATTTAACAATTTTATTGAATCGAATTACTTAATCAAGGTGCCTAGATTTTATAAATAATTTATTTAAGTGATATTACTAATCCATTTGGTCACATTACTAATCCTAAGCATAAAATCACTATTCATAATTTATTATTCATCAAAAATTAAGTTGATCTTATTAGACTCTAAATTTCGTATTGAACATAATTGTAAAAGACCATTTTTTAGAAAATCATTACTCATTTTTAATTATTTAAGGTTTACATAATTATTTTTTAATATATCCTTTCTTTAAAATTTACCAAAAATATGCATACTATATTTATCCGGACATTCGAAAATTCCTAAACTTCATCATAAGAAGAAATTAAATTTTTTATTTAAAACAAAGGATTACACAAGGAAGATACAGTCTCCTTACATATCCCCTTATCACACCAGCATGGGACCTAAGTGTAAGGTGTGCTAAGGTGAGAGAATCTGAGGGAGGCTCGACCAACATCGCACGAGTAGTAATTTCTATCAGTTTTAACTTCTCGTGAAGGAGATTACATTCTAGCTTCACATGATGATGTTCGGCTTGGGTTTGGTCCAGAGAAAATCCCAATGGTGCTACCTCCTTCCCATGTTCTGTTAGATGGGCTTTGATCGGTACAAGACTACTGGGTGAGGCCATCGAATCTTCTTTCTATATTAATTAACCATGATCACTTATATTTAGAGACAATAATCAAGATGTTTAGTTTCCAGTGGTAATATTGACTAATGGTCATATAAAAGTCAAAACCCAATGGTCTCATTTTAATTATACTCATGTTATCAAATGAAACAGTTTTGTTGATTATAAAATATAAAATAACACGAAAAATTAGGAAACAAGATTTATTCAAAATTTCAGGTCGTTACAATCATCCCCCCTTAAGAAATTGTGTCCTTACAATTTTTAAAATTGGGTTTTTAAATTTCATTGAAAGTCCCACATCGGAAGAGGATTCAGTAAAACTATTACTTTAAAAGAAAGAAAGGGAAGTACAAATATCACCCGAGTTAACCCACACTAGGTTTCCATGTAGGAAAACATGGACATTGAGGATTAAACAAAGGGACAATTTCTAATGGAGAGTGATAGAAAACATGATTAGGATAAAGTTAACCACGAGAAAATCCTAAACTTATGATGTGTGTAAACGGTCTTTGATTACCTAGTAGGAAACATAAACCAACAACGTTTTTGTTTTACGTTCCTTTTCATAATTTTGAGTAATTCATTTACTACATAGAACAAAAACATAAGGAAATATACTTACCTTCAAGTAGAGATTCGTCTTTTAATAATTTTCTACCAAAACTTATCTTTTCTCCAAACGATGAGCATTCAAAAACACTTGGTCACATAAAAACACAAGAATCATCTTCTTGAGAGTCATGTAATCCACAAAAGATTAACTATCAATTTTTTCTATATTTAAACATTATCCAAAAAAATAAAAAAGGGTATGATAAACAACTCTTCAAAAAGAAATAATCCCATTGGATGGGAAACTACTTTTAAATCTTCAAAGTTCCATGGTACTACCCAAAGTTCATCATAGACCATTCCATAAATGATTGTCCTTCAAATTCCTCAAAATAAACCAAACTAATATTGAAACCCAATTATAATAACGATCTCATAACATAGTCTTCCAATATAGACTTTATCATTCATCTTCAAACAACATCATCCACTCTTACCATATTATTACAAAAGTAACTAACCTAATCCCATTTTCCCCAAGATAGGTTAATCATTTCCATATGTAACCTAAATTACTATAAGTCCACCTCAAATTCATCAATTATTCAAAATATAAGTCAACCTTTACTCCTCAAAGAAAATACCATAGTAATATATTTACCTCGATCAAATAGGGTTCCCAAAATAGTGAACGTCTTCCAAAATAATAATCATCTTTTAATCCCCTAATCACCCCCTTGTTTTATAAGAACAACTTCCCTTTATAAACATATGGTAAATAAAAATAGATGTTTTCCTTAATGATATAAAATCATCATAGGTAGTGACTCGATGATCTTAGAAAACATATAAGATATGCTCATAGATCAAGAACTAAAATACAACATGACATAGACAATTATTGCGAAGAAGTTACATGTAATTCAGTCATTATGACCCATCTCAGCATAGGATGTTCATTGTTCCCTTGTCCTTGAATATTGTTGATGATAATCATGCTTCTCATCCATTCCAAGAGAGCATTTCCTTGGATAATGTCTAACTTCTCTACATTTATGACATTGAAATGTATAAGGTACATTAGACCGAACCTTATCTCAATTCATCACATTATCCATTTTTTAAAGCAATTGGTTACTTTATGCCCTATCTTCCAACACTTAAAACATCTCCCAGTTCCTTTGTGACATTCTATTTAGTGCCTCTTGCCACACTTTTTGCAAAAAAGAAATTGGGACTTCTTTCCCATATCAACTTTTTCAGATGAATTTCCTTAAGACTTTGCCCTCTTCTTCCTTGATCAATTTGGGCATTCAACAAGGTACCAATTATTAATTATGATTTTTGATAGCTGGTTTGGAATATTCACAATATGTTCAACTTGATCTTTCATCATCTCTATCACATTAATAGGGCAATCGTCACATTTCCTATCACATTGGTTGTTGGGACATGCTCTTCAATTTCCCGCCACTAACTAGGAAAAGAATGTATAATTAGGGGGCTTAAATACTTAGCCAATAATCATGAAAAGGAAACTTAAAGTAGAGAAGTATAAACTTGTAGATGAAAAGTATACCCTAACTTTTGATCCCCTATCTTCCAATCTAGGTTATCCATGATCATATATTCTTATGGGAATCTTTATTTTATTTTATCTTTTTTCCTTTAATAATGGTTCATATTAAGTTTATGAATTTACCAAAGCATATCACCTGGGAGTGTCATAACCAAGAGTGAATCAAGGCCCATTGTCGTGTACCAGTCCCCGTTTGAGTCTAGCTCAAAGCGGTGTTTTCGGGTTTTACCCATATGTACATCTGTGCCAGAGCCACCTCTACTTGCTCGTATCTAGATAAGGATGTATTTTCTTGGAAACCCCTTACTCAATAATCACCAAAATACAAGGAATATTTCTTATATTTAAACTTTTCTATAGGGTTATTCCTAAATTTTCATATCCTAATTTCCAAAAATAACTAAACCATACTTTGATACCAACTATGGCATCCCGCCTTTTTATCACATAAACTTTAATTACTTTTTACAAAACTAAGGGTCTTTAAGGTTTAGTGTCTTGGAAACAAGGAACTTAAAACATGGAAACATAAAAAATTCTTCTAAAACACATGAAATAATTCTCCTTATGTTCATCCTAGGTTCATTAATGCATCTCATAACCAGGGGACATACATAAAAAGAAAGGGTGAGCAGAAGGCCCTATAAGGGAAACAAGGGGAAACATTTAACATGTGAACTTGAGATACATCAACAATGTCATGAAAAAGAAATTTAAGTCATGAGAAAGAAATCATGATGCATATCATAATAAATATAACTTATTTCATAACTTGAATATGTGGCTATAACATTTAATATTGAAAATCATTTCTGTTTCACCAAGGTCCATCCCCAAGGTGACATTAAAAATTACCAAGGTTATTCACCAATTCATTGTTAAAAATGTTCATCTCTAGAGATTAAGTCATTACCCAATGCATTGGAGGGCTATTAGGGCGCACCCTTAGCATGTCTTTATTATCATTTGATCCACATATATCATCATCAATAATTTCATAAACAACCCATATAGCATAAAATAAATGGGTTTCATTTCATAATCATAACGTTTTAAAACTGCTTTAAAAACACGATCTTTATGTCACATTAAACCCACAGAAAGGGAGAGCGGGTCTCATGTATATAAATCCACGAATTTAAAATAGAAAAAATTGGTATATATGTGAGTACACCTATAGAAGAGAGGGATTTTATTAATAACTTAATAAAATAAAATAACTTTAGAAAAAGAGATAGACATTTTGAGACGGGAATTCTGCAGCATAACGGCTATGATACATGGTTTTAGAAAACATTGAAAGGAGAGGGAACATGGGTCAGCCATTCATAAATGATACATAAAATAGAATGGGAACAGAATATAAAGGATTTAAGAACATGCTAATGAAATTTTAATGAAATACCATATGAAACGAAGAACATGAAAGGAAGACAAAAAAATATATGATTTCTCTTATGAGAATTCAGCAGCCTAACGACGTCACTTAAAACTTCCAAAAACGGATTGACGAGATCAAATAGGGTCTCTCATCATATGAAAATAAATGATCAGTATGATAGATATAGAGATCATTCCCGAACATAATAAAAAGTAACTTGAATGAATTGACTAGAAAATAGATTTTGAAAATGAGAAGGGTGAACAGATCCCTTAAAAATTTGGCAGCCTAACAGCGTCACTTAAACATAAAAAAAAACTGAATTGATGAGATAAAATAGGGTCTCTCATCATATGAAAATAAAATATCAGTATTATTGATATAGATATAATACCCCAACATAATAAAAATAATTTGAAAGACTTTACATGAAAATATATCTTGAAAACGAGAAGGGTGAAAGAACCCCTTAAAAATTTGGTAGCCTAACGACGTCACTTAAACATCAAAAAAACCAATTAAAGAGATCAAATAGGTTCTCTCATCATATGAACATAAAATATGCGTATGATGTATATAGAGATCATACCCCAAAATAATAAAATTTAACATGAAAGAATTGAGATGAAAATAGATCTTGAAAACGAGAAGGGTGAAAGAATCCTTTAAAAATTCACCAGCCAAACGGCGCCACTTAAACATTCTTAAAATGAATTAATGAGAGAAATATGGGTTCTATCATCATATGAACATGAAAAATACAGTATAATGAATAAAAAAGAATATCCTCCAACATAAGAACATGGAGCTCTAATGAAATGACATAAAAGAGAGTACTTGGAAAGAAAGAGAGTGGTATGATCCCTTACCATAAAACATAACTCTTAAAACTCAAAGGATGGGACCTTGAGGGATAGGGGTCACATTGGGAGGACTAATTGGGATGCAATAAGACCAGATATTTGTTGGGGGAGAGTTGGGAGTCGAATGGATGAGAGGATGGCTTGGTATTTATAGGGAGAGTGAGGGGACAAGGCATTAATGGCCAAGGGACACCTCATTGGTGGTTTGGAAAAACCATGAGCGTGCCCATGGTATTTTCCCATGGTATTGGCCACTTGGGACACCTCATACCTTATATTACTATTTATAGGTCGACCATATTGATTTCATACCTAATACATCATTTAATGATGTCATTAAACACCCGTAACTTAAAAACTGTATTTTCACTATTCATCAAAAATTCATCTTTTTCAGAAAAATCCCCAAAAATTACAGTAACATAATATCAATTCTATGAGTTCAAAAATGAAATCCATTTTATAAAAATAATTTTCTAAATATTTTTAATTTAATTTTTATTTAAAAAAAACTATTCACCCGAAAAAACTAATACTTGACTAATAATTTATGAAACCGTTATTTAACAATTTTATTGAATCACATTACTTAATCAAGGTGCCTAGATTATATTAATTCTTTCTTTAAGTGAGATTAATAATACATTTGGTCACATTACTAATCCTAAGCATAAAATCACTATTCATAATTTACTATTCATCACAAATTAAGTTGATCTTATTAGACTCTAAATTTCGTACTGAACATAATTGTAGAAGACCATTTTTTGAAAATAATTACACATTTTTAATTATTTAAGGTTTAAATAAACATTTTTTAAAATATCTTTTCTCTAAAATTCACCAAAAATATGCATACTATATTTATCCTCACATTTACAAATTCATAAACTTCATCATAAGAATAAATCAAAATATTTATTTAAAACAAAGGATTACACAAGGCAGTTATGGTCTCCTTACATATCCCCTTATCACACCAGCATATGACCTAAGTGTAAGGTGTGCTAAGGTGAGAGAATACGAGGGAGGCTTAGCCAACATTGCACAAGTAATAATTTCTATCAGTTTGAAATTCTCGTGAAGGAGATTCCGTTCTAGCTTCACACGATAAAGTTTGGCTTGGGTTTGGTCCAGAGAAAAGCCCAGTGGTGCTACCTCCTTCCCAAGTTTTAATATATGGGCTTCGATCAGTCCAAGACTACTGAGTGAGGCCATCAAATATTCTTTCTATATTAATAAACCAAGTTAAATTATATTTATAAACAATAATCAAGATGTTTAGTTTCCCGCGGTCATATTGACCAATGGTCATATAACAGTCAAAACCCAACGATATCATTTTAATTATACTCATGTTATCAAATGAAATAGTTTTGTTGAGTATAAAATATAAAATAACACACAAAATTAGGAAACAAGATTTATTCAAAATTTCAGGTCGTTACATTATCACCCATCATTGTATATTAATTTATCCTCTAATGATTGTGCTTTATGCCCTTCTTTATTATAAGTAAAACACCATTTAGTCCCCTTGAATAAATTCACATACCGCCTCTTCCAATATTTTTGATATGAAAGATTTTAAATATTATTTCCTTCAACATATTCATCTCCATATTTCCCACGAGATACCATACATACCTTCCTTAGTGGGTTCATGATTTTAACTATTCTCATACTGTTATTCATATTTTATGAAAGTTCGATTGGAATAATAATTATATATATTTTTCCAACTCTAAATAAAATATCATGATCATTGTGGTAATCATCACATTATCCCTGTTAAAATAGTTTGTATGGTTCCTTTTGGTTCTAGTCATCATTATTTCAAGAATGATTCTACAGTCACTGATTAAAAATTATTGTCATAAGAGAAGTATCCTATATAACCATTGATAAATCTTTCTTCAATATTTTTCACATTATAATATCATAATTTTAACAAGTAATTCATTTAGTTAAATCTACATCACTATTTATTTTATATATATAATTCACATGTTAAACTATACTATTCATAGATAAATTATATCAACCTAGATTCAGTAGGAAAAATTCTAAACTCATCATAGTTTATCTTATTTTGGGTTCTCTTATAATTATCAACATAATCCCTAAATTTATCTAAATAATAAATTCATAACAGGGTTTTTTAATTCGAATATTTTCAACCAAATATTGTCCCCTCTGAGTGTTAAGACATTTGTGTAGTTATGTCTCTTTTCCGTGCATAAGGTAACAGTTGAATTAATTCCCAACACTCACTTTTCAAGGTTATTACCAATAAGCACCTCATTGTCGAATATTTCATCTACATGTGGTATCTAGATATCAATTTCATTTACTGGAAACCACATACTTAGAGCTATACTAAAATATTAGGTTTTTATCCTATTCATATTCTTATCACTTATTCATATCAATTGGTGTTTTACAAAAGTTATTTCATAAAAATAACAAATCTTATAATAAAAAAATAATTAAACCATATTGTGATAATAACTAAGGAAACACAACCTAAAAACATGATAAATTTTACATCATTACCATAATTGATACATTACATCTCACATAAAAATCCCACAACCCCAGGAATATATGGTTTAGTATCATTGTTCTTGCAACAAATTCCATAATACATTTGAACAATTTTGCATAATAAAACTCTTATAAATCCCCTTATAGACTTCTAAAACATTATAAATATCTTAATATCCTTTGTATGGTAATCCTAAGAATGGGGTGAGCACTAATGTCCCGCATGGGTATGCATAACTGATAGCAATCAAACATAAATGGTGACCATAATATATTTATATAGGTATGAGTATATAAGTAAGGAACAAAAAAATAGAATATTAACATCAAAACAAATTGTTTAAAGCGGATGATCATAAATATAAAATCATAAAATATGGAAAAAATAATGTATGATCATTTAACCATGAAATATATAGCAGTAACAAAAGACATGTCATCATAAACCTTATTCAAGTTGCACTCCAAATACCATCATCGCAAAGTGGACAAAGTCCATTGGTGCATTTTGATCACTCTCCATTAATATTATGATAGGTTAAAATATACAATGTTATATTTGGTTTTCTAGAAAATTATGTACATTATATCACATGAGATATAAGGCTTTACCCAACTCTTTTGAGGGATATACAATTCTTTCCCCAACCATCATATACCATACCATTATTAGTATATCCTCGCATAAACCATACATAGAATTTGTTGATTTTAAAACATTAACCAATTCATTTAAGGGATACAAAATTATAGGATAACCTACATAAGATAAAACTTGGACACATGTGAACCAAATGAGTAAAATAAATAGCAAATATATCCTAAACCTCAAAAAACCCATGACGAGTTGGTTTAATAATTTTGTTTAAAGACATAAAAAATTATTAAATCATAATAAATCCCAAGATAAGAATGAGTTATATAATTTTTAAATCCCATAATTGAAAAATGGATACAATTATTGGAAATGGAGTTCTATTTTTAATAATTCAAGAGAAATATTCATGAGAAGAATGAATAAAAAATAACCACTAGGGTGGTGTGTTGTAAAATAAATAAAGATTTTTTTAAATAGAGAAACACACATTTTTTCTTAGAAACATAATTTAATGAAGAGGATTAACAAATAAATACTTATGGTTAATGAAATAAATTAATGTTTTAATCAATTTTACGGGGCATATTCTAAGCATGATATAAAAATAGGCAATCCCTCTTACATTACATTTATTTAGACGATTGATTTTTGAAGGGAACTAGAAATATGTATAACTATATAAATGAAAATGATATTTTACTAGGCATATAAAGAAAATCACATATACATATATATATAAATATTAGAATTTAATTGGAATAATATTTAGTAAAAGGGATATAAAGAAATATAATATGCAATAGACATGAAACGAGGGTGGAATGAAAGATCCCTTACATTATTAGTAAAAATAACTATACACATTCACCTGAATTATTGAATAATTAAATAATGTTCATTAAATATATCCAAATGAGACTTATTCATTAATATTTAATTTTAAATGAGTATATATATAAATTTTTAATTATTTAGAATATTTTTTTTTAAAATACATATATTACATGGGTTTTTTAGTTATATTCTTATAACACTTTAATTTTTTTGAATATGGTCAAAGGTGTTGAAAAATAATTTCATGATCACTATATTTGTGGAGGTTTATGTACTTTATTATTGTTTTATAAAAGTACCAATAAAGTTTCATAGTTATCCCAAAGTACATCTATGTTATTAAAGGTACCTTGATAAGTCTATTTAATGTAGTCAAAGCCACTATAACATTTTATCATTATTCATAGAGGTAAAATGACTAAAATTATTATAATAGAAATTGCACGGTAGAAAAATATTATTTAAGTTAATTATGATATCTTAAAGAACCTACCATTTAAACAAGTGATGGAAAATTGAAATGAAATATATGTAGGTGATAGTCTATACATGAATTATTATGTATTCATTTTTATTTATGATTTTCAATGAAAGTATAATTTGGATATTCCATCAGTGTTATAAAGACTATGAATAGTAAAAATATTTCTGTTACCATACCTTCATGTATAAATGGTATTTTATGTGTATAAAAGAAGAAAAGTGCTAGAGAAGTTGGGTTGTGAGTATTAACTCTTCCATGGATGTTGTCCTTGTGTAACTCTTAAAGGATCCATATATTTATATTTGGGGGATAAAAATTCTTATATCATTGGGTATGGTGTTTTGGATAGACTAGGGTAGTGTTTTGGTAGAGATAATGCTTTGTAATGGGTGGATCAATAGGGAGGATGTGGTTACATTTTATCTAGGAAGAAAAATATACTTTTTTAAAAATTCATTAAATACCAATATTATAATTACATTATTCAAGGAAAAAGGATAGAAAATAGAAACTAATATTGTGGGGAAGGAGATAGATTCTATCAACATTCCACCATCAATTGTACCACATTTTTTCAATAATTTACCCTTTTATTCTAGGTTTTCCCACTTTTACCAAAATGTATCTAAACTATGGTAAATCCACCATCAACATTTAAAACAAATTTTCATGGAAAATTTTAAATTTACAAATGTTTACAAATTTTGTACTTTTTCATTATAAAAGAATAAAAATATTATGAAATAATTCATTTCTTGAGTTATAGAAATTAATTTTAATATAAATTCATATAACACATAATAATTTTTTCCTAAAAAAATTACATCTTAAGATTAAAATATAGTTATGGGAGAAGATTAGAAAACTTATATGATTCTGATAATGTAATTGTTTTTATAAAAAACAAATTTTAATTGAATCTAAAATAAATCTAAAATATTACATACCAAAATATTTTAAAAATGTTTTTATTTAGATTAAAATTATAATTTTTTAAAGGATAAACATAAGATTTATAAATTTAAAATTATTTCTTTAATATATATATATTTATTAATTAAATTAATATTCTTTCAACTCAATGGTTTTATAAAATGATATTTCTCTCTTATATAATAGTAATGCAATAAAATTGACACTTTGGGAAAACAATAATTTTTCACTACTCATATGAAGATAAATTATTTTATAACAATATTAAAAATTAAATCAAAGAGTATTTTCACATGGGGAATAAAAAATTTAGATTTTAATTAGTTTATTTATCAACTAAATGTGATAAAACTAAATTTTAAAATACTATATTTTATATGTATTAAAAATAATTTTTTGGAATAATTAAAATTTTGTTCTATAATTTCACATAACTTTTTAAAATTATAACAAATAATTTTAAAATGATAAATACACTTATAAAATAAATATTTGGTCATATAAAATAGTTATTAGAATTTCAAATTCCTACTTAAATATTGATAATGACATAAAATTCATGTTAATTTTAAAAATGGCATTTTTTATTATTCTCTTAAATATGAATGATTATTAGAAAAAATTATAATATTTATCATACAATAAAATTGAAATTATAAATCCAAAAAATGAGGTTTACTATGTCAAATAAAATATATAGAATTTATTATTTTTACTTTTAATTAATTTTTTAAAATATAGTGAAAAATATTTTTAGTAGAAAAATAAAATTTTAAAATAATAATTATTCCTATTTTTAAATTTTGTAACACAATAATAAAGATATAATTAATCCATAAATACAATATTTTATTAAAATCATCATTTGACAAGAATATGCCTAGTTATATTTGATAAAAAATATATCACATGAAACAATAGATTATTAAACAAAATATTGTAATATGTATATTTATATGAAATAATATATATAAACATATATATATTTGCATTTCATAGATTGGTTAGACTTATTAATAAATACGGTTCAACATCTATTTTTCAATGGTCCAAACAAATCAGGGTATTTGTTTACTTTACATTTTCTTGTGGAGTATACAATTGAACCTATTTAATATAATTATATGGAATCATATATTAAATTAAAAAGTCATTAAAAAATCTCTTTGGGTTTTTCTGTCCTCAGGTATATTGGGATATTATTATCCATGAATTTGTTGAAATATCCCACAACATACTAATTTTGAAAATAGTAGATATTATGTCATCAATATTCATATCATTGGTTAACTTACTCATTTATTCCTATTAGATAGGGGTGATATTTTAATTGTTCACACTTTGGAGAAGGCATAATATGACATTGAAATTATCTAGGTGTTTTAGATGTCATCAGAGCTTATATACATTTAACTCTTGTAGTCCCCTCTTCAACAGAAATCATTTTATTTTCATTATGTTTCGGAAAAGGTTTTATCATTTTCTCTAAATAGTACCTTCTTGATATTTTTTTACATGGAAAGAAAAACATGGAATCATCTTGGATACATTAGAGGAATCAACAGTGTCTTCATCCTACCATAGAGATTATCAATACGAATATGTTTTAATATTTCATGTGGGAGATTCATATTCAGAGAATATCTTATGTATCAACCAACATAACCAACATAAATGTTTCTAGAACTAACCTTAGAATGACCCTAAGGGAGTTCCTGACCCCCACGGGTTGACAAAAGGAACCATGGAAGTAATATGAGTAATCAATTAATTCAATCTCCAATAGAGTTACAAGAAAAAGAAATACAGTAAGAACTTGTTCCATTCCAAGGGCATGACTAAAGAAAATAATTCCAAAAATAAAATTCAATAATGTGGGTAACCTAGATTACCTCTATAGAGGAGTAAAAAATAATAAAATTGTCACCTCAAAATTTGAGAAAGAATTAGATGCTGTTTTTGAGATTTAATTTTTGAATTTTAATGGAACTAAAGAAAAAAAATAATAAACCAATTAATAAGATTATAAATTTTTTTGATATATATTGTGATTGATAATAGTGATATGAAATGGGTGATCAGGTCGGGTTTAGTATTCCAATTGAAATGCTATTATAGTTCAAATTTATCCAATACACTTCTAACAATCCAGTTAAAGTAAGATTACCTAATCACTTCCACTCACTCCCTTGATAAAATAGTGATGTTTAGAGTAAAAAATTTCATTATATCAAATTGATATACTTGATTTACATTATGTGAGGCAGTTGTAGTGAATACCCTTAATTAACATGGCCAATACTCAATCAGGTCGTTTTTGTCCAAAACAATCGAAAAAAGTCCACTATCCCTCCCACATGTACTGAAGATCACAGAGTGCATCAGCACTAATACTCAGTAAATTTCATAGTATATAAAAAAGAGAAATTTTATCATCAAATATATCATTAAGAATTTATCATGGATTTAAAAAATTAATAAAAACACTAGAGAAGTTTTTAATAAAAAATAAATTCTCTCATTGAATTTTAACCAATAGACAATTGAGGCCTATTATGAGGGGATATTGAAATGAACGTTCCCATAATATACCCTATAAGTCATATAGACCTATATAACATCAAATAAGAGGATTTAGTACCTTTTAAAACAACTTCACCTAATACAACCAGAATAACCCACCTGGAGGGTACCTGATCCATCCCTGACATGAATCAAAGAGTGTTTTCAATCACCATGTCCAAGGAAATGTTCCACATCATCAATATGAGAAAATGGAAAATTATTTCACCAAATGAGTAACATGAAAATAAAATATAGTAGATAAGGCTAAATAAAATATTTGGTCAGAATGAAAATCCAAATTAATAAAAGTCCCACAAAATCAAGAACCATGTCTCAAAAATAGTAACTCAAACATTACACAATAGGTGAATCCCAAACTCCATCATGTTCTTCTAACCCCCAAAATCCCACAATTCAGGTACACCATTAACCAATGAGTGGATCCCTACATTTTTTATGACATGGAATAAGAAAATAGACAAATTCTTATATGTAAAAGTTGGGGGTAAGCTAGAATCCTAGTAGGATTTCACAAATTATTCAATAATAAATCCATAAAAAATAAACCATTTATGAATAAATTTATATAATATATTTCATAGAAATAATATCATTTAACAAATATAAACAAGAATAAATAAAAAATCAAATGGATAGTTACCAATCACGTTCCATGATATTTTCCATCAAAGAAGGCATGAATAAAACATGTTTATCAAAAAACATCATGAGTAAACTTTTCTTTCAAACTGGAATGTGTAAACAAAACTATGATATTGGAATGTAAAATATTTTCCAAAAATATACTATACCTAAGGTAGGTTGAATATGTATTATAAAAAATCATGGTTCTGTATGTCTTCTAGTGTTCCCAAATAATTACCCTAAGCATTAAAAGTGAAGTTACATGAGGGATAGTCACTTAGCCCTCATGTAGCCTTATTTTCATATTGATCATCAATAAATTTCTAAGTAGAGATATTAAATTAATAACACATATTCTTATAGACTAAATACATAGTCTCCAATGTGCATCATGATAAATAACAAAAAATGTTATGGGGATATTATTCATTTATTAATTCTCAAATCATTTCTATCATTAGTTCATTCGTCCACATTTTCATTTTTAAAAATAAAAATTTCATTTCAAAAATCAATAAGAATGGGGTTTTTAGCATAATATAATGTATTTTCTTTTGAAAACCCAGTCATAAATAGTTTCTAAAGAAAAATCATTCTTTTTTATTTACAATAATTATCAAAGAATTTTTTTTATTATAATTCAATGAATCTTCACATTTCAAATAATAGATTATATCCTACCTTTTTATTTAATAAATATATTTCCAATGGTTTTAATATAAATTCAAAAACATTTTCTTAGATATCAATAATAAATTTTCGTTAAACACTTCTACGATACACACCATTCCTTTTGTGTTCCATATTTGAAAGAAAAAAAATCCAATTTTAAAATGAAATAAGAATGTTGTTTTAGTTTCATAAAGTACAATAATTTAGAAACAATATAGGTATAACTTGAAACTAAATACCTTAATAAAATATCTTATAATTCTAATGAGGGATCTAAAGTAATAAACAATGGGATTTCCTCACCAAAAGAAGAAAATAATCCAAAAAATACTTCTATCAGTCACGAGCAGTTATACTTTTTAAAATTCACTAATGTGGGAAGAAAACAAAAAATGTAACATATGTTCATATATTTTTAAGTATATTTCAATCACTCTAGTTTGTAGAAAAACATCTAATTAAAATAATAATGATTATTTTCAAATGAATATTATATGTGGAGGGTTTAAAATCATTCAAAAGAGGAATTAAAACCATTAAAAAGTAAAAAGAAATTAATTCTCAGGTTTTCCAGCATTCACAGTAAATAATATCAAGTTACAATTATTTTATAAGAAATATAGATACTAGGGCTTAAGTGTTTATATTTCACTAAATATATGATATTTTAGGATATAATGGTTTACTATATGAAACCTTTTACTATCATTTAAGGAAAAAGGGATTTTACCCTTACATTGGTTACTCTCACAATTATCGCTTTTGTAGCCCTTGAATTTCATATCACATCCTTTTGGAATTAGGGCTTACCCTTACAAAAGTCCCTTATGCAGCTGCTACACCCTAACACATAGATGGTTTACCCATATTCAAGAACATTATGGAGCATTTTTCCCTTACACAGTATAGGTATTCCATTACACAATTCATCATTACTCATACACAGTGTATAAAAGTTCACCCTTACACATACACAGAGGTTTTTACTTTTAAGTGACCATTAAAAATTCATATTTACCTTTATAAATATCTCATACATATGGGAAGTGATTCCATAAACTTATGGTGATTTCATTCCATATGTATGGTTAATGATTAACAAAAACAATATTTCCTCTAAAAAAATTATAAACTCAAACTAGAAGGGTTATAAAGATAATGGAAGGACCCCCAACACAAGTGAAATAAAATGATACATGAAAATACAATCAATGTACCAGAATGGAATGATTTTGATGTTAAAGAATATATTATAGCATTACATATAGAGATTAAATCCAAAACACATTTCTTTTCTCAATTCATAAAATTTCAGAGGAAAAAGACTTATTTATTCTTTAATATAGGGTATAATTGGAAAATGAAATTAATAAGAATTTATTCATATCATATTATATATATAGATGAAATATTCTTTTATAATAAGACTTTTATTCCTATAGTTTACATAAAAACATTTGTGTTTTAATACCTCATATTGATCTTTAATTCACATCAAAAGGCCACATCCAGATACAAAATGTGTCAATTTATTTTACCAAAATCCTTATGTAATTGACCATTTTGAATGTGATATAACCAATAATTCATTAAGGATGAGTTGTTTTAACTCATGTTAGATATGGATTCCTCTCATTTTATAATGGGGATATCTTCAATAAAAATATTCAATTCTACTAGATAGAGACATGATGGAAATGAGAAGTTCAAGGGAAAATATTATTTGGGAAGTGTCCTGAACATGGGTACTATATTAGTATTCATGGTTTAATTTTATATATTTTTTCTATTGACACACGATTAATTTTTAACTTGTGTGAACATAATGAATTAGAGAATATTGTTCTCAAAATGGAGGGAAATCATAGACATCAAAAACAACTGGGTTTAGGTAAACCAATTTTCAGGACTAAGGTATAGACATATGACTATACTATACTATTAGATGATGGGTAACAACTACCTTTTTGAATGTGATTTTTGGTATTAGAAATTTGTTCCACTTTTTTATGTTTAACTATGTAAAAATATTTATGATGTATAATATGGAATTGTTTTATTTTAGATCATCTATTCTGTCCTCATAATGTGTAACCATTTCTAGAGTGGAGTGAATTTCTACATTTCCACATAGAAATTTTTACTATACATCATTTTACCTTTATCATTGTCTAAATAACCTAAAGTTTATATAAAATTCAGATTCAAGGATTTGGGTTTGGAGTGATCCATTTATTTCTAGGGCACATAACATCCTCATATATTTTAATATTGACCAAGTATTAAAAAAATGATCCTTCCTTATATCTACCTATACCTATTTCTTACTTGTATCCTGTAATATCATCATATTATTTACATTTACATAAACTTATCTTTGTGAAATGATTGATCTTTATTACCAGTTCTCCCATGGGAGGTAAATAAAAATCCCCTTTTTATTCCACATCTTATTGGAATACTTTAGCCTACAACCCGTATGACATTTAATCATGTCCACTATGTATTCCTTATGAATTGATTTTTATATAGTGATCATGAACGAAATTATTATCATCCTCACTAAAAATTCCCTAAATCATAAAGCTTTTTCTTGTAATGAAAATAATAATGGTGTAAATCTTGGTCGAAGGTCACCACCTAACCATGAAATAATCGACTAAGATGAAGCGAAAGAGGGTTAAAATTACCTTTGACCTAAGGGATATAGAATTATTGATTCTTATTCCATAACCACGATTTCTATATAATGATATTAGGATCCCATATGATTATGAGCTGGTAAAAATTACTACATCAATAATTTAAAGGGTTATTCATTGATGGATTCAATAATAGCTTTAGTGATGACTTTTTTTCTAGAATGATTCCACTTAGGCTTGAGTTAGGTGTACTCAATGTTTATAATGTGAAATAATATCCACTAATGGTTTATATTTGAAATTTATTTCTCCTTTATCTATTGAGATTCTTATATAATATATTTTGAAGTTTGGAAGAAGAGTATACTAATGTGATATTCTATTGTGTTAACCCTCTTTTATAATTGAATCATTGTATGAGTTCAATTGATGAGACAATTAGAATTTATATAATATAGTCTCGAGACTTCTCTAACAACATCAAAATTTCATGGTTTCTTAATTGTGGGACTTTTCTAAAATGGGAACAATATAAAATGTAATTATTTGTACTATCCCAAACCATTCCTTAGATATTATATGAGGAATCAATGATTATTGGCATAAATAAATTCCAACTATAGTGTAAATCATTTCACTGGATTATAGAATGACTCTTAGATGATTTATTTCATGATATAATGAATGTAGAAAATTCAATATAGTTATAGTTATTTTATAGATCTTAGAAATTATTATTGTATTATTGATTGGGGAAATGCTTTTATTTTATCTTATAAAGAGTTTAAAATAAATTATATGTATTAAAGGAATTGAATCTTCTTATAAATCCTCTATGATGCTACGATGTGAAGTAGAAATGGTATAGAACATAGTATAGAGTATATCTTCGTCCAATTAATACAATATTACTATGTTTAATCTATCATCCTTGATAAGAAAATATAACTCTTAATCTGAAAAAAATAGTTGTTTTATAGAAGTATTATATTAAAGGGGTATTCTTCCTAATGTCCCTTGGAGTTCACCAAATTACATGTGGGGCGAGGGAGGTGATGACACTATTTATATCCCTATACCATCTTTTATATGATAATGGATTATCTCATATTTATATTGTGGTTTCTCGTGTAATAAGCCACATTGTTTTAGTTGATACTCAATATAGGTGTGTTTTAAAGTAACATTGATAATGAAAGGTACTTATTTAACGAATAATGATCAATTTTGGGAAGACCTAAATAGTTACTAGTTAAAAAAAAATTAATAGGATAACCTTTGTATTGATTGATAGTCTCACTATGAAAAGACGTCCATAATTGGAATTATAGGAAGGTTTCTCGTGACTTATCATTACACTTCATAAGTGAAGACCATTTTGGAATTTGTTTTGGGGAAGGACTCTAGAACTGCTTACAAGAATATCATGGGGAGGACATTTTTTTCAAATATACTCTCAATTTTTAATGTTGAGTTGGATCACTGTTAGGAAACCATTGACATGTGTTCAAGGGCCTCAAGAATATTAATATTGGCCAGTGTTGGTATATTATCCTGCATTTTGTTATTTGATTTCCATTAATGGGATGTACTTTTATATTACGTCCTTGTAAAATATTTATGGCCTTCATGGGATGGAGACCTCTTAGGAATCTATCATGTCATACTCAATGCTAGATGATGATCATGTTGATGTTGTACATGGATATGGATCTATCTTGTGTTATCCACTATAATATAATACCAGATCCATTTATAATTAATGAGAACATGCTCCTAAATTTTGGTAGTTTTTGAGATGTGTCATTACAAATACTATGACTAAAGGGGAGAATGATTTTTTTTTTCATGATTCTAAAATTCTACCAGAATATATTGGTATACCTCATAGACGGATGTGAGGATATGATATCACCCTTTTATATCCATTAGAATATGTTTATATTCCTCTTATCTAGTAGTGGAAATACGGTCCAACTTTAAAATAGCCATTGAGACATGTTTATGATCCATAAAATTGTATAGATTAGGGATATAAATGAAAATGATTGTAATCCCCATGATATTCTAAAAATAAACATATATTGTTTCCACTATCAGGATATACTAACAAAACAACATCATGTGGGTTGAGATAGAATCCCACCCATCTATTACCACCAGGATGATTTAGAGGCATTCCTTTACAATAATGGGAATATATCCTCATTAATTAGTTAAAATGTGAATATCATTACATACCTATCCTCAAATAATTTTTATAGTATGTCATTGAGATTCATATATGTGATACGGAATGAGTTCCTTACCCTTAGAGATATACAAATATTCCAACTTGATGTGGCTCATGCTACTAGAGCACTGTAGATAGTTTTTTTTAGTATGATCATGGATATGGGTCCAAAATTAATTTATGATATGATGACAAACTCCCTTATACGAATAAATAATTTACACCTAATATTAGTATTAACTAGGATATTTTCTTTTGAGATACCGCCTTCTCAGTTCCATGGATTGAGTAGCTGAGTTTGAGATATGAAAGTATTCTTCTTCTATAGAGTCTTGAATATATATTTTTGTTTAATATATTACGTGGTCATGGTTAGTATAATGAGATCTCATTTATGATTCTATGTAATTGTTTTTTCATATATGAACTCTTTCTTTAATAATGTGAAATATGGTAATTTCAAAATTCTATATTTTATTGGAGACTCTCTTGAAAATGACGGAGGTCATGATGGGAACCACAAGCATCACCATATAATTCCATTGAATATATGTGTGGGTGTGGGGGGGGGGGTTAATAGAACATAGTGATTTGATGATATTTTCATTGTCCAATATGTTTAGAGTATTAAATTTTTTGTGTTATACCATAGAAATTTCTTTTTATCCATTTTTTTATCCGGTTTCATTGGATACAACATCTATCAAGTCACTTATTATATAGATTTTACAATGTTTGAAGTATAATATTATTTTTCATAGGGATTTTCAATCACTTTTGATCAAAGTGGATCATTTTCATATGAATCCAATGGTAACTAAAAAAACAAAAAACATGAAAACCATCAATGAGCTGTCACAAATAAGAATATATAGGATCAATTTGTTTAAATGATAAAAAGATTCATGTTGGGTTCCCTATTTTCTTATTTGTTGTCTAAGGTGGTTAAAAAATTACCACATGACTTATTATGACTAAATTGTTTTTTGGTTAATGGTTTTCTTAATGGGTTCACTATTTATTTTATAATAACAAATATGATACAAAAAAACCATGGTGTTGTGAGTCTATGTGAATATTTTTTAAATGTAGTTAGTCCCCAAAATTTTTCCAACAATTACTAGGGAAGTGATTTATATTATAAGATTTGTTTAGCGGGAAATCTCACCCAATTTAGATAACTTATTGCATATGTATTTACACTTTTATAAATTGAATATATGTTTTTGAGTCCTTCTCAATCCCTCTAATGAAATTAGTTATATATATATATATTAAAGATTTATCATTGATATGTGTTTATGTGAACATATGAATATAACACATTTTATCCATTATTCCCATATTTATTAGTGATAACATATATTAAAGTATCATATCTAGTCATTATAGAGTTTAATGTTATTTATAGAAATGGTGAGTATTGTGACATTTGGATTTGACACGAGAGGCAGTCTTTTAACATATCCTTAGAATAAAAATCATAAACCATATAACTCAACACAACTTTACTGAACACATTGTCCTTTTATGATTTTTGTACACGGACCTATTATCCACAAAAAACATGGTACCTAGAAATGTTTTGTTTATGGAATAATCATGATTTCACCATTATCATTACCATAATGGTGGATGTAGATCAATTATGGTGGGCATGGTTCTTGAGGAGTATATACCATTGAGAAACACTGTTGGGTATATTGGCAGTGATGAGGCCCACCAAGTGGATCATGGAAATATGTCATATATAATAAAGATATGGTAGTTAAGTATAGGGAATAATTTGATTCAGGTGGGTTCATTATTACATGTAGATTATGTACCAATGATTATGGGAGAGTTTTGGGATTTGGGTCTTAACCTAAAAGTGGTGTAATATGAATTCTGGAAAATACGAATCACAACATATATAGATCATGATATATAATTTATGATCATGTGATAGGACTGTAAAATTAATTTTAGAATCACTCAGTGAGGATATATAAATTATGGAAGGGTGGATATTAGACAATTTATTGGGTCATACATGTGTATTTCTCAAAATTATTCTTTTATTTTAATATTTCCAATTTTAGAAATATAACTATCATTGACTTAGATTTCGTAGAGGAAATGACATTGTAAAGATATCTAGTAATAATGCATGAGAATCCTATATTCATAACCAAATTGAAAAAATATGTGATGGAAGGTAGTGTTGGGTAATACACATAGTGTGATATTCATTGGCACATGGATTGCTAATTAAAATCAGAATTCATGATGATCATACTTAGCCAGATGGGGTTTGTCCAACATCATCCTAATAGAGGCCCCCAATTATCAATAAAATACATAATTATGACCATCCATACGATTCTACCTACATTGTATAAAATTTATAGAGTCTCATTTTATTGTGGGAATGAATGATCCTAGAGGTGATGATTATTGTGTAATCAGAGATAATATATTTCTGGTCATTTTAGAAAAGGTCTAGAGTGGACAATCTCTTGGATATGACATAAGAAAAAGAAGGTTATTGAGGTTGTTAAATAAGGAAATACATATTTAACTTATCTAAGAAAAATGTAGAGAATATGTGATATCTAAATCCCTCATATTTTTAGGATCTTCTATTGAGATACAATGGGACGATCAAATAATCCAGACATAGTCACCAATAGTGTTAGGGGATAGGACATACCAAAAGAGGTGATTCTATACAATAGGAAACCGGGGTAGGATAGTTCATGTGGTAGGATAAATATGGTTTATCCGATGTTAGATTCATTCATAAATAGTTTTTAGAATTTTAGGAACCCTGGAATAGCCAGGTGAGAGAGAGTTGTTGTAGGAGGGATTTATAGAGGGCACTCATGTAGTAGTAGCCAGTACGTGGAGTGTGGAAAAGATGAATCATTAGGCATTATGATTTCAGAAACCTCTTCAATGAAGATACTTCATGGAAAATAATTCTTGATCATAGGAATTACCCCTAGGTTTCCCTAAGATCTCAAGAAAGAAATTTACTTAATCATTGATTCTACTGCTTGTATTTTAGTGTTCTCATAATGGAAACCCCATATTTTATAGAAATTTCTTGGGTAAACCATCTTCTTATATGGTACTCCAATGATTCTAGGTTGTGTGACCTTAAAGGGATCCCTCTATAAATTCAAACATGATGGATTCAATATAACATATTAATCCCTAACAATGGTTTCTACTATTTAACTATACATGTTTGGATTACTTCATGATTAGGGGGTAGCCTCAGTTTGTTCCACCATTACACAATTAATGGTGGGGTGACCGCACAAATTTACTACACTCTTAGAGGCACCGTCAGTTTTATCATTAGATTTCCTTCAAAAAACACTTCAATCCAAACCATATAAGTTTTTTAATATTAACAAGATGGTCCATGGGGAATATGTTTTTTAATAATTTGGGGGTTTCGGTCAAGTTGATGTTTTTCAGAGCTGCACATATATTTTTATAAAAAAATAAAAAAATTATCAAAAGTGATATATTAACTAAATAATTTTTTGAAAAAATAAAAATCTATTTTTGAATTGAATAACCTTTTTTGTTCCAAGGAGTGTATTTTTCAATAGATTTTTTAAAGAAAATATTTTTTACATAATTAATGTTTTTTATTAAAATTTATAAAAACTATAAATTTATTGAAATAAAATGAATTTCCTATTTATTTTTTTGTTGTTAAATTATTATTGGTGTAATTTTTTAATTTTAATATAAAATAATAAAACATAGAAATAAATAGATTAATATGATGTAATAAGGATATAATCATTACAAAATCATTATAAAATATATATCATTACGTCACAAATATATGTTTTTAGATAAGAGGGTGTATAATTATATTCACTACCGTATGAATATCATATTTTGTAGGGAATTTTATTATTTAAATTTATTATCATTTTTTAATTCAAAATATGCATCCCTATAAGGTTTAAATATCCTATATTCCCCCCATGAAATATCAGTTTTGATATTCATCCGACTAGTAATTCATTGAAAAAATACCTCCCCTTAAGACTCTTTAAAATACTAATAACAATATAGACCCAATTGGATTAATTATTTCAAGTAACTAGGAACTTATAATATTTTAAATCACCGTGAATGAGGTATTTTTCATTCCATTAATAAAAAATTTTTTTATCCCATATATTCATAATTCTTTATTAACCTTTCTAAAATGAATTAATAAAGAAATATAAATGATATTAATTTCATTGTTATTTGATATAATTATTATATAAATTATTATAAATATATAAATAAAATTTTTAGAGTCATTATGCATATTGAGGTAATTAGAACGATAACAAAATGAAATACACAAAATATTTATATCAACATGAAGGGTAAATGACTCGAATAAACCTTGCATCACAACATTTTATAATTAAGAAAAATTTAATAATTAATTTAAATTGTAATAAATGATAAAAAATTAAACTATTATAAAATATTTCTAGAATAATTACTTAATATATAATCTTCTGTTTTCTATGAATTATAACATTGGAAAAGATAAATAATACATTAAGAAATAGGGTTTTCAAACACATTCCTTTTATTTTGGGATTTCACTCTTCCCTTTTCACTATTTTCACTATGATTCTTCTATATTTTCAAAGAAAACTTTCTAAATATCAATAATTTCATTTTCTAATTCATTTTATATGGAAACAAAATTTATTTATTCCATGTAGTGAATTCATGGCCAGAACAAATTATTTTAAGAAGGACATTATTATCAAAACCTCTTATTGATTATTCTTAGGATATTTATTTTTATCTTTATGGAAATATATATTTATGTATAATTTTAGGTTCTCCTTGAGCATACAATAGAATTTATCCCTTTATTATATTGGTGACCTTATTTTTTATTCACTGACATATGATTTACAATAATATTATAGAAAAAAATATATTCAAAATGTCTATTTTATTATTATATTTGTTGTATATTTATTATCAATTTGGCTTACATTATTTTTTTATAATATGATGTGATATATTGTACCTTAATTGTACATCCTTAGAATTTATTAGATATGAATTTATATTTATGATAATAATATGTATTTATTGTATATGGTTATCTTTGTATGAATTATTATGCTTTAATATGATGTAGTTTACTTTTTTATTATTTATGATATCTTAGAAACATTCCTTATCTTTATATATTCTATCATTATTCAAATAAATCATTCTAGTTCTACTTCATATGGTTCATATAATTTTGACCATATACACGGGATTTGACAAGGATATCTATTTTTATTCATATAATCATGTGGATATACCTGTCATTTTCAATGAAATTATTTTTCATAGTACTGCGCTTTTAGCACACCCATTATTTTTTTAGGTCCCAATACGATCACATCTATTTAGAATATTTTTAAATCCTATATAATGACCAAACCTATATAATTGAACATTTGTTTTATAATTATTTATATTAATTAATGTTTTATGCCTCTGACCTGATTAGATAATAAGGCTTTCAGTTTTTGGATTTATAATGTTTTATTAAAAATGATATAACAATAATTGATGTATTGATAATGTCATAATTGTGCATATAAAATAAGAATATATTTATATTGAAAAATTTTATATAATAAAAGACAAAAATATTAAATATAGAATTTTAATTAGTTAAAATTTTGTCATTATTTTACACAAATTGTTATATTATTTTAATATAATTTACTACCTTATGTATTGTTCAAGACTTTCCTATTTTTTGAATAGAAGTAGGGAAAAATTAAATCCTAGACATGAAACCATGTGAGGGGAATTTTTTTGTTTATCAAAATAATTTTCTTAATGTGATTCGATATAGTTTTCAAATCCACATGGATGTTGTAAAAACCTCAAGCTTCTGTTCAGGTATGAGTTTTTCTTTTCTGGTATTTTTGAGTAAAAGAGGAGAATCTGAAAATTTAAGGAGTACACTCCATGTACTTAGGAGTACACACCGTTTAACTAGTTGTAGTGGGTGACCATGTACTGGTCGTGTAATGACTGAGTACATGGTTGTGTGGGGTGACCTAGATATCACATAAATCGAGGCCCAATAAAGGCATATACACACCATATACTTTTAAAATAGATGCTTTGTACTTTTATTTTTATTTGTTAAATCATAATGGGGTCACTTCTAATTGGAAGAAATGCATTCTTCTTGACTCCCCTCATATAGGAGGGACTGTAGGGCACAATTCTTCTCCAAGCCACCGACCAATCGTCTCTTCTCCGAATCAACCGCCATCGATTTCATTAGAATCACCCTAGAGAGTTCTTCCTTCTTATAGAGACTCATTCTGTGATTTCTCATCTTTTATGAGATATCCTTGGTTGAACATTTTAGATGTTTTTGTAGATGTACCAAGTTCTAGGTCAATTCAAGGGAAAATACCAAATTATATTGATCATATAATGCTGAGGTAGGTGGTTTGTGACTTTCGGTAGTGAGTCTTTGAATTTTATGTTCAAAAGTCCCCAATACCCAATATTGGGGTATTAAATGTTTAGGGATTTAACCCTATTGATGTCTTCTATACTTTTTTTCTTGATTTGGGGATCTTGTTTGTAAATAGGGTTATTTTTCCATTCTATGGAGGTGTTTTCTAATGTTTGATTTGATGTTGACCGTTTGGTATAGCTTTTCCAATTATGATACTTTCATTCCATGAATAGTATTTCTTGGATGGAGGGATTTTATCTAATGTTGTGATATTCCAAGTAGCTTTTCATCCAAGTATTACTTTTAGGTTAACTTTGGATACTGAACATCGTTTGTGCACAATTTCATTACATTGGGTTGTGGTAACATAGTGTAGTGAGACCATAGATGGAATTAAAATTGAGGGATTCCTAGAGTGTCTATTATTTCATTATCACAATGCTATTCCATAGTGGTGATTGACGTTTAGTGCTTCCTCATAGTGTCTATAGTTACTGTTACAAGACCACATGGGGAATTGATGTTGAGTTCTTCCATAGAGTGTCTATAGTTTATCTTTAAAAGACTATAGGGGGGAATTGATAGTGAGTGATTCCTCAGAGAGTCTTTGTTTGCATGAGACCAAAGGGGTTAGACTGTGTGACCTTACCGAAAAGGTCGTTATATCATTGTATAAGTTAATCCAGAGGGGTTAGGCTCGGAGAATAGACCTAAAGGGTTACTTGAGATTAATTGGTTGAACCAGAGAGGATAGGCTGTGAGAACATCCCAGAAGGTTACTATTTGTTTTGTTTGGTTAAATAATTGATAAATTTAAATAATGTACTTGAAACTGAAGGACTGTTTACTTTTGAGTACTTCCTTGTTTATTGCTTAATTTTACTTATTTCCTTCTATATACATTCACTAAATGTTAAGAATAAATCATTGGGTGGTTTCCTACTGGGAGTCGTCTCACACCCTATTTGGGTCAAGCTTTTAGGCCCAAAAAGATTATATATTTCTAGGTATAGATAAGGGAAAGTTCCATTCTACTTTAGGTACTTGATTTTTATGGTATTGGAGAGCATGAGACCAAGTTGAGGCTTGCGATGCTGCTAGAGTTATTTACTTGTTTTCTTGGTACTTTGGTTTAGTACTCTATTCCATCATTGTGACTTTTATGGCTTGTTTCATACATACTTGTGACATACATCAATATTGATATCTATATATTCATGTTTTTGTGATTTCTTACTTGATAAAATAACTAATATTTTAATGGGTATTATATTGTGTAAGGTTTCATTTGAATGAATTCCAAAATTTGGACCTTGAGGTGTTATGGCCCCTCATGGATCTAAATTTAGTGTATCATTGCATTTTTATTCCTTGTATATGACATGTATAAGATTTCATGATTTGATTTTTAGGGATTATGATCCCTCATGGATCATAATTTGGAACTTTAATGTTCATTTCAATGTTTTTCTTAGATCTGGAGTAGCTTCTGAGACTCACTATCTAGAAAAAGCTAGAATACAAAATGTTTATTGCTGAATACACGCCACGTATCCTTTTGTTTGGAAAGAAATGTTTTTATTAAGAACACACTATGTACTATATTTACATTCTATATAGTCTCAAACTGTGTCACTAGCTATGTTGGTAGAGACATAGGGTTGGTAAATCCTCAAAGGACCACACTGTGTATTGTATGTTCATGCTATGTTGTAAAGACCATGTATCCGCTCGTGTGACTAAAAACAAGGTTGTGTGAGATACTTTTAGTAAACACCATTTAAAGAATGAAGCCGCCTTGTATTATCGTTCAAGGTCATCTGTGTGGGTTAGTCATGTAGAAGAACTCAGGCAGGGGAGAATGATTCCAGTACACACCGTGTCTTGGGAGAACACATTGTGTGTATGGGTTGTTACACGACCTGGGTTGGAAGGAATACATGCCCATCTGAAGGCTTAAGGTAACATGTCGTGTAGGTTTAATAAATGATATGTATACCTATTTTGAAAAACATGAATTCTTTCCTTCTCCTACCAGCTTCTTTCACTTCTAATTTTCAGTCCTTCATTATCTTGGACTAAGGTGTGTGCTAAACCTTTCTTATTGATGCCATCGAGACATCCTCTGGTTGTATGCTAGATACAGGTTAATGATAAGACATTATACATGGTAGATCAAGGATTACCAGTAGACCCTCCCATCATGCCTGTCTTAACACCAACTTCCATTCTAGATATAGGTGCTGATGCACATTTCTAAGAAGGATTCATGAGGTTTATACAGACCTTCTAGGGAGCACCACATACTGCCCCATATCTAGGAGAGCTAACGTGGGACTTTCAGCAGAAGAATCCTCCTACTTTATTAGGGTATGGAGGACCTCAGGTTGTAGAATCATTGTTAATAATCCATGTTGTCTATCTTAGATTATATGGAGATGTCTCCAGATAGGCGAGTGAAGCTCGCTACTTATATGATTCGGGATTCCTCCAAGAGATGGTGGGATGTGATCTCTCAGGCAAGACACCAGCATGTTATGGATTATGGTGAGTTCCAGTATACCCACTATGGCTACTTCTACCTGGATATTTTGAGGGCCAAACAAGCCTGATAGTTCATGAGTCTGGATCATGGTACTCTTTCAGTCAAGGAGTATTCATCTCTCTTCACAGAGCTGCAGTTCCTCCCACCCATTACAGTGGTGATGTGTTATTTTTGGTGAGGATGTTTGAGGATGGTCTCATGCATGAAATCTAATCGCAGGTGATCATCTTCACATTGAATTCCATTTCTTCTATCGTCAACTAGGTGACGATCATAGGGCACAACCTGAGGGATTCTTGAGATGTGAGCTAAGGTAGTTTAACATTTAGAGTTTGTAATTCTCTGGTTGATAATAGGAAGCATTGCAAGGAGTCTACACAAGGAGATCCTAGTAGGAGAGATACACCTTCAGGTAGCCAGGTGGTATGTTATCGGTATGGGAAGGGTGGTAATACAAGTCCAAAATTTCCCAGACACCTAGTTGAATGCTGATATTATGGAAATATGGGTTATCTTTAGTGATTGTGTCAATTTTTTTTCACCAGAAGCTGGTGACAGGGGTTCATCTATGACTCCTCATTCAGGAGAATCACCACTAGTATCTGATCAATATTGGAACTGTAGTTCATCCGACCATTTAGGATGAGGTGGAGGTCGTGGACATGGTTTCTAGTTGGCATAATTTTAGCGACAACACGGTGGATCGACTTATGGTGGTCAGGTAGGGTCACATGGCCATGGTATAAGACAAACATCTGTAGTGGAGAAGCCCGAGTAGGAGCAGGATCCTAGACCCTCTATTGTTCGACATACACTCTTTGTTTCGTCAATTTTATCTTCTACACTTGTTGATACAGGGGATTCCCATAGTTTCGTATATGTTGTTGTTGTGTAGAGCCTTGGATATGTATAATTACATATAACGATGTCTTGATGCTGGACACTATTTTGGGTATAAGAATGACCAGTGTAGGTCAGTGCATGGAGTTCCCTCTTAAGGTTGGTGGGCGTCACTTCTCATGGGACCTTTATGTCTTATCGATGATAGGATATGACGTCATTATAAAGATCGGATGGTTAGATCCATTCTAGTATTTTTTTATTATTTCTATCACTTTAGGGTGTGTTTTACGTCACCATAGGGAGGATCATTTCTAAATAAGGGTGAATGGGTTTCCTAGGAAAGCAGAGTAGGACTCGAGCATCATGAGTTGGGATGAGTTATAGCCCATATTACCAGTCTATATCTGAATGACTAGGGGACTTCACAGTTTGAATTTTCTCCAGTGGTGGATCGTTTCAAGGATGTATTTCTAGAGTAATTTTTGAGATTTCCTATTGAGAAAGAGGTAGGCTTTTTTATTGAGCTTGTTCCAAGGGTGGAACCGATGAGAATTAATCCTTATAATATGTATACACCTAGAGTTATAAGAACTCAATATGTAGTTAGAGAAGTCAAAGGGGAAGGGTTTCATCTGGCCCAACACTTCTCCTTGGGGTTTTTTATCCTTTTTGTGAAGAAGGCTGAAGGAACCCTCAGCATTGTGTGGATTATAAGAAAATGAACAAGTTGAAGGTCAAGAAATGATATCCCTTTTTGAGGATTATTGATCACTTTGATCAGCTTCAAGGAGCCTGAGTGTTCTCTAAGATTGAATTGAGACACAGTTATCCTTATTTTCACGTTAGTCCATCAGATATATATCTTACAACCTTTTGGAGCTGGTATAGTCTATATGATTATATGGTTAGGCTGTTCGGTCTAACGAATGCACCTGTAGTTTTCATGGCACTAATGAATGGAGTGTTCCATCCATAGTTGGATTCTTTCATGGTAGTCTTAGTGGGCGACATCTTGGGGTACTCTCAAACTCTACACGACCATGCTACCCATATTTATATCATTTTGAGTACACTGAGAGAGCATTTGTTATATGCTAAGCTCTCAAAATTCCACATTTGGATGGACCAGATTCACTTCTTTGGTCATGTTATCGAAGAGAATGGAGAATTAGTAGACCAAAATAAAGTGAGGGTAGTAGTTTTCTAAGAGAATATGAAGAACATCTTTGAGGTGTAAAGTTTTCTAGGACTATATGGATACAACAAGAATTTTATACAGGAATTTTCTTGCTTAAAAGTGCCATTGATGGGCCTGACTATGAAGGGTACGAAGTACCTATAGATAGATTCCAATGATTCATGCATTTAAGAGATGAAAGGGAGGTTGAATTCCACACTGATTTTAGATTTACTAGATCCGAGAAAGAGTTATAAAAACTACTATGATGCATCAGGAATCAGGCATGAATAACTGATTATGTAGGGAGGTAGAGTCATTTCTTACGAGTCTCATCAATTGAGGCCACATTTGTAGAATTACCTAACCATGATCTCGAGTTGGCTGCATTTTTTCATTCCTTACACTATTGGAGACATTATTTGCTGGGAGATCATTTTGTGGTTTTCACCAACCACAAAAGTATCAAGTATATCTTCACTCAGTGTGATTTGAATTTGAGACAGCAAGGGTGGGTTGAATACATTCAGTCCATTGAATTTGAGCTTTCCTATATGCCTGGTAAAGGCAATGTAGTGGCTCATGCGTTGAGCAGGATGATGTAGATACATGCAGTTCAGGAGGTCGGCAGTGAGTGGCATCATATGGCTATGTTCTTTGAGATATATTTGGAGGTACATGGTAGACATGGGAATATGTTACATTCTTATATAGTTATTACCTCTACTCTACATGATCAAGTGAGAATGAGTTTTCTATCAGATTTTGAAGGCCTAGTCCTATGGGAGAGTGTGTTAAGATAAGACCCTATATCTGTATGGACTGTAGGCGAGGATGAAATCTTACGCTTCCATGGACGCGTATGAGTGTTAGTAGAAATACATGAGGAGATAATGTGGGACTTTCTTTCCATAGTTTGGGAATTTTATCCTTGTGTCACCAAGATTTATCAAGATCTGCACTGTCAGTATTGGTGGCCTGGTATAAAGAGAGATGTTACTAGGTTTGTCATGAGGTGTTCCACCTATCAGCAGGTGAAGGCAAAGCATCAGTGACTATCATGTATTTTTCAATAGTTATCCATTTTCGAGTGGAAGTGGAATGATGTCATGTTGGACTTCATGATAAGTTTACCTATGTGTCTCAAGGGAATAATATAGTATGGGTTGTCATTGATATACTCATGATGGTTGATCCCTTTTTTCCAATCAAGGATACCTTTAGTGTTGATGAGCTAGGAAGACTATACATCCAAGATATTGTACATTTAAATGGATTTCCACACTCCATTTTTTTAGATAGGGATTCCGATTTTACTTCTCGAGTCTTGCAAGGACTACAGAGGGATTCAACTACATAGGTACTTATGAGTTCAGCATTCCACCACCAGACATATGTCCCATTTGAGAATACTATTTAGGAAATGGAGGACATGCCTCGAGTATGTGTTTTAGATTTTGGAGGTTATTTGGAGAAGCACATACCTATTTTGGAGGTTTTCTACAATAATGGTTTTCAAGAAACTATTTAGATTGAACCTTATGAGGATTTTTATGGTAGTCCATGACGATCATCCTTATATTGGATGGAGGTAGGAGAGGCAGATATGCTGGGACCTCGTCTTGTTCAGGGGATCACAGAGCATGTGGAGTTGATTCAGAAGAGGATGGATACTGCATAGTCACGACAGAAGACTAATGATGATTGAAAGATATGACCTCTAGAGTTCAAGGTTGGAGATCGGGTTTTTCTTTATGTCACACTAAGGTTGGGACACTGAAGGTTTTGGAGACAGGGAAACCTTTTGCTGGGATATGTCAGACTATTTGAGGTTTGGAAGAGAGTTGGTCCAGTTTCCAATCAGTTTCAGTTACCTCAGAGGTACTGGTCTATGCACGATGTCTTCCACGTTTCACATCTACAACGTTACTTCTTTGACCCATCTCATGTTTTCAACTCGAGGAGATTGATCTAGAGGAGGACACATCATTCGAGGAGTATCCTATCCTGATTGTTGATCATAGTGAAAATGGTCTTTGTGGCTAGTCTATTTTTCTAGAATGAGTGCTATGACAACACATTCAAGTACATGATAAGACTTGGGAGAGGGAGGCTGATGTATGATCGTAGTGGTTGGATCTGTTTGAGGATTCTTCTTCTACACCACCTTTCTAGGGAAATTCAGGGACGAATTCTTTAAGGGGATGTTTGTAAGAACCTTGACCTTTTTTCTATTAGTTTATATTTCCTGTTGTTTTTGAGATAAAGAGGATAATCTAGAAATTTAAGGAGTAAATTCGGTGTACTTAAAAGTATATGTTGTGTATATAGTTTTCATGGGTGACCGTGTACTGGCTGTGTAATGGACAAGTACATGGTCGTGTGGGTGACCTGGAGACCGCCTAAAGAGGGTCCAGGTAAAGGCATATACAAGATATGTTCTATTAAAATACATGCTGTGTATTTTTCTTTTTATTTGTTTAATCAGACTGGGGTCACCTCTAATTGGAAAAAATGCCCTCTTCTCGGCTCGTCTCTTATGGGAGCAATAGTAGGGTGCGATTATTCTTTGAGCCCTTGACCAACCTTTCATTCTCTGAATCATCTACCGTCAATTGTGTTGGAATCTACATGATGAGTTATTCCTTATTATAGAGCCTCATTCCTTTATTTCTCATAATTCATGAAATATTCCTAGTTTAATGTTTTAGATATTTTTGAAGATATACCATGATCTAGTTTGATTCATTAGCCAATTCCAGATCATATAGATTGTAAAATGATAAGTTTGGTGGTTTGTGCATTTCCCTAGTTAGTCTTTTAATTTTATCTGAAAAGGTGACCAATACCATAGATTGTGGTATTGCGTGTTTAGTGATTTTAAACCTATGGATTTCTTCTATGGTTGTTTTCTTGAGTTAGGGATCTTGTTTGTAAATAGGGTTATTTTTTCATGCTATGGAGGTGTTTTCCCATTTTTGATTTGATATTGACCGTTTGGTATATCTTTTCCTGTTAGGATTCTTTATTTCCATTCCATGTATTGTTATGATGGATTGATTTTATCTAACGTTGTAGTATTCTTTGTATCTTTTTATCAAAGCAGTACTTGTAGGATAACTTTGGCTGCTGAATATCATTTGTGCATGATTTCATTACACAGGTTTATGGGAAACTAGTGTAGTGAGACCATACGGAGAATTGATGTTAAGGGATTCCCCACAGTGTCTATTATTTCTTAATCATTCTGCGAGACCATAGGGGGGGTTGACATTGAGTGATCCATAGGATTTTCTATAATTTTCATTGCAAGACCACAGGGGGAATTGAAACTGACTGCTTCCTCAGAGTGTCTGTAGTTTATCATTAAAAGACTCTAGAGGGAAATGATGGTGAGTTCTTCCTCATAGAGTCTTTGTTTGCATGAGGCCAAAGGGGTTAGACCATGTGATCTTACCTAAAATGTTGTTATATCCTCGTATAAGTTAAACCAGAGGGGTTAGGCTGTGAGAACTTCCCCAGAGGGTTACCTGAGATTGATAGGTTAAACCAAAGGGTATAGGCTATGATAACTTCCCAGAGGGTTTATTTTTTTTAAATTTTCTAAATAATTGATGAATATAAATAAATGTAATTGAAACTCTAGGATTGTTTACTTTTGAGTACTTCCTTGTTTATTGACTCATTTTGCTTATTACCTTCAATATATATTCACTGACTGTTAGCCAAAAATATTTCGGTGGTTTCCTATAAGGAATCTTCTCACTCCCTATTTGGGTCATGGTTTTGCGCCCAAACAGATTATATTTTCTCTAGTTATAGATAAGGGAAAGCACCCTTCTACCTTAGGTACTTGATTGCTAGGGAGCTGGAGATCATGAGACCAAGATGAGGCTTGCAATGCTGCTGGAGTTATTTACATGTTTTATTTTTACATAGGTTTAGTATTGTATTGTAGCAATGTGAGTTTTTTGGATGCTTTCCTAAATTCTTGTGACATTCATCATTGTTGATATATATCTACTCGAATTGTTTATTTACATGTAGTCTTCCATTTTTAACTGTTGTATGGTATTATTATTGCTCCCTCTACTATTATCTGTTTCTTTCTACTTAATTACTCTACCAATGAGGGCATAGTTTTCCCACTATCATGCCCAAGGATCTCACTTCTAGTCAGTAGCCTTTGGGGATTTTGGAAATTCTATTGAAGCCATGTGACCAACTGGTTATGGGGCACCTCTATGCAGCACCATGAACTGGGACATTACAGATATACATAACTACTAATCAAAAAATTATTAAAACTAAAAATAAGAATAAAAAACGCCTACCATTACTAATTATAAACCATAACATATTGAGTAATATATATAGAAATGAACAAAATAATTTAGTGGATCATTCAATAAATTTTTTTAGTTATATGAGGAAACCTCATTGAACTGATGTTTTTTATTTCATTTTCAAAGAAATATAATGCTAATTTGGTCATTTATTGTATTCAAGGAGAACCTTATCAATGATCACCATTATTCAAGAATATGATATTTTAAGAAAAATATTGAATCTATGTTGTGGGATGACATCATATATCTTTCTTCAATAAAATATTTTCCTCATAATATTTATACAAAAATGGAGTGATAATTTCAAGAGCTTGTGAAAAATAGCAACATTTTATTGTGAAATATTTGGATAATCTTATAAGGATTTCTATATAATCATATAGTTTAAAAAAATTATTATAAAATAGAATGATTGTTTATTTTTATAAAATCACATCACCAAAAAAATTGTATCTATCAATTACATTATGTGTTACAATATAGTTGTTCAATGTGCTTTCCAAATGTATAATGCTCTTGAGAATCTATCTCATTAAAAAAAGTAATGAAATGTGTAGCACCCCATACTCACACTCCAAAATCCAAACTAAATGTTGAATTACTTTTTAGAAATATAGAAAGCCTCAAAATAAAACAATATTACAACATTTTTCATCAATATTCACGATATATCACAGTTAATTAAACCCTAGAACCTATATGATTATATATTTTTTGGAGAGTACGCATATAAAATTTTATTTTTGATACATTATATCAAATATACTAGGAAAATATTTATCATGTGATAAAATTATAGTAATATAAGTTATAATACAATTCCTTAGAATCATTGAAACTGGAAAAATATGAACAATTTATCATAGAAGCCTCTTATGGGAAAATACAAGAGATAAATGGTTTGGATCATCAATGACTATATTATGAGTACATGGGAAAGAAAAAAATAATCATGAATGCTCATAACATATAAGTACAATAATAAATATAAACAATATAAAAAATTAAGGGTTATAGAACACTTAATTTGGAATAACATAATACATCAGTCATGGGAGTGTAGAAATGTGGAAAATAACCATGATCCATGAAAACATAGTGTAAGATTAATTATATGGAATATATATATGTCTTGAAAATAAATCCTTTTGGTATATATGACAACTAGAAAAATCATCACATAGTTATTAGAGTTCATTATTGGATTTTTTTACATCCCAATCCCTATAATGTTAACTCAAGAGATATAAGTCTATAACAAATTCATTTAGGGATATAATAAACCCACCTATCAAATAGTTTATAGAATCCATTAGGGGTTTGGTTTCAAAACCCATTATCAAGAATCTCATGAAATTTAAAATTTACTAAATTTATTATAATGTTATATTTTACCCAGAGGTATGTTATTTTGAATCATACATTTGTGTTCCATATAAAAATGATAACATTTAAAACTCTATCATATAATTATTAAAAAACTGGACACAAATAGGATCTATAAAACCATCTATAAGATATTACCATAAAAAACAATGAAATATGGTTGATGTAATCATTTGCCTATACAACCATTGATGAATTAGAATAATTAATTAATATCATATTATATTTAAAATACTTTGGTAATATCATTAGAAAATTTCATTTAAAAATGATAGAAATATAATATAGTTTAAACAAATTATATATATATTTTTAAAATATTTATTAAAAAAATGAATAGAATATAATTTAGAAAACAATACTAACATTTAGAGTAAAATTAAAAAAATACAACTAATTAATATGGTGGGCAAAATCATTCAAATATAATGCATTAAAAAATAATCTTAATAAAATATTCATTAAAAATTTATATCAATATAAAATAAATTATTTGGTAAATATATAAATATATTAAAATTAAAACTCAGAAACCATAGTCAATGTTTACATAGAATAACATTATTAAAACATACATGTGTAGATATGGACATACACCCAATAATATAACAAGTATAATCATAAAGTAGAATGATTCCCTACCAAAAAATGAAATAAGGATCAACTAATTTTAATTATTTATTTTGTTTTGATTATTAACCAAATAGAGGTAAAATGGTATGAAGAAAGGAAATCCTCAAGAATAACTGTAAGTAGACTAAAATATATGTGTTATAATATAGATATATATGTAATTTCACTATATGGCTGTTTAAAAATAAAAATCTCAATTTTAAACTGAGATTAGTAGATCTATTGTTATCCATTTTGTGATATTTGAATCAAAAGAACATAATTGAGATATCATAAAAATGAATTTTAAATCCATTTAATTACATGAAATACATGTCCAAATAAAATCATGTTATTGATATAAAAAAATTATAGGTGGTGAACAATGGACTAATTTTAATGAAAGGAGAATTTAGATGAGAAATCTTGTCCTCTGATCTTGAATTCAAAAAAAATCTTTTCCCAAATGAATAATAATAATAACCATCTTAATAACGTATTTATGATAATTATTAAAAAATAAAAAATTTATAATTTTTATTAATATTCATTTAATACAAATATATTAGTAAGATACATTTTATTTTCATCAACTTTTTCAATTTTAATAGTTTTTTTACATTTTTTAGAATAACAATGTGGATCCTAAATAGTTGATAAAATGTTTTTAATTCACATATTTTTTAATGTACGAGAATCATTGTATTATAAGGATTTATTCATTCCAATTTTCATTATATTGATGGTATACATTTGGTTTTCTAGAAATGAACATATGAAAAACAAGTTTCAGATAATTTACCAAAATCAACAAGTTACATTATATTAATCATTCATTTTTTATCACCTTTATATTAAAATATTCATAAAATAAATTACTCACTATATCATATATTTCTATTACGAATTATATATATACCTCATTCTATTTTATATATCATGAAACATGAACCTGTGTATCTAATGATTCTAATTATGTGATTTTATTTATTTTTATTGTATTTGTTGTATATTTGAAAATTCATTTTATTTCTTTAAAGAAGTCTATATGATAGTTTTAGTCACATTCATGGTCCTATTATATGAATTTATTCCATTTATAGTGTAATTAACAATCATAGAAGTATTTTAATGGAAGCGATGGTTCCACTTTTTGATGTGGAAAACAACATGACACATCACTGTTTCAGTGTAATGTTAGAAGCACCTATAATATGAGAAAGACCCACTAGAATTCTAGTAGTAATGTAAGTACCTACCTCAAGCCCAGGGAGTACAACTGGCCAGTTGGTGGAGGGGCATCACCTTTTTAGTGATGGATTTCCATAAGTTTAGTCAACATGTGGTCCACCAGCTACATGATATTGGCTACAAGGTATGCACCAGCATGAAGGCATCTTCACCTTAATATATTTTATTGATGATAAAAATTCATTGAATGATATATTAATCATCATCCATGACTATATTATATTAAAAAAGTTTATTTTATAATTTCAGTCTAGAAAAAGAGGTCTATTGTATCATGGAATATTTATCAGTTTTCACTATTGCCTCTTCATTATGTGATTCATTATTGGTATACCACAAAATAGACTCCAATATTTTCACACAAACCTCAAATAAATTCTCTAGTTATTTATATATCATCATGTATTTTCTCAAAAATTATCTAACAATTATTTATCTTTTTCTAATACATTGGGTAGAGTAATTTTACTATGTTCTATAAAAGTCAATCACTCTCTTCTCGTCACTTCCGTAATCATTTTTTCACTACCCAAAAAGTGTGGGATGAGTTCCATGACTATTAGAATAGATAGTGGGTAATACTAAACCATAATTTGGAGGTACATATTTCTCTATCACCTCTATAATCAATTTTATAATAAGTTTATTATTTAATAATGAGGGGTTATGACATATGATATCACCCTATAAAATTACTAAAATATGGATCAATCTATATTTCCACTCTTTTATTTTACACAATACAACATTCTTTATGCATAAAAATAATTTCATATACTCAATAAACTCTCTTTAAGTCATGATTAGTCGCTTAATGTACATTGATATTAATAATCTTGATCATTGTAAAATTTTATTGAATATTTATTATGTTTGCATTGCATATGTATGATGTATCAGAAATTTGTTATTTTATCCCAATATATTTTCTATTAATCAATTTATGATGTTACCAAATAATGTCCCAGAGTAACCACTCATGTATAGATCTATAGTATTCCTATAATAGATGGATACTATCAATTTATTGTTATGTTTTTATCATTATTATAAAATCTATCAACTATTCTCACTCAGAGTTTTTTCAAATTCCATTGTTCAGATGAATGAGGGTAAAATTTCATGGTGCTCAATATATGTTTCGTTTCTCTTAAGTTAATAAACAATATTATGACTTATCCATTCCTATATGTTTTTAAAATCAATAACACCTTTTCCTTAAAGTTTTTTTTCATTATCTAAGGACATTTATTTTCTTAAACATTAACATGCTTTTATATAATACACCTAATGTTCTTTATCTATGACTAACAATATTTTTCTTAATTCTAAATTTCCTTAAGAATAATTGTATACTTATCTAATCCTCAGATCCATAAAATTACATAGAATCCAAGTGTCACTATTTTTAGACTCTGATTCTACATAATTTAAGACTCCATTACATTTTGATTTTTGAAAACGTGTTTTAAAAAAATTAGAAGATGAATTATTAGAAATTCTGACTCATAGTTTATAGAAACTCAGACTCTGAATTCATAGAAATTCAGACTCTAAATTCTCTGAATTTCAGACTCCAAGTTCTCAAATTTTCTGATTGTGTTTCTATATAAAATTATACTATTTTAATATCTAAAATCAGACTCTGTTTATATCTAAAATCAGACTCTATTTCTATATAAAATCAAACTTCATTTCTATATAAAATCAGACTTCATATCTATCAAAATTCAGACGTCTTTTTATACATGTTGAGACTCTGTTTCCCACTATATTTAGAATCCAATTTTCATACTTGTTAATGTTACATTTTTTCATTAAGATATTGTTCTAATATTATTGGATCCTACTTTACATAATATTCTTACACATAAGAATGTTTTCATACATGAAACAATGTGATACAATCTATTTCTAATTGTTAGCTGAGTGACATGTGTACAGGTTCCTCTGAAATTCAAGGAAAAATATTGTCGCTGGAGTATGTGATGCCATTGTGATTTTTTCATATAAATTCCACATTTTTTTAAAGAATACAAATATGTATTGACACATCAAGAGATAACATGTTGTAATGTTGTAAGACGGTCTTTAGTTAGAGAGACTCTCATGATTTGTGAAAATACTGTGAACAACTTGTTCTAGATGCGATAAACTTGTTTAGTCTGCCTAGTGTGATCATGATTGGGTGATCAATCAAGGGATTCCATAGATATACAGATAGATTTTCTGACGACCTTAACGTTCAAAGGCTTGCGGGGATAGAAAGAAATTTTTTGATACTATTTTTAAAGGCATATCCTGGTGTGGGTAAGATAGAATTTCATTAATGTATAAATTGAGGGAGATTTATCAATGGTTGTTGGATACTATTATCTTTGGGATATAAGATTTGTTATACCTATTTACTTATTGTTGTTAGACATTTTATTTCTATTTCATTTCATTGAAGAATGAAATTATAATTTTCTTATAATTTCTTATACTTGTATACTCTATTATAAATAAGATTGTATATTCTTTAAGGTATAATATTTCTCTACATAAACTTGTTTTATGTTTCTTTTCTGGATCTATATTATTGGATCCCTAGAAACATAGTTTTTGTGTTAAGAATGATATAGGTTTTGCGAATTCACCTTGTTTAACCTTATTAAACATTGATTTTGTTATGGTTAAAAACAGAGATTTTTTAAATTTAAAATCACCACTATTATAATTGAGAATATACATCTATATTTCAATCCTACAATTGGTATCAATGAATGTATCTAAAATAATTATACTTACATATAACTTTTCTTTCTCAACATTACTTGTTCATGTTTTTATTAATGTTTTTTCTTATAAAATATTTTTTCTACTAATTCTTTTTGTGGAAAAGATATTTTATATTAGAATGGAATAAATGAATAGTGGTTATATAGAAAATTTAAATCTTACAAGGCCACCATATTTTTATAGTAATGATTATGAGTAATAGAGAGATAATATAAATACTTTGATTTTTAACACTAAATTGCATAATTTTTTTATGAATATTGGTGAATAAAGGATTCCTGAAAAAGAAATTTGAATATTCAAAAATTAGGAAAAACAACAATATCAACTAAACTACATGGTACACAATTCTAATTTATTTTCAATGACCAAGAATATCTATAGTAAAATGTTGTCTTGTGAAGTTTCAAAGAGTATCAGGAATAAACATGAAGTTACACAACTTGGAACTTCAAAAGTGATAGAAATAAGAAGATCTATGTTAAGAGCTGAATATCACAGTTTTATGAATCCTTATGGAGAATCTATTTTCAAATAGCCACATATATAAATGACTATCGTAAATAATATTCAATCTATTAGAGAAAACTGAATTTATGATTATGTTCTTGTGACAAGATAATATATATTATGCCCCATGCATGGGGATCAAAAAGGAAAACTATTGACAAGAATAAGAACATATATAACATTACTCTTGATGGGTTAATAAGAAAAATTATTAAGAATGAAACAAGAATTAAGAGAGATTCTGACATTAATAAGAAGAAAAATGTAATGGAAATGATTATTTCACTACTACATCTAAATACAAGACTCTGGAAAGGATAAAAACATATAAGGCTAAGAAAACTGTTGTTATATCCGAATCAATTGACAATGATCCGCCTGAGAATGATTTAGCAAATCTTTCTTGAAGGATGAAAATAAATGTGGGAAATAATTATTTTTACTATTGATAAAAGAAGAAATACATAAAGGGAAAGAATGATTTTGAAGTAACTTGTTATGAATAAAAAAGGGCTGGACATATCAGACTTGATTTTCATATGCTCAAGATAAAAGATATAAAGTATAAACATAATAAATGGAATAGAAAAAAGTACTAAAATTCTAATGCTACGAATTCTTGAAGGCTAATGACACCTGGAGTGCCAGTTTTAGTGCCAATTCATATGAATCTTCAAAATATTACTCTTCTAGTCTGTAAATTTTTGGTCTTATAGCTAGATTACCTATTGAAAATCATTATATTTTGTCTAAGGTACACAATGCTAAATCATTAACGAATATTTATTTAAGCGATAATTTTCCTAATGAAGAATAGTATGAATCTTCAGATGAATAGTCTTCCTCATCAAAAGAAAATACATTACATTCATTTAAGGAAGTATCTATATTTGATAAATTACAAGAGAATGAGAATTGTAAGATAAAAAAGGTAGAGAAAAAAATTCTATAATTTCTATTTCTAAAAAATAAGTGACATCTCTTTCAAAGGATCGTGAAAAAGGAACTCTTAATTTAGATAATATTTCTCAACAAATTATGAAAGATAATTTTGAGAAGGATAAACATTCTAAGGATCTTGAAAATGTTATTTCAAATAAAATTTATTTAGAGAATAACTCATATTCTTATACTAATGACTATGGGGATATGAATTTAGTAATTAAACAAAAATCTGGTTTATTTTACTTAAAGAAACTTTTATAAAATTTCACTTCTAGAAGGATGGAATTTGATAAAATGTATTTACAACTTTTTACTCAATGAAATTGTTCTATATTTGGTTATTCACACTAAAAAATAGTTTTTAGCCACATTTATTTTGTTCCCCAAAGTTATCATTTTTTCACTAAGTGTAAATGTGGTAGAAATTGGGGATTAAATGTTCTTTGAATAATACCCAATCTTTATGTTTTCATAAAGATTAATTTTCTAAGAGGATGTGGATAACAAAGATTTCACTTTCTAAAAATTCTGAATCCAAGAAAGTTTAGATTCCAAAATTCTAACTATTTTATTTTCAGAAAAACAATAGAAGTGCCAAAAACAATACATGGTATATAGATAGTGTATTTTACCTACACATGAATGAAAACAAAAATATCATTGATAATTTTATCAATATAGAAGTAAGAAAAATGACTTTCATATATAATGGTTTGGGAGATATTTTTGGTCTAGGTAACATTGTTCTTCTTTTTGAAAGCATTATTTTTAAATGATTTATTTGTTAAAGGTCTTAAGAAAAACCATATAATTATTATCAAATTATGTGATGAAGGATACATTTTGAATTTTAGGAATGATAAATTCTTGGTAAAAAATTCCAAGGATGAGTTTATTCTCTCTACCCATAGGCATGATAATTTTTATACATTGAAATTAAAAGTCCTTAGGTAACAAGATCTACTATTCCATAGTGTAATAGAAGATCAATATTGGTTATGGAATAGAAGACTAGGACACTATAACCTTAGGAAACTATGAAAACATTTAATGAAAATACCTGTTATGGACCTACAAAAGCATATATTTTATTCTTTAAAAGTTTGTGATCCTCTTCAATATTGAATCCAACATAATTCAAACATTAAATCAATTAGTGAGGTCTCAACTTCTAATTCATTATAGGTTGTTCATATGGTTCATTTTGGTCCAACAAAAAATAGATGTATGAGAGGAAACTACAATATTTTTTTAGTTGATGATTACACTATATTTACATGGGTCTATTTTCTATCAAAGTAATATGAAGCATTTTCTTATTTTAAATCTATTTCAGCTAAAGTAAAAAAAATGAAAAAAACCAACCATTTATAAATATTCTTAGTCATTATAGGGATGAATTTGAAAACTTATATTTTTAAACTTTCTGTAGTAAGAGTGGAATTACTCATAAATTATAAGCTCTAAGAACTCCACAATAAAATGGTGTCATTGAATGAAAAACCCGAATTATGTAAGAGATAACTGGAACCATGTTGAGTGAATATTCTATTGCTAAATTGATTTTTATTGACATTGTAATTACTAATTTCTATACTATAAGTTGAGTTTTAATCAGAACTTTTCTTAATAAATCACCTTATAAATTATGGACTTGTTAAAAACCAAAAGTTCTGGACTTTAAAGTATTTGGATAAAAATTATTCATGTTGAATACTAATGATAACTTCCATAAATTCGCACCCCATTCCAATGAAGGAATCTTCTCAGGATATTCCACTACTTCTAAGGCTTGAATAGTTTTTAACAAAAAATATTGTACTATTGAATAAATAGTACTTGTTAAATTTTATAAAACTGATCCTATTTTTTAAAACAATCCCAACATACATTATCAGATGTGTTTTAAAAAAATCATTATCAACCATTGATGGATCATTCTTATAATAAGGAAAACACCTATGAAAATATTTTTGATGTATTAACCTCAGATGATTTTCTACCTTATGTTGATGAACATGTTTTACATAACCCGAATATTTTTTTTAAGAATAATCATAGTGATAGTATCATTGTTTATGTAAATCAACCTATAAGGACTAGAAGTTCATTAATAAATGAAGTAGAAAATCTGTCATTCCTTACCCAATTATGAAAAAAAGAATTGATGAAGCTTTATGTGACAATAATTAGTCTAATGCCATGAAAGATTAATTAAAGGAATTAAAAAGGAAAAAAATTTAGACCTTGGTTGAAAGTCTTATTTAAACTTATTTAATTGGATTAAAATGGGTCATTAAGAAATAAATGTGATGAAAATGGAATCATGGTACGAAATAAGGAAAGATTATTTATTAAAGGCTATAATCAACAAGAAGAAATAGTCTATGAAGAAACCTATGCTCCAGTATCTAGACATGAATCTATTAAAATTTTCCTATCCTTTGATACATTGTTCAATTATAAACATTTTCAAAAGGATGTGAAGTGTGGTTTTGTTTAACAGATATGTTCAAGTGGAAGTTTACATTGAACAACCTCCTAAACGTAAAGACAAAAAACATCCTGAACATGTTTTTAAACTTACCAAATAATTGTATGAACATAAAAAAACGCTTAGATCTTTGTATGAGAGACTTACATGATTTTTTTACAAAATATTTATGTTCAGGAAACTGCTGATCAAACCCTTTTAAAGAAAGATAAGGTTTTTTTTGGATTGTGAGAATTTATATCGATGTCATTATATTTGGTTCAACTCAGCAGTCATTATCTGCTTGTTTTTTAAAATCTCATGAAATCTAAGTTTGAAATTATTTTGATGGGTGAGTTAACCTTTTTCCCTAATTTATAAATTTCACAAAAACCAAAAGGAAATTATATATCTCAGTATAAGTATATTAATAATCTTTTTATGAAGTATGGATATGACATCACTAAAAGTATAAGTACTCCAATCAGTACCTCAAATTTTCTTTATCTTGATGAAGCTATGTAACCACTAGTTAAACATATTTTAGTGGTATGATAGGATGTTCATTATACTTAACATACAATCGTCCAGAATTGATGTTTTCAGTATGCTTATGTAAAAGATGTCAATCTAATCCAAAAGAATCTTATTTAAAATAATTAAGAATAATTTTTCCCTATTTAAAGGGAACCTTGAATTTATAATTTTTTTATTCATCTAGAAATGAATTTATTTTTAAAATCTTTTCATATGCTGAATTTGGTAGATGTAGAATAGATAAAAGAACTATATTTGAAGCATGGAATTTCTTACGAGATTCATTAGTTTCTTGGTCATGAAAGAAGAGCACTCAATAGCACTTTCCATTGCTAAATCTGAATATATAACTAATGGAAGTTGTATTCCTCATGTGTTGTGGATGAAACACACACTAACAGACTATGAGATGAGATTTAGCGAAACACAGATAATATGTTATAATACTAGTTCCTTTTCCCTAATAAAAACCCTTCAAATAACTCTCATAAAAATCACATATACATTAGGAATCACATTCTTGGGGATCACACACTTAAAAGAGATAATATTTTACAATTTATTGGAATCCGAGACCAACTTTCTAATATATTTAAAAAATAATTACCCTCCATTATATTTTAATAAATTAAAAACAATAGGAATTATAACTAAAATGTAATCTTCTATATTAATTTTTTTAAACCTATATCCCAACATTATGTTACTCCTTTTCCTAGGGGGTAAATTTTTTTAATAAAATTTCCAGAATCTAAAATTTTCATTCCTTAATAAAAATTTCAAAATAAATAATTTTCTTTCCCTAATAAAAATTTCTGTAATCTATGTTCTTCAAGAATAATCTTATCAATATTAACAATTATTTATGAGTAATACACGTGGTATGTTTCCTTACATAAAACTTTTTATTTCCATTTTTTTACTCTTAGATATTTCTATCTTATTTTATGAAAAACTTATCAGATTCACATTCATTAAATCCAATTTTTCATAAAACCTCTGAACGTTGAAAACTATAAATACCTCTTCAACATTAATAGAAATTTTCAGAATGGATCAAGTTAATCTCAAAAGTTTGATCTATCTATGAATTCAAATTTTCATTGTGAAGCCTATGTAAAAGGATCCCATGTTCTTGTCCCACATAGGTTCTCTTAGTTTTTTGCGTCGAGGATCTTCCGCTCATTAAGTGTACTATTCCATTTCTACAATTTCCTTACATTTCGAATTTATATGGAAGGTTATCCTCCGTCTCCAATGTAGTCTCCATACAATAAGGAACCCAAGGATTAGATTATGTTCAGGGAAATATTAACTAGATCATAATATATTTTCTAATTATGATTATTTTATTGTGAAGTTTATCAAGCTAAACTAATTAGAATGATTATGTGTTTCCAACGAGAATAATCATTATTAAGTGTACACTGGTCCAGTAGTGGTATTTTGTTGATTCATTTTAGTTATATGATAAAGGTGGAAGAGAGATGTTTATGTTTAGAATTTACAGGAAGTCTTATTCGTTATATTTCATCAAGGTCACTAGCATCCTTGAAACGTTATACAAAGGTGAGAAAATCCTCTGCTCACACCATTCTCATGATAAGGAAGACTTCTTCGAGAATGTAAAATATATAGAGTGCCCTATGTGGAAAAATTTCCTAACACCCAAGATTTCCCATATTTCATCAAACCATAGGTTGGTTTGTCTGTGTATGAAGGTTTTCTTTTTCCCAAGGAAGGGTTATAAGGATTCACTTAAGATATGTGATATATTTCTCTTATATTTCGTGGTGAACATCTGGAATATAAGTTTGGTGAATTAAATCTTCTTGAAAATCAGTAACATCAAGAATGAAAATATAATGTCTTGGATTTTGATGTGACCAATGACCATTTCAATGATTATTGTCATCTGTTTGGAATATATCAAAATACCTTGCACCTCAATGGAAAATATCATAACGATTAGGCTTCTCAGTGATAACACATTGAGGAGAATGAAGATTAGATTAAATGGTGAATCATGTGTGTTTATGGATCTTCTTGATAAGGATGATCATGTAAATAATGTTGATGTAGTAGAAAGTTCAAAATCATCTCTAAATAAAAGAAAATAATCCAAACCCCAGTTACCTAAACCTATTCATGATACTCAATCATCACCCCCTAAACCAAAGAAGCAAAAGAGGTTTTCTGATGAAGTAGTCTCTATGTAGAGGTAACAGAATTAAAGGTGAAAGGAAGGTGATCCTATCTTTGGACATGAACCTTTAGAGGCTGAGGATTTAATGATTGTAAAAGCTAAAATTCTTAATAAAAATCAAAGAATAAAAAGAAAAAAGAAAAAGAGTGGCATGATCAGGTTGTTCGGTATTTGTTAAAAGAGGAATAGAAATCTTAAAAAAATCATTATCATAAGCCCTCTTGAATAAAGCATTAGTTCTATAGTATATTGTTGAAGAAGAAGAAATTAAAAAATAAGAAGAGTAAGATATTAAATAAATAATCATAATGGTGGATGAATATCATTAAGATAAGAGTATTTCTGAAAAACATTCAATTAGAAAGTCCTAAGCTTCATCCACCAAAAATAGATTCAGATAATTAGAAGAAAAATTCTAAAGAGGAGTAAGTTAACAGAAGTCATTCTATTGAACATGGACTGGAAAATGATGAAATTGTTCATGAAGATGAAGAATAAGTCAATGTGGAAGAACAATATCATGTGGTAGACAATATTATTGAATAGTCTATTGTTAAAAGAAAATTATTCTTTATTAATTCACCTATGAAAGATGTAGCTGGATCATCTAAGTCAATGTTTGTTGAAGAAGTGAGTGATTATCCTCCAGAGAAAGTTTCTTCAAATTCTGAATAGTAATAATCCACGGGACATGACTTTATTGTGAAATATCTAAATAATCTTTTTGATTCAATACCGTTCTTTCCAAATATTAAATTCTTGTGTTAGATTATTCAGAAGTTAGAAAACATAAAGGTGAATTATACAATTTTTTTTATGGAAAATTTAATCAATTATGAAACAGACTTTAAAACCTTCATGATAAACCATGAAGCTCATAAAATTCCTTTCAAGAAAATTACAACTTGGTTGAAGTCAGTAGTTTGTCATCTTAAGATTGTTGGTGACTATATGGATTTAGTCAAACATTCCTTCAACAATTCTAATGATATGTTCTAGAATTTATCTGAAAGCCTAAATCAAGAGCAAGTTTTCTGAATCCAAGAGGATAAAGATATATATATAAAGATTAACTCCATCGATATTACCCAAAAGAAATAAATGAATGCCAAAGATTAGTTAGCAGGGAATGTCAGATCATACGAACAAGTTATCAAATCTCAAGAACAAATGATTTAGTCTCTTGAGAAGAATAACCAAGAGAAAGAAGATTTATTTATGAACTACCAAGAAGACCATATTTAGATAAAGAAGATGAATTCTATTTTCAAGAATCTTCCTCTAAATATGAATACGGATGATTGATTATGATAATAAAACTCTGATCTTTTTTTTTGTAAAAAACCCAATAGATCGATGATAATGACATATCTTTGTTTTACTGTGTTTCATATGATTCATTTCATGCCATTCAAGATCCAAATATTTTTTCCCTTACACTCATTTTTTAAAATCACAAATGGGTGGAAATGTTTAAAAAAAATATCATTTTAAGGGCGATTTCACTCAATAGAATTATTTTCATAAGAAAGGGAGATATTAATCTTAAAAAAAACTTTCTTATGAAAAGGAAAATGTATTTCAAGACTATTTCTTAGGCCAATAAATATGATATTTATGGTTACAAAACCTAGGGGGGGAATTCATATTCACTAATCCAAAAATATATGTGAGATAAGTTTTTTATTTCATGTTATTCAAACATAATATTATTTTTCAAAAAGTGGTTTGTGATTTCAAAAATTGAGGAGATTATTATGATAATATGATATCTTACGACTTCTCAATTCTATTGGGTTTTGAAAATCACAAACACATTTTCATTAATGATTATTTTCATTCTCTATGGAAATTTATTTTCTTAAACCTTAACACTCTTTTATATGTTATGCTTAATGTTTCATATCTAAGAATAACCATATTTTTCTTATGACCAAAATTCCATAAGAATAATTGGATCGTTATCTAAAATAAGGAACCTTACAATTTTATTTAATCATAGTCTCAATATTTTTAGACTCTGATTCCAACTGATTTTAGACTCCATTGCATTCTGATTTTGACTCTGAGTTTCTTGGAAATAATACTGCAAATTCTCAGAAAGTTTGACTCTGAATTCTCATAAATTCACACTATGAATTTTCCTATATTTTGAAATATAATTATTAGAAGTTCAGATTATGAATTATTAGAAATTATTTCTCCAAAATCTCAAAATGTCAGACTCCATGTTCTCAATTTTTTTCCTATGTTTCTATCTAAAATCAAACTCTGTTTCTAATTAAAATTTGACTCAATTTATATCTAAAATTAGACTTCGTCTCTCTCTAAAACTAGTATTCATTTCTATCAAAAATTAAACACTATTTATATATAAAATCAGTACTTGTCTGTATCTATATTTAGACTCTATTTTTGTACATATTCAGACTTGGTTTCCCACTATATATAGAATTTTATTATTCATACTTTATAATGTTGGATATTTTCATTATAATATTGCTATAACTTTATCAGATCCTAGTTTAATTATTTTCCTCAAACATAAGAATGTTTTCTTACATGAAATGTAGTTTTACAATCTATTTCTTAATAACCGTTTGCTATGTGAGACGTATACATGTCCCTTCAAATGTTAAGGAAAAATATGACTGTTGGAGGAGTTGATGAAAATTGGGATATTTTCTTTAAAAATACCCCTAACATTTGATGAATATATTGATGTGTTGAAAAATATAGATATTATACAATGTGTTGCTGTGAAGAAAGTTCTAGAGAGAGAGACCCTCATGCTTTATGTGAATGTTGTGAAAAACATGTTCATGCTATAAAGAAATTTTTAGGCATGCCTAGTGCGATTCTGATTAGGTGATAAATCAAGGGATTCAGGAGATAAGAAGAAAGAGGTTCCAATTACATTAATGTTATAGGGCTTTCTGGGATAAGAATATAGATTCAAATACTCGTTTATAGGGCTTACCATGGTTTGGGTAAGACATACTTTCTTGAATGTATAAATCAAGGGACATTTATCCAAGGTTTTTGGATACTCTTCTCTTTGGGATAAAATATTTATTTTACATATTTAATTGTTGTTGTTATAAGATTTATTTCCACTGCATTTTGTTAATGAATGAAAGTATACTTTTCTTATACTTTATTATAGTTGTATACTCTGATATAAATAAAATTCTATAAACATTAATGTACATTCTTTCTCTATGTAAACATCTTTTACTTTTCTTCTCATGATCTATATTTTTGGATCCTAAGAAAGATACATTTTTTGTTAGGAACCAAAGATGGTTTTTGAATTAACATTTTTTAACATTACTAAACATAGATTTTCAAATCGTTAAAAATGAAATTTTTTGAACTTAAAATTCACCCCTCTTGTAATTCAGCATATACATCTACATTTTGATTCTATAATTCTAATGAGAGTATGTATCTAAAATAATTATTCTTTAAATTTAATTTTCTTTCTCATCATTACATGTTCATGTATTAATGAATGATTTTCCCTATAAAATATTTTTCTAGTAATTCTATTTTTGGAAAATATATTTTATATTATAATAGAAGGAATGAATGTTGGTTCTATTGAAAATTTAAATCATACAAAAACCCTAATTTATTTTTGTAATGATTATGAGTAATTAAAAGACAATTTTGTGGGTGCCCTCAAATGATTAGTGGTTTTTGAGTACTTAGGTGCAACAGAGTGGCTGACCAAGGTCGTCTCTCAAAGGAGGAATTAAATTAAAACAACTTCTTAAAGGTATTATAAAAATAAAATAGAAAATAATTAAAACACTACTTGAAAAGAGTGTTAGGGGGTTGTTTATTGTTTATAAAACATTAATAAGCTTGCTGGAAGAAGATTTCATTTCTTTTGTTTTTAATTTTGAAAATAATTTTGATGAAAAAGACGCAACAAGAAGATGTTTTTTTAGAAAATATTTTAGAAGGTGTAATCGATCTAACAATACCTCTTCATTTACTTATCAATCATTATTATTTAAATCAATATACAATTAATTATTATCCCTTAATTTGTTAACCCTCTATCCATATGAGAGTTATCTTTACCACAAATATGATTTACTTACACAATAGGCTAGCTTCAGAACACGCAATCACATCACCCTGCTTTGATTATTGTTCTAAGGATAGATTATGTTCAGTGGTTAATTATAGAACATATCCATTCTGGAAATAAGGATGAATTGTTTTTAGGTATTATATTTTAACTCTATAAAATTATCCCATGTGGTCTTGTATTACCGATTAAGTTCGCGCTCTCACAATTTACACAAAATCTTGACCTTGTGTGTTTTTGTATCAATTCTTCAATTGATTTATTAGTTTCTTAAAATTTAAAAACTCAATTCATTAATAATAAAATGTTAATTACAGTATCTCAATGATTCAAATCAATTAAATGAAGAGGGTAGAAGATAAATCGATCACCAAAAAAACTACTCTTCCATGGGTAGTGTGGTCATCGTGGAGACGTTTTGCATGAGAAAAGGATTGAATGGGTAGAACTCAATCTCGTCTCCACTCTTGATTGCAAACCAATTAAAAAGATTAATATTAGAATAAAAAGAAATAATAAAGAATATTATTTCATGAAAAACTCAAGATACAAACATGAAAGAAAAGAATTACAAAGAGGAGGTGGGAGAGGAGAGCCTTTTTGGAAGAGATGTTTACACAAAGCCTTAATTCTTACAAGATTTTTGAGGGTATCCCAAGAGAAAAAGTTTCTGAGAAACATTTACAATCCCCCTAAAAACCTTTCCCAAAGAGTTAAACCCTACTTTAAATAGAGATTGTGATGATTAGGGTTATATAACTGTTTTATGTGTGAAATGAAAACTTGGTCAAAGATTTTATTCTAAGTTTCACCACATATTTGACCTTTAATGCTCGTGAATTAGCCAGAATTATAGGTGTATTATTTGTTCTTAATTATGTCACCGATCTTCCCTCAAAATTTGGGATCTATAAAAGTCAGGATGAATATTATATGGCCCAAATTGTGAAGTAATGTCCAATCTGGATTGTTCTGTCCAACTTTGTCTTCATGGCCCATTTACGCCCTTAAAATGCACGATCCAGCTCCAATGTCTTAAATAGAATATGTATCCCACTAAGTCAGGAACAAAATTACAAAGTTTTAACTCAAAATAATATACATGAAAATATTTATGACCGAAATACTAAATTAAATTTTAAAAGGGTAAAACTGGAATTTTGATCAAATTTTCAAATGAATGATCTAATCCCAAATATTTCATAATTAAACATATTTATCATAATATGAGGAAATTATATCAGATATTATCAATAAAATAATCAATAAAATTGTGTTTTATGAACTCCCCCACACTTACCCTTTTGCACTCATGGGAAAAACCTCAAATCAAGTAAACATCAATATCAAGTCAAAATGAATTTTAAAACACATATCCTTGAGATCCAACAATTACACACTAAGAAACAAAAGATGTCATGAATCACAAAAAACCATTATTTCAAGTTCTTCATTTATATAATTCAATATATTTCCCCTTCATTTTTCCTCACAACCATAAAACACTTACCTCAATTGAATTTTCTCTTATCACAGAAATATTAACTTTTAGAAATGCCTTTCTCATCCAAACTCATACAAGGGTCACCATAGACTTGATAAATTCTTACATCGACACCTGATGTGAGTCGATGGCATATTTTTATCATGAGTACTTTTTAGGGTTGTTCTATGGTTTTCTCTTGGCAAGATTTAGATGTGAAAAACTCTGAGGCTGAATGAGGAGGTATTGACTCTTTTTGAAGAAAAATTGCATTAATAAAATTTTCACTTAAATTTGGTCTCCTCATTAATACCCTTATTATCAATTCATCTCCATAATCCTGAAAAGTCATGGAATTGTTACACCATTCATCATTTCAGCAACAAAAATTCCAATCTTATTAAAAATTGTTTTGGGTGAAAGCTTCAGATAGGCACAACATTCTTTCTTTTTAGAAGCTCTAGAAAGGTACAACATCACTTATCAAGAATGCTATAGAAAATTTATAGCTTTCAATAGAATGAATTTTTCAGCAACAAAAACATCTCTTCAAAATTTAAATTTCCGCCCAAAGTATCGCAGAATGTCGTAGCACAACACAAGATAGCTTCCCACACACTTAAGTTCAACTAGATTATGCAATTTCACTTCAAGAGTTGGTTGTATAGGGAAGATTGGCCTGTAATGTGGCTAACCTAATAGGATATTTATGGAATCTAAGGGATACAAGGATTAAATGTTCATGGTAGTCCATTATTAAAAAGGATTCTTTGAAATAGAGGCTTTAATACCAAAAAAATGCCTCAATCATTTAAACATAAGTACCTCAAACCCTCAAGTCTTCAAAGGAATAAATCAAATTCTAGTTAAATCAATCTTGGTTTGGTTCTCTGTTGAAGTGAGGTGAAAGTTAAGAATATGAAAATAATGGTTTATAAGCCTCACAAGAAAGTGATTTCAAATATATAGATAGTGAGATGTGTCATGGGATTCAAAATTCAGGGTACCTTTAATGAAATTACTAAATATTTAAACTTGAAACAAGGTCATTTTCAACATTCATTTAAGCTCATTTTCAAGGGATAAATTGTTTCACTTATTTATATGGATTTAAAAAATGGTGATTAGAATCATTTAAGCTCAAAATTTTCAAAAACACACAAAAAACATAAAAGTAAACACACAATATTTGAAAAAATGATTTTTTTTTGTTTTTTTAAAACACGAATACAATTAAAATTACTAAACTAAAAGGTTACCTCCCCCACACTTAAAATATTTCATTGTACACAATTTGAACCCATGATATGATATATTCACATGAAATTTATAATTTTAAATAGGACAAAGAATAAAAAATTTAAATGGTTAGGAACATCTTGATACACTCAAGTGATGATGAGGTCATGCAGTGTGATAAAATCCACCGCATCAGTAGGAAGTCCCTCAATGTATCTCTTCAAACGTTTCCCATTGAATATAAAGTCTTTCCTATGTCCTCTTGTGTGATATCCACTACAACATAATGAAAACATTAGTCACAACATAAGGACCTAACCACCTGGAACGTAACTTACCAGGAATCAACTTCAGTCGTGAACTGTAGAGAAGGACTTTCTCTCCAACATGAAACTCCCTTGGTTGGATCATTTTTTCATGACCTACATTGGATATTTCTTTATAGAGTCATCATATCTCGTATGAAGACAACAGAATCTCCTCAAGCTCTTGAATTTTCATCTTCCTTTGGATTCCATCTTTGACCATATCCATGTTTCATTTCTTTATATCCCAATAAGCATGATGATCAACTTCCAATGGGAGATTGCATGCTTTCCCAAAAACAATAGAAAATTGGGACATACCGATGGGAGTTTTGTATGCTTTCTTATATGACCATAGCGCATCATCCAAGCACTTTATCCAATCCATCCTATTTGGCTGCATAGTTTTCTATAAAATCTGTTTCAACTCACGATTTGAAACCTCAGCCTAGCCATTTGTTTGTGGGTGGTTTGGTGTTAATGTTTTGTGTGTCACCCCATACTTTCGAAGGAGGGAAGCCAAATTCATATTGAAAAAGTGTGTCCCTTGGTCACTAGTGATGGCCTTCGGTACTCCAAACCTGCAAAATATTTTGACTTTTAAAAATTCCACATTAACATGAGAATCATCAGTCCTTGTGGCCTTAGCCTCCACCAATTTACTCACATAATCAATAGCAACCAAAATATATAAAAATACAAATGATCTAGGAAAAATACCCCTAAAATCAATGCCCCATACATCAAAAATCTCACAGAATAGTATGGGTTTTGGGGCATCTCATGTCTCCTAGAAATGTTCCCAGCGTGTTTGTAATGAGAACATGACTTATAAAACACACGAGAATCATGGAATAATCTAGGACAATATAATACAGATTCCAAAACATTCCTAGCTATCCAAAGGGGACCAATGTGTCCACCATAAGCAAGTTTATGACAAAAATGTAAAAAAGAATCCAACTCATGATTAGGAACACACCTCCTAATTACATGATCACTACACATGTATCAGAGGTATGGATTATCCCAAAAATAAAATCTAGAATCACTCGTTAACTTTTGGAATTGATTAATCTTAAAATTTGTAGGGATTTCAGATGAAACAAGTTAGTTAACTAAATCTGCATGCCAAGGATGCGTACCTGAAATGGAATAAGGATGCTCATCGGGGAAAGTGTCCCAAAGTGGTACTTGGTCTAAGGTATCATCATCTAGTGTGTGAGTAAGCCTACTCATGTGGTCCACCACCATGTTTTCTAACCACATTTTTCCCTTTATCTCAATGTAAAATTCTTGAAGAAGTATGATCAATAGGATTAGCCTGGGCTTTGCGTCTGGCTTCTTCAAGAGGTACCTCAGAGCAGCATGGTTAAAAAAAACAACTACTTTAGAGCCCAATAAATATGAACAGAATTTATCTAATGTGAACATAACATCAGTAAACTATTTTTCCATGGTTGTGTAGTTTGATTGGGCTGAATCCAGTGTCCTCAATGCATAGGCAATCACATGTGAACGTCCCTCCACCATTTGAGATAATACATCTCCAACCGCAAATTTAGAAGCATCACATATAAGCTCAAAAATAATCACCCCCCATAGGGTTTTATGACCAGTGGAGTGATCAGAAATTTTTTTATCTCATCAAAGTTATTCCTGAAAAAATCATCAAACACAAAATCATAATCCTTTTGATGTAATCGTGACATTGGAAGAGAAATCTTACTAAAATCATTGATTAAGCACCGATAAAATCCTGCATTCCCTAGGAATGATCTAACATCACGCACACATGAAGGATATGGTAAGGATGAAATAATATCTAACTTAGATATATCAAACTCTATCCCATGTTTTGACACTACATTCCCTAAGACAATGCCATGTTGTACCATGAAATGACACTTTTCAAAGTTCAAGACCAGATTCTTCTCAATACAACAATTCAACACCTTTCTCGAACTACTTAGACATTAATCAAATGGAGACCCATACAATGTAAAATAATCCATGAATACCTCCATGCAGGTTTCAATAAAATCAGAAAAAATACTCACCATACATCTCTGGAAGGTACCTAGGGCATTGAAAAGTCCAAATGGCATCCTTCGGTAAGAAAACATGATAAAGGGACATGTGAATGTATTCTTCTCCTGATCCTTCAAAGCTATAGAAACCTGAATATATCCAAAAAATGCACCCAGGAAACAATTGTGTGTCTTCCCAGCTAGTCTCTTCAATAATATGATCAATAAATGGGAGGGGAAAATGGTTTTTGTGAGTGGACTAGTTTAGTTTCCTATAATCAATACACACATGACAACTATTTTGTACCCTCAACAGAACTAACTCCTCTTTATTATTTTTTACAACTGCAACACCACTTTTCTTAGGTACAACATGAATAGGACTCACCCATGGGGAATCTAAAATGGAATAGATTATACCTTCCTTGACAAATTTTTCAACCTCTTTTTTAACAACCTCTAAGAGGGTTGGATTAAGTCTCCTTTGTGGCTACCTCACCGGTTTAGCCCCATCCTCCAAAATAATCCTATTCATGAAAATGGAGAGGATAATACATGATATGTCAGCTAAGGTCCACCCAATTTCTCTGATGTTCTCCCTCAAAAGATTCAGAAGTTTTTCTTCATGTTCAAAGGGGATATTTTTAGCATTGATGACAGGTATTTTCTCACCACTTAACAAGTATGAGTATTTGAGATTTGGTGGAAATGGATTGAGTTCTAGTGTAGGGGGGTGGTTTGTGGATGGAGAAATAAAAGGAACTAAAATATTTTCACAAAGAGCATCAATATCAAAATATACATCATCAAAATTAGAGAATAAATCATCAAATCTATCAACATAATCAATAGCTATGTCATAATTAGAGTTTACATGATCAATATCAGAATATAATTCCATTTCAAAATCAAATCTAAGAGAGTCTTTTGAATTAGAAATAGGTGTGGAAGTACTCTTAGACATCAATCTAGAACCAATACTCATAATCTCACTAAGAATAGAGTAATAAAATTCCATGGGGATTTTATTTGGTGGTTCAAAATGGGAGATAACAAATATAGAATGATCCCATGAGGGGTACTTTATGGAATCCATAACATTAAATATCACAACTTCATCCCCAAACTCCATGGAAAGTGAACCCTCATTGACATTTATGATTGTTTTTGTAGTTTTGAGGAAGGTTCTACCTAAGATAATGGGATTATGAGAACTTACCTGGTCATCCTCCATATTAAACATATAGAAATCTGCTAGAAAGATCATGTCTCTTACCCAGACAAGTACATCCTCATGGACTCCTAATGGATATGATATAGCTCTATTTTCCAACTGCACCACTACTCTTGTCGACTTCAGCTCAACAACCTACAAATAAGAGAATACAGAGTGAGGCATCACATTTATGGAAGCTCCCAAATCACAAAGTGCAACATAAAACTGCAACTCCCTTATGGTGCATGGGATGGGGAATGCCGCTGGATCCTTGCACTTTTTCAACATTTCTAGAGTTGGTGTAATGAGTGCTGACACATTCCTTTAATGATTTATCCTCTCACTTCCCTTGAGGCCTCTTTGATTGGTATACAATTCTTTTAAGAATTTTTCATGCCTTGGAATTTGTTTAATGGCTTCAAGTAGAGGAATTTTGATCTCCACATGCTTGAATGTGTCCAAAAACTCCTTTGGCATGGCTTCTTTAGCCATTTTCTTGGTTTGAACAACCCTATTTGGAAAAGGAAGGGGTTTAGGAGGAACATCATTAAACTTTTTCTTACATTTATCTTTCTCCTTGGAAAGCTCATCAGTTGGTATGGAATGTGGCTTCTCCAGATTTGAGGTAAATCCAGGTGGAACGATATGTGAAAATGTATTTGTTGTTTACATCCCACTTCTAAATGTGATGGCACTGAAATTCCCCTTGGGATTTTGAGTAGGTTGGGAAGGAAGATTTCCAGAATTCTTACTTACCAGTTCATGGAGGGAAACAGAAATCTGGCTCATTTGAGTCTATAACTCCCTCAGCTCCAAACCGTGACTCTTCATCTCATTATGTTGATTAAGAACAATTTACTTCCAAAGGTCATCGGGGTTAGAATCTACCATGGGTGTGGGATTCCCTTATTGCTGGTTTGTTGATGCTTGTGCTTCAAATCTTCTTTGGGGTTGTTGAAAACCCTACTGGTAAGGTGGAGGCTGCTGGAAGTTTTTTTGAAAAGGTGGACTTTGTTATTGTCCAGCGCCATATCTCATGTTACGTTGATCCTTCCACCATTTGTTATATGTTGAAGAAAATGAATAAATCTTCTTTTTGGGGTATGTCCGTTGTTGTTGCTGATATGGTCTCCCTGGGAATACTGCTACGCAATCCTCTGTCTCTTGTAGTTGTGGGAAACAGTCAGTTGGGTGGCATGTCTCAGTGAAAATTCCATAAGGCCTTGAAGGAGGGGGTTGGTATGTCTTTTATGCCAAGGAAATCTTCCTCACCATAGTTTTCAATTATTCGAATTTGGAATCAATCAAATGACTTTCAAGAGAAGTTGGACTTACCTGATGTACTCTGCTGACATGTGGTATACCTCGATCATAAAATTGATGGGAGTTTTGGTCCATTTTTTCAATCAACACACGTGAAACTGCTGGTGTCTTGTCCACCAATGACCTTGTAGCTATAAAATCCACTATGCTCCTCTACATAGGTGTGAGTCCTTCGTAGAATTATTGCATTAGGAGTTTCTCACTGATTTGGTGATGTGGGTAGCTTGTGCACAACTTCTTTAATCCTTCCCAATACTCATATATGGACTCCCCATGGGCATGCTTAATACCCAATATCTCATTAAGAATGGAAGTTGTCCTTGATGCTGGAAAAAATCGCTCCAAGAAAAGTCATTTCAAATTGTTCCGACAAGTTACATCTTCAGGTTGTAAATAATACATCCAGTCCTTTGTAGCTCCATCACGTGAGAATGATAATTCTCTTAGTTTGATTTGATCCTCAAAAACATTTCTAGGTTTAAGGGTTAAGAAAACCACATTAAATTCTTTCAAAAAAAATTTCGATCTTCACCAGATAATCCATGAAACTTTGGATGAATATGAATTAACCTAGACATCAGTTCAAAGTCCGATTCAAGATTCAGGTATGCAATACAATTTGGTTGATAGTTAATATATGGTGCAGTCAAATCTCAAATATTTCTATTATGATAATTTCTATTATATTCAGCCATTAGATCTTGTTTTATGTTGGAATTAGAATTGTTTCCAATTTCAATGTTCTTGAAATGGAGAAATTCTCCAACTGTTTCAATGTTGAAACATCCCATAGACTGAGAATGTCTGATTTGAGACCTGAGGATATGTTCAATATCAGGGTCAAGATCTAAGAGATCTTCAGAAATAGATCATGTCATAAATCAAATAAAAATTAAAATAAGGAAAGTGGACCATATTAAAATAAGAATTAGAAGTTTCAGTTGATGGTCCAAAAATAAGTATATGAAAATTAAAGAAGAATAAAAAAATCAGATTGTGTAAAGAAGGAAGAAATAAGAGAGGATGAGAATAAAATGTAAAAAAAAATAAATACCTCTAATTGGTTGAAATAATTACTTACCTCCCTGGAAATGGCGCTAATTTTAAAGACGTTGTTGTGGGTTCCCTCATATGATTAGTGGTTTTTGGGTACTTAGGAGTAGTAGACTAGCTGACCAATGTCATTTCTCAAAGGAGGAAGTAAATTAAAACAACTTCTTAAAGGTATTCTAAAAATAAAATAGAAAAGAATTAAAAAAATATTTGAAAGGATGGGGGTGTTTATTGTTTATAAAACTTGAATAAGCTTGCTGGAAAGAAGATTTCATTTTTTTGTTTTAATTTTGAAATGAATTTTGATTAATAAGACGGAACAAGAAGATATTTTTTTTCGAAAATATTTTAAAAGGTGTAATCGATCTAAATCTACCTATTCATTTACTTATTAATCTTTATCATTTAAATCAATATCCACTTAATTATGATCCTCTTATTTGTTATCCGTTGAACCCTACGAGAGTTAACTTATCTACAAAGATGATTTACTTAAACCCTAGGCTAGCTTCGGAACACGCAATCATAGAACCCTACTTTGATTATTGTTATAAGGTTATCTTATGGTCAGTGGTTAATTGTAGAACATATCCATTCTGTAAATGAAGATGAATTGTTTTCAGGTATTATATTTGAACTCTACAAACCTATCTCGTGTGGTCTTGTATTACTGATTTAGTTTGCGCTCTCACAATTTACAAAAAATCTCGACCTCGCGTGTTTTTGTTTCAATTATTCAATTGATTTCTTTGTTTATTCAAATTTAAAAACACTATTAATGAATCATATTAAGTGAATTAAATTAGATCAATTATTCAAGACAATTAAATGAATAGGGTATAAGATAAATCGATCACTAAAAAAACTACTCTTCCATGGGCGGTGTGGTCATCGTAGAGACGTTTTTCATGAGCAAAGGATTGAAAGGGTAGAAACCAATATCATATCCACTCTTTATTCCAACCCAATTAGGAATATTAAGAGAATATTGAAAGGGAAAATTACAGAAGATTAATTAAATAAAAATTCAAGATAAAAACATGGAAGAAAAGAATTACAAAGAGGCGGTGGGAGAGGAGAGCCTTTTTTGGAAGAGATGTTTGCAAAAAGACATACTTCTTAAAAGTGTTTTGAGGGGCTCCCAAGAGACACCCTTTTGTCCACACCTTCCCAATTCTTCTAAAAAACATCCCAAAGAGTGGAAACCCACTTTAAATATAGTTTGTGAGGGTGTGGGTTACATAACTTGTTTATGTGTGAAATGAAAACTCAGCCAAATATTTTATTCCTTGTTGCACCTATAGTTGACCTAAAAAACACGTGAATTATCCAGACTTATAGTAGGAAGACTTGTTCCTATTTATGTACCTGAGATTCCCTAAATATTTGGGCTCAATACAAGTCCGGATAAAGAAGATATGTCCCAAATGGTGATGTAATGTCCAATCTTGATTGTTCTGTCCAGCTTTGTCTTCATGGCCCATTTAATCCCCAAAAATGCATTAGACAACTCCCATGTACTCAATATAATTAGTAGCCCATTAAGTCAAGAAAACATTTTCAAAATTTTAATTCAAAATAATATACATAAAAATATTTATTCCTTAAATACTACCATGAATTTTTAAAGTGTAAAACTAGAATTTTCATCAAATTTGAAAATGAATGATTTAATCTAAAATATTTCATAATTGACCATATTTAGCATAATATGGGAAAACTATATCATATATTATCAATAAAATATTCAATAAAATTGTTTTTTATCAGTAATAGAGATATATGATGAAGAATTTTGTATTTAACACTCATGTGGATAATTTTGTTGTGAATACAGGTGAATACAAGCTTCATGAAGAACAAATCTGAACATTCAAGAATTAGGAAAAACAATAATATCAACTATACTACATTGTACAAAATACACATTTATATACCATGGACAAAAATATATATATTAAAATATATTTTTATAAGGATGAAAATAATATCTTGATGAAACGTGAAGTTACACACTTTGGAACTTTTAAAGTAATAGAAACAAGAAGTGCTATGATCTGAGATGAATATTATGGTTTTATGTTTCCTTATGGGAAAATTTATTAAATGTGAAAAAAAATATATGACTATCATCAAAAGTCTTTAATCTATGTGAGAAAAAGTAATCGATGAAGATGTTCTTGTGGAAAAAATAATAGATATTATTCCTTATGAGTGGGAATCTAAAAGCTCAACTATTGAGGAGAATAGAAAAGTATCTAACATTACTCTTGGTAAGTTATTAAGAACTATACATTAACATTAATCAAGAATATAATGAGATTCTAAAATTAATAAGAAAAAGAATTGTAGTGGAAATTTTGTTTTCACTGGTGTATATAAATTTAAAACACAAAAAAGGTATCTAGATATATTGCTACAAAAGATGTTGTTATATCTGAATCAAGTGACAGAGATCAGTCTATGAATGAATTATCCAATATTTCTCAATTGATGAAAAATATTTTGGTAAAGGATGATTTTTAGCATATATATTAGAATAAATACATAAAGGAAAAGAATAATTCTGAAGAAAATTTTTATGATTGAAAAAGGGATGGAAAAATGAGGCCTAATTTTCCTATGCTCAAGAGAAAAGATAGAAAGGATAATCATTCTGAAAGGAACAGAAATAAGTTCTAAATATATAAGGCCAGGAAAGACCTAAAGGCTAATGACACCTAGAGTTCCAGTGGGGGTGAATCTTCATATGAATATTCTGAATATAAATCTTTTAATTAGAATAATAGAGTTCTTATATCCAGATCACCTATTGAAAATAATTATTTTATGTCTAAGGTACACAAATTTGAATCTTTAACCAATATTTCATTAAATAATAATTTTATTTATAAAGAATATTTTGAATATTCATATTAAGTATCTTTATGTTTATAATATAATAATTTACCTTCATTTTAAGAAGCCTATAGATTTTCCAAATTGCATGAGAATGATAATTTTAAGATAAAAATAAGTTAGAGTAAGTAAATTTTGGAATTTAGGTTTTATCAAATGAAGTATCATATCTTTCAAAGGATATTGATCCAAAAACTATTAATTTTGATAATATTTCTAAAAACCATATAGAAATTAATTATGAGAGGGGTAAACATTTTAAGAATCATGATAATATTATTCCGATTAAAAATGTTTTATAGAATAACTCAAACTATAATACTAATGACTATGAGGATAATATTTTAGTCATTAGTCTAAAATATGAAATATTTTCCTTAGAAAAACTTTTATCAAAATTCACTTCTGGATGGGAATTATTTGATAAAAGGTTTTCACAACTTCATCCTCTTATGATTTGTTATGTATTTTGTTATACTCACTCAAAACATGTTTTTAGTCACAATTAATTTTTCCCGAAAGTGCCACCTTTTTCACTTACTCTCAATGTGGTGGAAATTGGGAGAAAAATTATTCTTTGAATAAAAACAAAATTTTCGGTTTTCATAAAACCTAATTGTCAAGGAAGATGGAGATACCTAAGATTTTACTTTCTCAAAATATTTGATCCAAGAACATTTGGATTCGAAAAATTCTATCTATTTTATGTTTAAGAAAACAAAGAAATATACAACAACAATATATGGTACATGGGGAGTGGACATTTCTAGCACATGACAAGTAATAAAAACTTCTTTGTAGAGATTATGAAGATGAGAGGAGGAAAATTAATTTTCAGAGATATTTATCAGGGAAAATTGTTGGTATATGTAATATTGTTTTTCTTGTAAAATCATTAATATACAATTATTTGTTTATTAAATTTATTAAGAATGACATTATAATCATAAGACAATTATGTAATGAATTTTACCTTGTAAATATTAGGAATGATAGTTGATTAGTTCACAATTCCAAGGATGGTTTTATTATATCTTCCCATAGGCTTGAGAATGTTTATACACAGAACATAGAAGACCTTCGGAATCAAGATATACCTTACTTAAGTGCAATGCAAGATCAATCATGGTTATTTCAATGAATACTATAAAATTATAACATTTGTAACTTTTATAGACTCTCATAGAAAAGACATGTTAAGGATATACCTGAGTTTGATTTGAATATTCAAAAGATTGTGGTCTTTTTCAATAAGTCAAGAAACATAAGTCATGCCTTAAATAAATTAGTGAATTCTCAACTTCTAATGAATTAAATATGGTGAATATGTGTCTTTTCTATCTAACACAAACTGGAAGTATTGGAGGAAAATATACTGTATTTGTTTTAGTTGATGATTACACTAGATATACATGGGACTGTTTTCAAGAAAAACAATTTAAATAATTTTGTTATTTTAAATCTTTTTATGCTTATATTTTAAAAGAAAAAAACATTCCATTTATAACTATTCATAGTGATCATGGGACATAATTTGAAAACTCAGATATTGAAACTTTTTGTACTACGAAAGGCGTTACTCAAAACATCTCATCTTCATGAACTCCTAAAAAATAGTGTTGTTAAAAGAAGAAAATGAATTATTTAAGAGATATCTTGAACCGTTTTGAGTGAATATTATATTTATAAAAAATTTTAGGATAAAGCTGTAAGTACTGTTTGTTATAAAATAAATAGAGTTTTAATTAGACCTTTTCATAATAAAACACTTTATGAATTGTGGATGGGTCGAAAGCCTAATGTTTCTTAATTAAAAGTATTTGGATGTATATTATTCATCTTAAATACTAATGGTAACTTACAAAAATTTTAACCCATATCCGATGAAGAATTTTTCATAGGCTATTCCACTACTTTAAAGGCTTATAGAGTTTTTTTTAAAAATAATTGTACTGTTTAAGAAATAGAACATGTTAAATTTGATGAATTTAATCCTTTTCTTTTTAAAAAATACCAACCTACATCATCATATATGTTTTAAAAAAATTATTATCTACCTTTGAATGAAGATTCTTATAATAAGGAAAATACTCATGAAAATGATGCTGAAGTATTTAACTCAGATGATTTTCTACCATATGTTGATGAACAAGTTTTACAAAACCCAAATCGGTTGTTTCTTAAGAATCATCCCAGTTATTGTATCATTGGTGATATAAATCAACCATTAAGGACTCGATGATCATTATGGAATGAATTAAAACATCTAGAATTCCTTTACCAATTATAACCAAAAGAACTGATTAATCTTTAGGTGATGATGATTTGATTAAAGACTTACAAGATGAACTAAATGAATTCAAATGGAACAAAGTCTAGAACTTGGTTGAAAGACCTAAAAAACTTATTTAATTGGAGTAAAATGGGTCGTAAAAAATAAATGTGATGAAATTGAATCATTGTAAGAACTAAAACAGGATTTGTTTCTAAAGGCTATAATAAACAAGCAGGAATAGATTGTGAACAGACCTCCACTGCAATAGCTAGACTTGAAAATATTAGAATTATCTTAGTCAATGAAATATTTTTAAAATTTAAACATTTTCAATTTTAAACATTTTCAAATGGACGTGAATTTTTATTTCCTTAACGGATATGTTCAAGAGTATTTTTATGTTGAGAACATCCAAGATTTGAGTATAGAGGACATCATAAAAATGTTTTTAAACTTACCAATGATTTATGTGGACCTAAACAACCCCTATATCTTGGTATGATACAATTGCAGGATTTTTGTAAAAAAATAATCATGTTATGTGAACTACGGATCCAAACCTTTTTAAAAATAAGTATAAGAAAAATGTTTTGATTGAGCATATTTATATTGATGACATTATATTCGTATCAATGAAGCAATATTTAACAGATTCTTTTGCAAATATCATGAAATCTGAGATTGAAATGAGTCTGATGGGTGAGTTAAATTTTTTTCTTTGTCATTAAAATTTATAAAAAACTATAAGGAACTTATATATCTCAAAATACGTATATTACTGACCTTCTTATGAATTATGGATATGAAAAAACTAAAAGTATAAGTACTCTAATTAGTACCTCAAAATTTCTTGATCTTGATGAAGCTGAGAAAATAGTAGATCAAAAAACATTAGAGGTGTGATAAAAAGTTTATTTTAATTAATAGTGAGTCATCTAGAATTAAATTTTTTAGTATGTTTTTGTAAAATATATCAATCTAATCCAAGGAAATATAATTTAAAAATAGTAAAAATATTTTTTCACTATTTAATATGAGAAAATGGATTTATGATTGTTAAATTCATTTGAAAATTATTTTATTTTAAAATGATTTTTGAATATTGACTTTGGGGATGTAGAATGGATAAGGAAAGTAGATCCGGAAATTTTCATTTCATACATGATTAATTAGTTTCTTGGTTATGCAAGAAGAAATACTCAGAATCACTTTCCACTGCATAAGTTGAATACGTAGTAGGTAGAAGTTGTTGTTCCCAAATGTTGTGGATGCAAACACACTCGCAGACTATGGAATATACTTTAGAAAAACACAAATAATGTGTGATAATAATTGTGACAATTCCCAAAGCAAAAAACATACACATCACTATCATGAAATGCACATATACTTCAGCAATCCCTCTCTCAGGGATCACACAATTAAAGGAAATGTTATTTTAAAATTTACTTGAATGAAAGACCAACTTGCTGACATATTTACAAAATCACTACCCTCTGATAGATTTGAATACATTAAAAAAAGTTTGTATTGATAAATGTAAGGTAATATTCCACATTATATTTTTATTCAAACATGTATCTAACATTATGATACTTCTTTTCATAGGAGGAGTAAATTTTCTGAATAAAATTTTCGAAATCTAAAATTTTCATTCCCAAATAAAAATTTCTGGAATCTATGATCTTCATGAAGAATATTATCCATATTGAATATTCATTCTTGATTAATCTGAAAGGTATGTTTCCTTCCTCAAAACATTGTAATTGAATATTTTTTCTTTCTAGTATTTCTATGTTGTTTTATGAAAACCATATCAGATTCACTTTCCATAAATTTTATTTTTCTTTAAAACATCAAAATATCAAAATATATAAATTATTCTTCAGCATTAATATCAACCGTAGGATCAGATCATATTAATATCGACTATTGGACATATCTGAGAATTCGAACCATCACTACAAATCCTATTTAGTGGGACCTTATGTTCTCGTCCCACATAGGTTCTCTAAGTGTTTTTCATTAACACTCTGCCTCTCTTTAAGTGTGCCATTCTGTTTCTCTAATTTTGTTAAATTTCAAATTTCTATTGAAGCTTCTCCTCAAACTCTGATGTAGTATCAATCCAATAAGGAACCCAAGGATTGGGTTATAGTCCTGGAATGCTTAATAGATCATAATTTCTTTTCTATGTACAATTCATTGATTTCAATGTTTATAAATCTAAACAGATGGGAAAGATTATGTGTTTCCCAAGAGAATAATCTAGATCTGGTCTATGCAGATCTAGTAGTAGAATTTCATGATTTAGTTCATTTCTCTAATCAAGGTGGAAGAGAGATTTTTATGTTTAGATGTTATGGGATGTTTTAATCATTATCATTAAATAAGACCACTAGCATCCTTGACATTTTGTAAGAAGGTGAGGCAATCCTCATCTCACACTGTTTGCCTGAAAAGGAAGTCTCCTTCAAGAAATTATAATATATAGAGTTCCTTAGGCTATATAATGTCAATAAACCCAATATTTCCAATCTTTCGTCAAATCACTGGTTGGTTTCTTTGTGGATTAAAATTTTCCTTGTCCCATAGAATGGAGATAAGTATTCAACTAAAATATGTGATATCATTCTCTTATATTTCTTGGTGAACCTATAGAAAATAAATTTAGTGAAATACATCATTCTAACAATCAGTAAAATCATGAATGGATATATAAAGTCTAGAATTTTGATTTATTCGACCATAATTTAAAAGATTATTGTGTTTTTTTGGAATCTTTCAAGATCCTCGACACCTCAAAGACTAGGATCTTAAATATTATGCTTTTTAGTGATGACACATTTGGGAGAATGATGATTATTTACAATAGTGAATCAGGTATGTTTTTGAATCTTTCCGATAGGTATGATCATGTTAAAAACTTGAAGTCGAAGATACTTTAAAACCTTCTATAATGAAAATAAAAAAACTGGAACCTCAGTTATCTAAACATATTCTATGACCTCAATAAGCACCCCTAAGCAGAACAAGAAAAAGATGGTTTTTGATTAATTACTTGGTAAGTAGAGGGTGCAGAAGAAAAATGGAAGGTATGGTGATCTTATGTTTGGACTTGACCCTGTGGAGGCTAAGGATTTGAAGATTGTTGAAGCTGAAAATATTGAGAAACAAGAAAATGAGAAAAATAAAATATTAAAAGAGTTACAATCTCAGGTGTTTCGCTCATTTTTATGGATGTTGAGAACTCTCCAGAAAAAATTCATGTACCCGAATCCCTCTGGAAGAATGTTTTAGTTCTGGAATAGATTGTTGAAGAAGAATAAATTCAACAAGAAAAGGAGGAAGAATGTGATGGCTTAATCCGAGTGGTGAAAGAATATCATGAAGAAAAAGTCCTTTTTATAAACTCTCAATAAGATCTTTCCAAGAATCTTTCTTAAAAATAGATTCAGATAAGAAGAATGAAAATTTTAAAGATGAAGAAGTTAAAATAAGTCATTCCTTTGAAGAGAGCAATGATAATTATGAAATTGTCCAGAAAGATGAAGAGGAAGTTAATGTGGAAAAACAATAATTTGAGGTAGAACATATTGTTGAAAATGATGTTGCTAAATGAAAATTAGTCCTTCTTGATACACAATAAAAATATATAGTTGGATGATATTAGTAAAATTTTATGGAATGTGAAAGATACACCTCTAGAGAAATGTGCATCAGAATGAAAATTGTCATTATCCAGGGGACATGACCTTGTGGTGCAGTCTTTGAAAAATAATGTTGATTCAATACCATTATTTACAAATATTGAATCCCAATGTCATCTTATTCCACAGTCAGTAAACATATTGATAGATTATACAATTTTGTTGATGGAAAAGTTAATCAAGAAAGAAACAAAATTTAAAACCTTTCATGATGATCTATGGAACTCCTAGAATCACTTACAAGAAGATTAAAAAATTTTCAAAGTTAGTAGTCGATGATCTTAAATTTGTTGGTGATTATATGGATTCAGTAAAAGATGACTACAACAGGTTTTATGAGAAGTTCAAGAATTTTTCTAAAAGGCCTAATCAAGAGCAACCTACCTAAATCTAAAATGATAAAGATATCTATGGCAATATTAGCTCAGTTTTTATTACTCAAAAGAGAGAAAAAATACCATATAACGTTAGTATAAAATATAAAATCACAAGAAGAAGTTATCAAATCTAAAGAAGAAATCATTCAGTCTCTCAAGAAAAAGAACCCAGAGCAAGAAGACTTACTCAAAAAGTACCAAGAAGATGATAAAGAGATAAATTAGATGAAAGTTATCATCACAAAGCTTCTAACAGAGAAGAATAAAAATTACAGATTATCTTAAAAAACTCTAATCTATTGTTCTAATCAATCCTTTAGTTCAAAATTAATGAAATCACATAGTTTTACTCTATTTTGTATGCTTATTTTTTAACTTTTCAGGTACCAAATAATTTTTCCCTTATTTTAATTTTTGAAAATCACAAAGGGGGATAAATGTTTAAAAAGAATATTAAATTATTGGAAATTTTATTCAAAAAAATAATTTTCTTATAAAAGAGGGACCTTAATATACAAGAAAACCTTTTTAAGAAATGGAAAGTATATTTCAAGAAAAAATTTTAAGCTAAAGAATATGATCCTTAAGGTGAAAAAACCTAAGGTGGAGTTATTTGTATTCACTAAACCACAAATATAATGGAGGTAATTTTATTATTACTCTTTTTAAAACTTAATATTATATTTCCTAAAGTTTTTTGTGCTTTCAAAAAGGGGGAGATTGTTACGTCAATAAGCTATCTTATAACTTCTCCATTCCTTTATGTTTTGAAAATAACAAAAACTATTTTATAAATATTATTATCTTTCTTAAAGAAAATTCATTTTCTTAGTCCTAAATATGATTTAAAATGTTATGCCTAATGTTACATATTCAATCTTAAAAATATTTTTTCTTATTACTGAATTTCCTTAAGAATAATCATATCCATAACTAAACTTCATAACCTTATAGTTTCATAAAATCCAAGTCTCACTATTTTTAGACTCCTATTCTATCTAATTTTAGACTTCATTGCATTCTGATTTTTGACTTCGATATTCACAGAAATAAGAATCTGAATTATCACAAAATTATGACTCTGAATTCTTAGAAATTATGACTCTGAATTCACAAATATTCTGATTTCGAATTCCTAGAAATTAAAATTCCAAATTTTCATAATTTTAGACTTTGACTTCTCAATTATTTTCACTCAATATCTATCTAAAACCAGACTCTATTTCTATCTAAAATCAAAACACTTTTCTATATAAAATTAAACTATATTTCTAAATAAAACTATAATCTGTTTATATCTAAAATCAGAATCCATTTCTATCTAAAATTAGGCTCTGTCTCTATCTAAATAGAAACTTCATTTGTATATAAATTCATACTCCATTTCCCACTATATTTAGAATCTGATTATTCATACATGTTAATGTTACATATTTTTTTAGATATTATAATATATTTATCAATTTCTAATTTACTTATGATTAATGACATTATGAATGTTTTCATACAAGAAACAATGTTGTATAATCTATTTCCAACTAACTATTGGCTAAGTGAAACGTGTACACGTCCCTCCAAAATTTATTGAAAAATATGATCGTTGGAGGAGGATATGTCCATTGGGGTCATTCCTATAAATATGATAACCATATGACTAAAACAAAGACGTGTTGAAACATCTATAGATAACATGTTCTGATGCTATGAAGAGATTTTTAGAGTGAGAGAATCTCATCCTTTGTGTGAATACTGTGAAAAACATGTTCAAGCTCTGAACAACTTGTTCAGCCTGCTTAGTGAGATTCTGATTGGTTGATCAATCAAGGTCTTCGGGGGATTGGAAGAAAAAGTTTCTAAGTACCTTAATGTTTGAGGGCTTGCGGGGATATCAATACAGATTTTGATACTCTTTTCAAGGGATTACCCTACTGTGGGTAAGATAGACATTAATGAAAGTATAAAACAGGGGACCTTTATTTATGGTTGTTGGATACCCTTCTCTTTGTGATAAAAGATTTCCTATACCTATTTACTTTATGTTGTTATAAGTTTTATTTCTGCTTCATTTTTTAAAGAAAGAAATTATTGTTTTCTTATAATTTCGTATACTAGTATAATCTGATAAAAATAAGATTCTCTACACATTAATGTAGAATACTTCTCTAAGTAAAACTATTTTATGTTTATTTACCAAATCCATATTATCAAATCCCATGTTAGATAGTTTCAATGTTAAGAACCAAAGAGGGTTTGTAAATTCTCCTTGTTTAACTTTGTTAAAAATTAACTTTCTTAAGGTAAAAACGAATGTTTTTATACGTACAATTTACCCCCTCTTGTAATTAAGCATCTATATCTACATTTTGTTCCTACAGTTACTACACATATACACACACTAACGTCCAATGTTGTTGTATAATTTATATAAATTGATGTATTATATAAGGGGTATGGATGTGTCATCATAAAATTTAGAATTTTAGTATCTTATGGATTTCGTTAATTAAAGACTCATGAGAAAAAATAACTGAAACAAGATTAAGATATAATTGTATGAATATTTTCATTAAAGATATGGATGCCTTATATATATTGGGAAAAGTGTGAAATATATATTGATCATTTAAAAATTATTTTTATATTCACACATAGGGTGTAAATAATTTACCAAAGGATATGGTTGGTGTCGACCAATTTCTATGACTAGTCGATACAACAGAATCTAGGGAAGGAAAACCAATTGGTTGAGTATCATATAATGAAAGACAATGTTATATAATAGATGACATGGATTGAAAATACCCAATAATGGTTGATTTTAAAAGGATTAACATTGAAATAATTATGTACATGGAGTAATAGTACAATTCATATATTACTTATCAATTATCCATCAATTTAAATAGAAAAGAGGAACCAAAGGAGGAAATGGATAAATAAAAAAAATATAGGGATCATTTAATTGTAAAAGTATGATATTGATAAAATTCAAAGAGTCAGTAGATGAAAATATACCGCATTAGTATAATAATTAAATAACGGGTTGTTGGAGGATGAACATATATCATAATTTTCTATCAATCCCAAAAGATCAAAATTGTATATCTAGTGTGACAACATGATGAGGGAGATTTCAGAGTACATATCTCAATTAATAGTATTATATGATGTTAAGTATGAATGAAACATGCATAAATTTATTATAAAAAAATTACTTATTCAATTATGAAAATTTATAAAATAAGTATATATTTCTTCATGGGACATCCCAATACATCTAAATATTATATTTGATATGACATTATAACTGATAACTATATGAAGTTATCACATATCATTAATATTCATGATTATTTCTATATTGACCAAAATACTATGATATTTAGAATACTTCAATAATAATGTGGATACAAATATAATATTCAAAACTAATTATCATTAATATAATTATGTTCATTATAAAAGGACTATACAAACAAAGAAATGTATAATGTGATCATGTTTAGTTTATTAAAAATGATTATGGGACACCGTTATTTACTTGTTGAGTTATCATATGAAACAATTTTCAAATGTATAATTGAAAATACTTCATATAAGTTATTTTACTGGAAGGGATATTGAACTACATTAGGTTGGGTTGGTGTTAGAGAGAATATGATATTTTTATAATATCATTATCATGAAAAGTAAGAGACAATTCAAACCATTAAGTGTAATATTAAAACATTAGTTAGTTAGCAGATGGGATATGTTGATAATCCAATAAAATATTTGGAGATTGGAGTTTGATACATGGTATTCCTTCAAATATCCCCCTAGAAGAGGGTTATGAGATTGAAATAAAATTTGAATGTTGATCCCCATATACATTTTTCTTATCAAAATATATGATTCATATTAAATATTATTTTATCGTCATTTACTTCTAATAAACACCTCTTAGTTGCAAGATGTTTCCTATGTATCATTTCTATGGATGTAAATACTTGAACCTATACATGTACTAAACCTATTGGTTTTATAGTTGGATCAATATATTTTTATGATGAGAACCCAATTTTAATCATCAATTAAAGATATAATGTATTATGAAATAAGGCCACTAACATAGTTATAAATCATTGTAGGAATCACATGTTTTTAAAAATAAATACACTAACCAAATATATTGTACTAAATAAGGAATGAAATATATTTTCATTAATGTAACAGAATTTCATGGGAGAAATTTTTTTAAAGTGGCTATAATTTAATATCATAAAATTTTAATATGTATTTTTTCCCATTAAAAAGTACAATTCTTAATAGATTATTTAAATCAATATGATAAACTAATTATAATCTTGATACAATTATTGAGATTAAATATTACAATATAAGATAAAAATTAATAATTTTTGGAAATTTTGTAAAAAATATCATCCTGGGAAAAATAATTTGAATAAAACATAAGTTATTAAATATACCAAGAAAATAAGATCAATATCCATATAGTTTCCCGTGATTATGATCACACTAATTAAAGTAATTTAAATGTTATAGGGAATTAGATATATTTTACACAAATTGACATAGATTTAAATAGATTTAATTTTTATAAGAATGTACAAAGGATAACATATTAGAATAGAATATGATGGTTTTACATAATCTCACTAAAAATATAGACACTTAATATTTATATGTTGAATATATGATCATTATAAATATAATTTTTGGTTTTATATGATGTCCATGTTCTTTAATTGGAAGTAATTTAATTTAAAAATAATAAATTAAATCTTGATTGAAAGAAAATTAAAATTAATAAATATTTAAAATTTAATTTTATGTGTTACATATTTTTATTATCATCATTGTTAATGAATGTTTTTTCATTTTTAAAAAGTTCCTAAAAATATTTTCAAACACATGTAAGGAAAATTTTAAATGGGTTTAATATGAATAATGAAATTTAATAGGATGTATTTGTAATTAATTATTGTTAAAAAAATTCAATTACTTTTTTTTCAAATGCATTTCGTTATCAAATAAATAATTATGTATATTTTAAAATATAAATAAATTTAATGTTCATATATTAAAATATATAATAACTCACTTTAAATCGGTAACTGATAAGAAATATGATTATGAAAACATAACTTTTTTTATAAAAACATTTTTTGGGTATTTTATGATTTCAATTAAGAGATAAGTTTCATATATAAAAAATTTATTAGATTAGATGGGTTTATAATTTTAAATTAGAATGATAAAACCATATAATTTTTTAAATTCATTTCTAAGAATAATAATATTTCATCAATGCATAAAATGGGTTAAAAAAGTAAAATATAGTAAAAAGGGATTTATATTGTAAGTGTCGTATACATGTGGGGACACACATAATGACTAGAAAACCAGATGCTTTGAGATTTATAGAGTAATTAACTGTCCTCATCTTCCCTCCCCTCTCTTTTTATTTTAGGCTATGATGTTCATAATAAAATTTAATACTGACATTCATAAGAAACAAATGTGTTAATGTAGGTTGTAAAATCATATAATAGATTTAATTCATATATATATCTATATGAGTGTGTGTGTGTGTAAGGGGATAAGAGAATCAGTAGACTTATATTATCTATTAACATCTAATTTTCAAACATGGATCCACATTCCCTGAATATAAATATACTTTTCAAAATAATAAATAACTGTATCAAAAATTCTACCACTCACCTATTGGATAAAACCTTTACCAAACAAATTATCCTCAAAACTTATATATATTATGATGAATTTTTCCCAAATATCAAAAATAAGACTCATATACCTATCATATAAATTGTTGTATGATTAAAATACCTCCCTTCAATGGATTAATCTTATTTTCAAAGGAGTTATTTGAAGAAGTTATTTTTGAATCCCCTACCAATCAGCCTCATTTATAATATGTTATGCCTTCCTCTCATACAAAAAATGATTTTATTCCATCATAATATTTTATCAAAATTATCATTATTATTATAAAATAATATTATTTTTATTAAGCAACCATTGTAAAAATATATCTCATTATATAAAAAAATAAACCATTTTCCATGTTACATGTAGACAAACACATCCATTATTGTCATGTTTCATTTTCAGTCACCACCATACATGAAAGTTATTAAAAATGTATTTAATGAATAAATAACATATTTATGAAATAATTTATACTATTTAAAATTAAAAATAAGTAATATATTAATAATAAATGATCAATATAAATTTAACTTCATCAAAAAAATCCCACTAAGACATTTTCCATATTTTTAATATATTTTGGGCGACCTATTATATTTTATATTTTTTTCTACTAGAAGGGTAAATAAAATTTTTTCCTACAATTATTTATATTATTATACAATCTTAAAACCCATTTGATTATAGTTTACATAAAATTGGAGTTTCAGAGAATAAGAATGAACAACACCATGTAGCTTATAAGACCAAAACATTGATATCAAAAAAAGAATATATATGATAATAAATGGAATTAAAAAAATGAATTATTTTTTTAAATTTTCTGAAATAAATATTTTTATAAACATAAATTTTTATTTAGACAGTTATATTGCATCATACTAATTAATAATCTAGGGTAAGGGTTTTATCATCTCGATTTCCTTTAATTGAGATATGCTCTATATTTAGCAGTTGTTTTCATTATTTGAGATGTTATACCAAAAATGGATGTGTTTCATTATTGTTATTCTATAATTAATCATATTTAAAAATAAATATTATTCTCTCTCTTCAATGGGGGTTTGATTCAAAAGTTAAAAATATTTTTGGGTTTTCTCATATCAATTTCAATTTATTGAAACTGAAAACATTATGAATAGATTTTTTGTGAGTGGTGTATATAATAAACATTAATGAATTTCACAATGTTTTTAATTAAATTAAAATTATTTAAAATCTATATATTTTTTTGATACTCATATGGTTTTGATTCAATTCTTCAAAATAGTTTAATGAATTTTTTCCAAAGTCATAGGGAAATAAAGATTGATTTTAATAAATTTAAATTGTACAAAATTCTATTATATTTATTCCTAAGAACACATTAATTTTATTAATCTCTATGTTTTCATGATTTTTAAATTTCCACCTACCATTTTAGTTTTATTTTTTTATATTCACTAGAATGGATTCATGTATGAGAAACCGACTTTACCACTTTGTTTTGACTTGGAACGTTTATAATAACATACATATTTATTATTTTTCATTATAGATTTTATTATGACTAATTGTATGATTCATAAAGAGATTTATTAATTTAATTTACAATATATTTATTTTTAATCATCTTTAGTAATTTGAACGAGGCCATTTTTTCTCTAATATTTACTCACTTTACAAAAGTTTTGAAAGATTTTTAATTTATAACACATTATATATGAAGTCCATTTCCCAAATTTATATAATTTTCCATAATTAATATTCACATTGATTTCTTCATTTTTTTATAGATATATTTATTATCTTTGTTATTTTAATTTTTTGTTTCCAATTAGTTATTAACAAAATTACATATCTTGTTTTTTATTGAAATTTTATAATGTTTTTATAAAAAGATTTTACATCTATATAGACATCCTTTATTGTTTTTTGGCATCACTGGAGGTATTATTTAATAATAAATCCCACATAATTTCAATATATATATTATTAAAATATTAAGATAGTGTTATAATGATAAAATTTCCTTTTTAAGTGTTAATTGTTATTTGATGGAATGAGGAATGTTTTTATGTTCATAATGATAACAAATAAATAATTTACCATAATGTAATAGGTTGGTATATTTTATCTCCCAATTTAATATTCAATGTATTACATCTCATGATTTTGTTATCACAATCAGTATATCTTAATATATATAATACATATTAAGAATATTGATTCATGTTTCCAAATTCATATGTTTCATATCATATATTATTATTTCATGAATCATGTTTTATGATTCATTTTCTTTTTAGAATTATTATTAATTGTTATTTTATTGTAATATAATTGTGTACTCATATAAATATTGGAATCTTATTATCACTTACGATATTCAATTAATGATTCTTATGTTTTCCTTCATGAGAATCTAAGATCACCAATTCTTACATATCAATTCTCTAGATCACGAAGTAGAGTATTATTTATCATAATTTTTAATGTTGTAATGCGAGCCGACTATTTGTTATATATTTTGAAGATATTGTAAAATAATATTTTCTTGTATCTAACCTCCCAATATACTAATCCATTTGTTCTGGGGGTGTTATTTATTATGAAATGAAAGGAATATTTATGTAAAATGATATTATATGTGTGTGTGAAATAATTTCATATAAATTATTATCATGTTTATAATTATTTAGAAATGAAAATATCAATATTTTTATGCCCATTTATATAGAGATACATCCCCCAACATTTCTGAATAAACCATTACAATACCAATAAGTAGGATGTTCGACCCAATATACTATTACATGCTGATACCTTATTCTTAATACAATCCCATTCAACAGAACATGAAATATATTATATATAATGTATATTAAAACCCAAAATTTAAACTGTTGACATTTAATAGAAATATAACTAAAGGGAGATAAAAAATAAAAATTATTTAATCATAGATAACATTAAATAAATAACCTGAAAATATATATGAAAAAGTATAACAATATAAAATAAAGAAAAAATATTTTCACAACTTATACAATGTTTATATATACAAGGAACAAATAATTTAATAACATTAAAATAAGTAAAAAATTATTAAATCTAAAAATCTAAAAATCTCTATGTGAAGTTCATAAAATTAAATAATTATAAAAAAATACAATTTTTTGTTATTCAATGTAGGAATTCTGTAATACATGAATATAAACACTTTATATCAACACTGAAAATGAAAAATATCATATTATTTAATATATGCTATTTATATTTAAATTTAAGATAATTTATGAATTAGAGATATTCTTTAATATATTATTAATTATATAAACAGTTTACATAAAAAAATGTTATTACAAAAAATATTGCAACCATGATCAAATTAATCATAAAAAATCATGTGATACGATTTATATATTATCTTACATATGGCCCCTTAAATCACATAATTATAATTAATTGTTAAAACAATTTCATAATCTTTAATGATAATCATTTTATCTTTTAGTCCTTATTACTCAATTTACAAGAACATTATAATATTTTCTATATATTTTTTAGATATATAATTTACATAACTAATAAAAAATCTACTAAATATGGAAAAAGAGTGTTTTTAATTTTAACATTTATTGTAGCACTCTGATATTTGGGTATGTATGTTTCATTTCAATGAAGATTATATTAGTTATATATCATATAGATAACAAAAAATTAATATGAATTTTGATACTTTTATTGATATAGAATAATATAATGAAAGCTAACAACTAATATATTAAAGGATTTCAATATGGAAAATCATCAAGTATGGTAAACATGGAGTAAATAAACACACACACACACATATAACACAAATATAAAAAATATATCTTCATGTTTCACTGATAATAATGATATTATAACTATAACTATAGAAAAAAGTAATTTCAAATACAATAGACATGATTAGAGAGAAGTATATGATTTTTTTGAAAGGAATGCAAGTATATCTATATAAATGTAATGTAAAAATAAAATATTTATACATTAGATGTCTAGTCAATATGTATACAATGGTTCCACTAAATTGAAAGGAATAAATAATCATTTGAAGTTAAAATTGAAATTTTTTATAAAATTACTTGTAGTATTGGAATGTTTTCTAGTTCAATAGATGAAATTCATCACTATAGAAAAATTAATCACTATGGAAAAATTAATCTTAAGAAATAAGTTAATTATATATTATTTTAAATGATTTAATATTCATTTAATTATGGTTATTATGAATGTGATGACAACAAGTTACTTTTATTCATAAAAAACATTATAAAAAAATTATTTTCATTAAATATTGTGTGGATATTTTATTTAATTAATTCAAGTGTTATGAAATTTATTTTATGAAAATGATATATTTTTTAAAAACAAAATATCAAAAGTATCTTATATATATGTTTTGTGAATTCACTACAAAATTTATTTTTGTTTAAATATTTAAAAATTGTGATTACATTTACAATTTAAATTTTTTTTCAATAATAAAAAATTTACATATTTTTTAATTCAAATAAATATTTTATTTGTTCAATTTTGTTGAAAAAAATAAAATTATCATTTAATTTCACATAAAAGTTTTTTTAAAATAAACTTTCATTCAATAATATAAATTTTATTTCATCAAATTGAATCCATATTTTGAATTCGAAATTTAATATTTGGTAATGATTCCAATTCGAATTTTCATCAATATGAGAAGAAAATTAGGTACAGAAAATAAAATTAAAACTATAATAATTCATATAGGTTATAAGGGTTTAATAAAAAATAAGAAGTGTTAGGAATGCACTGGTTTTTGAGTACAAGGAACCTTCTCTTCAAATGTATATCCTTGAAATGTATTGGGGTGATTTATTTACATCCAAATTACAATGCGATGTGATGGGAAATAACATATCTGATCTTAATATATTACAACTATTGGGTGTATGGATGAACCAAAAGGCCATTGGTTGTGAAATAGAGTCACTGGATTACACCGATTCATTGATGGATTATGGTGAAGGACAATGGTGTGGACTATGGAATGTTTGGACATTCATGATGTAAAGGTTTCTTTTATACCCATCTTGGATTCCTCAAAGGTTGCCTCTACTATTATATTTGACATATAATAAAATATGTGACAATTTTATGAGTCATGATATTTTTTATCATGCATATTGTCTACCATAAGGGGAAATCCATATGAATTGATTTATATTATAAAAAATATATTTAATTCATGAATGACAGAACAATGATAGGTTAATATAAATTTCCCCCTTATTGCATTCAATGACATTTAGAGAATATTAATCCATACTGGGTTGACACACATGATTATAGGGATTCCAATCTGGTTATAAATTCCATATATAAGAGAGAGTTTATATTTATGAGCTTCATATAGTCCTTATGGGTCCCTAATTATTAAACAACATTGGTGGATGTGGAAATGTGTGGTGATATTCACTACCATATTTGTAAAATAATTTGTAGTTTGTAAATATTTTTTAAATTCTTCTTTATTAAACATTATTATTGGGTTCTCCAAGATCCTAAAAGAATTAGTATAAAATTATAAGTGTTAAAATGAAAAAACATATCATAATTCTATTATATGGTCATATTATTACCATATATCATCTATAATTTCTAGTGTGAGTAATTTAGGGGCCATTTTTCCTCAACAAGATATTAATATATTTAAATATTTCTAAAATTTAAATGTGTGTCCTCTCTGCCACATATAAAATGAAAATCGACCTTCTCTATTCTAATCATGTAATGCACCTATCAGATCAACCAAGACACACCCAAATCCCTTCCCATCTTCCATATCCAAGTCTAAGATGTACTAATTTAATCATAAGACCATCCTAGTAGGGTTTTATGTATAAAACTATATAAATTATCCGAAGAAGATGTTTACTTATTTACCTAGTGTTTTATGTTTAGTTTCTATTCTAAAAACATAAAATATTCTAAATATATGATCATATTAAAAAAATAACAATATACAATTTACTAAAATATTATTAATATTGTTGTACATAAATTCTATACCCCATTTTCCATTCAATGGGGAATGTAAATTTCATTTCTATATACATGTTGACAACTATCTATATGAATCTATGGTCATTTTCTTCACCAACTCACATGGATCATTATTTTGACGGATTTAATGTGTTTATATGATATTAATGAAATAATTATTATTTTATAATTTTTATATATCATATATCTTCATAAATTATTTATTCAAAAAAATGAAATTACAATTGGTACATACTTATAGAATAAAGTAACATTTTAATGTGGTACTTTGAATTTCAAAAATAGCCTCTCATGGATCATCCTATGGATAGATTTAATGAAGTAATGTAATAATGATAACATATTAATTATTCTATAAATAAATTTTTTATGTTTTATTTATTTTACACAAAATGAAATTTATAAACATATCCCATGTATATAAGAATAGTTCCGCCTGGAGAGATAATATATTTTTTATATCTTTTATTAATGGATGACTTTAAAATTATATTCGATATATAAAAATGATAATTATTTCATTATTATTACTCTATAGATGATATAATAATAACCCTTTAACCATTATTATCTAAAAATTTCATTTTTTCTATTATAAACCCAGTATCCTCAGAACACATGACATGGACATAACCGATTAAGAAAATAACTATTTCACTGTAATAAAGGGGTAATGTAATCTATGATGAGGGAATAAACCATATAATGATTCTTAAACAAGTAAAATAATTAATTTAATTTCACTACATATTAGTTAAATTATACTCATAGAGTGTATATACCTAATATATGCTATTTATTCTATAAATTTTCTTTTTATTGGTTTATAATAATTATCCATTGACAATTTTATTTAATTATTATCAGAGAAATGATACATAAAATTTTTAAGCTATATTTAAACATGTATAATTCAGATTCACATATGTTCACATAACTACTTTAATGAATAATTATAATATCAAATTTTACGATATTTGAAATGGTTTTTATTTTCTTAGACTCATTTTATTGGTGCCTATTTCATGTCATTCACCATTATTTGATTATGTGGTGTACATACCTACCCATAATTTTTTTTTCAAATTTTACTTCATGTAATTCCAATCATCTACATATATATGTCATAATCATTCATCGATTAATTTTTAATTTAAATGTAACCATATATTAAAGTATGTATACTAAAATATCATTTTTAAAAGTTTATTATGTTCAAATTTACCTGAATAAAAATTATATAATCATAAATTCATAAAAAAAAAATATATTCTCATATTCTATTTATTTTTTGTTGTTTATATTTTTTATTTTATTTTTATTAATATTTTATTCATAATGATAAATATAATGATTTTAATAACAACAAACATTATTTAATTTTTTGTTATAAAACACCTTCTCTTCCATTTCCATGTTTTTAGGAAATTTTTTCAGGAATGTTTTTAATATTCTCTAATGATTTATTTATTGAATTTTTACCTAGTTTTAAATTTTATAAACAAATTTAAATGTAATATTATTTCTGTTTTCTAAGCATGTCTCTTTTCACCGTTGGTGTGAATGAAATAATTTTCTTAAAATATAACGAAGGTATATATTTTAATTTCATTAAAACAATTTAATTCATTATAGAATCTATTTCATATTTCTATGGTTATATTCAATGAAAATACATTTGTTAAAAGAAAAGGGTATTCTCTACTTCTTTGATGAAATGTTTTCAAATTTATTTTAATGGTATATTCATATATGTTGACATTATTGAATATTTATTACACTTCATTAGAAATATGATATGATTATTCAATCAAAATTATTTATTTGGATAGATTATGATGATATTTTAAAGATATTATCATGAATCTAATTTCTTTTCCACTATTAAAAAAATCTAGATAGGATGGCATGAAATATGATAATTTTTTTATAATAAATATGAAATATTATATTATTTAAATTCATGTATGGTATATAGAAACTATTTATGATGATATATGAGAAAGTTATATCCCATGATGATTGGTGCACATACTAAATTATTCCAATTCATTGGGTTATGTTTCTTTTATTTAATGGAAATAAGGATTGATTAAACCATGGAAGACTCTGCTATATGTCTAACTTTACTTCCATTAATTATAAAAGTATTGAATATGGAGGATATGTTTAATTTTACAAGATACTGACACATTTTTACTATTCCTGATATGACTTTTTCATTGTCTTGTTAACTAAGATTGAAATCACATGTCTCCTAATTGTTTATTCTTTTGACTCATGCATTTTAAAAAGTGTTATATTATATCACATGTTTAGTGATAATTTTTTGGGGGTATTATTTTTCTTATTTAATGAACATGCACATTGAATATGTTATAATATATTTATTATCATCTTGATCACAATAAATAAATTCAATATACAATTTATATGTTTTAACTTATTAATAAATTGATCTCTCCCTTCAAATGTTTATATGAAATTAGTTATATTGAAATATTTTATATAAGACATATGAATAAGGGTTTTATGTGGGAGATTATAACTATAAAATATTTAATAATAAAATACAAGTGTATTAGAAAAAAGGATCACTTGAATACATGTGTATTTTTATGTAAGAGTTTATCAAAATTCACAGAAACACTATCACTAACAGATCCTTGAGTGTATATCTTATCTAACAATTCCATATTAATTTTTTTATCAATAAAACTGGGTTACATTTATTGTTTACAAATCTACATATTTAAATATTATATTCTCACCACTAAATCTAGGATTGTGGTTTTGAGGTTTTTATTGGTGGTATCAGATTATGGTTTAGGCAATACAGGTGAATGAATCATTTTAGCCTAATCCATTGTGCATTACGAAGGTACAATTTATTTTTGAAATTCTTGGATATGGGTTGGTAGATTTTGTGTACTCAAATCTTGTTGAATTGTATGTTCATGATGTGAATTATACTTTATGATTTGACAGGGAAGTCTATAGCCTGATAGGAATTCACAGCTAGTGATGGGTGGATCATATGGTGTGATTATGAACACAAATCACGGGTTTGTGATGTGAAATGATAGAGGTAATTATTTTTTATATATAACCTGAAAACTCAAATGATGAACTTGAATCTCATAACCTAAATTGATCTAGGATTATTATACTAGGAAACATGTTTTTTGGTGTGGTTTTAAACTCAGACCAATCAACACATGAATAAACCATTCATGCTTGTGATCTACATTTTGAAATGTGCTTACAAATTATATTCCACCCTATATTTTTCATGAATATCACCAAAATATCTTGAAAAAATATTGACTATATAATTCATCTGTATTCATTTTTATGCCCTTTTGAAAAGGATTGATCCTCATCTTATCTTGTTTGACATTATTGGATCCAATTGTGTTTTTCATTATTATATTATAGTTTCTTCTCTAACCAGTCTTATTTCCTCCCATTATATAATTTACTGATTTGGTGTTTATGATTCACTCTTCGCACATGCTTTCATTATGATTTGTTATCATGATTTTCGAATAACATCTTTAAAGGTTTTTAAATTCCCTACGAGAGAAGATATTGAAGATAAAACATGTTGTTATGTTCTCATTTGATGAAAATTTAAAATTATAGGTATTGGATTCATTACTTATCCTTGATTTTATGTTAAATTATAATGTTGTAACAATTTATCTCTCTTAGAGTATGTGGAATTATCAATATTAATGAATATAATGTAATAATGAAAAGGAATGGTTGATGGTGATAGAGATCACATATGTGTTTTAATAATGATAATGGCCTGAATATTATTTTTCAAGATATAATGTCATATTTTTTTCATTTTTTAGAAGGTTTTTTCATTTATAAGGTGGAAAATTTCTTTTCAAAAAATGTCTACATAATGTGAACTATTTATTGGCTATGGATATAGAATAATGTTTCATGTTTAAATAAAACATTTTCTTATGTTTTAGGTAAATAAATTTTATGATTAATGCATGTTTAATTTGAATTCGGATTCAAAATGTTTATGGAATATGATAAAGAACATAATGCTAGAAATTATTATTTTCGAATTAAGAAATTTGATGATTAATTATAATTATCTTTCTTACTATTTTTTATTGGATGTTACTGTTGATTTTTTTTAAATAAATAGGTGAAAATAATTTCTAATTCTATTAGATACCCTTAGTTGTAACATGTCATAAATGAATCATTTAATCGGTGATGGAAATAAAACCATTAGTTTGGTAAATATAAATGTTTAGGGTCGAGTGATCCCATTTACATGTGATATTGGATGTATTGTTTTTAGGCCCATGATTCCCTATTCAATGCATTTATTTTTCTCTCCATATATTCATTCATTGGATATGATCTTCTCTATGAAATTTAATGTATTCATCATATGTATTAGGGTTAATGATTCATGTTCATGTAGTCCTGGGTTCATGGAAGTAGTTGATTCTTGTGGTGGTAGGATGCATGGTGATTTCTGTGATTGTTTTGGGGTTGGAACTCATGAAGAGGAGATGGGTTGTAGATGGGATTTCCCATTATTGTGATAAAATCCAATATTGTTTTTAAATAAGAAAAATCATTAGTGGTCAGATGAACATGTTTCTTTTTTCTACAATCATTTTCCCAAATATTGACGAATATGGTTCTTTATGGATAGTCATCACTTTTAAGGTAGGTTTGTATGTTTCCTTTATTATTGGGAATTATATAATTATAATGGATAATTAATTTTTCACCCAAGTGGTTTTATGTCATTTCATAATTCAGTTAAATATTTAACTCATGAGATACCATTGAATGAGTTTGTTTATTCACCGCAACATGTAAATTATTGGGTGATCTTGTTAATAAAATGATAAAATAATTATTTAATGGTTAATTTAATGAATTGAAATAATATAAAACATTAAATTTTTTTAATTAAATAAATGATTTATTTTTTAATTATTTTTTTATTATGGGATACCTTATCCATAATAATAGAAGAATGATGTTTCAGAGATGATTTCTATAGTTTATCATAATACTAGGTTAATTACCATTGCATTATTTTGAGAAATATTATATTATGTATATTATGTGGCATCTAACACAACCCCACATATTCCAGTAGGGTGACTGACACCCAATATTATCTAAGAGGTTGTTTTAAAAAACTTATACGTGGGAAAGGATTGGATGTCTATATATTCCATTTGTTCTGAATCTCTTCTCCTAGAAGTATTATACGCTAAATAAATGGTGGTTAACATTCCCATATAATTATGTAATTACTGTAAGTTTTTTTACAAACATGTGGCTCATGATATAATATCCTAAGGAATATAATTGTCATGTCTAGTTTTATCTCTGATGGATTATGGTATAGTACATGAAAAAATTATTATTGTGTCTCAAAAAAACTACAGGGTTACTATCTTGTGATGTGTTAGGGGATGAGGAGATTATGTAATCTATATGGCTGTTATCTATACTGATATGATATGATTTATAGGATTAATGTATAATACGTATCCCTTGTCCTATTAGGTTGGATCAATTTTTCATAGAGGTAGATTAGGATGTGAAACATATTGGATGAGATGATTTTGTTGGGAATTGTATTAGGGTACCTTTTTTTCAAATTATAGTATATAATATCTTATAAGAGATCCATGATGAGAGATTCACATAAAGATGTTGGGATTATTGTATACATGTTTAGATGATGAGTTATCTTTACTTATTATTCATTATGATTTATTATTATTCCATTATATTTTTGATGATATGATCAAGAGATAATCCTATTAGGTATACATATAATTCTCTCTCTATGATTATATAATTTTTTTCCCCTGTAAGAGCAAGTTGGTAACCAGGATGAAATTTATTAACTTGTGAAGGTTAATAAAGAACTATTACGAAATCAAGGTTATTGTTTAGTATATATTTTGGTACCTTTATTTTTCAAATAGTTTTTCAATTCTATGACATTAAATGAATGTATTTTGGATTTTTTTTAATTTTATCTTTATTTTTTATTTTGGATGTTTATTTTATATCTATCATTTTAATAGATTAGAGGATAGTTCCTCAAATATATGTGTTTGATATACCCCTAGTTTTGTTAACCATCCTATAACCAATATGATGGGGTCTTTGTAAATCATTATCCACATTATATCATTCTTGGCTCAAAATGGGTACCTTTGGGTGGAGGGTGGGTGAAAAATTGGTATCAATGGTTATGGTTAAGAGATACAATGATGTTTGGAGTTAGGAACATGTGAAGATGTTATGGGTTTTTAGGATAACATTGTAATATAATTGTCCTCGAAATTCAAGAAGGGTTGCCAACTAAGACACAAAATAATTGGGCCCCTCTAATCCAATGCACGAACCCTTAATTTTGAAGATATTATAAACTGATGTAATACTAATTTTCATGTAGAGACATAAGATTAATTCCAAAATATTTATTCATGATGATTTTTTTTGAAATGGGTATACCTTGTGATCAAGTTAAATCATAAATAGTTAAATAAGTCAGTAATGATATTTATTCTATATTTAGGAGTCCTGACCAATTCATTATTCCAAAGGTATAGATCCTCTTCAACATCCTCATTAGGTTCACAAAAAATATGTTTAATAAGATGTTACTGCAGATCCCTATGGATTTGAGGTAAGTGGTGATAACAATTATTGGGGTGAAACTATGAGAGTTTTATTGAAATATATTATAAAAGTTTAAAGGTTTAATTTTAGACTTAGTGAAATATGAATATTTAGTGTAGGAGGATATAACCAATTGATTTATTTTTTCTTGGAAGGATCACTTGGTTTCATTGGAGGTAATTATGTTCTGTATAGAGATGATATAATGGAAGTTACTTTTGTTTTTGGTATTTAATAGAATTTACAATGTGATAAAGGCTGTTTTGAGACTATTTTAGAGCGGAGTTTCATTCATTTAACAAGATGGTGGTCAATTATTGGAAGCTATATACCATTAAAAAGGTGATTTAATACATGTGAGATTTCTGGATCTATTTTCATACCCTTCCATGATTTGATTTATAAATTTCTCTCGATGAAAAGAACTAGTTGAGGAATATTTAGAATGATTTGTGTTCAATGATCATGAAATATGTCCCCCAATTATGTTATTGACTTATCTTGTTGTGATGGAAAGAGAATTGGTCATATAAAGGATTCTTTATATCACCTGGTTATCATGGGAGGGGAGATTTATTAATTTCTCCTAAATTACATCAATGGTTTGGGGTTCCTTTTTTCTTGGATATAATGGTTTTTCTATAGATAACGGTTGGTCCATTACCTCATAATCTATTTTCTATGATGGTGGAGGCTCTCCTGTCTTCACTAAGGGATCATCTAAATTATTTTCATGTACAGACGGGGGTTATCAGTGGGTAGAGTGATTTAAATTTATATAAGGTTGGCATGCATTTAGTATTCTTCTTGATATTCTCTTTTCAAGGTAGTTTCAATCAATGTAGAAGTTGTAGTGTTTTAAATATTTGGATTTTCTATGGATAGATAAGGATGGTGTGGAAAAATACAGAGATGCTTTATGTCCTCCAAGACTAGATAATGAACTTGGTGGTGGACTCCATTAGTGTCAATGGGGTCATGTAGGAGGTTATGGTCTGATTCATTATTTCGGGTTTCTAGTACTATGCGATACATACATCTTTTTAAGTACACTTTATTTATTTTCTACATGGGTGGATGAATTTATAGATTTATAAGCAACACACTACCTCATGCAACCTTCAAAAAAATTTCTTTATGAGTTACTTTGTAGAGAAATTTAGTTCAATTTTTGTTCACAACTTCTGCATGATCTTAAGACTTTCTATATGTTTTATTTAGAGTATGTGAGCTTATTTAAGGTAAAACCACAATTTCTAGACATTCATTTCTTATGTTTATAGAAAAACAACATTATCATTGTAATTGAATTTTTATATTTACTTGAGTCTATTTTGGATTAAATTGTGAGAATTATTGTTTTCTATAATTCTGATAGAGAGTATATTGTTCTGGGTGAGTGAGGCCCTCATATGTGTTATAGGAATGTTAGGTAGATGTCTAATTTTATGAATGAGATGATTTTGAGTTTATGAGATGATTAGGTGACAATATTTCCTAGTTTGGATGAAGACTACATTGATGTATTTCGGAAGGAGATGCTGGTATTAACTACTCAATGAGAGCGTGAGATTGTGATAGAGATACAATTGGGTGTTTTTCTTATCTTGATGTCTCTATATAGGATAGATTCTTACGAGTGACAATAGATATAAGTATATATTGATGATAATTTACAGTGAGGTGTTGTTTGATTGGGCACTTCACATTATGTTGATATAGTTGTATTTTTGAAAAGCATGTTGGAATTCAGCATCTAAATATCGATTAGCCCCACATGAATCAAGTATCTATACAGAAAATCTATCCCCTTCCATGGATTGATGTTTTATTTGATTAGCTAAACAGAGCTTGTTGGTTCTTGTAGATTTTTCATTAGTTTGGATATCATTAGACTTCAATAATGTATGAGGATATTCTAAGAAACACTTTATAGTATCTCATTGGGAAATATGTGTTCACTATGATTCCATGTGGTGTGGTGAATTCATGGGATTATTGAATATAATTATCAAATATTTCATGGATTGTATTGCAGTAGCTTCCATTGATTTCATCCTTATGTACACTGTGTATAAAGATAATCACATAGGGTGTCTCAGAGGAATTTTTTAATTTATCATCCTCTAAAACTATTTAGGAATCTCTAAAAGTCTATGTTATGGTATCATGAATTTTATTTGTTGTGTCATGCCATGTCCTAGTTTTCTGTATCAATCAATACATTGATTATTGAGGTTCTCATTTCCAATTAATTCATAATGAGAGTCATATAGTTATGGAGTTTTCATTACCATTCAGGATATAATAGGATTTTGGTTTCCAAATTCCCTCAGCATTCAACTACACTAACTACCTTGAAATAAAATTATTATATGTTTTTTGGACTGATCTATTTCAGGGATCTGTTGAGTAACTAAAGGAGAATTTGTAAATCACATTATTACATCACTTTTGAAAAGAAGGATATCAACTTATAATTTTCTATGATTCATTTAATTATGGGTTTGAATGTATTTTTAAGAAAAATTGATCATTTGGTACATATTGGTTTTGAAATTTATTCCACCATGAGTTTATCTATGCCACACAAGATCTTCAATTAGAATCATATATGTTTTACATGTTGTTGTGGGGGAATTATCTTATTGACAATTACATTTTGGTTTTGACCAATCAATAGAGTGTGAGGCATGTCATCCCCATGACTGTCTAAAATATTTGATGGTCAAAGTTGATTAAGTTCATAATAGATTATGATTTCATGATTTTATATATAATCGGAATGGGTAATTTTGTCGCCGATGCACTAAACATAATGTCACATAATGCTTCAATGCATGAATCTAGATATTTCATGAGAGAAATGGAAAAGATACCCATGATGCGTCTTGATTTATGAGTTGCTGGTGGTAATAATTTAATTTTTTATTTAGGAATTAATATTTGGTGTAGTAGCTGATATAGTCCAAATTTGGGGTTTCCATTGTATTGTTTAAGAGATAATGACTTTTCTTTGTGATACCCATGATGTTTGGTCTAAGGATGAATGTCAAAAGTTTTTATTCTAGTTGAGGTTTTTTATTACATCAGTGATGTGCAACGGGATTAACCAAAATTTCCATTTCTCACACATGGTGGAAAAACATAGAGTGAAAAATATTTACTGATCTTTTATAGGTCATTTTTACCTTGGTTTAAGAGTTTAGTTTCATATAATGCGTATTACTTTTTTTTATTCAAGAAATTAAAGGTTAATTACTATGTTCCTGAAGGTTCCCTCCAGCTATTGGATGTTCCTTAATGGATTAAAGAGGATATAATAGCTAGATTATTCACTAGTTTATATCGATAAAAGAATTATTTGATTCTATGTTAGTGAAAGTTTACCATTTAATGAAATCATTCCACTGTATAGTGATCAAAGTGTCAGACTACTAGATTTTTTTGGAGGTAGTTCATAGAGAAGGTGGTGAGACTCTATGAAGTCATGAGGATGATCATCTCTAATCATGAACATTATTTTATCTCTATGGTGGTTAGTAGAGTCTAGTATGCTTCCAGATCTCAATTATTCATTATAATACATATTACTTTATATAAGAATGGTTATATAGAGTATAATATCCATACACATGAGGATATTTTTTATTTTAGAATACTAGATTTTCTAGTTTCATTTATAAGGGGCCTCCATGTGTCTATTTTTTTTAATAATAGTTTTTACTCCACCATTGGTATGGACCTGCATTTATATTTGTCTGTATGAATGTTTTGTTTTACATTATTCTATATCAGGGTAAAAGGTTCAATAATTCATTGGATATAACTATTTCAAATTCTTTCTAAGATGGCTTAGGTGATTCTCAAGAGGATGAAGGTATTATTTTATTTTAAAAAATATTTTATCTATCATATAAGATACCTCTAAAGTTTAATGTTGGAGATCATGTTTTCTTGATTATGAAACATTATTATGGGTAGTGATGGTTTGTATGTGGGAGTATGATTTCTTTCTAGGTTATCATCCCATTCAAATTATAGGATCATGTTGGAGATAATGATTATTAAATATCTATTTTCCCATAGACGATTTATATTCATGATATATACCATGTATTATAACATCACCATTATCTTCAGGAGTAATCTAAAATCAATGATTGGGGTGAGATTGATGTTTATGATATTTCACCAATTATAGATAGTCCTAATGATTTCCCGAACTATCCGAATATGGTGTTTATTGTGAATTTAATTACTTTTTATTTTATACTTTGTGGGAATATAGGTGTGGATGAGGTACTAAGGTACATTGTTCATAGATACACACTCAAAATCCTAAGCTATGTTATGTTTACATCTTCTTATTTTTTCTATTAATTGGGGATTTTTACCTTTAACACTATTATGAGATTGTTTCTCATATTTGATGCTTTATTTGTAGCCTTACTACTGTTTGAGACATTTCACAGTAGAGAGATTGTTTTGTACCTAGTTCTTGGTTCTATGTGGTTTGGAATTTTATTCTCTATTTGATTTGGTCAAGAACCATTGATTGTGAGATTCATGAAAGGTATCTCTTGGGGGTAGTGCATATGGATAAATTTTATTTTTCCCCTCTATAATATTATTTTTAAATAATCAAATTGATATTTTCCTTAAATGTACCTCGAGTACGGGACCAGATCATTATAACCTATTCCATTGATTTTTTTTTAGGCCAATGTTTTTGTGTAAATATTAGATTATGTTTTGTGGAGTTTGGGAGATGAAATATACTTATAGGATAAGTTCATGATATAGATTTTAATTTAGGATGTGAGTGAGTTGTTTTTTTCCTAAATATGAATTTATGGAATAAGAAGTGTGGTTCTCTGGGTGTGATTTTAGATATGAATCATGTGTTCATGAAAATAAATTGTTGTACAGGAGAATATACAATTTTCTATGAAAACTAAAAAATAATAAAAATTCACTATATTAATTAATCAACATTTTTTATAGGAGTCGATGAATTTTTACAAGCCTTTATACTCAATAACATCATGATATGAATAGACCTTTCACACTGTAAATATATAATTATAAATGATTCTATAAATATAATCACACCGTAATGTTTTTTAAACATAAATGCATCCTCTAACATAGTGAGTTACAACATGATCTCTCCATATGTGTATTAATGACTTTTCATATATGATTGATCCCCAATTTTCTATATATGACCACTATCTGTCTGATAGGAGTTTTTCACTATATCTTTAGGTTTATTTTTTAATAGGTTATGTTTCCTATTGTTATATATTTCCATGTGATGGTTTTGGGCCTATATTATTCTAATGTGGCTCCATTTTGTAGCTATATTGGTTACTTTGAGAAATCCTTTGAGGGATCTAGATTCCCCCATGGGGTTGGTGATCAACGATTGGTATTATTATATTGTTCTAATTTAAGGAAAATTTAAATATCTCTATTTTTTGATTCATCAATTATCTTTATTTTTATGTTCAATCATAATTGTAACATTGTTTTTACCTACTGAGGATTGTGGAATTAACATTAATAAATATTAAACTATGATAATTAATATAAATGTTTTAGGGTTTTAGTGATCGAAAATATTTTCAATCATGAAAATTGTTTATCCTTTATTTTCTATATATTTATACATATATGATAATTAATTTCATCATGTATGGTTATCCATGGGTCTATATAATGCTTCGATGAATAGAATTCATGAACATAAAATTAGTAATGACATTGGCTAAATAATTTAAGTAGAATGTTTTAAAAATTCATTATTCTTATATCTTTATGGAAATAAATTTGATTATTAATACATGTTGAATTTTACTTGTCCATCTAAATTTTATTATAATTAGATAAATAACAAGAAGCTATAAATTCTTATTTTTTGTAATTAATAATAAATTATGTTTAGTTAAAATGAACTTTTTACATTTTTTAAACAATATGTTATGATTGATAGAAATTTTAATGGACTTATAGATTATAATATTTAATGCATAGGGTTACCCATAGTTATAACTTGTGATAAATGACTTTGCTAAGACATGATGGTAGTAATATTAGTACATTGATTGGGAGAAATATTTAGGGATAAGGGAGCTCATTTACTTGTGAAGGGAGGATTCATTTTTTTAATGTTCAAGATTCTCTATTGACACTTTTCATTGTCTCATACCTTCACTATTTATTCTAGATGTGAGTCTTAATATATGATCTGATGTGTTACTAGAATTTATTTTGGTTAATAATACATTGGTATGGAGACTTCGGATTGTGGTAGCTGTTGATTCCTATGAGGAGGAGATGCATGATGATATTCCTTTTGGAGCTAGAGATAGAAAAGTATTGATGTAAGAAGATAAATAATAGTTTTCCTACTATTATTATAAATTTTACAATACATTCATACTAATAATTCTTTATAATGGTTGTATGGAAATGTTGTTACTTTCTAAATTCCTCTCCCCACTTCTTGAAATAGTTGTTTATGCATGGTTATGAATTAATTTTTTTGTATCTTAGTATATTACCAAGTTTATAATGAACTGTGGAATGCTTGTGAACATTAAATGTTTCACCCATCAAGGTAGATGGATTGTTAGAGTAAAAGTAACAATTTCTATCTTGAGAAACATGTGAATATATTTTTTATACCTAGAGGTTATGTGAATTAGTTGGAAATATGGTTAATAATATGTTAAATCAATGTATAATGGTTAGTTTATATAATTTATATAATGATTATTTTTTTCTGAGAAGAATCTAACAAATTATGTTTTCATGAATGATTATATACAAATAGATTATGTATTCATTTTTTGGTGGTAGTCGAGTGTGTGAGCGATGATTGTTGTACTTGAATATAACATTAGTTTATTTCCAAATGTTTTTATGTGGGATATATTATATCTTGTTTGTTATGTGACATCATACAATAACCCACCTTGTGAAAACCATATAATTTAAATAATTTATCTAATGTATTGTGACATAATGATACACATAATACATTCCAAATAGATCGACAGTCTAGTGTCTCTAGTTAATTAGACAAATATAATAATAGCTTGAAATAGTGGTATGAAAACAATATAAAAAATTCCACAAAATTCCCATAAATTCCATTGATATTTTAAAACTATAAAATATAATCATGGGATTTAATTTCGAAAGTGGTGAGCTATAAATCAAATGAAGGTAGTAATAAAATATTAATATGATGAATGTGCTTCTTATTGGTCATGTTGTATATCAAAGTGGTAGAAATGAGTGTTAATCATAAACGTAAACATCAAGACATGATATAATATGGTAACATCAAGTAAACATATGTATATGGGAACAACATAATTTAAGACATTGTATGGATAAGTCAAGATTATCTACTGTGACATAAAAAACATGTGTTCTTAGGATAACCACATGTTCACTAGTAATAGAATCTCATGATAAAACAAATAAAAAATTCATTAGAGAGGTATATAATTTTAGGCCCACATGTCACATTTATATCATTACCATGAACTTTATTACAATATTGATCATAGAAAATAATAATTCCTTTCGTCAATTTTAATATCAATATCAATTATTTTGTGTTATAAACATGGATTTCAATATTAAATTAACGAAAAATAAATATTGTTGAACACCTTTGATTATAAATAGGAATGGGAATTCCAAAAAACATATTTTTAGCATAAAAATCTACAAGATAATTTTGAAAATGTAACAGGTGTAAAATAAGATTCATGAAACAGATTAAAAAGGAAGAATAGTGGAATCTCATTACTTTGGAATAATGTGAACATTAATGGGCTGTGTAATAAATTAAAAAATGTAAAATTTCAAATCAAAATGAAGAATATAAATAATTTTCTTCAATAAAGAATAGTATTAAATATTCCCTTAGGAAGAGAGGGTTCTTCTAAAATACTAAGAGGAGATTCCATAGAGAACAGCAAAAACTTGCGAGGGATTTATATAGGTAGAGGGAGAGTTAAAAAATTATCAATGAGGTTTTTTGTGAAGATTAATGATAGGTTTGTTTTGTATTTATATTAAAAGTGATGTAAATTTTTTATTAATTTCTAAACAATTTTTTTGAATCAATTTAATAAAATAATGAATCCAAAAAATATTTCCATGGATTGGTCCCATGGTTTCAGATAAAGAGTATTTTTTTCAATATTTCATTAACCAATCAACATATATTATAAAATTAATTTCATTTAGGATAATGAATTTATTTATGTATATATTTATTTTAATCCATAATATAAATTATAGTTTTTTTTAATTCATTATTGGTTTATAAAATTTATCAAATAAAATAAAAAAATATTTTAAAGGTGAAATTAATTTTGGTTAATGGATTGCGTAAATAATATTTATTACAATAATATTCGGATATTATGAAGTTATAATATATACTGAATACATATAAAATAATTTGTAAAAATAAAATTCATTTAAAATTTCATGAATTAATAAAAAAGAGTGTTTCAATTATAAGAGAATAATTTTATGAAAGAAATTTGTTTCATTATATCAAAAAAAAATTAATCAATATAATTTTATAATCATACATAGAAATTAATATTTAAGGGGATAAATATAATAAATTTATTATTTAATTAAAAATATACACATTCATACTACAAGGCTCTGGATACATAACCACTTATTTCATCAGAATATTCCTTAAAGTTAAGTTATCTGATGATGTAAAAATATTGGGGTGGTTCAACAAATAAGATTTTGGTAAATTTATAAATAATCTTGAACTTCTCATGTAAATGATTTCAATCATTATTTATTTATTAAATCTCACATTGGGGTACTTAAAATAAAATCCACCATTTCAATCTCACTCAGATGTTCTGATAAATGGGATTTATTGTGTACAATCATAATGGGTAGGTCCATCACTTGTTCCTTCTTTGTCAATATGATTTTATCATAACCCTAAATATATAATAATCATAATTTTCACTATATAACAACTATATTGTCAATGATTATGATATATTTTAATCTTTTAAGACCAATATTGTTTTTTGATATAGTCTATAATGGTAGAAGATAATAAATGAAATATATTGAATATTATTTGTATAATACATTATTATATAAGTAATTTATTCATTGAAAAGGGATTTTATTTATAAATGTTTGTTAAATAAATTCTTCCCCCATCATAAATTTCATCCATGCAATTTCATTATAATCAATAGAACAAATGAGGGAACATCTATTATATCCTCTCATGTGGTTCCCATGTCACCTCCTCATACACGAGGTTCCTCCACAATGCATTGAGTTGGTGACTTGTATTATTCTATAGAACATTAATCTTTGATCTAAGCTCATATCCCTCTTCTCTTCATATAAAATATTATTATCCAATAGTGGAACCATATGATTTTGTACATGTGAGGGGTTTGGTATGTATATTTTCAAGATGTACACATGGAACACATTATGTTTTTAAGATACGTTAGGCGATACTGTTAGTCAATAACCTAAATCTATGATGAAATCTAGGGTCTAAATGGTGTTAATGTATCATGGAATAACAATTCCCTTCTTCCCAAAGCTCTTGAAATTATTCGAGGGTGATATATTAAAGAACAATATTTTCTAATACCAATATCCATGTCTCACTGAGGATTATATTTATTACATTTCTATTAAAATTGAAAGGATTTCATATGAAAATAAATTGGTTAATCCTTCTCTCTAGTCTTTAAGATAATATGAGGTCTAATCCATATACTCTATTAGTTGTTTTCATAAAATGTGGGAGTTTGAAACATCTCCCCACATAGATCCCCATAATGTTCTATTTGAATTATAGAGTGGAAAATACTGTTATATGAGAACTGAACTAGGAGAATGTTTTAATTACACCATCCTTGCAAATACATTAAAAAAATCATAGCATATCCTATAGTGTTTGAACAGTTCTATCAGTATGTCCATCAATTTGAGGGTGATAAAAAATAATGATAAATTGATCTCTATTCTATGATTTCTAAAGGATTCTATATAATGATTATGTAAACCTAGAATATTAATTTGATATAATGTAGAGTAATAATCTATTCAAAATCACCACTTATCTTATTTATACATATTTTTTTCTTTGTCTAGAATGTAGTCTTTATTTGGTTTCATTGAAATGAACTGACACTAAATGTTGACCAACTACAACCCAAAAGGTATTATTTCAATTAGATATCTTGGGGAGACCTGAAAAAAATATACATTATTATGTTTTCCTATCTCTATACCGTTATGAGAAATAGTTTCATCATACACTTAGGATTCAAAATTTCATCCTCGATTTGTCGGAATACCATGAAATGATATATAAATTGTGCCTTTTTCCCCTACATATCGACACACAAAATCTTTTAATTCAAATACATATATATATATATATATCATAGTGATTTCAGGATTTATAGAGATTGATTAGCTATGTGTATTATTTGTTAGTTAACTCATTAGTTCTAATTTTCATGGGATACATATCCTAGTTAATAAAATTATTAATCAGTCATTATAAAATATGAACACTAGAATATTTACATAATTCATCTATTGTATCACATCATCATGTTGTTCCTCTTTGATCCTTTAAAAAATCAGTGGGTTAGAAATTTTTTATGAAATGTTGTATGAAACACCTTTTAGGAATCCCATGTGTATCTGTGATTTTTTTTGAATATTATATCCTTTTAATTCATAATCATACATAAGGTTATGTGATCCTTTCTAAATAGATCATCTTTTACTTTTCTCTGTATGAAGGATGGCAATTCATTAAAAAATAATTCTCCTTGATCAGTCGTAAAGACAATCATTGGCACCTATTTTACTTCATTATTGTGAATATATACTTTGCTATTTTATGTTCTCTATTAATGTTAATATTATCCATATAGATATAATATTTACGAATATTAAATTTGAATCCCACTACAAAAATTCTGGATCATGATTTTTGTTTCACTACTAATCGATCATTAATTGTTGGGATATATAAAATATCACTTAATCATTTTACAAGAGTACGTAACTCAATCCTTTTATTAAAACATCATTGTGGATAAAATATAGTACCTTTTATATTTCTAATGTGGCAATTAGTGCAGTGATTGTCTTCTTCTTGATGTATTAAATATATTACAATCTTTTCTCAGTCTATAAAAACACCACACCCTTCCATGTTATCTTGTCTATTGTGCATGAAAATCATGAGAATTTCATCACAAGTAGGTGATTGTACCCATCCAATACAAGGAAAATATAGATATCCATTGAATATGTTAGTCTAGATTGAATTCCAATTTCCATTATCTTTGAAGGATCCAAATATATTAATTTTCATGTGATAACAAGTTACAAGAATGTTACTTCATCTGTGAGAAACTCACATTTACGTTACATCACATATAAATTTTCTTTTCTAAAGGTCTTCAGTGATGAATGAAATTATACTCATGTTCCTCATTCCATTTTTATTATATAATAATATCATCTTTATAGACTACCAAAAAAATTTCAATTTCATCCATGAATATGCTATTCAATAATTTCATAGAGATCAATGTAGTATTAGTGAGTCCAAATTCAATTGCAATGATCAGTTAATGCTTGTATATTTTGAGAAAAAACCCTTGGTTATATCATTCTCGTTAAACATTACTTTATAAAACCCTCATTAATGATCAATTACTAAGAATTCTTGTGTTCTATGTATCTCATTAAACAAATCATAAATCTAGATTAGAAGACACATATTTTCTACTGTAATCTTAATAGTCTCTTGGTAATAAAGGTTGAGGTACATTGACTTTTCTATATTGATATAAGTACGGGTACACCCCATGGTGAAGGATATGATTTTATAAACCATTTATCAATATTTTACAATAGGTTCTTCTTCATTATTTCATGTTCAAAAGTGTCTATTTTATATAGCACCTTGGATATTTGCAAATATATTTTTATTAGTTTGATTGAGAAACCTAGATTCATGGATTAATGGCAGGAAATTCATTTACTTTATAATCACATTAGTGGTTTTTCATAAAATTTAACATCAACAAGGATTATAATTACCTTTTTTCATAGTCACATAAGCTAGATATTCTTTTCCATATGAAAATAATCTCTAAACCGAATATACAAACTCTAAAAGAGATTCATCCTTCTATTTTAAAATTTATAGAATCAGAGTGGGGATTAAAGACATAGAGGGTAATTTTCATTTGGTTTCAATTTTTAATAGATCTATATAAGGAAACCCAATCCATTCCTAGAATATCATTGAATCCTACTAATAGATGTATCATAATGTTTACTGGGAAATTCAATACTCATATCACGAGTGGTTATAAATTAAATACTTTGTAAGTAATAGTTGAACCATTTTTTATTTTCTTCATTATATAAACATCCAAATATGGTGTTGGTGTATGGTCATTTCTAATAATCATATGCAATATGATGGAATGTGTATAATTACAAAGATATTGGATATTTGACGTTAATCAATGGTTGATAGGCCTTCCATTCACTATTAATTATGATTGAAAAAAAATTCAACAAAAAAATATGGTTTATAATTTTCAAAACACATAAATGAGAAATTATAAACATTTATGATTTTATCCCTAAATTACCTATATTCCATTTCATATAAATTCACATATTTCAATCTATGTTATGTATAGTATGTTGTCGAACATTAAATTTCATGGGAATTTTTATTCCATTACAATGGTTTATAATAAATCACGAGATTAACTAAAATATATCCTACTGGTGATATCAAAAGGCCACAAATATTAGGACACTTTTTTGAGTAGAATTTTTTGATTGATTTAATTCCCAATGTTCCATTTTTAGGGTTATTACACCTATGTATAATTGTTACATATCCATATACATTAGCTAATTTCCAAACATGGATGTATTTTTTTTCATAAAACCAATAAATATATACATTCATAAAATTTATATTTCTTTAACATTGTTTATTATTATATCTATCATATTAAATAAGGTTCTTGAGTCATAGTACAAAAAAATATCTAGTCAATTCTCTAATACCAGCTATTAAACTGATATATATTATATAATTTATTCCATAAATTTTTTCATAAAGATATACATTATACATTCCAGATAGAATGGGTGGTATAGATTATTTTAGCCATTATATACATTTTACTTTTTATTAAAAGATATATACAAAAAATTTATTAAATATTTCATAACATTACATAAAATTACATTAATCTTCTAAAACTATTTGGGATTACTTGGTGATTATATAAGAATGGTGTGAGATATAAATCCTAGTAATGGAATAATTAATGTATAAAATCATGAATGTAATACATGTATATTAGGATTCATATCAAGTTGATATGACAAGATAAGATTCATAAATATGGACATCAAGTCATTGAATAAGATGATAACATCAGGGAAACATAGGGTTACATAAACAACCTAACACATCTAATCATAACCATAATTTAAGGAAACCCATGAAGTCATCATAACTTAGCTTTCTTAGGTAAAATTACTAATAATAAAACATGAAATACATGGGATAAAAAAATTACTCAATGCATTGAATAAATAAATAATTTAGGGTGCACCCATCACACTGATATCATGTACATGCATTTGTGAACCCCAAATATCATACAATATAATAATACATTTAATTACTTTTGATCATATGATTAAAGAGTTTGGGTTATATATATAGATATTCCAAATCAATGAAGTATAATAGTATATAGGTGAATAACATTCAGTGTATTTGGGGATGAAAATTCAAAACCAAAATTTACTACATGGAAAATGAAGAGATAATTTCAGAAGCCCAATGAGTGTACATAATGATTCTTGGTAGGGTTTTATTAGAGTGAAAGGTGGAATATTTTAAAATGGGAATCAAAATTATAGTAAACTGATTTTAAAATAACATTAATACTTGGATAAATAAAAATAAAAATGAATGATATACTAAATTTAATTGAACAAATGGGAAGAGAATAGAATCCCTCACCTACAGATGGTGCTTTTAAATGAATAGTATTGTCACGACCTGACCCTACGCAGGCTCAAGCCGCAACCACCCCAAGACCGCCTCCATAGGCCAGGGGCTGGAGACCAGCACCGAAGGCACAATAACTCGGGGAGGCCTTTTCTTAAGTACCTGTACACACACACGTAGCACGCTCAATGCAAAAATGCAGAGTAAAAGTGAAAAGAAAAGTAAACTAAAGGGGAAACTGCTATAAATAGACCATAAGAGTGCATTGACCTCTGAACAGTACAAAGTAAAAGTTGAAGGTAAACAGAAAAGAAAAGGAAAAAACACGCGCCCAACCAAAAAAGTGCCACAACCCAGCAAAAGGTAATAAAAAACAAACACCTGGGAGAGTCCCCCACCTGGAACCTGACTACGACCACAACATGTGGTCCACACTCCCAAACTCCTAAGCTCCACTAAAGTCACAACCAACATGTGTGTCATCTGCAAGGGCACACCAAGTGTGGGAAAATCCCAAGCTAGGGTGAGTATAAAAAAACTCAGTAGGATACCCCGAAGGCTCGAGAGAGAAACCAAGGAGGTACCAAAGGGTGAGCAGTAGATCGAATAGGGGAAAGTAATGCAGTACAACCATGAGTGCAGTAGAGTGACAGTAAAGAGTCCAACTCAACCCAACAAGAGAAAGGAGATAGACTCGTCCAGACACAAGGAGCTGGAAACAGTGAGAAGATGAACTTCTCATCGAGTCTTTTCTACCTATAGCAGGAGAGTAGACTCTTCCAACCACGAGAAGCTAGACATGGAAAGCACGTGGCATACCCCGTGCGTCTTCACCTCTCTTGGAAGGAGAGTAACCAAACACCAAGAAACGGGTACTGAAAACAAGGTATATATGTATCTGTATGCTCAATAAGAAACCCAAAAAAGATCGTAAGGGGATCTACATCCCGTATCTTAGACCAAGAAAGTGAGTTTCCAACAGTCCCAGAAGTAACACCATTGATGCCCAACATCCCGCACGTCTGCCCCGAACTTCAAGTCAAGGGGCTCAAATCACTGTACCTCGACACTATCCACTTTGGCCGACACTGAATCACCCACATAGTTTTAGGTCACGTCACTAGGATGCATCTCATTTGGGAAAGTTCCCCTCGTACTTAAGAGTTATGGGCTATGTCAAAACACACCTCGTCACTGCCCCACAGTGGAGAGGTCTCCTCAAAGTCAAGGTCATTCCTTCACTGACCCATACACCCAAGGGTCTCGCTCTGGTGATCACGGATGAAAGCCACATACTAGCCTAGTAGAAAGGACTGAGTCTGGAATGTCAAACAGTGACCCACTGCCCAGCCCTACAGGAGGGTAAACCCTAACCAGATATCGGTTGACCCACTTCCTAGCCCTGCTGGAGGGTAAACCCGAACACATCATCAAGCGAACCACTACCCAACCCCTCTAGAGGGTAGACCAGGAATAAGTTGACAGGAGACCCACTGCCCAGCCTTTCTGGAGGTAAGACCTCGAACTGGACAATGTGCAACCCACTGCCCAGCCTTGCTGGAGGGTAGAACTAGAACTAGACGATGGGAGACCCACTACCTAGCCCTATTGGAGGGTAGGCCCTAAGAGGTTGTCGGGTGACCCACTGCCCAGTCTCTGCAAGATGGTAAACCCTAAGAGTGTTTAGTGACCCACTGCCCAGTCTCTACTAGAGGGCAAACCCTTGAAGTCAGTGAGAAACACATTGTCTAGTCTCTACTGGAGGGTAAACCCGGAACGGCCCTGGCCATCTCCACTGGATGGTATAACACAGACCAACAGAACTCGAAGTGGGTATCACTTAACCACCCAACTCCAGAACCAAAACTAGGGGAACCACTCTATATTGCTGGTCTAAACCATTGATAATAGAGGGACCCTCTATGTCATGAGAGGTCAAAGGTACGTAAAGAAAAACATGGCACACACATGGGGCCCACACAACGTGTGGCCCCAAGTCAATCCCAACTGAACGTACAAATGTTCTTAGGTACAAACAACCACATGTACCTCCAAGAGTTCCCGTATACTCCTAGAGTACACCACATTCCAGCCCAAAGGCCATCCTTCACAAGACACCCAATGTCAACGCGAATGCATAACGTAACAACTCCAACCTGCCACCTCGACAGCTGAGGCATAACCAACCACATATCTTTAGACATGAACCTCACTCTCTCAGAAGTGAAAGCGATCACACGCCAAAGTTATGCAACAAAAACGGTCGAAGTACCGCCACCATGGCACCTTTCATATTTCCACATTTAATAAGACTGTGTAAGAGGCTCCGCTTATCCAAAAAGATTACACAGTTGTAATATTTGCGGAAAAACATGCGAGATAGAATAATTACTCACCTCAAACAGATATCCGACGGAAAAGTCACCAACACCGCCTTACACCCGAACGACGTCCTGTGATCCCGAGTCTCGGCTCCGAAAACAGTCAGGCGCATCACACCAATGCGATCTCCTCGGAAAGGAACATAAAAAAAGACTTCTCACGTGATCACAATGAATATCCGGAGGAAAAGATGCATTCCGGAGAACCGCACACGAGCGGTGCTGCGTGGGACCCACATACTGGTCCCGAAACACAAAGAAAGAATCACACCTTTGCGATCCCCTCGAAAAAGTACACAAGTTAGACTATTCACTTGTCCAAAATGGACACCCGGTGATAATCCTAGAAATCACTGTCAACTCCTGAAATGGACCTAGAGGGGCCCGCACTAGCGTGCAGAATTAAAGTGGGCAGACAGCGCCAAAGCGATGCCCTCGAAAAAACACCCAACATCGACTGCTCGCACACCCCAAAAGAACGTCCGATGAAAAATTTACAGAACGCAGCTCGCAGCTCAACAGACGGGCCGTGGGGCCCACGCCTCAACTCCGGATTCAATGCCCGAAACCACCCTGAAATGTTTCACCCCAACCCTAGGGTCCTAATGCTGCTTACGGAGCTCAAAACGGACATCGGATGCGTCCACGCCGTCCAAAACATGATCCCCCGGAAAAAGTCAAATTCACTTAGAGACGTGTCGCGCCTATGAGGCCCCTCGTTTCAGGAATTAAATATTCCCAAAAAAATCTCAAAATATTCCTCTCATTCTGAGGCATGCACCGCCAAAGACGACTCACGAAACCGACTCCCGGTTTATGATTTATAAAAATATAAATCATTTTATAACAATAATAATAATATTATTATTATTATTAATATTATAACCTTATTTTTTATTTATGTTTGAATTTATTTTCATTTTATTTTTTTTGACTGCGTCGGTCGTCTCTCCCGACCAGACCCGCCTCCCGTGGGTCTTCCTCTCGAACGACCGACTCACCGCATGCCTTCGCTGTAGCTCGCCCTGGCCCCTCATCCTCGGCCACCGGCCTGTCCCCGTCCTCCAGCTGAAGCCCTCGTCGACCGCCTGCGCCCTAGCCGCTCGCCTGCAGCCCTAGTGGACCGCCGCCGCAGCCTCGCTCCTCGCAGCTCCTCCCTGCCGCTCACTCGCCCGACGCCCGCAGCCGAGCTTCCTGCACCGAGCCCGCCGCCTGCCGCCGTGCTTTCTCGACGCCCTCTACCCCGACCACTCGCATGTGCCGTGAACCCACACTAAACCGCCGTTCCTGCTCGCTGGAGAACCCAAATCCACCGAAAAACACCCTTAAACCCGCAATATTCTCCTGATTTTTTGTGAGTACTTCAGGACTCAGATTTTAAATTTAAAATTCACATTTGAAAGATGAGAATTCATACTACATGACCATCTGCTTTGTTTTCAGACTTGATAGCAATTCAATGCTAAAATTCAACATGAAAGTAGAGTTCGGAAATGAAAATGCAAAAGCGAAAACTCCTACCTCTTGGGCGTTGCCTGGAGCTTCATCGTCGAGCTTCCGGAGCTTCTGTGCCTCACCATATTTGTCGCGCCTCACCGGAGAGGTGGAGGAGAGGAGGGGTTCCTCCTTGAGAGCTCCTGCTAGGGAGCGAAGAGGGGAGGAAGAAGGGGGAGGGATGGGTTAAATAAGGGTAATTAATTAATCCCTTAATTAATTAAAAACTCATCCCAAATTAAATCCACGTCTGAAACCCCAAATGCAGTCAAGATTAAACCTCCCCTAGAGTAAACACCATCTCTCGAGCACAACGGCGGTCTCGAAATATTAATTCGAGACCCAGTTAAAAAGTTATTAAACTGAACGTCTAATGCTCCCTACGAAAACGCCCATGGGGCCATTTTTCACTGACGACCCGTGCCCGCAAAACTTACACCCCTCCTAGGGTAAATGGCACACTCTGAACTCTACGGTGTCCTCATTTTTCCAATCCAAGCCACCTTTTAAGTGATACTTGAGTTAATCCATTAAATGAATATATTAATTATTTTATATATTTGTTTAACATTCCGAAAGCGAGCGAGGGGTCCAAACGTCCTGCGCCGACATGCTTTATGTTGTTCCTTGGGTAAACACCCCATTTCGGACCCATTCGTACACTTAGATTTAGTATATGAAGCATCGTTTAGGAGTTAACCCATTTATTTGGTGTTCCCAGTGTGAACGCACTGAAAATTTAATTCCGGCCACTCTAGTGATCGGAATTGCACGACATCTGAGGGTGCTGCTCTTGAACAATATCAAGAATATTAAAAAGTCCATTGTAGCCAAAAAAGTGTTCTTACAAGTAGGGTGTTATCATTATGTTGGAAAAATCATTGGTGGAATTTAGATATGTATAAGGGGAGTTAATTCATGTTGAATAATATTTTAGTGAACAATAATGGTAGGTTACTTCCAATTTTATTTCAAATGTTAGGGTAATTATTTATTAATTTGTAATTTTTTTGGACATTATATAATAAAAAAGAACAAACCGCACCACAATTTTCCCAATTTTTTTCCTCCAAGTAGTAAATTTTTTAAATATTATATTAGGCTAAGGACGAAAATTCTTTAATTAATACCATTAATGATGTGGAAGTGGTCCACGTTCATTAAAAATTGTTTTTAGAAACATAAAATACAATATAAGTATTCAAGGAATCATTAATGATTCATTAAATTAATCTAATAAACAAAATTTACATTATTTTAAAGGGTACATATATTTTTTTAAATTTATTAACCTATTATTTTTTTAAATCACTTTTGAACAATTATGATATCACAATACACACAATGTATTTATACAGTATATATTTTTTACCTAATAATTTGAATACCTTTTAATATTATAAAATGTTCACTACTAGATAATTTCAACATGATGATATAAAATAAAATATTTATTTTATTAAACATATTATTTTAATATTAGAACATATAATTTTAAATACAAGTCCATATTAAAATTAAAATACCAGTTTTTACTACACTAACAAATTCATGACTATTGTAAATATTAAACCCAAAATTATGAAATTAAATAATAATTTATAATTAAATAAATATTATCTAATATGGATATTTAATGAAAATAAAATATATTCCAATATTCATGAATTATTCCAAAATATTAGATTACTTCAATCTATATATATTTCCTAAAAATAAAATTTTTATTTCTTTGTGTTGAGGACTAATTTTTATCAAACTAAGTTTATAATAAAGTAAATTATTATTAAATGGATAAATATAATTATTATTTAATTGAAATGATGTTATATAATTTTATACTATTTTGTTATAGTTAAATAACCCATTATTACACCAATATACCCCCTAAGTGAAAGGTGTGTGATGATGGTAATTTCTTGTGGTGTATTGCGTAACATGATTTGGTTGGTGATCGACATTGGCATAAACATTTCTATTAAAAAATTTCACTTGTTCTGTCGTTATATGATCATGAATTGGTATTTTTAAAAGGTAAATACTAGTAATGAAATCATAGTATGAAACACTATTAAACAGGCATTGTATTTTATGATCATATAGGCTGAGGCCATTACTTTCTCCTTCTATGTCAATTAAATTTTATAATAATACTTATTATATATTAATCTTAATTATAATTTTATAATTACTATATTATTAATGGTTATCGTGATTAGGTACCATATATTCAAAAATTATTTTTTTCATATAAATTATTTTATAAAAAAATGAAATATTTTTCATCTGTTTTATAAAAATCATTATTTAACAGGAAATTTATTAATTCGAAATTGGGTTCAATTTATAATAGTATTGGAAAATACAAGAAACATATCGTAAAGGAAAACGACACCCATTGGCCCCTAGGGTGGTTTTTCCTAATATCTAGGTTGTTAAAGAAAAAATTGTTGCATACACCATCTGACCCTTCTATCATCTTTTAAAAGAATTTTGATTTGTATGAATTTTGTTTTGAATTCATTTATACATGTGTATAGAGGGATGTATTGGTTTGTGGGTATTTCAGACACATGTATATATATATATATATATTACCCTGTGGATTTTAGTTTATGTGTCAGGTATAGACTATCCTAGAATGATTTATATTACATGACTTACAAGTTGTGTTTTCTCTTAAAAATACTTGATTACTATCTGTATATATGGAAAGGAATGATGATATAATATGATGTGTAGTGTGCATGGTGCATTGTGTGATGGTATAATTTCTCAGAATCATGTATGATATATTGATCTGGAATATTTTTGCTGGATTACACTTTGGCGAGAGATGGCTCTAGAAGTGTGGGTCTGAGGTATAGCAAAAAACTAATTGGGAAGTATAAGTGGGGTATCTTATTATGAAATTGTACTATAAGATATATTATATAGAATACATGAGTAGGGATATCCATGGTGAGGCTATTACTACAATATACATTTTATGTGATGATTTATCATTAGTTATTGTTATATAGGGTTTATTATGCATTATTTTTAATTTTCATGTATGGAACTAAGGAACATATTATTGAGAATACATGTTTAGTTAAACACATGTATTTATAAACCATATATCATGTCTTTATGATATGATTAGTGATTGTGATATACATTAATAACACGCAGATGATTTATATGACTTGTTTGGGACTTAAGGATTCAACCAAGGATATATTTTCACACATGTAATTTAATTTTATTTGTATTGATTTATAACACTACCTGAATGCATTTGGGTTTATTTACTTTTATATTGATCATGATATGTTTAGTGTTTGCATAATATCACTTGATTCTCATATGATAGATGGTAATGCCTATTATTTGGTGTATGATATACCATAGTTTCTTGTCACCAACATGATGCCTATTATAGGGGTGATTGAAGTGCCATTATATTATATTTATCATTTTCATCCTAGGTGTATAACAATTGGGGTTGAGGGGGTCATGAAATGTAACATTATATATTTGTTTGTTTTTTTCGAGAATTTACCTTTTGGTCAATGAATAATATAATTGGATTATATGTTTATAGATTATTGTTTGATTTATCGATAGTATTTTCATTTTAGAGTTAACTTTTATTAAAAAATAATATTATTTTAATATTTTAATGGGGGTTTAAAGGATTCCATACTTAGGTAATCTTAGAATAATAGATATTTGGTTAACCCTAATTGATGGGAAGTGATTTTTAAAAAAAAAATTATATTTAACGAGATATTTTTGATAAATATTAGGAAAACATTTCTAGTTAGTTTCTAAAGTTGATTCTTGTAATTTTTGGGAAGGCCACTACATTCTATAAATTTGGTGTGATTTAAGGTATTCATGGGAAATCATATTTGGAATATTTTATTTATTTATATCTTTATATAATGATCTAAGATAAACCATTGGTGTTATTATGAAAATTTTGGAGTCAAATATATTATATCATTAAATGAATGTTTATTAATTTTGTGTATTATGTTATCTTTTTAAACCATTTTGAATGTAGTAAATCAATGAGGATTATATCATTAATTTTTTTGAAATCATATGAAATATTAAAATATTATTCACTATGTATAAGAAAAATTCAATAGGGAAACTCATTTCATGGAATATAAGATTACATAGAGGTGAAAAAATGTTAAAAACGAACCCAATGGTAGAAATATTAAATATGGTTTTGAATATAATCATGTAATGTTATGTTATTATGTTCTCCATCTTAACTCTAAAATGACCCCTATTCTTTAGATAAATGATCTTGTAAATGAACATGACCCCCTTTTATACAAGTAATTTTAATCGATTGATGGTATTATTCACACATCCTTAATATGTTATTTTATGGTCATTATTATTATAATGATCATCTTGCTCCATTTTATTAATGTTATATATCACCATTAAAAAATATTTAGACATAACTTTTCTCCTCCATGTCCAAATATTCACTTCCATATAATTTAAACCATTTATAAACATAGATATTTTTTAGTATTTATTAAAACTATATTTCCCTATATCTATTTTCAAAAGTAAATTTTATTAACTATGTTTACAATTTCGGTTTCTAAAAAGTAATTTTCTCATGATAAACCCTTGATTTCTAAGGCAATGATAAAATTTGATGGGAACAGTTTACTAAATTTTGGGATAATAAAACTAATGGTTTCGAGCACGTTGTAGAAGCCCCAAAATAGTTATTTTAAATATTTTCACCAAAATATGACATGAATACGTCGATGTCAGTGAATCACTACCTGGTTTAATCCAATAATCTAACATGATGATTTTTAAGCACAAAAATAAAACTGTAAAATACATGGTTCAGATCTGAATCTATTCACGATGTCTTCTCATCATAGGCGATCAGTACTCAAACAATAAGAATTCTAATTCCCCTAGATCTTCCACACGTACTTCAAAAACATATGAGAGATCAAATCTTAAAAGTATCAGTGATGCCTTAAATGCTCTGATGATCACCACATCGCCTAGCTTGTGATGCTTGAGAGAGTGATCGATGTGAGATTCTAGATTAAGAGCCTCTCTCTGTATAATACAGAAGAAAGGAGTAGAGTGATATAGAGTCTCTGAATAATCTATAGAAAACACCTTTCCACATATATTTATAGTGTGAAATAGAATTACATAGAAATTCCAGCCCGACCCATGAATAATTAACTCACTATATAAATAATATTTTGACAACGAAACTGATTTATAAATTTTCTTTATTATTATTATGAATTTTTTAATATAATATATATATTAAGTGATAATACCCATAATATTAAATTGTCATGTACTCCCAAATATATTAAATGATCCTTGAATATTTTAAACAAACATTCGTTCATTTAATAATTTTATTTATTTTATTATAAACTTGTTAATATAGTTAATAAATAAATTCAATTCCTATTATCCATTACATGAATAATATGAATTTATTTATTTCATTTGTGATTGATAACATTGGAAAAATCCCAGAACCTCGTTGGGGCCCACCATGTCCAAAACTCCTATTATGTTGAATATGGATGATTCTTGAATATGCTATTATGTGTTACCATCTAGGCCCTTATCTCGATAGTAGTGAATACAATTCACATACCAAGAAACAGAACTAGAAACTCACCATTCCCACAAAATAGATAAGGACTGTCACAATACTGACAACCAACCTATGAACACGTACTTAGTAATATAATCTCTTTTTCCTTAATATATCATAAAGCAAGACACACAGTCGTGTAATTACCGATTTCATTATTTATTATTTTTTTATCTAACTAGATGTACATACCATTGACTGCAATGGCCATTGTCCTATGAAGGCACTACCATACTGATGGACATGGATGGAGAAATATTACTTCAATATCCTAAAAGATACAAATCCTTTATTGAACATTCAACCAATGTCACGCCATTAATGACACACCAAACAAAAAATACCTCCCCATGATTTCAATATCATGGTTTTTTTATTTCATCAAAGTACATAATAAAATGGCATACATTTATAATGACATAAAGTTAGGAGACTATTATACATGATCATACATAAGAACATCCAATGAAACCCATAACATGTGGTATTATTATTCATGAGTCTTCCCATATGATCTCACTGATAGATATCACCAAGTGAGAACGTCATGAAAAAAAGTCTCAATTCTTATGATCCCCCAACACCTATTAGTTAAATATATATTATGTCCAGTCATTAATATGTACCTAGACCATATTCAATTTGTTTAAGATTAATGTCATAGTATCTTGAGGTTTTCATTATTTCATGGGATCTACTTTAACCATTCGATACAATAATTAATATATGGAAACTACCATATCAATAGTAGATGTTGAAATTTCTACACAATAATGTTATGAAAAAATCATGTATATCTATGTTTATACACGATATGGTAATGAAAAGAACTGCATAGTTGAGTTTAGGGAACCCACTATTTCAACACTCCCACTTGTATAAGATAATGATTCATAACCAAATGTGTTAGCTATTAACATGATAAAGTTCATGTTTATGGTGAGTAACAACTTTTTTTACTGTGTCTTCCATGATTCTGTTGAATGGTATATCTTCTATATGCGACCTCATATCCATATGTAAAACTTATCAAGAGATGGTATCCCCGAGTATATCACCCACTATGAAAAAATGAAATCTTGGGTAGTAAGAATATCATAATCTAAATTTGAATAATACATTTCTTATTATGTGTGATTCCATGAAATTGAACAAATCGTTACATTTATCTTCTTCATAGTTTCTTTAGAATCTACAATGTACTCAATATTTATAGGTATGTCTAAAATTGGTTTTTATGATCTTGTCTCAATCATCACAGTAGAATAACTTTGATAATATCTCATTGATCTAAGGATGACTAGTTTGTGTCCCTTTAAAATGAGTATCCTTCCATCTCTACATTCCATGTACATATCTTTTGTACTTTCCGAAGTACAATAAGATAGTTCTGACTTCATCACTTGATGTTATCCTTGATATAACTTATATCTACACACTATAAATTATATCATAGATATCATAATTTCATTATACATATCATGTAATATGTGACTCATCCATCTCCTAATAATATGAAGATCAACTCACCACATTTATCTCCTCCCATGTCCCGGACATGTCAACATATAGATATTTATGCCTTGTGACATAGGTAACAATTCTCTCTTAAATTATTCCATCATATAATTTTCAATACCATGTCATTATATGAATGATTGACTATGTCAATACAAAATTTAAATCTACCGTAGTAGATTATATTCTCTAGAACATAGGAATCTTCTTTAAGTCAATCACTGGAGAATAAATTTCATCCTACTCTTAACTAACATGATCACTAATATTCATTTTTTATTTTTTTTCTAAACATAATATAAATGGAAAACCTTGGTTCTTACACTAACCCTTGGTAGACACATGGATAAATTTAATAAAAATTAATATTCTATGATCCAATCACATTATTCGATCATAAATCATATTTTAGTAACTTACAAAAATTATTAGAATATTGTTTCATGACCATACCTTTTTGGTAGCATCGTATAGAAATATTATGTGATTGATGGTTATGAAATACAATGCCTAATAATATGATCTTATAAATTAGATATGAAAAGTAAAATTCTAATGGATTTAGGAATACCCACTTGGTATTAAAAATCGATCTATACTGGTACCACACTTGTACCATCTATGTATCAACTCACTTGAATAACCACTTTAGTATTCAATTTATACCCCCCTTTGTAATTTGATACATGCAATCCATTATTGAATTTAAATAGGACTTTTCAATCTCAGATCATTTCTATATACTGCTTACTATTAGGAAATATTATTCTCAATGAATAACATATCACAAAACATGGTGAATACAAAAAACCATCAACATGGTCTTATCCTTCCAATGCAACATACGCCTCTAAAAAAATACTATGTTTCTTGGGTGCTTATGGAACATGTTCATTTGACAACTATTTTTTCACATGTAGAATTCAATTTAAGAAGGTTAATATAGCTCCTAATATATCTAATAGAGATGTGCACCCTTACATATAAGTTAGTCTATCACTAGACTACAAATTTTCTATCATAGGAATTTATGTAATATCCCATGGATCCATTAGAACCTTTATAATAGATTCACAATGTGTTTGTTCCTAATGGAAGTTTGTTTATGTCCTAACTAACTCTATGAATCCAAATACATGCCCACATGACATAATGAATTTCCACAAAACTATGAATTTTATTATATAACTCTGTTAGCATAGTTTGTATAAGGTTATGGGATATCACTGTTATTTTGGTAGCACACCATGGAATATATTTTAATTTACTGGAGTGTATATCATTGATAATCCTTATATCATAACCATGTTATAAAAAATGTGTGTATTAATTAATCCACATTACGTTTTATTGATTGATGTTAACATATAATACTTCATTGTCAATCGTCCTCATTAACACAAATTTCATCATGTTCATAATGTAATGTGAAATTAGTAATCACTCCATGCTACATTATCATGATCGATGAATGCTTGGTCAAGATATTATTCATCATTCCAGATCAATGCATATTATATCTTTTAATCATGCTTATACTTCACTATCATATTCCATACTAACATAAATAACTCTTATGATGTAACTTTACTTATAAATTTCCCTTATAATATTTTATGGTCACTTGATGAACTGATTCAAAAATCCACATGGAATTACATTATTTAAAAATTCTTATTTCTCCTAACTAAATATGGATATAATAACCAATGTTTCTAGCTCTTACGAGCCTAAATATAATTACTAGGTATAAAAATGATGTCCACATTTAGTTTTTCATGACAAAGAATAATCTTCCATGAACCGGTTTTATTTTTATGTTAATCACTTATTTCCAATGATTCTTGTATTAGTAAACTATTTGTTGAGTTTGACACACCACCAACAACATTCATTATAGAACGTGGAATAATGTCTCATTTTTTTTTTCAAATGGACACTTTAGATGAATGTTTGTGGTTATACACAAAAATAGTTCTACATGAATCATTCACATAGAAATATATATGTGACGTAGCCTTACCACTTGCCTAGGTATCACCCTTTATCATCCACTTGGAGAATACACATTACTTCTAGTAATATTTATTTACACACATGGTTATGGTACTTCAATAAACATATGTGATATAAATATTTTATTTAATACCCAAGAAGAAAAACAAAAACATTACAATATATTTTGATCAATAAACCGGAAGGTGAAGCGATAAATTTCTTCTTTAAATCATTTTACTGCATTTAAACATCTATTGTTTTATTTTATGATATTTTATTAAAATAACCTCCTTCTAATACCTATTTCATTGAAGGACATTTCATATGTGCCCTTGGAATTAATTTTTTTGGCCTTTTTGACATGTCTTTCAATTTATTCTCCTTAAGAATTAAATATGATATAGACTTTGATATTTTTATTCACATGGAAAAACACACCTAAACAGTGACAAATCATTTACTCAATACATGTTATTTTTTATCATAAAATGAGACTTGAGTAAAGGGGTGAAAATATATTTTAAAAGGATGTATTTAAAGATCATGACCAACCATTAAATTTTCAAAAATCTAGTGTAACCAACACCTAGTCATATCAGTGCTTCACTTTCTCCTTGAAAACCACTTGGAGATGAGAATTCATTTTATAAAATCCATGTCCTGATGTAGAAAACACAACTAACACCAAATGTTGATGGATGAATAATAAGATAACCATCATATTCATTGTACATTAGTCTCCTATAAGAAAATTTACCCCTGAATCCTAATGTAATTTAATAGATATAGTGACACCAGAACCCTGGGTTTCCAATAGTATTGTGTTCAAGGGACTATACTACACATTGATACTCGTTCCAATGAGGCCATTTAATTTTTCCATTATTTGTATAAGTTTTAAAATTGTGGTATAATAGTACATTTTTCAAAAAATAAATATTAGAATATTAATACATTTATCATGATTACCAGTTTAGACATTTAGATTTGTTACATAAATAATTAAATGTCTCCCTCTATTTTTATCGAATACTTGGAACCACCCATTCTAGAATCAGAATAATCTATCACTTGAGTATTCTAATGGAAATGATCCTTGATCCACCCCTCATAGAATACAATAATTGGATGCACTACTACTTAAATAGACTAAGCTAGTCGTTTGGCAGCCAACCACATTAAATTGTAGATTCTTGATCTGTTGAGTTAAGTGTTGACTTTTTAAATCATGACTTGGTTAACTCAAAAATTTTCTATAAAATTATAAAAAGCTATATTTGGGAAAAAAATTCTATAATTTTAGTTAATTCTAACCAAAAATCTCATAAGATTTTCCAGGTAATAAGAGGCACCCTCAACTTTGGCCTTACAGGAACGTCAAATAGTATGTTTTGTCCAAATTCGAATGAATGAAGGTGGCTTAGAATTAATATTTCACTGTGGCTTTTTTTCATTATTCTTAAGTGATAAAAGAAATAATTTTCTTTCTTCTTAGCACGTATTATGTGATCACACTCAAAACGGACCATGAAAGAAATATAAAACTTCATCGCATCACATGTTCATATTATATATACATTCTTGTTTATTATTAAATTATGTGTTTTTGAATTAATTACACATACACAAACAAAATTTACCATTAATAAATAAAACGAGCTCTGGAACATGGGCCGGTAATAATGATTTATCCATTGTGTGAGTTACAAAACAACCTAGACCCTAGGGTAAATAATTTTAGGCATGTTAATTGTAACTCAAATTGTAGTGTTGTCCCACCCAATTCATCTGACTCATGTATGGTGTGTGACCATCACTTAGACCAATGTACATCACCGATCATCTTTCCATTATACAACAATACTCACTCATAGAAGAAGAGAAATGAGGTGTATAAATATAACTCTAAAGTGGATGTGCATTCCCAAATACATTTAATGACTAAGATATGATGCAAAAATCACTATTTTTTAATTAATTATTAAAATACATCATGCAAATGTTAAATATTTAAATAAACATGCACCAAACATGAATTGGTTGGTTCATGGATCATGACCAGTCAATACATATTAACTAACATATTTAAAAATAAATATTGAATTAAAATGAAACATGTAATAAGTCATACTTGACGGAATTATAATTGAATTAAAAAGTCACTCATAATTTTAAATCAGCATTTACGTTATTCATCCTTGATTAATTAATTAAAATTCAAAAACAAAAAATAATATAATTAATTAAATTAATTTACATCCAAATTATATTAATTTATGCGGCAATAATTGTTTTTACAAAAAATTAATATTTAATTAATTTACATTTTAACAGAAAATAAATAAATAAATTTTATTTAATTTTTGATTATATTTTGTTTAACTAGGCCCCATTATTCAGGTAGGGCCTATGTGGGTCGGGGAGAATCCACACATGCCTAATCAATGCGGTGAAAAATTGTGTGGTGTCTTCTCGGCCAAAAAGGTCTTGCATGACCCATACATGGTTGGGAATACCCGCTTGGATCCAAATCGTGATCCGGGTCAGTGAATATTGGTACCTTGTGGTGGCTGGATCCACCCAATCTCGAGGTTTTGGGCATGGTAGATGTGAATAGAGGAGGATGAGGCACGTTTATGGGAACCTTGCACATGTAAAAGGTGCTTTGGATGGTTGTTTAGTGTTCAACAGTGCGACAGGGACCTAGGGTGGTGACCTCAGTCATGTGAGGCGGAGGAGGAAACCCCATGGATGGGATGGAGTGTCAAATGGTAGGGGACAATTCATGCTATCCACAGTGGGGAGGATAAGGGTCATGGTTTATTTGGGAACTATAGTTAAAGAGAGTATGGTTCTAGGGAAGGAGGTGGAGGGAGTTGGACAACAGTGCTTAGCAAGGCTGATCCATCCGGGCGTTCTATCGGTATGTTCATAGGGAGGGTGTCTAGGTGGTGCTACCACACCTTTGCAGGAAACACCTGTAGGGAATCCTTGTTTTTTATTTTTTTTATTTTGGCGAATCTGATAAGACATTCTCCCATAGAATATTTCTTAAAAGATATCCACCTGAGAAAGAACACCACCAATTTTAAATTTTTCTAATGCCTATGTTTTAGGATTGAATAATATTAATTATGGTATACTCTTATTTCAATCATTATATTAAAGTAATTCATGTCTAGAAATAACGGTTTTGGTGACAGGCTTTCCAACCAATGATTGTTTTCATAAAAAAATATTTTTCAGATTATTTTGGTACATTTTAACAAATAACTATAAAGATGGTCATCTAAAAAATAATCCCAAATATATGTAATGATTTCAATCTATATTAAAAAACATCAGATTACTGCAACCTTTTCTTCCGATGATGGATTGGAAATTCGTCTTTGGTGTTGGGACCATATCGACCCCATATTTTAAAATTAATGCATATTTTGTTTTTTCTTGGCTTAAAATTATCATCTTTCCCTTTGATACCAATTTAAGGTACTAGGAATGCAGTGAAAACCCCAAATGTGGGATTTTAAAAATTTTCAGTGATGTGTGACACGATCTCGTCGATGTCGAAGGATCGCTACCCAGTTTAAGCTGTGGATTTCACATGAAGTATTTTAAGAAAAAATTAAAATATTTAAATACCTGGTTTAGAAACAAAGATGTGCATGATGACTGATCGTTATTGGAGATCACTTCTCAGTGAATATGAAATTGAATTCCTCTAGATCATGCATTTATGATTAAGAAATCTATGGGAGTGTTGATCATCGATGTCTATGTGCTAGCATAGAATTTCAGTGATTCCTTCGATGCTTTGATGACCACTACATTTCATAGCTTGAAATACATAAGAGATAGCTCAATCTGAGCTCCAAGATCCAGAGCCTCTGTCTCTAGAATTCATTAGAGAGGATTAGATATAGATACGATGCAAAAAGTCTATGTCAAACTTCATTCCTCCTGTATTTATAGTGTGAAATTGAATAACCTGGAAATGTCACCCCGACCCCCATAGAATTAACACGTTATATAAATACTATTTAGACTACTAAACTGAGTCATAAATATTATTTATTACTATTACCGCTTTTCTGTAATATAATAAATATGTCAGGTGATAGTACATAATCCATTAACTCGGATCATACTCCTACAAATATTAAATGAACGACGAATGTTTTAAACTAATATTCATTCATTTCAAATTTTTATATATTTATTGGAAAAATTTAAAATACAGTTAATAAATAAATTCAATGACCAATATTCATAAATTAAATATCATGAATTTATTTTTTCATTAGTGATCTATTATCATTGGGGAAATCCCAGATTCCAGTATGGGGCCCACCATATCAAAACCTCATATTCAACGAAAAAAGGAAGAATTTTTAATAAGTTATTATGTGTCTGGAACTCTTGGACATTATCTCAATAGCAGTAAATACTATTCACAGACCAAGAGCAGGATCTAGCAAACCATCATGGACCCTAATGAGATAAGGATTGTCATAACAGTGACAATCAACCTATGAAAACATACTATACAATGTAATCTCTTTGTCTTCAATATCTCCTCAAGAAAGATGCACACTTGTGTCCTCACAGTTTTCTTTCTTTATTATTTGTAGATCTTACGAGATAGACTTAATACCAATTGTCATGGTAATGGTCCTAATATGGTAATACCATCATACTCAACATGGCATGAGATATATTACATCCATAACTCAAATGAAAAAATTCTTTCTTAAAATTGTACCAATGTCATGCCACGAATGATGTACCCAACATAAACTACCTCACCACGATTTCAATATCATGGTTTTTGTATTGCATAAATTTACACAATCAAATGGAATACATTCGAAATGATCTCATGTTAGGATACCATTACACATGGTCATAGAGACTAACATCTAATGACACCCATAACATGTTGTGTTCCTATTGATGAGTCCATCCTCAAGAACTGACTACTAGAGACCACGACATGCGTTCATGAAAAAAAGAATCAATGGTTATGAAGCCCTATAATTAGATAGTAAGACATTCAATTGTTCCAGTTAATAAGATGTACTTGAAGCATTGAACAACGGTTTAAGATTAATGTCAAAGTATTTTCTGGTTCTCATTATTTCATGGGATCTTCTATAACCTTTCAATACGATACTTAATCTAGGAAAATTACTATTTTAATAGCGAATATAAAAATTTCTACTCTATAATGGTAAGAAAACATGACACACACAGAAACACACCCACACATAAAAATATATATACATGATATAGTAATGAAAATCACTATATATTTAGGTCTAGGGAACCCACTATTTCAATAATGACATACCAATATTTAGATGAAAATTTCTCCATTAAATGGATATTTTGTTTTATATATTATTATAATAAAATATTAATTGAGAAATAACCTTTATACTTTTATTGAAACAAAATATTAAAATAAAGATAATCACAAATAAATTATGAGGTTGGAATATTAAATAAGATGATGAAGAATTATTGTAGAGTAAATGAACATATATATATATATATATAACATATATAAAATCCTTAAATTCGTGGACCTCTAGGAATATTGTTAGCCACATTAAATATATGTATGAAATAAAAAGATTATCTATTATAATAAACATGATTATAGAGAAGTGAATGGATAAAATTTTGCGAAGCATGTTTGGTTAGATATCATAATGTAATTTGAACCTTATATATAAAGATGTTAGATATATAGTTTTTGGGTATATGTAAATTCAAGATGTTTAACATGGATATAAAATCATTTGAAAGTGAAATAGATATTTTTGATAAAATATTTTTTTTAGAACAAAGTGTTTTTATATTAATATATTAAATTAATGAGTACTGACTAATATTTTTGATTAATTAACCAGGTTATATATTCATTGGAATAAAATTATATTATTTTAAATATTATTATTAATTATGGAATAAGAATAAGTTCATTTTTTTAATATATTCATTTTCATAAAAAATGCTTTTTATTTCCTTTTTTACATTTATTTATGTTCATGTAATGCTTAAAAATCATTTCATAATATGATGTTTTTTTTAATAATTTTTCATTATCATATAAAATTATAAATGTTTATGATTTTAATAATATAAATTAAATTATTATAAAAAAAATAAAATTTATGTTTCATTAAAATGAATACAAATGTGAATTTACCAAAATAATAAAAGAACTTTTTTATTTGGAATTAACCGTTTGTTTTTATATAGATAAATATAGGATATAAAAATTTATAAATATATCATTAAAATGTGTTATATTATTAATTATAATAAAATAGTAAAAAATGAAATGTTTTATAAAATTAAATGTCTCGTTAATATTTTTATAATCCAATAAATGTCATTATTTTTGAAAAAAACAATACATTTTTTTATTTAGTATAGAAAATCAATACTTTTTTAAATAGAATAAAAAATAAAAATATTTTTTCTCAGGATGAATCAATGTTTTTATGTAATTTTATTTTAATGACTATTATAAATATTTTTTTTAAATATTACAACTATAATATATTAATTTTCAAATTAAAAATAAAATAAGTTCAAAATAATTAAATATCGACTTTTAATTAAAAATAATAATTATAAAATAAAAAACTCACTTATGAAATAAAATTTTGTTCTAATAAAAATGAGTCATGAATTTATAATAAATACTCATATACTAATAATGTTATAAGATCATGTTATTTATCAAAATGGCACTTCGAATTATACATTTACAAATAATTTTTCTTTATAGTAAACCAAAAATTCACAATAATCAAATATTAAAATTATAAATAAAAAATGAACCTTAATGCATGATATTAAATTTATTTAATTTTATATTTTATCAATTTATTATAAATATAAAATTTTATAAAAAAACTTTTTTTTGGAAATCACATTTTTAAATAATCATTTTTTATATTTATAATTTCTATAAACCAATAATAGAGATATCATTAATTAATAAATGTTTTATTTTCATTATAATAATCATATAATCAAATAATATTTATTTATATTTAACAAAAATCACATTGTATATAAATAAATGTTCTTAAACCTAATAATGGATTATATAAATTTGTATAAAATAATATATATATATATATATATATATGTATGAAAATTAAAATATTTAAAAATTCACCGACTACATTTTATATGTACCAATTCAACCATTTTGTTTTCATTATCCCATTATATCATGGTATCAGGGTTATTCAATGATGTATGTTGAGAATTCTATAAAAAAATATTTCACTTATTTAGAGTAAAACATGTTATAGAATCTAATGTTATTATATTATCCCCTATAAAAATAACATCCTTGAAATTTTAAAACTCATATGATTCGAGGAATTTTCTTAGGTAGATATTTATTAACCATAGATGGGTAGTTTATCATTGGTTGATTAATTACATGATCTTATATTCCTTGATAAGAAATATTATACTTGATTTTGTAAAAGGAGACAGTCTAATATGTCAAGAAGATAAAACTCTATAAATTTTAACAATCCTCAATTCTAGAAAAAAGACTCATATATCATGGGACTAATAAGTAAAAAAGAAAATTCATTTAATTTATTGATGAATATTTAATCAGTTAAATCATATATGATATAAAACATCAATAAGTTTAGAGTGAAAATGAAAACCATTCATTGAAAAAAAATTGTCTTATTACCATGATCTAATAGGTTTTTATTTCCACTTTTATATATTAACGTATTTATGGGTCCATTGGATTATATTGTGATAAAGAACCTAAATTATAATTCATCAAATCTTTATTGGATCCTTAGGAAGAATTTTATCTTCCTTTACTTATCCTTATTTTACCCTCAACAACTTATTACTTTATCCCCTCCTTTACAACTAATAAATCATCTTCAATTCCAATGGAGGCAATTATCAAGATATCACTGAATATTATTGACATGTAGGATGTCAAGTATACATTTCCTTTTCAGATTCATCACCTAAATTCCGATGATATATCACAATCCCTTTTTTTTGGTGGGTTCAATATGTCCACAATTCTTACTTTGTTATTCATATTTTGTGATAGTATGTGTGGAAGAATCAAAATATTTCATAATAAAACCACAATTATCATTTGTTTATCATTGATATAATAATCACATTATCCATTTAACCATATTAATACTCAGTTATTTTGGTTCTAGTAATCACTAAAACGAAAAAGGGTTCAATTTGTTTGTTAAAAAACCATTTTGTTAAGAGTCATATCATAGATAACCAATGGGAAATTTGACATGATGATTTATAATATTATAATAGAATCAAATTACCCCTTAATATTATAGTTCAAGATATATCACTCTTTATTTAAAAAATACAATTCATATTATTACATATTTCATTCTTAGATCATTACATCTCATCCTAGTTTTGACCTATATCATTTGGGATTCATCCTAGATTATAATTAGATGGGTTCCCTTATAGAACTCAAACTAATCCTTATATTTAAAGTGGAAATGAATACTTTATAATAGTTTTTAATGAGAATATGATGATCCAAATAATATCCCCCATGAGTTTCAAAGCATTTTTACATTTATTCTTCATTATTATTCACTAGGTGACAATTGAGTCAACACACAACACACTTTTTTCAAGGTCATTAAAACTATCTACATCAATGTCAGAGTCTCAATCCCCTTAAATTATTAGGATAGTTATATAATTATGAAGGAAAATATATACTAGAAACATTAATAAAACAACAACATGTCATCCTATATAAGGTATTATCCATTAGAAATGTCTACTATGTTTTTAATATATATCTCTCATCCTATTAATCAAAATAATCATAAAACATATTTAAACATTACTATGATAGAAAATATAGTAATTAATCCTCAACATAAAATAAATTTTACATCATTTCCAAAATTTATAAATTACTTACCACATAAATATCCTTTATTCTAAAGAACCAAACATTGAGTCCCTCTAATGGCCTTTAAGAGAAGAAACTTATTACACAATACTTGTGAATATTTGAACATAATAAAATTCTTCTTGAAATTATTCAATAATTTTCATTCACTATAATTACCTACATATCTATGTAATGTTAAACCTAAAAAATGGGTGACATTAAATTTTTAGTAACGGTAAGAATAATTGATAGAAATCAATGATAAAAAGTTATCATAATATAAGAATATGGATATGAGTTTGTAAAGAACCTGAAAGTAAAATAGATAATTAATTAAAAATTAATTAATCTTGATGATAATAAGGATTGTAATATTGAAATAATAATAATAATAACATGCAATCATGAATTATCTAGAAAAAATATAAGACAAGATATCATAAACCTAATTCAAGGTACACTGCTAGGACCATCATCGTATTGTAAAAAAAAGTCTGACTTTGAATATGGATCGTTCACAATTAACATAAGCATAGAGGGAAAAGTACAACGGTGGATTATATTTACAAAATAATTATTTACATTACATCCCATGATATTGAAGGCTTTTCTATATGGATTTAATTGATATATAATTCTTTCCCCCCACATAACATACCCCATCATGCTAAAGCTAACAACCCATGCACTACACATTGTATCTGATGAGATGAAAACAATAAAAAATGAATTGAAGTGTTATATAATTCTAGTCCCATTCATAATATTATGAAAATTGTATATATGTGATCCACATGAGTAAAATAAACTATACAAAAATGATAATAATGATTCAACCCATGAGGATATGGGATTCATAATTCTCATTGAAGGAATAACAAAAGATAAATTATAAGGATTACCAATAGAGGATGAAATGAAATATTTATGGTAATACAAAATTTTAAAAGGGATATAGGCCATGAATATGACTGCCCAATTTGGAAAATTAATGAACGATATTTATAATAATATTGAATATAATAGAAATATATTTTTTATTCCATATAAAATTAGTAAGGATATTTTTAAATAAGGAATGAGTATATTATTTTCCATGAAAACATTTTTGAAAAAATATGGTTTTGCATAAAATAATTTTGGTTCATAGAAGAAATTTATTTATTTAAAACATTTGATTCGGTGATTGTTGACATGATAAAAAAAATTGGGAAGTTTCCATAAAGATAGTTTACATAGAAGTTGTAATTACAATGTGAACTAAAAATATGCGTAATAAATGAAATTAAAATTATTTTTTAAGTTGTATACTTAAGGAAAATATATTAAAAAATATAATAATTTCATGAGAATAATGGTTTCTAAATGGTTGATAAAAAACCAACATGTAATTGAAAAGTAAGTTGGGTGGTATAGATTATCACATACCTTCTTATATGAAATCTCTCTCCACATACACCTGAATTCAAAAACAATTTAATTATTTAAAATACAAATATATTTATAAACCTTATTCATATATATATATATATAATTTTATAAAATCATTTAATTTTCATTTTTTATATATTTTTAATATAGTTCCATATTACAACTATTACTCATGGTTGTTTTGGTATGTTCTTCATAATGATTTCTAGTTGCTGACTATGGTCAAAAGTGTTGTTTCATAGATACATTATCTCAATAATTTTAGAGTATTTAATAATTTCTTTTCCATTATAATAATATCTATACAGTTTCAATGCTTATCCAATTATAGATCCAACATAAGAAATATGTCGTGTCATGTCTATTTACGGTGGTATAAGTTAATATGACCATTTACTATTTATTTCATAAATAGAATGATCAATATTATTTATAAAAATATTCATTGTTAAAAATCATTCATATATTTTTATTAAATAACCTTATTTTACCTAACAATTATAGTAATTATGGAATATTAATCACATTATTCATGCCACCGTTAGTCTAAACACACAAATTTAAAACACAATCATTTTTCATAATGATTTTAGAGGAAATAAAAATTCAATATTTCATTAGTATAAATAAAATTATCAAAATAAATATATATTATTTTATCATATGGTCATTAATATATGGGATATGAAGAGTGTAGAAGAATAAAATATCTTGAGAAGTTTGGTGGGGGGAATTTCTTTTATCATGGATGTTCTCCTTGTGTAACATCATAAGGCTCAATAGATAATTTTTTTTGAGAAAAATACTTTTAAGGAATGTTGAGGATGCTAAGGATGGACTAGGGTTGTGTTTTAGAAGAGGAATATTTATTTATTTAGTCAGGTAATGGGTATGATGTGGTATCCTTTTATCTATGAATAAAATGACACTTTTATAAAAATTAATTATATCTCAGTAATATAATACCATTATTCAAGAAAGAGTATCCAATAATGGACTATAATTGTGTAAAAAGGGATATACGATCAACAAAACTTTCAATATCAAAAATTATTCTTTTTTAATAAGATTTATCCATTTTCATTATGTTATTCATATTTTATAATAATTTACACTTCATATGTAAACCCCACATTAACAATTGAAAATAATTTTAATTTCTAAAAGTAAATTTTAATGTATTTTATAATTTTAATGTTTGGAGTTTAAATACTTAAATAATTTAATAAATTAATATTTCTTTTTTTTAGAAAAAGGATATTATTATTAGCACATATAACATGTAAAAATATTTTCATGAAGAGGATCATTTAGAATTAATATCTATGTATAGGATATGATTATCAATGTTAAATATTTTTAAGCCATAAATTAGAATATTATATAAAAATATATGTTAATTGGATTTCAAATAATCTGAATCCAAAATTTCCCTAAAAATAAAAAAATAATCTATAAGTCTAAAACATTATGTTTTTTTAATGTTAATAATAGCCTTTATATACTTAAAACTATATGTATATATGTATATGTATAATTGATAAAATTAATAATTAAATTGAAATTTGACCATTTGAACATTTTATCTAAAATATGTATCTCTAATATACTAAAAAATTAATAAAAGTCGCTAGTTTGAATCAAATATAGATTTGACAATATTAATCCTAAAATAAATGGTTTTAGATAAATTCCAAAAATTAATTCTATGATTATTTTCCAAAAATGAATCTATAAATTAAATTCGATCTATTATATTCAACATAAACTGTTGATAAATATTAATTTTAAAATACTAAATTTATAATGTATTAAAATCTATTTTAAAAAAATTATAACGTGGGACAATAGAATCAGTCACTTTTATAGAAAACAAAAATATCATCTTAAACTAATGTTTATAAGATATGTTTAAAAAATGAATTTTATCATGTAAAATTAATTATTTAGAAATTTTTTATATTATAATTTAATTAAAATTAGTATATACATCAAAAAAATATTTCTTATAGAAAAATAAATTTCCAAAATAAATTATGTTCTTATTCTTGATTTTATAAAACATTAATATAGATATCTGTAGTCGAAAAATATTTTATCTTATAGAATTCATAATATTACAATAATATATGTAGTTCTCTATGAAAAGTCGGACAACACATAAAATGTATATTAAAAATCATACTAATTAATTTTTTATAAAATAAATCATATATATAAATATATAAATTAATTTATTTCATATTTTAGTTAATCCTATTCATATATAAAAATTAAACTTCTAGGTTTTATTAGTATATACATATATTATCATTTGAAATCAATATTTCAAGTGGAGAAACCTATTGAATATATTCTAATTAATCAATGTAATTCATATATAAAATATTTTTTTAATAAAAAAATATTTTTAGGATTCCAAGCCCTAAGAAGCTCTATGATATTATTATCCATGCTTTTGATGAAATAACCTTGAACATGTTATTTTTGAAAACATTGATTATTTTTTCATCAGTTCATATGTAATTTCTTACCTTTATCCTTTCTTCCTTTTTTATGCATATAATATTTCCACTATTTTCCTCTCTCAGAATTTAGGTAGTGATGTTTAGTATTTTTGGAATTTAAGTATTCATAAATTTTTTTATATGTAACTGCTACATTTACCACATTACTGCAACTCTTTTCCCATGGATTATGTATGAGAGGTGATTTTTCCTTTATTTATGTAATGGAATCCTATAAGTGTTTTCTAGGGATGAGAAATATTATAATATTCTTGGATACATTAGAGGGATCAGTAATATCTAGAAATGGTCATGTAGGATATATTTATATTTATATATTAATTTCTTTATTGGGTGTTTCATATTGGGTGAATATATCACACCATTACATATGAAGATGAAATAAAAAACATACATCAAGGATTATTTTAATTTATGAGTGAAAAGACTAATGAAATACATAACATAGGGTATAATTGTTAGAGGAAATAACAAAGAAGGTATTCCCATCATATGATAGATGCTGAAGGTTTATTATTGTAATAGAAAAATGATGGCACCTGATATTCCACAAAAAATATATATGAATTTTAATACCACCATTTGGTTATGAGATGACATAAAAAGAGTACATTTAGGAATTAATGTTTTCAAGTGTCATAGTAAATATATTATGTCATTGAATATTAGGAATATAGTATTCAAGATATTTGGTGGAATAATATAGGTTTCTACTCATCACGGATATAGATTCCTCTCATGTTATACTATCGAGATCATCCTTACAAGGATTTTATTTGAGTAGTTAGAGATTGGATTGAATCAAATTGCATTTAAATAAATAATATATAAGTTGTTTTTTGAACATTATAAAATGTGGAGGAATTGAATTTTCATTATATGTATGGTTTTTAACTCTATGTAAATGTTAGATATGGCTTCATATCTCAATTAGATGGTTACTAGTGTTGTAATGGAGGGAACTCATGGTAAACCTGACCCCCAGTTTTAGGTAAAAATATTTTCTTGAGATAAGGAAATATTTTGGGATTATTATCTTATATCAACTATAACTTTTCATACTCTAGCATTACATCCCTTTTTTGAAATACTTAAAACATTACACAAATATATTTGTAATGACTAAATTAGTTTAGTTCCTTTGGAAACTAGGATACATAAAAACATGTAAATAAGTGAACAACATTATCTCCAACTAGGATCTTCATAACTAGAACCCATATTAATACAATCATACATAAAATACATCATAATATCCTTTAGATGGAATCATAAAAAGTTGTGAGATCATATGCTTAGTAAGGGTGATCAAGGGAGATAAGTGATCATAATCATAAGCATAAGGGTATGAGAATTTGATCATTACATTAAGAGATCATACCCAACATATCAGATATCATTAAATTAAATTATATAAATAATATTATCAGTTCATAAGACATGAATCATAATAGAATCATCCTCATGTTTCATGAAATAATAGCATATGAATAATACATGGAATTTTGGAATACACATAAACATTTAAATTCATTCCCTATAAGTAAAGACTTGTTTCTAGAACATATTATGAAACTTCATGGGGACCACAATTGTTGGGAGGGACACACCACTATACACAGTAATAGTCCTTTCCTTGAAAGAGATTTGGCATCACCATATTCACATAGAGGAATGGGTTTTCCCATACTTTCATAGTGGATCCAGTTTCTCAATCTTTTATCATCATTGTGACTACACCTACTTGGTGGGAAACAACACCATCCCAAGTGACATTCTGTTCATTGTGAGGGATCAGTTTTCCAAATCTTCCAATAGTTTATAAATCTCATTGACTTGATTCTCATTATTATATCACTAGATATAAATAATAACCTAATTAATTGTAGGGATATATGGGTCCAACCATGTAACACCCCGTGATTTTGTGATTTTTTTCAAATTATTTTTTTTATAATTTTCATTTCATACAAAAGTGAAAATACATTTTCACTCTGTCAAACATTATTTTCACGTTGAATCATCATAGAGTATGTTATACGCAACACCTTCGTGGAATATATTACACCAAACAACATGGTTAGTAAATATTTCATGTAAGATTGACAATCCTTGATAACTTGCATAACACACATGACTGAGTATTACCTAACTATAATATATTATTAAAACTATTATTATAATTATATAATAAATAACATTTAAGTTGATGGATATGAATATAATTAACTAAATTTGAATGTATGTGGTTTATAAAAATATAATATGAGTCCATAAGTTACCGATTAATTAGAAATGAATATGAAAACCAGTTGAATATAATTTAACATATTTTTATACTAAAAAGTTATTTTAACCTACTAAATTAAATTAATTACAATTGCTAAGTGATATTAATGTAAATAATATCTTATATAATCAATAATGTTTTACAGTCGTCGAATATATTTGATAGACATAAGATAAGAACAAACATAATTTTATGAAAAAAACCCAATTTTTATAAAGGTTGATTGATCACCTTTTAATGGAAACCCCATTACAAATTTATTTTTTTCAAATTTTATAGAATTAATATTTTAAAATATTTTTAATAATTTTAGTAGTGACATAAAAATAAGGTTAGGATAATTTTTTTATCTTTTAGTTTGAATTCATATTTTAATGAATAATTAAAAATATTATATTTTAATTCAAAACAGATTTTTACAATATTTTTTATAAAGATAAATTGTATTGATAATTGTTTTAATATTACAGTTAGATAATAGTTTTAGAAATTAACCTGATTTAGGTCATTGTAACTAATTTGATATTGAAATTCAATATAAAAGCATATCAAACTTGTGGATGTTTTCACGTTAAAAACCCACAGTGTTGTCTCATCAGTGGGGTAAATTTTAAATTAATTTCCTCAACATAATTGATTAGAATTTAAGAAATGTATTCCATATTTTGAATCCGAATATTTTATAATGTATAATGAGGTCAACTTTGTGTTTGAATAAAAATATTTTTGAATGTGATGAAAGTTAATTACATCAAGTTTGAGAAAAATAAAGTTAATAAAGTATTAAACCATAAATATAACACCGAAAATGACATATAAACTTTTCCCAGCCCATTGTATGGCCATGAATATGACCCCATAAATTATTTAGTTGTTTTTGGTTTTTTATGTATTTTTTTTAAAAAAATGTTTGTACACATATATTGTTTTAAAAAATGCCAATTGTGTCATTTCCCTTCTCATATAGAAGACCACCACCTATACAAACTTCATAAGACATATAATTCCACATGGATGGACCAACATCATCTTAATTAAGCTCTCAAATTACCTACCTTAACCCTATAATAGTTACCATGGGCATAATGCATCTCAAGGAATCCTTTCGACACAAACCAAAAGGAGTTATCTGATTAAGAGGTGACGCCTTCTCTCAAGCTCATTTCCTTTATTTTCCTTCTCCAACCAACCACTATATTTATTCCATATGATATGAAAACACCAGTATACTCAATATAATATTATTTTTTATGCTATGTATTTTACCAACACATACACAAATCTCCATCTAATGGGAAATGAACATTCTATTTCTGTGTACGGTGAAATACTACATCACAAAACAATGATTATTCATTTTTCTATTACCATCTACCATGTTAGACAATATGATAAAGATACTATTTATAAATTTCATGTATTATATTTATTTTTTATTTATTCTTTTTATATCACATATTTTTTTTTCATTTCATTTTATTTCAATACAATATTTTTTAAGGAAGTGTGTACTACCACCCACTGAAAGCGATATGATTCATTCATACACTATATGGATTGTATAAAGGATGATTTTAGTGAATATATAAGATATATATAATATCATAAATCAAATGTAATAATTTTATATATATGTTTATATTTAATTTTCATTAATTAATTCAATACACCAATTAAAACAGAAACAACGATCACACATACGTATGGCTTACCGTCTTCATGAATGGTGTATTCCATTTCATACTTCATTAGGATATATATTATTACAATATAATTATACCAGATATATAAAATATTTATATCATGATTCAAATTATTTAAATCATGATATAAGTAAAATCACAAAAGATATAAAAAATTAAGAAACATGCGAATAACCTATTGAATATTAACTGAAGTGAAACCTTAACATATAATCATTAAACAGCGGTAATATAAGGTCATAATAAAAATATATATGGTTTTTATGGGAATATTCTTCAATAAAATATTTATAAAAACCATTAATTATTATACAAGAATCATATACTAGTAAGAAGAGAGTCAAGACATAAGGTAAGGGGAATTAATCTCACATTTTTACTTTTGTGAGATACAAGCTATTTTCTCCACTCATTCCTTTAATTAGGTTTATGTATTTCACATGATTATATTGTTTTATCTTATAATTAATATTATCTGAATTCACATATCATTTTTTTGATCTTTATTTCATGGGTTTTACATTTTAAAATTAACAAAATCGGTAAAATAATTTTGTCTCAATTTTTCTTCTTTATGACTCATGTTTTTTTATGATCCTAGATTCATTATAGAGCTGTATATACATTCATATGACATGTTATATATGAAACAAAATTAATTCATGATATGTTATGTTTCATGTAATTTACCTTTCTTATAAGGAGAGTATGATACGAGGTAAACATGTGGTTAGAGATTATTGAAACTAACTCATGACTTCTCGAGATTATTAATGATTATGATTCATTAATAAACTATTATGGTACATATCTCAATAAAACTAATATGTTTAGTTATAATATATTTATTCAAGATATGTTCAAGTATTGGGACCATTTTTAACTCTTTGGTACATATGATAATTAATAAAGTGTTTTTAATAAGGCTCATATTTACACTATCTTCGGTCAGAAATCAATGTTTTCTAAAAATCATTTTTCAAGAATATTATAACATTATCCTATAATCCCTAAAATAAATTATTATGTTTTTTGTATTTCACCAATATATTAAATGTAATATTATTATTTTTTGAATAAGGAAACTTGGAACCCATTTTACAATACAAAAAGAATGATCTTTTTACCTCATAGGACATGTATGTACATACCCGTCGTCATAACATTAAAGAATCATGTGCATTTTTAAGAATATAAAATTTAAGAAATTTTTTTTCAATGTAATTTTCAAGGAAAATTGTTTTCAAATTTTTTCAATCTTCTTTTATATGTTTTAAAAAAATATATTTTTCAATATGTTATCAAGAATTATTTATAAATTTTCAAAGTAGTTTTATTGAAATGGTTTTCAAAACATTTTTTAGGATTATTTAAATTTATTCAAAGTATTTTCTAAGAAAAATGTTTGTAAAATGTTTTGAAGCATATTTTATATGTGTTCAAGGAAAAGGGTGATTAAAATGATTTCAGGTCTAATTTAGGTTTCTTCATGGTATTTCTTAGAAAAATTATTTTAAAATTGATTTATATATTAAAAATAATTTTTCAGTTAAGAAAGGATATTTTCCTCAATAAATGTTTTTGAAATATATTTTGAAATTTTTTTCCATCTACGCTGACATCTGTGTATGTTACATATGCCTTTTTAGGGAATTATATAATGGATCCATTCATATTATTTCACTGAATGGGTTATGATTAATGTTATGGTCTTTATGAAACTCATTTCTCTCCAATGAGTTATATGTATATGAAATCTGTTTATCATTCATAGGTTATATGTTCATGAAATCCATATCTATTTCACAGTGTATATGTTTATTAAATCCATTTCTCTATCATGGGTTATGCAGCTGATGAAATGATCATGAAAACCATATCATTTTTCATAGGTTATGACATGATTACATGTTTATGATACCCATTGAGTGGGTCATGAAATGATTTCTTATGACTGTTTGGGTCATGTATGTATGTTTTTATTATGAGATGGTTGGGACCTATATCTATATTTAATGTATTGGGTAAATATTTATATATCATGAGATAGACTAAGATGGTCTTGGGAGTAATCCTTGACTACTAAGATGACCTTGCGAGTGAAGCATGACTACCAAGATTGTAACATCCCAGGTAAATAAATAATATTACATTCTAATGTTTATCGAGATTTGTGAATAAAATGTTAATACTACTTTAAATAGAATCTTATGCTCGATGGCGTACCCAATACGCAACAACAAGTTTCTTTGAAATCTTTGGATGCACACTAATAATATAATAATATTATAATAGTTAACACCTAGCTATTGTAATGGAGAGAATTAACAGAAATAAGTACAAAATGATTACATATGTTTGTTAAATATTTTTACATTTATCCATTAAATGTTTGAGGCTTAAAATGCAAATGAATCCAATTTTAAGCATAAATCTTCTAATATTCTTTAAAATGTTGATTAACCGCCTTTTGATGGAGAAAAATTTTTAAATATACTTTTGAAAATTTTATATGTTTATTTTGACAAAATAAAATCCTTCTTTAGAATCTGGACATCAAAATTTACTTTGTGTACATTATTGTTATTTTTCCGATAAAGATCATTTTTAGTGAAAATGTTGCATTTCAATTCACAACCTCCCTTTAATATGATTCATTTATGTGGATATATTACCTTTTTAATTGAGATTAAAGTGTATTTAGAATATATTTTTACCATTTAATCCAATGGTGGTCATTATAATTAATTTCACTTTGAAAATGGATATAAACAAGTGCCAAACTTTTCATAGATATCGCTTAAAAAAACCCGCTATTAGTTTTGACAACGGGAATTAACTATATAATTTAATAATGAAACTTCTATGTTTTTAATTTTGTTAAATGGACATTAATTATGAATTTGAAATATCAAATATATCTTGGGGTTAAATTTTGGTGTTTTTCTGATAATTCTTTTTTTTAATGAATAGTGAAAAATACAGTTTTTAATTCAAAACTGCCTTTTCATCCAATTTATTAATATATTTAGATTTTAATTTTAATTGTTTTTAAAGTATAATTGAATTATTTTATTATCACTTAATACAATTTTTTTCATTGGAAGTAATTTCACGTTTCAATTGGATGTAAAAACAAGTACGTCTTTTGATAAATTTTACTTCTTAAAAACCGGTCTTTTGTTTTGACAATAGGATTTACTTTTAAATTAATTACTACAATTTATGTGATTTGATTTTGATAAAATTGATTCCATTTTTTTAATCATATGTTCCAAATTATTTAATTAAGACTCTTTTGTTTTTGGACATTATGAATAGTAACGCTGATAATTATCTTTAATTATCTTGTTTAATTAGTAATCGGGTAATTAAGGGTAATAAAATAATATTATAAAAATATAAAATGACCCCAACATGTGTCCTAATTCTATTGGTGGTTTCCTAGACGAGAATTGTATGCCTTGTGCCCAACTTGGGACCCTATGGATTCACTTAAGTGTGATAGTGACCTTTTATCGAATTTTTTTAAAGAGAGGAAAATGTAACCAAAGTATGTAACACCTAAGTAAAATAATTTTAATTTTGTTTACATAAACGATATATTAGACTATAAATATTCATTTGGAATTTAATAAGATTTTCTAAATCGTGATATTTTTTTATAATTTGTAGACATTAAATAAATTATTCTATTTATGACACCGTGATGATGCAGTGTATACTCATAAATGAACAATTTAAATAAAATGAGAAGATAGGGTAATATCTATGTCTTAAACTTGTCAAAAACAAATTGGATGGGTGTATTTCGAAACCTTATTACCTTAGCCTCTAAATATATCCTTTTGGGACCTCTGAAATCCAAAAATCCTTTTATAATAAAGTAATAGTTTATAACATTCAAAGAGTGCCCCTCCTCTTCTCTTATAAAAGTCCCCCACCTATACCACCTTACCCACACCTCTCAAGCCTTTGGTTCGTCCAACCACTGACCATTTTGTCTCTCAACATCCCTATATTACTCCTAGAAGCTTCAATTTGGGTATAAGTCTTTCCAAGGATGCCTTTGAGCTCAAATCAAAAAGAGTTACCCGATTTAAAGGTAGTGTCTTCTCTTGTGTTCTTATGTTTTATTTCGCTTCTCCAACCCACTAAACTCTTTTTATTCCTTTATTTTGTAACAAAAAAAGTATATTAAATATACTAGGATGTTTTTATGAGAATTATTGGAGCTAAACCTACACACACCTTTGTCTAATGGTTTTAGAACATACTGTTTCTATGGATGGCGAATTATTGCCTCACGAAATGATGATTGTTCGATATTCTTTTAACACCTTTAAAGGTGGCCATTATTATGTCACTGTATTTTATATATGATATATATGGTATTTAGGTTTCCCTTATTCTTCTTGATTTTACATTTAAAACATACGTTTATGCTTTTCATGTTGTGCAATTGTGATAATTTCATACAAGGAAGTGTGGACTACAGCCCCCTCAAGTGATTTGACTCGTTCATGAAATACATGGAATATATAAAGAATGAAATTAATGAACTTATGGGACCTATATAACATATATAGTTTACTTTAATTATAATATGTATATATATATATATATATATATGTCAATTATTTTTAATTCCATTAATATGACAAAGAAATGAAAGTAGCGTTCATGCGTACGTACGACCTACCGTCTCCATGAACGGTGCATTTCATTTATTTTTATCTAAAAATGTTATGGAATAGTATAAAATGAATATGTACTGGATATATATGATATTTAAATCATTAATACTATTCTTAAGATGATGTACTTCTAACTACATGGACGATTCTTTTCAAACAAGTTCATTTTTGAATCATGTACCAAACATCGAAAAAAACATTTGATATGAACACACATAATTAACTAATTATTATAAAATGTTAATATGTGATATGAGATGAATAAAAAAATTTAAATGAGTTCCTTAAGAAATTATAAATTGGCAAAAGTTTATTATTCAGTAATATAAAGAAACGAACAAGACAAGTCAGACTTGAGGTAAGGGATCCGACCTCTCTCTTTCTTTTCAAGTACCCTCTTTTATGTCATTTAATTTATGATCCATGTTCTTATGTTGGAGGATGTTACTTTATATTCACCATACATTAATTTGTTTTTTCATATTATGAGATACCCCCTCTTACTCTCATCAATTCATTTTTATAATTTTTAAGTGGCGCTGTTAGGCTGCCAAATTTTCGTAAGGGATCCGACCTCTCTCTTTCTTTTCAAGTACCCTCTTTTATTTCATTTAATTTATGCTCCATGTTCTTATGTTTGAGGGTGTTACTTTATATTAAAAATACTGTAATTTTTATTTTCATATGATGAGATATCACCTCTTACTCTCATCAACTCTTTTTATATAAATTTTAACTGGCGTCGTTAGGCTGCCGAATTTTCATACGGGATCCTACCTCTCTCTTTCATTTTTAAGTACATTATTTTATGTCATTTATTTTAATCTCATCTTTATTATGTTTGGGGATGTTATTTTATATTACTCATAATGTAATTTTTATTTACATATTATGAGAGACCCTATTTGATCTCGTAAATCCATTTTCGCAAGTCTTTAGTGGCGTTGTTAGGTTGCTGAGTTTTCATAAGGGATTTTTCATCACACTTTTACTCCCGTGAGATTAATGCTACATTTTCCACCATTTCCATTGAGTTGTTTAAGTAGTGACCATTATTATATTCTTTGTTTATTATAATTTCGTTTATGTGTATTTACATCAATGTTGTATTGTCCTTCTTTCATGGGGTGTACATTTAGAAAGATACCCAAGTCGGTAAGGGAACCTTTCACCCTCTTTTTAAAATACTTATTTTGTTATGTATTTTAATTTAAATCTTTTGCTATTGGGATATGTTCTTATATATCCTTATTGATGTAAATTCTATGTCCAAGTGATGAGATTCCATTTTCTCTCTCATCAACTAATTTTATGAACTTTAAAGTGACACCGTTAGGCTGTCGAATTTTACCAAGGGAACTTCTTAATCCAATTTCGATTTCTTTGGGTTCAACTTGTAGTTATTGAATATTTCATCCTATGAATATGTGTTAATGACCTATGGTTGTTTTACACCTAATATCCACATATATTGGGTGTATTTGTATTTTTTACTCATAGTTATGAGATTGATTTATCCTTAATTTAAGGATACCTTATTTATAAGGGATTTCATCTCATTTTACATTTCTATTCAGACTTCATCGTTGTTATGAACCAATTCACTCTTATATGGTGTATATACTGTCCTTTGGAATATTATATCTTGAATCCCTTTATTCTCATGATATTATAATGTTTTGATTAAATTTTATTCCTCAATTATTGTATTCAAGTGTCTCTCATTTTGTTAAAAACCCTTTAACTAAAATATCATTTTAAATGTTTTAATGATTTTCTCTTATAAATATTTCTCATTAATATACATGTTTTAAAAATGATTTTAAGGATTTATTTATATGGATATTAATGGTTTAAAATGTTAAAATCTTCAAGGTGGTATGGGACACTTTGATTCAAAAATCTCCGTATTAAATGTTTTAAATGGTTTTGAAAATGGTTTTTTGAATGGATTCATTAGTTCAATATCTTAAAATTTTATATTGTTATTGCAATGTGGGAATGTTATCTTTCCTTTATGATTATGTTATATTCTATGATTATGGTATGGGTCTTGGTCATTGTTTATAAAGACGGGTGGTTCCATGATATTTAAGGGCAGGTGAGCCCGATATAGCTCTCCAATGCATTGGGTAATGCAAAGGAGTTAAACGTTAAGGTTTCTCCAAAGAGATTTACGGAATATACTATGATGGGTATTCCAAAGTTAATCATGAGGGTTACTCCCTACGTAAGAATGTTATGGATGCCTCAAGTTACCTTTATGTATTATGATTTCTATGAGTTATTTTTAAATCTTATGATTTCATGAGGTATGTTAAATTACTTATTCTTTATGAGTAAAGAATGATTTCATTGATTCTTAACTATACACGGACTAATGTTTTCTTTCGGTATTGTTATAACCCTTACTGATCTTTTTATGCTCATCCCATGTTTTTTTTGAAATGTTTTTCTTAGGACATAACGATGAATAGGGTCAAGGATGGGATCAAGGAAATGTCAGGCTGTCTAAAACAACGAACTAGACATGACTCTTTTGTCCAAGAGTTTTTATTTTTGTGAAAAAAATGGAAGCTGAGTAGATGTTTCTACTTTGTAACCTTTGAGATGTAATATTTATGTCCTAATTCTCTAAAACTCTAAACCTGAAAATATCCTCAATGTGAATTATTCATTTAATTCAATAATAAGTAATGTTTATGGACAGGTCCTTATAGTTGGTATCAAAGGTCAGTTTAGATAACTTTAGAGGTTAGTGTGTTGTTTAAGAAAAAGTGACAAGTTTTGTATAACCACAATGGTTAGTATATTAGATGGAGTCATTGTTTTTTTGAATGTTAGAATGAGTTTGAGATAACTTCGATAAGTATATCTTGGTTTTTATCTTCCTCTTTAATATATGATGATTTTACTGATATACTTACACTGAACTTTTTGGTTTTAGGAAATGGTTGGATCTAGCAGGCATTAAAGTAACAATGGATTTGAAGAAAACTGTGACAATTTTTTGAAAGAACAACATAATGATATGGGAGCTTCAATGAGAACACTTGTGGTTATCATCAACCAACTATCTGGAGTCATGATTGACCACCTGAACCTTAGTGAATTTTATATGGCATTGTATATTCGTGAAACTAATCCCTGTGAAAGTTCAGGTAATAATCATAAAGGTAAGTATGTTCAATAACATATGATTCAAATATGTCGAAAAAACAAATAGGAAAATGTATCCAAGGGAAATAAAGATGCTCTAGATGTGGAAATGATGGTCATAAATCATGAACCTGCCATGGAAACAGGAAGCACCCACTTGACTCTAGGAAGGGGAAAGATGTTCTTTCTGAAGGATCAATTGAATGTTTTTAAATGTGGTGTGCATGGTCATTATTCAAACACATGTCCTACGAAGAAGTTTCGGGAATGGGGTCACCAAGATTGTACAAATATTCATTTACTAATACCAAATGCCATTCCGATTGAGGATGAAGAAACTAAAAATGACCAATGAAGGGTATGGATTATTTCTTAATATATGTTTTCCTATTATTAGAATCATAGGATATGATTCATGATTTTGTTTGTAGGAAAGAATTATTTCATAATAATTTGAAAAGGAATGGCTAATGGATCATGAAGAATGTTGAATGAGTAAGAAGTCAACATATAAGGGATTCAAGATTTTTGGTAGATTTTAGGATGGTGAAATTCTTAGATGTATTAAGTATCTTTTGATAATGGGGTTACATTAAAAGACTTTTTATAATAACCCGAATGTTTGATATACGAAAATTTTATTCAAGGAATAATTATCCTTTCATTTGTGTATATAGTTATAAAGAACCATTTGGGTTTATATGATCCTTGAATTTGAGACAATTACTGGTTAATTCACTTTGGGTTGAAAAATGGAAGTTATTAGATAACCTTTGTGGTTAAAATATGTTATGGTAATTTTTTAAGATTTTATCTCTTTTTGGGGGGATGTTTTAAGAATAATATAGTTTTGGAAAAAGGACAACATGCAGACCGTGTGACAACCCGTCACGTAGGATGAAGCTGCAGGAATCAAACCCACAACCAAAGTGCAACTAGTATTGATCACCTACCACTGTACTACGTAAAGTCCCTGGTTAGTTTGAATGATTATTTTTAGTTAAAAGATTTTATGAATTAAGAGTAAGTTGATTTTTGGTTATCAATGGAAATGATTATCCTATCATGGAGGATATGTGATTAGGTTAATTACTTTTCAGTATGAGACTGTAAGAGTAACTGATGTTATTTTGGAGAAAAATGTTAAGATTTATCTTAGGAGACTATGTGATTAAATCATTTATAGATTTGGGTTTCAATCTTAGTTGGTTTACTTTGAATAATTTTATGGATAGATGTTCATTGAATTTCCTTTGTTGAACTTTAGGTTTTGTTTGACAAATATTGAAGATTAGGAGTAGTTTTTCTTTTTTGTAAAAAAAATATCCTTTTTGGGTATTATCTGATCTCGTACTAAACTTTTTGGTTTGGTTTTGGGTGAGATCTAAAGACATGGAAAATATATAGTTCTCTTTTTTGGATTAGGTGATTCTCAAGAAGTTTATTATAGTACTCTTAATTCGAACAAGTCTTCCTAAATACTCGTCTTTTAGAGAAAATATGAGTTTGATTAAAAAATATAGTAAATGTTGAAAGTCTACATGGCAAGTAAGTATGTTTCCTTAAGATCAAAAATAAATTTCTCAATGAAAAGTAACTTAAAACAAAAATGTTGTCTATTAACTTTTCCTACTGGGGAATCGAATACCGTTTATCCCACCACAAGTTTGTGATTTTCTTGTGGTTAACTTTCTCCTAAACATGTTTTCTATCACTCTCCCTCAGAACACGACCCTTTTACTTTTCGTCCATATCCATGTTTTCCTACATGAAATACTAGTATGGGTTAACTAGAGTTACCTCTTTACATCTCTTTCTTTCTTTTAAAGTGATTGGTTTACCGACTCTTGTGAGACTTTCAATGAAGTTTCCGAGCCCAATTTTGAAATTGTGAGGATACAATTCCAAAAAGGGGGGAAGGATGTAACATCCTAGTTAAATAAATAATATTACGTTTTAATGTTTATCAATATTTGTGAATAAAATGTTAATACTACTTTAAATGAATTCTATTCTTGATGGCGTACCCAATACGCAACAACAAGTTTCTTTGAAATCTTACGTTCAACACTAATAATATAATAATATTATAATAGTTAACGCCTAGCCATTGTAATGGTGGTAATGAAAAGAAATAACTAAATAATGATTACATATGTTTTTTTAAATATTTATACATTTATCCGATAAATGTTAGAGGCTTAAAATGCAGATGAATCCAATTTTAAGCATAAATCTTCTAATATTCTTTAAAATGTCGACTATCCACCTTTTGATGAATAACCATTTTTAAATATACTTTAGAAAATTTTATATGTTGTATTTCACAAAATAAAATCTTTCTTTAGAATCTGGACATCAAAATTTACTTTGTGTAAATTTTTGTTATTTTTCCGATAAAGATCATTTTTAGTGAAAATGTTGCATTTTAATTCAAAACCTCCTTTTAATATGATTTATTTATATGGATATATTATCATTATAATTGAGATTAAAGTGTATTTAGAATATATTTTTATCATTTAATCCAATGGTGGTCATTATAATTAATTTTACTTTGAAAATGTATATAAACAAGTTCCAAACTTTTCATACATATTGCTTCCAAAAAAACCCGCTATTTGTTTTGACAGCGGAAATTAACTATATGATTTATTAATGAATCTTCTATGTTTTTAATTTGGTAAAATGGAAATCATTTCTGAAATTAAAATATCAAATATATCTTAGGGTTAATTTTTGGTATTTTTCTGATAATACTTTTTTTAATTAATAGTGAAAAATACAGTTTTTAATTCGAAATTGCCTTTTCATTCAATTTATTTATATATTTAGAATGTAATTTTAATTGTTTTTAAAGTATAAATGAATTATTTTTTATCACTTAATACAATTTTGTTCATTGGAAATAATTTCACTTTTCAATTGGATATAAAAACAAGTCAATCTTTTGATAAATTTTACTTCTTAAAAACCTGTCTTTTATTTTGACAACATGATTTACTCTTAAATTAATTACTACAATTTATGTGTTTTTAATATGATAAGATGGATTACATTATTTGGAATCAGAAGGTCCAAATTATGTAATTAAGACTGTTGTTTTTGGACATTATGAATAGTAACGATGTTAATTATCGTTAATTATCGAGTTTAATTAGTAATCAGGTAATTAAGGGTAAGAAAATAATATCATAAAAATATAAAATGACCCCAACATGTGTCCTAATGCTATTGGTTGTGTCTTGTACGACCATGTAATGACTTGTGCCAACTATGGGACCTCATGTAATTACTTTAGTGTGACAGTGACCTTTTATCATATTTTTTTAAAGAAAGGAAAATGTAACCATAGTAAGTAACACCAAAGTAAATTAATTTTAATTTTGTCTACATAAAATATATCGTCGAATATAAATATTCATTGGAAATATAAAAATATTTCCTACATAATGATATTTTTTTAGTAATTTTTAGACATTATATAAATCATTTTATTTATGACACAGTGATGATGCAGTGATTACCTCATAAATGAACAATTTAAATAAAATGAGAAGATAGGGTGAAATCTAAGTCTTACACTTGTAAAAACCAATTTGATGGGTGTATTTAAAAACCTTATCACCTTATCCTAGAAATATATCCTTTTGGGACCTTTAAAATCCGAAAAGCATTTTCTAATAAAGTAATAGTTTATAACTTTCCAAGAGTGCCCCTCCTCTCCTCTTATAAAAGGCCCCCACCTCTACCACCGCACCCACACCTCTCAAGCCCTTGGCTCAGCCAAACCCTGCCCATTTTGTCTCTCCACATCCCTCTCTTACTCATAGAAACCTAACTTAGGACAGAAGCCTTTCCAAGGAAGCCTTTGAACTCAAATAAAAAAGAGTTACCCGATTTAATGGTAGTGTCTTCTCTTGTGTTCTTATGTTTTATTTTGCTTCTCCAACCCCATAAACTCTTTTTATTCATTTATTTTGTAACAACACGGATATCTACAATATAATAGGATGTGTTTATGATAATTATTAGAGCTACACCTATACACACCTCCGTCTAATGGTTATAGAACATACTGTTTCTGTGGATGGTGAATTATTGCCTCATAGAACGATGATTGTTCAATATTCTTTTAACACATTTAAAGGTGGCCATTATGATTTCAATGTATTTTATATATTATATATATGGTATTTATGTTACCCATATGCTTTTTTATTTTATATTTAAAACATTCCTTTATTCTTTTCATGTTGTGCAATTGCGATAATTTCATATGAGGAAGTGCGGACTACCGCCCCCTCATGTGATGTGACTCGTTCTTGTAATACATGGAATGTATATAGAATGCAATTAATTAACTTATATGACCTATATAACATATATATTATATTTTAATTATAATATATATATATCTCTCAATTGTTTTTAATTCCATTAATATGACAATGAAATGAAAGCAGCGTTCATGCGTACGTACGGCCTACCATCTCCATGAATGGTGCATTTCATTTCTTTTTATCACCAAATGTTATGGAATAGTATAAAAGGAACATGTAATGGATATATATGATATTTAAATCATTAATAATATACTGGAGATGATGTACTTATAACTATATTGACGATTCTTTTCAAACAAGATCATTTTTGTCTAATGTACCAAACATCAACAAAAATATTTGATATGAACTCAGATAATTAACTAATTATTATAACATTATAATATGTCATATTAATTGAATAATAAAATTTAAATGAGTTCCTTATGAAATTATAAATTGACAAAATTTTATTATTCAGAAATATAACGAAACGAACAAGACAAGTCGGACTTGAGTTAAATGATCTGACCTCTCTCTTTCTTCTCAAGTACCCTCTTTTATGTCATTTAAATTATGCTCCATGTTCTAATGTTAGAGGATGTTCCTTCATATTCACTATACTGTAATTTATATTTTCATATGATGAGATAACCCCTCTTACTCTCATCAATTATTTTTTAGAAATTTTAAGTGGCGCCGTTAGGCTGCCCAATTTTCGTATGGGATGCAACCTCTCTCTTTCTTTTCAAGTACCCTATTTTATGTAATTTAATTTATTCTTGATGTTCTTATATTGGTGGATGTTCCTTTATATGAAAAATAATGTAATTTTTATTTTCATATGATCAGCTACCCCCTCTTACTCTCATCAATTCTTTTTTATAAATTTTAAGTGGCGCCGTTAGGCTACCGAATTTTTGTAAGGGATCCTACATCTTTCTTTCTTTTTTAAGTACTCTCTTTTATGTCATTTCATTGAAGCTCATATTTCTTATCTTTGGGGATGTTATTTTATATTCCTCATACTGTAATTTTTATGTTCATATTATGAGAGACCCTATTTGATATCATAAATCCATTTTTGCATGTTTTAAGTTGCACCGTTAGGCTGTCGAGTTTTCGTAAGGGATTTTTCATCTCACTTTTGCTCCCGTGAGATTAATGCTACATTTTAAACCATTTCCTTTGAGTGGTATATGTACTGACCGTTATTCTACTCTTTGCGTATTATAATTTCATTTATGGGTATTTACATCAATGTTGTATTGTCCTTCTTTCATGGGGTGTACGTTTCGAAAGACACCCAAGTCGGTAAGGGAACCTTTCACCCTTCTATTTTTAAAAGACATATTTTGTTATGTCTTTTAATTTACATCTTTTTATGTTTGGATATGTTCTTATATATCCTTATTGATTTAAATTTTATGTCCAAGTGATGAGATACAATTTTCTCTCTCATTAACTAATTTTATGAACTATAAAGTGACGTTGTTGGGTTGTCGAATTTTACCAAGGGAACTTCTTAACCCAATTTCAATTTCTTTGGGTTCAACTTGTAGTTATTTAATATGTCATCCTGTTAATATGTGTTAATTACTTATGGTTGTTTTACACATAATATCCACTTATATTGGGTGTATTTAAATTTTTCACTCATAATTATGAGATTGATTTATCCTTAATTTAAGGATACCTTCTTTATAAGGGATTACATCTCATTTTACATTTCTATTGAGACTTCATTGATGCTATAAACCAATTCAGTATTATATGGTGTATATACTGTCCTTTGGAATATTATATCTTGAATCCCTTTATTCACATGATATTATAATGTTCTGATTAAATGTTATTCCCCAATTATTGTATTCAAGTGTCTCTCATTTTGTTAAAAACCCTTTAACTAAAATATCATTTTAAATGTTTTAATGATTTTTTCTTATAAATATTTCTCATTAATATCCATGTTTTCAAAATGGTTTTAAAAATTTAATTATATGAATATTAATTGTTTAAAATATTAAAATATTCAAGGTGGTATGGGACTCTCTGATTCAAAAATCACTGTATTAAATGTTTTAAATGGTTTTGAAAATGGTTTCTGAATGGATTTGTTATTTCAATATCTTAAAATGTTATATTGTTATTGCAATGTTAGAATCTTATCTTTATTTTATTTTTAAGTTATGTGTTGTGATTATGTTATGGTTCATGGAAATTGTTTATGAAGACGGGTGGTTCCGTGATAAACCTAGGGTGGGTGAGCCCGATATAGCTCTCCAATGCATTGGGTAACGTGAAGGAGTTAAACGTTAAGGTTTCTCCGAAGAGATTTAGGAAATATAATTTTATGGGTATTCCAAACGTAACCATGAGGGTTAATCCCTACATATGAATGTTATGAATGCCTCCAGTTACCTTTATGTCTTTTGATTTCTATGAATTATTCGTAAATCTTATTATTTCATGAGGTATGTTAAGTTACATATGCTTTATGAGTAAAGTATGATTTAATTGATTCTTATGTATACATGGACTAATGTTTTATTTCCGTATTGTTATAACCCTTACTGAGCTTTTTATGCTCATCCCATATTTTATTGAAATGATTTTCACAGGGCATAATGTTTAATAGGGTCAAGGATGGGATCAAGGAAATGTCAGGGTGTCTAAAACAAGGAACTAGACATGACTCTTTTGTTCAATAGATTTTATTTTTGTGAATAAATGGAATATGATTAGATGTGTTTAATTTATAACCTTTGATATGTAATAGTTATGTCCTAATTCTCTAAAACTCTAAACCTGAAAAGATACTCAATGTGAATTATTCATTTAATTCAATAATAATTAATGTTTAAGTTCGAGTCCTTATAAAGATGGTACGAGGTGTGAACACATTCTACTAAGATGTATAGGATAGTGAATGATGACAACCAAGATGATATGAGGAGTGAACTCATACTACTACGATGGCCATGGGTGTGAAAAATTACTACCAAGATGGTATTGGGAGGGAACCCATACTTCCTGGATAGTCTTTGAAGAAATGACTTCACTAATATTGAGATAACATTAAATGCTTATCCATTTTCCACAATTCCATGCTTTATTCCTCTGTTATTATTTCATGTATCATGTACATTATTTTCTTATGATTCATGTATTATGATCTTCTATGATTTATTCCATGATTCATCTTTATGATCTTTTATATGCAGTGTATGATCTAATATTTTCATGATCATGTTCCGATGCCCCTATTATCATGATTATGTTTAAATGTAACCTTGTTTACCCTCACTGAGAATCTGAGCTCTTAAATTTTCGTGGTTAAATCTCCTAGTTATGAATATTTATTTTTTATGATATGTCTAAGAGGGTTTCTAGTCTTGGAGAATGTAGTGGGAGATATTGTAGCTCACTCATATACTAGTGTTTATGATTATATGTTTCCAATATCACTAGACCAAATATGATCTTTGAGTGTTAGTTATTATATTATTTATGTATTTGAAAAATTTAATATAATTTTAATGTTTTGAAATGTGAGGGTCTCTATAGTTGGAGAGAAAAGGTATAGTTAACCATTGGAAACTAGGATGATAAATCATTAGTGATATCCCTAAGTATATTTTTAAAGATATGTATAGGCATGTCTCTAAGGATATGTATATGGATGAGTTAATGTTTAGGAAAATGTCCAATAATTACGGTAAAGGATATAGTGAATAGTTTTTTAGAAATACATCCATGTATGGATACTACAAGTGGATGAGGATCTGGATCAGATGTACCTAGGGTTAAAATGTCTAACAAAATGTTCCGGGCCAGACTCGGTGTAATATAGTACACAACAATGAGCCTTGTTGCACACCTATATTTACACTCCTAGGGGATATGTTTTGAAAATTCAGAAAATCTTCATGAACCATCATAAAGGATTCAAATATAAGATAGCTATAAATAACCTATGATGAACCTAGGGTGTTGTAGGTTAAGGAAGGTGACATGATTTCAACATTCTATAACTAATTTATTCCATGACTATGTGGGTTTCTTGTATGATAATTAATTCTCACACTATGATTTAGAATTAGTCAATGGTGGGAAGTAGAAGGAGCTAGATGAACAAATAGTGTGATGGATGATTTCCTGATGAGAATTATAATGGGATAATCAATAGAGTGAAAGTTTTTGTGATCATTCTTAAAAAGTTTTCATAGAACATGATTAACCAACATGCACCTTTTCCAATGTTAGGACTCACCAAAGAATAGAATTATGTTGTTTACTGAGAGTGAGAGTAATGGATACCATAGAGTATAGAAGATTGAGTATCATCTATAGCAAGAATTTGTAAATAATCACCCAAGTGAATGTATTAGAGGTACAAGAAGATGTTTTGAGTAATGAAAATAAGGACTCAACACAAGTGACATATAGGGAAAAATGAATATTTTTCTAATGAGATGGATGAGAATATTTATCTCCCTAAGAAAACATCAATGGTTAAGTGTTTTAAGTGTGGAGTAAATGGTCACTATGAAACTCAATTTCCGTAGATGAATGCTCTTGATAGGAACCAAAAAAGTGGTGTGAGTATTTTTTACATTGCTAATAATTACTATACAATAAAAGAAATGTGAAAGGATTGAGGTATTGTGTAATAGAATGAGGTAGCCTTGTTAATAGAATATGTATCATGGGTAATAATAAAAGTTTTTTTAATTTGGATTCAAAAATTAAAAAATATTGAAATATTTTTATAAATATGTTTGTTTCACTCAGTATTTACAAGTCTATATTGAATGTTCTGGATGTACTGGTGGTGTAATTCCACGATAATGTGATATTTTGACTATGGAATTTTAATGAATAATAAGTTATTTATGTTAAGATAGTTTTTCATTAAGAATTATATATTGGATATGGATAAGTAAATTGGATGTTATGATTACTGTGGAACTATGTCAAGAGTTTTTGATAGGAGATGCTATCAATGATGAAGTTTATTTTTTTTGATATAATTAATAGATCCAATATAAATTTTAGTAAAAAATCATGCATGTTTTCTAAAAAAAATTATGATAATATTGGTTACTACCATGTTTCAAGAAAATATATGATGATGGTATGGCCATGTTATGAATGTGAAAAACAAGATCTAATTTGTGATACATAGCGGAATCAATGTAAATATGATTTTTTGACTATTATACTAATATTTTGTTTCTTAATATTTTACAAGGGTTATATGGTTATCTATTTATGAAATGTTAATGTCATGTTTCGAAGGAAGTATTTATGCATAGAGATTTTTTTGAAAACCTTGGTTAAAGGGATATTTAATGATTAAAATTATTTCAAGGATGTTCATCATATATATTTTAAAAATTATATTAGTATTTTTTTTTGAAAAGAACGCCATGAATATCAGGTGACAAATAATCAATTCTAGTAAGGCTTCAGGTCTTGAACTCATGACCAATGGACTATAAGGGTTTCACACCTACCACTAGCCTACGTGATGTCTTAGTTAATGTATAATTATTTTTTATGAATAAATATTAATGATGAATTAATAGTGTTACATTTTATAGATTATTGAATATGGATTTTGAAGAGGAAAATAGTTATACATTTCATTCTTTTTCAATACATATGATATATTAAAAGTGTATTTTAGTGCTTTGAGCATTAAATTTAATTTATCGACATCCATTTCATGGTTTAATAGAGGAAGTAGAAACATATAAAAAACCAATTAATGAGTTTTTTATTAATTCCTCTCATATAAGTATATCTCCTTATATTCTTGATAAATACAATAAATTCTCAAGGATAGGATAATAAAAAACTATGTTGATATAATACCATAAATTTTGTTGAACCAATGGCATTATAAAACATCACAGATTTGTGCAATTGGGGCCCTTAACTTTTCATTGATCGTTTACATGATTATATTTGATGAAATCAATCAATCCCAATAAATATTTACACTTTTCCTCTAGGTCTATATTCTCTCCCAAACTATGTTATCATATGTGGAAACCCAATTATATATTACTTTGGGTTGGGTAACTATTATGGTTCAAACTTTCAATTTTTTGGTGATGTTTTAATATTCATTTTTAAAATTTTGTTTTCTAGGAACTAAAAATGTATGTATTAATCCTTTGATAAAATAGATAAAGTTATAGGTAATATTTATTTTAAGTGGGTATAATGTAACAACCATAGTTTTTGTGAAGACTTTTTTTAATTAATTTTATCTTTTTATTTTTTTAATTTCACACAACAATTGAAATAATATTTCACTAAGTCAAATATTACATTCAAATAGAACTAAATTTTAGTATTTTATATGCAACACCAAGAATGTATATGTTACATGGAACAAAAAGGATAGCATACATTAAACAAAGAATTTACCATCCTTAATGGATTATGTAACACGCAAGACCAAGTTTTACCTAACTATAATTTATTATTAAAAATATTATTATAATTATATATAACCTACATATTATGTTTATTTATTTGAATATTAACAAATATATTATGAATATAGGAGTTTTATCAAAATATAATATGATGTCATAGGTTACCAATTAATTATAAATGTATATGAAAACAGATTGAATATGAATAAAAATATTATTATAGTCAAAAAGCTATTTTACCATAGTAAATTAAACTATTTTCAACTGGTAAGTGATATTAATTTAATAAATATGTTATATATTCAATACTATATTTTCTATATTCATCCAATAGATTTGATAAACATAATATAAGAACAAACATAATTTTATGCATAAAACCCAATTTTTTATAAAGGTGGTTTTGCTTCCATTTAATTTTAAACCCATTTCAAAAGCACTTTTTGGAAATTTTATAAATATAAATGTCAAAAATAAACTTAATACATATAATAGAGACATAAATATCAGGTTAGGATAATTCTTTTGGAATTTTTCGATAAGGTATCATTTTTAATAAATGGTGACAAATAATGGATTATAATCCCAAACTGCTTTTTCATATAATTTTATAATAATTTTAAATTATACTTTTAATTGAATTAATACTTTATTTAAATTAATTTTTTATATATTATTCTAATTTAGGTCATTTTAACTAATTTCACATTGAAATTGGATATAAAAACATAGAAAACTTTTAGACGTTTTTATGTTAAAAACTCGTAGTGTCATCCCGTTAGCGGGGGTAATTAAAATTAATTTCTACTACAACTATGATTATAATTTGGAAAAAAATAATTAAATATTTTGAATAAAATTAATTTAATATATATAGTATGGTCAATTTTTTTACCAACAATATTAGTGAATGTTATTAAAATTAATTACATTATTGAGGAAAAAATATGGCTTATAAACTATTAAACCTTAAATATTAGACCTAAAACAACCTAAAAACTTATAAAAAACACATTTTATGACCATTATTCTTCTTTTAAGGTTACATTTTTTAGTTTGGTTGATTTTTATGACCTTTGGCAGGTAAAAAAGAGGGAATAACTAATTTGTTTTCAAAAATGCCATGTTTGTCCTTCCCCTTCCCTATAAAAGGACACCATCTCTACCCACTTACTCACACCCATAAAGACACTTGTATAACCCGATAACTTCTAAAATAACATCCAAATTTCCCTTCCTTACTCATATAAGCCTTACCTTGTGAAGAAAGAAACTCAAACAATCCTTTTGGCACAAACCAAAAAGTGTTACCTGTTTATGAGGAAACGCCTTCTCTCAAACTCATTTCTTTATTTTCCTTCTCAACCTAATATAATTTATTCTTTACATTAATGCATGAAAAAACAAGTATCATTAATATAATATGATTGTTTAACTCTATGGGAATTACCTACACTTATACACACCTCCATCTAATGGGTAACAAATATACTGTTTCGATGTATGGTGAACTACAACCTCAGGGAACGATGATTGTTCATTTTTCAATAACCACCTACCATGGTGGAGATTATGATGGAAAACGTGTTTATATATGAGATATAATATATTTATTATTCCATTTAAAACACATATTATTTTACTTTTCATTTTGTGTTAATACGATAATTGATATTGATGAAGTGTGGGCTACGAACCCGACAAAGCGATATGATTCGTTCAAACACTACATGGATTATATTAAAAATAGTTTTAGGGAATATATAATAAATATATGATATCATAAATATAATAAAATAATTATATATATATATGAACTTGTATTTCATTATGTTTCATTCTATTAACAAGACAATTAAAAAAGAAACAACATTCATGTGTTCGTACAACTTACCGTCTCCATGAATGATGTATTCTATTTCATACTTCATTATGATATAGAATACTATAATATAAATATAATATATATAGAAGATATTTATATAATGATTTAAATTCCCTAAATCATTATATATTATAAATACCAATGATATAAAAAATCAATCCACTTGCGAAAAACATAGTGATTATCACTTGAATTAAAACCTTAACATAAGATCTTTAACAAGATGGTAATATAAGGCCATATACAAACCATATATGGTTTTTAATTTAATAATATTAATCATTAAATGTTTTATAATAAATTTATTTACATTATAATGTAATATTGTATTTTTTTAATGATAGTCAAGACACAAGTAAATGGGATATCATCTCATTTTTTATTTCTACGAGATACATGTTGTGTTCACCACTCTTTCTTTTTGTGTAATGTAGGTACTAACAATGATTTTATTCTATGTATATTGTACATAAATTTATATTCATTCAAATTTCCATATTTTCTCCTTCAATCGTGGGTATTAAATTTTAAAACATACCAAATCAATAAAATAGTTTTTTCTCAACTTTCTTTCTTTGAGACTCATGTTTTTTATGCCCATAGATTCTTTTTTTGGGATGTATACACTTTAATTTTACATAATATATGAGAAAAATTATTCATTAATGATAATTTATGAATCATGTAATTTAATTTTCTTACATAAAGATTGTGATCCTAGGTAACCATGTGGTAAGATATTATTAAATCAATCTCATCACTACTCGAGATTGTTAATGATTATGCTTCATTGGTGAAATATTATGGTAAATCTCTTAAGAAAACTCATGTGTTTACTTATTCACTATTAATTTAGGATATATTAATTTATTGGAAACATTTTATACTCATTTTTACACAATATTGTTAAAAAATTGTTTTTATGAGAGCCCAGCATTAATCTATCTTTGGTAAAAAATGTATGTTTTCTAAAAAGGGGTTCCAAGAATATTATACCATTCTCCTATAATATCTAAAAGACATTTTACCGTTTTTTCATACAAATATCTTTAATGGAATATTCCTTTTTATTTCAAAAGATGTAATTATTCTATTTTATTACCATAAAAAAGTAATGATATTTTTTCCTCATACAACATGTACATACATAGCGATCACATGATATAATTTAAGATAATATTTAGAGTAAACCTTGACTACTAAGATGGTCATGGGAGTGAACCACGACTACCAAGATGATATGAGGAGTAAAATTATGATACTAATATGGCCATGGAAATGAACATAGACTACCAATATGGAATAAGGAGTGATATTATGAAAATAATATGGCCTCTTGAGTTAACCATGACTACCAAGATGGTTTGGGAAGTGACTACATACTACATAGATGGTCTTGGAAAAAATGTATTGGCCACTATGGATATTATGTTATATAATTATCTATTTTCAAAAATTACATTTTTTATTCCTATGATATTCTTTATTGGATTATGTTATTTATTTCCTTATGATTTAAGTTTTATGAAATTCCGTGATTTATTCCATGATTCATGTTTATAATATTTGAAATAGATATCATGATCTTATGTTTTCATGAACATGTTGTCATTACCTTATGCTCATTATTATTATTACATGCCTCACCTTTTAACCATTCGTGTCATATGAGATCGCCACTTTTCATATTTCCTTCTCTAGAATGTGAAGATATTTTTTTATATGATATCTCTAAGAGGGGTGATAGTCATGGAGATGATATTGGGAGATAATATAGCTCTATCATGTACCAGGGTTTACGTTTCCATATTTCCAAAGTCAATAGACCATATATGATCTTTGGGACTCTTCTTGTACAATGTTTATGTACATTATAAGAGTTATGTAATATTAATGTTTTTAAAAGTGAGCATCTCTATATATCTATCACATAAAAAATTCATTCAATGATGTTCCACCAGATAATAAAACTTTTATAACGTCATGAACCATAAAAGAGATAAAATTATTAAACCTCATATCAAAACACATGAAATAAAATTGTTATAATAAAAATTACATCACATCATAACCTATGGAAAAGAGAAAACTTTCATAATCATTTTATTGAGAATAATCTCTGACGAGAAGAGAGTTTCAAAATCATATAACCAAATGAGGTGAAACATGTGTCATAAAATTAATTATATAAAAATGTAATTCAATAATGGAAATAATATGAATAATTTTTTTGGATCATTTCTTAGAGAGGCACGAGTGATATCAAAAATGTCATCATAGATGGAAAATACGTTTGAAATATATTTTAAAAAACATAGTATGACAAAATTTATATTTCTTATTTAAAAAATATTTTTTAAAACATAAATACATTTGAAAACTATTTTCATTGAAAATAAATTGAAAATATGGAAAGAAGGATTCAAATAATTTTGAAATCCATTTACTTCAAAATCATATAAAACAATCATTAAATCATTTTGAAAACCATTTTTATTGAAAATAATTTGAAATGATATAAAAGAATCATAAAAACCATAAAATATTTTTAAAATACCATTTCCAAAAAAATTATCTTAAAATATAATTTTTGTAAAAATGAAAACGTGGTTTTTGAAGTTCATGTCATGTGTCTCAATGAAAGAAAATTAAGACAAAACTAATTTACCAAGTTGGAAACTTATTAAAATAAAACTCCACGAAGGAGATACCATTAAATGGATATGTAAATAACCCAATATTTAAGGACAATGTTCATAGAATATATTAATAGGCAGTATATATATCAAAAAAATAAAAGTGTGGTATATAATGTGTAAATCATATATAATAAACTGAGACTTGAAACCCCATTACCTTATATATTGAATCTATTTGTACTCATACAATCCTCTCAAATAATATTTATAAGTTTAATATTGATATTTTATAGAAACATATTATTATCTATAATATCATATATGGTTTTATTAGGAAATAATATTATCCTTTTATTACCAATTCCGTCTTAATGTTTCACTTTCGGTAATATCCTCTTTGTTTTCCACATGTGCCTTAATTTGTTATATTTTTTTCCTCATACTTATATCATGATTTTAAAAATGTAAAAAATGATATTAAAATAATAATTATTCATTACATATGTATTTATAAAAATATATAGTAGATTGAAATTTGAAGTGAAATTTACCATTCATCGAGATGGCAGGTCGTATGTACACATGAATGCGGCTTCCAATATTTTCATAACGACTGAATTAAAGTAATTGGAAAATATATATAAATAGAAAATATCATTAAATCATAATTAATATTATATATATATTATATATTTTCCCAAAACCCATCATTAATATCTTCCATGTCGTGTTTGAATGAATCACGTCACTTTGAGAAGGTAGAAGTCCACACATACCAAAAAAAATTATCATATTTACAAAAAATAGAAAGCATGGTGCTATGTGTTATATAATAATTATAAAAGAATAAATACATCATATATATCATATATATCATATAAAAACCATTTTACAATAAATGTTACCAACTATTAGAGGTGGTAAGGGAATAACGAAACACATCATATTGTGAGGCGATACTACACTGTACACAAGAATGATAAGTTCATAATATATTATATGGAAGTGTGAATATGTGTAGGTCGAAAACTTTTCATAGAAAATATTAGTATAATTAGGATAAAAAGTATATTATGTATGTATATAATAATAATAATATAGGTTGTGGAGAAATAAAAAAATTGACCGGATCATGAGGTAGCGTGTTTCATCTTCTTTGGGCAACACTATTTGGTTTGAAAAAAGGGCTTCACTGGTTGGCATTATTCTTAAATGGTGGCTTCTAGGAGTTAGGGAGGGATATTGGAAATTTAATTAGGTAGTTATTTTCTGAACATATGTGGGTTGATATCTATGAAGAAGGGTAATATGTGGTGTCCTTTTATAATATAGGGAGGGGACAGAAAGGGAATTTTTTAAAACATGTTACTTGTATGCATGTTTTTAACTAAAAAGGCATAAAAATAGGTAAAATAAGTAATGGATGTTTTATAATTAAAATATGTCCAACCGAATAGTGTTAGAAATGTGTATATATCATTTTCAAAATTAATATTAAAGATTATTCCCTTATTAATATTAATTTTACCTTAATCGTTCTAATTGATCATAATCTCTTTTAATACTATTTTTGGTGAAAAATTATATTGATATTATTAAACTATAAATATTATACTAATTATAAATATGTGTTACCATTTTTTAAAATTAAATTAATTTTTTAAAAATAATATGTTTAATTCTATTCTTATAGATGTTTCGAGAACGAGGGGTTTTAAAGTGAGAATGTTCCCATGTTTATTATGCTTTTATATTTAAATTCAATATAAAAATGATTAAAATGAACTAAATTGGATTTATAGAAGTAAATTTTTTCTATTTTTAGTTTAAAATATATATAAAATATAATTAAACTATATAAATAAATTATATTAAAAATAAATTGTGAATTATAATTCTGAATTTTTCACAATTCACTCAAAAAAGATGTTTCACAGAAAAACCCCAAAAATTCACCCATAAATAATTTTTACATTCTGCATTCAAAAATTAATTTTCTTTTATCAGATTCATTTTGTAAAAGTGCATAAAATTAATTTTATTATTTTTTATAAAAGGACAAAAAAAGTATATCCATTCAAATAATATTATTTTCAATCATATAATGAAATTGTTAAAAATTGTATTTCATACTATAAATATTTTTAATTTATATAAAACCATTATAAATAATATTTAGAAATTAGGTAGTACTATTAATATTATATTATTAACATCTAGGTTATAACAATCTCATGAAATTAATTATAATAATGAAATTATTTTTCATAGATTACCAGGGTAACGTGTAATGTATGATAATTCAGTGTCGCCTATAATGAATGTTAGAGATAGTTTAGTGTGAAATTAACTAGATCAATGAAAATTAATTTATTTGAAAAAATTAATCATATAAATTTGGTGTATCACATTCTATTCCACTTAAACTGATTTTTTCCCTCAAGAGTCTTCATTCTGATACAAAAAATGAAGACACTTCTGCACCAACATATCCTCATGTTCATACATAACTTCCTATAAAATTTTGTTTCTCCACAAAAATTTGACCAGATGAGTGGTCTTGTTTTAAAACATTATATATATGATCAATAATTTAATCGGTTTGTTATCCATAAGGAATATCCTGATCCAATGTTATGACCTCTATGGTTATTACAGGTAATGGTACAAGTATTTACTTACAAGATATAGCTAGAGAACATTGTGGACTTGAGAGAGAATTGGAGGAAGTGAATAATGATAGGATACCATTCTAATGGTATTAATAATCATTATGGGGTCAATATATCTAGGGAATAGGTAAACTTTATTCCTAACCAGATAAAATTATTCCATGGAAAAATCCTTAGAAACAAGTTCACAATAACTTCAATTTCAATTTAACACTAATGGAAATCAACATAACTTTTCTACGGACTTTGAGAAGCCTTTAAAACTGATGAATGGCTCTAACCTCCTCTTCAATTTCATCAGCTATATCATTTACCGATATATTTATTTCTCTAACATCATTCAAGAATGTTTTATCTCTACATATCGTCCAAAATTTGGCTTTATAAAGATCTATATGAATTATTTATTGAATGCTATTTTCATAAGAAAACTCAACAAGAGGAATGTTTTGAACTCAAAAATCAATGAAATATAACAAACTATTTATCAACATATCCACTAGATTTTTAATTTATTATTAAGATAAAAAATCTATATCATGATGATAAAATGTTCTAAAACTCAATTATAAATTAGGTTCTTGTTGATGTCTTCTCCAGAAATTTTATGTAAAACACAGATCACGATCAGATGCGATATAATGTGGTAATCATTGAAACCCTACGATTTCATTAATGTTTATCATGCCATGATAATCTATAGATACGTTTCTGCTGGAATCTATGAATTATGTTGAAATAGTAATGTGATCTACTACCACCAATATATCATTAAACCCATAGAGGTTTTGGGGATTCCAACAACAGAATACATAGTGATTTTCTCCCATTTATATTATGGTATGGGTAATGGATGAAAATACCATTATAATTTTTTATTTCATCTATTATATTCTTTAATACCAAACACTGAGATATAAACTCCGCTATATCCATCTTTCTAACATCCCATAATAAGTATTACTTCATGTCCATATATATATTTTTACTTCTAGGATGAATAGAGAATGAAGATATATGAATTTACTCTAATAACTCATTATTCAAATATATTATCGAAGGAACACATTCAATGTTCCTTAACATTATCATTTCATCCTAATAATTGTTAAATTCAGAATAATTTGTAACCTTCTTTTGCAGCGTTTTGTCATCCATCTGGTCGTATTTAATATTCTCATGGATAGAGGGTTGAAAATTAAATTTGGGAAGATATTATTTCTCCCCACCCATCAGGATTTCTGGTTCCATCCATTGAATATCCATAAATATTGGATATCCTTTTATCCTCTTCATGGATACGCTCGTATGACCCTTTTAACTCAAATCTCTATCCACCTTGTTAAATATCGCTATGTGGTAATGTATTGTCTAGTCATAATCCTTTATCATATCCATCCATCTTCTTTGGTGCATGTTAAACTCCTTCTATGTGAATAATTTCTTTTATACTCTTATGATTAGTATATATATTACACTTTTATCCATAAAGATAATATGTCCATTTCATTATTGAAAAAATTACTACCGCGAACTCCATATCATGAGTTTTGTAATTGTGATCATTGATCTTCATCTAGCATGAGAAATAAGCAATAAGCATGTTATTGTTCATAAGAAAACATCCAAATCCATTATTGGATTCATCAATATATACTAAAAACCATAATCCACTATAGATTATCTTATGAAAAGGTATGCTGACTGACTATCCTTTTAGTTACTTGATATTTTCCTTCTATTCATTTGTCCAGAGGAACTTGGAACCCTTCTAAGTTAACGTGTTTATATTATTCGATATTCATGGGAAATTATCTAAAAACTATTGACATTATCAAGATAATCCATGAAAAATATATATCTCAGTCACCATAGATGGTCTAGTTGAATATTCAATAGCCTTCACCATTGACAATTATACTGCTATACCATCTATTTATATTATTTGACCCAAAAATAAAACCTTTATCAGTAAAAATTTACAATTTGTAAATTATATTTAATGATTATACTTACTCAAAGTCTTTAGTATAAATTTCAAGTTGTCTTCATGTTCTTCCTTTAACTAGGTAAAATTATTGATCTTAGTGGATTTGATCAAAAAATTCATCAGTATAGGGAATAAAATATTTTTTTCATCATCATGATCTTTTTCAAGTACTGATAATCATTGAAGAGTTGCATTGATCCATCTTTGTTTTCAAAAATAGGACATGTGCACCCCAAAGTGACACACTTTTCCATAGGAATACCTTATAAAGGAATTCTTGGAGTTGAATATTTAATTCCTACAACTCAATGGGGGGCATTTTATAGAGGGTATTTGAAATTGGTGTTGATGAAGGTATGATTTATAATGAGAAATAAACTTTATGTTTTGGTAAAATTCTAGGAACTCTTCCATGAATGCATCCATAGATTCGTGAAAAATTTGAATATCATCAATTTCATGTCTCTACCCATAAATTTGAGACAAAAACACCTTATGGATGGTACTCAAGACCCATACACCTAATGTAATATCCATAGGAATTTTATAATTATATTCACATTGATAGACTATCATTTTTTGTTCTAAATATCAAACGTAACTTCCTTTCCTAAAACATTGATATGAAATTTTTTACAGATAAAGAAAATCCCAAGCTATGATGACATTAAATTATTCTAGGGGAATAATGAAAGGATATTTTGGAAGTGTATTCCCACAATCATCAACTTGATAAGAATCATATACATGAGATGAAATCATCATACTATTTGGGTTTTTCAATTCTAATTATAATTATAATGATTTTAGTGGAATCTAAATACCATTATAAAATTCCTTAGATATAAAAGTTCAGTTAGATCAATAATTAATTAAGACATTTGTAGTTCTAGATATAATGGTATGTGTATATATCACTACATCATTATCACACCCCTCATCATACATAGTTATTACATGATATATCTTAATGTCTCTCAGTTTAATAGGTTACTGACATTGAACATCATAACCACCCGTTGGGTTTGCGAATAGGTAATCATAATTCCCATTATCCTTACACATAAATCAATGAAGTGGGGGGGGGGGACGAGGGTGAATTTTGTATAGATATTAATCAATTTTCATTATTCTAAACTTTTTCCAGTAGTGTGGAAATAAATTTCTCAATGGCCATCCCTTCCTCAAAAAAAACACACATTAGTCCCCATAAGATAAGTCCTTCTACACTTATTTCCACATAATAAAGAATAAATAAAGGATCATCATCTTCTCATCATGGTTTTTAGATTTTTCTTTAAACACCATTTTTTTCTAAGACCATGAGATTCATATATAACATTAACCAGTATTTAATTTTGTATTGCACAATTCACAATATATATATCTAAAAAAATTTATTGTTTATAGTGACCTTATGAGACTATATTGTAACACACTAAATAACCTATCAACTTTAATTTCATGTCGGATGATAATTCTCAAAGAGTAACTCACATATATTATGAATTTATCCTCATAGTTACAAGAAAATTAATCTTCATTTTGATTCAACTCAATGAAAATCAATTTCATCATTGAATAATGAAATTGAGTAAATTTATTATTGAAGGAAATGTTCCAGATTGTTTCCCAACGCATGGATTACATGATATGGTAATAAAGAGCACTATCCATGAAAGAACAATATAGGAATATTGCATTGATTTGTGGATTACACATAACAATGTAATATAATTATATAAAATTTAAGAGAAATTTCTAAAAGATATCATGCAATTTCATAGGGACTAAAAATATTGGGCTAGACACACCACCATCACCAATAATAATTATTTCTTTATAAGGGATCAGGTTTCCACATCATCCCAGAATTGTTCGGGTTTTACCAACTCCACCTAGTAGATTGGGTTTCCTCATATTCCCATAGTTGATTGGGTTCCGCTTATTTTATATTCCTTAAGATTTCACCTATGGGGTGGGACACACCACCATCCCTAATCACAGTCTTTTCCTTGAAATGGATCAGGTTTCCCCATCGTACCATAGTGGATCAAGCCCATCAACTTGATTCCCAACATTATCTCATGAGATATAAATCATTAACCAATTAATTAGAGGTATATATATGTCCCCCAATTCACATAATTAAATCATTCATACATGTGCCACAAGATTTTGAATCTTTCATCAAGTCATAAAGCATAAAATTACATAAGGTTCATTAACATCATATCATAACCAATGAAGTTACAAGTGTCTCATAAATGTTTCATCACATCTTAACCTATAGAAAATAGATAGTTTTTACTATCATCTCATAAATGTATAACAAATGAAAAGAATATGGTTTGAAAATAATATAATATACTAAGAGAAACTGGTATCAAAAACATCATTCCAACAAAACGTAAACCATTTAGAGAAATAATATGAATGGAATCATTGAATCATTTCCTAAAAATTCATGAGTAACATCAATATATGTCATCTTACAATGAAAATAATATTGAAATATATTTTAAAAAATATTTCTTGAGGGAAATATACTCTCTTATTTAAAAATTTAATTAAAACATAAAAACATGTGAAAATAATTTTCTTTTAAAATACATTTAATTTATATATAGAAGGATTGAAATCATTTTAAAAATTGTTTCTTTTGAAAATGTAAAAAGATGCATGAAATATTGTTTAAAATCATTTTACTTTTGAAAATAATATGGAATGTTATAAATGAAATTGGAAATACATAAAACATTTTGAAAATATCATCCCCATCAAAATTATCTTAAAATATCATTTTTTGAAAACATGGGTTTAATGTTCCAGACATGTGTTCCAATGGAGAAACATTGAGACAAAAAAACATTACCTATGTAGTAATTATTGAAACATAAACCCAATAAAATGGATATAATTAAATTTATATGTAAAGCAGTATGAATTTTATATTAACAATCATATAAGGTGTTAATCTCACAAAAACAATAGTTAGACTAGAAATCCACAAACCTTATGTCTTCACTGTCTTCGTACTCATAAAAAAATCCTGTATAATATTTATAAGATTAGTGTAGATATTTTTTCAGAATAATATACATATATTTAATACCATATAAGTTTTTTCTGTGAATTTATATTACAATTTAATTGAAATATCTACGTTATGGATTCTCTTTTGGTAATATATGATTTGTTTTTCCAATGTGACTTACTTTATTATATATTTTTTCCTCAAACTTATATTATCATTTCATGTATGTAAAATATGCTATTAATATATTATATATTTGGTATTTATGTTATTAAATAACTTATAGATGAAATAAATATGAAATAGAAAAAACTATTCATGGAGAAGGTATCTCATACGTACACATAAACATTGTTTCCATTTTCTGTAATATTGTATGAAAATATGTAAATCAAATATATGTATACGGATATAATATAATTATAATAGAAATATTATTAAATATGTATCATATTTTTCGACTAAATTCATATTTAATATTTTCTCTTTAGTGTATGTACAAATCATATTGCATTGAGGAGGAGTTAGTCCACACTTTCCCCAAAAAAATATCGTATATACCAAAAAAGGAATGCATTAAGGTATCTATTATATAATAATTACCAAAGAAATAAAATAAATTATATATATAATATTAAAATAAAGTTCCCATCATAATCCCTAATCATGAGAGGTGGTAAATATAAAATGAACAACATTGTTTCATGAGGCAGTAGTTCTCCGTACACAAGAATAGTAAGTTCATTACCCACTATATAGAATTATTTCAATGTTTTGGTCAATCCATTATAACAGAATAATATATGACGAATTAATATATATAGGATTTTATTTATTCATGGAATAATAATAATTTCGGTAGTGTTGATAGAAAATAATAAACGAATCTTGAAGAAGTAAGTTACCTCATCTTTGGGTAACACTTTTTGGATTGCACCAAAGAGATTCCTTGGATGGATTCCTCTCCAAAATGAGGATTCAAGTATTAAACAGATGGATTTTTAGAATTTAACTGGGTATATATGTTGGTATAAAATAGGTGTAATTAGAGGTGTGAATAAGGGGAAGAGGTGGTGTCCTTTTATAAGGGAGGGACGGGACACACTTGGAATTTTTTAAAACAAGTTAGGTGTACCAATTTTTTTTCTATAAAAATGATTAAATACAAGAAAAAACAAACAATTTTATTATTGTTGAATAATTATAGACATAACATGGGTGTTGGAAAATTATATAGATTATTTTTTCCCTTAATTTTAATGTTTAGTCCCTTGTTAAATCTAATTTTACCTTAATCGCTATAATTAATCTTAATCACTTTCACTAATATTTTTAGACAAAACATAAGTTGAAATTATTACACTATAAATATATAATTATTAACACCATTAGTATAATTTTTTATTAATTCAATTCACATAATAAAAAATTAATTATGTTTAATGCTAATCCTATAAACATTGTACGAATGTAGTGTTTTAATGTGGGAATGTTCAAATATAAATTATGTTTTCATATCTAAATTAAATATAAAAATATTTCCAATGGAATAAATTATATTTTATATGTATTTTTGATCTATTTTTTTCTTTTAAACCAACATAAAATATATCTTAACTATATATGTAACTTAGATAAAAATTAATTTTTTTTTAAAAAATCAGTATTTTTTACTATTCATGCAAAAATGATTTTTTTCCGAAAAATTCCAAATATTCACTCTATGATAATATTAAAATTAAAAATTATAAAATTATTTATATTTTATAAAAATCAAGTGTTATAGGACTATAAATTAAATTTTAATATTATTTACAGGACATAAAGTATATTTCTTTTAAGAAAACTATATTTTGAATCATATAAGAAATTTAGTAAAATTTGAAAGCCTTATTACCAATATATCTTGTTTATGTAAAGACATTATGAATAATATTTTAATATTATTTATTACTATTCATATTACTATGTATAATGGATAGGTTATAACTATAAGATTAAAATAATTATAATAATAAAATGATGTTTTGTAAAAACACAGTGTTGCATGTAACACAAGCCAAGTCATTGATGTATATAATGAATGAATAACTTAGATGAGAATAGAAACCAATAAATAAATGAAAATTATTTAATTGATAGGTAATGTTCTAAAAAACAAAGGGTGTTACATATATACTATTATATGATATATGGCGTCATCTTTTTATTGAATTTTTGGAAGGAGAAATCATTTCTTAATTTTTTATTTGTTAACTATGTGAGAATATTTACCCTAAATAATATTACACTAATTCATTTCATATATTCAATGATGGCATCATTTTACACCAAAATTCAATTAGTGGAGGGATCATCGACCTATCTTGGTGGTGAGATGTATATATTAACTAATGGCCCTATATCATTATCTCAATCTTGTTGAGTGGATGAAAATTCAAATTAATAGTTTTCTATTTCAATGTGTTAATATAAAGTCTAGTGAACACACCTTCCTCAAGTGTTTCAATAGAGAGAAGTATTGGGAAAATTATTTTTCATTAAATCCATATATGTTTATTTCTCTATAAATAAACTACATTAGATTTGTATTAATGAAATTCACATAAAATTATTTGGCATAATTTATTTTATCTCTAACATACGTCCCTTCTTCAAGAGGTAAATGAAAATCCTACTTTTTATTTCATTTCATAGTGTATAGCTTCAACCTATATCTTCAACATGTTTTATTCATTTCCAATCATAATTTCTCCTAATGTAATAAGTGGAAGGTGATTAAAATGAAATATCTAGTCACCCTCACAGTGCATTCCCTATATGTTAGAGATGTGCCATATAATGAAATTAATGGAGGGAGTATTATCCAATGACATTCAATTATGAGACTAAAAAATATTTAATTCTTTATCAGAAGTGGTGGAGGGGGTAAAAATTACCCTGGACCTTAGGGCTAGAAATAGATCATTTTTTCACCTATACACAAATTGATTTTATAAGGATTTGATGATCCCATTAGTGGTTTTATTAAAGAAAATGTCCCTAGATCTGTAGTATATTATTTCACTTGTATTAATTCCATATAATATTCAATCATAAATTTTTTGATATAGTATAAATCCACTCATGAAAGGGAAAAGTGTGGTACATGTTCATAATGTGAAAATTATAAATAATTAGGGTTTCTCTATTTTTAATGATTTTTACAATTCACTTATTAGTTTTGTATATAAAAATGTATGAATATTGGTGGATTATATTAGTGTCTAAATATATGTGGTCACACCATTCTTCCCGTCGAATATAGAAAACATTTTATTAGATTTAAAATTTCTAATTTCTACAATATTAGCCCAAGTCATATTGTAAAATACTAAAATTGTGTGGTTTCTTCTATATTGGACTCTTTTGATAAGGTAATATATTAAAATGAATTGATTCATACTCATACCACCACTTTATATAGAATTAATATAAGATATTAATGAAAATTATCATAATGTCCATTTTCAATAGGGGAAAGCATGCCAAATCTTCTTTTTGAGATTCTATAGTCAAGGGTTCAATCAATTGATATAGAAAGAAACACAATATGGTTGTAGTTCTTTTTATTTCATGGATATATTTTTTATACTCTTAATATGAATGATGCCTCAATTACAACTGATCTCGAATTTCAAATACATTATTTAATTAGAATTGAATAAAATTATCTTTAAACACTGCCATAATTTCATAATGGGGTGCTTAAATAGTCCAAAAAAATACAATAGGATATCCTCATCTAATTATTTCAACAAATCATGGTCTCCTTCTTCATAACCAAGAGGAAAATATTCCACCTATTCGGACTACTGTGGTTGTCTTATAGAAGCCTTATTAGAATGGGTGGGCTTTATGAAGTTCCTTTATTAACAAAATATCATGTGTGGGGGGATAGATGTGATACAAATGATCATAAGAATGAGATAAATCTTTATAAAGATGAAAAAAATTTAGGTTCTAATGAGGCAACTTCTATAATTTGTCAAGGTCCTTTGAATGACACTTGTTATGTGGCTATTCTTAAAGTGGGATTGACATTGAGAGGGACCCATCTTGGGATGATATAATGTCATCCTCAATGATATATAATGACAATCTAGATGTTGTATAGAAATATAGACCTATCTATTATTATCCACTAGAATATACTTATGGACCCTTTACGAATGGATGAGATCAGGTTCATATATTTTGGAATCTAATGAGATGTGTCAATAACCTTCCAAACATTGAAGGGGGAATGATTATTCCCTAACATCCATGCCTTATCTAGAATTTATTTCTAGACCACCAAGATAGAAGTGAGGATATGATCTCATAATTGTGTTTCCATTAGATTATGATGAAATTCCTCTTATTTTTGAGTGGGAATATAATCCCACTATTGAATAATTTTATTGATATATTGATGGACAATAAATTTTTTTGAGTAGGGTTATAGTCTTATAACATGGGGACCACTAGGATATATTTATAATCAATATCTATTATGGATACTATTATGAAATAATTATAACAGTTTTGTATGTGGGTAGTATGGTAAGACTTTCCATCCATTTCCATAAGGAAACATTAGTGTGATATTGTTATGAGAACTTTGATATGTTCATATTAACTGGTAATAATGTTAATATGTGTATATCTTTAACCTATAACTTTCATCTTGTTATTTCTATGAGCTTCATACATAGTGGAATTAATATAGTTACACACTTGTTGTTGCTAGAATATGCTAGTATACAACACATGATGCATCTAATTCCCAATGGATGTATTTTTGGGTACGAGTAGTTATATGGTTACACTATTCCATTATGATATACTAATAGACTCCTTTATAAGAAAAATAATATTAACACATATTTTTACTAATTACTCTTTTTATAGTGAAAAACCAATTTTTTGATACCTGATATTTAGTATTCAAGGTTGATATATATAGAGATTCCACTTTATTAGAGTCCTGATGAGATAGTAACATGAACATTTTTATATCACAGTGTTTAGTAAATGAAGAACTACATTGAATATTTAATATGATATTTAGGTCATTCATGGTCTTCTAATCCACCTCTATAAGATAAGTTAGGATCTAATTTCATTGTTTTTATTAAAGTATTTTAAAATGGATGTAGCCAGTGATCGGTTCTACAAGAATCACTACATATTTTCATTGATGGGGTGGGTTGTGGGTGTTTAGTGGTTTGATTATATCATGCTTATCCTTAATGGTTAGAATTAAACAATGATATATTTATACCCTAAAAAATTTATTTGTCATATTTTGTTAAATTATCTGCATTGGATACAATTTATTTCTAGTCACTATATACATAGTCATTATAGTGACTAATGTATAAGTGTGTTTTCCATATAGGGTATCCATCACATCAAATCAAAGGTATCTTCATTCCTAAGATAAAAAAATTAATAGAAAACAATAAATAAACCCAATAATAATGTGTCAAAAAAAAATTTATTCCGTATTTATCAAATTTTATTTTAAAAAAATTTACATTGAGTTCATATTTTTTTCATGATGCACAATGTGGTATGAAAAAATGTCCCATGCCTGATTTAGAAATAATTATTTTTAGTTAAAGGATATCACATGGGGTTTATAAATTTTTTTCAATAGAAACTAAAATGAAACCCAACTGTGGTGTTTTGGGTGACTGTGAATCTTATTTTTAATAATAGATAGTCATTGGGATATTAATAGTGATGACTTGGGATGTGAGATGGTTAATAGGAAGGGGTTTCAACCAAATGTGACTATATTAGGATGAATTATTTACCATTCTCGAAATAATTTAAAAATATATTACACATTCATGAATACTTATGTAATCACATGGTGGGGATAGTTGCCTATGTTATATTGTTTTTTAATTGATTATAACTATTCTGAACAATTTTATGTATCATATGACATTCATTATTGAAATGTTGATTAGTGATACATTGATTTAATTACACATAGGTAGGCTCTTTGGAGTTTACTATTATTCAAGAAAATATTTAACATTGTCACATTTGTATCAAACCCATAATAAGGTATTTATATATATATTTATGATTGAAATCATAACCCATAAGCATAGTGTCACATGATGGGACTTGTTGTAAATTTTATAGACATTCTACAAGGTCTTTTTTTCTACATAGAAAATGGTTCCCAGAAATGGTTGGTGTGGGATATATAAATGAGTTTCCCATTATTATGAAATTAAATGGATATATAGATCATTGTATATGGGCTTGGTTAATGAGGTTTATAGTCCATTGAAAAAATTTGTTTATTCCTATGATAATAATATGGTGAATCGAGTGGATCCTTGCAAATATATCCAAGATTATAAATATACAGTAATTACCTAGAGGGAATAATGTTCCACTGGTTGGGTTATGATTTCATATATTATATGACCCAAATAAGTGAGGAATGTTTGTAATATTTGGTTTAAGATTCAAATTTTCATCATATATATTTTTTCTAATAAGAATCAATACTGACATAGTTCTAGGTATATAATTTATGATCTTCTGAAAGGATCATAATATTATTTATTAAATATTGAAGTAGTACATTTTCATCCTAAATGGGGTTATAATAAAGTGATGATCAATGTTGTCCCATTGGTTTCTTGAGCTTACACTTCTGGAATAATATTTCCTTTGTTTGGAATATAAATTGCATGAAATGTATCCCACTGCATCAGATTTCAATAATGAATGATCTTTATGAAGAGAGTTGGTTATAACAAATGGGATACCAAGATGATTTACCAAATTGATAACATTAGTGAAGGAAAGTAATGATGGGGATTACACATATTATGAGGCCAATTAGAACCCAGATCATTGATTATAATCAAGGGGTCTATAAAATAATATGTATACAAGGTATCCCTCTACAACATAATCCAAATAGATATCATTTTTAAAGGGAATTAATTATTATGATCATACCTATGGTTCTACAAATATGATATAAAAATTATCATGTTTTCTATTATCTTGGGAATGAATGAACTTCAGGGTTCACGCTGCTGTTCGTTTCCCAATAATATACGACTTGTTGCTTTCATGGAAGTCTAGAGAATACCATATTAGTGTTTTGAAAATGAAAATAATATTAAATGGAGGTCATTAATATGGTAATTACATGAGTAGATGATCCATGGGAAATGAATCAAAATATTTAGGTCTTACACCAACATATTTTCAAGACCCTGTGTGTATATTATATACTCAATTCAAATTAAATACATATAGACACCAATAATATAAGGGAAATGGACATCCCAAAAGATGATGGTCATTATAATCGGATGGTGGGGTAGGATAGATTATATGTCAGTCTCAAGATAGGTGATCTTAAGGTAGATTTTGACACTTTAATTCAAGAGAAATGGAGGCTCAACATGGTAGTTGTGATTGAGAGTTACAATGTGGTTGGGATTCATGGAGGGCACAAGATAAATAGTTAATAGAAAAGATATTTAATAATTTAGAAAAAATTAGGAAATATGATCCCAAAAAACACCACAAAGAATATAGTTCAGGTAAGAGTTTTTTTGGTCTCAGTAATTATCCCCGGGGTTCCCCCTGATCTCAGGAAATTGTGTATTTTCTCCAATTATTTATTTATCTTCTAAGTATTATAGTGTTTTGGAAATGGAAACAAATATATTTTTACATGATGAATAATTAAAACACCTACAAAAATATAAGACTATATAGATGGGTTTGTGTGAGTATAGATGGTGTACACAATGAATCCTTATAAGAAGGATTCCTTTTGACTAACTATGCAGTCAAGATATTTCTATCATCAATATTCCCATGTTTGGATCAATAAAAAGTTAGAAGTTATCCACTGAGGGTTACACCATCAGAGGATGGAGGGAAACAACATCGTGCTGATACTAAAAAATCATGGAGCTTCCCAAGTTACACTATTTATATATCATCACCCAATCACTCAACTTTTAATAATGATGCTTTTTGGAAGTCCAAAGTTGATATTTGGGGAATCACATTTTCATATATTTTGGATGTTTTAGGCCTACTGTTATTTTTGGGGAATCTCATTTTCTTATTATTCTAGTAGTTTATAGGTTAAACAAATATATTTGGAAAATAAAAATGTGATTTTTTAATTATATAAAATAAAAAATTATATTATATTTTATAAATTTATAACATTTATTTTTCCTAGGAGAGAAACTATTAGAATGTAAAAATCATTTTTTTTAAAAAAATGATATTTTTAAAATGATATATGATTATTTTTTATTTTTTTATATTTATCAATTTATTGAAATAAAATAAATTCCAAACATTGTGATTTTTTTCATTATATATTTAATAAAATGTATAAATAAATCGATTATTATGATTCAGAAATGATGACATAATTACATCATCATTATAAAATAACATGAATTATGTTAATAATATATAATTATTTATAATTAGGTCTATAATAATATTCATAGTCATGTTAATGTCTTATTATTTAATTTTTTATATTATATATTATTATTTTAATTATATTTACTCAAAATACATTTCCTATTAAAGTAAAAATACCTGTTCTCTCCCACAATATATATCACTTTCAAAATAAATCCCATTACTGAATAATTTTCAAAATCTAAACTATTAAGCATCTATATAAAATATAATAATTTTTTTCACTTCAATTCACGAATAATGTAATTAGGCACAGAGAGAATGGAAAAAAATCAATAATGAGATATTATTCAATATATTAATGACAATATTTCTACTTCTACTATAATATTAAAATTTTATTTTAAACCATCCAAATATTAGTATATTAATATGTATATGTGAGATTAATGTTATTATAATATGATTTAACAGTTTAGAAACAATTATTATATAAATATATACATTTGTGGACTTATTATTCTTATATAGTGAATGAAAGAAATAGGAAAACTATAATAAATGAATGAAAAATGTTGAAAACAAATTATTGATTCAAATACACCATGCATCATTACATTTATTCTTAAAAAAAATTAATTGATAGTGGTAATAAATGAAAATTATAATTTAAATCAAGATAATACACATATTGAATAAATAAATAACAATAATTTTATTATTTTATAATACTTTGAATATTTATAAATCCATGTGGGACTATAGGAAGGGGGTTTTCAAACACATTTCATTTCACATGGATTTATACATTACCATTTTCACTCATTTTCCTTTGATTCTCCAAAATTTTTATTATATCCCTTCAAGATGTCCAATATTTCGTTTTCACATTCATCTTTCTATGGTCATACAATTATTTATCCCTTGGTGTTAATTCTTGGTGAAATATAATTATTTTACAAATGAACTTATTTTCAAAACAACTTATAAATTATTTCTATGTTTTTATCATCATCTACTTGGAATATAGTATTTATATATATTTTTTTATTTCTATAAACACAAAAAATTATGTCATTCCTTCTATTATTTTATATATTCCTATTTATTTACTAACATAGGATTTTTGATACTATTAAAAAAGTAATCCTTTTATTAAGGACTAATACACGATTATGTTGGATATATATTAGTGTGGGATGAAATATTTTAATCATAATATAATTTGATATATTATCCCTAAATTATAAATTCACACAATATATTGGGTATGATTATATATTCATGATATCACTATATATAGATGTAGTAGTTTACTTTTTACAAAATATTGTTCTTGGAGAAGATGTAGTTTACTTTTTCTATTCTATTAAGATTTAATAGAAATTATACCTACCTCAAAATTATAATTTATTATTCATATGGAAAATTAAAATTCTAATTAATATTTTTAATATAATTTTTATTTTATTATTTAATTTTTATAAGGATTACTATTGTCACACATATACTAATTTTGCTATATGTCACATTTTTATTACAATTATTACTCTAAGTACTTGTATTTTAGGACACCCATTATTTGATTTATGTAACATATTTATCATTGGATTTTTATGTTATAAAATCCTAAAATACCCCATGATTTTATGGAATGACTATTTTTAAATAATTTTAATCTCTTTGATATCTTGTGTTTCACAAAATGTTGAGTTCGAACGACCCATGATCTCTTACTACGTGACCTTTATAAACGTGGAATTAAATTGGAGGGTATAATTTTGAATTAATAAATTCAAAAAATATATAATTTACACATATATATAACAAAATCATTATATATCAATTGTTTAGAAAAAAATAATAATAAAAGAATTATTTTTTTGAAAAACTATTTTTGAGTGCGCAAAAAATTTATATCATATTAAATTAAATTATTCACTATTGGGGAATTATTTAAATTAAAAGTATATATTTCATATTTAATAAAATGTTTTAAAATTAATTATAGATTTTTTTTCTATGAATGGGATAAGTTTAAAACTAATTTTAATTTTAAAAACGGAATTTTCTAAAAAGTGGTTTTTATCTTTTTTTTTGCTTTTTTATTTTGATATTAATTTATGATACTCATATATATTTAATTTTATAAGAATAATTATATATTTTAAATTCCGCGACTCAAATTTATTAAATGAGTCTATTTTATTTTTAGAACATATGTACATTACACACGGTAAAGATTATCACCTCAGTAAAGTGTAAATTTGGTTAATCTCAGTTAACCATGCATGATATAATCATAATTTATCATCATAATTCTTATTAAATAAATTTAATTCCATCGTAAATACATTATTATTTAATTTTAATTGTTTAATGGACACTTTTCCTTTTAAATGACCGATATAATATTTGATCAAATTTGGTTACAAAATGTCTCTCTCTTTGTTTTTAATATATCTTATGTATCCACATAGCGAAAAAATAAAGATATAGAAAAACGAAAATACTTTTTCAGATTAAGGAAATTAAATTTAATATTTGAATTTAATTTCTCTTTGTATAATATATATAACTACCTTAAATACCTGTGCAACACTTGTACAATATATTTTTTATTAACTGAAAAAAATAAATTAGCATAAAATTATTAATTTTAATGAAATTTTTTTAGATATTTTATAAAGAGAGTTGTATCAATTTAAATTTCATATATTATAGTTTTTAAACATTAATATTCGAATTAATAATTTTTATTTATGTATTTCATGTCAAATTACATGAATATTATCAAAACTGATAACAATGATATTTAATGATAATAATATTTTATTAAATTATTTTAAAACCAAAAAATCTTAAAATAATACCAGGTGAAGAATATATTATCTAAAATATCATAAATTGGAATTTTATTGATAAATTTAAAAATTAAAAGTAAAAATTACATCTCTTTGATATGGAAAACATTTTTACCATAGTTAGAATTAAAATTTATTTACTAAGTGTTAATCAAATTGAATAGGTTTAAAATGAAACTAAAACAAACAAAATTTATACTTATTTATGGTATTAAAAATCTATCAAACTTTTTGTTTTAATTGATTTACATTTTGAGGAAATTATCAAAAGAATTAATTAATTGTGATTTAATCTTTTAAGAAATTCCAATAGTTCCTCTCACCTCAATTTTAAAAGAGAACCTCATCCCACACTTCTTCACACCACCATGAGCCATATAGCCCAACCAATACCTACCCATTTATATTTCAAACATTCTTATACAAGTTTATGAATCAATGGTCTACTTAAAATACCAACATTAAGTCTATTAACAATTGATCTAATGTTAATCCCATGAAGAAAAATTAACTTTCTTACATGACCACTTTCAATTTATTCAATCTTAAAACTTATCAAAATAACTTGAAGTTATCAAAAATAAATATATTTAATAAAATAATTATAATTAAATTTTATTATTTTTATGAAATCACTATTTCCCACACTAATTATCATAAAATGTTAATTGAAAGTAGTGTTAATGCATAAGTACAATTTATTGTCTCAATGTATTTAAAGAATTCATTTCTCACTGCTATGTTTTACAGATGATAATTATAATATGATTAATATTTTTATGTTATATTAAAAATATTATTAATATTTATAAATAATAATATAATATATAACTTCATAACTTAATATTTCTTGGTAATTGATAACATCACTGGTCTGTATGTGTGGACTACCACCTCTACTTTGTGATGTGACTTATTTTTCATTTCTGAATTACATAGATGGAAATAACGATAAATTTTATGAATATATATGATTTATATGATAGAATAATTATTATAAAAGTAATATTAATTATTTAAATTTCTTTCTTTACATCTACATAATTATGAAAATATATTTCATGTGTATTTACGACCTACCATCTCCTTGAACGATGTAAAAAATCATTCTATATACACATTTGATGAATTTCTTAAAATAGATATATAATGAATATATGTGATATTTATATCATTATTAATTTTTTTTAGATTATTTAATCTTCAAAAAATTTAAATACAAAAACTATAGTACAAAAAAAGATGGAAAATGGAGTAAGCAATACAGAAAAAAATTATTTCTAACAAATAATTCTTATGAAAAGGATGACAAAATAAATTTATTATTATATAAAGGGTATGATATATATGATTATAGTTCTTTAAATGATATTTAATCAATATATATTTATTATATATTAGGTTTGAACATGTATGATAGAATTCATAGAAGAGATAAATGTTTATTTCATAATCTTAATAATATTTTGGATTATTTTTTCATAAGTCTTTATTGGGGAATGTTTTTCTTTAATATAAATATATTCAATAAAATGATTTAAATAATATATTTAGTTCTATTATATGATGGTTTAATTTCATTTCCACCCATTTTGACTACATATAAAATGGTTTCGAAGGAATATTCTTATCATTTTCTGAACAGGGTACCCTTCAACTTTTCTGACAAAAGGGGGTATGAAATATTTTTTAACATATATTAGATAAATTTATTTTCCAAATATAATGTATAAACATGTATATTAATATTTCATGACATGTTTATAGGTTTTTTTAAAATAAAACCACTCCATTCACAATTTCATTTTTTTTAAAATAATAATTTTCAATGTGAAAATGTTATTTTCTGAAAAAATGTTTTTAGAGTCATTTTTATCGTCTTTATTTTAATAAATGATGAAAAAATAATTTTATTTTTTCTCCTATTTTTATTTTTTATGATGACACTATACATATTAGTTCTCTATAATGTTTACAATTTATTTTCTTGTGATTTTTATATTTTGATATAATTCTCCATGTTACATTGGACTGCTTTTGATTAATTTTATTAATTTAAGAATTTAGTTACAATTAATATGATATTTATAATTTGAATGTTTATGTTTTTTAAGTTTCACCACTATTATATGGGGAATTTATTGGACATAATAACTATTGGGAAGTTCCTCTATATTCCATTGATGCATTGGTAGGTTTCATGAGATGAACTAGCTTGGGTATTGTTATAGTTCTTACCCATTATTGTATGATTTCTTGGGAAAGGCATTGAAATTATGTTTTTGATGTCTGACATTATAAATTACGATCATTTTGAGACAATTATTGATTTATATATTGTTATTTTATTATTTATTACAACTGTTTATACTTTTTTTAACTCAATTGATTATTGTATTAATTGATTTTAATTTATTATTTTCATTATTAGGTATTCTTTATTAACACTTGCTATAAAGTTAGCTATATAGAGCATCAGATCTCACAATTGTTCATATTTTTATTTTCCTTCCATATTCATAGAAGTATTATATTATTTATATTCATGGATAATCTAAGAGAATAACTGTTTTCTCAATGTATATAATATATCAAATTTTTTATTTTCAATTATAATGTATGATTAAAGTATGCATATCAGTTTAAAATACAGTTAATCTATTTATTCCTTTGTTATGAGATTATTATTATCTATTTAAAATGTAATAAAATTACCCCAGACTCCGGGCCAGTAGTCTTGGTGTCTTTAAAAATCTTATTGATAGAATTTTATTATATATTTAAATAAATTTCACATGTTGTATATTCATTAATATTTTATGCATCGAAATTGAAAAGTCTCTAGGCCTATCAACTTTTAGAATTATAAAAAATTATTAAAAATTATACAAAAATAATTCATGAACTTCACTTGGTACAATGGATGGTATCAAACAATATTTAGTTAAATTGGAAATAAATTTAGATAGAAGAATAAAAAAATTGTAAACATAGTATATTAATTCGTTAAAATCATTGATTTGATATACACATATTATTAGTTTCATTTTTCCTAATTTACTATATTTTTTCCCACTCTATGATTATCTATTATTGAGTATAGTTTGAAAAGGGGAAAACCTAGTTAGAAATCTATGTGAGGGAAAATTAAATGTTTCTCTAGTTGGAATTATTATATATTTGGATATATTATTCAAAACCAATAGAAGTACATTATTAAAAACACCAAACTTCAAAAAAATAACAAAGATAATACCTCTTACTATAAAAACAATGTTTTTATTAAATAACGATTTATTTATGCTTGAATTTTTGAAATTATTTAGTAGATCATTCAAACAAAAATTGTTGATATATGTGCCAACATTGTAGAGACCCGAAACATGATGTACATGGACATTACATTACTTTTTCGGAAAACTTAATAGATAAAAAAACCATCACTCAAGGACCATATTAGTTTAGTGTCTTTGGAATCAAGGAACATAATCTTCTAATCATGGTGAAAGATCATCAAAATCTCCCATAAAGATCTTCCCCTTTTAGTTTTCATACCTAAAAACCATTATTTAAATCCTAGGGAAAAGAAAAAATATAATTGGTGAGCTCAAATTTATATTAAGGGTAAGCATGGAAAAAATAAAACAAACCATATACATTGGAACTTAAAAACATGAACACAATGTTAAAACATCAAGATCTTGAGAAATAACATAAAATAGGGTAGTTCATAAGGAATAGATCATAAAGAAACATTAATCATGATAAAATATCATGGGAATAAATCATGTAATTGTGGTGAAACATTAATCACATGTAATGATTTCCATAGTATCAAAGGCATTGATGCCAAGACCATCTTAGTGGACAAAGTCCCTTTCTGAATTGAGTTCACTCCTCATTCCAGTCCTATATTACTGAACCTGTTTAACTTGTTGTTCTAGCCATGTCTATCTCATGAGATATAAATCTTTACCCAATGCATTGGAGGGAGATATAGGTCCCACACATCTCATAATGAAATCATTCTTACTTGTTCCAACAAATAAACTTGAAACATTCATCATAACCCAAGGAATAAAATGGGGTTCATAAACATCATCCCATCATCACATAATCCATATAAAAAAATGGATATTTCATCATAAGAAAATTGAAACCATGTAAATCATAGAGATATTATACTTGAAACATACACATATTAAATAATGACATCTTATATGGAAAATGGTTTTGATAAAACAATTTAAATGAATTATTGAGGAAAATGTCCATTCTTCTTCAAAATCAATTTCTTTTCACAAAATGTCATGCAATTTTAAAATAAAGAGATTTTGTTGAAAATAGTCATGAAATATTTTGGAGGAATATTCATGAAAATAAGGCTTTTTAAAACCATAAAAATACTTTCATTCCGTATAAGTTAAAAAAAATTCTCCTCATACTTTTTTCGAAAAAGTCAAAGAGTACCTCGTAACGTAAACAAAAGAAAAATTCCTTACATACCAAGTAGTAAAAGACAAAATGGGTAAAAGGAAATTAAACATACATAAAAACATATAGAAAACATGGAATTTGATGATAACAATAACCCCAATAAATACTTACAAATAAACAATCTCAGATAAAAACGATATTGGAAAGGTTATCTCTTACCTTAGGTCCGATATGCTTTGTATGTATCTGAAACTATGGTATAATGATTTAAATAATGTCATTGACTTATTACAGAATCATATTCATTGTTATAATATCATATATGGTTCACTTATGACTTTATATTACCCGTTCTTTTGTAAATATCATGTTAAAGCAACGTTTTGGGTAAAATCATCTTATTTGTCGTACGTGTTTGGACTTGTTTTTATTGATTTTATTATTACCTATATCATGATTTACTTACTTTTAGAATGTAAATAATGATTAATATATTATATATATTCATTATATATCTAGAATATACATGTATTTATAATAGTACATAACATATGGAGGTAAGAAATGAAATGCACCATTCATGGAGACGGTAAGCCGTACGTACGCATGAATGCTACTTTTATTTATATTTATTATTTTAATAGAATTAATACATAATTATACATAGTTATATTATAATTACAGTATTATATCATATATAATATCATTAACCACATCTTTTATACATCCCACATAAGGTATTAACGAATCACATCACTTTGAGGGGGCGATAGTCCTCACTTCCTCAAATGAGATTATCGTATTTACTGATTATGGAAACCATAAAGGAATGATATAATTGGGAATTAAAGAAGTATAAGGAAATCATAAACATAATATGTATTATATATAAATAAAGTACAATCATAATGGCCACCATGAGAGGCGGTAGGAGAAAATTGAACAATCATCGTTTCGTGAGGTGTTAGTTTGCCATCACAGAAAAATTATGTTCTTCATCCATTAGATGGAGGTGTGTGTAAGTGAAGTTATAATCCCTCTCATAACAACATCCTAGTATTTTGAGTATACTGTTGTTTTCCCAAAATAAAGGTTTAAAAAGATTTTATGGGTTGGAGAAGTAGAATAAAAGAAAACAACTTAAGAGAAACTATTACCTTTAATTTGGGTAACTTCCTTGGGATTGAACAAAAAGGACATCTTGGAGTGTTTTATTCCTAATGTAAGGCATCAATGGGGAGGAGAGGGATATAGGGAGATTATTTGGGCAGAGTTTGGATGAGACAAAATGCTTGAGAGGTGTGAGGAATTGCATAGAAGTGGTCTCCTTTTATAAGGGGATCTTTAGGAAAGTGTGAAAACGTTATTTTGTTATAAAATTATCTTCGGTTTTAATAGTCCAAAAACACATTAATGTAGAATTTAAGATGACTCATATTCTAAATAAAATCATCCAATAGGAATTGGACAGGTTTTGGATGATATTTTAATCATTATAATCTTATTTATTTAAATCATTTATTAATGAGGTAAATACTGGATAATTATTGTGTCATAAATAATTTAATTTATTTGATGTCTAAAATTATAAAACAATACCAACATGTAGCTAATATTTTTATCATTCCAATTAATATTTATACTTGAAATGATAATTTATATAGCCCCTTATAAAAATTAATTACTAAAGGATTTTTGTTAATGCCAATTTTGTCTTTACATTAAATTAATTAATCTAATGTGTCATTTTCGTTCATAAGTGGCTCCATGGGACCCCAAAATCTACCCAAGGATGACCATGGTCTCCCATTACTAATCCAATAATTTTTAGACAAGTGTTAACGTAATTTTGAATTATTATTATATTCTTTTAACCTTGAATTACCCTATTTACATTTAACCATGGTAAATAAAAGTAAAAAGTTACTATTAACCAAAAATTATTTTAATCTGATTGAACAAAAATTTACTCCTTGATATTAACCGTGTCTCTCGGAATTTTGAAATTCAACTCACAGAAGCGGTAAAATTATGTTTTAGGAACAATTGCAAAAGCTCCTAGGAGGTGGGTAAAAGAGGGTGAAAAGTTCAATACAATTTATATAAATCTAAAATTATTATAAAATGACTCCAATGAATTTCATTGAAATTATATAAGCATTATGTACCTATTTTGACCTAAAATAAATTTAATTCAAATACATGATTATTAAAATAAAAAGTCGATTTTAACGAAAAACTCAGTGTTTTCACTATTCATTAAAAATTGAAGTTTATTAGAAAAATACCAAAAATTCATCCTATTCTATATTTGATATTCCGAATTCAAAAATTATGTCCATTTTTTCAAATTCAAAACTTATAAGTGGAATTAATTAATTTTAAAATCAATTCCCGTTATCAAAACAAATAGCGTGTTTTTAAGAAACAATAACTATCAAAAGATCGACATTTTTTTATGTCCAAATTGAAAGTGAACTTAATTCCAATGAAAAAACTTGGATTAAATGGTAAAAATATATTCTAATTACACTTTAAAATCAATTAAAAAGATAATCTAACTATATAAATTAATGTGATGAAAAAGTTGTTTTTAATTAAAATATAGCGTGTTTTTATTATTCATCATAATATGAAAGTTATCAGAATAATATGAAAATTTTATCCAAATTAATTTTTTATATCCTGATTCCAAGGAAGATTTTTTTTTTGTCAAATTGAACTTATAAACATGTCAAAAACTATATTTAAAGTGGGTGCACCATCAAAATGTGGCAAAACTACATTTTTTAAAAAATACTTATTTTACCCAAATTTTTTTTTGTTCTCATACCATGTTTCGGAAAATATGTAAGATGAATAATAATGTTATAAAATTCAATATGTAGTTAATACTATTCATAACAGCTAGTCCATAATAATATTATAACAATATATCATTGTTTAGTGAAACCTGGAATTGTGTACTATACACGCTATCGAGGATGGTCGAGATTGCGTGTAATGCAAGCCAAGTCAGGGTTGCGTGTGATGTAAGACTCATTCGTTGTTTCATATAACAGAATATAACCATATTTCATTTATACATTGAATATATATATATATATACACTCAATGTTGCATAGAATAATTACTATCAAAATAGTGTGTAACATAATCCAAGAATAGTGTTGCGTACACTACAAGCTAATACGGTGTTGCGTGTAGCGCAAGGTATTCATGGTGCAACATAAAACACAAGACATCAATGAAATTGAAATAATATTTTTTTTAAATCTTGTGGTGTTACATTATACCCCCCTTATAATGAATTTCACCCTCGAAATTCGTCGGGGTTATAAATCGTTTACTAATCATAGAAACCCACATCGTAAAAAGAAATACTAAAACATGATTTTAAAAACTAAAGTATGAAGCATAATGACTTCCCAAAGTAACTCATCACTAGGTTTCCATAGAGGAAAACATAGGTGAAATTATGTATATTGAAGAAAAATCTAACCGTCATGTTCTGATGGAGAGTGGTAGAGAACATGGCTATGAGAAATCCAACAATCACAAAGCCATAAATTTGTGATGATCTAAGGTACCATATGATTCGTCGGATATGAGGGCAGTAAGAAAACATTTTTTTTTGGTTTTCAATATCATTTCCCTAAAGTTGATGAATTAAAAGAAATACTTACATGATTTTGGTACAATCTCACTGTTGTTCGTGCCATGAACAATTTCCACATCATCCCTTTATGAAATGATGTCGAATTTTTTATTCATGAAGTGTTAGAAGATCATGCAATAGAATGATAAGTCATACCATATGATTCTATCATAAAAATTTTATCATAAGTTATTAAATATACATAATTCCATCTATGGGGAGATAAATCATATATGATTCTAACAAAGAACTTATACTTAATCTATCATACCGCATAATAAAATAAAACTAGTTTCTACTAAACAGGGACTTCCTGTGGGCTAGTGGTAGGTAATAAAGGCCTGTCACACTTTGATTGTGGGTTCGATTACCATAACCCCGTTCGACGCAATTGGTTGTCTCCCATCCTGCAGGTTGTCCTTTTTCTAAAATTACATCATTATGACAATCCATCGATAATATAGAAAATCGTTCTAGCCTTAAACAATACTAAATTATGTCCAACATAATCCATTTCATATCTTTAGGCTTATCCAAAGTACTTCTGTCCCAGCATATAGTATAAATAAAACAATTACTATAAATATAATCTACCGAGCATGTGAATACCATCATTTATCCCTGATATATCTTGTTGATCACATTCCAATCATGTGAATATCTTAATCATCTATTCTCTTGAAAAATGAATACACATTGAACCTTAATGAAAACATGAATGCTGTCAAAAGTTAACTCCTTCCACATACCAAAATCCCAAAAATTCTTTATACTCAAACCATGTTATCACATTGTCCTTATATAATTCATGAGATCATTAATACTATCAAACATTTCATTATCTCCTTAGCACTTGTTTATGTGCATATTAGGTGCTTTCCAAAAATATCTGAATAACCATTCATGGTTACCGGTACCATTCATTATACACTTTCAAAACATAAGGAAATATAGCAGTGTAACAATCCTTAGATGTCTCTTTATTCCATAGAACCATGAGATTACTTATACAACATTACTCTTGATAAACATGTAATCATTCCACTACCTTCTTAAACCATTGACTGAGCTTCAACAATTCTTTCATCTCACATATCATTTGTAGTCTCTTCATCATCATCCACATTAATACTACCCATATAACCAGGATGAATCACTTTATGAGATTTGTCTTAGGGAATTGGTTTGCATAATGCCCGTACATTCCTCATTTAAAACACTTAACCGTTGTTGATGTCTTAACAATACCATTATCCTTGTCAATGGTGTTATCTGAACCTTTTCCTTTACAATTACTAGCTTTGTGTCCTTTTTTTCCACACCCAAAGAATATTCTAGTTCCTTTGAAACATTCTCCTTGATGCCTCTTCCCACATGACTTACACGAGGGAAATTGAGCTTTCTTTCCTCTATGGTCATCATGAAACTCCATCTTTCTCTTATTAGCTGAGTCAGGAAACTTACCAAAGCTGAGATTATTGATCATATTATGAGATTGATGATTAGAAATAATAATGATGTTTCACCTTCCAAATCCCATTTTATTTTCTTGATCATGAATAATATCATTCCATTGTCCATCATATTATCCATTATCGTGAATCTTCCTGTTTCCAGCCATTTACTAAAACCCAAAAAGAATAGTGTGAGAGGAAATAATCATCCTAGAGAAAACAACATAATAAAGGGGAAGTAACTTCAATATCTAACATCTTATGTTTAATTCTAAGATCGTTACCATAATTCTATGACTATAACCTATAATTATACTTTAACTTAGGGACATCCCTATACATACCATAGAAATATCTATAGGGATCTCACTAATGTTCTTGCATCCAAGTTTCCAAAGGTTGACCAAACCTATCCTCTGATACCAAACGTAGAGACCCGCAGATTGACGTACATGGACATTACATTACTTTTGCGGAATACTTAATACATAACAAAAACCAGTACTCAAGGTCCGTAATAGTTTAGTGTCTTTGGAAAATTGGAACATAATCATCTAATCATGGTGAAAGATCATCATCATCTCCCATAAAGATATTCCCCTTTTTGTTTTTATACCTAAAAACCTTTCTTTATATCCTGGGGAAAAGAAGAAATATAAAGGGTGAGCTCAAATACTCAGTAAGGGTATGCATGGATAAAATAAAACAAACTATATACATTTGAACATAAAAAAATGAACACAATGTTTAAACATCATGAACTTGAGAAATGACATAAAATATGGAAGTTCATAAGGAATAGATCATAAAGAAACATTAATCATGATAAATTATCATGGGAATAAAACATGTAATTGTGGAAAAACATTAAGCACATGTAATGATTTTCGTAGTAGCCAAGGCATTGCTTCCATGACCATCTTAGTGGACAAAGTCCCTTTCTGAATCGAGTTCACTCCTCATTCCAATCCTATATTGCTGAACGGGTTTAACTTTCCATTCCAGCCATGTCTATCTCATGAGATATAAATCATTACCCAATGCATTGGAGGGAGATATACATCCCACCCATCTATTAATGAAATAATTCTTACTTGTGCCATAAGATAAACTCAAAACATTCATCATAACCCAAAGAATAAAATGGGTTTCATAAAAATCATCCCATCATCACAAAATCCATATAAAACAATTGGATAGTTCAACATAATAAAATTGAAACCGTGTAAATAATAGATATATTATACTTGAAACATACACATATGAAATAATGTCATCTTAGATGGAAAATGGTTTTGATAAAACACTTGAAATGAATTCTTGAGGAAAATACCATTTTTTCTTCAAAATCAATTTTTTTCACAAAACATCATGCAATTTTAAAAGAAAGATATTATTTTGAAAGTAGTCATGAAATAATTTGGTGGAATATTCATGAAAATAAGGCTTTATAAAACCGTAAAATTCCTTTCATGCCGTATAAGTTAATAAAAACATTTTCCTCATACTTTTGTTGGAAAAGTCAAAAAGTACCTCATAACATAAACAAAAAAAGGATTCCTTACATACCATTTAGTAAAAGAAAAAATGGGTAAAAGGACATTAAACATATATAGAAACACTTTTAGAAAACATGGACTTGGATGAATTATAAGGAAATCATGAACATAATATGTATTATATATAAATACAGTTCCATAATAATGGCCACCATGAGAGGTGATAGGAGAAAGTCAAACAATCATCGTTTCGTGAGGTGTTAGTTTTCCATCACAGAAACATTATGTTCTTCAGCCATTAGATGGAGGTGTGTATAAGTGTAGTTCTAACCCTTCTCATAAAAACATCCTAGTATTTTGGGGATACTTGTTTTGTCACAAAATAAATGATTAAAAAGATTTTAGGGGTTGGAGAAGTAGAATAAAAGAAAACAACTTAAGATAAACTATTACATTTAATTTGGGTAACTTCTTTTGGATTGAACCAAAAGGACTTCTTGGAGTGTATTATGCCTAATTTAAGGCTTAATGGGGGAGTAGAGGGATGTATAGATCTTATTTTGGCAGAGTTTTGACGATCCAAAAGGCTTGAGAGCTGTGAGGAATTGCATAGAAGTTGTCTCCTTTTATAAGGGAGAGGAGGGGCTCTTTAGGAAAGTGTGAAAAAATTATTTTATTATAATCTTATCATAGGTTTCAAGAGGTAAAAAACACATTAATTTCGAATAAAATATTACTCATACCCGAAATAAAATCATCCAATACGAATTGGATAGGTTTTGAATGATATTTTAATCATTATAATCTTATTTATTTAAATCTTTTATTAATGAGGTAAATACTGCATAATTATTGTGTCATATAAAATTTAATTTATTTGATTTATAAAGATTATAAAACAAACACAAACATTTAGGAAATATGTTTAGCCTTCAGATGAATATTTATAGTTGAAAAGATAATTTAAATAGACCCTTATAAAAATTAATTACTAACGGATTTTTGTTAATGCCAATTTTGTCTTTACATTAAATTAATTAATCTAATGTGTCATTGTCTTTCATAAGTGGATTCATGGGGTCAAAAAATCTACCAAATGATGCCCATGGTCTTCCATTACTCATCCAATATGTTTTGGACAAGTGTTAAGGTAATTTTGAATTATTATAAAATTCTTTTAACCTTGAATTACCCTATTTACTTTTAACCATGTTAAATAAAAGAAAAAAGTTACTATTCACAAAAAAATTATTTTTATCTGATTGAACAATATTTTATTCCTTGATATTAACCATGTCTTTTGGATTTTGAAAATTCAACTCAAAGAAGTAGTAAAATTATATTTTATGAACAATTGCAAAAGCTCCTAGGAGGTGGGTAAAAGACAGTGAAAAGTTCAATATAATTTTTATAAATCTAAAATTATTATAAAATTAATCCAATGAATTTCATTGAACTTATATAAGTATTATATACCTATTTTTACATAAAATAAATTTAATTCAAATAAAATATTATTACAATAAAAATTCAGATTTAACCAAAAACTAAGTGTTTTCACAATTAATTAAAAACTTATGTTTTTTAGAAAAATACCAAAAATTATAGATAAGATATATTTGATATTACGAATTCAAAAATGATTTCCATTTTTCCAAATTTATAACATAGTAGTGAAAATAAATAATTTTAAAATCAATTCCCGTTATCAAAAAAAATATCGTGTTTTTAAGAAACAATTACTATCAAAAGATCGACATTTTCTTATATCCAAATTCAAAGTGAAATTAATTCCAATGACCAAAATTGGATGAAATGGTAAAAATATATTCTAATTACACTTTAAAACCAATTAAAAATATAATCTATCCATTCAAATTATTGCGATGAAAAAATTGTTTTTAATTAAAATATAGCGTGTTTTTATTATTCATCAAAATATGAAAGTTATCAGAATAATATGAAAAATTTATCCATATTACATTTTTATATCCTGAATCCAAGGAAGAATTTTGTTTTGTAAAATTTAACTTATAAACATGTCAAAAAATATATTTAAAGTTGGTGCGCTATCAAAATGCGGCAAAACTACATTTTTTGAAAAATACTTATTTTACACGAAAAATTTATTTTGTTCTCAAACCATGTTCTGGAAAATATGTAAGATGAATAATAATGTTATAAAATTCAAAATATAGTCAATAATATTCATAAAATCTAGTCCATAATAATATTATTACAATATATCATTGTTTAGTGAAATCTGGTATTACGTACTACACACGCTGTCGAGGAAGGTCGAGATTGCATGTAATGCAAGCCAAGTCAGGGTTGCGTGTGATGCAAGACTCCATAATTTTTTCATATAACAGCTTAAAAACATATTACATTTATACATTGAATATATATATATATGTATATACACACTCAATGTTTCATATAATAACTACTATCAAAATTTTGTGTAACAGGATCCAAGAATAGTGTTGCGTATACCGCAAGCTAATACGGTGTTGCATATAGCGCAAGGTAATCTTGGTGCAGCATAAAACACAAGAAAACAATAAAATTGAAAGAATATTTTTCATAAAATCTCGGGGTGTTACAAACATCATGCTAATAATATCTTTTACTTCATTTTTAGAAAAAAAATAATGACAACCCAGTCATATATCATTTATATGAACAACCTAATCAATGATTCCCATTCATCAGTAATAATAAATTTCATGTATTATGTTGAATATATATTATAGTCATAAATAATGTATTTTTTTCAAAATATAATTAATCTATTGTTGGAATACATCAAGTCATATATTATGATAAAATACAGAGGCCCTAGGTGTTGTTTTAAGATCTATGGTATATTGTGTTTTTTTCATTTATGTTATTTTCATAAAAATTTATCATGTTCTCATTTTATTATTCTTATATTATTATAAATTATGATATTATATTTATGTCACTTATGTTTATCCTTGTGAAGTATATAATCTCTTTATTTTTCTATTTTTGTGTTCCCCATTTTATGTTGGAGAACATTTGGCATAATATATATTAGTTTTATAGTGTGAGAATACTATTTGTGATATATGTTATAGATTTTAATTTTTTTTTGATGTATCTATTCTCATATGATAATAGTACATTGGGTTTTTGGGTTTAATTTATTGGTACATAAAATGAATATTAATTTACAATTATATATTATGTATTTATGGAATTATAAGGTCATATTAATGTAAATTTTTAGAATTATATGATATTACCAACATCAACATGAGTGGGCCCAAATCCGTAGATAGAAAACTCATACATTTCATTAAAAATGCACAAGCCTCCTGAAAAGTGTAAAGTTCAATCCAATATACTGTTATATATGAATACATTACTAATAATAAAATCAAATTTATCCAAAAAATAAACTATTCAATATAAACTATATTAAAAAATGAAATTCAATATCATAAAATTGATTAAAAATTTAGTTCTGGTTTGATCAAAAATAATTATTATGTAATCAAATATAATGTGAAATAAAGGTTATATAAATCCCCAAAAATAAGTTTAACAATATAAAATAATGAATACAATTTTTATAATCATATAAAATATTTATATCTATGAGTAATGAAAAATATAATATCAATAAAATAAATGAACACTTGTAAAATATAATTGTATGATATAAAATTAAAATAACAACAAATATGAATAATAATAAAAAAATTAATAGTTTTAATTAGATTATTTTGGACATTAAATAATACATAAATATAATCACATTGTACTCATATAAAAAATATAAACTCTTTCATAATATTTAATACATGATATTTATATTTAAATATAAAATAAATTATGAACTTTTAGAATTTAATAATATAATTTTTACTATGTAATAATTATATATAATCAAAATATTTTATTAAAAAATTAGTTTTTCCTTAACAATATAAATCATCAAAACCATTTTGATGCACATTTAATAATTATATAAATATGGCCTTATAATTTAAACTATTTAGGATTATTATTTTGAATGTTTCATAATCATTTAAAATATAAAATTTATAATTAAAGTATATTTTCAAATATATAAATACATTATAAAAATGTCCTTATGGTTTAAAATAACACATTTTACAACTCATAATGAATGTAATACATTTTTATAAACAATATTTTATATTTTATCATTATTTATTACACCATAATACTTAACTATGTATTTATCCTTTAAATTAGAATTTTGTTTGATGGTTTATGACAAAAGAAACACCAAATTAATATGATATTTGATACCTTTATCGAAATAAAATATTAGAATAAATGATAAACACGAATATAATATTATGTTTAAATACGAGAAACCATAATTAAAAGTAAAAGTGGAGAAAATGAACATATATATAATAATAAGAAAATATTAAATCCTTATATTAATAGTTCACCATGGATATTATGACCCCAACTATTACTCTGGAAATATGGAAAAGAATTAGAAATATTATAACATGATGGGAGAGATGTAAATGAATAATTTTTAGTAAAGCATTTAAGTATATATATTGGAATTTTATATTACTGTAAATTTATAAACATTATAAACATAGTCATTTTTATATTAGAAATCAACTCGTTTCAAATGAATATAATATCATTTGAAGGTAAATGTGATATATTAACAAAAATATTTTTATGTGTATAATGTACCGATTAATAGTTTAAATTTATTAATATTAGAAAATTATTATTATGAAATGAAATTATATTCTATGTTTTATATAGTGATATAAATTCATTTTTTTATTATTATTTAAAAGGGAATTAGATGCAGGTCATTTTATTATTTCAAAATACATTTTCATTAAAAAATAATTTTATTACAATTTATAGATAGATATTTTAATAAATTTATTACCTATTTTAAAATATTAATTTCATAAATTTATAACATTTTTGAAAAAGAACTATCAATATTTTTTTGGAGAAATTTTTGTAAATTTTTTAAAGAATAATTTTAATGTGAAAAGATGAAAATAGCGATTTCTTAGAAAATTTTTATTTCTATTCAAGTATATAAAAATTATAACTGTATTTATTGACTTGAAAATTTCATTAGTTTGTTATTATTAAATATAATCAAATAAATTTCCATGAAATAAACATTATTCTTTATTTGTGCTTAGAAATATTTTATTAATAAATAATTATTTTTATATAAAGCTATTTTTTATCATAATTAGTTGTTTTTTATATGTAATTTCTACTAATTATATAAATTTAAATTTATAGAACTGAATACCTAATTATAATTATAATATAATTATTTTTTAATGATTCCATGTTCAATTAATTTTTATGATTACTAGTAACCTTGTTATAAAAAAGAAGTTTACACTGTAAGGTTTAAAACAGGTTTCAAATAAAATTATAATGGTTGAAATGACCTACAAAACTTTCAAAATCCATTTGGATGGAATTATTTTTACCCTATATCATATATTATACAATTAATAATAATTTAGGATTCATATGTCTTGACTAAGATATTAATATATTTTAATATTTGAAAAATTTTCATGCGTGCCCTCTCCATCACCTATAAAAGGAAACCATATCTTCTTTCATTTACTAAAATAAATAGATTCTTATATTATATAACAAATACTAAAATACCTTCCTCATATCATTATCTATGTTTTATATATCTTTTTTTTATCATAAAACCATCATAGCAGTGGTTTTGGTATACATATAAAGGCGTTGTCTAAAGAAAAGTTTGATTTGTTAATGATTATTTCATATTAATTTAATCATATATATTTTAAAATAATATAAAAATATGACTATAAAACTACATAATTGTATCCAATAAATTTTAATTTTATTATAAAATTGATTCATCTTTTATATTAATCTTTTTAAATACAATAGGGATTGAAAATATAATTCATGAGTTTGTGTGGATTACCATCTCCAAACGATGATAGTTTTATTTTTCATCACCAACTCACTAGGTTTTTTATTATATTGATTTAATGTACATATATATTTAATTCATCAAAACATTTTGATTCCTAAAATATTATATATCATATATCTTGATACCTTTCCAGTCGTGTTGAATGGAATCATCAAAAGTGTGTATGTACAAAATCCCATAACTATTAAGCAATGTACATTGTTTTAAAAAAACCACATCACATGAGATGTTATTTTATTTGGATTTTATGATTCTATTTTATTTATATAAAATTATAATATTTCTAGAAATTATTTTTTTATCATTATTTTCTATCCAATGAAATTTGAAAGCACCACTCGTGTATATGAGTGGGTTATCACTTTTCAAGATGGTGTATTATGTTTTTCATAACATAATTTCATGGATTATATTAAATTTATATTTGATATATAAAAATGTTAATTATTTCATGATTATTATACAATATATAACGGTAAAATTTTTATTTAATGATGTTTACCTTACAAAAATTATTTTTCGATTATAAAATAGGCACCCTCAAAACCACTGATGTGGGCATAAAAAATTTAATTCATTAAATATGAAATTAAATTTAATGAGATAAATTGTTCAATGATATGTGAATAATCCAATAAATTATTATCAATTATGTAAAATAATTAATTTTATTTTATTTTTAGTTTGTTAAAGGGTGTAATTAGCCTTTCTTGACCAAAGATAAGGTGTTTCATAGATCATTTTACTTTCATTAGGTTATAAAAATTTCGATTTTTTTTCTATTTAATGATTAAGGATGTAAAAATATAAAAACAAAAATTAAAACAATTATGTTATTTATTTACATATGTAGAAATAATCATATCACTAATTAATTTTGACATCAATGTTTAAGATCATTATAAGTAATATTTTATCTGAATCTTATTGTAATGGGTCATGTTTCGTGGAAATCCCCATGATTTCTATGTATCATATATATAATAAAAGATTAAGTAATTATAAAATATTAATTCCTATAATTTATGTTATTTATATATTCATATAATATTTTCTCTGACACTATATTTCTATTTGAATGTTTATAAATAGGTAAATATTTATAATAAAATAATTTTTCAATTCATGATTTTTTATGTTCATGTTTTTATTATATGGAATTTTATAATACTAATTTCAAAAGAAATATATCTACACAAACCATGTATTTATTTCCACAGTTTAAATTATTTTCTTTAATTATCTTAACTTTTCTACAAAAATGTCTAAAAAATATTTTTATGTGAAACCAACCATGTTTTAACATTATTAAAAAAAGTTTCATCTATATAAATTTATTCATTAAAATGTTTTAATTAGTGTTCTGAATATTATATATACATTTATCAAACCTATTTATATCCAATTTTTTATTCTATAAAATTATATAAGATACATCTCCTTTTCATTTTCCGAATCATATAATATTTTCCAATTTTGTGGATGACAACATTATGTTAACAAATACTTGATGAATAAAATTTTTCACTATTGTAACATCAGATTTTTTGAAGAATTGTTTTTATCTTCACATGGATGTATTCAATGAAAACAATTTTTTCAATAGTTTTGTGACTTTTTAGATTTTAAATCTATAGAAAGATATTTTTATTTTCATTTATTTTAAATGAAATTTTATAAATGTTCTGTTAAAGGTATCCTAAAATATATCAAAATATATCAATAGTTACTCATCTTAAATAAGAATATGATCTTATAGTACCTTCTATCTTAATTATTTTTATGGCTTACAATTTCTTTAATGATACTATCATGAAAATTATTTATTTTCAATGGATGAATCTATATGGAAAATAATTAAAGTAAGTTTTAACATTATGATTATATAAATGAAAACATACGATAGTTATACTTATATATGATTCATGTAATATATTTATGATGATATAAAATCTAGATATATCTCATGATGATGTATGATTGTGATATATCTCTCTAATTCTTTGGTAATGTTTGTGGTCCTTAAATAAATGACCGAGGGAGTTATCTAGGAAGTTTTCTCAAATATATATAGTTAGAGTAAGATTATTTCTAAAATGAGTGAATATGGGTGATAAAGATAAATATAAATTATACCAATATTTTTCTCTTTGGTTTCTATGTGTTTTTAATTTTTATTTTGATAATGATTGAAATAAATAAGATTTTTATTATTGAGTCATATGAATATTGAAATTGTAACAAAATTATGATATATTAAATGTTTAATGATCTAAATTTGGATGGTTATGAATTATATTATGTAATGCTCAATAACATTGAATTAGTTTTCATATACTTATTCTCATTTATATAAAACTAAAGGAATTCAATAATTAATTTATATGATTACCCTTACAAGGATGTTGAGTTCACCCTTTATATGGTTTTCCATAGGTTATATAGAATGATGTTATTTAATAAATATATATAAGGGTTTCATGGGGGTTATCATAATATATTAATGTAGATTAAGAAAATATAATTATGTCACTTGAAGAGTTTAGTGTTTTCATAGAAGATTATATCTATATTATATGAAACCCAAAACATAATAGTCTACTATTATTTAATTGAAAAAAATATTCAATTAATTATTGTAAATTTTAGTTTGGGTAATTTGGAAATGCATATAATTTTTAAATCCAAAAATTTAAAGACTATATTTTTCGCACCCGATATAGGATTTGTAGTTTGTGGATATTGTTGTGTCTATCAGAGAAATAATTAGATAATGTATGGTTCTATAATATTTTAACCCATTACATTGTGTGTTACTAAGGTCTGATGTTTTTAGGGATGTCTTAGAGAATGTTTAATAGCATTTTGTAATTAAAATATTTATTTAGAAGAAGTTAATGGTAGAAAATTTCATCCATGACATGAGGGAGATTTTTGTGTCCTGAATATAAATTCATGGCCATATAATTCTGGTTTATATGTTGTGATCCATGTCATGAATAATTATTCCATTACATAGAAGGATTGATGAATAGATTTGAAAAATCAGTCCCTATGAACTCATAATGTATACATGATAGAAATGTCAAAACATTACTTACATTTATTTGATCAAGGTGATATATTTTTTGGTGAGTCTTAAATAATATTTATATCATGACATGAATAACCAAATCATGCCATGAATATACATCTTGAAATATTTTTATAAATCTAATCACACTGTCAGTTTTTTTGAAAGAAAAAAGAATTCTCTTGAACCCTTAATGACCATAGGAGGACTGTAGATGTGTATTGAACCCCTTTCTAAAGGTATTGTTCCCCTAATTATAAGTCTTTAAATAAAGGGATTTAATGTGAGTTTTCGAATCATTTTCATATGGTGTGTTCCCTAATAAATCTTATATCCCCCATATTATCATTCCATGTAATTGTATTTAATTTACATTGTTCTTTGGGGTTATAATGTCGTTCTTTTGTGTTGTTTTGAAGATGGATCCTTAGAGGGACATATACTCCTTATGATATGGGTGATAATAGCTCTATGAATTTGTTCCATTATTTTTTGAGGAATTTGGAAATCTTTGAGGTAGGGGATTAATATTTTTTGGGAAACCATATAGTTATCAATATATAGCTCCATGGTTTTTTGTGGAATTTACATTAATAGATATTTCACTAAAATAATGAAAATAAATGGATTATGTTTATGCAATCACATATCTATTTTCTCCGTGATGAAAATTGTCATATTATTTTTATATATTATGTTTTATCTTTGTTTATGTTTTTAGTATGTTTTGTCACTACTGGGATAGAATTCTTCTTTCATGATATTTTATAAATAAAAAAATGGATTTAATGATGTAATAAATATAATTAACAGGGAATGATCATGTAATATTTTATTCATATTCTTTATGTAAATAGTAGTTATGTTTAATGAATGTTCAATTATAATGATTTAGTAAAATGTTAGTGGAATTTGATAAAGAACATAGACAATGAAATTCATATTTATGGAATTAATAATAAAATATCATTGAATTAAAACGTTTTTTCATTGTTTTTTGTAACATGTCAGGAACCGAACTGGGTTCCCTAAAATCTCGATAAATAACCAAAAAGTGATGTGATCAGAAAGGCATTCATGAACCTGATAGGTTAGGTATTAGCACCTGGAATCATAAAAAATGAATGTTGTAATGTAATTTCCAAAAGAAAAGTTGAATTAAAGGTAAAAAAGTAAATATAAATAAAAAATAAACACCATATGAGTAAATATACTAGAAGTCAAATATGTATAAAAAATCATATGTACAATAATAATGTACTAGAAAACCGGTGATATTCCCAATTCCAAACCAAGACAACTCTCTATGAACAAGGATAAATAGTTACCATCACCCCTAGTAGCACCTTACCCTTTCTCGATTCTGAAAGAAGATAATCTACAAACACCTAAAGGAACAGATAGGTTTTGATCTAAAATCCCATAAGGGTATAAACACAGATTCCATAATAAAATTCCAACAATAATTTAAACAAATAAAGATTCCAATTTTAAATAAAAATACATGGAATTTCAGAGAATGTTCAAAACAAATTATGAATTACATTTTAAGGAATGAAAATAATTTAAAAAAAATTGATTGAAAAGAAATTATATAAAAACCAAATTATATAAATTTCAGATGAATCTAATATAGGTTTAAAAAATTTGAAAATATATTCATTTCAAATAAAAACAAGAAAAAAACAAGGTCATATTTTTAATTGTATGATAGTTCTAGGATATGGGACACCACTCACTCAAATAGTTGACATGAAATTATGCGTACACATGTATACCTTAGTAATGAAAATGGTGTACTCATCACCATCTATTTGGGAATGTGACCGCATATATTTATGTATTCTTAGTGTTGTAAAACATATATTACTATCTGAATAGCTCATTAACTACCTATGAATTTCATGTTCTATATTTACAAACAATGATGGGAAATTTATTTTTATAATTCTTATAATACAATTATTTCCCTTCTCCATTTCAAACATGAAAAATTTCTATTGAAAATAAAAAATAGGTGTTAATAAAAAAATAGATTTTTAATGATAAAACCAATGGGTTTATATCAAAAAAAAATTTATTCTATTTTTCAAAAATACCAAATTGAAATATATTTCATTAAATAAAATTCACAATTTAAATTCAACAATTCAATTTTCCCAAAAAATCTATCAATTTCACAGTTACTTCCTAATTCAATGGAATTTGAGTTTTTTTCTCAATTTCATGCAAAATTCAATTTCTAAACCCCAATTTAACGGATTTGGGTTTTTAAATCCACCAAAAAATCAATTTCATTAACACTAAGTAAATTAATTTTAATAAAACATTTGAATTTAATTCATTTAATTTAGTGTTAATAAAAATTGGTAATCCTACGAAAACCATCTATGCTGAGATCACATGATCTAAAAATTAAAAACCCTATTGGAGGAATCCTATGGAGAATTTTATCAACAAAGACCAGAAAATCAACCCAAGATTTAACAAATCAAACATAGATTATTATATCCCATAAGAAAATGTATAGATATATAAAAATATATGGAGGAAGTTAGATAAAGTGGGAGAAAGAGGAAATAATAAGAAATGAACCAAGAGATGATAGAAAATAGTTCTCATTGTTTTGATCCTCTTCTGGTAGGGTGTAAAGAAGCTAGAATCATCTATTGGGAGATCCATTGGAAGTGAAAATTTATATGGGTGAAAATAGGTTTGTGAGGAATCTTAAATAACCATTTCAAAAATTAAAAAAAAAATTGTATTTAAAATTATTGTGTGTATATTTAGCTAGGATGTACTACACCATTACAAAAAACTGCACACCTAAGCCTGTAAGAACTCGATTCTTCCTTTGAGGTACATATATTTTCCTTTCAGATTGTATCTGAGAAATATGAGGAATGTTTTTGTGGGCTAGGATGCAGTCCTGTTGCACAACATGACTAGGGGACACATTCCATGTATCCCAATACATGACATGTAATGGTCTGGCTAGGACCTATTCATGATGTTTAAGGGAATTTAGCAGAATAGGATGATCCAACAGACTAAACAGTGTGTATTTTCTAATACATTATATGTATTTTCATTTTTAAACAAAACAGGATGTAACCTCATTTTTTAGAAGGACATAACCCCCCACCTCGGGATCATGATCCACAATGCCCATATAGTCATGCGGTATATTCGCCTCCTGATTCATCATATGGACTCAGATTAAAATTCCATTGATTGTGTTGGAACCCCTTCGGTGAGTTCTTGATTCTTATTGAGAATTTCTTTGTCTCTTACACATTTGATCTATTTATCATGTTTTGGTTTTCCATGATCAATTTTTAGATCTACTCTGTTCTAGGCTGTTGCTGGATGAGGAGAGTCATATGAGTGTGAAGGAGGTGATCTCATGATTTTATCTAATTTTTTAGATATTTATATATGTCGAGGTGTTGTGTGCCATTTTTTGGGGGTCGAACCTTGATTTATAAATGAACCTTGTGGTTTTCTATTGATTTTTATGTAATTCATTAGGTTTTTAAAGAATTTTTTATGTTTTATACCTTTATTAAGGTCCACCCCATGGGTTAGTTTCCCTGGATAACCGTTTATCGACTTTTGGCCTAGGATGTTTATGATGCATGACTTTTTTTTGAATTCTTGGGTTATTAAAAATGATTTTATTTTATTAAAAAATTAAAATGATGTTTAATTTTAGTTAAATTGGTTAGGGTAGGGGATCATGGGTTTTACCCATGTCCATTGATTGCCTTTTCTTGTTTATGCATGCTTGATATGTTTTTCTCCAACTATAAACCATTCCACATGTGTTATTTAAGGTCATAGACTTGTAATATTTTTATTTAAATATGATTCTTCTTATGAAAAATATTCCCATATTAGGTTAATTTTAAAACCATGTAGTTGTTTTATTTTTATGTATTTCTTCTTATATGAAATGAATAATTAAATATTAAATATTAAAGGAATACATTGTGATGGGGGAACCATGGTATCGAGTTATAATAAAATTTATGGGCTTATATGACTATTTCACCAAATACCTTGTGTGAAACATGGTTTCAAATTAGAAAGAAATCGAGGAATTAAACACTGTATTACTATGTTAAGCCATGAGAAAGTAACAAATGTAATGGTTAGGATCATGGAAAATTTATTTAAATGTTGAGAAAACCATGGATCCAATGAGGGATTCCATGGATGGGATCTATTAGAAATGTTTATATGTCATGAGTTGTCTTCAACTTATACCATACCCAGAGTGATTTCGGGATCATGAGAGGTTTCTTGGAAGAGCTCGTAGGACATTGGTGCAATTAAACCTTAAGTGATAAATAAATTCCTATATAGTAATGTCAAGGATGACCTCATGTTATAAATTTAATATTTAAATTGAATGTCTTATGAAACATTTTCCATTCCAAATAAGATACTTCAATTCATTCCTCACTTTTGTTTTTTAAGACGGCCTTATGAGATATTTGATGTGATTATTTTTATTGGGGGATATCTAGCCTATGTCGGATCATTAGACTTATATAATTCAATATAATTGATTTTTCATGGTTATTAAATGAATTTAAATAGAAACTATCAATTTTAGGGCAGTTTACTTTTGAGTACATACTATCTTACTTCTTTCTTTAGTTTATAAATTCTATTATATTTATTCATTGAAATCCTTTTATAGACCTTGGGTGGGTTTCTATAAGGATTTAGCCTTTCACCCTAGATGGGTCATGTTTATATGACCAAAGAAATTATATGGTTAGTTTTCAATACGGGAAAGCGCCCTTCAATAGGTTAATGATATGATGTTTAGGAGGAGTGCATGGGACTAATCTGAGGCTTGTGATGCATCTGCGTTTCTTTTTTCCTTTTTTTTACTTTTGGTACTTATATCATTTATTATAGCAGCATAACATGTTTTGTATTTTTTCCTATAACATGTAACTTATAGTATCATCTTTTATATGATATGTTATATGGTTATTTATATTATTAGTCGTTTTTTTACATCAGTAACATTGTATTTCTCCACCCTCAATCAATTTTATATTTTTTACACTATATTACACACTTTTAATGAGGGAATAGTCTCCCCACTATCACCCCTTGGAACATACTACAAGTTTTAGGCCTCTGGAGTTTGGGGAGATGCACTTGAGGCTATGTGTCCAACTAGGTATGAGGAAACTAGAGTGGAATTCACATCCCGGACATTACAAAGTGGTATTGAAGGAATAATTTTTTTAGTTTTCCATACTATTTTGTGAAATTTGATAGAGATATGAAAAAAATAGAGCTTCAGAAGAAACAATTCCTAGGAGTAGCTAACCCGTGTATAAGGAAAAGACAAATTCCTTCAAATTGAATGGCGTTTTTTGGATTTTTAGTTGTCATAGTTGATTTGTTTTCACCATTGGGTGGCACACAGGTATTGTTCTTCTATTAATTATATTAACGTTGTTCAATTTTGTTTCAATCCAAGAATATAAGGTTATTCCATCTTATGCATCATATATATACTTTTTAGAAATAACATGCCACTCATTCATTCCATGCCATTTAGAAGCATTACTGATTGCATGCTGTTGTGATAGGTACTGTGATGGATATCCATGCTACTTTGATTGGTGTATATGTACATGTAATGTTTATAATTGGATGTACACCATGCTTTGGTTCCTGAGGTGTATGGTCCAACATGGATCGGAATTTGATGGATCATGTTTTGGACTTGTATTGAATCTTGTTATGATGTGTTGCAGGTATATTCCATGTTATGATTTGTGAAGAGTATATTCCCCCATGGATTGGAATTCGGTATACCATTTAGGATTCGAATATGAACGTAGTTTAATTTGAGGGGGTTTAGGAAAATCTAATGGTTTTCTATTCTGGAAACCCATATTACTGACGTTTTGTACAAGGGAACATGACATTTGTTATTTTAGTTCCAGAGGGATAATGTTTAAGGGGGTACATGTTGCGAATGAGGTATACATTCCGTTTTCTATTACTTGTACATGTAGATATGTATGTGGGTATTCCTACCTGTGTAGGGGTACATGGGTGTATAAAGTACATGGCCAGACATCATAAGGTTAGAACACCATGTAGAGGTAAACAACCAGGCCATGTAAATGGACAAGACAGTTGAAGGAAATGGGTATGTACTATGTGTTCGGAATATATCGTGTATCATCCATATACACCAGGTACCTGGGATGCTTATAGGCCCATGTAGAAGTTTGATGGTACATTCCATGTATGGTGTCTATAGGACATATACTCCTCTTATGGTACCTATTGATGTTTATTAACTTTTTTTCACTCTTGAACTATGAACCTTGAAAATTTAATTAAACTGATGTGTGTTCTGGACCTTGTAGAGTCATTCCACCATAATGATCACTAGTAGTATGTAAGGACGGTAGCAAAAATCATACCCCAGAGGTGGTAGGCCATGGGATACTAGTGGATACTCAATTTGCACTAGTTGTGGAACCTACTATTATTTCAGACATAGGTGTTGATGCACATTTTTGTAAAGGCTTTATGAGGTTTATGAAAAACATTCAGGGAGAAATAAATGCAGCTATGTCTATGGATGAGCTTATGTAGGTTATCCAGCAGTAGCAGTAACCCATGTTTTCCGAGGATGACTGACTACAAGCTGTTAGTCATGGCTGGATTCCATGATTTTGATCACTAAGAATTTAGGGACACCACCTGAAAAAAGGGTAATGTTCATGATGTATATGTTGTGTGATTCCACCAAGAGATGGTAGGATGTTAACACTCATTTGGAGTTTCATTGGGATATGGAATATGGATATTTTCAAACATTATTCTATGATTTTTATTTTCCCAAGACACTGAGGGTTGATAAAGCCCAATATTTTATGCACCTAGAAAAGGGTATAATATTAGGGATGGACTATTCTACACGTTTTACTGATATTCAGTGTTTGACAATAATTAAGATGGGGGACGATTTATTGAAGGATATTAGATTTGAGGATGGTCTTAGGTATGACATTCGATCAAAGGAATATATCTTCTAATTGACTACTGTATAGGCTATAGTGAATCATTATCTTATTACCGAGAATAACCTATGAAAATCTAGTGGTGTGAGCCAAGGTGGTTTTGTAATGAGAAATGATGTGGTCTTGTGCAGTAGTATGATTCATTATATGGAGCATTCTTGTGGTGATTATAGTAGACAAAATGTATATTCTGGTAGCTAACTATGGTGCTACCTGTGCGGTAGGATTGGAAATACAAGAACACAATATTTGATGGACCTAGTTAAGTGCTGATATTGTGGAAAGATTGGACATCTATACTGCTTTTCTAGGAAGTTTCCCTTAGAAGCTAGTGAGAAAGGGGCTACACTGACTCCACATTCATGTGCAACGTTAGAATATTCTCAACATATAGGGAGCTATAGTAAGTTAGAATATTATAGATGAGGTGGTTGTTCTTTTCATGGTAGTCAAAACCTAGTTTCTTAGTGGTAGCATGGTGGATTATCCTAGTGCTTCCATGTAGTGTCACGTGGTTGCAGTATTGGTCAGACTTATGAAGTGTAATAACCACCTCATCCAGAGCAACTACCTCAACTAGAATGTCTTGATGTACCCTAGGATCCTATATAATGAGAATCTTCTAACCTTTCTAATGAATGTGGAGTCGGTGCAGACCCTATCTCACTAGCTGCTACTGGAAACGTCCAAGAGAAACATTTTAGGTGGTCTATCTCTCCACAATATCAAAAGTCAACTGGGTCCCTCAAACATTATGGTATTTCATTCCCAATCCTACCACACTAGTAGCACCTCATTTGGAAACCTGAAGATACATCTTGACTACTAGAATCATTGTGATAAAGCTGCAGAAGCAGCATCCTAATACCATTTGAGACAACACCCGACCTCGTTTCTAACCCGCCTTGGACCGTGTCAGTTCAAGGAGTTCTCCTTGATGTTTGAGGGTAGCACTTCAAAAAGGAACTCAATGTGTTGGAGATGACTGAATTTGATTTCATCCATGAAATGAATTGGTTGGTACCTTTCCGAGTCTTTTTTATTGATATCAATGAAAGCTGAGTTTCATGTCACTAGAGGGTGGGTAATTTTTTCACAAAGGGTTAATGAGAAGTATAGGCGATTTGAGATGGACTTGAGCATCATTGGATGGGCGGGAAAAAGTCCAAATTGTGAGATTTTAGGTATATGACCAGGGAACAAGTCATATGGATTTCTCTCTAGTAGTTGATTGTCTAAGGGATGTGTTCCCAGATGAATTTTCATTATGTACCTCCGGTGAGAGATGTTTAGTTTTCTATTAATCTAGTTCTTGGAGATGCATAGTTATCCATTCATCCATATAAGATGGATAAAATATATTTTCTAGAGCTCAAGAGGAAGCTATATGATTTGGAGAATAAGGGTTTCCACTGACCCCGTTTATCTCATTAGGGTTTACAGGTCCTTTTTAATGAAAAAATAACATTACCCACAGACTATGTGTGGATTTTTGGAAAATAATACTATTCCTGATTAAGAATCGGTATCCTTTATTTAGGATAGATGATCTATTTAACAAGATCTATGGAGCCCTTGTATTATCAAACATTGACAAGAGATCCAGTTATAATCTAGTGTGTGTTTGATCATTAGACATACCTCACACAGCCTTCCGGTTTCATGTGGTCGGTATGAGTATCTTTTTATGCCATTCGGTATTATTGATGCACCGTCTGTTTTCATTGAATAGATGAACCGAGTGTTCCATCTTTACTTGTACTCTTTTGTGGTGTTTTTCAGAGATTATGTCTTAGTGAATTCTCAAAAATTGACATGACCATGTCAATCATCTTGATATCATTTTGAAAAAACTATGATAACACAAGTTTTATACTAAGCTCAAAAAGTGCCACTTATGGATGGATCAGATTCACTTCCCTAGGTAACATCATCTTAGAGGCTAGAGTATCAGTGGACCCAATGAAGGGGATACAATTAGTTTCCTTGGAGTTTCCTAAGAATATATTTGAGGTTAGGAGATTTCTAGGGTTGGATGGTTACTATAAGCACTTCAAACAAGTCTTATGAAATTTTGATGCTCCATTTAAGGGATTGACTAAAAAGTATGTGAAGTATGTATGAATAGATTAGTGTGTGATAGAATTTCAGGAGGTGAATGGGAGATTGAAGTGAGTGCCGATACTGATTTTTTTTAGATCCAGGAAGGTGTTACAATTTGTACTACGATGCATTAGGTATCAGGTTCGGAGCTGTTCATATGCAAGGGGATCAAGTCATTGCTTATGGGTCTTGGCAGTTGAGGACACATGAGAATAATTAATGAAAAAACAACCTCGAGTAAGCTGTAATTTCTCATGAATTACGTTGTTGGAGACATTACATACTAGGATACCCTTTTGTGGTTTACACAGGCCACAAAATCCTCAATTACAGATATACTCAGTGCGATATAAATATGGGGTAGTAAAGGTGGGTCAAATACCATTTGTATTTTGAATTTTAGCTTTCCTACATGGCTGGTAAAGGAAATGTTGTGGATGATGCATTGAGTAGGTGGACTCAAATACTGGCAGTGCAACATGACATTAGAGAGTGTAAGTTTTATGATTTGTACTCTGAGATGAATTTGGTTTTTCTCGATCGCCAGGGAAAGATGTTTCTTTCATCTATAGTTGTTACCTAAACCCTAATAGACATAGTGAGGATGTGGCAGTTCTCAGATTCTGAAGGCCAAGTTCTATGGAAGCGTATGTCAGGTGATGAGCCTCCACTAAGATGAACCATTGGCGGGGATGAGGTTATCCGATTACACAAATGTGTATTGGTTTCATCAGGCATGTGAAAGGTGCTAATAAAAAAACTTCATGACTCTATGTTGGTAGTGACTCCTGGTATCACCACAATGTATCTGCATTTACATAGTTATTATTGGTGGACTGGTACGAAAAATTATGTAGCAGGTTTTGTTATGAGGACTTCCACCTATCAGTAGGTGAAGCCTGAACACTAGTGACCAAACAAACTTTTGCAGTAGCTACCCATTCATTAGTGGAAATAGAATTATGTCATGATGGATTTAATGGTAGGTTTACCAATGTCACCTTGAGGTAATGTTTCCATATGGGCTGTCGTTGACAGGATCATGAAGGATGAACATTTTCTTCCAATCAATGAAACCATAAGTGTTAATGAGCATGGGAGGTTGTACATCTGTGAGAATGTATGACTTCATGGGGTCTCGAATTCTATTGTTTTATATCAGGATTACTTGTTTAAATCTCCATTCTAGAATGGGTAATAGAGGGAGATGGCTCACAGGTACTTATGAGCATTTCTACACCCCTAGATAGATATCCAATCTGAGATCACATTTCTGGTGTTGGAGGACATGATACAGGCATGCATCCAAGATTTTAGGGATTCTTAAGAGATATAAATACCGCTGGTTGCGTTTCCATATAAAAATAGATTTCAGGATACTATTCAGATGTTGCAATATGAGGTTTTATATGGCAGTCCATGCTGATCACCCTTGGGTTTCTAGGAGGCTAGAGAGGCACCTATGCAGGGACCACATCTTGTCCAGGAGACCACGAAACATGTAAAGTTGATTCGAAAGTGGATTTCTACTAAATTATCTCATAAAAAATCATATGTTTTATCTCCATAGATGAACATTGGATTTAGAGGTCGGGGATATGGTTTCTTATATGTTTCACCGAGGTTGGGACACAAGAGGATCTTGAGAAAAGCTAATATTCACCGAGATATGTTGGGCCATTATTTATACTAGAGAATGATGGAACATTTTCCTATTAGTTCTACTTTCCATAGAGGTATCAGGCTATGAAAAACTTCTTTTTCATTTCACAATTATGACATTATTTTTTTGGAATCGTCTCATTATTTTCAACCTGAGGGGGTTGGGTTAGAGGTAGATTCATCCATTGAGAATAATACTATACGAATTTTTGATCGTATCATGATGGTTTTCTACAGCCAGTTTGTTCATTTAATATGAGTGATATGTTAGCATGACCGTGTGTAGAAAAATACCTAGGAGAGGGAGGCTGATGTACGATCAAAGTAGCCTGAGTTATTCTCGTATTATTATTCATGACCATTGGAATGAGAATCCTGGGATGAATTTCTTTATGGGGTATGTTTGTAAGAAACAATTTATTCCATTGAGGTACATATCATTTTGTTTCAGATTGTATTGGAGAAAGGGGAGGGAAAAAAGGATGTGGTCTAGGAAGCATGTCGGTTACACAACATTACTAGGTTTTACTCGCTGTTTAATCGTAGTACACATCATGTAATGGTCTATCCATGACCTATTCATGTCATGTAAGGGATGTTAGTAGAATAGGGAAAGATAACAGACTACATGTTGTATAAATTTTATTACAAAAAAAATATTTTATTTAACAAAAAATATTATAGCCTCATTTTTTCAGACGAACAAAACACCTCACCCCTAGTTTATAAACTGTAGTTCCCAAGTCGACTCGAGGTATATTTTCCTCTCGATTCTCCATACAGACTCCGATTCGAATGCTTTTGGTTGCAATAGAACCCCTTCAGTGAGTCCTTGATTCCAATTTAGTCACTATTAGTATATTATAATTTCAAAATAATTCTAGAGGTTTGGGTGTTTATTCTCTTTTTTCAAATCGGATCTGTTCCTGGACAAATTAGAGGATGACGCTAGATGAGGAGAGTCACACAAGTATGAGGTATGTGGTCTCTGGCCTCTCTCTAATTTTAAAGATGAATATATATAACAGAGTGTTTTATTCCAATTTTTTGAGTTTTTCCTTCATTTATAAATGAAAATTTTGGTTATCTATTTATGTTTATGTAATTGAATAAGTGTTTTAAAGAATATTGTAGGTTTTATACCTTTATTAAGGGCCTCCCCATGGGTAAGTTTCCTTAGATGACCATTTATGGTCACTAGCATTGGATTCCTATGACACATTCCCTTGTTTCCATTCTTGGGTTGTTAAACATTATTTGAGTTCGTTAAATTTTTTGGAGGTTTTTGAATTGTAATTTAAATGGTTATGGTATTGGACGATTGGTTTTCTCCATGAAATTGGATTTCTTTTGCTTTTTTAGGCACATTTGGAATGTTTTTCTCCAACTATAAACATGCCCAAATGTGTTATTTAATGTTATATCCTTGTAATAGTTTAATTTACATGTTTTTATTCTTATATGAAACGTGACCATGTGAATTGATTAATGATATATCAATGTAATAGTTTAATTTAGATGTTTTTCTTCTTATATGAAATCGTTAATTAAATATTAAACATTACAGGGAAAACAATGATGAGTGAACCATAGAATCTGGTTAAAATGGCATGGATGGGCTCATATAACTATTGCACCTTATACCTTGGGTGAACCATGGATTCAAATTAAAATTCCATTGAGGAAGACAAATAGGGTATTATTTTGTAATGTTGTAAGAGATCCACATATGTAGTGGTATGTATCATTGAGACTTTATTTAAACATCGAGCGAACCATGAATCCAATGAGTGATTCAATGGATATGATCTATTGGAAATATTTATATGTCAAGAGTTGACATTTACTAATACCATACCTAGAGTGATGATGGGTTCATGAGAGTTCCACTAGGATTGGATCATATGATGATTGTGAAATTTCACCTAGAGTTATATTTGAATTCCAACTGATGAAATTCAAGGATGAGCTCAGGCTATAAATTGAATACTGAAATGGGATTTCTTATGACCTATTTTCCAAGAAAAAGTAGAAAATTAGATTTGGTCTCCAACTTGGTTTTTTAGATGGTATTCTATGAAATCTGTTGCACTTACATTTATATGGGGGATGCTGGGCTTATGTCAGATCTCGATACATATATAATTCAATGTAATTTAACTTCTAAGGGACATGAAATTAATGTGAATGTAAAATAGTTTTTCATGGACTGTTTACTTTTTAGTACTTCCTATCTAGATACTTTCATTACTGTAAAATTATTATTATATATATTCATGAATAGATTGTCACAGACCATGAGTGGTTACCTATTAATATTTAGTCTCACACCCTATTTGGGTTATGTTTTTGGTCCCAAAAAGATTATATGGTAGTAGGTGTCGATATGGGAAAGCCCCCTTCAACAGGTACTTGATATACTATTTAGGAGAAGGAGAGCATAAGACTATACTGAGGCTTGCAATGCTTCTGAGTTTCTGTTATCATTTTTGTTCTTTTGGTACATACATCATGTATTACTATAGTGTAACTTATTTTGTCTATTTTCCTAGAACATATATCATGAATCATCATCTTTTCTATAACATGACATATGGTTATTTATATTATCTTTATTCCACTATTTATTTTCATTGCATGGTATTTTTATTTCCGCTATTGATTTGATATAGTTTTTGACATGTTAAACTTTTATAATGAGGGAATTGTCTCCCCACTATCACCCATAGGCCCTCACTGCTTGTCGGTTGCCTCTGGCTCTTGGGGAGATATGCATTAATCCATATGTAAAACTGGGTAAGGGGAACCTTGAGTAGCAACTGAATCTGGGATGTTACATATCTTTGAACCCCTTTTAAATTTGTTTAAAAATTTATCCTACGTGGGCGCAAAACTTGTAAAACCAAGAACCAACAATGAAAAACCACACTAACTCATTTCCATAATTTTCTTTTATATGGATAATAGTTTGGTAATACCATTCTCCAATCAGGAAAATCCTATAAACATTAATATTTTGAATAGATTTCACATGAAACAAACCCAAAAATACCAATACAAAGAATGTCAAAAAGTGGGGATTATGATTACCTATAATCTATAATAGGATGTTTCAACGTCCCCACAATAGATAATTTCTATCCCCATAATTCATATTAAAATTCTTTCATGCTTAAAAAATGAGGCCACTAATAACTCATCATTTCATCTCTCTCCCACATCTCATAAGAATCTGAGCCATGCTGACATAGAACACAATAAAATGATATCGTACTCCCTTAAAAGTATATTTCTTTCTGATTCAACTATCCTAACTAGTTTCTCATTCATGGATAAATCCATTTTATCCTCAAGATCACTCCCGCTCAGCAAATGAGATATATTAGATAGATACATTTGGAGATGTGATACATAGAATATGTTATGTATTAACATAAACTATGGTGGAAGTTATAAATGTTAATAAACATTTCCCACCTTTTTAAAAACATAAAAAGGACCCATAAAGAGAGGGAAATACCTTGACTTTGTTTCCAATCTATCGATGACCAAACTGAGGTGAAACATTGAAGAACACCTAGTTATAAGTTGAAATATCCCATTTTATGTGCTGAAAATAAGAATAAGAATTATATAGGCTATATGTGATTAACATACTCTATGAATAAACATAATCTTCACTATCATCTCTTGATCTATGATTGGTCAATCCATGGAACTGTGAAAAATCTCCAACCAACATAATAGAAATATGCAAGGTTGGCCTTACAAGGCCTAAAAAGGATTTATTTTGATCACATATTGGTAACTATTATTATAAAAAACTCAATCATACCCAAATTATAATCCCAAATTCATCTAATGTAAAGAAAAAAAGTACATAGTATATCATCAAGAATCTGTATAGATCTTTCGTCCTGGCTATCCGGCAATGGATGATATTCCATACTCAAATAGACCTAAGATCATAGTGACTCTTGAAGGACTCTCCAAAAAATGAGTAGCAAACATAGGATCCATATTATAGAAAATAAAATATGATAATCATTGAAATGAAAAATCTATTCCCCATATATATTTACTTACTCATCATCTTTTTTGAATTTATGAATCTATATAAATTGAACCAATATTTTCAGACAATTTTTCACAAATCATATTGTGTTACTCTTTATATGGGTATGTGAAATCCCAACCATAATGTCCATCAAGATCTCATTCCACTTTCACATAGGCACATGAAGTGGTTGAAGCAAACCATAAGGTTTTTGGTGGTCAGTCTGGAGATGATTTCATATCTAATAATAAGGGAAAAATTCAGTAATGCCATATCTCAAACATGGCCACCAGAATATATGATTCATGTCATAGAACATATTCATTGTTCTTGTGTTCACTTAACACCAGGAGATATGGAAATTGATCACCACAATATTTATTAACACTAACAAGAGAACAAAGAAGATTTGAAGGCATACAATTTCTTAGGTGGAGAATGACCATTCCAACATAGTTTCCCCGCCATAAAGAGAGTCACTAATTATACAAAACTATTCATCAAGATTATATTTCTGATTAATCATCTTGATGAAAGTGGTTTCATCTAAAAACTGCTCATGGAAACCATGGAGTTTGATTCATGGATACTAATATACAATGATTCAATGAGATCCATCAATTTCCAGTCTTCTGATGATTCTTTCACTCCTTGGGTCATAAGTTTCCCACATAATGAATCTATGATGAAATTCACTTTCCCTGGGGTATAAGAGATGTAAAATTCAAAATATTTTCAGTATTCCACCAAATTACTCTATGATAGATTCAAATATTTTTGAGATATGATATAATTAATGCTCTTGAGGTTTGAATATAAGTTAATCCTTTCTATGAAATGAAAATGACTCCAAATCACATGTGTGTGCATCATAACTGCATGTTCAAGTTCATGGATTGTCAAGTCTTTTCGTGTGGCCTAATGTGATGAGATTTTTAATAAATGACATGATCATATTACATAAGAATGCATCTTGAAACTAAACTTGATGCATTACAGAAGACCACATATCACTACTTGTCCTCTGGGAGTATCAACATCTATATAAGAGTAAAATTACTTTTAATCCCAAAAAAATAATTATTCCATCTTTCATACCAAGAAAACATTTCTCCCATCCAAGATTTATCGGTCAAAAATGAATTCAGATTTGAAAAGTCCTTAATGAACAAACTATAATAAGTATTTAAACTTATTAAGATCTTACTCTCATTAACATTTTGTGGTTGTTCCTATGTCATATTAGCTTATATATTTTTTTGGATCAATCGAAATATCTTGTTCCAGCACAATGTTTCCGAATAATCTCACCAATCAAATCCACAAAAAACATTTCAAAATCATAGAATAGTTTCAGTTATTTCACAAAAATTCCAAAACTACTATCAGATGATGCACATGATCTTCCTAAAACATATTGAATGAGTAATTTTATCCACCAATACTACCGCAGTGGTATTCTGATTCTCATGGAAAATAATTTTCATAAAATCCATAAATATTGTAGGAGATTTGTTTAAAAAAGGCATGAAAAGGTAATAATAATAGTAATACCTTATCTAAAAGAAAGAATTATAAACATCACATTCGTTTATCATCAACTGATTATAACCAGACTGAAGATCAATATTTGAGAACCACTTTTCCCGATTCAAATGATAAAACAGATGACTAATATGTGGTAATGGATTATTTTTCTTCACTATAAATCTATTATGTTTTTAGTAATCTAATAAAAGATTAAGTGAAAATTATTCATAATTAGAAAAATTAAATGGTACCATCCATGGAAAAACACACAGAAGTATAAATCCATTCTCTTTAAGACCACCCAACTAAGTATTCATCCCTTTAATTCCAGCTGATCCCATGCAATAAGAATGACTAAATATTGATTGAGTTCTAGATGCTAACTCAATAGAAAAACTACATCCCTTATTGGCGGAACAATATATACTTTATAAGTAAATACATCGGGAGACATGATGAAAACTAGAGGGAAATCACAATTCATATTTTCACACCCCAGATCAAAATCAAACCCATATATCACATTACCCATCTGTAGATAAAAATGTTACACTTTATTCTACCTTAGGTCACATTCTCTTTGATTGATATTTCATACCCCATCATATTCTATAATGGATACCCATTTAATATAATAATCAATTCAGGTATTATGGGAAATGATATGATTCATATCGAATGTGACTTCATGAGGTTTCATATAGAGATCTAGAAGACTCCAAGAATGTTTGGCATCTGATAAATAGAAAATAGAATAGGGGTTATAGATACCATGGTCTCTCTTTAATATAAGGGGTGTATTGATATCCATTACAAAAGGAAAATGTTCTATAAGAACATTTATCTGATTAACAATACTAGTTTAAAAATAATAATTATATTCAGTAGTAAGAAATCATTGTACTCAGTAGGGTAGAAGCAATAGTGATAGTTCCTCTCATAGTCAATAGACCTTTATTTTCTTCCTATAGAGGCTCTTAAACTATGTGAATAAGCTTCATTCTATATGCTTGTGGATGGAACCCCTTTGTTTATAAAGAATCCAATTGGAACAATTTTTTTGGTTGGTGGTGATGATATTATGATGCTATACAAATAGAAAATGATAGGATATAACTTATGTTGTGAGAATTTTCAGGAGCCATGTATCTTTGGTTCCTCAGTAAAAACCCTCTATAAATTCCATGTCTTTCCACAATAGTAGAAAATCAATGGGTCTCTGTTAGTCACTATAGAAGGATTAGGAAAACCCAACTATCAGGAACCAACATAAGAATAAAAAATCGTCCTCACTACCTTAGATGAATTCATAATCATACTAGGGGATAAAAAAACCTTATGAAAATCGTGACATACAATCCATGTACTTTCTGAATATCAATGATCTATCCAACATAGCTGCATATTACTATATTATCACCACTAATATATGAGAATGAATATAAGATCAAATTCCCAACGTGAACCATAATGTCTTCATCTTCTAATCTAATACTACCTCAGGTGAAAACTACACGAGCTTATCACAATGGGTTGCATATTCTTACATGGTCTTTTCATTCGAATCGAGTTTTAAAAACTATACAAACTTTTCCAAAATCATTTCATCTGGATAGAACATTTCAATGAAAATATCATTGATGTATTTTCATACTCATAACTCAATTTTCATTTATACTACCATCGTTTACCAAAATCTCCTACTCAGTCCTTTTAGTACTAAGTTTGAACAATTCACCTTTATTTCATTAGCTATCTCCCAGAACTCAAAAAAACACACATTATTCTACTAAAAAATTCTTCTTCTTCATGAGGATCATTGGAACCTCTGATCATATGTGCATTTTAGAGAAGTAACACCTATCAATAATTCTAGATAACATCCCTATAATGTTCTATAGCTAGATATTTATTGGAAACTAGTGGTGGTGCATATCTAGATCTTAGAGAACATACACAATCACATTAACCATACTTTAGTCCAAGAGAGTATATTATTGGTGTTGTTCATTTCCTGCTTCTTATTAGATATGATTCAAAAATATTATCAGATCCCTGATGCTCCACAACATCAGTAGAGAATATTGAATTCATCATATTAACAATCAATAATTGAAACAAGGGGACATTAAAAAATAGATAACAAGATTTAAATTTCAATCTATCCAAATCTAATGTTGGGAAATGACTATGACTAATCGTCAAGACATTATTCCCAAACAACCACTACTAAAATCAGGTTTGTAATGTTATGAACTATCCATACACTCAATTGAAACTACATACCATGTCCTAAAATGAATATATAAATTGTGTACAAAAATAAAAAATAAACTCAATTAAGACCAATAATACCATTTTTCACAAAAAAAACATAGGTACCCTACAAACCCAATAACTAAGATGATACTAACATGTCTTGAAGGGTGTTCCCAACCCAAAAGAGTTGGTGGCTATCACTTGGAATAATAATATAAGAAATTTAGAACTAATTTTACAAAAAACATCATGGAAAAATGATAAACAAGTCAGTATGCATAAAAAAGAAACTCCATAGGGAGGACTATACTAGAAGTCAAATAGGAATAAACATAACAAATTACTACATCAATGAACTAGAAAACAAGATAAAACCCCTACTTCTAACTCACACAACTCTCTATGACTAATGATCAATATATACTACCACCCCAAGTGACACCTTACCCAATTTTGACCTTGGAAGAAGTTAATCAACCACAAACCCAAGGAATAGGTAGTGCGTGAGTAAAAATACTAGTAGCATCTCACCTATGATTCCATAATAACGGTCCATAATTTAATTAACTAAATAAAACATCAATATTTTAATATATATCAATAAAATTGAAGGTAATATATTAAACGTATCATGCACTAAATTTCATTTATGGAAATTAATTTAATTAAATGGCATGATACACATTTTATATAAAACAATTTATATAAATTAAGAAGGTATGTAAAATATATTAAAAACATTGAAATATATATACATTTGAAATACAAAAAAAATGAAAAACATGGTCATATTATTTTAGGTTTTATAATTCTATTATAAGGTACCCTACATACTCAAATAGTTGGAAAGCCATTTTCTGTACACACGTTCCCCTCGATACTAAACAATGGCTACCCATCACAATCTCATCGTGGATGTGACATACTGCATTTATGTACTGTTAGTGTATTAAAGTGTATAATGTTTCTTAAATAACTCACTTAATACCTATGTATTTCATGTTTTCAAATAAAAAACAACAAGTGATAATTTATTTTAATGCTTATTAAAATTCAATTCATCCCATTATACAATTAAAATATGCCAATTATCCTTTTAAAAACTAAGACACATCTTAATCAAAAGGTGCTATTTTTCAAGATTAACACAATGGTTTTCTATCTAAATAATTTCATGATATTATTACTAATATAAATATTTTAAATCAATTTCATCAAAATAATTTCTATATTTTAAAGTCATCAATTTAAATTTCACAAAAATTCCATCAATTTTACAATTACAGTTTATTTCAATGTAATTGGGGTGTTTTTCCCAATTGCACGAAAAAATAATTTTCAAAACCACAACTAAATTGAATTGGTGTTTTAAATCATCCAAACCAAAGAAATTTCATTTATATTAAGAAATTAAATTTAAATGATGCAATTTAGTGTTAATAAAAATTCATCATCATAAGGTAACCACCAACCTTTGTATATAGGGATCTCAAAATTTCAAACCCTAGCCAATAATTTTCATAGGGAATGCCAAAAAAATATGATAAAATGATTATCCCAAGATTAATGATCTAAAAAAGATGGTATATGATCCTCCCACAACACACAATGATCTATAAAACCCTAGGGAGGAATGGAGAGAATGTGATAGAAAGAGAACAAAAAGATAAAACTAACAAAGAGAAGATTGAATATTGTTTTCCTATATTTGATATGGTTCTAGGAGGGTGTTGAGGGGAAAAAATGACATATTATGAGCTCCCCTGGGAAAAAAATTTTATGGATCAAAATAGGTATGTCAAGAACTATAAAATACTTTTTCAAGAGTTTTAAAAATAAGTTTGGATTTTAAAAAATAGGTATCCATTGTTAACTAGGCCAAACCATGTGTTTAAACGAAACCCTACACCCTATCCATGTGTTTAGACCCAACCCTACACCCTATACATGGAGTGGAAGACTGAGAGGGTATGGCCTAGAGATCGGTTCCATTCCCGTGCATCCTTGCACGGGACAAGTTGCCGAGTACTTATCCTAGGTGGGGTCCTAATACCGAGGTAGCTGCTGGGGTTAGGTAAGACATGTGTTGTTCGGTTCTTTTATTTGTCTTCTATTTGTTTTGTTGGAATTGGTGTTTCTCACATTCCCATTAAAAGTTATTAAATAATCAAATAAAAAATAATATTCAATCAGTCACAGTTTCTTGTAGGTGGGACAACAACCTACTCATCCATGCATAAACCATGAAAACCCCAATTTCCTCAGTTTTCATGGTTTTCACATGGTGGGTGCATGGTTTTGGATGAACTTTATCCAACTGTATAGAAGATAAAAAATTTAAAATATGAAATGTTTTTACGAGAAATAAACATAAATAAAAAACCACCAATGAGTGGTAAGAATATAGGTTCTGAAAAATCTACAAATAATAACACGATATTAAAACCTCACAACCATAAAAACATTCAATCCCAAAAAATCATAATCATAAGCTTATACGCTAAAAAATGAGGCCAATACTCCCTCATAACATCCTCCGTCTCCAAAATATCATGAGAATATAAAATATTCATCCCAAGAACAAGAACCAAATGTATTTTCGTCCCATTAAGTAGAATGTTTTGAGAATATACAACCGCTTCTTGATGTTCAATCATGGATAAATCTGGTCTAACTTCAAGATCACTATTGATCTTCACATGAGATGCATTAGATAGATATATTTTAATATTTGATACAAGGAACGTGTTATGTATCAAATATATATATAATATAAGTGATAAATGGTAATAAAATTTTCCAACCTCATCACCAACATCAAAAGGTCTCACAAAGTGATGAGAAAACTTCCCATTCCTCCAAACCAATTAATAAACAAACCGAGGTTAAACATTTAAGAACACATTGTCACAAAATAAAGACTCCAAAAAAATGTGTAGAAGATCAACACAAAACTTATACCACCTATTTTTATAAACAATATCAGTTGAATCAATTTAATCATTATTGTCATCTCTTGATCCAAACTATGTTAATTAACAAAAATTTTTCCAATCTATGACTAAAATAATGTTCAACTAAATGGATGAAAATACAAGGCCATAAAAGGATTCGTTATGATCATGGATTGGTAACTATTGTTATAAAAATCCAAATATACCCAAATCATAATCCCAATATCCTTATAAGTTGAGAACTCATGAACATATCATATCGTCAAGAATATGTATAGCTCTTTCTTTCTAGGCATCCAACTATGGATGGTATTTCATAATCTCATGGACATGAGAACCAATTCTTCCAAAATTCATATCAAAAAATGGGAAAATAATGGAGGCTCAAAATTAGAGAATATGGAATTTGGAAAGCCATGAAAGTAAATAATCTCATTCACATAGTGAGCTCATAACTCACAAATATGTTCGTATCACGAATGGGTATAAAGTGATCACTTTTTTCTCAGCAGATCAATCTCAAACCATATCACATTCTTTTTTTTGTTGGTTTGCAACAACTTAAACAAAATGTCTATTCACATATCATCCCACATCCCTATAGGAACTAGTAGTGGATGAAATAGGCCTGAATGTTTTTTTTGTGAATAGTCTTGACATTCTTGCACATATAACAATAAGAAGAAAAAAAAATTCACCATCTAATTCATGGACACCATAATATATTCTAGAAGTCATATAATGTCTTTGTGGTTCCTCAGTACACTGGAGACATGTTTTTTTAGAAATAACCACCACATATTTCCATACAACTAATAACAATTTTTTTTCTAATGACATAGAATGTCCTCACTGGAGAAAGACCAGTCCATCATGGTTTCCTCAGTGTAAAGAGTGTATCTAATGCTAAAAAATTCATTATTAAGATTCTATTATGGAAACATAATTTCTATAAGAGTGGATTTCAACTTAAAAATGTTTAATGAAACCCAGGCCCCTAAATCTATGACTCCAATATGAATCTCTCTGAAGAGAGTCCCAAAGATCTACCCTTCCTATGATACTTCCACTACCTAGGTTAGAAGTATTCTAATTAAAAAATATATGATGATGTTCACATTCCCAAGGGTATAGGTCATTTCACATTAAAATTATTGTTAATATTCCACCAAAATCCTAAAGCATATATTCAAATAATTTTAATTAAATATATTTCCCATGTTCTTGTTGTGAGAATACAAGGAAAGATTTTCTCAGAAAATTTAATGGAACCAATGCGAGAACATCATAGATATGAGTTAAAGGTAATGGGATGGATTATTCATCTCATGTGGCCTAATTTTTTGAGAGTTGTAAGTATTGATGAGAGCTCCCAACATAATAATTTCACCCATACCTGAAGCTGATGCATCATAGAAGTCCACATAACCCTCCCCATCCTCTATGAGATTCAACACCGACACCATATTCACAATATGTTTCATCTCAAGAAAATCATTCTGAAATCATTAGACCAATGAAAACTATACCTCATCCAATTTAGAGTATTTATTGGATAATAAATCATTTAAAATTCCTTAATTAACTAGCAACAATACCCACCTAAATCCTTAATGCTCTGAATCTCAAAAAAATTTTGTGGTAGTTCCCATGTAAAAAAAGCTTTTACCTTTTTAGAATCAACTAAAATACCTTGTATCAACACCATGATTCCCAAGATCATCAACCATCGAAGTTATAAATCAAATTTCTAAATATTATCATTTTGTCATGGATTTCTAAAAAATTCCAAAAATTCTCTCAGAGGGCACACATGATCCTTCCCAGACAAAGATTAAATATTAATTTTACCCACAAAGGAACCCCATAATGAATCATAATATTATTGAAAAATCTAATTCGTTAAATCGATGAAGACTACATGACCATTGGTTAAATAAAAAGGCATAAATGTTACTAATAATGGACATAACTTCTCCAAATGTGGGTTTAATTAATGTCACATTCTTGTATGAACTGATGATAACCAAAAAATGTTCATTCTTTAAGAAGAAATATTCCCATTTTAACTGATAAAAAAACCATTAATCTATGAAAAATGAAACATGTTATTTACCACGACAGAATTGTGTTTTCAGTAATCCTAACAGAGTTTAAGTGAGCCACTATATTTTAAAGATATATAACTAGTTTCACCAAAGGTGACACACTTGGGAATATAAATAAATTATCTATAAAATCATCCAACCGAGTCTTCAACACTTTCATTTCAACTGAATCAATGTTCTAAGAAGGAATAGATATTTATTTAGTAATAAGAAGTAAATTGAATGAAAAAACTACAAAATTTTCCAGTTGAAATACAAATATGTCAGAAGGAAACATGTCGAGATCCTCACCGACAATTGTAGGGAGATCCCATTCAACTATTCTAAATCTCGATCATAATCATAAAACTATAACACTATCCCCAATTATGGATTAGAATATATAGATCTATACGAATCATGTCCGTTGTTGTTGAATGATATGATACACACAATCAGATTTTATAAAGGTGGCCAGTAAATGATAAAAATAAATTTGAGATTTATAAGAAATGATCCAATCCACCTCAAATTTGATGTAAAGTGGATTCATGTTGAGAACCATAAAATTCAAAGAAAGATCGACATTGGATAGAGAGAAAACACAAGTGGTACTACATAGAACCTCCTCTATATTTCATCCTAAGGGTTTAGTAATATCCATGATATATGAAAATATCCCTATAAAAAGATCTAGTAGATTACAATATTGGGTTGAAATAAATGATTTTGTTGTGACATTATTAAAAAATCAATAACAAAATAAGGATCTATAGTGATAGTACCTATCATAGTCACTAGTCCCATATCTTCTTCCCCTATAGAATCTTCCATTATGTGGAGAATCATTATTCTAGATGACTAAGGCTAGATCCATTTAGTATTGAAACATTTAATAACAATAATTTTTTGGTTGGCCTTGATTTTTCTTTCTACTATGTTGAGTGGAATAAATATGATATAAATTCTTGAATTTTACTTGAGCATCTAAAAGAGACACAAATATTAGGTTCCTCATTGAATGCCCAAAATTCCCAATTTGTTATAAAATCAGAGGTCCTCTTTCAAGAACTTCTAGATGGTTTGTAAAACACTATTGTTGATAACCACCATGAAAATCATTATGATTCCTCTTTCCCTTGGAGTAATTCAAAGTGCCACTGGGAGATAATGAAACTCCCATAAACATTTACTTTCCATCCATTTCCATTTCCACCAACAACACTCTATATATCACATCAAAATAAGAAGGTATCATTATTATGAAAAAATAAGGTTGAAAATTAGATCAAGTTCGCAACTTGAACCGACGAGTATTCATCTTATAATTTGATATTATATTAGGTGAAAAATTCAATAGCTTAGTAAAAGTGATTCCAAATTTGTTCATGGTTTTATAATTTGGGATTATTTTGAAAAACTCTATATCCTTTGACTACTCCATTCACTCTAGATAGACAATTTTTGGGAAAGGATCATTGAATTATTTCCACTCTATGAACTTGTTCTTCTTTTCTATCACAATCATGTCACCCCATCTCCTACTCAGCTATTATAGTAAAAATGATTCACACATCACCTTTATTTCATTAGTTGTTTCCATGAACTAAGAAAAATGATCCATCCTTCTCAACTAGTCATCAACTTCTTGATGATCAATGGCAACTTACTGGTGATTTCTAGAGAACAAACCCCAAAGAATGATTCTATATAACATCCAAGGTTCCACAGCAAGAGCCTAAATGGGAACAAGTGGTGGTTACTATCCCTGTGATTGGATTGTATAAAAATCAACTAAAACAAAATTTACTGAATGAGAGGATTTTCACACTTTTTTTTATCAGCAACTAACTCCAAGGTTTTATTCAAACATCTTATCAAAGGTATAATGATTCATGACATCATATCATATCATTTAAGACATTAGATTGATAATAAAAAAAATCAATATGGAGAAATTAATACTAGAATATGGATAAAAAGATTTAAAATTCAATTTATCCATTTCAAAATCAGTAAAATGTCTTTAACAAATCCTAAAAGAGAATTTTCCAAACCACCAATATTAAATTAAGGTTTTTATGGTGACATCTAGAAATACAATAAATCATTACTTCCAACTAATTCCTAACGAGAATACACAAAAATCATTTTGAAATAAAGTTTTTTCTCAACCTAGATCTCTAATACAATTTTTTCATGAACTGACCAAGGTACCCTAGAAACCTGATATCTCAGTCATCACTATCATGGCCTGAAGGGAGTTCTTGATAACCATGGTTTGGACATTGACACTTGGAATCACAAAAAAATAAAGTTAAAATAAATTTCCCAAAAATATTGCAGATGATATGTAAAGATGTTAGTGTGAATATAAAAGAATCTCCATATGGAGAACTGTAGAATAAGAAAAACAAGATAAAAAACAAATTATCTACAATAAATTACATTAAAATTTGACAAAATATCATGTCGCAATGACTGAAACTCTACAAGCACATGGATAAATATATAATAACTCCCCAAAGTGGAACATTACCCTTTCTTGATCCTTGATAATGATAATACACAAACCCCATAATAAATAGGTAGGGTGTGAGCTAAAATACATGTAGGGTCTCACTAAGGATTCATTAATAATTTAGAATAATTAAATTAAGTGAAGTCATAATTCAATTTTAAATAATCTAGAATGGAATTTTTAATCATATTAAAAAAAATCATGCTTTTGATTTCTAATATTGAAGATAATTTATTTAAATGAATTGATAATAAATTTATATAAAATAATATATATAAATTGAAAAGTAATGTAAACCATTTTACAAATAGTGGTATATATAGAAATTTAAAAGAAAAACAAAAAATTAACATGTTCATATACATATAGGTATGATAGTTCAAGGATAAGGGACTCCACACACTTAAATAGGTGAAAAATAATTATGTATACATGCATTACCCTCGAGACTAACCAATGAGTACATACCACAAGACCATCCGGGATGTGACCTATTGCATTTAGGAACTGTTAATGTGGTAAATCATACAGTGTTGTCTAAACAACTCACTAACTCCCTATGTATTTCATGTTATCTTATAAAAAACAATAATGAGCAATTTATTTTATGAATTATTAAAATAAAATACATCCCATTATCCATTTCATATATTCGAATTTTCCATTCAAGAATCAAAATAAGTTTTAATCAAAAAAATTCTGTTTTTAAAGATAAAACCAATGGGATTATATTAAAATAATTTTAAGAACTTTTTATCAAATACCATATTGAAATCAATATCATCAAATGAATTTCATAATTTAAATTCAACAATGTATTTTTAAAAAAAAAATCTATCAATTTCACAATTATACAAAAATTTGATGGAATTGGGGATTTTCTAACTTCTTTATTCCAAATAAAATTTCAAAACCCAAATTCAATTGAATTTGTTTTTTAAATCAACTAAATTAATGAAATTTTTATTATATCAATCAATTGTATTATATAAATCATATTATTTTAAACTAAGAAAATTTTGATGAAATATCCTCCATTTTAATAGATCCACCTACCTTGGTATAATGGGATCTCAAACTCCAAAACAATAACACCCCAATCCTCTATGGTACACTTCTCTTTGAATAGTACAATAGCATGTGTTGTACGCAACATCGAGTTCTAACACACCACAACCAATCAAACTAGCCATTATGAATAGTAATACCCACTTTTTGAAATTTTATAAATTTTATCATTCAAAATGGACTTCATTTTTAGATTCTGAATATCGAAATTATCTTAGGGTGATTTTCTGTTATTTTTCTGAAATCTTTCAATTTTTGATATATAGTGAAAAACATTGTGTTATAGTTTAAAACAAAATTTTTATTAAAATAATTATTTATTTTATTTAAATTTATTTTTAGTCAAACTAGATACATAATAAATATATATGTTCAATGTAATTCGTTGAAGTTAGTTTATAATAATTCTATATATATATAAATTTTATTGAACTTTTTACCGTCTTTTACCCACCTCCTAGGAGCATTTTTAAATTTACATAAAACATAATTTTTCCGTTTTTGTGAGTTGAATCTCAAAAAGCAAAGAGACACTGATGATATCATTAAGTAAAATGTGTTTCAATAAGATGAAAATAATTTTTGGTGAATATTATCTTTTTTACTTTTATATACTACGGTTAAAAGTATATAGGATAATTAAGAGAAAAAATGATATTATTATTACCCTAACACACATCCTATTTCTATTGGATTAGTTTAATTCGACCAAAAACAAACTTAGGAATAAAATATAATCCTTTAGGTCCACATGGATTAGATTAAGACATTTATTATTATTTAATTCAATGAAATGTTAAAAGTGTTAAATTCAACATTTAATAACTAAAACATTTTTAATACAGGGTTACAAATATAATAAATTCTACTATAAATATTCATTAGAAATATAGAACTATTTCCTACATAATGGTATTTTATTTTTATTTTTTAGACATTAAATAATTAAATTTATTTATGACACAATGATAATGGCGTAATTACCTAATTAATGAAATATTAATATAATTGATATTATAAATATCCAAATAAATGTAATTTTAGAATTTTCATGAATTCCAATAATTTTATAGGTTAATATGACATGTTAGGGTTGGTTAGATCAGTTTGTTTGAAGTAATAATGCTGTTATGAATTTAGAAAAAACCAAAAACCAAATAGTGTCAAATGAGGGGTTTAGGAATACCTAAAAATAGTTATATGATGTTAAATATCTTGAAGTAATGATAGAATGAATTATTGAATTACTAATTTCTGGTAAAAAATAATGCATTAGTTTACCCATATTTACAAATTATGATAAATTAATATGTTAACACCAAACAATAATATTATTATTTCACTGATATACATAAATGTTTGGGGATAATAAATTTCATTTAAATTTTAAGCATAGATTACTTTTTTCTACCTAAATTCCATGGTGACTCCCATTTTTGGTTTGATTCATTCTATGTTTTCTATGGATGGGAAACATTATATTTTATGTGAAGTTGGTTTGAGATGTTTGATGGTTAATGTCACATGGGAAGGGAGGATCTAGTTTTATATAGTATTGATGCATATAATGATGGGATGCATAGTGATATAGATTATGGTGCCAAGAATGATACTAAGATTTATGTAATAGTATGAAACATGTATGACATACTGTTGCGATTAATGTTGGGATTCTATCTTGCTAATATGTTTTATAAAATTTTAGATGGACAATTTGGTTGTTTTTTCATTCAATTATCTATTGCGTGGGGAAATCAATTGTTATTTGTTATGAATATAATTTATTGTAGAATAATATATTTTATAGATTACCATTATATATGTATTTTTAATGAATAATATTTATTTAAACCATTGGGTTAATGGATTTTTGAAATATAGTTAAATATTAGAATCATTAGAAACCATGGAAACCGTTAGTTTATACCCAGGGGATAAGGGAATTAATCAAAAATATTATTAATGAAATGTTAATGAAATTTTTCATAGATAATTGAATGAAATAAAATATTGAATAATGGTTAATGGTATGAAGGTAATAAATGGAGTCTTATTTAATTCTTTTATTCTTATAGTATACATATTCTTTAGTAGTTGTAGTTTGGTTTCTGAGTGTTGATTTCTATAGTTTAACCTAAGATAAGGTTAATTCCTATAGGGTGGATGTAAGTTATATTATACTATATTTTTTCATTGATTTCAAATTTTACTGCTCCCATATCAATAGGGTGAGTAACACCCATTGAACTATGGGTGGGTATTTTTCCCAAAATCTAAGATGGGATGAAATGGGTGGTTGACTACACCCTTTGGAATTCCTTTCTTCTCCAGATAGTATATTGTGTTTGACGAAAATTGGTTAAAATTCTGATATATGTCTCTAGGTGGTTATAATAACATATGGTTATTAAAAAGTGTCTCTATATATTTTATCCTAATTATTTTTGTAGGTTTTTTTTGCAATGGTATGAAATGTATTGTAGTATAATACATGAATGTTGTGCAGTAGTGTATCTAAGAAACTACTTAATTACTATTTGGAGAGGTGGAATTTGATGATGGGATAGTGTGAGGAAAATGGTTAATTCTATATTATGAGGTGAAATGATGAAAATGAAGAATTTATGATAATTGTAATAGTTGTATTTGGGATGACATGTCATTGGAGAGAGATGGATCATGATGTAAGGAATTGGAGATGGGCATAAATCATATGGGGATGTTTTAGAAGGGTACCTTCTTTTGATATTATATTATAAAATATATAATATGTGATTTCCTATGAGATATATCCCTGGTGAGGTTGGTATTATAGAATACCATTTTAGGTAATGAGTTAGCTTCACATGCTTTTTAATAGTCTTTTGGTTGATATATTTACCTTTTGTATGAGGGGCTCCAGGTACGACCCTACATAGCAGATATGTAATTCTCTCCCTACATATATATAAATTTAGTTTTAGTTCCATATTATTTTTTAGTGAACATTACATTATATATAATATAGTATAGGTTTTTAATAAGGAATAATGTATTCACAGTGATAGCCAAAGGTGTATTCAGGTACATATGTTTTTCTTATAGATGATAATCTGTATCAAATTACATGGTAATATTAAGACTTTAATAATTTTACCTTGATCATGAGTTGTGGTGTGATTATTTTTAATACATTTTATATTATATAGTAGAGGTAAATTCATCCAATCTATGTGTATGATATACCCTCGTCTTATTTCACCAACCCATGGCACATTGGGGGTGGTCTTCGATGACATTATCACACTTCAATCATTATCAACAAAAAATGAGTACCTTTGTGTTGAAAATGAGTGATTGAGTGGTATCAATGGGTCTAATAAAGATATATGACAGTGTTTAGAGGTAGTAATATGGGAATAATTCAAGGTTTGTTAGGTAAATATTGTTATCTATGTTTCGTATGATATGCAATCAAGGGTGAACGATTGAGACATAGGTAATTATGGGTCCTAATGAATTGATTCATTGACAATAATTTTTCCTAACCATGTTAATAACTTTGATACTTGTGTTTGGATATAGATGTGTGAAATGATCATGAATCATTCTTCAATGTTACTGTGTTTCAAATTGATCGAACATAGGATCAATATGATAGATAAGTAATTATATAAATATTAAGTTATCCATATTCTATGTTTTTAGTCCATAATGGTTTTTTTCCTTCATATGTATAGATCTTGGTCGATGACCTCATCGAGTCCCACCTGTGATATTTAGTTGAATATTACAAAACATCCCAGTAGGTTTGAGGTTGATGGTGATGACTCACATACATTTATTATCAATGAGTTTCAGTGCTAGTTTCTACAAATGTCCGAGGGATCTATTTTTATCTCAATAAAAGGGGCCAATTAGAGCATGTGAAGAGAACATTGATTTCAATCTTTTAACACAAGGATCACCTAGTTTCAATGGAGATGATGTTGCGATGTGAATCATGGTGTTATTGATGGGTATTTTATGGAAGTAATAACAAGGTTTAAAAAATATTATGGGATACATTTTGGGACCCAATTTGAGAAGTATTTTCTTCATTGATAGTGAAGGTTTCCATTCAGTAATAATTTATTTCCCCTAGACATAAGTGTTTTATCAAGTGGTATTTTAGGATTCATTTCCAATTCATTCTACGATAGGGTTCAAACAAGTTATCTAATTAGAATAACACGGTGATGTATTGTTATGAGTATTTGTTTCATGATATTCAATAACATTCCACCATGTGTATTTTACCCAATTATCTCAATGTGAGGGATATAGTAGAGGTTTTCAAGAAGATGTTTTATAGGAAATGATCTTCATTAGAACACAGACATCATTATTCATCATGTGTAATATATGTGGTTTGAGATTCATTGTTTCCTAGATTTTATAGCCCTTATAAAACTATATGTAGGTCCCACCTTCCATTAACTTATTTCTACCTGGTTGGTGAATCATTGGTCCTTATAGTGGTATTTGAAATTTTTTTTGGGAGGATAAGGTTATCAACTATAAGGGTGGATAACCATTTAGAGTGGGCTGTATGGAATATTATTTGCACTATAAGTTTCTCTAGTGAGGTATTTTTATTTGAGGTAAATTCAGAACTATTCTATTAGATTGGATTAGTAGTGGGGTGTTGGGGTAGGTAGAAGATAACCCTATGATGATCCTTATCATTATATAGAAGAGTACATTCATGGTGATGGTTTCCATTAGGGATAAAGATGATGTATACAAGGTCTTATTAAACTTTATATTACAGAGATAAACATTCTTGGAAATCCTGACATTGTTCTAGGAACTCATAATTTATTTTAAATATGGGTGGTTTCATTTTTTATGAAAGCAGATACAAACTCTATTAATTCAGCTACTATTTAAAATTATTTGGGAGTTTAGGTGGAGAGTCTTCCCATTTTCATGGGGTTGACTATTATAGTTATAGGAATATAATATCTATATAATGAATTTGTGGACTATGAGATTGTACTTGGGTACCACTTATCTTGTAGATAAATCCTATGTTTATAGATCTAGACATAGGACACCATCTTTGGAATGGATTGGGTTTATTTCTAGTAGTCTATTCTGGATTTAATCTAGTGGAATATTTTGTTTTATGATGTTGATGGTGAGTCTATAATTTTTGTGGGTGTTAAAGACCCTTATATTGGCCTGAGGTGTGTTCTTAATTTTCATCTCTTATTATCAAGATAATAATGAGTTTATGACAAGTTCAGATGATGTTGTTTCCATTGGTTATGGAAGAGTTTATAGATATGTTTTCATAGGGAGTGGTTGCAGTACCCACTAGATGAGAAATCATGTTTTAGAAATAGCTACAACCGAATTTATTCAATCATGATGTATCTTTATAGGATGGGGTTTTTGGGTTTCGAGAGATGTGGGTAAGGAATGATGATCATTTTTAGTGAGGTCTTGTTCATCCCTGAATGCCTCTTGGGGGGGGGGGGCAGGGGCTCATGTTCTCCCTATGAAAATGGATAATGAAATTTCATATATCTATATTGATTATCCTATCTTAATAGTGTGATTGTGAAAAAACACCTTCTTGATCTATATAGTTTTGATTTATATGATCATATGAATGACATTTTTCTTCATGAAGTCCACTCTATAGTAGGGATATCATCAAATGTGGGTAAAATACGAGGACAATTGGTAGTTGGAATACTAATTATTTTATTGGAATTATGTGTTTTTTACTCTATTTAATGTGATGAATTCTCCATCCATATTGAAGGGATTAATCAAAAATTTATTTGATGATTTGTTGCATCAGTTCATTAGGGTATTCATATATGTCATCCTTGCATACTCCACATCTAAAAAGGGGCACACAACACATCTATGCGATTATTTCAAGGAATATTGTATTCCACAACTCTCTATGATGTGTTTACTATGTGATTTATTTCCTCATGATATCTATTTGATAGTCCACTTCATATCCCAATGTAGTGTAGTGAATAGTGTAATGTATATTTTGAGTACTTTATGGAGAAATTGTAGAACAGATCACTTCTTTAATTTCTAGAAGTGGTAGTCCAGTTTAATTATTTCTTCCACAAATCATGACTTGGATTGGGGTTTTTCTGATGAAATGTGAACATTTATTTTTTATAAGTCTTGGAAGTTACTTTGTCCTGATATGAAATATTAAAAACTTGACGATGAGTGAATAATATTCATGTTTACCATATAGATTATGTAAAATTATCTCATTAGATAGAACTATTTAGTTTTTTTAATAGAGGATTCTAGGGTATGTCTTATCCCATAATAACCATTGCTTGCAACAATTATGTTTGATTGAATTAATTCTAGATAACGACTCTAAGATTTCATATACATGGGGAAATTTTAAAATTATATATTATTCATTGAGAATGATGTCGCATACAATTTCATAATTGAATATGGATATTCATATATATTAATGGAATAGGTCTCTTTGATGCATCTTGATATGGGAAAAATTAGTGGTATATGTTTTATTATTTGGTTGATAGTGCAGAATTATTTCATGTAGTAGCTATATTAATTCTATTTGTGGGATTCCTAGGTGTACATCATGTGAGAGTGAGTTATCCGTTGTGATTCGCCTGATGGTTGAACTGAGGGAAAAAAATATTAAGTGTTGTTCAATGTGAGATTTATTATTCTTTTGGTGATACAAGATACGGTTCCCCAGGAGTTCCATAGCCCACTATTAGTTGTATATCATGGAGGGAAATATATGTATAAATCAATTAGAGGTCATTTTTGGTGGCCTAGTTTTAAGAATTAATTTTTATAGTTTTTTTTCTAATGTTTTGTCTACCATTAGGTGAATGATGAGCTCAGTATTCTCAGCTGTTTTCTCCACCCCTGTTATATTCCTTAGTAGATGTGGGAGGAAATACTAATGGAATTAATCATTGGTTTAAATTGATATTAGAGATGAATAGATTCTACATGGATTATAATGGACCATTTTACAAAATCATCAAACATGTAGTGATCAAGGAATCAATATCAATGACATTTTTGATGAGGTAATAGTTTTAGGATGTGGTGATACACCATAGATTCTAGAGGATGATCAACATTGATCTTGATCTTTATATTAACTTTATTGTGTTAATTTTTATCCAATAGGTTTTTTGGAGTCATTTTTACTATAAAACTAATATTTATTTATAGATGGATGGTTAGACATATCATATAATCCAAAATATTGGGGATATGAAATGAACGTATGTCTTAGTTTTGGAGGTTTGTGGATGGTGAAACAGTATTTGGACATTAATTAAAAAAATAATAGTCTAATATTTACCATTTTTAAGACACCATTTAATTAATTGTACAACTACCCTTTTTCTTTATTGACTATTATGGGTTGGGGATAGGGAGTTTAAATACTCATAGGTGGTAAATAATTCATTTCATGACCAAGATGGATTAATTGATATGTGAAAGGATGAAGGTATCATAGGTTCACAGAATAAGTATTTTCAATGTATTAGGAGAAATTTGGCATTTGATGGTGCAGATAATGTGTTCCAAAAGGTTAATCCTTATCATTCACTGAGAAGGTTTAGATGTGGGAATTATCTTTCTGTACAGTTTGTTGAGGCTTCCATGCTATTATCTAATGTTAGGGATGTTTAATATCAAATAATACATCCAAATAATGTGTATGATAAATTAATAATTTCGTTTATCATGGTTCCAATTTTATGTATATAATGACTCTCAAAACCATTAATATGAGTGAGATGGATTTTGATGTTGATAGGACTGTCCAGGACTAGCCTTTGGAGACTCTAGACCAATAAAAGAATGTGTTTCATAGGAAATTTATTCTTTTGGTTTGTGTCATTTTTTGGAATTGGGACATTCAATAGTGTAATGGGGAACATGAGTCCTAGATATTCACTTACTATCTCCTAGTATTTTATTTTTATATCATCTTTAGTTATGATTTTTGGTGATATTTAGAATTTTCATGTTTATGACTTGGTTTTTCATTCTTGGATTCTCTGTTTGTGTACATGTTCTCTGATGATAGGTACCTATAATAGGATATTGTTCGGGTTATTGTTTCATATTTAGTATTGTTTATATATTTATTCATATATTTGAGGTGGTTTAGCTCCTATAATGGATAGATTCTTGAGAGGATTCATATTTTTTGGTTTTTTGGATGACCATTGTTTTCTTTTTCCTTTTCATTGGTTTTAGTTATAAGTTCTCATTAATGGTAATTATTTGGGAGTAATCTGATGTAAGGTATTAGATCATACATTCCTATTTCCATGTTTTTTTTCATGTTATAAATTGATTTGGAAATTCATCGAGTAGGTTTATTAGATTTTGGATGCCAAATTCAAGTTTATGTGAATTTGATGATGTGAATTGTAGTTCAACACACAAGTGAGGAGGTTATAGCCTGAATATGATTTTCAAATTTATAAGTATGTTTCATGGGATGTGATCCATGATGTAAAATGTAGGTCAATTATGTGAAAGGTTGGAGGAAAAAAATTCAATAATGATTTCCCTAAAATCTCACCACATGGATAAAAAGATCATGATTTGACATGTTCTAGTGTTATTAGATCTAGTTGACATATTGTTTGATTAGTAAGAATAATATTTCTAATCCTGAAAACAATTAATCATTCAAACTATGAATATGAATTTGGAAATGTTCTTATTAATCAAACCACAATTCCATGTTTTATAAAATACTATGGTCTGCACCCAAATCCTTTATCACAAAATAATCACTAAAATGTAGTGTCAAATTACATTTAAGATAAATTGATTCTCAACTGCATATGTTGATGTTTTATGGTCTAAGGTGATATTTACAACAATATATTATGGTTTTTTCCTTAATATTTCTTATATCCTATTGTTAAATATATCCATGTATGAATTTTGATCTACTTTATTATAATGGGATTCCTGTATTATTTGTTAGTGTGGATACAACATAGTTTCATTAGAGGGTAACATATTCCTTATAGAAGATGTGATCAATGATCAGTATTGTTGTTCCGTTCTCATTTGAGAAATGTTGACAACCTTATATAATGGTATTCAATTTCCCACTTTTTTAATGTGGAATAATAATTTTGATCATGCTTTACCACATTGAGTGATGGTTTAATTAACATTAATAATTGTTAAATCATGCTAATTAGAAATAATATTCTAATGTTTCTAGTGATACATATTTTTTTCCACCATGACAATAGTTTTCCACATGTTTTTTTAGATAGTAAACAATCTAGTTTTTTTTCATTTTAACATGATAAATTATGTAGGGGTTAGTGTTTTTCATTGATGAAAAAGGTTAATGACTGTATTTTTTGTAAATATGATGGAATTATAAATAATTAGGTATAATTAAATAAATCATTAATCTTAGGATTTGGAAGATATCATGTTGATTCATGAAACATGATTAATTTTTTTTTTCATCCGTATGATAATGAAATTTTCTATTGAATTTTTTTATAGAAATTACATATAGTTGAGTTATTAAAAATCCATGATTGATTAAAATGTTTTCTAATATTTTTCTAAAATCAAAATACATTGTTGAAATAATGTTTATGTTACTAACAATTTATCATAGCTAATTCCTTATGATTTAGTATTAATATCCATTTATAAATTAATTAGTTAATACAATTATGTAACAACATAGGTTCTGTGAAATGATTAACTTTTTTGGGGGAGAATATGGTTTGTTTACATGTTATGGTTAGAGGCCTTTTTTAAGGAAAAGATTCCACATTGACTCTTTTTTTATAACATACTTTTGTGGTTGATACGGATGTGATCCTTAATATAAAAAGTGAAATAATCCTAGAAATAATGATTGTTGATGATATATGTAAATGGATGCATGAGATTCTATAAATAAGAGATTAATTTGTTGGAAGGATTCATAGATATATTAACTATTCTATTGGGGGTGGAATTATTAATGGAGGAATATATTGAATCTAGTCATTCCAATTTTTTACAGAATGTTGGGATGGTTTATTTTTAATAAATTTACATAAATTTATATAATGAGTTAAATTTTCTAACATTCTTTTCCCCATTTCGTGAAGCTGTAGGATATTTTTGGTTACATATAACTTTTATGGTAGCTAGGGATTATTCCTTGAGTATCGAGAATTATGTAATGATAATGAATAATAATTTCATTATCCCCATGGATTTATGGATTGTTGGAATTTAGTTAATCATGATTATCTTATGAAAATATGAAATTAGTTCTTTTATACTCTGGGGAATGTGAATTAGGTGGTGATATTATTAAATAAATATTAAATAGATTATTTACGGTTTTCTGATATAATAAAAAAATTGATAAATGTTAAATGGGATGACAAAAATAAACTAATTCCTCTAGAATTCTTGTATTCAAATAGGATACCTATTCCTGAGTAGTGGAAGATGTGTGTTTGAGAGACTATAGATATAGTTGATCTTATTTCAAGGTTAGTTCCCAAAGTGTGGTTGTGAGCTATATTATATAATTTTTGTTATGAGATTTTGTAAAATACACTTCCTATGAAATCCCATATATTTTATATAAATATTTTCATGACATACTGAACCATAAAAAAAATAGATCCAAAATTTTCAATATGTCTGTTGTCATTGGGTAATTAGATACATATAATAATAACATGATACAAGGATAAAAAATATTATTAAAAATTGCATAACATTCTCTTAAATTCCATTTATCTCTAAAAATATCATGTGATATGTTGGGGCCATACAAATGATAGAGTTTATATTTAATGTATAACAAGGTTATAATCAATGTATAACATGATGAATGTTATAAATGTATCTCAATAAGGACATATATGTTACATAAAAGGGTTGATATCACAAAAATGACCATTTAATCATGATATAAGATAATAACATCAAGGAATCATATGGATATGGAGAAACATAAAACATGACAGCATGAACATAAGTCAGGGTTATGTTTTGTGACATCATATAATAGTGTTATTAGGATATCCAACCTTGAAAAATTAATGGTATCTCATGAGATAAAAAACACTATCGAATTCATTATAGTGATTATTTATTCTAAGAGACCCCATAAGAATAATATCATGTACATTTGTTAGTTTAAAACATAGTTAATTCAATATAAAAATGACTTTCATCATTTTTAATCCCATTATATCAAAGTGTGGGTTACATAATAAGTATTTCCATAATAAATTATTTATAAGTACATCAAGTTAAATAATTCTGAATGGAAATGGTTTTTGGATTTACCCACACAAATGCTTTTCATGTAAGGTCACTAGATAAATTCATTGGTATCATTGGTGTACATAATGATTCATGGAATGAATTAAAGAGTGTTGAAGGTGTTCTGCCATCACTTGGAATTCATAAGGATAAGAAAGGGATGTGTAAAAACACAATAAAACATGGGAAATTAGAAATAAGATTGAATAATATAAATGATTTTCCTGAATATATTATAGTTGGAGGGAATCCATTATATCATGTGGGTTCTTTTAATAGATTGTGAGGATCTTATTAAGATAATTAAAATCCCTTATGATATAATTTGTGAGTTATATAGATAGTAAATTCATATTTTGTGGGTTTCTAGGTAAGAGTAATGGGAGTTGGGGTTGTTATTTATATAATAAGAGTGGATAATTAAGTAATTCTATATAAACATTAGATTTAGACTTGATGTAATAAAATAATAAAAAATAAAAACATTCCCACAATTTTTTTAAATTTTATTTAAAAGAGTATTGGGTTTTACTATTATATTAATATATAGACCAGAATTATAAAATTAATACCATTTATTATATAGATTTGAGTAATTTCTATAACACCCCAATATCTTATGGTATGTCTCTTTTAAATTTAACATCTACGATAGATTATGGTGCCTGCGACATGGAGTTAAAAAGCACGATATTCTATTTTAAACATTACCATAATATTGTAGCTGTTAAATTGGTGTGAGTGAGTAGTATTAACAAAATTTCAAAATTTACATATTATATATTAAATAATATATTTTTACATTCATCAAAATTATTTGAATAGGAATTAGATAAGAGTAAAGGGTATTTAACGCATAAAATGGTATTTGTTTTCTAATGATTGTTTTACCACCTGGTAGTTGAACACTTGTTTTAAATATGAATTATAAATTTTTTTTAAATTCTATTTTAAGAAATTAGAATAATTTTTTTCATTAAAATTTAAATATAATCATAGGGTTCTTTTTGGTAGTTTTCAGAAAATATTTAATTTCTAATGAATATTAAAAAATACAGATTTTTATAAAACCATAAATTTTATAATATTAATGGTATATTTTTAGTTTAATTTGATATCAATGTATCTTAAATAATATTTATTTAGAAATTATTCAATTCCTTTCTTTTTAATTATCATGTTACCTTATTTTTTATATGTACATGTTGAGCATAAAATGCTTTTTCAATAGAAATGTTTTTTGTTGTGTTTTTTATGATTGATTTTAAATTTAATTATTCCACTTCTGAGTTATGAATTTTTCAAAAATTTATTTCATATATGGAATTATAAAGTCCAAATTTATTAAATTTGATTATTTTTTGTCAATGTGAATAGTTTTTTTTAATTTTATTACAATTATTAAAAGATAAATTTGGTAATTTAATCTAAAAGATGATAAGGACTGTAAAATTATGCTATAACATTATTTAATATTTTTGGATTATTTATATTCTATCCTTAACACATAAGGTTTAAAATTTATGTTATTTAATATCTAGTTTAACATAAGATTGACTTTAATATTATTTAAAATAATGAAAATCAGCAATGTCACATTCTTTGTCTTAAAATTATCTTATTGTCCACATGGGTAAAAGTTATGTTGTAAACGAAACAATGATTCCATTTTGAGTTTAATAAACTAATTTTTAGGATATAAATTTATTTATTATTTTTTGGAACAATTTGGATGAGTTTATGATATTTATAATATTTTATTTAATGAAAGGACCCATATGGGACATTAATATTTTAATAATTTTTATTTCATATGATGTTATTAAGAAGAAATCATCAACTATAAATATTATATTTAATGAAAAATATCTATATCCATAATTTTATTTTCTTTCTAATTTTTAGTGAATGAATAATTTACATATATTATTATACACAGATGATAAAAAATTTATTTTATTAATCCAAAAATCAAATAAATGATATTTAAAACATTTTAATGAATATAAAATGAATAATTAAATATATTAAATAATTTCATGCATAATTATGAAATATTATGGACATATTGAATATTATATTTTAATTTTATATTTTTTTATTTCTTTCTTTTTGGACAAAGTAATGAATTGTGTCAATAATGACAGTAATTATATTTTTTCAAAATATGTTACTATTAAATTATATGAAAGTAATTAAAAAATAATTAAATTATGAAATAAATTATTATTTGGTCTAAAATATCATAATTAAACTACTTCTGTTCTAATTTTAATTTTATATGTAATAAACTATTAAATTTTATTAGTAAATAATCTTTTACCAAAATTAAAATTTAAATATGTCAACTAATGTCAATAAAAATGATAATGTTTTAAGTAAAACCATAAAATATTAAAATTTTATGATCTCATGAAATTGAAACATCATTTAATATTATATTATAATAATATTTCAATTAGAATTATTTTCATAGAAAATGAATTTATAATATTTTGAGGTTTTGGGGTTTTCTGTGGGTTCCCCTAACCTCAATTATTAAATGGAACTCATTCCCTCATTTCATTTCACCACATTTTGCCATCTATATCGACAAAAATATATGAACTAACCCTAATAAAATCATTTATCATGTAATTAATGCACTTTTACTCCAAAAATACCATCTTTGTATCCCTTGAGAATAGATATAAAGGATTTCCTCTGAGAAAGATGTAATTATTTTTACAACCTCATTGAAATTAATTTATTCATTTAGATCCTATTAATGTGTTGTTTTATTTATTAAAAAATAAATCCAATATAATATATATATTGTGACTTTATTATGATTTTTTAACAACCATATTCCTTGTTTTATTCATCCTTATAAAAACAATATCGCCGCACATGTATATAAAAGTATTACCATCTCTATACAGTAGTGTAATTAATTTTATATTATCAATCTTAAAAAATGGTTCTGAAAAAGTAATTAATGAATAAAAATGATATTTATGAAATTAATTTTATTCTATAATTTTTCGTTATGTATACACTATTCAATAGAAATAATCTTTTTCCAACAAAACATGTGTGACAAAAAATAGAATTAAAGACCTAAATAGTGAATTAAATATATATTATCAAAAAATGAGTTTTAAAAAATGATAAGAGAATAATATATGATATCATAAATATTAATATGATTATATTATTATTTAACATAATTATTAAAACCATTATATAGGAGTTTTAGACATGTTTAGTGGAAATCAGAACTAAGATAAGGGTTTTCTCATCTCACTTTTACTTCTATGAGATATATTTTATATTCAACACTTATTTACTATGAATTATGTATGTACATTAACCATTTATATTACCTATCTTTAATATCATTATCTTCGTGGAATTAAATTTTTCATTTGATGGTCTTTAATTTTATAGGCATATGGTTCGACTATTTTCATAGGGGTAAGGTGATTCTTCACAAAATTTCCATTCATTGGGACAAAAATCTACTATAATAACTATATCATGCTATGATTATGTATCAAATGAATTTTTATTTTACTAAGTTGTATTTATACTTTTTTATTTTATGATAATACAGTTAATTTATTCATTTTTTAATTCTCATACTTTATTTAAAAAATACTATTTTAAATGTTTTTTTTCAAAATTATAAAGAAATGTTTTTCTAAAACATCTGGGCATCTTTTTATGCTACCATGATGCCTTAATGTTTTAAGAAACCATTTTCTAGTTTAAAAGGTTATTCAAATGAGATATTTTTTCATTATAATTAGGCATGTTTTTAATAAAATCATTCTATAGTAAAGTGGTATTTCTCTTAAGAATTTAATAATTATTTTATTAGAGTATTTTTATATATACCAAAACCCACTATTAAATGTATTTATTTATTGAGGATGATATCTTATAATACCATAGAGAATATTTTATTAAATGTTTTATTATAATTTTTACTAGGGATTTTCTATTTTAATAACATTATCTATATTACTCTAGATAGTTTATGATTATGTTTAGTGATTGGAGTTATTATTTATATATCATATTCTAGTTTCAATATGGATATATATTTTTATTATGATTAAACTATTTCATACGAGTGATTCATTGGACTTAGTATGTGTCATGAGGGGGCCATTATAGCCCTTTCATGCATTGGTAGGTGTCATGAGAAAAATTAAACCGAGTTTTGGCTAATGGATTACCAATTTATATAGAGTTCCTGGACAAGGCCTTGATGGTATGTTTATGATGACCCACATTATGAATTCTGTCATTTGAGATTAGTTTTGATAAACCATGTGATTATTTGACTATTATAATATCCATGGTTTTGTTTTTTGGATAATTTTAATTGTTTAATTAATATTATTTAATCATCTATTATTCATGGCATATTATGCTTAGGATTATGTTTTAGTGGAATGTGTTTCTAGTTATTCACATTGTATTGTTGTATAAATTTATTTATGATATCTCATGATGTATAATTTTCCTTACTGATCATCTGAGATCTTACCTTCCTTATGTTTTAATATTCCTGAAGATTCCAATATGTATATTAAAATCTATATATATGTTTTTGGTTGAAGAATAATGGTTTACTCAAAGGATTCACTATGTTATATTTCGTATATTAAATTAAAATTTAAGATTCATGTATGTAATCCAATTTCCAAAACTGATAAACTAATTGGACCATTGGTATTTGAATATTGTATAAATTTTAATGTAATATATTAATCCATCAACTACATCATATCAGGGTAGAGGTATTTACAGTTAGTATTGGAGAAAGTGTTGTATGAAGCATTGAAACTAGGTTTAGAAAACATATATTAGGGATTATAACCCTATGATATATGTTAAGTATTACTATATAATAAAATTTAATGAAATCATGTTTTTTAGATTAGTAACACAATAAAAATTTAATTTATGTAATTTATTCTAATAGTTTTTAGATTATTCATATTGAGATGACCTAATATAGTGTATGTTGTAATTTATAAATAGTGTGAAGCATAAGGAATGGGAATTTCATTGATTCCAACAATCCATAAAGTACGAAAGATCATATGTTTTAAGCTCATATTATAATATTTTTATGGCAATATGTCTCCAAAATATTCTCATAAAATGAGAAGAAAATATAATATTCCAATAAGACAAATAAATAATTCTCTATATATGATAGCCTTTATAGGAACTAAGTGATAATGTGTAGTACTCCTAAAAATATTGATAAGGAAAAGAAGAAAATTATGTATGTTACCATAGGTTATAATTGTTAAAATAAACTCATTTGTACCTTCTTAAAAAGAATGAGTATTTGTATCAATTGTTTAGAGAAAGGCCATAATACTTATGATTGCGTGGGTAGGAAAAAAGTCTCAAATGTAAAATTCTTCAACATCAATGATCTGGGACAACACAAAAAATAAATTTCTACAACTTGAAAGGAAAATAAACCTAAATATCTTAAAAGATCATGGTCAAGCTTATAGAACTATCACATATGAAGAGTAACAAATAACGTTTCTATTTTTGAATTCAAGAATTATGTTATTTAGTTATTGTATATATAAGTTTATGGTTATAAGAATAATGAGATATATAAGGATTATACTTCAGTACTTATTCTTCACCAAATTGGAATCATTTTATGAATATAACTAGTAATCAAGATAAGTGATTCAACTATATGTTGATCTTTTAGAAAAAAATATTATTTTTGAAATATACACTAAACATGTCCTTGATGTTGAAGTAATAAGAAAGAGATCTTTGCGGGATAGTATTGGTTAACATATAGGTGGTTAGTGACTTGATGGGTTATATTATCTTTAATGGATTTACTACACAACTGAATTCAAAAAAATATATTTCAAAACCTGACATTTTATTTTTTATGGAATAAATGTTTTCATTATGTTTTTAGGGTGATAGTGGTATTAATATTTGGTCCATGAAAATAAGAGAAACATTATGTTTGGAGAAGATAATGTTAATTTTATTTTTCAAATTTAGTGACCCTCGTTATATATTTTTGTTCATTGAATATGGACATACATGTTATAGATGAGTATGAAGACAAAATACTTATGGAATAGATTATGCTAAAATTTTGAAATTTTAATTTTTTGATACTATGTGCTATTATTATTTTTTCTGTAAACATTTAAATAACGAAGGAATAACTTAAGGTCAAAATTATTTTTAAAATGTGCTTCTTGTTTAAAAAATTAATCTTTAATATCTATTTCATGTGGTATGAATTGAAGTGTAAATAGGTCCAAGTACAGCCAAAGGAATAGATTATGATTATTACATGGGAAAAATCATGTAATATTATTTTCTCAATTGATTATATTGATAGTAAAAGAATCAATCGACTCTTGGAAAAGTATTTTCGAATAAAAATGTTATCTATTTACTTTTAATTATGAAAAATAAATGGTATTTTAATACATCACAAATTTATAATATTTTCATGGTTATCTTTATGATGACAATATTTTCAATCACTCTTCTTCATTACATTGTAGTTATATTTCTCTAATGTGACAATATTTTTAAAAAATAACTCATATTTTAGAATCCTAGATATTTTGGGACCATCTCATTTCACTTTAAATATTTTTACGAGTATTTTTTATAAACCATTTTATGAGGTGGAATTTACACAATGGAATTCTCATGTATCACCATTTAATTATTTATATGAAATTTCAAACTATGATGGTGAAATTTTTTAAAGGATGGGATAATGTAACACCGTAATATTTTATGGTATGTTTCTTTTAAATTTGACATCATCGATAGATATTGTTTCAAGAAACACCTTGTTTAAAACAGCAATATACTATCTAAAATGTGACCTTCATATCCATTCCATTAAGTTGTAAATAATATATAGAATTAAAACATTTTAAAATTAATATATTTTATATTCAATATAATATTTTTAAATTAATCCAAATTAATTTTATATGAATAAGAAATGATTAGACCCAATTTTATATATAAAGGGTTATATTTTTATAATGGTGTTTTTACAGCCTATTACTGGAAAACATGAATTAAATCTAAATTTTGAAAATATTATAAATTATATTCAAAAAATTAAAATTCATTTGGATATAAGAAATGTCAAAATTTTATTAGGGTCAAATTTAATTTATTTTTTATGAAATATTTATTTTCTATTGAATAGTAAAAAACTACAATTTTTATAAAATTATCAAAAAATTTATATTAATGGTATATTTTGTAATTTAATTTGATCTAAATTTATCATAAATAAAAATTATTTATATACAATAAAATTTATAAAATTTTATTAATAATTAATACTTATTTTTGTAAAAATACCTATCGGTTTTAAAATTCATTTTCAAGAAAATAATTTTTAGTTTCATAATATAATTTTAATTTTATATTAAATTCATACAAATCGGTTTTTTAAATTTTGAAAAATTAAATCCATATTTGGAATGATAATATAAAAATTTAATAAATAGTATCCTATTATTTTATCTCAATATAAATAGTAACATTATCGATTTTTATTTGCATGGTACAAGTGTAAATTTATAAATTTAGGGTTAAAATAAAATTATATTCATTATGTAATTTCTCTAAAACACTCAAAAATGATTTTTAATGATTTATATTAAACCCATAATCCTATGTCTTGAATTTGAGTTATTTAATGGACGTTTTCAATGAGAATTTTCACACCCCAAGACATTACCATATTTATCTTTTTTAAAAAATTTAATACACAAACACTTGATTTAGACAAAACAATACATAGTCACATTTTTCATAGTCAATTAAAATATAAATTTTTTTAATATTTTATATAGTAAATTTTTATATTATATACCCCACCAATTGTTTTCAGTCATCTAATATATTTTAGATCGGCATAAGATAAGAGAAAATTGAATATTACACATAAAATAAAATAATATTATAAAAAGTAGTTTTTCCACTGTTTGATAGAGATCCTATTTAAAAAACAAAATTTCATCCTTCTATAAATTTAATATTCCAAAAAAATTGATGCAATTGAAATATTAAAATTAGGTTTGGGTGAATTTTTGGTATTTTTCTATAATGTTTTATTATTTCTTGAATAATGAAAATAAAGAATTTTATTTTAATTTTTTTTCTTATAATTTATTCAAATTGTTAAATAATGTATTATATTGGATTTAAATTATAATTAGATAATATTTTTATTGATTAATCTATTTTATGTTATTTTAATATATTTCACTTTGAAATTATTTATAAAAACATAGAAAAATTTCCTATATTTTTACTTTAAAAACCAGCATAGTTTTCCTTCCTACAGGATAAATTTTAGATCAACACCTACCATTTATTTGACTGGAATTTGAAAAAACGGATTCAATATTTAGATTCATCATAATTTATAATGTCTAATATTACCAACATTGTTTTTTATCAATAATATTAGTGAATGTGATTCAAATTAATTACATTTATTAAGAAAAAATTAATCTTAAAAAAGGAATAAACAATTAAATTAGGGGAAAAAATGATATAGCCACTTGTCTAAAACCAATTATAGGGGTATAATTCATCCATTCACCTTACGTTGTTGATTTTGGATGGTCTTTGAATATTTTTTTGGGTAAAATCTTGTTTACACAAAACATCTTTTCAAAAATACTAAGTGAGTTTTTTCCTGACGTATAAAAGGCCACCACCTCTACCATTTTATCAAAACTATTTAAAAAAATAGATTCATCCATGATCTAATGATATATCTTCTTAAATTACCTCACTCAACCTTGAGGACGCTCTATTAGTAGAAATCATTTTAATGTATCTTTTTTGAACAAAAAAAAGAAGTTAATTGAATAATATTTAATGTCTTCTCTAAAGCTCTTTAGTTTCCTTTTCATTCTCTACCCTTCAAATTAATATGAATAATAATTTAATTAAATAAATATAATAATATTCACTATTCATAGTGTGACTCTACCATCTGGTAGTGTTTGGTTTTTTATATATAGTGATGAATAGAACCAGGGACTTGGATGTGCCTTAATAAAAAAGACACTATTCTGGTTTTTTAATCATGGAATTCAAGGATTCATAAACTAAACTATCAAACCCATGATCTTGAGTTAGCAGCTTTAATATTCTCCCTAAAAATATGGAGAAATCATCTCTGTTGTGAAATGTTTGTGATATACATGGAACATAAAAGCCAGAAATACATATACTCATAAAACGAGAACAATATAAGATAATGGTGATGGTTCAAGAAACTTAAATATTATAATTTATTAATAAAATAACAGATAAAGAAAGAGAAGAAGGTATAAGATGCATTGATTAGGAAGGATCCTAGAATTCTGACCGAAATGAGGATTAAGAAGGATCATATGTTCATGGATCGAGTAAAGATTGATATGGGAATTTCTTGTTAAAGGGAGTCCTAAATCATTTATCAAATGATTTAAAACCCACATTTATTAGAGAGGATAAGGAATTTTCAGTCTAATTATATGGACCTTTAGAAGAATATTAATGTTGTGAACAATGGAAAATTAATAGGCTTTATTTGTAACGATTATTTTATAATGTTTGGAAAGGGTTTGCGTGTTCCATTTATACCTGATCTAGAAAGGGAATTGTTGGATGGAAACCATAGATAAAATTTCTCTATACACCATAGAATCAAAATGATGTGAATTTAATTAAAGGAACATTTTTGGTTGGATTTCATGATGTGTAAATTGACGATTATGTATAATGATGTTTGGTTTTTCATAAAGTGAAATCGATGGGGTAGAATCCTAAATGATTCCTACAAAATATTCATATTCCTGTGTGAAAATGGTATAAAAATAATTTGGATTTTGTCATAGGAACGCCAAATACTTCTAGAAGTAATGACCCAATTTGGGTTATTGTTGACCGACTAACCAAATGTGCTCATTTTCTACCAAAAAAATAGGACTTGCCTATTGAGAACCTTTCTAATATCTACATTTAAAATGATTTAAGACTTCATGATGCACCACTATCGATTTTTTATTATAAACATCCACCCTTTTAAAAAATTTGGACATATTTTTTAGAATTATATGGACCCTAATATTTATTTGATCACTTCTTACCAACCTCAAAATGATACATAGTCTAAAAGAACAATATAAATAATGGAAGACATGTTGAAATCATTGTCACTCTACATTCATGGTTTTTTGAATCAGTACATAACATTGGTAGTTTTTTACTATAATAATAGTATGTATTCAAGTATTTAAATTGAACTGTATGAAGAATTATATGTAAAGTGATGTTAGACTCCAAATTTATTGGGTGATATTTGTGAATGAAAACTCGTAGGCGTAGAAAATTGTGAAGTGATGTTGAAAATGTTAAAGGCTATCCAATATCATATTAAATTCACTAAATATCAGGAAACAAGCTATTTTTATTTTTATAAGAATGATTTACATTTCAATGTGTGAGATCATTTTTTCATTGGAGTGTCTACACAGAGGGGTTTATGATCGTGTTGTCAAGCGCGTCAAATTAGTTGTTTAATATTGACTAGAATTTCTGTTGTATAGCAGCAACCCTAGGCCGTCAATCGACGGAGTCTTAGATCATTAATTTAAAAAGATGGTTTTGATTATGAAAGTATATGGTGAATTAGGTTTTTTAAAACTTTTAGGTTTTATGATTAATGATGAAAATAGAAAATGAAAGCGATAAAACAAAATAGAAATGAACAAGATTGATTAAACGTGATCATCTCGGGGAAGTCTCATGATGCTCAACCTTCATCGCTTCAAGGGATGGGGTTATGATATTTTAATCCCTGGATTGTAACACCTAGAACCAGAATGATACTAAGTTTGTACTAGGATACCTCCTAGGGTTCAGTCAAAAACACATAACGATTCAACGGACACCGCCGATGATTGAGTGATTTGTGTTCGACATCAAAACCGAAACTCACCAAGGAAACACATGAAGAATTAGATGTTCTCTCCAGGTTTGAATTTGATTTCATTGTGATACCATGACATAAATTTACATGGCCTTTATAGAGCTTGTGTGAGTTCTATTGACCAATAGGAATCACACAAGCACAACAATTGAAAAGGGGAAAAGAAAGTGGTCAATGGTGTGTGAAACATCACAAGAAAGGGTACCACCAAACATGATCATATGAGTTGAGCATGACATACCAGTACATAACTCAATAAAATAAGAATATAGGATTATGAAAAACAACACAACAACCTAGAATTCAAAAGATCCTTCAAATATTACAACATGAATCTTGGGATTTACATCACGTTCCTCCCCGGGTGATCACAAGGGGTTTATAAAACCATGGGAGGGGAAGAAGAAGATGATGTTGAAGTAGAACATCCCATAGCCTCCAGAACTTCTAGGGATGTTGAAAAGACTCATCTGGGACTCCAAAATGTCAGCACCTTTCCTCTTGGCCGAACTTATGAATGGGGAGCCCAAGGTATCATTTTATAGGAAAATTTGAAGGTGGTTTTAGGCACACAGATTTTATCAATCCACTTGAGCCACGCCTTTAGGCCTTCCAAAAGTCTTATATCACATTGGAGAAAATAGAAAAGTTGTAGAACTACCTCTTATATGTCTCCACCGAATGTTTGGAACCCTTTTAAAAACTACTTCTCAATATATGGATAAAATATAGAACACCTCATTTGACTTGGTCCATATTCGGTGGCTTGGACAGATCAGTTCATATAGGCCCCATAGAAGCCGAATCAGGATTGTCTTCTTTAATATGAAATGTATCTTTTTATGTTTTGGATAGGCCCACAAAACTTCATCCCATTTGAAAGCACTTAGTTCGTGTACTATTCGAAACAGTGGACATATGTCCATGGATCCATGAGATTTTGGCCCATTTTTCTTCCTCTTCATCAAGTGCCCTCCAAATCACCTCCACCTACATTGAAACAATAAAAACAAGGAACATTGACCATTATAATATTGATTAAAATTATTTTATTGATTCAAACATAAATTTAAATTTAATATTATATTTGGAATACTCATTACAAAACTAATTTAAAACGGTGGTGTAAGGGTGGAATAAAACAGTGAATCGTGGTACGATCACACCCCCACACCTAAACATTTGCACTCCTGGGAAAATTCACATATCCAAATACAATGATTCATATATATATATTTCCAAAATCCAGAAGATTTATCATTTAAGGAAATTTTATTTAAAGTAATGTGATCAACGCACGAACCACACTAAGGAGTTCTTCATAGTGAAAATAGAACAAGAGGTCTCATAAATCATATCCTAGCGAAATTCAAAAAGAGTCACGATACCCAATTGAGAATGGAATTCAGAAGTAAACCATGACAATAACTCTCCATGTGTGTGTGTGAAAACTATTCCATGCTATTCTTTCCATTTGATATCTAATAAATATATGTTATTTTAACATTTTTCAGCTTAAATGATTTTGTCACCGAACCTATCCTAAAACCTTTGCAATCATATTTTAAGACCCTCTAATTTAAGCATTCCCAGAAGTCAGACCATAATTTATCGACCTAGATATCCCCCTATGTTGCACATTTCATCACTCCCCTCAATTTTTTTTGAAGTTTCAATTGGAACAAATCTCACACTCATCTCTAAACCCTTGTTTGATCTCCTCACGACACTAATTTAAATAATTATAACAAGATCAAAAGTTGAGGAGGAGTGGTTTTTGACCTGCCCAAGACACAAATTTTATTGAGGGCGTACAACAGTCGAACATTATGTACACACGTATAGGTCAATCTGGTACATTTATGAAACAGATCAGATAAGGAACGAACATATGGAAATATCATTTAAGGCTGAAAATATTAACCCAACATATATTTTCTTTATATTAAGTAAGAAATAATCATACGTTGTGGTTTGGTGAAAAACTTTTGGAGATATTAGTGACACAGTTTCCCAAAAAACTACTCACACAAAGGGAATAAATCATCTCAAAGGTTTCACATAGATACGACCATTTATATCATTGACAGAAAACCAATTCACTAAAAATCACTCCTTGATGGTAAACTAATACACAAATTCTTTTTATCCTTCGTTATGGTATTTTTACTTTCCCCACTTTATGGTCGCCAAATCATGGAACTTAGAAATTATCGATGGGGAAAAATGAAAATACAATAAAGAATTCCAAAAGGAGAAAACAATGAAAATTCATAACTAACCCAAGAATGTATCCACCCCCCCCCCACACCTACAGTATGCAGTGTCCTCACTAAAATATTTGAGAGTGTGAGAAGGAAAGAGAAAACCTGGTGTGTTTTATTGGTATGATGCGTCAAGAAGGTGGATTTCCTCCACCAGATTCTTCAGAATATCCTCATAGAAGTGTTTAAGTCGTTACCCATTGATGGTAAGACTTCGTCCACTCTGCTCATGCAAAACCTGTATTGCACCAAAAGGGTAAACATTAGTAACAGTATAAGGACCGAGCCATCAGGAAAGAATCTTACCTAGGTGGAATTTAAGCCTGGAATTGTACATGAGGACCTTCTCACCAATATGGAACATCCACTGGTGAATCATGCTATCATGAATAGACTTTGACTTCTATTTATAGATTCATGAGTTTTCATAAGCATCACATCGAATTTATTCCAACTCTTGAATCTGTAGCTTTCTTTGCTCACCTGTATCTGAAAGGTTCATATTACATTGTTTAACGGCCCAATATGCACGATGTTCTACGTCCAATGGGAGATGACAATCCTTTCCAAATAAAATTCTATATGGTGACATTCCGATTGGGGTTTTAAAAGCTATTCGGTACGCCCAAAGTGCATCATCCAAGTGCAAACTCCAATCTTTCCTATTGGGTTGTACTGTTTTCTCCATGATTTGCTTAACTTATCGATTTGAAATTTCTTTTTGTCCATTAGTTTGCAGATTATATTCAGTGGAGACATTATGAAAAACCCCATACTTACAAATAAAGTTTTTCATGTTACGATTGAAAAAATGTGAACCCTGATCACTAATGATGAATCTTGGTAGACCAAACCTACTGAAAATATGGGACCCCACAAAATCAACAACCACTTGAGAGTCATCGGTCCTAGTGTCCTTTTCTTCCACCCATTTAGATACATAGTCAATAGCCAATAAGATGTACAAAAAGCCAAATGAATTTAGAAAAGGCCCCATGAAGTCAATTCCCCATGCATTGAAGATCTCACAAAATTACATGGGTTGTTGGGGCATTTCATTCCTCTTGTAGATATTCCCTATAAATTGACAACGAATACACGACTTGAAAAATCTATGGGCATACCTATACAATGTTGGCCCATAAATTCCTGATTCATGGACCTTTTGAGCAGTACATTGAAAGCCAAAGTGGCCCCCACATGCCAAATTGTGGCAGAAGGTCAAAACATTGGTGAACTCATGGTCAGGGACACACCGATGAACTACTTGGTCACTACAAATCCTACACAAGTATGAGTCATCCCAAATATACCAACGAGAATCATGCTTAAGTCTCTGGGATTGTGAAGTGCTAAAATCAGGGGGGTCCCTAGATGTTGCTAGAAAATTCACAATGTCCGCATACTAGGGGGTAAGGTCCACAACATCACAAAGTTTCTCATGAGGGAAGAATTCTCCAATGGGTAGGGGTGAGTCAACATGATGGTACAATGGTGGGGAAATCCTACTAATGTGGCCAGATAACACATTCTCTACCCCTATCTTATCTCTAATCTCAAGTTCAAACTCCTGGAGGAGGAGCATCAAATGAATGAGGAAGGGTTTGGCTTCAGGTTTCTTTAAGAGGAAACGAAGGGCAGCATGATCAGAAAACACAATCACTTTTGACCCAATAAGATATGAACAGAATTTTTCCAGGTAAAACCCAATAGAAAGGAGTTCTTTTTTAGTGTTTGTGTAGTTTACCTAGGAAGGTTCAAGGTAATGTGAGGCATACGCAACGACATGAGGAGCCTTTTCAACCCTTTGTGATAAAACTTCCCCAACCGCAAAGTTAGAGGCATCACACATAAGCTCGAAGGGGAGATCCCACCTTGGTGGTTGGATTATGGGATGTGATTTGAGACTCTTTTTTCATGAATTGAATGCATCCTCAAAATTTTTATCAAAAACAAATTCAGAATCCTTTTGTAACAACCGAGATAAGGGAAGTGCGATCTTACTAAAGTCTTTAATGAATCGGCGGTAAAAACCAGCCTGACCCAAGAAAGACCGCACCTCACGAACACATTTTGGATATGGGAGGGATGCAATTAATTCAATTTTAGATTTATCAACTTGAATTCCCTTATTTTAAATGATATTCCCAATAACTATACCAAGCTCAACCATAAAATGGCATTTTTCATAATTTAAAACAAGAACTTTTCAATGCAGTGGCGCAGGATAAAACCTAGGTTTTCTAAACAATCATCAAAAGAAGATCCATATACTGTGCAATCATCCATAAAGACTTCCATACGACACTCAAGGTACTCCGAAAAAATACTCAACATACATCGCTGATAAGTACCAGGAGCATTACATAGACCAAATGGAATCCTTCTGTATGCAAATGTGCCAAATGGACAGGTAATTTTTGTCATTTCTTGATCCTCAGGGGCTTTATGGATTTGAAAAAAACATGAATATCCATCAAGGAAACAATAATGGGACTTACCAGCCAATCGTTCTAAAATTTGGTCAATGAAAGGTAAAGGAAAATGGTCCTTCTGTCTGGATTAATTCAGTCGACGATAGTCAATACAGACTCGCCAACTTTTTTGCACATGCATTGGAACCAATTCATTCCTTTCATTTTACACAATTGTTATTCCTTTTTTTTAGGCAAAATTTGAACTGGGCTAACCCATTTACTATCAGATATAGGATAAATGATCCCTACAACAATTAATTTACTAAATTCCAATTTTTCCACTTCAAGGAGAGTGGGATTCAACCGGCGTTGAGCCTGCCTTATGGGATTAGCCTCATCATCCAAAATTATATGGTGCATAAAAATATATGGGCTAATCCATGTAATATCATCCAATGTCCATCCTATTGCCTTTTTACACTCTCTCAAAAGTTTGAGTAGTTTCGAATCCTGTTGTGGAGAGAGGTTTTTGGCAATAACGATGGGAAATTGGTCAATACCCTCAAGATAGGCATATTTTAAATTTGATGGAAGTGGTTTTAATTATATCTCCAGGGGTTTGGGATTGAGGGAGTGGATTTAGGACGAGTGAGGTCCATGAAACTGTCTATCTGCTCATGTTTATTCTCTAAAGATAGAGAATCTATAGAAATGATATTTGCAGAATCATCGACGGTAATGGGTACCTCAGAATGAACACAATCACCAATTAAATCACAAAATTCACACTTTTAAAAACCCAAAAAACACTCAAAACATTAATCAAAACTCAATTCATACAAGGGCGAAAAAAATAAATATGAGTCAGAGTTTGGGTTGAGGACAGAATTGTGTGTGTGTGCATCATTTGAGAGCACTTCCATAGAATAGACAGGAAGAGTGGAGTGCTCTTCAACATGGTGTTTCATAGCCTCAAGGATATTAAAACATACATTTTCTCCTCCTAATTCCATGGACAATGTACCATTGTGAACGTTGATGATCGTCCTTGCTGTTTTGAGGAATGGCCTCCCAAGTATGAGAGGAGCTTGTCATTGGGTTCGGGTATCTTCCATCTCAAGAATGTAAAAATCAGCGGGGAAGATGAGATTCTCCACTCTGACAAGGAAATCCTCAATCAATCCTTTTGGATGCATTGTACTCCGGTTGGAAAGATGCATGACAATTACTGTTGGTTGAAGCTCTTCAACTTGTAGAGAAGTATACACGGAGTGAGGCATCATGTTAATGGAAGAACCTAAATATAGCATAGCATCAGAAAAGAAGGTCTCCCCTATCGTACAAGATATCGTGAATGTTCCCGGATCCTTGCATTTGGTTGGCATTTCTAGTTGAATCAAGGCTGAGACATTACTACCCAAGTTGACTCTCTCCTTCCCCTTTAGCCTTCTTCTATGGGTGCAAAGTTCTTTATGAAATTTGGCATAATGGGGAATTTGCATGACTGCATCCAACAATGTAATATTAACTTGAACTTTTTTAAATGTATCCATTATTTCATTTTCAATATCATTATCAAATTTTTTCTTAGATTTAGAGAGTCTTTGAGGGAAACAAAGAGGAACTGATTTTTCATTTGAATCATTAATGATAATTTGATTGCCCTTTTTATTTTGTTTTTCATTACATGAAAATTTTGATGGTTGGGAAGGAGTTTTTTCAAGAGGGGGACGTACCTGTTTCATAGAATTAGTAGAAGTAGAAGCTTCTCTACCAATACGAAGTGTAATTTCACATACATTACCTTTGTCCTTCGGATTGGAAATGGGTTGGGATGGTAGTTGTCCAGAACCTTGCATCTTAAGCTCATAGATGGTGTTCGGCAATTGTCCCACTTGAGTTCGTAGGTCTCGAATTGCTGATTGTGTGGTCTTTTGGAACTGATGGTTTTGGGTTGCCATTTGTTTCACCATGTCCTCAAGCCATGGTTCAGATTTAGGAGGAGGAGGATGATTGTTTTGAGAAGTTGAAGGATAAGAATGTTACATACCTTGTTCTTGTTGATACCAGATCTTCTTGGGGTAGCTTGAGTTTCCTCCTTGTCGGTATTGTGGGTGTGCTTTCCACCCTGGATTTGGATTTTGCATCAATTGTTCTTTCTTGAAGGGACGTGCTTTTTGGAATAGACACCTTGGGAACACAACTGCACAGGACTAGATAAATCTTGAAGTAGTGGGAACTGGTCAGAAAAATGAGTGTTATCAGAACAAATCCCACAATGTAATGGTATAGAAGTAGAGTGTGAGTTACCTTGTGCCTGAGCTAGTTTCCTTATAAGGGTATGCATCTCATCCAGTTTAGTATCTACCTTTTGTTCTAGGGCTGAATGATATACCTCATGAACTCATCGAGTTGGTGCAATAGCTCATGTACCAAATTGTTGTGCATTTTGAGCCATGTTGGCTATTAAGTCACAAGCGACAGAAGGTGTTTTGTCAACTAGGGTACCACCAGCTGTAGCATCAATCATTCAACGATCCATGTGGATATGTCCCTCATAGAAGTATTGGATTAATAGTTGTTCACTAATCTGGTGGTGGGGGCATCTTGAGCAAAGTCTTTTGAATCTCTCCCAGTACTCTTGAAGTGTCTCTCCTTGTGATTGACTAATTCCACATATTTCTTTCCTAATTGGAGCAGTTCGGGAGGCAGGGAAGAACTTCTCTAGAAAAAGTCTTTTTTAGGTCATTCCATCCCCCAAATGTGGTAGGAAAATAGTATAACCAATCTTTGGCTACACAATCAAGGGAGAAAGGGAAGTCCTTAAACTTGATTAAGTCCTCAGACACATTTTGGCGTTTCATGGTGGAACACACTATGTGAAACTCTTTTAGATGTTTGTGAGGGTCCTCTCCAGGAAGACCATGGAATTTTGGAAGGAGGTGGATGAGACCTGATCTCAGCTCAAAGTTCGTCACTTCCTCAGTATATTGGATGTTAGCAGGTTGGTACTCCACATCCGGGGTGGTCAGTTCTTTTAATGTTCAGTTATTTGTAGCCATGATCTCTGGGGTTTGATTTGGTTCAATTTTTTATTGGTTTAAGATCACTTGAGGTTCCAAATTGGGTTCCGTAGTGTTTCTTGACTGACCTTCTCTAGATGCCTTGGTTTTTTTGTTAAGTGAGTTTTCAATTTCAGGGTCAAATTCAAGTACTGTTTCTTTACCAGATCGGGTCATGTAAATAAGATGTGAAGTTTTTTTAATATGGATGAAATCACTTAAGAAGGGTAAACCGAGAATATAATATTATAATATAGAATTATAGAGAGGGATATAGAGAATAAGAAGAGAGAGAGAGAGAGAGAGAGACCAAACTCACTAAAAATAACCAAAAATAAAGACAAAACTCGAAATAAAAACAATCAAATGGTGGTGGGGTATTTAAAGGAGTACTAATTAAGAAGTAAAATAAACAAATAAAAGTAAATAAAGAAAAAAAAAGATCTTGGCTCCCTGGAAACGGTGCCAAAATTTGATCGCGTTGTCGAGCGCGTCAAATTAGTTGTTTAATTTTTACTAGAATATCTACAGTATAGCAGAAACCCTAGGTCGTCTCTCGACGGAGACTTAGACCATTAATTTAAAAAGAGGGTTTTTATTATGATTTTATAATGTGAATTAGGTTTTTTAAAACATGGGGGTTTTATGATTAATGATGAAAATAGAAAATGAATGCGATAAAACAAAATAGAAATGAACAAGATTGATTAAACGTGATCAACCGGGGGAAGTCTGGTGATGCTTATCCTTCATCGCTTCAAGGGATGGGGTTATGATCTTTTAATACCTGGTTTGTAACACCTAGAACCAGAGTGTTACTGATTTTGTACTAGGATACCTTCTAGGGTTCAGTCGAAAACACATAACGATTTACCGGACACCACCGATGATTGGGTGATTTGTGTTCGACATCATAACTGAAACTCACCAAGGAAACATGTGAAGAATTCGATGTACTCTACAGGTTTGCATGTTATTTAATTGGTATACCATGAAATAAATGTACATGGCCATGAAAGAGTATGTGTGAGTTCTATTGACCAATATGAATCACACAAGCACTGCAATTGAAACGAGGAAAAGAATGTGGTGAATGGTGTGTGAAACATCACATGAAAGGGTACCCCCAGACATGATCATATGAGTTGAGCATGACATACCAGTACATAACTCAATAAAATAATAATATAGGATGATGAAAAACCACACAACCACCTGGAATTCAAAAGATCATTCAAATATTACAACATGAATCTTGGTATTTACATCACATTCCTCCTTGGGTGATCACAAGGAGTTTAGAAACCCATTTGAGGGGAAGAAGAAGATGATATTGAAGTAGAACCTCCCATAGCCTTCAGAACTCCTAGGGATTTTGAGAAGACTCCTCGGGGACTCCAAAATGTCAGCACCTTTCCTTTTGGCAGAACATAAAAATGGGGAGCCCAAGGTGTCATTTTATAGTAAAATTGGAAGGTGGTTTTAGGCACACAGATTTCATCAATCGAATTGTACCATGCGTTTCGGCCTTCATACAATCTTATATCGGTTTCGAGAAAATAAAAACGTTGTATCCCTACCATTTGACTGTCTCCACCGAATGTTCGGAACCCTTTGGACAAATACATCTCATGATTTTTGATAAAATACAGAACACCGCATTTGACTTGGTCTATATTCGGTGGCTTGGATAGATTAGTTCGGATTGGCACCATAGAAGCCGAATCAGGATTGGATTCCTTAATATGAAATGTATCATATTACGTTTGGGACATGACCACAAAAGTTCAGCCCATTTGGATGCATGGATTTCGTGTACTATGCCAAACCGTGGACATATGTCCATCGATCCATGCAATTTTGGCCCATTTTTCTTCCACTTCATCAAGGGCCCTCCAAATCACCTCCACCTACATTGAAACAATAAAAACAAGTAGCATTGACCATTATAATATTGATTAAAATTAATTTATTGATTCAAACATAAAGTTCAATTTATTATTATATTTAGAATATTCATTACAAAACTAGTTTAAAACTGCGGTGTAAGGGTGGAATAAAACAGTGAATTGTGGTACGATCATTTTACCAGATTCAGTATGAAGGAAAAAATGAGTCCTAGGTATGTCAAACCATTTGAAATTCTTGAAAGGCTGGGAGTCCTTTCTTATCTATTAGCATTGCTGCCGAATCTCTCAATGGTACAAGATGTCCTTCACACATCTATGATATAGATGTACATGAGAGGACAAATGCTTGTTCTCATATCTAATGAGATAGATTTGGAATCCAACCATTCATATTGCGATGAATGCATCTCGATTTATGATATGAAATAGAATTCATTAAATATTCGAATGACACCACTGGTAAAGGTTCTCTGGGGAAATAACAAAATAGAAGAAGAAACATGAAAAAAAGGGATTATATGAAGGATAAATTCACAAATATTTTTTAGGGTAATAAAACTGAAGTTTTTTTGATAAATATTTTGGAGGAGGGAAGATTATTTCACATCAATACTTTTATATATTTACCTTTTAGTATAAATTAATATACACAACATCCAATTTAAACCAGATAATACACATCCACCGTTTTCATAGTCTATTAAATTATAAAACTTTTATAGAGTTCATGTAGAAAATTTATTTATTATATACCCAATCATATACTTTTAAACTCATCTAATATCTTTTATATATGAAAAATACAAACAAACCCAATATTACACATAAAATAGTTTATTTTTATTAAAAGTAGTTTTTTCTCCTATTGATGGAGAACCCATTTTAAATTAAAATAATAACCATTTAATAAATTTAATATGGATAAATATTTTTAATCATTGAAATATAAAAATAAAAATTAATTTTGGATGAATTTTTCGTATTTTTCTGTTAAGTCTCATTTTTAATGAATAGTGAAAATAAAAAATTGTAGTTCAAAATTGCAATTTCACCTAATTTATTTATAAGTTTATGTAATGTTATATATTATATTTAAATTTTAATTATATAATATATGTATTTATTAATCCAATTTGAATCATTCTTTTCAATTTCACATTAAATTTTACTACAAAAACAAATCAATATTTTGGACATTTTTACATTAAAAACATGCATTTGTGTCTAGCCTGTGAGATTAAATTGAATTCAACATATACTAGTTATGTGTTGTTTATTTGAATAAATTTATTCCCCAATTTTAATCGGAATAATTTTTATATATAATAAGACCAAATTTTTTTTTATCGAAAATATTTCTGAATGTGATAAAAATTAATTACAATTATTAGAGAAACATTATGCTATTTAAAGGACTAATCCTTTAACATAGGGGCCCAAATGACCTATCCAGCTATAAAAAACCCATTTAATAGACATAAAACATTGATTAAAAATCCATTTTTTTGTGTTTTATGAATTTTTTTATGTAAAAACATGTGTATATTTAACTACCATTAAAATATACCAAGTGAGTCTGTTTTCTCCAATATAAAATGCCACCACATCTTCCAATTACTCACACCTATCAAAAAAAAACTATTTGGCCATGAACATTACATATTTATCTCCAAAAAACATCCCATAGACATTGAAGCCACCCTTTGTAAATCTATCCTTACGAGGAAGCCGTTTGGTACAAATCATAAGATGTTACCCGATTAAGAGGTAATGTCTTCTGTCAAGTTTTCTAGTTTCATTTCCATTATCCACACACTCAAATATATTTATTACAGGATTATATAAAAAATATTTTATCCTAAATATATTATTATGTTTTTATATACATTTTTATTTATACAATTATACACAACTCAATCTAATGTGAAACAAACATTCTGTTTCTATATACGAAGAAGTAATGCCTCACGTAACGATGATTGTTCTCTTTTCTCTACCAAATATCATGGTATTAATTATGATGAAGACATTGTTTATTAAATATATATATATTATATTTAATATTTATTAATACTTATTTAATTATTTTATAAAACATACCATTAATACATCCCATTTTTTTTAATACGAAAACATTTTTTGGGGAAGTGTGGACTATTGCCCCCATGATGTGATGTGATTAATTCACACTATGAATTGAATGTATTAATGATGATTTTAATAAAAAGATGTATCATACATAAAATAGATATTATAATATAATTATAATATAAATCTTTATCATTTATTTTTCATTTTTTTAATACGACAATGAAATGAATGTAGCGTTCACACGTACATACCACCTACTATCTCTATGAACGATTCACTTTTTTTACTAACTCCAAATAATATTGAATATTTTAAATAAACATGTAATGAATATATAAGATAAAAAATTAATTTTTTAAATTATTCATATGGTATATGAAATAGGAAACATATGTAACAAGTCAAAACATACTTGATAAATCTTTTCAATTAACAAACAAAATAGTTAAAATAGTGGATGAGTATTAAAAAAAGAGTAATAAAATAGATTAATACGTTAATATATGATATTGTAAAAATTATTATGGTTATCTTATATGTTTTTATCTTATTTTAAAACAATATATGTGAGTATAAATTCCATAAAACAAAAGGAACGTTAAGTTAATGGATTTCAACTCAATTTACATTCCATTGAGAATTATTTCTTTATTCATGAATTCTATTTTATATGGTTTATATACATCCCGTTAACATGATATATCATGAATATACTTAATATAAAGATATTATAAGTTTCATTTACTTGAAATCGTCTTATGATTTCATTATTTTAATGTTCTATGAGGCACTTTCTACTGTTTAACAATTATATTTCATCGAGAATGTTTTAATGTCAACAACCATTGCTCTTACTTATCCTCATTTGAGGTATTATTGATAAATCCATATTATTATTTCAACCAAGATATTTTAAAATGAATGTTTATTTTAAATTTATCAATAATTATTTGGACAAGAAATAAATGGGTTGGGGACAGGTTAATAAAACCCATTGATGCATCAGTAGTCTCAGGAGACAAATTAGAGGGAAAAATCTAATTTTTTATAATTTTTTTCTTGACAGTAATGGAATAGTGTGCTTGGGAAACATAAATCATGATAATTATGAATTAAATTTATTTATTATTTATTTATTTTAATTTACCCTTGAGATTTTGTGTTGACATATCTATGAATTCACTTTATTTTCAGTTCATCGATTAAATGGAATGTGTGGTCAGATTATTACATTTCCATGCTGATACTACACTATATAGTTATTTTAATACAATGCATAATAAGTTATTTTCATTTAAATATTAATTTATACATATTGATTCATTATTTTACCTCTTTACTAACCCTTACTGATCATTTAAGCTCAGTGTTATTTGGGTTACTTTTCGCATGTTATGATGAATCTATCTTTTAATATAATATTTCAAGGACAAACCCAATTTTGTTTTTAAGTATTAATTTTCTTTTTAATATTTCCAAATATCTTATTAGTATATTGTATGTAATATTTCATTCCTATACCGATAAATTGAACGGTCTATAAGGATTTTATTCCTTAAAATTATACCAATGCAATCAAATAATACACCGACTCAGAGATTCAAGGGTTAAAGCTTTATAAGAATGAATTTTATATTATTTAAACTAAAGAGAATCAAAATTTTCACATACCTTTTCATAAACATGTAATCTATGTCCACATGGGAAACAATTTGGTTTTCAATTAAAATAATTGTCTATATAGAACTTAATAAAATTATTATCATGATATACATTTTTTATGACTTATCAGAACCATTTAGATGTGGTTGTGATATTTAAATTATTCTATTTAAGGAAAAGAAAAATATTTCACATTCATATTATAATAATTATACTATTTTTAATATGTTATAATTTAGATGATAATATCGACTACAGATATATTTTTAGATATAAAATATTTATCTACATCATGATATTCTATTTTTTTTAATGAAGATATAACAATCTAAAATAGTTGTACAATGATGATAGAATAATTATATTATAAATGAAACTATCATATAAATGATATAACAAGTAGAAAAATACATATCATTTTAATTAATCATGTTCCTCCACAGTTTTTTTACGATTATGACATATTATTTATTTAATAAATGTTTTTAATGTTATATTGGTGTATTTATTTTTTTAAGTCGAAAATAACAAATAATATCAAAATTTAATCTAATAATATTTTATCAAAATAATGTATTATTAAATTTTATAAAAACTGTAAAAAATGATTAGAAATTAATTTCTTTTATTGAGTCAACATTTTTATATGTTGTTCATATAATTTCTAAATTACAATTTATATATTACTAATTAATTTTTTTAATATTATTTAAAATTAAATAATAATAAAAATTAAATTATGTTAAGTAATGTCATCCAAATTGATATGGTTTAATATGAAACCAAAAAATGTCATATTTTTTTACAAAGGATATTAAATCATTATATAATATTATATTTGAATACATGTCCATTTTTTGTATTTGGGAGGAATATTAATATATTTTAATTTAATATTTTGAGGTTTTCAAGGGTTTTCCACATCGCTTTTATAAAAGGGAACTCCTTAATTTAATTTCACCACCATGAGCATTCTAGAAGGACTAAAATCTACCCCTTTATCTGCCTACCATGTTTATCCAACTTTTTTGTGGGTTATGGTATTCTATAAATACAAACTCTAGATCACTAGATAGGGTATATAAATGATGACCTTCGAAGAAGAGGTAATTGTTTTTACATGCCCCTTGAAATTCATTTCATGTTTTACTTACTTTTCATGCGTTTTTTCCAAAAATAATAATAACTATAGTATTATATATATACTAAAATAGTATTGTTTATATTAAGAAATGATATGCTTTATTTTATCTATCCTATAAAATATGACTACACCGCACATGCGTATGTATGGCTTACCATCCCCAGTTAGTGGTGAAATTCATTTTCTGTGATCAATATTCAAAAATGGTTCAAAAAACTATTTACTTAATAAATATGATGTTTATGAAATTAATTTTATTCTTTAAATGTTGTATCTATACCCTATGCAATATATCTGGGACTTTTATGATAAAACAAGAATGAGAAACAATGCAATTAAAGATCAAACTAGTGAAATTAATTAAAATTATTAATAAACAAGTTGTAAAAGGTTATACGGGGATTATAAATGATATCAGACCAAAAAATTATAGAGAGAAGAAAAGATTATATCCACCTCATAAAATTAAAGAAAATGTTCAAGGGGAGCAGGTGATGTCATACAAAGGGTCTTTCCCTCATGGGAAGATTGAAGTGTCAGAGACAATAAAAAGAAATGTCATTTACAAAATTAGAGTAATTAGAATTTTACCACTCAGAATGAGACATAGCTATATAGACAGTATTTTGAATTTCTATATTTTACTTCTTTAGAAACCTATAAGAGAATCAAGTAGATACATTCCATAGTGTGTTGGAGTAGTCCTTCTGTGTTATTCTATTTTATGGGGCAGCAATAAAACCCTCAGTGTTAGTCAACTTTTACATTTCATTAATGAGGGAATCCTTATAAAAGTAATGATCACAATTGAGTATTTTCATTCAGCCCTTCAGTCTACACAATATAATTTTTGTCTTAAAATAAAACCTTGATATTAAATGGTTTCATTTGGGAATCATCTTATATATCCTCCCATCATCCATGAGTACCTAGAGTTTCATTTAATTTAATTAATACCTCTTGAATCCTTGAAATATTCCCACCATAAGCCATATTTTTCAGCCCCTCAATTAATGATGAGGATTAATTCAGACACTGATCCCTTTCAGTCACATTGGGATTATGGATACCCTCCTCAGCATGAGCACATTAGCAGTGCTCATGCACCAAGTTCAGGGCCATCTCTATCCCATAGGTCACCTACAACATCCTGAAAGACAAATACTTGTCCATTTATAGTGAACTATGACTAACCTTCCAATTTTACTTATCATTTGTAGATGGTCTATATTCATCAGAGGCCACATTATTAAATGTAGTATGTTTCCCAAATTTCATCTCAAAAAAATAATCATGATTCCCCTTTAAAGAGAAAAGTTTAAAACCACATACCAGTAACTTTGAATTTATGGTTGATGTATGTATAATGAGTTTTTATATAGAAAATTAGTAATATCTGTTTCTTTTAAGGAAATGAATGTTTCATTTTATGATATTTAGTTTTATGGGGCATACAATTCCATTGTTTTTATAGTTGTTATGGAATCTTGAACACAATTTCCAATGTTTGGGTCAAACATATACTCCAATGATTATTTCATGTTATGATTATGTATAATTTTGTTATTACCTTATGTTGTATTTACCCATGTGTATTTACATCTAATTCTCAATTTTTCTTCATTTCGTTAACACTAAAACATTTTTTATGATAATTTTTTAATTTTTTTTATAAATATTTTTTTTTATCTTTTACGATGTTTCTCCAGTTTCCATGGTCCCTTAATATTTTTAGAATTCATTTAAATGCGAGAACAGTTTTATTGAATAAAATATTTTTCCATTGAAATTGAAAATATTTTTAAATATGTGATTTAATGTAAATTAAAATTTCTATCAATAATTTCACAATTATTTTTAGATTATTTTCATCTAAATAAATAGCCTCCGTTGAATCATTCTTATAATTGACGTTGGTATCTTATGATACAATCAACCATATTTTATATAATATCTTATCAACATATTTACTTGGGATATACTATCTTGAATCCATTCTATATATTATTGCGGATAGTTTAAGATTTTGTTTACTAATTAGTGAAATTTTAAAATTTAAAATGATAGTTTCAATTGATTGTATATGTTTATTATGTTTTCCCCCTTATTATGAAGAATTAATCGGACATAGAAAGTGTTAGGTGGGGCCAAATATATCCCCTTAATGCATTACTAATTCTTTTTAGAAATCCTAGCCTATGATATGAAAAATTTCCTACCCATTTATCTACACTTTTTGGCTGAGGCCTTAATAGTATGTTTATGACATCCTATATTATGCGTAGTGTCATTATGATATTTTTGTTGTTGATAATCCATGCGATTATTTAAATAACTGAATATCCATAGTTATGTTTTTCTACTAATGTGAATTATTTATATTGTATTATTTGGTCATCTTTTATTCCTTCCTTGTTATGCTAATTTTTATATTCTAATGGAATGTGTTTTTAGTTATTCACATTTCCTTATTGTTTTTGTTTATTAATGATAAATTCTTTTGTATTCTTGCCCTTACAGATAATCTGAGCTCACCCCATTATTATGTTATATGTTTCCCCAAGATTATAAGATATATATTATGATTGTCATGCATGGTTATGCTAAGAGAATACTGGTGTCCTCAAAGGATTTACTATGTTTTATATTATATTTTAAATTTAAATGCAAGATTCATTTATATATTATGGTTTTCAAAAATTTTATACTAGTTGGTCATTTGGGATTTTAATATTGTATTTATTACAATGTAATAAATTAAAGGAATATCTCTGGGATACTTTGTTTAGGGTCTTTATAGTGTTCGTAAATAATTTATAATAAATACTATGTATATTATATAGATTATATAGGATCTAATAATTGTTTTTATAATTACTCATATAAAATATAAAATACTTAATTTTTATTGGGAAAACATTTTTTATCTATGGATTAAATTTATATTTTTTAATAAATTTTTTGGGTCTTATTATGTCATAATATATGCAAATATATTTATACAATATTTACTTTACAACCAAAAATTAGACAAATAAAAAAAATTATGAGTAATTTAAAATTGGATAATATCAATTTGCCGACATAAAAAATGAAAGTTGTTTGAAAAAAGTAATTTTATAAACATGTAAATGTACAATTTTATGTAAAAATACATATTTAATGTAAATACTCGTTTTTACGATATTAATAACTATTAGACTCTTATAAAAAGTAAATTTGACTTAATTAAATTAAATTATCATTTATAGATAAATAAATATTATCTAAAAAAAATGAGTAAGGAAAATGAAATTTATTTCAAAGATGTTTAGCTAATTAAAAAGGGTGGAATAATTAAAAATAATTATTTCTCAACAATATAATTTTATTTTCATTTATAAAAATAAATTAACAAAATAATTATATAATTATATATATTAAAAACTAATAAAATGAAATAATATAGTTATTATTTTATAGAAATGAAAATATAAAAATTCAGACTACTAGGGGCTATATCATGAACAAACATGATACACTAGTATTCTGATAATAGAGATGGTCCTGATATAGCCTGATGGGTGTTCCCAATCCCAATGAGTTAGTGACTAGCACCTGGGATCATACAAAATTATTGTGGGAATGAATTTTCCACAAAAATTGTTGATGAAAGATAAAAAATCAGTAGGTATTCAAAATAAACACCACTGGGAGAAGTGTACATGAAGTACAACCGGTATAAAAATACAAATTACTACAATAATATAATAGTAAAACATGATAAATAAACAACCCATGTTCCAATGGAAACAACTCCCCAAGTCCATTGATCGAAACCTAGGAGCACCTTTAAGTGGTAATTTACCCCAACTCTAACCAGGAATGAGATAATCCACAAAAACTTCAAGGCACTGGTAGGGTGTGAGCTAAAATCTATGTAGGGACACACTATGGATTCCATAATTAAATGATAATATAAAATTAGAAAAATAATGTTCCTTTGGATTTAAAATAAATAAGAATGGAATATTTAAAATCATATTTAAAAAAATTACAATTTTAATTTTAGATGATAGAAATATATTTCAAATGATGGAAATACTTTCAAAAAATGTTTCATTAAAAAAATGCCTTAAATACACACTTTAAATTAAAAATTTTATATAATTTCACAAGGTTTTTAAAACTATTTAAAATAATGGAATAAATTTATATCTCATATGTAAACAAGTGAGTAACAAGGTCATTTCCCATATGTTACCATAGTTCTATGTGATGGGATCATCACACACCCATGTGATAAACCGCAATGTGTACACATGTCACTCAACACAGTTAAGAGTGGGATGATCCATTCCCTATAGAGAAATAATATTTTCAAGCTAATATTTTTTTTAGTGTTGCAATTCATCAATCCATTTCTGGTGAAATTACAACCTAGTGTGTTTTTCCTATAACTCACTATCTACCTTAACTTTCATGTTCTCTATTACAATTCAGTGATGGGAAATTTGTTTTTACAAAAATAAAATGCAATTAAATCCCATCCACACGTTAAAAAATATGAACACATCTATTTAAAAACCAAAATATGTTTTAAATAAAAAACATACATTCTTCCAATATAAAACACTATAGTTTCTATTAAAACCACATTAAGCCATTTTTTGAAAATAGTAATTTTAAATTAATTCATAATTCAATCTAAGAATTCACTTTCATAATTTAGTTCAAAATTTTAATTTCAAAAAATTTCTATCAATTTCAAAAAAATCCAACAATTTAATATAACTGGGGGTTTTGCACAATTTTTGCATTAATATCATTGATTAATTAAATTTAAACAAAATAAATATAAATTATTTTCATAAAAACACCATTATTCAATTGAACTAGGATGTTTTTCGAATTTCATGCCAAAACCTCATTTTAAAACACCAATATAAGGGAAAATAGTTTTTACATCAGTCCATTTGAATGAAATATAATTGAAGTCAAGCAATTGAATTCATTTCAAATAATTTAAATTAAACAGTAATATTGGGGTCAATTAATAGTGGCAATCATGATAGTACCACCTACATGAGGATCTTGGGATCTCAATTAACTAAACATTAACTTGTTTTCAAAAAAAAATTAATTAATATCATTGAATCCAAGAAAAAATGATAAAAATGATTTTGAAAATCTCGAAATATAGGGTATTAGATCCTAGAATCAACATGGGGATCTAAAAAAACTACAGAGATGAATTGAGATAGAGGGAGATAGTTAAGGGGTGAGGAAACTAACTAGGAGGAGGTAAAATGCTTTATATAAATCTTATATGCATTTATGAGAGGGTATAGTGGGGCCAAAATTTCCTCTTAGATGATAATATGAAGATGAATTTTGATTGGGTTATGCTAGTTTTGTGTGGCACCAAAAGTAAGGGTTTTTGGATTTTAAAGGTAGATATCTTGATTAATCGAATCCTTTGAATGGTTATCTGGATAGAGCCACACAGTTTGAAAAATAATGGGAGCTAACCATGAAACCCATTTAAATGAGAAACATGGATTCTACAAGTTGAGGGAAGATACTAAAAAACAATGCATCATCCTTGAAAACCCCCACATCCCCGATTGTCATGTTTAAGCTTGAGAGGGTGCATGGTTTGGGTAAATCATATGGATATCTTGAACTGGCCCAAAATATTTAAAACATTTAAAATTTCAATACGAAACAACCCCAAACTAAACCCTACTAAATAATTGTAGAAATACATGTTAATTAATACCGAAAAAAATAAATATGTTACAACCTTTTCACCATAGAAACCTTTGGTCCCTAAAAAGCCTAGATAGATTCTTCCCTTCCAAAATATAAGGCCCCTACTCTCTCCCCAGTTCCTCCCTCTCCCATGTTTCATGATTATCTGAACCATGCTACCATATCACATGATCCAATGGTATTGTTCTCAAATTATATAACTTGATTTCAGAATAAAATATCCAGACTGGCAGTTCAATCATGGAAAAATAATGTTTAACCTAATATCATGCCAGCTCAGAATATGATATGGATCATATAAATACATTCATATATGAGATAATATAACATGTTATTTATTGAAGTTATCTGTGGTAGATGTAATAATGTTAAGACACTTTTCCACCTTCTTAAAAAACACAAAAGGTCCCAAAAAATATTATCAATATTCGTTTTCCTCCCAATTCATCGATGACCCAACCTGGTTGAAATTTTCCTGAAGACCTGGTCACCTAATGAAAAATCTAATGGTTTTTGATGAGAACCAACAAAACACACATACCATATCTATTTCATCAACATCCTCTAATGAATAAACTTATCCTTTTCTATCATCTCTTTCACCCACTCTTTTTCCCACTGAGGCACTTTCACTAATATCTGACCAACACAATAGATATCTACAAGGACATCCATATATAGACTAAAAACGAAATATCATGATCCAGAATTTTTATATATCATTATTGAAATATCAACCATCCCCAAATGATCATCCTAAGACCCACCTAATTTGAGAACTCAAGTGTGAAGCATATCCACAATAATCTGTATAGCTCTCTATGTCTAAACATCCGATTGGAGATGGTATGTCACACTCAAAAAACAAGATATCCTAATTCCTTTTGACAGAATATCCATATTTTATAAGTGAACCCAGTATCCCAATTAGATAATATATTATATAGAAATATAGGAAAATAAAAATCTATTTCACATAGATATTTCCAAATTCCTCAACATACATTGTATCATGAATGGGAAATTTTTTATCTGATATAGTTTGCCAACTGATCCCAACCCATAGTGAAATATTAATTATTTAGGTATGAGAAAAAGAAACCATGTAGTTATTATAGATTCCATACTACTTACATATAAGGGCTAGAAGTGGATAAAGAAAACCTGAAGGTTTATGGTGCTAAGACGTGATTTGCTGGCATGTATGAAAACAAGAAACAAAATTAGAAATGTCTTGTCTTGTAACTAGAAACGATAATTTTTGAAACCTTTCATTGAACGTATTCATGGATTATTTTTTCACATAACACTTGGAATTTTTTAATCCACATTTAGAGTTTTCATTTCTTCTAACGGCACAGAAAAGAAATTCTGATATAATAAAATTCCAACTTTTGAAAAATACCACATAAGAACTGCCTCCCCATCATAAGGAGAGTCTATAATGATATGAAACTCACCATACTTTTGTTTTTCCAAAGGAATCTTATCCAGAAGAGAATATTCTAATTGATCACTCAACAATGAATAATTATCCCCCTAATTCCAGGACTCCAATATGCAACTGTGTAAAGAGTGCCATCAAGATTTTCTATTCTAATGAATCTTTCATGGACTGGGTTAGAATATTCATAGTCATGGAATCTATGATGAAATTATCATTCCATGGGTATTGGGAATTTCAGTGTATAGTGATTTTAAATATTCCCCCCAACACCTCTGGTAGAGATTCAAATCATTCAGATAGAATATATAAATCAAGATCATGCGGTCTGAAAACATGATAAAACAATTTCCATAAAGGTAATTCCACCAACTCTTATGTTTGTTCAACACTTATCCAAGATCATGTCCATGGGTCAGATAAGATTTATCATGGGGCCCAAAAATTTGAGATTCATACACAACTACAAGATCAAACTTCTTAAGTATGTTTCCCAAAACCTAACTCGATGCATCACAAAAGACCACAAATCCATGCCTGGCCTCAAGGGGAATCCACGCTAGTGTTGTTGTAAAAAGAAATTTCAGCTAAAAAAAGAACTCTTAAATTTATCATTCCAAGAACACTTAACATCCTATAGGGAACTCATCAGTGAGACCAACTCTGATATTTCCATAATGAATCGATGATAATAACCAAATATACCCAAGAAGCTATGAATATTGAAACCATTCCATGATTTTCTGAATTCAAAACACCCTTTAACTACTCAGGTTCAACTGGAATACCATGATATGACACCATATTTGCCAATAATGTCACTTTATTAATCCATAAATGTAGTGTCCCGGACCTCTCTGGTCCATTACATTGTGAAAATGTTATGTTAGAGGTGTTCCGGGAGGTCAAGGTGACTTATCCCCAACACTTTGCCAAATTTCCAGTTCTGTGAATAGTGTTTCCTGTTTTACGGACAACATCTGTAGGTGAACAATGTTTCTATCAGTGATGTTTAGTGAAAAGTGTTTCTATCGGTGAGGTTCTAATGGTGGACTTGAACAATGTTTCTAGAATGGTAACCTTCTAACGGTGGACTTGAATAGTGCTTCCAGAATGGTAACCTTCTAACGGTGACCTTATAACGGCAGACTTGAACAGTGTTTCCATAACGATAACCTTCTAATGGTGACCTTATAACTGTAGACTTGAACAGTGTTTCCAGAAGGGTATCCTTCTAACGGTGGACTTGAACAGTGTTTCCAGAATGGTATCCTTCTAACGGTGACCTTATAACGGTACTTGAACAGTATTTCCAGAATGGTAACCTTCTAACGGTGATCTTATAATGGTAGACTTGAACAATGTTTCCAGAATGGTAACCTTCTAATGGTGACCTTATAACGGTAGACTTGAGCAGGGTTTCCAGAACGGTAACCTTCTAATAGTGCCCTTATAACTGTAGAATTGTATAGTTTTTCCAGAACGGTGAGGTCTAACGTTGACCTTTTCTTTCCTTTGCCAAATTTTGAGTATGTGAACAGTGTTTGCAACTTCCTACAGTTTCACCCCTTTGACATTTCCTTTGACGTAAAATACATTTAAAGATTTATTTTGAGGATTCTTAAGGCCGATTCAAATGACATAAATCCTATTTTAACTATTCCTATGGCTCGAGCTGTTTTACTTATTCAAACGGTGTGGGTTAATGTGATCCATTTTTTATGGAGAATTAACCGGATCTTAAACCGTTGCCTCGTTAATTATTCAAAAATGAACAAGATACTATTCTCCCTTGTTCTTCCGCTTTTCTCTCAGCTAAGAGACACTATAACCTTTCAATCATTCCCGTTGAAATTTCACAATCAATCCCAAATCCTCCAATTGTCTCCGCTCTATTTTGGATGCAACTGAGTTGTGTCGGTCAATCATCCCAATAAGGTATGTTTTATCGTTGTTCCATTGGGGATTATCTTCCCTTGTTTCTCCCTTCCATATTATGCCAGGTAATTTCCATGATTCTAATGGGTTTTTCTTGGGGTTGGATGGTACTGTCATACTGTGGCATCCTCCAGTGGATACAGTTGTTGTGAGAGGAGAATTATGAACTTTTGTGTGGATAAAGGACGTCAAGAACTCTTCGAGGTAGGGGATTCAAGGATTCTCTAGTTGTATATTTGAAATCGTAGAATTAGAATGATTAAGCCATTTGGATCACAATGAAATTGTCCTAATTAAATACTTGAACTGGATTAAAAGAATTGGTTGATCGCATGTTGTTGTTTTGTACCGTGATAATGGTTTGCCTCATGTTTTGCTAGATAGAGTAATATCTATGTTTTCTTTGATTAGTTGTTCTTTCATGATGGAAATTGATAATGAACTTAAAGTCGAAATTAATTGTGAATTAATTGGATAAAGATAAAGAGGCATGTAAATGAATCTGGTTGATGCAATTATTGTAGTTATTCTAATTTGAGGTTAATCAAATTAAGGAAGTAAACCTAGTTATTTAATTGTTATATCTTACTGATTAGGTCTCCCTTAATTGGAACCTACGAATAACAAATCTGCTAATTCAATATGGATTAATGAACAGATTGTGTGAGAATTTTTTAAAGGGTTTCTGAGTTACCCTCTTGATTGTTAAAGGGACAAGGTCCCATTGATGTGATGCTTGTTTTCCTGCTTCTTGTGATGTAATGTGATCCGGGATGGCTGTTGTGATATTTGGAGGCATGGGGACTTATGTTTGTGGCAGTGGATGACTCATAGGGTGGAGAGATGCATCAACTTATGCATGCGGGTATTAGGGAGGACACCAAGGATGATGGTATGGGATGAATGTGATGGCTGGATATTAGTGGTTTCGTTTGGTTTTTTATCTGATTTACTTTTCCCCACTGCTCAAGGCAGATGGTCTTGCTTACCCTCCATTTGAAGGAGGCGAAGACATGTGGGGTATGCCACGAGCTTTCCGTGTTTAGCCTCTCGAGGGAGAATGGGTCTATACTCTATCTATATGAGGAAAAGACTCGATGGGTAGTATATCTACTCACCGTGTTGAGCCCCCTTTGTGTTTAGTAGCATAGGATTCCTTTCTAGAATGCATGGGAATATGGTAAAGTAATTTCGTAATGAAAGTTTTATTAAATGGTGAAAATCCATGGGGAGGGGGATACTGGAATTTAAAGGTGATGTGAATCTTAAAAGGAGTAGTTGATTTCGAATGTGATGCCAATTTAGTTTAATGTGGAATTGTTCATGGTTAATTAATGTTTAAAGATTTAATTAACGTATAGTGTAATTGAAAAAATGAGAATGGATTAATCTAATAAAATTATTCAAATTTTTGTGTGCTTATAGGATACCTAGTCAAAGAATTAGCAGCCTGGAGTCTGAGAGACGTTAGCTACAGTTGTATCTAATACTTGGTAATGAACATAGTGTGGATGCGATTTATATATATATTCTATACTTTTTGTGTTTCTATACGCTACTCCACCCTGTTGGTAAGGTAAAATGAAACCCCAGGGATTCTGAGCCCTAGGGGGTGTGTTTTCCCCAACATTCTGATGTGAGGACGAATGGCTGACTACCCCCTTTGGCCTTGCTCTCTTCTCTTGGTATATACATGTTACAACGGGCACAACAGTTAGTTTCCCCATATATGTGTGTAGAGGGATGTAATGGATTGTGGTTATTTCACACACATTTAATCTGGATATAGTATCCTTTGGACTACTAAAGGTGTACCGTGTATAGGTTGTGATAGCTTGAGGATCCCTACTCGGTGTATGAGATTTAATGTCTTGAGGTATAATACATGATTTATGATGCACATTATGTGGGATGTGGTGGCTCTAGGAACATACCTAGTTACTTTTGGTTGTGAGGATGGTGTGGTGCTTTGCATAGGTGTATGAGGGAAAGCCTTTGTGGTGCAAGAGGTGCATATTCTTGAGCATAGCCCAGGTGTCTGCCGGCAAGCCATTGGAGAGAGATGCCCAAGGCGTATGTCATTGGGGAAAAGCAGAAAAAAAGTGGGGAAGTAGTAGTGGGGCACCCTTGATATTTTCCATTATATTCTATATTCATGTATGGGTTACTTGGAGAGAGTGTCCATGGTGAGGTTGGGAACTTAGTATACCTGGTCAGGTGACGAGTTAGTTTCACTTGTTGTTCACTAGGCTTTAGCAAGCTTTCCTTAATTGTTCATGAGAGGCTTGGGGAGGATCCTACTGAGTATACTGTTATACTCACCCTATGTATATATAAACTGTTTTCAGGTCACTTGGAAGAGGTTGGAGATCATGTTGGTTACTACTAGCTTGTGGTTAGAGGAGCTGTTCAGACATTTGATCATTGCCATTTTACATTCTTTTGGGTACTTTTGGTTTTCCCTTTCAGTTGTAGTAATTTTGCATGAAATTTCTATTATGTACTTGGGCTTCTTTTATATTTCAGTTCTATGTTGGAGTTGATTGGTGTCTATCTTATCTCTCTCTTCCGAATGTGTTCTCTTAGAGGGTAATGCCTCCCATTTGTTTGTTTACTATACCCTCGGTGCTAGTCCCCAATCTGGGGCCTACTGGAGGCGGGACTCAGGGGACATTATCTTCTTTCTAACATTGTCGTTCTAGGAGGGGTACACTTTGTGGGGAGGGGGTCATGACAGAGTGGTATCAGAGGTCTGGTTGAGGGATATGATGGAGTTTGGATTTAGGCACAGGTGAGGTTTCATGGGATGGTAGGGAAACAGTGTCATTCATGTTTATCAAGTGGGGTAAACACTGGAGATCGGTAGTGACATAGTCGTTTAGGTCCCCCTATGATCTGTTGCATGGACCTTTATGTTTACGATGGCTACTAAACAAAGTGATACTGTTTTCTTGGTAGAGACCTAGGAAAGGATCATGCATCATTCTTCTTTGTGCCTGTGTTTGAATGGGTAGACCATGGGAGAGGTTAACCTAAAATTAATAAAATAAAACCATTAATTTATTAATGTTGAGTCTTCCATATTCCAGGATTAGGAGCTCTAAAAGTTGTTATTTTACAGGTATGGCTCTTGGTCTACGTCCTCATCAGGTTTGAACAGAAGATGCCCATTAGGTTGTTCCAGTAGATTGCCACCGGGTAGAGGTTGATGACAATGACACATGGAGGAAGACACTCCGAGAGTTTCAGCGCCAGAGTCTACAGAAGTACGAGGGCTCCGTTTCAGATGCAGTCACAGAAGTCTGGTTAGAGGAGGATGAGATAGGCTTTAGTTCAATTCGTGCTCGGAATGAACACTGGGTGTCCTTGGTTGTGACGATGCTGCGTGGAGCAGCAAGGCAGTGGTGGTTATTGTTCCTTGGGGATCGTGAGGAGTCAGCAATCTCATGGGAGGTGTTTTGAGACATTCTTAGCGTTGAGTTTCTTTCATCAACTTCGAAGGCGTCCAGTCGCCAGGAGCTTCTTAAACTTCGACAGGGGGACCTCTAGTGTTAGAGAGTTTTGAATCCATTTCAGGAACCTTCTATGATATGCTTCAGACCTGTTACCAGATGAGGAGGCCAGGGCGAGACATTTCGAGGAGGCTTTGCATCCAGAGATCCAGCTCCAGGTCACACCATTTATGCTGAAGACATATCTTGAGGTGCTGGCTTTGGAAGAGGTTGTTGAGAGGACTTTAGCCAGGACCGGATCGTCACAAGAGGGGAATCATCCTGATTCCTCATGAATCAGAGCTGTGGTTCGGGGTTCCCGGTTTTCAGGGAAGAAGAGTTTTTGTTCACCTAGGGTTAGGTCCCAGCCCTTCCCATCTCGTTTCTCCGGAGGCAGAAACTCTCAGGCCTATGCCAAGGGATCAGGTGCTTGTTTTTCTTGTCGTGGTTTTGGTCATCAGCAGCGGGAGTGCTTGACTATTCAGAGTAGTCATCGTGCACCAGGCCCTCCGCTCCAGGTTTCTCCATTGATGCAGTTCCTGCCGAGGCATCAGTAGCAGGTTGCACCAGCTTTAGATCACCATAGGGTAGATGGATCAGGCATAGGACAACCCCATGACGCTCCCAGTCCTCAGAGAGAAGAGTGTGGCTTTGGTGGTGGTCGTCATCAGGGTCAGAGTGGCCATGGAGGAGGTCTTGGTCAGCTTCATGCTCTAGCATTGCCAGCCCCAGGCGACTCAGATATTGTTCGAGGTACCCTTTTCCAATTTTCTACCTTGGTGTATGACTTGTTTGATTCAGGAGAAACACAATCCTTTATATCACCTACCCTTGTCCATGCATTGGGACTTGAGGTAGAGAGGCTTCCAGTGACCTTGGCATTGACTACGCCAGTTGGAGGTCGAGCCGACATGTTTGAAGTATGTAGATACTGTGAGCTACTGTTGGGGAAACACCGCTCTTGGGGAGATTTCCTATGTTTATGAATACAACCATATGATGTCATACTCGACATTGATTGGTTTTATTTGGTGTAGGCTATTGTGGATTGCTACAGGAAGAAGGTCGTCTTCTTTGATGCAGATGGAGAAAAAGTGGTGTTTGTTGGTGAGTGAGATCCTCTGATGAATCATAGACGAGTTCCATCCTTATCATCCATGATGGCTGAGATGATGTTGAGTTCTTCATAGGTTCAACAGTTGGCGTTTCCTAGGGTTGTAGAGGAGTACCCTGTCAACTTTCCAGAAGAGGTTATTGCCTTACCCCCTCGATGAGAGATCATGTCTGGGATCGATGATAGCCAGGAGCATCTCCTATATCTATGTCTCCATATAGGATGGCCCCTTATGAGTTACGAGAGCTACGTATTCTGCTTGATGGTCTATTGCAGTGCGGTTTTGTTCGGCCAAGTGTGTCACCATGGGGTGCACCGGTTTTTTTTTGTGAAAAAGGCTGACGATAGTTTGTGGTTGTGCGTCGATTATCATCGATTAAACAAAGTGACAATAAAAACCACTATACTCTCCCGCGGATTGATGACTCATTTGATCAACTGAAATGTGCAAGTTAGTTCTCAAAGATCGACTTGCGGTTAGGATATCATTAGATGTGTGTAATGGATGAGGATAACCCGAATACTGCTTTCCGTTGTCTTCATGGGAATTATAAGTTTGTTGTATTTCCATTAGACACGAAGAATTCTCCATCTGGTTTCATGGGGTTGATGAGTGTTGTGTTCTGTGAATTCTTGGACAAGTATGTTGTGGTTTTCATCGATGACATCCTTGTGCACTCTACATCTGAAGAGGATCATGTAGAGCATTTACGAGTCGTTTTGGGAGTTCTTCACCAACATCAATTGTTTGGGAAGTTGTCAAAGTGTGAGTTTTGGGATCGAGAATCTCGTTTCGTGGGGCATGTTGTGTCCAAACCGGGAGTAGCTGCGGATCTGTCAAAGATATAAGTAGTGGTGTCTTTGTCAACCCCTAAGACCGTGTCAGAGGTGCGAAGTTTCCTTGGTTTCACAGGATATTATAGGAGGTTTGTATCCAATTTATCCCGAGTTGCGACTCCTCTGACAGCTTTGACCAGGAAGGATCAAGCATTCATATGGACTGATCAGTGCCTGACAACTTTAGAGTATCTAATGGAAAAGTTGGTAAGTGCTCCAGTCCTTTTTCTTCCAGCGGAGGGAGTCTAGTTTGATGTTTTCTATGAAGATTCACATCTAGGGCTAGGTTGTGTTCTCATGCAGCCGAGGTCAGTTGTTTCCTATGGGTCTCGGAAGTTGTGTCTCCATGAATTCAACTATACCACCCATGATCTTGAGTTGACAGCCGTGGTGTTTTCTCTGACGATGTGGAGACATAACCTCATTGGTGAGCACTTTGTGGTTTTCAATGATCATAAGAGATTGAGTTATTTTTTCTCCCAGCGTGACTTGAACTTGCGACACCATTGGTGGATGGATTTCCGGCAGGAATACAACATTGAAATATCGTATACACCTAGAAAAGGGAATGTTATAGCTAATGCACTGAGCCGAAAGTCACGTAATGATGATGTGCATGAATCTGGTGATTCCTGGAGAATGATTGAAGAGCTATCAGCTTTGCATCATGATATGGGAGAAGTTGGGGGTAGAGGTTGTCTTTTCCAGATGACGGTGTAGTGATCCCTAATACATAAGGTGGAAGAGTCTCGGTTGGGTGATCTAGAGTTGGATGTTTGGAGAGATAGAGTTGTTTGGGGTGAGGCCTCTGATGGTTGGTCGGAGGATGGACAATACCGAGTGTTGTATCATGGCGGGATTTTTATTCTCTTGGTGATGCACGAGACTGTTCTCTGAGAGTTCCATATTCTGCCCCTAGTAGTACATCCTGGTGTGACAGAGATGTACCGATCCTTGAGGAGTCATTTTTGGTGGCCTGGGCTGAAGTGTGCGGTGGCAGAGTGTGTGTCTCGATGTTTAGTCTGCCAGAAGATGAAGGCCGGACACCATGTTCATGGGGGTCTTCTCCAGCAATTAGAGATTCCTCAATGGAAGTGGTAGGACATCTCGATGGGCTTTGTTACAGGTTTACCTTGAGCTCCGGGAGGACATGATTCTATATGCGTGGTAGTGGATCGTTTAACAAAATCAGTCCACTTCATAGTGATCAAGGATTCGAACTCAGTGGATGTTTTGTCGAGGTGGTATCTGGAAGAGGTGGTGAGACTTCATGGAGTCCCTAAGATGATCATTTCGGATTGAGATCCACATTTTACCTCCAGGGTGTGGAGGGGTCTCTAACATGCTTTTGGTTCTCAATTATGCCTTAGCACTGCTTTAAATCTTCAAACGGATGGTCAAATAGAGCGAACAATCCAGACTCTTGAAGACATGTTGCACTCTTGTGTTCCTGATTTTGGAGGTTTATGTATGAATCACTTACCCTTGGTAGAGTTAGCTTACAATAATAGTTTTCACTCTACCATTGGTATGGCGCCGTATGAAGCCCTATATGGTCGGCCTTTCCATTCTCCGTTGTGCTGGACTGGGGTCGGAGAGTCAGAAATCCTTAGACCGGAACTAGTGCAGAATACAACATAGATGATTCAGGTGATTCATGAGAGGATAAAGACAACGCAAGATTGTCGGAAATCATATGCTGATCAAAGAAGGAGACCCATAGAGTTTAATGTTGGGGATCATGTGTTTCTGAAGGTGACTCCCCGTCGTGGGCAGCGAAGGTTTGTTCATGGAAGTAAGCTTTATCCCCGGTTTGTTGGGCCTTTCGAGGTGTTAGCTCATGTTGGAGATGTGGCGTATCGAGTAGCACTTCCCCCTCAGATGTGTTAGATACATGATGTTTTCCACGTATCACAACTTCGTCGTTTTCTTCATGATAAATATCATGTTATTGATTGGGGAGAGATCGACATTGATAATGATGCAACCTTCGAGGAGCGACCTGTGGAGATCCAAGAATGCAAGGAGAAGGTGTTGTGTGGGCATTCTATCACCTTAGTTGGTGTCTTGTGGCGACATGGTGGCATGGAGGAGAGTACCTGGGAGTGTGAGTCATAGATACGTGCTCAGTACCCAGAGTTGTTTAATTTTTAACTCTTTTCATGTAATGATGTTTCCTTTATGGTTAGACATTTCATATTTTATTTATAAACTTATATTATTCCTTTTAGTGGCTTTCTCTCTTTTGAGAGGTATCTCGATAGGTGGTAGTTCGGGCCCCTTTTTTTTCCTCTTTAGGTTGCTTTTGAATTCTCAAGGACAAGAATGTTTTGAGAGGTATCTGATGTAATGGCACAGACCTCTCTAGTCCATTACTTTGTGAAAATGTGGTGTTGGAGGTGTTCCGGGAGGTCAAGGTGACTTATCCCCATCACTATGCAAAATTTCTAGTTCTGTGAACAATGTTTCCAGTTTTACGAACAGTATCGGTAGGTGAACAATGTTTCTATCGGTGAGGTTCAGTGAACAATGTTTCAATTGGTGATGTTCTAACGGTGGACACGAACAGTGTTTCCAGAATGGTATCCTTCTAAAGGTGGACTTGAACAGTGTTTCCAGAATGGTAACCTTCTAATGGTGACATTATAACGGTAGACTTGAACAGTGTTTCCAGAATGATAACCTTCTAATGGTGACCTTATCACGGTAGACATGAATAGTGTTTCTAGAACAGTAACCATCTAATGGTGTACTTGAACAATGTTTCAAGAACGGTAACCTTCTAACGGTGACCTTATAACGGTAGAATTGAACAGTGTTTCCAGAACGGTAACCTTCTAATGGTGACCTTATAACGATAGACTTGAACAGTGTTTCCAGAATGGTAACCTTCTAACGGTGGACATGAATAGTGTTTCCGGAATGGTAACCTTTTAAAGGTGTCCTTATAACGGTAGACTAGAACAGTGTTTCCAGAACGGTAACCTTCTAACGATGACCTTATAACGGTATACTTGAACTGTGTTTCCAGAATGGTAACCCTCTAACGGTGACCTTATAATGGTAGACTTGAATAGTGTTTCCAAAAATTTAACCTTCTAATGGTGACCTTATAATGGTAGACTTGAAAAGTGAATCCAGAACGGTGAGGTCTAACAATGACCTTTTCATTCCTTTTCCAAATTTTGAGTATGTGAACAATGTTTCCAGCTTCCTACAGTTTCGCCCCTTTGACATTTCCTTTGACGTAAAATACATTTAAAGCCTTATTTTAAGGACTCTTAAGGCCAATTCAAATGACATAAATCCTATATTAATTATTCCTATTGCTCGGGATGTTTTACTTGGTCACAATGCGTGAGTTAATGAGATCCTTTTTTAATGGAGAATTAACTGGATCTTAAATCGTCGCCTCATTAAATCATCCATAAGGAACCAGATATGATTATCCCTTATTCTCAGCTAAGAGACACTAGAACTGTTCAATCATTCCCGTATGAGTTTCACAATCAAACCCTAATCCTCCGATTGGATCCACTCTATTTTGGATGCAACCGAGCTATGTCGGTCAATATTCCCAATAAGGTTTGTTTTATCATCATTCTTTTGGGGGTCATCTTCCCTTGTTTCTCAATTCCATATTATACCATGTAAATTCCAAGATTCTAATGGGTTTTTCTTGGGTTGGTTGGTACTATCGTACCATGGCATCCTCCGGTGGATACAGTTGTCGTGAGAGGAGAATTGTGACCCGTTGTGTGGATAAAGTACGTCAAGAACTCTTCGATGTAGGGGATTCTTGGCTTCACTAATTGTATATGTGAAATCATAGAATTAGCATGATTTATCCCTTTAGATCACAATCAAATTAGACTAATTAAATACTTGAACCGGATTAAAATAATTAGTTGATTTCATGTTGTTGTTTTGTACCGTGATAACGGTTTGACTCATTATTTGCTAGATATAGTAATATCTATGTTTTCATTGATTATTTGTTCATTCTTGATGGAAATTGATAATGAACGTAAAGTTAGAATTAATTTTTAATTAATTGGATAAAGATAAAGAGGCATGTAAATGAATCTAGTTGATTCCATTGTTGTAGAAGTTCTAATTTGAGGTTATTCAAATTAGGGAAGAAAACATGGTTATTTAATTGTGATAGCTTACTGATTAGGTCTCCTGTAATTGGAAACTACGAATAAAAAATCTACCAATGCAATATGGATTAAAGAATAGATTGTGTGAAAATTTCTTAAAGGGGTTCTGAGTTACCCTCTTGATTGATAAAGGGCCAAGATCCCATTGATGTGATGTTTGTTTTCCTACTGCTTGTGATATAATGTGAGCCTGGGTGGCTATTGTGATATGTTGAGGCATGGGGACTTGTGTTTGTGGCAGTGGATGACGTCTAGGGTGGCGAGACGCATCAGTTTATGCATGTGGGTGTTAGGGAGGACACCAAGGATGATGGTATGGGATGAATGTGATGGGAGGATGTTGGTGGTTTTGTTTGGTTCATTATCTACTTTACATTTCCCCACTAGTCAAGGAAGCTATTCTTGCATACCCTCCTTCCGAAGGAGGTGAAGTGACATGGGGTAAACCATGTGTTTCCATGCTTAGCCTCTCAAGGGAGAATGGGTCTATGCTCTTGCTATAGGCGGAAAAGACTTGACGAGTAGTATATCTACTCACCGTGTTGAGCCCCCTTTGTGTTTAGTAGCACATGATGCCTTTCTAGAATTCCTGGGAATATGAGAAAGTAATTCCGTAATGAAAGTTTGATTAAATAGTGATAATCCATGGGGGGAGATACTAGAATTTAAAGGTGATGTGAATCTTAAAAGGAGCAATTTATCTTGAATGTGATGCCAATTCAGTTTAATGTGGAATTGATCATGGTTAATTTATGTTTAAATAATTAATTAACATACCATGGAACTGATAAAATGATAATGGAGTAATCTAATAATTCTCTTCAAATGTTTGTGTGCTTATAGGATACATAGTCTTAGAAGTAGATGCCTAGAGTCTGAGAGATGTTAGCTTCAGTTGTATCTAAGACTAGGTATTTCCCATAGTGTGGATGTGATTTATATATATATATATTCTATACTTTTTGTGTTTCTATACGCTACTCCACCCTATTGGTAAGGGCAACTGACACCCCGGGGATTCTGAGCCCTGGGGGAGGGGGGTGTTTTCCCCAACATTCTGATGGGAGGTCAAATGGCTGACTAACCCCTTTGTCCCTGCTCTCTTCTCATGGTTGATACATGTGACAACAGGAACAATAGTTAGTTTCCCAATATACGTGTGTATAAGGCTATAATGGCTTGTGGTTATTTCAAACTCATATATTCTGGATATAGTATCCTTTGGACTACTATAGTTGTAACATGTATAGGTTGTGATGGCTTGAGGATCCCTACTCGGTGTATGGGATATAATGGCTTGAGGTATAATACCAGATGTATGATGCATGTTATGTGGGCTGTGGTGGCTCCCAGAACATACCTGGTTACTTTTGATTGTGAGGTTGGTGTGGTGTTTCGACCGGGTGTCTGCGGGCAATCCATTGTGGTGCACGAGGTGCAGATTTTGGAGCATAGCCCAGGTGTCTGTGGGCAAGCCTTTAGAGAGAGATGCAAATGACGTATGTCGTTGTGGGCAGAGCGGAAAACTAGTGGGGAAGTAGTATTGGGGTACCCTTGATATTTTTCATTATATTCTTTATTCTTGTATGCGTTACTTGGATAGAGTGGCCATGGTGTGGTTGGGATCATAGTACACCTGTTTAGGTGATGAGTTAGTTTCACTTGTTGTTCACTAGGCTTTAGCATTCTTTCTTTACTTTTTCATGAGAGTCTTGGGGGGGATCCTACTGAGTATACTGTTATACTAACCCTATATATATATAAACAATTTTTCAGGTCACTTGGAGTAGGTTGGAGATAAATCTGGTTACTACTAGCTTGTGGTTGGAGGAGCTATTCAGGCTTGTGGTCGCAGCCGTTTTACTTTCTTTTGGGTAATTATGGTTTTCCCTTTCAGTTGTAGTACATTTTCATGGAATTTCATATATATAATTGGGTTTCCTTTATATTTCAGTTCTGAGATGGAGTTGATTGGTTTCTATCTTATCTCTCTCTTCCACATGTGTTCTCTTAGAGGGTAATGCCTACCATTTGAGTGTTTAATGTACCCTCAGTGAAAGTCGCCAACCCGGGGCCTACTGGAGGTGGGACTCAGGGGTCATTATCTTCCTTTTCACATTACCGGCTCAGGAGGGGAACACTTTGCGGGGAGGGGTCATGAAAATAAATTACATTTTGAAATCCTGGAATAATGTTGATGATCTATCAACAATTCAGAAAACACAATAATTTGATGCATATGATCCTCCTCAGACATAGAGTAAACAAAAATGTCATATCGAAGACTACTAAAATGTTATCAAGATAATCATGGAAAATCATGTTCATTAAATCCATAAAGATTCCAATTACACTAGTTAGACAACTTTACATAAAAAGTTATTCATAATGACGATAACTACACCAAAATAATGTTTTATGAATTTCATATTATTTTATCCCCAAATGAAGGTTACCATATCAAAGATCAATATTTGAGAAACACATTTCCCCTTTCAATTCATCAAAGAGATCACAAATCTGTGGAAACTGATACATTTTATTTACAATCACTAGATTGAGTTATTTGATAATAAACACATAGACACAGTGAACCACCATCTTTATTAGAAAAGGAAATTTGTGCCACTCAAGATGGAACACTCGGGTGTGAAAATAATTTCCCTAGAAGATCATCGAACTGATTCATTAGCTATTTCATTTCATCAACTTCCATTTAGTAAGAAAGAATATACACCAATTGTTTAATAGGCAGTAAATATGTAGAAAAATATAGCTCCCTTACTAATGGAAAATAAGAGAAGTCATAATGAAACACGTTAGGAAACTCCACAATAACTAGAGGGAGATCACCACTCAAGGATTCCCACTCAAGATTAAAGGAATAGTCTGATATTAGTTTCCCTAAATTCGGATAAGTTTTTCCAGATATGCTTGACATTGGGTCCCATTCACCTTGAAATTCATAGAACACACCATTGGGTGATGTGAAGAATACTCAATAAAGATAAAAAACAATTTGGTCTTTATTGGTAATAATCAAATCCATCCTAAAGATAATTTCCTATGGTTTCATGTAAAAAACTAGAAAAATCCAAGAATTCTCGACATATGATATTGAGAATACACAAGAGGGAATATGGTGACCCAAATATCTCTTCCTAAAATGGGGTGTAGTAATATCAATCACATAGGATAAAATCTCATAAATAAGAATTATCCTTTTAATAATATTGGTTGAAATAAATTATTGTGTTGCACCAGTATCACATAAATTAATCACTAAGGTTTAAGATACAATAGTGTTACCTCTTAAGTCACTATCCCCATATCATCTTCCTCTCTAAGAAATTCAACTATTTGAAGAGGATTAATTCCGAAAGCCTATGGATGCAACCATTTTATCCTTGAAGTATCTACTTTCCCTTAGTTTAAGGATGATATGATTATCCCATGCCACTAAATGTAGTGGAATAAACATGGAATAATTTATGAAAGTGTCTTGAGCATCCACAAGAATCATATAGTTTGGGTTTCTTAATTAAAACCTTCTTCGAATGATTAAGCTCTCTATAGTGGTATAAAATCAACAGGCCTCTACATGGTACTTCATAAGGTCTTGAATGACCATGTTGTCGAGAACCAGCTTGAAAATTTCAATGATTCCACATTCCATTAATGAAACACATGATTTTACTAGGGGATAACGAGTTTACAAATAAACCTAACTTTGTAATCATGTTCATTTCAATCTTCAGTGCTCTATCCAACACGTCATCATAAGAAAGTGGTTTCTACAATAAAACATGAGAACAAATATCCTTTTGAAGTCCCAACTCAAATTGTTGAGCCTTTATATTCTCATATTATACTATATAAGGTGATAAAATAATAAGTACATTTAAATGGTTTTCATACAATATCAATGTATAGTCATCCTACTCAATTTTGAGAAACAACAAAGCCTTGGTTAGGATCATTGACTCTGGATAGAACTAGTTAGTCAAAATAACTATAAATACTTTCCACTCCAATACCTCATGTTTCTTCATAATCACCATCATTTACCACAAAATTATACTTTTTACATCTATCAAAAAGGTGGAACATTACATGTTTATTTCGCTTGATGTCTCCATGAACAACAAAAAATTCTCCATCCAACAGACCAATTCCAGACCCTCTTGAGGATCATTTGAGCCTTTGAACGTTGACAGATTCTGGTGAAGGAAATCTTGATATTTCTCCCATAGAACATATCTTTGATGTTCCATGGATAGATTCTGAATGGGATGGCAGTGGTGCTTTTCACAGAGTATGGACATTATGCATAATCACCTAAACGTGATTCAGGTCTTCAAGATGAATGACTCTATATAGTTCAACAATAGCTTCTAACTTCATCTAATTCACACATACTATCAAAGTAATTATTCTAAATAAAATTAAAAGAAAAAAAAGACATCATATTAACACTCAACCAATGAAACATGATAAATTAATCCCAAAATATAAACAACCATGATTTTTATTTCAATACAATCCTAAAAAGCATGGAAACATATTAAACAAATCACCAAGATGACTTTCCCTAACCACACATGGTGACTGAAGGATCATTGTGTTGAGAGATGGAAAATTACTCAATAAAAACTACCACATTAATCATGACAACATTGCATAATATATTTTTATTTGAAGATAAGAATATCAACCTCCTATGATCACACTTTTTCTTGAACTATCCTGGGCACCATTGAAACTCGATAACCACGCTACTCTATATGCATCCAAAAGGGAGTTCACAATCCCCATAGGTTGAAGACTATAACCTATAATTTTATAAAATTAAATTTTAAATGAATATTCCACAAAAAATCCCAAATAAAGATAAAAAATCATTATTCATACAAAATAAACTCTACAGGGAGAACTGTACCTAAAGTAAAACATGTATAAACTACTCAAAGTACTAAAACAACATACCATTAAAATTTGAATGTTTAACAGCCATTGTCCAATGAACACACTTCTACACTACAACATATCTATCACTAGAACCACCTACCAGTTTCGACTTACCCCTTCTCAAACTTAAAAGGAGATAATATATCAAAAATTGAAGGCAATGGTTGGGTGTGAGCGTAAATCCCATTTAGGTCTCCCCAATGATTCCATAAGACGATTCCAAAATTAAATTGACCAAATAAAATGAGTCCAAAATTCAAATAAAAATGATTTTAATTTCATGAACTTATTTTTAAAAATAACACTTTACATTTAAATTGAAGGAAATACAATTCATACGATCGATATACTTTTATAATATGATTCTTCACTCAAATGTCTTAAATAAAAACTTATATAATAACTTTTATATAAAAAATTTTATATAAATTCATGAGGCATGTAAGGTTATTTAAAACAATGGAATATATTTATATCTCATTTATAAATAAGAGAGAACCATGGTCATCTACTAAGAAGTATGATATTTTTAGGAAAAAGGACCCTCCCACATTCATTCTATAAAACGCAATGTGTACACACATCGATCGATAGTTGAAAGAGAGGACTCACCAAAGTCCCACAAAGGGAAGAAGACGTGTTAATCAATTTTTTGTCATTTTTTTTATGTTTTAATAAATTTCCTTGGAAATTAAAACCTTACATGTTTTTGTTAACAAATTACTAAATACACAAGACAATATGTTCTATAGTACAACTCAATTATGGGAAATATATTTTAAGAAACATTAAAATGAAACTAAATATCATTACCACATTTCAAAAAATTAAAAATTCCATTTTAAACCCAAAATAGTCTTTTAATCCAAGACATGCATTTTCCAAAAATAAAATCATATGGTTTCTATCAAATCCACTTAAAGACATTTTTCAGAGATACTAATTTTTAATCCATTCAAAATTCAATTTTATAATTCACCATCATAATTAAACACAACAATATCATTTTATGAAAACACTACAAATATTAAAAAAAACCCAATTCAATGAAATTTGTTGTTTTAAAAAATTTTCCCATCATGATCATTCCACAATTTATTTATTTTTTAAATTTTCACCAATATCCATAAACACATCCCAATTCAATGGAATTGTGGTTTTCCCAAAATTTATGCAAATATCCCATTTTAAACCCATATTCAATAGAATTGGGTTTTTACAACAAAAAAATTGAATGTAAAAGGATTGAAATCAAGAAATTTAAATTAATTAAAAAATTTAAATTAAATATGAAATGTTGGGTTAATGAAAAATTGGCATCATGATGGAACACCTACATCAAGATCATTGAATCTTGATTCACCAACTACTAAAAGGGATTTATTATTGAAGAACAATGATAATGGAATCTGAGAAAGAATGATCAAAACCATGTTTAATATCCCAAATTATAGGGTATTAAATCCATGAATCAATATGGGGATCTACAATCCCTAGGGGGAGAATAGAGATTGAGGGAGATAGGGAATAAGGTGAGGAAACAAACTAGAAGAGTATTGAACAGCAATATTTAATAATTTATCTACATATGGGAGTGTTTAGAGGGTAAAAAACACATATTGGACGTTATAGAGTAAGAAAAAAATTTATGGGGTCATGATAAGTCCATATGGCACCAGATGTTAGGGTTTCACAATATTAACATTATATTTTCATATTAACTAATTCTCAGGCATGGTTTGTAGGGAATGGTTTCCCAGTTTGAAAAACCATTTAGACTATCCATTGGCCCCATTTATATGTATAATATGGTTTATCTTATTAAGGTTAAAGGATAATAAAATATTAAAAAAATATTAAAAAAATCTACTAACTAGGTTTATATGGTTTTGATTTAGATGGTACACAATTTTTCCAAACCTTGAGCCAACCGTGCAGTAGACCAAAATTTTCAAAACATTTAACATTTCAACCTGAAACAACTCCAAATGAAACCCAAAGGATATTTTTAAAATATTATTTTTTGGAATATATTAAAATAGTATTAAGATGTTATAGTCTATATATATATCCTCATTATACCATCGTACAACCTATGGGTATGGTGCCTGATAGTGGTTTTTTCTTATTGTTGTTCGACAAAAATGGTATTGATTATTATCTTGATAAGTTTGAACACAAAATATAATTTTCCTTATCATTTTTTTATTTTCTTAATCATATATTGGGTTTCGTCAATGTAAAATCCCATAAATCCCATCTTCCCTAGATGATATAATATATGTGATTCATAATTTATAATCACACAAGTTAATGACATTACTTGTTCCTTCTGTTTAAATAATTTTTTATGATAAAACATAATATATAGTTATGTAATGTTCACTATAGAATTACTTTATTATTAATGGCTATGATTAATGATGGTATATTAATTTTGAGTGAATCATGAATGTTAAAGTTTATAATGATCCCAAATAACAAATGAAAAATATTTCATGTGTTATCAATGACTACATTACACAATAAGGCATTTATTAATTAAAAAGTGTATATAATTTACAAAACATTATTCCATTATATTCTTACCCAATTTATACATTTCACACAAAAAATTTAGTTTCATATAAAAATGATATTAGGATACATCTATCACGTCACCACTTCTGGATCTATGTCCCTTCTTCAAAATTGTGGTTCCTCCATAACTCTTTGACCATGTATGTTTTTTGATTTCAACGAACATTTTCACTATGATCTAAAAACATCACAATACTCTCTTCATATGAAAGATAATAATATAAAACTGTTTCCTGAAGATTTATAACAAGTGATGAGTGCTTTGTGGAACTAGATAATAGTGATACATGGAAGACATCATGTACTTGAGATAGGTAAGTTGTACGTTTTATTTGATAGGATATGAATTTGATATGATTTAGAATCTAAAAAATTATAATTCATCTTGGGATATAAATTAACTTCTTCTTAAACCGATTATATTTCTACCATGTGTATAAACAAAGGAATAAAATTTCCCCAATATCTAACTCTATATGTATTTGATGATTTTCATTATAGATTTTCTAAATCATTTTAATGGATTTCATATTATGTTAAATGGTTAAAACCTTATCTATCATATCTTGGATAATATCAGTTACCATCTACCTCCCTTATCCATCATCATCTAATCAAGTTAGAGTTTGATACCTCTTCCATCAAAGAGTCTCAAAATGTTCCATTCGAATACTAGAGTGGAAACTGTTTTAATATAATAAATTCACATACTAAAGGTGTTCATCCCAATATTCATGAAAATAACTTGAATAAGTACTCAATATATCCTCTAGATATTGAATTTTACTCCTAGAATGTCCATATATATAGTGTGATATGAAATACTAAAAGTAATCTCTGTATAAAATATTTATTGTTGAATTCTCTAGAAAAACAAAGTATGACTCAAATTTCAATTTGAAAAAATAGAGAGTAATACTCCAATCATATTTAAATGTTAAATTATATATATCCTTCTCAGTTTATGATGATGTAAGTCATCCCTTATAGAAATTTATTTTTTAGCTTTGTATAGTTATTATATACCTTAGAAATAGTGTTATTTTATTTCAATATCCTATTGATTCCATGAATAAAATATATTTTTATGTTTTCCCATATCGATACGGGTTTGGGAAAAGGTTTCATTAGAAAATTAGACTTAATCCATTTTTCCTTGAGATGTTCGCATTCCATGAATCCGGATAAGAATAATGAAATTTCCAACTTCATGTTATCCAACTAGAATATCTTTTTTAATTATCTATATATCATAGTGAATATTGAATTAATAATTAAAAATGAACCATTTTCATCATCTATAATATTGCTCTTCATATCTATATTTCATAGGAGAAACCTCTAGGTTCAAACCCTTATAACTCCATATTTATGAAATTTGATCTCTGGAATATGTTCATAATTCCTCTAAATCTTATCATTGTCAATTTTTGCCTCCATGATCCCCTCAAAAAATGATGGATGGTCATTTATTTAATAATGTTTCGATATTTAACCTTATATTTTTCCAATTTCAATCATTTCCTTATCCAAGATGATTTTCTCCCTTTCATGTCTCATCATTGTTATGGTAACAAGATCCATTCCACTCCAAGAAACTTCAGTTTTCCTTTCCAAGGGTAGTAATGGATTAAAAAAACCTAATAATTGATTAGATTTAACCACCTTCATCAGATATTTTTTATATGAATTTTTTGTGAATATATACTTGTGAACTTTATGATAAGTATATATGTAACACATCTCCCCATAAGGATAAAATCTCTAAATATTCAATGTGAAGATCACTACAGCCAATTCCCTGTTGTAAATTGGGTAGTTGAGATCATGTACCCTTAATTGGAGAGAGGAATTGGCTATCACGTTGAACTTTTCTATTATTACAAATTGATATTCCTTTTTGGATGCATTATAATATATAAAAAATACATACCCACTAGTTGATAATGTGAGAAAATTTTCTATGATTAGCCCCATCCTTAAATCCATAAAATTCACAAAACATTGATCTTTCAATAAATACCTAACTCCTTTTAATGATATCTTGTTTAGTGGAATTTATTTTCTCTAGAGTTCACTTAAAAAATTATTACAATAGCATCCTAAACCAAAGAAACTATAGATATACATCACAAGTGTCAGTCTAAGGAAAACATTAATTGCAATTTATTTTTTATGGTATAGATATATCCCTTTTATTGAGAAAACATTCACATGTAATGTTTTTTCCTCCATCAAGAACAAAATTTATACTATAATTAACATATAATTGTTCCACTACCAATGTGTTTAATAATGCATCTAAAATAATTCCACGTACATCCATTCTTTTATAATAGATAAGAATATAAACTATAAATAAGACCACAAATTTTTGAAAAAATACCAATAAATAATGTAGGAGAATTAGTGATTATAAATAGAATAACTATAAATTGTCCATTCTCACACAGTACAAAAAATGTAGTCTTGGTGATATCATCATTCTAATCCTTTATCGGATAATGACCCGATCAAGGATCATTATATGATAAGTACAAGGGTCTCTATAAGTAGTCAAATATGTCATCAATATGAGGTACTTGATAATTTTTTTTATTACAATATTGTTGATATCATGATAATCAGTTTATGAAAACATTGAACACAACTTATTCCTTATACAAACTACTATAATTCTATATTGTGAAGAATTTTGGAATATTAAACCTTTATATAGATTCTCTTGTAGTTACAGCTTCATCCCGTTAAGTTTATTATTTACAATTTTATATAGGTAGAAGGATATTGGAAAATATACTGGTATAAGTTCAAATGAGAACACATACTATCAACATAGCGGAAGACTAGTAAATTTATTAGGCGAAAAATTAGCATATTCACTTACAACTAGAATTTAATCATGTATTCGCTTTCCATTATTCAAAATCACTTTATCTAGATACACATGTTCATAATACAGTAATATCCATGTTCATGATGATGATTGAAAATGATATTCATCTACAATATTACACTTTTATTGATTTATTGGGAAAATAACAATACAATGGGTGATTTCCATATTATGGAAATTTACTTTGGATCACTATAAAGAAATCGAATCCATACCTAGAATAAAATCAAATTCAACAAAAGTGAATATCACAAGGTTCAATAGGAAATTTGTCCCAAATATATTGAGTAATGACAATTTATATAATTAAGAATCAATAATTTCCCCATTTTACATTTTAAAAAATAACTTGACATCCATGTTTTGTATAGTTTTTAAATTGTTATATTAATCATGTGTGATATGAGCTATTGTGTGGAAAAATAGTCAAATAGTGAATTAAATGTTTATGAGTTGATATTATGTTGGAATTTAACTATTAATTTTTTTTGTAATCAATTTCTATATCTGAAATAAAAATGGTATTGTATTTTTTAAAACACATAAATTGGAATCTATGAAAATTAATGGGGATATTAATAAATGACATATATTTATTAACCTTGGAATTCTAATAATTTAATAAAAGTTATTAATGGACTATTTTCTAAAACAGAATTTCATTTTAATTTTTGTTCAAATGAAAATGGTTTATTAAATAATAGTTGACTAGCCAATACATATTTCTTTTGTGTTTTCGACCATTTTTTAGTATTTGGACTCATTTTCATACATCGAGTGATTATATTTTTGATACCCAATGAATGTTTTTCCTAGTTATTACCCCTAGGCTCAACATTTCTATAATGGTTATTACTATCCTGTAATAAGACTTAATTTATCATCTCATTAAAGTAAGATTTCAACACATTACCAATTTTTTTGATGGATTACAATGTTCAAGAATATCATAATTGTTTTCACAATGGTTTTATATTCCCAATACATAAAAATAACAAAACACATTATCTAACACCAACTACAAAACATATTTGTTTTATAAACTTCATTTTATATCACATTATATAAATATATACATGATACATCCTAAAATATATAGAGGTCCATTGTATTTTCATAATTATATAAATACCACATTAACATAAAAAAATATGACATCATTATTAAATATTCCCAAAAATTCAATTAAATTCCATTGATCTTCTGATATTATATAGGACAACCTGGAGACATACATAAGAAAGGGGTGTTTTATAAATAATAGTATGGGAAAAATAAAATTATAACATGTTGAAAGTAATAAATCATATTCAAATTAAATATCAAGGTGACATAAACATTGAGAATCAAAAACACGAAAATAAAATCAAGATATAAGATTAAAATACCATTGAAGCATTGGAATGCTAAAATAATAAAATGAAATAAATTATAAGAATATGTCATAGGTAACCATCGAGACATCATAGCATGATGTTCTTAGTCTTACCACTCAGGCACCATAAATGGTATCTCATGAGATGAAAACATTTCCCAATGCATTACACAGGTATATAATTATGTTCCCACCCATTAAATAAATTTTTTTCCACATAGATCATAAAATATAATAACACCATTAATTAATTTTAATTCCATGATAAAGGTGTGTGTGATAGATAAATGGAAGTCCCCAATAAACGAATGATAGGCACATCTTATTGAATATTATTTACTTTAAACTTTGATAGGTATTCATGAAAAAAATTTATGGCATGGAAAATCATGCGAAAGGTTTACAATAGATAAATGATATAAAATGATTCATTGAATGGTTTTATATGAGTGAAATGTGGTGTCTTATTAATTAGGAATCATATGGATGGTAATGGGATGTGTAAAAATGCATTCAAATTTGAAAAATGATAAATACATATTAATAATATAAATAAAAAACATTAACATATATGAGGAGGAAATAATCCATTACCTTGATAGGGTTCTTCTAAAAGATTGGGAGGATATTTTATGAACATAGGAAACTTTTATGGTGGATTTAGAGAGGTACATATAGAGTAACTTCATGAAAAATGGGATTTTAGTGAATATTAATGTGAGGATGGGGTATGTTCATTGAAAAATAGTGGGAAATTCAGTATAAAATTTAAAACATTGGTTTTATATACTATAAAATATAGAAATAAAATCAAAAAACCATCTCATGATTTTTCTCATGGTTTCATCCATATGGAATTGATTTTCTATAAACTATTTTTATAATAACCTATCATTTTAAATAAAAAAAGTAAATTTTTTTATGATAATAATGATCATAATTTAATTATTCTTCAACCATAAAATACTATATAGGTTTTATATGGATTAAAAAATATTTTTTACAGTAATCAAGTAATGTAAAAAATAAAATTTTTTAATGTGAAATCTATATTAGGTATTTAATTCCCTTTGGTGTATTTATTAAATCACTTTTTGGGTCATTTTATTAATAGGTTTGTAACAATATCATAAATATTTTCCCTCATATTTTAGTTGTTAAATATCAGATTTTGATGAATAATGTGTAAATAATTATAAATTCATCTCCCCTAGATGTTCTAATAAATGAGATTTATAGGGTATGATTATACTGGTATAATCTAATTCGTGTTCCATCAATTCCAATTAGATCTTATCACAAAACTTGTGATATATTAATCTTAATGGTCACTAAAAAACAAGTATATAATCAATGGTTATGATTATTAATGGTATTTTAATCCCACAATTAAAATTATGGATATTTATTTATAGTTGTCAAAAATCACTTGTGAAATATAGAGCTTTTTAATATTACAAAATTACGTTATATTTTATTTACTCATTCAAAAGGGGTTCTTCAATTATTAATGAAGGATAGTTACACAACCATTGTAATTAGTTTTACTATCACCTAGTGGACTCATGGAAGGTGTTTTCACCACCATCTATGTCAGAGTGGTTAGATTGTTGAATATCCTCTATAGCCTCACTCTCTTCTACATTTAGCGTTGTGTATTGTATTCACATTGTGAGCCTTTCCAATATATGTTTGTAAAGGAATATAATTTATTAGGGTTTATTTACCTAAATTTATCTCTATTTATAGTATCCTAATGATTATTATATGTATGATAGGTATTAGTTTTCATTGCCTGGGGTATAAAATATGACACATATGATATTGTGGTTCCTGAAACTACTCTGTTAATATATAGATATGTGGATGATATGATGAGATTATGTGATTCACAATGTTCATGGTATGTGATTTTAAGACACAATTATTGATATGCCTATGTTATACATAGATCTGGTTTATTTGGGATGGTGTACTTTTTGAGAGAGATTGATCAGGATGTAAAACATTGATCTAGAGTGGGACACTAGTGCAGATGTTTTAGCTGGTTAACTCTTTTTTATATTACATTATAAGGTATCTTTAATGTTATATATGGTGATATGTAGCTATGATAGGGTAGATTTTATAGTATATTTATTTAGGTGATGATTTTTTTAAACTTATTTTTCATTGCGATTTAGTATTATTTATTTATCTTTTTAATGAGAGGCTTTTGGGAGGATCATACTATGAATACATGTAATTATGACCCTATGTATATATAAAACATTTATTGGTTCATAGGATCCCAACTGTGATTGGTCTTGACCTAACCAACTTATAGCAGTAATTCAAGAGTCGGTTGGTCTTTGTTGTCACAAAAGATGATATCATTTAGTATATGTAGTTTTCTTAATTTTGTTTAGTGGTACTACATTACAAACATGTATTTGTGTTAATTTAATTTATTATAGAGTATGATTTGTTAGGTGATTCTATATCTTCACTAATTTCTCATATATTTTTGGGTAATGCCTCCCATATGTGTGTATGATATACCTTTGGTGCATGTTGTAAACCCTTGTCCTATTAGATTCACGATTTGGGTATCATTATCTCCCTCATTTTATTTCTGGTCTATGAGGGCGATCAACGGGTTATATGGGATGATGATAGATAACAATGGATATTTGGATTTTTTAGTTGAGGGATAATTAATAGTTATCAGTAATATCATTGGATTATAATTTTGTATTCAATCATTTTTCAATAGAAAAAAATTATCATTTTACTGTTATAAGGGATTATATCATAAAGTTATTTGTCAATTTTTAAGGGTTCTATAAAGTATAATCATTAAGGTAATTATATTCTAGTGGATATTAGGTTATCCATGATGGTTGAAATTTTATTCTGTTAGAAGAAAATATTATTAAAGAAATTAATGATAAAACTAAAGACAACATTTTTGGATAGAATATAATTGAGATTCTTGTTATTTTGGCGAGGTTCACAACATTATATGAATCTATAGAGAATGAAGTAATTGTTTGAAAAAAATATTCAGATATTTTTATAATATAGCTATTAATGGAATGAATTTAGTTGAAACATTTTTTAATATATAAATCTTTATGTTTTATAAATTATTTATTTATATTATGGTTTATTAGTTTTAGGTATATTCTTAACGTGTGCTGACCATCTTTTAATTTGAAATTATAGGAGAACATTCGTAATTGCATTTTCCAAATCCTGTGATCTATTAAATGATGATTGTTTAGAAAGAATATATATTCAATATGGATAATAAATGCATGGAATATGGGATGAGGTAGAGGTGGAAACTTTTTTAATCATGAAACCAAAGGGTGAAAAATCCTTTATGGATTATATTAAATCCATTTATGTGTATTTTATCATATTCTCTATCCTAATTATAATATGTTCCCTTACCAAAAGATAAAAGAAATTAAAAATTAAAATATTTTCCTTACATAATGTTATTTTTGTTAACAATTTTTGGAATTTTTAATTCAACATTAATATTTGTTCTTGTGGTCATTTTCTTTCTTATGATCCTTCAATTATTTAGATCATTGTCATCTATCACCCTTAATCATTATTTAGACAAAAATTTTATGTTTTATGATTCTATTTTCATAACCTGCTAATGTTTTCATTTTTGGAAACCTAATTATGTGATTTTATGTATTACCTTCATATTTATTTTTTCAACTTTCAAAAGGATGTATTATTAAGTATTTTACAATATTGGTTTTTAGAAAATGTATTTTTAAATTATAAGCCTTTAGTTACTAAGGTCATCTAATATTTTTTGGAATCAATTTATTAATGATGGAGTGAAGTAAATTCCTTGATATTTGGTATGTATTTCTCTATTAAAATAATTTTATTTTACCTAGATTATGTTATATGTAATAAGCAATTAAAATTAACCATGATTATTTTTAATATAATCTTTTAATGAATTTTTAGCACTAATTTATTAATAAGATGTAATATGAAACAACAAGACGAAAATTACATGTTTATTAAAACTATACACACACACACACGTATATATATATATATATTAATACCATATAAATGTAATCCTTATCCTCATGGTTCACTATTAATGTTGTTACCCAAACGAAAACTATGGAATAAAGGAATATAATTAAGAACACAATAGAAATTATGAGGGTAATGTAAAATAATATATTTCTATAAATAATATATGGTTATATATAATAATTTAGTATTAACATTATGTATACTTAAATTATATATATATACCTAGAGTAAACATAAAATCAATTGGTTTGTAATAAATATAGAATCTCTTGAATGTAAAACAGTTATATTAAAAGAACAATTTTCATCAATGTATTTGTATATTATATTAAATTATTCATCATTTACTAATGAATATAATGATGTTTTTAGGTTTTTTATTCCATTTAATGAATAAATTTTAATTATGTTATACTTAATATGATTTGTATACGAATAAGTTCATTTTATTCTTTATATGTATATTGATTAAAAAATGGGGATTATTGAAATTTGTTAATGGATATTATAATTAAATTCAAATTTTTTTAAAAATATTTATTTATAAAAATGATATTATTTTTATAAACATAAACAAAAAAATATAATAAGATAAAATTTAAGAAATTTTTTTGAGAAGATTAATTTTTTAGTGTGTAGAGTAAAATTATCTATTTTATATAAAAATGTAAATTTATATCATTTATTATTATAATCAGATTACATTAATTATTTTTTATATTCCATGACTCAAATTTTATTATACATAATCTAATAAATACCACTTGAGTAAAAATTAAACATGAGTGTGTTACAAAAACACACACACACACATATATATAAATGCATTCTTCTGGAAACAAATATTTCATCATGTTTTTTCTAGTTTATTTTTAAGTGATTTACTCCACTTAGGAAATTGAATTTAATAAAATTTAAAAAATAATTGTATTCAAAATTTAGCGATATGGTAATGAGGCTACTTCATTTTTTCCAATATGAATAGTGCCACTAGTAACAAAATTCATTTACTGTGGTAAGGGTTAAATTGGGTTAAAAAGAATAAAACTAAAATCATAAGGGTTAACATGACATATAAAAAAACTGAAATCCATTTTATTTGTCATATTTATATATTATCGCATCTATTTCTCTATTATAATTAATTTTATATCCATTTTTCATTAGGATATATTTATATATTTAAATGTTTTGAAAAATTAATTTTGTGTCCTCTCCCTCATTATATAAGAAAACCTCCTACCCTCTCCTGTCCATCTATCCAGTTTCTATAAAATCTATCATTATATATCCAAATACCTTCATAACATCCATAACCAAGTATTATATGTATTTTTTATTAGAATATAGTTCATGGAAGGTTTTATTTATAATTCTTTGGATGTTTTCCATAAAAGATTCATAAATATTTATTATGTGTTTCGTGTTAATTTCTTATATTAAATTCTACAAGTATTCATAAATAATTATGATTTAATAAAATAAATATCTATAATATAATTAAATGTTATTATGGATTTATTCTGACATTTATACACATCATTTTCTATCGTACGGGGAATGGATTGATCGTTCCATCATATATGTGGACTACCACCTCCACAAAGTGATGTGTATTGTTTTTCAAAATCACCTCATATTTATAGAAACTATAACAAAATTAATTTATATATTAAAGGAATTTATTTTATCACTTTATAAAATTTAAATATGATAGTATATATTTTCTATTTCAGGGACTAAGATGGTGCGATAATTTGAGTCTTAATGTATGTGAAATTAATTTTATTAAATATATTAAATATATTTTTATCATGAGAGCATATATTTTCGTAGATAATAAAATATCACAGGATCAATGACTCAAATTGGAAGTATGAGGCAATGGTTGAATAAAAAGTATAGGGCTTATCATAGGCCCAACCTATTGTTTTTTGGCACTATAATATCTAATGAGGCTGCCTTTGGTGGGAAAATTAGGTGGATTAGTTTATTAATAAATTTAATTCCCAAAGCATATTTCCCTGTATAAATAGAATATTGTGAAAAATCTATATGTTTTTTCACATAACCTTGGAATTATATATAGTCAATTTCATCATTATTTATTGGTAGATCGAGACCCAATGTTTACTGGATCAATATGAATTAATTGATTATGAACATAGTGGATCTTCCCATTCACTAGTGAATGTGTATTAACCAATTATCAATCCATAATCATTATATGAATCATCAACTATTGTATTGTACCTTTATTATATAATTGAGTATGTTTTTATGTTCTATTCATTGATCTGTGATTAATTGATCGTTCACATAAGCCCTTTTATAAAATTAATTTTTTATTAAATTTAATCATAGTTATTCCATGATTCTCACACTTAATCTCCCTGATTTATGATAATTGGATAATAATATATGGAATTATATTTTTACACATCTTTTTTATTCATTTTCATAACACATTCTTAACATTTATCAAATTTGGGCTACAGGGCCATGGTTTGACATTTTTGGTCGGGTCCAACACGACTAGACCCCCTTATTCGTGGTGGATGTGTGAAAAAATGTTTGAATTAGTGTTTTACAGATATATAAAGATTTATTTTAGGTGATAAATAATAGATAATTAATTCAATAAAGTTACATGAAGTTATATGTGTGACATAGTAACTGAAACCATCAATAAAATCTAAAACTTTTGATTTCTAACCTACAGTGGTCCCAAATCAACAACTATAGGTGATTACAATATTTTTTAAGTGATCATATCGAAGGAATCACATCAATAAATAATGATCATTGTTATTCATGAAGAAAATTATCTTTTTATGAAAAATATAACTACATATAACTTATTATGGAATAAAACAATCCATGTTGTCCCGTGGTTGTGGTGGATAGTTTTTCATAGGAGAGATAAGTATTAGACACCCTATGGGACCCCCACACTCCAACTGGTTGGGTCCTAGAAGCCCAAAGTCAACTAAATGAGTATATAGGGATGAATATGGCCTAAAAAATAGATACTTATTGGTTCTCACACTTTTATATATATTGGTACCTGGTCTAGGACACCACCCTATACATGCCCAAATACATGGGTACAATATAAAGAAATCATGCATGACTAAGATCACACAGGTATGACAAAATGGTAGGGAAACACCATGTTGTCTCTATGCATTTTGTGAATTGTGGTATGTCTATTAATCAATGTCCATAGGATACAAGTCCAGGAAACTAGATTTGGTAACATTCCCCATGGACACCCAAACATGATGTATAATTCCCTCTAAAAATCATATCTATCATGTCTCCTTCCTTTGGGGTTGTATTTTGACATGTGAGTAGCATTTCCAGATTTTTTTCTGAGTACAACATGATTATTTCCTTCATCGTTCCTTTTGGAGATATGATGTGAGACATTCCTTGTGAGATGCTTCTTTTGGAAGTGAATAATGATGGTATTGATTGGGAATGATCATTAGAATGTTTGGATTGAGATGATACTCCCCAATCACACCAGGGTAGATGTCCTCTATTCATAAAGAGTGTATTGACATGTCTCACAATAAAACATGTCCTCCACGATCATTGAGAAGATAGAGGTGATAATCCTTTATGGAACCAGTGTGCTATTCCTCTATCAAGGGATATGGTATACCCTAATCGCAGTGAGGTGTGGGACATACATAATCAATGTTCATATAGAGATATAAACCACCTTTCAAACTAGGCAACAAGTCCTCTATCAATTGAGATTGTGATCCTTTATCACACTAAGGTGTGGGTCCTCTATAATTTTTATGAAGATAGAGATGAATCTAACATTTCACATAAGTGCATGACCCTTATATACTCAATGTCAAGATTAATACGAAACTCCCCTATCACACCAGGGAATATATAGTTTATCAACATAGATGAAGCTACAGTATAATATTTTTTTGTTGGTCCACCAATATCATTTTACCATGGGTAGGGAACTATATCCTTATATATGGTACTCCCCTGTCATGATAGGGTGTGGTTTATCCACAATCACTCTACAGATAGAGTCTTTACTTGCCAAACATAATAGGGTGCAATTCATCTGTCCATATATATGGTACTCCCATATCACACCATGACAAAATTTCACTATTTTCATTATTCTAGGTAGAGATGATACTCTCCTATATGGGAATGGATATACTATCTTTTTAATATTTTCCACATTTATGATATAATTTAATATAAAGGTGAGGGAAATCTTCATGGCTTCTTCAAACAGACAGGTGATATGTGAGGAATAAATGATATTCCTTTAGAAATATTGGTAGAATTATTGTCCTGTGATTATCTGTGAGATGGATATCCCCTTTCACTATCATCAAGTATTCTCATATGAACATATATCTATTTTTTGGGGTTTTATTTCCCCATTTTGTTGGGTTTATATGAAATTTTCAATCATGTATTATATTTATTCCCCATTAGTTTTTTAGATCTAGTTGGGTATGTATGTAATCAAACTTATAGTCCCTTTTCCCACACATGTTTTGTCTTATGAAAATGATGGATATTTCTATAGTGAATGTGGTGATTTTTAGGTATTGTAGTGTTAATATACCATGTATGGTGAGAAGGTTTAGAAATCTATATCTAAGATCAATCAATAATTATTTTCCAGTAATTATAAGGATTGGAAATATTTTCAATGTTGGTCAGTATCTTCAATTATTCATTTGGGTTAAATCCATAACACTATTTTGTATTCTCGGTATATTGTCACATTCATGGATTTTACTTTTGATGTTACTATCATTTTTAATTATTTCTCCTCACATCTTTACGGAGATGGATGTGTGCATGAAAAAAATTACATTAATAAAATGACAACCATTTTAGTTATGAATTATGGACACATGTCACCAACCATTGGAGCAGTAGTCGATGTATCCGTTCACTAGTACTCAGACTACATGTTTATTGACTATCAAAAAAACACAATGGTTGAAATGAAATTTGGTACATGCATCATATAATACTAAATCCACTTATTATTCATCTTGAGTAGGATCCCCATGTATATATATTATAATATGACTGTGGTAAATCATGATTATTTTCAGGAGGCCTCTATATAGACATCTAGTCAGGTTGCTAAATAATAATAATAATAATGATATAATGATAGATAAGTTTTCAGTCCATGGGAAATCACATAATATTTCTCCTCTTGATAGGGAGGCTGTTTCACCCCCACCTAGTGATAATTAGATTTTACCTAGAGGTATGGCTGAGCATGTGCATAGTATTATCACACACTATGTGACCAAGATCCAGATGCCACTTTTGTTATTTGGTTATATAGAACACTAGGAAATGGAGAACTATATTGAGTTGGCAATCCAAGATTTCAAACATGTGAATACCGAAATTAATCATCTATTTTTTGTAGAAGCTCATATTTTCCTTGCAGTATCTAGGAGATGGTGGAATATAGTAACATTAGAACAATATAAGTTTTCATCACCACTTCTCAAAGGTGTGTATACCAGATCTCAGTCCAAACACACGCAGTCTTGTTCTATGTTTTAGGTCAAATGTTCACCATGACTAGGGCCAAATCCATTAACAAAACATTTTGATGATATCTTTAAATGTATCTCCCAAATAATTGAACAAATTTAAGGAAAAAATGTTCTTCAATGGTATATTAGTACGAATGTATAAAAAAGGTGTGTGATTTAATGAGTTCAAACCCAATGAACCTTCATATTTGTCTCTTTTGGATACCCAAATTTTAGTGGATCTGATAGAATCATCAGATCAGATTATTAGTAATAATATTACCTTAGGATTCCACTATCTGTTAGTCACCTTTATTTATATTATATGTGACTCCCTAGAAAATGGAAGCTTTATGATATTATGTGAGCTTGTTTATCCCAAGGCCTTATCCGTGGCTAGTGGGAGGATATTTTAATATAATGGTGGATCATATGGAAAATAAAAAAAGGTGAAATTCCACAAATGTGAAGCAAGGACATGTCCGCCTTCATGGATTATAATAACTTCTTAGACTTGGGCTATCTGGGAAATCCGTTCACCTAGAGAAACAACCATAAAGGTAGTTGATGGACCCGATGCCACCTCGACCTATGTCATGAAAACTATCATTCCATTTCCTATTATCTAGATACAAAGGTAAACCCATCTAGTTTTTTTACATTATGATCATTCCAATAACTTGATTTAAAGGTCATGTAGAAATGAGATAGAATATCTTTTACTTTTCTCTAAACCATGGACCAACATCTTGGGATACCACTATGTTGTGAATGAGTCTTCTATTAATCCATCATTAGGATGATTATTGACATGGATCTATAAAAACTAAGTAATATTAATGGTAATCTATAGGCCTAGAACTACAACCATCCAACCCCCAAAGAAATGTATTCAATCAATGTAGTGATTGAGTATCTGATGTCTAGTTTGTAAAATGAAAGGAATAATACCCTTTTTTGTGTGTATGCATATAGAATAATAATTTTCACCAAGATGATATTACATCATGGTAAATTGGCTTGTGATAGCTTTTGTATAAAATGGATTATAGAAGGGGATGAAAAAATGGAAACTTACTAGGATTTCAATAGGGAAAATCTATATGTTATAAGTACCAATATCCTCCAAGTTATTGGATTATACATTGATAAACATGGGGTTTTTGGAGTTATATCTGAGAAAAATATCAAATATATGCCTACAAAATCTAACCCTTCATTACTGGTAGCTACCTAAGGTACAAGAATGTGATCCTAAAAAAATTCCCCCACATGATTTCTAATCTTGATAATTAATCCCTAAAATATATCCACAATAAGATGGAGATCTGTGAGGATGTGTGGAATCTCAACCCCGAAAGTGCACAGAGTCTTGATGGCTTACCAATATCACATTATGGGGATAAATCAGATCTTTTTAGTAATTATCCAGTGCATGTTGTGTTATAATTCTTCTAAAGTGTGGGCATACCTCAGGATTCTAGTAAAACCTATCTTATGTTTATCTAATACATAAGATATCCCTCCTACCTTCATCATTATAGACCCCTCAGTCTATGTAATTTCCTATATATGGTCCCGGACTATATGAAAAAAATACATTCCTCGATCCTCCCCCAACATGGGTTTATCAAGTGATTTAAAATTCAATGTAAAAAATGTCTAGCCAATGAAGTGATTAGTTATATCATTGAATATACCATCCACTCTAATATTGTAATCATGTTATGCATGGATAAATCAAATGATTTAATTTATGGAAAATTTATTTTCATGGTTCATTCAAGCTTGAGATTCCTTGAATTGGTCTATGATTATTTTTTGGGTGTCTCAGATCCTCAAAAATGTTTATATCCTTCATTGGAAAGAATTAAGGGATCGTAAAAATAGAATTTGGTCTAAGGACATGATATTAGTTGTCTTTATGAATCTTCATCCTCACACAAGTAACTCTCAGACAAATCATTAACAATATCATGTCAATGGATAATATCTTCTAGTGTGGTCGAATGTATCATTCATTTGTAGTCTATCATATCATGTTTGTAGATGAAAACCATATTTTTATCACTGATGGAATGAGATCCATCTATGGTTTCAACATGATCTGGAATATAAATTGAGAATGGAATTAATAGCTTGTAAACCATGATAATAATAGTTTCATTATTCCAAACTATTGCTTGAGTAGGAGGACTAATTCCATATGAAACATCTTGGGAATGAAAAATAAAGAAAAATCATGATAGACTATCTAGTTTCCTTAATCTCCCTAATCTAAACCCATATTCAACACTATGTTAAGGTTGGTATAATAATATTTTTATATATCATGAACTAGAAAAACATATTCCTTTCATTCAAAGTTATACTGAATGTTATCAATATTGTGTTATCCTCTATCCCCACTAATGTGATTTCATCCCTCAGGGTCCCCTATGGTGTCTTTTTTAGATTAAAAAACAACCATGCATATATTCATTTGGGATGATCATTCTAAAGAAAAACATCACTATACATCAAAAAAAGGATGCAATATCTTTTAAAGGAAGGTGACACTATTGTTATAATTTCTTAACCTAGATGAAATATCTACATGAAATTCTATGATGAAAGATTATTAAAGGATGTTTAATTTGGGGAGGGATTATGGTATAAAATTATGGAAATGATATGGGATTAAATAAATGATTTTGTAACTCCATTATACTCATTCTCAATCCCCATATCTTGATTCTCCAATGTCACATTTGTTGGATCATTTCTAGGGGTGTTATTAATTTCGGGCCTCACAAATCAATTGGCACCAAGATTTAATTTCTTTATCGACAATCTAAAAATGTAATATTCTTGAGAGCTAGTATGTAAGCACATCTCATCCATGATATTCTATAAAAAATTATCCTGACATATTTGATCATATTATGTTGAAATCAGAACCAAAAACCATTTTAATAGGTTCCTCATTGGTAAAATTTTCAATAATGGAATTTCATAGAGTGTTTAGGTGTTCAAAAGGGAAAGACCACTAGGATTATGTCTTGTGGTTTAAATAGAACCCAAAGAGATTTAATTTCCACACATGGATCTTAAAGAAACATTCTATTCCAACAGATTAAAACATTAAATGTACAACCATTACCGTAGTATCCAAGGGAATATGTTGCAGTGAACCCCATGAAGAGACCTTGAATTACTATTTTAAAAAAAATGCGATAACGTAGGGTGGAACACATTCATAAAATTATCAGGATTAATTACATAAGATTAAATAGGTGGTTATTTCCTAAATCACTGTTTTTAGGGAGTGGGTAACTATAGATATGAGAAGAACTCTATAGACATTATCCTTAAAGTGGTATACTTGTGCTTCTAAAATTAAAGGATTAATTTATGATAAGAAGGCACCATTTTCACTATGATCAATAATGTTTTTAGAAACAAGAACTTATTGATTTATCATTATCAGCTAATGATGAACTATGAAGATGCAAGAACCATCAGGAAACTACTAGATATCAGATCCCTACCACTCTATCCCCTCTGGCACTCATTATTGATAGACTTACTAGACCACATATTTTTATAGTACTTTGATTATCACAAATGACTCATTTATCATGGGTGTTATGTGTGGTATAGGTGATGTTTATGATCCGAGATGATCAATGATTTTTTTATTCACTAATGACTTCAGATTTGTAAATCTATTTAGGATGTATCTAATGGGATGTCAGTAATACTTCACATGGGTACATAGGAAAATGTTAATCATATACTAGATGAAATGGATTCCATGACAATATAAAAATATTTTCGAGGATTTGGCCATGTTCCTTGGACAATCTATTATCTCTTCCATAGGTGAATGATTTCTATCAACAACCACATTATGTTCATACAATCTTAGAGAGAGGGGAATATAATAGTTAATTTCCTTGCATCAAGGGCTACATATGATGTGTGTGTCACTTTCTTCTCTAGCATGGGTTCTTTTCCCGCATAGAACGTAAAATAGGTTTGTGTGGGTTCCCTCAGGGTCCACTATGTATTTATATTAATGCCTTATATTATTCCATATTTTTTCACCTTAATATTATAATTTCACCTACTATGAACAAAATAAAATAATGTTTTCAGTTCATAATGTGTTGACACACTAATGTTCCATATTCCAATAAATTTTTAGTGATAAGAAATACCCCTCAATCAGACACTCATTTGGTATTCATAATATTTTAGAGAAAAATCATTAAGGGAAGTTAGTGGTTGAGTATACTGAGAGGTTCACAAACTATACATAATACTCCCATAACATGATTCAGGATGTTTACTTTTAGAAATGAAATTTCAACCAGGATCTCTGTAGAGATATCTATTATAGTGTGATACCAATTTTCATTCCCATATATGATGGACTGCTTGATTTGGAAATTGGTATATAGTACCTCCTATATAAGGGATTAAATATAGTTGGAGAATTCAATATACATCTTAGTGTATAGTCATCTGTAGAGGTTAGAAAATAAGAGGTGATGAGGCACTTTAGGGAAGGCACATGAACAAACATTAACACTTGGTTAGCTAAATCAAGGAAATCCTAGAGGACTAGGGAATATTTTACAAGTTATAAACCATGCATGTGATGGGTGCGGTCACATTGATCATGGTTTCTTGACTAGATGTTTTGAGGATTGAAACAAGGAAGAAGAAGGACCATCAGAACTGAATAAACAGTATGATAATGGATCTCATGAGTGATTTAAAGGTGGAAAATAGGTAGGTGAGTTATAATAAGAGAAGGTGTGGATCTTAATGGAAGATCTTCTTCTAGTGCATAATGTTATGAGCTACTTCCACCAACATCATCAATAGGCATCACACCTCATGATCAATGAGCATGCAGTCCGGGTCATGTATAGTTTCAACCCTTGTAAGATTCTCACATGGAAGCATATGATATTATTAAAGTTATGATCCTTATTTATTTTAGTCATTATTTTGTAATTTTAAACCATTTTAGGATTCATTCTTTCATATTCTTACTCTAGGTGGAGGTATGAACCTCCCAAGTGAGGATTTATCCATTCATTTATGAATTGATGCTCCAACATGGAACACTTATTTGATATTTCTTATCTTCTAGGACTGTGAGCTATAATTTGCTGGATATATCTTTTCATTGGTTCCCATGGTCATCAAAATAAGACCATATGATGAAATATTTGGTAGGTAAAATATTTTCATGGTCCGATCACAAATCATTTCCCCCCACAAATTTGTCATATTCCATCAGAAAAATGGAATGTGATTATCTTCTATGGGTGAGAGAGTTGTTATGAAGGACTGAGGGGGTCTTGTGTGAAGGAATATTGAACCGATGACCTCTTATTTAGTGAGTTTATCCCGTTGAGAAATATCCTCTTGAGTTATCTAGGATTTTTTGTGGTGGGAGATTATATGGATATATACTTCATGGAAATTTTGGAAATACCACCAAGGTAAGAGGTGAAGCTTTTTAATGAAATGCACCATATTACTACTTTAATATCATCCATGATATATCGGATGTCCTCAAGTGATCTCTTGGAGCTGAGAGTTTAGTTCTAATATATTAGAACTTGTTTATTGTTTTGTATGGATCCTATAATTTTTTAAATTATATTTTAACGTGATATTATCGATTTCTTAGGAGGATAGAAATGTTTTAACAGTGTCACTAGATTGTTATGAGCTCTTAACCCAGACTGACGGAGAAGGATATTGGGTCACACAGTAAGTGTAAATCATTCGATCATTCCAAATGGTTTCCCTAAAACTATGATGCCTTGGCAGATGGATATGAAAGGTACCGATTGTGTCTAATTGTGTGTTAAGGGAAATATGCATAAGTATGTATCCAATCAAAATTCAGCAGATCCAAGAACATTATTGGTGCACATTTTCTTAATCTGGGTGGGTTTAACCTTTCAGGTTCTCCCTTTATACAATGATCCATTCATGGTTAGCTCACAACTTGGCCAACCATGCATCCAAACCCTGTGCGTCTATTTTTCTTGGGTAAAATTATCAAATCACCCATAATAAATGTTAATATTCATAACTTCCTCAATTTTCTAATTATAAAAAAAATGGACCCCTATCCTCTTGCACATTGAATATTTCAATACCACTTTGAATGGGGTTTCTACCGTTCGTTTATATGAACTATGATTTTATCCTCATTTATCATGTTTGATTCACATTAGTATGTACATAAATCAACTTGCACAGTTATTTGTTACTCTTATTCTCGAATGAGTTATTTAGATATAGGTTCATATTCAATATTTTTTAGTGATTTGAACGATTTCATTTTTTTGATCCTATCTATATAAATGGTTAATACTGTACAAGGAGAGTGGTATGAGTATACAATATGTGGTGTATGACTCATTCCTTAAGTCTATCTATTTTAAAAACGACAATAGTTGTCTGCATGCGTATTTCACTAGTCATTTCCTATTTGATTCATATTACATTAATATATTCAACATTCTCGTACTCTGGAGACTTTTCTAGGTAGTATCATTTCACCATTGTAGGTCAAGTAGTCAATGCTTCAACCCCAAGTAGGGTATTTATTCAAATATGCCTTTGTGACCCAAGCGTGTTATTCTAATCTCCATTTTTGTGTGTAGATTTATCCTTTTTCTTGTAATCCTTATTAAATTAATTGAATATAGATTTATTAATTTCTATCATATCATAGTTATAACCTGGATCTTCTATAGTAAGTGTTAAAAATGATTTCATCCGTAATTTAAGTGATAAATAGAATGTAAATTAATACATATCAGTTGGATTACAGTAATTTAATTAAATGTATTAGTTTTATGTTCATAGAACCCATTTCCATGCATAATGGATGTTATAATAGTGAACCAAATGAATTTATTATGAATTATATAAACAAATAAATGGTTTCATATCCCTTTAGAATTGTCACTTGTATGAAAGGAAATTGATTAGACTAATTGGATTATTAAATGGAATGAGTATTATAATGAATTATTTTTTAAATGAATTGAGTATATGGTAATATTTTTATATGAAATGAAACATCCTTATAGAATAATTCTGAATAGAGAAAGACTTGGATTCCAAAGGGAATGCCTTAAGCACTCAAGGATGATATTTTGATTCTGGGATGCTAATTGCTAAAGTAGAAACCAACCTTGGAACCAAATCCTTGTCAACTAGTGGATGCCAAAAATGATTCCAAAGGATCACACCATTATCATTTAGATATTAGTACTTCATAGATATTTTCCTTTGATCCATCACGACATGTTGGACATGCGGCACCGTGGATACACCCATTGGGATCTGTTACTACTTAACTCTTTTTTACCTTTGATAAGATCCATGGACTCATTTAGAATCATATTATAGTGTAATCCTTTTGTATATTATCCTTGGATTACATTGAATTCCACTATATATAGGTTACATGTTGTCACCGAGTTAGCTTTATCCCTAATAATAAGGACTCCTTAATTATTTCCATGGGCCCTCTTCCATATAATCATCATTAACAGATTATTTTTACGTCTTTGATCATTTATTTAATTTCATGATATGATAAAAGTGATGCTTATACTTCACATGACTTATTATATAACCTGAATGTTGGCGTCCTCATGTGTAAATCATGTTTTAATGATCACAAATCATATACACCCTATAAAACATGTTAATCCTATTTAATCTGTCTCAAATCATGTGTAAAGATGGTTGGTTTATTTATGTCTTAAATAATTATTGTAGACTATTTTGTGTTTCTGTTATAATGGGTTTCAATGATAAATGATTATGTTTAATACATTCTATGAATATCATTTTTTTAAGTCGATATATAGATATTTTGGCTAAGTATGAGAAACCGTGAGTCTGCCAGCTGTTATGTTTTTCTGGAAAAGGACCCAGACACCATGACCAGACACCATGACCTAGACCCCATGACCATACACCATGACCAGACACCATGACCCAGACACCGTGATATAGACACCGTGCATACACATAGAAACCATTTTCATATATGTTGAAGTCTGTGACACTAGTTCCATGTTGATACACCATTTGATGTTTGGAAAAGGACTAGGCAAGGTGATCCTAACACCTCATCTATGCTACTGATTTCTGAACTTTATACAACTATTACATTTTAACTGTCTCACCACTCAAAGGGAAAAAATGAGACATCATTTCATGGAGTCATAATTTCATAAATACATCACTTTTATGTAAAATGTTTCTAGAATGATTGTGACACCGTTCTTTTATCTATTTTGTCATTTTTCAATTTAATTTTCAACGGTCATATTTGATTTGTTTAAATGCAATAACATAATTAATATATCTTTGTATACAAATCACCTGACATTATGAGGTATGCGGTGCAGAATACATGAATCCTATCAGCTCCAACACATGCACTACAAGAATAGAAAGAACATTGAAGCCTGAAACAAGGAGAGGATAGAGAAACAAGTGTGTGGGATAATGAAGAAGCCCAAGTATTCTTGAGAAATGAACTGATACATGCAACTCAATACATCTGAAGAAAAAACGAAGCATTTACTATGATACCATAGATCAGAGTCCATCACATCATCACAATACCAATTCAACTAGGAACAAGAGATAGATCTAACTGAAAATTAGAGCACCTGACTTACGATACTCTGTTTTTCATAAGAGGACATGATTCCTACATCTTATTCATCCTAGAAGTCCAAAGATGCATAGAATAAAACTTATAGACCATCCAACATTATCTCATCATCCTTAATATGTTGTGTATTATTTTTATCTTTTGAGAAGTGTGAGTCTGTCTGTATAAAAACACGCACTTTTTCCTACACTAAACTAAAGATACAAGATATCCTTCCTCTCATATCTTTTTACACGTATTTACTCCCACTAATAAGTGTGTAAGAGGTCCCTGTGTGACCTGTTAGTATAAACCCATGAAGGACTGTGGGAGAGGTGGTGTGACCTGGATAGTCTTGTGTACTGTTGTTTACCCAGATCTAGGGTGTGGATCAAGTTTATTAATATAAACTGCTTGGTGGAAGGTGATCACTAAGTGGAGTTGATTAGTTCTTTCCTAGAGACTGGCCCACTTGTTTTATATCCACTGTGTTTAATTTAGTTTACTCTATTTTAATGTGTAATTCAGAAATCACTAAACTTTCTATGATAGTTAATCTTGGAAATAAGGTATAATTACTTTTCCTTATTAGAATATATTCAAAAGTAATTTCAATAACTGATATTAAGATTATAGAGAATCAATCAATCTACTAGGAAGTAATTTAAATATTCAAACTTTCAAAAACATATTACTTTGATTAACTGGGAAAAATTATTTTTATTGGGGAACCTTTTTAAGAAACACATTCAAATAAAGTTTTTCAATAGATACTCATTTTACCCCTATTTAGTACTCTACTCTGGCCAACATTTGGAATTAAAGGTTGTCTATTATTCCTGTTAAGACTCTATCTTAGTCAATATTCAACTGTGATTTCAGTTTTACTATAAAGATATGTAAATTTATGTTAATTCAAAATTTATAACTCTTTTAAATTATTTTGTTATTATGGATAATAGACTAGAAGGTTCTGCAACAAAAAACCACCATTCTTTTAAGGGAACAAGTTATTCCCAACGGAAATTTAAAATGAAAATGCATTAGAGAGTATGGGTTTTGAAATTTGGTCTTCAATTATAGATGATTATAAGATTCCTACTACTGATAGAATCACATAGGGATGATGAATCCATGAATTCCTACAATAATAATTACAAATACATGAATGTTTTATGTTTATCATTAGTATATAAGGAATTTAACTGAATTTTTTCATGTAAAACTACCCATAAAATTTGGGATAATTTGTCTTTTTCACATGAATGAACTTCTAGTGTGAAATAAATGAGACATAATACTTATAATATTAAATATGATAATTTTAAAATGAAACATGATGAGCGTATTTCTAACATGTGTCTCAGGTTCATCATAATTTTCAACACAATAATTTCACTTGGAAGAGATTTCACTACGAAGGAACGAATTATGAGGATACTTTGATTTCTCCTTTACAAATTTAGAGGAACTTATATCTCAATTTGAGAGTCATGTTACATCATCAAGTTACCTATAAACGAACTAATTGGGAAACTAATAATATATGTAGTGTAGCTAAAATTCAACAAGGAAGAGGAGGATGAACCCAAATGAAAATCAGTTGCATTTAAGACCACCACTTCTAAACCCAAAAAGAAAGGGAAATTAGAAGTCTCTATAGAATATTACACCATTGAAAAATCATCACCTGATAGTGATGAAGAGATGGATAAATAAGACAGAATGTTTAAGAGATTTTACAAGAAGAAGAAATTTTTTAGAAAGAATAACTTTAAGGGAAGATATCATCAATTGGGAAGCTGAAAGAAAGATTGAAAAAGAAGTGACAAGTCTAATGAGATAGTATACTATGAATTTAAGTGAAAGGGAAATGTAAAGGATGACTATACCAAGCTCAAGTATAAAAAGGAGTATAAGGAAATAAACTAGAAAGTATAAATTTTTTTAAAGAAACACGGAGTTCCACTCATGACAGTTTATGTGACTTAAAATCTTCACATGATGAATAGGCTAACAAATCCAATATGTGTTTAATGAAAAACACATCTATGGTTACACTAGAATCTCTTATAGACAATTCCTACTATTATGGAGATGAAATTTACTCTAAAAATATGTCTAATGATTAAATGTTTGAGTAATATAATATATTTCAAGAGACATGTAATGAACTAAAAGATTAATAAAAATATTTAATGGAACCAAATTCTCTTAGAAAACCATCAAAAACTGAACGTACTGTAGAAAGGGAGAAAATGATCAATTACTCAAAAATTATAATAAACCAAATCCCTCTAATGAGTAAATGAAAAAGAACATTGAATGTTTTACTAGTGGTAATGATACATTGGTATAAATTCTAGGTAAAAATATTGCACTGAAATATACCACAGGAATTGGCTATCAACCAAGTAAAAGAAATTTTAGAAGAACCAATTTTGTCTCAATGTCTAGGACATACATCTTTACTACTTGTTTTGGAAAACATTCATATAGTTCATGTTATGATACACTCTCTACTGATTGGGGATTTTATGGAACAAATAGTGTTTATTTTTCAAGCACTTTACATAATTCTTATAAGAAACCTATGAGGGAGATGTGGGTTCCTAAAGCACTAGTCACTAATATTACTTTACCAAAACATGTATGGGTTCTAAAATATGTTATTATTTATCTATTTTGTAGGAAAGCTTCTTAAAGTTCTCTTGTAAATTCTTATGGTATTTGGACAGTGGGTGTTCAAGACACATGACAAGAGACTATTCATGCTTCAAGTATTTAATAAAAAATTATGGTGGATATGTCACATTTGGTGAAAATGCCGAAGTAAATATCATTGGCCTTGGCCAAATAGGTAACTCTAACTCATTTTTAATTTGAAAATTACTTTTTTTATGGATTCAACATTAATCTTCCCAGTATTTCATAAATTTGTGAGGATGAATTTCATGATAAATCTAAAAATGATGCTTGTAATGTTTTCAATTCAAAAAATGAATTATTTTTTTCTTCATTAAAAATGAAAATTTATACTCTGTTAACATAGAATCTTTAGTTATTCAAAATGCTTCATGTTTAAGTGTAAATGAAAAAGAGTCCTCGCTTTGGAATAGGTGATTATGACATGATAATATTCACTCTCTTAGAAACATAACTATAAAACCTTTAGTCTAAGACCTACCAAAACTCGAGTTTCCAAATGACAAAGTGTGTAATCCTTGCCAAATGGAAAAAAAATACAAAATTTCCTTCAAACCAAAGAAAGAAGTGTCAAATTATTAACCACTCAAACTAGTTCACATGGATTTTTTTCGACCATATATATTTTCTTGTTTAAATGGGAAGAACTATGTTCATGTTCTTTTATTTGACTTCTCTAGATATACCTGGACTTTCTTTTTGGATCACAAAAGTGAAGCCAACTATCATTTAACAAAATATGCCAAAACTGTTGAAAATCTTAGTGGACTTATAATTAAATCCTTAAGAAGTGATCATGGCTATGAATTTCAAAATCAAGAGTTTGAATCCTTATTCTCACAAAATGATTATAGTGATGATTATTTTTCCCCTAGAAAACCTCAACATAATAGAGTTGTATAAACAAGAAATAGATCCCTGTAATAGATTTCTTGAACCATGCTTAGTGAATATGACATACCTATTTATTTTTGGGCTGAAGCTATAAATAAAACAAGCTATATTATCAATAGATTATTGATTAGACCTATTATTAAATTAACTCCGTGTGAGTTATGGAACCATAGAAATCCCAAAGTAATCTAATTCATCATTTTTTGTTGAAAAGTCTATATCCTAAATACTAAGGAAAATCTTGAATAATTCACATCCATAAGTGATAAAGGATTATATCTAGGATTTTCAATCTCTAATAAAGGCTGTTGAGTGTTCATCAAAACAACTAAATGTGTGGAATAATCTATCTATGTCAAATTTGACGAATTAGATCCACATGATCCTAAGACCACTCTAGAGAACCTGGAGGTTAATTTTTCAAATATGGGCATAAATAAAAAATCCTCTAACCATACTATAATGGAATCTTTGAATGCTTCCAACACTGAAAATTCATTAGATTCAAGTCATAGTGAACCCAAACCTATTAAAGAACTTAAAATCAACAATCCTTCTTTTTCTAGAGCTGTTATAACAGTTATGAACCATGCTTTAGATGATGTTTCATGAGAGTTAGATAAATGAACTCAAACTAGAGAATTTATTAGAAATCAGGTTGAATATCAAGTCTTATTCTCACAACATGAACCAAAAAACAATAATGATGCTACTAATGATGAATTTTTGGTGATTGTTATGCAAGAAGAACATAATCAGTTTGAAAGGAACAATGTTTGGAATCTTTTTGACAGACCCCAATACACATTCACAATAGACACAAAGTGGGTGTTTAAAAATAATATTGATAAAGATGGTAACTTAGTTAGAATCAAGGTTATATTGGTTGCACAAGGCTATAGTGAAGAATAAGGAATTGACTACGAAGAGACCTTTACACCAATAACTAGAATTGAATCCATCAGAATTATCCTTGCTTATGCTACACATATTAATTTCAAACTATATCAAACTGATGTTAAAAGTGAATTCCTAAATGGGTATATAGTTGAGGATGTCTTTGCTGAGACACCTCCTGGTTTTACGAATCCTCATTTTCCAAATCGTATATTTAAATTATCAAAGCATTATATAGTTTAAAACAAGATCCAAGTGCATGGTATGATTTATTAAGTACATTTATTATTTACAATGGTTTTACAAAGATAATAGTTCATCCTACCATTTTTATAAAATTAATTTCCAATGATGTTTTAGTATTTAAAATTTATGTAGATGACATTATCTTTGGATATTCAAAAAAATATTTATGTATTGAATTTTCTAAAATGTTGCAAGACAAATTTGAAATGAGTTTAATGGGTGAACTGCAATTCTTTCTTGGATTTCAAATCTTTCAAAATAATGATGGTATTATGTTAAATCAATGAAAATATAATAGAGAGATTCTAAAACGTTTTGTCTTGCATATAACTAAAACTAGTGACACTCCAATGAGTACTACTTGTAAGACAGATCTTGATGAAGATGGAAAATATGTTGATCAAACCACTTATAGAGAAATGATTGGAAGCTTACTCTACTTAACTGCAAGATGACCTAACATTATGTTTATTGTATGTATATGTGCTCATTTTCAAGAAAACCCTAAGGAATCTCATTTAATTTTTATTAAGGGAATTTTCAATTACCTCAAGCATACACCCAATCTTTGACTATTCTACCCTAGAGGACAATCATTTGATTTATTTTGTTATTCTAATGCTGAATTCTGTGGATATAAGTTATATAGAAAAAGAACCTATGGAACATGTCACTTTTTATGCAAGTCACTAATATCATGGTGTATTGAGAATCAAAAATCTGTTGAAATTTCTACTTTAAAAGCTGAATACATAGCGGTTGGTAGTTGTCGTGAAGAATTTTTGTGGATAGAAACCACATTACTAGATTTTGGATTTCAATTTAGGCATGTACCAATAAATTGTGACTATACAAGTGATATTAACATATCAAAAATTCATGTTTCACACTCTGGGAAGAAAACATAGTGATGTAAGACATCTATTTATGAAAGATCACTATAAAAATGTGGCATCAATTTGGAATTCATTGAAACAGAATATCAGCTCACCAATATATTCACCAAACCATTAAATTCAGAAATAATAGATTACATCATACTTGAATTTGGAATAATAAATCTCAAGTAGAAATTATACAGTTTCAGAGCTTACTGTTTCATGTTTATGATCTCACTATGAAGGCCTAATATAGTTTCACCGTGAAAGCCTATTACAGTCTCATCGTAAAGATGAATTATTATTTTATTTACATACTATAACCCGTTTTGCGGTAATTATTTTATTTTAATTTTATTTTCCAATGCTTTTGTTTTTGCAATTCTTGGTATCCCTAAATGATAAAAATGAAAGTAGTTTCACTTCATTTTTACCCGATCTCTCTTATAACAAAACATAACCCCTCATTCAACCCTTCTCTCTCTCAAACCTTCATTGAATTCCCTAGATGAAACACCCAACAGTTTCCACTCTGGAGAAGAGATGATCAAATAAGATGATAAAAATAGTTCCAAAGTTAGCACCCAAATGTCCTTTGAATTTGAATCTGGTGAACACAATTGTGGTGCTGGAAATGGATATTTTCCCCAAGTGGGTTCTGTCATGTAAGTATATATTATTGGAAGTGTTAGGAGAGAAATGATGGATGGATTGGTTCAATATGGAAGATAGACTGATTTACCCAAAACTAGTTGAACAGATTTATCAGTATGTTCAATCCTCTTTTGATTCAAATGATGGCTTTGTTGTGAGAAGCTAGATCAATGGACAGAGATGTACCTTTTCTTCATGGTTATGGGATGCATGGCTATGGATACCTCATGAGGGTATTTGTGAGGTCTACCAAAGAGGTCCTTCACCTCCAAGTGAATTTTTTTTGGAAGATTTATTTGGAAGCTTAATTGGAAATGAAACAAGGAGAAGAGATATAACTGATGAGCTAGATGGAAAAACCAGACTTTTGTTTAAATTTGTTCAGAATCTAATTAGCCTTATAAAAGGTGATTTTTCTACACTTAGGTATGAGGATTTAATTTTTATACAACTTATGAAGAAAGGACACAACATTAACCTATGAAAGTATGTTATCCTCCATATGTGTGAGTTGATCAAGACAACCCCCATGTCAACCTACATGTTCTACTCAAGATTAATCTCAGAAATGATTCATGAAAATGGTTGGTTGGACCAGATGAATAATTATTTAAAGATAATTAATTTTTTATTTCAAAATTTATAGTCTATAGAATGAAAATCAGCTGGAATCCATGGAGAAAAGCATGGGTAGAAGATAACGATAGGGTCTATGAATAGTTCAACATGGTTGAACACACTTCAAGACCAAAGGACATTCTTGATCCAGGATTGGAACAAGATGAAATCATGGACTATTCTGATGAGGAAGAAGAAGAAGAGGTTGTTATACCTACAATGAAGACTGTCTTGAATGAGAAAGATAGTGAACCAGTTCTCCAAGACATAACTGATAATAACATACCTGTCCCTAAAGAGATTGTTGATCTGGAAGAACCTACCTCTATGGAAGAATCTGTTGTAGTTCAAAAATAAAATGCTATTTTGGAAGAACATTTAGAAGAATATCTTTCTCTTGTGAAGGAAAATGATCTCGAGGAACACCTAGAGGAACAAGCTATTCCTAAAATTACCACTTCTATTGAAGAGAGAATGGATAAAGACTTTAAATTATCTAGAAAGAAATGGGTAAGGATATTAGGGATAAAATATTGGAATTAGATCTAGGGATTAAATCTATAAGTACTGAGAAACATGCACATCTTGAGGGGGAGCATCTCCCACATCTGGAAAGTGTTGAAGTGACAAATCTAGTTGATTCCAGCTCTATGGATACATGGTATAAATTTCCTAGATATTTTGATTTGAATGACTCCTAGTGTCCTCAGTGAAAGTAATAGATCGGTCTACTATGTTTCAATTGAAACTAGTATCATCTCTTGATGTTATAACTATAAAGGAACCAGATACTGTCTCAACTCTTATCTAAGAACCTTCAAAATAACCTTCAAACTTAGTGAGTACGGATGATTTTAAATCATTTGAAGCTACCCTATCACTGGGGATGAAAATATTATGAAAGCTCAACCTTCTCTATTGACAAAATTGAGTGAAAACGATGATGCTATGTTGTTAGAGAAGATTATTTGGTAGATTCAGCTAAAAATGCATCATGAAATTCAGGAAGTCAGACATGAGAACAAACAGGTAAGTGATGAAGTAAAGTCTCTCAGAGGTATGGTTAATGAAATTTAGAGAGTGATTAACTCAAGAATAAAACCTGTTTCTCATCTTGTTGAAGATGTTGGTAGTCAATTTCCATAGGAAGTTACCTCCCTAATTCAACCTATCTTAATTTCCTTTTCATGTAGTGTTGCTGAAAGAAATAATAAAATTGTTCAAGATATTCCTGAGCTTGTTATTAGTCTTAACAAGTTCCCTAATGAGTATATGGGATGTCTCGTAAAATTTCTAAATCATCTGATGTCCCTTACATTAGCTGTTATAGATTTTAATACATTTGGACAGTCATCTCAACCCTCATTCGTCAATGATCTTCTCAGAACAATTTTTCAAGAACAAAATTTAATCTATGCTCAGTGGATTTGACAAAGAATATCTATTTTTAGTTGTCCAGAACAGTGACAGATTTCTTGATTTGGTGAGAATTCATTCCAAAATTGAAAATGATGCTCAAGATGTAATTACGAATAAGTTGGACTTATACTTCAATGGGATCTTCTCGAAGCATGACATGACAAAAAACTTCATGTACTTTGTAGAGAATCTGATAATCCATCTTGTCACTCAATCTTTCAAAACTCAAATTCAAAAGTTTAAGAATTTCACTCTCTTGTTGGACAATTTCATGGAGAACAAGTATTACTTAAAGAATGTGATGCACTATGGTGGTGAGATCATTACTGACATCATCATGATTTTGAGGCCTTATCTTCATGTTTAGAGTATTGCTATTGTGGTTCTTCCAGTTTCACCCTTGTGACCCGGTTTTCCTACCATCTCATCCTCTACCCTTGCCTTAACATCTATGTCTATCTCTCAGGCAATGAGTTAGATCAGACCTGTTACCCATGACCAACATTTCCTTGGTCTTCCACCAAACCTACCTTGGCTCCTTCTATTTTTGAAGGACTCTCTATACCTTCTATGTCAGTTTCTTCCCTTAATTCATCCACTTATACCTCTACTCATATGGATTCTAGCGATGCTGCTACCAAGAGGAAAGAGGATAAAACCAATGATAAAAACAATGAAAACTATCTTTTATTGGGATTTTTTCTGTATTTATATTTCTTACAGTTTGTGATGAAATTTTTTATCCATCTAATGCATTGTGAACTCTTCTTATCTACTCTCTTATTTGTTTTTGTACTCTTTTTGATAATCCCAAAAGGGGGAGATACATCCACATTAACTACACACTAATGGTGCAAAACATTACCTAAGACTAGATATGTCACTCACATGATTTGTGATCATCAAAAAGCGGGAGATTGTTCGCCTCCTCATGTGTTAATCTTGTTTTAATGTTAACAAATCCTATACATCCTGTAAAACATGTTAACGAGGTTTAATAAATCTCAAATCATGTGTACAAATAGTTAGTTTCATTATTCCTTAAATAATTATTATATGCTATTTTGATTTATTGTTATAATGGATTTCCACGATAAATGATTAGGTCTAATACATTTTATGAATATCACTATTTTAGTCGGCATACAGATATTTTGGCTAAGTTTGAAAAAAAATTAAGCCTACCACCGATAATGTTTTTCTAGAAAAGGACCCAGACACCGTGACCCATATACCGTGACAAGACACTGAAACCATTTTTAGATATTTTGAAGTATGTGACACCGGTTTTGTGCTGAGACACTGTTTGATGTTTGGAAAAGGACCAGACACCATGATCCTAACATCACATCTGTGCTTTTAGTTTCTGGTCTCTATACAACTATTCCATCATAATTGTATCACTACTCAAAGGGAAAGATGTATACCCTATTTCACGGAGACTCCCTTTAATGGAGACATCTCTTCTTGGTGACACCATTTCAAGACAGACAGTGAAACCGTTCTTTAATCTATTTTGTCATTCATCAATTTAATTTCTCATAGTAATATTTGAGTCTCTTAAATGAAATGAAATAATGAATATTTTTTTGTAGACATGTCACCTGATATTACAAGGTAGGAGCTGCAGAATACATCCATCCTATTGGCTCCAACACATGCACTCCTTGAATAAAAAGAATAGTGAGGATAGAAACAAAGAGACTATAGAGAAACAAGTGTGCACAATAATGAAGAATCCAGATAATTCTTGAGGAAATAACAGTCACATGAAACTCAATACATATGAAGAACACGGGAATCATTCAATTTAATACCATAGATCAGAGTTGAGCACATATTTTCAATTCCAACTCCATGAAGATCACAAGCCTAATATAACTAGAAACCAGAGCTCATGACATATGATACTCTATTTCTCACAAGAGGACTCAATTCTTACATTTGATTCATCTTAAAGTCTAGAGGTTCATAGACTAGCACTTAGATTAATTCTAACCTTATCTCATCATCTTTTCTATACTGTTTATTATTTTTATCTTTCGAGCAGTGCGTGTGGGTTTGTATAAAAACACACTCTGTCTATTTCACTAAACTGAAGGATACAAGATATCCTTCCTCTAATATCCTTTTACATATGTTTACTGTCACAGATAAGTGTGGATGTGGTCTCTGTGTGACCTGTTCGTTTATAACCATGAAGAATTGTGGAAGAGGTCGTGTGACATTGGCAGTCCTATGTACCGTTGTTTACCCCGATCCAGGTAGTGGACCAAGATTATTAATAAAAACTACTTGGTGGTAGGTTATCACTATGTGGAGTGGATTAGGTATCGTCTTGAGACAGAACCACTTGTTTTATATCCACTGTGTCGTTTAACTTAGTTTAATCTATTTTATTATATAATTCAGAAATCACTAAACATGATTTGATAGTTAATATATTAAAGAAGTTATAATTTATTTTCCTTATTATAATTGCTTTAAAAGTAATTTTAATAACTGATATTAATATTTCTGAGAATTAATCAATCTTCTAAGAAGATATTTAAATATTCAAACATTCATAATCATATTACATTGATTAACTGGGCTATATTTAGTTTTAACATGGAACCTTTTCATACATAAATTTTGAATAGATACTCAATTCTCCCACCTCTTGAGTAATTTACTTTGAACAACACTAAAAAAAAGTGAATTTGTTAAATGACATCATGCTCAGATACAGAACCCGTTGAGGATAATGTTGGAATATGGGTATTTACATTATTTAACTACATTAAATTTATATATAACTTGACAAATTCAGTTTATATTTGACATATTGGTAGGTATAGACCCCATTGGAAGTGGATTATATAGATTTATCTCACACCCTATATGGGATACCAATGGTACTAGGTATGATTAAATATATTCAGGTGTTGATAATGGGAAGAATCTAGTAGTAGAGAGCTGATATTTCATGCCTTATTTATGATGAGGATTGGTAACAAATGGCTGAGATAAATCTCAGGATGGAAAGGTATATTTTTTTATTACTATCAACTAGGAAAATTAATTGTCCCTCAGTTACAAAAAACCCACAAGGGGGAAAAATAATGTAAGCGAAGTGAGTATTTTTGCACAAATATTTGACATTCCCTTGGAAGAGACCCCAAATAGTCGAATATGATTAGCCCCTCTCCTGAACGTCCAAGACCTACAAGGGTGTCCGTAACATAGTTAGTCTCCCTCCAACAAGATGAATGATTTGACCCACATTAGTTTCCATAGCACACATTCAGATAATATAAACCATGTCCCATGGAGTCTCATACCTTCCCTGGACTATCTTTACCAGAATTATAGAATCAGACTCCACTTCCGACACCTATAAGCCGTGATCCTTGAAGAATTGGGGCCTAGTATATAGTGACCGTGCCTCCAACCCCAAGGAATCACCCCAACCATAGAAGCTGATGAATCCCACAAGAACAGAACCACATTCATCACCTAGGACTCCTATGCCTCTCATGATTCCACCTTTGAGAGATCCATACACATTGAGTATCATCCTGTTGGAAGAGGGATTCCATCTGATCAATCAATCTTCAAACCTTCTATTTGAAATAGGTACGTTGATCATGTTGCACGCCATGGGTGATTTTTGACACCATTTTAGCAATGATAGCAGTTCATTGACGATAGACCTAGCCCTCATATAAGGGAACGAAATAGTAGCATGAGAACCCAGTCGTGTACTATTCCTTACCTCCCAAATTGTCCAGATGATGGAAGAATGTTTGATGGCCCAAACTTCACATTCCATTTTTATGGAAGGTATTTTTTATTCTCATATATACTTATTTTCTAGTTTTTTGGAGTCATGAAATTCATTATCATTGGCTATTATATATGATTCTATTTCTAGCTGTTAATATTACAACAAACATAAATTATATATTGTTCTTGTCTGCTTCCACTAAATTGGGTTAATGGCCCAGAACATATATATTTTTTTATCTACTATGATATATATTTATTATGTTTCTTCTGATATTTACATGTTATTATATGTATTAGTTCCCCTTCACTATGGTAGTTAAAGAATAGTATCCCCACAAACAGAATCTAAAAACATTCAACTTGTCATAATCCTCTAGTGTTTTGGGAGATTCTCTTGAATTCATGTGTCTAATCAGCTTCAGGGTACCTTGGCATGGAACCTGGGGTTGCGACATCACAAATTTGTATCAATGGAGGATCTATTCTGTCATTACTATTTGAAAGAATATAAAATTTATTAGGAAATACCATAACATGGTTATTTGTCTTTCTCAGTTGTACACAACCTGCTTTCATGTTAAATGACTAGTTTCTCAAAATACCTATTGTTCTTATTATTACCTTTAATAGTTTATATCCTTTCGCTATTGGGTGATTAACATGTCATGTGATGGTTCTTATAATTATTCTAACTGAGGATATCATTTCATTATTAGACTGATGACATTTGGGAATGTATAATTATAACATACATCATTGTAGGCACCTTGAATTTACAATCCATACATATTCCATGCCATATAGGTTCATTTCACTTCATGTATTTATTAATTGGCTTGATTGTTGAGTGATTTTATGGTAGTTATGTTATGACTATGGTACACTTTGGTTGTGACTGAGTGATTTCCATTTTCAATTAATGAGATGTATGATCCCTCATTTGATAGTATGTGTAGATTACTATGTCAATAAATCATATATAACTTGTTACATTCAATAAACAAATATGGGATAGGTTAAGTATAAATTAAATAGGTATGGATTTCAAGGATATGGTTTGTGGGGCTTTAGTCACTAAGAAGGAAAAACCATTTTTTCATGAATTGATATATTTAAATATTAAAATTAATTATTAAATGTAAAATGTTATCTAATAAAATAAATTATTAATTTTAAATGAAGTGGAAAAGAGCTATTGACCCTTCATTTACTAGAACCCAAGTAATTTAATCATTAAGGCTTAAAAATAACTAGCCTTTAAAGTGGTTTGTTCGGGTACAATACCTTGGAATGTGAGACCTTATTTTTATGGTCAACTTACACTATATTTTATTTCTTTCCATTAACCATGTTCTGAGGAATTTTCCTATCATTTATTTGGTAATTCGACCACAATTTTAATATGTCGTGCCCTAGGAGGGTAAAAACAACCACACTCTATACATGGTGGGACCTATCTTCTAGTCTTTCCACCATGAGTGAAAAAAGTGAAATTCACTACTATACATGATATAGGGACTCACACATAGCTTCATGTGAGTTTTAAACATCTGAATCAGTCCACTTGGGGTGCAACTCGACCTACACCTATGATGGATGATCTGACAGATGAGTTGTAGTAGCAGCATCCTCCCAGCTTCTTGAGGGATGGAAGTCCATAGAGTAGATTTTTTTAACTGGAGGCCATCATAAATATCTTTTTAAATCTAGAGAATCCTCTCGATCAGGTGATCAAAAATCCCTAAATATGCGTCATGATTTGCCTAATTTATAGTAAAATATTTTTATTGATACTTGTCGACATCATGGTATGTTCTAGGATGAATTTAAGACAGTATTCTATGAAATATTCTTTCATTAGATTTTACAATATGATTGTGAATGATATTTTATGAATTGATGTTAGAGAACTATGTTATTTATGGACAATTAAATACATTTTTACCAAGTTTCAGTACATTTCACCACTTCTATATGGTGATGAGGTATCACGTGCTAAATGTTTTGAGGATTGGATCTAGTATTCAATTCATATATAGGTGAATGCATTTTACCAACCTCAAATTTTTAGATCATTAATTAGGCTATTAACATTGGATATAACCAAAGGGAAGGTGATAGTACTGGGCATTAATGATCCTTTCTATGGATGTCTTGTAGTTCAACCAGTAGCAGGAAGCATTCCCTTGAAGTTACTCAACAAATTAGTTGAAATCAATGTAAATACACTAGCACCTATGTTTTATGACATCCATGTATATGGGAGGGGAATATTAATCCCCATTGAAATTGAGACATTATTTAGTGTCATTCTAATGGACCATTGGTGAATACTCAAGGATTTTGTCGAAACTATTCATATTTTTCCAGTGAAATCGGATATGTTCTAGCTCCAACATTAGGGGAATGTTCTTTTACACCATGTAGTGTGGGGATATGGAGTACCACTGGTAGGGCTGGACATGGAGGTGCTTTTGGACCTAGTAACTTGACTTCAAAACATTAGCACCAACATAATCATCATACTCAGGGTAGTCTGTCTATATCACATGATGATGTATTATATCAATTTCATTGTTTGTACCAATTACTTATAAATTAGAGTGTAGGAACCTCTATAGTAATATATAATATTCTAATATAATTCAGAACAATATATACTTTATTAAATATTGGTTCTTCACACTCCTTAATTTTTTTATATATCTTGGAAATTATTAGGGTATAAATTTTGTGTTGTTAGTGTGTAATGAAACATGATTTGCAACTTAGTGTTTGGTCTAAGAGAATACACAAATGTTGGGATTTTCCCCTATAGGTAACCAGTTACCCTTTATTGTGATACATGTATGTTACCATGATTAAATGCTTTGATTTCATTCAATGGATGGATTGGTTGTTCCCATATCACTCCTTTATAGTCTTGAATCACTGTAGTGTATATTTTATATACCCAGAATGCACCAGTTACCAAAATATTGGTTAGTAGGGTGAATGTGATTTTATAGAAGGGAAATATCATCATGGTCTTGGTGGAGTGACCTCCCAGATTTCTAGTATCATAATTGATTTGAAGGGGGGCACACATGGTATTTTTTTCAATGTAGTAGATTGTTTCAGGGAAATATTTCTTGACAGTTTATTATTATTAACTAAAATGATAGAGGTATATTCTATGATTGATCTTCTTATATGGGTGTATTTATTTTCCATTTTTTCATACAGGATGGAACCTAGTGTTCTCTAGGTGCTCATGAAAAATATAGAGGATCTAGAGTCTGAGGGTTTCATTAGACCTAGTACTTCCTATTGGGGTCCACCTATGCTATTATCCAAGAAGGCAGATGTTAACCTTTGATTATGTGTGGATTACTAATGGATTAACTAGGATACAATTAATAACCACTATCAAATTACATGGATAGATTATATATTTAACCATCTATGAGGATCTGGGGTGTTTTATAAGAATGACATGATATAGAGATATCATTAGGTGAGTGTCAGACACTCAAACATAACATATAATTATTTTCATAAAATGTATGGTATGTAAAAGTATCATGTTATAGTGTTTGGTCTTACTAATGCACCTTCAATTTTCATTTCCTTGGTGAATTGGTTGTTTTTCCCCAATCTGTAATCTTTTGTCCTGGTATTTATGGATGACGTGTAACTGTATTCTCATATGCATAGAGACAATATTTTGAATCATGATATCATTATGATTATACTATGAGGGCACCGGATTTATGCCAATATTACCAAGTGCCACATAGGAATTGAATATTTTCACTTAATGTGTCATACTATCTTCGTATAAAGAGTATATACTAACCCATAGATGGAGTGTTTTGTGTCTTCCTAGTATATTCTTGAGAACATGTTTGAAATATAATGTTTCATGGGGATGGATGGATATTATAAGTGTTTCATATAGGGAATCTCAATCCTTGATTCAATTTCTATTGGTATTAAAAATATGTGTATAAATCTATGGTGGTCAGAACCATGCAAGAATGATTTTCAAGAGTTTAAATTAAGTCTTACCTCAATAGCTATTCTGATTCTATAAGAGATTATAAGAGGTTATACTATTCTATGTGATTCTATATGAATAATCATGGGGTAAATTCTAATGTAAAAGAATAGAGTCATTGTGTATGGATCTCGATAGATGAGGACACATGAGAGAAATCAGTAGTCTCATGACCTAAAACCATAATCAATTGTCCATGCCATATGCTGATGGATATAATATCTTATGGGTAAGTTATTTGTGATGTGTATAGACCAAAAACACTAAAATATATCTTTTAATAGAATTAAATAGATGTAATAAATTGAAGGAATCTCAAATTTCAGTCCTTTGATTATTAGCTTGCCTATTTTCATGGGAAGGGAAATGATGTAGTGGATGCACTGGGTATGAAAACTCAGGAACACATGATACAATATTCTTGTGATGTAATTAAACTAAATAACCTCTTCTATGATTTTATATGGAGATTAATTATAGTCACAGATAGTCATATACCACATCCTTGGTAATTACCACTTAACCAATCGAGATCTTAAGGATTATGCAGTTTTAAGATCACGAGGTGTTGTTTCTACATGAGTTTATTTTTGACGGGGACCCATATTTGGATTGTCCTATAAATAGAAATGATATTACCCATATAAAAATGTGTCTATGAGTTCTTATAGTTTTGTTAATAGAAATGATGTGAAATTCATATGCTTCTAAGTGGGTTGTTCATATAGTAATCTCAAAGATTTATCATGAAATGTGACTCTAGTATTGGTGGTCAGGGAGGGAACATCATATATCTGGATTTATCACAAGGTATTCCACTTTCCATCACGTGAAGGTAGATCACTAGATACCTTTTGTTATTTTCATCCACATCTAGTCCTGTACTGAAAGTGTGGAGATATTGATTTGTCTATTGAATATGGGATTCCAAGTATTCCTCAAGATATAAATGTTTTTTGGGTAGTTGTAGATTGAATGATGAATGTATCCCAATTTCTTCTTATTTAAGAGACATTATCAATTGATGATTTCAAAGGAATATATATCCATGAATTTGTACAACTATATGGAATCCATCATGCTATAATTTTTGAGACAGAATCTTGTTTCACATTGGGGTTCTTGTTTTTGATGTAGAAGGATTTGGGTAGAACAGTGATCCTGAGCACAACCTTCAACCCTCATACCAATGGCCAATAATAATAGATTATCCAGGTTATAGATGACATGCTTTTGAGAATGTTTCCATGATATTAGTGGTTATTGGGAGAAACATAACCCTATTATTTAGTTCACCTACAATAATAGCATCTTGGAGATGATTCTGATATATCCATATGAGGATTTATATGGTAGTCCATTCCATTCAATGTAGTTATGGTTATAGGTAGTAGTGGAAACCCTACTAAATAATTTTCTCATGAAGAAGATTTCAGAGTAGGATTAGCGAATCGGGAAGTGTATATCTACTACTCAATATAGACAATTTTTTTTATTTTCATTAAATATTTATGGAGATTGAAGTCAGTGGTAGTGTTTTCCTATGAGTATCTCTTATGCATGGAAATAGATGGATATGTAGGAACGAGAAGATATTTTCATGTTATGTTGGGCCATTTGTGATTTTAGAGAGATTCAGGACAATAGACTATCAGTTTCTATTACCTCAGAGATGCCACACCATGCACAATGACTTATATGTTTCAGAGATTCATCATTATTAGGCGGGAAAATACCATATTTTTGATCCCCAAGAGGTTGAGTTATATTTTCACAGTTCATTCAAGGAGTATCATTTTTTCATCATTAACCATAACACAAAGGATCTACAAGTCTATTCTTTCACATAGCATGTGTTATATTGAAGTAAAGAAATCTGTACGAAGAGACCTTGGAGTTAGAGGCCAATTTATGCTCCTAGTGGCTATAGTTGTTATTATAATGTTTTTTTCCTTACAATGATGGTGAAATCAGGAATGAGTCTCTTTACATAAAACTACAAGAAGATAGTTTTTATCTATGGTATGTATCCTTTAAAATTTTGTGTAATTATTTTTATGGACATATTATGGATTCCCGAGGAGATTATAATGGTTTTTAGGGTGCCTTGGAATTGTTCTGTATGACCATAGGGTTTTGAAGAGGTAGAGATCTTTTCTTTGGTGTTAAATATGTTTAATTTACTTTTTCGCTCAGACCCTAAGCCAGGTCGTGGGCCGATTATGTTGTTTTTCAGAATGAAGGGGATTAGAGGCTAAAGGAATGCTACATGATTGGTATACATCGTGTACTTAATGTTCATAGTGTGTAGTGAAATTTTAGGATATGTATGAGTTTTTCTCTCAAAAAAATAAAATTTGGATGTACACATAATATATTGGAAATACACATCATGTACTTTCGTAATGATATTTTTAAATATAGAGGTAGTAGCTTCTTATTTTTTATGGAAAAAAACATCTCTCCAGTTTTTGACAGACTAAACCCCTCTAATATGTGTTTTCAGATCTAAAATCTCACTAAAATATAATTCAATCATTTCTTGTCTCAATGGAAATGCATTGGTAAGTGATCAATTCGTTTTTAACCATTCTTGATTAATCATAACAACGATTTCACTCTTGGAATTTTGGACCATAAGACATCATTTATCATTCTTCATATATTCATCAGATTTATCTAAATCTATAATGAATTAAGTCTTGATACTGGATGAGTTGTCTACTACTGAGGCGATGTAGGTGGTCTATTCATTCTATAGGCTTTTCAGGTAAATTTTTGGGCATTTTTCCTTTTTTCCTCTTGTTGAAAATTCTGGCAAGGTATCACTGTTTAAGAATGATTTTTTTAGTATTTGTAATTAGACCTAATGAGGATTCCAATATGTTCAGTTTAGGTGTGTTTTCACCCTTTTGTGATTCATGGTCATCCATGGTGTGTTCCTTAAGGACATAACATGTTTTTCCGTTTTAAACCATCCATGGGGTGTGTTTTGTGTTTTCCTAGATATAGAAACCCGTTAATACCTTAATGAGTTGAGAATTTTTCTTAGGAGATGTACTAACTATTTTCTTTGTTATATCATGTTGTTCTGTGCTTCTTGTTGACTCGATAGTATTGTTAAACAGATGATATGGGTCGGTATACCTATATGAAATGAATAATTTCATGTTAAAAGGATAATATGGGAGGGTAAACCCATATGAAGTGTGAAAGATAAATTGATTTTATATGTGGGTATACTCATGTATTGTGGTTGGATATGTGAATGAGTATATTCACATAGAAATGAATGTTTAATTTGAATGCTTTAACTGAATGTTTTAATATATTTCATTGTCTTCTATCAATGAATCTGGAATTATATAGTGGATGCCTTAGGTTGATTCCACCTCATGGTTCTTGATTCTATGGGATGCCTCATTACTTTATACCCTATAGATGCAGCTTTCATGGGATTGCATAGGACTTTCCATTACCATGGTACTCACACCCCAAATAGTTCCTTGACTGAGTTTACATTGGGATGCCCATGCAACATGATGTGGATGCCTTGGACAAGATCCATGGATCCATCCCCTCAGGTTCTAGAAACATTACATAGATTACCTTGTACGTGACACCTTGGATACATCCCTAGGTGTGTTTTTTCACTATATGTTGTTATCGTGGGATTTAGCTTTTCACTATATGACATGGCTATGGGATTCTAAATTCTACTATAGGGCATGTGCATGGGATTTTCATGATTACATTATTCAACGTCTCTATGGATTGTTTGGTACTAATGAGTGTACGGTGTGGTCATTTGAGTTTTTTACTTTCTTATAGCTACCTTATTAGGAGTTGACTCTTTTTCATGAATCCTTAAGAGGCAGTTCAGTATAACATATGAATGTGGACTTATTCTAAGGACATACACACTTACATTACAATTTCCTGACACTTTCTTGCACATTGTATAATACTATTAGAACTATATAGACTTGGGTGGTTGCCTACTATTATTTATATCCCACACTAAGATTTGGCCATCTCAGGGACCCAAAAAGATTGTATGGTTGCATGTGATGAGAGGGGAAATCTCCCTGGTATCGGTTTTTTGATTGTGGATTTGGAGTAGGGGAGCATAGAACCATCTCGAGGCTTGAAATTTTACAAACTCGTTTTTGTATATATTGTTCTTCATGGGATACTTGTACTATATTGTATATCCATGTATTATTCTAGAAATTTTCTAGATAGTTGTATCATCATCATCATTTTTTATATGATACACCAATGTTTTTTGATATATATTCTTGTATTTTCTTACTTTTAGTTGACTATGGTTTATTTCTCTTCTGCTATAAATTTTATGTTTGAATTACACTATGATATTTTGCAAATGAGGGAATAGTCACCCCATTAAATCAACTAGGACATCACTGGTAGTCAGCAGCCTCTGGCATTGGAGGAGATGCAATTGTGGCCTTGTTTCCAACTAGGCTCAGGCCACTATTATGTGGCATCTAGGTCAGAGATGTTACAAAGTGGTATTAGAGGATTTTTCTTTCTATTTTTCCATAGTTTTGAAGAAAATATAGAGGGATTGTATGGAAATGGATTTTGGTAATAAACATTGCTGAAGATTAGCTACCCAACATGTATTCAAAAGCCAAATTTCCTCGAATTTGTTTTTATTTTTCAAGATTTATATGGATATACTTATTTTTATTTCACTAGTGGGTGACACATCGCATTTATGCTATTATTATTGATGTAATTAAGGATTCTATTTATTTTCCAACCCGGAGAGATAATGGTTTTCCATCTGATGCATTATATAGATACTTTTTATAATCACATACCATGATTTATACCAGAAAATATAAGATGCATTAGTTATTTCTTGTTGTTGTGTTAGTTGATGTGATAGTTTTGCCTACTCATGTGTTAATTTCAGTGTGGTTGATAAAGGAGTGATTTCTTCATTCAATCCATATGGATTATGGGCCCTTATGAATTAGGGAATAATTCACCAATTGAATGAAAATTCTAATTGAACTAGATGTATTTATGGTTCGAATGGGAAAACTATTTTGGTTTGTATGGTGTTATTGGACCTCATGGATTTGGAATTGGTATCTCATGGTGGAATTTCCTGGTAACAAAATGTGAAATAGATACGCTAACGGTAAATGATGATAGATACCTGACCAAGATCCATATTTTGAACTGGGAAAGAGGCATTGTTTTAATTGGTTCAATGACTATTCATTATATAATCCTTCATTCATGATTAGGTTGTGGATTTGGATGGTTTCTAGGAGGGTTTTGACCTATCATACTCTTTGAGTTGTGTGATTTTATGTTCTTTTTCTTGAGGCATGCATTTGGTATTACAGATACATGCCACCACAATGACCTCCAGTGGAACACTACGAGGGAGGCGATGAACATACGTCAGATATAGTAGGCCATGGACTACCGGTTGATATTATTTTATTTCCAGCTACCAAACATGAGGTTGTTCTGGACACAGTTAATGAGGCACAATGTTTTGATGGTTTTGTAGGATATATGCAGAGGACCTAGGGATCACCGCATCCAGCCTTGACTATGGCTGATCTTATATGGGTTTTCTAGCCATATTATACTCCCATGTTATCAAGGTATGTTAGACCATAGTCTACAAGTATATGGCTCGATACCACATTTGAAATTTTTGAGCATTAATAGGTGCCTACTGAAAGGAGGGACAATCTCGTGATAGATATTATATGTAGAGAAGAAAAGTGATGGTGAGGCATTTTGAACCATGATGAAGGGAAACAAAATATATGTTGGGATGAATTCCCAACCCAGTTATTTTATTACTTTTTAACCTATGACTCTGCAAGCTTAGAGGGCATGTGAGTTCGTGCATCTAGAGTAGATATTGATGAATGTTATGGAATAATCATCATGCTTTATAGAGATTTAGTGTTTTATTCCGACCTGTATTACTAATGTGCTATCGATGGGGAGATGTTATGAGGAAGGTCTTAGACATGCTATCAAATCTCAGGTCAACATGTTCAGGTTGGATTCTATCACTGAGATTGTGAATCAAGTGCTCATTATAAACTAGAACCTAAGGGAAGATGGGGGTAAAAAACATGGAAGTGCTATCTCCCGCCCTAGTATATCTATGTTTCCAGGCTAAAAGCGATATTCCAAGGCTTCTTGAAAGGTTGGTGGTAGACATGCAGTGGGTGTAAGTAGCTTTGTGTGTTTCTGTCATTGTGGTAGGTGAGGCCACATGAAGAATCTGTGTGACAGTAGCCCAGTTGAGTGCCAATATTATTGTCAGATGGAGCACATGCATTGGTTTTCTAGAACCTTATCCTCCTTTAGTTACTGTTAGAGGGTCATATCTGACATCATGTTTAGTAGAATGTTCATCCGATCCACATCAGGATGGGAGATAGATTAGTGTATGCTAGTTAGGGCTAGGCTATGGTGGTTATGGTTATGGTAGCAAGATAAAAGGTTCTCAGAGATATTGGGGAGGAATAACTCAAGTTATACAGTCAATTTCATAGGGCCATGGTAGATTCCATATATATAAAGTGCAAAAGACCAATCATGAGTAGGATCCTGAACCATCTATGGTGATAGGTACAATTTTATTAGCTTCTTCTTTCACATCGTCTCATTTTGATTTAGGTGACTCTCACAATTTGATATCATCACATGTGTTTAAAGGCCTTGGGTTGGTGGTTTTTTATTGTAATGATTTTTTATGCTATAAACACCATTAAAAGATAGAATAGAAGACGTTTTCTAGTGTATGGTGTGTCCCCTAGCGGCCGGAGGGTGTCAACTAATCTAGGATCATTATGTACTCAATATGATAGGGTTTTACATAATTCTCGGGATGGATTGGTAAATATCATATCAAGACATGTTTTAATTCTATCACTGGATGATGTCTTTCACATCACCAGATGGTGAAATGGGTATTAATAAGGGTGAATGGGCTATCCATGAAAAAAAGGATGGACCCAAGCTTCATGGGATGGGTGGGATGATAGCCCAAATTTTCTAGTTCGTTTCTAGATGAACAGAGAGTGATACATGATGACTTCTATTTATAGGTTTACTACATCTGGGATGTCTTTACTGATGAATTTTCAGGGCTACCTCCTAAGAGATACGTGGTTTTCTCCATCAAGTTACTTCTAGGAGCATTGTTTGTATCAATTCATCTTTTGAGTATTGCTATGACAGAGTTTCAGGAGCTCTAGAGGTAGCTAGAGGATTTGGAGGTGAATAGGTTTATCAAACCCAATAATTTTCCATAGGGTACACAATTTCTTTTTGTGGTAAATGTGGATGAAACTCTTAGGAAATGAATATATTATACGAAAATGAACCAGTTGACGGTTAAAAACTGATATCCTTTTTCACCGATAGATTATACATTTGATTATCTTTGAGGAGAGTGAGTGTTCTTGATGACCGACTTGAGGTGTGGATATCATTGGGAGTGTGTTCTACCTACAAACATACCTCGTACAAACTTTTGTAGTAGGTATGGGTTATACGAATAACTTTTTATGTAGTTCTTCTCATGAACACAACATTTGTTTTTAAGGTGTTGTTGAACCTAGTGTTCCATCCTTAATTTCATTCTTTTGTGGTGGTTTTCATGGGTGATATCATGTTGTATTCTAACAATCTATATGACCATTCCAGCCACCTTGATATCGTTATGAATACACTAAGAGAGCATTAATTATAAGATAATATTGAAAAGTTCTACTTCTTGATGGATCAAATTCAATTACTAGGTCACATTATCTTAATGACAAGAGTGTTAGTGGACCTAGAGAAGGTTAGAGTAGTATATTCTGTTGAATAGCCCAAGAACTCTTTTTACATAAAGAGTTTATGGGGGATGCTGGTTACTACATGTTTTTTATATAGGTCTTATAACACATAACATCACCGTTTATGGGCTTGACTATGAAGGGTGTGAAGTTTTTGTGGTCAAAATCATTTGAGACATCCTTCTAGGGTATAAAAGGGAGGTTGACATTATCACTAGTCCTGATACTGCCATAGAATGGAATGAGTTAAATAGTTTACTATGATACTTTAGGTATTGGGTTTGGGGCAGTGATGATGAATGGGGATCATGTACTAGAAAATAGTTGTTGGAAGACGTGGACTCACGTGAGTAATTACACTAGGCATGATCTCGAGCTATCTGTAGTTGTCAATGTGTTGCGACGTTTGAGGCACTATTTATTGGGAGAGTATTTTGTGGTGTACACTGACCAAATATGCCTCGTGCATATATTTATGTAGTGTGTCCTAAATCTAAGGGGTCAAAAGTGGGTGGAGTACCGGCGATCCTTTGACTTCGTGCTTGCCGATACTACATGGATGTGAAATGCAGTGGTTGATGCATTCAATAGGAGGGCTTGGATACTAGTGGTGTAGTAGTCTAGTAGCAAGTGGCACCTTATGGAGTTATTATTTGAGATGCATATGGAGGTTCATGAAGGAAAATTATAGAGTTATTTTTCATCCTTAGTAATGACATCTTCCATGCTGGATAGAGTAGGGAAGATGGAGCTATCAGATTTATAACGACCACGTTTTTATTACAAACTTAAACATTATTTATTACATAAAATTCAATTGATACAACATATATGATATATAGGTCTTGTTTATTTTGGGCTTTGGATCATTACATAACAACTTAAAACATTAAATACAACATCTTTATTGAAAAATTCCTTTACATGACCACTACATTCCCTCGTGCATAGCATTGCATGGGATAACCTGAGGACATTCATAACAAAAGGGTGAGCTATAAATCCCGATAAGGGAATAAAAATGGAATAACATGAGGAATAAACTACATGTTAGACAATAGGAATATAAATGGAGCACAAGAGAAACATGAACATCAAGGCATGATAAAGCATGATAATCATAACATGGAAATGTGGAAACAACACTTAACGTGGGATTAGCATGAGAAAAGGCTTGATTGCACATGAAGAATGAGTAAACCCTCATTGAACATAAAGCATTAGTAAACCCTAATTTCACTCGAATTATCACGAGTTGACCCTCATTGCACATGATGTATCATGATACTATAATTTACCCAATGAATTGGAGCGCTATCAGGGCGCACCCTTCTTAAACATTTAATCTAAAGCATAAGTGTGCCACATGGATCATACAACATGGAATCAATCATCATCATTAATTACATGATAAAGGGATTTCAAATACATACATGAATATTTATAGTCAATAATGAAATGTTCATAAAGGTGAAAACCCTTGGCAGATAAATGGGTATGGTATTCACTACACAATGACATTGGCGTGGAAAATCATAGTGCAATTTCGGCAGAATAACAGTGTGAGATAAGAACTCATAAAAATGGTGGATGAGAGACAAAGGGACGTATCATAAAATTTACATGAAATGGAAATTAAGGGGGTCATATAAATATATGTCCCAAAAAATGTGATGGCATTTAGATGCATAATACAAAATAATTACTTGAATGTAAATGAGGAGAGATATATCTATCATGGAATTTTGGCATGATAACAAGTGTACATGGGAGTCATTAATGAGAGAAAAATGGGTCTCCAATAATTGAAAAATAAAGAGGGAAATATGGGGGGGGGTGAGAAATAAAACCACAACATTTTTTATTGAAAACAAAAGGGCATAACAACTTAATAAAAATTGGATAAAAATGAGAAAAGAAGAAATCCCTTACTTGGAAGTGTGATCACAAAAGATTGGAAGAGTCTTGAGAGAGGATTCTTGGGATATTATGGAACCTTGGGAGTATTATAGAGAGAGGATGGAGGTGGTCGGATGAACTCCAAAGGCTTTGAGTGAAGAGGAAGTTGGGGATTTGGTGGGTTTATATAGGAAAGGAGAGAGAATTCATTATTATTAAGGTTTGGGACACCACACATTACTCTAATCAAATCCACAAAACCACCCATGATTTTTCCCATGTTTTTTGTCAATGGGGATTGGAAAAATTTATTTAATGAGAACAATTTCCTATCTTTTTAAAATAATTGGGTTTCTTATGTGTAGGTGAGTCATGCTCTTAAGGAAAACAATTTAAAAAGACAGAATGTTTTATAAGTCTTGGAGGGACCACTATAACATTGTAAAAATAATAAATCAAATCTAAAATAACATTATTTTAATGATAAGAAATATATTGGCTGAAAATAATATTTATAGTATTTTAGTACATCACTATTGGTTCATTATGATGTTATAAAACACATTATATATTTAAACGGTATTTAATTTTTTACCCAAATATTCGACTGTCTCGGAAAATTATGAAAAAATCACCGTTGGATAATTTAAATTTCCTGATTCCAAAAATAAAATTCACTCTATCTAAATAATTTTCTAAATATGTGAATTTTTAATTTTAAAATAAAACTGAAATTTATTGAAAATTCATAGTGTTTGACAAAAACAACTTTCAAACCTTAATAAAAATTACAATTTCATTCATAAAATTATATGATAATTAATATTTAATTAAACGTAATTTGATAATAAAAATAATATTTTATTAAAATACTATTTAATTCAAAAATCCATTAATTCATCAAAAAGGATATAATAGTCGAATATTAACTAAAAATATTATTGGTTCTTTAAAAACTATTTACAAAGTAACAATAAAAATAATATATATTCTCTATACAAGAATATTGTACATAGTAATAGTGCTAGGGTATCATTAAATAAACCCATATAACACCCATATAATACTGAAGGGTAAGGTGTGTGACGGTGATAGACTCGTGGGGTGGCTCGAATAACATCGCTAGGTTGGTAATCATTATTGACTTCCACATCTCCCATAGTCGGGTTCACATAAGCTTAACGTGTTCAAGCTTGGCCTGGAATTGGTCTAGAGAGAAGACCAATGATGCCACCTCCCTTCAGAGCTCTGACAAATGAGTTTTTTATGGGGAAAGTCTACTGGATGATGCCATCGCTTCCTTTGTCTGAGTAAATAGGATTTGTTAAATCCCTATATTTATAATAATCATGTGATAAGTATTCAATGACTATATTGGAAAAAATAAAAATTTCAAGTGGTATTTTAAAATCCAATAACATAAAACCAATTATGTTTAAATTTAATATAACCATTATATGACATTTAATTAGATCAAGAGGAATTTCCATTAATGAATGTTTGGGTCGTTACAATCTTCCCCCCTTAAGAAATATCTTTCATGAAATTTCTTTTTCACACTCTAAAACAAAGGTGGGTAACTTTGCTTCAACACATCGTTCTATTCCCATTCCGCTTATTCAATCTTGTTGTTTTTGCACAACACCTTGACGAGGGGAATTTTCTTTTTTTGTAGAACTTTTTCACTATGATCTGAGATCTCCACTGGTTTCTCCTTGTAGGAAAGATCATCCTCTAGTTGTACTACCTATAAAGAAATTATATTTTAAGGGTATTTTATATAATTCCTTAAAATGGATACATGAAATAAATCATGTACTTTGGCTATGGTAGGTGGATCTTCTAGTCGATAGGCCACAACCCCAACATGATCATGAATCTCGAAGGGGCCGATATACCTAGGACATACCATCCCTTTATTTCCAAACATCATGACCTTATTCCATGGAGATATACATAGAAATACCATGTGTCCAACTATAAACTAAAGAGCTCATCGGCGGTTATCTGCATAACTCTTCTCTCGACTCGAGACTTCTATGATATGCTGCTGAATGGTTTTCACCTTTCCACCATTTCATCGACCATTTCTGGTCTTACAAGCTTATGCTCACTAACTAAATCCCAAAATGACGGAATTCTACACCTCTTCCAATATATGTCTTCAAAAGGTGCCATTCTGATTATCGAGTAGAAACTGTTATTATAGGTTATTCAAACAGAAGAAGATGTTGATCCCATCCTCTTTCAACGTCCATTGAACATGATATTAACATATCTTCTAGTTTCTGAATACTTTGCTCAAATTTATCATCTGTTTGAGGATGATAATCCGTACTGAAATTCGGTTCAATATCCAGAGCATGTTGAAGACACTTATATATATTAGAGGTGAGTCTTGGATCTCGATAGGATACAATAGAGAGTGGTACTCCATGCAACCTTACAACTTCCATGATGTATATCAGTTCAAGTTGATCCAATGATTAATCCCCAGAAATTTCAATGAAGTGTGTAGACATTTTAAGACGATCCACAACAACCCATATTGCATTATTTCCTTTGGATATCTTTGGATGTCCGGTGAAAAAGTCCATGGCGAATATATCTTATTTTCATGGTGGTATGGGAAATGGTTGCATCATCCCCTTAGACTTCATCCTCTATGCCTTCACTTGCTGACACACCAGGCACATTGATGTATACTTAGATATCTACTTATTTATAAAATCTGACCAATATTGCTCTCAGATATCTCAGTACATCTTTTTGTTTCCTAGAGGAATAGAAAAATATCAACTATGTGTATCATCCAAAAGTTCCTTCTTCAGCTCTAGAATTGTTAGAACTTATAGTATTTTCCCAAATCATACAATTCGTTCATCATTAACATTGAACTGTGAGGATTTCCCTTTTCTAATAGCTTCCACTTTCTTCTAAATTCACAAATCATCAATTTGGTAATCCTTTAACCATTCCAAAAGTGATGGTTGAGCAATCACTTTTGAAAGTATTGATGATGTTCTCTTCTTAATGATTCACATGTCCATCTTCCTCAAATCTAAATGAGATTTGATCCTTTTAAATTCACCTCAATGATAGAATTGCTGGGTCCTTTCAACTAAGAGCATCGGCCACCTTGTTCGCATTCTCAGGGTGGTAATGGATTGAGCAGTCATATTCATTGAACAACTCTAACCATCATCATTTTTTCATGTTCAACTCTTTATTTGTGAATATATACTTGAATCTTTTGTGGTCTATATATATTTCACACTTCTTCCGAAAAAGATAATACCACTATATTTTTAAAAGAGAAGATCACCGTATCCAACTCTAAATCATGTGTTGGATAATTCTGATCATGAAGATTCAATTTCCTTGAAGCATATGCAAATATTTTATTATTTTTCATCAACACACAACACATGCCCTTCATTGAAGAATCACTAGAAATCACGAAAAATTATCCACCTATGGGAAATGTGACCACGAGCATAGTAAAAATCCTCCTTTTCAACTCCCTTACGATTTATTCACATTCATCACTCAAAGAAAACTTTAAACCCTTTCGAGTTAGCTTGGTATGTGGGTCAGACAGTTGTGAGAAATTTCTCACAGATCGTCGGTAATAACTATCTCACCCCAAGAAGCTACGGATATCCGTTACCGATGTCGGTACCAACCATCCCTTTATTGCAACTGTCATGGAGGGATCCATAGACATACCATTGCTTGTGATGATATGACCTATGAATGAGACCTCCTTAAACCAGAACTCACACTTGTTGTAATTTTCAAATAACTTCTCCTTTCGCAAGGTCTCTAATACAGTACTTAGATACTCCTCATGATTCTCATTGGTTAAGGAGTATATTAGAATATAATATATAAATACTACCATAAATTGGTCAAGGTAATATCTAAAGACTCTATTCATCTTGTCTATAACGATTTCTGGATTATTAGTTAGTTATAAAGGCATTACTATGAATTCATAGTGCCCGTATCTTGTACAAAAAGTAGTCTTGAGAATATCTTCCTTCTTCACCCTTACTTTATAATATCCTGAACAAAAATCTACCTTTGAATATTATTGTGCTCCATGGAACTGATCAAACAAGTCATCAATTCGTGGGAGAGAATAATTGTTCTTTATTGTGGTTTTTTTAAGCTCACGATGATTGATTCAAAGGAGCATTGACCCAACCTTCTTCTTGACGAAGAGGACTAGTGCACCCTGTGGTGATGCAGTTGGGCGTATAAACCCTTTATCCAGATTCTCCTATAGATCTTTCTTTAGCTCCTCAAGATCCATAACATCCTTTCTATATGGAGTCATGGATATTTGAAATTCCCTAGGTATAAGATGAATTGAGAATTCAACATCTCTTCTAGGAGGAAGACCTGACAATTCCCTGGGAAACACTTCATCAAATTCCCTTACAATAGGCATGCATTCAAAGATGGTTTCCTCCTTAGACTCAATCATCTAATATAGATATGAATTCTAATAGCATATTAATATCCATTCTTGAGATGATGGAGATAAAGAAGATTCATCTTTATATTTTCACTTGTATAGAATCGGGGATCGAATCTCCACATGGAGAGTGATTTCTCTATCACGACAATTTATGTTGGATCTATATAAAGAAATCCAATAAATGCCATGAATTACATAAAATTCTTCTAGAGGGAGTATAATGAGGTTATCCATGAAATTAAATCCATATATTATGATAGGGGAGGAGTTATATTCATGGGATGCAATGATTTCCCCATTTTCCATACTCACCGACATCTTTACTTCAATGATTTGTGGTGGTGATGAGATTGTTCTACTAAACATTCAGGATATAAAAGAATACTTAGAACCAGAATGAAGAAGTATGTTTTCTATTATTTAACGAATAACTAGCGTACCTATCACCAAATCATTATTTGGGATCACTTACGCAGTAGTGATGGAAAAATCTCTCCCTTGCTGCCTTGATGTTTTTTGGTTGCCTCCGAAAACCCTTGGTATAGGGAACTAATTTTCAAGATGCCCTTGTTCTTTTTATTTGAAGTAATGAACAATATGTTGATGGTCGAGAAGATAATTCCTCTATTATATCACAGCCGCTGGCTTTTCTTTCTGATAATTAATATCTAGGTGCCCATCTCTTCAACAGCCAAAGTATTTCCTTGCCCCATTTAGGAAATTTCTGAGGTGCTTCTTTCTACACCTTTGTTAAGTGGGGTACTGGATTTTCATAGTACTGTTGGATTTATCCATTATACCACCATAATTGATGTCCAAATTATGATTCTTATCTCCATGATACCCCTAAGGTTCACCAATCTCTATTTTAACCTTGAGGGATCATCGGACAATTTCCTCATAGCTGTCGAAGTCGCGGATCGCCTTAGCATTCCACGGGCTAGGTTTCATCCCACCAAAGAAGTGGTCAACCTTGCATTCAAGGGTAACAACAAATCCAGATGTGTATTGTGCAAGCCTTGTGAAGTCTTACTCATACGCTCTGACTGTTTCATTTTATTTTTTCTTGAGGTCAAGGAAGTCCCTTTCTATCATAAGCGGGAGGGTGCTCGGAAAATATCTATCAAAAAACACCTTAAAAAAATCCTTCCATTCCAATGCGTCGATCTCCTCCTCAAGGGTCATATTTTTCTCCACTGACCACCATTGATCAACTTCACCCTCCATACTATAAGAATCTAAAAGAAACTTCTCCTGTTCAGAAAATTGAAACATGTAGAAAATATTTTCAATGGAATTGTTGCATTGTTCATAGAATTAGCGATCAGACAATCCATTAAAAGTAAGAGTCCTATATCACATAAATCTATTGATATCATCTTGTTTTTTCATGGGGGTGGGGTGTGGGGTGTCGAACGTCCTCTTGAACCATGTTTCTATTCAAATCATGAATTAACTGAGAGAGAATCATGAAAAAGTTTCTGATTCCCTCTCTCATTAGATTGGGCATCTCATTAGAATAGTCATCACATTGATCTTCACATCAGTTGTCAGACTGAGTACTCCTATTACCGGCCATTGGCTATAATGAAACGATAGTTAGGGGTAACACATTAAGGGTAATCCAAAAACAGATGACTTATAAATAGCTTTTGTTTCCTTAAAATATGAATCTATAGGTTTCAATCTATGTTATCCATGATCTACTTCTTAACATATATTCTCAGGGTATTTTTTATTCCCTTCATAATGGTTCATACTATGCTTCTGAATTTACCAATACTTATCCCCTGGGAGTGTCGTAACCAAGAGTGTAGCAAGGCCCGTTTTTGTGTACCAGGATACCCTAGCTCTGGCTTAAAACTCCTTGTCGGGGTTTTCACCACTAGGTACATCTATGCCAGAGCCGCCTCTACCTTCCCGTATCCAGACAGGGATGTATTTTCCGGATAAACCACTTAATAAATACCCTCCAAAACATAGGGATTTTTTTAATATACTTAATCTTGTCTCTAAGGATTCTCTAGGGTTTTCTAATCCTAATACCAAAAATAACTACACCTATCCACGTATACAAACAATAAAAACCCTTCTTTTATTACAAACATAAACCTGATTTATTATATAAACTTCACTTGATACAACATAGAAGACTAAGAGGTCTAGTGTCTTTGGGGATTAAGATCATTACATAAAAACTTAAAACATGAAATACAACATCTTTATTGAAAACTTCCTTTACATGACCACTTCATTCTCTCGTACTTAGCATTTCATGGGATAACCTAAGGACATGCACAAGAAAAGGGTGAGCTATAAAGCCTAGTAAGGGAATTAACATGTAATAACCCGAGGAATACAATACATGATAGAAAATACAAATATCAATGGATATCAATAGAAACCTGAACATAAAGTCATGATAAATATTGATAATCATAACATGGAAATGTGGCAACAACACTTAACATGGAACTAGCATGAGCCAAGGCTCATTGCACGTGTAGCCTGAGTAAACCCTCATTGCACATGAAGAATGAGTAAAAATTAATTTCATTTGAATTTGAATGAGTCAAAACTCATTTTACATGACATATCATGACACTATACTTTACCCAATTCATTTGATCTCTATGAGGGTGCACCCTTCTTAAACATTTCATTTCACGCATAATTGTTCCATATGTATCATACAACATAGAATCAACCATCATCATTTATTCTATGATAAAGGGATTTGGAATACATAAATAAATCTTTATAATAAATAATTAAATGTTAATATAGATGAATTCACTTGTTATAGAAATGGACATGGTATTCACTACACAATGACATTTTCTTGGAAAATCATAGTGTTGTTTCTGTAGCATAACTATGTGGGATAAAAACTGCTAAAAAAATAGTTTATGAGAGAGAAAGGGGTGTATTGTCATATTTACATTAAATGGAATGTAATTTGGTCATATAAAAACATTTCCCAAAAAATGTAATGTAATTTAGATGCATAATACAAAATAATTACTTGGATGTAAATGAGGAGAGGGAAATCCCTCATGGAGTTTCAGCATGGTAATTGGTGTACTTGGGTAGAATTAATGAGAGAGAAATGAGTCTCCCATCATCCAAACATATATAGGGATGTATGGGGGAGGTGAGATATAGTACCCCAACATTTGTAATTGAAAAGAAAAGGTCATAACAACTGAATGAATATTGGACAAAAATGAGAAAGGAAGAAATCCCTTACTTGGAAGTGTGATCCCAAAAGCTTGGGAGAGGCTTGGGACAGGCTTCCAAAGAGATTGGGGCACCTTGGGAGGGTTCTATTGAGAGAATTTCAGGGTTTGGACCAACTATTAAGGCTTTTAGTGAAGCGGAAGTGAATTCTTGGGTGGCTTTATATAGGAAAGGAAAGGGAAATCGTTATTTTTTTGGATTGGGACACCACTCATTAAACAAATCAAAACCACAAACCAGACGATTGGTTTTTTCCCATTTTTTGAAAAAGGGGAGTGAAAAAAAAAATATTTTATGAGGCGAATGGCTGAACTTTTTAAAATAATAGGGATGCTTATGTGGAGGTGAGTCACACTGTTAAGGAAAAAAATTTAAATAGACAAAATGTTTATTAAGTATTGGATGATCCACTAATGATTTGTAAAATAAATAAATAAAATATATATTCCCATTATATTAATGTAAAAACATATATTGTACGAACATAATGTTTATATTTTTTTGTTTCAACACTATTGCGTCATTATGATGTCATAAAACACATTATATATTTAAATGGTATTTAATTATTTGCCCAAAAATTCAACTATCGAGAAAAATTATGAAAAATTCGCCATTGGATAATTTCAATGTCTTGATTCAAAAAATAATATTCATTTTATCTAAATAATTTTTTCAATATGTGAAATTTTACTTTTATACTAAAAGAAGACATTTATTGGAAATTCATGGGTTTTGACAGAAACAGCTTTCAAACCTTAATAAAAATTACAATTGCATTCATAAAATTACACGATAATTTTTATTTAATAAAAAAGAAATTTGATAATAATAATAATAGGTTATAAAAATTTAATTTATTTCAAAAATCAATTAATTCATCAACAAATATTTCTTAGTTGTATATTAACTAAAAATACTATTTGTGCTTTAAAAACTATTTACAAAGTGACAATTAGAAGAATGTATATTCTATATACAAGAATAATGTACATAGTCATAGTGATATGGTATCGTTACATAACCCCTTATAACACTCGCATAAGACCGAATGGTAATGTGTGCGATGGTGACAGACTCTTGGGGTGGCTCAGATAACATCGCTCGGGTAGTAATCTCTATTAACTTCCACTTCTCTCATGGCCAGTTCCTATCATGCTTAACATGTTCAAGCTTATCTTGGGGTTGGCCAAGAGCGAAGCCCAATGACGGCACCTCCGTTTTGAGATCCAAAAAATGGGATTCATATGGGGAAAGTCTACTGGATGGGGCCATCGCATCTTTTTTCTGAGTGAATTGGATTTGTTAATGTCCTATATTTATACTAATCAAGTGATCACTGTTCAATGACTATATTAGCAATAGTCATAATTCTTAATGGTATTTTAAAATCTGAAATCACAAAACCATTGAAGTTCACATTTAATATATCCACAATAAGACATTTAATTAGATCAAGTGGAATTACCATTAATGAATGTTTGGGTTTTTACAGGATTCCTACGGCCTAGTTCTACAGAAGTGAGTGGAAGATGAGATCCCTCCAACTAGTTAGACAGTAGGTGGTGATGAGTTATTGTGTATCGATGGATGTTCTTGGGTTCCATTGGATATAGAAAAGGATCTGATGTATGAGTTTCATGCTTTATCGTGGGTTGTGTATCTCAGGGTTGAAAAATATACCGTAACTTGCAAAGATAATAATGGTGGCTGGGAATTAAGTGTAAGGTGGATGGTTTTGTTACATGGTGTTCCAATTATCAGTAGGTGAAGAAAGAACAGTAGTGACCATCTGGGATTTTACAACAGTTATCTATTCTACAGTGGAAGTGGGATTATTTCGCATTGGACTTCATGATGGTTTTACCGAGGTTGCCTCAATGTAATAATTCTTTATGGTTTTTCGTTGATAGTTTTACATGGTCCCTCATTTATTTTCAATCAAGGAGGACTTTATTGTGGATGTTCTCAAATGGAATTATATCAAGAGGTAGTAAAAATTTATGGGGTCCCATGCACTATCGTTTTGGATACGGATGCCCGCTTCACGTCTTGTACCTAGTAGAGTTATTAGAGGGAATTGGGTAATCATGTGATTCTAAGCACATTATATCACCCTCAGACTGATGGCCCATCAGAGAGTATGATATAAGTGCTAGAGAAGAAGCTGTGAGAATGCATCCTATATTTTGGGGGCTCTTTGGTGTGGCACATTGTCCTGGTTGAATTCAACTACAATAACAGTTACCATGTTACTATACAGATGGAACCTTATAAATTTTATACAGTTGATCATGATGTTCTTCGTTTTTCTCTCTAGAGGAAGTTGATACTACATCACTAGGATGAAATATCATGACAGAGTCTTCAGATTAGGTTCTGTTGATTTAAATGAGAATTTCCATAATAGAGTATAATCACAAATCATATGTTGATTTCCGTAGATGACCTCTAGAGTTTTAAGTCAGCGAACTAGTTTTCATTCATGATTCCCCATTGTTGGGGAACATAAGGACCATGATATAGGGTAATCATTCACTGATATATGTTGGGCCACTCAATATTCTGGATAGAGTCTGGTTGGTTGCCTATCAGTTTCAGTTACCCAAGTTTTACTGACCCATGAACAACATCTTCCATGTATCTCAACCCTTGCAATGTCACTCAGACCCATATCATGTTTTTTAATCCAAAGAGGGTGAGATTTAGGTTTATGTGTCCTTTGAGGAGAAACTAATTCATATTATTGACATGGGAATGATGGTTTTTGGAGAATATTCATTTCCCCAAGTACGAGTGCTATGGAAGAATATCTGTTTAAATGATGAGATATGTGAGAGGGAGGCCGATCTATGTGCACCGTGGATGGAGTTGTTCACTAATGAACTATTGCCACCCCCCGAGAGAAATTCAGGGACATATTGAAATAAAGGGGAATGAATTTATGATACTATTTCTTTATTTTTGTATGGATCATTCCATTCTAGTTAAATGTGTTTACCATACTTTTTTACTCAAACACTAAGCATGTTCGTTGGCTAGTTGAGTTTTTTTTTGAAAAGAAGGGGAAAAAAGACTTAAGGCTGGCTATAGGACAGGTACACGTCATGTACATTGAGTTCACTACGTGTAGTGTAATTTCATGATATGTATGGGTTTTTCTTCATAAAAAGTATATCAGGAAGTAAATCTCATTTACTTTCCCACCAAATTTAAAAAAAATATAGGTAATGACCTCTTATTTTTTACGGATAGAACACTTCTCTCCCGTTTTTGAGAGCATAAACCCCTATAATATGTTTTTTATATCGAGAAACCATTTATTCTATGTTTTAATAGTGTCTTTAATTTTTTTAACATCATCAGTATGGATTTGATTCTATTTTATTATTTCACTATTTTTGGGGACAATGATTGCACTATTTCGATTTAGTCTCTTATGACCCAATTTCTCTTACTTTTTCCATTTTTCAGATTTCTCCTATAAAAGGATGAATTAGGATTTCATACTTGATGAGATATCTACTTCCAATGAGAAACATGTGGTTTATAAATTCTTTCAACCATTACGATCCTTTTCTATCATTCAACATTTTATCCTCCGATCATATTTTCAGTGATGACTCATTTTTTTGTAGTGTGCTTCTACTAGTTGTAGTCAGACCTAGTGAGGATGACCATAGGTCTTTTTTTATTGTGTTGGAACCCATTTCATTATTCAGGGTCACCCTAGGGTTGTGAAATAAGAAATTAACATGTTTTTTCTTTTTAAAAAACCCAAGGGGTCTGTGTTTGGGCGTGCCTCGATAGAGGATTCCCATTAATTTCTTAATGAGTTGAATAGTTTTCTTAGGAGATGTAATGCCTACAATTCTTGATATATCTTATTGTTCCATAGTAATTTTTGACCAGATGGTAATATTAAATGGACTATATGGGTGGGTATACCTATATGAATTGATTAATGGAATGTTAAATGGCTAATATGGGATGATATGACCATATAAATGTTGAATGATAAATGGATTACATGAGTTGGAAAACACATGGATTGTGCTTGGTTATGTGAATGGGTAAGTTTTCATAGAATTAAATGACTATGTTGAATTATTTGATTGAATGGTTTGATGGATTCCATGGACTACATTCCATGGCTCCGAAACATTGTATTGGATCCCTTGGGTTGACTCTACCCCTTGGGTAATGATTCTGTATGATTCTATGAGGCACTCTACCCCATGGACCTAGCTTGCTTGGTATCGCATATGATATTCCATTACAACGATCCTAGAATCCCAACCAGTTCCTCGACCAAGTTTCCACTAGAATACCCATGGGACATGATGTGGATTCCTTAGACGATCTCCTTGGATCTGGACCTTCATGGTCTAGAATAATTATATCGATGCTCGTGTACGTGACACCTTGGATCCATCCCTTATGGTCTAATTTTCACTATACTACTTGGATGAGGGAAAATAATTTTTACTATAGAGCATGGTCATGGGATTCAACATTTAACTATAATGTGTGGACGTGATATTTTCTTAACAATTTTATACAGTGTGGCTGTGGCTTGTTTGGTATTGATGGATGTATGACATGACCATGTAAATTGTTTACATAATTATAACTACCTTTTTAGGATATTAATATTTTGTAAGTAGCCATGAGGGGAATTTCAAATTTACTTATGATAGTGGACTTATTACATGGGAATACACAATTACTATACCATTTTCCAAACACTTTCTAGATCTATGTATATTGTTGTTATAACTTGTTTGGTCCACTAGATCGAATACTCAGAGAGGGGGGGGGGGGCTGAATCTGGGTACGACAGATTAAAACCTCCTCCTTTTTGGATCTTGTTTTCTTGTTAGACAAAAATAAATTCTATCTTCCTTCAATAGGAATATATAATCATATATCATATCATGCACATGAAAAAAGATTTTTTACTTTGTCCACCCTCACTGGGCTACGTCCAAGCAACATACAACAAAGATGTGTCGATTTTCCAAATTCACTATGTCATAAAACAAATAATGAGTACAATGTTTGGGATAGATCTTATATGTATAGGATCACACCCTATAATTCGGCTAAAGTCTTCTCACATCATTCTTGATGGTCACTCCCTATGACTCTTTTGTTGGCTTTCTTACATTGGAAAGTGTCACCATATTTATCTTCCTGCGCTCATTGATATTGGAATGAAATCCACACACATATTATAGAGTTTTAGGTCAATCACTGTTTATGGACATCTAGGTCCCTTAATTTTCATGAATTCCAAAATCCACACCTATAGATAGATGCTATGTTGATGTTCATTTTTCACCCGCAGAGGAAGTCCTCCTTCTCGAGTACATATAAATACCGAAAAATACTTTCGCAAATAGAGATAAGGCTATCACAAGCCTCCTTGTGTAAATCATGAACTACTTTCTTCTCCTATATATTGAGTACCTAGTTTGGTAAAGAAAACACCTCCTTCTCGTACCAATTCCTTTTCCTCAAACCTCCCTTCATCCACGAACTGCCTCTTCCTTCGCTATCACATACCACCTCTATGTGCTAATTCACCAAACCTCCTCTACGAATCACCCTCTCCCCATGATCTGTTATATGATTGTGGATTACGTTAATTAATCATCCATGTAACAAACAATATTAATTTATTTATAGTTTTCTATGTGGTTTACAGTTATTCTCAAAAACCTTTTGTGAAATTTCTTCCGCATGAACCACGCCATCTTTCAAAGAATTCTCACTTGCAAAATTCCTCGAGACATTTCCAAAACCCGAGAACAAAATTTGTTCTATAATGATATTTGGTATATCTTTTAATTGGTGTAAATAGAGATTATTATATAGTAAAATATATCTGCAATTTTTGATAATCCATAGTTTATGAAATCTTTGATTTGGTACAGCCTCCACCACATACCGATCCTCCGACCACCGTTAACCAGAAGCCTTCATAAGAACCATTTTTCATATGTGGTACGCATACTAACTTTTCTCTTATGTGGTTTATCTCTTTCGCCTATTGACAATCAATCAATATAGAACTCCATCCTTCCATGTTCTGTATTCCCTTCTCTAGGAACCATCACTTTGAACCATTTCTTGTTTTGTGAACTGCTCTGGGGTACCGTTTTCACAGCTCCAGGTACCATTACCAGAACCTCATATGTGGTCTATGAATTGTGGTAAGTGGTTATCATACTATGAAAATTTTCTTCAATGTTCATCATATCGTTAACTCTTATAAAAACATGTCTTTGGAAAAGTCCAACTATTCTCATTCACGATCATCTGGCTTTGTCAAAAAACCCAATCACAAATAAAACATACTAAGGGGACACCTTGAGGGATTTTTGCATATAGAACTCCATATACCTGGGTGGTTACCTACTAGTATGTTTATCTCACCCACTATTTTGGCCTCCATTGGGATCCAAACATGATATATTGTTGTAATTGATGATAGGGATAGTTCTCTAGTATAGGTAGATGATTGTGGATTTGAGGTAGGAGAGAATCGGACCAACTTGAGGGTTGTGGTATTGTGTTGGATACACGTAGAATATGTATCATTTTTATATGAAACACTTCTGGTTATTGATATATATTATTTTATTTTTTACATTCAGCATACTACTGTTTATTTCTCTTCTTCTATTTATTTCATTTTTAACTTCTAGTATGATACTATGTTAATGATGGAATAGTCTCCCCACTAACCCACCTTGGCCAACAGTACTAGTCAACAACCTCTAGAATTTGGGGAGATGTGCCTTAGTCTATGTGGCCAAATGGGCTCCGGGAACCATTGTGTGGCATCTGGGTCTGGGATTCTAGTTGTCCAAATACCAAAACTCCAACCAGTGATGAAAATGATTGGGCCCCACTATTTATAGAAATCATATGATTTCATATTCAAAATTCCTCAATCTATGAGAATATAAGAAGAGATTTTATAATGGTTGAGATTTTTTTGACAATGTTATCAGGGACACATGCCCATGTCGATATCTGAAAAAAAAATATTCAGATCAATGCACACAGTTGGATAACTATTTCTCAAACCATTCCTGCTTATCCTAATAGGATCTATTTTGAGACAGTGTTCCATTATTAGATGGTTGATGGTTTTTCCAACCATGGCGAAAAACCAGGACCCTTTTTTTCATTAGTTAAATGTCCAATTCTCACATAATGATTCTTTAACTTCACACCTTCATCAATTTTATCATTCTAGCAGACATAGAATCCTCTCCTCTCCCATTTTCAATCTCACAGACCCTTTTTAAAATTTTTTCTTCTATTCTCTAATATAGACTCCAATTAATTGTTTTATTTCATTATGTTGGATGAGTTAAAAATATTACATCAATAATAATAAGTTCTTCATTTTTTTCTATTCTATTTAGTAGAGTTATATAGATGTAGGATTATATACCCTATTTTTAGGGCATTGAACTATTCTTTTATTTTGATGAGATCCAATCCAAACTAAAGGCTAGTATTGGACATTGAAGGGATTATGAGTACAAAGTTGGTGGTCTATGAATCATTATTTAATTCTATCCATTTTGTAATCATATATTTCTTACAGACACTGATTTCATCGAGCATTTATAATTTAATTCATATTCATCTCTTATATTAACCATACATGTATTATATATCCCTTAATATATAGTATAATTACAATGTTGGAGTTCAAGACCCCAATTTATCCACCCCAATTATGGTGTTTATTTTTATATTCCATGGTAACCCAGGTGATTAATTACCACACACCATTAGGGTATGTGTCTTGACACATTTTTTAGTAATGCTTCTTAATAAAATTGAATATTTTAGTTATTAAAAGATAGAACCTTATAGTAATCAGTTGTTCCATCTAAGTTAAGTTTTGAAAATTATTCAATGAATATTTTCAATTATGAATGTAAAGTGTATTGATACATATCACATGTCATAAATGAATGAAATTATATATTTTGGTTGCATATCTGTATCATCCACTTCATTAATAATGGATTTTAGAAAAGTGAACCTCTTTAATTGATTATAACTTATATAGACTAATGAAAAGATTCATGTACCTTTTGAATTTACACTTGTTTGAGTGGAAATGGAATATACCTATTGGATGTTTAAATAGAATGAGTATTAGATGGCCAAAAATATTAAATGATTTGAGTATATGGTGAATAATGAATATGGTCTATAAAATATATTTCGGATTATTTAGATACAATAAAAAATTGGATACCTAAGGGAATTATCGGATCACTCGTGGATGCCATTTTGATTCAAGGAATCCAGTTTCGAAGGGAGATACCCACTAGGGAACCAGATACTTGTATACTAGTTAATCCCTGACACTACACTGTAGGATCCTCCCATTATACATTAGATATTTGGATTCCATGGATACAATCCTTGGATTTAGAATTATTTGCAGAAAATGTGGCACTGTGGATACATCCATTTTACCATGTCATTACTTATATCATTTGACCTTGGACAAGATCACATGACTTTTTTAGAATAATATTACTGTGTAATGTCTTGGGAAATTCCCCTTCGATTACACACATGCCCCTTATATCCAGGCTATAGGTTATCACTGAGTTACCTTTACTCCTAAGGTCAAAGATTACAAGGTTATTACCCTGGAACATTTTATTTATTATAATTATTAAATAATTCCATATTACATCTTGGATCTTTTATTTTTACCAACATTATATTCTTTTAGTGCTGGTTGCACCAACATAACTTATTATATTAACTAAATATAAGTGAATTAATTATGTTATCTCATGTTTAGAGGAATTAACAACTGATTATGAATTATGTATATTATTACATTGATTATTTAGTTTATTTACACACATATATATATATCCTCACACCATAAATTTATATTTTATAATCTATATAGTATATAAAGTGTTTTTGGTGGCCAACTGAGATTTATTTCACACAATATTTGTTCTATTATTGATACCCAAGAAGATTACATGTATGTTTGTGTTGAAAAATAGAATAATAACACCGTGAACACCTGATATTTATATCTTTACATGGAAGGAACTTGGTAAAATATTAACAAGATGGATATTTAGATACATGGATAATTTTTTTCTTCTTTACTTTCTTTTGAATGACAAGTATTGCATGCTCCCATGTATACTAGTTTTACAGTTTATTAGAAAAACTACATAAGTAGTCATCAAAGTTTTTATATGACATAGTTCATAACTTTTATAATTATTAACAGCTACATTTTTTTATATATTATTCTTTTATAATTCTTGTATGGTGGGTTTCAGGTCCAATGTTTATAGTTTCTACACCCCAAGAACCTTACTACTAGATTATAGCCTATTGTGTTCACGAAGGTGTTCTTGAGGCCATGTGGCGAACTGGGTTCTGGGAACATATTAGTGGCACCTAAGGTTATGACGTAACAACGGCCCTTTGAGATAAAGGTTTTTTATACATATATTATCCCCTAGGTGATATTGTTTTCTTTTTTTGAAATGGAAGATATGTTCTTTTTTCTATGTATTTATTATCATAAGATTAAAGATAAAAAAATATACAAATATTACCCCTTGTTGAGGATTGATGACCTCTTTGAGCAGTTATGAGGCATCAGATGGTTCTGAAAGATCTGTCTTAGGTATGGCTACAACTATTTTATTGTTATAATGGATAAAATTAGGAATTTTTTAATATCATGTCAAAAATGAAAATATTAGTTCCTAAGGATTCATTTTTGTATGACGAATTCACCTTTTGTATTTATAGCTCCGATGAACTAGATCTTGTAGCCCTCCATGGATTGAATCTTGGTTATATACATTGGTAAAATAATCATCTAATCTATGATATCATAGGATAATACTAGTCATTTTTCTATTTTCCTACACATTCTTTGTGAGGATCGACATTATGGTAAGCTCTTGAAGTTACATTTTAGTGAATGTCTTATATTGTCATGGATTAGCTATGGACCCAGTGAAGATTGATAAATTGATTTATTGGGGGCCACATAAGATCATAAAGTGGTGTGGAGTTTTATTGTCTTGGAAAGATACTACAAGAAGTTTGTGGAATGATTCTCCTTGATTTTATCCCCACTGACCACCATAACCTAGAAAGTACAAAAAATTAACTAGACGAGAAAGTGTCAAAGAATATTTAATAAATTGTGGCTAAGGATAATAAGTTCATATATTATAGGACTTCTGGAGGAGGGTGTGGAGTACATAGTATAGTGTGACACCTCTAGATATGGGATTAGCTATGTGATGATGCATAGGTGGGAAGTGATTATATATGGTTTGAGGGTGTTGAAACCCCATGTGAAAAAATATTCCACTCATGTTAAGGAGTTGATATTGTTGGTCTTAATTATGAGTATATAGAGTGTCTATCTAATACTAGAGGACTTTTTTATTTACTAATACCATTATAGTCATTTATATTTCATTTCATGGTTATTTCAAAATATAATATAGAGGATCTAGTTTGAATTCTAGGAGGACTATGGAATTGAGGTAGTCTAAAATCATTAGAAGGGAAATATTGTTGAATATTCCATCAGTATGAAGTCCCTTTCTCATTTTGAGGAAGCATTTACATAGTTTCATACCTTATAGAAAACCCTGATGAGGTTGAGGGGTGAATATTATCATCCATTGCTAGTGTTGACTCTTCTATTTCTCTAATGTGTGAGGGAGGATCATCTTGGAGACATCAACCCTGAGGTTCCCTAATACCATGTATTCTTAATAGATTCACTAGATAGATTCTATGATGTAGATAATCACATCGTTATTTTATAGGGATTGGTGGAGGATCCAGTCATGTTCTGAGAGAAGGTAAAGATAGAGTTCCATACTTCTCTATTTTTTATACAATCCAATGTAGGGACGATGTAAATGTAAATTCATTGGTAGTTTTGGTTTTCTTGAAAGAGATATAGTTTTTCAATGACTGTCCCCAAGTATCTCTCATGACACCAGGTGATGGTTGAGCACCAGGATTTTGTTACTTTGTTGTATCCTCTGAATATCCTTGAGTAGAAAAGGGATGTAATATCCATGGAAGTTATTATTAGCCTTCTATTGATATCACATGGCCATAATTCCATCTGATTGATAAATGAATGACTAACAATTTTAGTTCAATTCCTTTATTTTGGATATAATCATTCGGTAGGGAGTTTGGGTATGTTGTATGTGTGGGGGACAATAGGACTTCATGGGGTTCCCTTGCTGATTGTCTCTGAACATGAAATGTGGTTTATTTATTGGTTTGTAGTTATTCATACATGATGAATTTAGGACCTACATTAGGGTGAGTACAATATTTCACCCCAATAAGGATGCATATATTGAGTGAACATTCAATGTGTTGGAATATATGATGAGAGGATGCACAATATACAATGTCTGATGTAAGTACAATCAATTAATATTTGTTGAGTTTTCTTATAATAGAAGTTTTCAATCAAATATATGTGTGGAATAATTCTATACCCTGTATAATAGAATCTACAGAAAACCCTTATACATGAGTGAGATTGATGAGGAATATCTTGTTTGGATAGAAATGGTGAAGGAAATGGTAGAGAATGTCCATGTGATCTATGGGTATATCAGGACCACACAGAGTGGGTACAAATAAGATAAAATTCAATTATAGGCCCTTAGAGTTTGAGTAGGGAGGTAACATTTTTATATGATTCTCCCCGTGATGAGAATTGTGGACATTGAGATGAGGATTCATGATATACATTATGTAATTTAGGTTATTTGAGATTTAATATAAGGTTATCGAGGTTTATTATAGCCTAAAATTTTCAACATAGTTGGAGAGGGTTCATGACATCATCTATTTTTCACATCAAAGAATTATATGCATGATACGATGCACATTATTGACCAGTGTTAGATGGACATCAAGGATGGATCCACCTTCATAGAGTACCAAGTGGAGATTGAGGATTGGTAAGAGAGGACCTTTCATGGATGGATCATTCCCTTTCTTCATGTGTTGTGGTAGCATGAGATCAGGCATGGGAGACCTTATGAGTATATGAGCCTGATGTAGGAATAATATCCCTGCCATTTTGTTTATATTTTACATTTATGTTATGAAAATATTTGAAATATTGAATAATGTTGGGAATTGTTTTTTTAAATATGAGGAATTAAAATAAATTGAGAAATATTATAAGATCCAGGTGGTATGGCTGAATTAGATTCTGAGGAACCGTGACCATGAAAATTATTTTATAAAAATATTAAATGAATTTTTATCAGGCACATGTAGTTTCTCAAAAATTATAAAATATAACTAAAACATTGTATTTAATGATAAATATGATACCATGGTTCATTCCAGTTCATAGGGTTTACACAATATGTGACCTAATGTTTTTCTTTTCTAGATGTTCGATTGAGGTAGCTATTGGTGGGAATGTTAATTGGATTAACTAATTAATTCACTAATTTAATTCCCAAAACTAATATCCTTTGATAAATGTCATGTTATTTAAAACATATATGATTGGATGACTAACCATGGGTTAATTTTGTGGTGGGTTGATCATTCATTTTTGGCAGATCGAGATTACACAATGACCAATTCGTGGTGAATTGAAAAATAGAAAACAAAGTGGAAATTTCATATCACTTGAGACCGTATTCTTCAACAGTGATTGATCTATTATTTTGTTATGTGTTTTAAATTTTAGTTTCCAAACATTATTAAATGATTTATATTTTTATTATTTTATATTATTTAATATATGATTAATTGATTCTTCAGATTTTCCTGTATATCGATTTAAATTATTTTGAAATTTATCAGTGGTTATTCCATGTTTGTCAACTCGAATGTCTCCAATATATTATTATTGGAAAAGAATGATCAGAAAAACATTGCTGGATCATTTTTTATGTTATATGCACCACCTATTCTTTTTTTCTCCATCAGTCTCCAAGGCCATGATATTAGATTTCCATGTGGATATGAGCATGACTAGACCCCATATGTACAAGGGATGTGAGAAAAATTAAATGATCTCTATTTTATGGATAGATTGGAATGGTTTTGCGTTTTAATTCATGGATCATGGATCCAAATTGAAAAAATGAGGTGATATAGGTTATGTTGGCATTAAGGTATTCAAAAAAATCACAAGATTCTAATTTCCAGCCAATAGAGGTATGGAATCGTCAGATGGAGTCGATTACCCCCATTTTTTGGTGTTCAAATGATGGGAGACATGGTGGATGATAGAGATATGTATTCCACATGAAATAAACTATCATTATGTGAAAATATTACAACATGAAATATAGTGTATAATAACACATATTTTCTAGTACATTGGCTTTTGAAGCTAGGGTTTTCGGGTAATGATAAGTATGAAACAGGATGTGGGACACACACATATCATGTGGCCTAATTCCAGACACCAAAAGTTTACTACATCAGTAAATTGGTATAGACATGGCTAGAAAATTGGTCATAGCTCAGTGACTGGGAATACAAGTTTTTAGGTACCTGGAATGGGACACAACCCTATACATGTCTAGGTACATGGACAGTTACAATGGAATGACCCAAAGGCCATAAGCACTACCAAGAGAACACTTGCATGATCTATATGGTTAAGTCATTTATTTTGTTTTACACACATGCTATATATAATGACATGGAACCCGATCCATTTTTTAGGAGACACTACTAGGTTACGAGGATGGATCACATGCCATGTTGACCCCCACACATGTAAGGTACATCCATCTACATCCTCTTTATCTAATATATCCTTCAATTATTCTTGTATTTTATGCTATAATAAGCCTATACAGAGTGTATTTTCACATTGAACATGATCATTTCATTTGTAGTATATTTTTAGATACAATGTTCGATGTTCTCATCATGATGCATATGTGGGGATTGGGGATGGTAGCGATCATGCATGATCACTAGAGAGTTATATAGAACAGGTACTCTACTATCGCACTTGGGTGTGGGTCATATATACATTAAAATGGTACTCCCTTACACTAATAGGGTGTGGGTCATCCAAACTCATTGTGTAGTTAGATATGGAACTCCCCTATAACACTGTAGTTCAGGTAATCTATCAACAGAGATTGTACCCCCCTATCGCTCTAGCGAGCATGTCCTCCATACTCATTCTAAAAATATCAATAGTACTCCCATATCACAGATAGGGAAATGGACTCTATATATAGAGAAAATACTCTCTTCTCTCACTAGGGTGTTTGTTCACCATTGTCATTTTACTTATATGGAAAATACTCCCCTCTCACACCATGTTCTGAGTCCTCAATCCCTTGAGACATTACTCCCCTATCGCACTAGGCCATGGGTCCTACAAACACATTGTGTAGATAGAGATGGTACTCTCCTATAAAACTAGGGAATGAGTCTTCTATCTACGATGATGGTTATCACCTATTAAACTAGTGTATATGTCCTTTGTTTTCATTGTGAAGATATTGATAGTCATTGTTGTTCCACTAGGGCACGAGTCCCCTATTGATTGAGATAGTACTCTCTTGACACACCAGGCATGGGTCCTCTACCCATTGTGATCATACTCCCCTATCAGACTAGGTCACTTGTCATCCATAGTCATTTTTATATGCGGATATGTTACTATAATGTACATTAACATGTCTTATATCATTTTTAGATTTCACTCCCTCACCATGTGTACAAGTTGTGATGTGAGCGCCTTCCTCATGACTTATTTGGAATGAGAGGAGACATACATGAAATTAATGATGGGTCATTAGAGCTGCATGTATAATCATTATCTTGTGCTGGTCTATGAGATAGATACCCCTGTTATCAATAAAATGGGTTTCAAAGAAGATCATATATCATTGTTATTGGGTTTTTATATTTTTTTATTTGGTTTGAGCTAAATAATTTTATTATTTCTTCTTTTATTCCCTCTTTAGTTTTCAGAATGTGAAACTAGATATGTATATATACATTCCTCCATATAGTTTTCTTGTATGTTTCAGTTATTATGTACATGATATATAGACCATCAATGAAATTTTTGGTGCGTAGGGATACATAGTTGTATTTAATACATATGGTGGTTGGGCATTGAGATATAGAGCCAAGATCTCATAGCCTTTGTTTCTAGTTATACTTAGTTTGTGACATAATTTCTCGGTGGATGTTTCATTTTACCTTTTCATTTTGGATTTACCCTATCGTGCTAGTTTTTATTACCTTGAGATTATTACATTAATAGTTTTTATGGTATATGTTAATTCATTTATTATTATTCATCTGCACATATTCATAAAGATGGTTGAGTTTGTTAGTGTAGTTAATTTCGACAAAGGAATCACATTTTACATATACCTCCTCAACACATTTTTCCAACCCCATTCCTATTGGGGTAGTCATGGGGTTTTGGTGGCCTAAACATCCTCCATCTAGGTAGGCCCTGTTGTGTTGATTCGTTACCATATATATATATATATATATATATATATATATATATATATTATTCGTGACATAATTATGATTTTGAAAATATATTATATATAATATTTCATCATAATACTCCAATAATTACAAATAGAATAATAACATGTGTGTATATAACAAAATCCATTTACAATTAGTGATGTACACATTATTTCAATAAATAAGTGTCATAGTTAGACTCATAGATAAATTTAATGAGTTTATTTTATAACAATATCAATTTAATAACTCTTGAACGAAACATATTTATTTTATTTTTTAATTTTCTATGTAATGAAATGTAAAATTATATCTCATATGTAATTAAATAATACCACATTAAAATTTATTAGATATTTTTAATCATTTTATTCCCTCTCTGTAATAGTTTATTTTTTTGATCTTTTTTTATCTTTGCGGTCACTCTAGATGTTTCATAGAGTTTGTGGATTAAAACATGTGTTTAGAGAAATCAGTCTAGGTGCATTATAACAACGCAAAATATTAAAATATGAACATATTATTTGATATAATATATGACACAAGAAATATGTATTCAAATAGAATGTAACACCCCAAGACTCTAAAATATATTTCCTTTTAAATAAATTCAATCGATTTTAAAGCCTTTGTTGGTAGACTTAGTTTGATTAAAGGAAGCGTGATACAAAATTTAATATAGAGCTAATTTTATACAATATAAATAAGACTAGACACATTTTTTATATTAAATAGTTTAGACATGTATAAAATAATTTGATAGGTTTTATATTTATTATAAATAAAATACGAAACATTTAAATGAGAATGAAATATTTTATTATCTATACAGCGGATTAGTATTGCTCTGTGCAAAACAATTAAAATTAATTTTATGGATTTTACAAATGATTATTTAATAAAAATAACATAACATTTCATACATATTTCTGAAAATAAAATTTGGCTACATTCATGAGAAATTTTGGAAAAGAATATTTTTATGATGAATAATGAAATGTACTAATGATTATTGAAACATTATACTTAATTTAAATAACATACTATGTTAAAAACTATTATTTGTCCGTTTTAAAGTAATAATAGTTCAGTTATATTGATATTTATCTATTTTTGGTAATCTTAATCAATTTCATATTTTATTCGAATATAAAAACAGTTTTATCTTCTAAATGTTATTTGCTGGAAAACCAATTTATTAGATCCTCCTATAAGATTAAATTTAAATTGAATTTTCCAAAAAATGAGAAATTAATTTGAATAAAAATTCTATATTTGAAATAATTTTAATTTATATTATCTTATACTAAAAACACAAATTTTTCACTTCAATGAATAGTTGGAATTATAAAAATAAATAAATATCATGTCTAAAATGGAAAAGAGTTTATCGGAGGGTAAACTGAGAAAATAATGGTTATAAATGACTTAAAAAATTTCAGCCTTAATTTTATTTCCATATATATCACCTTATAATGTTGTAGGTTTTAAAATTACAGATTTTAATGTCTTCTTTGATGAAAAAATGAGGGTATCACATTATCTTTTAAAAAATGACATGCTTCTCCTCTCCCCTGACAAATGTTATAACCTATCCTCCACACTTCACACATCCAAAACCCTGTGGTTAATTCAATACATATCCAAATAACTTATGTAAATCTATATTCCTATAAAATTTTACTTATATATAATATAAATCTTTCCTATGAAGTCTTTACATGTAAACTGAAAGAGGATCTCCAAAGAAGAGGTTTATTCCTTAATGTGTGTATTTGTTTTGTTACTTATTTTATATCTTAAAAACATATAAATATATGATAATATAATATAAAATGTATCTAATAAATATTGAACTGTTATCATGAAAATTTCAAAAACTATATCCATCTTCACTTCCATAAAATTGGAGACAAAAATATCAATTGTGTGTATGGTGAACTACGACCTCATAAACCTATTTAATTCATTTTCCTTCACAACGTTTTAGTTGTGGAAGAAATAATGTATTTAACACACAAAAACAGATATATATATATATATATAATATAATTATGAAATTATTATATTTATAGAAATTATAAATCACATATATCTTCTATCTTTTTATTAATCTTTGGATATGATAATGTTGGTGGTGTGTAAGGAAGACTGTTACCTCACGAAGAGATGTGAATCATTTTTTGCTTCAAATTAATAAAAAATGTATAAAGGTTAATGTCAATGAATATATTTGATAATTATTTTCTAACCATTATTTTGATGATATATTATCAAATCTAACTTCATACCTTAAAATATGTTGGAGAAAAAGAACATCACTTGTGTTTATGTGGGGACTTCTACCTCCACATAGCGATGATAAATGTTTTCAATTTTATGATTTCATGGAATGAAATAAGGATAAGGATAAATATGATTAATATAAATTATATATATATATAATATTGATGATTTATAAAATTTAATTAATAATTATATTTCTTTCATTCAATCAGTAATGAAATATGTAAATAACGTTCATGCGTACAGAAGAACTACGATATACATAGACAATGATATCCCTTTTTTGTCTATTACTACAATAGATAAATCTAATTGAATAGATAATAAATATATATGATATTTTTATAATGGATAAAATTTTATTTATTATGGAACCATGATCAAATTCAGAGGAACAAAATTACCAAACTAAAACCAACATGATTAGTAAAGGTAATTATCACCCAAAAGATAAAGGATAATAGTGAATTATTATCAAAATAGTGATAAAATATAATACAAAAATAATATATATTAAGATATATATGAGTATTTATCATTAATATATTTATAATAAACCTATATTTATTATACAAGATGTATAAAAACATATTACTGAATCCCGACATGAGGTATGGGTTTATAACCTCATTTTTACTTCTATGGTAAATTTTTAATATTCACCAATTATTAGTTTTTTACTCTGTATTTGATACCCATTAAATATGTTATTCCATAAGTATCATCATATTTATGGTATTTAGTTCATTATTTTTTGTTTTTTATTTTATTGGGTTTGTTATTCACAAGTTACGAAAGTGGAAATGGCTTATTTCACAGCTCATAATTATTCAGGATTATTTTTCTGTAAGTATACACTAGGGAAATTAATTAGTTAATATATCATAAACAAATTCTTTCTTTTCCCCCTAGGTATTAATTTAATTTTACTATCTATAGGAATTAGATTATTTAAGTAGGGTTTTTACTAAAAATCAACTTCATTTCTCCCTTCGAATAGAAATTCTTTTTCTTTCAAAACCATGATTTTTAAAAACGTTTTAAAAAATATTTTAACTATCTAAAATTTATTTAAAAATATATTTTAAACCAGTTTTTACATTAAAAATATTTTTAAAGGAATATTTTTGTCATTTTCCGAATAATGCATTTAATCCTTTTACAAAAAATTTGAATGGAATTATTTTTTAACAGGTACGATAAGAACATAATTTCCATCCATCGTGACCAGTCAATGTAATAAATATTGTTATTTATTTTTTAAGGTGATTTTCATTGTGAAAAGGATATTTTTCTCCAGAATGTTTTTAATACCATTTTTTGGCATTTCTATTCATCTACGACATCAAACCATTATTTTACATATGGTTTAGTGGTTATATATTGTATTTATATCACACATATTATTTATTTGGATGGTTTATGATTACCTTGATTTATGATGTACAATTATATTACCAATCACCAAATTACTCTATCGGTTTTATGATTACATTTATTTGATTTATGTAGGTATTAATATTTTATATGGTTGTTTTTGGGTATAAATATTTATGTTGCTTATGTTTCACTGATTTATTATGAGGAATGAATTTTACATAGTTCAAGATTCTTCTGGTTTTGTTATAGATAAACCATTGATGAAATTACTGGTCTCATTAGATAAATATGTTGGCTAAATTATATGGGTTTCTTCCAAAATATTTATATTTTCATGTGAATAATCATGACATTATGTTTCAAATTTATGTCATTATGAATTTCTTCTTTATGAGAACATTTATTTCTGTACATTTTTTTCTTTGAATAGATATAATATACATTGATAAGCTTTTATATTATGTGACGATTTCTATGGATTTACATGATCATAATTTATCTCTTTTATATTATGATTGATTTATAAATTAAATGGAATGTGTTTTAGTGATTTACATTTCCATATTGATTATATTGATTTATTCCTGATATCTTTTGGTGTATGATAAATTTTACTAATCATCTGAGTTAACCCATTTATATTGTATTATTACCCCATTGATAATATTAAGTATACTAGGAATTATATTCATGAATATAATTGAGGTAATAAGGATGTTCTCAATGAAAAATTATGTAGTAATTTGGGTGTTCTATTGTCCCATGGAATTCATGTATGTATCTATTCTACCATGACTACTAAACTATTCGATCCATCAAGATGTGATTCTGTGTATCTAATGTAAAATGGTTTATAGTATAAAATAGATATAGGTTAATGGGATTGGGGTCTTTACATTTTATACAAAGGATGTCCAGTAGAAACATTGGGAACTAGATTTAGGAAAAGTAATACTAAGGAATAAATCCCTGTGATAATAATTATGGATAAGGAAAGAATAACATCCTAATGTTTTTTAAGATGAAATTATGGTGTTATTTCTATAAATATATTCTTTTATAAATAATACAAGTGGTTTTGGTTTTGTCCAAGATGTATATATAGGAAAAAACAATGAAAATGGAACTATGGGATTCAAAAAAGTGTTACTTAGTACATGAAAATTGGAATTTCTTTGAATCTAGATTGACACTCACGAAGGATATTCTAAGGATAATTTAAATTTTCAATATAGACCATTAGTAAGGATTTGAAAATATTTTTTGGATTTGAAAACATTCCAAATGAAACCATGTTTATGATTATAATATTAACCATGCATAAATTTTATAATTTATGCTAATTGTGTCACTATATTTTGGATTATATATGATGATGAATAATATTTTTATTACTAATCAAGTACATACTATTCTTTATAAATGGATAATAGTCAAAGGATTGAGAATAAAATCAATGTACATAACCCAAAAGAGTAATAATGACTATTTTATTGATGAGAGTGTGATGATATTTAAAAGGGAATAGTCTCCCAAACATTATATTAAAGAAATTACATAGTATAATGTTCAGAAAATATACATAATTAATTATTCAACTCTTATGATTTTTAAGGGAAGAAATATAAAAATTGTATTGGAGATCAAACAGTTGAAAAAAGTACAATGTTAAAAAAGGAACTCTCCATTTTGAAAATTGTGGAATGAGACAACAAGGTACATGATTGATGGTAATGTGAGTTCTATGTCTGTTTGTATATAAATAACCCAATGATCACGACATTAAGGGTATGATAAAACATTTTATGTTTAGTGTTTCAATGTTAAGAAGATACGAAAATACACAATCGAATTCCCCATGAATCAAGGTAATATACCATAGAAGAATATTTGGGATCAAGGTCATGATTAAAATATTACTATATTGAAATATGGATATTTAAATTGATTTTGTATTTATATTTTGTAATTATATTCGAGAAGTATTTTATCAATGTTATAATTTAAAATTTATATAATGATTCTATTATAGTAGTTTTTCTTAATGGATTTGAAGATATATGTTAAATGGAACTGATGAATAAGAAACTTGATATAGTATAATGTCTATATTTTTTTTTGAAAACAACAAATATTGGTAGGATAAACCTTAATATTTACATGATTTTGAGATAATAATGATAATAAAAATTTTAAGGGAAAAAAATTGTAACATTTGAATTGGGTATTAATTTATGTTATTTTTGTTATATTTTAATGAATGTATATATTTATGGACTAGATTCTACAACATTATATTTTATTAATAGAAGCAATAATATTTTCATAAAATGTTTATTATAATCATGGTACTCAAAAATTATGTATTTGAAATTATGATATAGTTTATGATATTTGAGAAATATAGGGTTAAATTATTATTTTTAATATAGTCACCTTACTTGTAATTTTTTCTGGAAATAGAATGTTTTAGGCATATTTTTGAAGAGTATATATTTATGAAATAGATTATGTTTAAATTTTGGTGTTACAATATTGGTCTATAGATTATTTTTTATATTGGATGAATCGTAACAATTTTGGTTTTGGTAAATATTTAGAGACATATATAAAGACTTATCAGTATTTTATAGATTTTAAAAACAGTTAAATGTTAGCTTTTTTGTTTCAAGAATTGAAAATTAGTCACTGATATTTACTTACATGAGAAATAAATGATTTTTAAAATGATCGATACAGAACAAAAATAATAAATTATACTTGGGTAATATAAATATATCAAGTAATTATTATTTTTTCATAATATACATATTAAATGAATCCTTATAATTTAGGAAAATGAAAACAAAATGAAAATAATATCATATTACCTTAATTTACATCATAGGTTTATGGAACAGAGCTTTTCAACGTTATATTCATCATTCAAATTTTTTAATCAATGAACTTGGTCACTCCCAATAAGTATTTACGCTTTTCATTCATGTCTATATCTTCACAGGCCGCCAATTTCCACTATTTGGAATCATATAATGTGTTGTCATATATGAACTTTGTACAGAACATTATCTATTATCAAGGGAATGTTTTATTAATACTTTATAATATTTTAGTTTTTTAAAAATTAATTTTCAAATGTCAATCACATGATTACCAATATCATGAATAAATTATGATGACACATTTTATTAAATGGGGTTAGAATGAAACACCTATCAATTCTAGAAGAGGATTATAATGTTTGATGGTAATATGAAATAAAACACTAAGCCTAAAATAAAATGTAACACCCTGATACTTTATAATATATATTTTTTGAAATAAATTAAATCATTTAAATAGCTTGAAATACACGCATCAATAGGCTTAAAAAACATCTTTCTCAATATATTCATGATGTAATGATGGGGGGTTTTAATATGAATAAATAAATTCAAAAAATTATATTATTTACAAATGTATAAAATAAATTCAAGGGATATCAATTTATTATAAATAAAATAAGAACCATTTCAAAGAGAAATTAATTTTTTTTAAATAGAATTTTTTATATAAGGGAAATTCATCTCTTGTTGCAAGAATAATTTAAAATTAATTGTATCAAAATTCATTATAATTATTTTGAAAAAAATAAATTATTTTTGAAAAAAAATTAGAATATTACATGTGGGTTATATTTTTTCAATGTTCTTAAAATATTAAGTATTTTATGTATACTGAGAAATCCTAGTTTTTAATGAAATTATACTTTTAGTCTAAATTATTTAAAAAGTTAAATAATATCTAAATTTAGAATCAAATAAAAACTATTTAATTTTTTAAAATTTATAAAATTTATCTCATTGAAATAATTTTTATATTTAATTCTTATAGAAAAATATTTTAATATTTTGAATGTTTTTTTATTGGGAAAATAATTTTTCTGTGTATGTTGTATTAATTTTGAAATAAATTATTCCATATATGAAAATTGAATTTTGAAAAATGGATTTCATATTTTGAATCATAATAATTTATATTATTTAATTATTTGTACTAAAATATTGACCATAACTAGTATTGGAAATAATAAACAATGTTATTTTCCATGGCTAATGTTAAACTAACTTTCCCGATGGTTAAATTAAGAATACAAGGGGTTAAAATCATATAAAATATGTCCAAATCCCAATATATAGACATTTTTCTACCCTATAGTCAATTAGGTTCTATAATGATACTTTTTGTGTTTTTTGAGGTGAGAAAAAATGGGTAACACTATTTATTTTAGAATATATCATTTCTGTCCTCTCCCCCACTAATAAAAGGAAACCCACTGTCCTCAACTCTTCACACATCCCAAAACAATTTATTTCGGACATTACCTTCAAAAATACATTAATTAAATCTTTATATGCATCTTATAGAAATTATTGAGATTATTAATACATCCTATAATGGTTTTCGGTATATAAATAAAGATGATATCCAATGAAAATGTGAAATTCTTAAACATGAATATAACTTTTATTTACTATTATACTTCCATCAATACATTTAAAACGAGAATAAAAAAATTAAAATATTATATCATGTATTCTAATATTTTATTATGTTTATTTAATAAACAATATCCTTATCTACAACCATTCAATGGGAAAAGAAACAATCAGATGTGTGTACAGTGGAATACCGCCTTGTGAACCAATGTTAATAATTTTCCATCCCCACCATTAAAGGTTGGATATAGTAAAGAAATTAAAATAAATTTAGGATATTTTTGACATTATTATTATTTTGACACTATTTTATCAGCTATACCATCTTGCATTCCATTTCATGGTAGATATTATGACGTTACACATGTGTTTGTAAGACTGTCACCTCATAAAGCGATGCAATTCCCCTTTCACAAATAATTTTCAAAAAGGAAATTAATTATAATATTAATGAATATATGATATAATATTATAAAAAAATAATTTTACAAATATAATATAATATCTATCTTGACTCATTAGAATTACTTATAAAATTATATCATCACTCTTGCATACTTGGGGACAAATAACCCCACAAAATGATGTGAAATATTTTTCATTTTAGTTGTAAATATATTGTAATAAGGATGTATTTGATTAATATGAATGATTAATGTGAAAAAATAGTGATTCCTTAAATAATAATTAATATTTATTTTTGTTTCATTCCATTTATTGAGAAAAAATGCAAACAATGATTATGCATGTGTAGCACCTAATGTATTCATGAACGATGTAACCTATTATATACATATAAGATTAATATATTTCTATAAATACATATTATATGAATATATATGATATTTATATCATAGTTAAAATTTTGGATATTATATCATCATGATAAAATTAAAGGGTCCAAAATTTCTGACCCAATGCATACATGAAAGATGAAGCAATTACCACATTAAAAAGTGATTTTAAAAACGAAGTGTTAATAATAGATTATTAAAAAAATAAGTATATAATATAAGGTATTATAAAAATGTTTAGTTTTCTATAATATATTTATAATAACATTATATTTATTATAGATGAGGGTAAGACCCATAATATAGAATTCAAACATACGGTATATGTTTTCATCTGACTTTTAATTCCATGAGACATATGCACTATTCATCACTTATATAATTTTCATAGGGTTGTTAATGAAAATTCAAAGTAATATCACCATTTTAAAAATAATTTGTACTTTAAATGTATGAGAACATGTTTTTAAATAAAATTAAAATCCATTTCTCTATTCAGTTAATAAAATTTTAAAACCTATATTGTAAAAAAAATTTCTGTTTTTTATGAGGATAAAAATGATTTATTATTGAAATATCTACCTAAATTTTCTTTACATTTTTTTTAAAATTTCCTTTATTTGATTTTCCAAATAATTCGAATTATTCTTCTACATAAAATGAGAAAGGAAGAATTATTTTAAACTGTATGGCAGGAATATAATTTTATAATCGCATGACCACTATGTTATTAATGATTTATTTTTGTAGTTTTCAATGGTTATTTTCAATATATATATTTCATTAAAAAATTAAAATTTTATATTAAAAGTCTGTTTTCAAAGTGAAAATTATATTTTATTCAATAATGTTTTTAATAATATTTTTATAGTATTTATATTAATCAACTACATCATACTTTTATTGTACAAACAATTCATTGTGGATATATTATATTGAAATCAACTTAATTCAATATTCGGATGGTTTATGATATGTTTTACAGAGGGGGAATACATTTTTTACCATTCAACATATTACTATGGATTGTTTATGATTAAATTTTCTTGATCGGGGAAATAAATCTAATTTCATATTTTATTTTTTAAATATGAATGTTTAGGTGGATTATTTTTCAGTAATTTTACATGAGGAATTAATTAGATTTTGTATGTGATGCGTGGGGACTGATTATAGATAGACCATCGATGAATCGATATTTATTATAAGAAAAATAAGTTATCCAAATTAGATGAGCATCCACCCAAAAAACAAAATTTCCCTATGATAGGTCATTATGAAATTTTTGAAATGTTAATCATTATTCATTCACTCAATTTGTGTCAGTTTAGGATTATAATGTGATTGTTCAATTTGTTAGAATATCTATTGATAAGTTCCACTATTATATGGATATTTATATGAAAATAGTTGATCATTATTTATTTATTACATATTATGTTCATTTTACTTAGTAAATGTCATGTGGTTTGGTTATATATCATTCCATATTGAATATGATTTTTTATTCAAGATAGATTCTGATGAATTTTTACCATTACGGATCATCTGAGATCATCCCTTTCCTATGTTTTATTTTTCATTGGATCGCAAGAAGGGGTTTTTGATTGATATGCAAGGATATTCTATAGTGAATCAAAACATTTTCAATAAAAATCGTTTTTTATTCTATGTTTTCATTTATAATGTGAATATCAGTTATGTATCATGTTTATCAAGACTACTAAATAATTATATATTCTGGGATGTGATTTCTTATATCGTAATCCAATGCAATTAAGTACACATCATCGATAGATTATTATAGTCACTATTGTGAAACACATATTTTATCTGCATAATTATTAATAACGGTGAGGTAAATTCATTATTTGAAATTGTTAGCATCTAGAGGTGCTTTTCATATTTTATGTATGATAAATGAATCTATGTAGACCTCTATAGAATCCGAGTGGGTGGATGGTAATAATATGGTAGTGTCAAACATTTATGGCATGTTCTTTTCAAAAAATTTGTCACTTATTAGGTTGTAGATATCCCTTTATATATAATGGAATGAGGCCACATAAAATTGGATTATGGATTTTAAATCCTGAATCCTAACCATGCATCCCAATCTATATCTTTAAAAATATACATTTTCCCCTTTTACATTGTATATTTATATATAATCACATCATAATCCCCACGAGGCTTGAATTAATATTTCTCTAGTGCTTTATAGGATTCCACAATTATAATCTTGACAATTTCCCTTTTTTTGGATATTTTTAATATCTTCTCTAGTTTATGCTACTATTAGATCATATCATGATCCTTGAAACCCTTATCTACTTGGAAAATGATTAGGCTATTCATTCTTAATATACGGGGTTGGAATACTATTTTAATATTTTTTATTCATCTTTTCCTATAATGAAATGATCCACCCATTCTCAATCTCCATTCTTAAAGGAAAATAGTTTTACACCATTCCAATGATAGGTAACCTAATATAATATTTTTAAATCATGATTTATTCAATTTTCTAGAAATATTATTTGGTTTCTATGAAATTGATTGATTTTATATAATGGGTTTCTAAAAAAAAGTTGTTTTTATGTGAATTTCTTAAAAAATCATGTCATCACACAACATGTTTGATATAATTACATAATAGTGGTTTTAGATTAAAACGTGTTTTCAGGTATGAGTTACAAATTATTTAATTTGATATTTTTTTATACATGGGTATCATTTTTTAAAATGGTATTTGGATAAAATAGAACCTTAGGAACATTGAGTTTATTATGAATTAGATAAATGTCAACCATTTTTGTACATCACCACCTGGGGTAAAATTGTTTGTATTTATAAATTTGGTCAGGACTCGACATCAGTTGGATTCACATAATTCAATGAATAATGTTCCTCTATATTTTTAAGTGTGTATTCTCATATTCTAGGTCCCAATACTGTAATTTTTCATTTATGATTAGTTTTATATAAAGATTCATTTCATGGTCAATTAGTCACTTATATATTTTATAGTGAATCTATTGATTATTTTTTATGAGTTTATGATTTCTTACATTGTAATGTCCCTGATTATCGTTGTTGTGTTTTTAAATGTTATATAGAATTAATTTGAGACAATGTTTTGTGAAGGTATGCAATTTTGAGTCCCATGGTTCCCAGAATAATTTTTTAAATAAATTAAACATTTAAATAGCACGCACAATTGTTTTTCCTTAAAAAGTTGAATAACAATTAAAAGAGTGGATGGATCAGAAATATGAGGGCCCCATTGTGTTATGAGAAGTGACTTTACATTAGTCGAGGTGTAACCTCAACTGGTATAGGACACCTTCAAAATTTAAATTTTCGACATTTTAATGGAAATAAAAGAAATTAATAATTTATTTTTTTAACCATTTTAACAACACAACAATTTTTTTATGGTTTTAAATGAAAATGAGCCCAGGGATAGCCTCACAACATTAGAAACCACCATTGTATGATATGTATCATTGGAGATGAGGCACCCTTAGAGAACTGCCGACGAATGATAAAGAATGAAAACACTCTATTCATTGCGCAGTAAGATCAGATCTCACCAACGATGAAAAAAAATGCACCCATCACTGACAATTATGGTATGGGTTTTCATTTCGACTTTTTCCCCTGTTACCAGATTTAATCGATGAACGAGGATCACTCCATGAACTTGTTGACCTAGAAATTGTTCGTTCTTTTGGAAGGGTCTGATTATTAGTTTTTATTTTGAAGAATCAATTTTGTATTTGTTTTGATCTACTTCATCTGTCTAACGGGATTTGATCGACACCATAATGAACAAATGGATGAGGTTCAATCCTCTATTTGATATATGGATATCTTATCCCCTTTTCCCCATGTATTCTATGCATTATTCATGCGGTTATGTCCTAAAGAAAGTTGTGCATCCGTCTCACAACACAATGATCCCAAATTAGAGATATGACATCATGAATCCCCAACAACAATGGAGGTAGGTGAATTGATAGGGTAAAAAAATCATTTTCAATCATTCTTTGCTCGAATTATCAAAATTAGTTTATGGAGCCGATCAGATGCACAAAAAATACCAAATTTGTGTTGAAATAAAGTTACAACCCTGGAGCTTTGATTTCGAGGAAAAAATTATTGGATCAAAAATTTGAGGACCACCTGAGGCAAGCTACTAATGAACCGTAATTCTGTAAAATCACACTGAACATGGTGTGTTCTCCAAAGAACATGGCCCATGGGTCCGGTTTAGAGGCGTCTACAGTTCTAAAATACAGAAATAGATGAAATTGTGTGTGTCCCCTATCACATTGTGTGTGGGTCCATACATGGGACTCAATATTTAATTCAGATGACAGTAAAAATGTGGTGGAGTAGCCGACATGTACTTACCACACGACCAAACCAAGTTGGTTACACTAGTTACCCCATCTACCGGTACACGGGTTGGCATACACAGTTTGGAGCCATGTATGAGTAGATTTCCAATATACCCAAAGTATACCTTGGATAGTAGGACACAATGTGTTACTCTTCTCCACATCATGCATCTCTTTTTCAACATGACATGTTCATTTTGACACAGGCTATTGTACACATGTTTTACCTAGGGATAGAGGACAGAACCTGTGACCCTTCTACAGACAGTGTACTTTCTTATACATGGATTGATCTCCTTGTCCATAGAATGTTTTACATGATCCCTTTTTTAGTTACCCTTTCTCGTTCCACAGATGTTCATGATTCATTTTCTATCCAAAATAATCTGATCTCTTCAGCATGATGTTATGGTTAGAGTTAGAGTCCCTCTAAGGGGCCCAGAGAAAGATCCTCTATCTATTCATGACTCTAGGTAGAGTCAGGTATTGGTGCCCCAAATCCTACCATAAATTGATCATCTACTTTTTAGGTGAATTCAGATGAGTTTTGGTATATTCTATGGCCTTGGATGTGATACTCATCTATGTATTGTGATCTTCCCTCTAAGGATTGAGTTCTCCTAGAATGAGTGTATCTCTTTTCTATTTTTATCTATTAGTGAATCCATATCTCTTTTGAAACACCCTAATAACAAATAAATTTTAGATGGATGTCATCATAGATTTCAAACACGTGCAGTGAGTTCTCCTAGGTGAGTGCTTCGTGGAGTCTTCGAACTAAATCCCTAGGGTGGGTATGAATTCAATGTGACATACATCTAGACAATGTGTTTCTGTTTTGTGTATATATAGAGGATTCTATTATTATATGTGTTGTAGTCTTATAAATTGTAGAGATGACTTTAAATGTATATTTTGTATTTATTTGTGGTTTTGGGGTCTCCTACTTAGAATTCTTATACCCCCCATGCACGGGATTTGCTTGCACATGTCGTATGTTGTGTTAAGGAGTGGACTTTTGATGGATTCCAGGTCGGACCTGTACCAGACTATGATTTATGAGCTTCCCTATAGAGTTATTTGTTCCTTTGGAATCGAGTAGTAGTCCCAATACCTTTCGAGTTTGCAGGATGGAATTTGTAGTTTCATACTCATTCATTAGGTGGTATTATATTATAACACAATTAATATTCCCTACATTACATACTATTGTACTTTTTTGGTTGGGTATTGTTTTATGCATGAATTTTATTCGTAAATTATTTTTAAATTTCAATATTTATGTGATTATAGACGTGTGAATGTGTACAAGTACATAATCAATGCCTCTAATGCTAGTGATATACCAACTATGTAATGGTTAGAAGCCCCTGGCCTATTGGAGGTGGGTTTGGGGAGCCAGAGTGTGGCCCCCCACTAGGACGGGTCGTGATAGAGTGGTATCAGAGTTGGTCAGATTAAACTTAAGGACTGATAGTCTAAGGGTTTTCATTTGGGGCAATAGTGTTATGTGTTTTGAGTTCGGATTTATGGCTAGGAACTCCAGTGTTGATGTGGGAAACTCATGTATCCATACACCAAGACTCTGATAACCTGCCTTTGGCTTAGTAAAGATAACACAGGTTGTAGGAAAATGGAAAACTATTGTTACATACATCATATAGAAATGGGTTGTGGTTTCAATTTCAATTTTTGGCAGCTCTCTATATATAATCATTGACCATAGTATGTCTTGTTTACTTAGAGGATACCCCCATGATTTATAAAAGCATGGATTTAGAAGCACGATGATGGGGATGACCCCCTTAGTATTGATGAATCAATTTAGGGACCAGTTCCCCAAGTTTCTTCTCCAGGCGGTGCACCTGTTATGCCCACACCAATAGAGAAGCTCATAGTACCTGTAGTATCAGAAGATAAGGATTTCATGATGAGAATGCTCCATGTGTTTCAAAAACATACACCTGTTAGGTTCCTAGGAATGCCCGACCCATAGGTGGTTGAGGAATTGATTGAGGAAGTTACCAAAGTCTTCTGTCTAGTGAGGACAATAACGAACTAGATGGTGATAATAGGACCAAGCCATCTTCAAGATTTGGTAGGGATATGTTGGAGTTTTACAACATAGACTCATGACAAGGAAACTCATTCATTGAAGGTGTTTGAGTGACTCTTTATGGAGGTTTTCTATCATTTTATGTTGGGAGTAATGCGTATCCAAGAACTTCATCAACTCTAGAAGGGCAATTTGATGGCTGTTGACTATTCATCAAGTTTTACCAACCTCGCCAATTACTCAATGGATATGGCCAGAAATTAATAATTCTTAGTTCATACCATCGAGAGAGGATCAGGAAGAGACATTTGAACATGCACCGTGCCTCTATGAATTCATACTTATGCTGGAGTGACCAATAAATATTTTCTTGTCAAGAGATTCTTGGGTGAGCCGAGATAATAAGTGGTAATGAGAAGTAGGTAGATAGATGTAGAGACCTCAACAACAGATAGCCAATGTCATGCATAGGGATTTGGACTTGGGAGAGTTCACATGTGGTCCCATGTGGTCCCATGATGGGGATCTGCAGTCCAAGTCTCTCATGATAGATCCAGTTTGCCTAGGGAGAGGTGATGCAACTCATGCGAAGATAGATGAATTCTCTATATAGAATATCCAACACAATGGAATTCTAATATGGACATGATGGATGCACCAATAAGACTGAAGTAGAGATTGAAGTAGGTAAAACTGTGATCTGGAAGATGTTAAAGAGGAGCAGGGAGGGCTATAAGAGGTGGAGGATGTTTAGAAATACTTTCACCACCACACAAGGGGGTCCACATGAGGCTTAGAGAGCTAGGATGACTAAGGAATGTCCATCTACATGCAGTAGAGGATTACAACCCAGGGACCCCATGTATGATCTAAGGTATGATATATTTATTTTCAACATTAGCTTCCATAATTATATTCATTATTTCCAGTCCTTATTTCTCCTCCACTTTCCATATATGAAATCTTGAGATTCTGATGATGTCGTTGACTCAACCCTTTCACATAGAGACACCTATGAGATGAGAATCAATGCTCATGAATCTTGTTAAATAGTGTGATCGAACCCTTAGAGGTGATAGTTTTAGTTGGAACCTCTTGGTGGCTGCATTCAGGCCTTACGACATCACTCTTAGTATTGATTGGTTATCGTCGATCCATTTACAAATGGAGTAATTTTGGATAAGTGTGTGGCGTGTCCATTGAAATGGGACGAGGCTTTCCTTTATTGTTGAAAAAGAGACCTAGGAAGCATAATAGGGGCTCATGAACATGAGGGTGTGTTCTATTACTCATTCATTGTCTAGGATTACCCATATAGTAGAAAATGTTATGTGATTTCAGTTCCTATTTCTAGTGGTGGAGGATGAGGATCTCTTCCAAGAAGATGTTCTCGGGTTACCTCCCTATTGGTAGAATGACTTATGTTTTGACATACACCCTAATATTGCACTGATATCTTCAACATCATATCTGATGGGTCCCTTTATTTTTTTCGAGAAGAGGGTATAGTTGGAGGATTTGCAAAGGAGGGCATCATATGACCCACTATTTCATCCTGGGAAGCCCTGGTTTTGTTTTCAAAGATGGAAGATGAGATTTTTTTGTTGTACATAGATTACTAGTGACTAAACCAGGTGATGGTGAAGAACAAGTATCCACTGCTGAGGACCGATGTCCTCTTCAATAAGTTGAGAGGGGCATGTTGGATCACAAAAGTTAACCTTTGATCAGATTATCATTAGATTTGAGTACGGGATGAGGATGTTCTGAATATAGATATCATATATCGTTACAGTCACTACGAGTAAAAAAGGATGCTCTTCAGCCAGAAAAAATACCATGTAATGTTCATGAGACTCATGATCTGGATCATCAGGATATATATAGACCAGGTTGTATTAGTCTTCATCGACGACAACCTTTTGTACTCAGTGTTAGATGAGTAGCACACAAGACACCTACAAATGGTTCTAGATGTACTCTAAGAGAACTATATCTTTGTGAAGATCTCAATGTGCCAGATTTCTATATAGGAGTTCAGATTTCTAGGACATGTATTTTCAGTATATAGAGTATCGCTGGACCCAGCCAAGGTCGAGTCGGTGCAAGCATGGGAGGTACCAAGGAGATTGATGGAGAAGCGAATCTTCCTTGGACAAGAAGATTATTATTAGAGATTAATTTTATAATTCTCTAGGATATCATCCCCAATGATAACTTCTACTATATAAAGCATTCTTTCAAATGGATTGAGAATGTACAACATGATTTTCAGTATTTGTGGTTGAGTTTGAAGAGCACACTGATCGTGATATATCTATAAGATGGTGTCGAGTATGTTGTTGGTGTGATGCATCAGGTACTGGGATCAGATGCGTTCTCCTGTAGAGAGTTTCGATGATTATTTATGCTTCATCCCAGCTGATGCCACATGAGAAGAACTGCACGACCCATGATCCTGAGTGGCAATGATAGTGTTTTCATTAAATATAAAGAGACACTAACTAATGGGAATGAAGTTTATCATCCTATATGACCACAAGATTCTCATGTTCATATACTCATAGAAGGATTATAATCTACGGATGAGGTGATAACTGTTGTTCCTCCAGGATTATGAAGTTGAGATTGCTTATACATTTGGGAATGGAAACATTATTGTTGATTTTCTTAGTCATAAATCGTGTTCCCAGTTTCTGAGCGAGGTGTTATATAAGTTGTTTTCACTATAGTTATGTTTTTTGGATGGGGATGATATGGATTAACCTAAATCAATCTCTATTAACCCTCCACTCATGTAGTGAGTTAGGAAAGAATAACATTGAAATTTCTATAATAAGACATTACATGCTCAGTAATCCATAGAACATGCTCTTGGTGGATATTCACAAGTTGGGGTGCACATCATCCTTTTTTGAGGACATGAATTTGTTCTAGTTGTTTAGAATGAGAGGGTTACGAGGGAGTATCATTCATCTCCCATAGCAATACTTCTTTGAGTGGTGAAAATACACATGGACCATTAATTTCTATTATGGTGGAATGAAATCGTGAAGGCAGTAGTAGTGTTTGTTTCTTGATTCCATACATTCCAGTAGGTGACGTTTGAACACCAGGTTCTAGTTGTAAAATCTCACCCTCTAGATGTGACATCATGGGATTGGGACCAAATATCAATGTACTTTGTGACAGGGATACCATGAACATCAAGGGAACATGATTCCATATTGGTGATCATTGAATAACTAACCACATAATCCCAATTCCTAGAAAATATTTGGTCAGTGTTCTATAGAGTTCATGTGATACCACTACGTATATGAGATAGTTTGTCTATATGGAATCCCCCTCGATGATAGTCTAGGATCATGATGAAAATTTCACATCCCGGTTATGGAAGGGATTACATGTGGAATTTGGGACATGGCTACATATGAGCACATCGTTCCATCCCAAGATTGATGGTCAGAAAGAGACGACCATTCAAGTTATGTAGGATATGTCATAGGCTTGTGTCATGGACTTTAGTCAAAGTTGGGAGGACCACCAGCCAATGGTGGAGTTTTTTGAATAACAATAGCTACCACCCCTCCATCTTTAAGGAACAATTAAAGAATTTAAATGGGTGACCGTCCCAATCCCCACATTTCTAGACCGACCCTAGAGAGTCAGCCCTCATGGGTCTAGAGTTTCTACGAGCTACCACTGAGAATGTGCACATACAACTAGGATAAAATTAATATTGCATAGAGCTAGAAGAAGACTTACGTAAACATATGAAAGAGACCACTAGAGTTCGATGAGGCAGACCATGTCTTCCTTAGGATCTCACATCAATAAGGGTTAAAGTGATTTTGTATAGGTGACAAGTTGTCCCCAAAATTCATCTTCCAATTCCATATATAGATTAGTGTTGGAGATTTGGAGTACCGCCTAGCTCTACCACCACAGTTTCACCAAGTACATGATGTAATCTACATGTCACACTTGAGGTGGTACATGAATGATTTGTCTCATGTCTTTGACTGGGTGAGCTATACATCAAGGATGGAGTTAACTTCAATGATTACCTAGTGGAGAATGAGTATTCTCAAGAGATGATCCTTCTTGGGTAAGTTATTCCCCGGGTGTGTGTCTTGTGGAAGCATACAAGCCTTTAGGAGAGCACATTGGAGTGGGAGGCTCATATTCATCTGATACACCCACATCTATTTGACTATAATTTTTTTGGGCTTCTGGGGATATAAAGCGCTATGATGGGGAGAATGTAATGTCTTGGATTATATTTTTATTATTTTTGAAATATTATATAGAATTAATTAGATACCTAAATTTGTGATGGCCTATGATTCTAAGGCCCAGAGTTCAAGGATTAAATATTTGAAAGATATTAATCTTTTAAATAGAGGCATGATTAATATTTCTGAAAAAGTGGATGAACTTTTAAACAGGTGGCTGAATTAGAAATATGAGATAACCTTTGCATTCAGAGTAGTGAATATAACTTAGGTGAGTTCTAACCACAACTGGTGCAGGTTCGCTGCAAAAGATAATGTTTAAACGTTTTAAAAGAAATAAAACAAATTAGTAATTTATTTTATTTTAAATCTTTATTCTAGACACAATATATTTTATGGTTTTAAATGAGAAGGATCATACGGTAAGGCACATAACCATGGATCCACCCTTTGATGCTCTAGACATTTGGAGAGGAGCCACCCTTAGAGATCTCTCAATGAACGATGATGAAAAACAACACATGGATCATTGTGCAGCAATATAGAATCTCACCAATGACGAAAATAAATACTCCCCTCATTGACATTCCAGGTAGGGTTTCTTATTTTGATTGTGTTTTCCCCATCCTTGGATTTAAATGATGAACAGAGATAAAACCATGAATAGGTTTCCCCACGAATCATTTTTTCATGCAGGAGGGTTTATTATTAGGTTTTATTTTGTGGAATAAATTTAATATATGTTTTATTTTTCTTGTACTTTTTATTGGTAGTGGATCAATTCTTTACAAAAATGATGGAGGTTCATTACTATATTATATATATATATATATATATTTCTTCTCACCTTTGACCACATGTTCTATAAATGTTCTTCACGGGGTTATGAACATGGGATTGTTATCTTCTATATCACAATACAATGATCCCAAATCATAGATCTGATATCATCAAGAACCATTAGAGGTGATATTTTTTTGGTGGTATATGAATCTATATTGTTCATAAGAAATCAATCCTTGCTCGTTCTTCATGTGGATGATCGAAATGAGTTTCTGGAGATGATCAGACACACAAAACATACCCAATCGCCATTTAAATGATAGGATGATCCCATCACGCAGAACACGATGTGTTCTATGATTAACATGGTGGGTGGGTCCATCTTAAATGTAGCTAGAGTTCCGCGTTACAAAAATCTATTAGGCATAACATGAACCCTTTCAAAATAAATGTGGGTCTGTATGTAGGACTCTTCATGGAATTTGGTTGACACTTAGACACAAAGTTGAGTACACAATATATAATCCACCACATGGCTAGACAAGGCTGGTTACATAGGTTACCTTTTGCACTAATACATTGGTTAGTAGACAAGGGTTGAAGCCATGTATGAGCACAAGGCTGGTGTAAGTGGAGCTTCCCCCAGATAGTAAGACACAATGTTCTACACTTATAAATTTAGTGTATATAATTTTCTACATGACCCGATCAATTCAACCCATATTGTTGTACAAGGGCAGTACTCGGGGTCATAGGACACGATTTGTGACCCGGGTACATTCCATGTAACTTCTTATAAATTAATTGATCCCCTTTTCCATTGTATCTTGGACAGGTTTCATTTGGGTTAGTGAAAATTTCTTGTTCCCCTAAAGGTCATGTCTCGCTTCCTATCCAAACGAGTATGATCCCAAAATTATGACATTCTAGTTAAAGTTAGAGTCCCTCCAAGAGGCCCAGAGAGAGATCTATTATATATTCTTTACCATAGGTAGAGTCTGGTATCAATGATACCAATTGCACTAGATGTTGATCCTCTACTTTGTAGGGGAATCTGAAAGAGTCTTTGTATATTTCTTGCCCCTTGTAGTGATCCTCATCTGTTTATCATGATCATTCCACTCAGAAGTGAGTTGTACCAAAATGAGTGTATCAGTTCTCTCTTCAGATCTATTAGTTCATCTATCTATCTCGTGACACTTCCCGAAAAGAATTACTTCTCAGGTGGATGACATCATATGTATCCCAATCAATGGGGGAGTTATGTTAGGTTAGTGCTTCATAGAATCTTCACATTAAATACCTTGTGTGGGTATGTTGTCGTCGTAACATACCTCTAGACAACGGGTCTGGGTTTTGTGTATATCTTGATGCTTCTCTTGATATATGTTTTGTCTACATGTTCTATTTATGGATGACAATACCATTAATTTTTACATTTATTTACTGGTTTTGGGGTCTCCTACTGAATATTTTTATACTCACACCTACACGGAATTTTCCCACATGTGTCCTGTCATGTGAAAACTAGCGGCCTTTTGACAAAGTCTAGGGTAGACTAGGAACAGACCAAGATTTTTCAGATTCCCATCAGTACAAGGTCTTCCTTCGACATTGATCAGTATTCCTAGTACAATTCTTGTTTACAGGTCGGAATTTGTTGTTGTAGACTCTTTCTTTTGGTGGGATTATATTCTGGTCTAATTACATTCTTTCACATTACTTAATGTTATACACTATTGTTGGGGTTTAGTTGTATTCATTCATTTATTTACTGAGTATTTTGTACATTTCATCATTTATGGTCTTGTATATGTGTTTGTGTTTGTAGTTACATAGGAAATTCATCCCATGTTATTGATATTCCTAGTCGGTTTTAGTCATGAGCCCCAATCCAAATAGTGTAAGGCTTGGTGAGTCACAATGTGGGCCCCATTAGGACAGTACATTACATACATTTTTTTTATATCATTAATTATTTAAATTGATTTTTTAAAATTTTCAAATCAATGAAATTTTTACATAGTTACTTTTTTTAGGAAAATTCTTTATAATCTTGTTTTGTTTTAATCATAGGGCTTTAATTTTAATCATATTATAATTTGTATTGATTATCTGGGGATATGTTAATATATATTGTGTTCAAAATATACATTTTTCTTAGGTAATTTATAATTTTTTTATTAGGACTTAGATAAAATTAATAGAATCATGTATCTTTTTAACTTATTTTGGTTTTCACCACCTTCTTTGATGAAATGGATTAGTGGCAATTAATAGGTACATAAAGACATGTTCTCACATGTCTTGTTAATTTTTAAGAGAATATATTTTGAATGAGTTTTTATTTCACATGCCCGTGTAAATATTATTTATATTCTACAATATTATTTTATATCCATTATTTTACACAGAAGATTGATTTTCCTGTCTGTTTTTTCAACAACCATGTGGCGAGCCAATTTAGGTGATATATTGGGTTTCCTAGGGTTAGATCATTGCATAAACAATTTTATTAAATGAATTTAAAATTTTATATGAAATATTAAAATGAAAATTATTTCAAGTTTATTATTTTGGGTATGAGTGAATAATTACACATTTGAACATGCTCAATGTACCAAATTAATTTTTTTATTTATGAAGAAACCATCCTCAAAACACCAGACATGGATTTAACCGATCATGTAATTATAAATTCTATTATAATAAAAGTTATAAATGGTTTAATTAAAAGGTAAAAAACCTTGATATGATCATTAAAAATGTAAATTTGTTAATATATGTTAGGTATACGAGAGATAATCGATGTACATCTCATCATTGTACTTTAGGAAAGGTGTTTCCAAAATCAATTTTCAATCTTTTGGTCATAACACATATTCGTATACATTATTATTCAAGGAATATGTATAAATTGATCTAATTTTTTTATTATATATTAAAAATTATTTAATGTGGATTTGAAAATTCACATAATAACAATTCATTTCTTAAATTTCAATCAAATTTTTTTATCATTGTAAGGGTTTTCTTTTTCTTAATAAAATTTTCATGAAACCCAATTCATGTCACACCCATGACTTGATTTTATGGTGTAAATATAAGTCCATGAATAAATGTTTCTATATTAAATCATTTAATTTATTTAAATTATATTTTTTTTCATATTCATGTATTCAATTACTTTTAATTTATAAGATACCAATGTGGTATAGGCTTTTGATAAAAATATCATTTCTTGTTTGGATTAATATGTTCAATGACACTTTGGGGTATATTGTATGATTTTAAAATCATGAACCATACCGGGACACTTATTCTATTTTTATTTTTGTGTTATAAATTATTACTTGTGATTTTCCACTCATTTGTAGTTAAAAAATAAATGATAAGTCATTTATTGAAAATATGACCATATTTCCCCTTTTAAAAAGAACATTTTCTTTCATCTCTATATTTCAAATCAAGTTTTTTGAATGTTTTTAATATTATTAATTAATTAATTAATTTCAATTTAATTATTTATTTCTCTCTATAAAATATATTGATAGGAATATTGTTGTTATTTTCTAAACAATGTAGTTTTTAATTATATTCCGGATAAAATATTTGTTTTAACATATACACAAAAATTATATCTACTAAAATTCATAAATATTTATTTTATTGAATATTACTTTATAATATTCCAATATTATTTTTATTGATAATTCATTTCTGAATATTTTTATGTTTTTATGTTTTTAAATGTGCCAATATAAATTGTATTTTACTTAAGCATCGATGAAATTAGTAAATATTTATTAAATGATATCTTAATCTACTATAAATTTTAGTAATGATTCATCTAATTGAATGAGAATATGAACATATGATATCATCCATATTCTTCCTTTGGATTTCTTATGATTATTTTTATTGACATTATCCTGAATCTCATTTCTTTTCAGGGTTAAATCAATCTATAAAGCAATGAAGGATGTTTCTAATCATTGGGTGATGAAAAATAAAGCTTCTATGTGTTATATCATTGTACAGTAAATGGAAATTATTTATTGAGATAGGCATGACTGAACATGGTCTCAATGATAGGTGTGTTAGATATAGCTCGTATAATGGGTGAGCCCGATATATATCTCCTAGGAATTTGGTAATGTTTTAAAACTATAAGAGATAGAAGGAGGAAGTTAATTCACTACTGGAAAATGATCTTATACCCACGGTTCAAAATTGTGGGTATAGACCCCAAAACTGTGGGTATAGGTTATACCCACGGTTTAGGGAACCATGGTCATTGGTGGCGTCAGTATAGATCCATGATCTATACCCATGGTTTGGAAAAAACATGGGTATAGGTTTTTCCACAATGTCATAACATTATACCCATGGTTTGGAAACCATGGGTATAACATATTTTACAAAATATCGGCCCGTAGGATTCAATCTCGTGACCTATTCTCCATTCACGAGTGGCCTTACCACTACCCCATCACTGTATATATGTATGTATATATATATTTTATTAAATATATTTATTTAAATTGTTGGTATAGAGGAACAAACTGTGGGTATTGAACTCTCGCAATTTTTTTTTGTTCCCGCAGAAAAAATAAATTTCCCGTGCACATGTGGGAAAGCTATACCCAAGGTTTTTCAAAACTGTGGGTATATGATTTTTTATCCGTAGACTATACCCATGATTTTGGGGAAAACCATGGGGATAAGTCACCCTATCCCCACGGTTTTGGTCTAACCGTGGGTATATGAATTTTTTGATAGCCTATTGCCATAGTTTGGGGAAAACCGTGGGTACAGGGTAGCCTATGCCAACAGTTTAAGGAAACCAAGGGCATCAGCTATCAAGAAATTCCTATACCCATGGTTTTCCCAAAACCATGGGGATAAGGTGACCTATACCCACAGTTTTCCCCAAAACCATGGGAATAGGTCCATTTTACAGTAGAGATTGAGGAGGATTATCTTATGCATTTCATTCGAATTTAGTTATTTATAAAATTATTAATCATGGGTGATCAATATTTATTTTTCCATGATTCCAAAAAATTTCCCCTATTCATTCTATACATTTTAAGGGTTCAATTTTGAATTATTTACAACACTTGGGTCATGAATATTGATTCTTATGACTCAATAATTTGGTAATGAATTATTATATATAACATATTTAATAATCCAAACTTTTTTGGGTATGAATTCCCTTATGTAATTATCATAAACATTGAATATGTATTTATACCATTTTTTTCATATAGTGCTCACAAAGGATGATCAAATTTCATTTCCTATGATTAACCTTAATAATCCTTTCATCTCACTCTTTTTATATTGGATTCCACTATTTTAATGAAATGATTTTATGTAGGATATATATATAGGGGATTAATGTGATTTATTATGTGGAGTAATTTTTGGAAAATAAAAAATAGATATAGTAGGAAAATTATTCCCTAAAAGACTTAGTATTTTTCATTTATAACATTTTCCTATTTCATTAAAACTATAAACCTAAAATTTCCTTTGTTATTTATGTGACCAAATATTCATGTTTGGTTATATATGTTTTTGAGGGTTAAAGATATTTCATTTTTGTTGGTATCAACTCTAGAAATGTAATAATTAATTTTTTAACATCGGTTATTGGTGTAGGGTTTTGAGGAATTAATTTTTAAGGTTATGTAATTTTTGAAATGATTCATACACATTTTTTAATTTATTATAAACAACATAAACTTATTTCATTTATTTAGTGATTATTAGTTATTAAATACCCTAATGACCAATTTTATCATTATTTATAAATAAATTTTAAATATTAGTATCATTCATCTAATTTATTATAATGAGAAATTAAAAAATTCATTGTATATCATATTTTCAATATAGCGGGAGTCACAAACATTTATTGAGAAGTTATAGCATTACCATTATTCAATATTATATCACAACTAATAACCTAATAATTTAATTGTATGGGTAATAATATGCTAATATTGATAACTATATTTTTCACCTATTATATTGAGGAACTTTTTATGATAAAAAACTATATTTCCTTAGTGATTCAAATATATGTTTTTCAAAAATACATGGCACTATTGTAATTTATAGTACCTATATTTCATATCAAATAAGTAAAATACATCTAATGAACAAAAATGACTCATTGATTATGATATCACGTATCGTATTCAACAATACACTACCTATAGTAAAATAAATCATCCATATTTTGTGCCTTATAAAATGTTATAAAATAATATAGATTTCATGCTGAAGAAACTAAGATAGACAAAATAACATCATAGATTAAATTTTTACATATGTTTTGATATTTTCAAACCTTAATAAATGGTTAATATTTTTTTGGTAAGGTTTTATTATGGAAAAAGATATAAATGTTTGGTTACATGACTAGTATTAATATGAAAGATTAAATTATTAACATATAGGGATTCATGAATTATGATGTAATGAAAAATTTAAGGATGATCATAAATTTAAAATAATTAATTTCATTTTGATGTTCTTTTTGATTGGGGTAATTTGAGATATATTTATTTGTTTTAATAAATTTTATAGGTACATAGGACCCTTATGTTTAACTTTTATTTTTGTGAGAATTTTTTTAGGTAATTTTTTTTTATTTCTACAAATAATATTTATGGAATTAATATAATTTTGGGTTATGAATACCAAAGATACGTACATAAGCATGGTTAACTAGGAAACAATGGTTATTTCATTTTGGGGATTTTTTTTAAACATAGATAACCATGGGATTGAAAGGTGATTTATTGAAAAGGTGATTAATGTTAATTTTGAAAAATTTCACTATTTTTTAATCATTATATGATTAAGGTAATTGGCAATAAATTTATCTATAATGATATTATATTTTAATAATGGTGGTTTTATTGTTTTTTGGATGTATATATGATTCTATTTTGGACATATGTGGATATGGTATTATTATTGAAAAGATTAGCATATTTTTGAGATTATATGATTTGAGAATATACTGTTTTGATATAGATAATTATTAATTAATTTTATTCCAAATTATAAATTAGTTTTAAAATTAAATGCTATAATTTATTTTGATATTTTGGGATTGAGATTCGTTAGGAATATTTTATTGATTTTATAGGTTTTCTATTTATAAAATATTTAATTTTTCATAGTAGGTGTTATTGTTTGTTATTTTTATAATATTTTAGAATATCATAGTAATTGATAATATCTCTCCATGTGGTAATAAGTGTTTTTGTTATTTTCTAAATAATTGAATAGTATATTATTATTATTTTTTGGTTCTCATTATATATATGATGTTTATTTTACTACATCATGAATGAATATGTATTCATGTATATAACTCTCATGAAATAAGAGATATGATAAAGGTGGATATTGTTTGAATTACCAACAATGAATCACATTTTCATTTAGAAATAGAATGAAATGAAGTATCTATATGTTCTAATATTCTCTATATTGACGGTAAAATAATCCATCGACATTGATAAATGTATATTCAAATAAAAAATTTATAATTTTATGTCCATTTCTAATGAATTGATTATCTATTCCCTACTAACAAAAAGTATTAAATTATATCTAATATGGACCATCTTTCTTAGACCATTATTTCATGTCGCCAAAATTCTATCTTTATTTGGAATCCTAGTTATATATTATTTGAGATGAAATATTTATTTCTACGTGCCTCCCTTAAAAATTTGTTTCATTAATCCTTTTTATGATGTAGATTATAAAAATTTAATGTTTTAATATAAAAATGTTTTTCCATTTATTAATTAAATGATTTATCTTCAACTACATTGGATTGTTTTATGAACACCGTTTTTTATCTATAAGAAGATAAAATTTCAAGGATAATATTTCCATAAAGGTATATAATGTTAAAACAAAATATTTATGAATATTTTATTTTATTAATGTATAAAATATCATGTGGTATACTTAATACCAAGATTAAATTGAACTATGATATACTAATATTATATAAATATTACTGACCTAACATACCTATTGATTTAGTGGGTATAAACATTAATATAAATATAAAAAAAATTGTAAAATTTTATTAAAAATATAATTATAAATAATTTATTGATTATCAATTAGCTGTAAATGCTAATATTATATTTTGAAGGTAAATAATTTTTTTTACATAAAACTGTTTAGAGGTGAATAATTTATTTTTATATAAATCTCTTAAATTAATTATTAATGATAATTTATTCTAATGATACTAGTATAATATCAATCCAATGGTTTTAAATAACAATTTTCATGGTAATAAATAAATTATTTAAAATAATGTTATTCTATGGTTCAAATATATATATATATTTTTTTTCATTTTTTTAATGGATATTGTGATTAATTTTATAGATACTATTTTTTTACCTTTTCAACATTTAGATATTTATATACATAATTTTTGGTCCATTCGCTGATATGACATGCAATTTTCTGTCATGTTGTTCATGAAGATAATTTCATAATAATATTAAATTAATTTTATATAACATGTGCATATTTTCATATAGAAATTGAGCTAAATATTAAAAATAATATCATATGATAAACATGATACAATGTTTGAGTCTCGAACATGAGTTTTACCATAGGCCCAAAATAAAATAGGTCAGTGTGTGATGTTTTGAAAAAAGTGAAATTTTGTGGGTAAATTAATATTAAATCAGTAAATTAAGATAATTATTTAATTTCAATAAAGTAAATTAGATTCTAATATAAAAGTTAAATTATTGATGGGTATCAAGGGATAACTATATTACCATGGCAAAATTAACAATTTCCTCTCTCCACCTCTATTGGATATCAGAATCATATGATGATGGAACTCCAAATCTTAGTATATCTATGTACATCGAACCCAATGAATCCTATTATTAATTGGAAATCATGTTCTTCATTGATGAATAATCCAAAACTATGAAGGAATATTCAATTTTTGGATTCTACACCGATTTATTAAATTATTAACAATGATCATTTTTTTTCCGTTAATATGTGTTCATGTTATGCCATTGTATACTCCAACATACTGATTGTTAATTTAATTATCCAATTTTCTAATCCCTGGGAAACAAATTTCTTGTTCAATGGAAAATTTATCTTGGCCAATGAGTCTTACATCTTTGAATTTTTTCTTTTTTCTAAATATTTCCCTGTGATAGTCAACATTGGACCATAAAGTCAAGATTCAACATTTCTAGGAAAGAATGAGCCCATTCAAACCCTAGGATTCAGAACGATTTTACACATGATTCGCTTAATGGGGACCAACGAACAATTTGGGATGATTTAGGAGTTGTAGGTGAATAATTTCTTGATAAAATATTCAAATCAATGTTTTAGGAAATGGGAGGTGGGACTGGAGCATACAATGACTAGTCAAGTGAATTGGAAATCCCTCTTTCAATGGAATAAAGATAAAAAATAGTGATCAAATGCTTCCCCGATGATTTATTGAGATAAAAATAGGTGGATTCACAAGGTGGAGGTCAATAAGGAATTCTAGATGAATGTTTATATTTCATCAAAAACCACACAATATAGTGGGTATTATGAAGAACATATTTCATGTAGCTCCCCTTTGGCTGTGACAATAGGGTTTCAAGATATTTATGGAAGTATCACAGAATGGTGGGCCAAAAATCATGTCTTCCTCCCTTGGAATACAAGATGTGTTTTCAAGTATGATGGTAGGACCCTAAATAGGAGGACAAAACTAGGAATAGACAATGTACTAATGTACATGGACGTGATAAGTCAAATGACAATGACTATGTGTAGAAGGAAATGATATGTACCTACGTGCATAGACAAGGGAACAAATACATGAACACAACCAGGAGCATGGGTTGGACCATGGGTGTCTGAGGACTAACATGTAGTTGACCGATACACCATTTAGTTCAACAATATTACTAATATATGTACCATAAGGGATATGGACATGCATTGATGTGAGACCAAATGATGTGCAGTTCCCCTCACATGCGGTCTATCCCCAACATTCAATTTGAAAAAAAATTATACATCACATATTTCCTTCTTTTGGACTCTGATTTGGTCTCATGCGTAGAATATTATATTTTTTTCTCAAATAGTGAAATGGTACATGCCTTATTGGTTTTTTGGATATGGTGTGATAATTTCTTACATGATTCTTATTGAGTCAACAATTGATGGTGAATGCTTTCAAACAGGATAACAAGCGTATTCTAGAGTGGAAACCACTTGCCAGGGATATGGTATAAGTCCTCCAAGTATCTAAGAGAGACACCCCTTAGCTAGGCATGGCATGGGTCCTCTTCTGACCATTAGAGTGGAACCCTATTATTGGACAAGGCCATCATACATTATCTAATATTTGAGGGGAACCCAATTGGTATGTCAAGGCATTGGTTTGAGACTATTAGAGTGTCACCTTCTAATAGGATGGGTGGGGATCTTCTAATGAATGCATGAGTGGGACCTTAATGTAATGATATATAAGGGGACCTAATCCATTAGAATGGAACTGGCTAGATGGGATGGGCGGTGTTCCTCAATCGATTATTACAACAACACCCTCAAGTTAGTTTTTGCATGGGTTGACTGTAGACTGTTATATTGGATCCCTACAACTAAGATATTCCTGGTTACATTACACAAAACGTGAGTGTAATCATTATATAGAGTTATGGTATTTTTCATCCACTTGTTGAGTGGAATGCTCGTTTTATACCATAGAATATATCTTCTACGAAGAGACTATTCTTGTTGACTTTGAGGAAAAGTGGTGAATTGTGGATGGAATCAGTAGTCTCTTCAGGTGTAAAAGTGGGATGATAGGTATCATTAATGGATTTATTGTAACTATTGGAACTCATTTACGAGGATGATATGTGATATAGAGATCCCCTTTCTCTCTAATTTCAGATTTTTTAGTTTGAGTATATATATATTTATATCGATGTAAATTTTTATTGTTACTCTCTTGCTTTGGGTTGATATTTTTATTGTATATTCCTTTTCAATCTCTTACTACTCCACCAAACACCATTCATGGTGTCCTACTGGGTATGTATATAATAAAAAATACATGGTCCTTTACCTCACTTGTTGTGTCATGTGTAAATGAAAGACAGGTCGATTGAGACTACATCGGAGCATTGGGATACATTGTGCATTGGTCTATGTATGATGGTCAAATCATGGACATCAATAGTTGGTCTCTCTCACCATATTTTTTTTGTTTGTTCTAGTTGGTATGTCTATCTGGGTGGGTGAGATTTTTATACATTAAATATATTTCTACATTGTTTCACTCTTCAAATTAAACAGAGGGATCACATTCAATGTTATTACTCTAGATGTTTTATCTTTTTATTTTATTCCTAAATAATTTTACATCCAAATGCTTATCTGTGTTCGTATAGTTAAATTAGGAAAATGCCTCCCATGATAGTTATGCCTTTCAGTGCATGTCTGTAGCCCATGATATATAAAGGTAGGTTTTGTGTGGATTCCGATCAAGCCCTGTTAGGTAAGGTTGTGACATATTGTTATCAACGGTGGTTCGATCCATGGGACGATTTTTGTAGTAGTCCAATTATAATTATAAATAGATTTATGGAAACAGTATCAATGTTTTTTCAAGTGTTTGTCTTATGTCTGGGAACCCAGTGTTAGTGTAGTGGCCGAAATATCAATTCACTAGAACCTTGACAAGATTCTTGTCAAAATAGTATACTAAGAACTTAGTTGGAGGGATTATTGGTATGTGGATCATATTTAATTGGTCCCTTTTACTTTACATATTGAGTCATCTCCCAATTTTATTTATATTGTCATATTACAGTGGTTCATCTTTGTTATGCTTTTAGGATGCCTCCCTAACATCAACAAGATAGGATACTAATTCATGAATCACGATGATGACATGATTAGTGATGAGGCTATATTTTATGGTTATCTAGAGATATCCACCCTCTACATGGATGGGTTGCATCACCCTACCTTTCAAAAAATTAATCATACCAGTAGATCATGTTGATGACGCACGTAGGCTTAGAGCACTCCATGAGTTCCAACACCATAACACATTAGGCTTCCACAGTGATCCAAATCTCTTGGCCAAGGAGTACTGTCTAGAGTTTGAGATCCATGTTTTTAGGCCCATCATATCAATGAAAAACTATTTTATTTCATTGGAATCTAGACAATACCATGGAAATGTTTGGCACTAGTAGATTCTTGTTACACAGATTCATTATGAGTCGACACTCCAATGGGATGAATTCCAAAATTTTATTTAATGAATAATAACCCTCATATTTGTGTTTGGATCGAATTCATGAGATTATAGATTTACATTGTGGATGGATGATAGTGGTTGTGTATGTTGTGGCATTTGTATACCTTACGCTGTAATTCCTTGATATGATCCTAGATGGAAACTTCCATGCAGGGATGTTTGAGAAGAGTATCCCTAGAATTATCCATTTTGGTGTGGAACCATAGTATATCACGACATTATTCTAGGGTATTGGAATATTAGTGATATATAGGATCCTGTTATAGGGATTCTGGGTCGCTGTAGATGGAAATGGAAATCTCAAGGTTGATTTTCCAATAGTAGCTAGTAGGAAATAGTCGACATGATCTCAGTGTAGGATACCCTCCCATGATTAGGATCAAAAACATGTTCAGGGGAAACCCATAGGTCTAGGGATGCCCAGAGAGGGTTATTTTAATGAATGTGATAATCCAAATCACATGATGCATGATTTATTGACCCATTTAATTGAAGAGTGTAGGATGATAGTTGATAGACTACCACAAAAGTGGTAATGCCTTGACCAAGGATAACCGAAGAGAGGGTTAGGTAGAACTCTATGTGGTGGAACTAGTAAATGAGTGGGTGATGATCTCAGAGGAGGAGTTTTGGGTGTTGTATGAATCGATGAGATCCTTCCCCTACCACTAAAACCACCAACAAGCTCATTCATTTCCTTGGGAGATGGTGGTAGGGGTCGTGATCAGTTATAGGTTATAGAGGTGTATACCATAGCGACAGACCAGATCATTATATGTATGATATATTTTTATTCTTCTCTTTACTCAATATTAGTAGACATAGGTACTACATATTCGTTCATCTCTATAATCCTGGTGTAAAAGCTAGAGATCCTAGTAAAGGATTTTTCCCACCATCTTTGATTTGAGGATCATATATGGAACAAATATTCTAATTCATTTATCTTCCAAAAATCCAATCAATCACTTATTGAAGAGAGTTTATAATGGGTCATTTTTACCATAATTAAGGAAACCTTTGACATCATATTGTGTAAGCATTGGTTTTACAAGGTATCCTGCCACATTTATTGTCACCATTGATGTGTATGAAACCCTCACACTGATTAGAGAAGATTACCCTTTTTGGGAGAGAGAGATCTCATAGAAATGTGAGTAGGTTATGGAAAGAAGTGGCTAGAGAACAATTCCCATCAGTTGGTGAGTGTATACCTCGATGAATTATGAACATCATGCATCTATATTCTTTCATTCATGGTGGACTTTGTAGACATCTTCCCTAAGTATGTTATCAAACTACCATCGATATGGGAGGTGGATTTTTCCATTGACATGCATATCGATACTTCATGTATATCCTCTGTAGTATTTTGGATTTCCCCTACCATACACCACGACATGTGGTTGTAGTTGGAGGCCATTCAAGAGAAGGGATTTATTAGACATAGTGTGTTCCCTTGGAATGCTCCAATATTGTTCATGAAAAATTCTAATGGGATCATGTTGTATTGAATGAATTATCATTGCCTAAACCCATCCATGGTAAACAAATGTACCCTTTAATAAGGATTAATGAACTCTTTGACATATTGTGAAGCAAAATATAGTTTTAAATGATTGATCAACTGTCTGGTTACCACCAGTCACGTGTTTGCGAGTTTGATATTCTGAAGCTATCATTCTGATGTCACCATGGACACTACGAGTTTATGGTGTTTCCCTTTGGTGTGAATAATTCCAAAAATATGTTTATGTATTAAATAAACTAGATCTTCAAACTATAAATGAATCATATTTGGACTATCTTCACTAAAATTTTACTCATATAATTTTTTTTATATGGGGAGTATATTGAGAACATGAAGAAATCCGTATATTGTTTGGGAACACAAATTTGTTAACAAATATTGATGTTCATATTTTGGATTCATGACATTCACTTACATAAAAATGTCATTTTTAAGAATGGTTTAGTGACATACAAAATAAATATGGACATAGTTCATTCTCAGCATCCACCTAAGATAATGTCATAGGTGTAGAGTTTTCTTGAGTTGGATGGGTAATACCTGTTGTTTTTGGATTACTTATTCAAATTTTTATACATTTTGGTTTACTAGAATTAGTAATGATATAATTTTTTGGATTGAGAAGTTACATATGGCCTTTAAGGAGTTGATGGGAAACTAAAGTACACTCTTATTTTGAGTCAAATAACGGTTGAAGTGGATTATTTAGTGTATTATAATTCATGAGGAGTATGTATCGACTTTGTGTTTATATAGTGGTAGCATGTTATCTAATATGGGTCCCATAAGTTTAGAGACATGATGACCAAAACAATATATGTCATGACATAGAGATATAAGTAATAATATTATTTGTATGGATGTGACAGAATTTTTTTCAGGGAGAGAGATTTTTGGTCTACCAAGACCACGAGAGTCTCCGGTTTGTATTCACACAGTGATACATGAACATGAGATATAGTAACTAATCAAAGACCCCACAAGATTATGTGTTCGAGATAGTATACACTCTGCTGAAGGGAAAAGTGGGGGTATATTTCCTTAAAAAGAAGCCCCATAATCTTCTAATATAAGAGGATTTGACGTAGTTTCATTCTCTGAAGCTGGACCAAGTTGAGCCGTTGAGTGAAAATTATCAACAATTGAGGGCATTGAATCCTCCACATATCGAGTGTGCGAGGGAGTATCAGTTTGGATAGATTGACTATGAGTCCATCCTTGACTATATATCCTCAAGAGAATCACGAGAAGAATTTTATCAAGGATGGAATCATGTAATCTTTTTACTGGGATATATAGAAGTATAAAACATGATATGGGAGGAGGGGGTGATGAGTTTAACAAATTAGCTTTATTTTTATAACATTGATTTTGGATTATGAATAAATAAATATAGTTGTACTTTTGGAGGGATGTAATGTGATAGGGCATGGTCGAGTTCATCTCATGTTTCCTTACTTGTTAGCTGGTGATGGATGATCACCAGTATTTCTATTTTTGTATCCCCTTGAGAATATGGAGTATAAATGGGATGTAATATCCATGGACATCTTCACATGGATTTTTTAGATAACAATTGGCCACAATTCCATCTCGTTGATAGTTGACTAACTAAAAAACTCACCATAGTTCCTTTTTATTTGGTTGAATATATCTATGGGATGTTTTGGGAGGATGTACATTTGGGATATTTTTTTGGATCATTGGGATCCCTTGACCATTTTCTCCATCTATGATGCATTATTCATGTCATATTTGTGGAGAAGCCATTATAAGGCACTCAAGACCCATTTTAGGATGTGTATATCCTTCCACCCCCATAAATATGGGATGATTGAGTACACTATCCAGGTGTTGGAGGATATGTTGAGGGATTTATTATAATACATTTGATGGTTCTAGGGTAATCACTTTACAATTGTATAGATTGATTAAAAAATAGATATAAGTATACTAGTATAATAGCACCATTTGAGGACCTAAAGGGGAGACCCTATAGGAAATCCTTGTGACACATATTGATCAATGTGACATCTCTTATGAGACCATAGATGGTATAGGAATAATTGATAAGGTATATGTCATATGTGAGTAGATAATGATATAATAGAGATGTCAGAAATCATAAAAAGATCAACATCCTAGGACATAAGAATTTGGGCAAGGATACCACATTTTCTTGAGTGTCTCCCCAAGATGAGGATTGCTAAGATAAATATCAAGATGTATTCAATAACCCAGGGGAATCTTTCCATTTCAGTTAGTGAAGTTTCTTACATACTCACATGGCACCCATAGTTGGATAGGGTGAATGAAATTTTACATGTGTCACAACTGAGGAGATACATGCATGACCACATAAATGTTATTGACAAGGGTGAGATGGAAATCGAGTGTGGAGACACTTTTCCAGAGCACCACTAAAAATCAAGGATCTAAAGTAGTGGTCAACTCATGAATGGACATTTACCATGGTTCATGTGTTGTGGTAGCATGTGAGCATGTGGGAGAGATCATGGGAATTTGAGAGTCATATGCAGACACAACATATAAATATTTTTGTTCTATTATTACTTTTTAGAGAAAAAACAAGATAATGGTAAATATATTGACACTCTATTTTTCCATTATAGTACTTATAAATTTTTCATGATATATATTCGGAGCCAAGCCTTGAGATAGAGTGTGATTCTATGTCTCTATTTTCTAGGAATTTATTTTTTGAAAATATTAAATATAGTTTCTATTACACGTGCATGGTTTTGTAATGAAAATGGTTTAAATATTAAAGATAATATCATATCAGAAATATTATACCATGTTTTCGTCCATAAAGTGAGGTTTACTATAAACAAGACCTAAAAATTGTCAGTACAAGGTTTTCAGATAAAAGATATCATTAGTAGGTGTGTTTAAGTTAACAAAATAATTAATTCAATTTTTTAATATAAATATCCAAAATCAGATTACTCTATAATTATTCCATTAATCCATTGTCTCTAGGGATAGCTAGATTTTGATTCTACCATTGATAGGTTTCTCATATCACCACTATTGGTTAATCATAATCAGATGATGATAGAACATCGAATCCTAAAATATTTAAGCACAAAAATCATAATGAAACCACTTCTGTATTGGTGAATTTCATATTCATTAAAAATGATCTACAAATATGAATGGCTTGTTACTTCATGGATTCATCACCTATTGATTAATCTTTCTGAATGACCAATTTGTTTCATTGATATTTGTTTTTGGTAATCCTTTTCCTGTGTCCAGGTACTGATTGTAAATTTTATTATTCTATTTCACCAACCAGGGGAATCCCCATCTACATACAAAAGAAAAAATACCTATCAAATGACTCTTGAAAAATTAATTTTGTGATTTTCACAGTATATTTATTTTTTGTAGTCATTTTTGGATCATGTCACCGTGATTCGACATTTCTAGGTCAGATCGAGATGGATTAGACCCCTGGATTCATGATCGATTGACATGTGATGAGATTATTAGAAATCAGTGTTGTATTTTGGATTATTTATTGGTCTTAGGGGAATGAAATGTTGATCCAAGATCCAAATTAGTTTTTCAAAAATTGAAGGCGTGTGTGTAGTCTACGAAGTACCCATCGATGAATTGAAAATTTGTTGTTTGGATAATGGATGGAAGTAGAAGGTGGTTGAAGGATTCCCCTTTAATTTCTGGAAAGTAGTAGGATTGGATCAATTCAATAAAGGTGTATTTATATGGCCATAATAATATCAATATATTTCAGGGAAAACCCAATACAAGAAATTACTATGATGAACACACATTGTGTAGTTTCCCTTTGATAATAGTTAACACTTTTTGAGAAATATAAGGATAACGCACCATGTAGCTAGGAAACATGTCTTATATCATTCCATGGGTAGACAAGCCATGTGTCATAGAAAATTGAAAAGACTCATTATTTAAGGAAATATCCATGAACACATCGTGTATTGATGTACATAGACACATACAATAAAATGAGTGGAACACCATGTAAATGGACACACTATGTACTGAACTATATGGATATGATCAAACAACCACATAAATGACCTATAGAAAGGGAATACCCTAGGGTGTCTGAGGAACACCATGTAGTCCAATTGCATTTCCTGTAGTTCTACAACATCAATTAGTTGTGTATAATTCGAGATACGAAAAGGCATATAAGTGAGAATACACTACCTTTAGTTCCCCTAGACATAGTGTAATTCCAAATTCTATTTGAGGAAAATTATATCTCTCATATATCTATTGTTTAGACTTATATAATGTCCCACAAGTTTCCTATAATATGTGTTTTCCATTCAGATCATTATGGTAAACTCTTTAGTGGATCTTGAGATATTATGCGAGATGTTTCAGTTTTTAATTTTATTTAGGTGATGCTCGTTGATGGAATTGATTGGGAAGGATCACCATTGTCTTCTAGAGTGGGACCATCCTATATGGATAGGGAATTAGTCCTCTACATATAATAGAGTGGATCCTTCTAGATGGGTGGATCATGAGTCCTCTACTAACTATTAGAATGGAAACATCATGATGGTTAGGGAATGAGTTATGTATCTACTATCAGAGTGGAACACTCTTGTAGTATCATGGCATGATTCCTTAACTACTTGAGTAAAACCCTCCAACTCAACTCAACTTGTGTTCTATACTAATCACTTGAGTGGAATCCCCCTGTGGGGTCAGGACATGGATATTCAACCATCGGAGTGGCTCCCTCCATATATGATGGTAATTTCCCCACTCTCAACTATTTTTGTGGAACCCTACATATGAGATGGAAATTGGTCCTCTATCAACTATAAGAGTTTCACCACCAGGTGGTCTAGGAATGGGGAATATACATTCTAATTGAGTGGAAACATTCTAAAGAGTCAAATTTTGGGTCCTCCATGAATTGAGTTGATTATTCCATTGTATTAGTGCATGGTTTCTCTAACTATAGATTTAACGTGACTCTATTGCATTGTGATGAGCTACGACAGGACTTTGATGTATATTTATACAATCATACAAGATGATGGGCATCATTGATGGACTTATAGTAATTGTTGTGAACATTTTCATAGTTTTTTATATGAAATGGAGATACGCATTCTCTCTCATTTTGGATTCCAATAATTGAGAATATATAAATATATGCAAGTTATTTTATATTTTGACCCACTTTAATTGGGGTTAGAAATATACTATATATTCATAGTATGTCACTTACATCTCCCCTTCTCAACTTTTAGGGTTTCATACTGGGTATGTATATACTCACCCCTACATGGCCCATAAATTCTTGTGTTGTTCCTTTTGTTGATGAAGAACATGTCAATGTTGACTGTAGATGAACATTGGGATATCTAGTGCATCATAAAACCTATGGTGGTATGAGATAAGAGATTAAGAGAAGGGATATATCAGACTTTTACATTTGAAATGTTCTTTGGAGGGGACATCAATCTAGTTGGGTGTTATTCTTCCCCTGTAGTTTACACTATAGTACTCATTACATTTCCTAGAGGATTTTAATTCATAGTTATTACTATAGATGTTTCTCCTTTTGTTTTATATATCTATTAATTTCATCAATATGGTTGGGTGTTTGTTTAAAAGTACATTTGGAAAAGGTTTTGAATTCTAGATATGCATTTCAGCACTTGCCTCCTATCGTTGTCCTATACAGGTGGGATTAGGGTAGTTGTGGATCAATTCCCATTGGGTCAGGTGATGAAAAATATCTACCACTTTATAAATTTTATTTAAAAAATGGATATCATTTTGGATACTAACATTTATAAATTATCTTATTCGATAATTTTGTGATTTTTCTGAATGAATGAATTTTATAATTTCTAGTGGAAAAAATGATTTTTGTGATAACTATCAATTACATTCTAGATTTTACATTGGCCAATATTTCATTAAATTGATTCCAAGATTTTATTAGTTATTATTATTTTTTAAATAATCTTGTTATAGTCATTGACATAAATATTTTGACATGTATCTTGTACATATAATGTTTAAACATTTAAATATATTTTTATGGGAATCTATTTTTGAGCATGTGTTTAAGGATTATTAAAAAAATTAATTTCTTTAACTTATAGATATTGAATTTGATATATTTTAATAAATATTTATAACCATTATTTCCAAATTTTTTAATTATTTCACTTTTTTTTCTCATTTTGAATACTAACCATACTAAATGGTCAGTTACCATAGTTGGAATTAAAATGTGTGAAAATAGTTACAACTAAAATGATAAGAGATAAAATGATCATAAAATTATTTAAATCCAAATATATGGTCATATTTCATCCCAGTATTAGTTTTATCTAAATAATATTCATTTTGGATCTATTTATCCAATCTATGGCATTAATAAGTTTTAATATTTTATAAAAATTGATGTGTGTGGACTCCATCCCTTAAAAAGGGACCCCTTATAATTCTTTCAGGATCTTAAAAGACCCATTATATCATCAGTTACCTATCCAATTACCATCAGAAAATTACATCCCACTTATTATATGCCTTTTTATATGATTTTCAACAAAAATAGGCCAAATGTGTAATCCAAAGGAAGTTGTTCACAAAACAGCTAAAGAACATAACATAGTGTTTTTATAGTCTCTTCATTCATCTATATCAAACCAATAATGTGAATTGAAATATAATAACATTAGTATCAACAAAATACTAATATGCTATTATTGTTTTGGTATAACCTTAATTCATATCATCTTCCATAAAATGTGGTAAGAAACAATCATCCATGAGAACAGAAGACAACTAATTCACAAACTGATGCAATTATTTTCAATCATTGAATTTTCTAGTTGGTCATAATTATGGTTCAAAATGAAATAATATGGTATTTTTTATATAAATTTAATTTAATAACTTAAAATATTCATTCAAAATATTTTCATCACCATTCATAGAATAATGAAAACAACGAATATGTAAATGTGAAGGCTAATTCCTTATAAATTGGCGTTTTTTATTTTTCATGACCATCTCACATGGATTGAATATATAGGTGTATATATTAAAAAATAGTAAATTTATAATATAATATTATTTATTTAATGTTAAAATTAAACTTACTAACATTCTATCATGTTCATTGAAAAATTGAAACGTCATTCATGAATACATGGGACCGACCCTCTATATTGGTGTAACATAAATCATTTTTGAAAATTGTATTTTTTATATGGATATAAATGTATAATTAGTGCATAAGAAGGATAATTATAGATTTATTAAAATTATATAAATAATATATTCAATATAAATTTTACCAAATTCAACCTATATAAGTCCTTTTGTACTTATTAACCCAACATTCTCATAACATATTAATTAAACTTAATCAATTATGTTGTTAAGTATTCCATTAATTTGAGTGATATAAAACTAATAATAAACTATAAATTCTATTAAGATGTTAAATAATTAATATAAATTTATTTTTACAAACGATAATGATCATATCTTACAATCCATAATAAAATTATGCTACATGTTTCTTTAAACACCAATTTTAATGTTTTCAAAATTTATTTTCTGAATAATTTACTTCTATGAACATATTGAAAATATTATTATTGTATATTTATTTATATGGTACATTAATTTAATAAAATTTAATTATATTTCTCTTATTATCAATATATAACTGGTTTTAAAAATTAATCATTTTATGTATTTTATATTAATTTTTTTTACTTCATTTACAAAAGGAAAAAAGGAATGTTCTATTTAAACACATATGAAATAAACTTACTTTCCCATTTATAAAACCATTATTTTATATTTGGATTCCATTTTATAATTCCATGTTTTACTCAATGAACAACGATTATCCTTTTATGGTATTTTAGTATTGAAAATGGGAATTAAAATAAATGAATATATCAATATCCTAAAATGGTTTACTTATGTGTTCAATAGTATATTTTTATGATTTTGATTATCCTCATTAGTTATTCATTTTTTGGTATGTTAAGATCATTTCACATTATTTATGATGTTTTTTAATCATGATATTGCCCTCTAATACATTTTTAAATTGTTGTATTTTCTGAATACTTGCATTTGAATTAATAATGAAGGTTATTCAATTCGTAAGGGTTCTTGTAAGGGTTTTGTGATGATTATTTACTAATGAACCAATGTAATATTTATATGATTTATAATAAGTTTACATGGAAATATTTTTTATCCACATGATATGACAATGATTGTTCGAAAAAGAATTTTTATAAACCTTTAGTGTACAATGTTTTTTTATGAAATATTTTTTCCTGGGACGTCTTTATTTCCAAGAAATCCTCATGATTATGAGTTTTACTTTATATTTTATTATAATTTTATATGGATCTTTATAGGTATTAAAGCTAATTTCTTGAGATTATAAATGACTATATTAGATCAATGTTTATGATTCTAAATTAAATCTATATTTTCTTCATACAACAGGTTTCAAATGGAACAATTACTTTATTTATTCTTATTTATATGTCACTTATTGAATTTTCTTACTCATCCTCCATTTTGATAGGTTTTTATTGGGTATAAGGATTAATATGAGAAATAATGAAGTAATATAGAAAATCATGAATTGTTTTCATGAAATTAAAATGCGTTTGATTTTAAAAAAATTATATTATAAAAAACATTTCCTTGCATGAAGCGTCTAGCTAGTAATATATGATTTTGTTACATAAGAGTTGAGGATATATTATATAAAATTTATAAGATATAAATATATTATTTAAGGAATGAAAATGAATCATTTTAAGTATAATATTAATTTATTATAGTTTAATAATTTATATTTTGTATCATATAAAAGGGTTTAAATAATTTTTTTTGTTAATATGGTTTTTTAGAATTTGTTAAATGACTTATATAACCAGAAATGTTAGTATGTCATGGATAAATGTTGTTATTTTGGATGAATAAAAATTTCTGAAGAAAATATGACATAGTTTATATAATCATATTGGTTATAAGATTTATAATATTTCTTATATTAATATTATTTAATATTCCATCTAAAACTATTTTAAACTAAATGGTTGGTAAAAGGGAGAACCATATTAACAACATATACAACTATTAATGTGATGGTTTCCTAAGTACATTATAGAAAAGAATAATATTTTTATTGAAAACTTTTGTTGTTTTTATTATCATAAAATAAAAATTTATTATTAAAACCATAATCCTATGTGGGTTTCATATCATATAAAATAATATAATTCTTATGTTTAATATAAGTTCGGGTAATACATATCGTAATGGTAGAAAGATTTAGTGTCATGTGTGTCTCAAATGTTTGTAGAAGCACCAAATAATGTGATTAAAAAACTATATGAAGTTATATATGTGTTAATAGAGGGGATGATGATGTAAATTTTAATGGTAAAAAAGAAGAGTTTGGTTAAGATCATTATGTTGAATAAAGATCATCCCTAGGTATCATGTTAATACATTAGATATAGGTATAATGAAAATTATGAAAACATATTTCATATGGTGAATTCTTAATTAGGGGTCCCACATGATTGAATAGATAATGATTTAGTAACATCCAATTCCATTAGATTTTAATATTATGAAACATTGAATAATCTATAAATGTTATGTATTATATTTTAGAATATGTCTTGATATTGATTAATATTAGGATACAATTATTAGTTTTGATTTTTTGTTGTACGTATTAATGAATAATATTGAAAAATGATTTTTATGGATTATCATGTACATTGAATGATTAAAGTTATATATATTGAAATTCAAGAGTTTTGATATTTTGATCAATTTAAGGAATATAATACGTTAAAAAGGTTTAATTCACTTTTAAATTTTTATGTTATAGCAGTATTTTTGGTGACATATATTATCATTCAATAAAATTTTCAAAAATATACTACCCTTAGGATTAACATATATTTTTGTGAATATATAATTTTAATAATTTATTATTTAATTTTTTGTTGGAAAAATAATAATTATATTGATAATATTTACGGTTAAGTGCATGCATGATGTATACATATTTATGTTTAATTTGTAAAAATGTGTTATTTCGTTTTTGGAATAAAGATTTTATTAAATTTATAATTGTGGGAATGAAAATTGATTTTGTGACTTGGAAATTAATGCAATATTTTGACAAATATCACTACTTGTCTATCATTATATGATAAGTCATATCATAATTAAATTGGATAATATCGTAATTTTTGTAGGAATAATTGAATAATGCCAATTTTAAAGGATATGTGATTTTATTTCAGAATTAGGGTGATATTGGATATTTATATTAATGATTAAAATATTAAAATATCATATCATAGAAACAAATACATTTCTGGGTATATCACATCATGGGTAATCATTTTTTGAGATAAATGATAAATTTACATTAGAAGAAAATGTGTTCAATTTTTTTTTATTTTTGTGTTTTTTACATGAAAAATGAATATTTTAAAGAGATTTTAGGTTATATAGTTATAGTGTTTTTAATGTCTAACACTATGAGTTATTTTTTTATGATTATTGTAGTATTTTATAGTATTGGATATTATCTATCCTTATTCTAACCATTTTGGAAAAAGTTTATACGTAATTAAAGGTGTAAAAAATTATTATCCTCATTCAGATAATATGACATACAAGAACTTGATTTCTGATCTTTAGGCATCAGAAAGTCTTCTTGAATATTACATTCATCTAACAAGAGAATTAATTGAAGTTGAAATTGATCAAAGAACAACCGAAGGAGGAAAATCTTCTTTTGAAATGGAATAAAATGATATATGGAATTCAAATAATTTTTATATCCTCATTGTATATAAAACCATCATATATAGAATAAAGTTCTTGAAATAAATGTTTTATCATTTTTTGACAATTTTAGAGGAATTTAAATTCTATTATCTTCTAAAAAAATATAATACTATATCCTAAATGGATTTCCCTTCTATGTACTTGATTTCAATTCCCCCCAATTTTATCATTATATGTAATCCCGTTTTTTTATTCAAGATAACCATCAAATTTTATATTACACAAGTTAAATATTTGATTTAATAAAACATTTAATAGTGTGGTATTTCATCAAAGTTAATACTAAATATCTAAAATACATTTTTTCCTTTAAAAATCATATAGATTATCTTCTACACATAAGATTTCAATTTATAATAACCTTATATCATGAATGAGATAAAAAATAAAAGGATGAAATTTCATTTTTGTTTCTAGAATATGAAACCCAATTATTTTAAAAAATATTTTCATTATAAAATTTTCATGATATCATGCGGTATACCTATATAGAGAATAAAATAAACTATGATATTGAATTAGTATTTAAATATATAAATAATGACCTAATCATTGGTTTAGATTGTATACATATGAATAAACAAATTATAAAATGTATTTAGACATTTATTCTTAAATAAAATGAATTTTGAATATTCTACAAATTATCAATTGTTTGTAAATATAGAAAAAATATTTTGAAGGTATAACTGATGGATTTTATAAAATTTTGATTATGCATTAAATGAAATTTTATCTTATTAGATTAAATTTATCCCTATTAATAAATTATTGTATGGATATTATTATAATTATTTACAATTTTAAGAATTAACATTAATTAAATCCTAGTAATTAGGAATGGAATGAGAATACATTATATTTATATTACAAAAAGTATTTTATTTAAATATTTTTTTTCATTTCATTTGATATATGGATATTATAGTTAATTTATATAGATTTTTAAAAAATGAATTTAAATATTTGGATTTAAACTTTAAGTTTATCATATAAAAATTAAAAAAAAAACACTTTATTTTATTAGATGTTTCTAAAAAGATTTATTTTCTAGAATGGATAAGAAATATTGATTTTATAGAGGAAGATATTTTTCAATAATATATTTATAAAATATATTAAGGTTTTTAATTTATTTTAAAATATAATCTGTTTATTTTGGTTTATTTTAAAACAATAATGGTCATTGAAATAAATATTATACATTAATTTTTTTTAAAATGTTGTATACTTAATAACACATTTTTGTGGAAAACTATTTTTTCACATTTAATGGTATTATATTATAAATTAATTTGTGATATTATTTTAATTAAATTTGATAATGTAGGATATACATATTTGTTAAAAATAATACATTTCATTTCCAAATTTCAACCCAATAATTTATATTATTATAATATTATTCATTTTGATCTCATTTTTCTTAATTTTGATATTATTATATATTAATCATTTGAATACATTCAAGTGTGTCTTCTCCAACACATATAATAGGGCACCTGATCTTCTATATTCTCCATAAATTAATACACCAATATCATGGAAAATACCTTACTAAACCCATAAGAATAAGAAATATGTTAACCTAAGGAAGTTTGTTTTCAAAAAAGGTAAAGAAATCATCTGAGTGTTTATATTTAATTTATAATTTCATCTCCAAAACACCAATATTAACCATTATAATATGCCTAATAATTATGTCCAATATATTAGGATTTTTTATAGTTTTTTTGTAATATCCAAATAATTTATAATATATTTTTTTTAGAATAACTAAAATTTCATCGATATATTATGATTCATGAAACACTAGGTTTTAAAAAACAAGAATATTTGTAAAAATATTATTTATACATGACCATTTTATGCATGAAATTAATTTTTATTGTTTGAATAGACTAAATAAATTGCGAAAAAAATATTTTTTTACATATATATATTTCATATCTATATATTATAAATAAAACTAAGAATAACATATAATATAAAGATTTTTTTCTGAATAAAAGGATTTTTTCCAAATAGATGTTTTAGTTGCACCTTACACACATAATTTAAAATCTATTATAACCACTTATATAAAATTAACATGAAAAAATTAACATACTTTTAGAAATATTCATACTATAATTAACTAAGTATTATTTTTAGATTTTTTGGAAATGCATCATTTTTATGATAAATAGTTAAAAATACATAATTATAAATAAAAACGTAATTTTTTGTAATATATTTATATAATAATATTTTTTAAATATTTTTTAATATTTTTAATGTAAAAGTAGTTAAATTATATTTAAAATAATTGAATATATTACCTTGGAATTATTTTCATGTTGAATTCTTTTAAAAAGTCATTTTAAACATTTTTATATTTTCACATTGAAAACCTGCTATCAATCACATTTGTGAGATTAATGTAAAATTAATTTTTTTCCATTTATCTTAATTAAATTTTGAAAAATGTATTCAATATTTCTAATCATTATAATTTATATTTTATAATAAAAATTACTTTGTTTTTTTCCATAATGAATAATAAAAATCTTATTCATTATTTACCATAATAAAGGTAAAAATCGGTTTATTGAGAATTAAACTTAAAAATGAAAGGGGTAAATAGACATATAAAATTGTTTATAATATATTTTATATAAATATTTATACATTATAATTTTTATGTATTTATAATACTCAATTTTTTAACCTTGTAACATTGATAAATATGGTTACTACTTTTTATTTCAAATAATTACTAGTGTTCCACATCCCTCACTTATAAAAGGCCACCATCTTCTTTGTTATTCATACCATAAAACCTTTTTGTATCACTATATATCATCTAAAATCTCATCCTAACATCTATATAATCATACTTTATGCTTTATATTTGGAATAATTCCACCCTAAGAAGGATTATGATATAAACGTAAAGTGTTTACTCGAAGAAGATATAACATTATTCGACAAGAGTTTCTATTTATTGATATTCCATTTAATCCTTCAATTAATAATATGTGATTAATATATGACATCATTATTATCTTAAATAAAATTATATTTTTTATTTTAAGGTAATTACCTGGTAAAAAACCTAGTTCTATCAAATGTGTACGATGAACTACATTCCCAATAACTGATGTCAAATGTTTATCCATTACCACATATCATGATAGGGTATGATGATGGATATATATATAGTTTTTTAATTTATGACAAAATTATACCACTAGATTATTTATATCAAATATACCATTTTAAATTTTCATTACATAGAAGATATGATGTTATTTCTCAGGTGTACGTTGAAATACACCATTGAGAAGCGATATGATTCAAATTTCACTATCATAATACGCGGAAGGTGATAAGGATAAATTTAAGGATTATAGGTGATGTAAATTAATAATTATGATAAAAATGATATATTTATATTTAAAAACTTATAATATATCATATTATATTTTTTACCCTCTCACTCAGTAAAATATGATGTCTTCATTCATGTATGTGTGGAATATCACATTATCAAAGTAACGTGAAAATACTTTCATCATGAAAAAAGTGAACTAAATTTATTACTACAATTAAATAATAAATATCCTATTTATTATATTATGTTAAATATGTGAAGATAAAATATCAAATACATCAATTACATAATCATCTTTTAAAATTAGAAACGTTAATCTTGCGTACCAATGACCTACCATTTCCATGATCCCAACAAACGTCATTTCTCAAAACCATATTTCATTATTTGTAATAAAATTTTAATTAATGAATAGAAATGATAATTATATCTGGATTAGTATACTATATAATTCGAAATAATTACCTATTAGGCCAATATTAAAATTACCTATTTCATATTGGATACAAAAGTCAAATATCATTGAAACTCTCGATGTAAATAATTTGTTTTAATTAATTTAATATAAAATTAGAGTAAATGAAAAAAATATCATTTAAAAAGTTTCATAATATTGTAAATAATTAAAATATTTTTATTATTTAGGATAATAAATAATATACATGATGAGTTAGACTCATGGAAATGTATATTATTTCAATTTAGTTTTGTTATGGAATATTGCTGTGTAATACACCTAATTTATTTTACATGATTCAATTACTAACCCATGAAATGTAATATAATTAATCCTCAATAAATAATCGATTTTTATGTTTCAATTTGAATTATTTCATCCAAGGTTATTTGACACAAAAATTATCAAGTAACTAATGTAATTTTATAGTCTCACAATCATTTGGTATTTTTAACATTCTCTTGAAACAATTGTTTTATTTGGATCATTTTTAGTTTTACATTAATTTTTTATAAAATATATTATATTTTATAATAGATATTATTATAAAATAAATCATATATAATTTATATAAATGGTGTTTAGTTGAAATTTATATGATATATTGGGGAAATACTAACAAATCTGAATCAATTAGTCAATACAAATATATGATGTTAATGAATATTTCATCATGAATTAAATCGACTATTTGAAATATGTGGAATGATTTTTACATGGTGATATAGTTAGGGTCTAGTTATATATATTCATTTGATACATCAAATGGTTTCATGAGACAATTTTTTTGGCCAAATCTTATTGTTTTTTACCAAGTAGTTTTGAAATTTGTTGAGGAACAATTTTTGTGGTAGGTTTATCATGATGCTTAAAATAATGATGTCCAATAATTCAGAATATACTTCATTTTTAACACATGTATAATTGTTATTAATTCTATTTACCTATAATAATATATTTGGATCTATTATACACTCAATTCTTGATTAAATTATGTTTGTTTTCAATTTTTTACCCTTCTAAATTGTTTATGAATTATATTAACAAGATAGAAAAGATATTTATATATATTGTGTGTTATGTTATTTTAATTTCCATGTTTATTATTCATATTGATTCATGTTATAATGTATTCTATGTAAAACTTAATAATAATTCAGTATCGCCCTTATTTTATTTTTTTCCTAAGGATTTGGAGAAAAATTCATGGAATGCATTTTATTGGATGTCACTCATTTTATTTTTTGATGTATTATGTTTTATATGGTGTTTACTATGTAAAATGGGTATCATTTATTTATATGGGTTTAAAGAAAAATTATCATGATCGGTCTGTTGGAATTTTTCCAATTGTATCTATGGAAAATTAATGATACAGACATTGTATCTGGGCTGCTGGACCCGAGGTATCTATATTTGGTATTAGAAGAAATATAGTATAAAAATTGGGAAATAGGTAATGGAAATATGAATATTATACATAACACTGTTATAGACATTAAAAATAAGTATATAAATACATTCTCATTTATATTAATGATGATTTTATGTGTCTTTTAGAAGAATTTAATCTATTTGTGGATACTACAAGTTGATGTATCTATATAAGACAAGTACATAGGTTGAATTAAGATTAAAAATATTTTTACATGGAGCATGAAATTTAGCCTTAATCTGCAACAGGTTCAAAACCCCCCAAGGATATTCTTTTGATAATTAACATTTTCATTAAAACAATTATGAATAATGTTAATATAAGAATATATCCAAATGAACCATGTATATGATTATGAGATTAATAATTCGTAAATATTATTTAATTCTATGTGTTACACTATATTTCAAATTATACTTTATGATTTATTTTTCATTATTTCATTGGCTAAACTAGAATATTAAATTTTTAAAATGTTATCATTGAAGGATTATGGATGTCAATATTCTTGGACAATGTTGATTTTCTATAATTAGGAAATCCAATGATTTTGTATTGTAACTAAGAAAATTATGGAAATATTATTAATAATTAATCTGGTTTTACAAAATAACCATTATCACATGAATAAAACTATTATTTAGTGTGATTGTAATATGTTTTATAACATTATGAGGATGAATCATCCATCATTTGCTAGGAAAAACATTAAATAATAGTTGAGAAATAGATTATGTCCTGGGGAAGAAATTTATGGCTTTGGTATGTAGTGAAATGGAAAAGTTTGTAAATGGAATATATTATCTCAAAAATATATATTGATCAATGGTTGTTGTTCATCCAGATTTATAGGGTTTGTGAGTATATATAACTCACAGAATCAGAATCATTCAAGTATTCATTCATAAATATAAATTTCCGTCATGGGTCATAAAATTAAATGAATATAATGTTATTAGCTTAACTTTTAAGGAAGAAGAAATTGTTTTGGGGTCTTAAAATACCATTAAAAGCACATATTGTTATCATATCAATTACATACATTGATTAATCATTTTATTTAACATTTTAATAAAACTATTTGAAGGGAACATATCTCTCAATACATTTTATCATATTATAAAATTGTTTTATGTTCTATACGAATAGACAAATAATTATATATATCTTACATATTCTATTAAAACTAAGAGATGAAAAGGTCATCCAAAAACTATTATAAATAGAATTATTCATATAATATGTAGATAAGATAGTGATTTCCATATTGTTAATACAACAGAACAAATAATTTTGGGAGATTATTGATGGTATTAAAAGTTTTTTATAAGTGCATATATAAGGGTCACCAAGAAGAATAATAAAATATGAAGAGAGAAAACACTTCTATTTTGTGATTCAAATGTAGGGAGATGGGGAACCATAATAAAAATCCATAATCATCAATGGAATCAACCAAAAACGAGTCCAAGGGGAGATGACCTTGCTCATGTAGTATGTACATCTAAGGTGGAAGTACCCATATATTAATTAATCATATCTTAATATTTTGATAATTTATTATATTATTATAGATTAATGGAGTCCTTTATTTATACCTAGTTTTATTAAATATTATACATTTCCCATTTAATTGAAAAAAAGATATTTTAGTATATTCTCCTAGGTAAATTCTCACTCCAACATAGATGATTCACATATTCCCCATCATGCCACATAATATTTCACTATTTTTTTGAGCTTACTATCATATATATGGGTTACTTTGATATAATCATTGATATTGAATGGATTTGAACATACTAAGAAAAAAATTATTTTATGTACAATGAAATTATAATTCATAATTAATATGTAAAATTACATATATCTAGAGAAGAGAAATTAAATATCGAGTAATATATTGGCACGCCATAACAAATCTATTGATTGAAAATATTACTAAATAAGTGTGATAAAAATCAATATATAGATATGGTATCCATCAAATAAATTATATACATATTTTATATGAATACATTGACGTATATTTATGTAATTTTATAGAAATCCCATAAATAATGAGGTTGATTTCCTAATTATTTATTACTCAATGAAAGATCAATATCAAGGACTCCTGATAGAGTATCCAATGTGAAACTAGTATACTTGAAAACAACTAGAGATTTGTTTCATAAGTGATTTATTCACCATATTTTATTACCACAAGGAGCCCTTGTTCTCTTTGAAAGGTAGAAATATGTATCCTTGAGACTACACATTTATTCACGAGAAAACAATTCTTTTATTATTATAAATTTGTATCCTCTAACTCACATTGATGATTTATTTAAGAAACCTAACAGCGCCTAATATTTTATAAATTTTTACTTTTGTTATATGTATCATCAATTTCTATTACAGAATGACTAAATTTAAAATAAGTCTTTCTATACTTGGTTTGGATACAATGACATCGTATTAAGTATATTTGGATTCTCTAACACTATATCTATTTAAATGGATAAAATTAATAATGTATTAAAGAATATCTTGAGGATTTTATTTTAGCATTATTTGACGATATCATGTTGTATTATAAATTAAATGAAAATCATGTGAATTATTTGATGATAAATTTTTATATTCATAGAAGAAAATTATTTTATGTGAAATTCAGATTGTCTAATTTCCATTGACAAGAAGATTATTTTCTCTGACATATTGTATCAAACTAAGGAATCATAGTTGATCATATGGAGATGATGGATGGTACAGAATTTAATATTTAAATTAACATAAAAATGGTATGTATCATCCATGTATTATCATATTAATATTTATGATTTATTCATTCTTTTCCTAGGTTACCTAACTCATTAACAAATATTTCAAATAAAGGGGTTATGTCTATTTGGAAAATGGAATGTGAAATATGATTTGATGAAATAAATAAGATATTGGAAAAGGATTTGATTTTGACTCTAATATATATAAATGATGGATTTTTTTAAAAATAATGATGCAGGAATGTGGGGAATTTGTTTGGTCCAGTTGTAAAATGTTAAATTTATTAAAAATGAATCATGGAAATTAAATACTTATTAAATGAAATATCTGACCAATGATATTGAGTTGACCCCTATTTTTTTGATAATACAATGAAATTATCATTATTGTGAATGATATGAAATATTAATGGATATTTTAATCCTAAAATTCATATTTTCACTTAAATATATCCACATTAGACAATGGACATGGCTTGATCTACTCAAGGATGATTATTTCCCAATACACTACCAGAAATAGAATGTACATAGAGTAAAATATGAATTAAGGTAATGTTTCCCTTATCAAGAGTGTTTTAACCTTTATCCCCATGTATGTCTTATCAACCAATATTTCTCTAAATAATGTTCAAAATAATATTGAGAGAATACTTGTTATCATCATTTAGTGTCATTAAGGGGATGGAAGCTATCATTGGCCATCATGGAATAAATTGTTTCCTCATGTTGAGGAGGTTGGAATTAACCTCACGAGCATCATAGGATTCATGTTCTACATATAATAAAATATATCATTGTTCGTTTTGGAGGGATTGTATTTTTGGTACAAGATCATCATAAAAAATACGGATCTCAATTTGATGTTGGAGGGGAGATATATTCTTTTACCTTGTATGTAACTCACCATAATATTATTGATATGAAATTTCATTCATGATAGATTGTTGGAGAGGGGTAGAATAGTTTTTTAGTTACAAAAGGTCTGGGAGTATCCATGGTTTTTTCGGTATCCTGATTCCCGACCTTTTATTCCTATAGGCTTCATCTTTCCTTTCATTCTCCCAATAGGTTATGAACCCTTTTCTACTTGATATATTCTATAATATTATTATTAATAATCAAAGGGATCACACGGTGTTCACTGGATCCAATTTACGGTTCTTCTCATTAACGATTTATTTTGGAGTTTTTTAGCCTAATGATGATCATGATAAATGGGTAGTGGTTTTTTTGTTCAATGAAATCATAAGAAAATGAACATTAATATCTGGATCCTTAATAATTTTTCACTCTCCACTAATAATGGGGTATGTAAGAAACGACTCTCTAATTTACACAAAAGATAATACTATCAAGGAACTAAAGAATATTAATCCTCTCACCTTTTCATTATGATTTATTGAGATAGCTATATTTGAAATCACTTCAGCAATGAAACATGGTTGGATGTATAGGGGCTATCTGGGATGACATTCTCCACTAATGGTTCCTTGGGTAAGAGGACTATTTTAACAAATAGAGGTTGCACGCTATGGTACTTGGGACAAATTACTAGATTATATGGAGAAAATGTCATAATGACATACATTTGGGTCTCTCTATCTCTAAAATGACTTTTTTCCACAAATTTGATGGATTTCATGATGGATCTCATGCTACTACTTATGTTGGGTGTCATCTCTTCCTCCATGCGGGAACCTTTAGCTAGAGAGGTCTCTCTCAAGTTCTATAAAGGGATCTATCTCACAAAAATTGTGTTCTATGGAGATGCCTATATAGCACGTTCAATCAAATATTTATGGATCATATATGAATGGTTTCGTGTTGAGTTGGGGAGTTTTCCATGATCAGAATGTTTTATTGGTTTTTACATCCAACTTGGGGTTAGGGAAGGGAGAATTCATCATGGATGAGGCTTCTACCATGATAAAGGAATAGTAATTATGTCACCCTCATGTATTTTCTCACTATCTAGTGGAAACTCACTCGGTGTGTTTAAAATGATCAATTCAAGGTGCATATAATACTTTCTAGTATGTCTCTTTATTAATTCGTAACTATTGAATACTTGTTCCCAAAATTATTTACCTTTATAACATGTGGAAATATGGTAAAAAATCCATGGAATTGTTGGTTTCATGGGATCCTCCTATGAATCCTCGAATTATTTTTAGTCTCACTGGCCACAATTATCCCAAGTGTGTTAGTCATGTTTGCACTAATGCCTTGGTATTTCACTACCTTAGGACCCCTTGACTTGTTACAAGCTTCACTAACATTTATCTCTTAATAAAAAATTTCAATGATGGATGGAGAAAGAATGATCATATATTTATGACCAAAATAAGGATTCAGAGTGATCATATATTCATAGATCTCGTAATGATGGATTTTTGAATTATAAATGACGAAGGGAAACCACTAATTCTTATCATGATTGCAAAACATCCCCTATTAGAATATATAAAATGTTATAAATCTGATGATGAGAAATATTAGAATAAAATTAAGGCTATGAATGATGGAATGTTAATAGACTTTGATTTTGAAGTTGGTCTCTAAATATTTCGAATCATATAATTGTTTCTATATAAACACTATCGAAACGATAATTATTGGATGACACTCATAGATTGAACATCTAAAAATACAATTGAAAGAAAAATAAGAATAAAAATTTTAGGTAACACTTTTAGTGGTAAAACATGATTCATTAAATTATTGATTATCTTCCCTAATTTTTGTTTTGTCTGTAATTGGATGTTTTAAAGATCCATCCTAGAGGATCCAAGAAACTTATTATTATTCCTTTGTGGAGATTATATGGTATTATAATGGGAATTGTTATATGAGTACCAAATTATCCAAGAAATAATGATTCACTAGGGATTATCATTGATCACCTAAAAAAGTATATACATTTCAATAATATAATAGAATATATACCACTTGAGTGACTCACAAGTATTTATATTAATAATTTTTCAAGCCTTCATGACAAACCAAATTTAATTATATCTTATCTATATCCACCTTTTTAAATCAAATTTTTGAAGAGTCTTTATAATCCATGTGAAATTTCACTTCACATGAAAAAATTATACCTTCCCCAAAATTATAGAATGTCTAAAAATAATATATAGATAATTATATACATATTGAGGTAATTATTACATAACTTTCAGGTTATGTGGGATCTGTATTTACCTTCAATTTTGTTTTACATGCCAATAGTTTCCATTCATGTATTAAAATATAACAATAGGAATTATTATAATATATGGTATTTTATACATTAAACAACATGTATTGAAGTTATTGAAAGAAAATTTTTTTGACCATAACATTTGAGGAAAAAATAAAATTAAAAATTATATTTACGCTCAAATTAATGTAGCTCAATGTATGACAAATAAATATTCTAATAAAAAAACTATTTATTTTAAATTGAAAGGGGTAGATCATTTTTTATGATATAATATAAATGGTGGGTTTTATAAGGATTGATAAAAATGGAAACTAATCTTCATTTATTAAATACCAATTTCATTTTTATAATTTGTTGGATTTTTATCTATTCTTTTGTATATTCATCCAAATATCTCAAAAGGACATGACATGTTCCTTATATTAGATTTATAGAGGTACATTCTAGACAAAACACATGTGCTCAAATATAATGAAATAGAATTGGAAATGATCATTCTTATTGTGAATAATCCATAACGATTATTGATGCTAGATATATATTATTAAAGAACTAGACTACTCAGATGGTAATATTCATTAAATAAATCATAAAACTGGGGAAGCAATGTTGGAACAAGAGGATATTATTATGAAAATGTAACAACATTTTTTAAAATTTTCAATCCTTAAATTTTAGGGGAATAATATTTCTTATGAGTGAATAATGTGAAACCACATTACATTATATTATATTTCTTTTATGATAAAATTAATTTGCTTGATATCATGTGATGCATGCATCACTGTGTTTAACAAAAACATGATACTCTATTAATATGTTAATAAAAATAACCTTATAAAACTGAACAATAAATTAGATATTATGAATACGAATAACTAAATATTAATAAATATATATATTAGATAACTAATATTGTATATTATTTGTTATAAATAAAAATAGATAACATTTTGATGAAAATAAAAATTTTCTGAATTAACATGTTTTTTCCTAAAAGATGGTTTAGTAATGCAACACTTACATAATTTAAAATTAAATTTTACCAAATAAAAGAAATTAATTTTCCAAAATGAAATTAATTTTTTCTATTATCATATCAAAAATAGATAATAGAAATTTTTGGGGTTTTTTTAAATGATTCAATTTTTGATGAAAAGTGAAAACTCAGAATTTTAATTTAAAAGTACATTCTCTGTTAAATTATTTATAACGATAAAATAAATTTCAAATTCTTTAAAATTAAAATAAGTAAAATGATTTATCTATTTATTCAATTGATTCCTTCATAATTTGTTTCATATTTACTTTCAATATCAATAATTTTTAATGTTTTGTACATTTTCTCTTTCAAAACCTACATTATCATGGCTTCTATGGGATTAATTTTTAATTAAAATGTTCCAATTGTGTGATTATATTCTTTTAGAAACAGATTAAATATCGAGAATGAAAATAATTTATATTTTCTAATATGGTAAACATAATTTTATACCATTATTAAAAGTAAAATAGTAAAATATTATCTTTGACTTTTTAGTTAAAAATTTGTTTAACAGGGGTTAAACTAACAGGAAAATAGTTAAAATGTTCTAAAACATGTCTAGAATCTAATTTATGGACATATTTATTCTTCATTATATTTATATATTGATAATATTTAATTTTTTAATATTTTAGCATGTGTAAATTTTTGTACAAGTTTGTCATTTAGAAAACTACAGTTGTGCCAGTCATATTTATTATAAAAGGACACACTCCTATCCTCTTTTCATTACACCTAAAAAAAATATTTCATTGGATAATAAATTCACAAATAACTTCTAAAATTTTATAACCTAGTCATAAAACCCTTATGATGGTCTGATACCCATCATATGAAGGATTCTGGACTAAACCCAATGAGGTTACCAGAAGAAGTGATAACATTATTAAATGAACTATTTTATTTTATTTATTCCTCCAACTCCATAAATTTTTTAAAATATTTTTTATAAAATAACCACCAATTATATCATATATTTATATGTATTTATTTTATGTTCATGAGCTCAAACTATCCCACTCCCATCTAATATGTTACTAAATGATTATTCATTTATATAGAGGACTGCCACCTGACAAGATGATGTTCTTATTTTTTCCATTACCACCAATGAAAGTTATTTTTCATGATGTATAATATATATATATATATTATTTTTAAAGAATGTTTATGCCTCATAATGTTTTATAGAATATATAAATTTTTGAATTTCCTTACCATGGAGGATACAATAACAATGCTAGTGTGTATGTTGGACTACCTCCTCACGAAGTGCTATGTTTCATATTTTAAAAACTTTTTACTAGGAATGTGATTAGTATAAATATATTAAATATATGGTATTCAATTTATATAATATTGGTATTAATGAATTATTTATCATTATGAAATAATAATACATCATTTAATTTATTTTCTATTACACTCACTAAATGATGATAATGTCGTTTATGTACATGTTGACTACCACAATATTGAACTAATGGGACTATATTTTCACCACCAATCAACATGTATGATATATATATATAAGTATATATAAATAATTAATATTGTATTAATTATATTATTATCATTTTATATTTAAAAAATTTTATATTCCACATTTCTATAATTATTATTGGGAAATGAAATTGTTACTCATGAATTTGTGCAACCTATCATCTAGATTATATAAATTTATATCATTTATAAAAACCATCAATAAATATTGGTCATAAAAGTAGGATTTATGTATAAATATGATAATTATTTTACAACTATTATTCTATATATTTCTAAAAATTGTCCTATTGAAGCAATTATAAACCTACTGAAGTCATTTTTGAAAAATATGTCAAATATCATTGAAACTGTCGATGTAAAAGTATTTTATCGAGTAATTTTATATAACATATGAATAATTGAAATAAAATAATAAACATTAAATAATTTTTTAATATTAAAAATAACTAACATAATTTTATTCTTAAGGAATATAAAGAATATACATGATAAGTTAGACTAAAGGTAGTGGGATTTGTATCATCTTCATATAATTGAGACTTATTATAATATTATTGCCTAAATTTAATTATATATTACATATAATTCCACATGAAATTTCATATCCTAATCAAATAATAATTCCTAGTATTTATGTTTCAATTAGTTATTTATTCAATGGGGATTTTACATGAAAATTTAAAAGTTGTAAATGTAATTTTAAAATATCACATCCTTTTGTGATTTCTCTCCATCTCTTGAAAAATAACATTCCTATGATAATAGTTACTATAAATTACATTTCACTTAATCATATATATTATTATATAACGGAATGGATTATATTGTAATCCCTATACACGTTTTACTTGAAGGTTTTTTCTAGAATGTTTTTTATTAACTAGGGAAATATTGATAAATATGTATCCCTTAATCAATAAAGATATCTGACTATAAAACATATTCATCAATTAAATTAATTATTTTATATATGATGTATTTTTTTGAGAGTAAAGTACATGTGGGACCTAATTATAAATATATCCATGATGAATAATTGTGTCTCATGTGATAAATGAATTTGAAAATCAGAAGGGTTATTACAAAATAGTTTTGAATTGTATTGAAGAATGATCTTGTTCTTGGAGGTATCATGATTTCTGAGATCAGGATGTAAAATAATTAAAAATTATCTTCATTAATAATATAGATATTTTTATATATCCATGAGATATTCTATTTGACATTATTTCTTGATGCATTTTAATCTTAGTTATAGATTAAATAGATCGTGTTCTTAGTTATTTACCTTTCCTTATTTCTTGTGCCTTATATTATTAGAATAGTCATGTTTTTTAAATATAATATGTGTATAGTTATTTAATATTCCATAATCATATTTATTATTTATTCATAATATATTCCACTATACATAAACATTACTTATCATTTTATCTAACCATTGTTTTTTCCCTTCCCTAATATATGATGAAGAATCATGGAATGAATTTTCAATGATGCATTTCAATTTATTTTTTTATGTATAATTATTTTCATTAATATTCTAAATGTAAAATGTGTATCATATGTGTATATGGTTCTCAAAAAATGATTAACTAATCAGTCTTTCTTGATTTTACATCTTATATCTACACCAAAGTAATCATGTATACACTAAATCTAAGATACTATGGAATGAGTAATGATATATAATAACCATTATCTATATCCTCATCCATGAAATGTGAATTTAAGCCAATTTTATTTTTATGATTGACTACATCCTCCAAAATTTATGCAATTATATTTCCATCATTGACTATAAAAGTTGTTCATAACTATGGGTACAATTAAGTAATATTGTATATCTGATTAAAATTTTATTCTAGAATTGTAAATTATTATTTTTCAAAAATTAAAACATTTTAATAAAACATAAAACATTATATTTGTGTTTTTTTATAGACTACCACCTCGCAAACCAATGAATTTTATTTTTCATCACAACTACATAGGTCTTGTAGGGATTAGTGGGTATAAAAACATTATAGGATATTTTTAATACTCTAAGACTTCCTAAATATCCCAGTTTTATTTTTATGGTGATTATAGGTATATGGGACAGTTTTGTGGTTATCAGAAGGTTGTATGTGGTGTATTGGCACTTCACCTATCACCATGTCTTGTGAAATAGCATGGTAATCCATGGTGAATGATGTTTTTTCATAGATTATATCTTATCTGAAACAAGTTGTTCCACTATACCCTAGGAAATATTTTGTGTGGTGTGTGTTGTTTTTTTGGAACAACTATGTGCCACTAACAACTTGGAAACACCTAGGGAAGGCATTATACTTTGATAGATATACCTTTCAAAAAATGGATGATGGAATCACCATAATCTAACCTAGATCATCTATGGCTAATGAATATAATATTTTGGAAATATATAGTGGACTCAATATTTTTAATAATGTGTATGAAAGACCATTTATTGGAACAAATTGTATTCAAAACAATGGTGTAAGAATATCAATTTTAATATGAGTATGAAAAGAGAAAAGCAAGTGGAGGAATCAATATCCCATTTACCAAACCAATATCAGGAATTTTGGTCATGCTACACAATATAATGGAGTTTTGTAGAAAATTAAACATATTAATCTGTTGGATACACCTTATTTTATCTCCAAACATTTTTTCATCCCTTTTTCGAACCCTTCTCATTATTTTTATCTCTACTAACCTCTCTCAGTGATTAAAAACCAAATGTTCATTTAGATCATTTGACAATGTTTTTTTTGGATCGAGGTAACTATCCCTCTTAATGTTACTTATTTTATTCACGTCCTCTTTTATATTAAAGTTCTCTAGGATCATTCTCCCAGTGATTTCTACATTTTTAGTGGGAGATTTTTTGTGCATTGTAATTTAATGGTGAATCTGTCGATATTAGTTGTAGATTATATTTGGATTCATGAGTTTTTTTATTATAGATTATATCATGGTAGGGGATACATTGTAATTATAATATTTTTACCATTGATAGAGATCATGGTTTTCTTTTTTCCATTATGTAGATTTTATACAACAACATAATGAAATTAATATAATGGTTTAATTGAAATTAACAAGGATTGGTATAAATGTATCGATGTTTACATATTTTGTTCTAAAGAGACTCTGTTTTATCCTTGTAATACATTACAATATTTTAAAATATATTTTATTATCCTGGTAGAGATTCAATTCTATATTCATGGGCATGTATGGGTTTAGTATTTATATAATTATAATGTTAAATATATGTTATCAACAACAAAAATAAGTTTAGATTAAATTCCATATATGTGTTAGTATTTTAGATGAAAATTTGGAGACCATGGTTGATTCTAGAATACAAGGATTACTCAAGAAATAATATAGGGTTAGTCATCATCAGTTGATACATGGAAGTTGTGCATTGGCTGTGGGGTAGGTAATATAAATAAATAAAAAAATTATTTTATTTTAAATGACCTAAACCTATACATACAAATTTTATAATCTATTATAAAAATATATATAGTTATCGACATAATACCAAGGTATTAAATATAGTAGGAGGACATAATTTTCATCGGATGATCATGATCAATGAAAAATAAATAAATAAGGTGAACTGTGAGGTAGAAAATGAATGCACCAGACCATCTTATAGAACATTATCCAACACGTTCCTCAAAAAAATCAATACATAATCAAGTTACAAAATTTTATTTGATGTATTTATGCTATATATTATTTTTTAAACATTGATTTCTTTATTTTATTTATTTTCCCTATGATTATAAATCCTTCTCACAGTCCATGTTGAATTTTAGTATTCATGATCTAATTATTCTAATTTTTCATGTTGTATTCACACGATAACATGATTCTATAATCATTTTCTGATATTTCATCGACCATTGATAAATACAATCTAATCCTGAATATATAAAAAATCATTAATCATGTTTTTTTAAACTATAACATGGGATATTTCTTGATTTTATCAGGTTTGATAAATGATTGATCGAACCACCATATTTATGGCCTATGAGATAAAAAAGTGAGAATATTTATTTTCAGATAGATCATCATGTGATGGTGGTTTCAAGGGATGAATATTACTATTGGGGAATGATTGAGCATTCATCATACATAGGAGAGGAAAAATGTGAAGGTGTCAAACTATATGGGAGATGATGTACAAATTCTTTCTACCACTAATAGATATGGTGTTTTCATCCCAACACCCAAAGCTTGTAGCATGGTTCATGCTATAAATATTGGTGGTAGAATCAAGTGGGACATGTGGGAATATTTATTAAATTTTTATAAATTCCCAACAATCGTGGTGCGTTGTCTAGGAAAATATTCCACATAGTCCCTTGGATGTGTCAGAAAGGGTTTAAGGTTATTATAAATATAATCATTATGTAGATCTACTAAATTTGATTGACCTTGTGTTGGTGGCTCCGCATGTACTCTAATAATACAAGGGAACAGACATGTTCAGACACATGGGCATGCAAAGAGTAAAAGGGAAAGACCAGATACTACGAAATAGATATGGTACCTAAATATGGCTAGTGTAACCAAGCATGAGCTGAAGTATACATGAATGGGGTGGAAGGACATGGGAAGGCCCCAAGATGGTAGTCCCAACTTTCTATAACCTATACATCACATTTAGTCCCACATGTAATCCCAATACATATATAGGAGAGGAAACAACTATGATTCTAGCAGAGGTGGTAATCATGTTTCTCTAGGTACATGTAATATACCTTCATTAAGATCATCAAACCTGAGTATCTCTTTCAATTGGATGCATATTTTGGAATATGAGTGGAATACCCTAAGATATATTCCACACAAAATGTGGTAGTTTCCTTTGTTTTGGAATTATACCTATGAATCTATGTGATCTGAGTTTAATGATTCTTCCAGTGATGCAAGAACAATTGTAGTGATTGAACTTGTTTAGCATATACATTAAAGGGTTGGTAACCCCAGTATTCTATCCAAGGCATTTCTCTCATATACTGTTTAAACATGTAGGGTTCGAAACTGTCACAAAATATACCACTGGTGACCTAATGGCCATCAAATATTCAATTGTAAATACCAAATCTAGAATACAATAGTAAAGAGGTTGTGAAAAAAGTTACATTATTTGGTAAATTAAAATGGTAGGCCTTAGTGTAATGTACCATTACTCAAGATCACAACATAATCCTTGAATAATACATAAGAATAATGAAATTCTACAACATATGATGTATAACCATGCATTCCATTTTATCATATGAATATATAATCATATGATAATATAACTCCAAGACACAATGGTCCAAAATAAATACCCAACCCAAGATGATGTTTAAACTTAATAGCCATTGGAAAAATGGGATACTGAATATAATATGATAGTTTGTCTCCAAATTATAGAATTTATTGTAATCTGTTTTACCAAGTATCTCTGTGATCCACCATTTTCACCAATAATATTCATCTCATGTGCATAAGACACAACACATGATGGAAGGAACCATGAAGTCATGAGTATATACATTCCCAAAATTAATCTCTGAAAAACATAATTGGAAAAATAAAAAATATAATGTAGTTTTATTCTAAAATAATACAATAAGAAATCAAAAAATAAAAATATATTCTGATGAATAAACACATATCAGATGGTAGGGAATCTCTATATCAATAGAATAGCCAAGAATGATGAGTATGCATGAACATCCAATTTTTCATATATGATTCTTATTATCATATGAGACCAGTCATGAATCATTATGTAGGACTGACACATTGAATTAATTCACCATATTTGTGAGGACATAATCTCTTATAGAGGACATGCTTTCCACCAGATCTAAAATACGGGAACATTCTATCCTGTATATCGATGACCCATTACATTTATAGTATAAGGATTTCCAAACATATCTATTTTGAGATTATGGTTTCCCCATCCATTGTAAAATAGTGGTGTTTCAAACCATAACCAACCATTAATAAACCAACCCAACCACTACTATTAGGGATAAATATATAAACAAACATTTCAATATTGTTTCAACAAATGACATATTTATGATTCCAATATCAATAGAACTAATGTGTTACATGTAAAAAACATCCCATGATCGACTAATTAAATGAGTAAATTAAATTTCTTAAAAAGATATATGCAAGAGGGAAAATTATGAGGGAGGTACATTGTAAGACCCTAGGGCCACATGTCATGTGACATCACCTAATCACATGGTCATGTTAAATATTTCATATTTTATGAGAGGCCATGTTGGAGTAAACTATGTGTATGTTTTATTGATTTTATTTCATGGACACATAGCCTATTCTAATTTCATTATAAATCATTCCCATGAACATCATCCCATTTTGATCTACACTTGTAATTTATGGGCACCCTGACCGTTTTGTAGTTCACATTAATTACAATGTACTCTAATTATTCTTATATGCATGACCATGATTGTTTATTAGTTCTGATATGGTACATTATGATACTTACTCACCAGGACACATGGGGTGTCTGATTCTTACATTTTATGTAATATTTATCATAACCTAAAACCCATGAATTTATATCCATGGAACTTAATAGTGGGTGATCCTAAAAGGAATGCCGTATAAGTAAGAAATTTTTAGATTGTGGTGAAAACCTCATGTGTTTCCCCCATTCCTCCATCATATCCACCATTATTCCTTGAGTAATGATGGTTTTTATGGATCTAGGAATGGTCATGCTTGATCTATCAATAGTGGACACATTCAATCATCCTGAATGCTTTGATTATCTATCCCCTGACATCACACATCTCTCTAAAGGTTGAAAATAATAATCAGCCTCTTCTTCTTATCTCTAACAATTACAACACACATTTTATTTTGATCCATCAAAAAAATATTCCCCAATCCATACACAAATCCTACTAGAATTTGGTTTTTTGACCATAGTTGACACCATCATAGAAAATTCAAACATTGATAACATGGTCCAACAAAAAAGAATGGGATGAATGGTTGGAAAAATCAATGATAATAAATTGATTTCATAATTGAGTTATGAGATATTGGAAAATCTATTAAATACTCATGATATATATTGGTGAATAGAATGTGGACAATATTAATAATTGGATAAAGGATTCCACATTATGGTAGATATAATGAAAATGGTATAAATAATTTAGAAAATAATGTTGATACAGAAATCCTTGTGTATTGAAAAATTGAGTGAAAATACATCAAATAATGTCCCCTTCCTCAATTATGGATAAATAATTGGTAGATAACGTGTTAGATATTTATTGATATAAATATTTTCTATGTCCACAATAAATTTCCCAATTATTCTAAATCCATTTCCTATCTATATTTCTTATCAATGTGCCAATGTGTAATGTTACCTCCTCCTCTATCTAACTTGTTATGTTTTCATGCCTAACTTTGGTCATTTTTAAAAATAGTAATTAAAGATGACAGATAGATTTAGTTCATTTAATTTTTAATACATAAATTATTTTTTCATGAATCTCCAAGGGATGTATTCAATGAAACGTCCAAATCCCACAACCTTGTGTCACATAATTTTATACCGCATTTTCACAATCAACCATAGTCGTAAATTTTACATTTTTCCCCAAATATTTGGGAAAAATATTTATTCCAAGAGATTCTCGAATGTGATATAATATATTTAATTTTAATACATCAATATGGATCCCTTCTAAGATGCATAATTTCTTGCTTATAGAGTACTGAGATCTGATAATTTGTTTTCAATTATTCAAAATCCTTACATTTAAAAAACATTTCATAAAATTATCCCTGCATTAGTGGATTTTTTCCTCAAAAGGAATAATATAAAAATAATGTTGGGGGTTATGAGACTATATCTAGATCTCACACTCCCATGAGCACTCATTAATTCTATCATGATAATTAGGAATGTGTCCCAATGTGATGATCCTTTCACATTGGATCCTACCCTGATAATCTTTCATAACAACTGTGTAATCTAATATGGAGGCACAATCCCAGATTTTTATGTTTTCCCTATTAATAAGATGCATTGTGTCATTCTTGTATCTCATAATCTATGACACATAGAAGATTTTATTCTCCGGATCTGGAATTATTGGTGATTCCACATAACCATTCAAAACATCCATATGATCTTGAAAAGCCTCATGGACAAATTGATTCCATAGAAAAAAATCACAATTCTCATCATGGGGAGAATATCCTAGAAACATGGCCTCACTCCTTGAAATCCAAATTCCTAGGATGTCAATCTGTATACTAATTAAATCCACACATGGCTATCCTTATATGCTCCTGAATTACATTTTCTTTCATTTTCATCACCTACACCATCTATCTCCTAAAAAAAGAGTTGTCAATAATTTATGTCAAGCATAAGAGTGACATATAGGGTCTCTTGTATTATGCCAATAGGGGTTATATTATGATTGTATCATGATTAATATTGTTATAATCAATCTTTTAAAATTTCATGTGATCCTTCTAGCTCAAGATGAAATTAGAAATACATGCCATCATCCTATCATCTAACACATAGATACCATAAATGGTTTCTTTGTCTGTATGGGGGTGAAACACTACGATCATCTTCAATTTGGTCTCGAAGGCCTCTCATTAATATCTACAAAATAATGATTTGACTCAAATAAAATATTTATAAAAAATAATATATGGTACCCCATGATGTTTTATATTCTCCATCTTAAAAAATTAACCAAAAATATCAACTAGAATCTTCTCCTAGATAAGACAACAATTTTAAAAAAAGTAAGTTGGTAAAAATTCACATAGTGTGTATCAAAACCAATCATTATTTTCATAATCCATATCACAATTTTGATTGATATGCCATCTGAATTCTAGTTTATGATCTTAAGAGTTTCTATCAAACATTCTAGAAAATGATGCTCAGCCCATACATATTTACATGTGAAACACCAAGATATGATCATAGTAAAAATACAAATAATTACAGATATCAAAAGGTTCAATTGATGATCATTTTAAATCTATTCCACACTCATATTTATATCTATAGGATAAGTGTGAATCTCTATCCTCACATCCTCTCACCAAGTGACTGGAACTACAATTCATCCCTAAAAAGCGATTATGTACTCCCCTCATTCAAAAAACCCATCTAATCCCATTAAGATATTATGTCAATGGATTCATTATAGTATATGTCCCCCAAATTAATAACTACAAAAGACTAAAAAATAATACAAATTAAAAAACATATAATGAATAAAAACTTCACTAATGCTTTTTATCAAGGTCATCTATAATGAATAAAATAGTAAATATTCATTTTAGACTACGATAGAATGTGACTTACTTCTCAACGAATCATCCATAAGATTTACCTTCCTAGGAGTATTGAATTTTTATATGTCATACTCCTCATAGAAATATAACAAGAACCTATATATCTTGTGAACATCTCTCTAAGTAACGATGTACCTGAGACTATGTTTGTTTGAGTAAATAAGAAACCACTCACTATTATGATAATGCCTCTTCATCATCAAGGTGAAGAATAGCACTAATTAAACTAGGTTGTGAGTTGTGTATTTCATATTTTTGAGTCTGGACGAACTTAGACCATAATCAATCACATACTTCTTCTGTATCAAAACACATATGAGCTCTTATCCAGAGGTGTCACAAAATAGTATGAAATCATTTCCCTCAAATATTTTTCCCAACCTAAGAGCAATAATAATAATTTCTCTTATCACATTGAAGGATCATTAAAAATGTTCTATATAGGTAAATGGACTTCCCTTCCATGTAATGGAATTAAAATATGTTACTGATAGAGAGAAGAATTTTAAGAACCTACAATATTACACCACCAAGCTATGAAATATCCACACCTACGTGATAATAAAAGGATGCTACCAATAAATTAATGCGTCAATATTAACACAAACCATAGATAAAACATGAATAGAAATGTCAATTCCTATAATATAAACCACTTAGATAAGAAAACCTCACTTTTCACGGTAAATGTAAAGCTATCTGTCCCACAATATATCATTGACCATCCGCATATGCTTTGTATTCTCATCCTATAAAAAAGAGTAAAGGAATATTTCATCAATGAATACTATAATAAATTGTTTTCTACATGAATTTAATATCCATATCATAATATCCATTCACATATATAGTCTATTCAACATATTATAAGGAATCACCAAGAAGTCATATTGTCTGTAGTGACATCACAATACAATCTTTAGAATATCACCTTCGTGAACTATGATATGGTGGTAACTAGACCTTAGATCGAACATTGAGATCAATATTTTACAGATAATCTAGTAAAATAGGTCATAGATCATTTGTAACATATATTTTAATATATCCCTTTCCAAATTAGGAAAATAATACACAAATGTCCTTATAGAACTATCTATCTATTCACGACAAAACATGGGCTTCCTACAGATACACACAATGTCTAATTAAATTGTCCTATCAAAAATCATTCAATTGAACCATTAGTTTCAAGAGAGTAGTGGTGTCCATCTTATATTATGTCGAAGATGTAATTGTAATTCCTGAGATCATGTCAATGTAGAAATCCATCTCTCACCTATGAGTTTGTCCGAATTTATTTTCTCGGAAGACATCTATATAATTATATATTATTATTGTAAGATTTATTTTAAAAAATACTATGATAAAAAGGGATAGGACCACAAACGTATGGGTTATGGGTTGAAGTTTCATACATACATTCCCACATGATTATCCAAATGATTTCTCCCTCCCCCCTAAATGAGAATCTCAACCCACATGTATAGGGGCTCCTAAATCTCATACAATGAAAGTATATTTGGATACACAACATTGAAAACTATTTAATCAACAAATTAAGAGATGAGATTTCATTTTTATGACCTTGAGACAACACATGAAACACTCTCTAAAGAATACCAACTCGTACTTCCATCATATGCGTGATATAGAAGAACCTCTCCATGTCGGATCTTCTAGCAATAATTGGTGGAATACCATATTTACTATAATCTATATATATTGTATTAGGGATAAATAGATAATGTAATGACTCACTCACGTGAATATATTTAATGCATAATAATTAGAAAATAAAAATATTGTACAAGATGTCGATATCATGTGCATCATTATCCAAGCACTGTAGATCCTACAACGGTCTTCAGGTTTGATCACCACCACACTTAGAATTCCATGTTCCACTGGGTCGTAGTGGTGTGAATAACCCAAACCATAATCCTCCACTAGATAATACACCATATAAATTTTAATTTTCTCCTCTTCTAGCACTTCCTCCCTATGGTCAACCCTTTCCATGAAAGGGAGATCTATATTAATTGTTCTATAGTTGTCATGGAGGTCCATTTATTGTATTAATATACTGATTAACATGATGGGTTGGGAAATCATGGGAAATGTGACCATTCCCACCACAATAATAGCCTTATCCATCTTTGATATGATTTCTCCCTTATCAGAACAATGCATTTAGATCCACATTTCTAATTCTAGATGTGGGGTGTAATCATGTACTGAGAACCGATTAACCAATTCATTCTAAATAATACCAATTAATTTTCCCCATAATGTGTACTACTTGATCTCTCCCCCCAAAATCCCTTTTCAATGAAGCTCTAATTTATCTGTTTTTACTCGACCTACCAAGAATAAATTGAAATTTATAGGGAAAAAACTAGTACACAATTTCATGAGGAGGACCTTCTCAAACATATGTGACTAGAATAAGAAATCCTATATAATATCGATGGACTACTTCATTGGGTCATAAAACCATGATATATACTAGAAAAATATACCATAACTCTACTACTACTTAAGAATATCCTAAATCCATATATAGTTTAATCACAATTGATAATAATCATATTAAATTTGATCTTGGATGTATTTTCAAGAGGTAATCATCACATCATGAGATTTTGTAAGATGACTCTGATAGCACCCAACAATTTAATGACGAAGAAAAGTTATTAGAATACTTTTTGATATTTTAGGTCGCAAAAAATACAGAATACATGGATCATAAATTTTTTATTATCATATACATCCCAAGGTTATTGATTTACCAGAAGCCATAGTTTTCTCAGTCCTTATAACATATGTTATAACCTCACCCTGAATCTATCATAATTTATACATACTTGAAGTATCATCTACTCGGTTGGAAATAAAATGGAATTAGGATCACCTAAAGGAAACAACTGATGAAAATGTCTATAAAAATATTACTCATCCCTCAACTAATGGAATTTATGAATCAGTATCACAATCTTAGATGGATTTCTTCATGGAGTAATGAAAAAACATATGAAGTCATACAATAGTTAGATAAGAATATATAAACTTGGAGATGTCTCAATATAGACATAAGAATCAAAATTCCCAATCATATATGATTCATATAAAAAAAGTTCTGTGTAACTGATGTGTTATTATACCCAATTGATGAGAAATATGTCTGAGTTCTTGTGAATAGATTCTGATGCCTCTCCAAAAACACTAGTTTCCCTAGCACGAATTCCCCACATAATAAAATTAAACAAAAATTTCCTATAAACCCAATAATATACTTAATTTGAGCCCATCTCTAATCACTGACAATAGGATGAACTATAATGATACTTATTTTTCATGAATAGCCCATCAAACCCTCCTGGTGGGTGAAACGATTAGCGTAACACTACACACATGACTCCAAGAACACAGGGTATGGGGAAAAGTTATTAGGTTGTATAAAATGAAATGAGAGGCATATTAATAATATAGTAATACACAAGTACACAAAAAGATCCATGAAAAGTCGAAAGGAATAATAAATTACTATAATATCTAGAGTACGATAATGAATTTCATAACCAATATAGAATACATAAGAGTAAGACAATATAAAACCAAAACAGAAATGTTAAAAATACATTCACAATAATAAATCAAGTCCAATCATGGAAACTAATGGATGATAGTGTAACTTAAAGAGGTACCAGCTCATGGCGTCCATGTATGACAACCAAATGTAGTAAATTCACCAAATTTCAACTATGCTCCCCCAATTTCATCACCAATGTACCTATCATTATCATGAGACATTAAATGTATTGGAAAATACCATTTAGGGGGTGAGTATAAACATTCCCAGTAAGATTCTCCAAAAACCATAATTTGAGAAATATAAAGAAATAATAATATTCATCTTAACTCATTGCAAAGAGGGAAATTAAAACCCAATATATATTCCATAATGGATCCCAGATGAGAGAGAAACTGGAACTCTATATCCACAACCCATATAATAATAATGTGTTTTACAATATATCTAATGAAATATATCTGATTCTCAGTATCAGGGAAACCACAATCGATTTATTTTGTAGCACCTACACATCCCCACTAAGCTCCATGGTGGAGGGGTCACATTCTTCAATGGAGGACCTAATCCCAACTACATCATGATGATTGGGGGTGGAAACTTATAGATGGAGGAAATAATCCATATGTAGTAAGGGGGTTTCCAATCCTACCTATGTCAAGAGTATGAGGGAACCATTACCATGAAAAAATGGAGATTAATAACAACTAATTCTCTATTATAAATCTTACTAACCAATGATATTGTCCACATTTCACTAAATGAATCATCTTTCCTTTCAAAATAATGTCATTCAAAAGATTCCAAAATGCCAACATTAGGTTCTATATGGAAAACTAATTAGGGTAGGAAACTCACATTTCCATATATGAGTCAATAGGTGGGTGATTCACAAGGTGGATCATCTTGTGGGTGGGTAACATTATATACCAAGGGTCACATGGTGTATGTCCTCTTCTGGATAACTGTATGTGTTATCCCCCATATAATTATTGATATGACCTATGGGACTATATAGATATTTGAGGTGATACTAGACATGTTTTGGATTTATGGGTAACACCAATGGACATTTATCCCCATACCATGTTCTTTAGATTGTTCTTGTGTATAGTTGATGTGTATGGGTACCCTAGATATTTTTGATTACTCAGTTAGGATTTTATATTCTTGCCATGACCATTTTCTAAAATGTTTTTATACCCCTATATTCTCTTTCTATATTTCTAGATTTCAACAATTGGTCACTCTATATGTATGATTCTGACACGACATCTGATATTAATCATAATCCAACACCCTAGTCACCATTTCTAGGGGAATTCATATTTTGTGTTCATTGATTAAATTCTGTGTATTTTTGGAATTTCAAGAAACTGAAGAATGATTCATGAGTGCCACCCATTCTAGTTTGGGTACAGTTTTAACCCCAAAATCCCACCATAGGTATTAGATCTTGGGATATCCTCACCCAATCCATTAATGGTGATATATTTTAGACACCAAAACCCTATTCAGGTCATTGTCATCTTGTGTCGCCTCTCTTGAGGATGATAACCATATAACCATCCTTAGATCCATTTTACGTCATGTATAAAAAACATCAAACCATGATATTTCTTCATCAAAATTTATGCATTTCATGAAACCTCCACCATGATTCTAGGGGTTCAATCTCACTCGAATCCATCCTAGAAATGATGAACTATGGCACTATGTGTTGATAAAGATGAATGTGAAAAATGGTTGGGGGAATACATCAGTACAGAGTAAATATATTTTTTATATTTTATCATAGAAAAAGATTACATTATCATAGTATCTATTGGTGAAAAAATGCGATACATAGGAATAATCAGATCAATATTACACAAATATTACAGGGCTCATGTAAAGGGTATAAATCACTGAAAATATAATGCATATAGAAAATTAAGTGCTTATAAAATAAAATGGGTCACAAATAAATCAAATAATTTGAACTACCTTTATTTTTGATCAATCAATGATGATGAATGTGTCCCATGATTATAGAGAAAAAGGTCTACAACATTTCTCGTATGTATCGCTATTCACATTGATCATTTCATTTTATTTCATCGATCATGATACTCTAATAAAAATTTATTATTCATCATATCTCTATTCTCATAGGGTTATGTTGAAAACATTGGGGATTTTCTATAAAATAGTATTTAATGTGAAATGATTTTTTATGTCATTTAAATTTAAATAAATAAATAAATTATTATTTGTACATAATTAATGACCAACGATCGTATTCCTTGAAATATTTAAAACTATCAAAAAATATTTTTCAAATAGGGAAAACCTAGGTTCACAAATCTACCATAATATGATATTGTTCCATTTATGTTCCCATACTATAAGATAACTATTTATTATAAAAATATTTTATATATGATTTTATATATTTTATATATCATTACCGATCCAATTTAGGCATAGAATCTTACACTGACACAGTTTATAGATATAAAAATTTTATTTAAAATACTAAAATGTCATACATGGGAAAAAAAGTGTTGCCAAATTATCCCATAATCGATTGATTTTATCCCATAAATTAATAATATTTTTGAAAACATTATGATACTGATTTAAAGACCCTTACCAAAGTATCCTAGAGCCAGTGAATTACTTTTTAATATTAGTATAATAAACATGGAAGTCAAATTCTGAAGGGCATAATTGTTTAGTAGATTTTTAAAACTAGATAGGAAAATAATTATTATATGACAACATGAAATGAAATATATCATATTAACTTCAATTAGAATTTTCTTATTCCATTATCTTATCCCTGGATTTCATTCTCTACATATATCTTGTCATCCGGTGAAAAAAATAAAACACAAGAAAGGGGTGAGCATAGATGCTCAGTAAGGGTAAAAAATATACAACAGAAAATATATATGGACCATAAGACATGGTGAATATATAACAACACATGTCATAAAAGTATAAACTTTAACATACTTTGGATGGAATAAATTACGATAAAAAATAGTGTCATAGAAATAATAACTTAAGTATTAAACATTACCATTGAGATATTACATGTCCTTTTATCAAATACACTGTCAGTTAATATTATTTTAATATTGGAATATATAATGTCAGAAACTAGATACATATTATCAAGGATTCAACCATGATAGTATATGGAATTTCGTAGAAAACCAATATTGTTTATCCCATGAGACATACCTATGCTCTAAATGGAAATTATAAGTCATTTATATCACATACTATGTCCAACGTTTTCCTCATATGAAAAGGGTGGAACATAATAAATACAAACAATCATATTGAAACTAGGATATGTAATATAAATAACATTCCCAAAACAATATTCATAATGATGAACCATTCAGAGTAATATGATGAATGACATCAATATAGTACATATCAAACAAAATCATAAACCATTCATTAAAATATGGTACAATATAACATAATAGAACAATATCAATTAATAATAATATTAAATAATTGTATACTTAAATATATAAAAATACACTAATAAATTCATTATGATATTATTGATAAAAATACCCATTTACATTAGAATGAAAAATTCTTTAAGAAAATCATTTTCAATTTTCAAAAAAATAATATTTTCAACATGAATGTCCCCATAAATAAAATAGGATGATTTTATATTTTAGTAGTATAAGAATAAAATTCCTAAAAAACATTCAAAATGATGTAAAATTATGTAAAATGAGTGTTTAAGATAAATTATATATGTATGAAACTATTCTACACTAACACTTAATGTAGTGGAAAAATAAATTATATTTATTAATAATTTAAATAATAAACTCTTAATTATTTATATTATTTAGTATAACTGTAATTCATTCATTTAGTGATTTATTTGAGTTATAAGATTAAATTTCACCATTCACGAGTGTTTATTTTACAGGATTCAATGATTGGTTCACTTGTGTACATCTATAAAAGATCACATAAATTTTGAATAATTATGCTGAATTGAAATTATATATTGTTAAAGAACATAAAAAATTAAAAAAGTTATTATATCATTTTTTCTTGATATCAACATTATTCATTAGGTAAAATTTTAACAATCACTGTTTTTATTATTTTGGCCTTTCAGATCATGACACAGTAGTTTTGTTTTATTAATTAAAATTATATATATATATACGGGATCCAAACACTAAATATAAAATTATATAAACAGTTTTAACCGTTATAATGGTTTCATGACCATCATGGTAGGTGGTATTGAAATAATGAACAATCAGCTTCCATGAAGATTGTGAATTGACTCCTTATAGATGACAGTTTTATTTTGGAACAAATTAGATTGGATAATTTATTTGAAAATGATTATTAAATTAACATAATAAAATCAGAGTACATATAAGAAACTGGAGTTTTCATTCATGTTTTGATATAGGAGGTATGGAACAGATAAGAAAATAAAATAAATTGATCAAAATTAAAGGAATCAAAGGGGGTTTTGAATCTTGAATTCTTATCATTGAGAACCTCATTATGGAATATTGAAAGGGTTTTTTCGGTGACACATGAAATTCCCAAACATGGGTTTGTGTTTTTCTTGATGGATCGTGAAAAATTTGAACAAGATTCAAGTCTTTGGGGGTATGGGGAGAGGTGGTGGTGAGGGCGTCCATTTATAGAGGAAGAGAGCTGTGTTTTTTATTATATCCATTAGATTATGTTTTTTCCTCAAGACTATCAATAGTTATGATAAACAACACTAATAAGAATATATAGAGAGTTATAGTTTATGATTATGGTAATACATCCTCCAAACACCAACCATGTCTCAATAATTAATGTATTTGTTATATACCGTAAATTGTCGTATTTCAATATTCACCAAAAACTCCTCTTTTTTAAGATAATATAAAAAAAATTCAACAACTAATTTTCAATTTCTATAAATTGAATATGATCTACATTTTATGAAAATAGTTTTCTAAATCTGATGATGTTATTTTTTAATAAAATAATCATTTACTCCAAAAAAAATTTTTTTATTATTATAATCAATTTTATGAAACTTTTAATATTCAATTAAGGACCCATAATATCCTTGAATAATCATAAAAAATATTAATTTATGAGTATATTTTATGAAAATAGATTTTCATTGAATTTATTATTTCAATTAAAAAATTATCTATAACCATTTACATTTCAGAAAAATATCAACACTTAATTTAACATTTTCTGGAAAAATTATGTTTTTCTAAGATATAAATATATTATATTTTCATTCCTAAGATTACTAAATTTTATGTATAATACCATAGGTGAGGTTACTATTCAATTGGCCGATTTACTATTCCTAATGGTCATATTACTATTCCAATGGTGATGTTACAATTAAATCGGTATATGTTCCATAATTTCATGAAATACCTCTAATTAAATTGATTCATTATTTATAAGTGTAAATTATGTTCTCTTTTTCATTTTATATCATTTATACTATATAAAATAATTATAAAATGGTAAATTCCATTAATGAAATTATGGGTCCTTACATTCTCCCCAACTTTAATAAATCGCATTCTCAAATATTAAAATTGCTTACAAAAAAGAAATGTTTGATACTTGATAAATATTTTCTGGAAATAAAAAATCAAAAATAAGGTTAATAAAATACATCTTAAATACTGGGAAATTAAAATTTGATGTTTACATCAAAACTATGCTTTCTAATAGAATAATAATAGTGTAATGTGAAAATATTGGAACAGAAGAATAATTTATCCTTCACGTTTTTATAAAGAGTGATAGAGAACATGGTCATAAGAAAATATACCCTCATTAAATAACCTATTTTATCTCTTAAAATACAACTTATTTATATAAATTAAAAATAAATGAATTAAATTTTTATTCCATTATGCATTTCATAAAATAATGGGATTTTATACAATCCATTGAGAAACATTGAGAAAAAAACATACATTATTCTTTTTCTTGTAATAATCTCATCCTTTGGTAGTTATTCATTCAATCACCACCTCATTTCATAAATCTATAGATAAATATAAATTATTTTTTTCCTAACGAATTGTTATGATTCATAATATACATAAGTCATTCCTTTAGCCTTATAATATTTAATAGAAACGAATATGTTTAGAACATGTAAACCCTTATGATAAATCAATTATTAATCATAATCAATCATAGCAGTAATCTATTCCATATGTAGATAACCATACAACCCATCCAAAATATTTCTATCCAAATTGAATGAAAAATAATTTATAATAAAAGATACATAACATCATATAGTCCAAAAAAACAACATAATTTATCATTTATTATCACATACCAAAAAATTTAATACCTTTATCACAATTAAAAATTTATGAAATAATGAATTCAAACAAACTTCCAACCCTAAGATGTTGAATATATTCCATAAATCCAACTAACTAATAATTGACGTGTAACATAACCCATTAGATCACATACCACCTTCTTATTCACCAATACTATCCAATAAATAGTTGTTTATTATTATCTCGAGAACAAGAACAATATTATGGTTATCTTTCCAAATCCATGTGATTTTAAGAAGGCCAAATTTTGGTAGAGTTAATTCTCTGGATTACTAGTGTTATTCATCACATGAATGAAATTCCTTAAAAAATAAATTCTTTAGTACAATCCTTATATACATCCTCATTTTTATAAATAAAATAAAATAACATTTTTCTCGAACAAAAATATATTAATTATTTATCTTCATACATAGTAATTACTTATTCATGGAATTGGTCCATTTTATTATTATAATTCATATTACCTTGATGCATGGGAAATTCAATTACATAGTTCCCCATCTCTTTATAATTAAATCATTGGACAATGGGGTCTTCTTTCCTTTTATTTCAATCACGATTCTATTCGCCATTCTATCAACATTTTTAGCAAACTCACATTCCCTTCAAGAGTGTACTGAGGTGTTTCTTCCAACAATTATCAAATTTTAAATTATATTTTTTTATTCTCCTTATACATTATTTGATTATCCATTTATTATTCTAATGATTCTCTTCAAAACCGTAAGACATGGATTATTATTTCCCTATCATGGTATCATGAGATTCTATATAAAAATATGATGAGAATGTATAGGGTCCTAGTTCCCTATTATGGATTGGTTTAATACCATTAAATAAATAGTTATATCATTATATTTAGATTACTTATATAGTTCCTTACATTCATTATTATCCGTTTAATGAAGGATTCATGCATAAAAACATTTTTATCCAATTTCTATCTTAGTCTATGTAATTTCCCTCCATATCCACCAATTTTTTCCCAGGAAAATAATAACCCAAAGTAAGTTCATTAAAATACTTCCATTCAAATTTGTAAATTCCGCTTCAACATTATGGTTTTGACGCAATGAAAACTATTGATCTACATCTCTATAAAGTTGATAAAATTCCATAACATTATCTATTTCGTTACTTCATTATGTAAGGAATATATTTTCCAAAGAACATATCAATTACTTAGCAACAAGTGGGTTTTTTGTCCGATTAAATAACATAAGTTCTTGTAATATGAATTATTTTAACATTATTACACAACGTTGTAGATTGGGCTCATCTATGTCAGTAAGGTTATTTCTCATAACATGAGTCAAATATCCCAATACAGTTTGTATTTTATTATCAATATAATTAGATATAACTCTATCATCATTTTCATCTATTGGAGGGGAATCGATATGTGGAATTTTTGGTTTTATGTAGTTTCTATTCTATCAACTATGCTCTATTTCTATGCAATGGAATACACAAGATTAGAACATAACATTACGAAACATAATGTGTTATTTACGACTATTTGAACACATAATAAAAGTTTAAAATTTAGGCATAGATGTTATACAAATAAAATGATTTGGTTTCTTTGGGAATATTTTGAGATTGATTTAGAGGGTTGTATTTTCCTAATTTATGTTCTTCTAAATCTAAATTCCAATATCTCTACTAAACATCTTCTAATACAATATTTTAATACCCTATCCCCAGTATCCCAAATCCATTGCGTTACATTTTTACATTGGTATAATAAATAAAGAATTCCTATAAAAAAGGATTGAATTGTTTTCTAGATTGGAAAAAATAAATAAAAAAATAATTACTACACTAAAACAAGAAATGAAATACTACATACTAAATTAATTGATAGAACTCTTATCCTCTAATATTATCCTTGTTTTGCAGTCATAATATATATCATAAATCATTGGGAAAATTAAACATAATAATGTGGTGCGATCAGATGATAAGAAAGTGAAAACAACACAATAGAAGACTTAAAATTGAACAAAGTGAAACATTTAATATCAAAGAACACATGTCATGAAAACAGAAACAAAAACATAATATATCAAGAATAAATGCTGGTAAAAAATAATTAAATATAAATAATCATATATGAATGAAACATGACAATTGATATTATACTAGTTGAATAATCACATGGATTATCAATTAATAATATTACAAAGTAGGAATTTATAATTATAGACCTTAGTAAAATTCAATCAAGGCATCGACCAAGTCACCATACATAAATGTGTATAACTTCTATATAGTTTGTCTCATCTGATCTACTAATGCATCGAGGGGCAATTGAAGGACCCTTCCATCACTAACATGGTATAATTAATTTATAATATGAAATCGGTGGAAAAAAATCATGATATATATTTTTATTGAAAATATAATATGAAAAATTAATAGCTTCCTCCAAATAATAAAGCTATTGATAAACTGTCCAAAGTAATATAGAGAATGGTATCAAGATAAAACATCCACAAAATAAATTAATCACAAAAAATTCAATAATATATGGTAGGTGGTAAAATATGAGATAAATATAAATTATGAATATTAGTAAATATATGGTATTGATATAGACGAATATACTATAATAAAATCATTATGAAATTCTTGAGACAAATATGCATTTACTTTTGAAGAAAGATTTATTTTGGAAAATAATTTTTATTTTTCAAAAAAACTATATGGAAAAAATTTATATCCTAGAAAAAATGTACTTAAATTATATTTTAGGAATATGTAAATATTATTCTTACTAATATATTTAAACTTATGTGAAAAAAATTTGAATATGTGTTTAAGAATCATTATAATTGAGCCACTTCAATGCGGTCTACGAGAAAACAAAACAGTCAATAAAGTGGAAAAAGGAATATTGTTTAGAATAAAACCATAAATGTAATAATATTTTTTTAAGGATTAAAATTTTTATTTTATAAATATTTTTTTGTTTAAAATATATTATGAATTGTATTTTAAAATGGGTTAGATATTCAGAAGTACCCTTTAATCGGGGCTGATTATCGGTAGGAATTAAAATAGGAACGATATCAAGCATTTTTTTTGAGAATCGAAAGAATAATTGGGTAAGTTACATATATTTTTAACATAAATAATAAATTTAGGAGAAGTAAGAAATAATAATTTATAATTACATGGGGAAACAGAAGAAAAATAATTACAGGGAGGAAAATAGAGGTTTAATAAGAAACCCTTACTGCTTTGGAAACAATCAATCAATTTATCCAAGAAAATTATTGATCATAAAATGATAAATTCAATACCATGAATATAGAAAAATTATTGATATGATATATAAATTTGAAGACTAAATACACCATACATAATAACCATTGATAATCCATATCTCCTAGAAATAAAAGTTAGATGAGAAAACCCTTATATTATATTCGATAGTGTTATGCAGTTGCACATGATTTCATGGATAATAAAATTAGATTTTTTATGAATAGAATTGAGAACTTTTTAGCTATTTATTTTTTTAATAATATTTATTCACTTTACTTATATCCTTTTTATTAGTTATAAGATACAATTTCATTGTTTGTGTGTATTCATTTTCTTGGGTTTTATGGTTGGTTTAGTTATATATGTTTATGGATGATCATGTATAATGGGAGTAATTATCCAATATTGAAATTATATGTTATTAATGAAAATCCATACTATTAATTCAGTTATATATTATTTTTCCTAGATATGTGGATTAATTATTTGATAAAATGTTATTGATAACCATTTTGAATATTTTTTCAGTTTTGGATCATCACACTGTAGTTTTGTTTTATTAATTAATACATTTAATATAGAGTGGTCGAAAAATAGTGAATAATTTGTAATATAAATTTTAAAAAAATTATTAAAAATTATAATTGTTATATTTTGATTATTTTATGGGGTATTATAAAAATAAACAATCACTTTCATTGAAATAGGAGAATCAGTGCCTCAAGGATGATTTTTCTTGTTTTTGAACAATATTGAGTGGATGGTGGGTCTGATGTTGAATATTCCATTAGAATAACAAAATTAGAGTATATATAGCATACTGGTGTTATCATGCATGTTTTTATAGAGGCATTAATTAAATTATAAAAAAAGATATTGAATGACAAATAATACAACAAAAGTGGATTTTACTTCTTGAATTCCTCTCCATAAAACCTCTATAATGAAATCAGATATTGTTTTTTGGGTGAGACCAACCAGAATAGTATTCAGGGAAGTGGTTTGGGAGAGTTATTTGGTTAAAATTAAAAAGAATTTTTGGATCTGGAGGTGTGTGGAGAGGAGTTGGTGACATGGGTTATTTATAAAGGCGGTGATGGTGTTGTTTGGATTATTTATTTATATAGATTATTATTCATGCTAATGACTATTAATAGTGATGATTAACATGAATAAATATAGTATAAATGTTTGTATAGTTTAATATTTTGTCCTTAAATCACCCATAAATCACCCAGGACCTAATAATTTTTTTATTTTTTATATACCATAAATTACCATATTTAACTATTCACCAAAAATTCAACAAATTTATCAAAATATACATAATTCACCTTATCCATTTTCAAACATGTATAATTAGAAAATTTACATTATTTTTTTAAAATAGTTTTGTAAGTATGAGAAATTTAATATTTAAATAAACTCATCATTGGCTCGAAAACATATTGATTTTAATATTATAACTGATTTAGGGTGTCGTAAAAATTTTAAATAAGCTATCGTAAAATAATCATACAATCATAGTACACCAAAATAGTAATTAATTAATATAGTATGTGAAAATAAATTTTCTTTTAAACAATTATTTTATTTATAAAATATTTTATGATAAATTTACATTTCCAAAAAATACCAATACATAATTTATCATTTTAATAATATTTATTTGCTTATAATATAATATAAATATATAATATTTTTATTAATAATATTCCTACTTTTTATTTATAGTTTCATTGGATAGTTTAAAATTCCATTTTTCAGTATACAATTCCTAATGGCCATATTAATATTCTAACAGTCAAGTTACTATTCCATTGGTATAAGTTTCTTATTTTATCAAAATATATTGTATATAATTCATTATTTATTTATAACATTTTAATGTGTCCTATTTATGATGTTCTGTGAATTTTAATATATATCATAGTTATGTGTTGGTAAATTCCATTTATGAAAATTGGTTTTTTTACAACTGAGCTTGCATCTAGCTCATATGAACCAAGGAACTATCACACACGATACCGTGATAATATATAACAAAACCCAAAAGGATGAAACATGTATAGATGAATATATTCTTTAAATCATCTATTTCTACTATGTAATCTATTATGGTTTCTCCATTATTGATTTGCATCTCATCCTAGTTAATAATATGTTCCAGGCTATGCACGAATCTCCAAAGATGCGACACATCGAATACATCATCCACCCTCTCCAACTATATGGGAATAAGACAATATTAAGCAACCTATACATCACCCTATATGATCTATAATTATACAAGAACCTTGGGTATAACATGATTCTATGAAGAAGAACGTCTTCATTCTAGGTAATGGGGATACTTTTAATAAATCATTGTCTCCATTATCAAAAATTTAAAGGCCTAGGAATTCTCTATGTGTATGATATCAATTTATTATGCACTATTAATATACTATTGTGAATTTTATGTAATTTCTATATCATAAATGAGAATAATCCTAGACCAACACGATATGACCCTCTAATCTCTAAAAATCATAACAGTGATAACCATGGTATCTCATCAGGTTCTATTAAGGGTTCCATGTCAAAAGTAGAGACCTAAAAATTATTATAATAAAAAAATACCTCAAGAAAGATATCCTCTAATATCCAGCCAAAATAAAACATGTTGTCTCTCATCATATCCTCTAACTCCAATATTATCTTCTCAGAATGTCCATATTATTATAGGTGGAACTCTTTACTCATACTAAATTAGGTTCTAAAGGCCTCTTGTATGCCTCTACACAACTGTCACATGAATAGAGGATCATAGTAGAAAACAATTGTTGTGGGATGCCCATGAAGCTGGGTGATCTCTTAAATGTATAAATTCCCTATACTATAAACCCAACTATGATCACTAATGGAATGGATGTTTTATCGCATGGTATGTATGTATGTCATAACTCAAATAAAATTGTTTCTAGATACTTTATTTTGATGTCCCATTGAAAATTTCCAAAGATTTTCCATCACACTTACACTATGGGATATTAACATTTTCTATAAAACCCACTCACACATAATGCTCAATCATTTATAATAATCATATTAGACACTCATATCCCAAATCATAGACAACATATCTCATGAAACTTCACTAAAAATACCACTGAAGTTCATTATATACCATTTCAAATCTTATATATAAAACATACGAGTAAGAGTGAAACACCATAATCACTAACTTTGACTAAATGATATGAACCACCATTTTCCCCTAAAAATTTGTGATGTTCTCAAATCCATTATTAATTATATCTTCTGACTATAATGAGGATATATATTTTTTTAGAACCTAAAATTCAATGTCCCCTAACTAATCCTTTCTCATACGCAGACGAAGTAGAAGACTCACAACCATCAACTGAAGAAAATCTAAAAACCCCTCCTCTATTAGGGACAACGTAAATTAAGATAACTTGTTAAATAACACTATATACAACGGAGACAAAGAATTATTTCATAGTTAATCATCTACCACATTTACCTTCCTAAGAGTATATACTACCTAAATATGATAACATAGTACAAACTCCATGCTACCCCTATACCTCACGTAAATATAACTCTATGTAAAGTTGTAACCGAGCCTCTGATGGGGTGAATAATCCAAAAAAATATCACCTAGAAGGTAGTTCTTTCACATTATCATAACTAGGAATACCACTAAAATATATATTCAACGATTCATGAAGTTATTCTAATATGATCATTTCTAAATCAACATAGAGAACTCAACACATGCCTAGGAAATATAAAACATCTGATCGTTTCTCCATTGGAAACATAAAACACAATGTAATCAATTCCATCCCCCAGTAGTACTAAATAAGGAGTAATGGTACTCCTAAACCTAATATCATTAAAGGTTACATGAAATTAATTTGTGGAGGAAATATAATTACATTAAAAATTAATGGATTCATAAGAGATACTAATGTAAACATGACTTCCACAAGCCTCCTCTAGTACCAAGCCAATCTATGAAAAACTAAAACTCTATCTCATACTAGGGATTAAACCTTGCATACACCACATAAATTTTTACCGGGTCCATAGCTAAAAATTTTTATGAGATGAAATTACTAGGAATATGAATATCATGGATCCATAGCTATAACTTCAATAACATAGTTTAGATTTTCTGCTCCTAGAGTAAGTCGAGTTCCATTTTGAAATTCTCAACATTATATTACTTTGATGCTGAGAAAATATCTAATTAATTAATTAATATTACTATGAACCCATCAAAGTATAGATAAAACATAAAACTCATAAGATCCATGAACCTAGTGGGGGAATTCATCACGCTAAAAGAAAAAATGAGGAATGCTAAGTGTTTATAGACGCCTCAAAATTCATAATATGAATATTTTCCACCCAAACACTCAACTCGTGGTTGGTGGACCTAATATCGATCTTAGAGGAAAAAAGTCACACCTCTCAACTAGAGAATGAGGTCATAAATCCTTGTAAAATGGTAATTTATATTTATTTTTAACAAATTTTGATTAATATAATCAACTCATATCCATGAGATCTCGTCTACCTTTTTCACAGAAATTTTTTTGGGGAAACCTTGGTGGGATATTGGGTCTTATAAAACTTTTATCTATAAGGTAATACAACTACACCAATAGCTGAAATATCTTTTTGGGGATATCTAATTTGAAAAAAATATATTTTTATGCTTCTAGGGTTTATTTCAATACAAATTTCCGTCTTTCACCTCAAATCTACTATCAAATCTTCTTCCAGAAATAAATTTATATCCTTATATACTCATAATGGATGTGATATGTCTAAAGATACCATTAAGAAAATGGATACTATAAATAAATTATGTTTTATCAATCATATTTCATTTCTCAGGTACCTCACTTTCATTAAAAAAATATATCTTTCTCCAAAAGTGGAGAATCATGACCCATCTCTATAGATTCATCTAAATCTATAATGATGAAATTATATTTGGGAACACACCATGCACAAAATATCCATCCCCAAGATCATGTCCAGAACTTTCATCCTTTTGAAAAAGATGTCCCATGAGAGACACGCCCCAATGAACACCAACTCTCACTATAGAAAGAAGTGTGTTATAGAAAATTTTCTCCTGAGAGAATCCTCAAGATGTTGCTTTGGAGATAATATATCAAATGGATTCCCAAAATCTCACAAGATGGATACAAGTATTATTGAATGACACAATAATGTTTCTAAAAGTACTATGGAAAGAGTAGTAAATACCTAAATTAATAAATGAAGCATGTCATGTGTGTCATAATAATAACTTATCATAGCTAGAAACTACATGGGGCCCTGAAAACAAACTCAATGAGTATGGAATAATGTAGTTGGTGGTATTTTTGGTTGTATATTGTATCATCACCCTCCATAAGATGTTTATAGAAGAGAATCCCCACCCACTCTTCTTCAAAAACGACATCCTTAAGGGCATCCCTGACTATGTCTTGGATATCCATAGTCATGACATTGCCTTTATCAGGGTTTTCTATCCACTATATTATAATTATTCTTATAATAATGGGTTTTAAAATGATGATTCATGTTTCCAGTACTATCACGTGAATATAATCCCCCTTTAAGAGTTGACTAGGTCCCTTTCGTGAATCCTATGTTGAAAACCCATGTGTATCAGTATGGTACTAGAAAATTATCCTTGAATGAGACACTATCAACTAATGGATACTGGCTACTACAAAAGGCATACAATAATGATTTACTTCTACATATCTAGATGCTCAGTGTCTAATGGATATTAATATCTCGCCATCCAGATCCCTCATTATCACCCCAACATAAGTTGTAATTAATAAAGAGTCTATACTGGAATAAATGTCTCTATTGAGGCCCTACACATGCTTTCACAACAAGAAGAATCCATCATGTACAATATTTAAGGACAAATGTATATGGATGGTGAAATTCATAGAGTATTATACACCTATCATATGAACCTTTTTTTCTTGAGTTGATTATGAATCTACATAGATAAAAATCATTAAGGGAAATACTCTCATTGAATCAGTAATTGGAATTTTATCCAAGAGAGTATCATCAAATAAAGATTATGTGTATCTATGATTTACGATCTCCCTTCTGATCCATTGAGAAGACTATAGTTAAGAAAACCATACGATTAGTAGGGTTCTAAAGAAGACTACATTGTCTCCTCACATATATGATCCAATCTGTTATGTCAGGAGGGTATGGATCCATATGAAACCTTAGCAGTCTCTATTACTAGAACATTCACAACACTCTTATCATGCACTCTTAATTGTCCAGAATTGTAAGAACTATCTACCTACATGAATTGTGTGAAACTATTACATGCCCATCTAGAGGAAATGCACATGATAAATTAAATGTACAGAGGAATCCTCAATCAACTTATTTTCATCATAGTACTATATCAATATTCTAGATGCATGAATTCTTGGAGGAATCAAAATATTTAACAACACATAGAATAGTTATATGGGAATATATAATCATATCGAACTCAAGAAGGAAATAAAAATTAAAAAACCCAATTCAATATGAGATATTACAAATTTAATCCCTTAAACTAATTTGTTTTATTGTAAATTATATATGAAGTTAGTCATAGTTCTAGTGAATAGATATATTGGAAAGGGTGATAATACTCTATTCCCTAGACTAACTTCCTAACTCGATGCTCTATGACCTTTTCCCCTATGTTCCCAAACAAAAAATTACCTTTGGTCACATACACTAACACATGGATGGAAATCTTCGATAACACATTATTATAACCTAACCAAACAGGCACCACCTAGCTGGTGAAAAATGTGAGTGACACCATATACCCACTTATAATTTTCATGTCCCTTAAGTGAAGCCCCGAAAAAGAATAAAATTAAATGGGATGTATAATCATAATATACTTGTATACATTGACACAACTATCCCTTGTAAATATAATAGTAGTAATAAAGGACTACAAAATCTGTATTATAACCATGATTTCCATTTATTCTCGGCAATACATCGGAGTATGAAATTATAAAAAAACCTAATGAGAAAAAATACATGACAAACTAGAAATATAGTCCCGCACTGACATAAAATAAGAAAATGGAAAATTGGAGAAATTCTGACTCCTAGTCTCTATGTATGACCACTGAATGTGGTCAATTCACCCAAACACCAACATGATCCACCAAATTAATCACTGAAATTTATATTATCTAAATAATACACTTATTGTATAGAAAAATATCATGTAGGTTTCTATATATAAAAAACCAGAAGGATTCATTAAAAACAATAGAGGGGGATATATATATATATATATAATTTTGAATTAATGATGGAGTAAGGTGGAAATTAAAACCCAAAATATATGTTAATATTGGATACCAAATGAGAGAAAAAGGGATATCCATATCCATATCATAGATATGTATAATGATTCTTAACATATCTATAAATAAATCTTTTGTATTCCAAACATCATGAATAACTTTAGAAAAATCAATATGGAGGTCCCACACCTTGCCTCTATGATCCAATGTCAGGGGGGGGTCATTCTCTAGTTGTGGACCCTCTCCCCACCAATTCATGAACATAGGGGGATCCACCCCTTATATAGAGGAATCACACCCAATATAGTAATTGGGTTTCGAAACCTAAAAATGTAAAAAGGATGGGGGACCCAGACCTTATTCAATAAGGGTACCTAACACCTGAGTCTCTCATATAAACAAACTCGATGAGTGTTATTATTCATGAATAATTGGAAGAATCATCACTCCCGTAACAGAGTGGGTCATATATCTGATTGAAAAATGAACCCTACCATAATTTTTTCATTGGAATCTTCTCTATGGTGGATATTGTTCGGCCTAAATTTGATTACAGAATAAAGATATACATATGGTGGAATTTCCAATGGGATATTTTTGACAAGTACCTATGGTTATAGGGTTTGTGTTATCACATTTAATCACGTATTTATCAACTCATAAACATTTATTGGGTGTCCATGTGTGACCACATGGTCATTATAGTTTAATATTGTGGTGTTTTGGCTACATGTGGCCTTCTTTTGTCCTCATAGACCATGTAGTCTTTAATTTGGCCTTGGGTAGTGTACACATTCCATGTTTGGTTAACCTAGACATTTTTGAGTAAGTGGTCATGCCCATGTACTCTTGTCATTTGAATTTTCAAATCCACATTCCTAACAATTTAATACCATTGCACACATGGAGAAACAAACATTGGGATATAAGATATGTTTGATTCCTAGAGGATTAGTGATATAAATCATCAATTGAAACCATTGAAACCACAAATAGAGGATCCAAAGATTGAGTTCCTAAAATATATGTAGTTTATGTCAATAATTTACATTTATTGAATAATGATATATTTGATTCTACCACCCCAAAGCTTCCACCATTTTGACCTTGACTCAAACCAAGGATTTCCAATCTATTGATAACTGCCCCAAGTATATTTTTGGTGGCCTAATTCTGGCCTTCGGTACCCCGTATAACTCTATATAATAACACCACACCTCTCCATTTGATGAAGAATGAAGAATCAGCCTTTAATGTATGTATTCATGACCCACAACCACCATTACTATATTATTCATTCATAAAGAAATGATCCACTTATTAGGAACACATTCTCATTGAATCTTTTGGTTCGATCACATTCGATTCCAACCCAAATCCTTTAAATCACAATAGTATGTGACTAAAGAAAAAAAACAGTGTATAGTGAGGGAAATGAATAATAACAGAGTGAATCAATAATTGGCCATAAATATTTTCTCTAATTACGAAATAATCGTTTAATTATTTGGAGAAAACAAGGTGGAACCTAGGAAGAATGATATCAGGAAAAAAATATTGTGGGGCTCATGTGAAAGGTATAAGTTACATAGAATATATAGAAGATAGAAAGATACAATTTATCAAATAAAAAATGTTATGATAAATCAAATAAAAGACCAAAATTTACTATTGATTATTCATTGGTGAAGTAAATGTATGTAATGACACACACATTACATATATTGATATTATCTATTATTAGATAAATACTCATTTACTTTTATATAACCATACATGATAACTATATTTTCTTAGTGTCTTTAGAAACATGTATAAATGAAAAATTAGTAAATAATTTAACAAGTTATTCTCCCACTATGTTATTCATAAAAAGAACCCTTCTTAGACATATAAAACGTAAAACCATTCATCATAATTTTGAGAATGGAAACATTATATAAATTAAGCTCAATTTCACACTATTGGAATAAATGGAGATACAAATGGTCATATATGTTGAAGATGATAATAAGTGCAATAATACATGGGGTTACCTTTGGAAAACCATACCCTACATATAAAATACCATAATCTTTCATGATGAAATTAATATTAGTAGTACACAAGAAATTAATGATAATGAAATTAAGTAACATGATCAATGGTAACATAAAATTTTTATAAGATTTAAATTTGTGGAATATAACTAAGAATATAAAATATTTTCTATAATTATAAAGGCTCAATTCAAATTATATCATAGTAGAATGGTTTAAATCCCCAACACAAAAGAGTAGTAAATTTTATATACCCATAATTTCATAGTTGACAAAGTCCCTTAATGAAATGGGTTTACTCCCGATAAGAGTCATGTATCCCATGGAATGACTATAATGTGTTTCATTGTACCAATAATATTTTTTATATTCCCGTATCCACCACAATACCGATAATATTTATAGAATGAAAACATACATATAAAAATCACATTATAACTATATTTATAAATAAAATTTCTATATGTTTCCTTATTTACATGTTACGACATTATTGATCTAAAAAATTTGCACTACATTTTGAAATATGAAAATCATATTTATTGCCATATCCAATAAAACCACCAATATTAGAAAAATTTGATTCAAAATTTGAAATTTACAAATGGTTTGAAATTTATAATTTTTCTATTTTAATTAAATAAACAATTTTATCATATTTCATAATCTTAAGAATAACACCATTTCATATCTTCACTATTGAACATATATTTTCTTGATCATTCTAAGGCATAATTTTATCAAATGATTCTTAAGTTTTATAATTTTTTTTTGAAATTCATAACTCCCTAAACAATTATGGTTATGTTTTTGAATGAATTTGTATTTAATACTCCATTTTTTGCCTTAATCTAATCTATTAATTCTAAATAATTTGTTTTTCAAGAGATTACATAAAATGATCAGTACTTTTAAATTACTTATATATCTTTTAAAAAATTAATCTTTAATATTTTATAGATATTCTCTTAATCAACTTCTATATTTCTCATTCATGTATTATAATTTTTCAAATAAATTATGTTAACATTATTTTCTGAGGAAAATTTAACTATGTTTCTTCATATAAAATATTTTTTATAACCAACAAACTCTCCATCATTTATATTTTAAAAAATTTTGTTTTCTATAAAAACATATATGATATTTAGTTTTTGAAATCAATTTAATAAAATTCAACATCATTTAAAAAGTCAACTTTTGAATTTGTAGAAATTTTTATCTTTGAATTTGGAATAAGATTTTGATTTTCAACATTTCTCTTCTAGGGCCTTCTTTATTTTATATCATTTCACCACATTATTAATCATCCATTATTTTAGAAAATATACATCAAAATGACCAATAGCTCCATAGTCAAATAATTTCATAGGTAACATCCCTTTAATATTTAGTAAGCCTTTTTTGTCATTTTTTTAAAAAAATACACATGTTTATCAAGATTGTTACTAAACACATCAATAGTGATAGTGTCATAAACTTGTTTTTCATTATGAATATCGATATGTTTTTATGTCCATGAATTTATCATGTATATTTATTGATCAAAATTTTCCTTACCTTCCCAAAGATTATCTAATATAAATTTTTATTTAACAAGTGTGTTATATAATCCATAAATCATAGAGTTTTAATATATATATATATTGTCCAATAATGGTATATTGACATCAAAATATCCATGAATAATTTTTAATATATTTTCAATAGTAGTTGAATCATCCATTTTTCACCATGACATCATATGGTTATTAGAATACCACATAACCATGTATATAAGTCAACATCATATTTATACTAACCTATTTGAGATCTTCATAAACTAGCCTATAGATATTTATCTTTTCCTTATTCACCTGCACATATCATTCAATGATATTTTTCAACATTTTACAAATATGATTGTCAGTTTAATCTCCCATTACTCTATATAATTAACTTTTTTCAATTTTAAATAATGAAAACCCTTTTTATCTCTTTCATAAATCTATATAATTTTTCTATCAATATCTATCTAAGAAACAATGTCAACATGATGAGGAAATAAAACTATAGCAATTTTCAAAACATCATAACAAAAATACATATGATATGAAAAAATTAAATGTTTCTTGATGTGATATTTACTTCCATAAAATATAAAATCCCCTAAGAATTAACACAATACCAATTTTCTATAGAAAAATCTCCCCTAAAATCATCAAACTGTGAATTAGGTGGCCTTTACATTAATACAATTTGAAAATTCCCAAACAAGATTAATGTAATAACTGAGAGGGGGAGAAGGTGAATTAATGATTAAATTTTTATTTTTTTGTTAACGTTTTCAGAAACCATCTCGTAGTATTAAATATAAATAACATTTAAAAAACACATCAATAGGAACACAATTGATTACCAGGTTTTCTTCGAAATAAGTGAATCTAGTCCTTATAAATGTTCGGAAATAATCCAATACCACACATTCTAACAGTAAAAAATGTTTTTTGGATAAAAAATATAGTAAATAGTTGTACACGTGTGTAACAAAATTATCACCAGAAATATGATTGACATTATTCTAGAAATATTGATGTAAATAAGATGTTATAATATTTTTAGAATCCTTCACAAATAGTTTTTCAAAATTTTCAACTTACTTATTCATAAAAATTTACTTTTTATATATCTTAAAATAAATTATTTATATTCATACCTAGAAGTAGGTTGGAACAACTTATATGTACATAATATGAAACATACAATGATTCTTCTATCTTATTCATCAGTCTGATTCCTCTGTAGAAAAATGAGTCAGTCTGATTTCTCAATTGTAAACAAGAACCCTACTCTTCTATGATAAATAAATTGATTAGGGAATTTTATTCTGATTGTTTTGATGAATCTAATAAATCCTAACCCATACATATCTCATCACTTCTTAAATTTAAATCATTTCTTTTTATGTAATCTCATGAAGACAATTGTTGAATTAATCCTTTTTCACACATGAATTGTTCTAGTGTAGATTGTAGTTACTCCCCTTTATAAAGGTACCCACGATACAAAAAAAGCGTGAAATTGAAATAGTTTTCATTGACAATGAAATTAAATGTATTAATTATTCAAAAAAAGTTACATTATTTATCCAATTAAAAATTTTAAAAATCATTCAACAGAATCCTCGAATCATCATGATTCTCTAGATGTTCATAATTCACAATATTACATGAATAACAATTTTACATTTTCCTTTCCTAGAAAATGAATGTATGAAGTATCTCAATGTGATTCATTGACTATCATTATGGTTATCATGTTTCAAATAATAATAAGTACAATATAATACTTCTCATTTGATTCTAAAATCCAACTGAAACTGTTTTCTCATAAACAATATTATAACATCTAATGTTTTGGAACCCTATAATTGTTTAGTATAAACATACATATGTTTCACCTTTTCAACAACATAATTTATTTGATAACATGTTCCCCTATCTGATGAAATTATTTCCAATGAAAGTCAACATTCTACGAATTATTGGGGTCAAATAAACCATCCACTGAATCGATAACAATCATCTTGTTCAATATGTTGGTGCCAACATCTCATCGGATCGTTTGGTGACAGCATCTAAACTGATTGATTGATCATTGATTCCATTTTGATATATTGTTCTCTGATTCCTGTCTGATGGATTAGTATTAGATAAAAATCTGATTTTGTAGTCTCATATTCCCATATGATGGATTTGTCTCAATGCCATTACTAATTCATTATCAATAAATATGTTCAATTCGAAACAATTTGGTAATTCCAATGTTGTTCCTTTGATGGAACTCAATATTGGATGTAACTCTAGTGGATCATATCTATATCTCATTTATTAAATCAAGCTATCTGATGGGTTAGTATGTCAACACCTTTGAAAACATTCTGAATTCCATACATTCAAACAACTTCTGTATCCAAGAAACATTAAATTCTAAAAAACAACATAAATTGACATTCTTCAATCCTTCTACAAACTCTATCTTATATAATGAATTATTCATGACATTTAGAATAGTGAGGTCAGTATATAATCAAGGGATTTTGATTTTCAAACTTCTATTATGACATTCTGAATCCAATAAGTCTTCCCATTGTGTTCCAGAAAACATAAATATAGAAATATGATTATGAAAAAAAGTTCAGCCATCTGTTTTTTGAAACAGTATACATCAATTGATGGGAAATATCATGATAATTGTGTAAAACTATCTATTTTCAAAAAAATCTCCTCTGGTCACTAGATATTTAAATTTCAAGATATTTTTAGAATTACTACCTAAAAAAACTCATCCATAATACTCTATTGAATACACTCTTGCATCCAAGTTTTTCCTAAAAAATTATCACAATATTTTTAATGGAGACAAAAGAGAGATAATAATGTCACCCTAATTGTCTAGTATTAAATTAATTCTTATCATATATTCTATCCTAAAAAAGGTATTAATGTGAAATCATTCAGAATCAAAATATCATAAAAATTCATAAATTAATATATCCCCTTTATAAAAATTAAGAATACATTAATAGTTTTTTTATATTTCTAATATATTTTTCATGGCTCAAATACATTATTTGAAGCACCTATTATTGTTTATAAAGAGGTTGTTGTTTCCCATTTTTTAAAAAATGAAAATGTACTGTGATAAACACGTGAAATTTTAATAAAAATTATTATAGAATGGTATATTATCTAATAGATTATCCTATTCTTGTATTTATTATATAATTCCATTATATATGTGTTATTCGAATCCAATAAAAACATTTTAAGGAATAAATAAATTTTTGATTGATTGAATATCATCTTATTAAGCCTACGTACATTCCATTATCATAGAAAATGGTCCATTGGATTATAGTAAATTACCACATGTTAACCAAGTATATGAAATGGTGTGTTGTTCATGAACCTCATGGAGTTGTGACACAATTCCTACCATTACCCATTTCGCTAAAAGAATTATATAGTTCTATATGTGAAGCTCAAAACGAAATAATTTATTATATAGGTATGTTGAGTATTTATATTTCCTCCCACTACCACTAATGACACCAAAAATGTTTCTTTTTATGTTCAATGAAATAATATACCCTCAATCTAACCACCATATAGGCTACTAAAATGACATAATTTTAATGGTAACAAACTATTAGTATTTATAGGTATTTAAAAACACGTATTTTAATCAATATTTGAATGGATTTTGAATGGGGTTGTTTTTGGTGAACATTTTGTTGTTTTGATATACTTTTTGGTTGTGCAAGTTTGGTGTATAGTTTTCCCAAACCATGAACCATGCTGCTGGAAACCGTGAAAATCCAATTAGAGAAAGTTTTCATGGTAAGAACATGGTTTTAAAAACCATGATCCCACAAAGGAATAATTGTGAGACCCTACAGAAGTGGGATCATGATTAGGGTGTAATATTATGTCTAAACATGCTTCCCTATCAAGATAACCATGCATACACAATTTAATTAATAAAATAATTAATCTTAAACTCACAAAACCCTATGTTTAAATGAACTATTAGTCTATTCGACCATAATACATATTCTTGTCTATTAGAGGATATCAATTGTTGATATGTTTACCTCTACAACCCTTTGTAATTGAATTAAAGGTAGGATAATGATGTTCAATCACATCACTATAATTTAAATCATCATTTTTTTTCATATCCCCCAAGGTTTTAATTGATCTCCATATATTTGTAGTATCTAATATCTATTATTTTTTATCTAAAATATTTTTAATGTATATATTCCTTGTTATTGACATAATTTTTATGGGTTCTTATTTAGTATTTTTTATATCATTATCTGATGATATTGAGGTAGGTGGTTCCATATATGATAGAAAAATTTATTAACACTAACTTTCATATTTTAAATTAAACCATTTTCATTAAACAAAATATATTTATTTTAATTTTTTTATATCCCAATCCAATTGAATTGGGTTTTTGATTCCAATTATTCATAAAATTGGGATAAACCCCAAATTACATTCAATCGGGTTGTGATTTGTATTTTATTGAAAATTTTGAAAATTGAATAGTGGAATTTTAATTTTGGAAATAAATTATTAACTTGAATTGTAGAATTTAGTTGTCATATTTATTTCAAATTCATAATTGAAAATTTTTCATAAAATTGGTATTTAAAGAAACTAAGTGGGTTTAAATTATGAAAGGAATGACTTGGTTAGAAACCCATGTACTCATTTTTAAGTGGAAATGGGCCTATTATAATATGTAAATTTTGGAATTTTATTTTGAATAGTTTGAAAAAAATTAGACATTTTTTTAATTTTGTCAGAGAACATGCACATCTTTGAAGTTAAAATGGTATTGGGATAACACTATTTTTATGGTTTACAATATAAATAAAACCTAGTGAAGAAGGGAACATACATGATGGTATAGTGATTATTCCACTTTGACCACTATCTATGGGATGTGGTTTTACACATATTAATGTAATTCAAATTCATGTGTGTGAGGAGATTGTAGCCTAAACTATCGTAACTCTTAATAAATGAATGTGTTCCTCCCTTGTGATGTTTGATAAATACTCCATAATTTGTAAATTGGTTTACCAAATTCATTTAAATTTATATAGAATATTTGATATAAAATGATTATTAAACTATTAATCTATATTAATTACATTATTTTAAATTAAAATCTTGATTTGTTTTTATGTTTTATTTTTAAATTACATTAAAATTTATATAATAAATAAAATAATTATTTAGTTAATTAATTATGTAATATTCCTTAGAAATATTTGGGGAGTTCCAATTTGTATTATAGATAAAACCCTAAATATACCCATGGGTGTTTTTAGATATTATGTTTCTAGTATCATGAAAGGAGAATGAACTACTTGGGGGTGGTAGTTGATATTAATCATTTGGTAATGAGTTGTCATGTTTGTTGGGGTATAGGTTGTTAATCAGATTTTCTAGTATATTATGGTTGTACTTTGGTTTGATTTACTATTTTACATATGGTACATTTCTCTCTATAGTGTTTTTATTGAATTAATACTGACTTGTGTCGCTTTATTATGTTATTTTTATGGAAAATTGGTTTTTTCAAAATAACTTTTTGTTGCAAATTGTATGTCTACAATAAATGGGGATCAAGAATTCCATTCGGGCTATGTGAAGACCAAAAAATATATCAGTTTTCTTGGGTATAAGTGCTATTATATTACATTATTTATCAATGGTGTATTTTTAGAAATTATCAACGATATATGTATGCCATTGATTAATCTTTTCAGGACATGATAGGTTGATTTGATTTAGTTTCTGGCTATCTCTTACCCCAATGAGCCTACAGTCGGGGGGGGGGGGGGGGTGGGGGTTAGGGAATATTGACTTCAGGAATACTCCTAGTAATATCATTTATTTTTATTTAGATAGTATAAAATGAAAATATTTTGATCTAATTTTTGGGTATTAATGCCCATTATTTATCTATTTGAGTCTTAATCTAATGTTTTCTTTATTGACTATTAATTTTGTGTAGCATCATGAATCCAATAATATGTGTTTATCAGATCTAAGATGAATCATATGATGAAAATTATTGACTGAATCATCTCAATTGACCTATTTCTAGTAGGGGTGATTATGAGCACTCTTGAAGAACTTGGACATGCAATTTCACTAGTTCCTATCCAGGATCCAATTGTGGAACATCAAAAAGATGTTATACAAATTCATGGGTGATACTTCCATTTCTAGAACCCACTAGTAATCAAGGGATCCAATTATCATTAAGAGGATGAGGAATGGTTGATCAAGATTCAAAATTGTTTTTAGTTGTTTGGGGATTCTGAGAAATAAAGGTGTTGTGTTCCACCATCAAGATGGAGGGACCTGGCCGGAGATGGTGGGACACGATGTTGAAAACCTAGATTCAAGAGGGATTAGAGTAGAATGTCTTCAAGGACCCATTCATCGACTAGTTCTGTATAGATTCAATGGTTTTGGAAAATGATAATTTTTAAAATGAAAGAATTTTGAAAAGACCATGTTGGATTATAAAATTATATTTTAATATCAAGTGTAGTTTTCACATGAGATTGTATAAAAGAAGAATTTAAAGACTTAATGATTCGATATTTTACTATGATATAATATTAATTATCATATTTTATTACTTAAAATTCCTTATTTGTTTTATGTTTTCAATAGTGTGTTGATAGATGACACGGACCTTGCTAAAGATTTAGTGTTGATGGGAGTTTCTATTTCTCTGGATGGCACTGTTAATTACTCTGAATGAATAAAAAACATAATCATTTGATGGTACATTTGGTAGTCCTCAAAAGTGTTGTTATTCAAGACCTATGTAATACATTTAATGTCCCATATAGTTGGTAGTTGTGAAGAATTTCTAGGAATTCTATGGAGGTTTTCACAGTGGAACCCATGATATGTGGCTCCTGTGGATGTTCAGGTTACATGGAAATGTTCAGCCATGTATTTTATATTCCAAATAGTTGAACTAGATCATCATATCCTATGAAATATTTTTTTTCAATAATATTCCTATTGTATATTGGATTTCCATCCATATGTATTCATAATAATTATTCATCACATATTAGAGACGTCTCTAGAGGACATAGATACATTTCTAGAAACCATGAGAGGTACCAACAAAACATATTTGTCAATAGTGAATAATTTATTTGATACTACTAAATATGACACTTTTATTTCAACATATATCTTCATTATTTTTAATTTTCTCAGAAATATTTTTTCTTATGTAATGGATATTACTACCTCCCCTGGAATAAAGAGGAGATGGTCACTGTATTCCTACTTTTATTTAATATTTACCATTTATTAACCTTTTTTGGATTTTTTGGGTTGTCAACATGAAACATCATGATGTCATAATAAGGACGGATTGGATCATTTCAATTATTTCATTGATGTATTGTCCTCATCGACATGTCTTCATTTCTATACCTGATGGTGGATACTATATCATTTATGGAGAATGGGACCCATGGACGAGTAAATCTGAAACCTCTTTTCCAAAGTTAGGGATAGTGATATATGGCTTTTAATATGATTCATAGAAGGAATCATTGATTGGTGATCTCCCACTATGTGTCATCATGTTTCCAGATTTTCACCCATCAGATTTCACTGGGATACTGTTTGTAATAGAGGTATATTTCTCTACTAATTCAGTTTTGGGTAACAAAATAGTATCTATTCTTTTATAACATGTGTAAAAAATCAGAAATGAAATGTTTGAAGGATCATATGGATGATATTTTTGATAAAGGATTCATATTCTCAATTATGTCCCCTTGGGTGGAACCCATTCCATTTACTTCGAATGATGATAGCTTAATTTTCCATTGCATTGATAACCAAAAAATCAATAGATTAATGGTAAGGAAAATCTATCCATCACCACAGATAAATGATTTGTTTCACAATATGAATGGGGGTAAGGTTTCCTTAAATATTTATATTCTTTTGGAATATGATATGCTTAAAATAAATGAATCTAAAAATTATGAAATACATGTTTGGGAGAAGGTATTAATATTATGAGTACATTTTCATTATATTTATTCTAACCAATGATTCTACAGTCCTCATGGACTTACATAGCTATATTTTCCATGTGGTCATTTTCCGTCAGTTATGTCTACCTAATTCTTCTATAGTCTTTATGGCCATACAGATAATGCTTTTCTAGGTTTACATTGATACATACATGGATTTTTTATAGATAAAATCCATGTTTATACAATTTCTAAGGAGGATCATGTGACATATCTAAGAGAGGTTCTAGAATTTTTTAGAAATTAATAACATTTTTCAAGACATAAAAATGAGATTTATGGATTTATGAATTGAGGTTATTGGGAATAATTGTGTTGGAACATGGGTTAATACTTGATATCGATAAATTGAATGATCTTATGACATGGGATAAACTATTAAATGATTTTGTAGTTTGGAGAATTATGTGAATATATGGGGATTATCAATAGTTTTCGAATAGATTTTATAAATTATCTTCTATGATGAATTTCTATCATAGAAGAGTTTTAATATCTCCTATGATGAGAAATGGAAGAAATATTTTGTAGATATGAATGATCATTTGACTTCTACACTGGTGTTGACTCTTCCAATGACCAAACATGGAAATGTTGTCTTCTGTGATTCATTTGGTTTAGGTTTCGGGTGAATTATTATGAAGGATGATGATGTTTTTTCATATTTCTCTCATTAGCCAAGGCCACAGGAGAATAATTACCCTACCCCTGACCAGGAACTAGATGTTGGGATGCATGATCTTATGATTCTGATGTAATAAATTGTCGGATAATATTTTATTGTATATTCATACCACATGATCATGATTTATGTATTATTTAAAAAATATTTGAATATAAAGTAGAGACATTTAGAGGTATACCTAGAATATTTAAACAGTGACATCACCTATACCTCAAGGAAATGGAATGACATCAAAAATTATTTGAGTAGGAAACATCCAACCGAGGCCATGAAATAATCATAAAAATAGTTAAACTTGTTGGATCATAATGCACTCCTTTTTATTGGGGTTATGGAATCAAGGGAAGAGGATTCCATGTCCCATGTTTTGTTGACATAGTATTTTTTGTGACGATTCATCAGGAGTAGCATCTTGATTTTTAGTTTCTTAGCATTAGAGACTCTCTTTATGGAGGGGAGACCATTGAACACTATTATTCTCTACAGAGGGAATTTTGTGTTATCAGAATAATTTTTTGGCACAATTATCTTTTTAGAAATCTATCATTGAGGGTTTCAATATTTCCCAGTGTTCTATAAACCTAATTATTAAAGAGAGTTTCTATGACATGTGGTGTCGCATCCAATGTTAAGGTATGATATGTAGAATTATTTACTTTGTGTCTTATATTTTTACATTCGAATAGGTTTGGGTTTAGAAACAAAAATAATTGGGATCTTATTTATCCACTTCTAGTGTTGAATTGTATGTTACATCATATTTCAGTAGACTTGGTGGTTGGGATTCAACATATCATGAGAGGGATGAATACATTATCAGTTTTTATTAATTAGTTTTCCAAATTAGATTAATTTATACCCAGTTGTGACACTACCAAAATTGAGGAGTTGTGAATTCTCTATCTGAAAGAGATATTTTGTATTTTCATTGAGTTCCAACTAATATTTTCTCTAATTGAGATCCTCAGTTAACTATTCACTATTGGATATCCCTTAAAGAGTAACTAGGGTGTCAGGTCCATTTGAATACACATTAACCTCTATAGTATTATGTATAGGCCGAATGAGATATACAGATTATTGTGTATATATTTTGGATTGACATCCTTGAATTTTATGGATTAAAGGCTGATCATTTAGGAGTGACTCAGTAATAAAAAAAAAATTATTACAAATATGTTAGTAGAATGGATCCTTTTGAGGCCTTGTTTTTTCATTCTTTCAAATATCTATTTTGTTGGTCAATGATTGGTAAAATTTAATTGGTTGATTTGAGCATGGTCTAAGAGATGACATCAATGATTCTGTTGACTCATCAAATACTTTTGGAGACACAGAGATGGTACATGGCCTATGTTGATCATTATCGTAGACTGTTGGAATATTCCATTAACATCTAAGTATTCTCGAATGGTTCACCTTGATTGGGCCATCAATGTCTTAACAGAAAAGATTAACATTCTCCTTGTTTTTTGAGACATTTTTAGGTTGTGGTGAAGGTGGGGATTGTTTTCTACCATTTGGAACGTTGTCCATAACAAATGTGAGTACATAACAGGTTTTATACAATTTGGCTATGAATGTATCTATTTGATCCATATCATGTTCCGAGTTGGGGTGATATTGATGTAGAGCATGATTTATCTATGGATGAGCTTCCAATTAAGATATTTGATTATGAAACCATGTTAATTCATTATAGTATTATACATTTTCATTTTAGTGATATGGTTTCAAAGTTCTAATTCTCATCAGACATGGAAGATAGAAGCACTGATGAGAGGGTAGTGGTATTATATTTTAATGTTATAATTCCCAAAAAGGAAATGAATCAATTGAATTTACAATTTGGATTTTATTGGAAATATCATCTAAAATAGTTTGCTGAGAATCATTATTTACATGTTATTATTGAGGTAAACCAACTCAATTACTATGTATCATTATGGACATACTTTAAAAATAATTGTAGTTAACTATTGGATTTACCAACATGACATGAATAAATAGATAGATAGATATATATATATATATATATATATATATAGTGGTATAAGACTAGGTGGCATGTTATTAAATTAAGTTGAAAAAACCACAATATTTTCCCACTATTTAACCATCGAAGACTAAGATATATAATTATATCAATTTATATATTCTCCCAATTCCCCTCTCCCACATTCATTACTTATTTATAATAACAAATTTCCTCAAAATACCTTTACTTTCATGATACTAAGGCGATGATCATATATCATAATCAATAGATTTTGGTAACATTTTTTAATGATATTTAAAATACTATTTTGAAGTATATTTATTGAATATAAACAATGATTTATCATAATTAAAAATGAAAAATAGAACATTTAATCAATTTTAAAAAAAGTAAATAATGTCAATTTGTCATCTATTGGTTTATATTAACCATATAATTAACAATAAATGTATGGAAATAATTATTAATAATTTTTAATATTATATTTAACATAGTACTCTATTAAATTAAATATACAATATAAGTAAAAAAAATAAAGTATGATAACACCAAATACTAATGATTCATACATAATGGTTCGTAAAATGTTTTATGATACATTTCACATAAGACTAACTCAATTGAAAAAACGTATGATGGAAGTTAATTACATGAAAACATATTGTAATGTAGTATTTTACAATAAATAGGATATCCAAAAATAATAATTGGTTAATACTAATTTCCCAATTCACTTATCTCAGGGATATTTTTGGATCATATACCTATAATTCCATAATATAACATACATCACATGGTTCTTTTGATCAACATATGAAAATGATTCATGATACATGATGACCATTTATAAACACAGAATTGTAATACAAAAATTCAAATTAGAATGGATTATATCTTTTTTATACCTTAGAGGATCATATAGGGACATTGAGAGGGGGTGGGGGCATGGGGTCAATTAGTGTACAAAATTTTATTTTTTTCATTTTATTTTTAATACCATATTTCTATGAATTGAATTCCTTTATTAATTGGAATGTAAAAAATTAATGATCTCTCAACCTTCACACAAATTTGCAATACAGAATAACAGAAGAATATAAATAGATGTTTTTTTATATTTTTTACACTATGAGAATGCCTAATATATTTTCTTATTGAATTTTATCAATGAGACATATTTTATTTTATATAGATAAATATAGTGATTAAAAGTACATAAAAATACACACAATGGATGGGATGGTATCATCAAAATTAATAAAAAAACTATTTCCATCCTCAAAATATAGAATTGATTGAACTACAAAATACAATATTGAATGAATTTATATATACTAGTAGAACATGTTTATCAAGAGTCGTTACTGAACTAAAAAACATTTCATCAACCAATAGAAGGTGAACAAAAAATACCCATCCAAATTGGCCTTATTATACAATCTGACAGCCTATTATATTAAATCACAATGGTTCTAAATATATAATACCCTGGACACTAATAGATAAAAACATGTGAATCATATGTATCATACCACCCTTTATTTTTTTCATGAGGATAATACATAAATTTTTTATCCTTAGAAAAAAATATTAAATAATTCCTCTAGTTTTTTACTCTAGTAGATACTGTACCACTTCTAGTTTGAAACGACAAAATTATCCATCAATTTATCCTCCCTGATTAAGAATCATATATTATATAGTATCAATTTATGTGAGACTTCATATATGGCGGATTTACATGTAGATAATATATAATGAATACCATATTACATCACATATTATTTTATTCTTCATCACATTAGCAGACATAGATTTCCTAGATGATATATATTTATTGATTTTCTTAAATAATTAGGAAATATTATTTTCATAATATTTATATTCGACTATTTAAACATCCACAAATCTAATATCTTCATAATAATTGATTGAAAACTTTAATTGAAACAAAATTTTAAAATGAGTATTCTCTCTATTTACCATTTTCTTAAAATCAAATATGATTAAATATTTTCTATTTTAGAAACTTATTTGTTTCTATTTTATTATTTTATTTTCTTATAATATAATTTTATAATTCATTGTATATATAGATATAATCATTAATAAATATAATAATTTAACCGGAACTATTTGTGGTGTGGGAATTATGGGAAAATAGTGAAGTTGCAATTTATGTGTAATTGAATGACCCTGACATAAATGAGATTAACCATAACATTTTTTCATATCCTTAAAATTTTAGAATTTACCATCACATAGATTTCATAATCCATTAAAATATTATTAAATTACATTTTTACCACATGATAATTAATGATTTAACCAAGATATAAAAATATATCAATTTCAAATTTCAAAAGTGACTATTTTATAATAAAAACTACCTTAATGAATTGTGTAATAATACATCGACCACATCATACTATAACTGTTTTCATTAAATATATTCTCACTAGGATTCATAATTTTTAGTAATTGTGATATTCATTTCAATGATTTTATTATATATCCATCATCATGTTTATTTGATCACATTTTATCATCATTAAATAACTAACTAAGTCTGAGGAATCATTAAATTATAGATACAATAGTAAATAATACATTAATACTAATAGATACTGCATAAAAAGAGAACAACACTTCTCTGATTGAGTTTCCAAAAGTTTTCATTTTCAGATAACATTTTATTCACACTATAATCTCTCTAAAACCTGTTCTTCATAAATTCATGGTGGAATCATACATTATGATTCCTAGATAATGATTTAGGTGTGTTATTCATGTCACTTATCCCTGGTATCTTTGATCTACATAATCTGGTTAGAAAAAAAACCCAATCATCGATAGTTAAGGATGAAGCGGGGACTAGAAGATATCACATATTCTCTAAAATATTTATATTTAATGAACTGTACACCACATAATTAAATTGATGATTGGCACGATAACTATGTACCAGGTTGACGATTCTTCCATAGAGGCTCTCATTAATAATAAATAGTTCTTGTTTTTATTCATTGGGAAATATGACAAGATCTAGTAGACTCTTATAGTACTCCCAAATGACCCCATGGATGAATCTATCTACCATATACCCACTAAAATATTAATTGAATGCATTACAATTGAATTATATATTTTCTGCCTAAAATTTTGTCAAGTATAAATGTATTGTTAATATATCGTTGATATACCTCATTTTATGCAGTTGAATATGGACGTATAGCTCTCTATAAGTGATAATATTTTTCCAATATATTACATCTTTAGATTTGAAATTTTAGATTAATCATAGAAATCGTAGTTATTTTTTCAACAACCTTATTATTATATTGAAAAATAAACTCTATAAATTCAATATAAAACATAGATCCATTCATAAACAATCTAAAATACATATTCACATCAAATACCATCCCCATAACCATTTAGGATAGTTAAGGACTCATTAGAATATCCTTTCACACCACTTGACATATATCCCAAATAGATTCATCAACATGGAGTATCATTTGAATATGATCATATAGTTTGATGCATAAAAAAATTAAAATCATGTGGGAAAATTAAAATTTAAATACCATTATTTGGAACTAAAATATTATAGAATCCATCATATTAAAAACATATTTTCTTCAGTTTCATCCATTATAAATAGTTTCTTCATCTAGAATTGTCAATAATATGGGCATTACAATTCTCTCAAACATAAATCTAAAACCTGGGAACATCATAAGATCAAAAAAAAAGAGTGATATTATTTTGATAAAATAATGGAAATACAAATATATGCTATCTCAAGGGTAAAATTTAAAATGTATATATTTCCTTTTTACTATTTTGATGCCACAACCCACACCATTGTAGATGGTTCTCATAGAAACATTCTTTACATACATGGATTAATAATAGTTTTAATATCATGGATATGAATATAAACATTAAAAAATATATAACATCCAATTTACTACTTTTATGTATTTCTTGACACTATTTTTTCCCACATTATGTAGAGTCTTATTTTTTTTGTTCTATGAGATTTTGAGAATTTTCGGAGGATTTTTGGGTCGTGAAAGATTGGCACATAGTTCACCAAAATTGTATTCCCTCAATAAAAATTATTCCTCACTTGGATAGTGTGGAATGCATATTTAGTGGATGGTTTTCAAAACTATGAAGTCACCCATGTGAAACTTTGTTCCCCATACAGTAGTGATTCATAGAAGGCACATGTTTTCCATTAACCATGGACTCCCCTTAAATGGGATGTGCTTATAGTGTATTACATTTCCGTGATAATTATTACATATCTATTAATCATAGTCATGTCATTTAAATTTCATGTGTGTTCAATTATTTACCTTACTATATAGATTATTCCTTATATCATCATCATATTCAAGTTATTTAAAAGGAATGTTTAATTAATTATCTACCATTCTAGGGTGATTATTCTTATTATTTTATGATAACTATTTCTATACAAAAACCTTACTAATAATTTGATCTCAGACTTATTTTTTTCTCCCTAAAGAATCTATGAAATTTAATAATATTGGTATGCAAGGATATTTCTGATGGATTAATTTAATTGCTGAAGGAAAAAATTTCATGTATTTTTTTTAAAATGTAAACTGTAATTCATATATGTATAAATATTACAAAGACTAGTAAACTATTCAATCTTTTGAGAAGTGATTAATTATATGTTATATTTTTGTAAAAATTTTAGGAATCCACTCTATGCTTCTAGGGTCATAGTTGGTAGATAATTTTTATAGAGAAAGAAGGAAGATGGTGAAAAAAGGCATTTGAAAAATTCCAAAACTCATCCATATTAGATAAACAATATAATGAATGTGAATAGTTTCTCCAATGTCAATTTAATTATATACTATCTACGTAAAAATCATGAAATCTAAATTTTGTAAAATATTTATTTCAATAGATATAGGGGAATAAGTAAATTTTTAAGTAAATGATTGATTAAAATGACCATTAGACATCTATAGAATTAATGTGTATATTTTATGTTTATCTTATAATTAGTTTAACAAAGTAATCCAAGAATAAGTTTTTCATTGATAAAAAACATACACTACACCAATACTTGAAGGATACCACACAAAAAGAGAACATGAATTTTATTTTTTGTATATATGAGTTCATTACCTATTATATATATATATTAGATTAAAAATTTTAAATCATGATACATTAATGGTTAAATCCTTTGGATAATGAAATGAAAACATTAGTGAAATATTTATTGATATTTCAGAAATAATTTATATACAAAAATGAATTAAATAATGTTATGATTCACTAATAGAATTTATATTAAAAAGGTAAAGCGAAACGAAATTAAGAAAATATATTTCAAAATAATCTTCAATAATATATCCTTGAAAATGAAATATTGATCGCTATTGGAAATTCTAATCCATAACATCTGATTATAGAAGGGATAATTTTAATACAAGGAAATCAATTTTTGAAGAAAAATATTGATAATTGAGTAATGAAAATTATATATATTAATACAAAATTTAAACAAATTATTTTTAAATACCATCCAGTAAAGTATTTGGGTGGTGAAACCCAATTATGAGAATACAATGATTAGTAAATATCAATATAAATCAATGAAGGATATTTGAGTTAATAATATCATTTATGAGAAAAATATATCATGTAGTGGAAAATATATTTCATTGGGGTTTCTAGTAATAATTTATATCCCCTAATGAAATGATATAAAACCAAATAATTAAATCAAAAGAGATAATTTTCCAAACATTTATTGATCAATATAATGGTTAGAAACCAATTGAACGAAAGATGAGATACTAAAAATCATAACTACTAGTCGAAAAGTGGAGTAAATAATAAATTTAATTGAAAACAATTATTTGAAAAATATATCCTATGATATAGAACTAAAAAGATATAAATACATTGATAATATTTAAATAAACAATACCAAGGAATAATGTGGAAAATGTTTTATTAGGTCAGAAATAATTAGAATTGAGATCAAAATAACCCTGATGTGTAAGAAATATTTTAAAAAAAATACTAGGAAATTGAGGGCTTGAAATTAAATTTAGAATAAAATGATTAGTAGATAAATCCGGATTTCATATTACACATAGAAATTATATATACCACATAAATGAGAATAAATTCAAAATATGAAACATGTATCGAAGAGAGTAATTTGAGATGAAGATCCTTAATTTATGTTTAGATATCAATGAAAATTTCAAGACCCATCTCTTTGGGCATGTGTCGTTACTACCCCAATCCCGCCTTCCATTGGTCAGGTGAAGGCGACTAGCACCAAGAGGCGTATTCCTTAAAATATGTGAAGGAATTGCCTTTATAACCTATAAACACACACAACCAAGCACACAAAAAGATACGAACACAAGTAAAATTTATAGTAAAAAGAGTGTGTACAGTATGAAAAAGGAGACAGAATACAAGCCCTGCTAAAAAGAACAATAATACTGAAAATTAAAAGTTAGCTGAACAGCTCTGGTGAACACCCACCAAGGATCCTACCAGAAGGGTAGGTATATCTCTCAAACGATCGTCTCTGTAGTACGCCCCATCTAAGGTCCACCTCCGAGATACCTTTAGTATTTGTAACGTCGTCCACAGTCATCGTTGTCCTTTTTCTACACCAAACACAAAAAGGTGTGGGCATAGCCTATGTAGGGTTGAGTATAATGATACTCAGTAGGGACCCCGTTACCCTAAATGGTCTAATAAAATCCATAAAGGATAAACCACAAATCATGAAAAAAACCGACAACCCTACTTAGGAATATACCAAAACATATACCTAAGTTATCAAGTATACCAATATCAATAATAAAGATACTAAAGGACCAAATAATTAGATAAAATCTCAACTGTTCCATGAAGGTAACACCACAAAGGTAAATACAACAAAGTTAACACCACACAGAAGAATACTAAAAAGGTATCACCATGAAGGAAAATACCACACAGGTTCTCCATATATAAGAATACCACCCAAGGTATTCCCATGAAGGAAAGTACCACATAGGTACACCACATAAAACAATAACACAAAGGTATCACACCGAAGGTAAGTGCCAAAAAAGTACACCACACAAAAAAATAGCACAAGGGTATCACAACAAAGTTATATACCACGTAGGTACGCCACATAAAAGAATACCCCAGAAGTATCACCATGAAGGTAAGTACCACACTGGTATTCCACACAAAAGAATACCATAAAGGTATCACCATGAAAGAAAGTACCACACATGTATGACACATAGAATAATACAAAAAATTTATCATCATGAAGGTGAGTACCACACAAGTATTCCACACATAAGAATAACACGAAGGTATCACCACGAATGTAAGTACCACGCAGGTATGCCACATAGAAGAATACCACAAAGGTATCACCACGAAGGTAAGTACCACACAAGTACTCCACACAGAAGAATACCACAAAGGTATGACCAAGAAGAAAAGTAACACCCAGGTATGCCACATAGAAGAATACCACAAAGGTATAACCACAAAGGAAAGTACCACATAGGTACGCCACACAGAAAAATACCACTAGTTATCACCATGAAGGAATGGAATTAGCTCACAGTAGTTATAACTTTTGTATGGTAGTAAATATAATTAGATATGACTAATGTATCATATTTTTCTATTAAGAGGCAGACCCATGTAGGATCCTAAATCATCATACAAAAATAGGATCCTAAATCATCACACCCACATAGGATCATAGTACATCATTAGACCCACATGGGATTTTAGTACAGAATTCCCACCTTGGATCATAGAGTAGTCCCACATGGATTCTGAGAGAAAATACAAGTGAGACTCTCAAATACAGACCCAAAAAGGATCCCATAACACCGAATTACATATGAATCCTTTCTCAAGTTATATCCAGCTATAGGGTTCCTACACTAAGCTTGCTTGATTATGGGAGAGTATGCTCCTCAAAAAACATTTCTAATACTACAACTACCATTATGTCCCTTGAAGATGTATCCCAAAGGACCACCATGTAAAAGGGGTCTCAATTTAATAGACGGTGCATCAATCAGATGCATGGTCTGTATGTTATTATCCTTTTAGTCATGAGGGCCCGGTTGGATTCATGTTCGATCCTTCCTAGCCATAACCCATATTTATCCAAAACTCTTGTGGGGTATACCAAGTGGACTATCTCAATCCAAAGTTTATGATGTCTAAGACGGTTCTTCAAACGGATGCTCGTAGCTCATTATATGGACGAAAGAATGAAAAGGGTCAAAGTTAGTCTGGGTCCGGTCCGACCCGGCCTGGGCCGACCCGACCCAGCGCGCCGGTGAGGCCTATCCCACCGGTATTGCTCAGCTCGTGGTGCGGCAGCCCGCGGTGGTTGGGCTGCCTATGGTGCAGCGGCCCACGGTGGTGGGGCTACCCACAGTGGTGTGGCAGCCCGTTGTATGGCAAACCACCGCGGATGCCCGAAAGGCCCACCCCATCCACCGCACAACGCGTTCGCATGCTGCACCTTTGTCGATAGCCGATAGTGATACAACCATCATCCTACTACCACTGTGGCATTAGGCCACTACTCTTACATGCCGGGCGGTGTTGACACGTGCCGCCATCCCCTTTTTGCAGCCAGTTGGATTGCCGGCAGCCAACCTTGCTTTATTGCGGCTGATGGGCTACAACTCTTCTCTGGTAGTGTGGTTATGCCGCTGCTGACCTCGTGGCAGGCCATGGTGCTAGCCACTGCTCTCAATTCCCACCATTGCCAATTTCCAGCACTAGTCTTCGTCCTATTCCATCACAAAGAACACACCAAAACCACATAGGATTGCAGAGAGGTCAAGCCATGTTCATTTGGCATGTACCCTCTGTGTTCGAGCGGTAGCAAGGGACTTATTATTTCTTGAATCATGAAGAACGTCATGAATGGGTAAGGGGGTATTAAAAAAACTACCCTTACCTTATCGTTCATTGGAGGATGTCACGAGGAATAAGTCAACGTCATTATAGGACATCATCATTTGTTGTCTCCGCAAGGTGCTTCATATCGTGTCTCGGGTTCAGTTCCTCGTTTTTCGTTGGAGAGGCATTCTTCGTTGGAGAGGCGTTCTTCATTGGGAGGAAATGATCCTCCAAAATCTCTCCTCTTATCCAATATATTCCCCCAATTCCACCAAAAATTAATCACCAACATATTAAATTGTGTTTTATTAATTTAAAATAGAGTTGTACATTAATTATGATGGTGTGGGAATAATTAATTTAGTGGAAACCAATGGCCAACTCCCTCATTAAATAGGGAGTTCAAGAGTCGGGTGGTCCCCATCATTAAACATTCAAAATGGAGGTTTTCTAGTTTGGGGGGTCCCCACCACTAAAAATTTAATTGGGAGGTCAAAAATAAAATAAAAAGTTGTTCTTTGTTTTATTTTTACTTCCAAGAAAACCATGAAAACTAACTTTCACCTTCATCCTACTTTGGTCGAGGTGAAAGTTTCTTTAAGAGAATATCAGTACTGTGAATTCAACGGTGCCCTCAGATTTTAATTGCGAGCACCGGTTCAAAAGTAACAAAACACTGCTTGAGCATTCACTGAAGGTACCCGAAACAATGTTCGAAAATTATTAACAGTCACCCTCCACCCGCTTCGGTTGAGGTTAGGATCTTACCAAGTGAAACATGCCTCAATGAACCCAACGGTACTCTCGGATTTTCAATCCGAGTTACCGTTTAAGTGTTATGTATTTTATAGTAAAATCATGGTCCCTAAATTAATTTATTTATGTCCAAAAACTATCTATCACTGGTGGCCCGTGTTGGAAAAATTTAATATATTTTTAAATAAATAATTCCCTCACGAGTTCAGTGTTGGTCTTAGATTTCAATCTGAGCTACCGTTTGTGAGTTATAAGAATTTGAAAAATAAAATAATTTATTGAATTATTTTATTTATGATTATTCCAATTTTGGGTTTTCTCACAGGAGGCCCACGCCAACCAATCCTAAGTCTTGCCTAGGATAAACCCGCAATTCCAAATGCAACTATGCCCTTGGATTTTTGATCTAGGCAATTGTATAAGAGTTATAACACTTTTTCAGGAAAACTGCTTACCCATGCTAATTAAAGTTTTACAAATCTTCGACAGATCATTCCAGGCACTCCAGGCCTTTGAATCACACACCGTTAGATCTCACGATCTTGAAATAATTACATATAATTAAAATTAGTGATACAAAAATTGTAGGACATTATAGAAAAAATTGAACTTATATTTCATCAATATAGCTATCATAATAAGTTTATTTATTACCTTAATCATATCCTTGTTCAGTGATATGCATCGTAAATATGAATTATCATCATGAATTGTTTGTATTTTTCAAAAGAGATGTTTTTATATTTGTTCATTTATTATATCTCTACAATAATGGGGTCCATAATCATTATTTTTACTATTTTCATCAATTAAATTTCATTTTATTTTCTTTTATGGTATATTTATAATAATTTATGTTGTTTCAATTTCCTTTCAAACTAATTTAATCCACTATCATTTGATTATTAAATTGATAATAAATATTTTTTGGAGATTTTTATTATCCAAGGATATTTTAATTAATATATTATTCTATTATTGACATAAAATTTTTAGAGTAAAAAAATTATTTAAATATATTTATCATATTATGTAGTAAATTTTTTTATAGACATATATGACAAAAATGTGTAGTATTGATCATGTGGGTGGTAAAACCGAACCGAACATGATCCTTCTCTGACTAATGGATGATTATGAGACGTTTTAGTAATATTATCAATATCACATGAAACTAATTATTTTATTTAGTATTTATTTGTGTGGTATATAACAATAAGAATAATTTTGACCAAAATATTTTGGATGTGGAAAACTACTAAATATGAATAATTCGCAATATTTATAGTATCCATATATTTAATTATTAAATTAATAGTGATCATTTGTTTATAATATCATTACTAGAATATATAGTTTTCTAAAACATAATTATATTAGAAGAAACATATTTTTTTTCAATAGAACCATGATTTGATGTAGATTTTTATGTTTGTTTAGGAAAACAAAACATTTTACATTATAGTGGCGGATGCCCGCCTTAAGAAATAACAAAAAGTATTTTTTTAATTGATTTATCATATTTATAAACAATGTTAACACAGTTAATATAGCAATGTTATTGCATATTAATTATAATAATATCATTAAATAAGACTATATAAATAATTATTAATGAATATTATAATGGATAAACTTATGTAGTTGATAACACTCATAGTAAGGACTATAATTTTCCGGGGAAATGATTTCTAATATTATGAGAAAAATATATATATTGGTGAATCAGGCTGTATTTTCATGTCATATGGTTATAGGCAGGTAAAAATTTCATAGATTGATTGATTAATTATACAACACCTACAATATCTCATGTATGAAATTATTTAATCATGTTTTTTTAATTTCATTCAAGTGGATTTAAGTGAATGTGTGTTGAAAATATAGATTGTTTAGAGTAGAATGTTCATGAAAAAATTAAGATAATGGTTATTAATATAGATATGATTACCATTATTGATGAAAATGTGTTTAACATAGGTTCTCTTAACAGTTTGAACAAGGTTATTCACATTTTATTTCCCACTAGTGATGATCAAGCAAGATATTTTTGTTTGTCCAATGTGATTTCATGTTCTAACCAAACCATGAATGTGGTCCTTGGTCGGTGGATTGAGACAGTGACTTGGTATAGTTGCTGCATGATTTTTCTAACTTTATGCCCTTATCATCTGAATCAATTTGATCCAATAAAAATATTGTTTTTACCCCTCTCCCACGGTTATTTTTATTTCTAGTCTCCCATAATATAATTATAACTCAACCGATTAATCCCAAATTTTCTACAGTCCTTTTATTTGGGATTATTTGAAGTTTTATTTTAATTATCGATGAATCTAAAATTTTTATTTTGTTTTCGTATTGTATTTTTTCAATTAGTTCATAGGTCCTCCCATGATCACCTCTCTACTTATCTTGTGGAACCAAATAGTGATTGAATGCTTTATATAATCTATTTTATAGAGGATGTATGTGACTCTTACTGATCATTTATAAAGTTGTCCAATATATTCTTCACTAATATCCATATTATAAAATGATTAGTTATAAAATGTGTTAGATAAATTTATTGAATGGTCATTTTTCCTTAATAATGGGTTTTCATGCAATAAAAAAGATCACATTTTCATTGAGAATGTTTAAAAAATTGTGATCAAGGATTTTTAATATCTTTTTCAATAAAATAGTCAATTAGTTAACCTTTTGGTTCATTAGAAATAGACATCTCAATCAAAGTGTGGTTACTACAACAAAGGTTTTACAATCAATTTAGTATTTGTAATTCTAGTATAGGATATACCAGTTTCATCTACCATAGGCATGAATTGGTACTTTTTATTTCTAGTTCATTTCCCCACTGGATAGAGTGAAATCAATGTTCCATTTCATTTATGATTATATTGTGACATGACTAATGGTTTCAATGTTATTTTCAAATGGGATTTCACATGATGGACTGTGTCATGGTTAGATTACTAACATTTGTATCTTATAGTGTACCCAAGAAACATATTGATTACGATTTAATTCTTATGACATGTTCTTATCATATTCCTTTTCTATTTAATATAAAGGGGTTTTATGAAAATGAAAGGATAATTTACAAATGGTTTTGTTTTAGGAAAAATATTTTTTTTCAAAATATATCTATTTTAAATATCAAATAATAAAATTTTCATATTAATTTTTTTAAACGCATTGGGTGAATCCTACTATGATTAATTATTACACACAACAATTTCATTCATATCTAGATAGTTTGGAGGTGTATTTTGGTCACATTGATTTTTTTATATTTTAATGATATTTTTTTTCTATTTAACCTAGTATAGATTGGATTTTAAATCACATTCTTGATTTATATTATTTTCCATGTTGTAATCTAGGTGTTTTTTTATATATGATACATTTTATATTATCTTGTTTCACCTAACCAAATTATGATGGGATGGGTTAGGATTCATTTATCATTTACCTGATATCGTTTAATTCAGAATGGTATTAGAGGGAATACACATTATAAATATTAATAACAGAACCTGGGATTGGTTATGGGTCTTGTTTTTAAAGGAGTTATGATGATTGATATTTAGGTAGTAAGTATGAGATGGTTCAATTCCATTTCATTTTCACATCTAAAACATATTTATATTCTTCTTCAAAAATATTTTTCATTTTTGAGACTTGGAGTTTTTTTTAATTTTAATGAACTTGATGAGATGTTTTTTAAAATGTTGTTGTTCTATTGTGAAGTTTTCTGTTTCATCAGTAGAATTATATAATTACTTAAATTGTTGTTGTTTTAGGGAATTGACATGAATTAATCAAGTTAGTTGGTTGATTTAAGACTTTTATAAAGCTTATTGATCTGTGTCTTGTGTTTATTAGACGATTACTCATAGAATTTATATTCCAAATAACAGTGAGGGCACATCAAGAATAGTTATGTAGGAAAATTATTTAATAGAACCATATTTTTCTAGATCTATAATACAAACTATTAAGACTATGGGTCCAACAGGTGCAAAGAACACTATACTTGTACTAGATCATGTCTTGTAATTCCACAATAATAATACCCTATTATTCCATGGTGAATATTACCTATATCTATTCTATCCCTTGACACATTTTATTACATTATTTTTAACATAATAAAACAACACAAAATAAGGCAAGAATCATAATGTATAGTGTCTTTTGAAACTACGTACGTAAAACTGCAAACGTGGACTAGGTAAAACACATCATTATTTGATATTTATAATGAGGCCCTAACATCCATTGTGATCATATATCATCATTGGATATCTTATGGATAACACGAAAAATGGTAGTATATGAAAATACTAGTATGAGATTAAACATAAAACTAATGTTTAAGCACATGGGTAAGAATTTATGACCTAATTATAAAAAATCCATGGAACATATAGGTTCATAAATTATAAACAAAGGATTATATATACATTGTGAAATAATAAATTTGAATAAATATAAAACAAGACATTAGGCTGATTAAAGACTCATTTCACATAGAAGATCACAAGTCAAGTTAAACCACCAAAACCATTGCACATGGTAGTAGAAGTCAAGTCTAACCCACAAGACCGTTGTACATAATGTATAATGAGACTAAAATCTACCCAATTTAGTAGAGAGATACTAGGGATAACCATTCATATAGTTTTCATGAATACTATTTCCAAATATATAATCATACCTAATAAATCATACAAAAACATAAGGGTAACCCATGGTAAGTATTCTGTATCATAATCATGTCATAAAGCATAACGAATTATAGTTTCATAAAAATTTCCCTGAAACAAAGGAATTAGATCATAAATGGGAAATAATATGCTATAATAGGTATATATCATCAAAATGTATGTCCACTCGAAGTAATAACAAGTAAATAGTGAACCTATGAAACTATAGCAATAAAACATTTCAGCACTGTTAAAGGAAAATATTAAAGGTCATTCAAAACATAAAAAGGAATAATATTTTATACAAAACCAGAAGTTAACCAATATTTTTTTCATAGATAAAATATTTTTTTATGAAAATAATGAAGGCTTAAAAATAGATTATATAATGTACTTGTAAATGCGTATGAATTTGGAAAGTTCCCTTAATACAAGTATTCTTTTTGGGGAGTATTAAAAAACATTTATATCCCATAAAGAATAGGATGAATGGACCTTGATACACGATTTTGGTAAATTTACCCAAAATTTATAGATTAAAATAACAATAAAAGATATCTTAATTTGGGTAGAAAGAATGACAGAGCAACCTGAAGTAATAATGGAGGATCGTGTAGAATCCCTTACCTTACGTATGATGGTTCACTTCATTTGTTCTTAATTTCAAGGATAAACAAATTAAATTCATTAATTAATATGTTTATAAAATCTTATAATTTTTATTAATTAATTATAACATTATTAAGTTCATTCATGATCTTTATGATGGGTTAATAGGGTCAATTTCATTGATTGGGAGAATTTATTTCCTTTGTTTTATTGACTGGTTTACCATTAAACATGTAAGAAGAGAATGGTTGTACATAATTAATTTTTTTATTTTATTAGTGAAAATTTATATGATTAAATTGTTATTAAATTTATTTTGTTATTTGGAATGAAGATGAATCATTATAAAAAATGTTAATAATAACTATTTTGGTCAGTTTGGGGTTTTTGATCACATCAAACACATTTGTTTTTTTATTAATGCCATTTGTAAAAATTATTACTGAACCTTAAATGGGACATAATAAAAAAATTATTTTATGTTTTAACCATAAAAATGGTGTCATGAATAGAATTGAAGATGATAATAGAAACTGGAAACATGTCTTCCTTAAATGTGATAAATTCATATATCTATAATGGTCATTTCATTTCTAGTATAAAAGGAGGGGAAAGGAGAGATGATGATGAATAATTCCATTATTGGATTTATATAATATTACATGTATGGAACTTGAGTTATCATATAACTTGGATGAAAGGAGCCGAGAAATGATAAAGAAATAAAGGTACCTAAAATAAAATGAAAGAATGAAAAAAGTAATTTACCTCTTGAATATATCAACCATGTGATCCTTTTTAGGGGAGAGGATTTGGTAATTTAAAGATATCATTGCATAGTAGATTCCTGATAGAGGTAAATAGGGGGTATTTGTAGTAGATGAGGGGACAAGTTTCCCATTTTTTTAATCATCAGTTTTATATTTTTTCTCAAGACTATGAATAGTCAAGATTTATTTTACAAAAAACATATAGAGATCATGTTACTTTTATGAAATGGCCATTTACATCATCTATGACTCAATCATGAGGCTTCAATTAATTTACTTAGCATTTATCGGAAACTCTCATATATTACTACCCAACAAAAATTCTAGTATTTTAGAACAATACCAAAAATTCCTCCCAGCCATTATTCAATGTTTTGAATTAAAATTTTATATCCATTTTTTCAATGTACTTTTCTACATATTTCAAGATTAATTTTAAATTAAATTCATGATTTACAAGGAAAATAAAAATTTTAAAATTAAAAGTACTTTTATAACATTTTGGAAAAACTAATTGAGGTCCCCTTATATTATTTTTTAATAATTAGTCACCAAAATAGTTATATATGAATACATTTTATAAAAAATAATTTTCTTTTAAAATTTAAATTTAATAAATAATAATAATCAAATAAACACGACATACCAAAATATCCACACGCAATTATTAATTTTTTATAATATTTATACACTTATACTATGATATAATTATATCATATTTTCACTTATAAGATGAATACATTTTATTTATAAATTCACTAGTGAGGTTACTATTTAACTATATAGTTTACTGTATATAATGGTCATATTACTATTCTAATGGTTATGATACTATTTTATCTGCATATGTTCTTTAGTTTATAGATATTCATTTTAATTTAAAAATTCTTTATTTATAAATTCTTTATTTTGTTTTATATGTAATATTATATGCTTATACTATAACACATAATTATATGAAGGGAATTTCATTGATAAAACATTGGTACCTTACATTATTCCCCACTAATAATATTTCTCCCTTGAAATTTTGTTTTATATTTTAATCCATAAACAGGTGTTCGTACTTTTCCTTCGTTTCCTCCTCTAGTTCCCATGTTTTCTATTCATACTTATGGTTCTTCTATAGTACTTTGACAAGATGAGTAGTCTTGTTGCCTAAAACATTATCTCCATAATCTAAGATATTCACTGGATGCTTCTAGTAAGAAAGATCATTGTCCAATTTATCCACCTCGGAAGAGAGTACATATGATGGTTTTGATATGTAAATCCATAAGAGGGATACATAGAATGAATTTTGTACTTTATACATGGTAGGGGGATGTTCTAGTTGTTAATCCACAACACCAACATAATCAAGAATCTCTAAAGGGATGATGTACTTGGGACATAAATTTTTTTCTTCCCAAACCTCATGACCTTCTTCCACAGAGATATTTAGAGGAATAACATATCTCCACCATTGATATAAAGGTCACATCGATGAGTATATAAATCCCCCTTCTATAAATATTGGGCTACCATGCTGTGCTGATGATTGGATTTCACCTTCTCAAAAATTTCATTAACCATTTCAGGTCCTAAAATATTATGATTACCAACTTCATTCCAAAATTTCAGTGTTCTACACCATTTCCCATAAAGTGATTTATATGGTTCCATTCAGATGATTGAGAGGAAACTATTATTGTAAGATAATTTTACTAGTAGAATATCATAGTCTCATACTCATTTAAAGTACATAGAACATTATCTCAACAGAACAAACAATGTTTGGATAGTTCGATCATATTTTCCATTAGTTCATGGATGGCAGGACGTACGGAAGATCAGCTCAATGCTTTGAGCAAGCTGGAGAATTTTCTGAAACATTTTGGTCAATATCAAATCTCTATTGAATTAAATATATTGTTGTAATCCATTATTCCTTTCCACCTTTTGTTATATATTCATTCTATTTGTTCTAATTATAAGTACTCTCGAATTGCAGTAAGGTGAGCTATCTCTGTAAGACGATTCATATTTTTCCATACGACATTGTATCCTTTCAATGTCTTTGGATGTCTAGTGAAAATTCCAATGGTAATTTTATCCCACTTACATATTGGTGTGGGTAGTGGTTTCATCATACCTATAGAATTATATCTTCAAGCCTTCTCTTTTTGACAAACTAGGCACATTGATGAATATTCAACAATCATATTCATCTTATTATGAAACAAAAATATCTCTCAAAGATCTTGATAAATAATTATATTAACTAGGTAGATAGGGAATATTGAGATATGTATTTCCATCAAAAGATCCATATTTCACCATTCATTAGATGATATAAATAACTGTGACCCAAATATAATCACTCCATTTTCGTCAATATTGAAATCATAAGATTTCCAATTTCTGATAGCATCCATCATTTTTATAATTTCCACATAATTTCATTGAGATTCCTTTATTTTTCCATGAGTTATTGTTGGGAAATCATTTGAGAAAGCATTGATTATGTTCATTCCTAAATGATTCTCATGTCTATACTATGCAAATATATTTAGATTGCATCCTTTTCAGTTATCATCATTGATAAAGACGAAAGATCATTCATACTTAGAGCATATTCCACATTATTCCCCATACTATGATGGTAGTTTATTAATAATTCATAATCATTAATGAGCACATACCATATTTGATGAAACCTATTAATCTCTTTCTATGTAAATATATATTTGAAACTCTTATGATCTGAATATATCTATCACTTCTCTACATAGAGATAATGCTACCATATTTTCAATGCAATGATCACAACAACTATCTTTATATCATGTCTGGTATTGTTATAATAATTTATTTTCAGCATCCTAGAGTCATTGGCTATAACATTATCATTTTTAATCATAATAAATCTAGTATTTTCTTTAATTAATAACTTTACACCACAAAGAGTTATCCACTTTTTGGGAGTGTGATTACATGTTCAGTGATAAGCCCCATTCTGATCTCTATAAAGCATTCCTCAAATTCATGTGTCTAATAAATCTTCACTCCCTTCCATGTTAGATTGTTCATTGGGTTTTAATATCGTGAGAAGTTCTTTACAAATCATTGATAATTCCCGGCTAGACAAGAAATGCTATGGATCTCTGTTACAAATGCTTTACTCAGCCACTCGTCTATAATATTTGTCATGAATGGTTTAATAGATATTTCATTGCAAGTTATTACATTCCCCTAGAATGATAATTCCTATATCCAAAATAAAAATTTAATATACCATTCATAATTTGTATCACTTCTTAATGTCATCAACATATTATTCAAATGTTCTCCATTTTCCTCCTTGCTCTTGGTTTATATCAGATTATCATCGATAAAAACATTTAAATTATTTTTAAGTAATATATACAGAATATATTAATTAAATCCATGTATATTACAGGATCATGAGTGAGTTCAAATGAAATCACTATGATCACATAGTGTTCATACCTTATTAAAAAGACATTTTAGTGATTAACTTCCTTTATCACCTTTAATTGGTGATATCCCGACTAAAGGTCCACCTTAGAGAAATAACTGGACCCACATAGTTGATTGAACAAGTCATTTATATATGCTAGGGATACTTTTTATTTATCATACTTTTTTATCATATGATAACATAGGAGTGGGTTCCTTGATCCATCATTATTCATAATAATGATGAACGGTTCACCCCATAGTAGAGGACATGGTCATATAAAACCCTTATCTAGATTCTCCAGTAACTTCTTCTTCATCTCTTCCGGTTCAATAGTGGCCATTTTATATGGTGTTTTTGATATAGGTTGGGATATATGAATAAGTTTAATTGATAATTAATCCTTTATATTATGAATATTACCCTGAAAATTTTTAGGTAATGTAATTTTGTAATCCCTCATATTTTCCATATCCTGGATAAGTATCATCATTTTCATATCAATCATTTTAGGAAGATATTAATTATCAAAAATAAACAATTAGACAGACATGATATGATGATTATGAAGGACATTAATCATCCTTCTTACACATTTATAAGTGTTGAGGATACACTATGATGTGAAGATTGATCTCCCTTTCCTGAAATTTAATGTCTTCTTTGTATAAAGATAACCAATCCAATCACAAAATAGCATTGAACTCTACCAATAGATGTTTGGAAGGATTTTATAAGAGGTTAAATCTATAATTATTCACAATAGAGGTGATATAAACCTTAGAAGAAATAATTACTCCATTCACTATTCAAAAAGGTTTCTCAACCTTCAAATACTGATGTGGTGTTTTAATAGTTTCTCCAAACATGCAAGATAAAAATGAATGTGTATAAAAATAATACAATAGTACACTCAATACTCTTGAATGAATATGTAGTGCACCTTTGACCACATTATTTTCCATCTCCACATAATCAATATTTATAGCATAACTCCTTCCTATATTCATTGGAGGATATTGTTGATTTCCTCTTATAACACTTGTCTTATGTAAATTGTTGTCATAATTACGAATTTCCTGGTAGTTATAACCATGTACTATAGGATTAGTGTTGATCTAAACCATCCATTCATCTTCTATGTTAGTGGTACTCTTCATATCCCTCTGGAAGTTCATATACAGTTGTCCCATTTTTCAACATTTTAAACAATTCCACGTTCACTTTTGATAGTCCCCAGGATTCTTTAACCAACCATTTTCACATGTGGGATGTTCGATATTCTTTCCATAAATGAATTTTTTTACCAAAACACCCATATTAGACTCTATTTATGGATTTTTGGAATCGGCACCATGATACCATTGAGATTATCTGATATCCAGTTCAAACTTTAGGGCGCAACTAACAATGTACTTTTTATTGTCGATGTCTCAAATCACTAACAACTTTTGTAGACATGGATCTAGTTTTCTAAATAAGTGATCAACCTTTCTCATGTTGTTTATGAAAATGAAATAAGAATATCTTAAAATACTTTTAATAGGTTCTTTGTACACCATGATACACTTATCTTCCATATGCTTAGGTATGAAAAAATATATTTCCTTCATGAGATGGATGGTTCGTGGAAAATATTTATTGAAAATAATTTTCATGATTTTATTCATACCATGGAATCAATTTATTTTTTGGATTTCATATTCTTGATTGATTTCCACCAATGATCAACATAAAAATCAAAATGATAGGCATCAATCATTACATTCTCTTTTTTTTATCATTAGAGGAAAGGGAATATCTTTTCAAAGGAGTTAATCCAATTTTCCACAATGAGGGGATTAGAAGATCCATCATACATGGGAGTCCTTTTCCACATGAATTATTACACAATAACATTATAATTATTTGTAGGAGGATGAAATTACACTACTGTTAAATTATTATTCAGAACTTCATCTAGTTTAGCAAGTGCTTTAATAATGTTTTGAGCACTCGTTCCCATTATATCAGGCATATCATTAAGAAAATCATCATATTCCTGATCACACTAATTTTGCAATGTGTTATTCTATTTCCCACCATTAAATAATAATAATAACATATAATTATGAGGATTGACAACTGAGATAATAATAATTAAAAAATTATTAAACCTAAAAGGATAAACTCATGAAAGAAAACTATATCATACCTTGTGATTCCCTAGGTTTCAATCTATGTCATCCCTAATTATTCTCCTAACATATATTCTTATGGGAATATTTTTTTGTCACCTCAATAATGGTTTATTCAAATCTTATGAATTTTTGAAATAATATCCCTCAGGTATGTCAAAATAAGAGTACATCAAGGACCATTGTTATGAAACAGTTCATGTTCGAGTTAAGCTCAAAGCAGTATTTTCAGTTTTTACCCATATATACATCTATCCCATATCCACATCCACTTGTTCAAATACAATTAGGGAGTTATTTTCCTGATAAACAACTTACACTATACTATCATAAATTTAGGGATGTTTTCATATACTTTGTTTCATCGCTATAGTTCTTCATAATGTGCTATATTTCTAATCATTATAAAAAACTATAGTATCATCTAATAAAAAATATAGACAGCCTAGACTTTACCAAATTCCATTATATGATTTTAAGAAAAAGAAAACATAATATTATAAGCCATGGATTGTAAAGTCTAGTGCGTTGGATGACAATGTACATAAGACTGAGAACATGGGTCTAAATAAAACATTTAATTATTTAATATTTATAATGAAATCATAAAATCAATTATTATCACACATATTCATAGGAAATCCATGGGACATAATAATGAAAGTAATGAGTTTAACACTCAAGTAAGGGAACAAACATAAGAATAAATTTTCAGACCATGGGTTAGAAGGGAATCCATAATGATATAAAAAGGCATGGAATATATTGGATAATAACATATAAATATGAGATCATATAAACATGGATTGATTGTAATGTGGAAAAAATATAAAACATGATATTAAAATGATTCAAGTATTATTACACATAGAGGAGAACATGTTAAGATTTAACACTAAGACGGTTACAAATGGTAGCACGAGTTAAGGCTAACCACCAAGACCATTGCACCTAATTGGTCATGATACTAAAAATTACTTAATTAATTGGAGAACTATCTTGGATCTCCCATAATAACATGTTCATGAATATCATTTTCACATATATAATCATACATAATAAATCATACATAGACATATGGGTTACCCATGGTAATGATTGGGTATCATAATCATGACATCCAGAATAAAAAATTGTAGTATCAAAAAAATGTACATGATGGAAACCAATTAGATATTGAATGTAAAATAACATTGTATAATATGTATATATATTTAAAATTTTTGTCAAATTGAAGTAATAATATCTTAAAATACTACATAAGAAACTGTAGAATTAAAAAAACTAGTGTTGTTAAACAAAAACCAACAAAGTACATTTAAAATATAAAAGAGAATAATATTTTATATAGAAAACTAACTAAAACAAAGTGGATATAATTATAAAAATAGTTTTGTTGAAAATAATGGTGGTGTAAAAATATATAATATAGTATACTAGAAAATGGGTAAAAATTAGGAACATTTCTTCAAAATGAGTTAGCTTTTCGGGATGTATTGAGGATGGAACCATTTCTAAACACGTATTTACCCTAAATAGAATAATGAATGGAACTTGGTACATGGTTCTGGATAATTTTCACAACATTCAGATGATGTATATAAAAAATTAGATACAATATCATTTTGGAAGATAGAGCGATTGAGTAACACGATTGAATAATGGATGTTCGGGTAGAATCCCCTACCTTATGTATGACAGTGCCCTTGACATGATCTTAATGTCTTGTATAACCAACATAAATCCATTAATTAATATTTTCATAGCAAATTATAAATTTAAATGATGTATTAAATATATATGAAGTTCATTCATTCTTTTTTTATGGATTAAGAGGTTCAATTTCATTATTTGGGAGTGTTTGTATCCTTGGTTTTCATGATTTGTTTACATATATACATGAAAGGATAAAATTGTAATATGTTAATGGATGTAAAAAATTAAATTTGTATGTTATTTTTGAACATCCATAATATAATTTTTTTTAAAAATTTATTTGGTTTCTTAATGTGAAGTTGAATTATTATATAAAACATTAATGATAACTGTTTTGGATAATTTCTAGTTTTTATTCACATTGAATAAATTTGGATATATAAATTAATATATCATGTAAAAACATTCTAGAAACATAAATTAGATATAATAAATATCTTATTGTAATTTTAAACCCTAAAAATGGTTTTATGACCCTAATTGAAGATAATAATAGGAATTGAACAACCGTAGTTCTTGAATGCGATAAATTAACGCATCTCAGCTGGTATATCCATTTCTAGTATAAAAGGACCAATTATTGTATGGAAATGAAACACAATTAATGTACTAGACCTATCATAAAACTTAAATGAGAGGATTTTAGGAATAACAAATAAAGAAAGGAAACTAAATGAAAATAATTGAAATTAAAAGATAAGTTTACCTATTCAATATATCATCCTTGAGAACCTATTTAGGGTTAAATATTTTGATCATTAAAAGATTACATTGGATTATTGGCATGGTAAAGAGGATTAGGGAGAAATTTTATAGAGATTTGGACTAGAAACATGTCTTTAGATGTGCGAGTATAGGAGGTAAAGAGAGGTGGTATTTATAGAGAAGAAGATGAGGGGTTTCCCATTATTTTTATCAATTGTTTAATTTCTTTCTATAGATAATGAATAGTACCAATTAATGTAATAAAAAATGTAATCAGATAATGATAGTTCTAACCACTAGAAATTTACAACATCCTAGACTCAAGAATGGTGAATAAACTCATTAATTTAGCATTTATTTTGAATTATCATATATTACTATTCACCAATTTTCAATTATTTTAGAAAAAACATTCAGCACAATTTTTTTCCATTTTGATTTGAAACGTGATCTAAATTATATTTAAATTGTTTTATAAACATGTGAAAATTAACTTGTAAATTAAATCATAATTTAAATGAAAAATAATAATTTTAAAATTAAAACTACTTTTATAACATTTTGAACAATTTAATCTAGTCACATAAAATTATAGTATAATCATAAGACATAAAAAATAATAATTTATGAATACATTTTATGAAAATAAACATTCTTTTAAATTATTAAATTAATTTAAAAATTGTAAACATGTATACAAGACTTACTGAAATACTAAAACTTAATTAATAGTTTTTAAAATATTTACTTACAAATATATTGATATAACTATATCATATTTTCACATATACGAAGGATAAATTGTATTTATGCTTTCATTAGTGAGGTTACTATTCACTTGGATGTTTTACTATTCATAAGGTTCATATTACTATTCCAAATTTCATGTTATTATTTCATTGGCATATGTTCTTTATCATATAGTGATACCTTTTATTTTAACCATTATTCATTTATATGGATCATATTATCTTATATATGATATAATATATTATTATAAAATAATAAATAACTATATGAAGTGAATTTCTGTGATAACACAATGGGTTGTTAGAGGACCCCCAATATATAATGAGTGGATTGAGAGTGTTGAGAGGATCGTAATCTTAGGGAATATTGATAAGGAATATATGGTGGGGTTTCCCATGTATATGAGCAATGTATTGGTAAGGAGATATTGGGAGGTTATGAAGGACCATAGAATACAATGATAGGGGAGGGGTGAATCGTGGTGTCAAATTTTTCTTCCATCGTGACGAATCTTGTTCCCATATTAGTATGAACCTATTAAATCTGTCTGATGGGAATGTGAAGAGAACAAAAAAAATATGTAAAGAGACAACACACTAATTTTACATGGTTACCAACTATGGAATATTCCATGGGGAATACACAGATTGTGTTTTGGTTTTAAGAAAATCCACAAATATAGACTAGTGGTGGAATAAAAATGTTCATACATAGTCACTCATTTCCCAACACACTACCTTTACATGAATTTCTGGATAGCACACTACATTCCTCGAAACACTTCTATCGACACCCCCAAGATCACCTTCTAGGGTGAAGTCACACTCACATTATCAAATTTAAGGTCGCTTTAGTATTTTTAAATTTTTTTTCCTAAACAGAATGAGACTATACTTGTAGTTTAGATATGATTTAACACAATTTGAATGAACCGATCACTAAATACCTAATATTCATAACTATATTTTATGAATATCCATTTCAAAGCTGACATATTTGTGAAGAAAACTACCTTTATAGAAAAAAATTCTTCTGTGAAGCTCACTAATCAACCACATAATACTTTATCCTCACGAATAACTCTATACATAGAAGCATTTACATCAGTGAATAAGAATGTGGTCTTTTCATGGAACTCATGCTTCTGTTGAAACCAAAACTCATGGAGTTCCCTACATTCCTGAAATCAATGTGATTCCATATTCTATAATATTATTTTTTTTTTCAAATGGAACATGGATATCTTAGTATTTTAATGCTCAGATTTTTGTGATTCTCCACCACCTACATCATATTTTTTCAATAATTTTAAAATCATCTATGCATAGTTCCACTATTCATGGAGCTCCATTGAGATTTGTCTTTTTCATGAAGATCTCTATCAAACCAAATCAATCTAGTGATATAATAATTCTCATAATTACACTAAACACTACCAACTTATCAAAATCTAATAATACACACATTTAGAAAGATTAATCGTCAATAAAACCATGACTTTAAAAAATATATTTTGATTTGATTCCTAAAACCAATGCTTCACATTTATTTTTACCCTTAGACATTATGTGTCATTATATCCTATATGTTTTTAACCTTAGACTAACGGGGCAATAATTCAATGGAATATTGTAACGCCCCAACCCTAGCTACCCAGAGTCGGTGCATTACTTCGTAACATTGGCATGATCACAAAAGATCATGTATCTAAAGACCGATCAGTTTAGTAGCCTTGGAAACACTAGATACATTCATAAATGTTACATTAAAACATAAGGTGAAAAAATACAATAACAAAGTCTCCATAGTCCACACTCATCTTTTCTTCTGACTATCCCTGAAGGTCATTCATAAAATACATCTTCACATCCTGGAAAATATTAAAACATTGAAAGGGGTGAGCTCAGATGCTCAGTAAGGATAACAATATTGTGGAAGCTTTCATAAATAAACATAATCATTTAAGGCAATGTATAACTAAAACAAAAGCCTTTTAAACTTGAACATCAACATAATATGGAAAAAGTAAAATGAGATACTACCATTTACTTCTTCACATGGATATTCTACTGGTCGAATAATCACATGCAATATCAATAACCACTTTCATAATGATGGAATGCATAATTCCAGACTATCATAACCACGTAGCCAAGGCCTCATTCCAAGACCACAAATAAGATTTTGTCAAGGCCTCGTGCCAAGACACTAGTTTGTCTCATGAGACCTGTCGATGCATCGAGGAGCTATAGTGGGCTCCACCCGTCACTTACTAAGTCCAATGCATTCTTCATATGAATGGGGTTAAACATATCATAAACCATAACATAATCGTATCACATAACACATGAAAAAAGGAAACATAACATTTCCACATTTCAATCACAATATTTCAATACAACACATTGATATAATAAAAAGGCTTTCAAAACCATTTTCAATACCAAAATAAAATAAAGGTAAAACAAGTTATTTATTTTTCTTTTAAAAAAAGGTATGGCTTGTAGAGGAAGCCGAAACTCAAATAATGATCACGGTGGTGGAGAAGTCATTGTCGTCGCATATGTACGGAAAGAAAAACATTCCCTTTTTGTCATTTAGTAAATCGCTTCTTATAAAAAATATTCCTTTTGAATAAACGTAAAAGTAAAAGGGGTTTATACACCATATAAAAAAATATTTTGTATAAAACCAAATATGCCTCAATGAAAGGAGATTGAGACGAAGTACTTAAAAAGATCATTTTTAAAATAAAATAGATCTATTATGTGTATTCACTACAGTTACACATAAAGAATGTAAAAAATACAAAATAGGACATAATAATATCATGACATAATTTGATAGTAGGATATTAACACAAAGAATGGAAGTTGGGTTAAGAAATTCCCTTTCCTCATGTCCGACTTGACTCAACCATTATTTAACCTCCTGAATAATAAACTAGATTTAATATATACCATATTACGAACCATTTTCAATTTCATTATCCTTTTTATATCACTTATTACAATGTTATGAACATTATGTAATTATTTAAGTTAATAACGGTCGTTTCGTCGATCTTTGGTACTTGAGTCAACAATAAGCTTCTTATAATTACATGTTGTTCATGTGGTAAAATATCAATTATATCCAGAATTATATTCATGATTTAGATATCATATAAATCATATATATCCTGTATATACATCCATTCATAATATTACATAACATTTAGAGGTAAGAAATGAAATGCACCGTTCATGGAGACAGTAATCTGTACGTACACATGAACACTACTTTCATTTCTATTTCATATTTAATGGAAATAAATAATAATTATATAAAGGTATAATATATTTCCAGTATAATATTATATATAATATCATTTACTCCATCCTTTATACATCCCACATATGGCATTAACGATTCACATCACTTTGAGGGGAGGTAGTCCGCACTTCCTAAAATGAAATTATCGCGTTTACCCATAATGGAAATCATAAAGTATGCCATAAATGAGAAATACATAAGCATAAGGAAAACATAAACATATTATATATCATATATAAATATAGTGACATCTTAATGGCCACCTTTTAAGGTGTTATATGAGTGTTGAACAATCATCGTCTCGTGGGGCAGAAATCCTCCATCCACAGAAACAATATGTTCTTTAGCCATTATATGTAGGTGTGTGTAAGTGTAGCTCGAATAATTCTTATAAAAACATCCTAGTATATTTAGGATACTGGTTTTGTTACAAAAAGAATTAATAAAAAGTGTTTAGGGGGTTGGAGAAGAAACATAATACAAAACAACATTAGAGAAGACTTTACCTTAAAATTGGGTAACTCTTTTGATTTGAGCTGAAGGATTCCTTGGGTAGAATTATGCCCAAAGTGAGGATTCTAGGAGTAAGGGAGGGAAGTTGGGAGAGTATTTGGGCAGAGTTTGGCCGAGACAAATGGCTTGAAAGTGTGAATGAGGTGGTAGAGGTGGGGGCCTTTTATAAGAGGAGAGGAGGGGCACTCTTGGAAAGTAAGGAAATTTTACATTATTATACAATGCTTTTTGGATTCTAAAGGTCCAAAACTTATATAATTATAGGATAAGGTGATAATGGTTCGAAAGCTACCCATACAATAGTCTTTTGACAAGTGTAATCCTTGGATTTTACATTATCATGTCATTTTATTAAAATCGTTAAATAATGAGGTCATCGCTGCATCATAATGATGTCATAAATAATATAATGTATTTAATGTCTAAAAATTACAAAAAAACTACTATGATGTAGGAAATCTTTTTATCTTTCCAATTAATATTTATAGTCAAAAATCGGACTTGTATAACCCCATATAAAAATTGATTTCGTAAAATAACTCATGTTTGTGTCATTTTTACTTTAACATTAAATAAAAAGTTATTTATATCATTTCCCAAACAAAGTGGCTCCATGGGGTCCCCAAGATGACCCATGGATTTTCTTGGTCGGCCATGACACATCCAATAAGTTTAGGACATTTTTCTTGGTCATTTCATATTATTAAAGCATTATTTTTACCTTAAAGTACCCTAATTACCACTAATCGCGATTAAGAACTTAAAAGCTACTATTCACAAAAAAATTATTTTATTCTCATTGAACCACATTTTACTTCTTAATGACAACCATGTATGTCGGATTTTTGAAAATCAAATCACAGAAGTGGTAATAATTCATTTAAACAAAAAATCAGTTATTTAACTACCACTTAGTGGTTTCACAATTCCTCAGAAATTGAAGTTTTTCAGAACAATGCCAAAATTTCACCCAAAGCTATAATTGATATTCCGAATTCAAAAATGATAGCTATTTTACAAAATTCAAATCATATATGTTGCATTATTTAATTTTATAATTAATTCCCGCTGTCACAACTTATAGCGTGTTTTTAAGAAACAATTTATATCATATGATTGGCAATTGTTTATGTCCAATTTCAATGTTAAATTAATTATAATGACAACCATTGGATAAAATGGTTAAAATAAATTATAATTATACATTAAAACCACTAAATAGTATAATTTATCACTATAAATTATTTTGAATAAAAAATTTGTTTTTAAGTATTTTTCACTATTCATAAAAAATTGAAAGTTCTCAGAAAATTACAAAAAACTCAACTTAGGATAATTTCGATATTCCGAATACAAAAATGAAGTCCATTTTGAAATATAAAATTTATATAATTTCAAAAAGTGGGTATTACTATTCATAACGGCTACTTTGATTAGTTGCGGTGTGTTAGAACTCGAAGTTGCGTACAATGCAAGCTATTGCATTATTGAATGAGAAGCGTACCATAGAAGCTTGGGGTGTTACATTCTCCCCTCCTTCAATAAATTGTGTCCTCGCAATATGAAATTTTTCTTGGATAATAAAAGGTTGAAAATAGAAAATACCTTTGTAGAAAACACAAATCGGAAATAAGGTTAATAAAAATATAACTTTAAAATAATGACAGATAAGTAAAATAGTCACCCGAGATAGCCCATACTATGATTCTTTGAAAATATGGATATGGAAGAAAAACAAACCATCAAGTTCTGATGGAGAGTTGTAGAAAACTGGTTTAGGAGAAAGTTAACAATAAGAAAATCACAAACTTGTGATTGGTTAAACGGTCATTGAATCCCCAGTTGGAAAAGTTAACCGGCAATGTTTTTGTTTTAAGTAACCTTTTATAAAGTTAAAGAATTTATTTAGGAGATTTACTAAGAACGTAAGGGAATATACATACTTTTCATGTAGACTTTCATTCTTTAATAAATTTTTACCAAAAACCCATCTTTCACTTTAAAAGGTAATAGAACTCAAAAATATTATATTAATCCTAATTGTATACGGTTCCAAATATTAACACATACCATTTAGATTAGAAAAACTATTTTGTAATAACCAGGGACTTCACGTAGTCCAGTGGTAGGCGATTAATCCCAATCGCACTATGGTTGTGGGATCGATTCCCACAGCTTTGTCCGGCGCGATGGGTTGTTACTCAGTCTGTGTGTTGTCCTTTTTATAAATGTCCAAAATTAATCTTAACAATAGTATCCAATGTAAAATATAATCCATTCCAACCTTTATAGTTATCCAAAATACTTCTGTCCAACTCACAGTCCATATTTTATGAGGAAGGTAAACATAATGAAGCTCCCTTTTTTTTCTGCGTAACAACATGTGAACACCTTCATCATGTATTCTTTTAAAACACTTCAACATACTAAATTTCCATAAATCCTTATTGATTACATTCATGATCCTTTATTCCTTATAGAAAAAAAGATATACTCCTTCTATCCAAAAATGTATACAAATCATTAATCAGTTTCAATGATGTTAAGAATATCCAACATAATTTATCTGAATCAATCATGTCTTATTCCAAAATCACTATCTCAGTATCAGAACCATATTATGGTTTATCTTTCTCTCAACCATATTTTTTCCAAAAATTTAACCTACTGTGGAGTCATTTTTCTTGGTTCCACACAATCTCAAGTCCTAGATGAAATAGTACTGCAGTACAATCCTTATATACTCCATAATTATTATAACCAGTACATCATTGATATAACACTCAAATTACAAAATTCCTTAATAACAACATAATAACTCTAATCATTCCTCCTCATCTGTGGTAGTATCATAACTTGATTATTATCCAATAACATCATTTGGGGCATACTCTGATGATTTGAACATTGGTTTGCGTAGTGTCCCCACTCCTTACAGATGAAGCATTGTACATTTGAAACCTTTTTCTTACCCTTGCAGTCACGCACATGGTGTCCTTTTTCTCCACACTTATAACAAACTCCAATTCCCTTCAGAAAAATTCTAAGGTGTTTCTTCCCACAGTTATCACATATTGGAAAATTCTTCTTTTCCCTCGTCCCTTTATCCATCATTCTCTCTTCCATACTTTTCTTCTCTTTCATCCCTTCAAATCCATAAGACTTAGAGAATTCTCTACTTATCTTATTAACACATGATACTATTTCTTCATATGTTTATAACACATGGGAGAATATTTCCCTTCTAAATTTTGGCTTAATACCATGAAATATATGTTCCTTCTTACTCTTTGGATCATACGTATTGATGGAGTTCACATTCCTTCTACTGGGCGCTATTTCTATACATTTCCATAAACTAGGTTAGTTTATGAATCGAAAACCATAATAGAAAACTTTAAAACACTTATAATAAATTGAACTATTTATGGATATAATCCATAATCATAAAAAATGTTTTCTTTGAGGAAGTATATACTCATAAACCCTACATAATGGTTTGTAAAGAAAATGAGAATTATCCTAAGAAAATACCCCAGGAGTGCCGTAACCAAGAGTGCAGCAAGGCCCGTTGTCGTGCACCAGTTCTCGTTTGAGTCTAGCTCAAAGAGGTGTTTTCGGGTTTTACCCCTAGGTACTTCTATGCCAGAGCCGCCTCTACCTGCTCGTATCCAGATTGGGATGTATTGCTCGAAAAACTCACAAAATCACTATAATACCAAAATTCTAGGAAGTTCTTCTATACTAATCTTAAAGTCTATCTTCGGGCTATGTGCTCTAATCAGAGTTTATCTAAATCTAGCTTCCAAGGTTAGTACTAAACTGCCTCTGATACCAACTGTAATGCCCCGACCCCAGCAACCCAGAGTCGGTGCATTACTTCATAACATTGGCATGATCACAAAAGATAAAGTCTCGAAAGACTGATTAGTTTAGTAGCCTTGGAAACACTAGATACATTCATAAATGGTACATTAAAAAATAAGGTGATAAACTACAATAAAAAAGTCTCCATAGTCCACACTCGTATCCTCTTCTGACTATCCATGCAGGTCATTCACAAAATACTTCTTCACATCCTGGAAAATATTAAAACATTGAAAGGGGTGAGCTCAGATTTTCAGTAAGGATAACAATATTGCGGAATCTTTCATAAATAAACATAAACATTTAAGGCAATGTATAACTAAAACAAAAGACTTTTAAACATGAACATCAACATAATATGGAAAAAGTAAAATGAGATAATTCCATTTACTTCTTCACATGGATATTCTATTGGTCGAATAATCACATGCAATATCAATAACCACATTCATAATGATGGAATGCATAATGCCAGACTATCATAACCACGTAGCCAAGGCCTCGTGCCAAGACCACAAATAAGATTTTGTCAAGGCCTCGTTCCAAGACACTAGTTTGTCTCACGAGACCTGCCAATGCATCGAGGAGTTATAGCGGGCTGCACCCGTCACTTACTAAGTCCAATGCATTCCTCATATGAATGTGTTTAAACATATCATAAACCATAACATAATCGTATCACATAAAACATGCATAAAGGAAACATAAAATTTCCACATTTCAATCACAAGATTTCAATACAACACATTTATATAATAAAAACGCTTTCAAAACCATTTTCAATACCAAAATAAAATAATGGTAAAACATGGTATTTATTTTTCTTTCAAAAAAAGGTATGGCTTGTAATGGAAGCCGAAACTCAAATAATGGTCAGGGAGGCGAAGAAGTCATTGTCGCCGCATATGTACGGAAAGAAAAACATTCCCTTTTTGTCATTTAGTAAAACACTTCGTATAAAAAAGATTCCTTTTGAATAAACGTAAAAGTCAAAGGGATTTATACACCGTATAAAAGTAAATTGTGTATAAAACCAAATATGCCTCAATGAAAGGAGATTGAGGCGAAGTCCTTAAAAAGATCATTTTTAAAATAAAATAGATCTATTATGTGTATTCACTATAGGTACACATAAAGAACGTAAAAAATACAAAATAGGACATAATAATATCATGACATAATTTGAAAGTAGGATATTAACCCAAAGAATGGATGTTGGGTTAAGAAATTCCCTTACCTCGTGTCCGACTTGACTCAACCGTTCTTTAACCTCCTGAATAATAAACTAGTGTTAATATGTACCTTATTACGAACCATTTTCAATTTCATTATCCTTTTTATATCACTTATTACAAGGTTATGAACATTATGTAATTATTTAAGTTAATAACGGTCATTTTGTCGATCTTTGGTACTTGAGTCAACAATAAACTTCTTATAATTACAAGTTGTTCATGTGGTGAAATATCTATTATATCCAGAATTATATTCATGATGTAGATATCATATATTTCATATATATCCAGTATATACATTCATTCATAATATTACATAACATTTAGAGGTAAGAAATGAAATGCACCGTTCATGGAGACGGTAAGCCGTACGTACGCATGAACGCTACTTTCATTTCTATTTCGTATTTAATGGAAATAAATCATAATTATATAAAGGTATAATATACTTCCAGTATAATATTATATATAATATCATTTACTCCATCCTTTATACATCCCACATATGGCATTAACGATTGACATCACTCTGTGGGGGCGGTAGTCCGCACTTCCTAAAATGAAATTATCGCGTTTACCCATAATGGAAATCATAAAGTATGCCATAAATTAGAAATACATAATCATAACGAAAACATAAACATATAAATATCATATATAAATATAGTGACATCTTAATGGCCACCTTTGAAGGTGTTATATGAGTGTTGAACAATCATCGTCTCGTGAGGCAGAAATCTGCCATCCACAGAAACAGTATGTTCTTTAACCATTAGATGTAGGTGTGTGTAAGTGTAGCTTGAATAATTCTTATAAAAACATCCTAGTATATTGAGGATACTGGTGTTGTTACAAAATAAATGAATAAAAAGTTTTAATGGGTTGGATATGAAAAATAAAACAAAACAACATTAGAGAAGACATTACCTTAAAATTGGGTAACTCTTTTGATTTGATCCAAAGGATTCCTTGGGAATAATTCTGCCCAAAGTGAGAATTCTAGGAGTAAGGGAGGGAAGTTGGGAGAGTATTTGGGTAGAGGTTGGACAAGCCAAATGGCTTGAATGTGTGAATGAGGTGGTAGAGGTGGGGGGCCTTTTATAAGAGGAGAGGAGGGGCACTCTTGGAAAGTAAGGAAATGTTACATTATTATACAAAGCATTTCAGATTCTAAAGGTCCCACAGTTATATAATTCGAGGATAAGGTGATACGGGTTCGAAATCTACCCATCCAATAGTCTTTTGATAAGTGTAGGCCTTGGATTATACATTATCTTTTCATTTTATTAAAATCGTTAAATAATGAGGTCATCGCTGCATCATAATTATGTCATAAATAATTTAATTTTTTTAATGTCTAAATATTATAAAAAAAATACTATGATGTAGGAAATCCTTTTATCTTTCCAATTAATATTTATAGTCAAAAATATGACTTGTATAACCCCATATAAAAATTGTTTTCGTAAAATAACTCATGTTTGTGTCATTCTTACTTTAACATTAAATAAAAAGTTATTTATGTCATTTCCCATCCAAAGTGGCTCAATGGGGTCCCCAAGTTGACCCATGGCTTTTCATGGTCGGCCATGACACATCCAATAAGGTTAGGACATGTGTCTAGGACATTTCATATTATTAAGGCATTATTTTTACCTTAAACTACCCTAATTACCACTAATCGCGATTAAGAACTTAAAAGTTACTATTCACAAAAAAATATTTTCATCTCATTGAACCACATTTTACTTCTTAATGAAAACCATGTATGTCGGATTTTTGAAAATCAAATCACAGAAGTGGATATATTTCATTTAAACGAAAAATCAGTTATTTAACTACCACTTAGTGGTTTCACTATTCATCAAAAATTGATGTTTTTCAGAACAATGCCAAAATTTCACCCAAATCTATAATTGATATTCTGAATTTAAAAATGATGTCTATTTTACAAAATTCCAAACATATATGTTGCATTAATTAATTTTATAATTAATTCCCACTGTCACAACAAATAGCGTGTTTTTAAGAAACAATTTATATCAAAAGATTGGCAATTGTTTATGTCCAATTTCAATGTTAAATTAATTCTAACGACCACCATTGGATAAAATAGTAAAAATAAATTCTAATTATACATTAAAACCACTAAATAGTATAATTTATCACTATAAGTTATTTTGATTAAAAAAGTTTTTTTTAAGTTTTTTTTACTATTCATAAAAAAATGAAAGTTCTCAGAAAATTACAAAAAACTCAACATAGGATAATATCGATATTCCAAATACAAAAATGAAGTCCATTTTGAAATATAAAATTTATATAATTTCAAAAAGTGGGTATTACTATTCATAATGGCTACTTTGATTAGTTGCGGTGGGTTAGAACTCGAAGTTGCGTACAATGCAAGCTATTGCATTATTGAATGAGAAGCGTATCATAGATGCTCGGGGTGTTACAAATATTCTACCTATTTTTTTGAGTTTTTAATTTTGGAACAAGTTCGAATAACTATTGAATACCTTAATGCTCAAAGGTTGGAGTTGGGTATGAGGGGATATATTTGATCAACGTTTATTCTGATGATTATTATACAATTGTTTAGGGTAATTGAATAAAAATATTTTACTGATTTATACATAGATGGGATGATATGTTTTGGTGGAGAATCAAGGAATCTAACTCTTATCTAGGCCATGTCTTCTAGCTGGTGATAAAAGTGAAAGGGTGGCCATTCATCCTCAGGACTTGTTTATAGGGAGTCATCTGGACATATGTAGGTTGATATTAAAAAATGCGGATGTAATCGTTATAAAATGCTCAAATATATATGAAATCTTCTGTTGTTACTTAATTATAGACTAATAATCTATCTGACATGTTATTGTTAAAAGACAAAACATGGATGTTAGACTAGATCCACTCTTACCAATGGTGAAATGGTTTATACTGATGCTTCAAAGGGTGGATGGTCTTATTATCTTCTAATGGTGGATGTTCAGGTGTTTATAAGGGATCATTATGTAGCAAGGATTAGTTTTACTTATTATGAAGTGTTTTTAAAGGAATATTACGTGTGACTAGCTATTATAAATTGTATGGTGTTATTTCATACTCCATGGGTCTATCATTTATTCATATAGGTGTTACTCATTCTATTATTTCATAAATACTATTTTTAATGTTGGGATTGATTTCATATATTATTTTTTTTGATCATTCTATTCGATTAGAAATGTGGTATAAACAGAGTCTCATCTATCCACATGTTCCAGTATTGATGGTTAATTTCAAGAGGATTTGAGAATCCATGGATCTTGATGTTTACATGTTTGAATTGAATCTTGGAATTAATTGATTGATTAACATTATGGAATAGAGAGATTATTCATAATCATCTTGAATTGTTTTCATATTATCATGTAGTCCCTCATTGTTTTTCATGTTGAGTGGGAATCAATATTTTCTATGGTTGGTCATGTTGCTCCTTATGAATTGGTAATCCCATGCTAGTTGTAAAATTTTTTATTGATGCAATCAAACATTATTTTGATATCATAATTCCTACAGTGGATTGCATATACACTAATGTGATTCAAGATATTTTTTAGTTTTACTGCCATACAGTGTTGTTGATTTTACAATTGTCCTACTTCTTAATATAGTGGATATTTTTTATGATATATAATCTCATGAATTCAATATATTTGATTGAACTTACTATCTATAATGAAGAATTTCAGGATAATGTATTATTCATCGTAGAATAGAACCACAGTGATCGCCTAATATATTTCATAAGAATTCAGATGAATACCTAATAAATTTCATCGATTATATAATTTTAAATCAGGTTAATGTCAATAAAAATATCCTTTATCTAGGGTTCAGGAACTCTCTCAACAGTATATAAGGGATCATTGTTTTTAAAATATTTGTTTTTGTCTAGAAAACCACTGGTTTAGAGTCTATGAGTTAATACAACTAAGAACAGATTTAGTTGTATTTATGGGAATTTAATGTTTTGATATTTCTATTTGGTATCACTAAATATCATACAACACTTATGTAAATGAAGAAATTGAACAACCATTGGTTATTAACACTTTTAGAATTTAGTTCATGGATAGAATTCTTATACACAATATGTTTGATGAGGATCACATGGACCATTTTCATATCATTATTAGATCATATTTTAAAGCATCATCTATATGAAAATATTTCAAAATTTGAGTTCTGGAATAAAAAAGTACAATTTTTAGATTTTCACTTCTGAGGAAAAATAGAGAAACCATAAAAACACACTATAATGAATCAAACAATATACAATATCACAAACCCATTAAAATAATGACTAAGTATAATTGAAGAATTATACCTATATAATTTCATGCGAGGTGTATTTAAATTTTTATTAATATTTTCATTGAAATGATCATTAAATTATTAATCCATCCTCTCAAACATTTTATTGAAATATACTACATTATATTTCTATCATTGATAAATAATTTCAAAAATCAGGTCTTTCACATTGATGATCATTTATTAGACATTATATGTTTCAACAACAAGATTTCTTTAAATTATCTTATCATCATGATATATAGAGGGCTTAATTACCATGGATCCCTTAAACATTTCTTCCTCAGAGTGTACTAATAATTCCCATGTATTTTGATTATGATTCACCGCCTTATGATATTCCCAATGTAGATCATCCTACTCACCATCATCATTGTCCACCAGCGTCATGTCTTCCTAAATCATGTTATTGTCTTCCATTATAGGAATATATTTTTTATTATTCATAGGATCCTTACATTCAAATTTATGTTCCTTAAATTTACATTCACAATTAAGCTCCATGGAACTCAACTTATGAATTTTTCTTGTCTCCATTGGTTTTGGTTGGTATGATTAATCCTTAAATCCTTTTATTTCTTCCCCATGACCATAATTCAATTCCAAGAGTCCCATTTTCCCTTTATCTTCTTTTTCTTCTTTTTACTATGAATCCCTATGATATATCTTCCCCCTACATTATGATCTAATACTTGAATAAATGCCTCATCTTTTTTCCCTTTCCTAGGTAATCCATTTCCATAATTAGAGTACTCTTTCCATATGTTTTCACTGTATTCAATGAATGGAACTTTAGTTTGTAGATATTCAAAGAAGTTTAAAAGATTTATAATTGTTTTACTTCTTCAAAGGAATGACTAATTCATGGTCACCCCACCATGTGTGCCCTATAATGTGTCCACCAGCTTCTTTTCACATATTTGACCTTTTTAAATTTATTCCTATATTACTAATTACTGATTATGTTGATCTCAAGTTCAAAATATGTCCTCATTAGATAAAATAATCATTTTGATAGGATTTTGACCCAATGAATGACCAATATGTTCCCCCATAGACCCAAATGATCTCAGTGGATCCTACATTTTTGATTTTTTTCATCATAAATAAATCCTTAAGTTTTTGAATATGTCAATGGTCTTCATATTATCATCCAAGGATCATACATCTTTCTAAATGAGATTATTATGAACTAAATAAAAATCCATTGGATCAGAGTAAACAAGACACAATCCCTTTTATAACATAGAAACAATAAACTCATATTTATAATCCACATGTTCAGAAGTGGGGGAACTGATATGAATATTCCACCTGAATGGGGATTAGGTATGACATTCCCATGAACCACTATACAACTTATTTTATAGGATGATATTGAATTTCCTTTTATTATAAGGCCAAACCTTATACATTGCATAATATTGATTGAAGTCAATAATTTACATTGATTTTTTTTTAAGTTTATATATTTAGAGAAGTAGGTCCTAACTAAAACATAATACAATCATTGAAATACAAAGTGGACACTTCCAAATGTATATATTTCATCCATAACATAAACACATTTAAAAAACCTGGTTTATTTTAATGTTCAATTATCAAAACTTTTCCTTGATTCTATCTTTGACTATACTCTCCCTTAAATCATGTGAAAACATTTAATAACATGGGATGAGATCAAAAAGCTTTGTAAGGGTCATAAAAATAATGAAAACCCATTTTTCTAGTTAAAACCTGATTACCCATTCAATATTTTTGAGCATATGAAATGAAAACTTTTCATAATAATAATAGTCATACTTTTTTCTCATTGAAAAACACTAAAACTGATAGAAAGAAATTAAAACTAATTTAGGTGACATAGAATTCCATTTACATGAAACCCATTCAGATATCACCCTATTAGTGGTTTAAAACCAATTCAATGATCTATAATGGGGATCATACTTCGTATAATCTATATCATTCCCATTCGTGGTTGTAATAGGGATGAACCCTTCATATAAGCTATTTCAGCATCACCGGTCAGTAATGATGGGGATGAACCCTTCATATAAATTATATCGAGATCACCATTTATCTATAATGGTGAACATCCCTACATAGAAGTTGTGTTGGGATCACATATTTCATATAATCCTCAAGTACTATTTCATGAATAAAACATGTTCATCACAAACCCATTTTTTGATTGTTTCTTATAATACCATATGAAAAATATTTCATATAAAAATAAAATTTTCATTTAATAAACCATTTTATATACGAAGATAACCTAATAAAGGAATATGGTTTTTTTCAATTTTAAAATACATTAATTCTTATAGAGAAATCCAAATATCAAATAACAATTATGGCGGAGGAGAAGTCTGTTACGTCATACATTTAAAAAAAACATTCCTTTTGTAATTTTGTAATGATAGTAAAATTATTCATATAAAAATATTCCATTTGAAAACATGAAATAAAACTTATAAAATTTGTGGTATATTTCTTGTACACACATATAAATAAATATATAATTTAATATTAGGAAGAAAAATATTTGGTAATTAAATATTTAAATGATCATGGATTCCCATACCACTCTAAAAATGTTAATATTATTTTCCATGAATTAATAAATAAAAACAATATAAATTAAATATGGATATTATGTGTCATAGTTACTGTATATATAACTTATAAAAGAATAATGGTGCATATTATTATAAAATCCCTTAATGAAATGATATTGAGATGAAGTCCCTAACAATTATCATATCATGATATTAAGGATAAATAAATGACATAGTTATGTTTTTCATATAAAAACACATAAAATATATTTTTAAGTTATGTATAATAAAATAAGTGTTCATTCACACATATTCTTGAAAACACAAAACCAATGACAAGGATGCTTTTCTCAATGAATGAATATTGAGTTAAGATTTCCTTTATATTGAATCTGACATGTCTCATTCATTCATTAGTTTCCTAAAAAATAAAATTAGGTTAATATATACATTCATTAGAACACTTTTAAAGTTTAATATTCATAATATATTTATTTTTACCATGTTGTATAAATTATTTAGTTATTTGATTTCATATAGGATGTTTTGTCAATGTTCAGAATGTGAGTCAAAAATGTACTTTTATTATTCAAATTATCCCTATAGTCATAATTACATTATCTCCAAAATTTTATTAATGATTTAAATTATATATATATATATAATATGTATTTTTAATATTCCATAAAATTTTTAGATAACAAATGAAATTCATTGTTCATGTAGATGGTAGGTTGCATGTACTAATGAACGTTACATTTATTTTTTCTCATATTAAGGAATTAAAAATAAAATATAAATTTGTATATTATAATTAAAGTACAATATCTATGGTATATGTGGAAAATAATTTAATTATCTCCATCCTTTATATGTTCCTTGATTGAAATGAATGAGTCATATCACTTTGAGTGGACGGTAGTCCACACATCCTCAAATGAAATTATCATATCTACACATTATGGAGAGAATAAAGGTATATTGTAAAAAAATTATAGAATAATATAGAAAATATAAATATAATATATAAATATAGTTCCATCATAATTTCCACCATGTAATGTAGTAGGAGAAAATTTCACAATCACTGTTTTGTGAGGCAGTAGTACACTGTACAGAGAAATAATATGTTCTATATCCATTAGAATGAGGTTTGTGTTTTTTAGGTCAAAATATTATCAAAAAATATATCCTAGTATATTTAGGATTCTGGTGTCATTATAAAATAACAAAATAAGTATTGTTTGGGGGTTGGATGTGGAAAATAATTGAAAAAACCATGAGGGAATACGTTACCTCTAAATTGGTTATCTCCGAATGATTTTAGACAAAACGCTTTCTTAAAAATTTTCATGACCATGGTAAGGCTTATAGGATAAAGTAAGATATTTTGAAAGGTTATTTTACTTGAATATGGATGATCCAAGAGGCTTGATAAATGTGAATAAGTGGGTAGATTTGGTGTCCTTCTATAATAGGGAGGGGGGACACATTTGGAATGTCTTGAAATATAATTTTATTATAAATTGATATTCATATTATTATAGATAAAAACTAATATCCTTATAGGATAATAAGACTTTGGTTCTAAATACTCCAATATAATATGTTTTATACATGTTTAGGTCCCAAAATAATCATTATCTTTTAGCATTATCCATTAGTTATAAACAATAACTCTTACCATGTCTTATTGTATTTTCATAATATATGGTTACTATAGTTAGTATTTAATTACTAGAAAACAACATGTCCATAATAAATAGAATTTTTATCATTTCATATATCATTTTAATGAAGGTTTGACATTTTGGACTAATTTATCATTTACTAAAATAGAATTTGATTAAAATACTCAATTATGTCAATTTAGACACTATTTGGAAATTGATTTTTCTTAAAGTAATAATAATATTATTCCACATAACCAAAAGCTTTAACTCATACCTCACATGTCAATTTCCTTAAAAAAATTCGTTTATGTATTTAAAATGTTGAAATTACATATATTTTTATATTTATAATATAATTTATTTGAATATTTCATTATTATGGTTATCACTGCATCATATTTTTGTCATAAATATATATATTTATTTAATTTATAAAATTTATAAATAAAATTCCAAGATTTAGGAAGTGTTATTATTTTTTAATTACTATTTATAGTTTAATATATCATTTATATAAGCATGAATACAATTGCGTTAGTTTGGAGATACATGTATAGGTTATATTTCCCTTTTCTATATATTTAATTTTATTAAAGGTCGTTATCAAACCAATGTGGTTAAATGGGGTCATAAATTTGACCAAAGGATGATCATGGTCATATATATCTCATAAAATATGATTATGACATATTTTAGGGTTTTTATATAAATATAAAAATATTGTTTACCCTTATTTACCTTATTACACATTAACTATGGTAAATAAAAATAATTACGGAAGTTACTATTCATAATTTCCTAAATTAAAAAGAAACTATTTATGTAAACTTCAACATATTATTAAAAATATAGAATCCTATTTTCCAAATTCAACATTCAGAATTATAAAAAGTTAAATTAAAATTAATTCCTGCTATCAAAACCAGGAAACAGGTTTTTAAGATGTAAAAAACTATCAAAAGACTAACATGTTGTAATGCTCAATTTAAATGTGAAATTATTTCGAATGACCATAATTTGATTAAATGTAAAAAATTTAATCTAATTAAATTTTAAAACCAATTAAATAGAAAATATATCTATATAAATAAATTATATGAAATAGGAAATTTTAATTGAAAATCATTAAATTCCCTATTCATAAAAATGGATTTTATAAAAAAAATACAAAAAATTCAACAAAAGTAATTTTTTACCCTCCTCCTCTAAAGAAGATTATTTTATAAAATATAATATAAAAAATGTATAAAAACTATTTTAAAAAATATTCCCCATCAAACTTAGGTAAAATGGTCTTTTAAAAAAAATATTACATTATTTTAAGCTTTAAATTTGATTCATTCTCATTTTAAGCATATAAAAATCATTGGATAAAAGTAAAATCATATAAAAAATATGTAAATCATAATATAATTAATTATCTGTATTCCCTCCCATACAAAAACTTGTTGTTAACTACCATTTCAAATAATATTATATTTGTTGTATTATTTTTTTATATAAATTTTTTTATGCGACCAATGATTTCAAATAAATATGGTATTGGATGTGGCATAAACAATACTATATAATGTCCCATTTGAACTAAAAATAATTACAAAATTGTTAATAGATCTAAAAATATATTATTTTATAAATACATAGGATGTTACATAATACCCCCTTTTGGAAATTATGTCCTCTAAATTTTAATTTTGGTCTCAAAAAAATCATTGAAAATACTAAATATAATAAAATATTTAATAAAACTATAACATTAAAAGAAAAAAAGTGATGCAAAGAGTTCACCTGAGATATAATATTCTAGGGTTACTTTTAGTGAAAAATGGACATTAATGATAAAACTAACTCATAAAGACAAATATAGAGTGATAGATATCCAAGTCATTGAAAGGTTATCCATCACAAACCCAAAATTATATGATGGGTCAAAATACCATTGAGACATTTAAATGGATAATGATTTTGTTACAATATTTTTTAGATATAGTTGATGAATTAATTTACATCATAGATTAAGAACAAAAAGAAACATAATTACTCGAATTATTATTATTTTATAACCACAATTTTGTCTTCATAATATAACCAGAATATGGTATACATTCATAAGAATAACCTCAAGTATAAAAGAAAACTCAAACCATAATGATATAAATAACTTAAAACTTATGTCAAACGTAAAGGAATACTTTCATATTTAAAAAAAATTCCATACCTAAACATATCCCCTCAAAACATCTCCAAGAAATGTGCCCTATAAATTGTTACCAAATCCCACAAACCCTCAAAATGTGACTCTAAAACCATGAACATATAGTAGCAGAAAATGTTTCTCCAAAACCTGGTTGTTTCTGATCATACTGATTTCCTCCCTGTATAATTATCTTCAGACACTTATTTTTAAAATATCTCATCACAATGTAGCTAAATCATCTAACTATATACTTTCAATTTGTTATCTCAGTATGGGAATAATGAAGACTAATTTATTTGTATTCACAAACCTTGTGACAAAACATACCACATCAGTAACACTTTCTAGATCCTAAGAAACATTCCCCAAAATGTATTTTCCCACACTGGGAACATGTTTTGGTCTTACCTCCAAAAATCATAGTTGACAGATTCTCCAATTTATTTATCCTTTACCATTTTTTATACTTATCATCTGGTGAAACGTAAATGTCTACAAACTCTAGTTCTACATTCTTAGTATAATAAAACACTTTTTCATAACTTTTAAATTATCGGGAGGCCAAACATTGTCACAGACATGGATTCAATGCTGAGTAAAATATAGTAATTTTATTGGAAATGTCTTTATTAAAATCCAAAACATACATGGAAAATCTTGTGAATTTCTCTTCATATGTGGCCAAAGAATCATAATCCTTTTACATTATTTTCAAGAATTTTTTCTCCATCCTATGCCCAAAAACCATAGGGAAGTATTTCTCTAGGAAAATGTCCGTAAATTATTTCCATTCCATGGAATCAAGATTATTTTAATCTCTAGTATTATTAACTAATTACCACTATTGAATTTACTAACATTCAAACATATAGTTTAAAATTGTTACCATTTTACTTTTTAAAAAAACCCATGCCTTAAAATATATACTCTAATGTATTTACATATATTTCAATTACCACAATATCAAATGATCCATTTAATTATGGGGAATGTTTCCACATAAAATGGTCCACTACTGACATATTTTTCTATGGTTGATTAGGATGATATCATGAAATAATACCACTACCATTTATAGTCTTCATAAACATCTCTATCACTGCAATAAAAAATTTATTAACAATTCTCACCACATCAAGTTGTTGATTTGAATGGTTGGTTTCTTCTCTATGCCTTCCCATTACAACATTCCCATTGCCTCTGCAAAATACCATTCTAAAGAGACATTGTTTAGATAAATAAAAAAGGTAATCATAAAATGATACATCATTTCAAAATAAATTAAAAGTAAAAACCTCCAATAGAAAGTAATTAACACCATCCAAACCACTAAATTTAAAAAAATGGTTAATTCTACCAACTATAAGGCTACATCCATAAACATTACTTAATCTTGAGTTAAGTCACGAATTGAAATTGATAATCATTTCAGGTTTAATGATTTTGAGAAATATTCCATTACTATTACCTACCAAAAACATTGAAATAAAAAGTGGACGCTTCCAAAAAATATTTGTTTCTTCTTTAACATAAACAATTTTTAAAAGAAATGTGGTTTCTTTTCATGTTTAATTATAAAAACATTCATTATTCCCATCGTTAACTATATTCTCCCTTAAATAGTGTGAAAATAATTAAAAACATGGAAGAACAAAGAAATATCATTAGGGACCTAAAAATTATAAAAAACTATTATTCTTGTAAAAACATGACAACCCGTTCAATGTTCATTGAGTAGATGAAACCGAATATTTTCACAAGAATAACACTCATACTTTTTTCCCAATGATGAACACTAAAACAAATAGTAAGCAATTAAAACAATATTACGTGAATTAGAGAATCATATCCATAAATCCATTTTAAGCATCTTCCAATTTGAACAAATATATCGTTGAATTCCTAATTAGAAATCTATAATGGGGATTACCCTTTTTATAAACTACATTGGGATCACTCATAAGATATAATGGGGATCAACAATTTATATAAGCTATTTCGCGCTCACCCATGACAAATAATGGGGTTCAAACGTTTATATAAGATATATTGAGATCACTCGTGAGTTATAATGGGGTAAAACCTACGTATATACAGTGTATGGCTCACCGGATTCATATAATGCTCATTTACCATTTCATGAAAAAAATATTTTCAACCCAATCCAACTTTTTTGAAACCTTCTTCTAATCCCATATGAATTACATTTCTATATAAAAAATAAAAATTTCATTTAAGATCCTATTTTTAATTCCAATATACCCAAATAGAGGAATAAGTGATTTATATTCATTTTAATATACATTACGTCATATAGAGGAATCCAAATATCAAATAATGGTTACAACAGTAGAGAATTCACTGTTGCAATTTATGTTAAAAAGACGTTCATTTTTTTAAATTTGTAAAGAATGTATAATGATTATTATTAAAAGATTAATTTTGAAAACAAGGAATGAAATTATTAATATTTCAGGAATATTCTATTTACACCCATAAAAATAAATATGTAAAAAAATATTAGAATAAAAAGATATGGTAATTAAATTATTAAATGATCGAGGTTCCCCATACCACTTCCAACATTTAAATATTAATTTCTATAATTTAATAAATTACAATAGTATAGATGAAATAAGTATATTTAATTTCATATTATCCATATATACATCTTATAAAAGAATAATATTGCAAATTTTCATTAAATTCTTCAATGAATGGAGATTGAGACGAAGTCCCTTACAAAGATTGTATCATTAAATTAAGGATAAATTAATGAAATAATTATGTTTGAAAAGTTAAAATACATAATATATATGTTTATATTAAGTGTAAAAAATAATATTTCATTCAAACTTATTATTTAAAAAAACCAATGACATGGATATTTATATCAATGAATGAAGATTGAGTTAAGATTTCCCTTCCCATGAGTCTGACTTGTCTCATTCATTCATTAATTTCCTAAATAATAAAAATAGATTAATATATAATTTCATTAAAACCATTTTAATGTTTATTATTAATTTTATATCACTTATTAGTAGGTTATATCAATTACTTAATTATTTGAGTTCATGTTAGAAAATTTGCTAATGTTCGGTATTTGAGTAAAAAAATGAAATTGTTTTGAAAAAAATTATCCCTATGGTCATAAGTCCATTATCTACAGAATATAAATCATGATTTAAATATCATATATATTCAGTATATATTTATTTATAAATTTTTATATCCTTTGTAGATAATTAATTAAATGAACAGTTCATGATGATGGTAGGTCATACGTATGCATAAACACTAATTTTTTTTCATTATCATAATAATGAAATAAAAATTAAAATATAAATGGGTATATTATACATATATTATAATATATATGGTTTATATTTTACATGAATTCATTAACACAATACTTTATAAGTTAAATGTATGTAATGAACAAATCATATCACTTTGAGGGGGCGGTAATCCACCCTTCCCCAAATAAAATTGTTGTATTTACACAATATGGAAAGAATAATGGTACGTTGTAAATAAAAATTATATAAGACTATATATAATATAAATAAAACATATTATTATAGTTCCATCATAATGGCACCATGATAGGTTGTAGATGAACATTCAACAATCATCGTTTCATGAGGTGCTAGTTCTTCGTGCAAAGAAACTGTATGATCTCTATCCATTATTTAGATGTGTGTGTAATTTTTGGTCAGCAACATAAAATAAAAATATCCCAGTTTTTTTATTATACTATTTTTTTATAAACAATATGAATAAAGGCATTTTTTGGGGGTTGGGTGAAGAAAAACAAACCAAATGAGCTTGAGAAAAGACATTACCTCTAAATCAGTTAACTCAATTTTTTTTATCCTAATGTTTTTATTGAATTTCCTTATTAATAAAGAAAGTTTTGTAAGAGGAAGTTAAATATCTTTAAAACATATTTGAGAAATTTTTGGACAATCCATCTGGCTTGAGGGGTGTGAAATGTGGGTGGATGTGGATGCCTTTTATAATTGGGTAGAGGGGAACTTTAGGAATGTCTGGAAATATTATTTTACTATAAACATAGATTCCAATTATAATAGTTCCAATGTGACAACATGTGAGGATAAGATGATTATGTTTCTAAATAATCTCAACCATAGGTTTTAGAAATGATTATGACACAAAATTAAGTTCATCTATTTGCATTTGACCTTAGTTGAAAACATTAACTCTTACCATGTCTTCTTGTATTTACCTAATATTTTATTAGTATAAATATAATAAAATTCCATGAGATCCAAAATAGAATAATATATTAAAATTTTAAATTTATAAAAGTCAGTTGGCTCTATATTATATTATTATTACTAATATATCATTTAATTAAGTATTTCTTTTTAAAACAAATTTATGTAAATTTTTTCACTATTTATATATTTATTTTTGGTAAAGCCTGATCAACATTATTTCATCAAAAAAATGAAATTAACGCATCCCTAATCTGTTTATGTATTCCAAAAAATTCTTGGATGGAATAAAAATATTCAAATTATTTTTATTTTAATATTTATAATATCATTTTTTTGAATATTTCATTAATAAGCTAATTGATGCATCAGCATTGTTTCATAAATATATTTTTTTATATAATGTTTAAAAATTATATATAAAATACCATGATATTGAAAATAATCCTATATTTCTAATGAAAATTTATAGTTTCATTTTATAAATATATAATCTAAATTAAAATTGTTTTTGATAGGAGATACAAGTTTATGTTATATTTCCTTTTTATTTGAAGTGAATATTATAAAAGTCATTATCACACCCAAGTGACTCTATGGGGTCATATATTTGAACCATGGATGATCTTGGTTTTAAATATCTCATAAAATACTATTATAACATGTCATATGATAGTTATATATTATTATATTTTTTAACCCTTATTTACACGATTTACCCTTCAATGGTGGTAAAAAAAATTACTAATGAAGTTACTATTCATAATGTCTAAAAATAAAAGTTACCTACATACATATTATTGACCTTATGATAATAAATATGGAATCAAATTTTTTAAAATAAAAATATATAATTGGATGAAATAAATTTAAAATTAATTGATGTTATCAAAACCAGAAAATAGGTTTTTAATAAGTAAAAACTATCAAAAGATTAACCGGTTTTCATATTCAATTTAAATTTGAAATTATTTTGAATGACCATAATCAAATTAAATAATAATAAATTAATAAAAATAAACTTTAAATCTAATTAAAAATACAATATATTTATTTAAATTAATTATATGAAATGATAGTTTTGAATTAAAATGCAGTATTTTTCACTATTCTTAAAAATATGGATTTTATACAAAAAATTCAAAAATTTCAACTGAATTAATTTTTTATTTACTACATCCTAAGAAAAAGTTTATTTTATCAAATTTATCATATATAAGTGAAAAAATATATTTAAAAATGATTCACCATCCAAAGGCATTAAATCAAACATTTAAAAAAATATTAGATTATTGTATGCTTATAATTGTATTAATTCTCTTTTTAGGCCAGTAAATTAATTAGATAAATGTAAAACCATTTAATGAATTTATAAAATAATAATATATTAAATTTTTATCATTTTTTGCAATAAATCATTTAGTCATCAACTACCATTTAATATAATAATCTCACTATTGTATTTTTTTTTTACAAATCAGTGTTTTGTGCAACGTAAGATTTCAGAAAAAACCCGTTGTTGTGTATCAGATATGTTATCAAACATATGTTCCCTTTAAAACTAAAAAAATTATATTTATTAATATATATAAAAAATTTTATATTTTATAAATACATGGGATGCTACAAGTAGTTTGTATGAAGAGCTAAAATATGTCCAAGAATCTAAGATCTTCACATGATTATAGCAGAATTCCTCCATATACATGATCCAAAACTACTCCATTTGTGGTTTTGAAAAGTAAACCTCTACATAGATACAATGGGATATCTTGTAGAAATGTGTAAATGTTCTATTGATTGAGAACATTAAAATCCAATCAAATTTGTATAAATCATCCAATTGAAGGGTTTTGAAATGAATGATGAATTTTAGGGAAACAAACCCTAAACACCATTATCAAAGAATCTCAGATCATATGAAATTTGTAGGATGAAAAAAAAGAGGTAGAAATATGACTTATTGTAAGAGAAAGGGGTACTGGACCATGATGTGGTCAGATTCTCCATTGATGAAAGCCCAACCACAATTTGAAGACTAAACACCAGAAGCTTGGATATGGAGCCCTACATTATTACACTGGAATAAATAAAATATTCAAATATCGAAGGACCTATCAGTTTTGTAGTCTTGAAGATGTAGATATATACATGGTACCGTAATCACGTTTTTTATCAAATAATGAACATAAAAAAATTAATATCATCCTTGAACTTGTTTAATCATTAAAACTTCATAACATTGGGAAAATGGAACCAAAAAAAGTTTGGGCTGAAATGCTCAGTAAGGGTTAAATACAAAACTGGAATTCATTAATACATAAAAATTTGAAGATAGTAAATATAAAATGGTAGAAATAACTAAAATATGTCCAATTTAATAAAAAAAATTCAACAATGATAGAACAAGGGTAAATCATTAGAGAAGTGTAAATGATTGAAAAAAATTTATATTTCATCAATAAATTGAGCACAATTCACGGATACTATCATAGTGAAAACATCATGGATAATAATGACTAAATTATTAACAATGTAAATGATTAATAATTTGGTTTCCATGATCTTAAAAATCATGGTACCTCTACCATAATCACTGTGCATAATATAGTTTGATCATTATGGGTGAAAACCTATTTAATTTTGATAACATTGTCGTCTTATGAGACAAACTATGCTTTAAGGTGATATCTATAATCTACCCCCACCCACGTCATCATGTCAAAAGAATTACTCAAAAATAAAAAGTTATATTTAATTTTTGAATAAATATTCCTTATCAACACCTATCCACCTTAAATTAAATATATACATTTAACATTATTTCAGTAGTATTAAAATAACGTTCTATACATAAAACTTATGAATAATTTTTATTAAAAATACATAATAATCATATCATTGATATAATAAAAATGGATATTTAATGAAATATCCAATTAAAAATTATAATAAATAATAGGGAATGTATATACACCAAATAAAATCATAATTATCAAATTAAATTTGTGACGATGTCCCTTAACAAATTAAAATAATTATGATTATCTTTCCTTAACAAATGAAATTTTTGACGATGTCCCTTACAAGGATAATATCATTAATAATATAAATAAAAAATGTATTCACTATAAATAAATATAAATATATATGAATTATGAATAAATAAAATCATAATTATTTTTACAAATAAAATTTGTATTTCATAATTAATGAAAATGAAGTTTAACATAATTAATGAAAATTCAGTTAAGAATCCTCTAAACACATTGTAATAAATTGAATCATATGGCCTATGAAAGTAATAACTATAAAATGAAACATTTTTTCCCATGATGATAATTAAATTAATGAAATGATTTATCAATGGGAAATATACATATGGAACAAAAAACAAATTTTTGGGGTGTAATGAATACAACTCATAGATGTCAAATTGAGATATGAAAGTCGTACCTTATGAATGAATGTATTCTACAAATGTACATCCAGTCATGGATTGTCAAATTTCTCTCAGTAATTACTTAATTCATAGAACAGTAAATAAATATTTTATTTATTACAATTTTATTATATTCAATTATGGCCTTTTCAATAATTTTTAATGTTTAGTTTCGTTTTTAAGAGTATTCCTTCAATGATTTTGTACGTAGTCCCCCTGTGTATAATTACAGATGTTCTATTAAAATTTTAATATGTTTCCAAAAGATTAAATAAATTTTAATAATATTATTCCATGATTTAAATTGGTCCCATATATCAATTTCTACTTTATTATAGTTTATTTGAAATAACGTTGATGAAAATTTAATATTTTATTTTGTAAATTTTTACGACAATAAAAAACTAGTATCATAGAATATAATATTATTATTATGTATTATTAAAAAAACTTTTAATAAAAATTCAATAATCTGTTTTAACAATAAAAATTGTTTTATGAAAAAACCATGAATGAGGTAATGAAAAATGGAAACTCGTCACCAAAGAAGGAAATGAATAGACATCTCATGATTGATGTATTCATTTTTATAATTCAAATTCAGGGATAAGAGTTCTCATGAAATACAATTAATTAACACAAGAAAATTATATTATATATATTATACATAAGTTTCCATGAAACATTGTATTGGGTTGGTGAGGAGATGATAATAAAAGAATATATATTAAAATAGGTAAAATGATAATTTTACCTCTCAAATACCATCGCTTTTGAAACCTCTTTATCAAACATTTATTTAGAAAATTTTTGTAATTAATAAATATATTTGATGTTAGGAAGAGACTTGGAATGTGTTTTATTAATAATTAAGAAAATAATATTGTAATAGAATATGTGATGAGAACAGATTGTGAGTGGTTGTATTTATAGTGGATGGAGAGTGGGGTTTTTTATTATTTTATTCATTTTTTATTATGTAGGATCAATACTATGAATTGTGTTTATTATTTAGTTTAAGTAAATTAAACAGTTCTTCGAAGTTTTATTTAATGGTCTCTTAGATCATCAACTACTAAAAATTCATTTAAGTGGCTTAATATTTAAAATACTGCAAATTATCATATATCAGTATTCAAGAAAAATTTAACTATTTCAGAATTATTATAAAAATTCACCCTAAACATTTTTCGATGTGATTATTTCAAAAATAGAATCCATTTTTTGATAATTAATGTATGAATATGATAAATATTATTTCTTATTAAAATTATCATTTATTCTAAAAAAATCTGATGTTAAAATTTCATACTAGTCTTATTATTCTTTGAAAAATTATTTAATGCCTCATAAAACCAAATTATAATTATATGAAATTAAAATAATAATGTATGGATGTAATTTTTGAAAATTAATGTTATTTAAAATATTTTTATTGTTCATATAATTATGAAGAAAGATTTATGTTCAAAAAATTAACAACCCTACATTTTCTAATTTTTAAATTAAATTTTTATTTATTTCATTATATAAATATATCATATTTTTATTTATGAGATTCCTAAAATATATTTTTACATGAATCGGTGAGGTTAGTGTTATAAAGTCCTTTTAACTATAACTAATGTCTACATTACTATTCAAATTGAAATGTTAATAACTAATATTATATAAGTATTTTTTTAAGCTTCGTGTTGTAATAAATGAATGTTAACAAATAAGTTGAATTTATTTAAGAAGTTACATACTATAAAATCATTTGATGTTGTAATATTGCCTCCTTTTTAAATTTAATCATAAAAAATTTTCATGAATATTACTATCTAGAAATAGGAGTGTTGACTTTCTCAATAATATCCTCAGTACCCCACACTACTTCTTCGATATTATGGTTTCTCTTAAGAACCATTACCAATCTAGTAATATTTTTACTTATTACTTTCTATAATTTCAAGAATCTTGATAGGCTCTTCATAGTAAAAAAATAGGTTCAAATTTTATTTCATCATAAGTGTGAAAATAAAAAATATATAGTACATCGATCCATAATAATGATATATAGAACACATCCTGAAATTTGGATAGAAATGATTTATTTCTAATTTTTTTTATAGATATAATTGTTTCCATAATATTAAATGGTATGATGTTAATAGGGCTCATTTTCCCTTTCATAACAAATGTTTTGACACTCATCCATTGAGATACTTTCAGTAATGCCAGATCTGAAACATGAAATTCTAAATCTTGTCCTCAATTTTTATTATAAGTATTTTACCAACATTGATATACTCTAATATGTGGAAGATTAGTTTTTACCTTTTTTAGTGTTTCTCTAATATATTATGGGAATATAATATTCTTTTCACCAAATTTATCCCAACATGTTGGAGTATAAACTCTATTTCTATATTATGCTTCATATGGCTCCATTTTAATGCAAGTCCAAGAACTGTCATTATTGGAAAACACTACCAATGGTATATAATAATCCCATATACCATGAGAGTCATGTGATCATGATATCAAAATATATTTCAATGTTTGAATTGTTCTTCTGATAAATCCTCTAGTCATTGGATGGTAGGAACATCTCAAATGAATCTCAGTATCTAAAGTATTCTGAAGACTATTCCAAAATTATATTGTAAAATAGGGCTCCCAATCAGACACAATCAATATAGGTGCACCATCAAGTCCATAAAACTAATTAATGTTGAGTCATTATAAAGACTCAATTGGTATATTTTCATGTATAAGAATAAAATTTTCCGATTCTACAAGATTTTCAATAATAACCCATATGACATAATTCATTCTTGGTGCCATTCACAGTCCTATGAATTTTTTCATTGTAATTTATTCCTACTTATACATATGAATATGTAGAGGTTTGAAAGATATTTTATGATGTTTTATTATAGAATTAAATATATTAAATACTTGTAATATTCACTCATAATCTGGAATTTCCCACATCGTATTATTTCAAAAAAAATGCTCATACTTATTTCAATACATTTGGGTACTACCAGGGTGTAACCTGAAATTTTATAATTGAGGATTATATAATCATTCCCTTTTTATCTAATGTATTTATATAGAACACAACCTCTTTCAAAATTTCATAATTCTATAATAATTACAATTTCGATGAATGAACTACACTTTATAAAATTATTTTTCTTTTGAAAATTCTCATCATCAGATCAATATCATTTTATTTTCACTAGTAAATATTGTTCATAAATCATATGAAAAAGGAGTAATATTTTCCATTCATTAATAATTCCCATATTAATATTTAAAAAATACATGAACATTTGATATATATCAAAACCCATCTTGGTGGGATCTCAATGATATTTCATACTCAATGCATCAGATACCTTATTTTTTCGGGGTGGTACTATATTCATAAATCATAATTTTGAGTAAAAAGATCCAAATTCCTTTCCTGAGTTTGAGTTCAATCTCTGTAATGATGTTTTTCAGACTATTTTCATCTGTATATATCTCACTGCATTCACCATAGTGATATTGTCACCAAATATTGAGATTAAATAATAAGGTTTCTATCTAATGATCATGAGTTGGATAATTTATTTAATCCATAATCGACTACCCTAATACAAATAAAATAGATTTATCTTTTTTTTCAAAAGGTAAAAATAATGAATTATTCGTTGGATCATTTTATATAATGAACATATCATTTCTTTATGTTATATGAAAAATTTTCACTTTTAAAAAAATTACTTTAAACTATTCAAAACATTATACAAAATATTTTTTCCATACAAACATAACCCCTTTGTGTGTAACCTTTGATAACGGGTCACCAATCAAAAAAAAATTCTAAATAAACCACTAATAGTATTCTACTAAACTAATAAATATATATACAATGGTCACGGTCATTAGAGTAAGAAAATATTAGAATTCTTTTGTCATTGCAAGATAAACTATGATTACCACCTCAGAGATAATATGTATATGAAATGATATTCCTGAAGCCAATGTGGCCAATTTCTAAATTTACTAAGTAATTATTTCCTAATAAGAGTCTAATGAAAGATACACAAATGATTCTAAATGTACTTGTATTATTTTTAATATAAAATAATATCATCGATGAATACAAAAAATAATAATCAACATATTCCTTGAATAATATTTCTGTCATGTTCATAATAACTGAGGGTGTATTAGTCAATCCAATTAGAATTACTATATAATCTTAATGTCCATACCACATATGAATGTTTGCCTCCAAAATGTATTCCTTATAGACATTAAATTGATGATATCTATAATGAACATTAATCTTCTAAAAATATTTATATTCATGATGTTGATCAAATAAATCACCAATTCTAGCTAATTGATACAGGATATATATAATATTTTCATTGATTTATTTGTAATCAATGCAAAACCTCATGGTTCCATCTATCTCCTTAATAATGATAACATGATCACTTGATGGTCAAACACTAGGGATAATGAATACCTTACTACCCAACAAGTCTATTTTTATAATCCGCACTACTAATTTCATTGTGTCAATTATATATGGTATATTTGACATATGTTTTTTATCAGGGATTATATCAATAAAAAATTCAACATCATTCTTTGGTGAATGTCTAGCAAATTAATTAAGAAATGCATCAATTTATTCTTGTACAATATGTACATCCTCAATTAGGGGTTTACTATGTTCATAAAAATAATTTTTTTCTCATCATCCCCAAGAATTTCATTTAGTATAACATCTAGAGGTAGATCCACATAATAGTAATATGATGAAGTTTATTCGCTAAATATAATGAATTCTAAATCGTACTAAAAAATTATAATTTTCTTTATCTTGAAATAAATTTTCACATTATATTTAGAAATATTGTCTATGTAAAAAATTATATAAAATTAAATCATAGATATGATGTGATGGATATAAAATAATGAACATTTCTAGGCCATAATATTGACTACCTAAAAGATCTTTTTTGAAATGAATCTTCCCAATAGGAAACCTACTAAAAATTACATTATTAAATCAAAATGGAATTATATTATTCTCTTGGATAATTGTGTAGATATAAAGTGGTGAGATGATTATGAATCCAATAAAGCGTTTGTTATATTTTGTGATAGGAATTATATAACTGCTACCAAATCATTGGGAACTTCTACCGTTACTGTAGTGATCTCATAAGAATGGATATCTCCCATTTTCCCTTATTGTGGAAGATTCCCATTGATTGTGCGACATTAGTTAGAATAATTTCCCATTAAATAGATATTGAACCACTTTATACCATTATTTTTTTTGGTAATTACCTAATTAGAGAATTGATACTTATCTACACACTTGTAACACAATAATGTTCCTTTAGAAATTTTCTAGAATGATTCTTCCAACAATTATTAAATGATTGAGAATATTTAATTACCCCATTCTTATTTGGTTCTTTTCATGTCTCATTGTAATGTCACAGACCTCTCCATTCTATTACATTGTGAAAATGTGTTGTTAGAGGTGTTCAGGGAGGTCAAGGTAACTTATCCCCAACACTTCTCCAAAAAGATCATTTTTGATGAACCAAATAAATGGTAGAAAATTGTGAAATATAACATCACATTATGTTTTTAGATAATTTTTATGTTTCTAACTACCATTGTTTTGAAGTAGTTACATGGGGGTGCGTTTGGGCGAATCGTTAAGTAAAAATAAAGGGTAGTAGCCTTCGCACAGTCTGCGCACTGTTTGTCTAATCCATGCAGCCAGACTATGCGTAGGTAATCATGGAGGCAGTTGCTAATGCACAGTTAGAGCACAGTTTGTCTAACTGGGTGGCCTAACTGTGCGAGGAGTGTTTGACGAGGTAGTAGCAACTGCACGGTTAGTGCACAGTTTTTCTAACCGTGTGAGAAAACCGTGCGGGCACATAAATTAGATCCTAAAATTTTGGATCTTACTCGTTTTGCCACTAAAGGGTTCTTTTAAGCTCCTAAGCAGACATAATTCAGGATTACCATCCCTTGAATGTAGGAGAACCTCTCCCAAGTGTTTTGGATGTGATCTAAAGGCTTGTCTTATAGAATCGAAGCCGGTTTCATGAGGCATGTTTTCGTTCTTGTTTGGTTTCATAGATCTACTTAGATCTACTTCCCTTATTCTATAGGTTTCATAGATCAACACCTGTTATGGGTAGATTTAGGTGTGTCCACACCATATATGATGAGTTTTTTTCTTGGTTGTGTAAGGAGAAGATATTGAAGGAGCATTCTTAGAGAATCAACTCAGTTTCCTTGTGCGTTCTTCATTTGTTGGGGGTTTCGTCAAAAACCTTTTAGGGAGGGGATTCATTGGTTATCGTTCGTTTACGTGAAACTATATTGTTAGCATGTTTAGTCCCACTGGATGATAATGGAATTGACATAATAAATATTTTTGAACTGGATAAAAAATTTGTTATCGATAGTATGATATTGCCTCTTGTTTTTCTAATTAGTGTGATATCTATGCTTTCTTTTCTTTGATGTTGGTTCTCTATGGAAATCGGTAATGAACGTAAACCGTGATAAGTTAATAATTGTTTGGATAAAGATAAAGAGGCATGAAAATGAATCCGGTTCTAGTTGTAATTTGATGTTAATAAAATTGGCACAGTAATCATATTTAATCAATTGTGATTACTTACTTATTTGGTTTCCTAAATTTGGAACCTACAAATTTAATCTATTAATTCAATATGGATTAAAGAATTTTTCTTGTTTGATAATTCATTGAAGGTTTCGGAGTTACCCTCTTGTTTGTTAAAGGTCCAATAGCCCAAGTAATGTGATGGTTGTTTTTTCAACTTCTTGTGTTGAGACATGACCCTTTAGGGTTGTTGTAATATGTCAAGGAATATAGGCCTTTTGGTTATGTTAGCGAATGATTCCTAGAGTGGCGATATGCATCAGTTTATGCATGTGGGTGTTGGGGAGGACACTGGGGATAATGGAATGGGATAGATGTGATTGTTGGATTCTTGCTGATTCTTTGGTTGTTTATCTGCTTAATTTTCCCCACTTCTCAAAGAAGTTGGTCATGCTTACCCTTCTTTTGAAAGAGGCGAAGACATGCAAGGTATGTCATGTGCTTTCCGTGTTTATCTTCTCAAGGGGAATGAGTCTATTCTCTTGCAATAGGTGGCAAAGACTCGACGGGTAGTACATCTACTCACCGTGTTGAGCCCCTTTGTGTTAGTTGAATAGAATGATTTTCTAGAATTCATGGGAATATTAGAAAGTAATTTTTTAATGAATATTTGAATAAATGGTATTAACCCATGGGTTTGGAGTTCCCTGGATCATAATGATGAGGTTGAAAACATTTGAAGGAACAATAGATTTTGGGTGTGATGCTAATAAAACTTAATGTGGAAATGATCATGGTTAATTAATGATTAAAGAATTAATTAACGTACAATAGAAATGATAAATAGAGAATGAAGTAATCTATTAAGGCTCTTAAAATGGTTATGTGATTATAGGATACCTAGTCATAGAAGTATAAGCCCAGAATCTAAGAGATGTTAACTACAGTTGGGTCTAAGTCTAGGTTTTTCCCATAGTGTGGTTGTGAGATATAGTATATTCTATACTTTTTGTGTTTCTATACACTAATCTACCCTATTCGTAAGTTCAACCGACACCCCAAGGATTATAATCCCTTGGGGGTGTTTTCCCCAACATTTCGTTGGGAGGATGGATGGATGACTACACCCTCTGTCCCTACTCTCTTCTCTTGGTAGTTACTTGTGCTATTCAACACATTGGATAGTTTTTCCCATATATGTGTGTATAGGGTTGTAATGGCTTGTGTTTATTCACACACATATATCATGGATATAGTATTCTATGGAATACTATAGGTATAACGTGTATAGGTTGTGATGGCTTGAGGATCCTTACTCGGTGTATGGGATTTAATGGATTGAGGTATAATACCCGACGTATGATACACGTTATATGATATGTGGTGTCTCCTAAAAACTACCAGGTCACATTTCATTGTGAGGATGGTGTGTTTCTTTGCCCAGGTGCCATCGGGCCATCCATTGTGCTGGTGCTTCACCCAGGCGTCTACAGACAATCATTTTGGAGAGTGATGCATAGGACGTGTGATGTTTGTGAAAATTGGAAAACCAGTGGGGAAGTAGTATCTGGGTACCCTTGATATTCTTTACTATATTCTATATTCTTTTATGCATTACATGGTGAGAGTAGCCATGGTGAGGTTGGGAAGCTAGTATACCTACTTAGGTAACAAGTTAGTTTCACCGGTTTCTCACTGTGCTTTAGCCTGCTATAGCTATTTTTTCATGAGAGGATTTGGGGAAGATCCTACTGAGTATACTGTTATACTCACCCTATCTATGTATAAATTTTTTTTCAGGTCACTTGGAACTGGTTGGAGATCAGGTTGGTTACAACTAGCTTGTGGTTGCAGGAGAAGTTCTAGCTTGTGGTTGCTGTTGTTTTACTTTATTTTGGGTACTTGTTGTTTCTCCTTCCAGTTTTAGTACTTTTTCATGACATTATATTTGTGAACTTGGGATTCTTTTATATTTCAGTTCTGAGTTGGTTTTATCTGGTGTCTATCTTATCTCTCTCTTCTGCATGTGTTCTTTTAGAGGGTAATGGCACCCATTTTGTGTTTTACTATACCCTCGATGCTAGTCGCCATCCCATGGCCTACTGGAGGCGGGACTCGGGGGTTATTATCTCTCTTCTCACATTTCGGGCTAGGATGGGTACAATTTTTGGGGAGGGGTTTTGAAAGAGTGGTATCAGAGGTCTGGTTGGGGGATCAGAAGGAGTTTGAAGTTAGTTACACTTGAGGTTCCATGGGTTGGTAGGGAAACAGTGTCATTCATGTTTAGAAAGTGAGGTAAACACTGGAGACCAGATGAGACATAGGTATTTAGTGCCCCCTATGATCTGATGCATGAACCATTAAGTTTACAATGGATACTAAACAAGGTGATACTAGTTTAAGGGTAGAGACCTTGGAATGGATCATGCATCATTATTCATTGTGCATGTGTTATATGGGTAGACCTTGGGATAGGTTAACCTGAAAGGAATAAAAGGAATAAATTAATTAATTAATGTTGAGTCTTCCATATTCCATGTTTAGGATCTCTAATGGGTTTTTATTTTATAGGTAAGGATCTAGGTCGATTTCCTCGTCCGGTTTGCAAAGAAAATGTCCAGTAGGCTTTTCCAGTAGGTCACCACAGGGTAGAGGTCAAAGACGACGACAATTGGAGGAATCCACTCCAGGAGTTTCAGCGCTAGAGTCTGCAGAAGAATGAGGGATCTATTTCAGATGCTATCATAGAAGACTGGTTGGAGGAGGTTGAGATAGGCTTCAGTCCAATCCATGCTTTGAAAGATCACTGGGTGTCCATAGCTGTGACGATGCTGCAGGGAGTAGCAGGGCAGTGGTGGTTGATGTTTCTTGGGGATCGTGAGAAACCAACGATCTCATGGGTGGAGTTCCTAGACATGTTTAGAGTCGAGTTTCTTTCTTCAACTGCGAAGGTGTGGAGTCTCCAAAAGCTTCTTAACCTTCGACAGCGGAGATCTAGTGTTTGAGAGTTTGGAATCCATTTTAGGAACTTTTTACGATATCCTTCGGACCTGTTACTAGATGAGGAGGCTAGGGTGTGGCATTTTGAGGAGGCTTTGCATACAAAGATCTAGTGTCAGGTCACCCCATTTATGCTAAAGACGTAACTTGAGGTTTTGGTGAGGGCAGAGGTTGTCGAGATGACTTTGGCCAAAACTGGATCATCACGAGAGGGGGATCTCCATGATCCCCACGAAGCAAAGATGTGGTCTGGGGTTCTCAGTTTTCAGGACAATAGAATTTCCATTCAGCATGCGGAAGGTATCAGCGCTTCGCGTCTTGTTTCTCTAAAGGTAGAAACCCTCAGGCATGTGCAAAGGTATCAGGTGATTGTTTTTCTTTGGTGTCCATGGTCATCCGTAATGGGAGTGCCCGACCTTTTAGAGGAGTCATCATGAACCAGGTGCTAGGCTCCATGTTCTTCCATTAAGGATGTTCTAGCCGAGGCAGCAGTAGCCAGTTGCACCATCTTTAGATCATCAAAGGGTAGATGGGTTATGCAGAGGATAGCCCCATGAAACTCTCTGTCCTCAGAGTGCAGAGCACAGTTGTGGTGGTGGTATTCATTAGAGTTAGAGAGGCCATAGAGGTGGTCATGGTCAGCTTCATGCTATAGAGTTTCCAGCTCCAGGTGAGCCAGATGTCGTTCGAGGTACCCTTTTCTTGTTTTCTACCTTGGTTTATTCCTTGTTTCATTCAAGAGCACACACTCCTTCATATTATCTACCCTTGCCCATGCTTTGGGACTTGATTTTGAGAGGATTCTAGTGCCCTTGGCGTTGACTATGCCAATTGGAGGTTGAGTATACTTGTTTGAAGTTTGTAGAGACTATGAGCTACTATTGGGGCAACACCACTCTTGGGAAGATTTCTTATGTTTATTAATACAACCATATGATGTCATCCTTAGCATGGATTGGTTGTATTCGATGTATGATATCATCGATTTCTTCAAGAAGAAGGTCATTTTTCTTGGTGTAGATGGAGAGAAAGTGGTGTTTTTTTTGGTGAGAGAGATCCTCAGATGGTTCATAGGCGTGTTTCTTCCTTATCATCCATGATGGTTGAGATGATGCGGAAGTCTTCAGAGGTTTAGTTTTTGGCGTTTCCTAGGGTCGTAGAGGAGTACCCTGATGTATTTCCAGAAGAGTTTGTAGCATTACCCCCTTGACGATAGATTGAGTTTGGGATGGAACTACAGCCTGGTGCATCTCTTATCTCTATGTCTCTATATAGGATGTCCCCTTATGAGTTATGAGAACTACGTATATAGCATGACGATATGATAGAGTGCAGTTTTGTTCAGCCAGGTGTGTCCCCATGCGGTGAACCAGTTTTTTTCATGAAAATGGAGAACATCATTTTGTGGTTGTGTGTCGATTATCATCGCTTAAATAAAGTTACAATAAAGAATCGCTATCCTCTTCCACGGATTAATGACTTATTCAATCAACTGAAGGGTGCATGTTGGTTTTCAAAGATTGACATGCAGTCAGGATATCATCATATGCATGTGAAGGATGAGGATATCCTGAAGACTGCTTTCCATAGTCATCATGGGCATTATGAGTTCGTTGTAATGCCATTTGTCATGACAAATGCTCCAACTGTATTAATGAGATTGATTAATTATGTGTTCCGAGTGTATCTGGACATGTTCTTGGTTGTTTTCATCAACGACATCCTTGTGTACACCACGTCTGAAGAGGAGCATACACAGCATATACATGTCGTTTTGGGACTTCTTCATCGACATCTTCTATTCGGGAGTTGTCAAAGTGTGATTTTTTGGCTCGATAAGTCCCTTTCATGTGGAATGTTGTGTCCCAACAGGGAGTAGCTATGAATCCATTGAATATTTAAGTATTTGTGTCTTTGGAAGCCCCCAAGGCAGTTTTAGAGGTGCGAAGTTTCCCTGGTCTCACAGGCTACTATAGGAGGTTCGTAGCCTATTTTTCATGAGTTGTGACTCTGCTGATAGCTTTGACTATGAAGAATCAGGCATTCAAATGACTGATTAGTGTCAGGAAACTTTTGAGTATCTAAAGGAGAAGATAGTAAGTTCTCTAGTCCATTATCTTATAGCTGAGATAGTTTAGTTTGATGTTTTATGCGATGATTCACATCTGGGGTTAAGCTATGTTCTCATACTAGAGAGGTCAGTTGTTTCTTATGGGTCTTGGAATTTACGTCCCCATGAATTAAACTTTGCCACCCATGATCTTGAGTTGGCAGCTATGGTGTTTGCTCTGAAGTTGTGGAGAAATTATCTCATTGGTGAGCGCTTTGTAGTTTTCACTGATCATAAGTGTTTGAGGTATGTTTTCTCCCAGCGTGACCTGAACGTACAAAAGCGTTGGTGGATGGATTCCTTGCTGGAATTCAACGTTTAAATATCTTATACACCTGGAAAAGGGAATGTTATAGCTGATACGCTGAGCCGAAAGTCGTGTAGTGATGCTATTCTTGAATCCAGTGATTCTTGGACAGTAATGGAAGAACTATCAGCATTACATCTTGATATGGGTGAAGTTGGGGGTAGAGGCTTTCTTTTCAGATGACGGTAAATTCATCCTTGATGCAGAAGGAGGAAGAGTCCCAATTGGGGATCTAGAGGTGGAGGATTATAGAGACAAAGTAGTTTGTGGTGACGCCCCTGATGGTTGGTCAGAGGATGAACAACACCAAGTGTTGTATCATGGAAGGATTTTTGTTCCTTTGACGATGCGCGAGACTTTTCTTAGAGAGTTCCATAGTTTATCTTTATCCGTACATCCCATTGTGACAAAGATGTACCGAGACTTGAGGGGTCAGTTTTGGTGTCTTGGGGTGAAGCGTGCAGTTGCAGAGTATTTGTATCGATGTTTAGTCTTCTAGAAGGTGAAGGCCGAACACCATGTTCCTAGTGGTATTCTCTAGACATTATAGTTTCCTCAATAGAAGTGGGATGATATTGCAATGGAATTTTTTACTGGTCTACCTCATTATTCGAGAGGACATGATGCTATTTGGGTGGAAGTGGATCATTTAACAAAATTGACCAACTTTATAGAAATCAAGGAGTCAAGCTCAGTAGAAGTTCTGTCGGACAGTATCTAGAGGAGGTGGTAAGACTTCATGGAGTCCCTAGGATGATCATTTCTGATCGTGATACTCTGTTTACCTCCAGGGTGTGGAGAGTTCTTCAACATTCATTCAGTTCTCAACTATGCCTTAGCACTACTTTTCATCTTTAAATGGATGCTCAGATAGAGCGAACCATCAAGACTCATGAAGACATGTTACACTCTTGTGTTATTGATTTTGTATTTTCATGGATGATGCACATACCCTTGGTGGAGTTTTCTTACAATAATAATTTTCAATAGACCATCGGTAAGACGCCGTTTGAAGCCTTCTATGACCTACCTTTCCGTTCTCCATTGTGCTGGACTGGGTTCAGAGAGTTAGAAATTCTCGAACTGGAACTAGTACAAAATACAACGGAGATGGTTTAGGTGATTAGTGAGAAGATAAAGACAGTGCAAGATCGTCTGAAATCACACCCTGATCAAAGGAGGCGGCCCATGGATTTCAATGTTGGGGATCATGTTTTTTTGAAGGTGACTCCCCATTGTGGGAAGTGAATGTTAGGTCTTGAATGTAAGATTTCTCCCCTGTTTGTTGGTCCTTTAGAGGTGTTAGCTCGTGTTGTAGATGTGGCGTATCGAGTAGCATTTCCCCCACAAATGAGTTGGATACATGAAATTTTCCATGTATCACAACTCCATTGTTATCTTCCTGATGACTCTCACATCATCGATTGGGAAGAGATTGATTTTCACGATGATGCAACCTTTGAGGAGGAACCAATATAGATACATGACCTCAAGGATGAGGTGTTGCGCGGGTGTTATATTCCCTTAGTTCACGTCTTGTGGTGACACAATGGCTTAAAGGAGAGTACCAAGGGACATTAGTCATAGATTCATGCTCAGTACCCATAGTTGTTTGATGTTTAACTCTTTTCATGTATCGATGTAACTTATGTGGTTATGAAAATTTCATGTTTATGAGATGGAACCCTTTGATGCTTTTGTGGCTTGATCTCTGTTGAGAAGTATCTTGATGGGTGGTTGTTCAGACCTTGTTCGTTTTCATTATAGGTGGGCTTTGGATTCTCAAGGATGATAATGTTTTGAGAGGTATCTGATGAAATAGACCGGACCTCTCCGGTCCATTACTTTATGAAATGTGGTGTTAGAGCTATTCTCGGAGGTCAAGATAACTTATCCCCAACACTTTTCCAAAATCATCCTTTTCAATGAACTGTTTAAATGGTAGATAGTTGTGAACTATAACATCACATTATGTTTTTAGTTACTTTTGGTGATTCTAACTGCCCTTGTTTTGGAGTAGTGGCTTTGGGGTGCATTTGGGTGAATCATTAAGGAAAACTAAAGGGAAGTATCTTTCGCACATGTTGTGCACGGTTTGCCTAAACCGTTCATCCAGACCGTTCATAAGTAATCTTGGAGGCAGTGGCTATCACATGGTTAGCGCAAAGTTTATCTAACCATGCGGCCTAACCATGCGAGGAGTGTTTGATGAAGTAGTACCAACAGCACAGTCAGCATAATGTTTTTATAACCATGCGAGAATACCATGTGGGAACTTAAATTAGATCCTAAAACTATGGATCTAACACATTTTTCCTCTAAATGGTTTGTTTAAGCCTCTATGCGGCCATAATTCGGTATTACCATCCCTTGATGGTAGGCAAAACTTTCCGAAGCGTTGTGGAGGTTATCCGAATGCAATTCTTGGCGAATCGAAGCCGGTTTCTTGATGTATGTGTTCATTCTTGTTTGGTTTCTTAGATATACTTAGATCTACTTCCCCTCTTCTCTCGGTTTCTTAGATCTACGGCCATTATGGGTAGATCTAGGTGAGTCGATGACAAATATGTTGAGTTTCAGGGATGGTTGTGTTAGGAGAAGAGATATAAAGAGTATTTTTGGACATTCAACTCAGATTCCGTGTGCGTTCTTCGTTTGTTGGTTTTTTGTCAAAAACCTTTGAGGTAGCGGATTCATTTCTTCTCTTTATTTTATGTGAAACTGTATTGTTAGCATGTTTAATCTCACTGTATGACAATGGAATTGACATAATAAATATTTTTGAACCAGATTAAGAATTTTTTATCGATCGTATGTTATTGCCTCATGTTTTTATAGATAGTGTGATATATATGCTTTCTTTTCTTAGAAGATTGTTCTTGACTAAAATTGGTACAGAACGAAAACCGGTATTAATTGATAATTGTTTGGATAAAGATAAAGTGGCATGAAAATGAATCCGGTTCTTGTTCTAATTTTATGTTAATCAAATTGGCGCAGTAAGCATGTTTAATCATTTGTGATAGCTTAGTGATTAGGTTTCCTGAATTTGGAACTTATGAATTAAATCTATTAATTAATGATATATTAAAGATTTTTTTTTGATAATTCCTTGAAGGGTTATAGGTTACCCTTTTGTTTGTTAAAGGGACAATAGGACAAGTGATGTGATGGTTGTTTTTCTTACTGCTTGTGTTGAGACGTGACCCTGGAGGTGTGTTGTGATATGTGGGGGCATAGAGGCCTTTTGGTTGTGGTAAAGGATGATGCGTAGAGTGGTGATATGCATTGGTATATGCATGTGGGTGTCATGGAGGACACCATGGATGATGGAATGGTATTGATGTGATTGTTGGATGATTGCTGATTCTTTGGATGTTTATATGCATAATTTTCCCCACTGCTCAAGGAAACTGTTCTTGCTTATCCTTCTTCTGAAAGAGGCGAAGACTTGCATGGTATTCCACGTTCTTTCTGTGTTTAGATTCCCAATGGGAAATGGGTCTACGCTCTTTCTATAGGCAGCAAAGACTCGATGGGTATTAAATCTAATCACCATGTTGAGACCCTTTGTGTTAGTAGCATAGAATGATTTTCTAGAATTCATGGGAATATGGGAATGTAATTCTGTAATGAATATTTTAATAAATGGTGTCAACCCATGGGGATGGAGTTCACTAGAACATAATGATGAGGTTGAGAAATTTTGAAGGAAAAATGGATTTTGGGTGTGATGCTAATGAAACCTAATGTGGAATTGTTCATGGTTAATTAATGTTTAAAGAATTAATTAACTTACAGTGTAAATGATAAATAGGGAATGAAATAATCTAATAAGGCTATTAAAATGGTTGTGTGCTTATAAGATACCTTATCGTAGAAGTAGCAGCCCAGAGTCTGAGAGATGTTAACTACAGTTGGATCTAAGACTAGGTTATGCCCATACTATGGTTGTGAGATATATTATATTCTATACTTTTTGTGTTTATATAAGCTACACCACCCTGTCAGTAAGGGAAACTGAATCCCCGAGGATTCTGAGCAATGGGGGGTGTTTTCCCCAAAATTTCGGTGGGAGGATGGATGGCTGACTACCCCCATTGGCCCCCAATATCTTTTCATGGTATTTAGTTGTTCTATTCATCACATTGGTTAGTTTTCTCCATATGTCTGTGTAGAGGGCTGTATTGGCTTGTGGTTATTCACACACATATATTCTGGGTATAGTATCCTATGGAATACTATAGGTGTAACATGTATAGGCTGTGATAGCTTGAAGATCCTTACTAGGTGTATGGGATATAATGGATTGATGTATAATACCTGACGTATGATACATGTTATGCGAGCTGTGGTGGCTCCAGGAAACTACCTGGTTTCTTTTGGCTGTGAGGATGGTGTGGTGATTTATCCAGGTGTTTCCGGGCAGGCCTTTGTGTTGGTTCTTCACCCAGGTGTTTGCGGGCAAGCCTTTTTGGAGAGTGATGCTTAGGATGTGCGATGTTGGGGAAAAGCGGAAAACAAGTGGGGAAGTAGTAGAAGGTTACCCTTGATATTCTTTACTATATGCTATATTCTTGTATTCTTTACTTGGTGAGAGTAGCCAGGGTGAGGTTGGGAACTTATTTTACCTGCTTAGGAAACGAGTTAGTTTCTCTTGTTGCTCACTATGCTTTATCATGCTATCGTTACTTTTTCACGAGAGGCTTTGGGGAGGATCTTACTGAGTATACTATTATACTCACTGTATGTATATATAAACTAATTTTCAGGTCACTCTGAGCAAGTTGGAGATCAGGCTAGTTACTACTAGCTTGTGGTTGCAGGAACTGTTCTGGCTTATTGTTACTATTGTTTTACTTTAACATGGTCACTTGTAGTTTCACATTCCATTTGGATTACTTTTTCATGACATTACATATGTGCACTTGGGTTTATTTTATATATCAATTCTGAGTGGGAGTTGGTTTGTGTCTATCTTATGTATCTCTTCCGCATGTGGTATCTTAGAGGTTAATCCCTCCAATTTTGTGTGTTACTATACCCTCAGTGCTAGTCGCCAACACGGGGCCTACTGGAGGTGGGACTTGGGGGTCATTATCTCCCTTCTCACATTGCCGACCCAGGATGGGTAAACTTTGTGGGGAGGGGGTCATGACACTCATGGAACCCAAAAGAACACTTCTACTAATTTCTTGAGAATATATATGATGTACAATATTACTTTTATGTTTTTATGGCACATAATACTATTTCCACAAATTATAAATTATATTGAGAATCTATTTTCCTTAAAAGCATTTTCATATGACCTTAAACGAAATAATCACTCCTATTTTTCAAATCATATATATAATACATAGTATAATTTTCTAGTCTATTAAAGGTATCCTTATACAATGTAAAATAATCTACTTCCATTTTACTTATACCAAGGAATTTTTTCTTCATCTCAATTTTTTTTCATGAGTGAAATATTTGTCTGGGAATGTTTCATTAAAAGTTATCAATTCTATGTCTTCAATTTAATAACCCCCTTAGCATTCTAGATAAATTACCACCATTGATCAAAATATCCATTGAGGAAGTATACAACTCATACTAAATTATCCCTTTCATCACATCCTTATCATAGAAATATCTGTTGAAGGGGCATGATCCATTACTCACATACCTCTAGATTAGTTTCACCGCTAAATTATGGAGTCTTCTATAACATGAAAAAATCTACCAACAACGTAGTGTTGTTATTATTCATAACATGAGTATGATGTAATAATATGGTAATGATATTATAAGACTAAATGCTATCTTTGTTGAATTTATCTGGGGGAATCATTACATCCACAGTTGGAATTTATTCATTTATAACCATTAGGATCCACCACTAAATAATGGAACATAGTGAGATTTCCTATAATCATTATAAAAATTGAGCAACAAAAAAATTCATATAATAGTAATTGTTTTAAATACAAAAAGGAATAATCATATTTACCATGTTTCTTATTATTATATTAAATTCTAGTTCTCGTGTATTTTACTAAAATTCCTCTAATACAACATATGAAAACCCAAACCCCAAAATCGATGATCCAAAGACATACCTTATTAAATTGGAATTTATAAAACTTTTAAATCACAAAGAATCAATTAGTATAGTTGTTTTCAAATACTAGATTTTTATATAGTACCCTTCATACATTGGTAATAATATATAAATCATATATATGGAATGTAATTTCATCCCTGATGCCATTAAATAATTTCATATACATAACTTGGGTAATGAGAACCATAAAAAGGGTGACCTCAATTGCATATAAGGGGTTAAATACAATTAAAGATATAATGAATCAATTAAAAATGAATGAATATAAATATGGAGTGGAATATATAACTGAAATACATTATATTTTACCAAAATATTTTCAATCATGATATGATAAAGAATACTCATTATGCAAACTAAATGATTAAAAAATGACATTTGATGATTAACTTTAGCCTAATCAAAGGATAATGTCATAATAAAAATATCAAAAATAATAATAATTGAAATATTAATAATGATAGTGATTAATATTATAGACTCTATAATCTAATGAATCATAGAAACATTATCATAAATGTGTTTCACAAGATAGTTTAATCATTATGTGTAAACACCTATTTAATTTGGGTAAATATGTTGACTCATTATACTACTGATCCATCGTGGTTTTATCTATAACTAGGACCCAATCATGACTTTAAGTCCAAATATTCATTTTAATATATAAATTATTGTTATAATTCTGGACTAATTATTAAATATCAACTAATATAAATATTCACTAAAATATAGAGATTATCATTATTCCCGTATATAATCAAATAAAATTCAATGTAAACACTATATGAAATTTTGGTACATGGATTTGGAAATAATCAGATACATGATATAAAAAATATGGATATTTAATGAAATCATCAAAAAATTATGAATATAAATAAAGGGATATATATATATATACCATAAAAGAAAAAATAGATGCATAACCGCAAGAATATGCTTCAATGAATGAAAATTGGTTTGATGTCCGATAGAAGCATCACATAACTAATAAAATCGATATTTTATTTTTACTCATTGTATATACATATAAAAAAGTGGGCATATAATATAAAAAATAAAAATTCAACTTACACATAACAATAGAAATAAATAATCAGTGAAATATAATCTTAACCTAATCAATGAAAATTGAGTTATGAAATCTCTTACCATAGTTTAATCAGTTTAAACATATTAACCGTGAACGTAATAATTATAAAATTTATCCTTTAATATCATGAATATAATTAAATGCATGATATTATATAACAAATTTCAATATACATATACCACACAACACAATTTATTGGTGAATATGGAACATATCACTTTTAAATGTTTGATAAGAAAACATTACATTTTATTTGAAAGCATTATGCACCCATACTCAATACCCTAGATGGAAACATTATATACACTAATTAAATAATTCATAACCTATTAATAAATATATTTTATTTATTTCAATTTTATTTATTTCAGATATTTCATTTTAATGAGATATAATGTTTAATTTCTTTTTAATAGAAGTGTTTTTAATGGGTTTTTTTTGTTCCACTCTGTATACTTATAGATTTTCTTGTAAATGTAGAAATAATTCTATAGAATTTTAATGAAATTGTATTAGTATACATATATGATTTGAAATTATCCAAAATAAATTTTTTTTTCTTGAGGATTATTCAGTAGATAAAACCTTAATGAAAAATGATTAGTTTTTTTGTGGGACTTACGACCATCATGGACTTGTGTCATTTTATTTAATATAATTTTTATATACTTGTTCTAAAAGAGTAAAATAGTTATAATTAACATACTATATAAATTTTTATTATTAAAAATGGTATTATGGCCATCCATTAAGGCTTTATGAAAAATGAAAAATCGTTATACATGATGGTGGTTAATCATCCCCTCCCCGACAATGTTATCATTTTTAGAATTATAAAAAGAGAATAGATTTTATTATGGTTATTATGTTAAAAAAATATAATTTTTATATATATATTAATATATAAATATATATATATATATATCATAATAGAGTAACCATTAATCTCTGGGTAGGGGAGAGAGGATCAGAGAATAAAATAAATGAAAAGAGAAAGAATTCAGTTTTTACCTCTATAATATTGTCTATTAGGGAACATCTATAAGACACATGGATTTAATATTTTGTAATACCAAAATGTCATGTAAATGAGGAATAGGCTGGGAAGGGATTTGGGATTAATTTATAAAATATTTATGGATTATAATGTGAGAGGATAATAGGGGGTGAGGGGTCATATTTATAGTGGGAGGATAAGGGTGTTTTTGATTATTTTATTTAATTGTTTATTATTTTGTCTGTAGACAATAAGTACTATTAAAACATGCCATAATGTATTATATATACCATAGGTGAGTTTAAAATAGTGTATCATTACATAATTTATGACACAAAAATTTACATATTTGGGCACAAAATGTTTAAAATATTAAATTACTAAATTTCTTTTTTCTCAAAAAATTCTACTGTATCAGAAAAATTCCAGAAAAACCAGCCTAACAATTTTTCAATGTATATATTATAAAATTGGACCAAATTTTATAAAATTTATTATATAAATATGTTAAAATTTATTTCTAAATAAAATAATAATTTATTCATAAATTGCTTATTTCAATCATATAAATGGCTTTATGAAAATATTAAATATTTATTTTTGTCTCATAAAATTATATTGATATTATAAGACACTAAAATATTATTTTTTGAATATTTTTTTTAAAAATAATTTTATTCTAAATCATTATATTAATTAAAAATTATGAATATTCATTTATTTTTTCCAAAAGTTTAATAAATTAATTTATCATTTTTAGAACATTTATTTACTTCTCCCTTGATATAAATATATCATACTTTCATTAATGAGTTAACTAAATTTTATATATACTTTTATAGGTGTGGTTATTATTATAATTCCAATTTTAATATTTCTAATTTTTTAATTATTATTCAAATAGTCATGTCAATATTTAATAGTATAACAAAATTATTTTATGAGCAGTGTTTCTTGTTGTATAAGATATTAGATAAATTAAATTTATTTAATTGTATAAATAGAATAAAAAATTAGAGTATTATACAAAATATGAAAAAATTTTAGGACTCTAACAATCAGCCACTTATATAATCCCCACAAACTAAAGACAATAAAATCCAATGAATCGATAGACAGATGGTGTGAAATGAATATATCCACCATTGGCAGGTTTATGAGAGATGATGATACAATGATCGTTGGGGACGAAAGTGAAAGATTTTGGAAGCCCTCAAATTTATATAGGAATCTAGTAATGAGAGATATTTCTCTGAAATTTGTGTGAAAATTTGGGTTTGAGGACGGTAGAAAGGGATATTTTTTACCCCATTAAAAAGGTGACAATCCCCCTACCCACAAATGGGGGTGGGGTTGGAGCTGTAGTCATCACCACTTTGAGAATCCACTAATGGAGAGATAGAGAAGTTTTTTTGTATAATAGAAATGAAATTTATTTGGTATTATTATGTTATATGAATTTCATAAAGCATATTTAGGAGATACATGATGTGTTGTCTTAGGAGCAACGTAGGGATATATTTTAGATTTAGGGGTTCTTGGGATCGGATGATTACTGTGGCATGTTTTCTTATGACATATAAAAGCTCACAAATCTGATAAAAACATTATTCTACAAGGTTTTGATGATTGTGTTGAATCGTAAATGTAAAATATATTTTGAGGAACTGAATGGGTGGTTGAATTTATCACCAGTTTTGAATATTCTAGAATTAGGGTTGAGTTATGACATTTTATACGATTCTTATAGAAATTTATTTGGATTTTTCTTGATGCAAGATTAATAGTTAATGGTCATTGGGTCATTCAAATTAAACAATAATAATAAAGATGGTTTAGTGGGAAATAATTATGAATGAATTCAAAATGTTGTGTCACTATATATTTGGGGAGAAATTTACAATGCTTTCAAATTATATCATATTGAAATATATTTTTACCTATGGATATCTAAAATTGTATTAGTTGTATAATGTAAAGTATATTTATAAAATTTATTTCGATATATCATATACGCAGAAAAAATTAAACGCTGTCTGCAATGCTTTGAGCAGACAATTACTGACCCATGTAATGATTGAATTAGTTGAAGAGTGGAATCTGATGAGTTTGTTTACTAAGATAAGGTTGAGAGTGAAAGTTGTTAGTGGATATGATTTCATGGATTTTATAAATGATGAATAATATTTTTCTGAGGTATTTCATCTATCATAGGTCATATGAACTAAGTGGATAATCTTTAGTAAAACCATTCATGGTGGGAAGACATTGGATGTGTCTTCTCAATCTCCTAGTCGGGCATTATGTGCCCATAACAGGTTTGTTGTTATGATTTATCTAAGGAAATAGTTAATGGATAGGGGATACAAGTCTTGATTGTAAAAGAACCATGATACATTCATGATGTATTACAACTTGAGATATAAATATTGGTATCCTTGGATGAGGTATCTAATTACATGTTCCTTATCATAGTGAATCACATGTCATAAAATTAAGATTTGTCATAGGGGAAGTATTAGATTTATTTTGGGAGTTATCTATTCATGTATTTTTGTGGGATGATATTTCAAGGGAATTAATTAGTAGTATTCCAAAAAAATCCTATACATAAGGATTCATTTTTTTAATTTGTGTTGAACATATAAAATTGTATCCTTTCTTACCATTCTCGAAGACCAAAAAAGTTGAACATCCCAGATATTTTAATGCATGATTGATATTTATAGATAATGGGGATCCAAATGTGATTGTTTCAATAAAAATATAATATGTTATCACTAATATTAAATAAATTTTTACAAGATGTGATGGGTTGCATGTTGAAATGGTACATGGAATATCAACCAACAGTGGATTGTTAGACAGATAGAGTAATCCCAGTTCACAAGGATAGGTTATAGGCTTGTGTTCTTAATTTTTCTTGTTCTTGGGATAAATATTTTCTTTTGGTCAAAATATACATTACAAATAGTTATTTGAATTTCATAATGATAGCTCTATTTAAATAATTATATTGGTTTCCATATATATATCTACCTTATAGTTGGATGAGATGGGAGAGTGGTTCTTAATAAGGCCGATTATCATTTAGGAGAAAATGAAAAATGTGATGTTAATTCAAAATAGGTCAGTCAGAGAAATGGATATTCAAATATCCCAGAATACAATCATCATTATCCACAATAGTCATGGTCTGTGATCAATATTTTATTAGAATATAAATTTTTTTTTGGAAATCATTATTTGGGTAAACATGATATGTTGGCACTATGGTTTTTTTCCTTTGAGATTGTTGAGAGACTTTAAATGATGGAGTACTAGTCAGAATTATCATCATGTTTCACATTGATATATGTAGAGATTATTATTTCTGTGTTGGGGAGATACCATCTTAATCCTTAGCACGAGACTTAATTGGATGATGTTTTTCATGATCCTAATACATGTTTTTAAAAAAACTAATACATATTATGGATTTCCAAGATACGGTATTTCATGGTAAAATATTTCCTTTGGTCTAAGTGAATTGTTATTGAGTGTGCGACATCCATGAGATATGGGGTGGATGTCACTCATGGGGTAATAGTGACCATATATTTATTCAATCATATGATCTTTATGACAATGATTATTTATTAAAAATTCATAGTGCTGATAATAGAAACGACCACCAGATATTAGGTACTCTTTAATTTAAGAAATCTTTTCATTATTGTCATTATAGTGGTTGATGGAGAACATGGAATGAAAATGGGTATTTTTTTATGGTTTGTGAGGCACATAGTTGGTGAAATGTTATTACTAAATATTCGAGACAACTCTATGTTTTAAGAGAGGTTCTTTTCAGGGTTTATTCATGATTACAAAAATAGTGAGGATAACCATGGTTGATCATATAACATGTAGGTTTTTTCCAAGTGGATTTCATGCTTTTACCAAATTGTGTGTCTAATTTTAGGAAACCATATGGATAGAGATTGTATACATGCATGATCGGAACACTTATTTTGTAATAGTTTTTCTGAACCAAGTAGTTCATTTAAATCCTTAAAAATTTGTTTTTACAATTTTACCTAGGTTTTGTTATGCCTAATGACAAAAAAATATTATTCTAGCTCAACATAATATTTTCCAATCAATTTATATATTTTTTCCTTGGAATTAAAGGACAATTCCCATTAGTGTTGATGGATATCATCACCATATGTTTCATTCTTGACCATTTTTATACTTTTCATTACATATCCTCACTAGATATATATATCCTTTGGTATTATAGAACCCAATTAGATTTATTATGATTCATAAAAGTGTTTTTATAGAGTATTTAAGTGTTTTATTTGGTTATAAGATCATGATATCCCAATATATAATTAACTAGTCTCTGTTTTTAAAATAAATTAATTAATCCTCCAATTTTATTTAGGTGTCTTTATACAAAGTGTAATTCTATGAAATTTTTTTTTTCTTATAAATTATTTTGGGTTATTCTTTTAATATAATTGAAATATTATTAAAATTAAATGTTTTCATTGATATCAATGTTTTAAAGGGGGTCTAAATTAAAAATAGTTTTTTCACAACTAGAATTTGATACAATTCTTAAATGGTGGATTTAGTTAAAAAATATGTTTACTGCATATAAACATATTGATTTTTAATTGGAATCATTTGTAAAATTTTGATAATGTAATTTAAATTGTTCTGAAATAAATATCACATTAGGTAACCATGGGTGCATCAAAAAAAATATGCCACACATAGTGTTTGTAATGAATCTTATGGTATTATTACCCATTAGTTTTTATATTTGAACTAGATGAAATTCCATAGGGATCTGTCGTATTCTGGGACAAGGAATTAATTTTTTTTCACTTATATATACACATATGTAATAAACCAAAAAATGTTCTTTGTCATTTTTCATTCGTTTATCATTTCATGGATTGTATTATAGTTATTTCCTCACATTCTTTCACGTGATAGATTATTTAAGAGTCATTTTTGGTACATTATAAAGTTATAGTGTAGATATGGACAATAATTTATATTCATTCATTCATTCCAAATGAACAAGTTATATCGCTTGTACTATAAAGAATAAATACATTTACAAATATCAAATGATGATTTACGAATGGTTTTTATTTATTAAAATTTGTTGTATGCCTATATTTTATAATAAAAAAGATAAGAATTTTTGATATTATAAATTCAATATATTTTTGGATGAAATCTTATTAGGGAACCTAATCAAACCATTAATTTTCATTTAAGTAGATATGGATTCTATTTTTCCAAGAATAATGTAATGTGAATAGAATCATATAGGCTGTAGACTTGTATTTTTTCCTTTTCCTTCATCGTAGGATGGTTTAGCGGAAACAATTGGTCACATAAGGAATATGTGGCCTTATCATGACATATTTTTATATTTTAGATGATCAAGCATGAAATATATGTATCATGCATGTTTTATCTCTTAATTCCTTTTATAATCAGCATATCGTTCTTATTTTGATATAATAAAGACTTTTTCTCATAAGCCTTTTCAACCTTACCCTATTATTGGAGGATAATTCAAGTTCCTTTTTTAGATGACATGGTCGGTTTCATTTAAAATTGTATGGGGATATGTATCTATGATATATTGAAGATGAAGGTTTTTATAAATGAATATATGGTATATTTTGGAATACTATTACATTTTTCAATAATAAAATTTAATGTCAGTTTCCCATTGATAAAGATGGAGTGAAATTAATGGGATTCATTTTTAAAAATATCCAAAGATTTAATGGTTTTTTTGTAAAATTTTTTGGACTATTAAACTAGGATAAACTCAATCTACATAATTTACTCTTACCATGATAGTTAAAATTAAATATTAGTAATTATTTTTATTAAATCAAATTAAAATTAAAATTAAAAAGTGATTTTAATATATTTATGTTAACCTTGAAACCCAATTTATTATGTAAAATTTCAAAATTTAATAAATATTATATTAAAAAAATTTACCAAGACAATTAAAACAAAATTTTTTGTTAAATAAATATATTATGATTATAAATTTATATAATGATAGAATTATAATTACTAATAATTTTATCAGATTAAATTTATTTTTTATTAATCGAATAATACATATGAATCTTCAATGGTATAGCATAATTTAATCACACCTTGAATGTAGTAAATTTAATGAGAATACAAATTATAATGTTTATAATCAAGTAACATTTTTTGTTAGTTCAAAAAACATTTCCATAATATTTATATTTAAAAATAATACTTCAAAATGAATAATGATTTTCAACAATTTCAAAATTATTTACATAATTAATGTCTAATTTTTATGGTTATTCTTATAATGTAATGGCCCGGACCCGCCTGGTCCATTACTTTGCCAAAAACACGGCTCCACTTAAACGGTGGCACCAGTCATGGGGGCACCGGTTACAGTGGCACTGTGATGGTCGGACACCGATCGCGGTGGTACCGTGATGGTGGCACCATGAGGGTGACGCCATGATGGTGGAACCGTAAGGGTTACACTATGATAGTGGCACCGTGACGGTGGCACCATGACGGTGGCACTGTGACGGTGGCACCGTGTCCTCACCGATGGTCTTCTTTCTTTTTCTCACTTTCAACTTTTTCCTCTCCCGCAACATATATTTTAAAATAAGGATGATTTAACGCCCCTTTCAAATCCATTTAAATCCCATATGTAATATCTAAAACCCACAAGAGTCGGGAAACCCTTAACTTACCAAAACATGTGGTTTTTCTTTGGTGTCATACCCTTCCCCATACCATCCAGTTCCTCCCCCATTGCGTGTTTTTTCTCCGTTTCAAAGAAATGGTTTAACACACAGCCATCATCAAACCACCCCGATGGGAATAATTAAATATGAAATTATCCCATCATGTATAACCTACCAACCACAATGGAAACCATGATCCTACATTAAATCATTTCTATATTCTTTATCCCGTAACAATAGGATCTCGTATTTATATCATGCTAGAGTTTCTTCCTTCCCCTTGTTGGCTGGATTTCTTCCTTCTCCATGGTGTGCTTGGAGTCCCTCCATCCCGAGGCTTTTGGAGAGCCTTTTCTGATGTTTTTCATCTTCTCCTTGGAGTCCCCGGAGTTCCTCCCACGTAAGCCACACATCCCCAGTTCTTGGCGCGTAGAGAAGAACTTTGATCCTTAATCAACCAAGTAGGGGTTTTCATTCGTCTCTCCTTACTGTGTATCATGTGGGGTGGGTACACTACTTTTTCTATGGGAATGGATGATCTGAACCATAACAAAGATAATAAACAGACTGTTAATGAATGATGGGGTGTGTTTGAAAATTTTGTTGTACTCTTTTATGATTGCAATATGTTGTGAACTGTATGAGCTTATTCTCAATGAAAATCATGGTCGTCGGTGGTATTTCTAATCACACTAATTAATCCTTGTCTTCTGTGATGATTAAACAGCTGTAACATGGGAATTGGTTAATCACCTAAACTCGGTTGGTTAAATGGATAACTAGTGAACATTAATCCTTGTGTAATCACCCTGGTTAACCAAACAAAAAGAAGAAAACATAATAAATGATGTACATGAGTCTAAAAACATCCTTGATATGTCTTGGTTGCAAGTCTGTTTGTTCTGCTCGATGCATATGGGATGTCGTGGACAATGATGGGTTTCTCTATTGTGGCGTGGTTGTTGGTTGTGAATCTAAAGTTTTGTGGGGCTGTATCATGAGGCTTGGTTTGGTTCTAGTACATTGAGGGATCTCACTAATCCCTTTGTTGTTGTGACTTCACAAGTGAACTGGGTGTGAATGCTTAAATTGCTGTTTGGGTGTTTCTCTTTCTCTGGATTGTGGTTATGCCTTTTAGTTGGCCAGTACTGTTGAAATCACCTTAATGGGACAAATTGAACATGAAAAAAATGGTTTAAATGGGGAATAGGTTTTGGGAATGAGTAGTGACTTGTCCGTGAGTGTAGTGCCTTCTTTTATGAATGAATAGTAACAAGGGTGTTCTATTTAGGTTGGCCTTAGAAACCCGATGGTGGGATGAGTGCTTGTTAACTATACATATATTTGTAGTTTTTATGTTTCTTATTTGATCCCCACCCAATTTGAGCAATTAGTGCCAAACACCCCCATTTCATGCGGGATGGTGTTTTCCCCAACACTCCTATGAGTGGCTAGTTATTAGCTCCTTTTCTGCTCCCTTTCCCAAATATCTAAATACTTTTCGGGTAGTATGTGACGGCCTGAGGTCCATTACAGCCCATGATTCTTTGGGTAGGGTAGTTGTGGTGGTTGGCCCAGGTGTGTGTGGGCAGGTTGTTTCCCAAGAATCTTCATGATGAGGCCCAGGTTTCTTCGGGTGTGGTACTAGTTGTTCTGGACCATGTGTTTTTGGGCATGGTTATGTGTGGTTATTGTGGCCCAGGTGTTTGTAGGGGGATGTGTGTTTGTGTCCAGTTGTTTACAGGTGGGATGTGTGGTTATGTCCCAGTTGTATGCGGGCGGGGTGTGGTAGTGGGACTACTGTGAGAATGGAGGGATTGGTTCGATGCATAGGATGTCTTCAATAACCAGTGGTAAAGTGGTGCGGGCTACCCAAACAATGATGTGTTATTACTATAAATTACTTGACTTGAGTTATTTGGGGAGTGTTCCTTGGTGAGTCTTTGGTGGATATTATTCTTTTTTCAGTACTTTGGTTATCTCTTTTCTCATAGATCATTAGAATGCCTCCCCACTTGTGCACGAGAGTCTTTGGATTTTTCTAATGAGTATACTTGTATGCTCACCCTACGTTTATAAAACTTCTTTCAGGATTCCAGGAGGACTTCAGGGATCGTGGAGGGCCGTACTAGATCGGACGTTGGGACAGTTGCAGTTGTTGTTTTTCTTTTCTTTGGTACTTTACCTTTTTTGTCTCATTGTACATTGTGGAATTTACTTTTGAAACATCCATATGGGAATGGTTTTTTTCCTCAATTCTACACCCTAGTTTTTGTGTTGTTGAGATTTACTATATTATATCCTGATCCAAATAAAGAAAGAGGGTAATGCCTTCCATCTTGTGTGTTATTCTATACCCTTGGTGCTAGTTTCCACTATAGTGCCTATTGTAGGCGGGTCTCGGGGGGGTCATTATCTATCCTTCAACTTGAAGAAGGAAGGGTATGGAAATATGATGTCCCTTCCCTCATCATGGTCAAGGTGGGTCGTGACGAAATGGTATCAGAGACATGTTGAGAGATAGGATGATGTCTGGAGTTAGGCATAGTGAGGATTTCATGGGATGGTAGGGCAACAATGTTGGCTGATCTTGGTGCATGAAATAGCCCAGGGAATACTAGTTAGGACATGGGATTTTTGGGCTCCCCGTGATCTGATGCAAGGACTCTAGGCCTACCGAACGACCAGGAAAGGCTACACTGATTTCAGGGTAGAGACCCTAGGGAAGGTGAATGCATCTTAACGACTTGCGTTCTTGTGTTTCATGGGTATTTGGGGATTTATAATGAACAATAAGTTTAAGAACATTTAAGAACAATATTCTACACTGATTGGGCTTAGGCATTCTTTGTTTACCTTTCAGTTATGGAACCTGTGAGATGACCACAAGTAGTGTGGGCGATCGAGGCCCAGGTGGTTTACTTGGATGGTCGGTAGTGGATTGAACGAGAAGAGGAGGAGGATTAGTAGCAGAGGACGCATTGTGCCTTTCAACGGAAGACCCTCATAAGTTCGAGGGTATCATCTCAGACATAGAGACATAGAGTTGGATAGAGAACCTGGTGATAGCTTTCAGCTTGATCCGAGCATCGATGGAGTACTGGGTTCCATGGGCTATAATCTAGATGCGTGGAGCAGCGCATCAATGGTGGACACCTTGTCTTGGGGAGAAGAGGGAGGCTGAGGTAATGTGGCAAGACATTGAGAAGGTGTTTCGGGTGTAATTCCTCTCTTCCATGATGAAGGCTGAAAAGAGGTAGGAACTACTCTCCCTCCAGTAGGGGAGCATGTTAGTGAGGGAGTTGGGGATCAAGTTCAAGGATCTTCGCCGCTTTGCTCCGGACCTCTTTCCAGATGAATAGCCTCTGGTGAGACGTTTGGCGGAGACACATCAACCATACCTCCAGTATGTTGTTACCCCCTTCACTCTACCGACGTAATTAAAGGTCCAGAATAAGGATTATGTGGTGGAAAGGATGCACACGCTGGGAGGTGTATCGCGAGAGGGAATCCAGTTGGGCTCAGCGAAGGGGAATACCTTCTTCAGTAGGCCTCCAGCATAAGGTCCCTCTATGTTTTAACCAGCAGGAAGCAAGCCTCGGCAGTTCAGGTTCTGATCTCATGTCCCTCTCCCTTTATTTTCAGGCCCAGAGCCGAGATTCATCATATGTGGAAGCCACTGGCACCATCAGAATCAGTGCCCAGATAGAGTGCAGTACAGAGAGGGTGGGCCGGTTCAGCGCCCACAATAGCAGCAGCAGTTTCCACCTAGGCCATTTCAGCAGCAGCAGCAAGGGAAGCAGAATACCACTCCGCTGAGTGAAGGTGTTGCAGGAGGAGGATGACCTTAGGATTCTTCTCAAGGACCTCATCCAGGTCATGGTCAAGGAGGTGGACGATATCCAAGAGGTAGAAGAACTGGGCGTGGGCAGTTGGATGCCGTAGAGGCAGGAGTTCCAGTAGGGCCAGAAGTCATTCGAGGTACAATCAGCTTGTTTAGTATTCATGCCTATGCCTTGTTCAATACAGGAGCTTCACACTCCTTTGTTGAACATAGTCTGGCCCGTGCTCTGGGTTTAGATGCTGAGAGACTTCTAGTTCCCCTGGTGCTGAGAACACTAGTCAGAGGTCAGAACTTCTTGTCTTCTATTTTCCGAGGCTGTAAACTAATAATAGGTCCACATCAGTCTATCAGGGATCTTATACTTTTGTATATACATCCATGTAATGTCATCCTATGCATTAAATGTTTGTTCTCTATATGATCCATCATTGAGTGCTTCTGAGGAAGAGGCATGTCTTCAGACATCGACAGCCGGCGCGTAACTTTTATCGGTGAGCAGGGTTGCCAGAAAAGCTACAGGTGGGAGGAGCCTCTCCTTTCCTTGTAATCTGAACGATCAGTGGAGTCGGTAGATACAGAAATAGTGGAAGTCCCAAGGATTTTATGTGAGTTTATATACGTCTTCTCGGAGGAGGTGGTGAATCTACCCCCTCGACATGATGTTGAGTTCGGGATAGACTTGCATCCTAGTGCCCATCCGATTTCGATAGCTCCCTACCGTATGGAACCTTTTGAGTTGCGGGAGTTGAAGATTCAGATTGATGACTTGATGAAGAAGGGTTTTTTCCAACCAAGTGGGTCACCATGGGGCGCTCCAGTCTTATTCGCAAAGAAGACAGATGGTGGTATCAGGCTATGCATAGACTATCAGTGACTGAATCAGGCAACAGTCAAGAACTATTACCCTCTTTCGAGGATAGACGACCTTTTCGACCAATTCAAAGGGGCATGGTAGTTCTCCAAGATTTACCTGCGGTTGGGATATCACCAGCTGAGGGAAAAGGAGGGTGACATCTCAAATACTTCCTTTAGATTCAAATGAGAACACTTTGAGTTTGTGGTTATGTCGTTCGGTGTTACGAATGCTCCAACTATGTTAATGAGGCTCATGAACTTCGACTTCTAGAAATACCTGGATCGGTTCGTAGTAGTGTTTATTGATGACATCCTGATCTACTCAATATCCAAGGAGGATCATACTGAGAAACTGAGAACGGTTTTAGATGTCCTCCGACAGCACCAACTATATGGGAAGTTGTCCAAGTGCAAGTTCTGGACATGAGAAGTGCACTTCCTTGGGCTGATGGTGTCTGATCAGGGAATAGCGGTGGAACCATCAAAGGTCGAGGTGATTGTTTCTTGGGAAGCACCGAAAAATGTGGCAAAGGTTCGTAGTTTCCTTGGATGGGTAGGTTACTACCAGAGGTTTGTACCCAAATTCTCCGGAGTTATAGAACCCTTGATTACTTTGAACAAGAAGGACCAGGCTTTCATATGGGAGGTCCAGTGCGAGGCAGCCTTTAGATATCTGAAGGAGAAGTTGGTAAGTGCCCCATTGCTGAGGTTTCTAGAAGAAGGGGCGACGTATGAAGTATATTGTGATGCTTCAGGACAAGACCTTCGGTATGTGCTGATGAAACGAAAAGAGGTGATCCCTTATGGATCTACACAGTAACAACCCCATGGAAGTAATTATTCCTCCCACGATCTGGATCTTACTGCAGTTGTGTTCGCACTAAAGTTGTGGTAGCATTACCTCACTGGGGAGAGATTCGTGGTCTTCACGGATCACTAAATCATGAAATATATCTTCTCCCAGTGGGACATGAACTCACGAGAGTGAAGGTGGATGAAGTTCCTTCAAGTATACGACTTCTGTATTTCCTACACCTTAGGAAAAGAGAATATGGTGGACGATTCCTTGAGTAGGAAGTTGCAGAAGGATGTGGTTCAAGTGACGACAGATGCATGGAAGGTTATGGAGGAGTTGGCTGCTCTGCACCTGGATGCAAGGATGGATGGTGGCAGAGGCTTCTTGTATCAGATGATAGTGAAATGTTCTCTACTACGACAGGAGGAGGAGTCTCAGTGTGAAGACCTAGAGAGTGAAGTGATGCGTGACCAGGTTAACCAAGGCGATGCTCCAAAGGGGTGGATGGAGGATTGTCAGAATTAGATGCTTTTCCGAGGGAAGTTGTTTGTATCATAGGTGATGTGTGAGAGGGTTCTTGGTGAGTTCTACAACTCACCCCTAGCAGTGCACCTTGGTATTTTCAAGATGTACCAGGGTCTGAGGAGTCAGTTTTGGTGGCACGGGGTAAAGCAGGTAGTGACAGAGTTCGTGGGTAGGTGCCTAGTGTGTCAGCAGGTGAAGGCTTAACACCATGTTCCAGGAGGTCTGTCACAACCTTTAGATGTCCCCAAGTGGAAGTGTGACAACATCTTGATGGATATCATCATAGGGATACCCACAGTTCAAGGATGTTGTGCTACTATATGGGTAGTGGTGGACCAGTTGATGAAATCAGCTCAATTTCTGGTGATCAAGGAGTTGGGTGCAGTGGATGCCTTAATATAGAGGTACATGGATGAGGTGGTTAGATTGAATGGATTTTCGAAGGAAATTGTCTCGAATAGGGATGTACGGTTTACCTCACGACTATGGAGGGGATTGCAGCATGCTTTTGGCATCCAGCTACATCTTAGCACTGATTTCCATCCCCAGAACAATGGGTAGATAGAGCGCACCATCCATACATTGGAGGATATGCTTTGAGCATGTATTCTGAATTTCGGGGGATCGTTGGGTGCATCACTTGCCACTAGTAGAGTTTTCCTACAATAATAACTATTACTCTACCATTGTCATGGATCCATTTGAATCCTTGTACGGAAGGCCATGTCGCTCACCCATGTTCTAGACCAAGGTTGGGGAAACATGTATTCCTGGCCCGGAAGCAATGCAGAGCATGACGAAGAAGGTTCAACTTATACGGGAGAGGATGAAGGTGGCTCAAAACCGACAGAATTCATATGCCAATAATAGGAGAAGACCCTTGGAGTTTGAGGTTGGGGACCACGCAATCTTGATGGTCTCCCCTCAGCATGGACAACAGAGGTTCGACAGTGGGAGTAAGCTTTCTCCAAGGTTCATCAAACCCTTCGAAGTGTTGTGGCAGGTCGGAGAAGTGTCTTATCAGCTATCTCTACCACCGCCGCTACGGATAATACATGATGTCTTCCATGTGTCACAACTCTGACGGTATCTACACGATGATTCACACGTTCTCGACTGAGGAAATATGGATATTAAGGATAATGTTACTTTTTTGGAAAGACCATCGAATATCGAGGATCATGGGGAGAAAGTGATCCATGGATGGACCATTAGTTTTGTTAATGTGTTGTGGAGGTTTGGCGGGCACAAATAAAGTACCTGGGAATGGGAGACGCAGATGTGCACCCAGTACCCCGAGATGTTTTGAGTTTGATCTATTTTGTTTGTACTTATTGGGATGGAACACTTTACTTTGTTAACTGTGGAACACATGGTCTTCCTTATTCTGTGGATGTGTGTGAAGGGTCATAACTATGGGGAGGGGAGGACCTAATCCCTAATTTAGACGCATTAAGGTGGTTGCGATTAAACCTGTGCAGGAGATTCAGTGCCACCCAAAGTAGATAGTATCCTGAAATGGAGGAAGAAACACCCTAACCCATATTACTGGATATTTTGACCCACGAATGTTGCCTAGTTAATTGAGAAAGAGGTATTCTTAGATTACCATGAGGTTCACTCATGAGAAGTATCTTTTTAGGTGGTTTTTTGAAACCCCACTTTTCTTCAGGACTGGTTTTGATTCTAGGGGGTGAGAATAGTTTGAGAGGTATATGATGTAATGGCCCGAACCTGCCTTATCCATTACATTTCCAAAAACACAGCTCCACCGAAATGGTGGCACTAGTCAGGGTGGCACTGGTCACGGTGGCACCATGACGGTGACACCATGATGGTGGCACCATGAGGGTGACACAGTGACAGTGGCACTGTGTCCTCACTAAGGGTATTCATTCTTTTTCCGACATTCATCTTTTTCCGATCCCACAACATATATTTTAATGTGAAGATGATTTAATTCCACTATAAAAGCCATTTAAATCTCTTAAGTAATATCTAAAATCCCACAAGAGTCGGGAAAACCTTAACTTACCAAAACACGTGGTTTTTCCACGGTGTCACACCCTTCCCCGTACCTTCCTGTTCCACCCCATTGCATGTTTTTCCTCCATTTAAAAGAAACTATTTAACGTACAACTGTTATTCCACCACCTCGATGGGAATAATTAAATATGAATTAATCCCATAGTGTATAACCTCCCAAACGCAGAGGAAACCACGATTCGACTTTAAAGAGGATTAAAATTCCTTATCCCATAAAAATAGGATCTCATCATTATATCACACTAGATTTTTGTCCTTCTCCTTCTAGGAAGTATTTCATCCTTCTCCATGGTGCACATGGAGTCCCTCCTTTATTAGGCTTGTGGTGCGCCTGTGCTGGAGTTTTTAAGCTAATCCTTGAAGTCCCTGGAGTTCCTCCCCTACAAGCCATGCATCCCCAGTTTTTTGCACGTGGAGATGAACTTCGATACTTGATCTATCAAGTAGGGGGTTTCTTTTGTCTCTCTTTAGTATATACCATTAGAGGTGGGTATGCTACTGTTTCTAGGGGAATGGATGAACCAATCCTCAACAAAGATAATAAACAGACTGTTAATAAATGATGGGTTACGTTTGACAATTCTGTTGTACTCTTTTACGATTGCTATATGTTGTGAACTGTATGGGATTATCCTCACAGAAAATCATGGTCGTTGTTGGTCTTCCCCTGCGCACTAATGAATCATTGTATTATGTGATGATTAAACGAATGTAACATGGTAATTGGTTAATCACCTAAACTAGGTTGGTTAAATGGATTCCTAGTGAACATCAATCCTTGTGTGACCACCCCGGTTAACCAAACAGAAGGAAGAAAACATAGTAAATGATGCACACGAGTCTGGAAACTTCCTTGTTCTATCTTGGTGGAATGTCTGTTTGTTCTGCTCGATGCATATGGGATAACGTGGATGAGGATGGGATCCCCTATTACGGAAGGATTGTTGTTTGTGAATCCGAAGTTGTGTGGGGCTGTATCTCGAGGCTTGGTTTGGTTCCAGTACATTGAGGTATCTCACTGATCTCTTTGTTGTTGTGACTTCACAAGAGAACTAGGTGTGAATGCTTAAATTGTTGTTTGGGAGTTTCTATTTCTTTGGCATGTGGTTATTCCTGTTAGTTTCCCAGTATTGTAGAAATAACCTAAATGGAACCACTTGAACATTAAAGCAATAATGGTTTAAATGGGGAATTGGTTTTCGGAATGAGTTTTGACTTGGTCGGGAGTGTTGTGCCTTCTTTTATGAATGAATAGTAACAAGGGTGTTGATCTAAGGTTGTCCTTGGAAACCCTTGTGTGGGATGAGTGTTTGTTACCTATAAATATTTCTATAGTTTTTATGATTCCTATTCACGCCCCACCCAAGTTAAGCACTTCGTGTCTAACACCCCCATTTCATGGGGGGCGTTTTTCCCACCACTCCTATGAGTGGATGGTTATTAGCTCCTTTTCTTCTCACATTACTGAATATACCATGACTCTTTGGGAAGTATGTGATGGCTTGAGGTCCATTATATCCAACAATTCTTCAGGCAGGTTAGTTGTGGTGGTTGGCCCAGGTTTGTGCGGGCAGATTGTTTCCCATGAATCTTCCGGATCAGGCCATGGTCTCTTCGGGCGTGGTTGTAGTTGTTCTAGCCCAGGTGTTTACAGGCGTGGTTACAAATTGTGGATGTGGCCTAGGTGTTTGTGGGTGGGATGTGTGGTTGTGGCTCCGGTGTGTGCGGGCGGGGTGTGGTAGTGGGACTGTGGTGAAAATGGCGGGATTGGTTCGATGTGTAGGATATCTTCAATAATCAGTGGAAAAGTGGTGCAGGGTACCCAAACATCGATGTGCTATTACTATAAATTACATGACTAGAATTATTTGGAGAGTGTTCATTAGTGAGTCTTGGGTGGATAGTTTACCTTGCTAGGTGCTTTCATTATCTCTTTTCCCACAGGGCATTAGAATGCATGCCCACTTGTGCACGAGAGTCTTTGGTTTTCCCTACTTAGTATACTTGTATGCTCACCCTACATTATAAAACTACTTTCAGGGTTCCAGGAGGACTTCATGGATCGTGCAGGGTCGTACTAGCTCGAACATTGGGATAGTTGTAGTTTTTGTTTTTCTTTTATTTGGTACTTTACCTTTATAGTATCCCTTTACTTTGTGGCATTTACTTTTGTAACATGCATATGAGAATGGTTTTCTTTGTATTTACTTATACCCCCTAGTTTTTGGGTTGTTGGGATTTACTATCTTATCACTCGATCCTAAAAAGAAAAGAATGCAATGCCTTCCATCTTGTGTGTGATTCTATACCCTTGGTGCTAGTCGCCACTTCGGGGCCTATTAAAGGCGGGTCTCGGGGGGGGGGGGGGGGGGGTCATTGTCCCTCCTTCAACTTGAAGAAGGAAGGTTCTGGTGATCTTCTGTCCCTTCCCTCATCTTTGTGAAGGTGGGTCGTGACATATAGTGTCATAAAATTATGGAGATTGTAATTTTTATATGTTTGTCATTTTCTTACATACAATCAACTATTTAAAAAAAATTAAATTTATATTAATTATAGTTTTGATAAAATGGTTTCAAAAATAAGGTTTTTTTATCCTATTTAAATTTTAATTTTTTTAAAATAATTATGTATTAAAAAAATACTACTTTTATAGAAAAATAAATCACATTAAACAATTATCATTTAAATTAAGAATAATTAATTGAATAAAAAACAAGGGTAATTACAAATATTTTTATCATGTTATAGATTTTTTATGTAATAATTATTGATAAATACAGGTTATATAACCCATTAGATCATTTACTGAGTGTGATATATTATGATATAATAGTATTGCAACTAGAATCACCAATAAAAAAAATAAAATCTCCATAATCTGTTTCCTCATGAACCCTCATGAAAACGTACTCGATTAAAACGTTCAAACCTATATATATATGGACAAGGAATCTAACCTCTATATAATTTACATAATTTATTTCCTCCTATATGTTATAATACATACTAAATATAATAATATTTATAATAAGTCCTAACATAGCTCTAAACGAGATATAACTAAAGTGAACCACAAAATCCACACTAATATCCATGGGATGTCTTCCACATAAACTATAAGTGACCAATACTAGAATATATAATTAATAATTTCTATAATTAATAGTAGAGATCAATAAAATTTAATAGATAATTAAATAATCAGAACATTATTATGTTTAATGATCCCTTTTCTAATTATTCTACTCTATGAAATTTTAATAATTTTTATACTTACTGTTAAAAATTGAGAAAAATAGATGATATCAAACCGAAAAATAATTACTATATTATTAAATATTTTCAATTATATATCCCAATAAAAGTATCACACAATACATTAGATACATGATTACTGTTAACCATAACTAAATCACTAGATATGATGAGTCCTAAAAACATCATTCACCTCACTTATCATTTATACTAATATTATAAATATAATACAGATGGCCCAAAATGATAATTCTATAGTTTTTCACAATGTATGTACCATTTTGGAGATAATTATACTTCATCCATTGACCCCATGTAAATTTAATGATTATATAATAGATTAAAATTTATTAATAATACACTTATAGAATTACATTGACTAATTAGAGTTATAAATAAACATGACCCACCAATAGAAAGAATCCTCTCACATCACTCTGATGACCAATGAAATCCAATACATCACCAAAGAATGAATTAATCTGAAATATCTCTCTATAAAATTTAGTCATATCTCTATATCCTGATAAAAAACCCCCTAAAAAATTTCACCATTCTAATTCCAGAATACCTGAAAACAAATTTCTATGATATTCACTCTAATAAACTAAATCTCTTTTAGGATCCTTTAGAGCATCCATTACTATTTAATTAGGCCCAAACATTAAATTTTTCATACCATTATTCATGTTATTGGGATGATTAGAAATATATTTTTTGAGAATAACGAATTTATTATGATAGTTTTTTAATATAAATTGAATTTGAAAATTTTCACATTTTAGAAAACACAACACGTGATGCTACATACATTAATATTTATGTAAAGTCCCGGGCCCAGGTGCCACTCAAAGGGTGCCCCAAACCCGGTTGGCCATGTGAACTCAATCGCATTTCCCCAAACGCCAGAGGTTGCTGACTAGAAGCGAGGTCCCAGGTCTGATAGTGGGGAAAATATGCCCCCATTTTTAAAAGTGTAGCACAACGGAATATTTTAAAATGAATACAACAATAGTGGAATCAATAAACCATACAAATTTAAAATAAACAATTGTAGTAAAAGATAACCAACAGTTATATAGATAATGATGCAACATGTCACTATTCTATAAAACAGCCAAAACATGCTACACTGAAATATGATACAACTGAAGTACAAGTTCAGAAAAGCAAAACAGAACTACTAGCGGCATCGCGAGCCGAGCTCGGTCCCATGCTCCCATACTCCCTAGCAACAAATCAAGTACCTGTATAGTGACCATTGGCCTTATCCACACATGCAGAAACGTAATATGTTTGGGCCGAAGACATGACCTAAACATGGTGTGAGAAATAAATCCCAGTAGGCACCCACCAAAGGCTCATACCCAACTGTGTGAAAGGATGCAACAACAGTGAGCATTAGTAAAATTTATTAAACAATGAAGTACTCAAAAGTAACTAACTTTACCAGTTGTATTACCATTTTATTATCCATTTAAAAATTCAATTTAAGATATCACCATAGTGAATATACTAATTAAAACAGTCATAGTCCTTAGACATGTAATTCCGTTACCCTGAGGTAAAGGGAATCCAACACAAGAATCTTCCCACAGGCATATCGAATATTGCCCACAGGCACACGAGGTGTCGCCCACATGCACATAATCAACTGCCCACAAGCACAAAAGAAGTTTCCCAGAGGCTAATCAAAACACTTACCTCATGCTAAAAAAGTATCTGGGATATTCCCAACATGTAAATAAGCAATAAACATGCAATAAAAATGAAATTAATCCCAAATAAATTCTGCAATCATTATTATAAAAACATACCCTCGCGTATCCTGGCCAAACAGCCCAATAGAGGAACACACCCACGGGGTGGTCCTGGATCCAAGCAGTGATCCCAAACAATAGTTTATTATCAAATTTAAATTACCAAATCAATTCTAGGTATTTAATTCATCATGGTCCCATCCATACGATACCATATTCATGGGAGCAAATCTCAACAGTACATAAAACGCACAACAGTTGGAAATTAAACACCAAGCCACCTACCTCGATCACCCGTGATCGATATACCCGAACGATTCCTTCTGAAACATCCAGGAATGTTGTTGATATGTCGTAAAAGAATTCTAATTCAACATAAAATAACATCCATTAGAGGAAGAATTGGAAAGAATTACGCAAGGATATGGGAGGGTGTACCCGTGCGGTTCCAACGTGATTGACGGAAGCAGAAACAGATTCCCAACGCTCGATCGGGAGGTCCACGAAGGTTTGACTGTCCTTTCTCGAGCTCCTATTTGGTTCTAATCCAATCCTGTGAATAGGGTGGGATACTACCCATTTTAAGCAAAATACAAAGTACACTTCTTGTACTTTTGACTACACAACGTGTACTCCCCTCATTTAATTGTTCCTCTCGCGGCACCGCCAGACTATTCATCTATCGACACGAGTACATAGCGTGTATTCCTGAGTACATGGCGTGTACTATTGCCTAGCTGGCAGCTGCTCCCACTGCCTTAATTTTTAGTCTACCGACTGACTACATGGCGTGTAAAGACCACTACATGGCGTGTAGTCAGTTTTTACACCTTTCATCGCCGACATGGATACACGCCCTGTGTACTCACCCCACAAGACCAAAAGTACATGGAGTGTGAAAAATTACATGGAGTGTACTCCCAAAATCTAGGATTTTCACCATTTTCCTTATCTTCTCAAAAACACTTAAGGAAAATATAAAAGAAGGAACTCATACCTCAATGATAAGAACCGGGTTCTTACAAACTTCCCCCTTAAAGAAATTTGTCCCCGAATTTTCTTTCAAAGGGTGGTGAAGATATAGCCATGAAAAACTCCGGACATTGAGCACATATGTCTGTCTCCCACTCCCAGGTTTCATCCTCCACTCGGCCATGCTTCCATAGCTACCATACGAGAGGATCTGAATAGCATCTGAGAACCTTCGTGCTCCTACCAACGATACGAATCAGATACTCCTCAAAGGATGCATCTATTTCAAGATCAACCACCTCAGGCTGAAGGACGTGAGATAGGTCTGGATGATAGCGACACAAATATGATACATGGAAGACGTCGTGCATGGCTCGGTACCTCTGTGGTATTTGAAATTAATAGGCAACCAGCCTGACTCTCTACAGAATATCAAATGGCCCCACATACCTTGGTGAATGGTTACCCTGTCTCCTGATCCGCCTGTGTTCGAACCTTGGTGAAACACACAAGAACACCTGATCCCCAACCACGAACTCTGAGGGTCATCTGTGGCGATCAGTATAATATTTCTGACGAGACTGTGCAGTTTCCATCGGCTTCTGATTCAACTGGACCTACTCATAAGTCTCCTGGATGAGATGTGGTCCCAGTAAAGCTGCCTCACCTGCCTCTAACCAGCACAATGGTGATCGAAATGGCCAAAAATATGAGTCCTCATAAGGTTCCATATCAATAGTTTCCTGAAAACTATTAATATAGTCAAACTCTACTAGGGTTATATGCTTCTACCAAGAACCCCCAAAGTCTAGGACGTATGCACGAAGCATGTCCTCAAGAACCTGTATCGTACGCTCGGACTGGCCATTGGTCTGAGGGTGGTAAGTTGTGCTCAGAAGAACCTATACACCCAGTTCCCTCTGAAAAATCTTCCATAAATGAGAGGTAAATGGGCGTCCCTATCTGAAACGATAGTACCAGGGACCCCATGAAGGCACACGACCTCTCGGATATACACCTTCCTGAGCTCGTCAACACCGAAGGTCTCCTTGATCAACACAAAATGAGCTACCTTTGTGAGTCTATCCACAACAACCCACACATCATTATTGCCTCGAGGTGACCTCGGAAAACAAGTCATGAAGTCCATCACGACATCCTCCCATTTTCTCTCCGAGATGGGTAACTGTTGTAACAGTCTGGCTGGCCTCTGATGCTCTGCCTTTACCTGCTGAAAGGTGGAACATATCATAACAAAACCTACTACTTCTCTATTCATACCCGGCCACCAGTACTGACGTCTCATGTCCCGATACATCTTAGTAAATTTGGGATGAATTGCCCAACCTAAAGCATGAAACTCCCGCATCAACTCCTTCTGTATATCCCCTAGAACCCACACTCTTCCATGGAAACAGAAAGCTTCCTCATCACCTATCGTCCAACCACGAGAAGGGTCCTCACTGGTCCCCGACTCCGGTAGAACAAGGCCTTCTGAATAAGATAAATCTCTTGTCATCACTCTATCTAGGAGGGTATAGGTTATAGCTAAAGATGAAAGATAAGTCTTCCCCGGAATGTCGTCAACCCCCAAATGCATCTCAGAGAACAAAGCCATAAGTTGCCATTCACCATTGGACTCTTGTACTGCCTGTGTCCGAGTCTTCCTACTCAGTGCATCAGCAACTGCATTACCCTTACCAGGTGTATAGGGATGCCCAAAATCGAAGGACTGAAGGTATTCAACCCACCTTCTCTATCTCAGGTTCAAGTCACACTGGGTAAATATGTACTTGAGACTTTTGTGGTTCGTGAACCCCACAAAATGTTCTCCCAAGAGATAATGTCTCCAACAACACAACACATGAACAACTGCTGCCAACTCATGGTCATGCGTCAGGTAATTCCCCTCATGTGGCCTCAAGTATCGTGACCCATATGAAACTACTTGATCTCCCTGCATCAACACTGCTCATAGCCCAATACCTGATGCATCAAAATAATTATTATAGCTCTTCCCTTTCTCTATAAGTATCAGGATCAGTGCTGATGTCAAAATTATGTTCAGCTCCAGGAAGGTTGTCGCACAAGCTTCTGACCAAACGAACTTTACATCCTTCATAGTCAAAACCATCAACGGTGATGTTATGCGGGAAAAGTCCTATATGAAGTGTCTGTAGTAGGTACCCATCCTCAAGAAACTCCATATTTAAAACACGTTCTTTGGAATCTCCTAAGAAACTACTGCTCTCACCTTCTCTGGGTCTACTGCAACTTCTTCCTCTGAGATGATACGACCCAGGAAGTGTATCTGGTCCATCAAAAAGTGTCACTTTGAGAGCTTAGCATATAGACAATGCTCTCTCAGTGTACTCAATACGATATCAACATTAGTGGCATGGTCATGTCTAGTGTGAGAGTACACCAAGATGTCGTCCATGAATACTATCACAAAAGTATCTATATAAGGATGGAAAACACGATTAATCAGAGCCATGAAAACTGCTGGTGCGTTCATGAGTCAGAACGGCATAACCGTATACTCATATAGAACATACTTGATCATGAAAGCTGTGCGAGATATATCAGATGGTCTAACGCCCAACTGATGATATCCTGATCTCAAGACAATCTTCGATAACACTCGTTCTTCACGAAGTTGATAAAAAAGATCATCAATCCATGGAATGGGATATCGGTTCTTAACAATCCACTGGTTCAACCTCCGATAATCCACACAGAGTCTAAGGGTACCGTCCGCCTTTTTCGCAAAAAGGACAAGAGAACCCCAAGAGAAGTACTAGGTACGATAAAACCCTTTACTTATAACTCCTCTAACTGTCTCTAGAGCTCCTGCAACACCGAAGTAGCCATCCTATAAGGAGGAATGGACACTAGTGCTGCTCCAGGCACAAGCTCAATAGTGAAATCCATCTCACGCTCTAGAGGATGACTTAAAAAGTCATCCGGGAAGACATCCCCAAAACGATCAACCACTGGAGGGAAATTCTTCTAACAAGTCCCCTGGTCATCCAGATATAAACTCACAATCTGGATTGTGATACCACATCACCAATGATGCTCTAGTCCATCTCGACTCTCTTGACCATCCCACACACCCTTGTATTGAAACTCTCTACCCTCTGGTGATGGGAAACTCATCCTATGACGATAACAATACACAAAGGCTCGAAAGGGAACCCATCAGTCTATCCAGAGAATGACATCATAGCTCATCATCTCTAAGAAACAGAGGTCCCAAAGGATGTGACACCCACCAAACTCAAGGGGCACTCCTTGCACTAATGCATACTAGTCGTTCTAGTCCCCAACGGAGTGTCTAACATCATAACAAAAGAAGAAGAAGAAGAAACACAGAGCTCAAGGATCTCCACAATGAGCACAAATATGAAGATATGTGTAGCACCCATATCAAAAAGTAATAAAGATAGAACAGAAGGTACTAGAATAGAACATCTCATAGTAGAAGGTCAGGGATCCTACTCATGCTGGGTATGTTGCACTGCATATGTCTGCCCAGTGTCACGACACTACGACATAGCCTGGATACCATGAGTTGTCCCGCCCTACTGCCTCGGAGATACTTGTGTCTGGCTACCATGACCACGTCTACCATCCCTGCCTGCACACCCTGACGTATTCCAGTTACCCAACTGGTAAGAAGTTGCTGGTCCTGCCACCGCACACGAAGTCTGCACAGAATTCCTCTCACTAGCCACTGGTGGAAACTCCCTGAAAAAGTGCTTCGGATGACCCATCCAACCAAAATATCATCAATCCTTGGGTCTCATGGACATTGAGGTCTCTTTTTCAGTTACCACACTGGTAGCACCTGACCTGGACACCTGAAACATTCTTCTAGCTGGTACTACCACCCTGAGAGAATTCCAGCTGTATCTTCCTCTTACCAATAGAAATAGTACTAGAAAATGGTGTCGAACTGTCCTGGACCACACCACTAGCTTCCCGCAGGTTCCTCACTATAATCAGTGTCTGGTTCACAATAGCATGTACTGAAGAAAACCTAAAAACATCCACCAGTGCTCGTATTTCATATCGAAGAGCGTCCTCAAAGCGTCTGTCTCTCAGCATCTCATCACCGACCAGAACGGGTGAAAAATGCTGAAGCTTGGTGAAATGAGAAGAATAATCCATCACCGACATAGCGCCCTGCTGCAGATTCATGAACCTTCGAGCTCGATCTTCCCTCATCGTCTCCTGGAAGAATAATTCATAGAAGACATCTTGAAAATATTCACACACCATGTCTCTGTGATGCTCTGACTGGGTGGTATCATCCCACCACCTCTTGGAGGAATCACACAATATATAAGTCATTATCTTGACCCTCCACCCTGGAGGGGTCTTTAAATGCTTGAAAATAGTCTGTATAGACCCCAGCCAAGACTCTACAACCTGTGGTCCGCCATCCCTTGAAAACGTAGGTGGATGCTGCTGCTGGAAGATACGTGCTAGCTCAGCAATAGATGTGGCTTCCGATGGTGCTCCCTGAAACGTATGCATGAACCGCATAAAGCTTTCATGGAACTGCACATCCGCCCGTGTGTCTGGTATAACTGTCAGTGTTTCATTTGTCTCTGTTGGACGATCAACTGGTAGCCCATGGCCCAACATCTATGGAGTATACTTGTTGCCGCTCTCCTGGTGAACAACGTGTGGTTGTCTTGGCGAAATGACACTACAAGGTCAAATTCACACCTTAGATCAAGATTATCATAGTCTAAAAACTAAGGAACCAAAAGTGGAACATGAGGAAGAAGGCATTCATAATTTCACAACAAGACTACACAGCCCGTATACTGACTACATGGTGTGTACCTGACTTTTCTTCCCCTGTCCGGGTCATTCTACACAGCCAAGCCACACGACACCCATTAAACAAAACTACACGACGTGTATATAATCTACGTGACGTTTATGGTGTAATTTTTCAAATACCTGTGTGGTTTGTGACATGGGAGATTACTCTACTTGATAGTACACGACATGTTACACCCTCACACGGCGTGTACACCACTCCGTCTTCCCAGCCACACGGCTAAGACCACACGGTATGTCACCGGTCAAGACTACACGGTGTGTCCCACAGGTACACAGCGTGTACTAGACGAGCTTCACCAACTCGTGTTATTAGTTACATGGCCGGATACATGGCTTACACTACACAACATGTTCCATAGTGTACACTGCGTGTATATATCAAGGTATCTCTTGTCCGTGTTGTTAGTTACACGGGCGGACTCTGGGTCAACACTACATGGCGTGTACTTACAGTACATGATGTGTTCTCCCCAAGAACATCCCTTCCCTGTGTCCCCACCCACACTGTCTATGACACAGGAAGAGACTACACAACGTGTATTTTGGGTAGACGGCATGTACTCTAAATGTTTTCCTTTCTTCCCGAATAGAAGTTCATACAAGGCGTGTGTAAGGAACTACACGGGGTGTATACTGTGTTTATGGATAGTATGCCTTAGAAACGTCTTTGAAACCCAGAAAATACTAAAAAACAACACCTAAGTGCCAAATTCTGATCCGTGAAGGCCCATACTCCCCGTGAATCAAAATTTTCCATCTTATATGTGTTATAGCCGGATAAACAACCAATGATCCACCAAATTTCGATCAATGAGGGCCCAAACGCCCCAAAAACCAAAGTTTGGCGTCCATTCTACAAACAGGCTCACACAATAATACCCTATCAAACAGCAGGTATCTAGCCAACCAGCTATCACCACAGCAATCTTTTACTAACACAACATCTATAACAACAACATGCAATTTATAATGCACCTACATGGCATGGAAACTATGCATTGAATGTGATTTCTATCATGTGCCTAAATGATTCATGGGAAGGAATAACCTCATCTCATCGAGTTAGAGCTAAATAGAACCCATGAATTAAATATAATTAGCATAACCACAAGTGTGTCACCCTTTGGGGAAAATAAATTCAACTGTAAAATTGAAAAATCAGAAAAATTGTAACATGGGGTAAATTGGATTTCATTTGTACATGGGTTAGCTATGCCCGGGCACAACTTATTAACAACTACCTTTCTCATCCTATCACTGAAAAAGGATCCAAATAGTAAGTCTAATAAAATAAACCCTCTAATACCACTTTGTAAGGTCTCGAGCCCCGACGCCACTCAACGGGTTCCCCGAACCCAGTTCGCCACATGACTTCATGAGAATTTCCCCAAATGTCGGAGGCTGCCGACTAGTAGTGAGGGCCCAGGTCTGATAGTTTGGAAACTATGCCCTCATTTGTAAAAGTGTAGTGCATCGGAATAAGATAAAATGCATTCAACAACAGTGGTAGCAATAAACCAAACACATTTAAAATAGACAACTGCAGAAAAAAATAACCAATAGTTATATAGATAATGATGCAACATGTCACTATACTATAAAATAGCCAAAACATGTTACACTACAATACGATACAAATATTGTAAAAGTACAGAAAAGAAAAACAGAACAACTAGTGGCATCATGAGCCAAGCTCGGTCCCATGCTCCCCTACTTCCCAGAAAAAATTCAAGTACCTGTATAGGGACCCTTGCCCTTATCAGACCTGGAGAAATGTAATCTGTTTAGGCCGAAGACATGACCCAAACAGGACGTGAGAAATAAATCCCAGTACGCACCCACCAAAGGCATGTGCCCATCAGTGTGAAAGGATTAAACAATAGTGTGTAATAGTAAAATGCAATAAACCAAGCAGTACTCAAAAGTAACTAACTTTACCCATTATATTCCCATTTTATTATCCATTTAAACATTCAATTAAAGATATCACCACAGTGAATATTCTAAGTAAAACAGTTAGAGTCCTCAGACACATAATCCCTTACCCTCTGGTAAATAGAATCCAAACACAAGAATCTTCCCACATGCATATCGAATATTTCCCACATGCATACGAGGTGTCGCCCACAGGTACAGAATCAACTGCCCACAAGAACAGAAGAAGTTGCCCACAGGCTAAGAAGTACATCACCCACAGGGTAATCAAAACACTGCCCTCAGGATAAACAAGTAATCGGGTCATGCCCAACATGTAAACAAGCAATACACATTCAATAAAAGGAAATTACTATCAATGCAATTCAACAATCATTATTATAAAGGCATACACTCGGGTATCCTGGCCAAACGGCTAAACAGAGGATCACACTCCCGGGGAGGTCCTGGATCCAAGCAGTGATCCCAAATAACAGTTTATTAACACATTTAAACTACCTAATAAATTATTGGTATTCAATTCAATATGGACTCAGCCATATGACACCCCATTCTTGGGTATGTATCTCAATAGTACACAAAACGCACAACAGATGGAAATTAAACACCAAGACACCTACCTCGATCACCCAGGATCGATATACCTGATCAACGCCTTCTGAAATGTTCAAGAACGTCGTAGATCTGAGGTAAAACTATTCTCATTCAACCTCAAATAACTTCCATTAGAGGAATAATTGGAAATAACTACGCATGTAGATGGGAGGACTTACCCCTGCGGTTCCAACGTGATCGACGGAAGCGAAAACGGATTCCCGACGCTCGATCTGGAGGTCCACGAAGGTTCAGCCATCCTCTCTAGAGCTCCCGTCCGGTTCTATGACAATCCTATGAACAGCGTTGGCTACTGACCATTTTATGTGAAAAAAAAACAAAGTACACGGAATGTACTTTGGACTACACGGCTTGTACTCCACTCATTTAACTGTTTCTCTGGCTGCACCGCCAGACTGTTCATCTGTCGACTTGAGTACAAGATGTGTATTCCTGAGTACATGGCGTGTACTGTGGCCCTGCTGGCGGTTGCTCCCACCGCCTTACAGTTTGGTCTGTCGACTGACTACATGGCGTGTAAAGGACCACTACATGGCATGTAGTCAGTTTTTAAACCATTCATCGCTGAAATGGCTACACGCCCTGTGTTCTCATCCCACATGGCCAAAAGTACATGGCGTGTGGAAAAGTACATAGCATGTAGTCCCAAAATTTAGGATTTTTCCGCATTTTACTTATCTTCTCAAAAATAAATAAGGAAAATGGGAAAAGAAGGAACTCGTACATCAAAGATAAGAACTAGGTTCATATAATTTCATTATAAAAAATATTTATTAACTCATATATTGAAACACTGAGATCTTTTATGAAATAATTTTTTCAAATAAATATAATTTCACTAATGAATTTAATTAGAAACTAAAACTAGTTATACATAATTTATATAATACAGAAATATATTATTCTACTATATGGAACAATTGGATTATATTACAATATAAGAAACACCATTCTTGGATAGTTTTTCAGAAAATTGTTTGGTTTCATTGATAGATATTTTTATATGCAAGTGTTGAGTTTTACCAAACTACAATATACTATTCAAATTACTATTATGATATTGTAATAGATTTCAAGCAGTTTTTTTGGAATTTTAGAAATGAAAGATATTAACTAAATTATGATTCTATGGCTTATACATGTTTATAATTTGTATTATTTAGTTATAAATTAAATATAAATGAAAATTAAAAGAAATTGAATATAATGGAACTAATTTTATGATTTTTTTTATAACCATAACGAAATTTTATCATAAAAGATTAAATTAATCACAATTAAGGCAAGATATTAATGAATTGTCTGTATAATAAATTCATAAAATTGTTTTAGTTTCATTCAATTTGTTTGATACTCTTAAAACAAGAAAAACCAAAATTTGGGCATAAAAAGCTACATTTTTCTAAAAGAAGGTTATCCCACTTTTTTTGGTGAAGAATTTTTTTAAAAAAATTAAACATAAATAATTTTATTTTAAATAATAATCTTCATTTTATAAATATTAATATCAAAATTTTCATTATTTAATTTTTTTAGAAGATTAATTTTTGGATGAATATAAAAAATTAGTGAATTTAAATCCTAATATGTTATTTATAATAATTTATTTATATTGGATAAATATATATTGATGTTTTTTAACATATATTTATATAAAATACACATATTCTAGTCCAATTGATATAATTTTATTCATTTTCAATAAATAATTTATATAAAAACATTTATCCATTTAATCAATTTCAATTTTAAAATATGTAGTCTCATCCCATCTTCATAATTAGTTATAAATTACTTTACACCACTTATGTGTTTATAAACTGTAAAAATGGATTCCATATTCGGAATTAACATAATTTATTATTTTTATTTATTTTATTTTATTTTTTCTTAAAAACTTAATAGATGTAATTATAATTAATTAAAGTGATTAAGGTAAAAACAATTTTATATTGTGGTAAAATATTGACATAAAAAAATATCATTTGTACAGGTCCAAAATCCTTTGGATAGAAATATTTTGAAATAATATTCCTATAAATTAAAAATTTACATTTATTGGAGACACATTATATATGGGATAACTATTAATAGTTTTTTCTTTTTTTATTTATCATTAACCAATCCACCTCTACTATAAACGGGCATTCACACCCTCACTTAATCACCCATATCAAGACCATTTTCACAAAAAAAACCTAATAAATAAGCTAAAAAATTATATAATATCTACCCGTAATAATTAATTTGTGCATATATGTATCTAAATTTGTCTATTGATATAATCCAAAAGAAGATACCCAAAGGAGAGGTAACATTTTTCAATAAGAACTTTTTTTTACTTATTTATCAACCAATTTAATTTCTTTTATTTCATTAATATAATAACCAAAGTATCAAAAATATTTTGATAAGTTAATATATTATATTTATGACCTAAACATTCACTCACTTCCATCAAATGGGATATGCAATAACTATTCGAGTATATAACAGATTACCTTCTCGTGAACTGATGTCATTCATTTTCCCATTTCCACCTCTCAAGGTTGTTGAATTATAGTTATTGTATGGAATATATTATATATATTATTTATTTATGCTTTTGAAATTTTTATATAACACATAACTTCATGATATCCTATTTGTGGGAGAATGAAAATTTTCTTTCTGGATGTGGGGAAAATCACCTCCTCAAAGCAGTGTCATTCGTTCAAGGATAACAAGATATATGTTAAAAATATTCATCTCAAATACTTGTGAAATTAATATATAAATATTATACTATTATTATAATATATATATGTGAGTATTTGTGAACACATATAAATTGTTTAAGTTTATTTTATAATATGAAATTAAAATTGAAACAATGTTCATGGGTATGTATGGAATATCATCTCCATGAATGATGTATTTCATTTCATATTTCAATCATTTATATATTATAATAAAAACTTAGATAAAAAATATATATGATATTTATATCATTTTTTACATCATTTGAATATGTATATAATGATCTATTAAAGATGATCATGAAGAAAAAGTGAAAACATATATAAAATCAAAACAAATATTTCTTAAAATGTAACATTAACATGAAATTGGTAATAAATGTGTATTATAAAGACAAGAAAACTATATTAGCAATTATATATTAGAATATGTTCCAATGATAGTTGTATAATACTATTATATTTATAATATTAGAGTTTTTAATAATTACATTGAGTGTCAAGACTTATGTTAGGGGAACAACATCTCATTTTCTTATATTTGTGAGATACATCCAATATTCACCAACCAATTATTTTATATGTTGTATATAAATCCAAAAGATATTCAATTTCAGGAATTTAATTTATATAATTATAATAAATTTTTCAATTGATGTTATTATTTCAGGGGGATCTCAACTCAAAATATACTCATGTAGTAAGGGGATTTCAATTCTAGCATATATTTCTATGAAACATATTCCATGATCGCTACTCATTTCATTTGTCTGTTGTATATACTAACCATTAATTTTTTTATAAGATTAATATTAAAATATTAATATGTATTTAATATCCATTTTTGAACTAAATTTAATGGGTTTTACATTTCAGAAGTTTCCAAATTGGTAATTTTTTCTCAATTTTTGATTCTTGAAGACACATATTATGTTATGCATAAAAATTATTTTGTGAGGTGTATATACTTATTTTTGAAATGAAATATGATTAGAATTATTATTTTAATGATAATTTTTGTTTACTTTAATGTTATCCTATTATGGGGGGTATGATTCAGTGATCCAAAAGTGGTAAGACTATATTGCAACATTCTCATCGTTATCAAGATTGTTTATGATTGTTCCACAATTGATGTACTATTATGATATATATATCAATAAATCTAATGAATTTTAATATTCAATGGTTATTAATGAAATATCTATGTAATGTTGCCATTTTAAATCTCTTATTTACCTACAATAAATAACATTTTTTAAAAAAAAATTGTTCAATATCTCTCTCTTCGGTTAGAAAACACTTTTCTACCAAAACCATGTTTTTAATAAATGTATTAAAAAATTTATTACTATTATTCATAAAATAAATTTTTACCCATGTTATATATTTTTATTAAAAATCATTTTTAAATTGATTCTTATTGATTTGTTCTTATCATGGAACTTCTTTAAATATTATACGGTGAAAAAGGAATGTTCGCCATATATGGATTTACCTGCTGTTATGACCCTCACTTCCTAAAAGACACATTTGGAATTTTACAAAGATATTTACTGAAATAAAATTGTTACCTATTGTTATATAATTTTTTTCAAATTTTTTATCAATAAAACTTGTTGTTAAAAAGTTTTATGTTTATTCATTAGTTTTTTCAAGAAGAATAGATAATTTCCATTGCAAATGTCATAAATATTCTTTATAAATCATTTTATATATAAAAATCATACATTGATGTTAAATATTCCTTAGTGAGGTTATTATCTGAGGATGCCATTATAATTCTCTATCATAATGTTTTCTTCTTTTGATGAAATGTTTTTTAGGAAAATAGTTTCTCTTCCATTGGATATTCTTTGATAGATTCTTTTAAAACCAACTACATTTCACAGGGCATTCTATGATGAAATGATCATTGTATAAATCTATTTTAAATTGGTTATTATATTGTGGATTTTTTATTAAACCCATTTTAATTTCATGTGATATGACATGTTAAATGTTTTATGATATCGTGGAACACATCTGTGTGATTTTCATTTTGTGATGTGGGAAACCTATATATCCATACAATACATTGGTTAATGATTAAAAATTAATGATTATATATATTATTAATAAACATAATTACATATTGAAAATGTTATATGTGAACCTGATTAGATGTTCACAATTTTATTAGTGAACCTTGTTACATGATTAAAATGGATACATGAACCTGATTACATGTTCACAATATTATAAATGAATATGGTTTCATGTCCATATATTTATGTGTGACCCAATTACATGTTCAAAATAATTTTACTAAAACTGATTACATGTTCAAAATGTAATTCATGAACCTGATTACATGTTCAAAATGTAATGCATCAAACTGATTACATGTAAAATATGTTATGTATGTACCTAGTTTCATGACTATATGTTTATGAAAGGGCTTGATTTTATGAATATAACATAATGAGTGAACCTATTTCTTTTTATACATTTTCATAATATTATAAGATGTTTTTTATGTCATAATTATTATTCATATTATAATACTACATTCTCTTGAATCAGGCACATTAATATTTTTTCATTTATATGTTATGAACTAACTAACCATGAATACAATATTCATTTTTTTATCATTGTTATGAATTTTATTATCTTATAAAGTTATAATCATGATAATGTACCCCTTTTATCATTTTATTCCAATATATATCCTTTATTTACCCTATCAATTCGTCTAAGATCACCATTTCATATGTTCCCTTAAACCATCTTATGATGAATAGTCTAATGTATGAGTACTAAAGTAAAGATCTTTATAGGAGATTGTTTATGATCATTCCCATGGTAGAACATTTTGTTCAATGTTTTTAGAGAAACAAAACTATTATGGTCCTCAGGAATGAAATATAGTATTGTTCTGAATATTTACTTAAAATGATGTAATATCCATTTATCTTAATCATAGATTACTATAGTTGATATCCAAGGATATTTTTAGTAATAAATTGGAATCTATAATGATAAATCATTAGTGAGATCCTTAAAGATATTTGTATGGTTCTATCATTGTGTGTCTTTAAGGATAATAATAAGGTGTCATTTATTCAAATGAAATTGTCAGGATTTAGATATCATATATGTAATTTTTCAATATTACGTTGTTTTGTGCTATTGTAAGTGTTTCTCATTATAAATTTTTTTTCAATGTTAACCACATGAGGTAGATACAATTATTTTAACAGTGAATGTTTCAGATGTATAAAGTATGGGAATTATACCATTCGAGGTCCTATTTTGGAATCTCATAATGATTGTATGGAATGTGGCATGAGTATTGGTTATACATTTGTAGATAAAGATAATGTGAATTACATTTGAAAGGTATGTGGTGTTCAAACAATATTGATTACATTAAAAATTAGAACCATGAATAAATAGGTGTTTATGAACCATAAGATATGGTTAATATTTCATATTATAGGAATGTGTTATTAAGAAATATGATGATGATGTTAAATTAATTAATTAAGAATAAATTTGTATGATTTCATTGTTCATGTAATGGAATTAAATAGTTATCGTATTTGAATCATGATGTATATATATTCAATTAACCATTTTAAAAAATATTTTAATAGGTAATGATGACCTAGAAATATGATTTAATGGATATGATATATTTTTATTTAGGAAAGATAATCCATAATTTTTTCTTGGTGTTGATAGGATAGAAATCATTAGCATGTAAATGACTATTCATTTGATTACAAATTATTATATTTTATCACGGATAAAAATTATATGTTTTTGGAATTTAAGGAATATATCCAATAATCGTTTGAATAAGAATGAATCTCTAGTTTCACTACAATTTAATGGAAATTGATGTTATTAACAGGTTTCAAGAGAAACATGATCAATTTATTCACATGTATGGTATGTTACAACTGGTATATTCTTTATGATACAAGGGTCATTAATGATAAAACGTTTTTGAGATATTTAGTGATAATATTTGTAATTTTTGGACTTTTTTATATTTGAAGGTTATAAGGTTAACCATTTATGGAATGTTTATTGTATTAAACCACATGAGGGTTTAGAGATTAATGTATAATACAAACAGATGATGATTTCTTAATATTTGGTAACATGTGCTAACATTCCATAATGAAAGATGGAATGACCTAAAATTCATTTTAGTGATCTCTTAATATTATAATGACTTACGAATGAAAAAATAACATACATTTCTTATAATAAAAGAGTATGTAGAAGTCGATGAATGAGAAATGGTGATATTGTGATTAAATAATTTAATTATACATTTCAATAAAAATTATTAAACATTAGGAATCGGGTCTTGGAAAAAATAATATCTCATTATCATTATCTATTGATGTTAAAAATAACCTTTTTCAATCATCATTTTTTATAAATTTGGGATCATTAACATTTTCCTATCAATTTCCTCTATCACTCTCAATCAGGACATGATATGTATATTTCTCTTCCTTATCCTGGTTTTCTCTTTCAACCTATTTTACTACATATAGAAACTCAGTTATGAGTTACTTTTCATTGATGTTATGTTTCAAAAATTACCTTTTAAAAGATATTTTAATATAATTTTTTATGATATTTCTTTTTCTGAATGGAACATTCAATTACTAAATATATGATAACTGATATGAATTTAGGGGGATAAATAATATTAAATTGGTTAATGTGTAATTCTATTGGTTTTTATGTTTCAAATTATTTCAAATATATTAATTTTATAGAGTGGATTTAATTTCATGCTACACCTTCGTACACTTTTCATATGAAATTTATAATAAATTATCATTATTTGAAATTGAATCATTATAAATAATTAAAAGTAATATATAATGTTAAATATATTAATTTATTGATGATTAACATTGAAATAAGTAATAAACGTCGTTTCTATAAATTTTAAATAAGTGTAAATGATCAAAATAATATGAACTATATTTGGAGATTCAGAATTATTTTTTTAAAGAATGTGTAATTATAAAAATTATTAATGAAAAAATATATGAAAATGATTTTTGTATTTTTTTTAATATATATAATCTTTTTATATAGGTAATTAATGTTATTTAACATAATAAATAAACATCCACAAGTAATCCTGTCTTGATTAACTTTTTTTGGAAATTTTTATGATTAAAACCCATGTTCTATATTTTAGTATTTAAAAACCACACCATTATAATATTTATTTCCTGAATATCTTATATTTAATTATAGAAAATTTTCCCTTTCATGTTAAACTTATCAATATATTTTTTTGACTATTGTTACAATTATTTTCATGTTTTTTTATTAAATTTATCTCGTTGAAACAAGATAGACATTACACACCTAATTCTATTTTTATTATTTATATATATTTATTAAGTGATATATAATACCATGAATTATTTTATATTATTCTAATTATATTAATATATAGGTCACCCCATTTAATGTTTTATTTATTAAAATGTTACTTGATTCATTATAATTTTCCTGATATCAAGTTTTATTATTTGATATATGTTATATGTTATGAAACATGTTTTCATTTTATTGTCTATTAAATACCAATGCCTATGAATTTATCAATAAAAATTTTATTTAATGGGATTTAATTTCATAAAATTGTTTTCTTATTCCAATCCCTATTTATATTGTTGATTCGATAATAATAGAGATGTTACATATATGAAATCCACCTTTTTGAGTAACAATCTTTAACACTAACATTAATATTCCATAATTATTTAGACCAACAACAATAATTAATTATATATATTTCATAGTCCTCTTTGTGAAAATGATGTTTCTATATAAATATGGTTTTATTAATCTTCTCAAATGTTATTAGTCAACTATGGTAATTTAACGTATTAAAAATGTATCTCTAATAATCATATTTTTTATTCAAATTTCTTTAGTAGAAATATATTTCAATTTCATGGATCCTTTATTTTTTATTATTTTGAAATAAATATTTTTTAATGTGTTTTTACATCACATTTTCAATTGACTTTTGTACAAATCGGTATCTTTCAATATTATATAAACATTAATTTTGTTTTCAAAAATATCATTTAACATTTCACACTCATTACCAATTTCTTTTTGAAAATGAATTACCAATATATATTTTTTATTTAAATAATTATAATCTAATTGATATATATATTGTGGAAAAACTCACATTACCATGAAATCAAATTCACGATTCATTCTTCTGTGGTATCATTTAACAATTCATTTCTAATGATGTGTATTATCTTTTATATATCATCCTAGGATTCCATTGTTACACTATGAATATTTTCTTTTTAAAATAATCCACATTTTTACTTTGGTTGGATTATAATAAATTTTAAAAAGTATTTACACATTCCTCTAGTTAGTAGTCTATAATGTGTGAACATCACATTTTGTATAAGTCGTGTTAGAAGATGTTCACATAGAAATAATATTATTCAATTAAAACCATGAAATATATAGGTAGATAACATAATTTAATTTCAATACATTTTATTTTTTGAAAATCATACTATATAGTTATTAACCATACAAATTATTCCATCGGATGGGTTATGATATTATTATCAACATTATTTATGTTGCTAATGTTTTTAGGATTAAATATGTTCTTATTCCAATACCTATGGTTAGTGTAAAGTTAAATATAAAATATTTGACTGTCCACATTCATTATCAATTTGGGTTAGGATGTAATAATCCATTTTATTAATTTTTAGTTATGTATTGGAACTATTGACGATTGTTTAATTCAGAGATAGGTAAATTATTATTTTTGATTATATATATATATATATATATATGTATTATATGAATATATTTGTTTTATTCCTTAGGTAGATCTTCATGGAATTGTAGGAAACATGATGAGGACTCCTATAGTGAATTTATTGGGTTAAATCTAGTGGGAGTTGTGGCCTAGAATATTATTTCCCCTTGATGCATTGACATGTCGCATGTGAAAAAATATGTTTTTATATTTATTTTATTTATTTTCAATTATTTATGATATCTTCACACCGGTCATTAGAACATGTAATTGTACTTGAAATAAGATCATCTTTCTTGGATTTTGATTTCCCATATTATAGAGTCCATAATTATATGATAAATATTACTTATATCTTGATTTTCATTTATTTTTATGGGTACAAAATTATTCCAGTTTTATGTTCATTAATAATTCATGTTTTGATAATAGTCCTCCAATAATTATTATTCTATCTTTATACCAACACAACATCATATATATGTTTCCCTTACCTGGTGTTTTTCACATCAATTCTTATGTTTCTAATTCCCCTTGTAATAACAAAAAGTATTATATGTGATATTTTTAATAGGATAAAACTTTTGAATGAATATTTTGATGTCATGATGTCCTTCCATTAATTAATTAGTTTCTTATGAAATGTGAAAAAACACATTTTATAAAATAAAAACAGAATGTATCAATTATTGTTGTGTTATTAATCTATAGACCATTAGTCCTAAAATAATAATCCAAATCTATGTGAGGAAAAAATAATTTTAATATCGTTATCAATGATAGATATATAAATGATTTTATAGCTATTATTAAATAATGTTTATAATGTATTAGTCTAGGAGCACCGGATCTTGCAGTGTCGATCAAGGGCTTCACAACCCACTTTAGAACATCCCCTATATGTAATCATAAATATTTATTTCATTCAAAATCCCTAATAAGGTATATATCAACACATGTATTGAATATATACATCATTTTCATTATATATAATTCCAAATTTCGTATGGGTTCTCTGTTTTCAATTAATCATTTATTGTTTTAATAGGGTCTCTACACATTACACATGAAACACCAAGTCTTTGAATAAAAATCATGATATTTATGAAACCATTTAAAAATAACCTAAAATAATTATTGACCAATTTTCAATGAATATTATATATAAGAGTATTCAACATAAAAATCATAACAATAAATTCTTTTATCAAAAAGAAAACAAAATATCATTCATTGGAATGGCGTGTAGATATTTGTGGAATTCATTATAAGACAGTAAATTAACATGATTTGTGTAAAAGAAATCATATATTAAATTTTAATGGAAGATTATTAGGACAACATCGTTAACCAGATGTAATTCCTCATATTCAAAGGGAATAAACAAGACTAGGTGTGATATGGATCTAAAAAATAATGTCAGAGAACAAAAAAATTGTAATGATAATAAAATTGGATTTAAAGAATTAAATTAATTAATATCCTTTGGGTAGTAATTTACATGATAATTTTGGGAAGATATAAAGAGAATAAACTTACATTGAAGAACATGTAACTCTCCGTTCGATGAAATAGGAACCACAACCAACAAGGAAGTGGAATCTAACATTAGTAAGCAGAGATTCTAATTCATGGATTTATAATTTTAAATGAAAAATTAAAAATAACTAAGAAAAACAATACTGATAATTTCAGAGAAAAACATCCCTCCAAGAAAATGATATTTTAAATTCAAGATATATTTTTCAAACAATTATCGCCATACATGGAATAAAAAGGAAAATATCGTGAGGAATCATTGTTGATTTTCTAGTAGCTAGAGGACATAAGGATCATAGAATGGCCTCCTCTAGAATAAGATCGATAGGAATCCTTATAAACAAAAAGATTGTGGATTAATAGATAGGTACTTTCCATCACAAGGGAATCCCCATGAGTGGACTTTTTGAACCATCCACACCCAGGAACCCCCTAAAAATGATGATCTCATCTGGATAATACCTTGTCAAGAAAAAACTATTCTAGAAGAGACGACAGTGCATCCCATGAGGTAATAGTCTAATAAGTGATTTTTCAACACATTAATCCAGCAGGAAGGTGGTATGGGCCTTTCTGACCACCCGGTGAGACACCAGGTGACCTGTCAAGGTGAGTAGAACTTGGGAGGTGAAAATTACCACAAGAGGAGGCACCCAAGAATTGAACCCTGTACATAATCAAAGACCTTTGTTATGGATCTCAACCTCGAACCACAACACCACTACCAATAGGGCATGTGTTGGTAATTAATTCAATGTATCATTAAAAAGTACACTCAATAAGAACATATGATCCATCATTTACAAGAGCACATTTTGGATTCAATGAGGTCTGATAGTCCGGTTTTTTCTAGAAATTCATAATTCCATGATATGATAAATTCTCACTATGATAGTGGTGGTAATAATTTTCCAACACCATGAAGCTCATCCAGTTGACTGAACATGTAGTTGTAATAGATGTAAACATTTTATGAGCCACCATGACTTTTACTATAGAATGGTGCATGATAACATACCCTATAGATAGAATGAAGAATAATTCACTATGGATAATATCACTATTTAATATCATACGCAACGAATGTCTTTTGTTTCATAAGAATACTCTCAGTGAAACATGCCTAACACCATAGGCATTACACAACCAATGGTGAACACATGATTCCCAAACCCATTTAATGACCCTATTTTATTCCCAAATTATCCATACAAAATATAGTAATTTTTTTTAAATGTTATACTATCCCTACTATAAAAATTTATAACCATTAATAATTACTAAGAAGTTCATTGATCTAGATAAATGTGGAAAAAGAAAATGAAGTGGCGGAAAATCCATAGCTAATGGGATAAACCCAAACAATATAGAGAATAGAAATGTTAAACCAGAATTAATTTAGACTATATTCTTTTCTAGACATGAACTAGAATGTAATGGAGATTAGTAGAAAAAAATCCAATATATTGATCTATTGAAGATAAATTACAAATTAAAAAAATAACATGATTATGATTGATTATTAAAATAATTAAATATAAAAATTCACCATGATATCACTTATCAGGTGCTAGTTGATAGATCCCAAAATATATAATAAAAAATGAACAGAACTATTAGTATCACAGAGGTTCTTGAAAAGCACCAACCACCGATGTTATTAGACATCATAATAATTTATGGAGGTTAATAATATTATGATCCCAAATTAAAAAATGAATATGTATCACATTTAATAAATAATGATATCATTATGAAAGAATTATTTTGATATTTCTGAAATAGAATCATTTCCTTATGGGAAGAAAAAAGAGTAGTAATATATTAAGTGAGATTAACCCATACTTATGACACTAGAACACAAAATCCTTATAATTACCATAAAAAATAATTTCACATCAATATGTACACTAATGATTTTCTATACATACATAATCATTTTCTTGTTTAAATATTCAATGCACAATCCCAATAAAAACCCTAATTCACACAAACTAAGGAGGGAAATCCAATATTTGAGGCTTGGAAATTCCCAATAAAACTAAAATCTATTAGGTTATATGTCTTGGGAAACAATAGTACACTTGTAAATCTAAATTTATTCAACATATTGGGAACCATTCCACTTTCATACCAACTATACCAAAAAAACACTTATTAATGAATAGAAAAAATTTCCACAGAAACACTCAATTAAGGAAATTTTTACACCATATATGGATTTAAATCGGAAACATGAATCTCCAACACAACTCATAATTCATTTTAAATTAATTAAATAGGTAGATCATGTGAAACCGACAAAAATTAAATCATATGTCATAACTATATAATTCAATAATGAAATTGGATATTTCAATACAAAACTTCAGGATTTCAAAATAACATTAATGAAGAACCCTCGTTCTCATATGGTCAATGAGATGAAATGAACTGCATAAGTTATAAATAATGAGGTCTTCAATCAAAAATCCGTACAAAAACACTACATGAGAGGTTATTTAGATAAGATTGAAAATAATAAAGGGTTTTTTTGATTATCACATCTTCCTAACTATTGAAAATGAAAAAAAACCCACAACAGTTAGATTATATAATAGAAAATAAACTAGAAAGGTTCATACAACACAACATTACACCCTGATAGTAACAAATTTATTTATCCCATGAAAAATATAGTGAAAATAAACTTGATATCATTCTAATAAGTCTACTCATATGGTATATCTTGGCCTAATTTTCTCTCCCTTAAAGAAGATACCTCCATAAAAAATCATATAAAAAATCTCTAATTAATATGGTTCTCTTTCCAAGCCTACATTAACCATAATATCATTCTTTACAACATAGAGTTAAGAATAAAATCATATGGAAAACTAATAATTCAAAAAATCCAGTAAATTGAATATTTAAATAACCAATCTATTACAGAATAATTTATTTACAATTGTGGAAGATATAATACCAAAATGATATAGTCGAAGGGATACTACAACATTGTTTTATATCCATTATAGAGAACAATAAATGTAATAAATATTTGAAAATAATTAAATTATTATGTAATTTCTTTATGAACAATTCCTAGAATTCATTCCGTTTGTTTCCATTTGTATACATTATAAGGATGATCAACTTCTTCCACTTCCAAGATAAACACTCAAACATTATGTTTGAAATCATAACCAATGTTATTTATGATGATAACTCTGTATGTAAGCACACTCAATATTATTATTCCTCCTCCCTAATACGTAGGAATTATGTTCTGCAAATAAATTTTTAGGATTCACGGTTTGTATCTCTAGAATAAAATCACAAGGAGAGAAATAGAGAAAAAAATATAAGACTCTAAGACAGGAAATATTAGATCAATGGTTGAATGGTTCTATTTATAAACTGAAGAGTGTATTTAAAAATAAATGTGGTCTCAATCTAAAAACATTAATATGCATATCATGATGTAAAAATCCAAGATTCACACTCTACAATAAATATCCATATTTAATAATAAATATAAACCCCCATTAATAAAAATTTCAATCTAAAAACTATATAAATAAAAGAAACCAATTTTATATTATTAAGCTAGTGAAAATGATCTCTTCCACCAAATGGGGCATTATAAGAACACATTTCTCCAAAAAAGTATCCTTTTAATATTTTAGAAATTTGTTAGATTCACATAATGAATAATTCCATTAAGACTAAACCATTTAAATACAGATACTTTAAAAAAATTTAATCATGATATTTTAAAAAAAATGATGAAAGATTATATAAATTACATTAAATTGTAGTGAATTAATATAATTATAAATTTCCTCCGAAATAATCAACAAGTTTTACAAAAAAACATCATTTTTTAAATTCATCATAAAACTACTAAAACTAGACATTATATTGGATTGAATAAATTTTTATAGTAAATTATTAATATAATTAATATTCCAAAAATAATTTTCACAAAAGATATGAAAACAATTGAATAATTAACCCAATTTTTAATCATCCCATTATTTTTACATCTAATGATAAACATCATAGAAATAATAATGGATCACTTTTTGGTTCTACAATTTGGTGGAATATATAAATATTGAACAATGTTTTTTTTATCAACATTTGGAATTTTTGGGTCATTGAATAATAAAATTGAATGTGTCGTGGTTAATTTTACATTGAAAAAATAATTGAAAAAGTACATGTTCAGATAAAATATTTTAAAAATGTTGATGAAAAAAGTGGAAATGTTGATTTAAAAATGATATAATGGTGTAATATATTAATAAAGGAATGATAAAACCTGAAGAATTATAAATAATTTATTTATTAATTGTTAATTAATTGAAAATAAAAAAATTTAAAATAAATGAATGTTTGTTACAAATAATTGGAATTGTATAATGTAATTAAGAATTGATAATTGATTTGTATGTTCGAAAAAATTACCTATAAATACCCTTATTTATATAATAAAAATCTTTTTATAATTTAATGTATTAGCCCTTTGGATTTATTAGTTGAATGTATAAGAATCCATCCAAATTTTTTAAGTTATTTGAGGAAAATAGATACCAAAACACAATATAATTATTTAAATAGTAGAATACTAATAATATATACTACAAAACCATTTTAAATAAAATAGAATAGAATCCATGGACACTTATATGAATTGTAGAAAGTACAAAATCATGAAAAAACACAAAGATGAGGAGAACACATATATCAATTTTATATAAACATTGGTATCGATTATCTCAATGAACAAGGAGGTCAAAAGGTTTGAGTGATAATAATTAATGGGAGTGATTAAATATAATAATTTTCACACTCTATAAAAGAGATAAAATATTTTTAATAAGTGATCATGTTTGAGTAAATTTGATTAATTGATGATGTTGGAATTTGATACATGCTTTTACTCTTATTTTATATAGGAAAGGACACCCATGGAGTCTTCCTATAGCCTCCAATAATTTCATAAATCTTTAGGAATTACCTTGGAAAAAATGATTTTGAGGAAGGTCAATTTTTATTATATTTTATAGTCATTAAATGAATCTTGAAATCCATCCTAAATTGAAATGCTATTCACCATTCCCTAGTAAAAACCATATGTTATTTCCATGCAAAATACCAAAGCACATTCCACTATATCTTGGAACATTATTTTTTTATCGTGCAATTTTTTTGTAAAATCCCTTACTCCAACAAACCTAGCGATGGTCGCTTTGGCAATTTTTTCATGGGATGTATAAATGTGGATTTTCCACATATATGCATGATGCTCTATGGTTCTTCCATCATCCTTATTATGCATCAATTATTAATTTAAAATGTTATAAATAATATATCATGTATCTTAGTTTAATATAAAAATATATCATTAAAATAAGTTAGAATCACTAGAATGTAATGAATAAAAACGTTAAATAGTGTATGTGGCCTAATATAGTCAGAATCACAAAAACTTCACCCTTTTAACGGTAAAAATAATTTTAATAATATTTTTATATGTACATGGATAGAAGAAGATATTCCAATATATATAAAAAAATTGATAAATTTTTTACTTTACTATGATACTGAGAATTAGCCATAACAAAACATAACATTATACTATAAAAATAATTTCCACAAAAAACAATGCACTCCCATAAAATTGAAATAATGATATAAATTTATACACTATTTATAAAATAAAATATAATTCATTAATAAGGATAAATATTTAATGATAAATGCATTTAGAACTACCTGTATCATCATTATTGATATTTTGAGATAGATGAGAATAAATTATTGGAAAAATATTTTCAAAACATTGAGTTTTATTATATTAATAATTTTTATTAAAAAATAAATGAAAAAATTTATTTTATCTATTGTTAAATAATGACATAAAAACAATTTTTTCCAAAGAAATATTAAGTATGTTTAATAAATAAATGATTTTATATTTTATAATTTTATTTCTAAAAATAGGTAGTATGTTCTATGATAATTTATATAATTATTAGTTTTTATCACTATAAATTATTCCAAAAAATGTGTATATGTGGATTATATAAACTAAAAAATTCAAAAATAAAGATAAATAAACATCAAAAAAATATTTTCAAACAACATTTAATTATTATTGTTTAGAGTATATTTTATTAACAATGCATTTCGAATTCCCTAAGTGAAACACACTCTTTATTCATTAGGGGTCCAATCATTATTCCTTATATAGATAAAAGGATAAAAACATAATGAATCTAATAAATTATGGTGTCAAAGAGATCAATATGATTGGTTTTTGTGAAGATATCAGCATGATGAGGGTTTTTTAAGCAATTAAAACCACAATAACACCTTTTTAAAAATAATATAATATAAAATGTTGTAATATTTCAACATTATTAGTGAATGAGTGTTGAATAGTATTTTCATAAATACTAATCAAAACCATGTGATCATACTTTAAATGAAACTAAGAATATGTTAACAAAAATTCAATGATAGTATGCCATATCTGATTAATATTGGCGCAATAACACTAGTAATTTATTTATTCTTCTTCAGTTATAGAATGTATAGAATGATTATTCTTTTTACCAATAAATGATATTATTAATCTTCCTTATACATGTAAATATCTACTAGTATATTTAAAATCTAATTTTCTTCCTATATTATTATAGTCATAAATTATTACAGGTCAAATTAAGATTTGTTAGAAAATATAATATAGTCTATTTAGTTCAATTAAAAATGAAAAACTATATTTTCATTTATTTTTGATTAAATCTATTTTGATTGGATTTAAAATTATCATAATGTCATGAAATAATATTTTTTTACTCATGTTTGCAAACTACACATCCTAGAATACTTTGAGAATCATATTTCTTATTTATTGATTTCATCTAACATTATATACTATGTTTTAATCATATAAATTCAAATTTCAATTGTATTTTCAATGCCAACCCTCTTTAAAATCACATTATTTTATTTTATTTCATTTAATTATTTTACCTTACAATATTTTTGGAATTTTTAGATTGAGGAACAACTATAGTTTTCCCAGAAAACTCATTTAAAACACATAATTAATTCTATAAGAAAAATAATTGTGAAGTTTTTCTTTTTATGGAAAGAAAATTACACAACCAACATAAATTTAAATTAATAATAAGTAACATTAATTGGTTTCTAAAAATAGTTGAATCGTGTTTTCATATTTTGAAATAATTTATAAAAAAGTGGTTTAGTTAACATGTTTTATAGAGACAGAGGGTATTATTTAAATCCATATATTTTATTGGTTAACTTTACATCTTAACTTGGACTTTCATTATTTCTGATACTATGTGGTTGGTCCACATAATTTTTTTTCAAATAAATAATGTTCAAGTAGAAATATTTTTAATTAAATTTGATATTTTTTAAATTTAAAATGATTGTACAATTACAAAATTAATATAATGCACTTGAGGTGAGAAATGGTTGAAAATGATTGACCATAATGAATTTATTTTGTGTGATAATATAATTTATCATTATGTTGAATGTTTTTATGAATAATATTTCCTTGTTCATTATGTTCTTTTTAAATCCCCACATGTTTGAAAGAATGTTATTCTTATCAAGACATACCATGAGTGTCTAAATGGTCTTTTATTGAAGGTGGTTCATTTATTCCTAAATGTAATATATCCAAGTATCATCACTAATATAAAAATAAAGTTATATATGTTCATCGAGATATATAAAAGAAGTATTTTAAATATATTTTAATATAGTCCTTCATGTATAATTTTAAAATTTCTAGTCTCTGATAACATTTTCTATAGTATAGTATGTTAATTGTAAAAAATACTCATATAACATAATAAAGGGGGTTTCTTATACATAATCAATTAAAATAGATGATTTTTTAAGAATGTTCAAATTGGGTTTTTTAATTCCATCATTACCTTTTGTTTGTGATTCAAGAAGATTCTCAATGAATTTGACATAAATGGACTCTTCTTGTGTTATGGTCCTCAAATTTAAGACATTGATGCGTTAGAGGATTTTGAGTATCTTAGGAATATTCTTGTATTTGATATTAGGTTAAAAATTCAAAAAATGTATTTGTTATTATTGATTAATAATTTACAACCAAATAATACACTAAAACCAAATTTTGGTTTTTTCTTCAATGCCTATAACGATTTTTTACAAATAAGGGTCTTGTAAAGACAAAGTTATGGATAATGAAAGTGGTATTGACCACATTGGAACAAATGTATTAACTAACAGAAAAACAATTTACGAGGGCCCTATAAATTTCAGGATGTGTCCTTTTTCATATTTCTACAACCCCATTTTCTTGTGATGATAAATGAGAGGAACATGAGGGATGATAACATTGACAAGAAATAAACCCACCAAACACTTGGTTGTTATATTATATAATACTTTCACTTATAAAAAATAATAATTTGTATTCAATTTCAATATTTTAATTCCTTTAATTTTTAATAAATAGATTATATGACTCATTCATACATGATATGAGAAAATACCATGTACATAAAGTAATTTCATTAATAATTACATAGCTGTGATTTTACCACTACTACTGGAATCATTAGTTCATCAAAAAGATCACATGGAACTAGGTCTATTAATTTAGAAGAGGATGAATGGTTTCTTGGTTTCAAGGAATATCTTATTTTATTTATTACGTTGTGTTATTCACAAACTATGTTAACTTAAATAGAACATTTTGTTGACTATTATACAGGTTAGTTATGTTGGTGATTAACAAGAGAATTAAAATTTGAATAATGTAGAAACCTATGCCAAATCTACTAATAAATATCTTGTTCACATAAATAGTTAACATTTTTAATTTATAAAATTTTAAATATATATTATTTAAATTTTGAAAAAAATACATTATTATAAAAGACATTAATTAGGAATTAAAAACATAATAAAATCATTTTTAAAAGTAATTTTGAGACATATATCACTATATTTAATAATAAATATTTATTTATATTTCATACCATTGATAAATTAATAATTAAACATTTTATTAGAGTTGGATAAAACAATTATACGTAAACCAGTATTATTTTCATTTTAAATATTTTTATAGGATATATTCCCTCCGAAAAAATCTTTGATATTATGGAATTCATAAGGAACACATCACATATTTTAAAATAACCCTCTATCCATATATAATATTCTATTAATGGTTTTAAATCACTAATGAGGTATTGTTTCTTGTCCATGAAGTTCTTCCTTTTTCATTATTCACTTGGTGGATTGTTGTGGCTCCACCTCCCCCCTTTAGAGAAGGGGGAAAAGATTCGTCCACCCACTTTCCCTACCAAAACACCTCCATTTTTCCCTTTTTTAATACATATTCAATTTCATCATTAATTTCTATAAAATACATTATGAAGGTCCCAGATATCTACAAAGGCACTCTATGCCATTCCATTTTTACTTTGGAGTTTATAGAGTAATCATGTATACATAATCATTCCATAGTGGCTCGATTTAGAAAAACTATTCCCTTGAATGATTCATTTGATAAGTTTTTATTCAGAAATTGCAGTATTTTAGGATTGTATTGTGGTGGTAACTCTCAAAAAACATCAAATGATAGATCAATTTTATTTCAAGGAAGCCTTCATTCTTTAATGGTCTAGTGTGAGGATAGAATGCAACTAGTTCCCCCTATGTCTATTTTGATTTTTGTGTGATCTGAATATTAATTGAAATAACTATATGCTATTTTTTTTTGGAATTTTTTCAAAATATTAGGCTTCCCTTTCAAAACCCAACTATTTTATGCATGATTTGGAACCTGGTAAGATGTGATTTGTTCTATGACTGTCACACCAATGTTGTTTCACCCAATTTCATCACACTTATGCATTTAATTTGATGTATATGGACCATTAGTTGAGTGTATTTAAATTTCTATAAGTGGGAACATTATATATAAACATGAGGTAGTTTTCTAGCTATGGAATGATTTTTTCTCAGTATGTAATAAAATGGGGTATTATTTTTATTCATACCATCAGGGTAGTGGGTACCGACATAGAGTGCATGATATTAGACAAACTCTTGGTTCCAAAAAAAATGGGTCCCCTCTTAAAGGAAAACATAAACAACAATGATTTCCCAGGTTTTTATCCCATATAGAAGGAGTAAATACCAAATAATTATAATTGGAATCTATTGGACATCGTCATTAAGAAGTGAAATAATTTTTCTAAATATAATTTGTTTATGCAGGTTCTATCGAGGTCATGGAATACGGGTGTAGCTAATACCTTACAACCTGATGCCACTTGCTATAAGACTCCTTCTTACAAAAATATTTGCCTAATTAGATAGGGATCCTTACCTAAGGCAATGTAAATTAAGGGAAACAAATTTTAGAAGTTTGAACTTCCAAATGATATCGGTAGTCATGTGAAAGATAGGTGAATATAAAAATTATAGATCAATAATGTCCAAATTTATAATTTGTAATTTGTTTAATGGTTTGAGATCTAATATTATGTACTAGGAGAAAAATTGGTTATGTTTTTATCTAGGTCTTGAGTCGTGGTGGGGGAGTGCTATGGAAAACTATCAAAATATATAGAAACGGTATAATCTATGAGTGGTTCTCAAATCCTGAGTCAGATACAGGGACTATAAGAAAGCATATACATAGGTAGCTGATGAGAAGGATGATATTTAAAACACATAAGGACTAATCATACTTTTCTAATCTAATAAATAAAATATCTTATGAAACATTTCGAACTAAGATAATGGTGGATAATCCATAAAAATTAATAGGTGAAAAAGGATAGTATGAATTAAGTGAGTGGAATTGAAATGGTAGAATGTAGTGACTCTATGGAACATGTTCAGGATAAGTGGTGTTATATGGTGGGATTAAGGAATTATATTAAAAATGGATAATTGGTTTTTAATGATCATATACATATTCCTAAGTGGATGTAATGAAACATGTTTAAAATTACCAATGATTCAATAGAGGATATGATTGGATCATATCTAGAAGTTTATCCAGCAGGCTTGGAAAAATCGTTAGATATTATAATGAACTTCGAGGAAGATATTCTGGAGAGGATATTGATTATTCTTTCCTTTAATAAGGATATATAAAGTATAAATGGAAGCGAAATTCATATGGATACAAGAAATGATTCGGTTTGTTGGACTAACAAGTGATATCTAATTATGACCAAAGGATTAAATGAGAAAAAGATAACAGTGGATGAGTTCATAGATGCTGGGGAGAAATTGGCCCTGTAATTTGAAGATATTATCAATGATAAACTAGATTAAAATGTAACAAAACTATTCTAGAAATTATAAAGGGAGACCACATCTACTCGATTCATGTTTTCATTTAATAAATTTTTTATTTTAATTTGTGTTTTATGATATTGAATAACTGTAGAGGTTTCAAACATTCACTATAAATGTGTTTAAATTTAATAATATAACATTCATACTATATGCTTTCAGATTTTATTTGTTTATACATAATATTAATAAATGATAGATTTTGGTACATATATCTCTTGTCAACACATGTTAGCAAATAAATAATTAGGATACCATTATTTTTATTTGAATGATTTATATTTTATTGATGATTAAAAATATAAATTATTTTTGTTTTACTATATATAAAATTATTATAGATATATTAATAAACATATTTACTACCTTTCAAATATTTTTTAAAAAGTTATTTTAATATTAACCATATATAAAAGAAGTAATTTGATAATTTCTTCGGATGTAATAATTGTGTTGAAAATAACCAATAGTTATTTACAAAAGTATTTTAAGAACAGCTAATTTATTTTAAATATACATCAGCATTTGTAAACTGATAAATATTTATTTTATGATATTTAATGTGAAATTTCACATTGAAATCAGTTAGTTATTGTTCTAATTTTAGGATAAAATCCATCTTTTTAATAAAATGAAAACCTTTTTAGGATTTTGTTTATAGTACTAGTTAATAAATTAAAATTTGGAATGAATATCCGAAAAAAATATAAAATATATAGTTTATAATCAATAATATATAAATTTTTATCTCATAATTAATGATTAATTATGTGTGATCCTCTACCAATATGATTTTAACACTCATATCGTTATGGATCAGGATGAAATTTGTTTCAAAAGTTCTTGGAAAACCCAATGTTTTTTTCAATAATGGTTCTCTAGAATGATTTATACAAAGATATGTTCATATGCATTAAATATTAGTTAATTATGTAATCATAGAATTTATAAACATAGTTGGATATATAAATAAATATTCAATGTATCTTCTATACATGTTAAACATTGAATCCATAACTATATGAAACACTACTAGCATAAATTCCAATAATATATATATATTTTAGGTGATTTCATATTAATTATCTATATTAAACATATTTACATAAAAAAATTGTAATTTTAGGACTAAAATTCAATCTATTTTAAATTTAAAAATATCAACAGGGGTAAAATATTCTTATTTTTCATATAAAAGTGTACATCCATGGATACCAATTTGATGAATAGGATAACCAATAGATAAAATAAAATAATATTTTAAATATTTATATTGATCATAAATGGTACAATAATGAAATGGATCACAACAAACTAATTGGCCATCTGGAAAACCATGGGTGTTTAAAAACCCAATTTAACAAACAGATCATTATTTTAGAAATATTTTATTTTTTTGAAAATAATTGTTTATAATGAATTTAATAACTAATAAATTTATAAAATAAAAAATATTTTAATACCAAATGTGTGTTCGAGAAGAATAAAATTGAAAGGGGGATGTAAATGTTCCCTGTAAAATATAAATGAGAACAATACATCTATTAAAATATTAATTTTAAAAATAGAAAAATAAATTATCATATTTTAATGGAACATTATGAAATTAGGTATAGTAATGAATGATGAATAATAAAAATTTTATTTTTTAAAATTTATTAATCAATTAAGCATAAATTTATTGATTAAATAGTTTTAATATATATACTACATGAAATAATAAATAATATAAACTGTAGAATATAATATATATAATATATTTGGTAATGGTATTTCAAAATATTACCCAAAGGTTCCCCTATATCTACCACCCAATGTAATTGAGTAATTAATGTTTACTTAATTTGGACTTATCTATATCCATGATATAAAAACTACCACATTATTTTTATATTCTAGAATGATAAAACATAAAATAAGAAGTAGATCATTAACAAAAATGATAGAAACATAAAAAATATAGCCCCTTTCCATTTGAATGGAAATGGAATGAAAACCATTTTACATTAATTAAATTATAAAAAATAAACTTATAATAAATAATAAAAAAATAGTTTTCTAAAAAGTAATATTTTTATTAATTTGTCTTGATTATCTCAATGAATATGAATGATTCTTTGAGATAATGACTATAATAGTAGAGGGTAATGAGATATTACAATTTTACACACTCCACAAAGGGGACCATTTATTTATAATTAGAGAGAAACATTGAGAGTAATTTAACAAATTATAATATAGGTCATAGAGTTAATATGATTTTGTTATAAAAAATTTCCATGACCACCAATGGCTTCAAATTATATCCTCCAGAACCCTTAAAACCCATATTTAATTTCTTGTGCTTTAATTAATATTAAGAAGACCAATTTTAGTGATGTTTCAAATCCATTAATTGAATCTAAAAATAATTTATATGATGATATTTATTCTACAACCCCTCATCCAATAATTTGAAATTTTATTATAAAAAATCTATGACATGTGATCTACTATGCCATATCGCTAGATTTTATTATTGGGAAATTCTAATATATAGAATATGTGGATCCAATACCTCCTTGTGTAAGCCATATTAAATAGTTTTTTCACAATTTAATGGTCTAATACAATTCATCTAGCATAATTGCAAGGCTCCAATAACTCCATTAAGACATCATTAAGGATATTTAAATGAACATAAGTTAATATTACATGATTTAATCAAAAATAAAAAAATATCTATAATGATATATTTTAACAATTTTAATAGTATTTTTGATCTTTAAATCAAAAGATATGAAGAAGAATAACATGATTGATAGACTACATGCATTTTTCTAGTCAATGAACTGTAAGGGTGTTCACTTTGGATCCCCTCATAGATCAACACCAAAACATTGTTATACTAATGAAATCTCTATAATTATTAATAATTAAAATAAAAAATAAAAAATAAAAAATGAATACCTGAGAATATCATGGGAATGATATTTAATTGGATACATTCTCTTCCTAAATAAGCATTATAACTGATGTGTTATGTCAAATGGTTGGCGATCAAGAATCCTTCCATAAAATATTACTATAATTATAATAGTGTAACCTATGACTACTAGGCATCCCAACATGATAACAAGAAATACTTCTCTTTGCTAATAAATTTTCATGATCCTTTATTGGTCATCATAGCACATTGAACTAAATAAATTGATGGAAAATATCAAATTTAGTTACTCATCTTCATCGAAAAGTGACATTTAACAACTAAAATATTTTATACAGTAAATTTCATGATTTTTTTATCAAAGAACACATAATATTATCCCAGATAATAAAGTGGCCCAGATCATTTATAAAAATATGTACTTAAAAACATTATCATGATTCATGGATAAAAATTCATTATTTACAATATCCCCAATAATCCCTTGTATTCCATTTTTCTTCTAATCCCACACAAGATATCCTGAGGAAGTACATAAGAAAGGGTGATCAATAAATTAGACTAAGAAAATATTCAAATAAAAACATTTTGATACTATTAAATGTGATTTAAGAAGAATTTTAAGGTTAAATATAATGGATGCAATAATAAATAAGATCATAAAATAATTATATAGGGTAAAAAATTCATGGAAACATATGTATTGGTAAAATACATAAAATATGAAATCTTAAGAATAAGATGGGGATATTATCCAAGATATCATACTGTACTCTATATAAGATAATGTATCATGGCCATAAAAATCATCTCATAAAAAAACATTGTCAAGTCAATTTTTCCTATGTATTGATTACCTACCCATCACATTCAAATTTTGTTCATGAATGTTTCTGCCACATAAATTATACAACATAAAAATGTATTTATTTAGTTTTAATCCCATTTTTGTTTATATCAGATACACATATGGGTTTCACCAAAAATTAAGTATAGTTTCATCATTGATAATATCATTGAGTTGAAAGGGTTATAGGATTCACAATATAAATAAATAACATGTAAAAATAATTACATTATTTCAAAAAGAGATTAGAAAAAACTTTGAATGGATTTAGATATTTATAATGAGAAAAATCATAGTGAATTGTTTTTGAGTGACGATGAGTGGGAGTTTGGAGTAGTATTTATTGAGATATTGATGAGTATTATTTTTTAATTTCTAAAATTACATTTTATACAGTTTTAAATAAATTATTCAAAGCCAAAAACCTTTCAATAATCTCCCCATGGTATATACTAAAGGGAAATTTATTGAAACATTTTATAATCCTTAAAAATAATAATATTAATATATTACCATTGTTCTTAGTAATGTTAGTCATATTCCAAATGTACTGATTTTAGAACCAAAAAATATAATATAGTTTTTGAGGATTCATTAATGGTTTATAAAATTAATCAAAAAACACCAAATTACTAATTTAACGGGAAATCTATTATTATTCGTGGATTGATTTTATATTATTTATTATATCTCTTTTGGGTTATTAGGAATTCATAATAGATACTGTATATTTATATATCTCTTACCTTTTATCCAACCAACTAGGCCTTCATATAAAATTTTCATAGACATTACATAGGTTAATATTGAAATATTAATTTATAATATAATATATATTTTATAAAAATAATTCTCAAATATGTTATTTTACATTATTTAAAGAACATATTTATTATAAAATACCTGATTTATTATATAAAAATCCTTTAGAATAATATAAAAATTAAATTTATCATATTAAATTATATTATAACATATATATAAATAATTACTCATTAATAATAATATAAAATTATGAAATAAATTTTTCCAAAAATTTAATAAATTAAAAAAAATTCTGTTTTAATTGAAAATATATATTTATTAAAATATTATTATTTTTATAACATCTTCAAATTTTATCCAACTCATTGTATAATATTTTATAAAGTACTAATAATAAATAATAATTATAAATTATTACATAAATCAAATAATTTCATTTTACTGGGGTTTAGATACATTACCTAATATTACCCACATCAAATTTTCAATGGGTAAGGTGTGTGACAGAGGTGCTTTCTTATGGATTATAGAAAAAAAGGTTTGTCCAATAATCACAATAAGAAAAATCATATCTGATTAATTATTTTACTGAAGGTTCATTTATTTAAACTTATATTGGGATTAACAAAGGGAAAATACCAATGAATATCATCCCCCATATAATCTATGATAAATTTTATTTATAGGTAATGGTACAGTTTATCATGTTTATCTCTTATTATATCTATGTCAATTTTACTTATTGTTTTCTTCAATATATATTAATCTTAATTACTACTATATAATAGCTATTTTATTCAAAATATTTGATTCTTAAGAGATATCTAAATATAGTAGTCTATATTTTATAATGGGGTATATTTTCCAATGTAGTGCATTTGTTTTCAATAACAACATTACAGTATTTTGTATTTATAATTTAAAAGGGGGATAAATTTATGAATGTTTGGTTAAGAAGTTATTAACGGCTAAATAAATTTAATGAAATATATTTCATTTCGTAAAGTATAACATGTTAGGTAGATTATTTATCACTACCTATTCAGGTCCCTATATCTCCCCGTAAAACATTTGTTTCCACCACAACTCTTTGATAGGGCCGATTGGTATATTTCAAATAATATCTTATCTATGATATAATATAATAATATACTAATCCTCATATTTAATTTTATTATCTAAAAGAATCACCACTATATTTAGTACATTTGAGGGGTATGGTATATATTTACTCAGTAGAGATATGTGGGATATACAATGAACTTGATAAAGAATAGGCGGGAGTATTTGTTGATAGATCATAAATATGACGTAATTAAGGATCTCAATGGGGACCATGAATCAATAACTATGTTTTCATTTCTTCCCCATTTAATTAAATTAGTCTATTGTGATATATGAATGAACACCTTGTCTCTGACCTCAAACTATATGTATTATCAATTATTATCAATAAAAAATTTCTATCATCATTGGATGTATTATAAATTTCATTGAATGGTATGTCCCTATTTTATCATCTCTTAGTTAAAATAAGCTTACACAATCTTACCCTAACCAAATTTATCCCAGCATTTTTGAGTCAGTTACATCTTCCAAAAATGTACTTCATAATGATACATTTTAATAAAATCTTGGATACTACTGCTATATGAGAACTCCATTAAGGGGACGCCTTAATCCAAACATCCTGGAAAATACATATTTCTTAATCATAGTATGTCCTCTGTAGTGTGGATGTTTTTTTAATTACCATAAATATGAGTGTAAAAACCCAGAACAAATATAATATGTCACATATATGTTATTTTAATATATTTATATTCATTATAAACATATTATGTAATTTTTCAAATAAAAAACATTGTTTAATTAAACACTTTTAATATATGGTTTAAATTAAAATATTAGTTTAAAAATTTTATAATTGTAATATTGAAAAATTAATATCATTTTTACAATTATAAAATAATAATTAATCTATGGTGAAATTTTATTTTATTTTCATGTGATTTTTACTTTTCATTGAATATTGAAACATTCTAATTTTTGTAAAAAAATAATTTATCTTCACTAAAATTTAAATTTTATATTATTATTATTATTTTTATTAAAATTAATTAAATTAACACATATATGATTAATTAAACCAATTCTATATAATTATATGTGAATAAACTACATATTAGATTTTTGTATAATATTTTTTTTTGTTTTAAATACATGTAATTTCTGAAAACAGTTTTTATGTAAATATTTTTCCATTTTAAATTATTTTAACTAATACATAATATTTTATTATTTTAACTTTAATTTACATAATTTATTTCATTGATAATATTTTGACAAAAAAAACGATTATTGTTAGTATTTGAATAAATATACAATCATTATTGGTAGGAAAAATGCACTTCAAGAAAACTAATTATTTTATAGCATCTACAGGTTATTTTTTGTAAATTGAAAAAGTACCATTACATGAATTGTAATATATAAAATGAATGAAATATTTTTTATAATAATAATATATTATATATTATATGTTAAAATTTATTTTATACCATAGTGAATAGTGTAAAATAAAAAAATACATGGTTAAGGTAAAAGGTGATGTTTAAGTTTAAAACTAAAATGATTAGGGTTAAATGATAAAAAAATTTATAAAATATATTATATGGAAATATTCTAGTGTTATAATTTCTATGTCTCTATAATAGTACATTTTAATCCTTTGGGAATATAAAAATAGGGATAAATTTTTTTCTTTTAAAAATTTACAACGGTGTCACTCACCTAATTTATTAGAGGCCACCCTCTCTCATATACAATTCAAAACATCAAGGCCATTAAAATAATTAAGAAACTACCAAAATAACTTATGTAATTACCTTTACACTAACTAAACACATTTTTTTTGTAATAAATAATTCCTATGAATATTTTTTTTACCATAGGAGGTTTCTTGAAGAGGAATTATTGTTCTTAATATATTGATTTATATTATTTATTATTTTAACTCCTTATAATATTAATAAATTATTTTTATATTGTTGATATATAATGAGAAATATAATTTTAGCTATTTATGTAAATTTATTAACCTAAATTGACTTTATTTTCCATAAAAAGCACTACCAAATCATTATTCACGTGCACGACATACTTCCACCTCACGAACAAATGTCATTTTTTTTCCATCATCAACTCTAAATACATATATTCATGATGGAATTAGAGTATATATTTGATATTTTTGACATATTTGACGTTATATTTTCTAAAATAATATATACCTTATTAAATTTTAATCTATGGGTGATATAATGGCATCACATCTCTGTATAACAGACTACTCCCTCATGAAGCAATGTGAACTATTTTCCATTAACACATCAATGGAACAAAATAAGGGTAAAGCAAATGATTTCATGTGATATAATTGATATAATATTGATATTAATTACATATTTAACTTTCTAAAAGGTTAATAAATTTTTTCATCATTACAGTAAAAATTTATAATGATATTGGTATATGTGTGGGCTTCTACCTCTACGGAACGATGTGACTATTTTTTTCATCACTACAACACAAAAATGTTATATATTAGTATAAAAAATAAATAGTATTGTATATATTTAATTATTAACCATATAAAAAATATAAAATATTACTTAACTCCTTTTTATAATGATTGTTGAAAAATAAAAATGTTACAAATGGATGCATATGACCTACCATCTCATTTGTAATAACATTTTTCATTTTCCTTAAACAATATTCATCATTGGACTTAAAATTAATATTTATTAATAATGTCTATAATTATGTATTGATTGTTATTATAGATATTTTCAAATAATTACCACTTAAAACAGTTTTAAAACTACCGAATTAGTTTTTACAGATAATCCAAATATCATTTAATCATATGATATAAAATAAGTTGACAATAAAATTATATATGTCATGGTAATAAGTTAAATAAAAAGAATAATAATCATTATAATAGAAATTACGCATGTAAATAATTAATATATTTTTATTATTCCTGATGTTAATGGAAAAACACGACGAATAAATCTCAAGGTAATGGGTCTCATTTAAATTTCCTTTTATTGCTAAATATATTAATTAAATGTACATATAATTTTCTAAAAGGTGCATTTGTAGTTCATTTGACATTTTCAATCACGATTTTCTCTAATTTCATGTCATTTAATGTTTTATTTAACTTTAATCTTTCTTGGGGATTATGATATAATCATTTTCTAAGTGATAACAGATTTTTGTTAAAAATTCTCATTTAATGTTTATTCTTTGGAAATCAGTTTTAGAAAATTTATTTATTATTTAATTTTACATTTTTACGGTCAAAAGTGTTTTATAAATAATATTTATTACATTATTAATTTATAAAAAAATGAATATTTTTAATGATTCATTTTCATATATTATTAATGTTAAAAAAATTATATTTTAATTTATTTGGAGAAAACATATTTTTCTGCTACAATACCAATTATTCTAAGAATTTATTTCATTACATATATTCATGTCATTATCAAATAAAAAATCATTTCTTTTTTCATGATAATTAATTTTTTGGAGTAATTTTTAAAATAATATTGCATTTGATATCTAAATGTTCTTAAAAATTGGTTTTAAAATATTTTTAAATAGGATTATAATGGAAATATTTTGGTTTATTATATTATATTGATGGGATGGTTCTTGGAATTTTTTATGATGTGTGTTCCTATATTTCTTATATTATGGATGAACCCTTAGAGAGTTCCATTACATTGGTTAATTATTATGATATACTAAATATTATTTTTGAAAAAGGTTTTATGGTTTTCCAAATTTGTATGCATTATGTGAGGAATCTATGGGGGTTCAATGAGATGACTTCTTAGGGAACGTAAGCAATTTTTATATATTTTCTAAGGATGTTTCATTGATATACCTTGATTTCAAAAAGTAATTATAATGTTATTTTCAAATGAAAAAACTGATTCAATTTCATGGAAGAATGGTATGTTAATAAAAAATGGGTTTTCAATTATTTTCTTGTTCTTCAGAAGAGTAATAAAATTCATCTTTTTTATTTCCATTAATGTAATTTTTATGCTCATACAACATTTTAAAAATCTTTTTCCTTTTTTAATATTGTGAATAGATTGTAAAAAATATGTTTAATTTCATGATGATTTTCATAAAAAGAATGCATGGTTTATTTTTAATGTTTTAATTTATAGAAAAGGTGAAATATAGTTAGAAGTGTCCACATTATATTTTATAATTTTTATATGAGATATTATATAATTATCTACAATTGTAATATTAAAAAGAACATAAAATGTAAAAGAATTAATTCGTGAAATAAAATGCCAGATTTTGTAATTTTTATGGTTGGGTCCTTATAGTTTTTTATAAATGAATGGTTTGTATAAATTTATATATTTTCAATATTATAATAAAATTATACTGCAAGGTTATAATTTAATGTTATTTTTCAATGATATTTCATTATATGATCACCATGTTTCCTCATTTATACTATTAAATTATAGAATAATTTTCCGTAGAGGAAAGGGGATGTTGTAGTGGGATGACTCTGAGAGAAATATATCCATCCAAATGAGCATATTGATATAGTTTATATTGTAATATAATAGTTTTTTATAGTGATCAATCAGTTGAAACAAGATATAAATAGTTTTAGTATCCTAGATAGATAGTAAACATATATAGCATAATGAAATATGTCATTAGTGGAGAAATTCATGAGATGAAATCCCGCATCATTTGGTTGATCATATGACCATGTTGTAGCTAAATGATATATTTATTCCATTTAAATGTTATTTGATGTCATGGGATGTACAAAACATCAAAATATATCTCATTACATTTATCATTTTGAATGAAAAGTTGATATATAGTGGTCGTCAATTAAGAATACCCAAGAAATATATGATCTTTATTACATGGAATGGAATGATGTAATGATATTTTTCATTAGAAATATTTTCATATGGTTTTTTGATATTATATAAAAAAATTACTAGAATTGAGGGAAAATGATGAACATTCTATAGCTTCATATAAAGCCAAATTTTAAGGCTGTTAAGGTGAGTACTAATTTTTTTTAGGAATGTTGATAATAAAACTAATATGATTTAATCATGGCTGAATCCAAGACTATGATTATCATTGGCTTTATGATAATTTAATTTTATGATAATGTTATTCATCGTGCTAAAAAAAATTAGAGGGGGTTTTCTAACATTTATTTTACTTTTTATTGTAAACGTAATAATTGGTTGAGATATATGAAGATATGAAAAATATATTAAACATATTTTGAGTATAGAAGATGACGTTACCTTATTATAGTAAATGAGGAAAAAATAACCTTGTAGAATGTATTATGAAATCATGGATGTGTTACTGATGTGGATAGTTTGGATACATGGATCGTGATTATAAGGAAACAAATTATTGATAATCCAATAATGAGTTAATAGATATACATCAAATGGAGATATATATTTTTTATAAATGAGTTGGTTTAATATTAAAATTTGTAACTATTGTTATTAATTCAAGATTGGAAAATAAATAATAGAAGTATAATGGTTTGGGAGTTTTTATCTACTACTATGTTTCGTTTTGGGATATCAAATGAAGTGTTGAAAGGTATGTAACTTTTTATTAAAACAATTCCAATTCCATGATTAAATAATAATGCTCTAACAATGAGATATTGTTTCTGAAAAATCATATTTAAATGGACTTAATAGATTATGACATGAATCATTGTATGGATTTTATATCCATTTATCATGATATGATAGAGTCTAGATCAATGGCTATTATTTTCCATGATTTCATGCGTTCAATAACATACTATGAAGGAAAAAAATTAGATAGAGATATAAATTAAAGGTACCTTGATCATATTGTTTAATATAATTCAAATATTCAAATTATTAATGTTCTTGTAGTGATTGAATACAGGGATGTATATTCATATGATATACCATGTTTTATTCATGATCATGAGTTTTCTATTATATTTTAACTAGATTTGAATGCTCAGACTACTTCTAGTCCCCCATGTTGAATGGATCAAGTAAAAATTTTTGAAATAAAAAAATAAATGGGTCATTAGATAAAGGCTTCCATCAACCTGTAACTTCACCGTGGTGTTTTATTGTTTTTTTAAATTATATTGGTCAACAGGACATTCAATTGATCACAAATCCCTTAAAATCACAACTATTTTTATAAAAAAATATCATTTTAATATAGTTGATTGTTGGATTGAACAGATAATTTGATATGAGTATTTTTTTAAGGTTTATCTAATATTCAGGTTTCATCTTTTAAAGGTTATTCATATTAACATTATTAAGATAATATTTTGGACTAGATAGATGTATTATAAAAATGTAGTTATTTTATTTTTTTTCAATGCACTTGCATTATTTACGAACCTCATGAAGAGAATATTACATGATTTATTCAGAAAAATTTATTTTGTTTGTAATTGATATTAAATTTTATTGTATAATGTAAATGAAACATTAATGTTATATGTGTATCATTTTAAAAGTATTAAAAGTTAATACACATTTGAGAAATTTTTTAACTCTATATTACAGTTGCAAAAAACATCATTCCTTCGATATATTGTTTCTACAAATTGTATTTATATTGACCATACTAAAAATATTCGTGAATAATATAAAAACACAAAAATATCATATAAATTCATATTATTCTTGAATATATGGGTTATTATGAATGGTTTTTTGATGATTTTTTATATTTTCTTATCCCACTAACTATGCTAACATGAAATGGAGAAAAATTCCTTTGTAAAAAATAATTTGATGAGTCATTTCAGGAATTAGAAATAATATTTTTGAATTCTATAGTTTATTCACCCATTTTAGAAATAGTGAATTAATTATCTACTACAATGAATAATTTAATATAAATGGTTTTATTCTAAAAAACAAAAATAAGTTGATTGCATGGGAATTATGTTATTTTAAGAATCATGGGTTAAATTAATAGTCACATGATATATGATTATCTTTTTTCCGGTTTGATATGAAAATTTGGAACAATAATTTTTATGAGTAAGCTTTGAAATTTATAATTATAAAAAGATGTGTGTTGTATATATTCATTGATAAATAAATAATCATGATACATAAAACAAGGATGGAAGTAATCATGGATTATGATTGTATAATTATTTAATATCATGTAAAAAATAGTTGTAGATTCTTTTAGTTTACAAAATAATTCCATTTTAACCATTTTATGTTTGGAATGTGAGATATAGTTTTATGATTTGAGTAATTTTATCCCTTAATTTTTTTATGATAAAACATCACTATTTTAATGAAATGTATTTGTGAAATCATATTTTATAGAAATCCTTATTTAAGATTAAAAGGAGGATCATGCTTTATATGAAATTCATTAAATCATTACAATGGAGACATTATTTGAATTTAATATTGATTTTGTATGTTCTTTTCTATTTGGAAAATAATTTAGAGTGGCCTGTGATTCCAAGCTAATGAATTCATTATATAGTTACTTGTATAATTATATGTTATCCACTTATCTAGGAATCATTATGATTCCAATATAAGATCAGGAGAATTACTAATGGGATGAAATGAAAATATATATTTTTGAATGTAAGATGAGTCGTATAAATTTATAAATTGTTAAATTATAATGAAAACTACTAAAGGTAGTTCGTAATATTTTCCACTAATGAATTAGACATTTAGAAATATATGCATTGATTTTATAGTAGGATTACAAAATTTTTATTGAGGAAATAATGAAATTTTAGTAATTACTGACCAATTAAATAAATATACGAATTTCCAAACAGTGAAAGATTTAATTTATTTGGGTAATCTATCTTAAATGTATTTATAGTAGACAGATATGTTACATGATGTTCCCCTCACCATTTTATCATAAATTGATCAAATTTCAATATATAATTTTTTAAGGAATTTCCAAGATGATAGGAACAGAATAATAATTTTGAAAAAATATTCTAAATAGAACTGATAGCTAGTGTGAGTGTATTATTTAGAACATGTAAGATATGTTTATTTTTTATTCTATAGAATATCAAGTAATATGAGTTCATAATATTTCATTTTTTTATTACTTATAATAATAGTTTCCATTATAATATATAGGTGTAATCATATGAGTCATTATATGAAAAGTCATATGAGACACCATATTTTTGGGATGAAGTAAGATAAAGGATTTAGACAGGACTAGAGTTAGTAGTGGAAATAGTTGAGAAGCTTTGGTTCATTTTGAATTATATGAGTGCTACTCAAAGCAATAAGATCATTTGTGTAGATAACCTATGGAAATATAGATTTTTTCAAAGGAGGTGATCATTATTTTATAAAAGTTTCTCCATGTAAAATTGTCAATAAATTCATTAAAAATAAAAATACATGTACAAATTGTATTAAAATATATGAAATCTTATGAATTTTTGGATAATTTACCTAGATAGAGGATTTTCTGCGATATTTATCCCAGGTGCACATCAATTTTAATGACTTGATGTTCATAAAATATGTATTTGATTCATCTCATGTTTTGAGCCCTATTGTTTTTCAGTTAGAATAAAATATTTATTATGAGTAAAAACAAATTTATATTCAAGAATGATGATATAATGTAATGTTGAATTAGGTGAATCACCGTGTTACATTCTTATTTGAAAACCATATTGTTTAATAAGGAATTAATGAATATGAAAAAACAATGAGGGGAAGATATCACCACATATTTTTCAAGTAAATAAAATAAATAAGACAAAATATTAAAATCCTTTAAAAATTAATAACCTATTTAATGATATAATACATCAATTTGATGGTTATTAATATATATATATACACATTCATCATGAAAATATAATGTAATTTTTTAAATAAAAAATTGAATTGAATTAATTAGAAACTTTTATTATAAATATATATTTAAAAGTATAATTTAAATATTTTATGATTTATATTTTATAATTAGAATAATAGTTTAAAATCATCATATAAATATTTATTTCTATTTTATTTTTTTCTTTTTCATAAATAAATTGAATTTTTTGTGAATGGTGATAAATATATATTTTTTGTAAAAAAATATGTATTGTTTTTTATGAAATATTCAATTCAAAACTAAAAAAATGATTTTTTTACTATTCGTAGTAACACAGTTTTTTTATATTTTTCTCAGATATTTAATTTTTAATATAATTTATATTGATTTTTAGAATATATATTTTTTGTGTTTAAAACACTGTTTTTTATTAAAATTATTTTAAAGAGATTATGGTTTCTACCTTTTAATTAATTTAAATAATACATAATGATGAAAATAATAAATGAAATTAAAATAGCATGTATTGTTAAAAATAAACATTTATTTTCAAAATTATTATTATTAGTCATAGAGTAAATAAAAATTAAAATTTTCTTGGAAAATAAACTTTAAAAAAAAAATTTTTTGTCACATCTGTAGCTTTGGTTAAAAATTTAATTTTCACATTTTAAATTGATTTGTTAAAATGTATTAAAATTTATAAATAAAAATAATTTATATTACCGAAGTAGTTCATATTAATTTTTTCCACAAATAATAGTAAAAATAGTAAATATAAATTAACATGGTTATGATAAAAATGTATTCATCGTGGAAGAAGGGGGTTCATCTAAAAGGATAGGGGATAAAATGACATAATCATTTTAATAAAATATAACAAATTCCCATAATACCACATTTTTATGTATAAGGCTATATAATGGTCTATTTTCAAGCCAATGGGCATTTGAAAAACGTGGAAACACCTTTTTCATTAAAAATTTGCAAGTGTACAAGTCACCTTAATTATAAAAGTCCACCCCTCTACTATCTACATCAGGCCATTAATTCCCTTTTTATTATCCAATACCTATATAAATATATTCCTTAGAATCATAACAATTACATTGATCCATTATTTTGATCATAAATCTATCCTAAGATGGATTTCATTTCCGAGCTAATGAGGCTTCTTGAAGAAGATATATCATGGTTAAATGAGCCTCTTTATATTATTTCTCCATAAAACACCTTAAAATATTCATAAATTAATATTATATAATAAATATATTTTAATTAATATACTGAATTTTTTTATGTTAATGTGAAAACATAAATCTATATTCTCTACTATAGAATGTGATATTAAACAACTAGTTATTTGTATAGACGACTACAGAATCATGAACCATTTTGATTTATATTCCATGATCTACACTCACGGTTTTTTATGATGGGTTTAACGAAGAGATATGAAGAATGCAATATTTTAATAATTGCATTGTTATGATATCACATAAAACTTCGTTGTTTCTTTTAGATTTCAGATATGATAACATTTGTTGTGGATATAGTGGACTAAACCTTCACGGAGTGATTTTATTCATTTTACTCTAACACTTCACATGGAACCTACAAATGACAATATATATCAATATATGGTATATAAAATAAATAATAATAATATTAGTGGAAAATTTATCATACTGAAAATATAATATAGAATTTTTGTTTCATACACTGAAAAATGATAATATCACTCTAATACGGGAGGACTGTAGTCTCTACCGAACAATGTGACTCTTTTTTTTCATAACAAAATAACATAAATTATATATTTAAAAAATTAATTTGTTATATATTATACAATGATCAATCTTTAAATGTAAAATATTACTAACCACTATTACATAATGATCTTTTAAAAATTGAAAGGTTACTCATGTGTTTATATAACCCATCACCTTTATGGTTATAATGTTGTTCATTTTTCATAAATTGAATTCAATATATTTATAAAAAAATATTATAAATGTTTAAATAGGATAATTATTTCATTATTATAATTATGTATACGATGAATCAATTTCCTCTGAGACAAATAGTAAACATATCGAAGTCATGTTGGCACATATTCAAAATATCACCAACGTAATGGATATAATATTAATCTATTATTTAATGTTATATAAAATGTTAATAAGTTAAATAAAATTGTTAATAAAACATAAAATTTTCATTAATAAATTAAATAAATAACAAAAGTTTAATATCAAGGAATTTGAAGACCAAACATGATGAATCAAACTCAATGAATGGTATTTTATCTCAATTTCATTTTATTGAGGCATATTTTGTTGTTATAATCATATATATTATTTTAAGACGAATATAAACATCCCACTTTATATATATATATATATATCAGGATTTTACATACTCACATGGTGTAAAATATTATGTTTAGTGTTATAATTTCATCGTGTTATGATTCAATTATTTACAATGTGACAGTTTAATTTTCATTAAAAATGATCTTTTAATCTCTTCTTAATAAATATATTTTTATTTTTTTTCAAGGATTCATATATGAATATTATTTAAAAAAAAATTTTCATTATGAAAATTTATGACTTTCATTTAATTTGTTTGTAAAAATAAAATCAATTTATGGAATTTTTATCATTTGTTACAAACGAGAATAAGGCAAATATATTTTTTTTGTAAATTGAGGAATGTTATTTTCTGACACCATAATTATTATTTATACTTGAATTCCTTAAAATTTTATTGTTTCCTTTATTTAAGAGACAAATTACCATTTTTTAATTTATATTGTTATTATTTTTTTTCAAAATAAAAGTGTATTTTGATATCAACATATATTTTGAAAAAAATTTTAAAAGAGTTTTTAACTATTTAATATTGAAAAATAGAAAGATTAAGTTGAATATTCATAAAAAGTTCCTTGTATATTATTTATTATGTTTTAAAAAATATAATTTGGTTATTGCCGATATATTTTATACAATGGGTGCACCTAGATAACACACCAATGCATTATTAAATTTTTTTTCTCTATATAATTATATTTTACATCTAGTGTTATGACCCAAACCTTGATAGATACCCCTCATGTGCGAAAAATGATGAAAGGTAGATAATTATCCTCAAATCCCGCATCCATTAGTCCCCAGGTTGGTGTCTAGGACCAATGGTGTACAAATCAAATATTATTTGAGTCATTACCTATTATAAGAAAAACAGACTAGGAGATTGGATATATTATTAATAATTAACTCCATGACATATATAAAATATTTCCAAACAATAACACAATGAATTTATAAATTAAAACTCATCTATATAAATGTCTCTTAATAAAAATTTAAAAATAAATGGAAATTAAGGCAATTATACAGTAAGAGCTCTGAAGGTATGATCTAGAAATGTCCAGCATGGTTCACAACATCCTCCAGGAATCATGAAAATGGTTTTTATAGATGTATGGTGAGGATAAAAATATACTCAGTAGGAAAACCAAGTAGAAAATAGGAAAATAGAATACTACTGATATGTTGTGAAGTTATTAGAACTAAACAATACCTAAATAAGTTTAGAATCCAAAACCACAATATCAAAATGGTCCCTCACCTAATAAAAAGTCTATATAATATAAAATATTATATATCAAATCAATGAATGGATACCCCACACCACATTCCAAAATATTATTCTCTCTCTCCCTAATGAAAATCATCATGTTGATCCCACCTCATTCTAATATACCACAACACATCACACACTCTCAAAACTTATATGAACAATGAATTACTCCCACACACACCTAGGCCTCAAAAGACATCCCAAGTGAAAACACCTTATCCTCACAACACATCGTTCCCACACACACTTAGACCATAAAACACAAAACATATCATCCTAATAGGACAAGAGGAATCGTATCACCCCTTCTTGAGAATACACTTGGGACATCATATCAAAACTCATCTCGAAGGAACTTGGGACCTCACATACATCTCATCCTAAAGACACCTAGGACACCACATATCATCCACCATATAATGAACTAAACTAAATCCAACCATAAAATATTTTTCAACACCTACCTCACCATGAAGAGATATCGGGGAAGAGAGGTTGTACATCCATTTGGCATTCGAGCATCATTTTTGGGAACGATACTCCTTGTTTGATGATGTTGGTGTTCCGAATATAGTGGTCACCCTTGGTTGGGTGAGTATATAAATCAAAAGAAAATACAATTGTATATTAATATAGAGTTACATAACACAAGTAAGAAATGTGGGTTCACAATAAGAACTAATTAGCTCACATAGTCTACACAATCACTTCCACCTCAAGATGCATAAAATCACATAAACAAGTCAAAATACAAAGACCGTGATTTCTTCTCTAAGTTTCCTTCTTCAGAATCTATTTTATTAATAAACTAAACTATAATCCACTTTAATTTGTGTCATCCTCTTCCACCAGAAAACCCCTCTCACATTGAAAGACAACATATTTCACATTTCCAACCCATTAGTTTATATAAAAACATTTAACAGTAAATCAACAGAGCCCATATTTAAAATAATCATTAAAAATAACCATTTTAAATTATTTTCATGAAGTATTAATTAAATTAATTTTTTGGTGTAAATATAGTTTATCCAACCGCACATCATATGCATAACACCATGGACAAACTTCTATATCCACATCACTTTACAACTACTTCCAGTTTTAAAGCCCCTCTACATAACCATGCCACACACATCATAACCCCATTGTACAAAAACATTTTTTCTAGTTACCCAACACACATAAACCACAAAAATACCACACATAACATAATATATCACAAAAAACTCATTCAGGTTTAGAAAATGGGGATCTCATTGAATTTCACTTATTTAGTTAATGTTATTATCCAATAATACATAATATCTTGGGCCATTAATTAAATTAACAGAATATATGTGGTTAATCATTTAATTATTTATGATGATAGCATTAATCCAAAAAAATATGGTATTTCAAAAGGAAGGTGTTTCACTATAATCAAGTCACCTGTAAAGATAGTTTTTATGAAGGATGTACATCTATAAGAACATTGTACCGAAATATATGATATCAAATACATAAAATTTATAAAATCAGAATTTAAAACACACATGTCCCTTAAAATTGAAAAAAAATGATTCATTATCATTCTTAATATAGTTGAAAACATGTTCATATGATTTAACGATAATAATCCAATAATTCACGATACACATAATAAATATGATAGAAATTCCTAGAAGGAAAAATGGTGATCGACACAAAATTTTTCCCATTCATATTATACAAAAACAGGGGTGCACATATAGCAAGAGACCCTACTAGAAATCATTTACCCATTTCCTCATCCTGGAAACACAACACCACTGGGACGAGGGATTCATCACTTCCCATAGCTGGAGGATGGAAGAAGGAATGATCAAGGGGAAGGATATTTTGGCTTATGAAATTTCGAAACAAAGTCACGAGATTAGATATGGGTTTTTATTACCATTAAAGGTGGATCTAGAAATGTCCATTAATTTTGACCACTTAAAAGCTTGCTGACCAAAAAATAATTAAGGAGACAATTTATGGACAATGAATCGACCACACATCCTTATAAATTTGGTATTAAATTCATTCTATATCAAAAAAATATGTCAAAGGGGAAAACTGGTAGAACATGAAACATTGTACATGAGGAACCAATAGACGAGGCACCTTTGATGAGACACTTCCAGACAAGGCACCGCTAGATGAAGCATCGCCATATGGGGCACCTGTAGATGAGCAACCACCAGTGAGCCACTGCTGACAAGAGACTAGACGGGTATGTCACTTCCCATGAGCCACCACAAGGGTGAGAAACTACCAGGGACCACCACTTGGGTGAGACACTCCCAATGAGCCAACGACATGGTGACACCCCGCTAGGGTGACAAACATTGAAATGAGGCACAAGTATGATGAAGCACAAATAGAAAACATGGAAAATTGTGAATTTTTAAAATTATTATAATGACACAAAGTTGGAACATCATTCATGTAAAAAGAGCACTAAATTTACAAAGATACACCTCAAACAAAAGAGTACCCCCAATATAATTGATAAGAAGGTATAAATTGTTACATCATAAAACAATCAAACAAGTATCTCCCTCAAATATTCAAAACCATCCATGTGTAATGTTGCCTCTAATGGAATTCATTTCAATATAAACACCACAAAAAACTAATCATATTATCTAGGACACCCAAAAAGGTAGAACAAACATAACTACCCTGAACATACGAATCAGTAAGAACAACATAGAATAAAAAGGAAGTTTCAGGAATTATCAGTATATTCATATTAGATAGATCTGAATAAAAGGAGACATTCATATATATAAGTATTACAAATCCAGTTTTCAATGTATATCATAAAAAAACAATATTAATACTAATGGACGACATTTAAATAAATTATTCACATTTTTTTGAACAGAATTATTAGATTTCATATAAGAGAAAGCCTTGATTCACAATTTTTATTTCAATAACACCAATTGGACATGAAAATGTATGAATATATATACATGAATTATCACAATTCTCTAATACATAAATAATTAAATTAAAAACATTTAAAACTTATCATTATTAACATATAATGAAGAACAAAGATTAGAATTCTTGAGTGACAATTTTATTAATTAATAAAGGCGAATGAGTTTAAAAGCAATGAAATATTTTTCAAATGATCCATTGCATTCTTGACATGTATCACAATATTTTCTTATGAAGCATTTTATGTTTGAAAACATTATTATTAAATCATTTAGTTGAAAACTATTCTATAAAAAAATTCATTAGGACAAGGAAACTAGTTTCAGTTAAATCCTTTTTTTGAATACTTATTATAACATAATATTTATAAAAAAACTAATTTTTAAAAAAATAAAACAATTTCTTTTTAAACATCTGTTCTTCATTATGTATCCGAAGAAAACATACAGAAATTGGATGGCTTAATAATTTTACAAACTTTCTCATGTTATACATACAAAACTCTATCCTACTTTTTACGATGCTAATATAAAGACCAATTAATATCAAATTTTGGGATCTAGAATAAACATATGGAATGAATCAAAAATATGGCATGAGTTTATAAAAAACTACCTTATCAAACTCTGATATTCTTCCATGATTTTCATCGTGAATTTAAATAGTGGGAACATACATTTAAGAAATAATAAATATTTAACAATCGAATTTCTATTTTCTATAGGGGTGTGTCCTTTCTTTCTAAAGTTTCTAAATACATTCCTTTACCAACATGAACACTTATATTAAGTCAAATAGAGATACTACAAGAATAAAATCAAAATAACTCACCCATAATGTTAGGATATTATCATCTTTGAGTGGTACAAACTCTCCAATGTGGTTTTAAAATGTGAAGTGATACAACACATATTGATGTAATAGAGATTTTCAATATCTTTATATTTTTAGGTCATTAGATTTTTAATCGATATAAAATCAATAATCAAAATTCCAATCAATGGTATAATATTCATCTATTTTCATCACATCCATTATAAAAAAATTTGTCTTGGGAGGCACACCCATTTTTATTAATTTCACAATTTCCCAAATGTCAATTTTATTTTATTACTATAATTATCATATTAACCTATATTTGGAGGTTTGGTATTAAATTACTTTGAACACATCATAAAACAACTCTATTTATTCCCACATAACGATAACACATCCCCATCATTTCAAAACCCATCGACTACATAGTATATGGGTACTAACAAAATCATCCCCAAAAATTTTCTCACAACCACATCACATCATCCCCTTATCATCCACACATAATGACTATTTTCACATTACCTCATTATACAACTTATAATCCATATGACATCAAAAAAAAATCACAATTATCATCATACAATAATCCCCAAACATATAAAACAATGAATCATCTTTCCCATGTTGTGATTTTATCCTCTTATGGTGGAATGAACTCGTTCTCACCATTTTAACAACTTCAATTTAAAATTTGTCTTCATTTGGAATTATACTTTACTCTATTTATATTATTTATTTTTTAATCACATGTATCATATAAAAGTATGATAAGAAAAATCACAAAAAACAACAACACAGTGAATCGTCCACAATTGTATAGGGACATTTATTACTTCATATAATTATTTTTCCTGGATATCTTCACACAATTTTGGATTTCCCATGCATAATTGGAACATTTTACATACATATGTTATTATCCTTCTAATAAATAGCGATATAAATGAGGTGGAAATATCTAGGTTCTAATATTAAAAAATAATCATAGAACAATCATGGTTTCAAACAACTAGTTTTTTTAGCAAGGAATATCAACACAACAATGTAATAACAACAATGATACCACAAAAAAAACACTCATCATTTGAGGTTATTTTTAGTTAATAATAATGTATTTAAATTAAATTAATCTAACATACATTCATGTTAAATACAAAACGTAACATGTGTTATATCCCACAACATGATTAATATAGTTAAACAAGACATTATAAGTTCTTATTATCAAGGAAATATACTTCCAATTTCAATGGAAAAATATTTTTTCTATGTTATTGTCTTCATTTAAAATAAAACATTACATAAAAATTATGTTGTCATAATAATCAAATTATAACATGCTTATAACAAGAAAAATAAAAACTAAACAATTTGTATTACTATGCTTCATTTTTGTCATGGTAAATCTAATCATTATTTACTCATTTCCCTTCTATAAAGAACATTATTATATTCTATAATAAAGATAACATGACTATAATTCTATATTTAAATACAAAATATAAAACATGATACTTTCTTAAGTCATTCATACAAGAATTTCCCATGTTACCAAACACATGATTTCAACATTAGAAATACTTTCCCAAATAAACTACACATGACTTAATATGTGAGGTAAAGTTATTTCAGTACTAAAAAGAGTATTATGAGTCATAAAATAATAATATTAATCATTTAATAATTTTTAGGACTGAAAAATTACCATAAATCATGGATATCATTTTCTTAAATATATAAATAAACATTAAAATTATTTCTACCCTAACACATGCTTACAACATATGAAAATATCAATACCTAAAAAACATCAATCCTTCCAAATAATAAGAAAATTATTCTTATCATGGTTTTAAAATTGAATGTAATTATAAATAATTACAATTATCATAGTTCATAAATTTTACAATTTAAATTTTAAAAATAACTTTTAAAAAAATTCATAATATATAATAGTGAAAAATTAAAAATACATAACAACATAGGAAATATTAGATGGCATGGAAACTTGAATAATTTCAACCATTTCTTAAAAATAATCTATTTTATCATGCTAGTGTGAAATATATTTTATGGTAACAATATTCATTTGGGTTTTAAAAATTTAAGCAGTTGATCATAATAACATACACTAATTAGGATTCTCTAATAATATCAATAATTATAAATTCTAGATGGCTTATTATACATTTATAATAAATGAAGTAAAATTTAATTCATTAAGATTCATGTAATGAATCGAAAGGAAAAAAATTACTTCAAATATCACGATGGTTATTAATAAAAAAGAAGGTAAAATAAAGTATTATTTTACTCTTTACATTTAGGTTCTATAAATAACTTGAAAAAAATAATAATAATAATAAGAAATAGTTCCATGGGAAATTTCCAAGAAACACACAGAAAATGTCATGATTCATTTTATTCTTTTTTCTTACAAATACCACTCCATTAAAATAAGAAAAAAAAATTATTATGATGCATGTACCCCACCAAGGTCTCTATCCTACTAGCAATGCCACCACACAAGGTCATTCGTTTGTTTCAGATTCCTTGCATCAGAACACGAGGGGTCCTAAAATAAATTTTCGTAGCTTCTCTCCCAATCCCATGTCACATACCATGGTAAATTGACAGTTTTTCCATACTAACTGATTCAATCCTCACTGTGCATAACTCTAAACTCTACCATACCATTCAACCATCACCACAAAAATAAACTAATCAGAACCCCTCCCTCAATAGATGCCCCTCCTAGGATGTAAATGAATAATGAGAGATAATTTCCACTGAGTCCCAAATAATGTAGGCCATGGGTTGCTTAATAGAACTAAGGGTGTATAATTTTCACAATATGGGAGGCATTTCCCATTATAAGAAAACAATACCACGAGATAAGATGTATCAACCATAATATACTCCATGAAATATATTAAATAAATCCAAACCATCCCATAATTCATGTAAATATCAAAACCAATACGTATAATACTCCCCAAATGAAATTTCCAATAGAATCAAATGTTAAGGTATCAATATAATAACAACTCTGAAGGATCGAACTGGAAATGACTAGTATAGTCTATAAAGTCAACATAGAATCCTAAAAATAATTTTTATATACATAGGGTGACAATTCCAGTACACTTAATAAGAAAACAAAATTCTTTAAAGGACTTGTGAAAATATAGTGCTAATGAACTCGTGTGAATGTAGTAGAACCAAATAACAACTAAAAATGGATACTAACAAACACCCCAAACTCTCTATGTCTCACTCACCCATTAATGCATCCATGCTATATTATATATTATAAATATCATCCTTTATAGGGTACCACATGCAACATTACCACTTATTAGATTCTCTCTCTCTAATGGAGATCATCCTGGAGATCCCACCTCTTATCAATATACAACATCTCTTCCCTCACACACACACCTGGGTCTAATAACACATCCCTCCTAAAAACACTATGGCCTCACAACATATTCTAACTACAAACACCTAGGATTCACAGTACATCCCACTTGCACATAGCTGGGATTCACAACACATCACAACTCATTTTGAAGATAATTAGGGAATTACCTCACAACTCATCGTGAAGAAACATAGGACCTCACATCACAACTCAACCCAATGAAACCTAGTAAATCACATTCAAACTCATCCTGGAAAAACATGGGACACCACATCACATCCAAAATATAATACACATAACAAAATCCAGTCATCACAGCCTGTAAATATATATAACTTACATGGAAGAGGGATCAGGGAAGAGTGGGCAACAAACCATCCATCCTCCCCCAAATATTTTTGGTATAGATACCCCGTGTGTAATGATGCGGGTTTTTGACACATGTTTAGCAATGCATGTGAGGTATGTATAGAAATAATAATGAAATAAAAGTTTATATTCATATATATTTACATCACAAAATCCCATAATATGGTTTTACAATAATAAATAACCATCTCACATAATCTACACAATCACTGCCACCTCTAGATATATAAAATATCCAAAATAAAAAACAAGTGAAATATCATACTTTAGTATTTGATCCATTTTCTAGAGTCTGTATTTTATAAATTAAAAAAACTAACATACACATTGATTTGGGTAATCATCATTAATTTGAAACCCCATTTCAATTAGAAAGATATACTATTTCATATTTCCAACACATTAGTTTATATATAATCATTAACCAGTTCTTCAACACATCTCACCATCAATTTACCCATTAAAAATGACCATTTTGAATTATTAACATGAATTTATAATTACAACAATGTGGAGGTAGATATAACAAAACCAACCACACATCATATTTATAGCACTACGAAACATCCAAATACACACAAATTTACGGCCATATCCAATTTTAATGCCCCACTGCAAAATCAAACTACACCCATCAAAACCCCACAAAACAAAAACATGTCATACACATCCCACAAGAACACAAAACATAGAAACCCCACACATAACATCATATATTAAAAAATAAAACATTAAGTTCAATAAATTGGGTCTCTTATTAAATTTAACTTATTTATTTAATGGTGTTATCACAAAAGGAACAAGATCACGGGAAATCAATTTAATTTACTGATTATGTGTAGTTTATCATTTATTTATTTATTTGTTGTGATACAATTAAACACAAAATATTGGATTTTATAAGGATTTTTTTACCATTATAAAGACACCCATAATGACAATTTTCATTAATGAAGTACGTGAATACGAATATAGTATAAAAAAGATAAAATCAAATCGTTAAAAGATATAAAATCATACATAACATTACCTTTCCAATTAAATAAAATATAAAAATATTCATCATCAATATAAATTTATTAGGGATCATATTTTAAATATTAAAAAATTATATACACATCCATGTTGATTCAGATATGGATAAACTAATGAAAATCGTATATTGAAGATAGATGATCATCACATTCTTTTTCCAGACTCGCTGTAGCAAAACAATGGAATGCATATATGAAAAACCCATCTATTAAATCAAAATCACATTGCCTCAATGTGTGCACATGACTCTAATGATAATAGGTATTTAGCACATCCTATAGCAAGAGGATCCATACATGAATGAACAAGGGGAAATATATCATGACTTTAGGAAGATCTAAATAGAGTCACTAGTTTATATATATATATTCTATTTTCCATTAAAGGAATATATATACACAAACCTAAAAGTTGACCTTTTAATATCCTTCATAATATTATGTAATTAAAAATACAATTTATTGATATTAAATTGGCCACAAACCCTTTTAAATTTGGTATTAATCATGTATTATATCAAAGAAAGACGCGAAAATGGAAAAAATGGGAGAACTAGAAATGATGTAAATGAGGGACTATAGAATGAGACACCGCTTAATGAGGAACCAAAGAATAGAGAACCACCAATTGAGGAACCATCAAAAAAGGAACCACATACGTGGACCCCCCAGATGAGTCACATCCAGCGAGAATCCACTGTACATGCGACCACCAACGAGTAACTGCCAACGAGCGACTGCCAGCAAGTGACCACCATAGTAAGACACCACCAGAAATCCACTACCTAGGAGAGGAAATTCCATCCATACACCACCTGGGAGAGATAAAACTAGAATTAAAACATCTTGGTGAGACACTATTTGAATGATAGACTTTTGGGATGATGCACCATTGAGAAACATGGGAAACTATGAATTTGGAAAACTATTGGAATGAAACGACATTGGAACATTTCACATGTCTTAAAAGACCCCACACTTTCCCTATAAAACCCAAAAAATTATATTTATGACAATAAAATATACTATAATGTATGTTCAATTACATTAGAAATAAGGATATTCCAATTATTAAGGATTCTTAGGGGTTTATAAAGGGTTAGATGAAAATTTTCTAACACTTTCTATATGAATTTAATAATTTTCATAATGATTATTCAGGGAAATATTTTGATTCTAAAATTTATGATGATGAATTTTATTAGGAAAGATTCTTCCCTTTGGGGAAAATTATGTTTTTAAGAATGTTTTAGGGGATTTCATTTTTTAGTGGATTAATTGATATATTTTTTTGAGTGGCTTACTAAACTTTTTGTGTGCATCACACAAGTTAATTTTTTTCTTAGGGTTTTAGGATTATTAAAAAAATATAATATACCTATTTATAAGCCATTAATATTTTTCATGAAGTGAATATAAATAATTATATTAAAATTTATATATTATGAAAAAAATGAAAAATAATCAGAAGTGTCCATTTTGTATATAATGATTTTTATGTATACTTTCTGATATAATTCTATATAACTGTATACTGAATTAGATCTGAAAATGAATGTGAATTAATTCTTGACTTAAAAATCATGATTATGTAATTTCTATGGATGGGTCTTTATAATGATAGTTTAGATGAGTATTGAAACTCATCTCTATATACATTGATTAGAAACGTAATAATTTTATCCATGAGATAATCCCAATATATCAATGAAACATAATAGATATTTGTAATCTATACAGTCTTACCATGATTTTATAGTATATCATATTGATTTATTCGAGGGGGAAATATTCCATGGTATTAATGAAATTAAATGAAATTTTATGGTGATTTACTACTACTGAGATCAAGTAATTCTGTTTAAATATCATGATAAATTATATGAAAAACTACGTTGTTATGTTTTCTTATTTTAATAAATATATTTGAAATTGTTACATCAAACCCTTATACTCTATTATTTATGCCTTAATTATTATAATACTCATCATAAAAATACAAATTCATTAACCACCATATTTATGTTATCCCTCCAAAATCATTTCATAAAATATATATACATCTTATTTTATAGTGTATGAATATAAGAAGATACACATTAAATATCATTTAGAAATTTCTTATTATTCTATAGTTTTTAAATAAAAAATAATTAGGATCCAAAACGTTTCAGTTTTTCTTTATCAATGTTGAGTATTAGAATATTAACAACCATTCATTGTAATTCCATATCATTTTTATGGCCCTCTGTGATCCTCTTATGAATATATTATTGAGATACTATTAGAGTATGGTAGGATGATGTACCTTTTATCATTAACATTTTTATCTTATTCATTCCCATGATGAATTAATCCCATTCAATCCACATCTTATATTGATTTGTGAGAACCATTATCTTTAGAGAATCTAGAATGTTTTCTTACTTTAATGTGTGATATTTTACTGAACAACATTAATTACTTATCAACTCTATCAACCTTCAATTTAGATATTTTAGATATAGTATTATGAATATAATCTTGTGTAATTTTTGATCTATATATAAGAATCAATTATACTCACATAAACAATGTCCAAAAAACATAACTGAAAAGGTCCCTAAATCCAATTACATATAAAACATTGGGTGTTTCTTCTCATGTATAGTTAATTACCAATATGTGTATGAAATAGATTATTCATAATGTGAGATCACACAACCCTACACTCTTATGTACACATAATTATAAATAAATAATCCTTCCTAATAATTGGGTGTTGTGATATCAGTTGTAATGATTATCCATGTCTTTAACTCATTAAATATCACTTTGCATTAATCAATATAAAAATACATCACTCTTATCTACATTTCCATAGTTTCCCCACTTAAGAATATTGGTAATTTTATATGATGTACATTATAGAAAAATATTAATCCAATGAAACTATAGATCTTCATCATCGATATTGGTATCAGATATATAACAATTTCATCCTTTTAAAACAATTAACCTAATACTGGGGAAGAAATATCCTCAATTGTAAAATTATATAAAAAACAAAAAAAAATTATACATAAAACAAATATTTCCATTTTTCATGGTTTGTAGTAATACATTAAAATACACTATATATTTATCATTTCATTTAGAGTAGATAAGAATATAATATATAATGTCTAACAATCTTTTTGAGGTAATACCTAAAGGATCAATTAAAAAATTCAACGATGTTTTTGAAGCATTAATAATAATAGATTGAAATTATTTGGTATCATAGTGTCTATTACATGCATGAAAAGAATTCATGGGGCTATCCATGTTTTCACAATTACTCGACCCTATCATAAAAATATAACAAACTTAGGTAAGTACATTAATTAAATGAGGCGGTCCATCAAATCATAAATAAAGTGGATACATTTTCTTAATCATGATCATGAGGACATCATGATAATTAACATGAAGGTGAATTGACATAGGAATAATCTAACTGAAGATAACAATCCCACCCAATGGTGAATCCCATGGGAATAGAAACCATTTATCTATATTCCAACATACTTTACTCATTATAAATTATTTTTACATGATGTAAATTTTATATTGAGTCTTTGATATTGAAAATTCATTATGATGATTTTTTATTTAGAACCTAAACTAATCATTTAGGAGAAGGAAAAATAAATTAATAGGTAACCACATCTTCATAATCACAGAAAAAGGGTATATAATGATGTATGGTCTTATATAATGTCTTAAGAATTTGAGACAGATGAATCTTCAAATATGGTAACAATATCTATTTTTTAGATGGTGATTCAAATTATTTATTTTACGCTACATATGTTAATATATAACATGATGAAAAATCAAGGTAGGTTGGGTAATATCATTCTCACTACAAATTATGATGTCCCTACATCACGTATGCGAATCCTAACATAGAATTCCACTGAATTCCACAACATCGATTTTCAAATGGTTTATCGGAAATAAAACACCAAAATATGGACATAAGTGAAGTCCTATAATTAAAATTCAATAATTTTAGAAAATTATTTATTTCCATTGTAGCTCAATATACATGATTTAATGTTCTCTTTAAATTATCAATATAAACTTGTGTGATATGAATGAATGCATAGATGTAGAATAAATTATATCGTTATCAATACTTGAATTAATGTATAGTGTACATGTCACTAAATAATTATCAGGATACAACTAACTAGTTGTAATGCACTAAGGCCTCAATTTTGTATACAGGCTATAGAGGTATATTTTTTTAGTTATCATTTATAAAAAAAATTTGTATTGATCTATATAGTTACTTTCTTCCTTGTTGTAGAAATGTTGAAAAAAGCATGGGGGCTTACAAGGGTATTCATTTTATCCATCACATTAGTGGGTTTATTAGATTATTATTCACCATCTATGTACCATTTGTTTTAATAATTTAAATTTTTCATTTTCCTTATTAGTAAATTAGTACGATCCTTCTATCTACGATTTTTAAAAGTATGGTGTCAGTCTTTCATTCCACTATGAGATTTCTCTATCAATCCCCCATTATTATATACCATTATCCAAGTCTTATCTCCTATTTTTTAGACCCTTAATATTCTTTTATTTGTATATCACCTTTTAGAGAATATGATACAATTTCCTCATATTATTTATATTATTTAATAGAAAAATATTTTTTTGTTTCAAGATGAAGTCACCATTATGTTATAAGAAAATGAAAAAGTTGACGGTTTATCACAAAATATTTATGAAGATTTCCCCAGAAAACTTGATGGATTAATCATATATTTTCATGAAACCAAGGAAATGATTTTCTATTTTAATGTTATGAGTGAGAAGAAAATATTTATCATTTAATGTTTTATTAAATTAAAAACACTCAATCGATTCTATTTCCACATTGTGCTTTATATACTTGATAAATTCCCTCTGATGATTAGTTGTTCTATCTACAGAATATTCTATAATTATGAAATTAACATTCCAATAGTTTTTAAAGAAAAAAAATATTTAAAAATGGAGTTGATCCACTATTCCATGATTTATAGATAAGAATATCCACTAAATATTTGATATTTTTTTCATTGAATGTTCTCAATTAAAAAATTTACATTCTTAGGGGGATGGGTTTTCTCCATAATGTAGTATTATTTTCGTATATTGAGTTAATTGAGTAATCATAATCATGATGTTCTAAACTCCTAGTACAACATTTTAGGTCATCTCATTTGGATTTTCATTAAATTTATTAAAAAAGTTGTTGTTTACTTAGTTCATTATATTTATTCCATATAAGTAAAGTTAAGGGAAAATTAAGCATGATAAATTTCATACTATTAAATAAATAATAGTGTAAAATAATAATATTGATTAAATAACATAAATATAAAATATATATTACTAACCATATGAATTAATTATTTTCAATATGTGTTACCCATGGTGTATTTCCTAACATAAATTTTTATGTGATTTTTTGTTCCCTTAAAAATAGATCAAAATGATCTTGTGTATTAACCAAATAATATATTCTAGGAGTACCAATCAATATGAGAAATAAGTAATCATTGCTATTCACCCAACAATCATCTTGTTTATACCCAATTCCCCATTTCAAGGTTAATACGACTAGATTCAACCTTTTTGTAGCCTCATAAATTAGTTGTATCGATAAAATGAGTTTTTTCTCATGAAAAATAGATAATTTATATGTTAAAAAACATTCTGTAGATTTTCATATGTTTAATTTTATTTCTATAAATTTCATTAATTTTTAAATTCATAATATCTATAAATATTTGGACCATGCATCTGTTACCAACAACAAAAAACCTTATCTTATATATATATTATCTAATGTTTCATTATATAATAGAAAACATAATACAATCCTTGAATATTGATAGGCCTAGTTTAAATAGTAAATTATATATATGGGACATTTACAAGAAAAATTGATAAAAATATATTATTCCAAATATTCATATAAAGACCATATATTGAATTTTTTTCTACTACTATATAAGATAACATAGGGATTTACCAAATAATGGGGTGAGCTATAATTCCCAATAAAGAAATAACCCATGAAAAGTATAATGAATGCAATAGATGTTAGTGATGACAAATATAATGGTAACTTAAAATGGTGATAATCATAGGAAAGATCGTCAAATCATGATATATTGTGACAATAACAATGCAACATTAGACTGAAGAACCAACATAAAACATCAATTCATAAGAATATATCAAGGATAACCATCCAAACATTACAACATATTATTATAAGGATAACCTTAAATTCAAAATAAATGGTATATGATGAGATAAAAACATCAATGAATAATTTTCATGGAAATATAATTCCTTCCATACCATTCACATTTATATGATGTACATTATTTATTGTCGATCATAAATTAGATTACATTAGAATTTATTTCATCGATTTTCATTCAGTGATTATGATTTTTATGTTTTATAAATTCAATTGAACAATCAATAATGTATATTTATTTATAGTTTTCTACCTTATGTAAAAATAGATAATTATAAATATTATATAAATATTTGACATGAAAAATAATTGGATTATTTATTTAGCATAATGTGTCTACATAATTAACCAAGGAGGGGATTAATGAGTGTTAATGTTGGTATACTATTAATTTGGAATCATAAGGGTTGTAATGGTGTGCAAGACATTATATACTCACTCTATATATTTGATATAAAAATGAATAATACAAATAATTTAATAGAATAAATTGGATGATGAAGTAAATCCATTTCATTTAAATAGAACTTATAAAATCATGGGAGTGATGTATATTATCGAAAATTTCAAGGAATTTTTTTCTTAAATTCGTTAAAATTTTATGAGTCCGCAAATTCTGACGGTACCTGATTATGAGGCCTGGTGTGCCCGGTATAATTTTTGGAATTTTTGTTAAACATAAATTAACGTCGTAAGTAGTTTTACTGAAAAAGTGGAATAACTATTAAACCGATACTCGGATCCAAAATCTTAGGGCACCATTGCGCTCAGGATGACAATTTTACCCTAGGCACGACTTATGTTTAATCGGCGTGGGCCTCTAGTGAGAAATTCTAAAAATGGCATAACCGTAAATAAAATAAATAAATAAATTATTTTATTTTTCAAATGCTTATAACTCACAAATGGTAGCTTGGATTAAAAATCAGAGACCACCGCTGAACTCGTGAATGCATTCTTTATTTATGCAGATACTAACTTTGGCCGGCGCGGGCCACCAAGAAAATTATAGTTTTGGCCGCAAATAAAATAATTAAGTGAATATTATTTTTTTATAAAATTAATAACATTTAAATGGTAACTCGGATTGAAAATCAAAGAGTACATTTGGGTTCATTGGGGTGTTTTTTACTTAGGCAAAGCCTAATCTCAACCGACGCAGATTGAGGGTGACTGATAATAATTTTCTGAACTTTTGTTCGGGTACGTTCAGTAATAGTACATGCGGGTTTTTCTATCTTTTGAACCGGTGCTCGGAATCGAAAACTAAGGACACCTATGAACTCGCAGTGCTGGTATTCTTTTAAGGATACATTTACCGCAGTTTCATTTTTTTGGAAGAGGAAGTTAATTTTTGGTGTTTGTTATTCAAATAAATAAAAATATGATTAAGATGTTTTTATGTTGGTGGTGGTTAAAACCACCAAAGGAAAGTTGGAATTGGGGCCACCTTCCAACATAACCGCCCATGGGAGAATAATGTTTTCTGGGGGCCACACGAACACCAAATCTTCAACATCCCCTTGAAACCCAAGGAACCCCCCATTGATGAGGGTTAAACTCTCCACCTCACACCTTCTCTCATTAATGTGCCAACACCACCAAATTATTTAATTAAGCTCCCCCAGTTAATAGATTAATTTGATTTGATTTTAAATGCATGGAATTATTATATTGGGGATCCTATTATTTTATTTGCGTCGGAAAATATCCTATTGGGGAGTTTCTAGATAATTAGAAGGAAAGTGTTCCTCTCCACGAAGAACATCTTCAACGAAGAACGACATCGTCCTCTCGACGAAGATCATTCTCTTCACTTCTTCAATCGGGGTAAGAATGTGAGGTGACACCCATGAGGAATGTTGTCTTCCTTCCTCTTCCTCCGTGTCAAGGGAGAAGAAGCCGCCCACAAAAGACGTAGCCTACGACAACGACTTATCCCGACGTTGACGGAACAACGTCCATCTTCCATGACACCATCTTCCACATCTCATCAATGTCCAATGTCAAATAAGCGGTAGGGGGAATATTAGTTATTTATTATACGTGTGTATTATACCCTCGTACCTCTGCAATTTATTTTGGTTAATAGTGTCCATTTGTTATCATATAACGTAGAGGGCGTGGGCCGAAAAAACATGGCCTGACATCCCACCATTGGTTTATGTTTTTTGATGATGGAGGTGGAGCCGAGACGGTGTGGTTTCATCGAACTGTGCTGGAAGAAGGAGGCCACGATCTTGAGGCGACGGTGACCGAAGTCGGGAGTGATCGAAGACGACGACGATCGAAGGCAGCGGCGACTGAAGGCCGGACCAAGCTGATCTGCGACGATGGTGGACTAACATTGTCGTGCCGGATGCATGGAAGAAATTGTGGCCTACATCCACAGGCCGCTCGGACGAATCGAACTGGCTACCCATAGCCTGCTGGGCTTGAGGACCGCGTCTCCCCCCTTGGCGCCGCACTGCGGTGAAGACCGCGGCCCGCAACTACGGGCCGGTCATGCCAGATAGAACCGACCGGCTAAGGCTGGCCGGACAAGAGAGGCAACACCGCACAGTGTCGCCGGATGAACCAAACCGGCCCGCTACGTGGGTCGGGTCCACGGGTGGACCGCGCGCCACTTGGCCAGGACGATCCCCCAATTAGGTGGGACCCGCTAGGTCGGGTCCATAGGTGGGTCGCGCCCCACCAGGTCAGGCCGACCCCCCAACCTGGTCGGACCCACACAGCCGGGTCCGCGGGTGGGCCACGCACCACCAGACTGGGATGACCCCCAGCTGGGTTGGACTCTCCGAACTTGGTCGGGCCGACCCGCCAGCCCACTGGGCTTTATGAGCCAGGCCCGTTTCGCTTAAACGTAAATAACATTTCGACCGAGCGTCTGATCGATGCATTGTCTGCAGCACTGGGATTACTGCGATGAGACGGTCCTTTTTCAATACTCTAAGTGAGTTTTGGACAACTTTGGAAAATGGTAAGTTTGGTTCGCACATGAATCCAACCGGGCCCCCGGAATTAAAATGCCAATAACTCGCAGACCGGGCGTCCGATTGACGCGCCGTCTGTTGGGTTGGGACCCGTATAACGTAGAAGTCATTTGAGATAATTACACCTGAGACTTTGAAATACTCTGAGTATTGACCAGTAGCTCATGGAGCAGATCCTCCCAAAGACGAGTAGACAGAGTGCAGAGACCTAGTAGCTATAGACCTGACGACTTCATGAACGATTCAACTAGGAGTGATTCGACTAGACCGGTGGGAGGAGCACCCAATTTTGCAGCAGACCCACGAAAGATAGAGTGTCGGGTTTGGATGAAGACCTGCAGTATTCTACATGAGGAGTATCTCTGACAGCTATTAGGGGGGCACCCGGTTTGGTGGCAGACCCACTGTAGAAGGAGCACCCAGTTTTTCAGCAGACTCGCGGTATAAGACAGGAGGAGTACCTCAGTAGTCTAAGGTTACTGAGTAGCACCTCAGAGTCATGACGGGTGCACTGTACTCTACAGGGGAGGAGTTATCTAGTATTCATGGTTTCGATAATGAATATCCTGGTGTGAGTTGAGTCTTTAACATCAGGTTTACCTCGTGTATGAGATGTGTACTCTTGAAGACTTAGGAATATGTATGGGCATATACCTAAGTAAGGGAGGATGTCTCTTCGTGGGTGTTGCTTCGTGGATGTGTTGTGTAGAAGCCTACATGGCTTTCTTCTATGTGTAATACCTATGTGATACGCCTTTTGATGTACTTTCTTTGTGGAGTGTTTCTACACATGTGGAATGGAATATGGTTGGGCTCGAGAGTTGGAGACCGACTGTGACTGGTAACATAGCTATATGTATGGGAATATACCTTTGTAGGTTTGGTTGATACTTCGTTGTTGTATCTTTATGCTATGGTTTATCCTTTGTGTATTTTGTGAGAATTTGAGGTTCTTGGGGACCCTACTGAGTATCGTAATACACACCCCTGGATGGGCTATGCCCACACCCTGTTGTGTTGGATGCAGACGACAGCCAGTGTTGACGGAGGTAGAGAGCGATCCAGGACCAGACGATACCCGGATGTGGACCACATGGAGAGACAGTACACGGAGCGGAACGATAGATTTGAGGTGCTGAGGTTGACATTTGTACCTACCATTCAGGTAGGATACTCATCAGACATTCCAGGAGCTTCCCTTTTCAGCTGTTTTCCCTTTTTCAGTTGTAATTTCTTTCCATTGTACCTATACTTTACTGTTGGGCTTGTATTTCCCGCCCCATTACATTCAAATATAGTTTTTGTATACAATATTCACTTAGTGCTTTATTTCCAGCTTACTCTGTTTGTGTGTGTGTTATTTATATAAAGGAATTCCATCCTAGATTAGGGATTTACAACTTTGGTGCTAGTCACCATCCCCTGGCCTATGGAAGGAAGGCTTATGGTAGTTACGACATGGGCACCGAGGACGGGTCGTGAAAAATTGGTATCAGGGGAGTCCATTCTATAGCAGAACTTCAGACTCTGATATTTATTTTCAATGATGAAATATTTTTAAGAGTATTTAGTGTGGTTTTCAGTTCAATGAGTCTTGTGTTGGTGCGGCGACAGACTTATCCATACACCGGAACCCTGACTACTAATTTCCGACATAGTACAAGAAAACACTGATTGCATGTGTGTTTTCTTTAAGAAATCTCAAACCAGGTCATCTCACCAGGTATAATTTTTTGACTGTGTCACATCTGGTTAGGATTCCTCCACCCAGATAGCCAGATAGAGTTCCGAGAGAGTATGCGATGATGGCCCACCAAGCGATGGGGCTATGGTGAAGGGCCCTCATATTATGCTAGAACCTTCAGGTGGTGTACCAGCAGCACCACCACTTATTGGGCAGCAGATGCCACCATCTGCACTGGTGGATGGTGCACGCCGATTGAGCGCATTGCACATGTTCCAGTGGAAGAGGCCTCTGAGATTACAAGGTGATATAGATTCCCAGGAATTAGAGGACTAGATGGAGGCGATTACTGGAGTTTTTTTCCTAGTTGATACACTAGTAAAGATAATTTTAATCATATCTACTATTGTTTTTAGTGAGTTACCATGAGGATGGTCCGTATAGTTATGAGGTTTCGGTACTTGGACTATTTTCCGAGATGGTACCTTCTAGAAGTGTTCCAGGTATATCATTTCCTGTTGGTAAAGAGTTTCAACTGGTGGTTCCAGTTGATGACACATATAGGCTTAGTGCCTTACACGTATTTCAGTATTAGATACCCCCCATGTTCTGAGGCATGCCTGACATTTAGGCGGCTAAGGACTGGCCTGAGGAGGTGGCTGAGAGTTCTCTAAAACTTCTACATCTTCAGCAGGACAACATTTTGGTAGCTGATTATTCATCGAGGCATACTGATCGTTCCGGGAACTCGATGAATATGATACGATCAGTGATTTGGATCATGGACCTCCGAGTGAGATGTGTATAGGGACATCTGAGCCAACACTTTATTTTTCCTTTGTGCATTCTTACCTATGTTATGATGCTAGAGATAACATTTTCGGTTGAATATTCTTTGGATGTGCGGATACAACAAGTGAATGTTAGTAGGGGGAAAGCAGAAAACTATTTCCATCCTCATAGACTTGGGCGTGTAAACTGTTTTGAAAAGTAGAAGTATGAAGGACATATGAATCTATAGAGCATTAGATGTGGAAGTAGAGCTAGGAGAGTAGCATGAGGTGGTGTATATTTGGACATGTGATAACTACCTGCCTTTGTAGTCCCCTCCAGGCTCAGGGAGCTAGAGGGAAGGGGAAGAGAGTTGCTTCATGAGGTCATGGAGTGTGACCCAAGGGCTCTTGGAATGACTCTAGCTATAGTTTGTGTCTACAACTAGCTGAAGTATCAATAGACATAGGTAACAATAATTAACCCGTCCACAAATCTTGTCCCAAACCTAGAGTTTCCGGTTAAGAAATTTACATGAACCTCACGCCGGGAGATACCATTGGGTGGAGACTTGATAATCACACTTACGCCGATGGTTTGATATGACCCTTGAGGCGAGAGATTTGGTTGGAACCACATTGTGGAAGAGTCAAGGCCTTACGACGTTAGTTTGGGTATGGACTGGGCAGCAACAATTCATACACAGATTGACTGTATTAGGCAAAAAGGTTGTGGTTTATCTACAATGTTGAGATGAGGTTTTCCTTATTCGGTGAAAAAGGAAACCCAGGCTGCATAGGCTAAACTCATGCATAGGAGGGAATAGTCAATCACTCTTGAGTCGGACAAAATTACCCTCATGGAAGCAGGAGTTTTGAGTATTCAGTTCCTTCAGGACTATAACTTCGAGATAGTCTATACTCTTGGGATGGGGAACGTTTTTGCAGATGCGCTCAGCAGGAGGACTGGTATACAACTAATAGGCGAGGTGATAGAGAAGTTTCCGGCTTTACATATATCCTTCATAGATATGGATGAAACAACCATTATATAGTCTCGTACAGTCACTCCTCCCCCTCGTCAGTGAGTCAAGGAGGCACATTGAGGAGACGCTGACCGCGAGACACGACGTGCATAGATATCCAGTGGACAAGAACATGATGGATTTTCTAAAGATGGGGATCATGTCACTCTCTTCAAAGGATGTACCATGGTATCAATATCACTTTAGGAGGAAGTGTTGAGGGAGTTCCACATATCCCCTATAGCGGTACATCTAGGTGTGGTGATGATGTACCGGGACCTTCAATGACAGCACTACTAGCTAGGTATGAAGAAGGCGATAGCAGAGTTTTTCTCTCGATGCCTCACTTGTCAGGAAATGAAGATGAAGCATTAGGTACCAGTAGGCTTGGATCAGACTTTAGAGGATCCAAAGTGGAAGAGGGATGATATATCTGTGGAATTCATGACGGGTCTTCCATATACATCCAGGGGACACAACTTTATTTGGGTGATCATCGACCGAATTACCAAGTCGGCCAACTTCCTCCTGACCAGGGATGGTAGAAGCCCCCACGGAGGAGGTGTAGGTCATTCAGGAGCTGGTATTGCGTGGACGGTCGATTCCTCTGGTGCGCATTTGCTGATAGCACGAGAACCTCCAGAAAATCACATGGAAGTGGGAGGCTCATTTGCATGCTCAATACCCTCATTTGTTTCCGTAGTGGGTGTTGTAGATTTAAGGAGACCTAAAGACCTGAGGTGGGGGGAATGTAATGACACTATAATTTCATGGAAATATTTTTCTTAAATGCTTTAAAATTTTACGAGTCTGCAATTTTTTTCGGCACCTAATTCCATGGCCCGGTGTGACCGGAATAATTTTTTGATGTTTTGTTAAGCATAAATTAATGCGCATGAGTAGTTTTATTGAAAAAGTGGAATAACTCTTAAACTTTTACTCTGATCAGAAATATGAGGGCACCATTGTGCTTAGGATGATGGGTTTACCCTAGGTACGACTTATGTTTAGTCAGCGAGGGCCTACTGTGAGTAATTCCAAAAATGGAATAATCGTAAATAAAATAATTAAATAAATTATTTTATTTCACAAATTCATTTAACTCATAAATGGAAGCTCAGATTAAAAAACTGAGACCACTTCTGCAATTTTGAGGGCATGCTTTATTTATGTAGATACTAACTCTGGCTAGCAAGGGCCACCATAAAAAGTTAGTTTTTGGCAGCAAATAAAATAATAAAGTGACAATTATTTTATTATAAAACTCATTACTTCTAAAAGGTAACTCAGACTAAATATCTGAGAGTACCATTGGGTTCGTTGGGGTGTGTTTTACTTAGGAAGATCCTAACCTCAACCAGCGCTGATTGAGGGTGGCTGATAATAATTGTCAAAACTTTTGTTCTGGTACGTTCAGTAAACGTACATGCAGGTTTTTCTATCTTTTGAACCGTTGCTCAGAATCAAAATCTGAGGGCACTGATGAACTCACAGTGCCGGTATTCACTTGAGTGGACCTTTACCGCAGTTTCATATTATCAGAAGGAGAAGTTAATTATTGGGGTTTGTCATTAAAATAAATAAAAACATGATTAAAATATTTTTATATTGGTGGTGGTTAAATCAACAAAAGTGAAGTTGGAAGTGGGTCCACCTTCCCACATAACCTCCTATGGGCGGATAATGTGTTGTGGGGCCCACACGAATACCAACTCTTCAACTTCCCATTGAAACCCTTGGAACCCCCCTTTGATGAGGGTAAAAACTCTCCACCTCCCACCTTATCTCATTAATGTGCCAACACAATAAAATTAATTAATTAAGCTCCCTCAATTAATTGATTAATTTTATTTGATTTTAAATGCATGTTATTATTAAATTAGGGAGCCTATTATTTTATTTTTTTTGAAAATAATCTATTAGGGATGCTATGGAAAATTAGAAGGAAAGTGTTCCTCTACACGAAGAACATCTTCAATGAAGAACAACATCTTCCTGTTGATGAAGAACATTCTCTTCACTTCTTCAAATGGGGTAAGAAAGTGAGGTGATGCCCACGGGGAACACCATATTCTTTCTTCTTCCTCTGTGTCAATGGAGAAGAACCTTCCCACAAAGGACGCCGCCTAAGACAACGACTTTTCCCGACGTTGACTGAACAACCTCTGTCTTCCACGACACTGTCTTCTTCGGATTTTCAATGTGCAACTTCAAATACAAGGCAGAGGGAAATATGGACTATTTAATTATATATGTGTATTATACCCTCTATCACAGCGACTGATTTTGGTTGACAGTGGCCATTTGTTATCATATAACACGGAGGGCACAGGCTGAACAAGCAGGGCCTGACTTCACTCTGTTGGTTTATGTTGTTTGACGATGGAGGCCGAGCAGAGAGGGCGCACTGTCATCGCACTGTGCCAGAGGAAGGAGGCCATGGTATTGATGTGGTGGCGACCGAAGGTAGTGGTGACCGAATACAGCGACGACTGATGGTGGTAGCGACTGAAGGCCGGGTCAAGCCCGGCCGCGGCGGTGGTGGACCGGTGCCCTCGTGTCGGCTGCATGGAGAAAACAGCGGCCTGCATCTATGAGCTACTCGGACGAACCGAACTGGACAATCGTAGTCGGCTGGGCTGGAGGATTGCGGCGCCCCCCTTGGCGCTGAACTACTGAGAAGACTACGGCCCGCAACTGCGGGCCGCTCACGACGGACAGAACCGGCTGGATAAGGCTGACCAGGCATGAGAGGCGGCACCGCTCAGCATTTCCAGACAAACCTAACCAGATGGCTATACGGGCTGGGTCCATAGGTGGGCTGCGCCCCACTGGGTGGCGCCGAACCCCCAACCGGGTCGGACCCACCGAGCCGACCCCACAACCTGGTCGGACTCGCCGGGCCGACCCCCCAACTTGGTCGAACATGCCGGGATGGGTCCGTGGGTGGGCCACGCACCACTAGGACAGGCTGACCCCTAGTCAAGTCGGACCCCCGGAACTGGGTCGGGCTGACCCGCTAGCCCATTGGGCTGGACAGGCCGGACCTGTTTCGCTTAAACGTAAATAACTTCTAGACCACACATCTGATCGATGCACCGTCTAAGACACTGGGACTATCGTGATGAGACAATACATTTTCGATACTCTAATTGAGTTTTTGACAACTTTGTAAAATGGTCAAGTTGGTTCGTACACGAAGAAAACCAGGCCCCCGGGACAAAAATGCTAATAACTCACATACCGGGGGTCCGATTGACAGTCCTTATATTGCGTTGGGATCCCTATAATGTGGCGGTCTTTGAAGATAGGTCCACCTAAGACTTCATGACACTTGGACTATCGACCAGTAGCTCATGGAGAAGATAATCTTAGAGAAGAGAAGATAGAGTGTAGAGACTTAGTAGCTGTAGTCCGGACGTCTGCTTGACCGATTCGACATGTAGTAATTCGACTAGCCCAGTGAACGGAGCGCCCAGTTTAGCAGCAGAACCACAACAGATGGAGCGCCTAGTTTGGAAGCACACCCATGGTACCCGAAAGGAGGAGTGCCTCTGATGGCTATTAAGGGGAGCGCCCAGTTTGGTGGTAGACCCACAGTGGATGGAGCACCCAGTTTGGCAGTAGACCCACGGTACTCGACAAGAGGAGTACGTCAGCAGTCTAGGGTTTGTGAGTAGCACCTCAGAGTCGTGAGATGTGTACTCTTGAATACATAGGTATATGTATGGGAATATACCTATGTAAGGGTGGATGTTTCTTCGTGGGTGTTTCTTCGTGGATGTGTTGTGGAGAGGCCTATATGGATTTCTTCTGTGAGCTGTACCTATGGGATACACCTTGTTTAGTACAATCTTTTTGGAGTGTCCCTACACTTGTGGAATGGAATGTGGTTGGGCTCGCAAGTTGGATTCGAACGGTGAGTGGTAACTTAGGAATATATATGGTCATATACCTAAGTAGGGTTTGTTGATACTTTGTTATTGTATCTTTATAATATGGTTTATCCTTTGTGGATTTTCTGAGACTTGGAGGGTCTTGGGGTCCTTACTGACTATCGTTATACTCACCCCTACACGGGCTATGCTCGCACCTCATTGTGTTGGATGCAGACGACAGACAATGTTGACGGAGGCCGAAAGCGAACAAGGACCAGATGGTACCTTGAGGTGGACCACATGGCGAGACGGTACACGGAGCGGACCGATAGATGTGGAGTTCTAAGGTGGACATATGTACCAACCCTTCAGGTGGGATACTCGACAGACGTTCCAGGAGCCGCCCTTTTCAGCTGTTGTCCCTTTTTCAGTTGTACTTGCTTTCTGTTGTACCTGTACATTACTATTGGGATTGTATTTCTGGCCCTTTTACTTTCAGCACTACTTTTTGTATACAGTATTCACTTAGTTCTTTGTTTCTAGCTTACTCTATTTTTGTGTGTGTTACTTCTATAATGGCAATGCCTTCCCAGCTTAGGGATTTACGCATGTGGTTCTGGTTGCCAGGCCCTAGCCTATGAAAGGCAGGCTTGGGGTAGTCACATCACGGGCCCTGAGGACTGAACGTGACAAGTGACATTATATGAGACTGGGAATTCCTTCAGAGTGCGATATAGTGGGATAGGGAATGTAACATCATGATCAGTTCATTATTATCGAAGATATGTGGGAGGTTTCATGGGTATTTATTGGAAAAGATATGGGAATTTGTAATTAATTTCTATAAAAGTATTTTACATTCAATATATTTAAAAAATCCAACCCAAATAATATTTCTAATCTCTACTAATGAGTAGAGGCTTAAATTATTTTATATGTAAATTAACTAATTATAATAAAATAATAAAATTGGAGATAATTAAGCGAGTCATGTTCATAAATAATATATTTTGAAATCAAATAATATAATATATGTTATATTAGAAGATTTAATTATTTTTAAAACAAATTAGAGAACATCAAAAAAATTATTATAAAGGGGAAATATATTTTTGGCCATGTATACTCTTTATGGAATTTTTTAAATAGCTCATATTATAAAATTATGTAACAATATATACCCAATATTTATTTCATATTTAATTTTGATGGAAAAATTCTACTTTCTTTGAAAGATATGAAAATCTCACCATTTTAAAATTTAGACATGAGGATTTCAAAAATAGTATTTAATTTTCCTAAATAGTTATCTATATATGATAATTTTCAATTAAAATATTTCATATTTATTATAAATAATTTTATTTATGATTCTAACAACATCCAATATTATGAAAAAATTGTATTGGAAATTATTAAATTATATAAGTAATTATATAAAAATAAATATTATTTATTGAAATTTTTTTCATGAAGTAATTTTTCTAAATAAATTATTAAATATTTCATCATTAGTGTTATATTTGAAATGAAATATTTTCCAAAATATCATTTTTATTCAAATATATGAAAATTATTTTCTAATGAACACATTATATATTCATTAATAATGTATTCAAAATGGATAAATATTATAATGAATAAATTAAAAATAAATTAAAAATAATCATTAATGTAGTTTATAAATAAATAATCCCTTACTACAACAATGTATCCTTATAGGAAAATATTTGTTATGGTGGTTTTTCCATGAGGTGGTTTGGGGAACATAGTTATTTTATGTTATCCAGAAGCCCAAACTACACAATTAATTGGATTAATACAATCATTATATAATGAATTTTTCTTGGTATTAGAAAATGTAATATCACATTGAATCAATCTCCCTCATAAGATTTTTTTGATAGGACTCATATGGTGTGATCATAATTTTAGATTCCATCACGTCATATTACAATTTCAATATGGCATAACACAAACCTTAATATACACTAATATTAATAGAAATTTAATAATGGATGTATTATTTATAGTAATAATTCTTAATTTTATTTTTAAAAATTACATTCTAAAAATTATAATCTTCCAAAATTAAAAATAGGTTCATGGTATTTACATTAATTAATTACAAAATCTTGAACCTATTCATTTTATAAAGGTGTTCATTTTTAAATGTTTGGTTTATTAGAATAAATGAACAAAACCATTATATATAATTAATTGAGAACAATAAATAAGAAAAAAATATATTTAAAATGTTAATAATATATTTGCAAAACCAGTCATGGAAAAATATATGATATAAAACACTAGAATATGCTATATATGTATAATAGACCGGAGAAACAAGGTCAATGACATTAGATATAATTAAATGAAAAATAATAATTAAAAAATAATATTTAAAAATGAGGTCACTCCATAATGATATTCACTACAACAAGAACAAAGTTGTAGCACCCCAATATATTATGGTATGTATCTTCTTAAAGAAATTCAATTTCGTCCGTAGCTTATGTCATACAAAATTCAATGCTTAAAGATATGATATATTGTTGATATATTATTGTGATAGTTAACACCTAGTAGATAAAATGTTAGGAATGAATTATATTAACTAAATTATGTATATACAGTCTATACATTTTTATAAAATTAACTCATTGGTTACCAATTTATTTTATAAAACATTTAAACATTTATGTTGGGTTATTTAGGATGCGGTCCAGTCACCATAAATGGTGTCTTAAATAATTTAATTCTATTTTTAAATATATTTTTTAGCAGGATGACCCACCTATCTAAATAAACATAAAATAAATTATATAATACAAATAATTAAAATAAATCAATTCCAAAAATAAAAAATACCCACTATATAGAACATAAAATTTCAGAAATAATGAAAATAGTTGGGAAAATATATATCTACAAATGGTTATCATGAAAATAAGTAAATCACATAGGGGAGAGGTTCATCTGGAGGAGGTGGTGGTGGGAACACTATCCAAAATACCTTTGTCGGATGTTGTATATACTCCATCATTTTCTTGTTCTGTTGTTGTTTACATAGACACAATTTCTCTTATTGCAACTACTATTATAAAAAATGCTCCTAATTCTCCCTACACATGGTCTCTATATGATATCCCTAAGATTATAGATGATCATAATATTTTGAAGAAGATGATGATTTCAAAAAATAGTTACCCTATGAGATGGAATCCGATGTCTCAATGGTAGCATAATAAATGCAAGACATCAATTGAGAGTCGATACCAATACATAGGGCCTTATTAAATGCATACTAAGCCTCCTTCATCCAGGTTTCACTGTAAAATTTTATTGTACTTGTTGAATGATCACTGATATAATCCTAAATCTCATAATGTGTCTGAGAAGTCAAGAGCTTATATGAATCCTTCAATTGAAATTAAATAAAAAATATTTTGAAATCATTTTCTATTAATTTTAAAATTCCAAAATATACTAACCATGCCATTGGAGGCCACCTATAATATCTTACTTGATTATATTGTTAATAATCATCTTATAAACAATAAAATATATAAAATTCTGTTACATTAATATTTATATGAGTATAAAATAATAAGTTCACATTTAATGGTATATAAATAAAAAAAATGCTATAAACATATGTTGTAATTGCGTACAGAATGTATGTCTACCAGCTCGATGTGTCTTCTCCTTCCGCTATGGATTTTATTGATCTAGTAATTATCTCCAATTAAATGTATCTCCAATCCTATATGAAAATAAATCCATCACAAACCTGAAAATTGATCTAATCTGGACGGTGGGTACTACATAACTAATCAAAATCTACGACTCCTACTACTTTCATGGTTTTCCTGCTCAGATGTTTAAAAACTGATAGAAGATTTTATGCATATAGACCACCCATTACTCACATACAGAGGATTGTATTATATAATTTATGGGATAACAAAAAAGAAACAAATAATTAATAATATAGTCTATGTAATTAAATAAATTTCAAAACAACTATAATGTTTTTATATTTCATCCCATGATTTAGAAATATAGAAATCCCCTGTCTAATAGATATATGTGAAATTATTTTAAAAATATACTAAATAATTAAAAAAATTTATATAAAAAAATAATGAAAATTAATGAAAACTAACTAATATACATAACTAAACATTCCTCTGCATGTGTGGATCAAAATCCATAATTTGAAATCTCAAGGGGATATGATCATGAATCATCAATCTCACAAGACCATGGCCACTCTCAGTCATCACTGAACTATCAGTAGCCTGAGGGTCAGATGATGTGGAACCATGCTCTTCACCACATAGTAAATCAAACTCCAACTCATGAATCAAAAAAGATAAATGTTTGATAGCCATATGAAACATTAAATGTATTTTGTTAGCTAATAGTTGAATGTATTTATTATCTATATATCATATATAATTATATCCATAATTTAACTATTTCAATATTTATTTCCATCCACATATTCATATATAATATTTTTAATATGTTCATATTCAATATCATTATAATTAATTTGAATTGGATTTTACATTCAACACATCGACTTATTTCAAATTCATTGGTTATAATAACCACATCATCATATCCATAAAACTATAAATTTTTTGTATCATCAATGTTATTTTCCCTCTAAATCGATAATATGAATTTTTATTAAAATTTTGAAGAAGATCAATTATTTTCAAATCAATGGAACCATATTCACGTTAGATACACTAATTTTCTGAAGATTCCATTTTTATTATCCTCCACCAATCACATTACTCTCTTCATGTAGCATAATAATTTTTATTTTAAAATTGATGTGCCTTTTGATCCAATAAAATAGTTCGTTTAATATAGTAATAGTTAAATTTTTAATTTCAATGATTTTATAGTATGTATGAACACACAATCTCTTATCAGTATCCAACCAGGAACATTTAATCATCCTTACGCAATTCTATCATAGATATCAAAATTCAACTAAATCATCAATCATGTTGTTAAATTAAAGTTCACTATCTTAATGATGAAATCCTATCAATGAAACATCACAATTCATTGGGTTTTCATACCCCATATGTATGTGTATCAAATCACAAACAAATAAACACCCTATACATTATAAGACTTAAGCATTTTTTATGGTGGGTTATGCAATACACATAATAAATTGTAAATTTAATTAGCATGTTCATATAAATAAAAATTTGAAAAAGAACATTCAATAAAAAACTAAAAAATTGATTTTATATACCTAATCATAAACAATTTACATTATTAGTATTTTGAAAGAAGTATAAATATGACATTACTAATGTTGTTTAAGAGAATCTATTATAATTTGTAGAAACTATTTATTTATGTGATTATAATATAATCTACAAATAAAGTAATATTAATTTATTTTTGTAATTTAGAAAAATTGATAATAGATCTCATAGTACAAATTATATCTTATATATATATATTCCATGTGATGTTCATCATCTGAAAGTCATCATCGGTGAACTCCTCCAAAACCATGTTCTGGATAAATAAAAACTGGTAAATGACTGTCGATTTCATCATCAAAATATCTTTCTTACAAAAAGTAATTTTTTGTTTTTAGGGATATTCAGATGGAATATAATGAGAGTATAGAATAGTTTTTTCCTCTTGAAATGAGTTTTCTAAAATTCATCATTCAACCGATCCTTTATAACATACCTTTTTGGACAATTTCATTAGGCATCTATCGAATGGGAACATTCATCAGAACTGTACTAGATGTCCACATTTTTTTATCATGAGAAAATGTAATACCAATTGTTCTATTTGTTCAATGATGTTTGGAATGATATATTTCCAAATTTACAAATAATTAATACATAATGCTCATTTAGTGTAATAAGATCATCATAGTGTGTGATAACTGCATAAATTTCATGGATAAAATATGATATTCTTTTATATAATCCAAAACCATAAAATCTAAAAAAAAACTATAAATGATATCGGTATATGTATTTAAATTATAACATGATAGTTTTAAATTTTTAATTTGGTAATATGATCTTTTCTGTTATGTCTAATAAAATTAGAAAAATAACCATCTTAAAACCTCAAATATGAAATAAAATTAAATAATAATGAAAAATTTTCTTTAAAATCTATATAATCCACTTTTGGATACATTGAATTCCATGATATGTCATTTTTGAACATTTCATGTTTCGGTTGACCATAAATTTGGGAAAGATTAATTTGTTCCTTTACATTATCTTTTATTTTACCAGGTGTGTATAAAATTTTATAAAATATATTTTTGAAATATATCTTTTCAATATGTATGTCATCTAAAATGTGATGGACCAACAGATATGACAAATATAGATGATCCTAAAAATTTCTCAGTTTTAACGAATTATTTTCTTTCCCGAATCCATATATTTTATGTTGCTTTATAATTGGTATAAAGGAAATGGGAGGTAACAAATAGGCAATGGATTTTGACTTAATACTTCAAATAATTTATTTACGTTCCTGTATTTCATTTTTACATTTTATAAAATGATACATGATTCTCTAAAAATGATGATTGGTAAGAAAAAATCATCAATGGTAGTCAAATAAACAAGTATTTCATTAATTGACGAGAATAAATACTTCTTAGTATATCATATAGTGTGAATTTGATTTTTGGACAATGTGTACTCACTAATTCTTCACATCAATTCTAGTTTCATTACGAAATTTCCATTCCCAATAACATCATATTTAATCAAACCATTTCTCCACAACAAATATGAATTATTAATCAATGGATTAAAATAATCACGGATCATATTTTTTGGATGTCCTAGAATTAATAAATTCCATAAGGTATATGTCTCATTCATCGATATCCATAGAGGTAAATGGAACATAGTTAACAATGATGGATAATAAGAACCTTGACAACCTTGAGAACCAAATGGAAAAAAACTGTTATTATAAAGAACAAATCAAAATATTCGATCATCAATGGAGAAATATGGATGTACATAGTAAAAATCCTTCCATAGATCACCATCAGTGGGATGATTTAATCATTTACTAGTCGAAATATTTTAATCCCTTATATTAATGATGATATGCTCTGAGACATAAATAAATGATGCAATCTAGGTGTACGTGGGAAATACCTAAACTATTTTATAGTAATCAATCCATACATCACTAGTTGAACCTATTTGTATATTTATTTTCCACATGTCAAAAAGATAAATAATGAATCATTTTCAATATTATATAAGAGGAATACATTTTAATTTTAATGAATCATTAGATAACCAAAACCCAAATTAAAAACCAATAACATACTATGATAGAAATTTGTAGGAATCACATTTCCTTATGTTAATAATTCTTTACAAAAATGAATATCTAATCGAAATAGTTCTTCAATATTACATTATCTTATTTAATAGCCATAAATTTTGAAACAGACGAAAATTTTATTTTACTACAACCCTAAAATAATGAATCATCTATAACATCAAAAACTCATACTATTGTGATGGTTACAAATCATGAATTAAATTAATATAATACTATGTTTTATTATCATTAAATGATAGGCAGAACACAAAATGTACTAAAATTTGAAACTATTCTAGATCAGGATCCAAATAATTAGTATATTCTACGAAATATCCTTCACCATGATGATAAAAAAATAAAATATTCATTATGAAAACTAAAACACAATAGACTGCCACTAACATTGCTAAATGTGTCAAATATATTTTACCTCTTAGATAATTAGAAACACTTAAAATATTAATATCATATATATATATATATAAATTTTAAAAATACTATTATAAGTATTATATAAAATAATAATCTTTATAAAACAAAGACATTATACTATTTTCCTAAAATATTTGTTTTATATAAAACTATATCTAACACATCATTATATGATAGAAATTTTAGATAGAATCTATAATTTTCTTCAGCAGATGTATCATTCGTATAACTTTGAAATAAACTCATATTATTCATGGATAAAAATATTTAAGATATTTCTTTTGGGTTTTATAAAAGGTAAAGGGGAGTATTAGAGAATGGAAATTCACTGGAGGATAAAAAATGTAGTCACAATTGTTATTTTAGCAACATGAAAGCCTCTGCCAAATAATGGAAACCTTTTGCGGTGAAAATCAGACATTCCTCCATATAGGACTCATCATCTAACTAGTGATCCTAAAATAGGTTTCCAATAGGTCACACTAAAACACACATTTTATTGGGACACATTTTTCTTTAACCATTATTAAACCATTTTTATTAATATGTATGGACCATGAATTACATATCCATTTGGTAAATAACTCCCCTTCTCATTAATATATATGATTCCATTGAACTGTGAAGAACATGGGAAAACCATTAAAAATTAATGGATAGAACATTAATTCTGAATTAATCTATCTCCATTATTCCACATATAGTGGTGTAACATTTTATCATTCTTCATGGATGATTCGGATAAGTATATCATAGATATTTTAATTGATGTCTCGATTATAATTTAATTTCATCCCTTCCTATTCCATTTAATCAGAAAATAATTCTTATCGTGACTTCAATATTGAATTGGATAAAAATTTCAATGGTTTATAATCGAATTGTTAAAGAGTGATGATAGTTTTTCGTGGTGTAGATAGAGGATATCCTATGATGATGGATAGGTTTCATTGGAATTTGTTTCATTTATTTTGGGTTCTATGTTCAATCAATAGTTTTTTACTTATTTTAGTTGGATGGAACTTTGTTTCATAGAATTGATTTTTGTATTTTTTATACCCTATAATCATGATTGTACTAGGACTGGTTGATCAGTGTTGGATAATACTGTGGATCAGGTATGCACTCAGTGGAATTCAAAAAATTATTACAATTACATAATATTAAATTCATAGCATTATTTTTGTCACAAGATATTGATTTTTCAAGAATGATATTACAAGAGTGTTACAGACCTTCAAATGGTGTTTAGTCATGGTTTTAGCTAGGTAGTGATACTGAGTAATTCTTTCTTCATGTATTTTAATCAACAATAGTGTATGGAGTTATTATTTTCATTTAATTTATTAAAATTAAGAATAATAAATTTATTTATAATGATTATGTATAATTTTGGCCATCACAGTTAATACTGGAGGATAAAAGGCTGTAATTAACTTAAGAAAGAATATATGTATCTTTTTAATGTCATTATGCTTCGTGTTGAGGTATGAGTCCATGTTTACAAGTCCCTATATAATTATTCACAGTCCTTTTTCATGTAATATAACTTTTCATGCATTGAAAATTTCCCTAAATTCATCATTGTGTTTTTAGTAACATGTGATTATTAATTATGTAATTGTTATCATGAATAACATAATTTATGTAAATAAAAATTATAATAAATTACAATGAAATGATGGTTATAACATACCATTATAAAATATCATTATGCGGACTTCTTATGGATAAATATTAGTTACATGTGTGTGTGTGTGTGTGTCCATATTTCATGGGGCATATGTTTGATATTGATCATATATATAAATACATTTGGGTGTGTGTTTTTTTTGTTTACTGTGTATTTATCTCGAGATACATTTTCCAATTTATTTTCACATGTGTGTTTCAATCACATTAGATCATGTTTAATGATTTATCACATATGTGTAAATATGGATACAAATATTTGTGATTATAATTATTATTAAGCCATTATATGTGTTCACATTTTTTCTATGTGATATGTTCAAATATCCCATGTTATTTTTGTCTAAATGACTCAAAATTGATAGGTGGACCATTTGTGTCTCAGAGGCCCTAGACTTGGAGAATTTTCAAACACCTCAAGTTACATGATGATATGATTGAGTTAGATGATGGTTCCAGATGTCCATGTTTCTTGACATATGAGGAATAATGGTATTTTATGATCTGGCATGAGTGGAAAAAATTCAGCATAATTGTATATGGAGTTATGTCAATGGTAATATTTTTGGGATATATAGGCCTTATGGAATAACCAGCCAGTTTTTGGGGGGTATAATGAACTTAATTCATCACCCATGAACAAGGAGGGTTATAAAATACTAGTTTCCTAACATGAGACTTATTGTCCTTGTAGTTTCTATAGAGTACATATGGTTATCATGTGGTAAACTCTAATTTCTGACTATATTATGACTATTTATCTGGCATTGATAAGAATCGTAATTAGTTAGTGGTTCATGTTGGCCGGGAAGGCACACAACCGCTCTAATTATGGGATTATTCTTCTTTACATGTGTATTAGTGATTTAATTTTATCATTTCATAGTAATTTATTGTATGATCAATTTTATTTAACAAAATTACATGAATTTACACACCATTACTAGGTTATAAATTTGACGTCATTTGTGGTTATCTACTAGGTTGTACTCACACCCTTATTACGTGGCCATGTCACATGGTTTCAAGTTCAATGATCAATTGTAGGATGAATTATTTGTAATAGTTATATGTGTTATAATTGAGTAGAAAATAACCCTACAATACATGATATATTGAGTAAGTGACACATGAAATTTTGTGAACACTCTCTTTTTACTTTTAATATTTTTTTCATTCATATATATTTAGGTACAAAATTTATAGTTTGTTATTTACAAATGCATTTATTATATACAATATGTTTTCTAGTTTCCATATAGTATAATGGTGTACTGGTAAATGTATGGTTATTTAATGGATGTTATATACTCTAGTTAATGTTATTATCTATGGATGATTAATTTGAGACCCTTGTTAGTAGTCAAATGCCTCTTGTGTTTGGGGAGGCATGCCTAAGGCCATGTGGAACTCTAGAGTATACTAAGGTATTTGGTATTGGGTGTTAAAAAATGGTATCAATAGAAATAATATTTCATGATTTCATAGATTTTATATGAGATATATAGATGTGTGTATGAGGATGTGATGAATTTGGATCAATTACAGTGCATAACCCTTTATCATGAAATTTCATAGTAAAAATGGTGGAGGATTAATGAGATTTTTTATGATGGTATGATTATATGATTAGAACATATGTGATATACATTTATTTCCATGATTTTGAATTTAAATTTATATAAATACTAATTGTATCAAAAAGAGGCATCACAACAATTATGTCATCCGAAATAATTCACATGATATACCTACGGCATGTGTGTTAAATTACTATAGATAAATTATTTAGTTGGCATTGTTTTTACAATGTGTAATCTTTTTATAAGTGAGTTCATCATGAAATTATATTTTTTTGTACCCATATACATGTATACTATAGATTTCAGGTCATCTCGTAGTACAATATGGTTCACCTGGGAGATGATGATCGTGGCCTTATTGATGATGTCTGCATGCTATGCATAGATTGTATAGTAATCTATGTGAGGTAATTTTCATTAATTAATTTCAATATAATGAATCCATCATGAGAAGATATTTTATTTCTCTAGTTATTTAAGGTTTTATATATTGACAATGTGATGTGATCTATATATGTGTCGTTATCTTTTATAGAAAAAGGATATAGTAACATTGATGTGGATAATCTACAATGAAAATGTCATGGAATATCAGTGTATATGTTCTTATATAACATTCAATGACTTGTGACCATTGGTGATACTATGTTACAAGCTATATAGAATACCCATATGGGATTTAGGACAACACATTGGTTACTTTCATGTTATTATCAAATATTACATATATCAATGATTAGTAAGTTTTTCTCTTTTGAATGTATAGTTATGGATTGTTCCTGAAAGGTGTATTTCATGACCAACCTTATCATTGAATTTGAATAACCATAGGATATTTCATAAAATGATATTCTGAATTTACTTAGATCTTAATATTATATAGAACCATCAGTTCTAGTACTCTTGTTGATAGTTAATAGTAGAATGATGGGATATTTTGGAAAACTGGGCCTATTAATTTTGTTCATTACTTTGAAATATCAGTGAAAATATATATTTCTTCATGTGTTTTTCATGTGACTCATGAGTGATAGTTTATCATATTGTACATTATTACATAAATTGTATTATTGAGGTTAAAAAATTGTATTGTTGGTTCTCAGTTAGGTGTATCTAGCTCCAAATTAGTGTGTACAGTTAAAGAAGTGTTTATGAATTTCTTAGAGGGGTGAGACTCATGATAATTCACCCTGTTTTGGAAAAATATTTTTGTACATATGATAATATTTTAAGGCATAGTTTTGGGAGAATCCAAGTCCTTAGTCACACACAATGATGGTAAAATTAGTTAAAATGAGGTGGAGTGTGGTTGATAGAGAATGTTTTCAGTTCTGTTGTTTATTCGACAAGAGATATTTGTGATAGTTCACTAATGATATCATTTGAGGAAAAACCTACAGACCACAATTGGTTGGTAAAGTGTGAATATGTTGGGGTATAGTTTCAATGAAATAGAATTGTTTGAAGATGTCTTTATAGTGATATAATCCATCAATAATTCATTATGGTACCATATCTCAATCATCTTGTGTTTATATATATCAGAAATTTCATTAGGGGGTGTGGTGTCTTTCAGGAAGAAATATTTCTGATGTCATTTTAATGTGAATACCACACCTATGATACGAGAGAACATAGATCACTAATGAAGTGATCACACAGGTAGTGAAATGTTTTATGTGAAATCAATGAGTGCATAGTGAATGGTTATTTTAATCAGAATCTTGCATGAATATATAGTCGTATTTAGTCATTTTATTTAGTGATAAAATATTTATCGTCTAGGTATACTGATGTATGAAATGTTTGGATATTATTTGGTTACTCATATGGTGGGATAGTACTTACAGTTTTTTTGTGAATGAATCAATATTGGGTACAATATATGTTTTTTGCAAGACTGACTATCAAATGGTCTTGTAACTCTTAAAGACCAATTTGTGGTGGAACCATGAACATATAGTTCATAGTTTAATGAATGTTTATTTTTTATACGTGTACCTGGGTGGAGACCATAGGTGTGAATCATACATGGGGTGTAGATTGATAAAATTTAGACTGAGATAGATAAAAGATAAATTAGTGATTGAATGAGACACTTACAGATATTTCAAGAGTATATTATAATATAAAAGTAATTTTCAATGATATAATTTCATAAATTGGTACGAATATATGATTGATTTTATAGTGTATCTGAGGCATAATTCATCGATCGATTGTTTTTGGTGTGGTAGTTATTTTGGGAGAGTAATTTGCTAGGAAACCACCTGGAAGTGTACTAAAAGGTGTTGTTGGTTATACCTAAGTAAAATGATTTGAAACCATATTGTTCACATCAGTTTGGGTATGAAATATGTGTTTAATGATCATATATGTTCTTTTTAGAATATTCAACATGCTCTTTTAATATATGGTTTTTATAGACTCATTGGTTGAGATCAAATCTAGGAACATTGATTAGTTATCTATATTTAAATCATGTCTTGTACTTGTTAGTTCATTATGTATTTTAATCACAAAATTTATTTTTTTAGAAAATTAGAATTGTTTTACTTATATTTATTATAATATTATAGAGCTCCAAAATTATTTAGAAGGATTCAATTAAAGATAAAATAGTGTATATAGATATATGGATACAATGATAATGATATTATTGGTTGGATAATTTTTTTTGTATTTTCTTCTAAAGTTCATTGACATTTACATTCATTATGATCAGTATTGGAAATGAGAAATGGAATTTCCTTTTAGTTGTGAGTTGAAAATTAGATATGGGGCTTAGAAAACTAATTATTGATAATGATCATGGTATTATAAGAAGCACGGTTCCTATAATATTAAAACTACACTGGTATGATAACCGATATGATAGGGATATTATACCAACCCACATCATCTCATTTTATAAATTTTTAATAGATTTAGGAAATTATCCCTACTAGATGAATAATATGAAAAAACATGGGATAAATTGAGATGATTTTTTGGTAAACATCGTTAATAGGTTTTTTAAATTGTAAGGAAGGCTTGTAGAATACTCAAAGCACGGGATTTAAGAATAAGAATCAGAGAGCATATATTTTTACTATATAGACCCAATATTGATATGGGGGAGAGGTACGTATCCTTAATACCAAGAAATACTCACATTCTAGCCACAAAGGCCACATTTGGTGTTTGATTTCCCACAATGAGATGTTGTACACCGAATGCTAATCTGGTGAGGCACGTGTGGAAGTTTATTTTTAGGGTCATTTTAGTCTTTTAAAAATAGATGTGATACCAAAATTTCTATTCCTATAATAAATGTTGATTATATATTTGGGTAGGTTGTTATATTCTCCTCACTCTTTGATATCCCCTAGATCTGTGGTAGATCTTAGAGAAAACCAATTGTGAATCATGGTGAGATCCTTAGTTATTCATTAATCTTGGCTCTCTTCTTCATAAGGTTTCAGTTGATCCTTGTTCCATTCATCATGGATGATTAAACATATAAATTAATAAATTTTTTATACAAATAAATATCAATTGACATTAAATTACATCTCTTCATGGAAAAATTATTCGTATATTCATTCATTTTTTCATACAAATATAGAATATCATGAAAATTCCATTCATTCTTAGTGGAATCTGATAGTAATGAGACTAGAAATCAGTATGGATATATAATCTAAAATGATAAAGAACATGTATTATTGACTGGTGTTTTTAATGGTATGTTATTTTGTGTTAAATTAATTAATTAATTTGGATTGGAATAAATATCATATAAATTAATTGAGGATTTTTCAAGGTGTATAATCATGTATATCTTAGGAGCGGTTGAACTCTATTGGATGATGTTGTATAAACGGTATTCTACTCCGTTATATTGTTCTAAATATCTCAATATAATTATATTTAATGGAGTTTAATTTTTCAGTGTCAAAATAGTAATTTTTATGGAATAATTTCATAAGTATATCACAATGATTCAATGTGTGGTTGTTAATGTTTTTTGACTAGAATGTGATACAAGATAATTCTTTTAGAAAGCATGCATCACACCTTTTGTTTCATGTTTTCTAATTATCATTTAATTAATTAATTAATAATATAATTACTTAAATTGGGATCTAGTCTCTTGATTTTTGACATTTTTTTGATTGGTGGATGTGGAATTGACTTTGAAATACTCTGAAAAAAAGATGAGATTTTCTAGGATGGTATTTGGAATTGTTTTTATGTTGGTATCTCATATAATAAACCATACAGTTTATATTTTATTTTACTTCATAAAATTTTATTATTTTTACCTTGCATTAATGAACCATATATCGTAATTGTGTTTTAAATAAAATTTAATTCATAATTATTTAACGATCCTTATGAAATAAATATTTTATAGAACCATACCAAATGAAATTGAACAATGATAAAAGGGTCATAATGGACCCTTATGAACAGGTGTTTAACTAGTCACTGATGGATGATGATTGATCACATGTTTTTTGAATGTTCTCTGTGATAACTTTGTTTTATAGTTTTAATATATGAGTTAATTTGTAGCTCAGGGGACCCTGTCTAATGGTTCATCACATGTGTGTGTGAATTTGTAGATTTTAAGACTATGGATGATTACTTATCACATGTGTGTATGTGGTTAGTTGTATTTAGGGTTGTTATTTTTTTATGAATTTCTTTAAATTCAATCCATGTTATATATTTGAATATTGAACATTTTTGTTCCATGCTTGGTACCAATGTGATTGTTGGACACATCACACATTGAAGGCTAACAAGGGGTATCAGGATTATATTCAACATATAACATGGTGATATAAATAACATAGAAAATAATGTATAATTTCCTTCTATACTAACATTCTTGGATTGATGATATTTTGAGACCTGACATAAGTTGTTTTTTTGTGGTGTGATGGTCTTTGATGAATAGACATAGGAGTATATTTCATGATACGATTTCCTTTTACTTTGACATGAGGGTGTGTCTATACATGAATTCCTTAAGGTTTGACTCATAAACTAGGTATGAATGATATATTTTTTTAATTGAGACTCATTATACATGGGGATCCAATTGACTACATGATGTGACCATCCATTGAAATATATATTAAAACCATTGTAAGAAAACATATCCAACATAGAGCTGAAGGAGGTTTGACTGAGGGATCATGGTGTTTAGGAAATAACATGATATCTCAAAATTTGAGTGTTAGGTTCATACAAAAAATATAGTGATTATTGGTTCTGATTATTATATTTATTTATTTCTAATATTATTTTTAAAAATATTATCACATGCACATACACTGCATTTTTTAGTTTTATACTGGACAATGATTGTGGTTCCCTCCAAATTGGACCCACAACCTAGTGAGTGGCCATACCACTTGGGTACCCACGTATCAATCGTTTTATGTAGGTCAATTTTTTCTTTTTCACATGTCTAACATTTGGTTAAGATTTTTTTCCCTTAATATGGAGTGAAGGTTGAGGTGTGGTATGATTTTTGGTGGAGTACTTCTTTGTAATTTTATATTATTTCTTATATTGTATTTATAATAATCCTTATAGGTTATCATTATTGTATATTATTTTATAATTGTTTGATTATATTATTTTGTTATTCATTAATTACATATTCATTGATTATTGGTTTTCATATAACATTATTTGTACTGTAACATTTTTGGTTATTTAACATATATTGAGTTTTCTGATTGAGGGTATAAACTACAAACAATCAAATGGATACCCTCTAAACTACACAGTATAATTTTTATTATGATTTGTAATTATTGACATCATCTTACACTATATATTACACTCTGATATTCAATTTGAGGATTCATGTAAACCACATAACATAACTATGAAATTATTCAATGAACATTGGATACAAATCATATATGATTGAAACTTATTTAAAATGAAATGTTGTATATCAAGGAAAAAAAACATAAAAACTAAAAAACATTTTATAAAAATCCTCAAACCTAATTTATTGGTTTTTAAAATGACGGGGAAGAGAGAAATACTAGAAGGAAGGAAGAGTAAGTCACTAAGATGAAATATGTGTCATTTACATGAGGATTTATATGATAAACATAGTAAAGTACAATAAAAATATATCCTATATGGAAGTGGAAACATAATTTTGGCATAGTATTGAGATATAAGAATATTATGTGATAATAGTATGGGTTGTAGGAAATAATTCGAAAGAGAAAACATTTGAAATTTCCACCCTTCTTGATTTTTTATATAAAAACATATATGTAAACTATTATGAAATAGAAAGGTAAATAATAACATATCCATTTCATTGAGACCTATATTTTATATCCATTTTTATGTTATATTTGGCACTGTTATATGGAAAAGAGCTGAGGCCATTGTAATGACATGACTCTTTGGAAAAGGTATAGATCATTAGTTTTTCTTTAGAACCTTTACTTTAAACTTTTTTAATGTGGGTAACATCCAATGGAAGGTCTGGGGTGTGTTCGAGGTTGGTTCGGAGCCTAGGAGTTTCATAAATGGACTTGCAGATAGGGTTGTATGGCTTGCGCACCGCTTGCGCAGGGTTTGGGTAAACCGCGCGGCCTTTGGTATGGAAGTAGGGAGGTGTGCACAGTTTGCGCACAGTTTGGGTAAAAAGTGCACCTAAACTGTTCGACCCTTTTTCTAAAGGGAGAGGGATGCACACGGTTTGCGCACAGTTTGGTAAACCGTGCGCCGAAACCGTGTGATCGGGTTCTGGGTAAATTTACAATTTTCCCCTTAAGTTCTATTTAATCCTAAATCTCTTCTTCTCCTCCTACCCACGGACAGAACCATAGGGGAGCCTCCTTTGAGCTTCAAAACCCTATCCTCACTCTTTCTCTTGCCGTTTCTTCCCCCAGTGTCCGTTATGCGATCCGTCGAAGCTGTTGGATGGAATAAGGTAAGGCATAACACACTTGGCCTTATTTCCTCGATGAATTGTGGTATCCTCATCACGATGTTGATGTAGGCTCATATGCCCTATTTTCAGGGTATTGGACTAGAACTTAGATCTCTCTTAACTTGTCGCAAATATGAGGTCGATATCAAGTGACCCAATGTCAACAGCCCTAAGGTATATTGTCACGTGGTTTTAATATTGGTTTTTTTTCTTTTCGGGTTTATACCATCGTGCCGAGGTTTGCATTTGGCCAAAAATCTTATTATTGTTGACTTCTTATTGTCTAAATGACCCTTGAGATTGGAGGTTATGTGAACTACCCTAAATTGGGTGTTTAGGTTCCGTATGACCCCGGTATGGACACCCTTAGGAGTTATACCTTGAGCTTTAGCATATTTTCCCCTTTGGACCTTATGTATGTGCCTTGAAAGCCAATCTCCTTGCGAGGAAAATGGGATGGTTTGTTTAGGGCTTGTCTAGGATGAGTAAGCCTAAACCCCTATTATTAACTTAAATGCATGTTTTCTTGAAATGTGATTATGTGACATTGTTTGATGGAAATTCCATGTTTTATTGATATGAATGTTATAAGAAGTGTATTCCATATAACCTATGCTAATTAAATGTTTATTCTTTGGCCCAGGGGTAGATTGTGAGAGCTCCCCTATGATACGACTTCGATCTAGGGGCAGACCGTGAGAGCTCCCCAAATTAAATGATACAGCTTCGGGCCACAGGTAGACCATGAGAGCTCCCCTGTGTTATGGCTTCGATAAAAGGGAAGAATGTGAGAGCTCCCTTGAATAATTACTGAGCCTTCAAGCAAGGGATAGACCATAAGAGTTTCCCCAAGGTTGGGCTAGGGGGAGGATCGTGAGTGATTCCCCAGGGTTAAGGACGTTTGTGTGTTCCGTCCTGGTACTGCCCAACGTATTATATATATATGTATATATCTATCTAACTCTAAATAATCAGGTTACTCATTTAGGCATACCATCTATGAGCTGAAGTAGGTAGACCTGCTAGGTGTCCTTTAGGATCCTGAGCGGGAAGGTTGATATTTACATTTCATTACTTGCTTGCAGTCTAATACACACTGTTTACTTGCAATCACACTTTTTGATTACATGTAGACACCGATGGTGGTGGCCTACTGAGAATTGTCTCACACCCTACTCTGGAGGCCCCTTGGGCACCCATGTAGACTTTTTTGCTATAGGTACCAGTAGGGGTAAGGGCCCTATTTCAGGTTGCTGATGTCTATATATATATTCTAGATAGAGTTCCAGAGCAGAGGACTAGGCATGGCTAGGGATGATCATGGACAAATTTTTATCTCTTTTTGTATTACTGCATAGCATGCTTGCCTTCTATTTCAATTGTATCAGCATTCCATGCATCCATTTTGTATCAGACACTGCCTATGAGGATTTTGTATATTTATCAGGGTTTCCTCACTTTTGTTTTTTGGTTTTTATGTTTCCCCTTTTCTCATGTTTATCCATTGGTTGTGCTTCCGATATCTATTACTTTGCTGATATTCCATGGTGTAATCTGACATGGGGGTACACTCTCCCCCACTGACTTACCGTTACACCCCCGCTGCTAGTCGGCATCCCCTGGCCTATAGGGAGATGAGCCAAGGGTCATGTGGCCAACTGGGCACGGGGATCAGGTTGAGAGGCATCTATGCTCGGGACGTCACAAAGTGGTATAAGAGGTTTCTTTCTTTCTTTCTTTACTCTTTGGCGATAATAGACTTGAAGAATATGAATGCTTAGGGACCTAGTTATAAAGTGCGCTTGGGGGTCGCGAACCCATGTATGGGGTAAAGACTATGTTTCCTAAATAATGTTGTTATTGATTTTGTGGTTTACTGTTGATACTGTTTCACCGTTGGGTGCTACAGATGTTTTGCGATGTTATTGGGATTTTCAATGTTGGGATTTGTATTTCATGGCTCGACCTGATGAAATGAGGGTTATGCATTAGAACATGCATCACGATATTCACAATATTATTAGGCCATCCATATTTTCCATGCTGTGTTTTAATTTTACGTGAGCATTGCATGTTGTTTATTTCCATTCCTTGTTGATGTGTGGGAAAATTTGATAATATTTCCTTCAGGTTGTGAATTTAGGAATGAGGTGTTTTTAGTGGGTATCACTCTTTGGTTCAAAAGGTGTATGGGCCCTTATGGATCGGAAAATAAAATTAAAACTAAACCAATCATTTTCATAAAAGGAAATTCAAATACTTAATTATCTCAAGTAAATGAGAAATAACATCCATGTGTGTGTCATCTTTCAGTTCATGAGGAGTATGGGCCCTTATGTGCTGGAAAATTCCATATCACCATATTAAGTTAATTTTGACTAGTTGTAGGTTTTACTAAATCATTCTTATGGGTGTGGATTGGTTTTCTTAGGGGTAGTAAGGCATATTACTTGTCCTAGATTATAGAGATCAACATTTAATTTGTTGGTTTATTCTTTTAAGATGTTTGTTTGGAATTATAGCAACATACCTCCGAGACATCCTCGAGTCGCACGTGCTGAAGGAGGCGACGATAAAGTTCCTGAGGTGGCGGGCCCTAATCCAATAGTTGATCTTCTTTTTGCGCCACCCGTGGCTCGTCTTCATATTATTGAGATGGGTGCTGATGCCCAGTTTTGTGAGGGATTTTTGAGGATGATGTATAATATTCAAGGTGGCATGTGATCTACCCCAAGAATGGCAAAGTTGACCCATGAGTTATAGTTATAACATCCTCCAAATTTTTCGGGAGATTCCTGACCTCTTGCTGCTGAATCTTGGCTAGAGAGGATCCATACCATCTTTTGACATCTCAAGAGGACTCCCATGTGGAGAGTCAAATTAGCCATTTATATGCCATGAGATCCTGCTAGATGGTGGTGGGATGTCATTACCCAGTTGAGATAGGAGGGAGACATGGTCTGTGTAGTTTTCCAAACAGTCGTTTATGACTTTTTCTTTCCCCAGACCTTGAGATCTGGCAGAGCTAGAGAGTTTATGAACCTGGAGAAGGGGACCATGACTGTCATGGAGTACTTGTCCCGATTCACCGAGCTGCAGCGTTTCACCCCATCGCTAGCAGCTGATGATCTGATGGCCTCAAGGTGTTTTGAGGATGGGATGAGTTACACCATCCGGTATAAAGTAAACATGTTCAGGTTGAAATCTATTCATGAGACTATTAACCATGCTCTGATTATTGAGCGAAATATGAGGGAAGCGAATAGTGCAAACCTGGGCGGTTCAGCACCAGAAGCTTCCAGTGGGTCTTCTTCAGGGTGGAAGAGACATTTTGAGTTTTCCCTTGGGGGAGGTAGTAGTCGAGCTCCTAGAACATATAGTTCCTATATCTTCCATCAGTGCAGGAAGAAGGGACACTTCATGGCGATGTGTCTGTGGAACCTAGTGGAATGCAGATGCTGTGGTAGGATGGGTCACCTTCAACATTTTTGCATGACTTTTTCTCCAGTGCCTATTGAGAAGGGATCTGCACATACTCCACGATCCGGTGCTGGATCGGTAGGATCATGTTAGTCAGGCGGCTGGAATACTGTCGGGCGATCAGGCCGTGGCGGCAGTCAAGGCAGAGGTAACCAGGTGTGTGACTCTCAGCACCAACAGGGCAGGTCTGCTCAGGGTAGCCAGGCTATGACTCAGGGACATGGTACGAACCAGTTATATGCAGTCAAGCCTACGCCGCAGGAGAAGTATGCCATGCCATATACTGTATGAGGTACGATTTTAGTTTCCTTTACATTGGTATCATCTTTGTTTGATACAGGTGCTTCTCACTCTTTCATATCGGAGGCTATCACGAAGAGTTTGGGCCTCGACATTGAGTCATATCACGGTGTTATTATGCTAGATATCCCATTAGGTGTCCGTTCAGAGGGAGTACATCTTTGTCAGAATTGTACCCTCGTGTTGGGCGGTTACCTTTTCGTTTGGAACTTGTATGTTCTGGAGATGACATTTTTTGATGTAATAGTTGGGATGGATTGGTTAGTTCCCTATAGAGCACGTATTGACTGCTATCGTCAGAGGGTGACGTTTACATCACCAGAGGGAGACACAAATGTGAATAAGGGAGAATGGGATCATAGTGCGACACGATAAGGACCCAAACAACAGAATATGGGTGGTGTCATGACACAGGTTTCCAGTCTTTATCTTGATGACCAAGGGTTACAACCCACTTCTTATCCTCCTGTAGTGGATCTCTTTAGAGATGTATTTTATGATGAATTCTATAGTCTACCTCCATTAAAATAGGTGGAGTTTACCATTGAGCATGTACCAGGAGCAGCACCAGTGACCATTCCTCTTTATAGGATGGCACCGAAGGAGCTTCTAGATCTCAAGAGTCAGTTGGAGAACCTGGAAGCAAAAGGCTTTATAGGTCCCATCACATCTCCTTGGGGATCACCGGTTCTCTTTTCTAAGAAGGAATATGGTAACCTTCGTCTTTTCATGGAATACCATAAATCAAATTAGCTGATGATTAAGAATAAGTATCCTTTTCCGAGAATTGATGAATTTTTCGATCACCTCCATGGAGCGAAGGTGTTTTCAAAGATAGATTTGAGTTTGTGCAATCACCAGGTGCATGTTAGGACTTCGGACATACCCTTCACGGAGTTTCAGAGCAGTTATGGTCTCTATGAGTACCTAGTCATGCCGTTTGGGCTTACGAATGCACCTGCAGGGTTTATGGCTCTTATGAACCCAATTTTTCACCCTTACCTTGATTCTTTTGTGGTTGTTTTTGTGGATGATATCATAGTCTATTAACTTTTGAGACACGACCATGGAACCCATCATGAGATTGTGCTGAATACACTAAGAGAGCATAAGCTTTATGCTAAGCTCAGAAAATTCCACTTTTGGATAAATAAGGTTCACTTCCTGGGTCACATTATTTCTGAGTCTTGAGTTTTAGTTGTCCTTGAGAAGGTGAGTGTTGTAGTCTCTTGGGAGAAACCCAAGAAAATATTTGATATCAAGAGTTTCTTGGGGATTGATGTATATTATAGGTGGTTCATTCAGCACTTTTCACTCCTAGCAGCACCGCTTACAGCTTTGACCAAAAAAGGGGGTGAGATTCGAGTGGTCAGAACCTTGTGAATCAACTTTTCAGGAACTGAAGGGCAGACTGACTTCGGTGCTGATACTAATCTTGCCGGATCTGGGCAAGGCTTGTATAGTCTATTGTGATGCATCAGGTATTGGAATTTGTGATGTCTTCTTGCACGATGAGCGTGTTGTTGTGTATGGTTCTTGTCAGTAAACTCTCATGAATGGAATTATCAGACACACGACATCAAGATCACCACAGTTGTACATGCCTTACACTGTTGGAGACACAATTTCGTTGGGAGAGCACTTTTTGGTATACACTGACCACAAAAGCCTCACATATATCTTCAATTAGCGGGATCTAAATCTCAGGAAACACTGGTGAGTCGAGTACCTACAATCCTATGATTTTAATTGGCCTACACTCCTAGGAAAGGAAATTCAGTAGCTGATGCACTGAGCCGGAAAACTTAATAACATGTAGTTCGGGACTCTGATGAAGAGTGGATGTTGATGGACATATTTTCAGAGATGCGTGTAGAGGTTCAGGAGGGTCAAGGTCAGACTGTTCTCTCAGCCTTACCTGTAACATCTACTTATTTAGAACGGGTTAGGGTAAGAAAGTTATCAGATCCGGAAGGCCTTGTATTAAGAGAATGTGTCCCTGATGATGGATCTACAGATTGGACTGTGGATGAAAGTGATGATTTATTGTTTCTTGGGTGTGTATGGGTCCTAGATAACATCAGAGGGGAGCTTATGAGGGATTTCCACACCTCAGTATGGGCAGATCACCAAGGAATCACCAAAATGTATTGTGATTTGCGATGACAGTACTGGTGGCCTAGTATGAAGTGGGAGATAGCCAGTTTCATCACGTGTTGTTCAACCTGTCAGCAGGTGAAGGCGGAACATCAGCGTATGGCTCAGATTTTGTAGCTGTTGTCCATTCCAAAGTGGAAATGGGATGATTTTTCTATAGACTTTGTGACTGCAGTACCCATGTCACCTCGTGGAAATGATGTAATATGTGTTATCATCGACCGTCTGACGAAGGTCAAGCATTTCTTACCAGTGCAAGAGACCTTCACAGTTGATGAATTGGGAAGGCTGTATATTAATGGAATAGTACGGCTTCATGTAGTACCTCGTTCGGTTGTTTCAAATAGAGATCCTCATTTTACATCTCGGTTTTGGCAGGGTTTACTGAAGGCTTTATGTATGCAGGTACTTTTGAGTATGGTCTATCACCCACAGACTGACGGACAGACCGAGCAGACTATACAGGTACTAGAGGATATGTTACATGCATGTGACCTTGATTTTGGATGTTCATGGGAGACACAAATTCCTCTTTTCTAGTTCAGTTATAACAATAGCTTCTAGTGTACCATTGAGATGGATCCTTATGAGGCCTTATATGGTAGGCCTTATCGCTCGCCTTTGTGTTGGCTTGAAGTAGGGGAGGCGGCTGTTCTAGGACTACGTATTGTGCAAGAGACTGCCAAGAAGATACAGCTTATCAGGAAGCGTATGCAGAAAGCTATGTCTTAACAGTAGTCTTATGCTAACAAGTACTGACGAACTCTTGAGTTTGAGGTAGAGAACCACGTTTTCTTGAAGGTCTCGCCCAGGTTAGGGCAGAGACGTATTCGAAAGCAGACTAAGGTTTCTCTGAGATTCGTAGGACCCTTTGAGGTGGTGAAGAAGATCGGACCATTAGCTTACCAGCTTGGACTTCTGTAAACATATCAGGCCATGCACAATGTTTTTCATATATCTCAGCTTCTCCAATACTTTTCAGATCCAACTCATGTGTTTCAGCTTAATGAGGTTGAACTGGATATGGATGCTTCCTCGGAGGAGTATCCGATGCAAATTGTTGACTGGAGTGTGAGGACACTATGAGGGAGGTCTGTTCCTCTTGTACGGGTGCTATGGTAGCAAGTCCAGGTACAGGATGATACCTGGGAGCATGAGGCTGATATACAATCTCAATGGCCGGAGCTTTTCACTGGTGACACCTCTTTACCCTCGAATGGCCAACTTGGGGATGATTTTCTTTAAGGAGAGGAGGTTGTAACGAACTGAATATTTGGAAAAGGTACACATTGTTATTTTTTATTTTTGAACAATTCCTTTAAACTCGTGTAATGTGGGTAACATCATAAGGATGGTCCGGGGAGTGTTTGGGGTTGGTTCAGAGCATAGTAGTTTGAGAAATGGACTTGCAGATAGGGGCGCACGGCCTGCGCATGGCTTGCGCACGGTTTGGGTAAACTGTGTGGCCTTTGGTCTGGAAGCAGGGAGGTACGCAAGGTTTGCGCATGGTTTGGGTAAACCATGGGCCTAAACCGTACGACCCATTTACTAAAGGCATAGAGATGCACATGGTTTGCGCACAGTTTGGTAAACCGTGTGCCTAAACCATGAAAATGATTATTAGGTAAATATACCATTTTTTCCTTAAGTTCAATTTAAACATAAATCTCTTCTTCTCCTCCTACCCGTAGATAGAACTAGTGGGGAGCCTCGTTTGAGCTCCAAAACCCTTTCCTCCCTCCTCCTCTTTCCATTTCTTCCCCCGGTGTCCGTTATTCGATCCATCAAATCCATTGGATAGACTAAGGTAAGTAATACCACTCTTGGCCTTCTTTCCTTGATGAATCATGGTATCCTCTCCGATATATTGATGCATGCTCATATGCCCTATTTTCAGGGCATTAGACTAAAACTAAGCTCTCTCCAAACCTGTTGAAAATTTGAGGTTGATATCATTTGAGCTTACGTCTACATCCCTATGGTAGGTTGTCATGTGGTTTTTATTTTGGGTTTTCATCTTTTCGGGTTTATACCATCGCGCCGAAGATTTCCATTCGCAAAAACTCTTATTATTATTGACAGCTTACTGTCTAAATGACCCTTGTAATAAGAGGTTATGGGAACTACCCTCATTTGTGTGTCTGGGTACCATATGTCCCCTGTATGGACAACCATAGGTGTTATACCTTGAGTTTTAGCCTTTTTCACCTATGGACCATATTTATGTGTCTTGAAAGCCATTTTCCATGTGTGGAAAATGGGATGGTTTGGTTAGGGCTTGGCTTGGATGAGTTAGCCTAAACCTCATTTATAATTTTAAATGCATGTTTGATTGAAATGTGATTATGTGATATTGTGAGATAGAAATTCCATGTTTTATTGATATAAATGTTATAAGAAGTGTATGACTTATAACATATTATAATTAAATGTTTAAGCTTTGAGCCAGGGGTAGACTGTGAGACCTCCTTTATGATACAGCTTTGGGCTAGGGGTAGATCGAGATAGCTCCTATAATTAAATGATACAGATTCGGGACAGGGGTAGACCGTGAGAGCTCCCCTATGTTACGGCTTCAGGAAAACGGTAGACTATGAGAGCTCCCTTGTATAATTATTGAGCCTTCAGGACAGGGATAAACTGTGAAAGTTTCCCCAAGGTTGGGACAAGGGTAGGATCGAGAGTGTTGCCCCTGGGTTAAGGATGTCTGTGAGTTCCGTCTTGGTCATACACATCGTATTATAAATATATGTATATATATAAATATCTATCTCTAACTAATTAGGTGACTCATTCAGACATACCATCTATAAGCCGATGTAGGTAGACCTGCAAGCTATCCTTCTGGAACCTGAGTGGGAAGGTTGTTATTTACTTTGATTTACTTTACTGTAGTCTAATACACACTGTTTAATTGTGATAACCCTTTTTTATTACACATAGACACCGTTGGTGCTGGCCGAATGAGACTTGTCTCACACCCTACCCTGGAGGCCCCCTCGGCACCCGTGCAGACTTTCTACTACATGTACCAGTAGGGGCAGGGGCCCTGTTTCAGGTTGCTGATGTCTATATATATGTTCTAGCTGGAGTTCCAGAGCAGAGGACAGATCTTGGCTAGGGATGCTCACGGACTACTTTTGTTCTCTTTTTGTATTACTTCATAGTATGCTTGTCTTCTATTTCCATTGTATTAGCATCCCATGCATCCATTTTGTATCAGACACTACCTATGAGTGTTTTTTATATTTATTAGGGTTTCCCTACTTTGGTTTTTTGGTTTGTATGTTTCCCCTTTTCTCTTGTTTATCCATTCGTTGTGATTCCACTATCTATTACTTTGCTGCTATTCCACTGTGTACTCTGAGATGGTGGAACATTCTCCCATCTGACTTACCATTACACCCCCACTGCTAGTCGGCAGCCCGTGTCCTATGGGAAGGCAACACAGGGGTCATGTGGCCAACCAGGCTCGGGGCACGGGTTGAGGGGCAGCCGGGTCTGGGACGTCACAGCCATTGGCCCTAGGTCCTCCACATAGTAGCTTTCATGGATGTGTCAGGATACTCCCAAAATTAGCCCCCAAAGTGTAACCCCCAAAGGTTTTGTTAAAAAATAAATTTAGATACGCTCACATTGGAACTGAACTATTAAATGGTCGGTGATTACACTATTTTACAACACCATAAGTGGATTCCCTGCAGTGTGGCTTCATGGAATATAGAAATGTTGTAACCATTTCAAAAATATATTCATTGTTGTCTTTATGGAAAATTACTATAGGGGTTCTCAATGGAGTATCTTCATTGACTATAATATTTCGTCACCAAAAAAGGGGTTCCTAATCCATGGTTGTGTTGGATTGATTTGATCATAGTAATAGTCAAAAAATAGTATCCACCAAAAAATAACTATTACAAATACCTCTATAAGTATCTGAAAAATAAAAGGAAAAAATGAAATCAATAACATATAACACAAAAGGTATGAAGGTTTCATACCTAATGATTGGTATCATTATAATATTTTATATGTATGCCACTAAAATAAATTTAATGTCCTTGCTATCTTTTTTTACAGTCAACCTAATATAATAATTAACCACGATTACATGTAGTCATTATTACCTAGATGATGGATTTAAAGGTATTAATATTATAAAAAATAGTATTAGTTTTATGTATAAATTTTTATTTATTTTTTATTTATTGATTAATTTAAAATAATTAAAAATTATATTTTTATAATAATTTCATCAATAAGATATCTATTTTTTAAATAATTATATTTTCATACATATAAATTTGGTTTTTTTAGTTCCCATTATTTTTAATGTCATTTTAAATAAATTTGATTATAATATTTTATTATTACATTGTAAATTAATTTTCTAATGGTTAGTAAAGATAATAATATCATTTGATTTTGAAAATAGACATTTTTTCACGAAATGTGCTTTTGTGAAATGTGTTCTATTTATACTAAATTTAATAAATTACAATATATTAAACTGTTTAATTAAATTCATTGAATTAATGTCCAATAAAATATTTTAAAATTCATTTAATATTTTTTACTAGTATGCGAATGAAATTAAGCCCCATTTTAATATTACAAAAAAATTGTCAAAATAAATGGTTTGGGTAATATTGTGCATGATTATTTTAAATTTAATTTCAGAAATAATATGAAAAGGAATATGATAAAATTGATTCTATATTTTAATTCATAATGGAAATATTTTTATGATTAAACATTAATGTTTTTTTCCTGATGAAAATTAAAAACACTATTAATTTTTTGTTGTCTTTAGTGTTAAAACATGTATAATCGGGGGAGGGGGGTTAAACGAAGAGAAAATGTGAAACATTTCACCAAATCAAGTCTAAATATTCATGGTTATATATAATATTAAAATATATTAAATTTATTATTTTGTGTATTTCTCGTATTGTTTTACTTTAAAAAAAATATATTAATTAAAAACTTTCTGTAATTTTATATGCATACCTCTGGTCACTAAAAAAGTGGAACCACTTATACTACATTATTCATAGTATTTATTCCCTAAATATTTTACATGAAATACTAAAAAAACATTTACATATTACTTCGCCTCATTCATGATTTTCTTTTTCTTACCTCAATACCATCCAATTAAAGAAAAATGTGTATAGAAATGTAGTTATCTCATAAATCATTAACCACATTAGAAAATTATTCCTAAGATTGAATATTATTATTCTACTTAAAAATCATTTATTCCATAAAATTTTTTATAGAGACATATATTAAACAATATGTTCTTATTATTATTAGAAACCATTTTTTTATCCTTTATAATTTATGGGAAAATAATGTATTGTTTGTGAGTACAATTAATGTACCACCACTACATATTCATGTGATCTATTTTCCATCAATCCTCTCCAAGGATTGTTAAATTGATTAATTTAAGTAATATATATAGTTTTTATGACTTAATAATATTAATATAATTGTAAAATTTTTTTGTTTCATATCTGTTTTCTCATTATATAAGAATCTATCATTCATCCATACATTTAAACCATCAAATTCATGAGAGTTAAATTACATTTTAAATTTCATATTTTAATTGATGATTATATAAAACTAAATATTAAATATATTTCATTTTCATGAAATAAATTTCCTTCTAATAATGTTAAATTATTATTATTAGAATTTATTTTCTTACCCAATCGGTCTTTAGGACCCAATTTTATATAGGTGATAATAAAATGATAAATAATAATGATATGATATACTAAATAAATTCAATATAAAATTATTCTTACTCTTTTTATGATGTAATGAAAATAATATGCAGGCATCACAACTTTAAAAATGAAACATACTAGGAAATTTAAGGAGTTAACAACTAAATTAAAGATAATGATGAAATATTTATATATAAAAGTGATAAATTTTTATAAAAAATAGTAAATATAATTAAAATTATGAACATATCTATTTTATATAATTTTAATAACATTAAAATTATGATAAAATATTTTAAATGATATTATTTAACAAGTCACAGTTAAGGTAAGGGATTAATATTACAATCCGACATTATATTGAGAATTTTTTTTGGATAAATGTTTTATTCTTAAATTAGTTAATGTATCTTTAATAACATTTATAAGTATTATTATAATTTTTCTATTTCTATAAATTAAACATTTTACTTCAATTTTTCTCTATCTATGAAAACGTATTTCTGGAGGATAATTCATAGAAAATATGACTTGATTTTATACTCGTCTTGGAAATATTTTCATCTATTTATATACTTTTTCTAAAATGATTTCATTAAATATTTTACTATAATTAATTGACAGAATAATTTCATGTTTTCCCATCACGTAATTTCTATCAATTATTTTAAAATAATTATTCTAATTGTTTTCTAAATAAGTTAATTTTTTCCAAAACTGTGATCAATCATTTTGTTTTCACATATAACTCATGAATTAATTTTCATTCTATAATAACTATTAATTTAATTGGGGTTTAATTTTTATGATTACATGGTTATTTTATAATAAAATATTTTTCCTAACATTCTTGAAATTTTTTGGTGTTAAATGATGAAGTTCAAAATGAAATTGATTTTTCCAATGAACTGTGTCAATGGTATTGTAAATTTAATTTCATTTATAAAAACATCCTTCAATGTTACTTAAATTTATTTATTTTTTATCAATCATTAAATTATTATTAATTTCTTAGTTATTTTCTTATTATAATTGTGTAATTTGGAAGAAAGTCATTTTTTCATTGTTTAATGAATGGAGAAATGAAAAAAAAATTCATGATATCGTGGAATAGATATGAATGGATTAGGATTATGATATAGGTGGTTCTAGTATATAACTCTAACAAATTCGGTATTTATTAATGTTTATATGATAAAAGGTTTTAAGTTAGGTTATCTCATTATTAATGTGTGTATACAAGTTGTTATCCCATGCAAGAAGTAGGTACAAATGTGGAAAACTAGGAATAAAATATGATGAATTTCTTAGTGGGTACCTTTTACATAAGAGACTTATTATAATTATTATTATAGAACAATATTTTAGAATCTATCATTGGTATGTTTGTATTCTAATGATATGATCTCATGGATCATTATCTTTAATTCTTCTATTATTCATATATATGATATTCAATTGACTTAATTATTGGTTATGAAATATATATGTTTTTGAATTATTTTGTGATATAAAGATAATTTTATCACAACATCATTATAATTATATGATTACTTATGATCATTGAATAAAATCTCCCATGTTCCCCCTTACATAGTACGTGATCACATCCACTCATATGTTTTATTTTTCACAGGATAAGACGAATGATTAAATGTAGGGTAGTTTAAAAACTATATAATATGAAAGGACATTGTGGGATATTTTCAAGATCATTAAATAAATAATATTAATAATTATCTATTCTTATGTTATAGTAATCTTATATTTTTGGCGGTATGTATAAATACGAAATATATTAAATAATTGTTTAATTTATATTATTAATTATATATGAATAATTTGTGGTTACTTAGTTGGTATTTGAGAAAGAAATGTTATTTATTGTGATTAATATTAGAAATCATTATTCAGAACCATTAGGATACTTACATGTATTATAAAAATTATTATCTTATTTAAAATCATGAAAAACATTTTTCGGAGAAAATATTTCAATGTCTGGTTATTGGAATGTTAATTCAGTTATTAAATAGATTCACTTACAAGTAATATATCTAAAAGGGTAAAATTGGGTAGTTATATGATCATATTAGTGTTTTATGGTTTTCCATAAAACTAATATTTTAATAATGAAAAAATTTATAAATGAAATTACATTACATGTGAATAAATTCACATTTAATATTTCTAGTTTTAAAAAACCCGGACAATCTATTTTATTTATTAATTTGGACTCTAATAAATAATAGCCATAATTTTATTTTCACACGTAACATATAGAAAATCATTATAACCACTGATAATATTCCATTTTTTTAGTGAAATTATTATCAATATATATTAAGGGTTATAAAAATGCATACATGACACTAATGGAAGAAACAATGAGATCGATCAGTATGATCATAATAGAATAAGACCATTTGTCTAATCTCTATGGTAATTCGAATAAATGAGATATTCTCTTGAGTAATCCTAATCCAATAATCAAAAACATAATCAATAGGGTAATACATTACAAGATAATTGAATTTTTTTCCAATTCATGAGTAATACCAATTTTGTCAAACAACCAAAAGAAAGGATTATAATTGAACAAGTAACCCTTGGGGAATGCACAACTGTAATATGACAATATATATATATACACTAGTAGTATGAATTTGAATATTTTATTAAATAATTAAATTATTATATTTATACCTTCCACAATTAATTAATATATATTAATAAAAATGACTTACAAAATTTTATTTTGACACAAAGAATTGAAAATGTTATTTTTTGCAAATATTTAGTTTCCATTAAAAATAATTGGCTGATAAATACTTCAATTTTAAAAGAAAATATATTTGTATTAAATATAATTATTAAAAAATATTTACTTAATTATGAACTATCATATAATTTAATGATATCTAGGATAATTTTTATAGGAAATAAAATGATTTTACTATCATAAAATATATTATGTTTTTAGTAAATTTAGATTTTTTATCCTATTATTTATTATATTTTAAATTTTATTATGAAAAAATAATTATTACTTTTGAGTTAAAAAACTCAAAAATTTGTAATTATTATTATTTAATTAATTTCAACTATAGTTAGTTTTTTTGTAATAAAAAATTCTGTGTAAATAGAATATATGTATTTTGACATCATAACACAACAAAATTTATGTAAATATACAATAAATGGAATAAAAAAAGTATTTACAATTTAATATAATTTTTTTTGTTATTCTATATAATTTTATATCTTTTAAATAATTCCCAAAAAGACATATATTTTTTATTTTTAAGAAAATTTATTTATGATTATTACGTACTTCCACATCATAAATGATATTAATTTAACAATTACAGTTATTATAAAAATAATATATTCAAAATATATATTATGTTTTCAATCTAAGAGAAAAATATATTATTAGTTGTATGGTTTTCGTTATATTATTAGATAGAGTCTATGGCCAATGTTTATATTTTAATAAATAATTCTCTAAAATTTTTTGTACTTAACCACCCAATCACCCCTTTCAGTTAAATAAAAACACATTTAGAGTATATTTACTCTTCAAAACCATCTATAAATCCTTCAAAAGGTGTGTTTAAACTCTTAATAACCTTATATAATGCTTTTATAGTCACCCTCTCATGTAAAAGGATTCCCTTACTATTATTTTGAATTCGTGTATTTTATTTTTATTATAGAGTTTGATTTCAAACTTTTATTACTTTAATGAGTTTTTAATAAATATTTTACAATATATATAATTTCAATGTAATAAAATAGCTGTAGTCATGGTTATTAACCCAATGATGAAGAATTTTGTGCACCAGGTATGATGATGAATTTTTTTGTGATATTTCATTCGCTATTTGTATATAGTTATTTCCCACCCCTACTTCTAATATAGGGTATTAATATATAAGTAATAATCATTATTATACTAGTTACATCCATTTATTTACACCACACAATGTTATTATGGTATTAAATTTTATTAAATACATTACTTCATTTTATGATCTATTTCGAATACAAATGTAGATACATGATATTAATGTGATAGGTGGGAATGAAAGTATATAGCTCACCAATGCATTATGTTTTGTTTTTTATATTAATATATACCCATCATTTCTTGTTTTAGGTTATCCTATTAACCATATTTTATGATTTTTTGGTCATAATAATTGACTCATTCTTTTGATATCAAGTGTTATATTATCCCTGCATTTCGAAATTTTCTTGATCTTATCATCTTTTTCAATTAATTACTATAAATGTTTATAATACTTACCCTAATATTTCATCTTAATATTTCTATGTAGTAAAATTTATTAATTTAATCATGTTATTAAATTATTATTACCTTTATAGGAATTATAAATCACCTATTTCGTATATTTGTCCCCACGGTTTCAAGTTCAATTTTAGAAGATCAGTGAAATTTAAGGGCATGTAACTAATTTTTTTTAAAAAAATATATCCCTAAATAATTTCACTATGATAAGTGTCTAATTACTCAAAGAAACTGGATATTTAAACGTTTTAATTTTTTTATTATTTATATATTTATTTAATAATTGATGAAATAATATCTATTAATTATTTTAGTTGTCATTGTGGGTATTAGAGAAATTGTTACTTATTTTTTGGGATTATGATAAGAGAAAATATTGAAATAGATAATGATATATCAACTAATAGTATGAAATCCATATATACTTATAAATTACATATTACATTGTTCTATAAAAAATTTCATCCCTTCTTGGATAATGGAAAGTGGATACCACTCCGGAACAATTGTACATATGTGTAATAACCCCCAAAAGTGAACATTAGGTATTCACATGAATATCACCTAGTTCGTGACAAATATAACTTATACTACATACCTAACCATACCATAATGGGGAGTATTATTCAATTATTCATTTTATTTTTTAATAACCTTTATAATTGGAAAAAATTTCACATTAAATTTAATATTAGAAAACAGGTTACAGGTAACATAAATTGAATCATAGAAATTCATAAATTATTGGTTATTCTCATTTATGTGTTTCCCCATCAATATTTATAGATCCATTTATTATGTTTTGAAAATTTACATCCCTATTTTTTTTGGATTAATCATAAACTTATATCAAGAATCAAATAGTAAAATATTGGTTTACCATCCATTAATAAACCTCAAATGTCAAATGTGGTGATGACCCAACAAATTATTTCTTAATAGGAAAATTGATTAAATCATCTAAAACACCACCTCAAAACATGAATTCCATGTGATTAGTGAAGATGATTAATATCTTAATTATTTCATCCCAATAATAAAAATTCCCCCTTATAAATATTTTTTTGGATGAATTTCTTAGTAAACCATATGATAGTTACTTAAATGGAATTAGATTATTCATTTTTTTGTATTGAAATTCATTATATAGATCCAATATAAATCTATTATATAATTAAATCAACATTCATATAACAAATGAACCAATTATTAAATATAAAAAATGTTTTACAATGAATATATATTTGAGTGATCATCTCAATATTTGATATTACTTTCTTATGAGAAAGTATATATTTCTCAAATAGATGAAACTAAAGGAAGGTGAAGAATTTGTTTCGTTTCAATTATTACATAATAAACTATTGTGTTTCTTAAATAATATTATATAATTACTTTAAAATGATAGGTTGATTTATCAATTTAAATTATTTCTAGAGAATTACAAATATTTGATACGATATATATAATTTACATTGTTCAAATTATAGAGATAAAGAATGAACTACTAGATAATATAAATAAATTTTTTATATTTCAAATTAGTTTTATTATTTTTGGGTGTTTTTATCCTTTTCTCTAGAATAAGGATGTGGCAAGTCTCTATTTAATTGATTATCAGGAACAAAAAATGATCCTAATAAATAAAAAATACCCTCTAACTCATATTGATGACATTATTTATATTCTATGGAGATTATATTAATTATATAATGTGGATCATTGATCAAAATTGTATCCATTAAAGGTGATTGTGGATGATATATAAAAAATTACCTATTCCACATGTTATTAGACTAATGTGTTGATAGTGATTCCATTTGGATGTTCTAATTCCACAACTATTGTCAGGGACATAACAAGAAGTGTTATTAGGTACTAACACTAAATTATTGTCGCACCGATTATAGATCATATTCATATCTAATTTTATAATGTCAGGGAACAAGATAATAATTATGTATTGTAATAAAACCAAAAAATTGAAATGTTATATTTTATATATATTAAATATGAGTTCTATATTGAGCATGTAATATTTTTTTCATGTTATCATCCAAAAATTGATACTATTTTATTCTTTGAAGATTTATGTAATTGAATTACATTCTAGGATAACATCTATGATGAAGATCTATAATATCCTTGGATTTGTTCGGAACTATCACCAATTTCTGAGAAATATCTCTTGAATTTCAAGACCATTAACTATGATAACTCAAAATTGAGGGAAGTGTTTTGGACATAGTATTGAGAGGATATTTTTATAGAGTTTTAGGAGAAGAAAATATCAATAGTAATGATCAAATTTACTTATATTAGGGATGTAATTCTAATCTATAATGATGTTTCTCTAATATATTTGGGCTGTGTAATCCTAATCATTTAAAAAGAGATATAATATGCTTCAAACCAATTAGAGATACTAGGGTAGACAAACTCAATTAATTACAGATAATTTGATGTAGTGAAAGAATAATTTTATAGTTAGTGAAAATATGTATTTTGGGATATATCTAACATTATTAGTTATCATAAATCCTTAATTTATATATTTATACAAAAATACATTAATTTTCACCAATTAAAGTGGTTATATTTGATTAAGGTATATTATTTTTCAATCCACTGACATCATGGGAATGGGAAAATTTACCTGATATTATGATTATAATAGCTTCTACATCCATATTAATGTGGAGGATTAAAATGGATCCATTATTCCTAAAAATGAAAATGATAGATAATGATTTTATAAAAATAATGACATCATACTTTGAAAAAACAACTTCTCAACCATTGATTATTTAGAGATGCAATGGGAATAATAAAAATAATATATATAAGACTTTAGATAATATTTAAGTGTTTTAATTTAGTCATTATGCATGTATAATGATTAAATAATGGATATGTGTATTATAAACAACATATCATAATAGGGATGATCATGATTTTTTTATAGATAATATATTTTATTCATCTAGGAATCATTAATATATTTCAATCTTTGTTTCGAAGAGAATTAGTGAGATGACAAGATGATGGATATTTCATAATTTATATCAAGATGATTATTATTCCCAAAAACAAAGGATGAATGATAGATTTATATGGGCATGATGTAACTAGTTCATACACTGATATGAAAATGGTAATGAACAATGGGTTTTTTCTTAGGATTCCCCAGTACATCATATAGAAATAACACCTTTTGGTCAGTAGTAAATCTTCATAAATTATAATTCATTTCATTATTATTATGTTCAATTTCTATATTGACCTAATTTAAAAGATATAAATAATATAAGTTGTATAATTTAATTTAATATTGATCTCTATTATATCCAATTGGGAACATGATATACATCGAGGATTTGTAGAATCCATTAGCACTCGTTGAATACATAAATGTGTTTAAATTATGCCTATAAATCTCATACATATCATTATATTGAGAGAACCATTGAATATCAACAGGTAATGAAAATGACATGCTTAATATATTTCCCTGAATTTTGGGTTAAACACATTTTCTTAGTATTTTTCTCATTTTATAATGTTTTCAACATTGAATTCCAATTGAACCATATGAGTTTTCTCTTAAGAAGAAACATTGGACACGCACATGATGTGGTAATGATGGAAAAAGATAGATAACCTGACTTAAACATTACATGAATTAGAACATATAGGTTGAGAAATTCATCATCATATGAAATCCATGTGATTTTAATAGAAATTTTTTGTAGCCAATTATCGTTGAGGCCTAGTGATTGAGATTATAGATAGAGAGTTACATTATAAAGCAAGATTGAATATAATAAAAAAATTATAGAATAAGTGAAAGGTTTGGTCATGATACACCATACCCTTTTATATAAATGATATTATATGAGTAATTTCCAATTAAATATCACTTCAGACTAAAATATAATAAATACATTATGAGTTCCAAGTTTACAATTATATGAATTTCTCATTGAACCCCTTACATATAAAAAATCCTAAATTTATACGGTTGAATATTTATATTTTAAAAAAGTGGAAGTTATTGAAAAGTTTGTAACATAGATACAATTTCATATAAAAACAATATAAAGGTCATTATAAAAGTACTATATCTGAACAATTAGTTCGATGAGGGAACCAGGAAACCATAAGCAGTGATAGAGAATATGTAACCTCATCATTAATGTTGTATGAAATGAAAAAATTGGGGATGAAATTACTGAAGGGGGAATAATGAAAGAAACAAATAATTTTTAATGGAAATTTCCTCTATAATTAAAAAAATGTATTATTATGTAATGTAGTTATAGAAAATAGATGAACTAGATTTCATTTTTTTACTTTATACTATTATAAAACATAGATACAATTTATAAAAATGAATTAAAATAATAGTAATAATCACATTAATTGATAATATAATCTACCTATAGTAACCATTATGATTTTTATTTTAAAATACCTCCCACAATCATTAGCTTGAGTTGAGAAATAATTCATACTAGGCCTTAGGTGACATCCTAACGTATCTGATGTTTGATAATAAATGACATGGGATTCATGAAAATTGTGTATAATTTTACTTAGTAAATAAAACATCCACAAAAACATTTACCATATTAGTAAACCACTATATAACTCAGGAAAACAGAGTAATGAAATTATAAAAAAATCAAAATATATAATTACACATAGTAATGTACAATGTTGAAACGAAACCCAATATTAGATTATGAAATGGAAGACAAAACCAAAAAAATAAAAGTCTCCAAATACACTAACTACATGGATCCCATATATTCCAAGCTCATAATCCCCTAGCCATGATCAGAGTATCATGATGCATAACTAATTAAATGAGATACTCTTTGTTTACACGTGTCTTGATAAAGAATATCTAAAAAAGGACCAATGTGGAAAATCATGGGGCATGAAATGATACAAAGTAGGTTTTCCCCAAATGACAGATATAATTACTCCATTAGGATAAAACATGATATCAAATTTATATGAAAAACTATATATAATAGTTGAAAACATTTTACATAATAATTTGAACTAACTTCCATACAAACATTTCAAATTCCAAATTCATTTACGAGGAACAACACACCTAAATAACATCCTTATTGACATAAATTGTTATTGATGTATCCTAAAAAGTCATGTAAAATAAATATATTAGAGGGAAACAATATATCTAAGGAAAACCACCAGGAGTGGAGACTTAATAGGTAATACAAACATCAAAGCACGATGAGATTCCACAGATGTTCCCATATTGAAGGAAATATTCTCCAAATCCTTTTATAGGAGAGAAAGTAGGGTTTAGTATAATCATTTATAAAATAAGTGTTTTAGAATCTATTATGACTGAGATCTAAAATTTTAGGATCAAATTTTTAATCATTCATGGTTATAAAAACTGTGCACTAACCGTGAATATGTGTCTTTCTGCAAATGATACCTTTATCATGTGTGAGAACATGGTTTGGAAAAAATATTTACACAAATTTATGCCTACAATGATCCAATAAACCAACATTTCAGAGTTTTCTATAAACGTTTCATATTTTTTACAAACCATGGTCAAACTGTTTAGCAATAAAAAATCCCACAAAACATTATAAAGTCCTACTAACCTTCCCAATAATCACACAACCATATTTCATACTAAAAATAAAAAATAAAAAATAATATTTAATTTAAAACACAGATGAAAAACTCCCCAAACCTTTGGACATTATGTCCATCGAGAACATCACTTTCCTTAAAAGAGTTTGATCCATATTCCAACCATTTCATTCTATTAACCTATATTTCAGCTTGAGTAGGAACAAATTCTATAAACCCTATAATCTACTAAGGAAATGAATACAAAATAAATTCATTTTACAAACCAAAATCCATAAATTCAATAGAATCAATGATGAATCTTGATCTCGGTCAACATGATCCTATTGAATCAATTAGTCATGATTCGGGTGATACTTTATTAACTAGGATTCCTGAAATACATTATACACTAAAGTCACCATGGTGGAAAATATAATTTATATTCCACCTCACCATCCTATTCAAGTATATCAATATGGCCTATGTTTTGAGTATATTAAATAATTTTCTTCCCAAAACAATATTGAACAAGACTTTGATATCTTCATAAGAACACATAAACACTCGAATCAAATGAAAATAGCTATCTATGATCATTAATATAATATTTTTTACAACTATGTTCCATATATATCTTATTACTAATTAAATGAATCTTCTATATTGTCTCTTAGAAAAGTCACGGCAAACCAATGATTATTACCTTTATTCACCCCCGAAATTAGAGAACAAAATGAATACACATATAGTGGATCAAAATGATTCATGTGTATCAAGGATTGATAATATTTGTTATAAGATAACTCTAATAACTATGCATCATCCTCCAATGAGTCACAAAAAATAATTAAAAATTCTAGAAGAATTTATTCTAATGTATTTATTGTTTTTTTGGTTTTTCAATCTACTTGAGATCGATACAACATACTAATTATCAACTGAGACATAAGGGATTGAAATATGGATTTCAAAAAACTAGCCGTAAACCTCGGATGCTGATTACATACTATAAAATGTTCTATTTCGTACCTATTTCCAACTTCACAAATATATATTTTTTAAAATTCCCCCATGATAATAGATTCACAAAGATGAATGAAATGGGATAATGTTTTTCATAAATCCACTATCACCATATAGAATCATGTTTCAAAACCATTTAATGGAGTCGTATTATAAAATCCATGTCCATCTACTCCCATTTTAAAATTAGAATATGTAATGACTAAAACATGCCTCCTGGTCACTGATGCATTATCATATCATTCTGATAGGTGATTCATCATGAAAAAAATCATCCACATTTAATTTCATGTTGAACCATCAAAATTATATAGTCAACACATTATACATATTCTTTATTTAATGATGAATAACAAATCTCGAATGGTGAAAATCATGGAGATTTGTTCCTAGGAAGAAATTATTGTGACCTTTTGATCTATAATATAGAAAAATTATCTCTCATATAGGTTCTATCATTCAGTGGTATCCCTATTTTTTTGAATTCGTAACAACACATGTGTAATTGGATGTTTGGGCCTCCTTGACAATATAAACCAGACCATGAACCCAATAAACTGGAAATAAAAACTACTAAACTAAATCTGTATTCACAATCTATGTGCATTCCATCTATCATTGACATCAAATTCCACTGATATAAAGCCTTTTTTTCAACTAACTATATGCCTTTCTCATTAATTCATCCACCACCGAATTTCCATTTCTTATTATATACACCAAGTCAATGTTGAAATTTTTGAAATACTCAATCTATTTTATATGTCTAATATTCAATTACATTTTTGGTAAAATATGTTTTAAAATATTATGATCTGTAACCATAGTGAATTTCTCACCAAAGAGGTAATTGTGCCATTTCATCAATTCATGGACTACATGATATAAATCCAAATAATTTTGTGGGTATTTGTTCTCATGAAATTACAGTATCTGTGAGCATAATCCACCACAAGATCTCCCTATATAATATCACATCACATCCATGATCTGGAATCATAAAATACCTTACTTACACATGTATTGATTTTAGATGTTTCATGATTTATGTATTTGTATGAAAAAATTATATTCCTCAAATGTATTTGTACATTACTTAATCCCATTGGAATATAAAAAATATATATATCTATGCTATCAAAGGTAAATCTATTAGTTATAATTCATGAACTAAAAATCAATAATAACCATCGAGACCAAAGAAACTACGTATCTAAAAGATATTATTTTTCTACTATAAATGAATTAACATCTTTTTTATTTTATGCATTCACAAAAACACCACTTTCAGAGATTACATGGACAAGGAAACATACATCTTGTATACAAAAATGACTGTTTGAAAAATTTTCATACAATTGATGATCTCGTGAAATTTACAAAACTATATCCATGTGTTGCTTATGATTACACCATGTTCTTGAGTGCATCAATATGACATCCCAGAAACCCACCATCAAATAATCTATATATACTTGAAATATCTATTTCAATAATTCTGTAATGTCATCTTGAACATTTTTTTACCAAAAGGAATAACCACATACTCATAATTGCTATATATACTAATTAAACATGCGTTTGTAATATCATCTTTTAAAACCATTAATTTCTATTATCTGAATTTCAAACATATTTTAGTGAACCAATGCCCCCACTCAATTTATTAACCTAATAATGAATGAATGGAAGTGTGTTCTTTCAAAACATGGTAAATAGTATGATAACCCACATGAAAACAAAGAGTTTCATCCGCGTTTTTGAAAAAAGGCCATTGTTACACATAGTGATGTGCCAAACTGAATGAATCATTTTTCTTCCAGCTCTTCCAACTTCACTTTATTATACCTAAATTATATTGGGTCTATATTATAATACATAAGGTTGATAGTACTATTCCTTAGAATAATATCCATCGTAAAATCCAATTCTCTTTTGGGTAAGAAACCCTGAGAAATTTTATATAAATGAATATAAAAAATGATAAACAAGAAATGGATACTAAAATTCACGATCTCCATCATAAATTACAAAGTAAAATATACTAACTATTATATGATAATTTCAACTTATAGTGCCAAAAATCTCTTTTCATCTTCATATAAACATGCGTCTAATTTCTTGAGATGATTTGTGAAATCATCAGCCATAAAAAATCATTAAAAACATCAAAATACATGTGAGACTTGAACATTATCAACCTATCCATAACCAAGAATATGTAATGGATATGCATATCACGTACAATGATGTCCCATACCAAATTATATCAATTGAAAGTTATTGAACATTCTCAAAACATAAAATCTTCTCTTTCTCTTTGATGTAGATGTGTTTGATGTTTCAATACACAAGTTGTCATCTCAATAGGAATACCATGAAAATAAATAGAAGGAGAAGTAATTAATGAATGTGATTCACCCATATCATAATAATATTTTATATGGGAATAATTAAAATGAATCCTACTTCTCACCATGATTTTCCTAGATTGATCACCCATAATCACTTGCCCAGTTCCATATAACATCATAGTTACTGTAAATTATTCATTATTACCAATTAGAGATTAACCTTGTTGAGGAGTCATGGTATTCCTATAATCAGCACTAATTTATTTGTTCTTCTAAAATTATTTTTTCTTATTCTATCATCCCTTTTAAGCATACAACTTCTATAAAACATGATATGTGTTCCAAACACCAAAACATAGAGCACTGTAATAATAACATTGAAGGTGACCAATCTGATTTCAAATGTTTCATGATCTATATTAATTCATACATTCTCATTTAATGTGAACAAAATATCAAAGGTGAAATATTCCATGATTTCACTTGGTATTATGATGAAGATTCATTGATCCTGTCATATAATTCTATGTCATGCCTCTATCTTGGTAATTTGTTTCATTATTATTCATTTTCCTAGAAATAGAATTACCACTATTTCTTATAGGTATTAACACAGACCCTCAACCCATAGCTACATTGATGTCCCTTTTTACTTATATTTCTCTGTTGACAATATCTATACAATCCATTATAAAAGAATTACAATCTTCATTCGAATCTGCTACCTCAACCCCATTGAATAATTTGTGCCTTTAAGGATGAACTAAGATAAACTTTCTATGTATGGTGAACTAAATTCATAAATGGGAATTAATATTTATTAATTGGGAGGCTATCCAGATTCAATCTATAAAATTATGTCAATATTTCAGAACATAATTTATGGGAACAAAATTTTTTATTGAATATTTTTTTAGAACCCTCCCATGAAATTCCTTGGTATAATTTATCCCCGAAATCTTAAACCCAACATTGTAATGCATTATTTTTCATCATATAAATATTCTAATTGAAATTAATATTAGTATGTGTGAAATGGTAATAAAATATTCAATTCATCCAATCTATGCACACCACTTCCTTATCAGGTTACAAATCTCCCTAGAAGATGAGCTGATTCTACTTCTGTAACAGAACAGAATGATCCAATTTTGAAGGATTATCCTTTCTATTTCTTCAACCCTCAATTATAAAATCTAGAACGATACTATGAACCAGATGTTGTTGACCTATTCCTCAGGTGAAAAAACATTATAAGAAGACTTTTATAGATGTTTTTTATATTCTTTCCAGTTTCCATTTCTATAAGTAAAAAAATTCCATATGTTTCATTATTTATAAATTGTAGGCTTAACCATTTCAAATGTACTATATCACAACTAACACAACAATTCCATCAAAAATTCAATTCTTTCTGTATTTACCCAATTTTTATGATTCCACCATGATCTTGAAAATCAATCCATATTAAAAATTTAAAAATTATTCCCTTTTAAAAATATCACAATTGAAAATAAAATCCATCCATTAAACAATAAACATGTTTTCACCAAATCATTAATCATTACTCAAAATGAAATAATATCTCCTAGAAGGATGAGATTTATATCATTGCATATCATGATATTATTAATGGATAAACCCATGATAATGAAATTATAAGTCCTGTAAGTGTATACAAAACACAAATGTACAGAGCTCTGTAGTAACTTAGAGTTCAATATAAATAGGTTAGCTACAGCTCTTTATGTTGTACATTTCACATGTTGAAAATCATAATCATTTATACCATCCAAACTCATCTATAAAATTATTATGAATTTTTTAACTCCAAGACCAACTCAATTTATATCCAAGGAAAACTAATACCTTGTGTCCCACATGATTTTTACCAACCAAGAATGATACCATTAATAAAATCCTTCCACTCTTCATTGGATTTAGTTGAGAGTGAATTTTCCATTGATCTTAGAAGACATCCCCATGATGCCAAGGATTTTAATAAATTAAATGGGACTTAGTACAATTGGGGGGTGATTTTTCATTTAATAAAAAAATTGATAATCAAAACCAACAACCACTACATGATGAATAAAAAAATAACAAAAAATTATTAAAACTATGAAACTTTAACATATCCTATATGAGTGTACAAGGTAGAATAAAAATTAAATATCATAGATTAATGGTGGATACAATACCAAACTAAAAAAATATCTCAATAAACGAACTCAATAACTACCTACATGCTCTGTGATATATCATCCCAAGCCATTCTCAAATTATCATCACACATTAATAATGAAAATATATTTATTTTTATAACCTGCATCTTAGAATTCAATATTTGAAAAAGAACCAATGTTCAAATCTAGGTGTTGAGTAATTAAGCATAGTAGATTATCCCTAATGGACTTCCCTACTCACGCCTCTAAGATAGATAATGATATAACAGTTATATACTATAATTAAATAAAACAATTATAATTTTTTTATCAGAATATAAAATAATTCTCATACCCAAAAATTTATCTAAATAAAAATAATTTATTAAGTAAAGAAACCAAAAAATACTTTAAAACAATTTCTGAACATCTATTTAGGAATAACACATTCCATTCCACATATCCACAATTTCATCCATGCATGCAACCATGGACCTCAGTATAACTATTATTAGTGATTCATCCTTTCACAAATATATCCTTTGGTGATATATTTTGATGGCAGAAAACCATACACTTATTTATCCTATTTTTTATAGGTGAAACCATACACCATTATTCAGATTGAATGTACCAAATCACAAAAAAACCATTTTTCCTAAAATTAATGAGAAAAGAATTTTCTAAAAAGTTAAATTAAAAAAATTAATTAAAACATTACGAAATTTAATATTGTCTTTGTATCCAGTAAATATACTATTTTAAAATCAGCTTATTAAATCATTCAACAAAGCACCACAACAAAAATTTTACTATTAGAAAAAACCGTTAATAAAATGGTTTTTAACAAATTTTTTCTTCAATTTCACAATAAATTTTGATAAATAGAAACAATTTGAAACTAATAAATTACATTTTAATAAGAGGAGTTGAGTTTAAAACCATGTACCTATGAAAATATTGTTTAAGTACAGAATGACATTAATTTTTCAACAAAACAGGGATAAATCCCATGAAAGTAACCTTAAATATTGTTTCTTAACAAGAACACATCCAAATAATATAATTAATGGCATAAAATATCATAGTCATATCAAAAATAAGTATATTTAATAATATAATAGAGGATATATGAATTTCTATAATGAATATAACAATGAATAGAGACTTACCATTAAATTTGGCCTTTAATGAACTATGTTTTTATGATGGAACACTCCCAGATTGATCAGAATATAGTGAAAAGATTTTATGTGCCGATAAAACCATTTTGGGGTTTAACTTGGGGATAAAGTGTGGGTTACAAGAAATTATAAGTGTTAACCAAAATTTTAGGATATAATTCTTACATTTATAGAGTTTGGTCTCACAGTTAGGTAAACTTTGTTCTCACTATGTGTATTCCTCTATCTCCAAAAGAAATATTTTTGTAAGGAAGATGCATGGTTTGGCCAACCATGAACCAAACTGTGTGTGTGGCCATCCCAAATTCATCACTTTTAAATGTTTCAGATAATAGTATCATGGTTTTTATAAAATCTTCTGAAAAAATAAACCTCTATAAATTCTTCAAAAACTATACCAATGTCCTCCGAAACCTCCCAATGTTCTACCAAATATATTACATACCTTAAATAAACAAATAAGGGAATAATTAAATAATATTGGGTGTGATATAATTATATAGTATGTTTTTTGTATTGTTTAATCGATAATGAATTTTAAAGATATATCTTCAAATTATAGTATCATACTCTATAAAAACGATATATCGTAGAATTTTTAGTGCTAGAATAACTAGGCATTTCCCATAACCAACCCTTAGCTAATATTAAACAATTGTACCCATATTGAAATCATTTACTGGTGAAGTTCCAAATTTTCATGATCATGACCTAATCCTTTACATCCAAAAAACCAAAAAATGTATCATTATCACACAAATTAACCTTAAAGGAATTACTAGTGTAATATTGTGTTATGTATATTGCACCAAGTAATATTAATTTATACAGTTTTTAAATAAATATTTTATTATATGTATCTAATTTATTATTTATTTAAATACATGATTATATAATGGGATTTATAAAATTTATATTATGATACAAAGAAAAAATAATAATATTTTTTAGAATTATTTATCCTCAAATAAAATAATTTATTTTATAAAATTAGAAATTTTGAAAAAATTTATCATCATTAAATATTATTACTAGGAAATGATTTTTTAAATATAAAGTATCATGTAAATTACTTTTGTCAAATGAAATTTTTATTAGAGAATGTAATCATTTAGTATAGTAATAACTACTAATTTTTTTCAAATAAGAAATTTTGTTTAAAATATAATATTATAATATTTATAGAAAAATTATTCTAAAAAATTACTTTTAAATCACTATATTAAAATTACACAAATGCTAATTGTTAATAATTTTATATAATTTTAAAATTTTATTGTAAAAATTCCACGTCTGGGGACGGGGCAAAAACCCAATCCCGCCGCGCCTCCCACATCCCACCATCCGCAGCAACTCAACCACCCTAAGGCAGCTTTTATGATATAATAAATAATATAATGGGAATCGATGATAAAAAGTTTTTTTCTTATTTTTTATGAAGTATATATGATTTTACTGTTGTATTTTTATAAATTTTTAATGAGTTATCTATAATATATATTATATTTGAAGAATTAAAAATATTTCATTTTGAGCATTACTCACTTCAACATAACCAATTGTATTAATCTTAATAAAATTAATTCATATCCGAATAAAATATTAAAATTAAATAAAAACTGAAACGAAAATTTTGTAATAACTCTGGTAATAGATTTACTTTTATATTATTTTATTTTAAGGAGTCTAAAAACATATTGTAGAATTAATAAATAATTACCCTCTCTTTTATTATAACTACTCATCTAACCAAGCATTCATTTTCACTAATTAACTAAGGATATAATATTTCTCTCCCAATCCATTCCACATTCCATTCCATATTGTTTCAACCCTATTAATATTTTAATATAAAAACATTTAATTACTTTCACTCAGTATGTTCTTCTATTACTCTTACAATTTCTAAAAGTACTTTTGGTGTATGAATGAAAATTATTAATATCTTTCCATGTTGTAATTAGTTTTTTCATATTCAATTCCAATAAATATAATGACCCTATAATGGGAGGCCCCATATCACTCTTACTAAAACCGTCCATTAACCATTATGTACTCTTGTTACGAGTTATAATGTATATTGTGATCTTTCATGAAAAAATATTTTATTTTGATTACCAATCCCTATTTTTAATCACGGGTACTCACAAAGATATAAATATAATACATTTATTATGGTCATATAAGTATGTTACCTACACACCCTATCCATGGGATTAAATTTGTTAAAAAACATTCTTTTGTTGTATGATCTATATAGAACAAAAATGCATGTACATGATATAAATTTGACTTGTGTGCCCAAAATTATATAGCTCTTCAATGCATAGGGTAATCTTTTTACCTAATGAGAACAATAGTATGGTGGATGATTAGTTTGTATAAGAACACAATATTATTACTTCTTATTGATTTTCAATAATATGTTCAAATTATATCTTGATTTATCTCATTAACATACTCTTATATTTCCTTGATGTAATCCCTGAATTATAGGATTTGATGTTCAAGATTATGATCCTAAACTATTATTTTCATCATTATATGCATCTTGGGTAACATGTATAACAGTCATAATGTTAGGCATTCATTATTACCTTATTATATATTATTAGCCATGCCTATCTTATATGTATTCCTTTGTTATCTCATGTTGTTTCAGAAGATAAAAATAATTTTATTTCATATTATTAATTTTATTTATTTCATATCCTGATTTTATGTTATTAGGATATGAATATAATAAAAAAATACCCTAAACCACAAAATATTTTGAAATTCTACTATTTGAATCAATATGTAATATGACATGAATTAAATTAATTTAATACTTGTGTTTTAAAAACACACCTGACAAATCAAACCTTATGAATAATTTGAGTTAATTTATAATTTAAACATTATCCATTATTAGGTATTTGAATATAAAATCACCCTAAGTAATAAAGGATAAACCTATGGTGTCATACAACAATAAGTTGGTTTCATTATTTAGAAAACCTATAAATATTTTTTTATAATTACATGATTTTTAACATTGAATACTTCTTCTTAAACCATGATTTTTGTATTCAATGGATATAATGAGGAATAATTTTATTGGAACATAATGTAAATGAAAATAAATTTTTTTTTCCTCCTAATAAATTTAATATTATGGGTCCCGTAATTCCAAATAACATTTATATTCATACACAACATTAAATATAATTAAATCCCGATGATCTTCCAAATTTGAAATGGAGGAAATAAAATATTATTTACTCCATCATTTTGAAACATCCAACTTATTTTGTGAGTCTATTGATCAAATAAATTTTTGAAATGTTCTTGTACTGTTGATATGTATTTTTTTAATCTAGTTATAAGAGCTTGAAAATGTTATTTCTTAATCATTTGAATGACGATTCATGTAAATGGTTAAATAATTACAATAACATGAGTCAAGATGAATAAATTTACTCAATGGAGTGGCATGAGTTTAATAATTACTTTTTATGTATGTATTTTCCATGAAATATTTATATAAAAACAGAATGAATGTCATGAGCTAAATAAAATGGTTTGGGAGTACATTACTACCCATGAAGAAATATTTATATGACTTCTGATATATTATTATAGTATTTCCATCCAACATAAAATTAATATTGATAAATTTTTATTTATTTTTATTAACAATGAAAATGGTAATAACTATATGATAAATTAGTAGTTATAAAGATATATATAAATTTCCTCTCTTTGTAGAAATAGTGATCAAAGTCACCAATCAATATCATTATTTTTTTAATAGAATAATGATTTAATTCAATTGATAAAATAATAATAAAAACCATGGAGAGAATAAGAAGATTATTCTATTTTAAAATAAACATGGATAAAATATAGAGTATATATTATTAATGGGATAAGTAAATGTTGTATGTTTATTTATGATTGTAAGTGTTAAATTAAATACTAATATATTTGTAAGGAGATATTTAATGATGAAAATGTTGAGAATATTGAAAATAGGGAACCTTCCTCACTCATTTGAATCAAAGGAAAGGAGTATGAGAATTATTCTAACTAATACTAAAATTTAGGGTTTAATAATCATGATTAATGATTATATCGTCATTAATATAAAGTAAAGTGTAAATATCAATCACAATTGTTGAGGTAGTTTATTAAAATAATGTATTAAAAGGAAATCTATCCACAATTTTCTGGAATTTCATATGCATTTGTTTATTATTGTCATATACACTCTTTTAAAAAAATATAATTTTCTAACGGTATCACATTAACCCCATCAATTATTAAATATTGAATCAAATTTGAAAACTCTTAATGGTAAAATTATCACATCATCAGTCTATGATTCTTCTTTGATTGATATTTTGGATTACAATTTCTTCAAATCTTTTTATTCCTAAATTATTGAAACTTTTTGTGTTTTTAGAATATATAGAAACTATTTATATAAATATCACATCAGATTTTATGAAAAAGTAGTCATATTTTATAATATGAATGATATTATATGAATATATCATTCTATATATGGATATGTTCATGAAATATTAATTAATTCCATATTTTAACAATTTATTTATATTCTTAATGAGTATCTATATCATATTTTGGGGTAGTAACCCATCATATAATATATTATTATTATATCAGAGATTTTTATGTTCCTTGAAAGTGTATCATAATCATGATATGAATTGTGATGTTTTTTTTAAAAATAACTCAATCATAGGGGTAATATTTTTTGGATGAATCCATATTTAATTTCATAGATTTAGGTATATGAATTGATGACAAAAGAAAAAGAGAATCATTATAATGTTTATATTTAAAAAAATGATCCACCATAGGGAAAAAATATTATTATTCAAAAGAAAAATAATGATCTATGAGATTATATAATGATTATCTCAGAACATAGCATAATTATGATCTGGATTAAGTTCTTCTTCTGTGTATTGATGATTTTTAAGATAATGAAATAGTATCTAAATACTTATCAATGATTATCCAACATTATAAAAAAATAAAATGATGTTAAAAATGAAGACATAAAAAAGAAACCCTTGTATGATATTTATCCAAATAATTATTTTATTTTGATTGCATTTGGAATTAATAATTACACCAATCTTCTCATAGATTTAATGAAATGATTTTTTTATTGATTCCGTTAATGAATTTTATGTATTTTTAATTGATTAGTTTTTTATTAAATACATGTGATTTATTGTGTATAAATATCAATTTTGAATTTTTATAATGGCCCATTGCCTAGATATACAATATTCCGAATATTTTATTGTGAATTCAAATCCCCTAAAATATCATTAATAAGATGTTTCATCACATATTAGGTTTTATCATTAGATCATTTTATGAGTGAACTAATATTTATAGCAATGCCCAACCATTGTTTATTTATTCATTATTTTTCATGTATTTCGTTGATATAATACATTATTTGTTAATAATTTATCATTTTTTCTTGATACACTATCCACTTTTAACATTGAACAGATTAAAGAACATTTAGACTGATGAATATAAATAAAATTCCATGTATCAAAAGATAAAATATTTCAGTGAAACATCACTCACACATCCATGTAGTGGAGAATGTATAGTGATTTACATTGATGGAAGGGTATAATATGTGATATGATGATGAATTTAATGGTAACATAGTATACATAGACTAAAATTATATAGCCCGTTACATATATTTTACAAATGTAATTAATGTATAAAAGGAATGGAGACATTATATTTATTGTTGATGGTGTTATTTTTATACTGATAATAACACTTTAAAGTATATATTCATGATAATAAAAATTAGAACACAAAATTACTAATAGATATGATTACATTTTTTGATACATAATACATTACTATGGTCCAAAATAAAAATATTGTGGCTAATTATTTGATACAAAATATTCATGTCAACATATCTATGATAGGGATCATAAAATATCCAATATTTCCGTATTTGACATTGATGAACATTGACTTATTTATAGAGTGACATATTATATTGATAAACTTTTATTTCAAATATATATCCATGTAAATATTAATGATTCACATATTGATGATGTAGAACTTAAAAATAATCTCAAAAATGTTCATGAGTTGAACAATGTTTTTGATGGAATGATAATTTATAGGAATATTATAAAATAATTACTAAAGGAGGTATTGGATGAATCTCATTTATCATAATTATATATTATTATGGAAGGGAATTTTTTTTATAGAAAATAGGTTGAATATTTGGTTGGATATCTTAAATAGATATATGTGGGAATAAATATCTCAGTTTTTGTTATGTCAAAAAGTTAATGATGGGATAGAAAAATCTAATGTAATATTACAACCATTATTCACAACAATATTGAAATTTTTAAACATCATGATTGAATTTTTTGTAGTAATCCTTAATAAATTTAAAGGCAAGAATGTTATTTTGGTGATATTCAGTCAACATGTAATAAAATATCAATTAATTTTTATTATAAAATTTTTCAATCAATATATTTTTTCATAGATATATAAATATATTAATTGATGTTTCATGGTGATATATAGTACAAAAATCTATTTTATATGATCTATATATAGGGTTTAACTTGATGGTATAGTGATGTCAAATGTAATTTCTTGAAATAAGGTTTTTTTAGTATTACATAACATATTATAGAAAGTTCTCTATCTAGGAGTACCATTAAAACCGAACTGGTTATTTTTATTTCTTGTTATATTTATCTAAAATGTTCTTTGATTGAACACCATAATCTTTAGAAAATTTCATCTTATAAAATATTCAGATTTATAATTTTGAATGATAATTATAAATCCTTATATTGAATAAAGTGAATAACTCGACCATGTTTGGATGTTGTTGGTGAATCAATGCTAATGGAACCTTGCCTATCATAGGAAATTTAAGGGAAGGATAGTGACATTCATCAGTATATCAACATATATCAAAATCAAAAGAATATTAATGCTCAAAATCAAGGGTGATGTATTTAATACAAATATTATGGCAAGTTATTCCTATAAATATCAATATGGAATATTTATAGGATATTTATAATGTAGGGGATGCAAAGACCTATATATATTAGATTTAACAAGAATCATGATTGGGTAGGGAAGGTAACATATCATATTGTTATTCCTACTAACATATCTTTTTCTCAATTTTCATTTATTTTATCACTTTTGAGGGAGGTCATACATAATATTTACCATTATGAATCTTATAGTCTAAACTAATAAGTAATGAAATTTAATATAAAGATGAATAATTACAAATCTTTGATCATATACACAATTTTCATCATGACCTGACTACTAACTTGGTAGATATTATTTGTACGATTTATAATCACATGGAACCAACATGGGAAATATTATATGTGAATAATAAATATAAATCCTCATTTAATTAGAATAATGTCAAATAATTTTGATGGTGAGGACAATTTATAGTGGTTTAATGTGAGACTATGTTATTTTATACATAATAATTAGAAACGGATTTTATATATTCAATAGCATTACATACATTAAATCATTAGTAAAATTGGATTGTGATATATCAAAAAATTATAACAATTTCATTGAATTAGATTGTTAAAAATGATAAAAAATGTTTTCAAATATTAATATAAAATATTTCCTTAAATCCATTGCATTAATTTATTCCTGGTATATAACCAACAAATGTTTAGAAATTGTTTATTATTAAAGGTCTTTTTTTGGTAGATTTTATTTGACTAAATATTGTATATTTATATATTGGTCAATATTATATACTTAATTTAATAAAAAAATATTATGTATGAATTATCATTCTTACATATTTTTTTTAATTATTATTAATAAAAATGAAATCAGTTGATGGGAAAATTATTTTTTAATGGAATATTAATTGTTTTTCTCACAGTTTTCTAATATATATGTTAATTAAATAAATAACATTTCAATAATGATATAAATGAAATAATATATATATATATATAATAGAATATGGTTTATCATTCAAATAGGGGTTTTTATCATAAAATTAATGAATCTAATTTAATTTTTATGTTATGAATATATTCTATAAAAAGTATGTTTCCCTATTTTTTCATTTTTATTTAAAATATAATTTCAGTTATTTATAGTAATTTCATTCTATCAAGTGGATTTTAATTTTTGGTATTATCCTATCAAAATTCATTAATAATGAAACTACCATTTCTTGTCATAGTTAATATTAGAATTATTTAAAAAAATAGCATAGTTATAGTTAAAATCGGCATATAAAGGGAGGGGGAAAGATCATCCTCATTTATATTAAGATAAAGATAGGTTTCATTTACTACATAACTTTTATCCCATGATTTTCACACCCATTAGATAATAAAAAAACAAAAAAAATAATCACCATTGACACATTTGGATTTGTATTTCTAGAAAATGGGAGTATACACATCTGTTTCTAGTGGTGAAATTGAGTTTAAAACCCTATCAATACCACCCTTCAAATGATCAAACATGTCACCTCATTGAAACCATAAAAAACCATTAAAATTAGTTGAAAAAAATTCAAATCTCATTAGTTTAATATTGATGTGACCACTATATAGTGATTTCCTCCATGGTTTTAGCAGCTATAAACATAACAAGCACAATAATTCTTACAAGATAAACATCAATGGAATGTTTTCAAAAAACTATCAATTTTTTAATCAACAGTCCATCCACTATAAAATATAGTTCTCTTAGTGGTTTTGGATCAATTTTTGTATCATAACACTAAGTTAATTAGACTACAAACTAACATGGTATTTTTATCAACATGATTATAATTCCATTATTCTAAAAAAACTACACACAACATGTTGTAGTCCTACCCATGGGGCCCTAAAAAACTCCCAAATCCCAATTTAACCCACTCTAAAATGTAAAAAAATTTCTTTATCAGAATTTAATAATCACATGTCTCCTGAAAATTATGTTCTTTTTTCTAAAAATTAAATTAATCTACCATGTAAATTTTATCTTGTTCAAAATATCAATGTCTAATTACATATTGTCCTTAGGAAGTTACTCTATTGTTCCTACGTGAAATATTTATGCCATTGATCTAGAATAATAGACTTCCAATGCAAAAACTCATCATGGATCTATCCATTCAACAAAAAATTAAAAATATTTTATACTATATTCTTCCTCAATTCATAGTCACATAGTTCAATAATTCACACTAGGAACATAATAAATGATGGATATCATGCTATCTCAATATCCTTGTGGTTGATCATAATTGAAATGACGAGATCCTACAATGAAATCTATGAGACATGTATTACATTATGGATAATTTTATATGTTTAAAGAATATATAATTAGTAAAATTTTATTATTATATGTCTGATAACCTCATAAAGTACTATAAATTGTAGTTCCATTATGGAATTCCTCAAAATTTAGTGATTCCCTTACCAACATGGTGGCTACATGAAAGACCAGTATCCCATATATAACAACAAAGGTTCTATCCCCCATCTGACATGTTATTGATGGGTACTCACAGTTAAAACCAACATCATTAAAATCAACATATCGTACATAGAGGGATCATGTACAATACTTAATATAATGATATCTTCCTTTCCGTCTTTGATCTAAAATACGGCTGAGAAGCATAACCAACAATAATGTGAACCAAAAAGTTCCTTCCGATTTTTTATATGAAATTACTATTAGATAACTCCACTATGTCCAAGTGATTATTTTATGGTTCATTGATTTATATGATTTATGATCAATGAAAATTTTCTAAGATCAAGATAATTCTCTCCCAGTATTTATCAAAATGTGGATGACAGACTGTAAAATTGTTTAACCATTTCCCTAAATCCATCAAAATCACATGATAAAACAATGATTAACCCAAAAATTTATGTTTGATAAGATAATAAAATTCATTCTCTGAATTCATACATTCTCCTAAACATAATTATTTCTAAAAATATATGTTTGTTGAGTACCTCTAATTCATAATAAATGGTCCACGTCATTTATATCATCAACTGTCAGCAAAAAGGATTCTTGATTTCTCATGTTCCTATGAAAATTCATCATGAATTCATATTTTACATTATGAAACATCGACACAAGTATAGTATGATCCATAAATAACCCCCTTACTAATTGATTCTCATCCATGATCCTATGATACTTCAACAAATGATTGATAAATCCACTGATGCAACTCTTTATTCTTTTACACAAGAAGCACCACCGAAAACATGATACATCTTCACTAATAAATGGTGAATATTTTAGTATGTGTCATGTGGTTCAGACATTATCATTTACCTCAGGGAACCAGGAACTAAAACACTTCAATAAACATAGATAACAATTCCATATTCCACTAACAATATCTGATCTTGGTAATTTAATTCCATTTTTACAAAATTTATTTGCAATCTCAATAAAACACTTCGTTTGTCTTTACATGGTCTCTAAACATTGATGTTATATCCATGGGAGTACAAGTTAATACCTTTTGGACATCATAAACATACAGTAATCAATTGCCTCATTTTTCGATTAATATCCATCCCTTCTATAAAATTTTCTCTCTAAGGCCGCAAATTATCTTTCTAAGATCAACTATAACAAAAATACCCTACACTATTCTTGAATCCACTTCAAAATGAAGTACTATAGATACTCCGCTTAAATAAATTTTTGAAGGATAAAATCATAATTAGAGAATATGATACAAAACAACCAAATTTCTAGGTATAATATAGGTATTTTTACAATGTATTAATGACAACATTACATCGGAGCATATATAACAATTTCTATCTCAAATAGATTTATTGTGAACTTCTACTAATGGGGTTATAGTTAGAAAATAACATAATATAATTCATTGATCGTATTTTAAAATAAAACCCCTATACTAATATTACATGAATAAAATTAATCTATATATCAAATATTTGTATCATGTATGATTAAAATAAGAGCTGATATAAATCTTATCCTTGTCTCTATGAAGGCATCCTCACTCAATTTTTTCTACTAAATCATAAAAATTTCTTGGTATTCCCTTACATAGGAAATTCTATGTAGTATAATTTATAGATGGAATTATAGTAGAATATTACAGAATCAAAAAATCACAAATATTCAAAAACATTATTATGTAATTCTCAAGACTAAAAACCATTATTATCTCTTAGCCCAATTTTTTTTCACCACATAGATCACATGCCCAATAAAATTTACATCATTAATTACAAAATAACTATTTTTGAACATATCATTAATTTGATGTGCTAGAAGGGTACATAACTCAATATCTAAGAGTCTAGATGTTATCTATGTGGGTTTTATAATATGTGGATATCATCTACAAAAACAAAAATTAAGTAGTAATCATATGATTTTGTGATCCTTGATATGTATACATTGAAAATTATCAGTTCATTTATCAACTCTAATTTAATGAGGAGATGGTCATAATGAAATTGTTTACTTTTAAAGATTTTCTTTGGAATATCATCCTCTAGATCATGAAGATGCTTGTTGCCTTATCGTAGGATAATCTTAGACAAACATCCAGATCCACACTACTGATCACACAAGCAATAGATCACAAAAATAGACTATATTTTATTCACGGTCCTATATTTTAGATTCCTTTAGTATATTTAAAACCCAATTATAACATTATCATTTTTTTAAACAACATAAAAGAACCCAATGTATGTGCCCTTAGTTTGATAAAATAGTTCACATTGAAATCGGAGATCTATAATTTATGTTCCTTTAACATGTATGAATTCATATGATAAGAGGGAATCCATATAGGTTAGGTTCCCAATATGGGTTTTTTCCAAATCAATCCATATTTCCTAAAAATTTACTGTGAATGTTAATGTACACATGTTATGATAATGAGATACAAAAAAATGAAAAGAAGTGGAGGCTACTACACACACTATCATATGGGAAAATTATGTAACCTATTCCATAATAACTCTCATATAGATCATGTATTGTCCAATTCCTCCAACTCAAACATCCCATTAACTTGTCATCAAAAAATTATATCTCTTATTCATTATAAAGGATACTCGTCATCTATGGTAATCAACATGTTTTTAATAATAATTCAACCACACATGGATAAATATCATATCAAATGTATTAATGTCATAAATAATGAATCCCAATAAATTAATGTACCAAAAAACTATTATTGGTTATTTAATATATTTTTGGTGATTATTGAGTGTTTCATACAAGGGTGTGTGAGTATAAAGAAACAAAAAAATAAATTGACTAATAAAAAAATCTCAAACACAACATGAGAAAATATGGACGAATATAAATTATAAAATTTATTATAGTAGTTAAAGAAATATATGTATCAATGACCAGATCTAAAATATCAGTGGTACCATCTCCACTATTTTATTTATTTATATTTAATATGTACTCCCACACAATATTAAATCATGGGACCCTTAAATAATATCTCCTAGTTTTCCTAGTCATATCAATATAATGTAACAATATCATTAATTTTTGTCCCCACCCATGTTCTACTATAACATACCAAGGATCATCTGTGAAGGAAAATATAAATAAAAATTTATATTTCCATGCATGACATATCTATGATATTCCACAAGATATTTAACCAAAGTATCTGTAAGTATCATTTTCTAAAAAAAATTGATACTCATGACAGAGACACCTCTCATAAATGGATATTAAAAAACCTTTCTTTTTTCATCAACCCACTACCACATTTTTGTGATTCCTATAGCTACTGTATACATATACTAAATTAACGATTGATTGTGTCATTGGGTAGTCAACTAATTGGTCCACTAGAAGCTGCATAAACACATATTAATATTTCTATAAATTATAATCTCAATTTTTAGGGATATATAAATCACTTTTGTTTAATATTTCAAGTCATTATATCAAACATGACACATTTTATGTAGTAATAATCCATTGTAAATTATTTGGACACTATTCACCTCATTACCAACCAAGAATATGGAGAAGCAAAGAAACTCTATGAAAAAATATGAGTAGGAATATAATATCATCGATCCAAAAAAATCATCAAAATCTCTTATAAATGGATCTACTTTTTATATCTTTATAGAAAAATATGAAAGAAAGGATTATTCAATATCACCCATGTGAGACCCTCATTTCTTCCCACATAGTTTATTACCCCCAAGTAACTCCTGGTGGTTTCTTTAAGTTATTAATGTGTCTAGCATCATCCATTGATCCTCTAGGTCTTTTAGTAGATAAATGGTCCCATTTATCACATCAATCACATCCTCAGCATCAAAGGGACATCATGTTCATCATAAGACTAGAAAATTCTGAAGGGGGAAATCCTATGAATAGTTTTCAATCATCCTAGAAATACATCTTACACGATATTGAACACTATGAAATATTTTTTGGACATTTCGGTTCATCATCATGAACCAGTAGAAAAATAAACAATTGAATGCATAGCTATATTAGTTGTCCCCATGATGATAGAATATGAGAGTATACTCTTGATGGGTCATTCTAACCATCTACTACTGGTATTACCATTAGATTCCTTTATGGGAACTATTCTATAATTCTGAATGATTAACTAGAAAACCATTAACCATTTAGTTAATATAATTACCTTTTAATTGTATAGGAATACATAAATTATTTCTATAGGTGAATTACCATAAAAACAAGGAATAAAGGTATTATCTATTCCAGTAGTACAGATAGATCAATCATAGTCCTTGGAAACTACACATTATTCACTATCGTATAAATGATAGCAAAAAATTCAAGGATTAAAATAGATTAAATATCCATATAGTATATCAAATATAAACAAATCACAAATATTAACAATTAATAAAAATAATTACAATGGATAAAAATTAATTATTTTTATCTGACATGTGATCCTACATCCATAATCATTATTAATTAAAAAATCAGTTTCATAAATCATTATAATAAAACACACCATTGTTCATTGTAAATCATAAATCATTACAATATCATTAATCCAATCCCTAGTAACTTGGGAAGTCCCTCAAAAAAGTAATGGCGATAAAATTACATGAATCCGCTACTCGAGATCCACAATCTCAAATATTTTCATTGTTTGCCAAAACAATATCAAGATGAAAATAACACAAAAACCTGTATGATATAAATATTTAATACATAGGGGTGATTCTACCAATCCTAAAGGGAGTGACACATAACCCCACACATGTTTCCATATATGTCATAGGTTCCTAACACGTTGTAGGGATTTTAATGGTATAATGGGTAGACAATACCCATAGAATCAAAATATATATATCATAATAAATTCCTGTAATAAAAACAACACAAATAATATAGTGTAAGTAAATAATAACACTAATATAATATAAATAATGTTATGACAAATATATTTTCAAATTTAATTACTAATGAACAGTAATGTTGAAGGTAAAACCATTTAATATGTAAAGAAATAGAAAAGTCAATAAATAAACAATGACATCACTCTCTATTTCATCCTGATACATCCTCCTCACATAATTCACTACCTGCACTGCTTTGTATCACTGGTAGATTTCCATGTACCAGATCCATGATCATGAGATCTATAGATTCATTGAGAATCTCTTATAGGGTGTGAATAAAAATCCCATTAGTAGGCAACCAATATATCCTTATCAAAATTTCATATTTATATATATGATGAATTCCATAAAATGAAATAAAATTCAAAAGTACAAAATCCACAACATAAATTATCATGCAATAATGTTCTAATAAACATTACATGAACCCCAAATTCACATATTCAACATTATAATGGTGAAGATAATAACGCAAACCATTGAATTTATATGAAATTTCCATAATTACCATGCATCGTTTCAAAAACATAACCCTTTTACTCAAAAGTCGATATTATACTGTTATGTAACCCATCATACACTACATTATAGAGGTTTTATTTTCACACGTAATGGTATATCTATCTTACTATCGATAGGTTTACTAGGTAGAATACCCTAAGAGGGGTGGTGAATCACGGTATAATAGGTTAAAACATTCCCCTATTCAGATATTGTTTCATTAATAGAATAAACTAAGTAATTTATTCCTCCCATTGCAACATATGAAGATATATGAAATCGTGCACATGACAAACTTATTTGTACATTGTTCACCCTCACTGGGTTACGTCCAAGGAGAATACAATGGTTATGTGCCAATGATCAATATTCACTAAGGCTCAATGCCAATAATGAGTACAATTTTTGGGCTATATCTTATATGCCCAAGCTTACTACATTTACAAAGTTTAGGGTCTACTCACTTCATTCCTTATGATAACACCCTGTGGAAATTTCTAATGCTCACTACTGGTGGAAAGGGTCACTCTATTCTACTTCCATCACTCACTTCTATTGGAAATAAATCCACTCATAGTATATTTTCATGTAGGTCAAATAGAGTTGATGGATAGGTAGGTCCCTTCTTTTTCTTGAATTTATGTATCCTCATGTAAAGACCCAGAATTTTGAAGGAATTTTTTTTCTTAAATTGTTTGAAATTTTATGAGTCTGTGGTTTTTGACGGCACATGATTCAGAGACCCCATGTGCCCAGAATCAATTTCTGATGATTTGTTCGGGTACGTTCAGTAAACTTATGTACATGTTTTTCAATATTTTGAACCGGTGCTCAGAATTGAAATCTGAGGTCACCGTTGAACTCGCAGTACCAGTATTCGATTAAGGGAACTATTACCACTATTGTTTTTGTTCGGGAGGAGAAGTTAATTTTTGGGAATTTTTATTAAATTAAATAAAATTGTTGTACACAACTTTATTGTTTGTAAGATGGTTATTTCCTACAAGTGGGAGTTAGAGGTGAGGCCCACACCCACATAACCTCACATCGGAGGATAATGTGTGGTGGTGCCCACACGAGCCCCTATTCCTTCAACTCCCCCTTTGACTCCATTAAACCCTCTTTCAACCTATGGACTTCCACTTAAATGTGGAGACTCTCCATCTCCCTCCCATTAATGTTGCCAAAAAAAATGCCTTAATTAACTCAATTTTCATTTTAAATTAATTTTAAATACAGGGAAATGTTATATTATTAGAGAGACTTATAATAATATTTTCCTTGGAAAATATTTCGTTGGCGGAAAACTCCGGAGAAATTGAAGAAAGAATATCCTCTCTCGACGAATAACGCTATTCTTCAATGAAGAACATCTCCGACAAAGAACATGAAGGACTTATTCCAACAATTCTTCTTCCTTAGACGCACCCCGATGTCAAGGAATCTACGTCGTCTTCAGATTCTTGTCTCGTGTCACGACAATGACTCTTTTACCAATGTTGACGGGATAACACCATTCTCCGCGACGCCATCTCCCATGACACCCGACTACCATGACACTTGTCTTCCGCAGTTCGTCGACGTGTGAAATTAATTACAAGGTTGGGGGTTTGTATTATTTATAAGGTAATAAATTATCTCTTTTGTGTTGAATTTTTTGGAATGTACTTGGCCAACTGCTACTACCTTGTACAGAGGGCACGGGCCGATCGAACACGGCATGACGACCCTACGATGATCCTTGTTCTTATCCATGATCGACCTAGAGATAGAAGAGGCGGTGATGACCGGAGGGAGCGGCGGCCATGTGCCGGCTGCATAGAGATGAACTGTGGCCTGAATCCATAAGAGGCTTGGCTGATTAAGAATCGGCCGGCTAAAGCCCACCATTCCGATGGAACCGCGGTGCCACGAGGGCGCATCACTGTGGAAAACTGTGGCCCATGATCCGTGGGTCGCTTCATCGTTGAACCAGTCGGTAGCCTACCGGATGGGTTGAAGGAGACCTCAGCACCCATAAAAGCAGCATGAGAGAACCGCGGCCCGCCCGTGCGGGCTGCTCGCACCGAGAACCCCGGATGGCTTCGACTGGACAGACAGGAGGGGGGTGCCGCTCACCGTCGCTGGTTCGGGAAACCCAAGGGTTGCGCCCCCCACACTGCTTGGCCATCTGCGGGCCTAGCCTCACCCCGCAGGGCTGGGCCGCACTCCACCATATTGAGCCATGTCCCATCAAGCTGGGCTGACCCCTTAGCTGGTTTGGACCCGCCGAGCCCAGACGGGCGGACCCACCAGCCCACCGGGCTTGACGGGGCGGGCCCATTTCACTAAAATATGAATAACATTAGGACTGTGCGTACGATCAATGCATCGTCTGTGGCACTGAAATCCTCATGGTGAAGATGTCCTTTTGTGATACTCTAAGTGAGTTTTGGATGAATTTGGAAAACGGCCAGGTTTGGAACCAGCGTAATTCCAACCGGGACCCTGGAACTGAAAAGCTAATATCTCTCTAACCAGGCGTCCGATTGATACGGCGTCTATCGCATTGGGTTCATTTTCATGAGACAGAACATAGAGAAAAATCAACTCTAAACATTGTGATAGTTGATGTATCGACACCTTGGCTCAAGGAGCGGACCCTCCCAGAATCGAGTGTGCTGTATGCGGGAATCCTAGAGCTGGCTGCGACTACAACGACTATCGTACTGGAATCCTCTGTGGGTTCGATGACGACGACAACTATACTAGAATATTATGTGGATTCGATAGCAATGAGACTAGAATAAATCCTCGGTGGGTTCAATAGCAGCGAGACTGGATTGAATCCTCTGTGGGTTCGACAGAAACGAGACTGGACTGAATCCTCTGTGGGCTCAACAGTGAAGGATGGTTTAGTGGCTATAACTAATCATCTCTTACTCTCTTAAAGATGTGTATATCTGTTTGAGCTGAGTATTGACATTAAATCATTATCATCGGTGTGATTGACTTGATTTCCTGTGTGGATTGCGTTGTGCATGGGCTCAAGAGTTGGAGCCGAACTGATATTGATAACTTAGGTATATGTTTGGTCATATACCCTAGTAGAGTTGGTTGATACATCGTGATTGTATCTTTATTCTGTGGTTTTTCCTTTGTGGATTCCAGCAGACCTTCGGTGGTCTTAGGGTACCCATTGAGTATCATATACTCACCCTTGAATGGGATATGCCTGCACTACATTGTGCTGGATGTAGAAGACGTACATCACTGATTGCGGTGGATGCTTGTAGAGCAAGACGGTACCCGGAGGTCAACCACATGGCGAGACGTCCACAGAGAAGACAGCCAGACCTGAGGTGTTGAGGAGGCCATCTATACCCACCCTCTAGGTGGGATTCTTGGAGGATGACTCAGTTGTTTATGTTTTACTTTACTGTAGTTGTACTAGCTTATTAGTTGTACTGTACATACTGTTGGGATTGTATTTCCAACCCCCTCCCTTTCAGCACTTACTTTTGTATTCAGTATTACGTAGTGCTATAATATGTTGCATACTCTGTTGTGTTTCTTTCATTTTATAAAGGAAATGCCTTCCCTTTTATCGAGATTTATGCCTTTGGTGCTAGTTTCCAGCCCCTGTCCTATGGAAGACGGTCATGGGGTAGTCATAGCACGGTCCCCGAGGATGGGTCGTGACAAATTGGTATCATAGGAGTCCGTTCTACTGCAGAACCTAGTAACAGGTTCACCACTGATTGCGCGTGTGTTTCCTTTGAAATGTTTTCATTGAGATTGCATTGTGTCAACTCACCAGGTATACTGTTTGACCATGGTGAACCTGTTTCTTTTCAGGATGGCCCCACGAAGGCATCCAGCTAGGGTTCCGAGTTACGTATGGGATGGTAGCCCACTGAGCGACGAGACCTTGGTGAAATTCCCCATCACAGCGGAGGCACCAGTGGTACCACTACCTGCTAGGCCATCTATACCACCATCCCCAGCAGCAGAGAGTGCGCGCCACCTGATTGGATTGCACAAGTTCTAATGATAGAGGCCGCCCAAGTTCCGTGGAGAGATGAACCCACAGGCAGTTGAGGAATGGCTGGAGGCTATCGTTAGAATTTTCAAATTTGTAGGGACACCAGCCGACCTTATGGTGATCCTTTCTGAAAGTCTCCTGCACGCATTATCATGTAGATTGTGGAGCCTGATGCTCCAGGTTCATGACATGTCATCTTAAATATATACAGTGTAACACCCCAAGATTTCATAGTGTCTTATTTCTTCAAAATAATTCAATAACTTTCACTACATGCAGCACCAAGTTCAAGCACACCATGACTTACCAAACAAGCCATTCAAAAGAGGTTATGAATAGTATTAGATAAATTTTAATGTTTATATAATCCTTATAATTTTAGAATCCATATTATGAGTTTCTTAGATATAATGCAAGAAAAAATTCATTTTCAGTATTGCACTTTTATCAACTTTAATAGTGAACCATTTTTAAATACTATATATTAAACTTTTTTGACTAAATGGGGACATCAAAAATTTAAAATGAAACATCTCAAGCTTCTACGGTACGCTTCTCTTTGAATAATGTGATAGCGTGTGTTGTACGCAACACCGAGTTCTAACAACCAATTAAACTAGCCGTTATGAATAGTAATAACTACTTTTTTAAATTATATATATTTTATATTTCAAAATGGACTTCATTTTTTGATTCAGAATATCAAAATTAGCCTAGGGTGAAATTTTGGTACTTTTCGGATAACTTTTATATTTTGATGAATAGAGAAAATTACTAAATTTTAATTAAAAACATCTTTTTTAATCAAAATAATTAATATTGATAAATTATGAATTTGAGTGGTTTTAAAGTATATTTAGAATATATTTTTACCATTTAATATAATGTTGGTCATTGGACATAATTTTACAATTAAACCGAACATAAACAAGTGTCAATCTTTTGATAGTTATTATATCTTAAAAACACGTTTTTGTTTTGACAGCGGGAATTAATTTTAAATTAATTTCTGCCACTTCTGTGTTTTGAATTTAGGAAAATGGATTCCATATTTGGAATCAGGATGTTCAAATTGTGTAAATAGGTAACTTTTATTTTTAGACATTTTGAATAATTACTGCGGTAAATATTTTATTTACCATGGTTAAGGGTAAATCCAGTAAATAAGGGTTAAAAAAATAATATTATAATAATACTAAATTACCCTAAAACGTGTCTTAACCCTATTGGTTGATACATGGTCGTCCATGGGCATCTTTGTCTCAGTTTTGGGACCCCATGGATCCACTTGTAAGTGATAATGACACTTTATTTTAATTAAGTTAAAATGAATACAAAAATGACATAAGCATATATCTTTTAGAAAAAAAAATTTTACATAGGGTTATATATGTTGGATTTTAGATTATAAATATTCATTAGAAAGATATAATTATTTCCTACATAATGATATTTTATTTATAATTTTTAGACATTAAATAATATATTTTATTTATGACACAATGATGATGCAGTAATTACTATAATAGTGAAAAATTAAGATAATTGATATTATAAATACCCAAATAAATATAATATGAAACTTTTAATGAATTAAACTAATTTTCTAGGATAATATGATATATTAGGATTGATTTAATTGACTTTTTTCGAAGCAATCAATCCGTTATGAGTTTCACAAAAATCAACTATTGAATAGTGTCAAAATTGACATAAAAGAGTTCTTAAAACAAATATTATATTATTAATTGATATTAAATTCCTAAAAATCTAAGGCTCGGCCAGAGACTTATATCATGATAGGTTCATCATTAATGGAACACTTGGGGGTCTCTTGGAAGTATATAGTAAGTTTATTAACCATATTATATAAAAATACAAAGAGACATTGTAAAAGTGAAACTAATTAACTTAGAGTTAATACTTAAAGATAAGGTTAATATAGGTACCCAAACCTGTATAAATTCTATTGGTTGAGTGGTTTTCGACCTATCCCCACCTTAACCTATTAATAATAAACTTTGGAGCCATTAGAAACCGAATATGAATTTATTATAAATTAATATTTCTAGCTTTTCCAAAGGTGCCCCTCACCCCTCTTATAAAAGGGCACTCCTCCTTCCCATTTTTTCACACCTTCAAAGCCTTTTGGATCAGACAAACTCTGCCCAAATACTCTCCCAAATTCCCTCAATACAACCTAGGGTCCTTATTTTGATCAGAAAGACAACCTAAGGAGCCCTTTTGATCAAATCAAAAGGAAGAACCCGAAGAAGAGGTAATGATTTCACCACCCTTTTCTAAGTTCCTTTCTTCTTCCACTTCTTCTTCCTTTGTTCTTACCATTCTAAAATAATAACTCCAGTATCTCACATATACTGTGATGTTATTATAAATATGGTACAACCATATTCAGTATTCTATCCACCCTTTGAATAACATGTCACCATACGTGCGTACGTACGGCTTACCGTCTCCACGTCGTGGTGTAATTGTTATTCAATATATTATTATTTGGATGGGTATAATAATGATGTGTAACTCATGTAAATAATAAATATAACATGTTAGTTATTCTGTATATATGATATACCATCCATTTATATATTATTTTAATATCAAAAGAATGATATCGTCGCTCGTGTGTACGTACGGACTACCGTCTCCACGAACGCGATGAGATTCATTCTCCATCGTATCCATTCAAGTATAATTATCATTTTATGAATTAAAAATGATGTTTAAGGACTTGATATCATTCTTGATATGAATAAGATACAACAAAAATGGCTTATGTAACAAAACATATAAAATAAAATGAGTAAGTTAACACTCGAATCGACGATAATTCTAAGATATTATTAACAAATCAATGTTAAAATATCATATATGATATCATATTAATATATATGATTCTTGTATAATTTAATAACAATTATTTCACCATTATACAGGAGGTCAACCTACCCCAACCAAGGAAAAGTACAAGGTAAGGATTTATTTCGCAATCTCTTCATTATCCGAGGTTGTTTATACGTAATAATCTATTGGGATCTCTTTATCATCCACATCCATGTTTCTTAAAAATGTATTTCAAAACATTTTTACTATTTACTAGAATATGAGTTAAAGTCATTTATACCCTTTTAGACTTTTATAAGTGGTTTATAAAGGAATCTTTTGGTCGTTTTCAAAACAAGGTCCTTTTTAACCTTTTCGACAGAATTAAGGTAAAAATGTTTTTTTAACTTATACGGCGGGTGCGGCTATTTTCCGCCGTTATAAAATCTTCAAAGCTTCCCTTACAAGCTTATAAGAATATTTCAAAGAAAATGTTTTATTTTATATGGATCTTAAATTATTTCAAAATAAAAGGAGATATTTCTTTTAAAAGAATTTTGATTTCATCTATGTCAACATCCTTTGATGGATTTTAATATTATTTGAAGTTGATTTATTATGATACAAAACTTCTATATTGTATTGAAGGTTTTGTGATATGTTTGACTGTGGATGTTCTATTTTTATACCATTCATAGTTTATGGTGAAAGTATTGACATTTCGTATGCTAGTTTTAATATGAATGTTTATGTTATGTTTAAACCTTTTCATATGGGAATGCATTGGACTTAATATGTGACGGGTGGAGCCCGCTATAGCTCCTCGATGCATCAGTAGGTCTCATGAGACAAAATAGTGTCTTGGAACAAGGCCTTGACAAAATCTTATTTGTAGTCTTGGCATGAGGCCTTGACTATGTGGTTATGATAGTCTGGCATTATGCATTCCAACATTATGAAAGTGGTTATTGATTTTTTCATGTGATTATTCGATTAGTAGAATATACATGTGAATAAGTAAATGGCATTATTTTATTTTATTTATGTCATACCATGTTGAAATTTCATGTTTAAAAGGCTTTTGTTTTATTTATACATTGCCTTAAAAGTTTATTCTTATTTATGAAAGTTTCCGCTATATTGTTATCCTTACTGGGCATTTGAGCTCACCCCTTTTCTATGTTTTATTTTTCCCAGGAAGTGAAGAAGTAAGTTATGAATGACCTGTAGGGATATTTTGTGGGGATATGAGTGTAGATTATAGAGACAATATGTTGTTGTAGTAGTTTTTCGTTTAATGATGTAATGTAAAACTTATGAATATATCTAGTGTTTCCAAGGCTACTAAACCAATCGGTCTTTCGAGATTTGATCTTTCTTGTGATCATGCCAATGTTATGTAATTAATGCACCGACTTTGGGTAGCTGGGGGCGGGGCATTATAGTTGGTATCAAAGGAAGTTTAGTACAAACCTTAGAAGCTAGATTTAGATAAACTCTGATTAGAGCACGTAGACCTAAGATGAACATTGATGATTAGTATAGAAGAACTTCCTAGAATTTTGGTATTGTAGAGATTTTGTGAGTTTTCCGAGCAATACATCCCTGTCTGGATACGAGCAGGTAGAGGTGGCTCCGGAACAGATGTACCTAGGGGTAAAACCCGAAAACACCGATTTGAGCTAGACTTGAACGGGAACTGGTGCACGACAACGGGCCTTGCTGCACTCTTGGTTACGACACTCCCGGGGGATATGCTTAGGATAACTCTCATTTTCTTTACAAATAATTATGAAGGGTTTATGAGTATATACTTCCTCAAAGAAAACATTTTTATGATTATGGATAATATCCATAAATAGTTTAATTTATTTTAAGTGTTTTATAAGTATGGGATTATGTATTTTGATTCATAAACTGATCTAGTTTATGCCATTATTTAGAAATGGCGCCCAGTAGAAGGAATGAGAACTCCAGAAATGCACATGATCCTAAGAGAAGGAAGGATCATATCTTTCATGGTCTTAAGCTAGAATTTATAAGAGAAATAGTCTCCCATGTATTATCATCATATGAAGAAATAATATCATGTGATGATAAGATAAGTAAAGAGTTTACTGAGTCCTATGGATTTGAAGGGAAGCAAGAGAAGAAAAGGATAGAAGAGAGAAAGATGGATAAAGGGAAGAGGGAAAAGAAGAATTTTCCCATATGTGGTAACTGTGGAAAGAAACACCCTGGAACTTGCCTGAAAGGAATGGGAGTTTGTTATAAGTGTGGAGGAAAAGGGCACAAAGTACATGACTGCAAGGGTAAGAAAATGGTTTCAAATGTACAATGCTTCATTTTCAAGGAGTTTGGACACTACGTGAACCTATGTCCCAGTCATCAGACTATGCCGCAAATGATGCTATTGGATAATAATCAAGTTATGATACTACCACAGATGAAGAGGAATTATTAGAGTTATTATGTTGATTATATCAATTGAGTGTTGTATCAACAATGTACTTGTTATAATAATTATGGAGTATATAAGGATTGTACTACAATACTATTTCATTAAGGACTTGAGATTGTGTGGAACAAAGAAAAGTGACTCAATAGCAGGAAAAATTTTTGGAAAATATATGGTTGAGAGAATGATAAACCATAATATAGTTCTGATACCGAGGTAGTGATTTTGGAATAATACATGATTGCTTTGGATAAATTATATTGGATATTCATGACTACCTTGGAACTGATTAATGATTTGTATATTCCATCATTGTTGGGGTTTAAAACATTTTTGTATTGATGAAGTATATCCATCATTCTATATGGAATAAGGGAGGATAAATGTAATCAATAAAGAATATGGTAATTTAGGATGTTTCAGTGTATTAAAAGAATACATGATGAAGGTATTCATATGCTATTACGGGGTAAAAAAGATCTACATTATGTTTACCTTCCTTATAAATGTTGGACTGTGAGTTTGGACAGATGTATTTTGGATAGTTCTAGTTTGGATTATTTTGGATTGCCATAAAAGGAAAACCTGGAGGTCAGGCGGCAACCTGTCACGTCCGGCAAGGCTGCAAGACTTGAACCCGCAACCGAAGGACGACAAAGGTGTATCACCTACCACTGGCCCATGAGATGTCCTGGATTAAATAATGTAGTTTTTTTTAAAAGATCTGGTAGATGAATTATAAATTCATTTATTTTGGAACCCTTTACGAATAGTGTAAATAGAGTTTTTTTTACATTCTATTATCTTTTAAAGTGAAAGATGAGTTTGTGGTAGAAATTTATTAATGGATAAAACTATAATTATAAAGTAAGTATATCTCCTTATGATCTTATCCAATCTCATAAATAAATTCCTCAATATTAAGAAAATCAACTTAGAACAAAAATGTTTTCCTAGATGGTACCTTAAATCGTCACTAATTTATGGCTTTGGGATTGTTGGCCTTTTCATAGCCATGTTCTCTACCACTCTCCATCAGATAATTGATGGTAAGATTTTTCTTCCATATCCATATTTTCCTACATGGAACCCTAGTATGTGTTATTTTCGGTAATCTTCATACTTTAGACTCTTTATTTTAAATAGAGGCCTCATTAATTCATTTTTCGATGTGGGATTTCAACTAAGATATTTTGAAACGTCAAAAATGTGTTATCTTAATACCCTATGTTTTGTTGAACCGATGGTATTTCAAATCATCATAGATTGATGAATTTAAGGACCTCAATTTTATACTTTTTTGTGATTGATGACCTCAATCACTACCTATAAATATTTACGTTTTTCCTCCAATTATATGTCTCAAATTGCCACCAATGTTCTCCTAATCGAGATCATAATTTGGTGGTGACCCTTTCATTTCTCTTTTACTCATATTAAGACTAAATTTTAGTAACCCAATTTCCGATGTGGGTTTTCCCACAAATATATTATCTATTTTCAACCTTTTATTTTCGAAGAACAATTTCAAATTGCGAGGACGTAATTTATTGAAGGAGGGGAGAATGTAACACCCTAAGATTTCATAGTGTGTTATTTCTTCAAAATAATTCAATAACTTTCACTACATGCAACACCAAGTTCAAGCACACCATGACTTACCAAACAAGCCGTTCAAAAGGGGTTATGAATAGTATTTGATAAATTTTAATGTTTATATAATCCTTATAATTTTAGAATCCATATTATGAGTTTCTTAGATATAATGCAAGAACAAATTCATTTTCAGTATTGCACTTTTATCAACTATAATAGTGAACCATTTTTAAATACTATATATTAAACTTTTTGACTAAATGGGGACATCAAAAATTTAAAATTAAACATCCCAAGCTTCTACGGTACGCTTCTCTTTGAATAATGTGATAGCGTGTGTTGTACGCAACACCGAGTTCTAACAACCAATTAAACTAGCCGTTATGAATAGTAATAACTACCTTTTGATTTTATATATATTTTATATTTCAAAATGGACTTCATTTTTGGATTCATAATATCAAAATTAGCCTAGGGTGAAATTTTGGTACTTTTCGGATAACTTTTATATTTTGATGAATAGAGAAAATTACTAAATTTTAATTAAAAACAACTTTTTTAATCAAAATAATTAATATTGATAAATTATGAATATGAGTGGTTTTAAAGTATATTTAGAATATATTTTTACCATTTAATATAATGTTGGTCATTGGACATAATTTAACAATTAAACCGAACATAAACAAGTGTCAATCTTTTGATAGTTATTATCTCTTAAAAACACGCTCTTGGTTTTGACAGCCGGAATTAATTTTAAATTAATTTCTGCCACTTCTATGTTTTGAAATTAGGAAAATGGATTCCATATTTGGAAACAGGATGTTCAAATTTTGTAAATAGGTAACTTTTATTTTTAGACATTTTGAATAATTACTGCGGTAAATATTTTATTTACCATGGTTAAGGGTAAATCCGGTAAATAAGGGTTAAACAAATAATATTATAATAATACTAAATTACCCTAAAACGTGTCTTAACCCTATTGGTTGATACATGGTCGACCATGGGCATATTTGTGTCAATTTTGGGACCCCATGGATCCACTTGTAAGTGATAATGACACTTTATTTTAATTAAGTTAAAATGGATACAAAAATGACACAAGCATTTATATTTTAGGAAAACAATTGTTACATAGAGTTATATATGTTGGATTTTAGATTATAAATATTCATTAGAAATATAAAAAGATTTTCTACATAATGATATTTTATTTATAATTTTTAGACATTAAATAATTTATTTTAGTTATGACACAATGATGATGCAGTAATTACTATAATAGTGAAAAATTAAAATAATTGATATTATAAATACCCAAATAAATATAATATTAACCTTTTAATGAATTAAACTAATTTTATAGTATAATATGATATATTAGGATTGATTTAATTGACTTTTTTCGAAGTAATCAATCTGTTATGAGTTTCACAAAAATCAACTATTGAATAGTGTCAAAATTGACATAAAAGAGTTCTTAAAACAAATATTATATTATTAATTGATATTAAATTCCTAAAAATCTAAGGTTCGGCAAAGAGACTTATATCATGATAGGTGCATCATTAATGGACCACTTGGGGGTCTCTTGGATGTATATAGTAAGTTTATTAACCATATTATATAAAAATACAAAGAGACATTGTAAAAGTGAAACTAATTAACTTAGAGGTAATACTTAAAGATAAGGTTAATATAAGTACCCAAACCTGTCTAAATTCTATTTGTTGAGTGTTTTTCGACCTATACCCACCTTAAACTTTTAATAATCAACTTTGGAGCCATTAGAAACCGAATATGAATTTATTATAAGTTAATATTTCTAGCTTTTCCAAAGGTGCCCCTCACCCCTCTTATAAAAGGGCACTCCTCCTTCCCATTTCTACACACCTTCAAACCCTTTTGGTTCGGCCAAACTCTGCCCAAATACTCTCCCAACTTCCCTCAATACAACCTAGGGGCCTTAGTTTGATCAGAAAGCCAACCTAAGGAGCCCTTTTGATCAAATCAAAAGGAAGAACCCGAAGAAGAGGTAATGATTTCACCACCCTTTTCTAAGTTCCGTTCTTCTTCCACTTCTTCATCCTTTGTTCTTACCATTCTAGAATAATAAATCCAGTATCTCACATATACTGTGATGTTATTATAAATATGGTACAACCATATTCAGTATTCTATCCACCTTTTGAATAACATGTCACCATACGTGCGTACGTATGGCTTACCGTCTCCACGTCGTGGTGTAATTATTATTCAATATATTATTATTTGGATGGATATAATAATGATGTGTAACTCATGTAAATAATAAATATAACATGTTAATGATTATGTATATATGATATACAATCCATTTATATATTCTTTTAATATCAAAATAATGATATCGTCGCTCGTGCGTACGTACGGACTACCGTCTCCACGAACGCGATGAGATTCATTCTCCATCGTATCCATTCAAGTATAATTATCCTTTTATGATTTAAAAATGATTTTTAAGGACTTGAATCATTCTGGATATGAATAAGATACAACAAACATGGCTTATGTAACAAAACATATAAAAGAAAATGAGTATGTTAACACCCGAAACGACGATAATTCTAAGATATTATTAACAAATCAATGTTAAAAGATCATATATGATATCATATTAATATATATGATTCTTGTATAATTTAATAACAATTATTTCACCATTATACAGGAGGTTAACCTACCCCAACCAAGGAAAAGTACAAGGTAAGGATTTATTTCGCAATCTCTTCATTATCCGAGGTTGTTTATACGTAATAATCTACTGGGATCTCTTTATCATCCACATCAATGTTTCTTAAAAATGTATTTCAAAACATTTTTACTATTTACTAGAATATGAGTTAAAGTCATTTATACCCTTTTTGACTTTTATAAGTGGTTTATAAAGGAATCTTTCGGTCGTTTTCAAAACAAGGTCCTTTTTAACCTTTTCGACAGAATTAAGGTAAGAATGTTTTTTTTAACTTATACGGCGGGTGCGGGTATTTTCCGCCATTATAAAATATTCAAAGCTTCCCTTACAAGCTTATAAGAATATTTCAAAGAAAATGTTTTATTTTATATGGATCTTAAATGATTTCAAAATAAAAGGAGATATTTCTTTTAAAAGAATTTTGATTTCATCTATGTCAACATCATTTGATGGATTTTAAGATTATTTGAAGTTGATTTGTTATGATACAAAACTTCTATATTGTATTGAAGGTTTTGTGATATGTTTGACTATGGATGTTCTATTTTTATACCATTCAGAGTTTATGGTGAATGTATTGACATTTCATATGCTAGTTTTAATATGAATGTTTATGGTATGTTTAAACCTTTTCATATGGGAATGCATTGGACTTAATATGTGATGGGTGGAGCCCACTATAGCTCCTCGATGCATCGGTAGGTCTCATGAGACAAACTAGTGTCTTGGCACAAGGCCTTGACAAAATCATATTTGTAGTCTTGGCACAAGGCCTTGACTATGTGGTTATGATAGTCTGGCATTATGCATTCCAACATTATGAAAGTGGTTATTGATTTTTTCATGTGATTATTTGATTAGTAGAATATCCATGTGAATAAGTAAATGGCATTATTTCATTTTATTTATGCCATACCATGTTGAAAGTTCATGTTTGAAAGGCTTTTGTTTTAGTTATACATTGCCTTAAATGTTTATTCTTATTTATAAAAGTTTCCGCTATATTGTTATCCTTACTGGGCATTTGAGCTCACCCCTTTTCTATGTTTTATTTTTCCCAGGAAGTGAAGAAGTAAGTTATGAAAGACCTGCAAGGATGTTTTGTGGGGATATGAGTGTAGATTATGGAGACAATATGTTGTTGTAGTAGTTTTTCATTTAATGATGTAATGTAAAACTTATGGATATATCTAGTGTTTCCAAGGCTACTAAACCAATCGGTCTTTCGAGATTTGATCTTTCTTGTTATCATGCCAATGTTAGGTAATTAATGCACCGACTCTGGGTAGCTGGGGTCGGGGCGTTACATACAGACATCGAGAGTCTATTCCACTCAGAGTTTGTTTTGGCCACCCTTCGTGCGGTGCAGATTCAGGAGTTAATTCATCTACAGCAGGGTAGCATGGCAGTAGCTCAGTAATCAGCAAGGTTCACCAACCTCTCACGCTACTCCATGTACATAGTACGAGACCCATTTTTCCGGTCCCAGGTCTTTGAGAAAGGATTCAGACATGAGATTAGGGCATCGTTGATTCCCCTCAGCATCCCGATGTAGGCGGGGGTGCTAGAGTGAGCCCTTTTAGTAGCGAGATTTCTCGTTGAGCAGTCATCAGCGGTGAGACCCACCGCAGGGAGACACATAGCAGAGTCTTCTACAGATGGCAGTAGACAGATGTCACATAGGTTTAAGTGGAACTGGCCATCATGTGGGAGACCTCAGGATACATTTTCAGTTGTTCGGGGAAACGAAACAGAGCCAGCTATACGAGGAGCAGGTAGTACTATGCATGCGGCGGTCAAGGTCACCTGGCTTGAGACTATCTGACTCGTTATGCAGATGAGCAGCAGACAGTAGAGGGACCTCGTAGGTAGAGGTACAGGATCGACCTTGATGGTCCTCTGAGAGCAGACAGATGAGGCAGAGGAGCTGGCTGAGCATTATGTGGTGGATGAATTTTTGAGGCTCTACCACCACATCCACTAGGAGGACCACCCCGACCACAGGGAGCTGGCAGAAAGGGACAGGCTCAGCTCCAGGAAGTTTAGGCCTATGACCATGGTGCACCTGAGAGGATTCTAGGTACTATATATGTCTACACCTCCCTTGATGTAGTACTTATAGACACAGTAGAGAGTCATTATTTTATTTTCGTTGCGCTTGTTCAGAACTCGGAGATTCTGACAGAGTCGTTAGCTCGATCCTTACGACTAGAGACTCCTACGGGAGCAGACTCGACGATTACGCACTGATTCCTGTTGTGTGAGATTACTCTAGGAGGTGAGAGAATCAGGTGGGATCTTCTTGTAGCAGTGTCTAGGCCTTACGACGTCATCTTGGGTATGGACTGGTTATCTACTGTCCATGCTCGGATCGACAGCATTAGGTGCAAAGTGCGGTGTGTCTGCACAGATGGGACCATGTTCACCTTCACCAGTGAGAAGGGATCCTTTGTAGTACATGATTGACTTATGAAAAGGAGAGGGTATCCGATCACATATCAGTTGGCTAGTCTCATCTTCAGAGCGGTTGATGTGTGGAGTCTGAGTTTTACTGTTATGGCGGATCAATATGAAGATGTTTTTCCTGACGACATTCCAGGACTACCTCCTCACAGAGATGTATACTTCTACATAGACTTGTATGCCAGGACGACACTAATATCGACTCCAGCATATCGTATGGCTCCCACCGAGATTTGTGAGATGTCGGTACAACATTAGAACTTGCAGGGGAAGGGATTTATCTGACCCAGTGTTTCACCCTGGGCATCATTGATTTTGATCGCCAAGAAGGAAAATGGGATCTTGCGACCGTGTTTCGACTACCATCGCCTGAATCAGGTGAACTTAAAGTACAAGTATCCACTACCGAGGATTGATGACCTCTTTGATCAGCTCAAGGGATCATGATGGTTATCGATGATAGATCACAGTCCAAGCTATCAATAGCTCATAGTTAGAGAAGTGTATGTGCAGAAGATAGACTTCAGGTGTCGGTATGGCCACTTCGAGTTCATGGTTATGCCCTTCAGCTTATCCAACGCTCCAGTAGTGTGCATGAGTCTCATGAACATGATCTTCCAGCCTTACCTTGATCGATTTGTCATAGTCTTCATTGACGACATACTGATTTACTCGACTACTGAGGAGGAGAACGCCTACCACTTGCGGGTTGTACTGGATACACTCTGAGGATACCAGCATTATGGTAAGCTCTCAAAGTTCTAGTTCTAGATTCGATAGGTTCACTTCTTGGGACACATCATCTTGGAGGCTGGGGTAGCATTGTATCTAGCAAAGATCGAGGCAGTGCTTTCTTGGGAGCCACTTGGGAGTGTGACTGAGGTGCGGAGTTTCCTAGGTACGGCTGGTTACTATCGGAGATTTGTTCCATAATTCTCCAGATTTGTAGCACCACTTTCATCTTTGATGAATAAGGGAAAACCCTTCATGTGGTCAGAGAGATTCCAGCAAAGCTTTCAAGAGCTAAGGAAGAGATTGACTATTGCGCCCATCTTGAGGATACCAGAGGAGGGCGTTGGGTACGCAGTTTACTGCGACACATTAGGGACTGTACTAGGGTGTGTCCTGATGTAGGATCAAGTCGTGATCGCATATGGTTCATGGACGGTGAGACATCATGAGCAAAACTATGTTTCCCCTTACCTGTATTTAGCAGTAGTGGTCTTCACCTTGAAGATGTGGCGGCACTATCTGATGGGTGAGTAATTTATAGTCCACTCTAACCACCAATGTCTCAGGTACATCTTATTATAGAAGGACCTGAAACCGAGACAACAGCGATGGCCCAAGTTCCACTAGGACTATGACTTTGAGATAGTATATACTCTGGGTATGGGGAACGTTGTAGCTGATGCTCTCAACAGGAGATCAAACATTCAACTTCTAGGAGAGGCGACTAGGTATATAGCCACATTGCAGATATCCTTTGTGGATATAGATGGAGATGCTTTCTACAGTCCCTCATAGTCACTCCTCCACTACTTCAGTGGGTTAGAGAGGCGAAGCATGGAGACACTGACTTTGATACACGACGTTCTCAGATATCCTCAGGGCTGGCACCCGAATGATTTTTTGAAGGTGGGGAGAACTACATCCTCTTCAAGGGATATACCAATGTACCAGTTTCATTACAGGAGTAGGTGATGATGGAGTTCCACACTTCCCCACTAGCGGTACATCCAAGAGTTGTGAAGATGTATCAGGACCTCAAATGCTAGCACTGGTGGCCGGGTATAAACAAGTCAGCATCGGAGTTCGTTTCATGATGCCTCACTTTTCATCAACTGAAGGCGGGGCACCAGGAAGCAGTAGGCTTGGTACAACCCTTAGAGGTCCCAGAGTGGATGTGGGACGGAATATCCATGGATTTCATGACGGGGATTCCACGTACATCCAGAGGACACAACTCTGTCTAGGTGATTGTCGACCAATTTACCAAGACATCCCACTTCCTACCGATCAGAGAGTAGGGCTCAGTAGAGATCATGGGACGGCTCTATGTTAGGGATATCGTACGAATTCATGGTGTACCATCGAATATAATTTCATATAGATATGTTCGTTTCACTTCCTGGCTATGGAAGGGGTTATAAGAGGATTTTGGGACGCATCTTAGTTTGAGCATCGCCTTCCATCCTTAGATGAACTGCCAGACTGAGGGGATCATTAAGACTCTAAAGGAAATTCTTTGTGCTTGTGTCCTTGACTTTGTTAATATATGGGAGGATTAGCTACCCATGGTGGAGTTTGCATAAAATAATAACTATCACTCCACCATCGGGATGGCTCTTTAGGAGGCATTGTACGGTCGACCTTGCAGATCACCTCTGTGCTGGACTGACCCAGGGGAGCCAGCTCTTGTAGGACCAAAGATGGTTTAGTCAATGACAGATAAGGTGCAGATCATCCCGGGGCGGATGAAGACTTCACAGAGCTGAAAGAAGTCCTAAGCTGATAAGAGACTGAGACCACTGGAGTTCAAGGACGACGACCATGTCTTCCTACGGGTCTCACCTCGACGAGGTCTACGAAGATTTGGAAAGGGAGGAAAGTAATCTCCATGCTTCATCAGGTCGTTCTAGGTCATCAGCAGTTTAAGCTAGGTGGCTTTCCTCCTGCACCTTTCACCTCAGTTGCACTGGCTGCAAGATGCCTTCCACGTATCTCCGTTGAGGAGATACGTGCATGACCCATACCACATCATCGACCACGGGGAGTTGGACATCGATGAAGGGGAAACATTCATGGAGTTCCCAGTGGAGATCTAGGATCAACAGGATTGGGTCCAACGTGGATGGTTGATTCCTCTGTTGCGCATTTGCTGGCAGCACGTGAACCTCTAGAAGAGCACATGGGAGCAGGAGGCTCAGATGCGTGCTCAGTACCCCCATTTGTTTCCCTAGTGTATATTGTAGATTTACGGGGACGTAAAACCCTGAGATGGGGGTAATGTAATGACCTGGAAATTTCCTGGACTTTTTTTAATACTTTGGAATTTTACGAGTCTGTGGTTTCTGACAGCACTTGATTTTGAGGCCCGGTGTGCCCAGAATCAATTTATGAGGTTTTGTTCGAGTACGTCTAGTAAACATACGTACGAGGCTTTCTATCTTTTGAATCGGTGCTTGGAAATGAAATCCATGGGCACCATTGAACTCACAACACCAGTATTTGTTTAAGGGGACCTTTACCGCAATTGTGTTTTCTCGAGAGGAGATGTTAATTTTTGGGGATTTTTATTAAATTTTATAAAATTGATGTACACAATTTTATTGTTTAAGAGATTTTTATTTCATACATGGTGGAGTTATAAGTGGGGACCACACCCACATAACCTCCCATGAGAGGATAATGTGTGTTGGGTCCCACATGATCCCCTAACCCTTCATCTCCTACATTAACACCCTTAAACCCTCTTTTAATCTATAGACATCCACTTAAATGTGGAACCTCCCCATCTCTCTTCCATTAATGTTTCCAAAAAAAAAATGCCTTAATTAATTCAATTGTCATTTTTAATTATTTTGAAATACATGGAAATGTTATATTATTAGGGAGCCTTATTATAATATTTGATTTGGAGAATATTTTGGTGGGGGAAAACTCTGGAGAATTAGAAGAAAGGTGAACCCATATCGACAATGAACGTTGTTCTTCAGTGAAGAACATCTCCGACGAAGAACGCAAAGGACTTATTCTAATGGAACTTCTTCCTCAGACACACCCTAACTTCAAGGAATCTATGTCATCTTCGAATTTTCTTCCCGCGTCATGATGACGACTCTTTCTGCAATATTGACGGGACGAAACCGTTCTCCGAGACGCCATCTCCAGCAACGCCCGACTACCGCTATGCTCGTCTCCCATGGCTCATCGACGTGAAAAATAGATTACGAGGTAAGGGTTTTGTATAATTTATATGTGAATGAATTATATTGTTTGTGTTGAAATCTCTATAATGTCTTTGGCCAACTACTACGACTTTACGCGGAGGGAGAGGGCCAAACGAACACGGCCCAACGACCCTCCATTTATCTTTATTCGTATCTGTGATAGAGGTGGAGATGGAAGAGGTGGAGATGACAGTAGGGAGCGACAGTCGTGTGACGACCACATAGTGAAGAACCATGGCCCGCATCCACGGACCGCTCGGCCGAAAATGAACTAGCCGTCTAAAGCTGATCGGGCCGAAGGAGCCTCGTCACCAGGAGGGCACCGCACTACGGAGAACCGCGGCCCGCGCTCCATGGGCCTCTTCGGTGGTGAACCACCCCGCTACCTGCCGGTCAGGATGAAGGAGGCCTCAGTACCCACATGTGCCATGTGGGAGAACCGTGACCCGCCCGTGCAGGCCGCTCGCGCCGGGAAAACCACCCGGCTTTGCCCAGCCTGACAAGAGGGGTGACGCTGCTCGGCGCCACCGGTTCGGGAAACTAGGGTGATGGGCCCCCTGCACCGCTCCTCCAGCTGGGCCAAGCCATGACCACCCGTGGGTCGGGTCATGCCACACCGGGCTGGGCCTCACCCCGCCAGGCCGTGCCGCACCACGGCGGGCTGGGCCGCGCCCCACCAGGCCCGGCCGCGCACAGCTAGGTCGGGCCTCGCTCCACCAGGCTGGGTCGAGTCCCATCGGGCTGGGCCGACCCCTTAGCTTGTTCAGATTCTCCGAGCTAGGACGGGCCGACCCGCCAGCCCACCGGGCTTGACGTGCCGCCCCTGTTTCACTTAAATGTGAATAACATTAAAACCGTGCGTCTGATCGACACGCCGTCTACAGCACTAGGACCCTCGCAAAGAAGTTGTCCTTTTGCGATACTATAATTGAGTTTTCGATGAATTTGGAAAACGGATGTGTTTGAAATGAGTGTAATTCCAACCGGGCCCCTGGAACAGATAATCCAATATCTCTCAGACCGGGTGTCTGATTGACGCATCGTCTGTCACGTCGGGTTCCTTTTAATAAGATAGAACTTCAGGATACATCAACTCTGAACATCGTGATTGTTGATGTATCGACCCCTTGACTCAAGGAGAAGACCCTCCTGGAATTGAGCGTGCTATGTGCGGGAACCCTAGAGCTGGCTGCGACTGCGACGACTACCAAACTGGAATCCCCTGTGATTTTGACGACGACAAAAACAGTAATATAATACTCCGTGGGTTTGACAGTAATGAGACTAGACTAAATCCTATGTGGGTTCGATATTAATGAGACTTGATTGAATCCTCTGTGGGTTCAGTAGTAACGAGACTGTATTGAATCTTCCTTGCGTTTGATAGCAATGAGACTCGGCGGAATCCTCCATGGGTTGAATAGTGAAAGATGGTTCAGTGGCTACAACTAATAATCTCTTACTCTCTTAAATTTGTGTATACTTGTGTGAGTTGATTCTTGACTGTCAATCATTATCATCGCTGTGATTGGCTTGTTTTCCTGTGTGGAAAGGGTTGTGCTTGGGCTTGGGAGTTGGAGCCGAACTGAGATTGACAACTTAGGTATATGAATGGTCATATACCTATGTAGAGTTGGATGATACATCATGATTGTATATTTCTTCTGTGGTTTGTCCTTCGTGGATTCTGGGAGACCTTCAGAGGTCTCGGAGTCCCTACTGAGTATCGTATACTCTCCCTTGCACGGGCTATGCCCGCACTACGTTTTGATGGATGCAGACGATGGACAAAACTGATCGAGGTGGAGTCTTGTGGAGCTTGATGGTACCCGGAGGTGGACCACATGGTGAGACATACACGGAGCGGACGGTCGGACCCGAGGTATTGACAAGGCCATTTGTACCCATCGTTTTGGTGGGATTCCCGGAGGATGACTCAGTGGTTGCTGTTTTACATTACTATAGTTGTAGTATCTTTTTAGTTGTACTGTACGTACTGTTGGGCTAGTATTTATAGCCCTGTTCCTTTCAACACTTTTGTTGGTATTCAGTATTACGTAGTGCTATCTTCTGTTGCATACTCTATTGTCTTTGTTTACTTTTATAAAGGATATACCTCCCCTTATATCAGGATTAATGCCTTTGGTGCTAGTCGCCAGCCCTTGGCCTATAGAAGGCGGGCTTGGGGTAGTCATGAAATGGGCCCCGAGGATGGGTCGTGACACCTCAAGTTTAGGTAGATGCTCTATTAATGTTCCTTTTTCACCCGTAGATGAAATACACCATCGATGGTTCTTCTAGGTATTGTAAAATTATTTCGCAAAATGATTTGCTGCTTTCAAAAGCTTCCTTGTGAAAATTGTGAACCATCTTTCTCCTCCTCTTAATGTGTACCATGATTGGTTCACATTCACCTCCTCTATGTACTACTTCCCCCATTGCGAACTTCCCTTCATCCGCGAACTGCCTCCACCTTCACAATCCCTTACCACTACTGTGTACCAGTTCAACGGACCTCCTCTGTGAAATCCCTCCTATTTGAGAATTTTTCTCTATTCATGCTCTATCCTCACTTCCCCATTCAAGAGAACCCCATCCACATACCGATTTCAGAATTATATCTTTCATGTACTGGATATTACACCTCCACATACCGAGTCTTATGAGGGTAACAAATCATCTCTTAAATCCTTCGGCAGAATTTCTTCCATGTGAACCACTTTATCAATCATGGGATTATCCCTCGTCAACCACCATTGGAATTTACCAAAATCCCAGATCAAAAATTAGTTCTAATATAATTTAATATCCACGGGAAATGCTGGGATTATATATTTTTATATAGGCAATGATATCGGAAAAATCGACAAACCTATGATTTTCCAAATCCTCAAATAATCATTCACGACATACTGATACTTCTATCTCCAAAAACCACAATGAATTTGAAAACTGATTTTCCATTCCACCTACATAATGCCTTTTCATCTATGTGTTTGATCCCTTTTTTCAATGTCATTCCATCCGTGTACCATAGCGCCACTCCACAGTGACCCATTTTTGGTTTCACAAACCACTCCAATATACCATTTCCACCGCTCCGCGTACCATTCTAAGAACATTGTATGTGGTCTATGAATTATGGTATGAGATTATCATCCTTTTCTAATAATCTTCATATTTATTCATATCATTCTCTCTTTTGAATAAATACATCCTTTTCAAATATCAAACTCCCAATTTTGAGACCCAAAAACCTAGAAAAAACATAGAAACTATACATCCTTAAATAATTACCTATGGTAAATGCCAACCATAGTCATTTTCATTCATCATAATTTCTCACCAAACACAATGACATAAAAAACATTCTGGAGGTTCACCTTGAGAGATTTCCCATCAATAACCTCATTGGGTTTGTTGAAAACTCTTCTCATAACAATAATTTTCATTTTATACCTCATTAATACTCCTTCCATATTCAACCATCATTCCCTTCATGTGATAAAAATAGTGATCAAAGTTTTACTCAACACATACTCTAAGCCCACATGATCCTTGCTCATCGTGAGAAACATGAATATAATTAAAACATCCTCAATGAATCACTTCATTGATAATCACAAATTGTTGATACAATACTAATACACTGATACTAATGAAATGATTTCATCTCGAACATTTGCTATCGTGATATATAATCATTAATTGATCACTTCTAGCTTCATCAGATTTAATACTCCCCTAATATTATAGATCCTCCGAATAGATTCAGCTTAGCTTTGACTCCCACTATATCGCTGCTACACATAACAACTTCCAGCATGTCTTTTCTCCCCTAGAATTATCACACTTTCCCCCTTATTAAAATGATCCCAAAGGGAACATCAGGGTTGTCTACAATATGGTATAGAACACATATCCTCACATTCTGGAAAGACACATAATTTCTCAGGGATAGGGGGTCAAACATCCACACTATTTCAAGTGTGGGGATTCGACTGGGCTTCTAGATCTAGTCAATGCCTATCAAATGATTTTTTGATAAGTCCTTCATAAAAATAAATGCAACTTGTTGTTCTGCAGGCATATACTTCAACATCACAAGAACATGCTCCAGCTTCTTCTTGATAAAAAGTAGTTTGATATCAATGTGCACTATCCATGAGTGACAAGATTAATTTTTTCTTATATTTATAGCAGTTGAATTAAAACAACAGATTCCGATCAGATATTTCACTTCTATTCCCATATCTTCAATCTCCAACATCATCGATAATAGTTGCTTGTTGAACAGAGTAGCTGTAATATATTTAGCATCTACAATGATCAACAAATGCAACCTGGTTTCTTTATCAACCCATAAATACATAATCCCTAATATAAAAGGCTCCTCCTGATGTAGATTTTATTTCATCTATTAATCTAGTGCAATATGCATCTTTATATCCCAAAAATTTTGGCTGATTTTTTTCCTTATACAAAAAACCAAAATCCATTAATCCCTTGTTATACTAAAGTATTCTATTTACTACAATCATGTGTCCCTCCATTGGATTTATTTGATACCTAGCTTCTTGGAATGTGGAGAATACAATATCATGTCTTGTCACTATTAGGTACAACAGAGTTCTAATGATTGGCATATATTCAATGAGAATATTTGTATTTCTTTTATCATCATGTCATAGTTTCAACTGGGTAGCAATCTGAGTCTTTATATATTTGAAATTATCCATTCCAAAAATTCAAGACTTCATTGGAATATGTATATTGTGAAATAAAAGATTCATTCCTTCCTTGCGTCACTTGTATTCCAAGGAAAATGTCATCTCCATAATCATCAATATTTTCAAATCTATATTCATGAATTCAGGAAATGTTCTCCATGGTGCTTCATCTGATACACCCAAGATAATTTCATCAATATAAACCAGAATAATCATTCTTAGGCTGTTTCCATTATTGAAATACAAATTGTAATCAACTCCACTATGCTAAAAACCAAGCATCTTTTAAAATTGATCAATCCATGAATACCGTGCTATTGGTGCTTTTTTCAAACCATATAAATATTTCTTCAGCCAACAATATCTGTTCTTATCTTCATGAATGAGAAAACCATCTGCTTGGTCAATGTAGAAATATTCTTCAAGAACTCCATTCTGAAATTCTGACTTGACATCAATATGGATAACCTTAAACATTCGTTGAACTACTATGTCCAATAATAATCTAATTTTCACCATCCTTGAAATAGGGGATAATTCCTCATCAACATCAATACCCATAATCCGAGGGTACCCGTTGCACACCAATCGTTCTTTGTTTTGAATTAGAACACCATATTCATTATTTTTGTACTGAAAGACCCATATTGTCGCGATGAAATTATTTATGTCTGGCCTCAAAACTAATTCCCCCATCAGATTCTTCTAAATTTGGTCAAGCTCTTCATTCATTGCTTTAACCTGATTCTCATCTTCAAAAAATTCATAAATCATCTTCTCTCATCTATTAATATGTATTATGCTTGTTATAGTGACTTAATCCTCCTTGTCTACATTGGTGATTCCTGATCACCTATTATGTTTTTCTTATCTATTTCATATTTTCTCACTAGTCTCTGGGAAGACACTGATTTTTTCTCATCATTTGAGTCTTGTTATGAATCTACCTCTAGGGCTAGGGCATCTCTTGAACTTCTCTTATCTTCAACACTATCCTCCTATGTTTTATCACGTATCTTATTAATATTCTTTTCATTCTCCACTATAGTCACATCATGAATTTCAACTATCATTCCTAGCCTCTTATTCAATAATTTATATTTTTTCACATCTTTTAGTATACATGAAATAATCCTTCATCTTTATAAGATTGAAACTTCTTATGTTTATCCATATTTAGAATGAAACACTTACTTCAAAAATTCGATATTATTTCAAGGATGGATTCTTTCAATACCCTAGATTATATTAATTCTTCTCTTCTTTTATGATTAATAAGGTTATATTTGATATATATATTGATATCATCACTGTTTCATTCCAAAACATATGTTGAAGATATTTCTCTTTGAGAATTGTTCTAGCCATTTTGTTTATAATGGTATTTATTCACTCAAATAATCCATCCTATTGTGGAGATAATAATGCTAAAACATGATTTCATGTCCCATATTTCTTGCGGTAAAACTTTACTTAGTTGTTTGTGATTTTTGTTCCATTATATGTTTGAATAGTCTGTATTATTTGACCATGATTATTTTCACATACCCATAGATAACTTGTAATGAAACGGAATACATTAAATTTTTAGTAATTATTGAAACCCATGCCATTCGGTTATAGTCATTAATGAAGAGAACATAATATCTCCTCCCATCAATATCCCTAGAAGAAATTGGCCCACATAGATCAATATTCACCAACTCAAGCAATATTTTAGACTTTTTCTCCTTCGGGTTATATGTCATTCAAATGATCTTACCCTATTGACAGGCATCCCACGTTTGAGTATGATAACATGAAAATCTCTAGAGATTTTGAGTTGTATCAAGTTTCACCAAATCTTCCAAGGATCCTTTGATTTTGTGGACAATATGCTTATTCCATAACCTATTTACTTAATCCTTGGACGGAAAGCACATATATTCTTCTCCAATCACGAGGTAGAGGCTCCCTTTCATAAACATTCCTTGCAAGACAACAACACCATCATTTACTTTGATGGTACATAATTTCAGGGAAAAACTTATTCTATTTCCTAATTCACAAAATTGAATAATACCCTGAAAGTTGTTTCTAATCCCCTCAACAAAAAAGGAGGCTTCTCATCTCATGTCTTTTCTTCCAAATTTTCCTTTTCCTAAAACAATAATTTTAAATACCTTATTAAAAAATATCAGAATTCCAATTTTATCATACCTAATTCTGGACACTAGATCATTAATTCCCATTATATGGGATGTGTATCCAGTATAAATGATCCATATCCTAGAGCAATATGATTCCTTGAATGCAATTTTTTCTACCACTACCTGTTATTCCCTTTTTATGGACCAAGTGTTTTAATTCATATTTGACATGGAATGATAATCTGGAACATTATCAATATATGATGATCTAGCATCAGCTTATAGAGAGGCAAATAAATTTTTAATTTCCAGCTATTTTGAAGATATATTTGGATTATTCTTATGAATAAATTCAGTCTACCTTAGTGCATCTATTTGTGTTGTTGATGTTCAATATCTTTCTATTTTTCCGATTCCTTTACACCTGAAGCATTGAACATAAAATGATGACATAGAATTTAAATCTCTATATTACCACCTTTGTTGGTATTGTTCCTTTTGGAACCACTTTGCTATGGAAAATACATTTTTAGAATGTTACATCTTACCACAACAATTGCATCTTATGTGAGGTACATTCTTCTGTGGAAATGATGCACCACTAGTTGTGCCTTGGGTTCCCAGAATCTTCTTATTATACTTCTTACCAAAATAAACTGTTAATCTTGGAGTTGGTACTTGTGGTCCGACTTGAACCAAATGAAGTTTTTATTTTAGATAAAGTCCAATACTTGCCTCATTATTCAAAATTGATTTTTATTTTGTTATGATGGAACAATCTTCCCAAATCTCATATAAACTATTACATGTATGATATTATTTCCGGATAATGAACTAAGAGTTATCAGTTTCTACCGATCTTAAATTTTTTTTCGCAGATTCAAGACTTCCTCTCCTAATGGTTTGATACATTTGATTTGATCTTTTACAGATTCTGTAAAAATCTCAATTTTTATTTTATGTTCTTCAACTTGGAGTTAGTACTCAACCATATTTTCTGAGAATTATGGCATTGAAGTCCTCAGCTTTTCAATTTATGCATTTGGCTCAAAATTCTATTATGCCTCCTGCTACATAAAGATTTTGGCATCATGAACCACATTATTAGCATTCATTGTTTTAGATCTTTTAATATATACTTATTCAAGGGAATCTTCTAATTCATCCTGAAGATCATTTATTCCTTTCCATTTTTCCTTCATTATTGTCACATTCCCCTCTTGTTAATGAATTTTTGACAACTGCCACCAATGCATATATTTTATGACCCTTGATGTAATTCAGATCTTCTCCATCAGATTCTTCTGAACTTTTATCTTCTTTTGAAAGATTATTATTTTTTATGATTAACCTTATCCTAGTAGTACTCCTCCCATTCTAATTTAATGATTATTTCTTTTGTGTAATATCATCATTTAATTTGTTTTTATCCCCAAACATTTTAAGTCGCATTGCTTCCAAATTCCATGTCATTCCACATGTAAAGAAAGAAAATGGAAGTTTACCATTGAACTTCACTTTATTCCTTCACTGATTGGAGGGGAGAAATTTTAGGACATCATTCATATTGTCCTCTTTAGGACTATCTTCAACAGAGAGATTCTTCATGGCCTTGAATTACGCTTCCTTAGACATCACCCATTCCACTAGATCATTATCAACGTTTCTCATTTCTTATTCTACAAGGGTACTATGTAGGTTATCTAGTGTCATCTATTTCTGGTAATGGACTTCAATAACTTAATCTTTCATATTGAACTATTGTAGAAGATTCATCAGGATACATTTCAAAATCATTAAATATTCAATGACTTCTCCAGGACATCACATGTCTTCCAAAATAATATTTATACTATCGAATAATGCATCAACAGTTTCATTAGGATTTATTCTGAGATACTCATGCTAATTTCATAGAACCAACTTATTTTCTTCTCAGGCTTCTTTGATTCCCTCATAGATGATCAATAAATTTCCCACATTGTGTGTGATGTTCTACAGGACATCATCTTCTTATAAATTGAATTTTATAGGGGTACCCTAAAAAACTAATCCCTTTAGCATCAGCATCCAATTATCATTTTTCTACTTCTGATAAAGCATCATTTTTAATAACAGCTGATATTCCATGCATATCTATTGTGGATACATTCATCCCAACTGATCAGAAGTAGTGCTGCATTCGATTCTTTCATAGTTGAAAATTATTTCTATAAAAGATTTTATTTCTTTTATGATTGACCACCTCAATTTATTATTATGTGTAGGAAACCATGGAATTTCAACATTCCCTCGAATACCAATTTATAGGTCCACTAGGTCGAATAGCAAGAGAGGGGGATAAATCATGGTATGATAGATTTACAATATCTCTCCTTCATATATTGTTTTTTTGTTAGACAAAACCCAATTAACACTCCATCCCATAGCAATATTTGTATATATATGAAATCATACATAGGAAATAACTATTTTACTTGGTTCACCCTCAATTGGTTTCATCCAAGGAGTATACAATGGAAATGTTCTGATGTACCAAATTCACTAAGGCTTCATGCCAAAATTGAGTACATTTTTTGGGCTAGATCATATATTCCAAAGATCACTACCTTTACAATCTTTAGGGTCTTCTCACTGCATTCCCAAGGGACACTCCATATGACTCTTTTTCTGGATCACTACATCTGTAATGGATTACCATCTTCTTCTTCCTTCACTCACTACTCTTAGAAAAGAATATACTCACAGTTAATCGAATGATAGGTAAAACAAATTTTATGGACATGTAGGTCCCTTCATTTTCCAGAATTTATGCATCCTAAACTATAGTTAAATGAAATATTAGTGTTCCTTTTTTGACCCATAGATGGAATAAACCGTCTCAGGTTATGCTAGGTACTAGAAAATTCTTTCATAAACTGATTTGATGCGTTAACAAGCTTCCTTGTAAAAATCATGAACCACCATTCTCCTCCACATACAGTGTGTCAGGTTTGCTATGTTGTCACATATTCTACGTACACCCACCACCGCTTGGAACATCCCTTCATCCATGTAATACATCATCCTTTTCAAATGCGTACTGCAACTATATACCAATTATATGAATTTCCTTTGCGAAACTCCACTTGATCACGAACTTTTCCTTGTTCACAGACTTTGTTCTCTTCCACGTTCCCGAGCTCCCCCTCCGCATACCTCTTTCACAATTCTCTCATTTACATACTCAATATTCATCCCCCGCGTACTGATTCCTATGTGTATTACACTTATCCACTTAAAAAGTTTGGCAGAATTTATTTTGTGTGAATCACATTAGCCTTCACAGGATTATCCTTCGCGAACCACCTTCGGACTTTGCCAAAATGCCGAATCAAAAATATTTCACAATAAAATGTGATCACCATGGTAAAAATGGGAATTACAGATTCTTATATGGGAAAATATATCCACAGAATCAGATAATGTATGATTTACCAAATGTTCAATCCAGCCTTAATGGATTACTAATCCTTCTGCCTTCGCGAACTGCAAGCCACTAGTGTAGCATTTTTCCATACCACCTGCATACTGCCATTGCTTCTATCCGGTCGATCTCCTCTGCTGATGTCCAGCCATCCACATACCACAACACCAGTTCACTAAAAACCATTTTAGGTTTCACAAACCACTCCATCGTACCATTCCTGCCGCTCTAAATACCATTACATAAACATGGTATGTTGTCCATGAATTATGGTGTGTGATTCTCATCCCTTTCCAATATTTCACATCGTTCATCATATCATTCACTCCTTTGAAGAAATCCTTCCTTTTACAATATCAAACTCCCAAATTTGAAACCCATAAACATGGAAAACACTTGAAAATTGCTCCACCTTAGAAACCTATCTTCGTAAAACACAAACCATATTCCTTTGGGGTCATCTGTCTTTGTCAACAAATATAATAACACACAAAAAATTATGAGGGGGAACCATGACTGATTTTTCCCAAAAACTATAATTTATTATTTCTATAAAAATCACTATTGTATTTTAATTCTCCCAAGTAATAATTCCAACACATTAGATACACTTTACTTGTGTATGGTATTATCCCACATTAGATAAATATGTACATGATATCTAACTAGTTTATAAAGAATGTAATGTCTTTTGAGTTTGTTAATACATCCATTATCCCACTAAATCCAAGCCACATAAATAATCTTGATCAACCCAAAAATCATAGTACACAATTAAAATAACTTATGGATACAAAACACCAATAATAAAGTTATCTCTTTTTAAGAAAAACTAGTCATATAATGAACACTTATCATAATCCCTGACATAATCCCATAGGGAACCCACATTAAGAATGGGGCATAATATACTCTTTGATATAAAATTTTATCCTTAATATAACCATATAAAAAGATACTATATGTTATTTAGCTTCCTATGTGAATCACGATGATGAAAAATTCTTGTATTTTTCATGTTCAATCAAGAATTTAAAGCCTAAAGAACATCCAGAAAATACCACATTCAAAGGTCCCTAAACCAGATTCTAAATTTTTATAACGGTGTCAAATATTTATTTTTAAATATATGGATACATAATATTAGAATCAATTTAAATTACACATATATGACAACTAGAAATAGTTTATGAGGATCCTATTGATGTGAAGGTTTCTAATACAATAGATTAAAAAAAATTGATTGGTAGGAATTATCCTAATATATATATTGATGATGGGAGGTTTCCTAGGAATACAATAACTAATTGAATGATGTACACACAATTGGTAGGGGTGGAAAAATCCAACACTTCTTGTTGTATTATCATATACTGTCAACCCCAGTGAGAGGAGTGATGAAAGTATTTATCAACAAAAAAAATTTATTTAGCAACCCCATTCGCATACCAAATGAAAATTTTCACATTTTTTATACATTAATTTAATGAAAAACATATCTATAAGGATGATTTTGTCATTTTTTAATTTTAATAGGCTCGACAATGTGGTTGTGATTCCACCTAGACTGTGGAGGCCTCAATTACACAATGACTTGGAGACCCAATTTGGAATCCTTCCATGGAATGTTGTAAATCATTTTCCAATATACGACTCACTATTCCCTCCATCATGTTTTGGTTAGGTATATCAAAAAATTACTCACTAGAGGTCTTTTATTCTTAAATTCCCTTGAGAACAAAATTCTATGACTTTTCAAATAACCCATTTGACACAGGTGGTTTCTAAGAATAAAAATATAACAGAACAATTTTTTCCATATAATGGTTAGCCTAAAATACTAATTATTTAATCCATCAAGAATTATCCATCACATCCCAATCCCTAATTTAATGGTTATAAAGATCAATACATATATATAAGACACCGTAAACATATATTAATATACAATGTAAATTCAATTGGGATACATGTAGATATTCTAACTAAACATGAAAAAATATTTTTGGATACAAATATATCAATATTATAATGTCAAATTGTCATTTTATTGTCCATTTGGTTCAACATGAATAAAAAAAATGAAATATATTATTTTAAATAATAAATAAGAAAGAGAATCATTTGATTTATAAAATCAAACATAATTACTATATTTTGATTCCCGTATACAATACTAAAGGAAACGAAAACCAATTTCTCCTTTAATTAAGTGTGCAATCTATACTAAGAGTACAATATAAAATCCTAACATTCATCACTATATCATTTAGTGGATAATGGAAAGATATTGAACATAAAAATACCTTTTCAAACATACTCTAGAAGATGGTGGATAAATATAAAATAACATGGAATAACAAGCTCTTTCTTTATTTCTGGGATTAACTTACTATTCCCCAAACTGTGGCAAGAGAGACCCCTTACAAATTTGAATACATAACTGGAGAAGTCCTTCCTTTAGGGGTCTATTTTCCCTATATATTTGTTTCCATATATGAAATATTATCGAAGATAATGTAAATCCATGAAAATAGTGGATAATCTAGAGAGGATCAATGAGAAAATATTGAATACCTAGTATCACATGGAAGTCTATTATAATCTGATCCTATAAGACTTTAATAAAAAGGTCCTCCACTATTCATTCCCCATGGAAAATTGGTATTGGTTTTTAAAAATACAATGATCCATAGAAGGAATCTTACTGAGAATGAATATAAATGATATAACCGATACTCCTTTCATGGTTTCCATTCTAACTAATATTATTCAATGATCTTAATAGATAGAGAGATTATTATGATTTAGACTAATTCAAGGTTCTTGGAAAAACAATTCATGTAATCACATGAACCATGTCCCAGTATAAGAATTTAAAAAGCATAATGGGACTTTTTGAAATGACATTTAATGTCACGAAATATTTTCCATATAACATGACTCTAAACTAAGGAAAATCATCATCGTTGTCGTATCAAGGTAAACATCATGACATAAGGTCCTATTAATATGACTCAAAAATGAATAACAACATTTTTCATCAACACGTGATATTAAAATACATGTTTAAAATATCTATCATTCAATATTATGAAAACCCAAAAGTACCACCAGTTGAAACACACCTCATGTTTCTTTAAATACAGGCTTCCATTTCAGGTGTATGTCCAAACTACATCCCTCTAACCCCTCAGTTGATCAATATTCACTCATGGAAAAATGTGAGGAAGAAAATATGATTAACTCCCAGGTATATTCCTCACTCACAATATTGATACTTCATAATGGTATTTGGGCCCCTTTATAGACATAAGTCCTAGAATTTTCACATCATTAATAAATCATGGTAAATTTAATGGAAAACATCATCATCACAATATGGTAAAATTCACATTCATTCCTATGTTATATATAGTTAGGTTCATATATGGTATAAGAAGAAATAAATTAGTAAAATTCCATATAAAATTGAATCATTCAGTTAACTCCATAAAGGGGAATGATATTCTTTTCAATGTATAAATTGAGTGTTTTAAATATGGGGGGCATATTTAATAAAAATGACGATATCCAGGATGATGTATAATGAATGTGATCATAAATAGTATGAAAATATTTTTCTAATATATAATAATTAGTCTAATATGAGGAAAAAAAAAATTATTTATGAATTGTTTATATAATTGTGTTTACTAATATTTTGATATTTTTGAATCTCAAGCCATCATCAATAATGTTTTTCCATGGAATGAGTTATTAAGAAATGGGAAGGAAACACATGGTCAAGGGATTATTAATAATTATAAATGATTAATGGATCTATATGAAAGATTTATGTTGTAGTGGAGGATATAACGATGATCATATGTGTAAAATTATTAAATGAATTATTACTCACTTGTTGTTTGTAGTAATTTAGTAGTTTATTATTGATTTGTGATAGAAGTTTGACATATATATATCCCTTGATATTATATTGTTAAAAATTTATTTTAGGATGGTTTATACATTAAAATAATGTTAATATGTATAAATTTTTGTGATAACCACTACGGTTTATATGATCTATTAATTTGAGTTAACTATGGATTATTTGTTTTATTTAAAATGATTGATATGAGATAATAATTCATGATAAAACATTTTTCTTATATTAAAAATTTTAATGTTATTTTGGATGTTTTTAAACATTTTTGGAAATTTTATAAGGATTATAACAATATTTTTTTATAAATTTGAAATCCCATAATCCAAAAGAGAACCGATCATATCCTATTTGGACGTTATATTGAACCCACACCCAAAGTGTGATATGCGTGAAATAAAATCAACTGTACAACATGATGTCCTAGTTATTATGAAATTGAAATTATTTATAAATGATTTGGATATAAGTTATTATGATTAATTTACAAAAAAAATTCATCATATATATAACAATGATATTGAAAAGTTATTTGTTGTTAAGTGATTAATATTATTTTAAAATAATTTCATTGTTTTTGGATCATTATAGGATTTAAGTAAACATTACACTATGATATTTTATTTGAGATTTAAAGGTTTAATTTTCTTTTTGAATAATAAATTATTTTATTATGACTTTGGAGTTTTTAGGGTATTTATAAAAATGATTAGAATATATTAAAGATTATGTGATTTGTGAAATATAAATTTTTTATGAGACATTAATAAAGACTAATGTTATTCTTGTAGATAAATATTATATTTATCATAAAAAAATATTTTATAAAATCCATAATTTTTTGGGTTTTATTCCTATAATAGAATATTTTTGATGAATTTTATAGAATTTTATTTATTGAATGATCTGATTTTGTCTTTTGATATTTCTTTTAAATTTCATAAATTAATGAAGTTTTTATTTGCATGAAATTTTATTAATTTTTGAATTACGAAATAATATTCTAGGAATTTGGTTTTTGGTACTATTAAAATATTATAGGGATATCCATATATCATATTTTAGAATTATATGTCTAATTATAAGCTGATTCAAGGGATTCATGAATGAGAAATTAATCGTGAACCGTCATATATTTGAGAAAGAGATGATATTCTATTTAAAATTTATAAAAGGGTGAGTTTGAACATATCAAGAATTCAAATTATACTATCCACTTTAATGATAAAAAATTTAGCAACTCTAGGAATAGGATACCTATATAAAAAAATTTATTTGATCACATTTTTTACTATTTAATAGAGGGACATTAAGACATTATCGATTTATGCTTTTCTGATGGTTAAAATTATCATGACCATGTACTATATCCTAATATATTAAATCTTGTGAATCAGTTTTCTCTTCCATGTCCATATATTCAATTTATTCTAATTTTATCATATTTAAAAACCTAGTACATTTAATTCCTAATAAGTTTCAGACTTCCATCTCTCTATTTTAAAGAGGTTGTTTTATTGACACCTATTACATTGTGGGTTTAAAAAAAGGGTATTTTGAAAAATCAAACCCCGATTAATTAAAATGATATTGAATTGGGTGGAAGTGTTTTATGAAATGATGGGGGTAATTCCATATCATGATATTTTAAAAATCATGATTATGTAAGATGTCCTACATGATACACATCAATGAGCTTAAATGAACAACAATGTACTGTTATTTATATATAACTGTTATAACATAGGCTTTAATTTGGAATGAATGAATAGTATTAACAACATTAAGAAATATATATTGTTCATATTTATATCTAATATGTTAGTTAGTCCATTGTAAATAAGTTGGTAATTTTTAGATCCCATTTTTTTAAAAAATATTTTTTCATCTAAATTTGTGTTTCATGATTTTTTATGACTGAATGTTAATTTTTAATAATGAAAATTATAAAATTTATATAAAGATTTTACCATAATTTTTTAATTCAATATTTCAAATAACATTTTATAATTTTATTTTAGAGTTTTCTTGAATTGGCTGATTTCTCAATGAATATTGAAAAATACTGAATTTTAATTGAAAAATATATTTACAAATATAGTATTTATAATTTTGAACTATATTTTTGATTACATTAAAAATTAATTTTCCCATTTTAATTTAAATGATCCAATTAGGGTTTTTTAAATATATTCTATACATCAATTTATTATAAATTCTTTTTATATTAAAAGTGATATTTTTTTGAAGTACTATTTTTCATTGGGTTTTTCTTGTGTAAATTGAATATAAATAATACAAGTTATGGGTTTTGAATTTTGATAAATAGATTATTGTTTTTGGAAGAAGTGTATCAAAATAATCTTAATTAATCCTTTTTATTTTTGGTCACCATTAATTTTAACCCCTCTAATCTTTCATACCACTATAAAGGGAAGATCAAGGAATTAATGAATGAAAATGTTATGATAAGTAGTATAAAATTTTCCAAACAATTATTTAAAATTTTGCATGATCACATATCATCTAAAAAATTGAAAATATTAAATATATGAATTTTATTTTGTTTTTATGAAATAATAACATTTAGAAATTTTTATGTACTGAAAAGTACAAAATTTCACACTTTAGTTTTTGATGAATATTAAAATTTGAAATATGGATAAAAGATGAGATATTTTTGGTTAAAAAATTTATTCTTAAAAAGGAAATTTCTAACTTCTTAATAGTAAATTATAATCACTTTTAGAGTAGAAAATTAATATCATTAATAGTTTCATAATTATGACAAACAAATAATTTAGGTAAACGAAAAAATTAAATAAATGAGAATACATAAATATGAAATCATTATTATTACAGAAAAATAATTATATATAACAATTATATATATAACCAATACTTGTTATTGATAAAATGATATGTTTTAAAATATCAATTTTTTCTCTAATTATATTAAAATAAGAGTAATCAATTCTTCTAAAAAATGACATTAATTGGGATTTTTAATTAATAATTTTATTAAATGAGTTAAAATTTCAAAAATTTACAAATTATAAAACATGGTTAGTGTATGGTTTTTATATTATTAATTGTCCATTTATGATCTGTTTTTTCATTTATTCTAACTACATTATCCCACATATTGTAAAATGTTTTGTTGTCACACTATGAGTGAATAGGGTTAAATATGGGTTAAAACCAAATAATAATTGAAAAATATGAACTAAGAATGTAAAAAAATTATTAAATGATAGTATTTAGAACCGTAAAAATTTTATATGATAAATAAATCATTATGGATCCATATTTAATGGAGTATTAATTTATATTAATTCAATAATTTGTGGAAATCCAAGAGTACCCTCAACAATTTTATAAAAGGGATCCACTTATTCTAATTTATTCACACATAGAATTGTGTATTTTCATCTAATAAATAGCCAAATACCTTCCTTGTATAAAAAACCTAATTTTAGAGGTATTTTATTATGAATTAACTCATAAATAGTGGTCTTATGGTATAAAGGAAAGGTGGTTGTTTGTAGTTGATTTGTCATTTTTAATCACGAATTTATATATTATTACTTTTTAAACCTCTATAAAATTGTATTTAACCAATATAAAATTATAAAAATAATATCATAAATATTATTATATATTATTATTCTAAAATAAAAAATTGTATCTATCCACTATTCTATGAAATGCAAAACAAAATCACTATTTGTGGTTATGGTGGACTACCGCCCCATGAACTGATTTGATTTGTTTGGATCCAATATCTATCATGGATGGATTAAATTGATGTAATTAAATTTTATTTAATATATTTATGTCATATATAATATTATTTAATTAATATATATCATTAACTTTCTTACATTTCAATTCATAGAAAATTTATAATGTCATTCATCTATAAGTGTGTACTACCACCTCCACGGAGAGATGTGATTATGTTTTTGCCACCACATAACATGAATTTTATATTAAATAGTACATAATGGATAAATATGAAATTTATGATATTATTATCAATAATAAATTATAAAGTAATTATTCCATTCTTTCAATAATGATCATTGAAAATTTGGAATGTTACACATCTGTACGTATGACATAACATCTACATGATTATAACATAAATTAGTTTACATATGATTATTTAGTGGTATATTATAAATTTATAATTGAATTAAATTATCTTAATTATTTTCATATTATTATTCTAGGGAATATGTAATGATGATATCTTTTACCATAATCATCCAACCATAGATATTTCTGATATATGATTGGAATATAGTAAAAAATTCTTGATATGAACATAATTCATTATGTTATTTTATAAAACATGGTATTATATGAAATAAAATTAATAGTAAACTTGAATAATGATACTAATGTATTATTATTATTATAATATATGTTTATTATTTATGAAGATATAGTATTTATGTGATGAGACATACTCAATGTAATATTCATTCTATAAAAATAATTTTAAATTCTTCCTTTAAAATGTTATTTTTCTACATTATCTATTTTTTATAATAAAATTAAAGAATTTTTTTTCTATTTTACAATGAATTATTAGTTGTTTTCTTCAATTATCAATTTTAAATAAATTTTTATGAAGGAATATTCATGTTATTCTCCAAAAAGGGAATATTTTTACATTTTCCATTATTGTAAAAGGATTAATTTTTTTAAATATACATAATGATTGGATTTTCCCACAATAATTACTATTAGTTTCACTGTGTATTCCTTTATAAATGTTCAAGGTTATATTAAAATAAATTTTTTATCTTTTAAATTTTCATGTTTCTTAAAAATATGTGTTTTATGAATGGAAAGGATATCTTCTAAAAAAATGGTATAAAGTGAAATCAAAATATAATTTTCTATTTAAGATGAAATTAATTTATATTACTTGAGGTGAAAATATTATTTCCCCAAATAATGTTTTTAGGATATCTTTATGAACTAATATCAGTATTTCTTTTTTATGTTCTTCTATGATATTGAAGATGGTTTTTAAAATGATAACGGTGATTTTTAAATCCATGTTTTTTTTGAAATGGGTTTTAAAATGTTTTTTTACAATGTTTTTATAAGGAAATGTTATGCGTCTAAAACAATCTTATGGTACATAAGAATCATAAGTAAAGAGTTTGATCCTGGTACAGATTATATTTAGGCCTGATCCTCGTTATAGTTCATGTGTGATCACAATTCAACTTATATGTTGGGTATGGCTAGATAGTATCAGGTGGGCACATTATAGCTTTGGGAGTACCTAGATATCATTCCAATTCACTAAAAAAAGTAGCATGTATTTTGGGTGAAATGACATAGTAACCAAAGGATATCTATTATTGATTTAAATATGATCCATTTCCTTTCATAATAGATTTTATAAGGGAAAATAATATGAACCGCTATGAAAAAAAGGTTATTATTTTCGTGTATAGATTTGTAATGTATTTCTCTTAGTAAAATGTGTAATGACCCTCTAATTCCCATTTGGATGAGAGTACAATGAGTCCTTACTAGGACCTATGTGACATCTGCAAGACACTAAATGGTAGAAATATATGCCAAAGGGTTTCCATGAATGTCAGGGACAATTTCACCTTTAATGTCTAAAAACAATAACCCGAGAATCCTTCCACAAATAGGTCGACATAGGATTCATAAAAAAAACTAAGATATTTGAAACAATTCTATCTGAAAAACCAACCAAAGTATGATACATCAAAAGACAATCCATTATCAAAGTATACAGTGGAATGATAATAACTAAGCTCCAAGACAACAATAATACTCTATGCTCCATAGGCTCTGTGCTCCAACATCACTATATAGGACAAGGTATCGTGACATTGTACTAATGAAGAGTGAATCTTTAACTTTTCCCAAGTCATGGAAGGTAGAATTTGAAAAGGAACCAATGTTCCAAAGTCAGGGTGGGTATATAACTCAGTATGTTTTCCCAATGACTTCCATTATAATGCCACTTGGATACAAAGATTATCATATTATATAAATTGGTTTATATAAAACAATTTTACAAAACAATTTGAATCCAAATATAACAATTCAAAAACCAATTATAACCAAGTACGATCTAAATTAAACAAAAGAATTTTTCAGCATGTTATTTTCCAGAATGTAACTAATAAAATCTTATAAACAAATTCCAATTTTTATGTTTTCATACCCATTACATAGTTCCCAACACACCCACACATGCATGCTTCGTTCAACAGTTCCATTATAATGAGTTGTCTCTCATCCAATTACCTAGTGTCCAAATTACACACACCTCAAATATAGGTCTACACACCTTATACCGTAATGGTACACATCCCTTATTCAAGGGAATTTCAAACTTGAACTCACACAACCCCATGTATTACAAACCATTTCAAATCACTAAAACAAACATTTTCAATAAAATAAATTTTTTATTGAAAACAAATAATTGTGCCATTTTCAAAGAAGCCATTTCATGTAAATAAAAATTTCCTTTTTATTGAAAACAACAAATCCAAAACATGTGCAACAATTCAAAAAAAAATTCATTTTAAAATCTCAATTTTAGAATTAAGAACACAAGAACTTTATTCAAATATGAAAATTTCTAAATTTTCCAATTTTCCAAACCATCATAAAGAAGGGTTTTTGATGATTATTAAATATCCTAATCACAAACAATTCAACATTAGATATTCAATTTGGAATCATAGACATCAGTTCACTATGTGGATTCAGGAGTGAAGTCACATTCCTCGACGGTTTTGATGAGGCATGACATGAACAAAGAAACATTATAAGAACTGGGTTGATTCATCATGGAACCTACATAGATAACTTCTCCTAGAAATATTAAGACCAAATATAAGCATATTTTGAAGAAAATATTATTGATATACCCATAAAAAGTGTATATCTGAGAAAAGAAGAATAAAAGAGAGGTGGATCTAATAAACTAATTCAAAATGATGAACAATGATAACATACCTCCTGAATCTGGGTTTAAAGCACCAAGGGAAGCCATCAAATTGACTCTAAATAACTTGGGATATGTTCTACTGACTTCAAGGAGGTGAAATCCAATGTTATGGCTGCATTATAGAAAAAATGAGCAACATAGAGGCAAAAACAAGTAAGATCCTTGTTTTTAAAATGTCATTTAATTTATGAACATAGTTAGTTTTCATGGCTAGTCAAACCATGTGTTGACCCTGAATTAGAAACCATTTAGGGAGACCCATGGACAACCTCCCTGCATTATCTCCCTATCCATGCATAAACCCTTCCAAATCTCTCTTCCGAAATCTCTTATTGCGCACGATTTATTCTAGGATTTACAAATAGTTTGGATAAACCATGTGTAGCTTGTGCGCCTATACTTTTGTCCCCGGAACATAGTGAATGATCACCAAACTCTACCAACATTACCTCTCATAATTTATATCCTAAAAGAACAAACAAATTTTTATGTACCAGAAAATAGGGATAATACATTCTCCCCAGCATCTATCATTCCATCCTAAAAAATTAGAAAACTACTGCTACTCTGAAAGAATTCTGGCCATTTCCCTTTCATTTCATTCTCATGATCCCAAGTCTCTTCTTGAATAAGACCATGCTGCCATAAAACCCAAACCAGGATGATGCTTTTTCATGGAAGTAGATTTTTTTGCCTATCCACAATTAGTATGAGGATATGTATCAATGAAGCATATAGCTCTCGGTCAATGTGATCACATCTTATCACATAGTCAAGATCAGGTTGATTAATTTTCAACTAGGATACGTGGAACACATTATGCACTAAACTGAAATTTGTTGGTAGTGCTAAAATATGTCATATACCATTGACCCATTCCAGTATCTTGAAAGGGGCAATGTATATAGGAGTTAACTTTCCATACATCATGAAATGATGATGTCTAAGCGATGGAGATATCCTCAAGAATCCAAGATCACCCATAGTGAATAACAAAAATCATTGACTTTGATATGAATATGATTTCTAATGACTCTTTTCCATATCCATCCTTTTTCTAATCAACTAGATCATCTCTATTTTTGCTTGGACAAGGCTAGGCCCAACTAGTTATGTCTCACACATTTCCACCCACCATAGTGGAGAATAAATTGGATGCCCTTACAATGCTTTAAACAGATCCATATGAATCGGGGAATGATATATGTTATTGAACGGGAAATCTACAAAGGGTAAGTGGTCCTACCACAAGCCAGCATAATCCAATACACAAACCTGCATCATGAATACCAATGTCTATATCATTCATTTAGATTGCCCATCCATATGAGGATGATACACTATGCTCATATTCAATGATGTAAAAAGGGATTTTGGAAAGGATTTCTAGAAACGAGATGTGAACCTCAGATCTCTATCATAGATGATTGAAACAAGTATTCTATGCCTGATTAACACTTATTTGATATGGTTTAGGGATAGAAATTCCACTGTATGAGTTTCACAAATTGGAATGAAATTGGATGACTTGGTAAGTCGATCAACTATCACCCATATTTCATCATGTATCCGAACCATTCTGGGGAATCCTATAGCAAAATCCAATGCGAACTGTACATATTTCCATACTAGGATAGGTAAAGACTGTAACATACTCACCGACTTATAATTTTCTACCTTAACATGAAGACAAGTTAAGGTCATAGAAACGAACATGACCAACTTCATTTTCATGCCTCTCCACCAAAATTGTGTCTTAAATACCTTATACATTCTCTATGTCCCAGGATTACAACCCATATTTAATAGTGATAAGAATTAAGGAGTCAATAATGGCAACCCCCATGTACAACCATCTGATCTCTAAAATACACAACTAAACTCTCATCATGTTTCCATCCCTCAATGGTGTCCCCACTATTGAGTTTTTCACTAATTACCATAAATTTTTCATTATATTTTTGTGCCATTTGGACCATATTTACAAAATCAAGAATAAGCATAGATGAAAAGAAAACTACAACATCACCTCCATCTTCACATTCCACATGCATGTTTCCAAGGACCGACACAAACAACCATTCATCTAAGACATTTTTATTCTAACTAAGTATATGAATATTTACTTAATGTATCTACCATAGAGTTCCATTTTTTCTATATACATCAATTCAATGTCAAACATCTTGAGATACTCAATCTATATCCCATTCCATATATTAAAATCTCATTTTGGGAAAATATGTTTCGTTATTTTATGATATGTAAACACAATGAATTTCTAACTAAAGAGATAGTGTTTCCATCTTTTTAATTCTTGGGAGACTATAACAAACTCCAAATCATGTGTCGGGTAATTCTTCTCATGAAACCTCAACTCACTTAATCAATAATAAACTTCATGGTCTCCATGCATGAGTACAAAACCCATAACTGATCCTGATGCATTGTTGTACATCAAATACCCTTATCCTAATTTTGGAAAAATCATGATAGGTGCTAATGTAAGATGAAATTTGAGTTCCTGGAAAGACTTCGGGCATTCCTCTATCCATTGGAATGGATTATTCTTCTTTTTCAGAGTGTTCATTATAAAATATATGAATTATAAATCATTCACTAATTGTCGATAGTAGACATCATGAACAAGAACAATTTGTATCTCGAATACATTTTTCCATGGTTTCCATGATATACCAACTTCTATCTTTTCAAGATCAATAAAAAAACCTTTCTCACAAAAGACATGGCCAAGAAAACGTACTTCATGTATCCAAAAATGAAAAATTGATAATTTTTCATACAAATTGTGATCTTGAAATATTTTTAGATATGTTTCTAGAGGTTCCTCATGGTCAGAACATGGATTTGAATACACTAAGCTTTCATCCACAAACACCACAAAAAATTATTGTTATCGCTGAAATATAAAATTCATCAAATACATGAAGACATTTAGTTATTTAGTTATAAAAAAATTCATGACTACATATTCAAAGAGTTCATATCTAATTTTGACAGTTATCTTTTGAATATCCTCCTTCTCAAATGTCATTTAGTGATATCCTGATCACATTTAAAAATTGGAGAACCACTGAGCTCACCTTAATTGATTGAACATATCATCAATGCAGAGAAGTGGGTACCTGTTCCTTATCGTAACATTGTTCAACTTATGATAATCAACACACAACCAAATAGTTTAATATTTCTTCTTCATAAACAAGACACATGCTTAAAACATAGCTGTACATGGCCAAATAAATCCCTTTCTTCCCAGATCCTCTAACAACACATTCAAATCCCAAAAAATCTATTGGTACCATCCTATAATATGGATAGGAAATAAGACTGGTACCCAAAATAGAACAGTTGTAATCTCCAGTTCACTCGTACATGGTATCCATGTGAAGTTCTTGGGAAATAAATCTCGTAATTGATATAAAACTACTATTATAATAAAATCCTAAATATCATCTGAGGATTCCATAGACAATACCTCCGACTGGTAAAAAATCATTCCCATAGCTGGTGCCAACAATATTTTTATACCTTTCATTACATCCCTACCTCCTCTAAAAAGATGCTCGATGATGTCCTTGGTTATGAAACTAATCATTCTATTATAAAAATAAATGTGAGACTTGAACATTTTCAGCCAATCCATACCTATATTTTCATCATAGAAAACCATGTTTGAGACTAAGAAATCCCATTTCAGCTCAATTCCGTCAACATTTATAGCATATTCCCAACACACAAAGGATTATCATTCTTTTTCCCCGAGAGAATATTGTAGTCTTAAAATAGAAGTAATCCCTTCCAAAATTAATCTTATTATATAAACAACATGAGAAACAATGGAAGAATGTGATGCTCTAGTATTGAATATCACATGAAAAAGGGTATAGTTCAAAATAATAGTACATCTCACAGTTGATGGTCTAGCCTGATCAATGACAATTATCTTCTTGGATCCTTACAAGTTATTTATCAATGCACGGTTCTAATTGTAACCTTACTGAGACTGCCATGGTTTATGTTTCAGGGTATTTATAGAATCGCCACACGTAGCTCTGCTCTGTTGATGAGACTAATTTTTTTTTCCTCACCCTATTGTAGAATATGACTCTTGTGACACTTGAGATGTCTCTCAAGAACCTGGCCATGGAGCACTGTGATAATAGTGCGATGATTCCCCATATGCTTGACATTATGACACCCTTTATGTTGTTTCGTACCCTCTCACTTTATCTGGTCAATCAATCCGAATTGAAAACAACATTATTTTCACTTGGGTAGTGGAGGGGGTTCATTAATCCAGATGTATGATTTTTATTTCCACTTCCACCTTGGAAACAACTATACATTTTCCACTTACCCTCAATGTTTGAGTTCCCCCTTTCCCTATAGGTATCATCATAACTAGTCCCATAAATCCTGATAAATCACATTCATCCACAATCTCTCTATTGACCATCTCTATATAATCAGAGTTACAAAGCACCATAATCTTATATATAATCACCGGCCATAGAAACGATTCAAAGTTTCATGCCTTCAAGTATGCACATGATTCAATATTTGGTGAAAAGGGAACAATATTCATTAATTTATACATATATTTCATGAAAGATATATTATATTTCTATGGCCTAATGAATTATTTCATTTACTTGATCATGATTGTGTGAGGATATAGTTGTTTATTTATTATTTCCTAAAAATCCTCCCATGTATGGACTTCATCCCATTTATCATGTAGTATTGGCTTCGTCCACTAACATGAATGATCCTTGAGCTTGTAAGTGGAAATATTGACATTGAAATCTATCAGCGTACCGATGAATTCAAGGATGAGATTCATCCTACTCAGCCACACCTCATCCTTTTCAGGTTTAGAATCACCACCGAAAATGGGTGGATTTCTCTTCATGAACATGATATTGTGATCCACATTCCTTAGCTAATTCCTCTTCTTTTACATATCCATAGTGTAAAGGCGTTGGAAATAATCTAAACTAGATCTTGTATCACCTTTGGTTTAGGTGTATCCATATTCTCCGCAGTTTCTCCACATTGGTTTTAAAAATTCCTACTGGGTGACATTTTCTAATCCAACAAAAAACTCCATCAATCTCATTCCCTAGAAACTAATGGCTTAATAATTAAAATTCTATCACATAAAACATCACAACATTGTTTTCTAAAAATAACCTTTTCCCTTTTAAACTATTTTTGAAAACATTAAACTTGTTTTTTTAAATTAATCCATTTTTAAAATACCACAAGTATTTCTTTTTTCAAAATCATTAATTTGATAAACTATTTCAAACTTTTTCAAAATTCAAAACATTTTTTCAACATAAAACCTTACACGAAATTATGTATGTACTCGTAGTGGGATGTTATTCCTCTACAATTCATGACATGCTCGTCTCATTGGATAGACCAATGCCAATGAGGTTTCAAAATCTTAGATGTGTCTCAAAAAACATATATACCAAACTCCCTAGTAACATTATGATATTCATAAAAGGGTTAAATACATCAATTTATGTTATACATTTCAAGTCCTGAAAATTAAACTATTTTCAAGGATTCCAACCCAAGGAATAGACAAGAAGAAATTTCAAATCCATGGCCAAGAACACTAATTAATACTTTTTAGTCAAGGGCCGACCAAGCTGATACCATTTTTAAGGACATGATAATTCACATTGGCTTGAGTGTACAACTAGTCATTACTGGGACTTAAGAGACATCCCCAAGAAGCCAAAGGCAGAAAATAAATGTAGAAGGGTTTCAAAGAAAGTGGGGGAAAATTTACCCATGAATGTCTAAAAACAACAACCAAACAAACCATCCACATAAATATCACTATATGATGTATTAAATAACAATGACATTTCAAATTATTCTATTTAAAAGATCCATCCAAATTATGCTACAACAGAAGATATACCAATATAAAAGTTAATAGTGGAATGAAAAAAATAAACTCCATGATGATTACAAGGCTCCATGCTCCACAAGAGACATGCTCCAATATAACTGTGTATTCCAACGTATCATGACATGGTGCTAAAGAAGTTTGATTTTTTACCTTTTCCCATGTCTTGGATGTTTGTATATTATAATGAACCAAACTTCTAATGCAGGGGTGAGTATGTAACTCATTTGGTTTTCCCAATGACTTCCCTTCTAATTCCACTAGTATAGAATGGTTTGGTCATTTTATAAAATGGTTTATAAAAAACAATTTCCAAAAATAGTATAAATCCCAATATAACAATTCAAAACCAAATTTTAAGAAAGTGCCAAAAAAGTAAATGATAAAAATTCTTAGAAAGTTATTTTCCATAAAATATCAAATCAAGGATTATAAAAAATTATAATTATTATTTTTCCATACCCATTCCATATTTCAAAACATTCCCACACATGAAATCTGTGTTCGACAGTTCCATACTCATTAGTGGTCTCTCATCCAATTACGTTGTGTCCCAATGACACATTCCCACCATCTAGGGCCATTCGCCTTGTAACCCAATGGTACACATCCATTATTTTGGGGCACGTTGAACCTGAAATCACACAACCCCTTGTATGCCAAAACATTTTAAATCCCCAAAATTAACAATTTTAATAATCCTATATTTTTATTGAAAACCAAAGAACAAGACAATTTCAATGCTTCCATTTCATTTAAAAAAAATTCATATTATTAAAAACATCTAATCAAACCATGTGCCAAAATTTCATAAAATTACCATGTTAAAATATATATTTTATAATTAATAACAGAAGAAAATTATTCAAATACTCAATTTCATGATTTCCCAAATTTTCCAAACCCTCACAAAGAAGGGTTTCCAACGATATCCAAACATCCAAATCACAACAAATTTGACAAAATTTATTCAATTTTAATGAATAAACATCATTTATACAATGTTGACTCAAGAGATAAGCAACATACCTTGAAGGTTTTGATGACACCTGACACAGACGATGAACTCTTAAGAAAACTATATCTATTCTTCACAGAACCTATGTAGATCTCTTTTCCTAGAATGATCAAGACCAAATCTGAACTTATTTAGAATACACACTCATATTTTCACCCTTTATAGGTGTAGATATTAGAAACCATGAAGGGAGAAGAATTAAATAATAGTAGATCAATGAAACCAATTGATAATGATGAAGAATGATGACATACTTCCAGAATATGTTTTTAAAACACCAAGGGAAACCTTCATATTGACTCCAAATAACTCAAGAGAGGTTAGTATACCTCCATGGATGATAAATAATTTGTTATGGCCTCTTATTAGAAAAAAAATCCCAACTTAGTGGAAAAAAATGTGATATCCACTTTTTTGGGATCACATTTATACTAGGATAACTATTAGATTGCATGGTTAGAAAAATTGTGTGCTAATTGTGCATTAGATACTATTTAGGAAGACCCTTGCACAACCCCCTCACAAATATTCCCTAACTATTTGCACACTGTTTTGAAGCTCTCTACCTCAAATCTGCTATTACGCATGGTTTCTACTAGGATTTCAACATGGTATAGATGAACCATGTGCGTCCTGTGCGCCTCTCTTTTTGTTCAAAATACACACTGAAAGATCACCAAGCTCTTCCAAAATTCCCTCTTGTACTTTATATCCACAGAAACACAATGAAAGGGTTATATACTAGAAAAGGAGGGTACTAAAAAATGATTCATTTATTTTCATGTGAAAATTAAATATTTTATATACTAAAATATCATTGAGAAAAATGCAAAATTATCATGGGTTGTCATTTTTTCATGTGAAAATAAAATTATTACAGATATGATGAATTTTATGAAATTAATAATATATATGTATTAATTGGTTTTTTTTAAACAAAATTTAAGGGAATTTTTTTATACATGACTTTATAATTTTACAAATGTTGGTTTTTATATAAAACACCATATTTGATAATTTATTTTTAATGAAATTTTTAGAAAAATAAAATGTAATAAATTATAGATTTTTTGTTTTAAATTTTTATTTTAAAATATTAAAATTAAAACAAAATAAATATATATATAATTTAGATTTACTGTGTCCAGATTATATAATAAAAAAATTATTTTTCATTCAAAAGATTATGTTACATGACATAAAAACATGTTACCAAGGGAAAAACAATGTTGTGTGTAATAATACATTATTTAAAGGGCTATAAATATGAAAATGAAACATAATTATAATTGTTTTTATAAGATATTTATTGAATTAATTTCATCAAAAACTCATTATATATCAATTCGTGGGCCACATAACTTGTTAAAAAATTGATCATTATATATAATTTTTAAATATTTACCAAAATGAAATTTATAACAATTATAAAATAGACATCTCACCACCACTTCATGGAAATAAATATAATTAGCATTCTTCCTCAAAACACACCACTCAAATTTACAAATTATTTATATTTCACCTTTCATAGATTCATTTCACATTATATTATCTAATTTCATTCATTTTAAGTGAATCATCTAATTAAAATATAATCATATCAACAAAATTATTACATTATATATAACTGCATTATCTTATATTTATTCATTTCCTATTATAAAATTTTGATTCATATATAATGGAATTTTTTATATACATATAATGTTTTGATACTACTTGAATAGAAATGGAATTCATTTTCGCTTTTCTAAATTTAAAAATTAAACCATTATCCATGAGTTTAATAGACTACCGCCTCAGTGACATAATTTATTTTAGATTCCCTAAACACATCACTAGGTTTTATAAATAGTAGACTTTAATAAATAATATTTATATTTTTATCATATTTTTTATTATGAAATATTAAAATATCTTAAATCCCCATATTCTATCTATAAAAAAATCATCAACAATAAGTATGTGAGGACTGCTATCATCACATAATCCTTGATTTTCATTTTCCTTACCGTTATCACCTTAAATGTGTGGTTATGGGTATGGGATTCTTCAATACATAATATTTTTATGATATCATTAGGGTCATTGAACGATTATTATAGATCTTATTGTTGGTATGATCAATAAATGATTATCATTAATTGTTTCTTTTGAAATAGGAAAACAAATATTATTATTTTATAAAGTATTGACTTATTGAATCGATAAACACAATATAATACCATTATTCTTATTTTTTTAATGATCTTATAACTAAAAATACTTATAATAATCATGTATTCAAGAAGGTTCATGTGTGGGACAGTTTAACCAGTTTCATGAATAATACTATAAATAAATATCATAACGAATTATGGGAACTTATTTACTCAGATAATATTATTTGGATTTTATAAATAAATATTCTTAGTTCTAGTAATATTATATCTTTATTTAACTCAATAATTAATGAAAATCATTCCTATATCTCGAATAACAAGTACATGATCATTGATGGTTTCATATTCATGGGTTGTGAAACAACAGTCATGGAAAGAAATTTAAAATCTATTAATATAAATGGATATATATTAAATTTATATATTCTCAATTATTAATCTAATTTGAAAAAAAATTCGGTATAATTTCTATGAAACCTGTTCAAATCGGTCATTATTACATACAATCGATGGTTAATATTCAAAAAAACTAACTAATAAAAATGTATGTCATTGATGAATGTTTTGATTATAAATGGATATATTTATTGGTAAGATAATTTGGTATTTATATCATATATATATATTTATTATTCTGGATATTCAGAATATGCATAGAACAAATAGTGATCAATTTATAGGATTTCAAGAGAAATTACACTCTTTGAGGAATTCATGGTATTATATAACTAATTTCATTCATTCTAATGAATATGATTCCTATTTGAGAAAGCATATCATAAATGATCTACTTACCATTTTATTTTATGTTCATTTAATATCCTAATCATGCATGTAGATTTAATAAATATTTAATCATCAAAAATTGATTCTCATACTCATATTTCTCATTCTTTTAGACACATAGCTAGTTATAAACAATAATTCATTTTTATGGTGTTATATTTTTCTAATATATAATTATTTTAAATAAATTATAAAACCGAAATTCATGTAATAAAAAACAAAAAATTATGTTATTTTAAAAAATTGACTTTGACAAAAATGTTACCACATTCATAAGAGTATTTTGGAAACTCAATTTTCATTTATTACCTCTTAATCATTACCTTGAACATATTTCATATATTTTGGGAGAATTATACCATTTAATTTAATTGTGTGGTGTTACATAAAATTTAAAATATTTAACACATAATGAACGTTTCAATTTATTCTTTATTCATTATGTGTTTTCTTATGTGGTATATCAATAACTCAAATCCTCTTCTATTGAGTGATGATTTTAGTTATGATATTTACTTTTCTATATTCATTTATACTTTTCTATTATTTCAATATATTGTATTATATGATAATGTTCAGGAAAATATTATTTTAATATAATGATTGATTCATTAATCTTTTTGTAATGTATTTTTTCAATAATAGTATTTTCAAATAATTTGAAATGAACATTTACATTAATTTTAAAATTTTATATATTTGGATCTAAAATTCATATATAAATGATTATCATAATTTCAGGGATCCATTTTTGGAAATTATATTTTAATATAATCCAATTAATTATCATATACATCTGATTTTCAAATGTAAATTTTATAGGTGTCTTGTATATTTTATTGTACATAATTATTAAAAATTATCACTAAAATATATTTTATTTTTTCACTTCTATTTCATTTGTCATTTTCAATTTGGTTTATGGATATAATGTTTAAAAATTAATATATATATATATATATATCTGTTTTTGGAATGAAGGCATGCTTACAAAAAATATCATTCCCCACAAGTTCATATGTTTTATCGTTTATGTGTCTTTGAAAAATATGTTATTGGTCATTGCCAAAAATTATAACATGTTTTAATTTTTTATTTGTGGTAAGTATCTATTTCAAGTAGTAACTTTCTCTGAAGTTGATTTTTGATAATTTTTACCTATAATTCAAATGGGTAAAATTATTGAAATTTTTTATATTTATCAAATAATTATGAGGGTTTATTATGTATTGACATTCCATATCTATCATTATAGGTATAACCATTTATTTAATTATCTAGAGGTATCAAAGGGAATGGTATAAATTATATTGTTGAATATGATAGTGAATTAATTCAAATTAAACATTTTATTGGAGGATATCTCAATTATATATCTCATTAATGCATCAATGGGACTATTTGGAATAAGTAACTTGAGTTTTGGTGGAATCCCTTCAACATATCAGTATAGATATAAGTATTTATTATAATGAATGATTTCAATAATTATTATGTATATTTAAATATCTTAGATTCAGTTGATTATTGAATTATTTAAATTATTTACTCATTCCAAATTATGACTTTTATTTTTATGTTTTTGACACAATTATAGGTTTGATTCCCTTACAATGGGTTTGATCCCTACTATTTCTTATGTTTCCATTTCCATGGTTATGAAGAATAATGCTTCATGGGGCATGTTTAGTAGGATAACTCATGTGAAATAAATTATCTATAATTATAAAATGATCCATATGAATAATGTTGTAACTAATATAGTTAAAAAATATCCATTTTTTATAATAACATTAGATTTTATATACTATATTTTCTCTAAATAATATATAGATTGATCCATAAAATGAATTATAAATACATGAAACAAAATAATTCTTTTAAGTCATTTAATTATGGAATTTTTATTCTTGGTAATATTAAATTTTTATCAGATATGGTATGTAAGGCATCGATTTCACACATAAGTGTTTTCAAAAATACATTTATGGTTGGTAGTATATAAGATATGCAAACCTGATATTAAACAGACAACGAAATAATATTATTTGAAATCCTAATGTTAGAATCTACAAGTTAAATTTGAGTGTATTAATTTAAAATGATACATTATAAATATTATATTATTCAAACTTATATAAAATTAACTCCTTGATTATCTATTGATACTAAGATAAAATAAGAATAACATGAACAAAAATGAAATGTTTTCTAAGAAAGTATTTTCATTATAGGAGGGTTTATTAGAAATTACACAAAAACAATGAAATTGATTTAACCAATATTATAAAATTTAATATACATAATGGAATAAATTATTTTATTTGTGGTCTAAAATTTATATTATTGTTTTGTTTTTTGATTACTTGAGAAATCATTATTTTTTAGTGAATAATGAAAATTACAGAATTTGGTAAATATTTGACTTAATTTTAATAAATTAATTAATTTAGAATCTCCATTACATGATTTCCTAATGATAATATGAGACCTTGGACATAAAATGAAAGTATTTTATATTAAAAAAAGAATCTAACTTATATAATTCAATAAATGTGACATTTACCTTGGTCCCGCTGCAATAAAGGAAAATGATCATCATGTATCCTATAATTCCATATGATATTGGTGCCACTGACACCGTTACCTATAAGACCATTCACCACCCAATTAGGATCCTTGTTTACATTCTTTATAATATATTCCATGAAGTAAATATAATCCAGGAAATTGATCCATTTATTGGTGAGTTTCCAGTACAAATGAGACGATCCCATCCTGATAGAAGACACAATAATGGTAGAATCACTATCATGATAGATTTTGTTCCCCCATCGATTCTTTTCTTTCTCCACCACAATGATAATTCCCTTAATCTATACTTCAATTAAGTAGGAATGTCCGCAGGAACCCTAAAATTATCCAAGGACCTCTCACAGATGGTTCCTAAAAAAACCATAATCAAAGGTCCCCGGATTACCTCATGAGGTTCTATTATAATTGGCCTTGACCCAATGAAAACATGTTCCTTCTAAAAGAATTCAAATGTACCAAGTGGGGTCTTAAAATTACATTTGACAACAACCCTACAACAGACATAGAGTTCATGCTCCAAATTAAAGCAATAATGTTTCATTGATGTGAAAACCTCACAAACATTAGCATGAATCGATGATTGTGATTCACAGACAATGAAAGAATGCCTAGCATGAATAATTTTATTCTTATAATTCCAAATGAAGTGAATTAATTCTGCTTTAGAAACATAAAAAAGATCCATCAACTACGAAGACTACACCAGACTATGAAATCCTTAAAGAAACCTTTATATAGAATCCATATGAGGTAATATAATTTCAAAAATATCTGCAAAAACTATGAACATTGATGAGGAAGTAAAACAACTATGAAATAATTATCTACTTCCTCCCAATTATTATGTCAAAGAATAGAAGCATAGAACATGTAAATACTACATGATTGTATATACATTTATATTCATATCTTCATATGAGCCACACTCCAAACAAGAAATCAGTGGCGTGGCCTAATGAGTATCTCGTGAAAAACCCCATCCATTGAGAATCAATGATATTATCCAAATAGTTCATGTAGAAAAATTTAAAAATCAAATTCCTTTTAAATCAGGTTACCATAACCAAAATTCGGCTATATCAAAAAAATAATAACAATTAATTGTGATAATGAAATGAGATGGGAGGCCCTACATACTCTCATGTTAGTCATTGAATGTAATAAGAATATCCAAGTTATTCACCTCATCAACAAGGGATTCAAAAAGCATATAAACAATACAAATTAACCATCCAAAAAGGAAGTGGAAAATATCTTGATACCTACTATCTAGAGTTAAAATTAATTGAAGTATTAGTGGATTTAAAAGCAATTCATACCAAGTAATTAATATAATGTGAAATTGAATTTCTGATCTGATGCATAAACATTGACCAATTTAAGGAAATATACATAGAATTACCATTGAAAAGTCTCCACATAAACACATCCGGTATGGAATTATTGAAGGATTCGAGGTTCTTAATGCCTCACCGACCTCAATTATAAGGTTTAAAACCACTCCCCCAAGATACTGTTTCTAACTTCCTCTCAAAATATTTCCCACACCAGATGAAATTTTTAAAAGGCACATTGATTCTCTTGGTGAGGGAGATGGTCCATTTAAACACCATAAATGAGTAACCAATCATGGAAATATAAATATCCATCACAAGAAAAACATGATCAGACATCGAGAGAGATTTACATTTCCATAAATCATGTTGTCTTTTGACATTTCTGATGATATCTGTATAGATGGAGGATTTTGTTGTCCCCCAAAACATGGGAACACCTAGGTTAATAAGGAGGATAAATCCCCATAAGTACCCAAAATTATGAAAATGTCTTTCATTATCAGGACTGAAATATTTCATCCAAAATAAACAATGTAATTTCTCTAGCTGATCTCTTTACTAGAAACTTTTTCATAGTGTGAATGATCCCAGTTGATAATGTTAAAATTTATTCATTCCCATTGAGTTAAAATTAGGATTTCAGGAACATAAAATAAATGATTTGGATCAGTTAATCATCTTCCATCACTAATTGCTTCCAAATTGACATTACTAGCCAAAATGGAAAAGTGTATTCTATGATAATACATAGTTATCAAATAAATTATTTCATCAAGCATATAAACTTTCCTTAAACCTATAAGACTGTCAAAATATCCATAATGAAATCCATTAATTAGAATAGAGATTTATGCAGTCCCAAGAATTGTTTTAACATATGTAATGACGACATTATAAAATCCAAGAATATTATGGGTCTAAAAAATAATGCCTTAATCCATTGTGTAAAATGAAATTCAGATATCTAGTTTGAGTGAATTATTTTTACCCCTAATGGGATTCATGAGATTTTTTACATTTTCTGAGGTAGTAATGAGTCAATCATGAATGGATCGTACCTTAATGAAATTAAATTAACTGTGGGAGACAATTATGGTAGTGATTGAGGTCAGCCTCATAGTCATGATATTGAAAATGATTTTATAGATGTTGTTGACTAATGTAACTATCTTGGAATGTTGGATCTCATTGGCATTTCCACATTTGGGAGAAGAGAAAGAAACTGTGAATTCAAGCCATAAGGAAGTAAACATCCTTTGAAAAATGGGTGACTAACCAGCAAACATCAACATGGAAAATATCCCCAATGATCTAGAAGAATCAGTTTTTAAAGCCATCAGGGCAAGGGGCACTATCTAATTTGAGACAAAAGGTGGATTCCTTGATTTCAAACTCCCAGGGAATAATGGTATGATACTGATTATCTTATTGAGAAACAAGTATGTTAACAATACCTTCAACCTGATCAAAAGGGGATGATAGACCATTAACGAGATCATTATTTTAAGATATCACATGATCATAAATACCCTTCCGATTATCAATAATCTGACCTCTATTTTTAATAATATATAGATGGCTAGAAACCATCATTATTTTTTGATGTGAATTAAAAAAAATTATTTACGTCACCATATTTCAACAAGATAACCCTCTAGGAATCCCTTTGTAAGGAATCATTAATTCTCTAGAGACTATTAATTTCAGAGACAATATCATTTCCCCCAAGAAAACCATTAGATATTCGATTCTTATTATTCATCTCTTGAAATTATAATAGATACCCCCCACGAGATGAGATTTCAGAATTAAAAGATCTAAATAGATCATTTATCAAAATTCTCAAAGGCTCTTTTAAGTAGTTTGAGCTTGATGACACAAGTAAAATAATTATTCTAGAATCTCACACAGTTTCAAATCTTCTCGACAATTTAGGTACACTCTGTATGTATGATCAATGCATTAGTGAACCTGAGTTGTAATGTCGTGTTGGGATCATTTCCCAAAAGATCAACCAATATAAGATGATGATTGTAAATAATTTTTGACAACATTGTACTTGAGTTGGATCCCAAAGAATCCAAAAAGGATTTATTGAAGAAGGACCTATCAATCCTACATGAAACATAACTATTCAAAAACAACTTGTACAATGTATATTTTCCCCCAACTATATTCATCTAAATCATCTCATTTCGATCAATATAAGATTTGATCTCCCTATAAGAAATAGAATTATTCATAACACCCATCATCTCACTAAGAGTCATGATAGAATTAAAATAACAAAGAATGAGATACAGGCTAGTGGTAGAAATTTCCATAGATCTAATATCTAACCACAAACTCATGTGATCCAATTAGATGTTATGGGAATAAATAAATGAGAAAAGATGTTGAGAAATAATATATTTTAAGGAACATTGGACTTGTGGATCAATATTATCGACTAAATAAATATCAGATAAGGATAAATGATCCATGACCTAATGGCTTTTGACCTCTGACACACACCTATTAGATTTAATAAAATGAAAACTCATTGATCTAGATTAGTAATAATGTTTTTAAATACACTTTTAGGTTTGGAAAATCTTATAATAAGAGGTTTATGATACTAAATGTAATGAAAAAGGTTTCCCATGGTGACTTGATTGGCATGTCCCAAAAAAATTCAAAATTGAATCCTTATTTAATCTTAATATCAGGGATATACCCCCATGTTAAATTCCACTACATTATACTTTTCTTATTTAGAAAGTCCTCCAACACTTACTTCAGGACATGATTATACTTTTAAAAGATCATTTATATGAGTGATACTGGGATCAATTATAGTTTTGATACACATTATATTATTAGAATCATCTGCACTGGTTTCATTTATGTTACTAATCTTTAGGTCTAAACCAATACCATAACTATCCATCACAAAGGAAGTGTGTTCTTCTTTATTGTTAACATTTCTGGTTTCATTCATGTCAATAGTAACTACACTATTATCCCTAGTTGAATGGGGCTGATCTACTCCAATATTAATCTTGAAGATGTCTTATATTGGTTTAGAAGAAGCAGAGAATTTCTCAAGCGCCACAACAATAGGAACTATTTCACTGGTAATTATCAGAGTTGTACTATCAGTATAATCTGCATCAATATTCTATTTTCTAAGGATGTATTTTGATCTAGCTTCATTATTATCCCTTGCCAATGCAATTTGATCAGACCCATTATTAAAATTTCTAATGACACAAATTAAGTCTAAACCAACATCAGTTTTCTATAGCTCTAAATCAGATTGATTAATCCTTAATGGTTTTGAAATGGTAAAAAATTGATAGGTTTTTGACCAAGGGTCCCAAATGCAGTGGTGGATGCCTTTTGGGATGTATCAGAGGCAAAGGGTGAGGGAATTATTGATTACAAAAAAGATGCTGTGGGAAAACCATTGTGCTCCTCAACATACTATATTGATATAATCATATTTTTATATCTTCTTCCAGATCCGGCATCATATAAATTCCATCCATTTCTCTTTTCATGTGAAAAAATTATAAATCTCATTAAATGGAAAAAACATATTAAGATCTTCCTTGAGATCATGACCCCTTGTATTGTTAATCTCATGACCCAACTTAATAGGAGGACTGGGTAAGTATGATATCTTGTCTTGTTCCACGTCAAAAACAATATTCACCCAAGACATTTTTTGAGGGACAATAATATTGGAGGGTCCATATTGTGAAACCCCCGGATCTCCACAATAACCCTCATACCCTTTTATTTTGATTTACATATTTCAAATCTGTACCTTTGGGTACCACATTCACCTTCTTCTGTAGCATTCTATAGTTGAAAACCGAATGTACAAATACATTGAAAACATTACAAAAATGAGGAAACCGTTAATATTAAAAAATTATCTCATACCTATTTCCATTAGTAAAGAATGTAATGTAATATGGTCCCTTGATTTCCATGTAAATATCAACAAAAATTCTTGCAAAAACCCCCATCATACCCATCTAGGGTCCTCTGATCTATTCGAATTTGTGTGCTAATACAATATGCCAGCTAATTGTGGAACTTGGGGTGCCAATACATCAAATTCAAACCATGAAGTCTAATCCAAATATGAGCATTGGTTTTTTTCATATTAAATGAACTACTGTTAAAATTTAATTTATATATGGTAAGAGTACAATTAATGACATTTATATTGAAAAGCTCCCTAGCCCCATTGAAAACATTGCTTGATTGCATAATTATGTGAAAAAAACGTCATAATATGGGAATTAATCTCCAGTTTCTGATGCCCAAAATATAATAAATCATATTAATATAATCAATATAAGACCATAGTTTCTCTATCTGAATAAAAAACATGAACCAAGACTAAATTTACGAGGATCAATTATTTGATGCAAGTACACCAGATCTGTATTCACATCAAAACCCCCGTTATCATGATTACAAATGTTAAACAATCTAGGTGTACCATCCTCTCTTTAATCTCAAGAAACAAAATATTCCTCTACAAAATAAACACCACATTTTAGCAAAGTCAAAGAATCATAAGATTTTAACAATAATCCCTGAGTCAGATATGACAATCATTCTTCCTTGACAGAAAATTCCTACTTACGATTAAATGATCCTTTGAGTAAAATCAAAGATGAATCCATGGTCATGTGATATCACCATCACAAACACCGAGATTTCCATCACAAAGGTTCTGATAGAAAACCACCATCATCAAGAAAAAACTTTTCGAAAAACAGTGTTTTTTATAATATCCCCCATTACATGGTTAATATTATTTACTGTCACAAAATTATTAATTATATTTAGTATAAATAATTAATTTATATGTATTAAAATTTAAACTGGATTTTAGAGTAAGTTAATTTTTTGGTTTAAAAATGGAATTTTACTGAGTACTATTTTTATGTGTATAGTGTTTCTATTCTTATAATTAACAAAAAAAATAATTAATGAAGAATTATTTATTTGAATTTTTTATGTTATATAACTATAAATATTAATTTTAATCTATATAAATATTATTACTAATCATTTTGTTAAAATAAAATATTTTTTCTTAAAAAATGAACTTTTTTAAAACCCCTATTTCTTACAATCTCTGAGATAGAATTTTACGTTAAAATTTTCAAAATATATAAATTGAATATGATAAAATATATTCCATATTTTTAATAATAATATTTTTAATTATCTTATGCGGTGAAATTATTTTTTGTTCTTAATGAATATTGAAAGAAGTGAAAAATAATTAAAGTGGTTAAGGTAAAAACTATTTTACCAGGGGAAAATAAGAATATATGTAATAAAATGATCAAAAAACAGAATTAAAATATATTATGAGGATATATTTAGACATGAAAATGGTTATATATCTATGGTGATCCAATTTTTATCCTTTTGAAAAGTAATAATATTTAATTACGACTCTCTGTTTTCAAAAAACTACAAATGCTTCGCTCACCTAACTTATGAAAGACCACCTAAAATCATCCTCACATAAAACCTTAAAATCTATTTGAATTGGTCATGAATTTTCTATATTGTTTCCATAAATCATTCCCCACATTATAGAATCCATATTTTTATTACAAATCAATCCAATTTAGGATTTCTCTGCAATGATATAGAAGTTATATGAAGAAGATATATCATGATAAATTGATCCACAATATTTTATTTTTTCTTAAAACTTAAAAAATATTTATAAATTATTATTTTATAATATGAATATATTATCCAAAACATTTATATGTTATTGTGAAAATTTAATAACCTATATCCATCTCTATTTCTATATAATCCACCACATTTCAAACCTATGTAATTAATTTTCCATTATAACCTCCAGTTTCTTATTATAATGATGGATTTAAAGTATATTTTTTATTCATAACATATTTATACATTTATAGTTATCATGTAACATATACCCTATTACATTCCATTCCATGGGTGATACAATAACATTTCTCGTTTTATAGCAGACTATAGCCTCACGAATCAATGTTATTCATTTTTCATTAATAATTTACATAAAAATAAATAATTATAACGTTAATTAATTAATTATATCTCTATATATATAATCATAAATTTTTTCATTAAATATTTATATTTTTGATAAATTAATATTTCTTTTTCTTTTTCCCTATGAAAAAATGTAACGACGCTCAAGCGTATGTGTGGACAACTAACTCCACAAATCAATGTAATTAATTTTTTTACACCACATGAAATGGATGTTATAAATATGAATATTTAATGAAATAGTATTTTATTTGGTATATTTTTATAATTTTTAAAATGTAAAATATTACTTATATTTTTCAATAATGATATTTGAAAAATCGATATGTTTATCATCCACACAGACATCCTACTATCTCGAAGATCAGAATATAATTATTCATTCATAATCATATTTCATGATTATATATATATATATAATTTATAAATAATATTAATAATTCAAGACTTTTATTATGGGGATGTTGAAAAAATTACCAAATTTATGATGATTAACAAACTAATGACAATTTGATGTATTGAATTGAACATCCTCAAAACAACCAATATTGATTTAATTGATTAGGTTGTAAAATAAAAGGTAAAAAATACATAAAATAAATTTTATATGTATAAGTAAATAAACTATGAATTTTTTATTTAAAAATAAATTAATTAATATAATCTTATTTACATTAGATAAAGTATAGACATCGAATTTTGAGAATCAAGGTAAAGGGTTTATTAACTCATTTTTGTTTCATTGATACATATACAATCTCCACAAATTATGTTTTCATTTGTGGTGTATATAATAGTAATTAATTAATTTTATTATTTAGATCGGGAAAATGTTAGGATTCACAAATCTATATGAGGTTCTCTATTTTAGGGGGGTTTTATTTAGATATTACAGATGCTATAAGGAACCTTATCTCATTTTAGCCATAATTGAGTAATATTTTAATGTTATGCACCTAATTAATTTTAAATTCTATATATACTTCCCCATCTTCATGTTATTTAATGAATTATTTACACTTTATGGTTTTCTCATTTTGGTGTTTTAATTATTTTAGATAAAGGGATTTGACTCGAAAGATACCAATTGGAAAAGCCTTTCATAACCCAATATCCTTTAATTGTTTACTAATATTCTCCATTTAGTTTTCTATTCTATGATTATGTAGGTAATTTTCAATTAATAGTTAATTATTTATTGATACTTTTTATGTCTGGGTAAAATATTGTATAGAATAATCACTCTATTGATTAATTCACACATAAATGGTTTGTTTTTTATTGGGTTTATTCATATTTAATTTTCATTATTGGGTAAGTATGATTTTTTATGCACCTATAACCATTTAATAGGTGTATATAAATCACTTTCACCTGTTATATCATTAATATACTTATTTTTATAATATTTAATGTTTTATTTGATGTTTTTATGGGTATTATGATTGAAGAGTGACCAATGTGATAAATGATTTAGGATACAATATCCATTATTTTGGGATTGTCTATGTACATTTCTAATATAGAGTAAGTCACATGATTGAATTTTATTGAACAAAATATATTTATTTCTCAATATTTTATCAATTTGGTAAAAAAATGTTTTTATATTTCCTCCATTATTGATCTATTAAACACCAAGAAAAAACTATTAATTTATTTTGGTCATGTATTTTAATTTACATTTGTATATTTCTATTCTATATCGATATTTTATGAAATGATTTAAAAAATGTTAATTTTAACAATAAATGATTTCATAAATCTAGTTTAAAATATTTTTAACTTTAATTTATATAATTGGAAAAATAAAATTTTATATCATTTTTCAGTTGGGTCACTCAATAATTTTTGATCAAAATAAATTAAAATAATGGATATTTTTATCATTTACATCATGCATGGTTTTTAACCCCTTAATGAAAATTATTTTATAAGAAACATCATTTATATGATTACATGTATGTTTTCACATTAAATTAAATTCGACGAAATTTGTTAATTTTTAGTTTTCGAAAGTAATTTTTAATGGTACATGATTAGTTTCATGAAAAAAAATTAATGGGAATTTAATGGTATTTATATTAATAAATAATAATATCATTTGATTTCATGAAAATAATAAAATTATTTAGTTATTGAAATAACCAATATGATTTATTTTTATGGAGTATAATATTAACATGGTACACATTTTCTATTCAATGAGGGAATAAAGAAATTATAAAACAATGATTATTATTATGTCAAAACATAAATGATTATAAATATTTTATTCCTGAAATGTACATAGCTATTATTGTTGATCATATGTGATCTTGATATAACTTAAAGATGCGTGTTACTAGATAACATTGGGAGATCTTGATATATCATATATGATAGATCCATCTATATAGATTTAGGAATGACAGATATAGATTATTTGATACGGGAACCTTGATAGTGTTAGGTGGTCCAGATATAGATTATACATTTTGTGCACCCAATTAGTTCTCCAATTCATAGGGTTATATTCAATATAATTAATTTAATAATCTATATAGTTATTCAATGGTATCTCTTATAGATCTAATTGGGAAACAATTATTTTTGACAGGTGTTCAAAAACACTAATGAAGAAAATCTTCCAATGATACCAACATGTAATATTTATTCTTTTTTTGGTTGTTGATGATTTCAAGATTGAAATATAATGTATCATGATTATTTAATCTTTTAAATGTTTTATTTGATTAAATTTATTCCATGATTCATGATTGATAAACCATTTATTTTTTGGTATGAAAACTTTAATGTTATGTTCCCTCACTTTGATTATATCATCATAACAATATTCATTTTTTATTCTCATTGATGACATTAAATTTTCTTATTATTTTTACCAATAATGGTAATTTTAGCAAGTCATTACTATATTGTTTTTTTTATTTGATAACTTTTTGGGAGATGTTAATGACTTTATAATGGATTTAAAAATGTGGGTATAGTAGGAAAAGTACTCCATTGAATTCATGGGTAGAATTTGTGTACATGTCTATATATATTATATAAAATATTAATCCTAAAATTTTATTTGGATGTAATTCATTTATGATTTCATTTTTATGTTATATGTGTTGAATTTTTAAAATTGTCTCCTGAAATATGAATAATGTAAGAAATTTAATGATTATGAATTTTTAATTAGATCATGGTGTGATGGATTATGTCTATTATATTTGGTATCTATGATGGGTATATATTAATTTCGATAGTATGAATAAATCATGTGATAATATCTGAAGAGTTATGGGTACCATAAATGGTCTTTATGATTATGTATGATCAAATATTTAATAACATAGATAACTCTTTGAGGTTTTCGGTGATTAGACCTTAATCTGTTTAATGATATTTTATAAGAAATTTTATTAACTTGAAGTATATGTAAATATTTTATATAATTTCTAATATTACATTAAATGTTTTATAATTTTTTTTATAGAATGAATATCCTATATGGTTTATATTATCTTTTATATTGATGTATTTGTGGGAAAACTATATTTATCATATAGATAACCATGAGATTTAAAGTTGATTCTGTGACTTCATGAATAATGTTATTTCAAAATATGATCACTATATTTTTGGTTTAGAATCTAAAAGGTAAAATATATCATTTTAGTATAATAATATATTAAATGTTGAGGTTATTTTGGAATGATTAATTTTTAACATTGGGAATATATTTTAAATTTTTTAGATTAATATGTTATTTATTTGTGTGACAGATTACCCATTTGGTGAATTAACATAAATTGTGATAACTACTTGGGGATAATTAATTTCAACATATAGGTGTATCTTATTTTTATATTATACATTAGAAATTTTTTTAGTTCTTCCAAAAACACAAATTTCATCTAATATACTGATCATTTGAAGAAAATAGGATATTAAAAGAAAATTATTCATGTTTAAAATTCAACTTATTTGGTAAGTATATTCCATTCTTTTTTAAGTCAATATGTTAAATTAATTAATTTACTATTGGAAAAGGATATAAAAAATTATATTTGAACCATTACGATCATATAAGAAGAAACAGTTTTCCTTTATCTCATGATGGAATTTGGTTTTGAGGTGCATTAAATTCTATTGATTGATCACTTTTATTTGATCAAAATTATAAAAAAATAAGAAAAATTTTATATAATTTTTTTAAATTTATATATATTAAAATTCAGTAATGTTATATTATGAGTAATTTATGTAGTTTGTTGACCTAAATATACATATTTCTTTATTTTTTGAGAAAATTATTTATTAACCCTGTTCACGATATAGGTTTCCAAAAAAGTAATTTTAAAATGACCAATCATTATTTACTAATAATAAAGTGTAAATTATTAGGAAAACATTTATTAAAATAGGGGATAAACTAAAAAAATAACATTTTCTAAAAATAACATATTCTAGAAAGTGTAAATACATGCAACACATATGTTCAATGAAATATTATATAGAAATATTTCAAATATGACTATTATAAACTAGTCATTTAATTATTGAGCATGAAAAATAATTTATAAATAATGAAAATTACATTTTTTTATCATGTTTAAAGAAATTCAATGGTTATATATTTATTCAAAAAAATTTATTATCTGAATTAAAATGAAATGATTTCTAATATATATATAAATATATATAACAGGTTGATTCATCAACATTTGAGCACATAAAAATAATTTAAATTTTAAAAATATGAGAAAAAAATTATAGAAAATGGGGAAAATATATTAATTTTTCATTTAAAGGTTGTGTTATTGAGAAATTTTCTTTAAAAAAAATACTTATTTTAAAGAGAATATTGAAAAATTCTACTTTTGTAGAAGTTTCATTTTATTTAAATGATTTATGTAATTAAAAAATTACATGAATTATTTGACTATTATTTGAAGAAAAAAAATAATTTAATTATATTTATTCTACTAGAAAACCTTTTAATATTGTTTTTATTGTTTGTTTATATTTTTTTTTAAACTGTGATTTTTTTGAAAACAGTACTAATGTTAATAATAATTCTACTTCTTACTTAATTGAAAATAAAAAAAATGATGAATTATTTATATGAAATTTATAGAATTAATATATATAAATATTAACTGTAATTCATATAAATTTTATTACAGACCATTGAGGTATTATAAAAATATCTTTTATGGATAATAATATCCTTGAAAACACATTTTTACATCTCCCATACTAGTCTAATTTTAAATTTAATTTTGGAAATTTTATCCATTTTTTGTATAAAATTGATTCAATATTTGTAATCATAATAAATTATATAATATTATATGACCAACATAATTGTATCCCATAATGAATAGTGAAAAAATAAAAAATTAATCACTTCTGTTAAGGTAAAATCTGATTCATGTGGATGAGGATAAAATTATATGTGTTATAATGAACTAAAAAATTTATAATATATATTTTCATTTAATATATTTACTATATAAAAAATAATATTTGGTAATTGTACATTTTTATTTATATTGGAATGGGAAAAATGTTGAGTACACCTTTTTGTCAAAAAATTACAAGTGTGTCTCTCAGCTTACTTATAAAAAGATACTCTCTATTCTCCCCTATCAAAAAACATGATATCCATTTTTATCATAATATAACCACATAAATATATAAATTAATTAACTGACCACATCATATAATCATTAGTTTATCAATAATCCATTATGAGAAGGATTTTTTTTCTAACTAAAGGAGGTTGTATAGATAATTGGTGATGTCCATAACTGAGCATATTTATTTTAATTCTTTTTCCACCTCTATTAAACAATATTGAGTTAGGATTATATAAAACCCTCATATATCCAACATAATTAGATGTTATTATATTAATGGGGAAACCAAAAGATATCTCATCTTTTGTCAAATGGGACTTGAAATCATTACTGTAATTTATGGTGGAAGACTACATTAGGAACTGATGTCATTCGTTTTCTATCATATCCTCACAAATAATCATTTTATTATGAATTTAGTTTATATATATATATATATTAATAAATTATTTATACATACATTATAATTATTTCACAAATAACGCTGTAATTTATATTTCTTGGGGGGATACAAGAATGTCACTAGTGTATATGTTCGACTATCTCCTTATTAAGCAATATGATATCTTCTTCACAAAATATATAAATGGAAAGATAAATAGGAAAATTCTAGTTTATATTTTTTATATAAATAAAATTTTTAAAATTAATTAAATATTTATCTTATTTTTAGGATAATATATCATTTTCATTCATTCACTAAGAAATGATAACATCGTTCGTAGGTATGTATGAATTAATTCTTCAATGAAGGTATTCTATTCATGTTTTTATCACCAAAACAAATAAATGATTTATAAAATTATATTTTTTATAAAATAATGTATTTAAAATATTATTATCATTTTTAATGAAAAAATAATAGAAAACTTCCAACCAAAGTGATCATTGAAAAAATGGGAACGCCTCTCCTGTCTACTTATGAGATATTGTCTCCTTGATTGTAACACAGATTGTTTTTCAAATCCATCAACCATGATTTGTATTACATGTATAATATATGAAAATTTTTATAAATATATCAGGATTATAATTACATAGTTGTTGAAAAAATGATGGGTTTGACCTTGTTGAACACACCGAGGTCGTTTTTAGAAATAGATTGAAAATCGTACAAATATCTAACTTTGAAATAACTGAATTCATATTTAAAAATGTAATTAAAAATAAAAACGTTATATAAGATTACAAAATTTAACATTAAAATTTAATTAATAAATCACATTTCCTATATAATCTCGTTGTACTAATGTTAAATTACACAAATGCAATATAGGGACTTGAGGTAAAGGTATCTTGTTTCTCTTTGTTTGCTATGATATTAGTCCTTATTCATACCATATTTATTATTTTTTACTATAAATACATCCCATGGATTTATTTTATGAATATTTCCTTGATAATATTGGGTTTTTAGAAATATATAGAAGTTTATCTCCTTTATGATGTTTTAATCAATATATTATTAAATCTCTAAGGGACTACATCACAATTTCCCCCCCATTGGGACATATTTTAATGTTATTCACCAAAATTATATTCTATGGTGTATATAAAGTCTATTTTAGATTTTATATCCTCATTCATTTACAATTAATATTATTTTATTTTCATATTTTAATTATTTCATTTATGGGGAACTAATTTGAATGTTACTAAGTAGAAAAGGGATACTTAACTCATTTTCCATTCATTAGGTTATAACTCATATTTATTGAAATTTTTATTCAATGATTATATTTAAATTATATTCCAATTTATTCATTGCCTATTTTTTCTTATCATTAATGGACTAAATTTGTTTATACAAATTCACCATGCTGATTAATTTATAATTCAATCGTAAGATTTTTGTAAGGGTTATCTCTATCAAATTTAATTTTTTAGGAATTAATTTCTAAGATGCACGTATAATACACTAGTTTCTGAATATATTTCAATTTTTAAAATTTATGTCATGAATATCCTAATTATAATGATTTAAAATGTTTTGTTTGAATTTATTTTTTTGTGGAACATAATATTTACGATTTACCAAAGTGTAAATATATATGAGTTACATATTCTTTTATTTTGGGATCGATTATTTTTATGGTTCCTTTAGAGGAAATAATATGATCTTATTACCGAATGCAAATATATTTCCTCTCCATATATATTTAGTTTCACAAAAATGGTTGATTTTTCTTTCCACTATATTTGATTAAAAACTAATAAAAAAGTCATTTTTGAAGATACTAATCTAGTATTTTATTTAGGATGTCTAGCATTCTCTTCCATATCTATTATTTCTAAATGTATTAAAAAATTATCAAATCTAGATATATAATTTTTAATAAATTTATCTTATATGATATTTTACCTTATTTAAAATGTTTGTAAAACTATACACATAATTATTTCCAAATGGATCACAGTTAACTTGAATTATTTTTTTTTCTGAAAAGATCATTTAATTTTAAAATTTTTATATTATTTTATTTTCCTACCATCATGAAAAAACATTCATTGTACCACCATTTATTTGGTTCTATTTTTATTTTCCAAGAATATTACTATGAAAACATTTCTTTAATAATTGTTTCTAAAATGTGAATTTTTAGGTGAAAAGGTTATTTTCCTCATAAATGTTTTTAGCGATTATTTCATAGTATATTAATTCATCAATAACAATATCCCATGATGTTACACACATTCCAATGAGAATTTTGGAATTGATACATACTTATTCATTCTCTATATGGATTGTTGGATTGACATGGAACCCATTTTTTTCAAAGGGTTAATTATGAAATGAAATAGATATGTTAATTTTCATGTTGAAATTTTAATAATTCAAATTGATTTTTCGTTAATGGTACACTGAAATTATTTTTATTCATATGTTATCCTGATAAAACGTATATGATTGGTCACACAGATATCATCGGATGAGCCCAATATACATTATATGATTTATGTTCCCAAATAGTATTGGGTGATATTTGATTAGATTATTTGATGGGTTAACATAGATAGAGACATGTGAGTCTATTATATTATATATTATTGTTGTTCCCAGAAACCACTCCAATGAATTTGGTATTGTTTATTTTAAATAATTTATGTTATGATTAAGTTATTGGTGTGTTTCTCCAATGGATTATCTTGTTTCAAGATATATTTGTAATATGTTTAAATTTGATTATGAAGATAATGATCTATTAAAATGAAAATATTTTTTATTTTCCTACTATAGGTTTTAAACTATTACGTTTACCATGATTGAAATCACAAGGATCGTGATTATTGATTCTTATGAATCATGATATTGATAATTATTTAAAAGAATTCTCAAGATTGATAATATAAGTATTAGTTTTTTTGGATATTATTTTGTTTTTACATTTACATTGACTATGAAATCATAAAAATATTCTCTCATAATTCACACTTATCAAAATTATTGGTTAATACTAATCTTTAATCTTACCAATAATTTTATCTCATATTTCATGTGCTTCCATTTCCCCTAGTTATAAAGAATTATTTTTATGTGATTTTTTTTTAAAAAATATTAATGTGATAAATTTTTTAGGATATTTGGAATATATAATATGGAATAGTAAAATATGGGGGTAGTGGAAAAAAATACTCCATTAAATTCTTGGGTATTATTTGTGTATAATTTTTTCCTAAATCTCTAGTACAAAAATCATATATGGTCATTAGGGATGTGTGTGGTAGAATATTTCATTTTTAATTATTAATGTTTTTGATAATGAATATTTTTTCACCAGATTCTATATCAAATATATATATCTGTAAATGATAATTTTAGAAAAAGATTACGGAGTATGGGTTCATGGCTGCTATAATTTTTTTACAGCACCGAATCCAAGAATTCCTATCTATAGTTTCACAATTTGAATCATATAATGGTTTTGTTATATTTTGAGAAAATTAACTAATTTAATAAAAGTTTATGGTTGATATTTTTGGTATTTAAAATTTATGGTATCATATATGATTTAACATTAAAGATATAATGAAATTTTTATTTAGAGATAATTATAAAATAATATTAATGAAAACATTATTTATATTTATAGAAATATGATAAAATCTCGACTTTTTTACATTTGATATTATGTGGATTTATAAAAAATTACATCCATTTCAAGATAATATAAGTGGATATGGGATATGGATAAAATATTCATGGTGTAACAATTCAAACATGGGAGATTTAATATTTACTTGATCATTACATTTTTCTCTACAAAATGAACTAACAATGAACATGTCCTTACACTCTTAAATGATTTTATATAGTTAATTATAATCATGAATATGATATAATATAAGGAATTTAAAAATGATATATTTAGTTTTACTTATATAAAATTGTTAGTGGATATAATATGTTGAAACATAGATATTCAAAAGTTATGGTACAAATTAAAAGATATTTTGTTTTATTAATAAAACTATGTTTAATTTTGAGTTCATATATTTCAATGTTTTCAGGTTTTTTATATTACAAGAAAGTAATTTTTTACTTTCTAACTCTTTTTCTTCTATTTCATCAATAATAATGAGTGAAGAAACATTGAATTTATATTTTTCAAATCCAGAATGATATAGGTTACACTACTAATGACATATTTTTTATAGACTACGATATAATTTGAGTTGTAAGAAATATTGACTAACATGATTGCGGTATAATTTTGGACATTTTCTGGATAAAATTTTATACTTTTTCTGTTATAGTTTTTTACTAATGTATTAAAATAATTCTGGCACTTTTTGTCTTAGTAATTTTTGAACCCAAGAGAACCCATGTTAAAAATAGATGCCACAGACAATATATAAACAATATCGATGAAAAATTTAATGAGTTATAGGATGTAATGAGAAATATATGGGTTATAAAGATGAAAAAATCAATAATAATTATCACCCATGTGATCATATTTCCAATAAAAACCCCACAGAAGATAATAATGGTAGAATATCATATAGATTTGATAAAAACTGATAATGAAATAAAGATGATTCCATTCCCTAAATGGAAAAAATTAGGGAATATTAATTGAGGAAATTTCGTAAAAGGTATTTGTGAATAATATAAGTGTATAGTTGGAGGTCATCAGACTCACAACTATCCAGGAATATGAGATAGAATATAATTTTATATCATCATTTTAAAGCAAGAATGACAATATATGAAATAGTTTCATAATACATTGGAAAATGAGGGAATTATTACAAAAAATCATAATTAAATGTAAAATCATATGAAAATGCTAATAAATTATTGAACATTTTTTTATCAACAAATAGTAGTCTATTATATCTTTTAATTTTCCAAAAACATTCATAAATTTATTTATAAAGAAATATATTTCCAATGATTATCATATATATAATTTTCATGGTTTTTTTGAAGTAATATAATATTGATCCTAATCTAAATTCATTAGTATAAATAATTGTCATTTATTTAATGGGTTTTCTGTATTTTTAAATAGTATATAAATATTTTTTTTATATAGACCAAACTCTTTAAAAAACATAAATTATTGTTTTATTAAATTTAATCATTATTTTTGATCATTAAAACGTATCCATTTAATTTGAGTTAACAAATTTATGTGAAAAAATTATATGTTAAGTTTAAAATTACTAGAATGTCTAATTTTGATAGTTATAAAATATAAATTCTATATATTAAATGAACAACGACGTCAAATTTTACCAATAAATGTTTTATCTAATAGTTAAATTGTCTGTAATTTTTATCTCATTAATATATCGATTAATAATGATAAAAAACATGTATATATAACAATTTCATAGTAATTTGATTATTAAATAAGGATAAATTTTTGTTTAGATTGACTATATCATAAGATTTAAATTTTCCTAAAAAAAGTGTATTTATGTGTTCAAATTTTATTTAGAATTTCAACTTATAATATTTTTATTGTAATCACAAATTATGGGAAATAAATTCATCACAAAAAAAAATTATGTTATAAAAGTTTGAATGTTATCTAAAAATTCATTTAAGGTGACTATAATATTTTTATAAAAAACATGATATTTATTACATTATTAGAATATAAATATTAATTGGAATAAAATGAAATATTTATATGACATGAAATATTTATTGTTTGGTCTCATTAGTATATTAATGTTCATTAATATAAAAATAAAAAATTTAGTATTTAATAAAATAATTATTTACTCTTCAAAAATTGGTTTTAATGCTTTTTTAATAATTTTCATAGAAGTTGTTTTTATAAAATTAATAAATATAATTATTTGAAATTTTTATTAAATTTGAAATAATATTAAACATATTTAATATAAATCAATACATAATTTTAAGGCATAAAAATTCATTTATCTTATATAATATATAGTTTGAGTGGAAAATGATAAAACAATAAAAGGAAACATTCAGGGGTTATTGTGATTAAAAATATAAAAATATGTATTCAATTGGGTTTATAAGGTAACCCTTGACCATAGATCTTACCCACTATATTCTTTGGTGGTTATGTATCCATAATAAATTATTATCATGTGATCTATATGTATTAAGATGAAATGTTTACAAAAATTCCATTCTCACCACTTATAGAATTTGGCCTCTCAAAAACCATATATAAAAATACTAAAAAATCATCCTAAAACCATTCCATTTATTATTAAAAAATAATAATATTTCCCTACATTGAGATTTTGGTCAAAAACAATTTTTATTACACCATCAATTTACAAGGGATCATCCAAGGAAATATGAATGTGTTTGAGGTGAGTAATCATTTTTATGAAAAATAATTATTTTATCATTTCTATACCAATTCAAATATATAAATATATATGTAATGAAATAATTATTTTTGAAATATTTAATGTTATTTTTATATAATAATATATATTTTCACCATTTCCCTTCTATATTATGGAAATTTACATCGTTGTGTGTTTGTTGTTCCCATTACTACCCCCATTATGATATAGGATTAAATTATTTTCATCTCCATACATGTGTGGTATTAATAAGGAAATTTAATATATAATTACATAATTGTATCTTGTTTTTATTATAAAATTAAAATATTTATTATTCATGTCTTGTTTTTAGGCATAAAGGAACCATCAATGATGAATACGTGTTGACTGCCACCACAAAGGAACAATTGATTTTAATTTTTCATGTGATCAACACATTTCATGGATACTCATGAACATGGGAATAAATGAAAAATATGTCTCTTTAGATATAAATATTTTCATATAATGAATAATTTTAGAAGAAAATTACTGATTCAATCGATAAATTAGTATCATTAATTCAAAAATTTAAGTTGGTCCATTTGATAGGTAATTGAAAACTTCATTATAGGTAGTGAATTTATGTATATATTATTATATTTATAATTAATTAATATTTTGATTAATTGCATAATTTAAAAAAATATCATTTTTATTCTAGGTAATTATGTTACAACTCATCCACCCCATAATCATATATCAAACATAGTAGATTCTTTTATTGGTTGATTTAATCACTAGAAAAATAATTTGGGAATATATAAGTAAATTCTATGATTTCTTATTTAATTTTATAATAATATATAATCAGGACAAAAAATAATTTTTTGAGAATTTTTATATCAAATCCTTTCACATTAACTAAGAAAACTTCATTAATTTTTTAAGAAACCATTAAACATTAATATCATCCATTTTATCTTCATTGGTTATTACCAATACAAAAATTGAAGGAAATTATACATATCTCAATATAATGAAATTTAATATATCAAAAAAATTATGGCAGTTTCGATTTAACATTTATAATACATTTTATGAAAAGATTATTGGAATGCCCATATGGAATAATGAATATCATTAGGGTTTGGGAATTGAAAAAGAGGAAATAAGTGACACATTCATAGTTTGAATCAGTAATGTTCATGAAATGTGAATCTTAGGGAAGGGATATAAATTTTTATAGAACATGAATATGGTCCATTGAAATAAAAAATCGTTGAATAGAACCAATGGTATGGTCTTCACATGGTTTGATCAGGCTTTTTAGACTCTATAAAAATCAATGTGAGTCATTCCTCTCATAGATTGAGGAGTCCACGAGGTTGGTGCACGATATAGAAAAATGTGTGTCCAAAACATCAATGTCATTTAATGTAAGAAAAATATTTTTCCATCCTAATCATTATATATTCTCCCATAATTTTACAAACCATTTCGACCCATGTATAAATGAGCGAAAACAAAAATATTTATCCACCATGAAGGATTATTCCACAAAATTACATAAGAGTTTATAGTTTCGTTAAATGTGAACTGAATCCATGAGTTAGTCTATGAGTTCAATTTCATATTTTTTCTCATATAATAATTTTTGGATTCTTTCCTTTCATATTAATAGATTAAATCATTATTTCTAGGTTCAATATTATCATAGTGTTAGTAGTTGATTGATCTTAATTCCAGTTCCATGGATATACGTGTCCTTATTTACGATATAGAGTTTGGAGGTATATTTGTGTCTACAATATTAACAGCATTATTTCATCTTTACTGATTGTGTGTTAATGAATCAAAATTATGAATATTTTTATCTTGGATATGAATTAAATTTTTTGGATTAGAACGTCTTTTGTTACCCTTCACAAGTACCATTAGTTCCATTAGATAGTTTAAGAGCTATCTTAGTTTAAAACTAATGGATTGTTATTATCCCTTAAAAGGTGTAAATTTGAAATTTTAAAGGGGAAATAATGGTTTTATTGTATTAATTCAATTTTGGGGTTATGTGGTATGGTAATGGGGCCTTGGGGATTGTTTTTGAATGACTTGAATCAAAATGTTAAGTGCCATAAAATTAGTCTACTATAGAAAAAGGGGAATATTTTTTTATTATATATTGAATTAAATAAATTATCTAGCAATATGAAAGGTGAATTAAAGGTTTTATATGTAAGACCATATGTTTAATGAAAATTTAATAATATCTTGGATCCTTGTCTCTATTAGTTGATAATGATTAAATATGTTGAACTTTGGAATATAATTTTGATTAATATTATGATGTGGTACATGACTCTCCCTACCCATGCCAAAAGAAGGTATACTTAGACTTACTTATAATAGGTAAATAAGGGTGGAAATTTCATTAATTCTACTTAATTAGTCCTATTTGGATATAAAATTACAAATCATTATCTTAGTAGATTTAGCATGGAGTCTTATACTCTTGAATTTGGTTAATAAATGTTGATTAGAGAAAAAATAATATTACATGATGTGGGAAATGAATTGATCTATTTTGTATCTAGTATTAATTTGAAAATTATCACAAAAATTTTAATATATAATGTCGTGACGCCAATATTAATTTTCATAGATTCATGTATCTTGTGGTATTTAAGTATAATTTGTAATTATTTAAATTGATACATGTTTTCATCCTATATTATCATATTTATTCTATGGTATTTTTAATAAAATATTTTTTTACCATTTATTTATTTTAAAAAACTGATGGTGGCGTAATAAGTCATAGTCAATCCATTATTAGTCTAGGTATGGTACACAATAATTTCATATCATTTCACGTATATATAAAGTTGAATGCCTTATTTTAGATAGTTAGCTTTGGAGGGACCAGTGTCTATTATATTAGACATGATGTCGAGACATGACATGATATATTTTTGATGATTAATAATTTTTAGGTTATCATTAAAATATTATTATATCCTGAAAGGACATGTTAAATATACTATATTGTATCTACTCTTCCAGTTTGGGAATATAGTATGTGAGACATGGCTATTTATTATTATTACCTGATGATCTTTGTTATGATTTTTATTGTTTGGTTACGTAGGAAAGAGTAGATATCCTACCCATGGGTTTCTTGATACCGTTTCTACTATTGAATAGTCACTATAACAAATGGATTTTTCATTATCTCACACAATTTAGAAGATCAGGGAATTATTTTTGTTCCACCTAGGCCGAGACAATAGAAATTGGTATTGAACACATTTCAATTTTTATTGATTAATATTTAAGAAATGTAGAAAATATATTATGATTTATTTTTCCTTGGTTATAAGAACATTCCTGGGAGTAGCTAACCAATATATGGGAGAAACATCAGGATCCATTACGTAGGATTATTGTGCATAGTATTAGTGGTTATGTATGAATATAATTTCATTATGGTTGAATAAAATTATGTGTGATGTTATTTATTTTGAGATTTCAGTCATGCGATACCATGAAATGAGGTTTGGGTATGGAATCATCTAGTAGTAATACATGTATTATGTTTAGATGCATCATGTTATGCACAACTAGAAGGGAATAAAAGTTATATCAAAATAAAATTATTATTTATTCATCAATGATTTAAAAAACGTTTTTCCTTATATAGATAGTAAAATTAGTTGAATTAAAAAAATTTGATATTAAAATTGTTAAAATTGTTCCAAATGAACATTTGGAAAATATTTATAAATTAAATGATGATAAAATGAATTCTAATGTAGTGTTTGTAATTTGAATGGTCTGTTTACCTATGTTAGCCAAGTCCTAGGATAGGAACAATAGAGGGTAGTTATGGTGTTATAGTTGTTATCATTGGGATAGTATTTGTGAATTCGAATGTTTATGTCTACTTGTGATATTTTTTTATTTCTATGAAATGACCTGTACTATTTTCAGAATGATTTTTTGAATTGTATAATGATACGACAAGAACGATGTATGTCGATATGGTTACTATAGGGAATTTCCAAAAATAATCCCTCAGTTTGGGGAAAAGTTCCATAGTTTGTTTTCGGTAATAGTGGGATGAGCAATATCACGTGAAAATCACTAGTTTTATATATATTATGGACAGAGATAGATGGAAGATTTCATTGATTATGTTCAAGTAGATGATAGACTTTTAGTTACATCCACCTAAGACATTTTTTTTGCAAGGGGTGGACATGAGGTAGAAAAGTTATAGATTATGTCAATCTTGAAGATATAATAACACATATATAACACTCCATATAAATTTTCCGTGGTTTAATAAATACATGTTTCTATGATCGGTGATGTTTTGGTTGGCTATTCGGTTCCAGTTTAAGAAGATAGTGGGTATAATCTTGATGAAAATACAAGAGATATAATTTGGGAACTTCTTAATAGATACCATGATAATGGAAATGTTCATAATGTTCATATATTTGGACCATAGGAATATATCATTGATGGAAAACGTTTTTTTGGTTCACTAAACCACAACTATTAATTCCAACGTTGGAAGGAGTTGATGCGACAATAATGAGAAAAATTCTGAATAGAATTAGGTTTGATATTAAGTTAGAAGTGAATAATTTTGGATAGATAATTTCAATGAGGTGGTGAAATTGGATCCCAAATTTGAGTGGAGCCTGAATGGGGTCTTATGTGGCATAGATGATGTATAAATTTTGATGGTAGTACACATTGTTAAGTTAAATGTTGTCTAATAGGTGGATGATAAGGAAAATAAGGTATTACACTATCCTTTTAGAGAATCAGTAATTTCCTCTATTATTAGTGTTTTAAAAAACCCATTTGAGTGGTTAATGTCATTAATGAAAGGTGAAATATCAATCTTATAGAAGGAAAAGTATACAATATTTTATCAATAAGATCCCTAGATAACATTAAAATGATGCATGACCTAGGATGATGCTGAAACATTATAGGGGATGTTCTACCCCATACCAAAAACGTTTTTCTATTTCCACCATCTATACCGTACCTGGAGGGGGTGTGGTAATTTTGGGAAAGGGCGCCTTTTTGTACATGTAAGTGTTGTTCATGGAACTCAGACAAAATACATTGGTAGAGGGACTTGTCGGTTTTATTTCATTCATCCATCACACATCTATAGTGATTCTATATCATATGTTTATCGAGGTACTATCCTTTTAAAATCTATAATTTTTGTTTTGTACTTGAAATTTTGGATTTTAATTATGTTATATCATCCCAATATGAATGAGTTTGATAGTGGAGTCTATATATGGGGTTACATATATATCAAAATGCTATTTGGTGGGTTTCATGAGATAATCTAACAGTGTAATATGTGTTCTCCCAATTCATATGGGCACTATATGTTTTAAGAGTTGTATATAATAATCATGTTAGGTTTTGATAAAATACTAAGAATGGACTGGATGTTTACATTTTAGTCATTTTTTGATTTATACTTATAGTGAATTAATTTACATGTTCTTTAGGGAGAAATTTATGTTAAACAGTTATATTGGGATATATAGTTTATCTTGAATGGTCTGGTTTATTATTGTATCAATCACTCACATCTTATGTGAAGAGATGAATACTTGATTATGGGAGATTGGATAATAATTTTATCCCTCCTAATATGGATATGTTTGATGATTTTTTTTGCTATGGATTTTTTAGGTTTTAAAATTAGTGGGATGTTATGTATATAAATGATATGAATCTTGGAGCCTAATTAGTTTATATTCATACTTATATAGTAGAACCAGTATTATTTTGGGGCATAAGGCTATAATGGATGATTTTATGGATAATTTGGTTTTCCATATAAACTTTCATCTTTGAGGATCATACATTTTATTTTCTATTAAGTTTGAGGGATCATCATGTCTACTATCAATTATGGGATGTTTACCCAAATGATGATTAAGAATAGGTAATCTCTTCCACATGTCAATTATATTTTTTACCATAGGAAGGGTTATTATGTATTCTCCCATTTTTATTTTTTATTAAGGTATCCTTATAATTGGTAGAGGCCAATTGATATTCTATGGTCTTTTTTAAAGTGTAGGTATGGCTAGAATTATTTTTCAGTAATTTTATTTGGGCTAACTAATGCTTATTTTATGTTCATACCTTTAATTAGAAAGATCATTCATGTATAACAAATTAATTTTTTGGATGTATTCATTGATGGAATAATTTATTTCATTTATATGCATGATGATAAATACAAAAATGATGGAATATTCATAAGTATACTAAGAGATAATAAGTTATATAAAAATATATCTAGGTGAAAATTATATTTTGAAAAGGTAAATTTACCTAGTCACATCATATTTGAGGAAGGTGTTTTAGTTGAATTTATGAAGATTCAAGTGGTTGACTCATTTGATAATCTATGGATTGTTTTATAAATCCCACATTTTAGGGGTTTATAGTGTATTTACTAAATTTTAATCAAGAAAATTTCACACACGGAAGATATCCAATATAAACGGACCAAGTACTATATAATGAATGAGTAGGTTGAGGCATGTGAGAATGCATTGTATGACTTTAATAATAATTTAGAAAATATATTGATTTTGAACTTACCTCAAATAAGATAGTTGTACTTTCTATTTTGTGGTTAATATAAGTTCATACATGGGTTAATAATGATCTCTATTGATCAATTAATAGAATATATATCATGAATGCAGAGACCACATGAATGAAATATCCTGATGCATCATAACGAGTTATCTATAGTGGTTTATTAACAGATGTGTTCGTGGAATAATTTACTATGTTGGGAGATTTTTTTTGAATCATTATCAAATAATAAAATATATATTTTTCTAGTGTTATTTAAATATTTTTTTGTTGAGATGAGTTGAGAATATGAACTTTTTTTATTTTGAGAATGAATATATACATAGACAGAGTAATTTTTTTGATGATGCGTTAATTCAGATGACACAATCCCAAGAAATATTCGAGTATATTTTTTAGTGGAAGAATATGGATTTACTCACTGATATATATGTGGGTGTTCATGAGGAGTGGTAATTGAAAACCATTTTCCCTTTATCTACTTATCCATCTCTTCTGATTTAACGAATTTAAAGGTTGTATAAGGATCTAGAATGTTGGGAGTTAAGGGAACAATTGTTTCTTGGATAAACCACCTGAATTTACCATCAATGATAAAGATATCATCCATGTTCATAGCTATGTCATTGGAAAACTTTTTTGTATTAGGATATGCTACCTATGATTCATTCCTTAAAGTGGGTGGTAAACATATGATTGGTCAAAATTTACGGTGATGTTCATAGATAGTATTGGTAACCAAGAATGTAGAAGGAAATCATAAGTTTTGTGATGAAATGAATTAACTTACAGTTGGTGAAGGATGCGATTTTGTCATCAATTGGTCTGTTATAGTAGTATCCCATTACAAAATAGATGTTGGATTATGATTTATTTTTTTGGCTTTATTTCTGATGAATACTCTAAATAATGATGTGATATGGGAAATTTTTAAATTGTAGAAAAATATATTATATTTTTCATCAATATGGGAAACATTTACCGTTGTTCAGTTTTTAGACATGTACATTTGGGGATAAAGTATATTTATGGGGTTCCAGATAGTCTTATTTCAGTTAGATACATTCATATTACTTGATGATTCTGGATATGTTTGTATATTGAACTGGGTACACAATTTTATTTGGGTATATAATATCAAACACATAGGTATTTGAAATCAGAGTGTACTATATTGATCTTACAGGGCGTGGTGAGAGAATTCCTCCAATATTTCAATGGAACAGTGGATTTACACTAAATTCTTTTTGGTTTCGTTTATAAAACATATTTACAAGAAGAATATTTTTATTACACTATACAACGTGATCAATGGTAATCTTTATAGAGCACACCTTTCATGGATGATTATGGGACAATAGATGTTTTTGATACTGAGTCTCATACATGAGTTGATAGAGTATATGAAAATGAAAAAAAAGTGAATGGATATGGCTGAGAGAAAATAGATTTTATATGATAATAAGAAATATTAATCACTTTTGATAATAGTGGTTGTCCTTGATTTTCATCAGGTGTTTCCAATACTGTGTAACAATAGTATTTGGAAATAGGGATATTGGAACCTAGGTATGAGGAGTTTTTTATCATGTATACGGTTAGATAAGTATTTTATCAGTTACATCTTCTGTAATAATATTATTCAAGGCACGATGTTGTTTACATTTCATAGCTTCTTAATTATCACCCCTACAAATCTCTTATGATTTATATTGATGACATTGTTGTTGAGGTTTATCCATCCTTTGTGGAGAATATGACTCATATTATGGACAACAATTTTAAATTTCCTTGGGGTTAGACACTTGTATTGTAAATAGTTCTCTTTAATCATGGCCATGTTAAAAAAGATACATGGGAGAGAGAAGCTGATATAAGGGCCTAGTGGCCAGATATCTTTATAATGAAGGATTAGTGATAATTTGAAGACAATATTAATGATGATTTATTATTATGTTCAATGTTTGTATGTTACTAACCCTTTTAAAAGGTAAATTTACATTTAATTTATTTTAATATATTCATGATACGTTAAAATTAACAACATATGTGAATAGAGAATGTGCTAGGTTTTTTGTAAATGAAATATTTGGATGAAGGGTCACACTATAGATTTCAAATAGTTAATACTAAATCTAAATGAGAATTGTGAGCTAGGAGATGGGATATACATAGTTTTTTAATGGTTGATAATAACATATGAACCCTGATACCTTATATAAAACTAAACACATATTATCGACATGATTTTTTGAAACCCTACGAGCTCACTAAATAACAAATTAATGATGCATCGAATCAAATTATAAGTCTCCACCATTGGTCAATAATTTCATTAATTGTATAGAAAAATAATGCACCTTATTAAATGTGGGTAACTACATTACCTCCAAACCATAAATGTTTCGTCCTAAATTTTTTGCCTAATTTATTCTCCAATTTGAAGGTTTGTCAACTAGAATGCCATTCCCACTCTGAGTATCATTATCTAACATTTATTAGGGTTTGGAAGTGTTTTTAAGCATAAAATTGAACACCAAGTGAGTCTATGATTTCCTGTTATTCAATTTTATGGTATAAAAATTATGTTTTATATTCTCATCATTCAAATATCAAATACCATAATTTTCAGTGGATCATTTTTTTAATTGGTATATTATTCATGATTTAGCATCCAATGATTGGAATGTTCTTCTCTCTGAGCTTATGTAAAGTGGTATAATAGTCTCTACAAAAGTCAATTATATTTTCACGTTCATGTGATGTGTGTTTTTGTGAAAATGTACAATTAATTTGGTTATTCATTATTATTAGTAAATTGAGGCATATAGTGGTTTGCGATACCCTTCACATATTCCATTTGGTGTATTGTAGATTTTTATAATGGGCTTAATGGCCACATGAGGCGTGTCACAATCAAAATAAAATGGTAATTATGAAATTTCTGCTAGAAAATATCGGGTTTGTGGGATTAAAAATAATTAGGTTAAGTAGTATAATAATCAGGAAAAACATGTTGTCCAGCATCAGTTTAATTTAAATTTTAAATTCCATTAGAATATTAATTCATAAAATGTGATGATAGATTCTCATGATTGGATATTTGAAGGATTTAATTAATCTATACATTTTTAGGAATGGTGAAAGAATGGATAAATTTTATAGACCATTTTTTAATGAACAATTTAGAATTATGGAAATTTTTCATATCATTATTCGTAAAAGTTGAATCATGTTAACTTTGGAAATAATTTTTGAATAACATTTTGGTGTGGAACATAATCCTCAACATAGGGGTATGTAGGATGTAAATAATAGTCTATATCATTTGTTGTTGATGTTTGATAAGAAATTATTTCTCCTTGGGTTTTATGTTCACAAATTGTGTTCTTAATTATTGTTCTATTATTAAGATCATGGAATCACATACTATTGAATTGGTTTTCTTCAAGATGGTTAGGAAAAAAAAGGTTAACTAATTTTTTGGGAAGAAGGATGAAAGTCTTTACACCGTGAATTGATTGATAAATGATCACCATTATTCTATTATGGTAAATTGGTTTCCCCTTGAGATCATGGATTATATATTAGGAGAACTATTCCAATATTTTTATTTATTAATTTTTTATATTAATTAATTGTTCTTTAATTTTGTACAAATATATTTCAATGAAACAATTTCTTATAATTTAATTTCATGTGATATTTTCTTAATCACCATTGGTTGTTTCGTATAGATTTGTATTCGCACCCTACATGGGAATCTTAAAGTACTGAAGAAGGTCTCATGATTACCTATATCTATAATGGAAAATGGCCCATGTAAGATATTTGACATTAAAAAGAGTTTATACAATGAGTTAAATTTTTTGTTTTGATCTGAGATGGGTGGTTTTTAGTTTGAAATTATTTTGAGTATTCCTTTTTCTAATTAGTATATCATGATATGGCATGTTATATGTATTAGTTATTTAGTTATCCCATTGTTTAGGAATTTGGTATCTGATGCTTTTAAATTTATCATAATTTTTTTAACATTATTTTTATAGTGAATAAAATATAGTAAATTGTGGTAAATAAGATATAGCATCCACAAATGTTTCACGAGACCCTCATTGCTTATCTGTAATTAGTAGTGTAAGGAGGCACACTTGAGGTCATATAATATAACAGTATGAGGTTAGTGTTTAGTGGAAATTGGGCATGTATGTTACATGAAAAATATATTTTGAACCATTTTTGATATATAAATGATTGAATTTAGCATAAGAATATATACAAACACAAATTAATTGAATCTGGTTCAAATTGATGAAGATTACATACACTATATGTTGAAAATATGTAAAAAACATTACATAATATAGATTATAGAATAATTATAAATGGATTTATAATTAATTTATATCAGGTTCATTTAATGAATAAGGTTAATTTATTTATTCTTGATGACTAGAACATAAAAATATTATATATAGACTAATGAATGGATTTTCATCCAAAATTCTTCTCATTGTTGTATGATTGGAATTAAGCACCTAATTTATTTTTTGGGTTGTATATACTTGATTTTGGGTATTTAATTTCATGAATTATATTTTAATATATGTATTTGATGTTAATTTTCAATCCCACTCATTTAGAGGGTCTATCAAAATATAATTTAAGAAACAAGATCTCTCTTGGCATCAATTCTAACTTATCAATACATCTTATATGTTATTCACCTTGTTTCATTTGTATAGGGATCTATTTATTTAATATCATATAATAGTTTTATAGATTATTTTATTAAGTTCATTGGATAATGTATTTAAAATAATGTTATTTTATTCAAAATTATTTTACCAAAGTATTACCATAGTCATAATAGATTTTTGTATATCAATTTTTATTCCATGTTTTATGAAATATCTCATGAACATAAATCATATATGTTTCATACATTACGAGAAATGATTTTATTATTCAGAGTTATCTAAATTTATATATTAATAATGAATGAAAATATATATAAACGAAACATGATTCATGAATTATGTTCATCATAATGGATATTGATGACTAAATGATCCATCATGTGAGCTATATTGATTCATCAAGAACATTTTTTTCAATTAATGGTTTATCAGACAGTAATATTAACATATGTGGTATTTTATAATCCCCTTTCAAAAAATTTATTATGTATGGAAATAATTTTTCGTTGAATATTTTAAAGTGGGATTTCAATAAAGGAAATTTCAATGTATATTTAATGTTCCTTTCCATCCATTAGAAAATGACATATCAACATCTCCACATTTCTTATAAAATCATTTTTATTTGCGAGTATCCATTTTTGTAGAATTTTATAAATGAAAATGGTTTCAAAAAAATCATTTAAACATTTCAAAAAGATACTTTTAAATGTGACATAATCCATTTAATTTTATGCCTATGTTAAAAATATTTTCTAAAATTTCATTGATGTTTTCACATCCAGTTCAATTTTTATTTTTGAAATGTTTTTTACCCTAATAAGACTAATTCTCACTTATTTATACGAATACATATATTTACAATATTAGGAAATGAAACCATGTTAGAAAATAATATTACTTTTATTCCATTATTGGGTGGCATCAATCATTAATTTGTTTTGAAAGATGGCTTTCATTAATTTAAATATCATTTGGTGATTTTCACAGTTTCACTAGGAATAGGTTTGTTTCCAAACTCCAAATCTTTCTGCAAATAGTATGTGATCAATTTGACCATTTTATTGACATGGGGAATATTATTGAAAATAATGATGAATATTAACTAATAAGGATTGCTGATTATTTAATCACATCCCAATTCTATCATTATATAGATAATCATGTTTTTATTCCATGAATGATTCTATAATGAATGATATTAACTATAATGTTGAATATTATAGTGAATGAATCAGAGTTAATTTACTATCATGTGGGGCTCATGATTATATATCCCTCAAACTATTGATAAGTCTTAAGAGACAAAAATCATAGTGTTTGGTGTATATCAATCCCCATATCAATATACATTTTCTGATAAAGACCTGGAAAACATGTTATTTATTTCAAAAAATTACATTCCATATAGATATGATCATTACGAAATGTAGTTAATGAATTAATTTATTTACATATATATTTAATTATATCATATTCAATTTATTATTGAATTATTCATAAAAAAACTCATAGGGTGTTACATATTATGTGCTAATGTATTTTAATGATTTAGATATATGTGTCCATTATAGATAATTTCAACTAAATATATTCTTATATTTACATGGCATGGGTTGAGATGAAACATTGAAAGGACATTTTCAGAATGATAGAACATGTGAATGAATTTTTTATTGATTTTGAATAAGCATAATTGATTAATTGGCCTACTATATAATAAAAAATGAATAGTATTGATAGAAATGAGATTTTATGAGTTGTGGTTTTACATAATTATATAATTACCTCTACCTAAATTTCTAAGGTAATATATGTAATATAATATTTTTGTGTCATATAATAATGGGATATTTTTGGGGAATCATTAATTTGTAATAATGCTTGAATTTAATATATTTTTTTGGTACCAGATTTGAGACCACATTATCGGATTATCATTTTGTGTTTGATTAAAAACATTTTTATATTAAGATATTGGTTTTACATTCGATAAAACATAAAAAAACCAATTAAATACAATATTTTAAAATAAATTTAATTTTTTATGGAATAATAGAACATGTAAAAAATGATTATATCTAAATAAAAGTTGATATATTTAAAGAAAATTCTCATTAAGAATATATTTTTCAATTCATTAATTTTTTTTAAATTATTTAATACTACTAATTTAAATTAAATTTAAATATTTCATGTTTCTACATGTTTCATTAAAACAATACACAAATATATCATATATCATATTAAATTTGAAATGAACTAATAAAATGCACAATGTTCTATTTGAAGATAAATACCACAAATTACTTTTAAAGTGATGTTATTATTTAAAATATATATTTTATTATAAGACTAATTTTTCATGTTCATCATATTTTTTAAATGTAGAATATGAATTCTATTGAATACAATGTTACTTAAGGAAATAAAATATCTTAAAAATTTATATATTGGGGATTTGTAAAATAATGCAGTAGGATACATAAATATTGGATTATAATAAGTTAATTTATTTAACATTAGTATAACCACAATAACACATTGAATATCCTAGAATATCGTTCATAATAAGGCTTGAAAAAAAATTATTTTCTACCTCACATTATTCAACATATATATTAGTTATTTAATTTATTGATATTTTATTTCACTCTATGGTATTAAATTATATAGTATGAAATAAATTGACATCTATAAACTGTGTTTTTATAAATAATAAATAATTATGAATTATTATAGTTATTATCATAGGAAACATATTTAAAATAAGATACTATTTTTAAAGAAATTATAAGTTATTTCAAAATATTTTATATTATTCCAAAATACTACTCATTTATCCACATAGTTAATTTTAAGGGAAAACATGAAATAAAATTAAAAAAAATCACTGTAATAAATAAATTCCTTTTGATGTAAATTTTTTACACATCATTTTAAAATTTTCAATATAACATTTTAATATAACATTAAATAATAGATCTTGATTTAACAAAATTCACTAATGTATATGTTTAACCTCAAAATGAATACATGTAAAATTTACATGAGGACCATTTATATTAAAAATCCAATAGTTATTTGAATTCTAATAATGGTTTTTTATTCTCCTAAATATATTCAAGGAATCTATTTTTTAATTATCAATATGTGTTTCATTACGTGTGTAAGTTTATATTTATTATAAAATCTTTAAATACCCCAAAAATATATATGTGTGTCTGTGTGCATGTTGATATTAAGGGAAATATGAAAAATAATTCATTCATGTTTCACAAATGATTAATAACTAATTTATTAATATTTATTTCTAATATTCCATTAATATTACCATTAAACAAAATCCAAAAAAATTTAAACAAAAAAAATTCATCTATAAAAAATTATATGTAATGTTATTTAATGGTTATTTTTATCATTTATTACAATTATATGTTTCAAATCATATAAAATATTTCTCTATACAAGGAATAAAATTAAGAATATTAAAATATAAATATTCCACTGTTGGTATAAGATCAATACATTTAAAATAAAAAATATATTATAGAAAATAATATTCATACTGTATAAACAACAATAATATAAATAATATTAATACAATAAATTCATGTATAGTATTAGAAAATAATTATTGAGATTAACATATCAAACCAAAAACATTCATAGATTCTAGACCCAGGTTCACGGACTTTATCCCACACACCCTAACCATGAAACTAATATTCTTCCATTACCAATCATTAATAGTTATAAGAACACCCTTCTAGTAGGGATAACTTAAATCAATGAAAAAAATTACATATTCTCATAGTCTGTTTTAACTAAAGGATCAATAGTAATTGTGGTTTTAGAAACATTGTCGAACTTACATATTGATTTTTAATGTTCTATTAAATTTTTATCGAAACACTTAAAAAATTATAAATCATACAAATTGGGATCTGATGCTATTTTTTCATAATAGGACCCCAGTTTTCCATTTATTAGATACCCAATTAAGCCCTTGAAATGGTCTAATGGAGGTTTCCAATCCACATGTGATGAACGGATGTTTATGATAATCAAATTATTATATTATGAATATATTTTTCTAATAGATTCTTCAATAAAACTATACCAAAAACCAAAAATAAACTTCCCATAACATAGAAATTAAATGTTACAATTGTAATAGGTTATGATAAAAATAAAAAAACATAAATTAATACTGATAAAAATATAAACCATAGGATAGAAATATAAATATCAACATAATAATATTGTCAAAATAGAGATTATTATAAATCGAAGAATATTATAATGATATTACGTATCTAGTTGAAGTGATACAAAACACTTAAAAACTATGAAAATATAAAAAAAATCACTACCAATCTATCATTAAAATGTGTATTCTATTCCACTAAAATCTATGCCACCTTTTTGAGATACACATATATAATACCAACTACCTTATATTCCCTATAAAATTTAGATAAATATTCCAAAACATGGTCTATATAAACCAATTTTTTATGTAATGATTGAAAAAAATGTGCCCAGAATAATCCCAGGATTGAAATGAATTTATAACTTCTATAAGATAATTAATGTCATGAAAATTCAAAATATATAATAATAATGTAATAATATAAATTAAAAAGTCATAAAAATGTATATTTAACTAACAGTTTCAAAATAAATGAAAATGGAAGGAATATAATTATTCTATAATAGTGAAACATGTGAGAGAACCAAGAAATATGTGATTTTGGTCACCCTAGGTCCTTTGTCAAATTTTCATTAAATAATAATTAAATGTGCATTAACAAAACACTATGAGTTAATGCCTTAGAAAAATGGTATGTGTTCACCCATCCCAATGGTTCCAGACATAGAAAATTTTCAACTTGTGAACAAACTGGCCATCCATCATGTTTATACACATCCACAAAATTATGAATTACATCAGTATAAAATATTATTAGTTATTGTGTATTACACTTAATTGGATACATTAGAAAATTCTTCCATCATTATATATCTAGGATAACATTTTCATTCTCAATTTTGAAAATAAACCATTCTATTAAAAATGAAAATTCATCAATCCCCTAGTAGACATTTCAGTTATTCACATTCAAATAAACCCTTCATATATATTTTTATTATCATACAAAATGAAACCATTTAAAAAATTATATTATATATATCTCTCCTTCAAAACTACAATCTCATTTCATTGGTTAATTTCAAAAACCTTTGAAATACAAGAAAATATATTTTTCCAATAAAACTAGTTTTCCAGAAGAATCCCCCAACCATTAACAAGGATAATACATGTCATCAAATGGAAAAAACCTACTTATGATGTAAATTCGAGTATAATGACTAAAGATATCCTAATATGTAGGAAAAAAAGATAAACAACAAAACGTACAAACTAAAAATCAATAATTATTATCCTTTGGTGTCCATAACCTTGGGGTAGATAGAATTTCATGAAAGTATGAGGAAGTAATCATGTGAAGTGATTTTGAGAAAGATTAAAGTAGATTTTAGGTATCAAATTTGGGGATATACACAACCAAATATAGTCCTATAGGTAAGAACAAAATATTATCCCTTATTTGAGCGTGATGGTGGATATTAGTGGGAATGGAGTGTGGATTATGATATTTAATTTTAAAAAATATATATCTATTAAGTCATTATTTTTTTATATCTAATAAAAGAAATGAGGTATATCATGGAGTCACCCATAGTTCTACTTCATCAATTCCCCCCCATTTGTTTCCTTTCTGTAATATAGATTATCTTATACCATTCTACAATATCAAGATGGTGATGTATTTGAAACATGACCCCTAGACATCCATGATTTAGCATGTTGGGTATCACTGCGGTGTAACAAGAATCTGGACACCACATCATTTCCCATCACAGAATTTGGCTGCTTCCCCTAGGCTACCCTCATGATGGTGATGAGCTACAGTAGTTGAGAAAATATTACTATTATATATTATAATCAATGAATAACCTAATGTGTGTATTCATAGAATACAATAAAACCTTACATAATTGAAATTGGTAATTATTATTCACATTAATCACAATGACCATTTCTTCTCCATGGATTATTTCTATATATTATGTTATTTCCTCCCCCTTTGGGTGCCAATATCACATAGTTTTTTAGGTTATATCATAGACTCATCTATTATTTAAAGATGCATACTCCAGTAAAATATGATTCCAATGTAATATGAAGATAAAAAAAATATAATTCTAAAAAATTAATTATAGACACAATATTATAAAAAATAAATAAACAAAACATTTAGTACCCTAGAAATGAAATTGTGGGGTAGACAAATTTAATATCCAATATTGTGAATTTTTCAATCATAAGACTCATAAGTATAGCCTATTAAAATATTTACCATTTTAGTATGTTTTCAATTCCTTATTAATTATACCTCTCAAAATACATGATATGCTGTTAAATGGAGAAATACTACAGAGATGAACTAATATAAGAAAATAATGATTTTGAGAATGATTCATACATAATATTGATAGAATCCCGCATTATTTTGTTTCCCCAAGTTATATGATGAATGAGATAAAGTAGAGCTCCCATGAAACAATTATTAGAGAAATTAAAGTAAATAATTAATAGAGATGATGATATTTCTTTAAACAAACACACCATTATTTGTAAAATCCTTTTTAGGATGCTTTTAAAAAAAATTCATAATCATATAGAATCAAATTATATATTGGTATTTCAAAAAATTATCTTCAATTATCAATAAATAGTATAAAATAATTATATATTGTGATGAAAAATCATTTCAAAAATTATTACAACCTTAAAATACATAACACGTTGAAATATCAAGAATATAAAACATTAATGTGAGATGATATTTTTCAAGTTGTAAAATTTCAATTATTGTAATGAACTATCATGATATATCAAGATACAAGTTTCTATTATATTGCATTGTAACATTATAAATTTTTATGGATAACTAAAACAAATATTTTTTTTATTATTTATGAATTTTTATGATAAAAGATAATTTTTCTATAGAAATTACATATAAATTGATTTAATAGCTTTTCTTTTGGATAAAATTAATTGGGTCACATTGAAATATTCTACATAATATTATTGGAGTGAGATGACAAGGTAACGTGGAATTATAGGGCCCGTATATCCATAGTGATAAAATAATCAAAATAATAAAATACTATATTATGCATACAAGATGTTTTAATAAAATTAAATACCTCCCAAATACTATTATATAATAAAAATCTAAGATCACTATTATGTATGAGATAATGATCTTTTCTTATGAACTGTATGAAATTTGGGTTCATTCGGTGTTTGGTAACATCTTACAGGAGGATAATTTATTTAATATATTTTTATATATTTTTTAAAACATAATTGTATATCTCTTAAATGGAACATTATAATAGTAATATGATAATAATGTTATGAATTAGATGATAGGATTTCCAATGGTTTTTACATACCAATATACGCACTAACCATTTGGTAAGGTTACACTAAAATATACATTATTTAAAATGTTTTTTCTTATATTTTTATCAATTTTAAATAATATTAATTTTTATATTTAACACTATGAAACCTCAATTTTTACATCTATTAAATATAGAATATGGGATTTCATAAATTCTTTACCCTCTTTAGTTGAAAGCATCATAATGAGGTAAAATTAATGATTTAATCTTGATGTTCTAGTTGAATTTAACATTTAATTGTGTGTTTAAAATTTTGGTTTAGATATAGTGATGTTGGGGTCTTATAATAACTGAACCACCCCATATTTTTTGATGATCAATTCCATCACTTATGAGGGACCAAACCATCTTGACATGTGATCAGATGGACTTATTCAGTTTTTATTTGTTCATCTTGGTCTAGTACATGATCCCTCTAATCATCAAGGTTATATAAATGTTGTTTTTTTTCCTTCAATTTTAATTGATTATATTAATATTTTATATTTCCATTATAAATTATATATAAGTAACTAGAAATGTAATTATATTATAAAAACATAAATTACATAATGGTAATTTTTAAAAATTAAAAACTGATAATTGCATGAATTTTCAATAGATAAATTATTGGAATTTCCATATGATGATTACTCAGAATTTTAAAATGTTATATTATTAAAATAACCAGTTTATAATTGAACTATTTGAAACACGAAAAATGTGAAATAAACCTAGAAGTTAATTTTACGATTTCAACAAAATTGGGTTTTCCTGAAATACAAAATTCTAATTAGTATAAAATAATAATTTAATAATAATAAATATAACTTAAATATAAATTGGAAATTTATGAAATTGTTAAAATGATTATTTATTTTCAAGATGATAATTTCATGAAATTATAATATAAAATTTCAAGGAATAATGAAGTGATAATTTATTGAAATCATAAAATTGTAATTCATTTCAATTGTTTGATGACAGACTAAAAATTAATTTTCTATTAAAATAGACCCCCTTTTATGGGATAAGGGGGAACCCAAATTAACATTAAGGAGATAAAACAAACCTGCCTCATGGAAAAAAGGATCATGATAAAAACAACCAAATTCATGTCTGCAATAGAAGCCCCTCCATAGCATTATAAAAATGATAGATCAGATTCCACCATCTCAACACTGCTCGAGTAGCTATCCCATGTATGGGTGTATGGGACTTGTACCGATGTCAATTGTCATAACATCTCAATTATCCAATTATGAATTGTGTTGATCTGGTGTAAACGTATTTCTCATAACCTCTACATCAGAAATCCCTTATAGGAGAACTAGTTTCTTTAACCTAGAACCACATATCACCGTTCCAGAAGACAAAATTCACAAAAAACCATTCCACAAAATCAAAGGTTGCACACAAACAAACTGATAAATCAAAATATCAATCACTATAACTCTATTACATGATCCTCCACCACATCCAATCCACAAATCGCCTCATCCTTGATGCTTGATCGGTGAGCTTAGAGTGAAATTATTTTTCTATAGTGGTGTCGTGGGACCTCATGGGCTCAGCCTCTATGATGTTTCTCATCATTTTTGGAATTCTTTTGGCCTCACTCTAGATTCTCTAGATAGAGATCTATAAGGAGACACTGTGACGATCTTATGTCCGAGATCTATTTTTGGATGGTGGTGACATGTTTTCTATGCAGGAATGTGATGGGGTCTTAAATGTATGAAGTTCATGTGATCTATGATGTGGAGAGGATTTCTTGAATGATCTAAAGACAATTTCACAATTTATAAAATTTAATTTTATAGAATTAAAATATAATATTTGCATAAAATTATATTATTTTTTTAAATAGAGTATCGTAATATAATTATTCGTGTATAATTATGTTGTTTTGTTAACGAATAATTATATGGAATACCACATGAATTCTTGTATTATATTAGAGATATAAATTATTTATTAGGGATTTATAATTATTCATGATGTGAATAATTCAATCATATGAGTTATCCTAAAATTATTATTTAGAAATTATCCACCAGAGTGAGAGCATTCTCAAATGAAATATCTTATTTCATTTTGAATTAAAATAGATGGTTTTTTCCCTAAAAACTCAACACAATCCTCAAAAATTGACATGTAAGAAATTATTATAATAATGTCTTGAGGAGGTGTTCTTTACTATTGAGGTATTCAATATTTCAATTATACCACATAAGGTGTCTTATCATAACCATTAGATTTAATAACATTGAGGTGGAAATATTTTCTCCTCACGGGATCCAACTGACACATGTTTCCATACATTAATTATGTATTTCCATATTCACTATAGTACTTTATTGTTTTATATTCTCTCATATTCAGTGATAGATTCTCTTGATTGTATATCAGGATTTTCCACATTGTGTGCTCACCATGTTTGTGAATTATCATTTCCATGGATGTTATGATTAATACTTGATAAAGGTGGACAATCAGGAAAAATTACTCCTTAATAGAGGATTGGTTTTGATTGTGATGATGGTGATGAGGGACTTGGGAATAGGGTGGAGGTATAACATATATATGGTATTGTGACTAAGGTGTTCTCTAGGTAGCTGAGATTTCCATGTACCATTCATCTTGTGGTATCCTATTCTATCTTATTACTGGGTATTCTGGTCCAGAGGATTTGTGTTAATTAGTTCTCTATAGGGATACATAATGGCTCCATGGCCCTGTGAGGAGGCCGTAAATTTTATGGTATGATTTTTCCAACTCATATCATTATATTATAGCATGGATCCCAAATTCACATACCTAGGTCGTTGTGGAGTTTTGGATAGTGCACCGCTGTTTTTTTTTGGATTGTAAGTTTTTGATTTTTTTAATTATAATAATTATATAATAAACTTGTATATATGAAGAAAATAGGGTAAGGATTCATTGATGTTGTGATGATGATTCTGGGACACACATAATATTTGGAAACATCCTTGCACTTTTATATTTAAATAGAGTTCTAGTAATAGGAAATACATCTATGGTGGTTTGTTAAGAAGTTATATCTTATAAATGGATTGTACTATGATTGATACTAAAAGACCATTTAATTTTTTATTTTTAATCTACCTTAATTAATCAAGAAAATTTACAATTTTGGATATCGTATTTATATACCATGCATTCCATCTTTAGATTCATATTTTACAGTGATTTATCATTTTATTATATTGTTAATTGTTTTATTTGTTTATTTATTTTTCATGTGCAATCATATTGAGTGTATAATATCATTATGGATCTACTTCTAACCATCACTACTATTTGGAATCCACTTTCAAACTTTGATGCACATAATAAATCATGTATCAGTCTTACTTATACTCCTTGGTTTAAGTTAGGATATTACAAAATGATATCAGAGGAACTAATTTTAGTTTCAAGAAATTTTAGTGAATTTATTTGGGATAGGATAAGGATGAGTTAGGATGGTTATCAATTATGTATAATAACTATTTCAATGTATGGAAAACACTGTAGATTTACTATATGATGGAATTTTATGTATTTTTTTAGAGTTGATTAGAATATCCATAGGTGAGGCACATGATGTTGATATGATATTTATGGAATTTCCTGTTTGTTCTATCATCATGATAAGAAAGGTTGGTTCAATTTCAACACATATAATTATTGTTGTATTATACCATTGTTCAAAAAATAAATTACTTTTTTTTGTACTATTTTATTAGGATATTCTTCTTTAGTGATATATATATTGACGTGTTTTATAGAAAATCATTATTGGAATTTAATTGTTGAAGTGACCATTTTGTTGTTTTCAGTATATATATGATAACTAGGATTAACATGAAGGAATGGAGATCATCATTAATATGAGGAGGGGTACAATTTGATTATGGGTAAACTCCTTGGAAGTCTTATCATGATCCGTTAGAGTATATATGATTTGAATATATTGTTAATGCTGCTATTATTATAGATATTTGGATGTAGGATTATAATGTTTGAACTCAATGGATTTGGTTATTTTAAAATGACCATATCTAAAGGATAAAAAAAAATTAGAGGGGGATAATTATAATATAAAAAATTTTAGATAATAAAATAAATTATAATTTATTATAATTTTTAAATGAAAAATCTAATTTTCATTAAAACCACTAATTAAATTATTTAAAGGATTTTATAATGGCAATAGACTATTAATAAAAATAGAATAATCTATGGTGTATTTTTAAAGTGATGTGTTAAGATAAATGGGATTCTGGGGATATTAGATTCTTAGTGCTGAAATAGTCAAATAAAAATGACAAATATATATTGAACACACAAAGTTTTTATAAAAAAAATTAAAATATACCCTAGAGTAATAACATTTGAGAAATCCATGAGCAATGTTAGGTTCATCATGATGGTTATACCCTAAGAGTGGAAAAATATTTGATCATGTTGGGTGTGTGGTATGATCGCATGAGATATTAAATTGTTGAATATTTTTATTATAAATTTCTTATGAATAATTTAATATGTCCCAAATGGTGCATCAAATGAGAAATTTTAGTCCACCAATATGTATAAGATATAGGTTTAATCCTAAGACGGACATCAATTTTTTACACGTCAAGTGTTTAATCAGATCACTTTTATGGATAATTTATTAACACATTTATTTATTGTGTAATTATTAATTTATAAATTTTTTTATTTTTATATTTAGAAAGTCTTCTTCAATGTGTACAAAAAACCATTTTTATTTTCATTGAATAAAAAACACTATATTTCTCACTATTTTGACAGCATTAAATTAGAAACTCTATAGTGAAGGAGAATAAATTACATTGTTATAATGTTTTGGATGAATCATGGATTAAATTGGGTGTTCAAAATTTCTTATCTAATTATATGATTATATGGTGCTATAATTCCTGAATTATTATATTTGGTGACCTAAAACCAAATTCATTATACATTACGGAAAACCTGTATTCATTGGATGAATATTAATAAACTATAGATCATATCATTATCGTTATTCTGTATGATATTATACATGATAACGTCCTAATAATTTTTGTCACATTAATTGCTCATAGTAGATCCCTTCAATGCTGAGAGCCTGAAAGTATCATCACACTATTCTTGAATATTTGTTCTATGACAGGATGATAACATTTGAAGATACACAAATGATATAGTCTATCAGGGATGGGGACTCTTGAAACATTTTGGGAATTTCTCATGGTGTTCACCCTTGGTAATATGTCATAGGATATTATAAGAATAAGACCCACCAGTAAAAAATCCAAATTCATTAGTTTCATTGGATGTCCCTATATATTGAAGTATATATTGGTACTTAGGATTTATGATTATTATTTATTGTTATTATGACTTGTGTACATAGATGAACTGATGAATGTCGTGATAATAAATATTTGTGGTGATGTAGGATATGTTATATGTGTCATTTGTAATAATGAATTAATGAATAAAATGAGAAAGGATTTTTCACTAATACAGGATTATATATCTTAGTACCTTTTATGGAAATGATATAGACTGACTAAATCCATGGACATGGGGTTCTCTTTGCATGTTACATTCTATGAAGCCAAATAATGGGAAATAGAGAACATTGGTTAATGGAACATGTGTGCACCCTGCTTTATTGTAGATATCAAGAAAAATAGATTATATTAATTGGTAATAATTCATATGATGTGACATGTCATTGAGACACCAATTTATTTCCCTTGGATTCCTTGACCCATTGAGACATAATAACCATTGACTATATGCATGCATGTCTAATGCCAATGAGAAAGAGGCATATATAGTCACGTACTAAGTGTTTCTAGTATCTCAGATAAATAATTAATTTATTTAACAAGTTGAATAAATAGTTTTACCAATTTTGGTTTAATAATTTTTCAAGTATGCCAGATCACATTAATTTCATCGCTAGTTATTTAAGAGAATATTTTGTGAACAAAATATTTTTTATCAGTGGATGAAGTAGATATAGTTTTTTAATAAATAAATATTAATTATTCAAGGCCTAATATATATTGTAGAGGATTGGAAAACCATGATAAGGTTCTAGAAATAAATAATAGTACATATTATTTGGTTTAATAATATTTAAATATAACAAGCAAGTTATTAACATGTTATTGAAATAAAAGCAATTATATTATTAATTCACATGGGGTTTCACAAGGAATAATAGATTAAGGAATAGAACTTGTCTTAATTATTTATTATTACCTAGGGAATTAAATTCCCCATTATATAATTAGTCTTTAAATTATCCAAGTGGTCATTAGAATGTCTGACCAATCGTTGTGTGCAAGACATCCTCAAAGAAAAGCTCTCCAGCTGAGAGAACTCTACCTTCTCAAAGAAAGATCTCAAGAACTATAGAGATCCTCCTCCACCAGATCAAGGAGAAAATTTTGGAAGAAAATCTCATGGAAATTTAAGGTGGGTATTGTAATGGTAATGATCATCCATAACCACACCTGAGGGAATCCTTCAGTGATTTCTAGAGATATATGGATGATCTGTGGATAACTGCTAGAGTATTACAATCCTCAGATTCTATATCAAATGGAAGGCACACCAAGAACCCATGGTCAGACTTATCAATAAAGAAATAATCACCTTGGAGGTAGTTCATCAATTAAATTAAAATAATTTTATATAAAATATGTTGATCTTGTATTCTCATTTCCCAGTCCACTACTTAATATTTTATTGTTGATTCAATTCTGTGGATACTTGCATTCATAATCATAATATCCCCAGATTAATCATCGATTATGGAAATTTGTAATGCTGGGTAGACACCCATCAAGTTATTTTTCTGCTCCAAGAACCGACAAGTTGTATCAGAGCGGTCATATGTTCATTTATAATTATTTAAATAATTCGTTACTGATTTTATTATTAATAATTTAGTTTGTTCATTCATGTTTAATAATTCATGTAATCTGAATATTGATATCTATTCCCCCCTTTTCATTTCTCACAATTCTGAAAAAAATATATAATTTAATGACTAAAATTAAATTGAGGATCTCATTAGGAGGTATAGATGGTTTTTTCCAGATAACACAAGAGTACACACCGTGTAGTGGGATCTACACACCATGTAGTCGGATCTACACACCATGTAATTGTGTTGAATTCATTAAGAGTAATTTAGTAATTAATAAATACATGATCGTTAATGACATGTATTGTAGATAATTCTTAAACTACATGCTAACCATGATATTTGGCACACGGTCAGCCAGGCAACATGATGTGTGGCCTACTAGACACATCATGTAGTCCCTTCGGGTCAGGGTCTATCCATGTATCCCATACATGGCTTGCCTAGCTAGTGACAACCTAACATGGAGTCTACACGGCATGTGGCTGTATGTGGACACTGTGTACTCCAAATATTTTCAATGTACACCTAACACACCATTTCCCAAGGTATGTAGTTAGGATTGATGGCGAGGATGGTACACACCATTTTGTCAGATCTATATATTGTGTATTGTTTCCAGATTATGATGATTTAAAATTTTATTATTATATTATGTAACCCTTGAAACATGTACCTTAATGTGGGAATAATTATTGGGACACAACAAGTGATAGAGGATTGATATATATATATATATGTGTGTATGTGTGTGTGTTAAATTAAAATCTGTGTATTGTTCAAATATTTTCACATCATGTATGAGTTGTATTTCAAATATAATTCATTGTTCATACTAGATGTCACAAATTATAATGTGTATACAAGAATTAATACATTCTTGGTTGTATTGTATGGGTATTCCCGGGGTGTTATCCCATCTAGATGTTATGTTTGAGGTTTTGGATGAAAATCTCAAGAAAATTTAGAAAAATAATTAGATAAAAAAGGATTTATTAATTAAAGTTAATTATTTATCAATTTGAGAATAATTTGTCTTAATAAGGATGGTTAATTAATTGAATGACTGTTTTATTAAATTCATAACTCTTTTCATGTATGTGGATGATCATGAGCTTTACCAGATCTTTGTATGTGATTGGTTCCCATTTTAATTTATTTATTAAATTAAAATTTTTAGCTTGTGTTACTTCACCTCATTAATTGGTAGGGACTCCATGCACATGGTTTTATTTATGTAAACACCCTTCTATAACTTGCATGAATGTGAGTTAGAAGAACATTTAACGGATAGAGCTCCCATGCCAGCAGAGGTAGATCAAGTTAGGAGCTAAGTCACAAACAATCCAAGGAGATACAAAGGTGGATATGTAAAAAGATATAAACAATAACCATAAATATTTCAATGTATTTCTTATGTAGGGAAATATTAGTTTATCATATTCTATATAAACTAACCAATAGTAAATTTCATGATCATACCATATATTTTAGTTTTGTCAGTATTATGGTTATTCATTATGGATGTTTGAAATGTTCACCTAATTAATGAATTAACAAGAAAACAAGATGGATGTAAAATAAAAATTTCTTATGTTTAAATATTATCTATACATGATCATTCACTCAAGTATATCCCACATAATATTATCAATCTTGTGAAATGATAAAAGGTGGAAATTTCTTCATAAAGGATATAGTCCCTCAATTAATTATTAATCTGGTACACCCTTCCATTCTTTGGTTAGAATCGAACCATTGTTCAATGTGATTGACCATACTTAGTTGGGGTTATTCCAATTAATGTGGAATTATAATTTAATGATTTGGGTTGACATAAATTAGTTAAAATTAAGGACTGACTTCCATTGATATACATGGTGAAACTAAGGGGCAAAGGTTGAGGAACTATATAATTAAGGATTTCAGGATTTGGGATCCCACTCAAATGATCATGGTGTTGGGAGTTAATGCAGTAATAATTTGGAATGCCTACGTTAAACCTTTGATGTTTCTTTTCCAAACCTATTTGGGGTAATAAAAATGAAAATATGGATCATTTCCACTATAATTTCTAAGAGACATGATATTGTGTAGGCAATGGAGAGGGCTATTTTGTTTTCACAAAAAAGTGGGAGACTACTTGATATTACACAATTAATTATTCAATATTAATCAACATAATCTACTAAAACACTATTCATCGTAATTTTTAGAAACCATAATCGTGATGAAATTAAACATATCATTTATACCCATACATGAAAAGAAAAACCGCCTCATTAGAACTAATTTCCACGAGTGGCATAAGCACCTTCAGGTTATCATTCAATGTGAGAGGAAACATTTTTTGAGGGAAAATCATTTTCTAGTGTGCTTGGAAATGAGGTGAAAGATGATGAAAAATTTGTGTAAAATAATCATTTGAATGATACTAAGGATGTTCAGTGCCTTATGTTATCATCTATGACCATTAATCTCTTGATGAAACATGAGGAAATGGATTCTTATATCATGATGTATCACCTTCAGGATCTCTATCTTGATCAGGACAGACAAGAGTGGTATAACATATCCAACACTTGGTTCAATACTATTCCTAGAGACATTTCACCATCTGAACCACATGTATCCAAGATTATTGGAAACATTGAATGTATGGTCATTTTAGGGATTAAATTCCCAGATTATTTGTGTACTAATCTCATACTATCATCCCAGCCTAATATCTTCTGTTATTTTATTATGAATTATAATATTATTACTAATTTGAAGAGTCTATCATAGATTCTTACTGTAATTATACATGTTGATAAGTACATGGGGCATAAAAACCCGTATTACATATGTTGAATAGGAAGAGTAAATACAAGGGCCATGGGCCCAATATTTATAAATAAACTAATTCATCTGGCCATCATCTTACCATGAAGAAGATGATTCATAGGCACTATAAATAGAAAGAGGCAATATTATTTGCATGGGGAAAGCCATGATGTAGGAAGGGGAACTGAACCTAGAGGAAATGAGAATCCAATGTTTAATTTTTTATCAATTCCAATCTTTCCATTTCTACAAATTGGGTTTTAGATACAGCTTGAGGGGAACACATCTGTATTGAATTACATGGACCATGTTGATTTTGAAATTTTTTTAGAGGATAGGTGGATCTGAGAGCATCCAATAGTGAGAGGATAGATGTTGTCTCCATTGGTGTCTACCACCTCACATCGTCATGGGGAATGATTTTGGTTTTTTCATATATGTTATTACATACCTAGTTTTCCCAAGAACATAATATCTATATTGAGGTTAGATACATATGGATTTATTTTCATGTTCGGGAAAAAAATTTGTTACTTTTATAATGACAACATATGATATGGTAGGATTTATTTAAATAATGGTATGTTTGTAATAAATTTTGAGAAGTGTTGAAAATTGATATGAAAACAACTTTACCTAACTTATACAACATTGACTTGTGGAATGACTACATTGGTCAGGTAAATTAGGAACACATGAAAAAGCTCAATCAATATTGTTATTCAGATTCTTCTGATCTCATATAACTTTATAAATGTCATGCTTGTTTACAAGGGAAAATGATCAAACAACTATATTGTGGACTTGGTGAAAGGGCCACATAGCTTCTAGGATTGGTACACATTGATGTGTGTAAACTATTTCCTATTGAATCTTGAGGTGAATATTCTTTCATAAACATGTTTATAAATAAATTGAGATGATTTTGTAATGCCTATTAAATAAGGTATAATTCAAAGTCCTTTGAGAAATTCAAGGAGTATAAAAATGATGTTGAGAATCAAGTTGCTATGATGATAAAGTAGCATCTATCATATCGTGGTCGAGTATATATAAACCAAGAGTTCATCGACATTTTATAGGATTCTAGGATTCAATCTCAACTCACTCTACCATAAACAACACAGTTGAATAGTGTGACTGAAAGGTGGAATTGTACCTTGTTAAACATGGTAAGGAAAATGATGGGCCACACAGATCTTCTGTTATCCATTTTGGGATATGAATTGCTAACAGTGTAAATCATATTAAACCAAGTACAAACTAAGGAGGAAAATTGGATTCCCATCGAACAATGGCGTGGAAAGAAACCTAATATTCTGCATGCATGTGTATGTTGATGAAATGAGTTTGTTAATTCTTTCTAAGAAAAATACTAGAACCTGAGGGCATGAAGTGAATATTTCAAGCGTATCCCAAATAAACAAAGGGATAAAACTTATACAACCCCTCAGACACTAAAGTGAATATTTCAAGACATGATTTCTTTCTTGTGAGAGAAAAAATCATAAAAAAGGATAATGGGAGCATGATTAACATCAGTGAAGTTGATACTCAAGATACAAAAGATATTATATATGAACATGTTCCACAGTTCCCCATAGAAGAGGTTGTTCCCAAAACATAAGTACTATGTAGGATAAAAATAGAGGTAATGGAAATTGTGAGATATAGTCTCCTTATAAAAGATGATGGTGACTTATTATTATTGGACAATGATGAAACATTGTCATAAAATGAAGGATTATAGTCCATAGATGAATCAATATTGCTATAAATTATGAATTTTGAGACAAATTCCATTTACAAGAACCATGTTGGTGTTCTGGTTAATGTTCCAGTTTATTAAAAGCCGGTTGGGTGTAAATGGGTATTCAAAAAAAGTGGATATGAAAGGACAGTTTAATACCTATAATGAATGGCTAGTTTCTAATGGTTTTTAACATTTTTATGGAATTTAATATAATGAAAACTTTTCGGTATTTTCAATGTTTAAATACATAGGAATCATAATTATTATAGCTGATTCCATGACTATGAGAGTTGAAAGTTGGATGTCAAAACTACATTCTGCAATGGGATCCTTACGAATGGGGTCTATATGACACAAATATAAGGGTTTTTGACACCAGGGGATACTAAAAGGGTATGAATGTTTCAAAAAACTATTTATGGATTATAAAATAATCCAGATCATGGATCATCCAATTCAATAAAGCAATAAGAGAATATGTTTTCATTAAAAATTAATTTGAGCCAGTTTTATACATGAATTTTAATGGGAATGTAGTCTTTATCAAGGTAGTGCATGTTGATGAAATATTTCTTTTTTAAAATGACATAACAATCATGTAGTCAGTCATGGACTGGATGAACATGTTCTTCCCTATGAAGGACATAGTTGAAGGAGCTTATATTCTATAGATCAATATCATTCATGATAGATTCAAGAGGCTGGTTAAACTATTTCAAAGTGAATACATTGACTAGATAATAAATATATATTTCATTTAATAATATAAGTGGGGATTGGTTCCAATGTCATATAGTATACATTGTTCTAGGAAAATGATTCAACAAACACAACATGACAAAGAAAGGATGAGTATAATTCCATGTGCTTCAGTGATAGGATTTATAATGTACGTCGTGTTATGTACCAGACATGATGATGACTATGCATTGAGCATGGTAGGTTGATATCAAAAACATTCAGGAGAACAACATTGTATGGAATTCATGACTCTCCTTAAGTATTTGAGAAGAAATAAGGATATGTTCCAAGTGTAAGGAAGAGATGAGGATCATTCCATCATTGGGTATGCTGATGTTGTTTTACAGATAGATTATAATGATCTTAAGTCATGATTAAGATTAGATTTATGTCTCAAATAAGGATCTATGAGCTGGTAGAGTTCAATGTAACTAGTTTTCCCCGCTTCTACAGTGGAGACTGAATATAAATCTTCTTTTGATTAATCCAAAGCAGTCATCTGGATTTAGATCATTTTCTAAGAATATGATGTGGTCAAAATTAGTAAACATCCTGTTATATTGAATTGTGATAACATTGTATTGGGGGATCTTTAAAAAGATCTTATTTCATATCAACGAAAAAAATAACATACAGTAAAAGTATCACATCTTTGTGGATTTATATGAAAGGGGTGAAGCTAGAATGAGAAAAGTGTCAATTGAAGGGAACATGGGGGACCCCTTGACTAAAGGAAAATCTCAACAAAAACATAAATATCATATGAGAACTTAATGTATAATCGTCTCTAGTAGTGGGATGTAGTGTATGTTAGAGTCTATTGGAGTTGTTCTCCTAGAAACCAACTTTATTGTACTTTTGTATTAACCTATATATTTTGGATGAATATTAATAATCTACTTATCTCATCCTAATTTTTCCTCTACATGACATAGTTTTTGATATTGTACTCAGAATAGCAGTCTCATCAAAAGGTGATAGTATATCCCTACTATGATGAGAACCAATAAGTGACATGACATTATTATGGAATATATGTTCTATGGAAGATGATATCATTTTAAGGGACACAAATTATATAGACTATCGGGGGTGTGGAATCATTATACTTTGAGGAACCTTTTAATGGTGTGTTCCCTTGTTAATATCCAAGAGGATATTATGATAGTATGATATGCTAGTAGGAAACCCACATTCATAAGTGTCATTGAATGATCCTATATGTGGACATCTGTATTGGTCCTTAGACTTTAATATTATTATTTATTGGTATTATGAATGACATACTTATATGTAATGATGAAATCCATGATGATAGATGTTTATTGCAAGGTAGGATATGTTGGGTGCACTACGAGTAATACCACATTCATGACTATTGCGATAAAGTATTTTTCACTTCTATAGATGGGGTACATCCCAAGTGTAAGGATCTGACACAATATCACCCGAAGAATCCATTATTGACGTCTGGATATAAATAGAGGATTTTTGGATCACTATTAGAGGATTACTATCCTTGGATTCTACATGAAAATTAAGCAACACCACGTACCCATGGTCGGATGCATCAAATAAGAAAGAATTAACTTGGAGTTAATTCAATAATATAATTAAATTAATTATCAACAATATATATCAATCATCTCTTCATGGTACAAGGTTCTCTCCTTAGTCTTTCATCTTTGAATTACCTCCATGCATACTGGAATTCATCGTTGTATTGATCCCATATTAATCATCAATTTCTAAAATTTTTAATACTGGTTACACGCCCATCACACGCTTCTGTTATGCCCATAAATTAAATAAATCACCCATTGATTACATTTTGTTTATTTTTCAACGTCTGAGAGACCCCAAATCATCCTTACAGTTGATCAGATTGTCTAATTCAGGTTTCATTTCCCCATATGGGTACAATGATAAATCAATCTTCAAATACCGGTGAAACACATATTTTTTTTTGTTTTCATTTTATTTTATTTATTTTTTAATCTACATTTGTTCGTAATTAAAATCTAGAAAATGAAATGGTGGATTTAATAAAAACAAAATCCTAAATTACCAATGGTAAAATTATAATAATTATAACCGTGTAATTTCATTTATAGTAATGGGTAAATTATTACAATTAATATTTAATAACTCCATTGATTTGTTAAGAGATAAATTATTAAAATTACCAAATAATAATTAAACAACATTAATAAAGATAATGTTGGATAATTATCAAATGATAATTGTTCCGTTTTTCCCAAATATAATTGTCACAAATTATCAAATAAATATTATAATGAATTATCATAGGATATTTTTTTGAGATTATCAAAATGAAATAATTCTGAATTATCAAATAGTTATAATTTATGATATTGTTATATGACAATTTTATATTTTTAATTTATGAAATTGATCAGAGGATAATTTACTGTGGTCAAATTTGGGTGGAATTTTCAATGATAATGAAATGGAATTATAAGTGATAGATTAGTGAAATTTCAAATAATATAATCTCTTTAAATTATCGATAAAAAATTTCATGACTTTTCAATCATATTTATTATGAATTATTGTTGTGTTGCATAATGAAATTATCAGAGGATAATTTTTAGAAATAAATTATCGTAATTATATTGTTCAAGGATTATTATGTAGTTTTATTAAAGAATAATTATTATACATACCACATGTGGTCATGAATTAATTTATACATATAAATTATCTATATATTTATTGTAATTGTTATTGAGGAAAATATTGTCTGCCCATGTGTTTGGATAAATTTAAAATTAAGTAATTATAAAGGATATTTATAGGGAGAGTATAATCACATGAAATATTTACTTTAATTTTGAAATAATATATCTTGTTTTGGTTCTTGGAACCTTTGATGAACCTGTAGCGTTTACCTGACATCACATAGATCAATTTTCCCATGAGGTGGTGTTCTATAATATTAAGGTTTTCACTATAGATATAAAACCATACACAGATAATAATCTATACCATTAATGTTGAGTACATTTAGGTACAACGTTTCTTACAAATTAGGATCCCATTTATAAATGTTTCATATCGTATATTTTTTTATGATTATGTGACACCATGTTGTATTATTATTGAATGTTATTATGTTTGGTGATATATTCTCATGATGATTTATTATTCTTCTCTTAATTATGTGACCAATTTGAATTTGAGTTACCATTTTAATAGAGGTTATGATCCTAAATAATTTAGGTGGACTGTCATGAAAAATTATACCATAGTGGGGTAGTGTTCATGATTGCAATGATAGTGGTGAGGGACTTTGGAATAAGGTGAAGGTATGAGGTACCTATGGTGACATGTGGGGGGTGTTCTTAAGCTTTTAATGAATTAAAAAGATCAATTTACCACTTGATATCCTGGTTGATTTCAGTAGAGTTATCATCGTGAGAATTCTAGTGACATGGTCCTCTTGAGGGATAGATGACACCTGGTATCTTATCCAAAACACCATGATGACTTCACACCTGGTATAGATTTTCTTCTATGTAATTTCACTATATTCATGGATGGATATTAGGTATGTACAACATGGTGTTTGTAGAAGCTTGGTTATCACATGACCTCTTGGTTATGAATATTATGTATATGAATCAAAAAATTTATTATTATTATTATGTAAGACACTTGTATACATGATAAAATCATGTATAGGACACTTTGGTGGGGTCATACTATGTCATGTACTAACACCCAACTTAGAATTTTCAATTCACTTATAGATTTTATTCGATTATTGGTGAAGTGAAAGGGACCTATGGTGGATGGCTGAGAAGGTAGAGCATAGAGGTAGTGTAGACAAGGATAGACACTAGAGGACCCCATAGTTATTTTATATATAATATTATTTCATTATGATGTCTATCATTCAACTTGGGGATATATTACTTATAAATAAGTTATCCCATCTTTAGTTTTTTATTTTACTATGATTGGTCATGCTATTATATTTTTTTTGGTATATTTTATTATTTATTTTTCATGTGCAATCGAACTAAAGGTATAGTCTCCCCATAGTTACACATGCTAATATCACTGCTAGCTATAACATTCTTGTATATGGGGAGGTCTATATGATATTTTGTGGAACTCTATCATGTAAATAGTGGTTTGAGTAATAATTTTACATTCACACCCACAATTCTATTTCAAATATTATATAATAATAACCATGTTTGTTAAAAAAATAATGGCATGAATTTTCTCTTAGAATTAAATAATTTCAATGACAATAGTTCCCACAAATATTTTTTCACCATTATATCAACCATTATTTTTTATATACTCAATCATTATAGGTGCCTACAAATAAATTTTCTTTATACATTGACCCATATTTTTATCAATCGACATTGTATTTAAAAAAGAAACAAATATTTAAATAATATATCATCTTTACATAATTCTATAATTAATTAACTACAAATATCATATATCCAAGACATAATTCACCTATTAAAATCTCCAAAATAATGATATAACATATAATATTGAATCAAGAAACATCATGAAAAATATTATTTTGATTTATTCCAATAATATTAAAACCATTATGTCGTGACTGTCACATGGTCATAGATTGTGTATAGATGAGGGGGTTTTCAAGGAATTTTATTTGTCCTAAATTAGATGAGATAATATTCAAACATGTCACATATGATGAATATCTTGATATTTTTTTGTAATCTCTCATGTAATGATTTTTTGATAATTATTTAAATATTAATTTAAAAAAAAAATCAATGTGTAATATATAATTATTTTATAAATGTTATTTAATAGAAAATAGGAATGGTTTTACTATATTTTAATATTATCAAACATTAATTTGAATAACCTATAATATTTAATAAATTTTAATAAATTTACATCATTTTTTCTAAACATGATTTTGATTAATTCAGTAGGATCTATTCAATAAAAACCCTATGACATTATCTTCTCATAAATATTCATGGAGGGGGTATAAATATTCTATTAAAATGGTAAAAGATACTATAATAGTATTATGTAGTTCAATTTTTTGTATAGGGTAACCAATGAAATAGATAAAATCATTTATTTCATTTTTATATATCCATTATCATCATCATTTATCTTTTCTAAATTATTATTTGCAATTTTATAAGGACAATTTATCCTTTATTTCTCTGTTGGTTGAGTTTTATATTTTTTCCTAATAAATGTTGATAATTATTATGTCCCACAAAAAATAGAACAATAAAAATATGATATTTCTATCAAATAAATAAGATTAATACTAAAAATTGAAATTATATTTTTTTCTTGAAACCATTTGTAGTTGAACACTGATCATAACGATTAATTATTATATATATTTTAAATATATTCATTAGAAAAAAAATCTTTGATTTTTTATCCATAAAAAATCCAATATAAGTTATCAATTTAAATTTATTTATTACTATAAAATTTTTGTGGTTTAGAATAATTATATTTCAACATTACTACAATAACACATATATAGAAAACACTATTTTTGATCATGGTGAGACTTTTAATGAAATTTTAACTAAAATGGATTATTTAGAGAAAACATGTAGCAATTTTGTAAAAAGTAATTAATTTAAATAAATAAAAGTAATCCTAACAAAGATCCCATTATTAATCTTTTGTAGAAAAATAATAATTTTTTTGATATTATATACCATTTTCTAATGATATAGAGTCTAATTAGAAATTATAAATTATTTATATATTAAACTATTTAATATTTATATATGTATAAATTTATTATATTATAATAATTTTTATTCCTTTATAATATACATTATATTTATTTCTTATAGTGTAAATTAAATCGTTAAAAGTTTTAGATTATACCTATTTGATAATACAATATTCAATTCCACTTCGCATTTTATTTGTATTTATATAATATGTTAATTATTGTGATCATTACTTTTTAGTTATATTAGTTAATATAATTGTAACTAATGAATCCTAAAAGATATATTTTATTTCATCACTGTAGAAAATTTGTCAAATACAGTCACTTTTTTTGCGAGATAAGTGATTTTCTAAAAATGATATAATTTATTACATTTTGAAACATAATAAATCATTAATAGAGATTCATCATATGACTATATACTATTATATTTAATAGTTTTATGGATGATATTTAAAATAAAAATTAGCATATATCATGAATTGAAATATAAATTTTAGGGATAGTGAAAAAATAAGTTGAAATATATTGTTTCATAAATTTAAATATTTTTGAAATATTGATTATGATTATGTTATTACAAGAAAACAAAATGGTCCGCATAAAAAATTTTCCTAGGTGTGTAATTTAGTTTAATTATTTGTATGATTTAAATTATATAAATATCAGGAACTGAAAAAATCCACTAAATACCATTTTTAATATTTTCTAGAACTCAATTATTATATATGAGTATCCCTAACCATTATGTGACCATTATGTTTTTTTGTTTGGAATTATTATAGGTTTTATCATATTTATTAAGTGATCATATGTTATATGAAAATGATATTATATTTCCCTACGTGTAACTATTAAATATATTCAATGAGTATTAGTGGAATGATAATTCATTCAATGTATTTAAAAAGGAGTTTTCTACCCAACAACCTAAGAATCAAATATGATATTTGTAAGAAAATTTTATATATGATATTTTCATTATTAATATATTGGGATCATCTACGTTATGTTGGGATTATATATGGATCTTTTCTAACAGTTTTATATAATGTGTATGGTGTAATCATTTTAGTTTATATATTTTTAATGGTATTTGTTAATTTTTTAAATTAAAATGATTTTCATAGAACCAATACTTTTTATTATAGATCATTAAATACATTATAATAACCCGTTTTGGAGCTACTACATGTTAGAAAACTATAATTTTAGTTTTTGAATTATATTTGAGAATTTTTCTGATGAGGGAATGATTTATGAATTTAGATGTGAATTATATAGAAATAAATTTTTTTATTTTTATTTAAAGGTTAATTATTATTTTTTTGAAAAAAATATATGTACTAATGATCAAAATATATAAAATTAAATATAATTAAATAATGTTTAATTAAATTTTTTAAATGTTAAATGTGTTATTTAAAAACATGTAGGAACATATTACCTATATTGAACTAATGTTTGTATAGTAATATTTTTCCTTCACGATTGGTGAAAATGGTTTCTCAATGTATAATTATTAAGTATTATATGTTATTTGAATTATATTTGTTGTTTTATACATTCTAGAAAATGAAAATTAAATTTAAAACAACTCTTAAAATAATTTAATTTGTTTGACTAAATAAAACTTATATATTAAATTTTTACTTTTGAAAAATATATAAGAATCATATTCATAGACTATATCGAAAATTGGTCAGAATAATTTTATTATGAATTTACTTTTTTTAATTTGTATAATATTTTTTGATTTTACTGAAGCATAATTTAAGGGAATCAATATGAGGGATAATGAAATATTAGACTTAATATATATTTTTAGATGAGGACCAATCTGTTTAAATGAATATAGTGTGAATGTGGTTTTTTACATTTACTAGTGACATTAGTCAGCATGGTTATTTTTTTAGGATATTCTACTTTTAAAATGATAACTTGGATCCATCATGAGTTTTAGTGATATTATTCTTTTGTTTAAATTTATTATGAAGTTGTAATGCTTGAAAAATAAAAAATTATTGCCAATGGAGATTCCATAGTTTTTTCAATGATTTAGTTAGAAGTAATGAGATTTTTGAAGGACTTAATTTAAATAAATTTTTTTGAAATATGATAGATACGACTAATAATTTGAGACCCATGGAATATTATTTCTTATTTCATAACAAAAAATATTAGTATTCTTGAGTGTTGTTATATTAAAAATAGATAAGAAAAAAAAGAATAAAAATCTATATGGTACTAAATATGATGTTTCCTTTCAATCGATATTAAACAAAATGTGATCTTGATCTACATTATAGATCATTATAATATTAAGATATATTTAATATATGTCATAAAATGCTCTCAATAATTGGAATTTAGAAATATGATGTTATCGTCTTTCAGGTATTTTCCTTCACATACTATATTTTCCACATAATATAGTTGTGTATTGTGACACTTGAGGGTAGAGATAATAATATGAAGAAAAATGAAATAATTTTCAAAACTATATGTTTGATTGAATAATGTTGGTCATTGTTTAAATGTTTACTTTCTTAACAGGTTTCTCCCAGAGATTAAATAACTCTTAAATATGTTTGGTGTTTTTCTTCTAAAATGTAGTCTTCCCAATATTCCTGGAATTTACACAAAGTTTAATGGAAGGATTTGTGGTGTATGTTATCTAGGATAATGATCCAAGTTGAATACACAAAATTAATGGATACACACTATGAAAAGGGTTTACATACCATGAATTAATTAGTGATAGGTATTTTATAAGGGAAAATGGTCTTCCATTGTATATAAACTTCATGGATTTTTCAATATGTAAAGGAATTACACTATATGTAATTATTATTATATTTTATATTTAAGGTTCTGCACTTGTGATTTTTTAATTTCATTCATTGTATCCATTTTTATCTCAACTAAGACACCTTCCCTAGAAGTTTTTGTAAACTATACTCCTTTTGAATTGATTTGTATAGATTGTTATCATTATGGTTGTGCTCATTGTCTCTATTCCTATGAGATTCCATATTATTCTTCATTACCATTGATCATATTACCATTTTAGTGTTGTGTTATAGTTTATTATGATATGTGATTGTAATTGTATTTTTTCCATCTAGATCCATTTTGTGTCCTTCCTCTTGGGGTCGTACCATTATATATTGCATTGGGGTAGTAATAATTCTTCATGGATTTATTTATCTACCCTTTCCACCATCCATTTTATATTAGAATATATCCTTAAAAAATTAGTAATGATTATAGATCCTCTGATGTCATTATTGTGTGCTTCTTTCGGTATATCCCTTTGATGGAATGTGAGACCATAAGTATGAGGTAGGTGGTTCCATCCTAATCCTATTATAGAATAACCATATTTTTTTAGTTTTGATAAATTATTTTATAAATGAGATTTCTATTTAGTGAATTAATTTTGTTTGTGAAAAGTTATTTTTTGATAAAAGATAGTTTTTCTTAGTTTTTTAAAAATCATAAGGGTTTTTAAAAAGAATGTCAATTTTTTATGATATTGTTTTCCAATAATGGTTTTGATGAAATAGACTAATGAATTAGTTTGGAAAATATATAACATAGGATGTATTAGGTTCTTAGGTTGAAGGTGAGTAAACAGGCTTCGTCAGTTGAAACTGTTGTGGTTTTAACTCAACGGGTGTTCCTATGATTTATAAGCACGTTGATCTATGTACTTGGTAGTAAATATTGGGAGGATAAATTTTTTGGTTTTCTATGATTCTTAGACATGATTTTGATGCCAAGGATCATGATTTGTCCATTATTTCATATGTCTATGGAATGAATGTCCTTACTATCAGACCTTTAGTGATCCTTATTATTATTTAACATGGGATTTTTTGTATACAAGTTTAAATGTACTAAAATATATTTTATAATACATATGATATTGTCATTATATGGTTTTATTTAACATATATACTTCCATATATGTATTTTACTTTTTTAGAAACTATTTAACTATGATTTATTTGGAGTTATTGAAAAAATGTAAAATTAAATATTTTTCTATGCTTTTGATTAAAAAACTGCTATACTGTATAAATCCCTTATTTAATTAAATTTTTTAATTTTTATATTATTTTATAGACAATTGCAATATAAAACCTAGGTAGGAACTTTTCTGAGCTTTTTGAATCAGACTATGCGCACCAGTTCATTGGTGCATATACAATTGTATGTCTTTAAATTATAGCAGAGGAATGTATCCACATTGAGGGGGATTTGTTTTCTATTATCTATGTTTTGGTATCTGGTTTTGAGACGGAGGTTATTTCCCCATGATCTCACATGGAGACTATTATATTAGATATTTTAGTTTTTTCATCATTCTATGTTAGACTTGCCACTTGAATATTTTTTCCACCATTTCAGTTGAGTAAATTTTGTTTTAATTTTTCATTTATGACTTGTATATTCTTGTATTCATCCACAATTTTTTATCTATATGCACATATTTATTATTTCCAAATTTAGGTTGGAAGAAATCCTTCCCTTTGATTATAGTTTGATATTTTGGTTGTAGTCTCTAGCCCATGGTGAACAGGAACACCTTTCAGTTATATAGTTATTTGGGTCAAGTAAAAGCTTGAGATGGTATATAGGTCGGGATCATAAAAAAATTATTAATATTTGTTTTATTTATAAAAAATGATGGATTTTTATATAGAAATGTTTTCACTAGGGTATATTTATTGTAAAAAATTTGTATGTTATTGAAAAATAATGATAATTAAGAAAAATTAATGCTAAAATCATTGAATCCTATTCCATAAAAATATGGATTACTCTTATGTATATAAATTAGTTTCTGGGAATATTATAATTTCACTTTTAATAACATAGAATATGGATATAAAAAATAATCACCACTCAAAAAATGCATTATATAAATCTTATATTAGAATGACTCTATAAGATCCTAAACCGGTTCACTACCAGAATAGTGCTACTTACTAGTTGGCCAAAATGCCTTAGGCATTCCAATCTACAAGTCAATGATAAAAAAATCATCAAAGGTCTAATTAGTTGAGATTCATGGGACTATACACATATATGATGAGAATAACAATGTACCACTTATATATGTGTCATAGCGCCAAAGAAACATCAAGTTGATTTGTAAGAACCACTTGGTCCACTTAAATTCCTCACATGCAAGGGGTACCACTACGATCACTAAGGACCATCCCCTAAGACAGATCCATTAACCGAATTTAAATATAGAAAGTATACATGCGTCTGGAGGGGCATGTATAGGGTATGTGTATGAACTTAGCAGGAAACCACTAACTCATCCCTACCTTAGATCCATAATAATATTAATGTATATATAATATATATTAAATGAATAACATTATCATATGATAAATAACATTATTCTCTTGTGTTTAGTGTACATAATTATGTGACAACCTACTTCTTCCATTTCAAATATATGCCAAAACATGTTCCCTAATATTTATATATATCATAAAAATACATGGATACATATTAATGTTTCCAGTGCCACGTACACATATCATAGTTCCTAGGTGTCCCATTATGAATGTCATTCATAGTGAACCATAAGGTTACAATTGAAAAAATATCAATCGAGACATCATTCCATTCAACTATGTATCTAGATTCCAAACGACATGCCTAAAGAATACGTCATAGTTCTACCAAACCATGGCTCAGATAGTCCCCTTCATCTTAATATCTTGACATCCCAACACACTATAATATCCTTCATCTAATAAATAAATCAATATCCTCTCAATAGTCAAAATCCCAAGGCATGGTGATATTCATCATATAATCGTCTTTGACCATAAACCTCATGTAAATAAAAAGTCTCACCCACAAAACAATGTTCTCAACAACAAATTTTGATGAACTATCACCATCCAGATAGCTATTTATTAGGAGCATTTCCAACATAACAGATGTCAACACTATCCCTTGTTCTAGAATATATACAACTGTCTCCAATTATAATGAGTGATCAACACAATCTCGATTAAGTCCTATCTATGTTCAGATTAATCCAATTGCATGTCGTCCAAGAATTGTATGTTACATCACAAAAAAATAACCTTATCCAAATCATCTAAAACCACATTCCCCTTGATCATATCGCTAAAGCCTGATTTTCAACACAATTGAAATTCAAGATATGTTAACCCTCATCCTGACGATCATGGGGAATCAATCAGATGAACATGTCTCACCAATGTACTGATAATCATCTCCCCATATATCTCAAGACACATCCATCTTGGAAATGAATTTCCCATCAATCTATGTGATCAACATCACCTCAAAGCGGATTTCAGGCCTATCACATTCTAATGGAAACATGAATTAAATATATTCAATTAAATTAATTTAAAAAACAATTGGCATATATTTCCCATGTGGTCAAAGCATTCAACTAGGGTTATCATTAATTAATGTAATATGGAACACCCAATTATATCACTGGTATTATTATGAAGATTCAATGGTATCAATATAATTTTTAGGGGTCTCTCATAGACTACCAACATGTTCATATTTAGAAATCCCCCCAAAATAAATATTAAACTAAGCGGAAATATAGGTCCCTCCTACCTTATAATCTTAGGATCTCTCTCATTTGATATTGACTACTAACTCGATATGATATAGTAGAAATTGAATATTAAAAAAATGACCTAAAATTTTGGAAATAGGGCACACATTGATTTAGCATTATGTGTTGTGAGATAAAAAACGAAAGGAAAAACGTGGAATCAATGGATTATATATTCACTAAAAATAAAATAGAATTTGTTCAAAATAAATCATAGATGATAGAGTCCAATCAGAATATCCATAGTGGAAAAGATGAGGGCTCTCTCATTTAAAATACCTACAACATTTAGAAATCCATGTGGCAGCCATGTTGTTCTACATATTCAAGAACCTCCCTATAATAGATTAGGTGAACTATTTTAAAAACAATGTTCAAACCATGAAACTACCCATTGTTAAAATCTATAGACTGATTTCATGAAGATGAACCCAGTTTTGCATGATTTTACAAACCACATCCATTGTAGAGGAGGGATGTTAAATTTCTTCTAAGAGGCTTCATGGTAAAATATTACCATTCTTATATTTCATTTCCCTCTTAAAAGAAAATTTTCATAACCCCACACTACCAAAAATCATTTAAGGAAATTATTAAATTCCCATTTAATAAGACACTTAAAAATAAAATGGAATAGGTCAATAAAAATCATATAATTGGATTACAAGGATAAAAATAATAGTAAGTCCACCCATCAAACACAAACATTCCAAAAGGTTGGGGAATGTTGACATGCTAAAAATCAAGGGTTGTTAGAGTCTCTGTATCTTATAACATAGGTTCTTGGATCTATGAATCATTATAAATATATATTATATATCATAAAAAATGTATATCTATGATCACTAAGTTCCATCTCCTAATATCGTTACCTTACATGGTATTAAAGACGTAAAGACTTAAGGCGTCTCGAGGGGCCTGTCTTGGGTATGAGTATGAACTCAGTAGGACACCAACATCTTGTTCCTAACATAAATCCAAAATTATATTGATTTATATAAAATATATATTAAATTTATCACATTCTCATTTAATAAATAACCTACTTTCATTGTGTTTAGAGTCCATAATTATGTGAAAAACTACTTCTTTGATTCTAATAGATCCCAAAACAAGTTCCATAACATATATACAGATATATATATATATATATATATATCATACAAAACATGGCTATATATATATGTGTGTGTTTGTAGCTGTGAGGAACCATATCATAGTTCTGAGGATTCCCTGATGAATATCATACCAGTTGAACCCTAAGGTTCCACCTATAAAAGTATTGTTCAACACATAATTCCATTTGACCTTGTATCTGGCATCCAATCAACATTCCTAAATAATAAGTCACAGATTTGTTAGACTGTCACTCAGATATTCCTTTTCATCTTAACAGCTCAACCTCCTGAGGCAATCTGATATCCTTCCTATAATAAATAAATCACGATTGGCTCAAGAGTCGAAATCTCATGTCATGGTGATATTCATCCTCAAATCATCATGGGACATAGATCTCATGTATTATGAAGAAAACCATCCCCCAAAAAATGGCCTCAACAACATATCCAGATGGTCTATCAACATTCACACGTCTATTTATAGTGATCATGACCAACATAATTGATATTCAAGACCATCTTCTATGAATCAATCTATACAATAACCTCCAACTATAATGAGTGATAAACACCATCTTGGCTGAGTCCTTTCTATGTGCACAAAACTTCAATAATGTTTCATCATAAAATTTAATGTAGAATCACCAAAAATAACCATAGAAAAATCATCTAACACCTTATTCCCCTATTATCATATCGTTGAATCTGAATGGTCAGCACAATCCAAATTCATGATATCCAAAACCTCATCCTTACAATCTTGTTGAATCGATCACATAACCATGTCCCCTAAATTTTTTCACAATCATTACCCCATACATATCAATATTAACCCAACCCTGAAAACATTATCTCTTCAATATAGGTTACCAACATAACCTCAACACTCATGACATTCCAGTCACATTCCAATTTAACAAGTCAATCATTATATACAATTAATTTAATTTAAAAACACACATACAACCTATCATACCAAATACTTGAAAGAATAATACTAGGGTTATCATTCATAAATGAAATGGGTAATACATAATGTTATCACAATGCATCATTACAAAAATTCAATTGAATCAATTTAATTATTAGTGGTCTCTCATAGACTACCCACATGTTCTTATTTAGAAAGCACCCTAAAACACAAATAAAATTAATAATAAATTTAGCTTCCACCTACCATATACTCATTGGTTCTCGCTCATCTGATATCTACCACTAACAAGAGTTGATAAAATATAAATTTAATATTTTAAAAAATCGCATGAAAATTTTGCATAAGGCCTCGCACCAATTTTTCATAACGCATTGTGAGATAAAAAATTAAAGGAAGCAAGTGGAAACGTAGGAATCATGATACGATTAAAATGAGAAATACCTTGTTCAAATCATATCACAAACTATAGATACCAATATAATTATATATATTTGAAAATAGTAGGGATCTCCCCTCTAAAATACCAACAACATTTGGAATTCCATGTAGAAGCCATGTTATTCTCACTATCCATGCAGCAACCATTCATGGTTTAAGTACACTATTTCCCCAAAAATCAACAGACCATGAATCAAATATTTATTAAAAACTATATTAGAATATCAGTAACATGAACCCATAGCCACATGATTTTACAAACCATGTCCAATGCGATGGTGGGATGTACAATTTCTTCTATGAAGCTTCATCATAAAATATTACCATTATCGTCTTTTAGTTATTTCTCAAAACTGAATTTTCATAGCCTTATACTCCTGAAACTCATTTAATACAGTGATTAACAAGTCATAAAAAACCTAAAAATAAAAGGACATGGGTCAATCAAAATTAAATAATTAGGTTCTAAAGATAAATATAATATTTGTCCCACCCAAAATTCCCAAACATTTAAAAAAATTTAGGAATATTAACTTTATCAAAACCCCAATATGATATAGACTCCTTGCAATATAATTTATCCTCCCAAAGATATTAATCCTTAAGATACTATGGAATAGAACTCACCCATCTCATTACCAAAGAAATGTCTATAATAGTAAAAAAAATATATGAAAAATCTCTCAAGGAGGTCCCACCCTTAAAAGCTACCTATATAGTTCCTTTATAATCCAAATTGTTTTTTAATGGATGATAAACCCTTCCATGAAAAAATATCTCCCATTATATATTGTCATTATGACACCACATATTGTCCTCAATTCATTCTCATTTCATACATGACATCCATCATGTCTCGAAAACTCATCATACTCAGAGTTCATACATTGTCTATACATGAAACTCATCACATACTACATCTAATTAAATGCCTAAAGACATCAAAACATGATCTATGCTAAAAATAACATGGATCATATATACATAATAATCATTATCATAGTCTTAATGTATACTCACCAAATACATAACCCATATTGAATCTATGACCACAAAAGAAACTTGGTGTATGTGCACCTCATATATATATATATATATACATCACACAACAAAACTAATCCCAACCTACTATCTAGTGTCTCGTTAGAACAAAAACAATACATGAGCCACTCATGTACTAAAACTGGCCATGAAAACATAAATAAGACATGATCACGCCCACGGATGGCCTTTAACTATCATTGACTCCTTAGACTTATATACACCATGAACATCAATATCATTAACCTAGATTTATGCCCAAATACCTGAATCCTGGCCTCACTAAGATGATGTACTAGCTACTAAGAACTAACCCCACAGCCGGGTCTCTCTGACTATTCTTTGACCTCCATGATTGTATTAATTTCAGCTACCCTTTTTGGTACAATGATTACTATTAACTATGATATCTATGTCTTAACAGATCAATGAATCACAATTATTTATAATAAATTTTAGCATAAACTCTATAGATTCATCATCAGACCACATGCTTAATACTCCTTTAGAACCAGATCAAACTAGGTTTGAAAATTCATTAGATGAACACACTATAACCGCATAGATAGAGATTCAATACATGATGGTATAACTAAATATATGGCATGACTACCCATATATAATACTCTCATCCCCACTTCATACATCCTAATGACCCACTACTATGATCAACTGATTCCATAACCTGGTTTGAATAAGATTTGTATGTCATTTTTCCCTCTTCTTGTAGTTCCATATTCATAAAATCATAAAATGAGGTTAACCTATAGATATTTAACTCGACTCTGATGGAATTACTTAATCAATCCTCAAATCACCTGACCCTAGAGATGTTCTTTACTACCATAATAGGAGAAAAAAATTCAATTTAGTGAAATTAGCTGCATATTTCATGACAAATATATCCCCCTACTAGATATTAATTATATTATAGGCTCTATCATCCCTCAGAATATCATGAATGATTTTCATGATTAAAATATCCTTGAAATACTTCCATGATGGTCCCTCATTTATAACGTCCTAATAATGTAGATCCCACTAGATATTTTTTTTTCTTCTAAACATGTACATCACTAGGTTCACCCACCAACCATGGGGTATCTCATGTTGATCAATGTTAGTCTACAATAACGCGATCCAGTTCACTAAAAGCTATGATCCAAAATCATAATTGAATATTTGTGTATTGTAATACTAGAAGTCATGATTCATATTTTCTATAAAATTATTATCTTACTATGTTGCTTGGTCAATACCATGTATAACCCACACCATGCTCAGCCAGAGCTACTCATCAAGACATTGACTAAAATATATCACCATCCTTAGATGAAACAACTATAATAGAGACTATACATATGGATCATGATTATACCAACCATCATTGGACACATCACAACCCTCAGGGGCCTCAACCCTTACATGCTCATGTGTTACTATATCACTCTCCTCTTGATAATCTATCCAAACCCTTCCAGGTGGGAACATGTTGAATAAAAATCAATATTTTTATGTTACCAAATTAGTATATATATATATAACCTAGATATGGAATGATGTAATAATAATTTCATATCATTACCCTTCCACTCCCCAACCACACCATGTCATTTGACATTCACCTTCATGGCCACATACCAAACAATATCAAGGTAAGATATCAAGTATTATCCAACCTCATTAATCAATTCCAACCCATTATAGAGTCAGGTATATCATATAAACTATCTATATGTCCCCTTTATTACCCATACCAGAGTCATGAATCACATGTTATATATATATATATATATATATCTTATTTTGGGTTAGCTAAGTATAATTCCACCAAAACAGCATTGGAGTAAAAACCTTTTATTCTTCTTTATTGACAGATTAGTAGGTCACCCCCTCTATCATCCTTTCCTACTTTTATCATGGTTTTTACCATTCATATTATATGCATAAAATCAAAGATCATACTTAAAATAAACTACATAAATGTTCTTCATAAGTAGAATTCTTATAAAATTGGAAGGAATGGTAATTTTTTTAGTATCATTGTTGACTCTTTAAACCCTCGGTATCTTATTAGAGTATTCATGGTTCTTAATGTATATAACAATAAAAAAATCATCTGATCCTATGACCCAATCATGATTGATAAGAAAACCCATTTTCCAAAGGATTCAAAGGATTAATCCAGATAATATATAAACAACACATACATATGTGCCACTTGAGGTGGAAGTAAATCATCTATAAAATCATAAATCCAAAAAAAAAATTCCCAACACTAGACTCTTTTTATATCCCTATTACATTGGGATTAAAGCACCCAAAAAAGAAAACCCAATGCAGTTTTCAAAAAATATTATTTCTTTTCTACAATATCACAAATAGTAAGAACAAAATGAAAATAAAATCCTCTAATAACCTTTGAAACATCCCGACCTAGTCGGTCCCTCAAATAGTGCTCTATGTTTGTTGAGATCTTGGCCTTAGGCATGAATCCTAATACTCAAGAATATATTGAGTAGAATAAATGATATATTTAGGTGATAGTGGCGTGATTATACCCTCAAGTAATGATACAAATAGTGGTCCATATATTTATATATTTAACAAATTATAAAAATGAAAAAACAATTTAATGAAATATATAAGATTAATCATGATAAAAAAACCTTCATAATAAATATAAATAATCTCTAAGGTAATAACACCATAAATAGAGAAGACATTGTAAATCATATAATGTCATAGTTATCAATAAAAAATAAAATTCAACCTTGGTCATCCTTATAAATATATAAATAAAGCACACAAATAGAAAAATAACCTCAAAATAAATAAAGAGGAACTACTTTTTATACATCCCACCATCCCATGAAAAAGGTATATATATGATAATTTAGATCTATATCATCATCCTGATGTCTTACTTGATATCTAACACATAAATTATACATGCATGCTGAGGGGCCCATGTATGCTGTGAGTATGAAAGAAGTATGCCACCACCAATGTGTTCCATTCATACATCCATAATATTTTTTTTGGTGTATAAAATAATAAAAAGGAAAAATATTTACCTTTATTAAAAAACCATCAATGCAGGTTCACAGTATCTATAAGAATGTGATAATATGCTTCTTCCATCACTGAAATTTCATAGAAAACATTCCCGAGAATAAATATATAGAATATAAAACATGTATAAATACATATATATATATATATATATATGAAGTGGTGTGTAAAAATGTATTTTTTCATAGGAATTCCTTGTCATAACCCATCCCCTGGGGCCTAATCCATGACTACCCTAAGCCTACCTCCTATAGGCTAGGGGTTGGGGACTATCACCCAGTAAAAATTTCCCACAACAGGGAGGCCATTGCCTATGAACCTTTACACACTAACCCATCCCAAAAAAATGTATTGAATCCAAAAACACTGAGTAAATAGGTATTCATCCAACTAATACAACTACTGAGAGTAACAATATAAATAAAAAGGTAAACGGGCTAGAATACAAGACCCACTAAAATAGAACGTACAAGATCCTCGGTCTCATCTATTGAAAAACCTAACTGAAAAAGCAGTTAATTTTCATTGGAGTTTCGCTGAAGCATACCAAATCTCTAGGGACACCATAAATCACCACCTAAATCTGGACCACCATGGACTCTATCAAAGTTGTCGATTTTTATCACAGGACATGACAATACTCGTGAAGCCCATATAGGGGTGAGTCAAAAAATACTCAGTTGGGATCACAAACCACAAAGGTAGAACACAAGTCATGTTGAAAAAAAGGTACATGAAGGGTAGATTCTAAGATGTATACTCAAAAGAGTCAGTAGAGTCAGCTCACTCTATCATAAAAATACAAATAATGTCCAGTCATATCTATATCCAAGGAGACACACTCCTAGTCATTATGGGAGAAAAACCCTAAATAGGTGTAGGATACACACTCCATTAAGGTGTAGGAGATACATTGTGTGTAGGAATAAGTTACATACTACATAATAGAAATAATATGTATGTTTGAAATAGACACACTACGTAGGAGATGCACTCTGTAAAAGTCTCAACTTGTTATTGGATTTCACCCTATGCATGCTCACTCAGAGAAAACCAAATCCTTAGAACAATAATTTGTATGCTAACCTCCATGAAATGTATTTTATAGTATCTCAAAAGTATCACCTCATTGTATGGGTCCCAACCACACAAATCTATCATCAAAAAGACACATGGTTTGAGAGTTATGTGAATTTAAGTATGTAGGGACTTGTTGGGTACGATTCTGGTATAACCCAAGTCCTGCCTAACCAGATGGAACCCACTGTCTCCAGCTCTTCTTTACTAACCTGACCTGCAACATGTCCATCCTGACAACTCTAGCCCGGCCCACTCATACATGGCACGATTTTCCCTACCAAGACACTGCAACTACCACATCTGATCCAGCTCCACATGGCCAACCATCGAGTCAACTGCTTCTCCTGCACACAGTCTGTGGGACAGCGTGCCAGCCTGTCTGACACAGTTTCCTATGACATCACATATCTTCTCCGTCTTGTCCCATCATCATCGTGGCTCCCATCACCTACCATTATTTTTACACCATGGACCCCACCATCACCATCTGTTGATCCATCATCCTCCTACTGCTAGGGGGTTGTTCTGCTGTGCGGCACCACGGGCGTTATCGCGCACTGTCAGCATCAATCATTTTTCAGGTCTCCAATCACACTCTAGTGCTCTATTTTTTAAAATATAAGAACAAATGTGACCCTTAGGTCGCATTTTTAATCACCATGGGCTCGAATACACATTTCATCCCATTCCGTTAGTAAACAATCAAGTGATGTTATCTATTGTTTCACTTTGGTCCATCCATCTCCATCGATGTTGCTCCTCCACTATGCCTTCATGAGGCTAGGTCATTGATTATAGATTTTTGTAGAAAGAAATTTTTGCATAGATATCATCCATTCATATTCTTGGAATGATCATGAAGAAAACATAAGGAGAAAAGGGGGAAAATCATAAGTAAAAACTAAAGGAATGGACCTCAAACATTGTTCATTATTACCTTTATACATTCCATTATAAATATAAAAAAGAATAATCTAATTCTAATACACAAAAATCATAATAATAATGATCGTCTCCAAAACAATTCTCGTAAAAGGCACCACCCTACAGTAACGAGAAAAATGTGGGTCCACCTATTCATTAGTTGATCTTAATTCATTGTTAATTCCAAGAATATAGAATTAATGAATTTAAAAAAAACCATATACATCGAAAGAGTATCATTCAATTGTGTGAATTCATCATTGATGGTGATCTGTCCACGAGCATCCTTGATCTGGAATTCATTAGAATTCGTCATTCATCACCACCGATGGGACATCTTACATCTCCTTGCCACATAGAATATTTAGGGATCTAGGGATGAATTATCTAGTGTTATGATTTCTCTCATTGGTCCCTACCTTGATTAGATATAGAAATTTGTTAATGTGTTTCAACATTTCAATTGTGATTTAGTGTTCCCACAATGTTGAATCCCAGGGTCACTGAGTCGTCGCATCGCAGTGTAGCTGAGTAATTGATTAACGTAGAAAAAATAAAATAAAATATATTTTGATGTATATTTTTTTTATTCTTTGAAAATACATATTCTAAAATTCAAAATTGACCTGAATCGGTCAATGTTGGGCCTCTCTTAGGGAAAACATGGTGTTCTAATCCAAACTGTCCCATCAGATAACTGATCTGAGCACCTGTTTAGATGTTACTAAAACCACAAATCCATGCAATTCCAATGAAACATATAAATAGTTTAACATATATTTTTTGGACCTCATTCCTTGGAATCATGTGGTATCTCACCTATTAGTTTCAAAATACTCCAATATATTTTTTAAAAAATTTAAATTTAAAATCTATGATATTACATTCTCCCCACATTAGGGATTTACTTCCTGAAAAGTCAAAACATGGGATAATCAAACAAATAGGGATACTGATATAAAAAATGATCATAATTCTTTATCATTCTCTCTAATAGATTATCATGCTTTCACTGAATGTGTACTATAGGAGTCAATCACCCTCATATGGTCATATCTTGTCGATCCTCGATCATCACCGAAAATAACAGACAAGTTCGCTATAATCAATGTCTAGGTCACCCCTTTCAAAGAAATGTGATGGGAAATGTACTTATCACATCACCTCAGATATGTGAAAGACATCATACAGCCTCTATAACTGTGGATGTGCAGCCAAGCGTTATGCTACCTCCCCCACTCTATGTAGTATCAGAAAGGGGCTGATGAACCTCAGAGATAATCTGCCACACTGGCCAAATCAATGTATCCCACATCAATATGAGTGTTAAAAGAACAAATTTTTTCCCTCTCTGAACTCCAATGGTCTATGTATCCTATCATAAAATGAATTATGAAGGCTCTCTGTAGTCTTTATCCACTCCTGGATGACATCCACCTTTTTCGTTGTAGCCTGCACCAACTATGGGCCCATGAGGACAGAATCTCTAGGGTCAGTCCAGCAATGTGGTGACCTACAGGGTTTCCCTCACAAGGCATCATACATTTCCATATCAATGGTGGTGTGATATATATTACTGTACAAAATATCCACCATAGGTTGGTGATCATCCCCACAGCTTCCAAAATAAAATATAAAAGGGTGTAACATGTAATCTAATATCTGAATTGTCCTCTCAATATAGTCATCTATCTATGGGTGGAAATATTTTCTTAAGAAAAGTTGAGTCTAAATTCCTTCCTTAATCCTATACACAACTGGGGTTTGAAATGATCATCATTATCTCAAACTATCATTGATGGGACCAAAGGGGGTTGAAATTTATCATGTACATAGAGGAGTTCCATGATATCCACTAAACCATATTCCAAAATCCCTTGAAGTTTGGATGACATGGTGAATTAGTCAACAATTATCCATATGGTATTATGACCATTATACTTACTTGGTAGACCCATCATGAAGTACTTTTATATATTCATCCCACTTTCACTCTGTCACCTTAACGGGTTGAGTAAATCCCAATGGAACCTGGTGCTCAGCCTTCACTTGTTGATATGTGAGGCATCTAGTGACAAACTATGCCTCAACATTCATCATCTGTAGCCACAAAAACTGACGTCATAGGTCCTGGTAAATCATTTTAACACCTGGATGTGTCATTAAATGGTATTTATGTAACTCCATCAACACCTCCTACCATTACATTATTGGTACAACTGTGCATCCTTAGAAAAAGATGATGTGTTCCTAACATTTCCAATATCTATTAAAGGGATGCCCTGTAAAAATTGGATCATGTGTAGTCTTTTATATCTTCCTCCTATGTATGATACAATTTTGGATGGGTAACCACCATCAAATAGAGATATAATGCTTCATCTACATCCACAACGGATATTTGAAGCGATGGAAACTGCGTAGTCCTTTTTCAGTAGGAGTGAACTTCATATCCAGTTGAGAGAAGCTACCCCAAAATTCCCCTTCCAAAGTGTATAGAAAATTTTGAATTCATAGTATTTGAGTAACACGATCCAATTCTGTCAAATTAGGTTTATATCCACATAAAAAATATATACCTATATTTTTTTTGGTCTGAGTTGATCATAAAAATCTCACCCAAAAGGTAGTGTCATCATCATCAATGCAAAGACTGCTTCTACCAAATCCAGATCAGGGGTCACATTATTCTTCTCAAGTGGTTCAAATTTACATGAACAATAATCAATCACTACATTCGACTGTATTAGGTTATAACCAATACCAGTTTCTGATGAGTTATAGAATACCATGTACTTGACACCCTCCCCTAGAATTCTCGGGATGTGAGCACTCGTCAAACTATTTCTCATCTTCTGAAAGGCCCCCAGGATATTATCCATTCATATGAAAGGATTCCCATTTATTTTCAAGGCTATCATGGATGATGATACATTAGAAAATTTAGGCATGATCTTATGATAGTTTCTATCCAACCAAAGGTAGATCTGCATCTCAGTAACATTCTTTGGTGGAACCCAAGAAAAAACTTCATCTGTCATCAAGCGATTTACATTAAATCCTGCCTCTGAGATGATGTCTCATAAAAATTCGACCTCTTTTATCTAGAAATTACATTTTGAGATATTACAAAAATGATGGCACCCTGAGTGAATGTACAAGACCATCCACATCTATATTATGTGCTCCTCCTGGGATGTCGAGTACCCGAGGATGTCATCAATAATTACCACTACAAACTGTTCTAGGTATGTCTATAAAATTATTTTCATGAGTCCCATGAAAACTACAATGGAATTTCTCATTCAAAATGGAATCACTATGTAATCATAGTGTCCATAGTAAAATTTTAAATCCATCTTCGAAATGTATATATCCCAATCCTGAAGCTGGTGATAGCCTGATCTATGGTCTATCCATGAGAAAAATCTCACTCCCATAAGCTAGACAATGTGGTCATCAATCCTCAGTAGTGGGTATCTATACATCACAATCTTCAGATTCAGGCTCCACAATACCACACATATCATCAAGCTGCCATATTCCTCCTAGGAAAACAAAAAATGGGGCTACCCAAGTCGAAGAACTGGGTCTCATGATGCCCATCCTCTTGAAGTACTGAAATAGTACCATAAATTCAACAAGCTTTATGGGATCCATCAATTATGATGGTGTAGATATCAGTTTCTTCCTGATGTACAGGTTGTTATAGAAATATAACTCCTTTAGAGGAGGTAGGCCTAGAAAATATTCTAGAATGATGTCCTCATACTCATCCACTACTCCTGGAATCTGAGTAGTAGTCTCATCCATTGCACTAATGGTCATGCTAGAAAACTGATGTTTGATTAGATACACCCTATTATGTGTGCGTCTATCCTACACTAATGCGGTTTCATTTTTTTTCCAATAAATGAAAACATGGTGCCATCACTACATACACACCGCATTGTATGCCTAAAATAGTTGACTAGAATAATTGTGGATAACCAATCCCTACCCAGAATTATGACCTATGGCATCAATGTTTCTACCCATTTATCCAAATAGAATCTATCAATCCAATGTGCAGGGGAAAACTATCGCCACCCTTGGGTGATATGCGAATCTCTTCCCTTAAGAGTCTCTAGCATAGGGATCAAGTCAACGATTCCACTGGAATCATCGTGTCTCGAACTAGGGTTGTAGAGGGCCTGATTAGAACCCATGTCTATCAAAAGTGTAACATGGGTGGAAGAGACACATATCATATCTCTAATAAACCTAAGAGTCTTGGGGTCACAACTCTCCCTCACCTGGAGCTGGCCTGTCCCATGTCCATCGTCTCTTTAATCTTGAGGGGGACCACATGGGGTTTGTGGTGGTTGTGCCTCGAACCATCGTCCACCTCCTTCTACTCATCCCACAACTCTTACCTGTCAGCCTCAAAAAATAACATCATATTCCTAAGTCTTCTATTACATTGGCAGTTCGTTTACCATCTCGTAGTTGTGTTATAGATGGTCAGACAATCTATAGCCATATGTCCCAAACCACCACCTGAGTAGCACAGGTTGTCCTTCGGCCAATCTATTCAACCCTAAGAGCCATGAAACACTGACCCCATGTCCTAGGGTCATTCCTTGGACTATCTGGTCCTTTTGGATCATGGATTCAATTGTCAGCTATCTGATACCTAGTGGTAGCTCTCATCACCATTTCCTACTCTTCAAGAAATATCTCTACCATTAGAGCTTTCTCCAGCACCCCAACCTACGTAGGGATGATTTGGGATATCATAAACACATTATTATCTAATCATTGTCCCTAATAAAGGATATGAGACCTAATTAATGGTTGTCACACCATTTATGTATAGTAGAAAGAATGATCCATGAATCTGACTGAGTACTCTGCCACTATCTAGCTTCAATGCTATAGATGTAGGTTCTCTTGTTTACACACATTGCATAATTTCATTGGAAATAACTCCATCCTGATGTGATGCTCAATGTCTGTCCAAGAGAGGGTCACCCCCTTGTGTGTTTGATGTTTCAAGCTCAACCATCGCCCCGTCGAGCCCTATAAACGACATGCAGGTATTACCACCATTCAATCAAGAGGCATCCTCAATAAGAGGAAAGCATGCATCACTGCCTCCAACTGGTCCTCACCAACCTCTGGATAGATATCACCTAAATATAAGTGGGGTATCTATCTCTCTAAGTCATGAAATGCATAGATCCTGTGTGAGTCCTCTACCTGTTATGTCAGTATGAACTACTACTCTCCAGGTAGGGATATCATAGGTACCCCACTATGAGGTGTTATCTCTGGAAAATATATGTAAACCAATGTCTTATCGCTCAATGGAATATCCTCATGTTCATGCCTCAAAATCCTAGGAAGCATCTTGTGTGGAAAAATTATCATATAGAATATGATGTACCACTGTCATTATAGTATACATAGTGATATGAATTTGACTCGTGAAATACATGAGAAGACACCCAATTCATATATGATGCATGAACCATTAATTACCAATGAAACTGGTTCTCTCATGTACCGACTCTAAAATTAGAATTCATCGTCTTGATTTATGGATACATTCTCTACCCCACTAAAACTCGGTTCCCTGGATGGAAATCCAGTCTTTAAAAAACATATTACATTTTCCCCAAAACAAAAGTAAAAATGATCTCTCTTTTATAGAACTGTATCACAACCCATCCCCCATGGCCCTTGTTGTGACTACCTTAAGCATTCCTCCCCCATTCCAGGGGTTCGAGACTATTAGAGAGTAGTCATTTCCCACAAAGGGTTGGTATTTTCCTATAAACCTACACACATGCACCTATACCCAAGAAAAATTTCTAAAACCAATAACACTATATAAATTGATATGCATCCCAGTAAGATACCCACAATGATTTATAGTAATAACTAAAAAGTAAATGGTCCAGTATACAACCCAACTGAAATAGAAAATTTCTAGATCTAGGGTCTCATCTATAGAAAACCCTACATGAATGGTAAGTACAGTAGGCTGTCTGGTTGTCACTGAAGCGTAAAACATTCATTGGGACACCCTCTTGAACAACCTCTCTCTAGCTCACCAAGGACTCTGTCAGTGTTTTCGATCATCTACACTTGACATGACACATGTGGGTGAAGCCCATGTAGGGGTGAGTAAAACTATACTCACTAGGGACACCAAACAAAAAATTAAGAACACAAGGCAGACTACTAAAGAGGTACATGAAGGGAAGCCTCTAATAATTTTAGTCCCAAGAGTCAATACAATCATATCACACAATGATATATATAAAACAAATGTCCAATAATCTCCAAATACAAGGACACACACACATGGTCTTCTTAGCAGACACACTTTGCATTGGTTCATGGGACACAGGCTGCGTAGGCATAAAAGATACACTTCATGTTGGCATATGACACACACTGCTTAGGATACACACTTCTTATCGGAGTAGGAGACGCAATCTATAGGATACATAATTTATATAGGTCACAACCAGTCCCATCCAGTCACATGATTTTGTCTATAGTGTGCTCAATGTCGGAGCACTGTCTCCTTGATCCAATAGGTTATACAACAAGCTCCATGAAAACTCGATTACAGTATCTCAAAATGACCGCCTCATTAAGAGGGTCCCATCACCATAACTAGGTCATAAATGGAGGAAGGTATTGAGAATTATGTGTATTTAATTAAAAAAAATTCTGGTGAGGTCTGGGTCCCCCTGAACCGACACAATCCACCTTGTTGACCTGGCTTGCTGGGATCAACCTGCTGCTAGCCCATCCCACTCAGACAAGGGCCTGTTTGGTCCCTCCAGATGCAGTAGCTGCTACCTCCTCTCTACCTCCACATGGGTGGCCATCTAGCCTACTATTTATCCTATATGCAGTCTTTGGGATCGTGTGCCAGTCTATCTAATGCATCATCATTTTGCGTCACTGATCCACTCTTCAACGGTCTTCCCTTCTTGAGGATCACATTGCCCCATACAACTACACTATCATGGACCCCTCTACTATTGGTCTTTGATCTAGGAGCTAGGTAATTCTAGGTGGAAATTCTATTGTGAACCACTACCGACATCGCCTATAGTGGCTCTCCTTCTTTGGGTCGCACTCCGGTGCTCCGTTTTTTGAAATAGATGTCGGCCAGTGACTGTCATGTTTCATTACCCATTGTCAAGAGCTCTAATTCATGTTTTACCCATTCCTCTAAAAAAATCTCGAGTTATAGTGTCTCCCATGTAGATTTGATCCATCTTATGTAGTCACTGTCACACCTACGCTAGGCCGTGATGATACCGGATCTTTGAATATAAATCATTGCACTAACAAACAGTCGTGGAACAATCATCCTCACATATTCTCTCAATGAACTCGAAGAATGCATAGAACAGTTAGGGGTAAAAGTACAAGTAACAACCCAAGGAATGGACATTCATCATTTTACATTCCCACCACGATCCTTTCCATTACATGGATCAAGAAAAAGGACAATAGAATTCACATACACAATAATATGAATATGAATGATATTCCCCAAAAAAACTCCATACAAAACACATCGTCCTACAATGAAAAGAAATCCATGAGTCAACTTGTTTAGGGGTTTATCCACATTAATCATTAATTCCATGAATGGTGAAAGAAGTAATTCAAATAAACTTCCTATCTAGAAAGAGGAACAGTCAAAGGAGATAATTAGTTGTTGAAAGTGATCCATCCATGAACGACATCGATTAGTTTTTTTTGTGTTCAGTGTTATTTATCATGGGTTTAGAGAGCTCCCTTCTCTATGCCTTTAGGAATCTTCATGGCTCCATGGAGTAATTATCATGTGTTATGATTTCTATAACTAGACCATAAATGTGATTAATGGATGAAACACCTTAATATGTTTTAGAATTTTAAACACATTCCAGTGTTTCTACAACAAATTATTGCAATGTTACTGAGTTTCCACATTGTAGTGCTGCTGATTCATTTTATAATGAGGATAATATAGAATAAATTATTCATTTAATTATATTTTATTTTTCTCATAAAACATCCATAAATTAAATTTCACTGCAAATCCACACCAACCGATGTTAGGCCCCACCTCGGATAAACTCATTGTTTTAAGGTCAATGGTGCACTCAAATTTTCAAACTATGAAACCAGTTAGATTTTTATAAAACAGAACATGGATGCAATTTTAAATAAAAATAAAAATAGTTAAAACATTTATTCATGGAACCTTAGGCCTCTAAATCGCATTCTGTCTCACTTTATGGTCTCGAAATAAACTCAAATAGTTTTCATAAATTTTACAAGGAAAATCAAAGGCTTTGCATCCCTGATGAAATATCATACATTATGATCATTAGGTTTGAACAATTAGAATATCATCAAGCACCTAGTTCCATCAAATAAAAGTATCTGACGTCCAAATGGGAAACAAAAACAATAATGTCCAAGTCCCTCGGACCGCGGGCCACAAACTCCCTGTTAGATCAACATCCCAAAATCATAAGGCAGGATGATATCTATTCCCCAATAAATAAATCACCATTTGTTCAACATATGATTTCCTGAGGAATGATATTATCCATCATCCAATCATCCCATCTCGTTATCCTCAATTATAACAAAGAGCCATATCCCTTAAATAATGGTCTCAAAACCATATCCCAGTGGTCCTTCACAACCCACATAGATTACTATGAAGATCACCTACAACATTATTGATGGTCAAAAACATCCCCTAAGCCACAATATCAATGGTTTTCTCCACCCTCTGTGAGTTCTCAACATCACCTAGATTGAATGCTTTTTGTGTGTACACAAATCCAATGGTTTATTGGAAAATAATGGTAAAAATATTACCAAAAATAACTTGAATCGCATCATATGGAGCATATTACTCCTAGTATCATGTCAAAATATCATGATAATCAACACCATTCAATTTCCTAAGTTCCATTCCCTCATCTCAATAAGAAAATTAGCTCAATCTGAAGACTATATAGTTCATCCCAAGGATTAGTATCTCTTAGTATGTCTCAATGCATGCCAAGACTATTAAAACACATCGCCAATTTATAGGTGTTCAATATAACCTTTTTTATTGGGTCATTCCCATCATTTTTCCATGTATCTGATAAATCAACATATAAAATTCAATTAATTAAGAAAAACACACCCCCACTATCCTTCCAAAGTGGTAAAAAGTTACTTCCTGGATTATCATGAATAACTCAACATGTGAATACCCAAGGAAATCCATTGGAACCATTATATTAATTAAAAATTGTTATTTTATTTATTATGTGTCTCTCCTAGACTAATAATATGGGGTGTTTATGATTCACCCCCTAAAACCCCATAAAATTAAGTAATATGTTATACAATGTATACCATATACTCAAAGAAACTCAATCAACTGATGTTGGCATCAAAATCATTCCAATATATGATAAATTAGAGATTTAGAGAAATTATTTATAAATAAAAAATTGGATTGCATATATTTCATGATCTTCGTGCAATCACAATGATTTATATTATCTCCCAAGATCTATTCATCATGACTCAAATCCCGGATCGAATATCTGCACCTCTCCTTGTTAGTGAATTTGACCTTGGTTGTTTTCTCATTCTTCTACAATTCTTCTTGCTATATCATTTAGATGAAATGTACTATTTTATTATATCTAAATCATGTTGGTGAGATCGAAAAATATTATTTTAGACCTAGATATAAAATTAAATGATCTACATTTATTTAATCTTGATTTAGGTTTCCAGGATTCGAATATAATTTCACATCACTATGACACTCAATTTATTATGATATCTATTGCATGATTAATTATCAAGGAATTGAGGTATGCAGAATAATAATCAATTCCAATAGTCGTGATTTGATTACCTGTATAAAAATTATATAATTTATTGTGGTCTTTATAAATTTTTGTGCCTCATTAATTATTAAATTTGGGTGATTTTATTAATGATATAATTTTGAAATTTCAGTATTCAAGAAAAATTAAATGAAGAATTAATTAAAGGATATTGGTATCATAAATCGAAAGAATTCAAGGTGGAATGAATAATATAATATGATATTATTAAAATAGATAAGTAATTGATTAATTAATTATGTGGTATTTATATTCATAATTGAGATAATTAATTGTGGGATTAATTATTTGATATTAATATAATTAATTTAGATAATTAATTTTTAAACTAATTTTTACCTATTAAGGTTCATAATTGAATGATTAATTATGGAAATTTGAAATTGGGAGTATTTTTAATTAATTTTTTTAATTAATTCATAGATTGTTCAGATATATGTTATATTATGATGTTTTAAATTATGGATTATTTAATGGAAACTGGTAAAACAAAAATTTGGCCACATGTTATGAACAGTAATGTTGTCATTAAATAAATTTTTTTTAATGGATGAATGGAAAAATTATCATTCTATTATATTATATCAAATGTAAAATGGATACATGGAAATTTGAATAACTATTATGAATTGTAATATGTAATTATAGTTGTGAGATTCCATGGGGATTGATTAGACTGCGACATGGGACAAAGCAGTTATTGATTTTTTGTGTCCTTAAGAACATATGAGCTTATGTGGTCAAGTATATAATACTTAATAACATGAAAAATGTATATTTAGGAACAATATTTATTTATTTATTTATACCGCTATGTTGGTTCCAAAATTTTGGAAGAGGAAGAACAAATGGAAAACCTTTAGGGTGGGTATGTGAATCCAGTTCGCAGAGCCCCGCAGTAAAGCGGCTGGTGTGAAGCTCCCCCCTTTGAAAAACTTCCATGAAGAAAGGATTCAATAGGATATTTGAACCCATTTGACATTTGTCAATCCACCACAGATCAAGGAGGCAGGAGGCTCCCAAAACCAATTTCAAATTTTCAATGCCACCGCAGAGCAAGGAGGCAGCAGGCTTTGTGGTTACGGAAAAATCCCACTTGTCTTCACACCCGGTAAGCTCTGCTTTGTGGCACCACTTGCCTACAAAAACCAGGCTCCCCTTGATCCCAAAGGATGGATCCTCCAAATATTTTCTTTCTTATCTCAAAAATCATGGATTAATTTCTGCTCTGCGAACCATGAGCTCTTCAAGGTACATTAGTATCACGAAGTGCCTTTCCATTTGCTTGAATTAAAAACCTCTTCTAAGAGGGATGACTTTCGCAGATCACACATTCCTCCACGAGGGATGGGGATCCCCAAGGTGACTCAGGTATTCATGGAGCACCTATGATTAGTGAAATACCCTTCATGCACATGTTCCCTACATGCCCATGCAGGGACACTAGGCTTCACGAAGCACAATTCTTCAAAATTTGACGCTTCACAGGGAACCATTTCTTTATGAATCACTAATTCATGAAAGCCTTTTCACTCTGCAAAGTACCCTCCATATGAACCTATTACCTATTCCTAGTCCAGACCACTTAACTTCGTGAAGAAAACCTTTTTGCAAATCCACACCACTACATTGAGCACCAGAGCTTCATGATGATTCTATGTATTACCCCCTTTTCTCTGAAACTCCTTTTCTAATGTGACCCTATAGGTTTTCACACAATGATTTCGAAGTCCCTTGGTCAGTACTTCACATTGCGTTGCGTAGACTTATGCTTCTTTGCAAAGGCACACTAAGGACAATTGCTTCTTCGCAAAGCCACACTAACATGGGACCCTCAATGGATCACTCCACAACACCCCTTCACCATGTCATTGTTGATACATTCCCTTCCCCATGGTCTGGTGGGTATCAATTATGTAAATCCTATGGGTTTGAAATGAAATTGCCTTGTCCGAGCTGTAGGATGTTAAACTGCCAGGCACCATCGTCCATAACACACGGTGATAAATTGCGACCACGCCTCATGCATCATATGTAGGGTTCCAAATCTCGAACAATCTCTATTCTCACTCATCTGTATATGAGTGAGATTTTTTTCAAATATAATGAGATCCTATTTGCTGGAGTGGTGTTTGTCGGTGGGGAAAGGGTAATCACCTTGGTGTATGACCCTATCCTTTCTTACAAGAGTTAGAGACCCTACTCCTCCTTTCATAATCTGTGCCATATCCCTCTTTGGTTGGGCTTTGATTCCACCTGGTAATCCATATTTTATTAATTCCCAATCATAAAATCTTTGGGCTATGAACCATGCATAAGCACATGTTTCCAATTTTGGCTGCTAACAACATATAAGCCCCATTCCACTTCCCATGGACACACCTTTCGCAACGTCATCCTCATGTCTCAGTTGCCTCTTTTTTCAATCATCGAGCATGACTCACTTGGGGTTAGAGTGAGAACCAACCATAAAATCCTTTCCAGGCCGCCTTAGCTTGTAATCCCCAAACCCTCCGAAACTATATGGACATTTATCCTCTCCAAGTGAAGGTACATTGGACGCCTCCCTGTGGTTTAATCCAAAAAAACATTTGTCCCGACGCCCTTTATGTTGGCTCACCAACACTATCCTAAACTACATAGACTTTGATCCTTGCCATGGAAAGGTAAGTAGGAGTCCTCCCTAAGGATCAATCTCAACTCCCATTGGTACCGAACACTTCAAGTCAGTCCACCCCTATCCTACATGATGTTAAACTATACATGCCTTATTGTCCTGCATGATGTTATATTGTACCCATTTGAACTAAGTGGGTTTTGATCCTTGTCTCCTAGACATGGTATATAGGAAGTCTCCATAAGGTTCATCCCTAATCAACGGTAAGCCATTGTGCACCCCGACCAGCGGTCAACCGTTGTGTTCCATGACCAGTAGTAAACCGTTGTGATCTCCAATCGATGGTATGACGTTGTGATCCCCAATTGACTGTAAGATGTTTTGATCCCCAATCTAAGGCAAGCCCTTGTACTCCCCAACCTATGATAATTTGTTCTGTACCTTGTCTAGTGGTATGCCGTTGGGATCCACAATCAATGGTAATTGTGATCCCCAATCAACGATATCACATTGTGATCCATAATCGAAGGTAAGCCATTGTGATCCCCAATCAACAATAATCTATTATCCCCAAATGATGGTAAGCTATTTTGATCCCCATCTTGCTATATGTCATTGGTGTACCTTTTATTGGGACCCTGTTTCCTCTGGAAATGGAGAAGGCCTCGTTGATTTACGTTTCAAACATTCCAAGAGGTTTCCAAGGAGTTTGCTCGTAGAACCGGAAACATCCAATGATTCCATATCCATTTAGACCAACATTCCAAAGGTAGCTTCTCATTAGTTGTGAACTGATGAGACATAAGAATTTACATTTGTCGAGAGGATAAGAGGTCGGACTCATCACACCTATTTGAGGGGAATTATTTTCTACTCCAAGGCTCTCTTTATAGATTTAAGTTATGTTCGTGAATCCTAATTAAATTACCAAGTATGAAAATGAGTTTTCCTTTAGATTTGACAATAAATTAATAGTATGTATGAGATTTAGAGAATATTTTATAAGTATTCAAGGTTATTCATCGATAGATAATCATATGTATTTGTTAGAGATTCTTGTTCAATGGTATATTTTGATACATTATATAGAATTCTCTTGGTGATTATGATTACCATACTGGTTTTGAAGCCACTCAGTGGGGAATGAGAAGTTTATTGTCATTCAGAAAGACAAATATTATTTCAGAGTTGGGATCGTACCCGTAGATGGGCTACCTACGTATCCTTTGTTTTGGAAAAGGAATCAGAGCCCATGTAGTTTGAGTAAAGAAGTATTAGGTTTATGCATTATTGATAGATCAAATAACGATGTCACAATTACATTTACACTCTATGCTCACGTGAGTCATGCTCGGTGTGAGAAACAAGAGATATTGGTAAAATTAGACAAGTGTGCCATGAAAGATGGGATTATAAGAAATGATGTGGAGCTAATGTATATATGATTTCCCTGATACATGAAGATTTAGGATTTAATTCAGGGATGAAACTCGGGAACAAGTTCTATAAACGTATATGTGCTTTATGGAGATTTGGATACTTAATTTAGTACTTAATCCTGAGAAGGATGCCCAAATCAGAGAGGACATATGATTGGGTTTTACTCCAGAGATGGAAACCCAAATCAAAAGTAAATTAATACTAGTTATGAGAAATTTTGACTAGGGATTACTCTTAAAGAAGAGGCCCAGGTTGAAGGAAATTGTGACTAGGGCTTACTCCGGAAAAGGATGCCCGAGTTAAGGGGATTTGGATTTTTGGGAACTTGGGGCTTACTCCTAAGGAGGATGCCCATATTAAAAGAATTATGGTTGGGGATTACTCCTGAAAAGGAATCCCAGGTTAAGGGAATTTGAAGACTGGGACTTACTCCTGAGATGGAGGCCCATGTTAGGGGATTTGAGACTTAGGACTTCTTCCTTGGAAGGAGGCCTATGTTAAATGGAATTTATGAGTGGGTATTATTCCTCAAGAGGATGCCCAAATTAGAGGAACTATGAATTGGGTTTAGTCCTGAATAGAAGACCCAGAATTAAAGGGACTTGGGGCTTACTTTTGAAAATGATGCCTAGATTTAATGGGACTTGGGGCTTACTCCTGAAAAAGGATGCCCAAGAATAGTCTTCTCATTTTAAAGGATGAGGTCGAATGAATGGAATCTCTAACTGTAGGGACATAAAGATATGTAAATCACTATTTTTGAGAGAAGTTCCTTATAATTCCTTTCAAAAAAGGAAGAAAACTAAGGAATCATTTCATAAATGACTTTAAAGAGAATTCTAAAGGATAAATCATGAAGGGGAGATGTGTATTTGAAGAAATCAAATTAATAGGCCGGAGGGGATCCCATAAAAAGTGTGGCATGCAAGTCCTTCTTGGATGATAAAGTCATGTCCGTGCATGTATACTTGCGCGACACTTGAATACATGCTCGATGGTCAATCCTTAGGGTAATACTTGTGTGAGACTTGGCTCAATCCCATAGTACTATCCCTAAAGGCTTCCAAATGAGTGGAGCGCAAGTTCTGTTGAAGGGATAATGCAGTGTGCAAGTATATCCATTTCCCTTAAGGGTTGTCTACTTAGGCATGTATGTGTTGATGAATTTAAAAACATAGTCTTTGTTCACTCTCTTTAGACCATCCATTATAGGTATGAAATTACCTTAGAAGTGTTCGGAAGGCATTGCGAATAGACTAGGGAGTTGGGAGCTCAAATCTGAGTTTTGGAATTTTTCCATCTTCAAATGGGGGGCCCACTAGGGGTATTTATAGGTTGGTGAAGACCCTGGTTGAAAATCATAGAAGGAGCGCACGTCACCTGCATGACCACTAGGCAGCGCATAAGTATACTTTCGTGACCAAGATGAAGCTTGTGCGACCCAAGTAGGAAGAAATCCTTCTTCATGCCTTTGTCGGTTTTTTATGTTTCATCAAAGGATGAATCACTTTGGACTAATGTTTTTCCCTTTTTTAGTCATTAAACTTTGTGATGGAATGGAGCGCCAACAAAATTCCCCCCTCAGAGATGGATCTGAAAGAAATGATGATGTGACTTTGAGGTAACGAAGAAAACCAAGGAACATGTGGCACGCAGGTGATGAGCACACAAATGGCAGCGCACAAATGTGAGCTGTGTAGGCTTTAGCGTGCAAGGGGGCAGCCTTGCCTATATATAGGCGGTCATTCCTCGCAAAAAGCACCCAACATAAAATATTACCTATCTCGCCATGCAAGTTGCCTTCATTACGCCAGTATCCTATTTTCTGCTTGTTCTTTGTGTCATACTACTGTAGAGGTATTTGGACTTGCGTAGTGATACCTATGCGCCATAACTTGGGCAATGTATTTATACTTGCGCGCCAACTTTGGGACTTGCGCTCCTTAATGACTTATCCATTTTTTCACTTTTCATCACAAATGTTACTGAAAATAAACTTACTTAATAGTTAATTATTCAACTTTAGTGCCGATTGAATGGCTCATAGAAGAATCCAAACGGTTGATGAACTGGACAACAGACGAATTGATGATATGATGAACACTTTAGGCTATTATAATTATGATATCTGTGATAGGACTCTTCCAGATTTTTCCATGTACTTGAAGAAGTATAATCTTAATTTCCCACAGATCAATCACTTGCCTCTCTAGGACCATGGTCATCTACAAGGAGTCAACGTTTCAGATGCAAAGAACTATCTGCCTGAGATGCAACCACATTGCTATACCTCTATTTTAGTTATGTTGTTCATTAAGAGTAGAAACAATGGTGTGAAAATTAAAATTATTCCTCCATGCCATTACCTTGTAGATATAAAAATGGAAAACCATGGGCTAATATGGTTTCCACTGCTGGTTGATGGAGAGAAGACTATAATGACATTAGAAATTATATCTGAAAAGAGTACTCCCTCAAAATTCCTCTTTACTTCCAATGAACCATTCTCAAATCCATGTATCCATCTTCTAATTCTCTTAGATGGAAATAGAGTCACTATTTGATCAGTAGAAAAATTTATCAAACTGCACTGAGGAACATTCTTTTACAATTGTTCCAATAAGAGATGGTATCACTACATCTCTTATTTATCCTGTTGACTGACTGAATTCTAGGTGGTTGCTGATGAAGCTTGGGATGCCATAAATCAAATAAAGAGTTATGTTTAATTCCATTTGTAATTCCTGAAAAAAGAGAAGAGAATCTAATCTGAGGATGTCCTTATAACTATTGTTTATTAATGAAAATCACTTTCATCTTCAATCATTTGTACAAGCCTAATTTTTCTTCCTACTTTAAATTTCACATAAGACAATAGGCCTAGTAAGCATAGTATGTTTTTTACTAGGATTATAAAAATATCCCTACAATCTTTGAATATTTTAAATTTCTCAATATTACCTAAATCATACGAAATGTATGTTTAGTGAGTCGGGACCTGACATTTGTTCACAGATCCCTTCTCTTTTGTGGGAAGATTAAAGTCATGAACATAGGACATAAAAAGGATAATGTTTATGGGTGAAATAGCTTTGACCAAATGGATTAACATTGACTCAATTCCTTGATAATTTAACTGAAAACAAATTACCATGTTCATGTATGAGGGAAAATATGTAAATGATGACGTAAGAAATTTTGAATCTGAGGAATGATATGAAAAATGTATAAAAGTCATTAGAAGAAGTAGTTCCCAAGAATTATGTTACCACTATTTAACAAACCTGTTAGGGGGTGGAATTATACAGGGCCACCTACGGTCATTGGCTGCATAGTCAAATAATAGAATCTTTTGGCTGTCAATTCTGTTATGTAGAATGTTTATGTAAGGCCTCCTAAGGGGACTTGCTGCATAGTAAGGCAAAAGAACTCTCAGAAATTTACTTTTCTATTGCAAAAAATCCAGTGGAAGTTTATGGGGATTCAAATTTTCCAAAGCATAGAGTTTGATTTATAGAGAGAGGTACATGAATTTGGAGAGGATATTTCCAAACATGATTGTCTAAGAACTGGATGAATGTCACTCCTATGAAGGTCTGACCCAAACATAGGGAAGGGAAATATAAACCATATACTTGAATACATTCCAATAATGAAAAGGAGTACGAGATAGATAAGTTAAGGATGACCATTTTTTTGCGGATCCCAACGTATTTTCAGTAATAAAACTAAGGAAAAAGAGGTTTTCAACCCAATAATAAAGTTACCACTATTTCAAAAACTCGTTAGGGGGATAAATTATGAAGGGACGCCTAAGAGAATTGGTTTTATAGTCAAATAATAGAATCTTTTGGCGGAAACGTCTGTTATATAGACTGTTTATGCAAGGCCGCCTAAGGGCACGTGCTACATGGTCAGGCAAAAGAAATCTCAAGTATCAAACGTTTTGTGACCAGAAGTCAAGAAAAGGGTTATGGAGATCTGGAATTATTTAATGTTAGGAGTATGATACATAAAACATGGTCATTGTTCAATTCATGTAGAGATACACAGACCAATGCTAACTATTATCTTGTTGTGGCTTGGTCCGGAATTTAAATGTTGGACTTCACTACATATCCCATAAGGATAGGAATAATGACATACATAGTTATTGAAATATAGTTTAATGTCATGTGGGATGAGAGTATAGGAAATCCTAGTTTAGGGTCATAGAGCTCAGACCATAATAATAAATACACTGTGTGTGTTTTCACAGGGACTTTTCAGCCAGGGGACTGAAAGTGGAATTTTGGGTTAGGCACAAAGACTTGTGGCTAGATTTGAGGGATTATTTAACGTTCCTATGTATCCCATAAGGATGGGAATCAAGCCACACATAGTTCTTGAAATACACTATTTACAGATTTGGTTGGTACAAGTGAAGGGTGAAGGGGACTTTAGTGCAATGATGGTTTGACCCATGATAAAAGGTTAGGGTATTTCCATGTATGCACGTTGTCATTGGAATATAACATGATTGGAGATCAATGTAAATAATTATTCTCTCTCAAGTGAGGTTTTCAATGAATGTTGGAGTTTATTGTCGTACATGACAAAAGTGTTGTACAGTTTAATGTCATGTAGCAAGGACAACGGTGAACTAATGTGAAGAGATTGGTTTTGGGTTTGAACCTCAGAAGGCTGCCTACATACCCAGCCAAGAAGTAAAGGATCAATGACTCTGTAGTTCAATTAAATAATGAATTGATGATCCAGTTTTACTTGAAGACAATGACCTAAAAAATGATGTCGGGACTTACACATAGTTAGGGGCCCAGAGAGGGTGTTATGGTTGGTGTTTACTCTAATCTCACATGAGTCATACTCTATGTGAGAAACAAGAGGTAGAAACAACCATAACTATGCATAGTTTAATGTCATGTATGACATATGAAGGGACAATGCAGTTTAATGTCTTGTAGTGAGGACTATTTGTGATGCAATGTTTAGTGTCATGCAGGAGGGACAAAATACTGTTTAATATCATGTAGAACAAATACATGGACACAGTTTAATGTCATGTTGGACAATAAGGGTGTTGTATAGTTTTAGCATCCTATAGCTAAGACGATGAGGACAGTATAGTTTAACGTCATGTTGGATGAAAAGGGGACTATGCAGTTTAATGTCGCGCAGTGAGGACAAAAGAGGATACAATTTAACATCATGTTGGACATATTAGGGACTTTTTTACAGTTTAACGTCATGTTGGATGACTGTGCGAATAGTTTAAGGTTATATGCATGGACCAGAGATTATGAAGATTAACGTCTTGCTAGACGTAAGGGACTTCTGTACAGCTTAGCATCATGTAGTTAGGACGTCATAGTATAATTTCATGTTGGACGTAAGTGAAAATAGTTTAAAGTCATATGCATGGACTAGGGATAGTGAATTTTAACGTCTTTCTGGACAATGTCATAGTTTAACATCATGTTGGATGATTAATTATTTTTCATAAACAAAATACTTCTTCAGAAATCTAGCTATGGTTGGAGTAGTAATGGGTTCTCCATACATTGTGATTAAAGAATAAACTCTATTGATGTAGACCTTATGTATTGAATAAGGTCCATCCCATTTTGGCTCCAACATGGGAGGTTTCATTCCTGGTATCATTGGAGTTCTAAGAACCAATACGAATTCTCCCTGAACGAATGAACAAAGACAAACATTTTTTTTTGAAATCTCATGCTATTCAATTTTGATAGACATCCATGTGGTGCAAGGTGGACAATCCTTTCTAATCTAGCCGTTCCAAATCATCCAATCACTTTTGAGATTGTTCATTTATAGATGACTGATCAAAAATGGCTACTCTGAGTGAGGTTAAGTGAACTTCAATGGGAAGACTGCTTCTATTCCATATACCAATGAATATGGAGTTGACCACGTTGCAGTGCAGGTGGTGGTCCAATATGACCATAAAGCATGAAAGAGTTTATCCGGACATTATTTATTATCATTATCCACCATATTTTGCAGTACATTTGAAAGAGTCTTGTTTAAAGATTCTATCTAGCCAATGGACACTACATGATATCGAGATGAATGATTGGATTTGATGTTGTATTCTAGATACAACTTCCTCACCTCAGATGAAAAGAAGTCGGTGCCATTGTCCGTCAATATGGTATGATGGACACAAAATCTGTTAATGATGTTAGACTTGATGAAGCTAACAACGCATTTATAACTGACTTATTTGAGAGGTATTTCCTCTACCCAATTGGAAAATAAGTCATTAGCTGTAAGAATGTAATTAAACTGCTTAGATTTAGCTGAAGGATAAGGTCCTACTACATCAATTCCCCATGTGGAAAATGGCCACGAGTATTTAGTTGTATGAAGAAACTATGGGGGTTAATAAATGATGTTGGCATGTACATGGCATGAATGACACTTCATTGTGAAATAAACACAATCATGTATCCTTAATGACCAAAAATATCCAAGCCTTCGAATTTGATCAGATATTATGTGCCCAGACTGATGGGCACCACAAACTCCTACATGCACTTCTTTCATGATAGCCATTGTCTCTTCACCATCATTGCTTATGAAGAGAACTCCATCAAAACTTCATTTTTAGATAATTTTTTCTAGGTGATATGGGCTATCATAAAGAGTAAAACTGACAACACGTCGCTGGATTAGTTCTTTCCCAGCTCTATGAAGTGGTAGTGTTCCATTTGGAAGGTATTCCCTGATAGGTGTCATCCATCCTGTAGTATTTCCATATGGTTTAGATATGGGAATAATTTCATTGATTTCCTCTGTTATGATTTGAACATAAGGTGAAATTGTTCCACGGTGGGCATTACTGATGGTTGTCTGATCCCGATTTAGATATGCCAAAGCTGTGGCTATATTAGCCAGTACATCAGCTTGGGCATTTTGTGATCTCGGAACATAAGAAAATATCGGTTCCGAAGGAAATTCTGCCATTAACTCTATGAAATAATCATGAAAAGGTATTAGTTCTTCATTCGTGATTGCATAGTCCCCATTGACTTGTTTGATTACCAGGTTTGAATCACCTTTCACCATTAAGTGATTCACTTGTCCTTGAAGTGCCAAATCCAATCCTGCGATAAGAGCTTGGTATTCTGCATCATTATTTGTACTGCCTCCCAATAATGAGAAGAAATAAGGTAACAATTCCTTTTTTAGGGAAATGAGTACAATTCCTAACCCAACTTTGTTGAACTTAGGATCTTCCATTTATCTCCCTGTTAGACTTTTGGAAGCACCATCAAAGTACATTTCCCATTTTTGAAGACTATCTTAAACAGAAAATACTTCATCATCAGGAAGCTCAATATCTGAAGATGTATCTTCTACTGAAGTATTTTCAGCAAGAAAATAAACTAGATCTAGGACATTTATTTCCATTTGAGACACATATTCAATATCAAATCACTTCAAAATAACTGCCCAACTTGCCAGCCATCCTATAAGCATTGGATGATTAAGGATGAATTTGAACAGTTTATTGTGAGATACCAATTGGACTTTGTGATGTTGCAGGTAGTGTCTCAACTTCTGAACTGTAAAGATTAATTCTAGGAAACACTTCTCAATATTTGAATATTGGGTTTTTACTTCAATCATCATCTGACTAAGATAGTAATGGTTGTTTTCATTCCCAGAATCATTTTTCTGGGTAATAAAGGCACCCAATGATTGCCCTAAAGCTATCACATAGAGGATAAGTGGTCTTACTTCAAAAGGTGGAATTAACACCGGTGGACTCAAGATATTATTCTTGAGAATATTGAATGCTTCTTGACATTATTAAGTCCACTTGTATGTTACTTCCTTCTTCATCAATTTGGTGAAGGGTAAACTTTTGCCTGCCAAATTGGTGATGAAATGCTGAATATAGGCCAAGTTTCCTTGAAGTTCTCTCAATTCCATTAAATTTAGAGGAGGTGACATACCAAGGATTTACTTTTTCTTCTCATTATCAACTTCAATACAATGATGGCGTACAACAAAGCTGAGAAATTTTCCTAAGGTTATCCCAAAAGCACATTTTAAGGGGTTCATCTTCATATTATGTTGCCGAAGTTTGTGAAATATGACTTCCAAATCAGCCAAGTGACTAGAACGTTTCCTGGATTTAACCACAAAATCTTCCACATAACATTAAACAAGTTTCCCTAAAAAGGGTTTGAAGATACAGTGCATGGAAAGCTAATATGTTTGTGACATCATTCTTCAGGCCAAAGGGAATTACCCGATAGAAAAACACACCCTGAGGGGCTCTAAAAGCAGTAGATTCTTCATCTTCTAGAGCCATTCGTATTTTATTATATCCAGAATATCTATCCATGAAGGAAAGTTCTTCATATCTAGCTGTTTCATCAATCAAGTGTTCTGTAATCAGAACTGGAAAATCATCATTAGGACAATGACGATTAAGATCTCTAAAATCAATGAAGACTCTAATTTGTCCATTCTTATTAATCACAGGGACAATATTATCCAACCACATGGGATATTGATCTTCTGTTATGATGTTATCTTTGATAATATTATCCACTTTAGCCTCAATTTTGGATGCATAGGTTGGGTGTGTTTTTCTTGCATCTTGCTTAAATCCTCGATGTTCTTCTGTCAAACCCAGACGTTGAGTGGCAACATCAGGATCGAGCCCTGGCTTTTCTGAATAGGTACATGAAAATATATATCTATTTATCATTAAATAAGAAATATAAATATCTTTCTATTCATGATTCATGGCCGCACGAATTAAATTGGGGCATGGATCTTCTTTTGTACCCAGATTTATTTCTCTGAGTTCATCCATGGTGGTAGAGATACCCTCTTCAAATGTTGTAGGAGCATCCCTAACATCTTCCTCTTCTTCTTCAACATCTGTTATTTCTTCTATTTCTACTTGAATAGTATATAAAGAACAAGAATTTCCATGATCATAAGAGATGTTAAAATTTGAACATCTTGAAGAAGAGGCTTCCATTTCTGACTCGATTGATGATAAAGGGTCTTCCCTGGGTAATATAGTGGAGATAATAGATTGAGAATCGACATCAACATTCACTTATGATATTGCTATAACTTCTTCTATTCTGATTGGTGAAGTATAGACTTGTTGGATTTCAGTGGATGAAATAAAGATGTCTCCATTTGAGATTTCATCATTGCTTGGTGGATCACCACTTTCTCCCATGCTGTCTAGCTTGATTTCTGTAATTGATATTATAGATGTTTCCATAAGTGAATTTTGATTTAGGACTATCTTTTCAATTTTACTGATTGGTAATACAAAATCTCTACTCACATGTGTGAATGAGTTTACTAGAATCTTTTCCAAACTAGATAAAGCATTCACTTTTGTAATCTCCCTTGTTTTGGATTTCTCCTTTCACTTCATGTGATAGAATTCCACCTCAATGTATAGAGATTCACATTTCTTAAATGGGGACTTATCACCATACAATGTCCCAATTTGACCATCAAAACAATATTTGAGACATTGATGGTATGATGAAGGGATATCCACATGTTGATGTAGCCAGGGTCTACCAAGAAAGATGTTGAAGGCTGAGTCTTGATCAACAACCATGAAATCTGAATTGGATACCAGATCTCCAAACTGAGTTTTGAGTGTAATATCGCCCATTGGTTCTTGTTCATTTTCATCATATCCTTGTAACATCAAAGTAGAAGGAGATAAATCAGATTCTACGAGGACCAATTGACAATGTGTACGAATGGGGAAGAGGTTGACTCTTGAACCATTATCAATGAAGACTCTTCGGACGTCTACACCATTTAACTTTCCAGATAAGTATAATGGTATGATATGTCCATGCACGACATCATCTTCATCTTCATCTATGAAAGATATCACTACATGGCTTTCTGCCGGACTGTTCTCTACATGGAAGACTTCAGCTGCAGCAATTTCATTTTCAAATTCCTGGGGACTTGACAATGCCTCAATGAGTGCCTCCCGATGATCCTTGGATAGATTCAAGGCATCCAAAATTGATAACTAGGATTTTACTTGGGCCAAGTGTTTCAGTACATCATTGTTTTGATATGAAGGTCTGTGTTTCCCAACAGGAACATGTGGTTTCACAGGTTCCTTAGAAGTTGATGTTTTGGAATATGATGAATCTTGTATCGGGGTAGGAGTTGGAAATACTCTTGGCTTTGGAATATTAGACAGAACAGGTCTATTTACTTGTTGAGAGTGATAAGCTGGAATCTCTAACCGATCCCCCATAATAACTATGCATGTGCTGAGTCTACAATTGGTGGAGGAATTTACTTGCTCTTTTTGAGCCCGTTGAAAGGCTCTGCCATACGTTTCTGCTGTATACATAGTTCAAGAAGGGGTAGAATTGGAATAGTGTCTTATGTAAGATCCACGTATTCCCCTATACCATGAGCCTCTAGAACTCCTTCTGATTCCTCTGTTTGATACAGGGTATTCAGGCTCATCAAAATCGAAACTATGACTGGTATATGGATCAATTATGTGAATCATTTTAACAGAACCAATGATCAACTCTTCGTCTGATGAAGACTCTGCCTGATTAGCCAATTTAGGTTGTGTCGTTTGGCAGGACGGTGCCCGTTTCTTCGAAGTAGATGGCATAAAATCTTCGATAGTCAAAGACAATTTGGGCTTTGACACTATCTCATATTCTTATGATTGTTCCTATTTCTTTGAATTATGTCGTTTCTTCGAGGATTTTCCCTCTGATGAAGAGGGTTTTTCTGTGGCATTTATTGTAGAAGACACAATTGGTTTCTTCAATTGAGTTCACAAAATGGCATGAGTTCGGTTTATCATTTTCCTGACCATCCAATAATCATATTTTTGTTCAATTTTTCTTCTAACTTCTTTCCACTCGCATTCTTCCTCTATATTTGTAATAGTAACACATGCTACCTGAGCTGAAGAACCATTCAATTTTACATGACCCGAGTCCACCATTTTTTGAAGGATGTATTTGACTAGAAAACACTACTAAATGGGATTCCCCAACATCTGATAAAATGAGAAATAATTGGGACGGTATTCATCTCCTTCCTTGTTTGGCCTCTTGGGCCTTGGGAATTGAACCAAATTATTTTCTAGAGCCGAAATGAAGTATCCAGGAACTTGTTCATTTCGGAAAGAGTAAACTTTTCCCTTCAGATCCTCAAATTGTTTCCTTCTTTGATCTCATTGATCGTCTTGAAGAAATGGCCTCTATTGATGATGCTCAGGAGGCGGAGCCCTTCGAGAAGATGAAGGCCTTGAAGTAGAAGCAGGTACAGGAGCTTGTTTAAGCATAATTGTAGAAGTTTATGCTTTACCCATTCTCCTTTATGTAGTTGGTGGAATTACACGAGCTTAATCCTTAGTCTTCAGAAGAGTGTCTTCAATCTACTATGTGATCTAAGTAGGGTCTTGAAACCCTCTTGTGTATTTCAGAGGGATCAATGGTTTGTGCAACTCATCAGACAAATTTTCTACACAGATTGGAAACAATTCTTCTTGAAGGAGTGCTAAACTCAGTGAACTTGTTAATCCCTTCTAGCGAGCAATGAAACCTGAAACCCTTTAATTATCTCTTTGCTTAAAATTTTTAAGATAAAAAACAATTTTATTTGGAAAATTTGAGGTGAATTGAATACGGAATTGTTGATTAAGATCCTCCCAACCAGTAATTGACCAGGATTGCAAGCTTGTATACTAGACAAAAGCCGGCCCTTGTAATGATTGTAAAAAAAACCTTATCTTAACTGCTTCTTTTTGCTGAGGGGTTCCCATAATGGGATCGAAACGAGAAATGAAATTTGTTATGTGTTGCTCTGTGTCTCCCGAACCATTGAAGATTAGTAATGTGGTACTTGAAAAATTTGATGGGCGAGGAATTACGTCTACCCATTCAGGGTAACTTCTCTTCTCCGGTTAAACCGGTGTATGATTTCATTCCATAGCTTCCAAACGAGTTGTTAATGACTCAATGGTAGTCATTAACTTTTGAGAAACATCCGTTTGAGCTTGGACCTGTGCAGGTGTAATAACTGGAGCTTGGACAGATGTGGTGGCTGGTACTCCAACAGATGGTAGCATCGTCGATTGTAGTTGCACATAACCCGTAGGATTAGAAATGTGAGGGTGTACCAGTAAATAAGGATAAACTTGATCCATATCAGTAGCTACAACAAATTCCTTAGCTGAATGACTCCAGCTTGCTTATGAAGAAGACTACTCTGTAGTAGTTATGCATTCATCCTCCTTAATTCCTTCATATCTTCCTCTTGTTGTGTGAATCTTTTCTCTAGTGAGATTGGTTGGCCTTCTCCAGAGGAAGGTTATGTAACCAGATTCTTTCATTTCCCCTTATTGGACACCTTTAGGAGAAGGGTAAGTGGGTTACATGAAGGATTACCTAGATTCTGGGTAATCTTTCGATTTCATGTACGGAAACCTTCTACATTTGTGTGTGTGAGTACAACCTCATAAGCAAGAGCTTCCTCATCTGATCCCTATGAGTGAGCCTCATCTGGTGGATCAGAAACAACGACATTGATGTCATTGATTGATGCATAATGCATTATATCTCTTTTATCAGAATTTCTATGATATTGCCTTCTTCCATGTCCAAATTGAGACACCGCCTTTTGCTGAATTGATCCATCATGAACTACATTACGAACCGTAATGTGGAGGGAATCTCTTGATAATTCGGCTCTTCATTTCACTTGGGGATTCTTCCCTAATCGAGAGAAGACTGACTTTCTCTGAGAAAGGATGTGGGGATTTGAAAAAGTCCTCAGTCATGTGGACTGGGGCTGTTCTTGCTATCTTTGCTCAACTCCGCAAATCCTATTTGTTTATTCTGAGGTTTGGGTAAAAAGAGTCCCCAGTATGGCAAGGTGGGGTGTCTATTTTGTTTCTATATCTGAGAACTTCTTAAAATCTCTCCGGATCTTACAGACTATAGTCCATAAATTGGCTACATGCATTAACCTTCATCCACTCTTATCACCCGGCTCAAAAGACCGGTAGATGATTTCTGGCACTTTTATCACTTGATGATGTGCTTTCTCCAAACGAGTGTCCTTTTCAATATTATTTTTTGCTTGATGAAGGAGTAACTAAACAATGTGTTCTCTATATGTCTGATTTTGAGAAGAACTAGTTGAGTCATGTTCTAGAGTGAGCCTTTTATTACAGTCAAAACCAATTGTCTATGTCCGACCATGGTCAATAACATTTCATGAGATAATTTTTTAGCGGGATTTGCTGACTTGAGAGTAAAATGAAATGTAGTGCTCCATGGACACCCCATCATCTGATATGAATACAAGATGGGGCATTAGCAATTAACTGGTACAATCTTCTTAGTGCGCCAACGCATGAATGCTGAAGGTCTCTATGCAATTTTTTAGCCTTCGGAAATCGAGAAACTGAGAGAGATGCCAAGTCAATTTGGCATTGAAACCCTTCAATTATCTTTACATGATTTTCATATTTTTCATAAGATAATATTTTATTTTTTAACTAACAAAGAGTTTTCCATATGTTTTGATGAATATCAAGAATTCCATCTTCTGTCAACATTTCTGGAATGTCATACAGTGAGTCGTCCAAAGGCCAAAACATAACTGCAACTTCACCTTTCACCATTTGTTTTTTCATATTTAGTACTTAATCTTTATCATTAAATGAAGATTATTCTACTTGATTAGACCATAGATGGTGCTTCCTTGCTACTTTATCAGATTCAACAAAATTGGTAGGGAATTCACTGATCAAACTAGAAGATGCATGACTCATGGGTGGTTCAGAGAATGACCTACAACCTAGGCTATCATCTGATTGAGAAATTATTTCACCTGCGAGTGGTAAAGCATCAGACACGACTGGCTTCACATTTGAAAGTGCCTCAAGATAAGAGGGATTTCTCGTCACTAAATTTTACATTGGATCATTTTCCAGGCAATGTGAATTACTACTGTGGAGAGTAATTTCACAGCTAAATTCATCATCATGGAGAGGACCACCATGGTGGGTTACATCAAATGATGAAACATTTTTCTCCTTGGTATTCTGGCCACACAGAGGGTTCTTGTGGCTCTCATATGAAGATGAAACATCGAGATGGACCGAACTATCATGAAGAAAGACTTCATGAAGAAGAATCTGATACAGGCCTTCAGAATTAATGTCCCCACTATTTTGAACTAAGAGAGTAAAACCTTTAGTTGCAACAGATAATTTTCTGAGTGCATCAAGAACTCCAGCATCGAGTAAAGCGTTTCTAGAGATTGGAACTTGATTTCTTAACTGTGCTGGATGGTTCATCTATTTAGACACCTTCGTACTCAATTTAGGAACTAATTTTTGACAAAAGTGGTTATTATGGGCAGGTGTATATGCCTACTCAGGGAAAGGATCTGGTTAGGCTGATTATCTCCACTCAAATTAGGTGTATGTTCCTGACTTGGTTGTCCGTATGATATAGGGGATTATTCCCCAACAACCCTCCTAGAATGGTACAGAAGTGTGTGTCTATTCCGAAGTGAACTTTTGATGTGTCACTCCAATGGTAGGGATATATTTTTATTTCTTTCCCTGTTATGTTGCTGAAGCTGTTATAATATCCTGGAAGTCATCCAAAATATGAGCAGGGATTTTCTTCTTCTATTTCACAGATGATAGAATATTCTTGGGGAATTCCGCACCCAAAACGGGGATATAAGTCCATTTCGTGCTTCGAGTAGGTGTATGTTCCTTCTATTGTCCTTCTTTTCTTGTCAGTGAATTCTGACAGTACTCAATTGTGGGGTAAGATAGTTGTGTCTACCTCCTGTTTGTCGCCAGATCATTCCGAATGACTTCTCAAGGTGCTTCCAAACGAGACTGTTGGTAGGCTTGATCAATACTGGCAGGTGTATGTGCTTACTGATTGCACTCTGCTGAACGTGGTTGATGATCTTCCTTCAATACTGACAGATGAGGATACCAGAAGGATTGATGAGTGTACGAAGGTATATGTGCATGTTTACCAGTTTTCAACACATTGGGTTAGCGGGATTCATTCTATGTAGTCAGATGAGCCTGCTGACTATCTGATGACTTATATATAGGTGTGTGTTCTTGTCTATAGTACTCCACTGGAATTTCCTTGTGGAATTGGCGTGTTGCTGCTAAATGATTCTGCTGGATAACAGAATTAAAACGGATGGGTGTATGTGCCTGCTCGTTGCTTGCCACCAAGTTAGATTGGTGGACTTCTCCAGAAATGACAGTGATAATAACCCACTCACTGTTAACCAATCGCCACCTCTGGGGGTTAGTCTTGCATACTCGAGTTTGCGGAACCTGAGCCAAACACCTGGAGATGATACCCTCATCATGTTGAGGGAACACTACCATACGAGTCTCACGGCGATTGTTGGTGGGAGCCCTCGGGAAGGAATCATGTTTCCTTGAATTAAGGCCCTGAGGGACCTGCTCATTTACCTCCCCGGAATTTTGGGTGGCACTGGTGATTGTGTTCCAGCAATAATGACCTGAAATGGTTGGAAACGGTGGTTGGCACCACCTACTTCTTGATCGTTGGGCATCACTGTCCGGATGAACATGGTGAGTTGTTTATTTGGAGGGATTGTTGTGCAGCCTCTAGAGTTGGATTGGTCCCATGTTGACGGCACTCCTTTTCCAGTGCATTTGATTCCCAGTGTTGAAGACATTGATAAAGTGATTTCATCCTCAGAGCGGACGATGATCTAGTAGGAGTAGTAGCAGATTCATTCACAGGGGTGAATTTCAAAGAATCCATTTCTTAGATGCAGACGATCCTTGAAAAGAGTGCATGTTTGATATAAAATACATAATAAAGATAAGTTCGGCCACTACATCTTTTGGATGAGTCCATATGTTATTGATTGTTTTGTTGGCCCTCTCATTGATTTTAAATAGTGGCCTAACAATATAAGTAAAAAATCATTTTAACATGGTTAAGGATTCACTTTGGGTTCCCCATTTTTTGTTTCCTATAGAAATAGGGATGACCTCATTGATTTAAGGTTCAAACATTCCAAGAGGTTTCTAATGGGTTTGTTCATCGAACCAGAAACATCCAATGATTCTATATCCATTTGGACATACTTTCCAAAGGTAGGTGCTCATTAGTTGTGAACTGATGAGACTTATGAATTTGCATTGGTCGAGAGGATGGAAAGTCAGACTCATCACTCCTTTTTGAGGGGAATTATTTTTTACTCTGGGACCCACTTTATATATTTAAGTTATGTTTGTGGATCCTTATTACATTACCATGAATGAAAATAGGCTTTCCTTTAGATCTGACAATTAATGATTAGTATGTATGAGATTTAGAGAATATTTTATATTTATTCGAGGTTATTCATCGATAGGGAATCATCTGTATTTGTTAGAGATTCTTGGTCAATGGTATCCTTGGACACATTATATATAAATCTCTTGGTTATTATGATAACCATACTGGTTTTAAAGACACTCAGTGAGGCACTTGATGTTTATTGAAATTCAGAAGGACATAGATTATTTTAGATTTGGGATCGTACCCGCAGATGGGATACCTACATATCCTTTGTTTTGGAAAAGGAATCAGAACCCACGTAGTTCGAGTAAAGAAGTACGAAGTTTATGCATGATTGATGCCTTAACGAAATATGTCACAATAACTTTTACACTATAAGCTCACGTGAGTCATGCTCGATGTGAGAAATACGAGGTATTTGTAAAACCAGAAAATTGTTCCATGGAAGATGCAATTATAAGAAATTATGTGGTGATTATGTATGTATGACTTCCCAGATAGATGAAGAGGTACGATTTACTTCAGGGATGAAACCCGGGAACTACGTCCATAAAAGTATATGTGCTTTATAGTGATTTAGATACATTATTTAGGACTTAATCCTGAGAAGTATGCCCAAATTAGAGAGGACATATGATTGGGTTGTACTCCTAAGAAGGAAACCCAAATCAAAATTATATTAAGACTTGATAAGAGAAATTATGACTGGGGATTACTCTTAATGAAGAGGTCCACGTTAAAGGGAATTATGACTGCGGATTACTCCTGAAAAAGAAGCCCAGGTTAAGGGGATTTGGATTTTGGGTAACATGGGGCTTACTCCTAAGGAGGATTCCCATATTAAAAGAATTATGTTTAGGGATTACTCCTGAAATGGAATCCCAGTTTAAGGGAATTTGAAGATTGGGGCTTACTTCTGAGAAGGAGGCGTATGTTAGGGGATTTGAGACGTAGGACTTATTCCTTAGAAGGAGGCCTATGTTAAATAGAATTTATGAGTTGGGATTATTCCTAAAGAGGATGCCCAAATTAATGGAATTGTGACTAGGTCATAGTCCTGAAAAGGAGGCCCAGAATTAAGAGGACTTGGGGCTTACTCTTGAAAAGGATGCCCAGAATTAAAGGGACTTGGGGCTTACTCCTGAAAAGTATGCCCATGAATAGTCTTCTCATTCTAAGGGATGACGTTGAATGATTTCAATCTCTAACTGTAGTGAAATAGAGATATGTAAATTACTAGGTTTTGAGAGATGTTCCATATAATTCCTTTCAAACAAGGACGCCAACCAAGGAATCATGTCATAAATGACTTTGAAGAGGATTCTGAAGGCTAAATCTTGAAAATGAGAGGTGGATTTGAAGAAATAAAATGAATAGGCAGGAGGGGCTCCCAAAAAGAGAGGGCTGCCCAAGTCCTGCGTGGGTGGGCAAGTGCTGGTCGCCCAAGTATACTTGCGCGACACATGGGTACTTGCGTGACGGTCAATGTTTAGGGTAATACTTGGGCGAGACTTGTCTCTATCCTTTAGTACTATCCCTAATGGCTTCCAAAAGATTGTCGTGCAAGTTATGTTGAAGGGATAAGGTATCGCGCAAGTATAGCCATTTACCTTAAGGGTTTCCCACTTAGGCACGCAAGTGTTGATGAATTTCAACACTTAGGCCTTGGTCCCTCTCTTTAGACCTTCGATTCTAGGTATGAAATTACCTTAGAAGTGTCCAGAAGGATTTCAGAAGAGACTAGGGCACCAGGATCACGAATATGAGTTTTGGAATATTTATGTCTTCAAATGGGGGCCTAATAGTGGTATTTATTGGGTGTTGAAGACCTTAGGAGAAAATCATAAAGGGCGTGCAAGTAACTGGAGTGACCATTGGACGGCGTGCAAGTATACTTACGCGACCATGATGAATCTTGCGGGACCCAAGAGGGATGAAATCTCATGCCTTTGTCGATTTTTTATGTTTCTTCAAAGGCTGAATCTCTATAGACTATGTTATTTCCCTTTTTCAGTCATTAGACTTTGTGATGGAAAGGAGCGTCAACAGTCCCATATCTCTGGTCCGTCCCAGTGGCATCCGACCAACTCTCCGGACGCTAATCACGCATAAGCACTAGCTTGTCAATGGGTCGCTCTCCTCTGTACAAACCCCAATTTTATGACTGAACCTGGAGGTTCCACTTTATCTGGGTCCCATCCATACAGGTCACCTCCTTGGGTTCCCATCATGTTTCCAAACTACATGGACATTGATTCCATATCACTGGGATACATATGAAGTCGCTTCGAGGCCCAACCCCAACGTCACTGAAATACTCACATCTGTTCCACCTCATTCTTTACCCACTCTCAACCCTCCATCTCCCATCATGATTCTCACTTAGGTTGCCACGAGCCAGTGAGATCATGCCACGTCATTTCCTAGTACTATTTTCTACAATTGGGTAACTAACCACGTGTTATCCCTAGTAATTGTGCTCTCTTCTATGGTTGTACCCCTCGGATCTACTATCTCTCAAGTTATGATCAATCTGATCTATATCTTCTAGACGTTAAATTTGTGGTGTACACTATGTTAAACATGTTAAGATGATGAAAAACATATAGGAATGCCTAGGACATGTACTTTTCCACATTTTATTGGGGATGTCTCAGGATTTTGTGCCCTCAAGAAGTCTGATAATAAGGGTATGTAACCTAGATGCACTAATGTTCCAGTGTCCAGAGACACCAGTGATGTCCAACATGACTACTACCCTGAACAAATGTTGCTGCTCTGATCAGACCCGTTGGAATGTTCTAAAAAAAGCATTCTAATTAATTGATGTACATAAAGATATGGCACCGAGAAGTGTTTCTTGAACAACATCTTAATCATTAAGGGAGACTCAGACTAGGTGACAAGTTTGAAGGGAGAATCTAAAGAAAAATGAACTAACATTCTATCATATTGTTTTAATGTAGGAGAAAATTTCCTTGAATATGTGATGGATGTCACCCACCTTTGGAAAGCGGGTATGCAGGGAAACATTCAGTGCATCCTTCTGCTCCAAAACGGATGGATATGCGCGCACCCTAGAAAAAACATTGAAAATAGAAATGGGGAACCTATCATGATGTTATTCTCAACAATGTGGAGATTTGTAGAATTCAATACATTAGTAGACTAGCATGTCACCAGAACCAGAAATCTGGGGGTGGGTCCTACCAAGCAAATAGTGGGCCTGGCGTAAAACTCACCCAATTTCGGGACTGTTAAGACATTGTTCATCTAGATCTATGATGTTTTCAATGTGGATCCTTTTTATTGGGCATGGAAGATGAAATGAAACTAGGGACACTGGCATTGATTTCCTTTTTACAGCTCTAATGGTTTAATCTCCCTTCCTTATAATAACCATACTGCGGCAATATAAAACTAATCACCACCCTTCCACTAACGCAGATGCATGAGAAGTGCTAATGCAGCAATCCCGCGTCGCTCCGCCACTTCTGCGGTAGCTTCCACAAACACAGCTATTGGCCACCCATGCCTCATATCACCTTCACTATTCATTCAACGAAGGGTGATAAGTGACCATGTACGCCAATACGAGGATGAGGGGATTGTCCCAACTCAGGATATGTCTCTTAAAGATTTAGAGACATCTATGCCTCGTCACCACACCCACCACCATGGGCCGCACAGGTATCCACTACTCCCCACTCCGACGTACAACCATTTCGAGAGCCTCTCCCCTGAATGTTTCGTTGAATCCATCCCCAACACTGATGACGTTGGGGATGTCCAGACCAACCTGGTCGAGATCCCTTTTTAGGGGATCCCAAGGAGGGATCCCACTAGGCCGTGTCAATTCCACCACCTGACCCCACGGGCTATGAAGCATGTAAGCTATGTGCCTGCACCACCATCCCCGGTCCGGTTAACCTGACGCCAGCATTGGGAACAGGCCAAAGAGGATTCCCACCAAGGAGCATCAACATCAGTAACTACCATGGCTCATCCCACCACGAAAATGTATCATCATCCCCATGTCGATACCGAGTAGAGGAATTCATATACCTAGCCTAGATCGAGGTCCCAACCACCCCATATGTAGGCTTGGTCGACTCCCTTGGTCACCGACGCCGGTAGTGTCTGTTGCGGATTGACCCGCGACAATGACACCCAGTACTAATGTATTCACCCTACCACCATCATGGAGAACATAGGTAATCCCTGCTTCCATGCTCATTGTGGAGGTCTGCCCCATGATACCTTCAATCTCAATGAGGGTCCACCCCACGGTAGAGACACTCAGTATAGAAGCCTCTCCTTAGCTAATTTCATCTGGTATAGAGCCATTCCTCCTACCACAGGCCATCGACATGAAGATAATACAAATCCGATCAGTATCCAATGTGGTGGCCTCCCCCATGTCCTTATAGCGACTAGGGAAGGTCCTCTTCACCTCACCAATCATAGGTGTGAGGGTCAGCCTCTCATTACCGGTAATCAGTACGGGGACCCACCTCATGCTTATGCTACCTGGGGAAACAAACATGGATGTCCTAACCATGCTCCTACCAGCTCAAGCAGTGGTCCTATGCACATCAACACTTTCTAAGATGATTCCCTCATCACATCGGCCAGTGGAAACGTACGTCCTCCTCGTGTTCTCCTTGATATCTTCCCATGTGCTCCTCACACCCAATATCACTCAAGAAGAAATCCTCTCTAAACCAGCACGAGTATGGTCGAAGGCCCTCATATCTCCACAAATCTACCATATCCCAAAGAACCATCTTGTGGAAGGATGTTGGGTCATCGCCACCACAAAAAGAATACCGAAAAGTTTTCCACCAAGATTAAACTAGTCTTCTACTCAGATTCTGATGAAAAATATGAATAAGCATTGGAATCCATGCCAATACCATCTATGTTAATAGTCGGGGCAGGAAAATGAAACATTATCCTCATACATGCAGAATGTGTGTTCCATCAAATTCATGCCTCCCTCTACAGGTATGTCTAGAAGGACAAAAATTTGGAAACCCCCTAGGGTCTGACCGTGAAATCTCTACCATAATCACCGGGTGCATTCTATACCTTGACCGGAGATTATAGAGAGCAATTCTAGGGGCCAATGGCGAATGATAAAAATCTTGGTCCACCCTCAATAGCCATTGTCCATGTGCTAGAAACTGCTTCGTCAGCTCTTCGTACAACAATGTGGGGGCTATGTCACTACAATCTTTAGGGGATATCCTGATATATGGTGGTTTTTTAGCAGGCTCACTATATTCTCCATCATCCATCTTTCCATTTCGGCGGTCTATTTCAATACTACTACCTATTCCCCAGCCACCTCCGAATGATGAGCGGGGAAATGAAGGGACATTCCCCGAATCTGGACCAAGGAGCATGGGGGATATTCTCACAGTGGACCATTTCCTACATATACATTGGACAGTTGATGTGCCAAATTTCAGGGCACCATAAGCACTCACTTAGGAGGAGGTTGGATGCTTTCTCTAGACCCTCTGTGTGACTCATTTTATTCGTAGTCATCGACGAGTGGCCTACCCCAAGAGTCAGGTGCACTTTGAAGACATTGATTAACAATTCTATTTGGTTGATTTGGTCGCACTCCCCGTGTACCAGCTCCCTGAGTCACCATGTCTACATAGGAACCTCCATCAATGATGCATCTAGATATTTAAAATGCTCTGAACGTTAATCATGGAGGCTTTTCCGCATGTGGAAATTTGTGGTGGGGGATACTACGTGGCCCCACATTTGAATTCTATTCAGCGGAAACCTGATTTTCTGGGTGACATAAGGGATATGCCTTCAGGTATGGTTACGACTAACATGTCTGACCTTATGGGGTCGAAAATGAGCTAGATATTCCTGTATTGGACCTACTCTATGCTGGAGTTTTACACCTCTTGGATACATTGAGATGGATTAATCATCAATAGAGGAATCTACTTGGTCTTCCTATGCCCAGTGGGGTATTGGTCCTCACCCAAAATCCCAAAAAGGGTAAGGAACACCTCGAATCCATCAAAACCGTAAACTCGTATGGATTAATTCAGAAGGTGGAAGATGATATTGAAGAAGTCTCATTGCGTTAACAACTTGAAAAATAGAAGAAGATGGTCGATGATCTTCGTACTGAACGCGTTGCAGAGTGACAACCAGACTCCGGTGATCCTCGGCTGGGGTAGCAGGGGTAGCAAAAACTTCCCCATGGAAAATTTACTCCAGTTGACCATGACCATCGTGCCCACGCGGAACGGGTCGATATAGGAACATATGGAAAGATGGTGTGGTATATGTGACAAATCCTCTAGAGCACATGACAACCCCCTGGACCCTGCCCAGGTTCCCCCATCTGCTCCACAGGTCATTCCACCAGCCGCATGATGAGCTTCCAGACCTACTTATTGTGTTGAAGAACATTTCATCCCATTGGTGGTTAGGGATCCATGTCATGACAAGAACCCCCCACCCAGATGATCTAATGGTGACACTCATATCCAGCTTCGAAGCATTAGAGAATTAACATATAGAAATCAACCAAGCTGACAATCCTTATCCTATGTCGGTGGATGATATTCTTACACCACCCATGTTTCGGAAATCCAACTTTTCCCCTTCAATGGGATAAGGGAACCGCTATAGTAACAATACCACTTCATCTATTTTCGTGGATCAATTTTGGGAACTCTAGTGTAGAAGGAGGCCACCAAAGTCTGGTTCTTTGTGTAGAAAAGTGAAGGGCCTGCATTTGGCTAGTTATGCAAGCTACCCATCAGATTAGTATCCATATATGATGACCTCTATAGGAAATTTCTCTACTAATTCCATTCCACCACTCTGAAAATGAGAATCATAGACCTCTTCAAGTGAAAGTGTAGGCTTGACGAGCGCGTCGTAGAATATGTCACCTAGTGGAAGGGGATCATATACTCCATTGACATGCCACTAACATAAGAAAAACTACTGACGATGTGTGTGTGGAATTTAAAGACAGAACTAATCCCCTCCCATATTACTCAGAATTATCCTTGTGGATTCTTATACATCTATAATAATGCTCAGTGCATAGAGGAAGCCTTACAGTAGGCTATGCAGGGCTCGTCTGTTGCCTCCTACAATCTATACGAGAAGGGATGCCTAGGCCAAGCCCACCATAGTTTCTCAAATAGAAGCCCCTGTAACACTGGAATTATAACCAGTTCATCCACCTCTATAGCCTTACAGTGGACATCCACCTCCAGCGCAGCCTCCGGCATAGCAGCGCACACAGTAGAATCGTGAGGCGCACACAGGAAACGTGCTGCCACTACCCAGGTGAGACAAGTAGGTTCTGCCACCTAAATAGACTCCTCCAGCCCCTTGTCAAGGCCATGCTCCCAAATCCCCCTTCCCAGACAATAGAAACCATACCTACTCATTCAACGAGGCACATTTCCTCGTTTATTTCTGCAGTTCCATGGAGCAGGGGATTGTACGTTTGCCTGAATGCAGGTGGCCAGAAGAGGCAACCATTACTGATGGCCCTAATTACTAAACCTGTCACTAGATCATGGCGTACACACCCAAATAGTGATATGTGTTTAAATACTAGCTTCAAAACCAGGAGGATAACAACGTATTCTAGTTAGGCCGAACTCCGACACCGGTGGCCTGTGTCTTCATGAATCTAGACAACAACAGTGAAATCAATGGTGAGTGCCATGACATTACTAACTACGGGTCCTAGAGTTATGAAATTTGAATGTCTTGTAAAATAGTTAGTCGATCCCATGGTGTTATTTGTGGATTCATAAATATAACAGAGACTTAAGAAGCCGCAAATACTAATTTAGCATCGTCACCTCAGCCATCCCTTTCTCAAAAGTGAAAACACTAGTGGCGTAAATGAAAAAAAGACCCCCACCAATGTAATTGTTATCTTATATTATTGGAGATTTCATGCCCAAGAGATGTTTATTTCCCCCAGAATCCATCCAGCATTGGATGAATCTTTAAGTGATAGTCAACGGGATGCCACGATTAATACCGTAGAGCTGGTAAACCCATACATGATTAATGATGATGAAGTGCGCTAGGTGGATCCTCCCAATGTTCCCAGCCATCACTAGCATCAAAAGAGTCATGGAAATATGGGTCATCAGAGTGGCTCATTCAGTATTCACAACATGACTGTTCATGCTACCAAAACTAGGTAGTAGGCCGAGTGTAGAGCTCAGTTTGCACAACCTTCTCATCTGGTGTAATCTGGGCCTACTTCATCGACGTTCATGATACTTGATTAGGCGAAGGCAACTCAACCGCACCACGATCATTCACTCTCTAATACGGACCGGTTTCAGTCATCATTCACTTATCCAGTGGTCACTTCTCAGGCATCGACTAGCGATCTGTGGGATATTCGCAGCACCTGTCAGCCGCTGGTATAGGTGGAAAGGTATACCATACCTCCTATCAAAGAGAGACATCCCGTAGGTAGATATTCATGCCTGGAACAGAATTATGATGTTCTCAAACACGTTTCCAATATTCCAGCAAACCTCCCCATCCTTGAGGCCCATATCTTATAATAGGATATGTGTGCGACCCTTGCTGAGACTTTAAGAATCCCCTTCCAGTTTGAGATGGAGGTAGTAGAGACAGAAGACTTCCATGTTGATGTGGTCGAGCATGCTGAATGCCAAGACATCATCTCATTATCTAGAAAAGATGAAGGCTATTCCATATAGGGGAACATTTTCCGACCGTAAATCATCGACCATTTTAACGGCATGGAGGTCTGTCACTGTGTTGTTGACACAGGCTCTGGGATGAACATAATCCCATCTCAAACACTGTGAAAAATGAGGTTTTCCAAGGATGATATGAGTCCCTCTAACATGAAAATACAAGGTTATAGGATAACAGAACATCCCCTGTTCGAGAAGATCTGTATGAAGACCTATTTCAGTGGAATTTTCCACCACTGAGTTCATGTTTGTCTTCCAGAACACCGCTTATAATCTGATGATGGGTAGGCCATGGCACCACCTGCATACAGCAGTTCCCTCATCGTATCACCAGTGCCTCAAGAAATCCCCTAATGGTTGAGTGTGTGTACTCTAAATTGAAACTCCTTTATTTTCCTCTTGTGAAGCCCTATGTCTGGATACCGACAATTATAATAGAAAAGACAAAATGATTCATGCTAACGAGTTTGATCATGCCACAATTGTGACCAACCCATGGATAGATCAAGTTGATGCCTACGTCTTTTCTATCCACCAATTGGAGGCTAGAACCCCATAAATTGGATTATACATCTTTGTTTCTGGAATGAGGGGGAGTAGATTCCCATGTTTTATAGACTTCAGAAGATCCCCTCCTACACCTTCACAAATCAGGATCAGGTGGTCCCGGAGCCCCCAACACCCTTAAGTTATTGGGTTGTATTCCCCATAGTGACAATAATATGTCATACTTTCTTGTTACTCAGGGCTAGGATAAAATGGCTAAAGCTGACACACCACTATTTCTTAGATATCATCATGTGTTTCCCCTGAGGTAAAAGGCTAGACGAAATCATATCAACAGCCTTCATCACTATGGTTTTGGCGGCATATGAGTCCCCTGGTGTAGTGTCCACTATAGGTCAGGCTGGTACCAACCTCCCATAGGGATCTTTCAACTCAGAGTAAAATCCTAACATCGAGGATACCTCCTCTATAAGTTAGGAAGAGGATTTAGAGGACACTCCCCCACCTTTGAAAAGGGTGTCTCCACCACAGCCATTGAATTGGTACATGTGAACCTTGGAAGCGATGTGGACCCAAAACCCACATTGATCAGTGCCTCCAGGCCCCATGAGGACCAACATGAGTACGTAGACTTTCTTAAATAACACCATGATTTATTCTCCTGGAGTTGTGACATGATTTCAGAACTAGATCCTCCGGAAGCCGTCCACCGCCTCGGTCTCCCAGAAAATCGTTGCGGGTTCAAGAAGCAACCCAAAAAGATAAACCCTTACCATGATGCCATGATTGAGGAAGAATCTGATAAGCTCATCAAAGAAAATTTGGATAAGGAGGTCCAGTAAAAGAAATAGATATCCAAAATATGGCCAGTAAAGAATAAGAATGGATATATCAATGTCGACATCAACTTCTGAGATCTCCACCATCATTTTCCAAAAGATGATTTTCCCATTCTTATGAAGAAGTTGTTGATTGACTCTACAACTAGGTTTCATTCCCTCTCTTTAAATGATTGGTACTCTCGGTATAACCAGATCCAAATGGATCTTCAGTAAGAGGATTATATAGCCTTTCTGGCCCCACAAGACACTTCCTATTTCCAAGACATTCCATTTAGTTTTAATAAAGAAGGTGCCACCTACCATGGTCCGTGCTGTAAGACCTTTAAAAATTTTTCACCGTCCTCATTGTACAAAATTTAAATTACGTTTTTATCATCCTCATTGGTATATATAACGCTATAGAGCATTCCAGGTCCATAGCAAAGACGTCTTGTTTGGAAGTATGTTTGATCCTTGATTAGATAGATACGACGACCTCATGTGGTTCCACCATGGTGGCGTGATTTAAAGAGTGTTAGAATCCATTTGAAAACCCCATCACTCAAGAATATATTCTTTTCATGTTCTTTATTTGGAACCACTCTCTCATTCACGTCTAAAGGAACCCCCTAACATAATGGATGCTCGGCCTATGGCTCGCCGACTGTCCTGAGAAAACGTTCTAGAAGGAAAATGGATGACATTATGAGTCAGGCCCCAAGTTTCAAACTTGGTCAAAGGTAGACCCTTGTTTGTTATCTCCATTTCAAGCTAATACAATAAAGATACAATGTTTCGAACCCAATAAACAGTTATCCTTCATTGTCACTCCCCCCATAGTTGTCTGAATCATGGTTATCATGATTCACACTTTAAATCCCCCTATGTTTGAATTGATTCCAAACACCCCTTGCGTTACCCCGCTCATGCACTAGAGCACGTTTGGAAGATGAAACATCAACTATTTTGAGATCTTCATTCTCCAGTTGGGCCTATCCATTTCATCCCAAAAATCTGGATTTGTTGATTCATACCCCGGATACCTGACGCTTGGTTTTCACTCTTATATTCGGATGGAATAGCAACGTGGTCATCCCTTGCTTCTCGCATCGGGCTCGACCCATATGTGCCTACAGATTGATCTTTGGATTTTCCTTGAATATAACGGAAATACAATAGAACAAAGAATGAATAACAGAAATCGTGGGTTCATCTTGAATAAATAATCAATGAATAAAATTTTCTCCAAAAATTATAATCATCGTAGTACCCGAGGATCGCTTGATCTCATGTACGGGTTGACCTCATCAAAAGAGCGTTGTAGTTTAACCTCTGTCTAGATTTTGGTATCCAGGATCCATTGATGCATGTTCAGTTCCTACTCCTCCTCAGAAAAAATGGGGCATAGTTCGTCAATCGCAATCTGGGTCTGCTCCTCATCGCTCTGAACTATAGGCATCTCCACAATGTCCTGTTTCATTTGGTCTTCAGCCTCTGTCAGTTGGACCTTCAGTCACTATATGAGCATTGATTGAGTGGTGAGGATAGAATAATGCTCATCTACCCAGATGTATAGCCGTTGAATCAAATTTTTAGCCTCCTATATCCTCTTAATGTTCACCGCTTTTCTCCACTTCCAACAAGCACCAAGGCCACGATCATATTATGGATCATCCCCACCATGAGATCCCTGATAATAATGTGATGAAGTTGAGCATCCACTCTCCCAGAAAATATTTCACACAGCCCTGACCAAAGCCTTTCGTCTTGTTTATCTATTATGCTCTAGGGGTGTCATCGATGAAGTGCTTGATCAGCTTTCATGACCAGCGACTGACTATTTTTCTATCATATTTATCAAAGGCCATCTTATCCTAGTATACAATGTTGGTAGGCTTATTCGTGGGGAATTCCCCCATGAACTCATCTGCAGGGTCGATATCTATTATCTTGTCATGTATGTCAACACCAGTGTTATCATATTGATCTTCATTGTCAGATCCCACCTAAATTATCTCAGTCTCTGTCCTACTAACAGTCCCACAAGTTATCGGAAGCGCTGCAACATAGTCAGTTTGGGCATCTGATTCAATTACCAATGGCATTCCCCTAGGAATGGAGTCACTAGGAGTATCCACATACCATGCCAAGGTAGCCAACTCCATTTTAAGAACTATACATACCAATATGTGAGTGGGTTTCAGTTCACGAGACCAAATGGGGGTAGACATGAATTCTATAAAGGAGACCTACATAGATCATATTGTCGGTCTCTCTCATGGGTTGTTTCCAATGAGACCCTGAGGCTTGTCCCCCCATATATTTTTGAGATTTCTGAAATCTCTGGAGGAACCACCTTGGGTGTCCTAGTCCCATTGGACAGGGTAATCACCAACTTCACCCACCTCCAATGGGCTCCCTCTGCCGTCCTCCTTCATATAGGAGGACTCATATGATTCTTCCTGATAAATGATGCAATCTCTCAATTCCGCAGCCGAAAACTTTGGAGGGGTCGTAAGATCCAGAAAAAACATTACTCGATCTTTTATTGGACCTGAGGCACCCCAGGAGTGCATGAAGTCCTCCATCTCGGTCAGTTATTTCTCCGCCTTCGCCTGGGATACAACAATGTCGGCCCTGACAATAAAGAATAAACAAAATTCTATCCCTTGGTGGTTCAGGTGATGAAACATCTTGGACGGGCCTATAAATTTCTGGTTGACATCCTAGATTACCCAATATTTTGGGAAGACAATGTTCTCCATCATGTCAATATGGCGCAACCTCTTCCCTGGAGCCCAGGTGTATATCTTGCAGAATCCCCTTGGTGGCCTCCGCATTGGATGACTCTACTATTCATGGACCTCTAGGTCCGCTACCACCGCTAGATCCGCAACTACCTCCCCTTTGACCGATGTGGGCCTCACCACCACTACAGGCCCGCTAGCACCAGAAGCTTTTGACACCTTCTAGCTCCGACCATGTGGTTGGGGAGGCACCCCATCACTGGCTCGAGTAGTTATCTGCTTCAGCAAATACCAAAGGTATGTCATCTCCTAGCTTTTGGCATACTCCTTCACCAGTCTGAATATGGTCGTGAGAAGTGGTATCTCATTCCGCATATTAACATCCTCCCATTTGAACATTAGCCACATCTAACTCATTGCACAAGGGAGATCCTCGTGGCACACCAATAAATACACCCGCGAGGTCAACTGATGCATACACAGAAACGACCTTGAAAATTGATGTGGGGTGTACAACTCATAGAGGGACTTGTGGAATACATGTGCCCATAGGAAACCACATCAAAAGGCCAAGAGATATGACTGATTCTATTCCATTCCCCAACTGTCATTGGTGAACACACATGATTGAAATTGGAAGAGGTGAAAATTGAACTCACCTACCTTCATGAACCTGTGTAGAACCACATGCATGGTCAGCTTGGCAGGAAATATCCCTAAAGCATTTAGAATAGACAGGTGGAAGATCAATCGTGGAGGGGAGATGGGGTTCAGATATTCATAGATCCCCCTAACATGTGTCGTTATCCACCCATACAGGCTTTGGAATTTCCCTATTATTTTCTGTGACATCGTTCCCTCACTGATATTCCATAGGATCTTGTACATCTTGGTGAGCATCGGGATCCCAAGGTTGACCCGTCCTCCTATCGCCAGCATGGATGTAATGATAAATGTGCTCAGACGGACACACATGTTCATGTCTCTCACCTGCAGGATCCAACTATAAACGAGTGCCACAATGAATGTAGCCAACTTGACTACCATTTGTTGTTCGGTATTGATGTTGAATATGCACCTCTTCCATTGGCTATCCTCTAAGAGATGCAATTACAAGTGTTCCTTTCCTCATTGAGCCACCATAGGGATAGTCAGAGGCCTCACAATGAACTGCCTACTTTCCATGATGATGAAGAACCCCTTGAACAACTATTTGAAATGGACATCCCTCATCGACTTCTTGTCCTCTTACGACACTAGGTTCATCAACGCCATTTCTAGCTGTGGAATCTACTCCAGATCCTCCAATGAACACATAACATGGATGAAATCAACATACATCGCCCCCAATATTGTGACTAATGAAATCTAATGTAGTTATTATAAACTGATGTAGCCCTCTACATTGTGCAAATGGAAGGTATTGGACCTCGATGAGCATTTGTTCAGAAACTCCAGCAATAGCTTCTTTAACTGATAGATATGGAATTGGGATGCCCAAGACACCTCATATAGTCCCACTCTTATATGACCTGCCCCAAATGTCTTTCGTGAGGAACCTACCCAGTAGTCCCAGGGCCAGTTGTTTGTCAATTTACATCCTGGAGAAGATCCCACTCGTTAGATGACCCCTTCATTATGTTCCACAGGGCTACCTTCAAGATAGTATGGTACAACCGGGGGATGTATCTGGCTGTAGTTTCATCCCGTCAACAATTTTCAAGTGATTTTACAGACATCCAGTGTTGACAAGAGTGATGTCCTCCCAGGCATAGCCGCTAGCTACACTGAATAACTAGATCTGGAACGACGTGCTCCCGAACCAGTAAGCCAGTTCGCCCCTTCTCTCTTGATGGATGAATATGTCATCCCTCAAGCCATATCCATATAGAGACAGCCTCCTTCACAGTGGATAGACCTCCTGAATCTATGATTGAAGCTCCACCAGCAAATTATGGTCAGAATGGATTCGTACACACTCCCCAATACCCAAGCTATCCTCCATTTCCTCCCTCCAAACAGCATCCGCAATGACCCCCCTGACAGCTTCCTAGTTAGCCTTTCGATCTATTGAACTTCGATGTTTTGGTTTTGGTTTGAAAAGATATTTCACAGATCTCCTTCACGAAGACCGTTCATGGAGCTCATTCCTAGAAAAGAAATCATGAAGCCTTACCCCAACCATCAGACGCAAGTCGAAGAATGCACCATCACAGAGTCAAAGACACGTTGTGTGCCACAAAGCAGAAGGCCCGATTCGCGGAGAGTAATCAAGGAGTAAGAGGAGCTTTGCTAATTAAGAGTGCTATTGTCCAAAACAAGGAGGTGAGAATGGAAAATATATAGTTCAGCCTCCCTTATTTATAGGCGATGAAACCTTTCGCTTCATGGAATGTCTGACCACGGTAAGAATTGCGGTGCGCTCAGCTCGTACGTCGCCTCTCCTCCTCACAAGCCTCCTTCATGAGTCTTCTTCACGATTAATAATGGAATTTTGTATATTTACCCTTAGACATCAAACCTCATTTTTTCCATGGCTATAAGTGAGAGAGGTGTCACTTGTTGGGACCAAAACTGTGGAACAGGAAGAAAAAATGCACCACCATTGGGGAGAGCTCATTAAGTTTGTTCGTGGAGCCCCGCAACACTATGGCCAGTGTGAAGCTCCTCCCTCTGTGAAACTGCCACAGAGAAAAGAGTTAGGAGGCTCCTTGAACCATTTTGACATTTGTGAAGCGGCTGCATAGCAAAGAGGTGGGAGGATCTGAGAACTAGTTTGATGTTTGTGAAGTTGACGTATAGCAATGTGGCAGGGGATCCATGATTACGACAATATGCCACGTGTCTTTAAGCCCAGTAATCTCTACTTCACGGTGCCTCTTGCCAATAAATATCGGTCTCCCCTTGAGCCCAAATGAAGGATCCTTTAACCATTCACATTTTTATCTCCCAAATCATGAAGAAATATCTACTCTGCGAACCATGAGATCTTCAAGTTACTTTAGTGACGCGACGTGTCTTTCCTTTGTCTTGAATTCAACCCCTCTTCAAAAAGGGATACACTTCGTGGAGCCCACGAACCACCGTGGAGGAAGGGGATCCCCAAGGATACTCGGGTATTCAGGGATAACTTATTTATTGCATAATATAATCCATGCACATGTGACCCATAGGCCGAGATGGTGTCACTATGCTTCGTGAAGAACATTACTTTGCAAAGATAGGATTCACATGGAACCCTTGGTTCACGAATCACTACTCTGGAAAATCATTTCCACCTCAAGATAGACATTACTTATGCACCTATTCCCTAGGACTAGGATATTCCACTTCATTTTGTGATGCATACGCCTTCGTGAAGCCCCTCCACTACATGGAGCACCAGAGATTCACGAGGCTTCTACCTATGAACCCCTTTTCCATGCAACTCCTTCTCCCATGTGACCCTCCAGGTTTTCATGAACTTATTTAAAAGTCCCTTGGGTAGTAATTCCTGTTCTGTTTCTTAGCCTTATTATTCATTTCATAGGAACACTAAATTTTATTGAAGTTTGTATAGCCACACAAATTGGGACCCTAAATTGAATACTCCACAACACCCTCTAACCAGGAAATTTTTGATTCCTTCCCATCCCCAATGGGGGATCAGTTATGTAAGTCAAAGGGGTGTGGAGTGAACCCACCTTATTCGAGCTACAAGACAATAAAAATACATGAAACCTCATCCTCTACACATGATTTTAAACTATGACCTCGCCTCGTGCATCATACACGGGGTTCCAAATCTAGGATAGTCACTACACCCGCTCATCCCCATGAGAGAGAGATCTTCCTCACACTGAAAGAGATTCTCTTTTTTTGAGAGACGTATGTCCGTGGAGAAAAGGAAACCACCATATTTTAAGCCCCAATAATTTCTTATGGTAGGTAGTGTAGCTACTCCTCCTTTATTCTCTTGTGCCAACTCCTTCTCCCACATGGCATAGTCACCAAATGGGACACTATACCGGAGTAAGTCCCAATCACCAACTCTTTGGGATGTGAACCATGAGTAATCCACTGTTTCCTCTTTGGTCCACCAACCATGTGTAAGACCCATTCCACTTCCCATTGACACGCCATTCATGACGTTATTGTCAAGTCTAAGTGGCCTCTTTTTTCTCACACCGAGAATGAATCTCGTGTACTTAGAGTGATCACTAACCATGACAACCTCTTCAGGCCGCCTTAGCCTCTATGCCAAAAACCATCCAGAACTACATGGACTTTTATCCTTTAGAAGGAAAGGTACGTAGGATGCCTCCCTGAGGTTCAAGCCAAAAAACCATTGGTCCTGACCCCCTTCACGTCGGCTCACCAACACCATCATGAACTATGTGAACATTAATCCTAGAAAAGGAAATGTACGTAGTAATCCTCCCTGATGTTCAATCCCAACACCCATTGGTCTTGACCACTTCACTTCGGTCCACCCTTTTCCGGCATGACGTTAAATTGTACGCCCCTTTTTATCCCTCAAGACGTTAAATTGTACCTATTCGAACTATGTGGGTTTTTATCCTTGTCTCCTCGAAAAGGTTCAGAGGAAGACTCCTTGAGGTCCAACCCCAATCGATGGTAAGCCATTGTGCTTCCCGACCAGTGGTAAGCCATTGTGTTCCTTGACCAGCAGTAAGCTGTTTTGATCCCCAAACTAAGGTAAGCTACTCTGATCCCAAATCAATGGTAAGTCATTGTGATCCCCAATCAACGGTATTCCATTGTGCTCCAAGATCAGGGGAAAGTTGTTGTGTTACTTGACTAATGATAAGAAATTCTGATCCCCAATCGATAGTATGACATTGTGATCCCCAATCGATGGTAAGATGTTGTGATACACATTCGACGGTAAGTCATTGTACCAAAATCGATGGTAGGCTATTGTAATCCCTATCATGTGGTAAGTAGTCATTGTTACATTCATTGGGACCCATATATTTTGTCCGTCCAAGTGGTATGAGACCAACTCTCGGGCCGATCATCATGAGTAGGCCTTATCATGCCATCAGGTCACTATCCTCCGCACGCACCCCAATTTAATTCCCCAACATGGAAGTTCCACTTCTTCCAGGTCCCATAAATATGGGTCACCTCCTTAGGTTTCCCATGTCCCCGTAGAACTATGTGGGATTTTATTCTTTTCCATAGGGATATGTAGGAAGTCTCTTCGAGGCTCAAGCCCAATATCACTGGCATCCTCACATTGGTTCCATCTCATTCTTCATCCACTCGCAACCCTCCATCACCCATCCTAATTATCATTGTGGCCACCACATCTTGGTGGGATCATGACACCTAATTTCTTCGTCTCTATAGTTGCAATTAGGTAACTACAAACATGTTAGACATGGTATTTGTGCTCTCTCCTATAAATTCACAAATATGATCCACTCTCTCCAGTGTTCTAATCAGTCCAATCTATCACCTCTAGATGTTAAACATGTGGAATACCTAATGTTAAACATGGGAAGATGAGGTAAACCATAGATACATGCCTATGGAATATAATTTCATGCATTTGATGTGAGATTCCTCAGGAATCCGCGCCCTCTAGAATCCCTATTATAAGGGGAAAACCCATATGCACCGGTGTTCCATCATCTAGACATGTCAGTGATGTCTTTCATGACTACTCCCCCGACTAAAGGTTGATGCCTCAACCAGACCCCAATGAATTTCCTGACAGAAGCATTTTAATTAACTGAAATCCATGATTATATTGAATTGGGAAGAGTTTCTGGTGCAACGTCTTAATCTTTATGGGAGACATAGATTATGTGACTTGTTTCGGGGAGGAATCCATGGAAGGAAGAACTGAAATCCCATTATCATGTTTCGATCATGGAAATAACGTCCCAGAATAAATGATAGAAGTTGCACGCCATTGGAAGGTGGGAATACAGGGAAACAGTCATCACGTCCTTCTCCTCCGAAATGTATGGATATGTGCACACCCCGTTAAAAGCGTCAGAAACAAATTTCATAAACAATTATTGATTGGATATGTATTATAAACCATTGGTGATAGCCTAACATGTTATACTCATAGCCTACTCTGGCTTCTTGTTCTGTAACCTATTTTACATTATTGTTTTAAGAAAGGATATTTTCACATACCTAGGAGAGATGGATGATCTAGGGATGGAGCGTGGATGAGGGAACCAAATGTGGTTTGATAAAGATGTTTGGTCGTCGGTTTAATTGTATATTGTTTCAATTTTATACACAATACACTTACATTACCATGGAATGATTTATCCCTTAGTTGGATATTATAATATTTTTTTGACTATGTTGGGATATTGGTATTGTTCATGGATATATATTCATCATCTATTTTTTTTATATTTTGTCTAGTAAATTAATATAATAAAATATGTTATAGTCATCTCTTGATCAACTTATGAGACCCTCACTGTAGGTCGACTACCACTGGCATATGAGGAGGTGCACTTTAGGTCATCTGAACGACCATCATGGGTCACTGGGCTTGTCACTATGTCCAAGGAATTTCAATGTTGTATTAAAATAGGTTTCTATTATTTTTCCACTATCATACAATTTTGGGTATGTTATACTAGAGGCAGTGACGAGTTGTTGATTTTACATGTGTTTGTACATGGGAGTTTCCGACCCATGTATTGGGGAAAACCCAAGTACATAGGGTAGGGATGCTGTTAATTTTCTTTGTTGATACAGTTGAATATTATTTCATCTTGGGTGACACACATATTTTGTGATGTGTAAATTGTTTTATATTTGATGAGAAATGACTTGTGGCCTAGAATTAAATGAGATATGAGTTTGCATGAATCATTCTAGACTCTCCATATTTTTTTGTGACATGATACAATTTATGAATTTATAGGAAAAACGGTTTTATTATGTTGTTGATCATAAATTTATTTCAATAATTCTGATGTTGAATTGAAAGTGGTTACTAATATAAAATTTGAAGTGGTAAAATGATGAAATAATGTTAATAATTGGTATTCTAAATGAGAAACATAAATATGATTTTTTAACACTATAAAACAAATTCCTTGGAGAATGATGGTTACGAGTAGTAATAGATCATCCGTTTTGACAGAGTTTTGAGATTCTAAAAGGGGATTATTGTGAAATATTATGGTTTTTGTTATAATTTAAATGTTATAATGTTGTGTTATGAGTCCTAAGGCGTGTGTTTTGAATTTTAGATTTGTTTTGTCAAGATGGCTCTTATTCAGAGGATGGTGTGATAAGATGGATAAATATGGTCTACAAGTAGTGAAAACTGAGGCCCTTATAGTTCTAGGTGAGGAAGCATAGTGTAGTTATGAGAGAACTTTATTCAATAAATGTATTTCTGGGAAGGAGTCCAAATATGGGTTTGGAATAGTACGTCTGGCCATATGAGGGTGTTTCAATTGTATCACCTTATGAATAATACCAAAGAAGGTTGAACTGAGGGACCTTTGTTCTGGGTTGAGTCTATCATGATCATACATTACTATTTGGAAACTTCTACTGAGAAAACGTTCAATTTGGAAACATATATGCTATATGGATCCATTATGGATTGGTGGGACAATCATGCATAGAATAGAAATGATATTGGTATGATATTGAAGGATTGTTTATATAATTTCATGGATCACTTCTAAAAAGAGACACTATGGAAAGGTATATTAGAATATTTCAGGTGGATGAATTAGAGGATCATATCTGTGATAGACTATTAGGGATGAATTAAATCCTAAAATGTTTTACTATAGCATTGGTTGGATATGACATGGGTTTAAAGAGACATTTTCTAGAGATAAAAATACGTGAGATTAAGCATCAAATTAACATCATTAGATTAATGTTTTTCGATGAGGATGTAGAATATACACTCTTAGATGAAGGTAATGCGGGGGAGTCTTCCTGTATGGTACATCTGGTTCCATCTAGATGATCGGGTTTTATGATTTTATATAATAGGATGTGTCTTGATGTCATCTTTAGCTAGTTAATTTAAAATAAGAGTACATAGATAGAGTGATTGGTTTCATAGGACCTTACTGGAGTGGTATACCACAACATTATTTGGATCTAATATTATTGTATGAATCATTCCCCACCACTTAGGAAGTGATGATATTTGGAAAAGATGGGGAAGCTACGGAGGATCTATATGGTATATCGACATATGGTTAGTGATGAATGATCTAAAAATAACTAAATTAAAGTAAGGGGATCTTTATCACCACCACATCATATCAGTTAGAGTTATAATGGACATTATGGTAGAGGCAATGGACATGGTTATTCTAGGAAAGAGTTCCCATATTAGTAGTGTGTTTCAAATCAGGGGAGTCTAGCTACACTACAAGGAAGGGGTTATGGAAACTAAATGTAGTGTATCCTACACTCGTGGTTAATGAGGCAGGACTATCTATATTGAGATGTTATATTCTTGTAGCTTCAAATTATATTGTTCATTATTTGATACTAGTGCCTCTCATTCCATTATATCTTTAAAATATTAATGTTCTATACAGGTGGTGCAGTTTGAGAGGGGTAATGAATATAGATACACCTTTGGTAGTACGATATTATGACAACTTTTTTCCTAGGGGTTCTATCATGTGATCTGGGAGTACTATTTTCTATGGTATCTCTATATTATTCATATGTTAGGGTCTAAACTAATTATGTGTATGGACTAGATGGTCACATTCACATCCAACATTGATTGTCATCACAAGAGTTATTTGTTTACATCTTCTTAATGGTGACCTTTAAACTTAATGTGGAGAGTGGGATATCTATGTAGTCCATGTAAGGCCAATTTCATAGATACTAGGATATCTCATAGCCCATGATTCTAGTCTCTTATTGGATGGTGGAGGTGCTATGAAATATTTTATTGCACCACTATTGAAACAATTTAATGATTTGTTTTTTAGAAGATATCTTAGGGTCTCTAAATGTTAGATATGCTGAACTCACTATTGACCTCATGCAATGTCTTGATCCCATTTCAATTCCATATCATATAATGACACTAAAAGTGATTCAAGTGCTGAAGATATATCTATAAGAGTAATAGGATAAAAAATATATCAATTCGATTAATTCATCATGGTGTTCTCCTTTACTATTATCATGGATTAACGATTGAAATCTGCCATAGTGTGTTGATAATAAAATCTTATCTGGATGAATATAATGAATATATATCCTCTTAAACATATCAAATATCTAATTTACCAGTTAATAGGATTAATTATGTTCTCAAAAATTGTCATATGATTGGGGTATCATTAGTTGAGAGTTTGTAATTTTCATTTATTGAGGAATTCTTTCCAATGTAGATATGGAATATATGAGTTCATGGTAATGTCATTTGGGTCAGAAAACACCCTATTAGTGATTATGGAATTAATCAACAAAATCTTCTTATTTTAATAGTATCGGTTGGATTTAATATTTTTGGATGAGATATTGGTGTACTCTAAGAGTCATGAAAAAATTCCCAACACCTTGATATTTTCCCATGTCTATTTAGAGAAAATAATATATATTCCATGATATATATGATTAATTTTTGGAATTATCAGGTACACCTATTGGGAAAAATCATATTCAAGGATAGTGTGTTAGTAGACCCATAGAATGTTCATAATGTTTTTTCTTGGGAGCAGTCAAATAATTTTTTTTATTTCCATAGATTTTTTTGGGTTGTATGGATTTTATAAGTGATTTATCCTGGATATTTACAATTTGGAGGTTCCAATTATGGACATGAACAAAATGAGGATAATGTATTATTGGTAATGAGTGTGTGAGGTGGCATTCCTAAATTTGATGAAGTGTTTTACATCATAACTGAACATGATTCTACATGAGCCATGTGAGGTGTAAATAATGTACTATAAAACTTCTGGTATCATACTAAAAGCTTTATTGTTGTCTGGGGATTTTTAAGTACCATATGGGTCGTGGTAACTGATTTAACATTAAAAAAATAACTTTATGCATGAAATTGTGATAGTATTAGTGGATTATTATTTGATGTTTTGGTGGTGTTATTGGTTATGTGAGAATTTATGGTTTTTACCGATCAAAATATCATAACGTATACCTTCTCATAGTGATTTTTGAAACTGCAGTGACAAAGATGGTTTTTGTATATTAAATCATTTTATTTTAAACATTATTATATTCTTTAGAATGGAAATAGTGTGGTCAATGATTTTTGTTGGAAAAAATGCCTATGTGGTATATGAGTCTTGTGTAGTGTTGTAGATGAGGAATTTGATGATTCAGATGCATGTGGGGGTTTAGGAGACTCAGGAGAAGATTACCCTAATATTGGTTTTAGATATTTCTACACTTTTGATTCTAATTAGAGAAATAATTAGGTGTATCTATAATGTTTTAATAGGATGTAATTCTCTAATGGTGTGAAGACTCCTTCAAGATAGAGCAGATATGAGGACGAGATCATCTATGTCAAGAATCAGGTTTTTTGCCTACAAGAGTGTGATAGAATCTCATGTGGGAATTTTAATCCGTGAAGTGGGCAGTACATCCTAGTGTGATAAAAATGTTCCATTTCCTATGAAAATATTTTTGAGGGAAATACATGGAAAATGAGATAATAGTGTTTGTGACATGATGTTACACCTGTCAGTAGGTGAAAGCATAGTATCAATGACCTAGAAGTTTTTGGAATTTATTTCCCATTCCAAAAATAGAAGTGAGAATATGTGGAAGAAGTCTTCATTGGTGGGTATCCTAAATACCCCAATAAAGAATGCCTCTATCTGGGGTATTATGGATCATCTAATTAAAGTGGTGCATTGGGTGTCAATACGGGAGACATTCTCATTGGGGTGCATGGGAAATTAGTTTTCTCGTTAGATAGTCCATCTGCATGGGGTGATGTGAATTAAAATATCAGATCATAACTCAGATATTAATTAACTATTATATCAGGTATTCTAAATATAACATGGTGGATATGTTATTTCAATTACATCCTTCCATATATAAACAAATTGTTAGTTATAACATACTATACAGGTGCTTGGGAATATCCAGCAGGACTGTGTTCTTGACATTAGTGTGTCTTAGGTGAAGCACTTGGATATAGTATGGTTTTCCTATAAAAATGGTTATCAAGAAACTATAGATATGACACAATATGAGGATCCTTATGGTAGGATATACATATCACCACTATACTGGTTGGAGTTTGGTGAGTCAGAATTGTTTGGACCGAGTCTCATGCATGATATATTGGAGCGGTTGCAGCTAATTCAGAAGTACATTGATAAAAATCATATAAGAAATAAGTCATATGAGGATAGTTTTTTATGAAAACTATTTTTAGAAATTGTTAATTTATTATTCCTTCAAGTTTTCATGAGATTGAGTAACCACATGATACTGATATATGGAAAGATGGTGCCCATTTTGGTTTGACCATTTGAGGTTGTGGGGAAAATAGGGTTGCTAGCGTACCTATTTTTTCATCAGTTGAAATACATTTATTTGGATGATGTATTATATGTATCACAAATTTTTATTTATTGAATCTAACCTTCTCATGTGATCCATATGGTTGAAGTTGTGTTTTAGGTAGGAGCATCCTATAAGGTGCACCCAATATGTGTCCTGAATCATAATGATAATGTGTTGTTTTGAAATAATGTGTTGGTAGTTTATGTATTTTGGAAACATGGCAATGTGTATGAGGAAACATGGTAGTGGGTGGGAGATATGTGGGATTTTTGGGAATATCATTTTTTCTCATAATCATAGAGAATCCTGGGAGTACAGCTCGAGATCTATCAGTTATATGTTTGGGAGATGGTAAGATCCCAAAAAGAAATTTATGAAGAATTAGGATCATTTATAGGCATTATTGTTCTTAGTTCTTCATAATTTTAGTTTGGATATTTTCTTTGAGTGTTTTTGGGATATAATTTTAAAAAATAATTAATGAAACATCTCTTCACATGGTTGGTGCACAGATAGAGAAAACGATGTGCCTCATCCCATCTAACCGTGTAACCATAGATAGAGAGGAATTACAGGATTTGTGAATTATTAGTCAAAATGTAAAACCAATATGTTGTAAACATGAACCCCTATAAATATAGGAATACTGTTTAGGCACGAATTTAGGGGAAACCATTTATACCAATCTAGAAAACCATATGAGGGATTTAATCCCCCAAAAAATATATTTTTAAAATTCTTCTAACCCATAGAACTCACACATTGTAACCATTATCCAACCTTGTAGGTATTTCACAATTTTGGAGCACTGTGGATTCTTTTCAAACCATCATATCCTCTTTTATTCGTGATCGAAATCCACGATTGAAGAACCACACATCTTTTGATATGTAAATCAAACCCATGTCATTTTCACATTCTTCTCCCACTCTTCTCGCATTATTTCAGTGAATTAATCAATTAAATTATATTATATTAATATATTTTGGGAAATAAATATCTCTAATTTTTTTATATAAATCCTTATTTAATATATATTAATTTCAATAATCATTATTTAGGATTTCAATACTTATACCTCGTTTTACGATGTTGTGGTATTCATTTTTTGGGGGAATTTCAGTTGGAGGATATTCATCGTTGAATTGTGGTAGGTGTTATAATATTCAATTACCATAGTAATTATTTTATAATGTGAATGTAGATTATAGAAATTTGTGATCTATTTAGATATTTATGAGCTTTATTAATTTACTAATTTAGGTGAATTAATTAATGAAGAAATTTTGTGATTGTGGGAATCATGAGAAATTAAATGAAGAATTAATAATAGGATACATTTATCAATAATTCATATAATTCATGTTGTAATTAATTTGGGGGAAATTGATATTAACAAAATAGATAATGAATTATAGAATTGTTTATGTAATATTCACATTATTAATTGAGTTAATTAACTATGGAATTACATATGGGACATTGATATATTTAACGTAGTTAATTAATTTTGAAATTAATTGTGAGATTATGAAGGTGAGAATTGAATAATTAATTGTCAAATTAAATAATTGAAACATAATTTTTGAGTATGACTACTTAATTAGTGAATTAATTAATGGGTTCATGTGATATATGTAATATAGTGTTGTATTAATTTATTTTTTACCCAATGGTAAATGGTAACATGAACATTTGGAGAAGTATTATGAATTGAATCATGATCATTCAATTATGGGTTGATAATGGGACAATGGTAACATAGACATTAGACAATGTATTATGAATGGTAACTTGTTCATTCAATTATATAATATTAAATATTGAATTGTAACATGTACATTTGACTATGTATTATGAATGGTAACATGAACATTCAAATGTGAGATCCCCTAGAGATAGATCAAAATATTGAATGAGTTGATGTATGTATTGTGGTTTGGGTGACCTTGGGAACCCATCGATTTATGTGGTTAAATAGAGAATATGTAACAATGTGATAAACTATATAATTATGAATTTTACTTAATTCATTATATATCTACATACATTATTATTGATTGTATTCATTTTAAACAAAATTGTTCGTGGCCTACCGAGTTGTACTGACACCCTACTCGATCTACCTGATAAGTACCCAAATAGACATTAATATTTTAGGGTAGGTTAATGGAAAATTCCTGGGGCTAAATGATTTACTTGGGGATTAATTAGTGTGTTTTTCTTTATTTTTCATTCTAGAGACTTGACCCATACATTAACATTGAATTTTTTTCTAATTTTGATTGGAATTGTATTTACTAATTTGATTATCTTGAGTTATCGGTACTATATATGGTTATATATTCATCTTCTATTGCTTACTTATTTACAATGGTGTATTACTCTATTTAATGAGGGTATAGACTCAACATAACTGATTTATCAGACCCTCACTTCTTATCGAGAGCCTCTATAATAAATTGAGGTGAATTTGACATAATGTGTCTAACTGGTTAGGGGCATCAGTGCATAGAACAAAAATAAATATGTTACAGGAATCCTTACCGATACACATAAAATTTGACTAATGATTTTAGAATTGGATCTCAAGCAATAATGATCCATCAAATTTTTTTTGTGGTAATGGGGAGGTATCTCCTAATATCATGCATATGGGAGAATAAGAATGAAGTGACAAGTATTCTAAAATAAAATAGGGTATGAGTATTAATTTATTCATTTTAAATTAAAGGCATGGTTTGGATTCATGGTTTTTAGAACCATGAGACAACCATATAGTTATCACTTTCCATAAATTGAGTTCATAAGTCCCAACACACCTAAAACTCATTTAAAACACCTAGGAAAAAGAAATTCTTTAAAACTCTAAAAAAAAAATCCATTCTGTCAATAAAACTCCAATAACTAGGTTCCAATGATCAAGAGAAATTTTGGGATTGTCATCATACTAAAAAATTTAAAACTGTTGGGTAATATTAACTTCCTCAAAATATATGGATGTTAAATTATCATTTTAATACATAAATAAAAACATTTCAACATGACATTTTTATATAAATTATATAATAAAATAATATGCAACATATAAATATTTTGAATTAAATAATAAAACAAGAAATCTATGTTATGTTTTTTCATGGTCCCCCAAAATTGAACCAAAAGAAAAAAGTTGAAATATAATACAAACTCTTACAAAAAAATATGAGTATTAAATAAACTATAATTTACATTGATTGAAAATTTATTTATGATTAATTAAGTAAATTATTTCTTTTTATAATAGATTTTGCGATTATATTTCCATTTTAATTTTATTTAACATTTTTGAAGAATAGTAGACCAATGAATTTCATAATGAGGCATATCAAAATAGTAGATTTCCAAAAATTTATTATTTCATTTGAGTAATATATATTAAATATAAGTATTCTAATTCCATCAAATTATTATATAACTTTGAAGAAGATGAATTATATATTTCAATAAATAATGTTTTTGTATTTATTTTAAGATAATAATTTTAATGCTTATTTCATATTTCTACAAGTTACTCTTGATAATATATTTATATAACAATTTGATATCAATCATAATGTTTTAGGAAGTAATTTATATAAAATTGTGATCACCAATTGTAAAATAAATTTTTTATTTCAAACATATTTCCCAATTCTTGAGTGAAACTATATAAATTCAATGTTTTAATATTTTGTATATGAATTTGATAAAATGGATTTCATTTTATGGATAATTAGGTAGAAACATTATTATGGGGAAATTTTTATATATTTCTAATAATATTGATTTTATGGTGAATTGTAAAAATTGTTTTTGAAAATACCTTAACATTCATGAAATTATTATTATTTAAATAATTTTTAAAAATATATAAATCATTTTTCAGAACATATAACTTATTTAAATAGTAAATAAATTCAATTAATATATATATTTTCAATTTATATATATATATATATATATATATATATATCAAATTATAAGTTCTAATGTTTTATTTATTTAATGTAAGAAATATTTTTTTATACCATTCTATTAAATGATTACTTTGAGGATTAAATTTCAATTTTCATGAATCGTAACGTCAAATAAAAAAATTAAATATTAAAAATAAAAGTCAAATAATTCTTTTATATTCATAATCATCAATATAAATAAGAAAATAATATAAATCATATAATAAAATTATAATCCACAGTTTCTATATAAACACCACTCCAACCAACACCTCTCCTCTCATCCAAAATTCATTCAATTTCAACTAATCATAAAAAATAGTTTCTATTTCTTCATAGAAATATTCAAAGGATCTTACTGGATCCAAATTTGGAACCTCTAATGGATCTATGTAAAATATAAATTAGGAGACTCAAGGTATTGTTAAGGGGTTTAAAAATATATATTTTATTAAAATTTACTTCTTACACATTCAATAATAAAAAATAATAAATAAATAGTAAATGTAAAATACATATTTTTGTATAATTCTTTTATAAATATAATTGAACAATAAATTTCTCTATTTATTTTAAAATCCTCATAAACAAATCATTTCAATTTTTTTAGTTTTACAATATCATTGGAAATGATGAAATTTTTAGTTTTTTATACAATAAGGATTCATTAAAAAGATAATTGAAAGACATTTGAAAATAAGAAAATAGACTCATTTCTAGGATTTTTTGTTGATATTTTTTTCATATAAATATTATATTCATCTAATACACCCATAATTGTTTTGAAACGTCAATATAGAACATACAGAAGATGATTTCATGAATAGTAAACATTTATTTATCTATTGAAAAAAATAATTTTTCTGAATATTAAAAAAAAATTAACTGAATTATATATAAATTATGGAAACATTTTATAGTGGCTTGTAAATGTTACCGCTATAATGAAGAGGGTTTTAGACCATTAAACGATTGGCATTAAATAACCAATAGTGACAATATAAAATTTTATAAAATAATAAATAATAATGAAATTGCTATATAAGATTTTAAAAAAATGATACTAATTTTTATAGTGTAATCATTAAAAAAAATAAATTTTTAGTATTTTATTCTTCCATCAACACAAATTTAGTAAACTATTTAGGGGTTCAAAAACATTGTCCCATGATATTGATGAAATATTTTCTATCACTACTAGTATGTCTATGCTCATTTCTATTCCACCTTAACCTAAAAAAATATAATAATTATAATTAATTATTCATAAATATTTTCGACTATAAATCATATCATGTTTCCCAGTGTATTTTATCTATAATTGAATCACTATAATCTTATAAGAGATAATTTACAGTTTCCCAAAAACTACTTCAAAAATAATTGATACAATGATCCTGTATTATTATTCATTCTTAGTGGCCAAAAAATAGGATCATATAATTCTATCCTATATGTACATTATATTTTATTTAACAATTTTCATTTACATCTTCATGATTCGAGGTTTTTCTTTTATTTTTGAAACTATTATATAGTCTATTTCTATCCAATGGATTTATTTCATGACTCTGGTTAATTTATCATTTAGTTTAACAGGGGAAAAAGTATCTAGATTTGTTATAATGTTATAGATATGAGCTGATGAATTTAGATTTGTAATTCCTTGGGTAATGTTTTCGAACTGAATCAATAAGGATTGAGGTTTAACTACCAAAAACCCTCCATAAAAGAACAGGTGCATGCAATAATCACTTAAATGAATAGCTTGTATGGGAGAATTTTTCCTAAGTACCTATACACACACACACACCCAGCCATATAGATGTAGAATTTTAAAGGAATTATAATAAAATATAGTGAAATCTTGAGTACATTATATATATTTAATAACCTAGTGGGACTATAATAATACAATAGAAAAAATTAAAAAATAAATGGTAAATAATACCTTCCCAACAAGGAAAATTCGCCACCGTGGAAAAAATTGGGAAAGAAAATTTAAAGAGAGTGTAATGAAATATCTTTGATCCAATGACCATTCATATTCATATTCACCTGGATTCCATATGCTCCAATGTAATCACATTTGGCATGTCTTCCGTCTGTATAAGACATGAATTTTTTTTGAAAATCCCATGTTGGGGGAGTATATACAAACATAGTAGGAATCATTAGAGAATGAGGGGGAAATAAATATGATACATGATAGTTGATATACAAAAAAAGAAACATGAAACTGGTCAATCAAAATAAAGAGAGTAATGTTATCCAACTAGAAGGATCTCAAAATTATGTGTAGATGGACTACACATCTTTTCTCTACCACCCATAGTAGGACAGTGACAAGATCAAAAAATTGAAACACACACACAAAAAGATATATATATCCTCAAACCTAGGTAAACACAATGAGAGAGAACTTGGATCTCTATATCATAGCCCAATAAACATCCATTAGTTCCAAAATTTTATCAATGATTCCATAAATCTCAAACAACTGCCAAAAATGGAGCATCCAAGTCAATCCATGCCACATAATGTTTTCACATAGTTAAGGGGAAAACATATCTTTCTATAAGACTGTTATCATTGTTCAATAGGTGGGATCCACTCTAATGTATGATGATCCGTGCATTGTATCTACAGAATGGTTTATCTATAATCATCAATTAAACATACAAGACCAAGTATGAGGGTGTCAGTTAGATATTCGTGGACCTATTCTTAGTTTCATAGGAGGGATCCACACTAGTCTTAGAGGAACAATTCCTAGACTTAGTGGAGTATTACACTAAGATAGCTAGAAGAGGACCCATTAAAACCCCATTTATATGGCTCCCCACTAGTAGTCAATGACCAATGACAAGTCTATGATGGTCTCAGGCGCATTGGAAGCTCGTGGGTGGATGTGCCCACATAGATTTTTTTCATTTTCAATGATCATTCCGGGATCAATACGGTGATAAACGTGAGTATTCATGGATCAAATCATAGAAATAGACAAATAAAAAGACTTGAAACCTTAAATGAATGATCATCACAAGTTGATTATAATTAATTTAATTAATTGACATGAATTACATTTTATGTCGTTCTTTCTTCATCAATATTTTTGGTAACACACCAAGAAGATTCATTATTGTATCACAGATTTCAAGTGTAGACTTCCTCTATCAGTGGTCCACATGTGCAGCACAAATCTCTGGACGTCACCAAAGAAATCTCTGGGTGCTAGTGTAGAGAATCCTTCACTTGCGTTGTCCACATTAGATCTCCCTTATCTGATGTAGGTGGATCTCTCTCGGTCTTGAGAGTGTTCTTAGAGGACATGGTTCTTTCGGTATTGAGAGAATTCTCTAGAATTGTTGTGACCAATGATTCTTTAGAAAATAGTTGGGTTTTTGATGAAATTTATAATTGGGTTTGAGGTTAGAGAGTTATGACAATAAATAAACGCGTTATGTTTTTTATTTATTTCATAAACTCTTTTCAATAACCCCAGGTTGAATAATTAATTCCTTGACATGTGCCCATGGTGATTATAATAAATATAATTTAATAAAATGATATTACTTCCTCAAAATATCAACTGGAAAAAGTACACAGTGGGTAATCATAAATACACGGCGTGTACTTATTTTTTCATTGAAAACTACACGGAATGTACATTCAATGTACATAGCATGTATATATTATTTTCATTTATTCATTTTCATTCCTTAATAAAGACTACACAACGTGTACATTCAATAATACACGGGTGCACTTGTTTCCAAAATAAAAACTACACATCGTGTAATCATTAATACAGGGTGTGTATTTGTTTTCATTTTATTCTTCCTACAACATTAAAATCATTAAGGATTCCTTGAATAATTATTAAACCATGTATGTGAATAATCTTTATTATACTTGAGATACATGAATACACTTATTGTGTAACCATTTAGGCCTCTTTCTCATAGGCATTATTCAGTCTTTCCCAAAGTCAAATATTACTATCTGGTAATGGGTTGAGGCACCCAAGAGAAATAATTTGACACCAAATCGATGTTTCACCTCATATGGAAGCTTACTGTGTAATTTAATCCCATTGTTTCAATATCTCACCAAGCCGGTTTTATGGCGGTATCATAAACAAATAAGCTTGATATGTCATTCTTTGACTTCCAAAAATAAACTCTTCGTGTCACAATGGCCATGGAATTTGTTCGATAGTTCTATTTCTATCAAAGGGCCCGAGATATCTACTTACATAAATAGAGAATGGAAAAAATCATTCCTCTACTTAACCATTAATAACATGTCACTCGTGACGCACGAAATGTTCCCTACATCCCACCAACTATCTTTGTGATGGTTTTCGTCAGCAAATCTAAGAGTGCGAGTCATGACATGAGTTAATGATAATATTCCAGTCTAAGTACCATTACACATGCTCGTATATTTTAATGTCTGATGACACTAAAACTTGTGGAATTACTACTAGCGGGTCTGTTCTCATAATCTCCCATCCTGGAGATTACCATGTGAGAATTCCATGAGAGAGAGTCTCATCTTCTTATGAGTACTCGCACATGATAGTCTGTATACTATGTGTCCTATCATATTATGTCATCCAACCGTAGAACAATATTTAATAATATTGTTATAGCATTTCAAGGTTCTCATCATTGCAGGAATCTTCCATGACCTTATCAATGCAACAAATATTCCAAGTCATTATTATATTATTATCACATAGAATAATGACAAACATATAATACGTTTACATTTATGTAATCAAAGTAAAAAACAAATTTGTCATAGGACACCAACCCATAAAACTCTCACTTGGACTGGAGACAACTACCTAAAACATTTTGTCCGCTATACCTCACATGATGACCATGATTTTGCTGATTCAAGCCTTTAGTCAAGGGGGTTTAACATTGTCTTCTATGGAAATATTGCTCCCTGAAACTTCACCTCTCTGAGGAAAATCCCTTAAGAATGATACTTCTGGAATATGTGCTTTTTTTACTGATGATACCTTGGATCTTTTGCAAGATCCACCACTATAGTATTATCACAATAGAGTGTGATATGATCTTTACTCCTATGTACTAAATCGAGCTATTCGATGAATATTCACATCCATACTGCTTCTTTAGCTACCTCATAAGCTGCAATATACATGGAATCTGCTATAGAATCTACGACCACACCTTGATTTGAGCTCTTCCAGCTCACTGGACCTCCATTCAAACTGAAGATTTATCCAGTCTATGACTTCATGTAATCTCGAACCCTCTAGAAACTAGAATCAACTTATCCCATGATTACTAGTTCATCATATCCTCCATAAGCAAGGAACATATCATTATTACACCTCAGATACTTAAGGATATACATTATTCCCATCCAATGGCGGTCTCATGGATCAACTTGATATCTGCCTACCACACTCAATGAGTAAGCAACATCTTGACTTTTACATAGAATATCATACATGACTGACCAAACCGCAGATGATTTAGGCATCCTTTCAATTTTTTTTCTTTCCTCATGTGTATGAGGGCACATCTTCCTGGAAAGATGAATTCCATGTGACACTAGCAACAATCCTTCTTGGATTGATCCATACTGAATATATTCATTATATTTTCAATGTATGTACATTGGCATAGGCCTAGCATTCTCTTAGATCTATCATTATAGATATTTATCCCAATAATATATGCCGCCTCACCAATGTCTTTCATAGTGAATCACTTATCTAACCATGCCTTAACTGACTGTAAGACATGTACTTTGTTTCCAATTAGTAATATGTCATCAACGTATTATATTAGAAAAATGATTGCACTTCCACTAATCCTTTTGTAAACACAAGGCTCACATTCATTCTTAAAAAATCCAAATTCTGTTATGGCATCATCAAAACAAATGTTCCATGACCTTTATGCTTCCTTTAATACATAAATGGATTTCTGCATCTTTTATACCTTGTTGTCATCTTTTGGAGTCACAAACCCTTCAGGTTGGGTCATTTAGACATCTTCCTGGAGGTTCCCATTAAGGAATTCTATTTTGACATCCATTTGTCTAATTTTATAGTCTTGGTAAGCAGCAATGGCCAATAGGATTCTGATGGATTTCAGCCTCAAAACAGATAAAACAGATTCATTAAAGTCAATTCCTTGATGATGTCTAAAACCTTTTACATCTAGTTGTGCCTTATAAGTGATGACTATCCCCTTCATGTCCATCTACTTCTTGAATTACATTTTTATTACCAATAAGATTTACATCAACCGGAGGCTCTAAAAAAATGAAGACCTGGTTTTAGTACATGGAGTCTAATTAATAATTCATGGATTTTTGCCACTCGGTAGCGTTTCTGCCTTCAACTGCTTCTTTGTTGGTAAGAAGATCCTCATTGTCAACCAATATTGGGTCACCATTATTGGTGACATGAAAATAATATTGTTCTGGTTCTTTCACCTCTCTTGTTCTCCCATGCAGTTCTTCTATCTCTAGAATAGATTGTTCTTCCACGAGACTTTGTGGAAACTGTTCTTGAACCAACTCATGTGTATCATGAGCATCAGCTTTATCGAAGTATATCTCACTCCAAATATCTATTTGGATATGTGCTCCTTCTCAAAGAATATGGTGTGTCTTGACACTGTTACATTTTTATCTAAGGGGTTGTATAAGTAATATCCCCTTTTTTCTTGGGATATCCTATAATGATACACTTTGTGCCTCGGGGTGCAATCTTTTTACCTGAAGAGTCCTTAACAAATGCTTCGCTACCCCACACATGTAAATTTGATATCATGGATTTACGTACACTCCATAATTTGCATGGAATACCATTTATTGATTTGTATAGAACTTGATTTAGTATGTGTGCTGCTGTTTGTAATGTATATACTTAAAGTGATAATGGAAGACTCTCATGACACATCATTGGTCTCAGCATGTCCAACAGGGTGTGGTTCCTCCTTTCACTTATGCCATTCCACTGAGGCATCTAATGAGGAGTGAGTTTAGATAAAATCCCAAACTCCCGTAAGAAATCAATGAAGTCTTGATTATGATATTCTCATCCTCTGTCTAAGTGGAGTTTCTTAATCTTCTTACCAAGAAGGTTCTGAACTTCATTCTTGTATTCTTTGAACAGATCTAAAGAATCTTACTTATAACTCATTAAGTAAATATATCCATATCAACTAAAATCATTATTAAATGTTATTAAGTACAAGAACCCACCCCTTGATTCAAGTAGAGATGGTCCACACACATCTATGTGAACTAATTCTAGAAGCTCTATAGAACTTTCACCTTTCCCAATCAATGGGGCTATGGTCATTTTTCCTTGTAGACATGCATGACACACACCAAGTGGTTTTAGTTCGAATGAATCGAAATACCCATATTGATGTAATTTTTTAAAATGTTTCTCATTGACATGACAAAGCTGGTGATGCCAAAGTTGGGTGTGGATGAGTCATGTGAATTAACATTGTCATCGATTTCCATTACTTGGGTTGTGTAGTCTAACACATAAAATCTGTTATATAAATTTTCCCTACCAGAACAAATTCTATCATTATAAAACTAGAAACATTCATTTCCAAAATTGAAGTTGAATCCATCAATATATATTCTGGATACTGAAATAATGTTTTTGGTTATAGAGGGTACATAATAACATCCTATTAATACCAATACCGTCTCAGTAGGCAATGTGAGGTTATAGTCTCTTATAGATACAACAGTGAGTCTGGCTCCATTGGCTGCATGCAGATTCACCTCACCTCGGTAAGTCTTTATGAATCTACTTGGTTCTTGTATTTGGATACATATGTGAGTACCACAAGAAGTATTCAATACCCAATTGGTTGAAATAGATAGATTGCATTCGATAACAAATAAACTTGAATCATACCCTTGCTTCCATTATAGGGTTCATTTTTTCTTCCAGTGGCCTTTCTTTCCATATGCGAAACAAACATCATCTTGTTCTGTTGCCTCCCATTTTATCATCCTTTGTCATGGAAGGACATGAAGAATCCTTGGGCGTAATTCTCTTTGCTTTAAATTTCCTTTTATTCACCATAAGGACAGAAATATTTTCACGCTTCATATCATTGTCCACATGGAGAATAAGGATAAAAATATCAGATAGATACTTCTCAATGTTGTTCATATTGAAATTTACAACTAAGTTAGAGAAGCTCTGGGGGAGTGATGCAAGAATGAGATTAATACCTAGTTCTTTGGGGAGTTTAACCCTATAACCTCCAAGAACTCAATGTAGTTAATGATATTTACTACATGTGGCCCAGCTGGGGAACCCTCTCCAAGATTTCTTAGAAATAAAGGCTTGGATATCTCAAATTGTTCCTATCTTTCTCTCTCCTGGTATAGACTATGAAGGATCTCAAGCATGATATAGGCATCCATGACTTCATGATACTTTATGAGCTCACTAGACAATGATGATTGCATCAAACATTTAAATTCGATTGAATCGTTCAAATGTTTATCATAGATCAATAAATCGTTATCACTCACCCCATGGGTATGAGAATTAGGAAGTGAGGACTCCATCACTTAAAACATTCCTTCATGGCAGAGGATAACCTAAAGGCTTCTAAACCATTCATGCAAGTTACTATCGGTGAGGATATTGTCTTTTTCCATAATTGATCATTGAGAAAATGTGGTTGGTGAGCTTGGAAATTTTATTCTACAAATTAAAAGAACATATTTATCATTAACTTTTGATTACATTTTTTGAAAAATAATAAATGAATTTTTTAAATCTCCCACTATTTTATCCAGTACTAATGGCCCTCACTATTGAACTCATATTGTGTAGTATCTTTGACATTCTAGTGGCAAGGATCCATATTCCCCATCACATAACCCCCCAAAAGAGTTCTTCAATCTATTTTATGGTATTTAGGTAGGTATGTCTTTGGAAACTGTGAACTTATAATTCCTTGATCTATTGAGTGGACACCCCAATCCTAAAATCCTGACATGGATTTCCTCAACACTTCCCTCCATTTTACAACAAGTCTAGAAAGGGATACTTCTCTTGATGAAAAATGTTTCAGCCAACCCGAAACATTCATAAGAACATACATTATAAAAGTAAGTGTCCCAACAAGGGTTGGTCAAGCACATAGTTTTATTGAGTTTTGCCCATAATCATGTACCAAAATGTTTTTTCGGACTTAATATGGTATTTTATTGATTTTATTATTTATGCATATTTTTTCATTATCACATGCTTGTTAATATTATGTGACACTTACTTAATTGATTAACCATGTAGTGATAGTGTTTACGCGTAGTCCGCTTTTTATTTTATTACATCATTGCATGCTTGTTTATTTCATTAATTAGGTGAACATGACATCACATAAATAATAAATAAACCATGAAATCAATAATAAATAAAATAAGATGGCATGATCGTGAGTTTCTATTGGTTAGCTTATCTAGAGGTTTTGATATGATAACCCTGACCTAGGGAAAACACATTGAACCCAATGGATCATGTTTTGCAGCTCCCATATGTCCACCTTTTCATATTCTCAGGTTGGTTATGCCTCATATTCTAATTTTTTAACCATCTCCACTAACTTGGGAGATCTTCCATTACATGGGGTTTACATTAAAGAAACCATGGGCACGTACACCCTACATTTTATTGGAAGAAGGCTCGCACGCCACAAAAATTTAATTTTAAAAATTTAAATAAAACAATACACACATGCAAAGGGTTTTTAGTCTATCTCATGATCATCCATATCAGGAAACGATATATAAAAAAATTTAGCATTCAATTTCATTTAATCATTATATTTATTCAAGATAAGTCATGCTTGAATTCAATTAATTATGATATTATAATAAATCAATTCTTTATCTTAAATTTTCTTTCTGAATATCCTTGAGATTCTTCTCATCCATATTCCTTGTAAAGGTTGTTGTAAATTTGAAGGAAACCTAGTGAAATTCCATTTATGGAATATACACGGCATGTAATATAGCCTACATGACATGTATTTTTCACCCTTTATCCAAAGTACACACTGGGGGCATTGGTGTTTTTTCTATACATTTGAAATTTTAGAGTACATGTTTTGTAGATTAATCTAACACGGTGTGTACTTCCTTCTTGTGCAGTTACAGGTCTATAAATCCCATGTACATGGAACATAGCTTCTCTTTGTACACGGTTTCACCTGGACCATATCAGACTACATGACGTGTTGATTCAACATACACGCCATGTATTCTGGTTCCTCATGCCATTCATTTCTAGTCAATAGGGTGTAATAAATACTTAGGCATACTCAATTCACACGGTGTGGTTTGGCGGACTAGTATCGATTTATTTATCCTAAGTACACAGTGTGTAGTTTTCACTATACGTTGTGTAATCTTGTGTTGTACAGACAGAAAGAGCGGCTCCTCCAGATGAATTCCTCATTTTTAATTTAATAAAAATAAAAATTAAAATGTCATTTTTGTGATGTGAATTGAGAAATGAAGGAGGAATAACAGATCTCGTTCATTTATTTTTATAGAATGATTTATCTTGAATTGAATCATATATAAATTCATAAATTATCAACAGAAATTAAATAACTATAATCAACACCATGACTCCCTCTAATACCAATTGAATGTTTTGGGTGTAGTGGAAGCTCATGGGTGGATGTCCCCACTTCACATTTTTTCACATGCAATGATCAATCCGGGATTAATACAGTGATAAATGCCAGTCTCCATGGATCAAATCATAGAAATAGACAAAGAAAAAGTCCCATAACCATAAAGGAAAAATCATCACTAGTTAATTATTATTAATTTAATTAATTTACAATAAGTACCTTTTATGGAATTATTTCTTCTTTGATTTTTATGATCACGTTTTGAGGTGACTCATCGTTGCGTCACATAAGCCATGTGTATACTTGCTCTAGTGGTGATACACACATGCACCACCTATCTTTGGACGTTTCCAAAGGAATCATTGGGTGCTAGTGTAGAGAAGTATTTTCTCTTGTTGTCGTCATTAGATCACCGTGATCTGATAGAGGTGGATCACTCGCGGTCTTGAGAGTGTTCTTGGAGGATGGAGTTCTTTCAGTCTTGAGAGAATTCTCCAGAATTATTGTGCACAATGATTCTTCTGAAATGATTTGGGGTTGTGATAATATTTGTAATTGGGTTTGAGGATATAAAGTAATGACAATAAGTAAACGCATTACATGTTTTACTTATTTCATTATCACTTTTGAAAACCCCCATGTCGAATCATTAATTCTTTGACATGCGCCCACACTGATTTAAATAAATATCATTTAATAAAATGATATCATTTCATCAAAATCCAAACTGGAAAAACTACATGGTGTGTAATCATAAATACATGGCCTGTATATGTTTTTCATTGAAAACTACATGGTGTGTACATTCAATGTACATAGAATATATATTTTGTTGTCATTTATTCATTTCCTTTCAAAACACAAAAACGACATGGCGTATATATTCATTAATACACAGCGTGTACATGTTTTCAAAATAAAAACCACACAACGTGTAATCATTAATACACAGCGTGCACTGGTTTTCAAAATAAAAACTACACAGCATGTAATCATTAATACACGACATGTACATATTTTCAAAATAAAAACTACACAGCGTGTAATCATTAATACAAGGCGTGTGCTGTTTTCATTTTATTCTTCCTCCAACATTAAAATAATTTAGGATTTCTTTAATAATTATTAATCCACGTACGAGAATAATCTTTATTCTACATTAGATACTTGAATACACTTATTGTGTGACCCTGTAGGCCCCTTTCTCATGGGCATTAGGCGGGCTTGCCTAATGTCCAAGATTACTATCTAGCAATAGGTCATGGAACCCAAGAGAAAGAAGTTGATGTCACATTAACATGTCACCACATATGAACACTTACTATGTAATTTAATCCTTTTGTCTCAATATCACATCAATCAAGTTTCATGGTAGTTTCAGAAACATATATGCTTTATCTATCATTATTTCACTTCCAAAAAAAACTAGTCGTGTCCCCATGGCCATGGAATTTGTTCTATAGTTCTATTTCAATAAAAGTGCCCGAGATATCTAATTCCATAAATATGGAAGTGAAAAATCCTTCCTCAACTTATCCATTAACAACATGTCATTCATGACGCACCCAACGTACCCTACTTCCCGCCAACTGTCTTCATGATGTTTTTCATTAGAAAATATATGTGCACAAGTCATGTAAATAGTTAATAATAATCATTTAGTCTAAGCACCACTACACATGATTGTAGATAATAATGTCCGATGACACCAAAGCATGCATAATTACTACTGGCGTGTCTTTCCTCATAATCTCTCATCTTGGTGATTACCAAGTGAGAACTCCATGAGAGAGAGTCTTGACTTATTACAAGTACTCACACATGACAGTCTATATACTATGTGTACTATCATAGTATGTCATCCAAATATACAAAATTATTTAAGAATATTGTTATAGCATTTCAAGGTTCTCATCATAGCGGGGAACTTCCATGACCTTATCAATGAAACAAATATTCCAGGACGTTATTACATTATAGTCATACTGAAAAATGAACAATATATAATAATTTAACATTCATGTAATCAATGTACAAAATAAATGATTCTCATAACACCAACTCTAACAAACTCCCACTTGGACTAGAGCCAACTTCCTATGACTTTTGGTCTGCTAGACCTCAAATGAGGATCATGTTTCTACTGAGTCAAAGCTTTATTCAAGGGGTCTTTCACATTGTCTTCTGTGGAAATAATGCTCACTGCAACTTCACCTCTCTATGAAAAATCACTCAAGAGATGATACTTCCAATGTATGTGTTTTGTCTGCTGATGTGACCTTGGATATTTTTCAAGTTCCACTACTGTAGTATTATCAAAATAGAGTGTGATAGGATCATTACTTCTAGGTGCTACATCCATCTCTTGGAAAAATATTCACATCCATACTGGTTCTTTAGCTACATTAGAAGCTGTGATATACTCGGAATCTATTGTATAATCTATGAGTACACCTTGCATTGAGCTCTTCTATCTCATTGCACCTCCATTCATACTGAATAGGTATCCAGTTTGCGACTTCATGTCATCTTGATCTGTCAGGAAACATTCATCTACATGTCCTCTAATTACTAGTTCCTCATCTCCTCCACAAACCAAGAATGTATCCTTAGTATTCCTCAGATACTTAAGGATCGTCTTGACTTCCATACAATAGTTGTCTCCTAGATCAGCTTGATATCTAAATACCACACTCAATGAGAAGGCGACATCTTTCCTTGAACACAGCATAACATACATGACTGACCTAATCAAGGATGCATAAGGGATCCTTTCCATTTTATTTCCATTTTCATGTGTCTGAGGATACATTTTCCTGGAATGATGACTACCATGTGACACTGGAAGCTATCCCCTTTTGGATTGTTCAATACTAAATCTCTTCAGTATCTTGTGAATTTATATACTTTGACTTATGCCCAACATTCTCTTGGATCTATCACGATGGATCTTGATCCCAAGAATATATGCTAACACACCCAAGTATTTTATAGTGAAGCACTTATCCAACCATTCCATAACTGAGTGTAATATAGGTACATCATTTCCAATTAGAAATATGTCATCAACATATACTTTTAGGAAAGCAACTGCACTTCCACTATACCTTTTGTAGACACGAGGCTAAAATTCATTCTTAGCAAAGACAAATTCCATTACTGCTTCCTCAAAATGAATGTTACAGGACCTTGATTCTTACTTTAATCCATAAATGGATTTCTGCAACTTGGATTCCTTGTTGGCATCCATCCGAGTCACAAACCATTCAGGTTGTCTCATGTAGACATCTTCCTGGAGGTTCTCGTTAAGGAATGCTGTTTTGACATCCATTTTACTAATTTCATATTCATGGTAAGTGGAAATGTCCAATAGGATTCTAATTGATTTTATCGTCGAAATTAGTGAAAACAATTCATCATACTCAATTCCTTGACATTGTCTAAAATATTTTGCAACCAGTCGTGCCTTGTAGGTGCTGACATGGCCCTCCATGTACAGTTTCTTCTTGAATACCAATTTATTACCAAAATGATTTTCATAAACTAGATGATCTACCTAAATTCCAACATTGTTTTGGTACAAGGAATCCATTTCAGAATTTATGGCTTCTTTCCTCTTGGCAGCGTCTATGCCTTCAACTGATTCCTTGTAGGTAATATGATCATCATTGTCAACCAAAAATGAGTCACCATCCTCAGTGACAAGAAAACCATATCATTATGGTTCTCTCACCTCTCTCATTATCTTATGTAGTTCTTCAAACTCTGGAACATATTTTTCTTCCATAGGGCCTTGTGAAATCTATTCTTGTTCCAACTCCTATTTATATTGAGCCTTGACTTCATCGAAGTCTATCTCTCCCCCACTATCGTTTTTGGAGATGTGCTCCCTCTCAAGGAATATAGACTATCTTTCCACTGTTTTCTTTTTATCTAAGGGGTTGTATAGGTAATATCCCCTAGTTTCCTTTAGATATCCTATCAAGATACACTTTTTTCCTTGGGGTGCAAGCTTGTAACCTGAAGAAGACTTAACAAATGGATCTCTACACCACACATTTAAATATGATATCATTTCTTTGCATCCACTATATAATTCGTATACAATACCATTTATTGTTTTAGTAGGTACATGGTTTATTATGTGTCCTGATGTTTTTAATGCATACCCCCAAAAAAGATAATCGAAGACTCACATGACTCATTATTGATCTCACCATGTCCAATAGACTGCAGTTTCTCCTTTCACATATTCCATTCCACTAAGGTGTGTACGGTGGAGTGAGTTGAGATAGAATCCTAAACTCCAATATGAAATCAATGAATTCTTGATAAACATATTCTCCTCCTTTGTCTAATTAGAGTTTTTTAATCTTCTTAACAAGCCAGCTCTCAACATCATTTTTGTATTCTTTGAACGGATCAAAATAATCCGACTTATACCTCATTATGTAAATATATTCATATCTACTAAAAACGTCAATAAAAGTTAGGAAGTACAAGAAACCACCCCTTGCTTCACTGGAAATTTTACACACATATCTGTGTGAACGAATTCTATAATATCTTTAGCCATTTCACCTTTCCCACTAAATGGGGATTTGGTCATTTTTCCTTGCACACATGCCTGAGAGACACCAAGTGGTTTTAGTTCGAATGAATACAAATACCCATCTTGATGTAATTTTTTGAAACATTTCTCATTGACATGTCCTATCCAGCAATTCCAAAGTTAGGTGTGGTATGATTCGTGTTAATTAACATTGTCAACAATTTCTATTACATAGTTTGTGTAGTCTAACACATAAAGCTATTATATAATTCTGCCCTACCAAAACAAATGCTATCTTTATAAATATAGCAACATTCAATTCCAAAAATGAATATGAATCCCTAAATATGTAATCTGGATACTAAAATAATGTTTTTTGTTACATAGGGTACATAATAAAATCATTTTAACACCGAGACCATCCTAGTAGGAAATGTGAGGTGGTAGTCTCCAACAGCTACAACAGTGAGTCTGGCTCTGTTGGCTACTTGCTAGTCCACCTAACCTCAGTCAATCATTCTAAATCTACTTGGTTCCTATATTTGGATAAATATTTGAGAACCAAAAATAGTATCTAATACCCAATTGGTAGAAATTGATATATTTCATTCGATAACAGACACACCTGAAGCTTCCCCTTTCTTCCTTGGCTGGGTTTAGTTATTCTTCCAGTGGCCTTTCATGCCACATGCGAAACAAACAACCTCGTGTTATCTTGCCTCCACTTTGATATTCCTTTTTCATGGAGGGCCTTGAAAAGACTTATGATTAATTCTCTTTGTCTTCCCTTTCCATTTATTCACCATAAGGATAGAAGACTTTTCATACTTCATTTCATTATAATCTTGGTGAATAAGGATAAGAATATTAGATAGAGACTTATAAATGTTGTTTATATTGAAATTTACAATAATGTTAGAGAACATCTTTGGGAGTTATGCGAGAATCATATCAGTACATATTTATTCATAGAGTTTAAACCCTATAACCACCAAGCGCTCAATGTAGCCAATGAGCTTGACTACATGAGGCCCAGTTGGGGAACCCTCTCCAAGCTTGCTCTGAAATAGAGCCTTGTAGATCTCAAACCTTTCATTTCATTATCTCTTTTGGTATAGACAATGGAGGTTCATGAGTATGCTATAGGCATCTATGTCTTCATGAGGCCTCATGATCTCACTAGACATTGATGATAGCATCAGACATTGAACGTCGAGTGAATCTTTCAAAAGTTGATCATAGATCAAGTAATATTGATCACTCACCCCTTGGGTACGATAATCAAGATGTGAGGACTCTATCACATAAAACATTCGTTCATGGTGTAGGGTAACCCCAAGGTGCCTAAATCATTATTGAAAGTAACTGCCGGTGAGGATATTGTTTTTGTCCAGAATTTATCGTCGAGAAAATGTGGTTTACGAGCATTTCATATTGATTCTAGAAATTAAATGAGTAGATTTATCAGTACCTTTTGATTTCATTTTATATAAAATAATAAATGAAATTATTAATTCTCCCAATATTTTATCATGTTCTAATGGCCCTCACCATTGAACCTGGAATATCTAGTTGAATTTACATTCTAGTGGCAAGGATCCACATTCCACTTCGCACCACCCCAACTAGTGTTCGTCAATCTATTTGAAGGTATTTCGGTAGGCCTGTCTTTGCCAAATATGAGATTACAGTTCCTTGATCTGTTGAGAGAACTCTCTAATCCTGAAATCATGACTTGAATTTCCTCAACACTTCCTCCATTTTACAACATGTCTAGAAAGGGATACTCTTCTTGGTGTAATTTTTTCATGTCAACCCGAAACTATCATAAGAGCTTACTTTATAGAAGTAAGTGTCCCAACAAGAGTGGGTCAAATACATAGTCTTATTGAGTCTTTTTCATAATCAATTAACAGAAGGCTTGGTCTAACATAATATGTTATTTGAGGGATTTTATTCTTTATGCGTATTTTTTCATTATCACATGCTTGTTATAATTTAGTGATGCTTTCTTAAGTGATTAACCATGTTCTGATAATGTTTACACACATTCTGGTTTTTATCTTATTCCATATTTGCATGCTTGTTTATTTCAATAATTACATGAACGCGACAACAAATACATAATAAATAAACCTAGCAATCAGACTGAAATAAAATAAGATGGAATGATCATGAGCTTCAATTGGATAGATTAACTAGCGGTTTTGATATGCTAACCCTGACCTAGGGAAAACACCTTTAACCCAATGGTTCGTGTTTTGAAGCTCCCATCTGTCCACCTTTGCATCTTATTGGGTTGGTTTCACCTCAGCTTTGGATTTTTGAACTGTCTCTACTGGCTTTGGAGATCATCCCTTATATGGGGTTTATATTAATGAAACCATGGACACACATGAGCTACATTTTATTGGAAGGAGGCTTGCAAGCCAATGAATTTAAATTAAACAAATTTAAATGAAAACATACAGACATACATAGGGTCTTTGTTCTAGCTCATGATCATCCATAGCATCCAACTACATATACACATATTTAACATTCATATTCTTTTAATCGTTCTATTTATTCAAGACAAGTCACACTAGAATTCAATTAATTATGATCTTATAATTAATCAATTATTTATCTAAAATTACATTCTGAATTTCCTTGAGATTCTTTTCATCCATATTCTTTATTCAAGTTATTGTACTTCTAGAGGAATCCTGGTGAAATTAAATTTCTAGAAAGTACACAACATGTAATATATCCTACCCGCTGTGTATTTTTCACTCTTTATCCAAATAACATACCATGGGATTTGGCGTGTTTTATGAACATTGTAAATTTTGGAGTACATGGCATGTAGATTAATCTAACCCGGCGTTTAATTCCTTGTTACATGGTTACCATCCTAGCAATCACGTGTTCGCGGAACCCGACATCTCCTTATATACAGTTTCATCTGGTCAAGATCGGACAACACTTACATGTATTCTGGTTCCACGCATCGGCCATCTCTAGTCAACATGGAGTAATAAATACATAGGAATACTCAATTCACACAATATGGTTTGGCAGACCAGTAAGGTTTCATTGATCCTAAGTACACGTCGTGTAGTTTTCACTATATTTCGTGTATTCTTGAGTTGTACAGACAAAAAGAGAGGCTTCTCTGGATGAGTTCCTCATTTTTAATATATTCAAAATAAAATTGAAATGGTTGTTTCTGTTATGTGAATTGAGAAATGACGGAGGAATAACAGATCTGATTCATTTAGTTTTATAGAATGATTTATCATGAATTTAATCAAATATAAATTTGTAAATTATCAATGAAAATTATATAACTATAATCAATGTTGTGAATCCATCTGATACCACATGAAGGTCTCTGGCACCGTGGATTCTTATGGTTGGATGTTCCCACTTGGATTTTTTTCATTTTCAATGATCAATCGAGGATCGATATGAAGATAAACAGCAGTCTCCACAGATCAAATCACAGAAATAAACAAAAAAATCACCCGGAACCTTAAATGAAAGATCCTCACAAGTTGATTATAATTAATTTAATTAATTGACAAGATGTACCTTTTATGGAATTCTTTCTTAGTTTATATTTTTGATAACGTTCTGAGGTGATTCGTCATTGTGTCTTGGAATCCAAGTGTAGGCCTCCTCTAGCGGTGATCCACACGTGCACCACGTATCTCCAGACGTCGCCAAAGGAATCTCCGGGTGCTATTGTGGTGAAGCCTTTGCTTGCATTGTCTGCCATAGATTGACTTGATCTGATGGAGGTGGATCTCTCTCGATCTTGAGAGTGTTATTGGGGGATGGAGGTCTTTCAGTCTTGGGTAAATTTTCCATAAATGTTTTTCACAATGATTCTTCCGGAAAGAGTTGGGGTTGTGAGGATATTTATAATCGGGTTTGAGGATATAAGGTTATGACAATAAATAAACGTGTTATGTGTTTTATATATTTGATCAACTATTTTTAAAAACACCATGTCGAATCATTAATTCCATGACATGTACCCATGCTTATTATAATAAATATCATTTAATAAAATGATATTATTTCCCCAAAATCCTGACTGGATAAACTACATGGCATGTAATCATAAATACACGGCATGTACTTGTTTCTTCATTGAAAACTACATGAAATGTACATTCAATGTACACGCCGTGTATATCTTGTTTTCATTTAATAATTTACCTTCCAAAATAAAAACTACATGTTGTGTACATTCAATAATACACAACATGTACTTGTTTTCAAAATAAAAACTACATGGTGTGTAATCATTAATACATGGCGCGTACTTGTTTTCATTTTATTCTTCCTCAAGAATTAAAATTATTTAGGCATCCTTAAATAATTATTAAACCATGTACGTGAATAAATAATTATTCTACTTGAGATACTTGAATACACTTATTGTGTGACCCTCTAGGCCTCTTTCTCATTAGGAATAGGAAGGTTTCCCAAAAGTCCATGATTACTGTCTAGAAATGGTTCAAGGCACCCAAGGGAATGAATTAGATGATGCATTGATGTGTCACCTCATACGAAGTCTTACTGTGTAATTTCATCCCTTTGTCTCAATATCTCATAAAGCCATTTTCATGGAAATGACATAAACCTATATGCTTGATCTATCGTTCTTTGACTTCCAGAAATAATCTCGTTGTGTTTCCATGCCCTTGGAAATTGTCTGACGGTTCTATTTAAATCAAAAGGCCCAATATATCTACTTCCATAAATATGAAATTGACAAATCCTTCCTCAAAATATCCATTAACAACATGTCATTCATGACGCACCCAACGTTCCCTACTTCCCGCCAACTATCTTTGTGACGGTTTTCATCAACAAATTTATGAGAGCAAGTCATGACATGAGTTAAATATAATCTTCCAGTCTATGGACCATTACACCCGCTCGTAGATAGTAATGTTTGATGACACCAAAGCATGTAGAAATACTATTGGCGGTTCTGTTATCATAATATTCTTTCATGGAGATTACCAAGTTGGAACTCTATGAGGGAGATTCTTGTCTTCATAGGAGTACTCAAACATGATAGTTTTTATACTATATATCCAATCATAGTATGTCTCCAACTATATTGCTTTATTTAAGAATATTGTTATTGAATTTTAAGGTTCTCATCATAGAGGGGATCTTCCATGACCTTATCAATCCTACAAATATTCAAAGACATTATTATATTATAGTCATGCATAACAACGAACAATATATAATATGTCTACATTCATGTAATCAATGTATAAAAAAGTTGGCTCTTAGGACAACAACCCATACAGTCCACATAGAAGTTTATAATTTCAATCATTGGAGACCATTACCTAGCGCAGCCAGAGGGTTCCACATAGATGGTTGATGGCCATTGAATTGTATCCACTTGAGGGTTACACTATAGTATATAGGAACCCATTACCTACCCAATATGGGTGATCCTCTTGATGGTTTATGGACATAATCAATGTATCCAAAGGATGGTTCCACTGTTGTCATCGGGGACCGGTGAGAAAACTAACTGGAGGGTTATACCTCAATGGAAAATGATTGATTCCATGTATATGTAGGAGTGTGTCTCTGATGTTTTTGACAACTATTTCCTAGTCATGTGGAAGTGTGATACTAATATAACAAATGAATGACCCATTCCCTACACAATAATAGAGATCCAATCTAGAATTATTCAATGACTGATGCCTTATTATTGTAGGAGCGAACCACTTGAGAAATAGGTAGAGGACCTATGTCCTATTACAACAAAATGTCCCACTTTAAAATCCTCTAGAGATCCTTACTAATAAATTTCATCATGAAACATCACCTAAATATGTTTCAAACTCATAACTTCTTTCATCATATCAAAAATTCTACTAATAAGTCCACCATAAGTTCTACATAGAAAAACTCTCTAGATTGGCTACTCACATACCAAAATCTAATTCAATATAAAGAAGATACAAGAGTATGATTTATCCTAAAATAGAATCAAGAAATAAAAAATGTGTAGGGGACCCACACTATGTGTGGTGGAGCCTCTTCTCCAAGTCATGATGGAAATATAAAACATCTCCTAGCTAAAGTTGTACTACAAGGCAAGTATGGGTAGAAAACGACGTGTCTAGGAAAATATCTGGATGAAAACATGAACCTATTCTTCGTTATGATGGGTGAAAGAATAAATACATTGATATATAATTAAAACATACATTAATTTTTAAAAAAATCAAACTATTTTAATCCTCACTAAATTATTATTGGGATTTTTAGGTAACTTGATGAAATCAGACAGCAGGTGAAAAATGGATATTCTAGCAAAATGAAGCAAAATAATTTCATGGGGCCAAGGCATAAACTCCTAATTAAACACATGAGATTGTGCTTTAAATGTACACATCTAATTTAGTGTTACAAACTCCCAAAAGGTTGATCAATCATACACCAAATGGAAATGATACGTTAGATACTAGATTCCATAACAGTAATAGAAATAATATTATTATTTTTATCATTGTCTACTTCATGTATCTGGGCCATGATAATGAAAAATATAGCCAACATTTTTCCGAAAATGAATTCATCAATATCATGAGCATGATGATATAGAATAACTATGAATCTAACATCATGGTTGAAAGATAGAATTTAAACAAGTTTCATTAACAAAAAATTATTATATTAATAATTATATTATTATGTATATATTATTAGCAATATTTCATTGGGATATTGACATGAACAAGATTCTATTACCCCATGTATTAAAATCCATAAAAAGAAATATTCCATTATTAATTTTTATTTTATTAAATAAATAATGATATTATTAATTTTTAAATATTAATAACCGAATTTACCACTTGAGGGAGGGAGAAAACCACACCTCGAACCACCAACTCCACGTGTGCCCAAATTTCCAACTGACTAATTTCTCTATGTTCATTATTCTTTAAATTTTAAATTATAAAAATATTTTATATAATAATTATAAAATTATGATCTAATAAAAAAAATTTGTCACGTCCCTTCAATATCTAGAATCTTTTATCCCCCATTATTAATTATATTTCACATTTATTATTTTCATTAATAATTATATAAATCATCCTTGTTATTACTATTATTAACAATAATAATAACATTCACCTTGTCGACTATGTCTAACCACATCATTGGAGATCCAAGCCTGAACACCACCTTGTCCATGTTGAGTATCCTAACCCTGAAACATCACACATGACATCTTCTTGAAACTGATCATATTACATTGTATGTCTTCAACACATGTAAACTGGGAAATCATGGATCCATAATCTGATTCAAACCACATCCAATCAACTAATATCCATGATTCACCATAATGTTGATGTTGAATCGTTGGTACATATATAATTCATTCACAAAATACAATCAGGCTCATAGTTCTCAAAACCATCACAATTACGGTGGTTCAATCATGCTTGTGCACACCCTAACAATGATGAAGTATGACCCAATATGCCAACATTGTAAGAACTCGGGTTTTTACATTGGAATGTATCATTTATATTTTGGTCTAATTCCATATCATGGACTGTTATTTAACATGTTTCTTACTTTGGAATGTTCCCAAGGGAGTATGGGGCATGTTCAAAGCATGAAACCCATATTTTTGGGAATTAGCCAAGTCACACGATTGGATCATGGATGGCACATGGGTTTCGTAACCGTGCAGATGATGTTTTCCCAGACAGATCCACCTTGCATGGTTTCCACATGGCTTTATGGCCTAACTGTGAAAGGTCCTATACTTCCCAGGTAACCATGCACGGTTTGCATATGATTTTCCAAACCCTGATGAAAACCCATGCACATGTTGCTTTTCAAGGTCATTTAAAAAAAATCCATTGATGATCTAATTATCATTCCACTTCATCTTTAATTTATACAATTAATTTCCCATTATTATAATCATTAGAACCATATCATTATTCTCTATAAAAATATGTGATTAATTGTTAGTGGTTACACACAAAATTCCATTCATCCCATGTAGGATGTTGTGTAATATTTTTTTTTTCATGTTTTGACACTTTTGATGCATAGTTTTTGTGTACCTAGGCTAAACCTTCCTATGTGTTATAATTTCTATATTCAATGGATTTATTTTTATAGTGAATTTCATAATTGTGAGTACCATGTATTCTAACCAAAATACCCGCCTATGGTAATTGATTCAATTTTACCATAAAATATGAAATGTGAATAAGAAAGTCTAGAAAGTATATTACATGGATTTAAATGTAAATGAATAGTATATTGCATGTTCATATCCCCCCATAAAAGTTTAATGGAAGTTATCAAAATGAATCATACATATAGTATATGCATTAAATGGATTAAATGAATGGTTACATACTACTTGGCTTTGTAACACTAACAAAAGGTAAGTCTAGAAAAAATGAATTTATTAATAAAGGGTCCGTGATACATGATCACATCACACTAATTAATGGAAATGGTTGATCCAAATTAAATATTATGAATTCATAATTAAATAGGAATGGATGGGCTCAATCATGACTTAGATTCTAATTAGAGAATGCCATGAGCACTTGGGAACCCCATTCTGATTCAAGGATGCATCCTTATTAGGTTGAGACCGACCTAGATCTTTATACTTGTCCATTCATTAGATGATAAGTATGACACCATAGGATCCATTCAATTTCATTACATGATTCCTCATATACACCTTTTGGATCTATAATTGACATGTTGGTTCCTTGGTTAAATCCCAACAGGACCAATCATTGCTGAGTCATATTTTACAGTGGATGAAATCCATAGACTCGGTAGGCACATCATTGTGGAATTCCTTAGTCTATGATATGTGGATTACACTCTTACCCTATGTCAATAAAAAATTATTACTGAGTATGCAACCCTTGAGATTAACATCTTATTGGTAAATACCTTGGAACATTACTATTATTGATCATTACAAGATTCCTTGTTACAACTTGGAAAATTTTCAATTGCTAACATATGTGACTTACTATTAAAATGGTAAAAATCAAATAATGATTTTTTAACATGATCAGACACCAACTGAGGGATAAAGCATGTACATGGGTATTTAGTTACGTCATACTCCTTTACCTCATATATGAATGATTATAAACTATTACATTTCCAGCACATATATCGGATGTTATATACATCATTGGTGGTGTCCCACTAAAATTTATCTCACACCCTCTCCTGGAGTCATTTGGTACCTGAAGTAGATTACATGGTTTCATGTTTTGTCAAAGGTAATTATACAGTGTTAACCACATGATTACTTACTATTTAGTATACAGTGTGATAACATATGACTAAGTTGGAGCTAGGGATGCTAAGGATAGTTCTTGATTTCAATTTAAAATTAGGCGTAACGTGGTAATCCTTCTATCACGTGTCCATGTTTTCTTGTATTCTAGTGACATGACATATCAACAGTTGTTGAATGATATTCTATAAATTTAATTTATTGTTACTGTTGTCTATATCTTATGGTTTTTACTTATATTTAAAATATTTTTCAACTATTTACCTTCGTTTACTTTCATCTGTTGAAATACACATTGTTAATGACAGAATAATATCCCCACCGACACACATTAGGCCCCCTATTCTTTTCAACAGCCTATGGAATTCAGGGAGATGTGCTTGAGAACAGGTGGCCCACCAAGATCTCGGAACCCTTTATGTTGAACCTAGGTCTGGGATGTCTCAATGTTGCAACAGATGGGGTTCCCATTTTTTCATTTCTATTTTGGGTCAATAGATTGGAGATTAAAAATTCTAGGTACTTGGTCATAAGTCATGCATTTTCTTCATGAATCCAGGTTCAGGGTAAAATCCATGTTACATGAAAAATAATTATCATTCTGCTTTTCCCTATTTGAGAGGATATTATTTCACCGATTTGTGACACACATGTTGTGTGGTTTTTTTATTATTAATCTCTTTGAGTATTTTTTTACATCCTTAACATGATGATATTGGGGAAAGGAGAATTATTACATTCATTATTATAGTCACCTATATTTTTCCTTCCATGTATATTTTCATCCCATATATGGGAATTTCAATGCTTTTCATTCCAGGATATGCCCGTGATTGTTCGGTGATTCCTTGATAGTTTTCTTATTACTGTATAACTCTTGGTATTGATTAATTGATTTCATATCTGAATGCATGAGTTGTATACGTCCTCATGGGATGGATGAGTAATTTAACAATTCAATATATTATGTTATTAATAAATTTGGGTTGTTTCTAGTGATTGTTTAATGGGCACTAATTCAAAAAAAATGGTTATCCATCATAATGAGTATCATGACATCAAAAATAAATCGGTTGAACATCCATATCCTTCTTTGTCATGTTTATTAATCATAAAATAATGAACATGGACATTAAATGTTAAATGAAATGAAACATATACTTGATCACTTACTAATAATAGGACATCTAAGTGATTAATTTAGGTTTTATTCCATGGGCAGTGATTTTTCCCTTTGATCACTTGTCGCTAGTGATTCTATCTTTTTGCTTCTTCTTTTTCTAGGGCGTGTTCTTGGATATTGTAAGAAAATTCTTCCATGGCATCCTCAAAACACACGACAGTAGGGTGGAGACAAACATTCTCCAGATGTGGTGGACCCAGAGTTTCCGATCATAGATTGAGGAGTTCCACATGATTAACCAACTACTGTACATGATCTAGGAATTAATGTCCTTGTTCTTGATAGTTTCATAGGTATAATGTAGTCCATTCAGGGTACCCCATGGATTGCACCAATGATTGATGATCCGACTCAAGAGTTATAACCACAATATCCACCTACCATTTGATGTGATGTCAGTCCAAAAGATGTTGAGTTTATCCTAGAAGGAACCTTATCTATCATTGAACATCTATAGAGGCATCCAGAGTGAAGGGTCATTATTTCAACGTAAATGATTTGGGATTCAACCAAGAATTTATGGGATTTGATTAACATAGTTGGTCATCATTAGGTCAGGATATGTATTGATTTATAGACATCCTTATATTATTATTTGTTTCCATAGATGATGAGAGATAATAGATCTCAATAGTTCATTCATATGAAGACTGCAATTTCACACATCTCTAGCTTGTGATGATCCTTCATGTTCTAGATGCTTAGAGATTGGGCTCCTATATGCCACCCGTACGTAGGTGAATGTATTTCACCAGGATACATTTTTTGAGATAGTATATCATTAATTTATCATTGAGCACAATCAGAGGGGAAAATATAATACCATGTATTGAGGTTTAATTTCATGTCGGTCCAGTAGTTCTTTCGGTGTAAGGAAGTGTTCCCTAGAGGTTCCATTTCATGCCAATGACATCTAGGGTGCCCATTTTGATACCTCAAATCTATGTCATTAGTGATGATAAAGGGAGGACACATAGACTCAATATGATAGAGACTCAATGGAGTGCCATTATTATGGTTATGTCGGCCATAGTCAGCCTTTCTATAGGACATTTCCACCAGTTTCGAGTGGAAAAGGATCCAAACCAGCTCCCCCCTTAAGAGTGTGTTCTTTTACGCCGTGTTAGGTAGAGAGTTAAAATTTCCTTGTTTGGTCTAGTGGAAGATGAGTTCATGATCATGGTAGCAAGAACCCTGATAAACAGTAGCACCAATATAATAATTGTAATCATGGTAGTGAATTTATTTCATAGTTCCATGAATCTGGCTAGATTCATGGACTACAACCAATACCCAATGATCACGCTAGAGACCATCTGTAGTACATGGTACTATTCTTGTGGTATCTACTATAGTATTTTCTTTATTTGATATAGGTGATTTTAACTCTTATATATATATATATATATCTATAATCGATGGTCTTGTACTGAAAATACATTATCACTATGGTGCAATGACCCTAGATACACCATTAGTATTCCAAAAAGGGGCATACACAAATGTATGGATTTTTCTCATGAGGTAGGTAGTTAAGAATTCTAATAGAAAATATTTTTTATTGAGATTAAAAACATAGTTTTCATTAATTGGACGTATTGGCTGGTCCTGTAGAATGATTTTGTATACTATAATCGCCATATTGCATCGCTTACATCACCAGAGAGAAGCATTTGTTTACATTATGTTGTGTAGGATCTCTAGGATGGTAAAGCTAGAGCAGAACATCATGGGATAGGTGGAGTGACCAACCATATTGAAGATATAATTATGGAGGATTAGTGTTTATAACTACCTAAATACCATACATTAGTGGATCGTTTTAGGGATGTATTTCACAATAAAATTTTCTATCATTCCTCCCGAGGGAGAGGTGGAGTTTACAATCTAGCGTCTTCGAGAAGTAGCCCTAGTGTCCATTCTTCCATATAGGATGGATGACACTGAGCATCATGAGCATACAGAAGGTAAAACCTGCTTACGGTAAAGTAATAGTATATGTTTTTTAGAATCAAATATCTCTTAGACCATCTTTTAGAAGAAAAGGTCTTCTTTAAGATAGACATGTGATTGGGTTATAATCATGTATTTTATAGAAAATCATACATACATCGTACATGTTTTCATAGTATGTATAGATTGTATGATTTCCTGATTATTTCATTTAGTCATACGAATGTGCCCACCAATTTCATGGCTCTGATGAATTGGGGTTTCCACCCCTAATTGAGGCCTTTTTTGTGGTATTTGTGGAAGAAATATTTCTGTGTTGTCAATGATTTAGAGACAATGCTAAAAATCATTAGATAGTTCTAATTTCACTGAGAGAACATCGACATAGTGAAATGATTGTTAAGTGCCACTTATAGATCGAAAATGTCAACTTATTGGGTCATATTATATCCTAATAAATAGTATATATTCAACAAGAAAAGGTCAGTGTTTAGGTTTCCTGGAAGAAGGACAAGAATGTGTTATATATAAAAAAATTTATTACGCTTTCTAGATATTATAAACATTTCATACTAGAATTATCAAACTATTAATCACCTCTTACTAATCATACAAAGAAGGGTGACATGTTTATATGGTCCGAAGCATGTGAGAAAGCCTTTCAGGACCCGAAATGTAGGCTTTTATTGATACCTATTTTGAATCTTCCACACCAATTCATAGGTTATACTATCTTATGGGATGCATTAGGCAACGACATATGAGTAGTAAAAATGCAAGAGGAAAATGTCATTGCATATGGATATTAGCAGTTGAGGCAACCTGATAGAAAGTACCCAACACACAAACTCAAGTTAACAATAGTTGTCCAAGACTTACATTCCATGAGACACTATATATTAGGTGACAACTTTGTGGTGTAAAAACACCACAAGAGCCTAAAATATATCTTTCAATAGAATGACATAAACCACAAGAAATAGAATATGTGTCGAGAATCTAAAATCCTTTTATTTTGAGCTAACCTATACATCTGGGAAGGGAAATGTAGTTTGAGATTTTCTGAGTAAGAAAAATAAAAAGCAATCCATATGGGATTCCATTGAAGAATATAAGTCAATGGATCTCTTTTATATACAAAATTTGGAGTTTAATGACACTCAAAAGTTGTCTTATCTCTCAAATATGGAAGTTATCTCTTCACTGATAGAGCAGGTGAAGGGTAGAAAATTCATATATCTTGATGGTTTGGTTATCAATGAGGGTATATTAGGATATTACCCACCTCTAGATTGGCCTGTATACATAGATGACATACTAAATATCCATGGATGTCTCTAGGATCCTACATATATGGGAAAAAGGTTGATGAAATATTCCCATGCCTCTTAGTGGGAAGTTCATCGACGCATGTAAATGAGATATCGAGAAATGTGATGCCAATATTGGTGTCCTTGGATAAAATATTAGATAATAGGATTTGTCACTATGTCTTCCACATGACAGAATGTAAAGGTGGAGCACCAGAGACCTGAGATCATGTTGCATCTTCTTACAGTACATGAATGGAAATTTTTAGACATTGTAATGGGTTTTTTAGTTTGATTATCATGTTTGTTGAGGGTTAGTAACATTATTTGGTTAACCATTTACTAACTAATTAAATCATCCCACTTTGTTCCCATCCTGAAGACTTTCTTAGTCGATGATATGGGAAGATTGTATGTCTGTGAGATCATAAGACCCCACATGATTCCATCGTACAATCATTTTAAATAGAGATGATCATTTCACATAACAGTTCGGGTAGGGTTTGAAAAAGGCTATGGGTACTCAGATACTTATAAGAACAGTCTTTTACCCATAGACCAATGGACAGTCAGAATGAACAATACTTGATCTCGAACATATGATCACATCATGTATCCTAGATTTCATAGGATCATTGGAAAAGTATATCCCTCTGATACCAATTTGTTATGAACCATACCCTGGGGCTCGCGTAGTGACTAACCCAGGCCCGCATTCCATAGGCTAGGGGTTGGTAACTAGCACGAAAGGCGTATTTTGTTAGATATGGGAGGCATTTCCTTTATAAAACCTAAACACACACAACCAGAGAAAAAGTGTGGAAAAAGTAAGTAAAGTAGTATAACAAGTGTGATGAAAGTACAAAGCGGCCAGAAATACAATCCCAACAGAGAGGTACAGCTACAACTGAAAGAATGTACAACTGAAAAGACAAATAGTTGGAAGATGCAAGAAGCTCCTAGATCGTCCTCCGGGTTCCTACCTAAAGGGTAGGTACAGAAGTCTTCCTCAGCACTCTATATCTTTTGGTCCTCTCTGTGTGTTTTCATGCCGAGTGTCCACCTACGGGTATTGTCTAGTCCTTGTACACTCTGCCTCAGTCATCACTATTTGTCGTCTGCATCCAACACAATGAGGTGCGGGCATAACCCGTGTATGGGTGAGTATAACGATACTCATTAGGGACCTTGGGACCCTCAAAGTCTCACTAAATCCAACAAAGATAAGCCACAAAGAAAGATCTCAACATATAACCTTTACCTAGGTATATGCCCATACATATACATAAGTTATCAAGTAACACATCTCAATCATGAGGAAAACACAAAGGTCACTTACTCAGCTCAAACCATGATTTTTATTATTGAAACCACAACTAATGGATAACTCCTCCTCTGTCGAGTACAATAGCACTGTCATTACATGGAGGCGCTACTCACTAACCTTAGACTGCTGAGGTACTCCTCCTGTCGAGTACCGCGGGTCTGCTGCCAAACAGGGCACTCCTCCGCTGTGGTTATTCCGCCAAATTGGGCGCTCCCCCAAATAGCCATCACAGGTACTCCTCCTGTCGAGTACCATGGGTCATCAACCAAGCCAGGAGCTACGACTGCCGTGGGTTTTCTGCCAAACTTGGAGCTCTGTCCACCGGGCTAGTTGAATCACACCGAGTCGAATCGGTCAAGCAATTGTTAGGTCTACAGCTACTAGGTCTCTCACACTCCGTCTACTTATCTCCGGGAGGACCCGCTCTATGAGATACTGGTCGATACTAAAAGTGTCTCGATGTATCACACCTAATTATCATAAGGTACCACCTCATCTTAGCGGTCTAAACGCAATATACGACACGTCAATCGTATGCCCGGTCTGTGAGTTATTACCTTTTATGTCCCGGGGGGCCTAGATGGTTTCGTGTACGAACCAACCAGACCATATCTCATCTATAACCCAAAATCCCATGGGTTATACTCAGGGGGATGTTTTTCAAATAGATTACAAGTACTGCGGATGGTTCGTCAAACAGACGCCCAGTCTGAGAGTTATTGGCTTTTCTGTTCCAGGGGACCGGTTGGTTTCAAAGGTAAACCAAACTGACCGTTCCCTAACTACGTCCAATCCTCATGTGGAATAAGTCAAAATAACCATCTCATCAAAAGGAATCCAACTTAGTTGATGGCACATCAATCGGACATCTGTTCCTTAAGTTATAAGTGTTTCCGCTCCGAGGGTCCTGTTGGTTTTGGGTTTGAACCAACCCGACCATATCTTAACATCGCCTAATAATTGATTTTAATATAAAGAAACGACCATTTCGATCCGAGGAATCCTAATCAACTGATGGTGCATCAATCGGAGGTCTGTAGATCATGTTACGAGTAAATAACCAAAAATGGTCCAAAAAGGGGGGTCTGGGCCCAGTCCAACCCGTACGAACCCACCCTGGGTCAGCCAAACCGGGTCCACCTGACCCGGGTCTGGGTCGACGGTACTCGAAGGTGGACACTCGAAGTGATGGCACATGGACCAGAACGATAGACACGAAGTGCTGAAGAGGACTTCTGTACCTACCCTTCAGGTAGGAACTCAGAGGACGATCCAGGAGTTGCTTCCATCTTCCAGCTGTTTGTCTTTTCCGTTTTAATTTATTTCAGTTGTAGTTATTCCTTTATGTTGGGAATTTATTACCGGTCCCTTTGTATATTCAGTACACTTGTTATACTACATTAATCAGTTTTTTATTCCGCTTTTTCTCTGGTTTTGTGAGTTTATGTTTTACTTCAAATATCTCCCCGAAATGGGCATAGATGGTTACTAAATCAGGGAAGTTTGTCACCACATTATATAGGGACCTTTTAAATTCTAGAGAGAGTTAGTATGGTAGCCTACCAGTAGAAAAATATTTTGAGGTATTATTCCATGAATGACGTATTAAATGTTTCAAAACTTATCTAATATCACGCTGATTCGTATCATACCTTTTATCATGAGGAAGTTGAGTTAGATGCTGATGCTACATTTGATAAGTATAAATTGTGCTTTGTTGATATGAGAAAAAAGGATCTACAAGGCTTGTCTGCCCTCTTGTAAAAGTTCTATGGTATCATGGACACTTCTAAGACATTACATGGGAGTGGAAAGATGACATACATTCTCAGTGTCTTCAATAGTTCTATGATAATGTTTCTAGACCCTTGGATGGTGATCCTCGGGATGAGTTCTTTTAAGGGGGGATGACATTAATAATATGGGTTATCACTCATGTATGGATCCATTATTTTTGGGTATAAATCCTTATCATGGAAATTTTTTGATTCAGTTTTAGTGGTTAATGTTCCCAATGGATTATGGGGATTGTTCAGAGCTTAGAATACAATGTGTTGGGGGGGGGGAAAGCCAAGTTACATGGATGGAACATGGTTAGCACACGGTATTCATAACCATGTGAATGAAAATTTTCCAGAAAAAGCCACATAGCACGTTTGGTGAATGGCTATGTAGTATAACATTAAAAACTCCCCTTCATCCAAGGTAAATGATCTTAGTTACCACATAGTTTTATAATCTGTGCAAATAAACTATTCACATGCTATTTTTCTGGATAATTTTACAAATTTTCCTTGAATGATATAATTAATAGTCATTTTCCTCCCAAATTAATATACCAGTGATACTGGCCTCAAGTTCCCTCATTTTTCATATATTTGAAGTCCTAAGGTACAAATCAAGATATCTCCTTCATCTAGGATCAATTCAATCTTACATTTATCATGTTGGAAATGCAACAGTAAGTACTTGAGTCTTTTAAAGCATTTCTTCTTATCACATTCTCTCGACCATGGTATTGGGGTATGAGAATTTTTCTATTTTTCTTATATCTACTCTGATTTAAGCCAAATCAAGGTCCAATACGAGAGGAGGAGAGTCATAAATGGCTATGGTTGATGGTCTATAACTCATCCCTAATGCTTTTTTAATATGGAATTATCGTGTGAGGCCTTGAAATTTCATTGGGTATCAATTATAAAATTAATTAACAATTATTATTATAATTAGAAAAATATAATTATGATATTTCCAAATAAATGATTAGTTGATAGTTGTATCACCCACAATTCCATTCATCCCATTTAAGATGTTATGTAATTTTTCTAGTTTTCTAGTTTTGACACGTTTGATAGAATGTTTGGGTGTTCCTTTTCTTGACCTTTGTAAGGGTAAAAATTTATATAGTAAATATCTTGATTTAAATTTTTTTTTTGCATTATGGAATTTACAATGCATTCTCACCACTTGAACTGCCACTGGTAAGTGCTACAATTTGACAATGAAATTTAAGATGTTAATTTGATTTAATACTAAACATATGACTTAAACATAAATGTAAATGAATAGTAGGTTAAATATGCATATCACCCTTACAAAATTTGTGGATAGTAGCTTAATGATACTTGAATATTGAATAAGCTTTAGATGGACTAAATTAATTGATGCATGCGACTTGGACTTGTCACACCGATGAAAGGAAATGCTTGAACCAAATGACATGATTAATAAATGTTACCCGCTACTTAACCTTATCACATTAATAAAGGAAAGTCTTAAACCAAATGAAATATTATGACTTCACAGTTAAATAGGAATGGCTTGACTTGAGATCACCTTGGATTCTGATCGAAGAATTCCATGATCACTCAGGAACCACATTCTGATTCAATGATACCACTTAATTTTGTAGAGACACACTTAGATCCCAATCAATTTTTATTACATTTATGTCCTGTATTACACCTTATAATTTATTAAATATCATTATAGAATGCCTCAGATACAAACCATGGATTAATTATTTACAATTAGGTGTCATGGTTAATGCTCCTCAGTTATAGTCATTTCTTTGCCCAATATTATCATTGATGAAATCCTTAGACTCAGTAGGTTCCCCATTATATAATTCCATGTGCTATTATACTTCGATTACAATCTTTACCCATGCTAGGATATAGTTATTAATGAGATAGAAACCATTATGGTCTATGTCTCCTTGGTTATTACCTTTTTTACTTCACTATTAATGATCATTAAATGTTTTCTTGTTTCAACTTGCATATTTCATAGTTTATAACATGTGACTTACTTATAAAATTGTAATAAGTAAATAATAAACTATTTACATGATCAGAAACCAGCCATGGGTTGAGGATGTTTTTTCGTTCTTTAGTTGCATTATACTTATTTATTTCATATATTTGTGCATGTACACTGTTACATTTCTATTAAATGGGCCTAATGTTTTATACACCATTGGTTGTGTCCCACTAGGATATATATCACACACTTTATGGGAGGCATTTGTTTCCTAGAGGAGATTATATTGTAGAAGGTGTTGAAAAAGGGAATTATATGGCTTCAACAACTTTATTTCTTGTTGTTTAGTATGGATCGTGATAGTAGATGACTGAGTCAGAGCTCCAGATGCATGGGACAATTCTTGATTCCACATTATACTTATGTGGATCATTTTATGCCCACGTTAATGTATACCTGATTCTAGTTTTCTAGAGATATTACATATCATCAATTGTTTAATTTTATTTTAGTTATATCAGTTATCGATTCTTTTGTTTCTGTTTTCCATTATTATCCGTATTGACATTATTACTTTCACTATTTATCCATGTTTACATTCATAAAATTTTCTATACTTTGGTAAGGAGGAAATAGGCTCCCCATAGACACACCATGGGCCATCACTAGTAGTCCGAAACCATTGGCATTTAGGGAGATGTGTTTTACGCAAAGTGGACCACAGGGCTCAGGGAACCCTTTAAGTTGAACCCGGGTCTGGGACATCACAAACACCGATGAATGTGAAAATTATTTATGGAGTTACCCATGAACAATGGTGGATGATTCCATGGATAAATATATCTTTCCCAAAGTCATATATCATGAATATGTGTTTGGGGAACTTGAAACAAAGATGAATGAAAAAACTAAACAAATGTACTCCATATATGGGGTATTGCGAAGAACATTCACTAATTGAATAAAAATAAGATAATAATCTATGATTCATCGAATTTATATAAATGGGAAGAACCCCAATTTAAGACAATTACATTGATTATGGATCTATACATGGTGAAGAAATCATCTCACAATGATGAAGAGTATCCACAACCTCTTCTTCCTTTCGATTCATCTCGATTCGATCAGCAGTCATCATCTAATGTCGATCATCTAATGAAAATCATACTGGATTCCCTCAAAAACCTCATAGGTTTATTAGACTACTCATTGGAAAATTTTATAATATGAAATTTATAATGTATTATTTGGTTAGGCAATTTAAAGAAATAAATGAATAATATATTTCAATTTATTTAATAATTTATCCAATATTGGCACTAAATTCATAAAATGAATGCCAATAATGATTATATCAATCGTAGGATAAAACAGTTTTCCTATATTCAACAGTGGTCTCAAATCTCACATAAGAGTCCCCATTTTTTTATTTTTTGGGTTATTGTTATTAAATATATATATATATATATTTTATTTTTCCAATGCTCCTATGAATGGATTCCTCATCATAACGTTATATGCCAAATATCATTAGGTCAAGCCTTGGGGTAAACTTTGTTATCTTTATTCAACCACAATATCATAAATCATAAATCATAAATTCATTTTTAGATATTCTACTTTTTTGAGAAACCATTTTTTCGTAATATATAATATATTTTATATTTTTAAAAAAATTATATTCACGACTATGAGGCCTTAAAATAACACATAGTCTCAGAACAAGGATTTGAATATTTTTCAACGAATTTTCCAATTGTTTACATGGTGAAATAAATACTCTAAATTATTTACTTCTTTAATGTTTTTAATCATTAAAGATTTATAACTATGTAAAAAGGCTGGGATGTAGAGCCCACAGACAAGTCTCCTACTCCCACAATGGTTTATTATTCTACCATCATACATCCACCTAAGAAAATGCATTACCCATGAAGGGTTATTAATTGACATTTACCAACCCCAAAGTCCCCATGAAAAAGTAAAAAATACTCTCATTGAATAATATACCTACATTATTATCATACAATTATTTGTTCATATACAACCTTGGATTGAGAATATGTAAAACACTAAGCACCATATTTAACTACAACAAGGTGAAATTGCCCAATCATCTCACTCGACAACAACCAACAAAAAACCACACATTGATCATTTTCTTCCATGGCCACACCTAGGGTGGATATGAAAATCATGTTTACTCAACCTATATGTTTTATAAAATCACTCCAATGTATAATATCAATATCCTAAAAAGTGAAACATCTAATATCTAACTAACTCCATAAGAAATGCCATATGAATTGTAATCCTGTAGAATATCAAGCATGACACAACATTGTATTTAATTCTCCAAATATGACACTGAGGACATGAGGGTGCTATCATAGAACACATACATGAACCAATCCAATAAAGGAGTATGATCTGGTTCATAATTCTAAAGAATTGTTTTTGGTGATAAACATGCTAAAGGGTATTAACAAGAACTCAAAACTACCATAGTTGCTCCAGGATTCCATGATTAGTACATCCACCTCTTGAACTTGGAGCTAGTGATAACATACCATAAGGTAAAACATTGAGATGCACTTCTCATCAATCCAAACCAATATTGATCATAGTCTCACAAGGTCATCTGATGTGAAAATTAAACAAATAGTCTCTCCTTAGTGCATGTCAATATAGAGGTCCACCTCACAGTTGGGATTTATCCTATTATAACATTTAGATAGATTCCCTTATAATCATCCACCGTTGCATTAAAATGAATTATTATAGAATCAGTTTCTAAAATTTTTACACAAGCCAACTAATAAATCAGTAGTAACCTTATTTTGAATGATCCCATCCTACTCCGTTTGAGGATTAGTCACTATCAAGAAGGAAAACACCTTCCCAAAAATCATTATTATTACATTACTTATTGGATGAAATCATATTTACATGGATGTTTAGTGACCATTCCATACTAAGGAAATATTCTTAGGGTCTCACTGCCACTACAAAAATATTTTCTGAGAGGTATACTTTCCTAGTAGAGTATTCTCACCACATTGGAAGAAAAGTGTGAGCAATGATCAATTGTGTAGGAGCCAATAACACAAGGCTTGAGAAAATTACTTCCAATAGTATTTATAGGTCTCAAATGTTGGTTACATATTATGAAATGTGAATTTCATCTATATATTAACATGTATTGATGGATAATTAGTTAAATTGGTCATACCAATTAGCAAAATCAGTGCTCCTGGCCATAATATTCTTATACTAGAAGAAAAATCTTCCCCTGTTCCGCCTACTCCCATCATCCTAGGTCCAATTCAACACCTCAACACACCAAAATGTCCACAATTAAAAAATCCAACAAAACTAATCCACCAGACCATTATACTATCATATATGGGAATACAAAGGTGTATCCACATATTTTGTGATCCAGTCACAATGATTCATCTCAGTGGGTGAAGATTCCCTCCTCCTTTCATGTTTGAAGACATGTCAAACATAACCAATATAGGGCTCTACTGATATCCTATGAAACCCTTAAGAAGTCTCACCCCAAGTAAAACAATTGAAATGGGTCCTATCTGAGTTGGAAATTCCCCACAAATTCTCAATCCAAGCCATAACCACCAGAAAAGGGGGGACCCAATATCACCATGAAATATGTGTGATTACAACCCATTAAATTTAAATTCATACTAAGAATGTTTTTGTCAGCTAACCGTACTACTTAAACCAACTAGTTCTCTATGAAAATCACTATTTTCAAGGATGAACATTTTTTTTGTGGGATCCTCAACAATTATAGGATCTAATATCACTGACACAGGTCAATCATATATGGGAAAGGGATTTGGATCATCACAAAACATCATCACAATATGGTTCCAAAACACTTAGAGTGCTCTAATCCTTCTATCATCCTCAGTCTGCTCTGTCAGTACTATCTACTAATCCACCAGTGTGTGTGTGTGTGTGGGGGGGGGGGGGGGTCTTATACCATCACAACTGAATGAAGGTCCTAGTGTGATGACCGTTGAACTAAGGAATACTCAGATATTATATAGTCATCATAGGCTTGAATGTGTGTCCCTAATTTCTCTCTTCATGGAGACATATTTAAAGAGATCATGATGTACCACAACTAATTGAGAATATACATATATATATGGGGATATGAATAAAAAAATTATTCAAAGACTCAATCCTATATTATTTATGTATTATTTTTCACTACAAGAAATTTATTCATTTTCTGAGAAAATAAATTGGTTTTTAGAGTCCTGATGTATGGATATATGAGATGCCACTACAAAACTATGTTCCCAATTTTAATTTCTAAAATGATACACTTTGACTCTATTTCCATACATTCTGTAACATCCCAGTTCTGGAAGCCACATTGTGGCGCCCCGTACCTGGTTGGTCACATGGCCTCAAGTGCATTTCCCCGAATGCCAGAGGCTGTCGACTAGAGGCGAGGGTCTTGGTTGTTATAGTGGTGAAACTATGCCCTCATTGGAAGAGTAACAAAATATAAGTAAACAGATGATAATATAGGAAGCAGTAATAATACCATAAATCCGTAAACATTGGAATACTAAAAGAATAAACTGAAGAACATATACATATAATGATGATGCATGATACATATGTCAGGGAAATCAAACAAACAAATCCTAATGCGGGAATCTAGAAATAACCAATGTAAAAACGAAACAGATAAACTCCAACATCATCTCAAGCCTCAGCTTGGTCCCATGGTGTCCATATCCTCAACAATCATGTACATGATGTAGAAGCATGCTTGCACTTATGTATATTTACAACAATATAATCAGTTTGGGCCCAAATTAATGGCCAAAGCATGGAATAAGAATAAATCCCAGTAGGAAACCACCCAAAGATCGGTTCCTAGTCGTTTGTGAATATATACGGTAGGAAATAATAAAAATGTAGTAGTATACAAGGAAGTACTCAAAAGTAAACAATCCTACAGTTCAAATTCATTCAATTTCATATATCAAACAAGTAGATAAACAAAGGAGGCAACATTATAAAATTACTCACGGCCTAACACCTCTAGTTCAACCAAACAATAAGAAGAAACCCTCTACGATGTACACACAGTCTAACCACTCTAGTTCAGCTTATGCATAAACTGTCTGAGGAAGCACTCACTGTAAATTCCCCCTCCTGTATCATATATGTAACTAAAAGGAACTCTGGGAAATCCCTACACATCCCATTCCACGTATGGCCCTTGTTGAGGAGCTACTAAAACTCTAAGGAATCACTTACATCAATTCCCCCTATGGTCTCACATCGTAATAGTAAACATACACTCTGGAGAATCCCTTTATGTCCATTCTCCCTATGGTCTACTACACCATGTTCTCACAGCCCTATGTAAGTCCAACGGGCACAAAAATGCATAGTGGCCAAGGTAACCCTCAAGATCTACATGGCCTAATAGTCTACGGCACAACACAATGTCAGAATACAACCACATCATACTACAGTACTAGGCATGGAATATAAAGCAATAGCCTAATATGCAAAGATAGAACATATGGACATGAATGGTAAATGCATTGGAAATCACATCCATAACATGGAAAACAACCATATTCACAATAATTATTCTCTACTGAAGCATTCTAAGAATTTCAGGTATGAAATGGGTCAAATTCATAAACACACAATACACTAATAATGTGTATTGGGCACATTTTCACATATAACTCAATTACTATCTACGGAAAGGCACAAAAACACCTACCTCATTATTGTAGTATCACTATACATGAACCTCAAGCCTTGAATCACCGATGAACACTGTTCATATGTAAAAATGAAAAAAACGCTCAACTGAGGATAAATCTTGAATGAAGTGGAATCGGGAAATGAAGCTCTAGAAGAAGGAAGTGCATACCATGGTGATCCCAACACAATCGACATCAGTCGAATTAGAGAATAGATGCTTGATCAGGGGCTCGTGGAAATATAAGCACTATACAGATGCTCTTGGTCGAAGAAGGAAATGAAGAAGACAGTTCTACCAATTAGACAGGACCAAAATATGTTTAATGAAAAATAAAGTAGATAGCATGTAATTTTGAAGTACCTGACATTTACTTGCCCTTACCGGCCCCCACTTTAAGAAGTCTCCAGGTCACCACATACAGCCGTGTTCATGGCCATTACATGGCCAGAACAAGGCTACCCATAGAAACTGATTACACGGTGTTTACTTATAAAGTACAAAATGTGTACCTAAGAAATTTCCAAAAACTACTATTCTTCTAAAAAACACTAGAAAATGGATAACATACCCTATTATAATATCCAAGTTCTTACAAACTTCCACCAATTAAAAATTTCTTCACCTAATTTCCCTATAAAGGTGGCGTAGAAGATGAATCCTTGATAAGCTCTGGCCACTACAATTGTACATCTACCTCCCTCCCTCAGGTCTCGTCCTATACTCACCCGTGCTACAATAGCACTCATACTAGATGAACATACAAACCAAGATTATCCTTCACACTTTGATCAACAATACGGATAGGATGCTCCTCAAATGAGGAATCCACCTCTAAATAAACCTCTTCGGGTTGAAAAAACATGAGATGGGTCTGAGAAGTAACGTTGAAGCTGAGAAACATGGAAGACAACATGCATATCCTAGTACCTTTGAGCTAACTAAAATCGATAGGAAACCAGACCAAATCTATCTAAAACCTCAAACATCATGACATACCTCGGAAAAAGCATACCCTGTGTCATAATCCTCATGTGTCCACAACTTTTTGTCACACGCATGAAAACCTATTCTCTATCCTAGAACTACAGAGGACGTCTTTGTCGATCAGCATAAGACATTTGTCGTGACTATGGAGTATCCATCCCCTTCTAAATCATCTCTATTTTCTCTATGGTCTCCTAGACAAGTCAACGTCCCATGATTGCTACCTCTCATACCTCCATCTAGAATAAGGGTGATCAAAATGGACTATCGTACAAAGCCTCATAAGGGGCCATCTGAATAGTTTATTGAAAACTATTTTTGTAGTAAAACACCACAAGAGGTATGTGATTCTTCCAAGAACCTCCAAAATCTTGGATTCATGCTTAAATAATGTCCTCAAGAACCTGAATCGTATGCTTATACAGGCCATCTATCTGGAGGTGATAAGCTGTACTCAATAGTACATTTGTACCCAAATCATACTGAAATCCCTTCCAGACCCAAGAAGTAAAAAGTGCATCCCTTTCTAAAACAATGGATTGTGGAACCCCATGTATACATACAATCTCTCAAATGTACAATCATTCGGGGTCATTATCACTGAATGTCTCATTAATCGTCAAGAAGTGAGCAACCTTCGTGAGTATATCAATTAAAACCATACAACATCATTCCCTCAAGACAACCTCAGAAATCCTCTCATGGAATCCCTGAAGACGTCTTTACAATTCCACTCATCAGTGGGTAACTACTGTAAAATCCATACTAGTCCCTAATGCTCCGCCTTCACCTGATGATAGGTGGAACCCCTCATGATGAATCCAACAACATCTCTCTTCATACCTAGCCACCAAATCTGATGGTGTAGATCATGATACATCTTCGTGACACCGGGATGAACTTCCCAAACTGAGGAATGAAAATCCCACATCAGCTCCTCACATATGTTTGCTGACACCCATAGGAGCCCCCAAAAACGCAAGATATCATCCTCACCTACTGTCCATTTTTGAATAGGGTCCTATCCTAACATGCTGTCCAATAGGACCAAGACATCAGAATTTGATAGCTGCCTCTTTTACACTCGATCAAGAAGAGTTGTGGTAAAAAATATAGAAGATAAAAACGTATACCCTTGTCCATCATGCACCTTCAAAAGAATCTTAGAGAACAGATTCATATGCCGCCACTCACTACTGACCTCCTGAACTGCCTGTATTTGAGTCTCCTACTCAGTGAATTAGCCACATCATTTCCATTACCAGGCATATTGGCAAGCTCAAAGTCAAAAGACATAAGGTACTCATCCCACCTTCAATTAATCAAATTCCGGTCACCCTGAGTAAAGATCTACTTGAGACTTTTGTGGTTTTTGAAAACCACAGAATGTTCGCCCATAAGATAATGTCCCCAATATCGTAACGCATGAACTACTGCAGCCATCTCGAGATCATGCGTTGGGAACTTCCTCTCATGTGGCCTCAACTACCAAGACATGTACGCAAGGACTCTTTATCCCTATATAAGTACATCTCCCATCCTGATACATGAAGCATCATAGTAAATAGTATATCTCTTTCTCAGCTCTGGAAATACTAGTATCAAGGCTTATGTCAACACATCTTTTATCACTTGAAAGGCTGGTTCACATAAAACTGACGAAGATAATTTTTCAACCTTCTTAGTCAGTCCCATCAATGGCACTGCTAAGCATGAAAAGTCTGGTATAAACATTTGTAGTATCCTGCCAGACCTAGGAAAATCATACCACAAATAAATCCTTTAGATTATCCCACGAAACTACTACTCTCACTTTCTCTAGGTCTACTAATAAACTTATATCTAAGATAACATGTCCTATGAAGTGAATTTGGTCCATCCAAATGTGGAATTTTGAGAGCATGGAATATAACCGATTCTCTCTTAGTGTACTCAAAACAATATCGAGATGGGTATCATGGTCACTTAGAGTGTGAGAGTACATTATGATATCATCGACGAAGAATACCACAAAATAATCCATGTATGAATGGAAAAATAGGTTCATCAGTTCCTTGAAGACTGCAGACGCATTCATGAGACCGAATGGCATAAGAACATACTCGTATAGACCATACCTTCTCCTAAAAGCAATAAAAGGAATATAAGATGGTCAAATGTGAAACTAATAGTAACTAGACCTCAAGAAAATCATCAAGATCACCCAGGCTCCATGAAGTTGATTAAAGAGATCATCAATCCTCAGCAACAGATATAGATTCTTGACCATCAACTGGTTCAACTTCTGATAATACACAATATGTATAAGGAAATATTCCTCTTTCTTTGAAACAAAACAAGCGAAACCTAAGTAGACTTACTGGGATAGATGAAACACTATGCTTGCAAATCCACCAACTACTTCTTGAGCTCCTACAACTCAGGTATAACCAACCTATAAGGAGGTATGAACACCAGTTCCACTTCTAAGACAAGATCAATATAAAATTCCACCTATCGCCCCGAAGGAAAACCTTCAAAGCCCATTGGAAAGATGTACCTAAAATTATCCACCATTGGAGAAAGGTTTTTATGTGATGTCCTGTGGCCATCCCAATTTGTACTGGCAATTGTGGCTGCAACTCCTCCCAACACATGATGTTCAGGTCTCTCTCTACTCTCCTGGACATCCCATTTGCCCTTATAAAGAAACGATCCTCCCACTCGTGACGTGAAACTCACCCTACCGTGATATCAGTAAATAAAAAACTGGAAGAGAACTAACCAGTCCATTCCATGAATGACATCACAACCTATCATTTCTAAGATATAAATGTCCAATAAGAAGTGATACCCACCAACCTCAAGAGGTAACTCCTTGCGGTACCATACACTAGTAATTTTTTCCCCAAAGGTGTGTCTAGTGTCAAGATATCAGTGGATGAAATGATATAGAGACCAAGGGTCTCCAAAAAAAAAACTAATATAAAGCTATGGGAAGCCCCCATATAGAAAAGGGAAGAAGCTAAAACTGAGGAAACTTGGATTGTACCTCGAACAATAGAGGGTCCAGTATCTTGCAAATATTAGGTCTACTCCACTATAGAAGTATAACATGCACTGTGGCCCTATGACCCTCACAGACCACATTGAGATGATCCACCTTGTTGTCACTGGAATCCTGGAAACGGGCTACCATGATCACAACATCTACCTTGGCCTTAACGGATGGAAGAAATCCAGTTCTCAGACTAGTGAGAAACTAGTGGTGATGCTCCAGAACGAGGAGCCATAGAAGAACCCCTATCTCCAGCTACCAGTGATAAAAACTGACAGAAACGTTGAACATGGCCTATCTTGCTGCATGATCGGCACTCCACTAGGTCTCTAAAGAAATGTGGCCTTGTATTCTAGCTCATTCCAAACTGGTATCACACATCTTAGCTACGAGAAGAAGTGTCCCACATCATTTTATCTCCACACGTAAACTCCTTGCAGAGCTTCCTGCTCTCAATTTGAGTGATACAAACTCTAGATGTTGAGCCTCCCTGACTCACAACTATAGAATACCTCATATTGTGCTCCATTATCACTGCATGATTGACTATTGAAGTGATGGAAGTTATCCTGAAGAATTTCACCTAAGATCAAATGACGTGCCTATGATAATCCTAAAACTTCATTAACAAGAATCGCTCATCACCTCCTATGATGGGCATGAAGCATTGAAGATCTGTGATGCGATAAGAATACTCCATAACAAAATGAGTCCCCTACTCCAGACTCATAAACTCTCGGGCTCGATCGGCCCTCAAAGTCTCTGGGTAAAAGTCTTCATAGAAGGCACACTAGAACTCATCCCCCACCATAACCGACTGGAACCCTGCCGGTGAGATCACATCCCACCATCGGTTGGTAGAGTCCCGAAGCATGTATGTAGTGAGATTCAACCTTCTCTCTAGAGACGTCTCCAGATGATCAAAGATATAATGCATAGATTCTAACCATGACTCTGCAGCCTGAGGTCCTCATTCCCCTATAAAGGTGGGAGGACTCTACTGCTAGAAATCCCACATCCACTATACCATGAAAGATGCATGATGTAATATTCCTTGGAAGGTCTTCATGATACTTATAAATCCCTCTCAGAACTGTGCATCAACACCTATGTCTGGAAGGACCCCTGGTGCCAAGACTCGCACAACCAGAGGATCTGCTGGTAGTCCTTTATCTACCATGTTAGGTGTCTAATCACTACCATGTAACTGGAGGACAACAAGAGGACATATCGGTGGCATTAATCTGCAAGGTCAAGAACCAACCTTAGATCAAGATTATCAAGGACAAAAAACTAGAAGTGTAATAAGGGAACAAGATCAAGGATGCATTCGAGTTTTTCATAACCTAGTTACATGGTGTGTATAATGCAATCATGGAGTGTTCCCTTAGGCATTCAAATGGGTGTGTACTTATACCAACCCAGGCTGTGTAACACCCCAAACACAATGCATGTTGTCCAATCACACAGCGTGTACTTGAATCCTCTTCCCTACCCGAGTTCCTCTACACGGCTAAGACACACAGTTCTCATAGAACAATACTACATAAAGTGTTAGTGCCAAACATGGCCGGTATTAGACGAACCTCACCGACCCGTGTTGTTTGTTACACGGCCGGTTACATGGCTCCCTCAACATGACATGTTTGTACCAGACATGTTGTGTACTCAAAATATTTCACCAACCCATGTTGTTTGCAAAACTGAAAGATACATGGGTCACATTACATGGAATGATCAAGCTTGACATGTCATGTACAACTTAAGATTTCATATATTCGTTTTGTTAGCCACATGGGTAGACACATGGTCTAAGAAACAAGGCATGAACATCTGATACACGATGTGTCCCACCAAAGATTTCCCAACCCCATGTTTCTTCCCACACAGTCAGTAACAAGGTTAGAGACTACACGATGTGTACATATAGTACACAGTGTGCACTTCAATAAAATAGTTCCTTCCTGAACAGAAGGACACATGGCGTGTATTCACAACTACCCACCGTGTATTCTGGGTTTTCCCAGATAGTATGCTTCAGAAGCTTCTCTGGAACTCATAAAAACATAGAAAAAAACATTAAAGTGACAAATTCTGATCCGTGAGGGCCTATACTCCCCTCAAATCAAATCATGACATCTTATACATTTCATATAAAAGGAAAACAAAGAATGGTCCACCAAATTTCAGTCCATGACGGCCCATGACACTACAAGAACCAAAGTATGTCATTCATTCAATGAAATACATACGCAATGAAATATCCTATAAAAAAGGCATTCTATGAAGGTGTATATCATTACAACATGAATTTCTAACACAACATCTGTCACAACAACCTGAAATTGCTAATTCTCCCAAAATGGAATGGAAAGAATACATTACATGAGATATCTAGAAAGTTCATATATGATTCATGAGATGGAATACGCTCATCTCATCGGGATGTAATAGAAATAGAACCTCTATAACATCAAAAATAATTACACAATTCATGAAATTCACCCAAATGTGAAAATCAGATCAACTGTAAAATTGAAGAACCAGAAAAATTTAAATAAACACATTAAATTGGATTTTCCCTATAAACTGGTTAGAAACACCTGGGAAAATATTTTTACCAAGAACCAATTCCATCATATCCCTGACAATAGGATCCAATTAGCAAGTCAAGAAGAATAGAATTCATCTGATACCACTTTGTAACATCCCTTCCGACGTTGCGAAGGATTTCATGACAAGATTTCCATGGTCTCCTAAAGGGAATGATGTTGTATGAGTTATTGTTGATAGTCTCATGAAGGTTGCTCACTTCTTACCATCAAGGAGACCATAATTGTTGATGAGATAGTAAGATTGTACATGAGACTTTTGTGGTTTGTGAAAACAGTGAAATGCTATCCCAGAATATAACGTATCAAATAGTGTAAAGCATGAACAACTACAGCCATGTTGAGATCGTGCGTCTGGTAGTTCCTCTCATGAGGCCTCAACAGCCGAGACCCATACACAATTAATCCTTCTCCCAGCATAAGAATAACTCCCAGCTCAATTCATCAAACATAATATTTAACAATATAGCTTTTTCCAGCTCTGGAAATACCAGTATCAGTGCTGAAGTCAACCTCCCTCTCAGCTCGTGAAAGGCTGACTCACAAGAGATTGACCATAAGAAATTTTCACCCTTCTTAGTTATGACCATAATTGGAACTACTAAGCATGTAAAGTATTGTATGAAATTCCTATAGTATCCAGCTAGCCCTAGAAATCTTCATACCCCATAGATGTTCTTTGGATTATCCCATGAAACTACCACTCTCACTTTCTCTAGGTCTACTGATACTCCTGTCTCTAAGATAACATGACCAAAGAAGTGAATTTGGTCCATCCAAAAGTGGAATTTTGAGAGCATATCATATTACTGATGCTCTCTCAGTGTACTCAAAATGATCTCAATATGGGTAGCATTGTCGTGTCGAGTGTGGGAGTACATCAAGATATCATCCACGAAGACTACCACGTAAGAATCGTAGTATGGATGGAACACTCATTTCATCAGTTCCATAAAGACTATAGGCGCGTTCGTGAGACCAAATAGCATAAACACATACTAGTATAGACCAACCATGTTCTGAAAGGCTAGAAGAGGTATATTAGATGGTCTAAAGTGCAAGTGTGGGTAACTGGACCTCAATTCAATCTTCAAGAAAACCAAGGCTCCTCAAAGAGGACCGATGATATCATAAATCATTAGCAAGGGATATCGATTCTTGATCGTAAACTGGTTAAATGTCTGATAATCCACACAAATTCTAAGGGTACCATCCACCTTTTTCGCAAACAGGACAGGCGAACCCCGAGAAGAAATACTGTTTCGGATGAAACACTTTTCCAGCAACTCCTCCAACTATTTCTTGAGCTCTTTAAACACATGTGTAGCCATACTATAAGGAATAATAGATGTCGGTGATACTCCTAGCACAATCTAAATAGAAAACATCACCTCTAGCTCCAGAGGAAAACCTGCAAAGTCTTTTGGAATGACATCCCTGAAATGATCCACCACTTGAGAAAATTAATTTTATGATGTCCCCTAGTCATCCAGATATAGACTAGAAATATGGGATATAACTTCTCCAAACCCATGATGCTTGGGTCCCACTCTACTCTCTTGGACATCCCATTCACCCTTGTAAACAACCTATCTGTCCTCTGGTGACGTGAAACTCACCCTACAACGATAGTAGTAAACAACAACCTGGAAGGGAAATAACCAGTCCAATCCATGAATTATTTCATATCCTATCATATCTAATAAATAATGTTCCCATAAGAAGTTACACCCGCCATCCTCAAGAGGGAACTCCTTGAACTACTATACACTAGCAGTTCCTGTGACAGACGACGTGTCTAGCATCAAAATATTAGCAGAAGAAATGATTGACAGCCCAAGTCTCTCCACAATGGAAAAAGATATAAATATATGGGATTAACCTATAGAAAAAAGAGTAGAATATAAATGTGAGGCAACTAGGATCATACCTAAAACTGTAGAGGATTTGGGATCTGACTCAGCTTGGGTCTGCTCCACTGCAAAAGTCAGACCTGCACTGCGGCCCTATGACACTGCCTTACCACTCTGAGCAAATCCACACTATTTTCGCTGAAATGTTGGTGACTGTCTACCACATCTGTGACCTCCACCTCATCCTTAACAGATGATTGATCTACAGTTTCTAGACTGGTGAGAAACTGGTAGTGATGCTCCAAGATGAAGAGTCGTATAAGAACCCATGTCACCAGCTACTCATGAGAAAAACTGACAGAAATGATAAAGATGACACATGTGGCTGCATGATCGGAACTCCACTGGGGATCTCGTGCAATGTGGGCTTGTATTCCATCTCTTTCTGCATTGGAAACGCACCACTTATATACCAAAAGAACATTCCCACCTCTACATTTCTCTGCTCATAGACTCCATGAGGCGATTCCTGCTATGAGTTGTAGGGACACCATCTCCGGATATTGAGTCGCCCTGACTCACAACATCAGAAACCCTTAGATTGTGCTATGTGATCAGTTCCTTATGGATGATTGAAGTGATCGTAGTCAACCTAATGTTGTTCACCTGAGATTGGATGTCATTCCATAGACCATCCTCAATCTTCCTAATTAGGAATAACTCATCACTTCTTGGGATGGGCATGAAGCACTGGAGCTCTGTGAGGCGAGAAGAATACTCTATAAAAAAAATTGTATCGTACACCCAACTCATGAACTCTCATTCTCAATCGGACCTCAAAGTCTTTTGGTATTAGTAGTCATTGAAGTCATGCTAGAACACATCCCATTCCATAACCTTCTGGAATCCCTCCTATTAGATCACATCCCACAATCTATTGGTGGAATCCCAAAGCATGTACGTAGCAAGATTAACCCTCATCTTATGAGGTGTCTCCCAATGCTCGAAGATAGAAAGCATGGTTTCTAACCATGACTCTGCAACCTGATGTCCTATTTCCCCTTTAAAGGATGGAGGATTATGCTACTAGAAAGCATGTGTCAAATCTTCCAAACAAGGGGTAGGATGCAGTATTCCTATGAAGATCTATATGAACCTTATAAAGTCCTCTCGGAACTGTGCATCAATACCTAAGTCGAGAATGATGGCTGGTTCCAAAACTTCCACTACATGAGGATCTGCTGGTAGACCTTGACCAGCCGTGTCCGGTGTCTAATCACTACCCTGTAACTATGGGACAACCGGAGGAAATCTCGATTGCATGACTCTGCAAGGTTAAGTTCCCACCTTAGATCAAGATTGTCAAGGATAAAATACTAGAAGTGTAAGAAGGGAACAAGAGAGAGGAAGAATTAATGTTTTTCAAAACATGGATACACAAGGTGTATAATGCCTACATGGCGTGTTCCCAAGTCCGCACATGGGAATGTACTTCTGCCAACCCATGTCGTGTAACACCCCAAACACACGACATGTTGTCCTAGCACATGAAGTGTACTTGAATCCTCTTCCCCAGCCTGAGTTCTTCTACACGGCTAAGACACACAGTTCTCCTAGAACAAGACTACACAATGTGTTAGTGCCAGAAATGGAATGTACTAGACGAACCTCACCAACCCATGTTGTTAGTTAGACAGATGGTTAAATGGCTGCCTTTACATGGTGTGTTTGTGCCAGACACGGTGTGTACTAGAATGATTTTACAAACCCTTGTTGTTCGATACAGGACTTGATATATGGGTTACACTACATGGAGGGTTAGAGCCTGTCACGGCATGTACAACTTATGTTTTTATATATTTGCGTAATTTGTCAAACGGGTGGACACATATTCTATAAAACAAAGTGTGTACATCTAGTACACGTTGTGTCCTACCAAATATTTCCAACCCCGTGTATTTTCCCACATAGTCAATAACACAGCTAGAGACTACAGAGTGTGTATATAAAATACATGATGTGTACTTAATAAAAATAGTTTTTTCCCAAACAGAAGGACACGTGGCATGCATTCACCACTACACACCATGTATTGTGGATTTTTCAGATAGTAAGCCTCAGAAACTTTTCCAAAACCCTGAAAAACACTGAAACTATAATTAAATTGCCCAAGTATGATCCACGAGGACCCATATTCCTCATGAATCAATGCTTGACATCTTATACATGTCATATACACGAAAAATGAAATCATTTACAACATTCCAGTCCATGAGGGCCCATAACACCTCAAGAACCAATGTATTGAATTCATTCAAGGATAGACTTATGAAAAGTAACACCGTATCAAAATTAGGTATTCTATCATGTCGTCTATCAAAACCACATGAATATCTAGCACAACATCTATCACAATAACATTCTATCACTACTTCTACTTAAATGGCATGGAAAAAATGCATGACATGTGATTTCTAGCAAGTCCCTATATGATGCATGAGATGGAATACCCTCATATCATCAGGTTAAAATAGAAATAGATCCTCAATAACATCAACAATAATAACACAATACATGTGAATCACCCAATGGTGAAAATCAGATCAACTGTAAAATTGAAAAACCATAACAATTGCAATAAATGAGGTAAATTGGCTTATCCTTATAAATGGGATAGCTAATTCCAAGAATAGATTATTACAAAGTACCTATTCCATCATATTCATGACTATAGGCTCCAAATAGTAATTCAAGAAGAAAAAAATTCCTATGATACCACTTTTAATGTCCCGGTCTCGGAAGCCGCCCAGAGGTGCCCTATACCTAGTTTGTCACATGGCCTCAAGTGAATTTCCATGAATGCCAGAGGCTAGCGACTAGAAGCACGGGCCTTATGGTGTGATAGTGGGAAAACTATGCCCTCATTGGCAGAGTAACAAAACAGAAGTAAACAGATGACAATAGCGATAATAGTAATAATAAAATACATCAGTAAACAACATAAGACTAAAATAATAAAATGGACCATATATATATATCTATAATGATGATTCATGACACAAATGTCTAGGAAAGGCACCAAATAAATCACAATGATGGAATACAAAAATAACCAAAGTACAAAAGAAATAGATAAACTCCAACAGCATCGCAATACTCAGCTTCATCTCATGCTCTCTAGTTCCTCAAAAATCATGAACCTGAAGTAGAAGGGTTCTTGACCTTATCTATTAATGCTGCATTATAATCAGTTTGGGCCCAAAAGCATTGCCAAATAGGATGTGAGACTAAATCCCAATAGGCAACCACCCAACGATCTATGCTTAACATTAAGTGAATATATATTGCAGGCAATAATCAAGATGGAGAATTAAACAAGGAAGTACTCAAAAGTAAACAATCCTATAATTCAAATGCATTCAATTTCATATATCAAATAAGTACCTGAGCAAACTAGGTAACCCTCTGGATATAATAACAGCCTAACCCCTCTAGTTCAACCAAACAAGAACAAGAAACCCTCTAAGAGGTACACACAATCCAACCGCTCTGGATTAGCATTAGCATAGACTCTCTAAGGAAGAACTCTCTATAAATTCCACCTCTAGTATCGTATCAAAAACTAAAAGGAACTCTAGGGAAGTACCCAACATCCAAATCCCCTTGTGGCCCACGTCGAGGAACTTAAAACACTCTCATGAAGAACTTACGTCAATTCCCTCTATGGTGTCACATCGTAATAGTAAAAAGAAACTATGCAGAAGCCCTCAATGTCCATTCTCCCTATGGTCTACTACACTCGGTCCTCACGGACCTATGTAAGTCAATAGAGCACATCAATGCATAGTATCTAAGGTTACTATCAAGAAGTACTTGGCTAAATAGTCTACAACACAACAACTTGTCATAATTCAACCTCTTCATCCTACAGTACTAGGCATGGAGAGAAATGAAATAGTCTAATAGGAAAAGATATACTAAACTGCCATAAATAGTACAATCATGGAAAACACATCCATAACATGGTAAATAACCATATTCTAAAAACAAAACCTCTAATAAAGCATTCTAATCCAAGCAGGCAATAACTAGGTCAATTCATTAAACATGCAATACCCCGATCAAGGGTATTGGGAACTTTTACACATTTAACTCAAATAATTTCTAGGAAAAGAAGAAACCACCTTCTAAGGTGTTGTAGGATCTCTTTACCAGAATCTCAAGCCTTGAATCTCTCAAGAACACCATAGATCTACCAAAACACTAAAAACACTCAACCGAGGATAACTCTTGATAGAAGAGGAATTAGGAGATGAATCTCTTGGGGAAGGATGAGCTTATCATGGATATCCCAACACAATTGATGAAGGTCAAATCAGATAACAGATGCCCGATCGGGGACTCAGGGAATGATCAGCGATCTACAAATGCTCTCAGTCGAAGATGGCAAAGAAAATGATTCTTCTGTCAATTAGACGCGACCTTAGTCCGTTTAATGAAAAAATAAGGTACACGATGTGTACTTTCCCTTACCAACACCACATTAGGTAGTCTCCAGGTCACAACACACGACCGTGTGTAGGGCTATTACATGGCTAGAACACGGCTACCCACAGTAACTGAGTATAGTGCGTGTACATATAATGTACATGATGTGTACTTATGAAATTTCTAGAAACTCCTCTTCTTCTCATAAACTCATGGAAAAGAAAACAAGCCTGATATGAAGATCTGGGTTGTTACATATCCCGAAAAATCATCATATAGGGACTACTCCTAACAACTTTACTAATATCTAACAACCTATGATACCAATCTTCCACAACTTAACTGAGTGAGGATCAAGTCACAAGTACCTCAATACCACCTCCATATCAATAGGGCTAAGAAGTAGATCCAAATTGAAAAACTAATATGGGGGGATTTTTTCGATGTACCTATACACACACACCCATCTATGTTGATGTATAGTTATAGAATAATAAATATAATATATAATGATATTGAGGGAAAATCAATAAATGTAATAACCTCTAGGAAATAAAAGAGTACGACAATATAAACTAGAATGTAAAGGGGGAAAATACATGCTCAACCTGAAAAATGTCACAACCTTACAAAAATTGAAAATTAAAATACTTATAGATCCCAGTAATGAATCTTAAAAATCCAATCAACAATACGGGGTCAAATTCACTCATCATCCCTATGCTCCTCTTTAATCAATACCATTTAGCCTATCATCTATATAATACAATATAGTTGATGGTAAATCCCATGACGCAGTGTGTGTACACATACCTAGTGGGATTATAAAAAAGATGAAGGGTAAATCAATTAGAGACATGTTAAGAATAGATAAGTAGTAAATAATACACATTATTTTAAAAAATTCACATACCAATAGATTGGAACTATTGGTATTGGACACCAAACCAGATGTATAATCCAAAATAATGATTACCGTTGGTATAGGTAATGTAAATATTAAAATATTGGTTGGATTTTATCCCAAAACCTCTTCCTTATATCTTAATGACCTAACCATTGAGAAATAATAATTTTTGTAAATAATATATAATATATATATAGAGAGAGAATAAAAATTAATTTCAATTTTAATTCATTTATTGTTTTATATTAATTAATACTTAAAAAATATGGACACGCATACCAATTGTTTTCAATGCCATTTGTATAGGTTTTTATAGTTTTTTTACTTCTTCCAATAATTTTTCCAAAACCATTGTTATATGAGATTGTTATGGAAGCTATAATAATAGTTTGGAAAAATTGTTAGTGTATCTATGACTAATACCAACATTTTTTCAAAAACATTTTGTATATTATCTTATTAATTAATTGATATCAATGATTTTCGACAAAAAATTTGTATATAAATTACTTATACAAATGGTTTTTCAAATACCATATGTATAAATAACTTTTACGTAATATATTCAAATGTTTTTTATCAAATATTTTGTATTCTGATGAACTATAGAAATTGTTTTTTCAAATCCATTTCTATACGGTATGTATATGATACATATACCAATGGTTTTGGATAAAATATTTGTATATGTACCCTATACCAAATTTTTTTTAAAACCGTTATTATATGTCCATTGTTATAGGGTTAATTTTTATTAGTGAAACAAGAAACACGTCAAACCAAATAGATAGAGTAACCTAATCAAATTATCATACACTTCACATGAAATATAGGTGGAGTATTGGTCATGTTTCAGTCATAGCCTATAAAAATGTTCCATCAGTTACATAACTCCATCAATGATACCCAAAATATCAAACAAATTCCTACCATATAATATTCATATCAAATAAAACCTCTTCATTGAGCTGAAATGTCAAGGAAAAAAATATCTAGGTAGAGGAACCATGCTCCATTATATGAAGAGGGTGTTAGTATGATGGTTTAGAACGCACAATCGTTCCCCATAGGAGGGATCCACTATAGTAAGTGGGAATATATTCCTTTCCCGATAGTTGGGTACCACTCAAATAGATGAATAGCCTTTCCCCATATCATTTTTAGTGTTCTACTCTTGTCATTGAGGTCCCATACCCTATAAGGCTGGAGCATGCATCTCTGATAGTCTATAGAGTACCCATTCACAAACTGAGTAGAGTGTTTCCCACTTGTAGTTAAGGACCTAGGAAATGTCTCTATAAGAGGTTTCTAATATAATTGGAAAGGTCATATACCCTTTATATTTGGTGAGCACCACTTGAATAGACAAGGACCCATTCCCTCTCTCCGTAGATGGGAACAACTATAGTCATTGAGGAATGATTCCCCACATAGAAGGAGGGTTCTACAGAGTTGGTCAAGGACCCAATCCCTATCTCTTTAGGTGGGTACCACTACAGTCATTGAGGACCCATGCACATCCTCGATGGATGGTGCCACATTGATGTAAGAGGAACCATGCCCTGATTGGTCGGAGGATGTACTGAAATATTAGATAAAGGAATCCTGACTTGTCTAGAAGGATGGTACCACTATAGAACTTTGTTAAAGATCTATGCCTTATACAAGTAGAAGGCTTCAACCCATGACATTTTTAGAGTACACATTCCTTGTATTAGTATGAGGGTTCTAAAATAGAAGCCTCTGGTGATCCTACTGAATAACTACAATCATGTACTGTTAGCTAAATATGAATCACACCTGATAAATAGCACATTTTATCTAAAAATCCACTAAAATATACACCATCATATTCTATATGGAAACATGCTCTGGATATGATACTCAATGTCCAAAATCAGAGTCCAAATGACAAAGAAAAAAGGGGTTGATGTATCCAAAAAAATCTAGCAAACACAGCCTATGGGTGAGCCCCAAACCATGTGGTGTGGTACATTTTCATGAATATTTCATCACATGTACATGGTCTTCATCCCTTGTAGATATATATGTTATGAAAACCCATTACACGCATCAATCAACCAAAATCCATATGAACACACAAGCCTCGTCATTGGTCGAACGTGTGAAAATTTTACATTGTTGATATATCAATTCAAACATCCATGAATTAAAAAATGGATCTCATTTTTGTTAGCCCCATGTAAAAATGATCGGGATTAGATATCCACTTGCACAAATCAAACACCTAGTGAAAAAATTAATTCCAACATATAACACTCAAGTGGTCTTTTGTGGGCTAGAGCTATGAACCTAAATTAAACCATCAATGTTAGCCTTAAAACATCCCCAAAAAATCACGTATCGAAAGACTTAGATATTTTTTCATTCAAAAACCATATGAAAATGTTACTTTAGATACTATGTACTATACCAAAAACATCAAATATATTAATATAATTACTATTGGATGCTTTTTGGATCTAGTCCATGATCCCAAAAAATTAATCCAACATTTGTCATAAAATGACTGTCTAAATATTATGACCATGATTCCATAGAATATTAATTAATATGATGTTTTGGTTGAATGATATTACTTATAAAAGATTCAATAACCCAAAATAATAAAATAAATATATATCATAAATATTTTTTTAATATTATTTCAATGGAAGAGGGAAGTCCCAAGCTCCCATTACCCCTTGGTTTACGCAGCACAGAAGAGAATTAATCCCCTTTTCAATTTCATCTTATAAAATGAATACATATATTATTAATTTTTATAAATTAACGATAACTTTTAATGCTTTAGGGGAGGGAAACACCATTCCCAAAACCACCCACCTCCACGCCCACCCAACACGGCTTCAAGCAATTTACCCAATTTTCATTATTCATTAAATATTTTATTATTACTATTAGATTATATAATTACCCTAAAAATATTAAATACTGATCAATTTTCCACTGCTATCTCTCTATAAACCCATGCTTCTATCCCCCTCACCATTTATTTAATTCACATTTATTATTACCCTTAAGTATTATATTCATCACCCTTATTTTTTTACCAATAATAATAACGTCCATTGTGTTGACCATGCTTGACCACCTCATCAAAGATCTATGTTTAGACACCATCATTTCCCATTTCCTTTTTATGAACAAATTCTATAAAACCATACAAAATCCCCATTTTTAAATCGGTAAATAATGATTCTTGATCCGACCCGAACCACCTCTGATCAATCGTCATCCTCATAGAACCCCAATCACAATATTGCATCCGTAATATAGATCAAATCCCTTCAAAAAACACCATCCCACTTCTTTTTAGCACAACCATGATGATTATATGGGTTTGATAGAACTTGAACCCCCCCAGATGAGGTCAGAACAAGAGCACACATAAAAATATAGAAGAACATAATTAAATATATGGGGAAGGAGTAAGTGAAAATTTGATAACATCTATATCCAAATATTTTTATCCAACTATCAAATATTGAGAATATCTATGGTGAAAACATGAAAAAAATATATAATAATTAAATTAAAAACATTTAATTCATCTAAGAGGCTCATGTGAAGAACATAAAATCATAGAATTGAATACTGATAAAAATAATTTCATTAATGATTTAATCAAAAGGGCTATAAACCAAAATTGATTTGTCAAACCTTGAGTATGGATAAATATGTGGAGAATAACACATCCTCCAGTGATGAAGACGATCCTCTTCAACTTATTCCTTTTGATTTAACTCTATTCGATCATTGATCTTCTTCCAATCTCGATCTAGAAACTTTGATCATAATATATTCTACCAAAAACCTGAAGGATTATGTTACTAACCCAAAAAATATCATAATGAAACCATTATAAAGAATTTATAGATTATGATGTATAACAAATTAATTAATTAAATATTTAAATTTATTTACTTATATATCCCAATATGTAGATCAAAAATAAACCCAACACTGACCATGGTTATGTTATTCCTAGTTTAAAACCAATGTTCTCGAAATAATGATGGTCTCATATTTACCGATTGAGTTACTATTATATATTTATTTGGGTTAGGGTCATTAAGTAAATTATATCTATTAATTAATTTTTTAATGCATGTATCAATAGAGACCTCATCGGAACATCAAGCATCAACTAACATTAGGTCACACGAAGAGTAAAACCCATGATTCAGATTATATAATGGTCTCATATTTGAGATCCAATACATTTTTAGGAGATATTATATTTTTTCACAAAAAATTTTAAGGAGTAATAAAAAATATAGTACATATTTTTAAAAATTTATATTCGGGCTCCCTGTACCTTAGAATCATTCTTTATCTCAGCACTTGGCTCTAAAAATATTCCTAAAAATATTTCAATATCTAAAATAGAAAAACCAGAGTCTCTATAGTTATAATCTCATAACATGAGACAAAATGTATGTTCAATAGGGACTAAAACATAATATTTTGGTCATGGTTTATATTTAGTGAGCCTTGAATTATGAAAAATTTTATTTCACATTAATATGATTATCATCAATCCGTTTTTAACATGATATTCGGACCATTATTTTATTTTTCGATGTGATTTTTGGGATATGTTAATATATTGATTAAATGTTAAGATAACTGGCTGACCTATTATCACATTCCATGGTTACACAATTTTTTTGAACTAAATGACTATATAACCCACCCCATGTATTATATAAATAAACTGAAAATGATTAAAATGATGAGAATGATTTTAACATGAATAGATGTAAGTAATGTTATACCTAAAAGAACATATATTTAATTATCAAAAATATAATTTTAAAATTTTAGTTTTCAATCACAATTCATATCTTGATTTTTAGACCGTGTTATGGTTATAAATAATCATGATAATGTTATACTATTTGTTTGGTATTTATGGTATTATGTCATTGGAACTGTTCTTGTATGATCTATTATATTAAATATATTAAATAAAAATTATATTTATATATATATATATATTTTTAAATTTAAAGCTATTAAATTAAATGTTATATGAATTATATTGGAATGATATTGATATTTTCAATGATGTATAATCATTTTTCATCATTTAAGAGAGAATATGAAAAATATTAAGCATGAAAAATATTTTTATAATTATAAACAATATGAAGTAGTTTTTATTAGTGTTGGAATACAAATATATATATATATATTGTATATAAAATTTGATAATATACACATGATTGATATTTTATATACATTAGATATTATACTTCATATAAATTTATTACCATATAGTGAATTATATGTTTATTTTATATTGATCTCAACCTAGAACTACCAATCCAATAATAGTTAGATTCAATAGGATCTATTTAAGTGTAACCTTATATATTTGATAAGAAAGAAAATTATTCATTATCATTAAAAGAAAAGGTTAGGTAATTATAAAGCATTTCACTAATGATAGAATCATATGTAAGAATTATTATTAATGATATAAAACTAATTGAATGTTCTCTATCTTTAAGGTAGTTATTAGTACAAAGTGATTAATACATTTAAAATCTATAGAGGTAGTATACATCGCTAAATCATACATTTTTAATGAAGTTATTTGAATCTATAATTTAATCACTGAACATGGTATAATTGGATCAATGGATCCATATTGTTTGGAAATATACAACATTTATATTTAGTGTTATACACCCCCGTATTTTAATATGTATGTATCATTAAATACTAAACTAAATTTCTTTATTAGAATAAATCATTGTGCTAAAATGAAATGCAATATTTTTTTAGAAAAATGTTACAATTACAGATAAAATTTATACATTATTGAAAATACAATATGAAATATCATTATTAAAAATAATATTTGAATAAAACCAGAAGTTAATACAAAGACTGTAGGTATGAAATAATTTTCCTCATGGTTTTCAATATATATAACACCTTCTATTATAACTATGGGCATATAGAAAATTATTAAAAATATAATATTAATTTTGGTACGGATATAAAAAAATAGTGTGAATGATATTACTGATATATATAAGGCTATATATTGGAATAAAAATAATAGTTAAATATATAATTGATGGAAATATAGTAATTGGATGTTTTATAAATTGAATATATTGTCAATGGATATGTTATCATTATTTATGCAGATATATATTAGTTATATTGATAATTTTTAACTATTAGAAACATGATAATGGTAATATAATTAAAAATAAATAAAAAATTAATAAATCAAATAAAGATATAATAATTTATATAAAATATTTTAATAATAAAAATGTAATTAATTTTTTTTAAAAATTATTTAATTTTTTTACATTATTTTTAAAATATATTTTAATACTAGTTTTTTTGAAAAAAATGTTTGACTATAGGAGAAATAATTAATTTTTGTTGGATTTCACTAAAATCGATTATTGTTAAAAGGATATATATTTGATTGATTATTTTGTTATGTGTATTGTTCATTAATAATAATAATATAACCAATCAATCATAAATTTTATTTTCAATAAAATTATTCAATGTATAAAAACGTAGTTTAAAAAATATTTATTTTGTAACTGATATTTAATTAAATTAAAAATAATTTAATTATAAAAATTTATTTTTCCATTCGGATTATTTTTTTTATATTACAGATTTCCATATTGAAACAATATATTAGAAATTTATATATAAAACATTGATTATATATTTTTTATCATTACATCTAAATTATTTCATAATGTTATTTTATATTTTAATGAATAATTATATTTTACGTTGGTAAAAAACTAAATTTTGAGAATTTATGTAAAATGAAAAAAAGGTTTAACAAAGTTGAAATGAAACAAAATAATAATAATAAATAAATATAAATTGTATAATTGAGAAGATTCATGATATAGATCCATTATTCTTTCTCATTTTATTTATTCATATTTTGAAATGTCAATACTATTGTTCAACCATGAATTAATATGATATGAATATTCAAAAGATTTTTTGAGATTCATTGAATGAAATACTTTATCGATTATATTTATTTATCTATTAGACATAACATGTTTGGAATATCACATGGATATAGTAAAAAAATTTACAATTTCATGTAGTTTTTATTAATATATAGTTCATTTAATGGTTCATGTGGTTTATAAATAAATTTATATGTTATTTTGAGAAATTATTATTCTTTGATAGAAGTTAATGAAAAATTAGCGAACTAAATCAATCAATATAAGTAGCAAGCAACCATTTATGTGAAATTACAAAGATGAATAATTTATTCTAATAATGTTATTGAGTAATGAATGGAATATATATAGTTTGTTACTTGAAATAAATATAATTAGGTGACATTGGGGAAAATCTACCATTTAAGGATGCATGGTAGACCAATAAATTATGGGGGATCAATGGATTTTATTGAATTATTGACAACATATCAAGTTTAATGAATCACACAATATTACAAGGGATTGTTCTATGTGGTATTTCTTGAAACACACACTATGGGTATTTTAAAAATGAGAATATTATATTATATATATAATATATATTTTCTTCTCTATGATGTGAGTTATAATTTTCATATTCGAATTGGATAGTGCCACTCCTTCTATTATGCTTCACGAGGAGGAAAAATTTAAGATGGATCTTGACTAAAAGGTAGTGGTTGTCACAATCTGTCCCTCAGGGCCCGTATCGTGACTACCCCAAGCCCGCCTTTCATAGGCCACGGGCTGGCGACTAGCACCATAGGCAAAAATTCCTAAACTGGGAAGGAATTTCATTTATAATAGTAAACAAACACAACAGAGTACGCAACTTGAAGTAAAATTCTAATTAAAATTGTATACAAAAGAATGTACTGAAAGTAAAGGGGGTAGAAATACAAGCCCAACAGTAAACTACAATTCAACTGAAATGGTAGTACAACTGAGGAAAGGGTATAAAGAAGCTACTGGGTCATCCTCCGAAATTCCCACCTGAATGGTGGAAACAGATGGCCTCCTTAGCACCCCATGTCCGTCCGTCTACTCCGTGTACATCGTGTTGAGTGGTCCAACTTCGGGTACCGTCCTGTTATACTACTCTATGCCCTAATCGGTGATTTCCATCATCTACAACCAACACAACGAGGTGCGGGCATAGCCCGTGCAGGGGTGAGTATAACGATACTTAGTAGGGATCCTACGACCCTAAAGGTCTCAAAAAATCCTACAAGGATAACCACAAAGTACGGTGTAAATGAATAACCCTTACATAGATATATGATCATGCAAATACCTAAGTTATTTAGTAACCCATCTCAACCATGGGGATAACATGAAAGTCATTGACTCAACTCAAACTAGGATTTTAGTGATGCATATAAGTTCATATGAGTAGTCGCGAAGCTAGATCGTCTTATTCTGTCGAGAGGAACTGCTTTTGACCATACGGAGTCTGACCCACATAGTATTGATATGAACTAACCCCATCAATGACCCACAGAGGATCTGACCCACATAGGATCAGTATGCGCTGACCCACACAGGATTGCTAAACGCTGACCCACACAGGATCTGACCTACAGAGGATCGGTATGCACTGACCCACACAGGATCGCTGAGTGATGACCCACACAAGATCAGGCACACAAAGGATCAGCATGCGCTAACCCACACAGGATAGCTGAGCGCTGACCTCCGTATGATCTGGATCAAACCCCCACCTCACTATTAGCCACTGGATTCCATGCACCCAGTGTACCTGAGTTCCATATAATCTGACCCTGAGATATCATTTGTAATTAGACTACCACTAAACCCCACAAAGGAGAAAACCAAAGGACCACTATATAGTAAGGGTTATAATGCAATAGACAGTGCGTCAAATAGACACCTGGTCTGTGAGTTGTTGGAAATTCTATCCTAGGGACCCGGTTGGGTTTTAGGTTGAATCCAACCCGACTATATCCCAAATATTTCTAAAACTAAATTGGGGTATTCCAAAAGAACCTTCTCACTCTATGCTTTCCATTTCTGCAAACGGTTAGTCAATCAGACTCCTGTAGCACAAGATAGGGGAGAAAAGGTACAAACTGGCAAACAGGTCCCGGTCCTGTCTGACGCAAACGGACCGAACCCGCTCGATCCAGTCTAGACCAGGGTCTGATCCAGTCCATGGGACCGATCCGGTCTGAGTAAGCAGCCAATCCAGAGGGTGGGTGGCCCAGCTAAGGTATGCCTGGCCGTGGATGGCGGGGCTGGCCACTCATGGGGTGGGGGTGTTACAGCCCCTGTCTTTCGAAATGGGCGGTGCATGGCGCCGGTCTGGTAACTGTGGGACCCTTCGGGTCCTGCCTACAACTCAAACTGGCGTCCACCCACCTCTGTCCTCCAAAGCCTATGGCTTCAGTCCTTCTCCAGCAAAGTGCCATGGTGCAGTGCCCAGCTCATCTAACAGCTATGTCTTGTGTGGCCGCGACTCCTTCCAAGGCAGTGCGACAGCACCATGCCCCTCCGGCACCGCCGCGGCCTGCCTGGCCGTAGCTCGATTATTTTTATGGCGCAACAGCGCCACACCCCTCTGGTGGACTGGAAGCCCTTGCGCTGCCAGCTTCTTCCGTGGCTGGCTCATCGCCGGTCGCCGCATGTACCGTCGCTGCTCGTCGCCACGACTCGTTCCCCCGCTGCGATCCTCTATTCTGGCAGTGCTGGTGCACCACCCCCATCTTCAACAAACAAGTCAATCAAAAGGGTGAGGGTTAGGAAATCTTCGTGCGGTTAGATCCCTCCTCGTTATGGTGTTATCATACAGTTCTCAAACCCTAAATAGAATGACGAAGATCAGGAATAAATTCAACCCAAATTCCTCTACCGCGTATGACGAAGATCATTGATGAAGGAAAGCGAACGTCGTTCCCTTGATGTCAGAAAGAAGGAAGAAGTTGAGGATAGCGTCATCATCATTCTTCAAGGGTGGTGCTCCCTCCTTTGTCCTAGTTGAAGAATGATAACGGTGAAAGACGTTTTCCATTCTTCATTGGAGATAAATGGCCCCACAAACTTCTTTACTCTCCTTCATTCTCCAAAAAATAATTATGTCAACCCCACAATAATAAAATATCACATCATATTATAATGTTGGCATAAATTATTCAAATGGGGAAAATTAAATAAGGGTGGTCCCACTTAATTAATTCTTGAGTGTAGGCACAAATTAATTAAATGGAGTTCAAAAGGTTTCATGGGTGGTGGCTCCACAAATGGGGAGTTCAACAGTTTCATCTCCCGGTGGTCCCCACCATTCAGACATGAATTGGGGGTTTAAGGGGGTTAATGCTCATGTTGGCCCCACCTCATTGATTGAATGAGATGTTTAAACATCAGGTGGGATGCACCAAATAATATTCTCTCAAGGGAGGATATGTGTGGGTGGGCCCCACCTATAAACTCCACTTGGAGGTTTTAACAACCTCAAATAAAAACAAATATAACACATTATTTTTATTCAATGTAATTAAAATCCCCAAAAACTAACTCCCATTGTGGTTAGAATGCAGCTGTGGTGAGAGTCTCACTAAGCAATCACCGATGCTGTGAGTTCATCAGTGCCCTTGGATTTTTGTTCCGAGCACCAGTTCAAATGATATAAAATCCCACTCATACGTTTATGAATATACCTGAACAAAACATCAGAAATTGATTCCGGGAACACCGCACCTTAGAATCAAGCACAGTCCGAAACTGTGGACTCTTAAAATTCCCTTGTATTTAAGAAAAAAATTTCCACTAAATATCAAGTTCTTTACATTCTCCCCAACTCTGGGCTTTATGTCCCCATAAGCTACAACTTGAACTAAGGGAACGAAAGGGGGCACTGAGCACGCATCTGAGTACCTGCTCCCATGTGATCTCTTAGAGTTTCTCATGCTTCCAATGAACATGCACCAGAGGTATCGACCATCCATGTAGGACCTGCTCCTATTGATCCCCAATCTCCACTGTAACCTCAGTGAAAGTCGCCCCATCAGTGATTTCTAGCTCCCCATGGTCGATGATGTTAGAAGGGTTATGCACGTACCTCCTTAGCTGAGATACGTGGAAGACTTCGTGCAACTGATGCAACTGAGGTGGAAGAGGCAGGCAATAAGCCACTTCGCCTCCTCTACTAAGTACATAGAAAGGTCCGATGAATCACATAGATAACTTGCCACCTTCGCCAAATATCCATAGGCCTCATCGATGTGAGACCCGTAGAATGACGTGGTCACCATCCTAGAACTCCAGAGGTATCTGTATCCTGTCATCATATGACTTATACTTGCTCTGTGCAGTTTTCATCCACTCCTAGATGATATGCACCTTCTACGTGGTAGCGCGTACCATCTCTGGTCCCACTAGTGCTGACTCACCTGGGTCTGTCCAGCACAGAGGCGATCAGTAAGGTCGACCATGCAAGGCCTCAAAAAGTGTCATAATGATGGTGGAGTGATAGTTTTTGTTGTAGGCACACTCCACCAAAGGTAAGTGGTCCTCCCAACTATGACTGAAGTCGAGGACACATGCACAGAGCATGTCCTAGAGGGTCTGAATGGTCTGCTCAGTCTGGCCATCAGTCTGATAATGGAAGGAGGTTCCCAAGCGATGTTCTGTCCCGAAAGCCTCCTGCAGCCATTTCCATAGACGAGACGTAAAATGTGCATCACAGTCGGAATCAATAGAATAAAGTACTCCATACAACTGCATAATCTTCTGCACATAAAGCCATCCCAATCTCTCTACTGATCCCTACTCTCTGATCGATATGAAGTGGATTGACTTGATGAGTCAGTCAAAAATCACCCATATTGAATGTTGACTCTTCGAGGTACATGGAAGACCTCTCACAATGTACATGGATATCCCATCCAACATCCACTCTAGGACCTCTAAGTGCTGAACCACGCCTTCCGGTAACTGGCACTCCACCTTCACTTACTGATAGATGAGGCATCATGAGACAAACTCTGCTACTGCCTTCTTCAAACCTGGCCACCAGTGCTATCATCGGAGTTCCTGGTACATATTCACCACTCCTGGATGTACCTCTAGATGGGATGTGTTGGAATCTATCAATAATTTTTCTTTAAGTGCAACTGGTACCAAGGTACATCCTCTAAAATTTATGACATGCACCTTACCTTCAAGAAATACATCAGGTGTCTGCCCTGTGTATATCTGAGCACATCAAGTCTCATTGTTAGCGTCTCCACGATGCGCCTCCCTAACTCGCTGAACATGTGGAGGAGTGACTGTAAGAGGCTGCAGATAGGATACTACATCCCTATCCACAAAGGATATCTGCAAGGCAGATAGCGGCTCCATCTCCTCTCCTAGAAGCTGAATACCTGCCCTCCTACTCAGCGCATCCGCAACAACATTCCCCTTCCCAGGAGTATAGAATATCACAAAGTCATAGTTCTGTAGGAAGTCAAGACATTGTTGATGTCTCAGGTTCAGGTCCTTATGAGAGAAGATATACCTGAGACTCTTGTGATTAGAGTACATGGTAAAAAGTTCTCCCATCAAGTAGTGCCGCCACATCCTCAAGGTGAAGACCACTTCTGCTAACTCAACGTCATAGGTAGCGTAGTTCGGATCGTGCTGTCTCAGCTGCCGAGAAACATATACGTTCATTGCTCGCGCTTGCATCAGGACACACCCATTTTCAGTCCCTGATGTATCATGGTAAACTACATACTCTATGCCTTCCTCTATAAGTCTCAATATAGGGGCACTAGTCAGACTCTACCTCCACTCTTGAATGTTCTTCTAGCATCTTTCTGACCACCCAAAGGGTTGACCTTCTTCGTCAAGGGTGATAGTGGTGCTGCTACTCTAGAGAAGTCTGGCACGAATCTCTGATAGTATCCATCCAAGCCCAAGATACTCCATACCTTTGTCACACTCTTGGGTGGCTCCCAAGCAAGTTCCGCCTCAATAATCCCAGGATCTACTCTATATCCATCCTCTAAGATGACCAGTCCCATGATGTGAACCTCTTGAATCCAAAATTGGAACTTCGAGAGCCTACTGTAATGCTAGTGCTCTTGGAGTGTGTCAAGTACCACCTAAAAATGGTAGGCATACTCCTCCTAAGTAGTCGAGTAGATCAAAATGTCGTCGATGAAGACTATGAAAAAGCGATCGAGGTATGGGTTGAAGATCCAGTTCATGAGACACCTGAACACTGCTAGAGAGTTGGTTATTCCAAAGGGAATAACCAAGAACTCATTGTGGTCGTACAAAAATCTGAAGGCCGACATCTTCATGTCCTTATCTCAAACTCTAAGCTTGTGATAGCCTGATCGGTGGTCTATCTTTGAGAACCGTCATTATCCTTTAAGCTAATCAAAGAGGTCAACAATATTCAGAATTGGGTACATGTTCTTCACGGTCACCTGATTCAGGCGACAGTAATCAACACAAATCCTCGAACTCCCATCCGCCTTCTTGGTGAAATGAATTTGGGCTACCTAGGGAGAAACACTGAGTCAGATGAATCTCTTCCCCTGTAAGTCTTCTAGCGGTTCCTGCATCACACAAATATCAATGGGAGCCATCCGATATGTTGGATTAGATATCAGTTCCATCCTAGGGTACAGGTCAATGTAGAAGTCCACCTCTCTATGAGGAGGTAGTCCTGGAACATCATCTGGGAAAACATCCGTGTACTAATCCACCACTACAGTATTACTCGGACCCTCCACATTAACTACTCCGAGGGTATGGCAGGCCAACTGAGGAGGGATCGATTACACCCTCCTTCGAGTAAGTTTTTTCTTTTTCTGTAAAGGTTCTCTTATCACCGATGAATGTAAACCTGGTCCCATCAGTGCGGACACACCACACTTTTTTCATAATACATTCAATCTGAGCATGGATTATAGATAACCAGTCCATACCCAAGATGATGTTGTAAGGCCTCGACACCACTACGAGGAGATCCCAACAGAAACTATCACCTCCTAGATTAAGCTCACACTGCCGACACCAGTGCGTAATAATCGAGTCTTCTCTTGTAGGAGTCTCTATCCATAAGGATCGAGCCAATGTATCTGTCGAAATGGGAAGTGGATATGAAGGAGTGATTGGAACTTATGTCTATATGAACTGAATCTATGGTGGATTAGACACAGACAGTGCCTCGAATCATATCCGGAGTACCATGGTCGTATGCCTCAGCTGCCTGAAACTGAGCTCTCCCCTGTCCTCCAGCTCCCTGTGGTTGGGGTGGTTCTCCTAGTGGTGGTGGTGGTAGCAACACCTCGAAATGCCATCCACCGCCAACTGCTTTGCCAGCTCCTCTGCCATGTCTGCCTACGCCCTGCAGACCACCTCAATCAAACCTCTGGCTATGCTTGGGTGGTCCCTCAACTAACTGCTGATCATTTGTATTGGGGGTCGGACAGTCACGTGCCATGTGACCCTACCCACCGCATGAGTAGAACCAATCACTCCTGGAATATAAGTCTATGCTCTATATGCCCACACAACTGTTCATGAGTCCTGTGGTTGACTACCTGTGGGTCTGGTCCTCTTGGATATCTATGTCATTTGTCTACTACCAGCTATAGGAGACTCCACTACATGTTGACTAGTAGTGGGTATAGGTGTCGGTGACTTCTCAGTAAGGAAACTATCCACTAGGAGGGCTCTCTCTAACACCCCCTCCTATGTTGGGATGTTAAGGGAGATCATCGGGGATATTATTTCTCACCTGAGGCCCTACTCGAAGGTTTGGGCCCTGAAGAATGGGCCCTGAACCATATCTGTAGAGTAACAAGAGAGTTCAGTGAACCTCGGTGAGTACTGCGCTACTATCATGATACCCTGCTGTAGATGAAGTAGCTCCTGAATCCATACTGATCGAAGGGTTTCTGGAACAAACTCCACCCAATAAAAGGCTCTCAATGTATGTCCATAGTAGTATTTACTCATCGTGAACCTGGAGCAACATGCTCTACCATTTCCCTGCTGCTACCTAAATGAGACTCAATGCAAGAATCACCATGAGGTCAGCTGGTGTTCCTACCAGCCTGAAAACTCTCACCACAGCCTCCAGCCAAACCTCAGCCACTTGTGGGTCCGTCTCTCCCTAGAACCTAGGTGGCCTCTGGTGCTGGAACTCATGAAACACGCTCAAGCGGTAAGCATCGTCTACTACTGGGTCTGGTGGTATTAGTGGCCCAATGGGAAGTGGTACCACTGGTAAAGAGCCCCGCACTGAAGCCTCATCGGTCGGTGGGCTGTCAGAGTGTACGACCCTCGGGGCTTTGTGGGGAAGAATCATAAAAGAAACAGATGTGACACAGTAAAAAAAATATACCCGGTGAGCTGACCTAGTTGAGATAAATTAAATAAAATTGTTTGAAAACACACACACAATCAGTGTTTTCTTGAACTGAGTAGGAAATCAGAAGTCAGGGTCCTAGTGTATGGATACATCGGCGGCTGCACCAACACTGGACTCCTTGAACTGAAAACCACTAATAGTACCCTTAACATTGTTGATTCATAGAAAAGAATGATCAGAGTCCTAAGTTCTGTGGTATAACCTACTGATCTGATACCAATTATTCACGGCCCATCCCTCGGGCCCGTATCATGACTACCCCAAGCCCGCCCTCCATAGGCCAGGATCTGGTGACTAGCATCAAAGGCGAAAAGCCCTAAACTGGGAAGAAATTTCCTTTATAACAGAAAAAAAACACAACAGAGTATGCAACTGGAAGTGAAACTACATATAAAAGTGCGTCTTGAACGTAATGGAGATGTAAATATAAGCCCAACGGTAAAGTACAATAGAAAAGAAATAATATTACAACTAATGAAAGGATGTAAAGCAGCTACTGGGTCGTCCTCTGGCATTCCCACCTGAAGAGTGGGTACATATGGCTTCCTCAGCACCCTATGTCCTTCCGTCCACTCCATGTATGTCTCACCGAGTGGTCTACCTCTAGGTACCATCCAGTTCTGGTACTCTCTGCCCTGATCAGCGTTGTCCATCACCTACAACCATCACAACGAGGTGCGGGCATAACCCATGCAGGGGTTAGTATGACAGTACTTAGAAGGGATCCTGAGACCCTCATGGCCTCACAAAATCCAACAAGGATAACCACAATGTACGGAATCAATGGATAACCCTTACTTAGGTATATGCACATACGTATACCTAAGTTATTTAGTAACCCATCTCAATCATGAGGATGACACGATTGTCATTTACTCCGCTCAAAACAAGAATTCATTGAAGAATAGAAGTACAAGTGATTAGTCGCGAAGCTAGATTGTATGAATCTATCAAGAGGAACTTCTTCTTACCATACATAGTCTGACCCACATAGGATCTGACCCACACATGATCAGTATGAACTGACCCACACAGGATCATTGAGCACTGACCCACATAGGATCTGACCCACACAAGATCAGTATGCACTGACCCACATAGGATCACTGAACGCTGACCCACATAAGATCTAACCCACACAGGATCAGTATGTGCTGACCGACATAAGATCGTTGAGCGCTGACCTCCGTATGATATGTCTCAAACCTCCACTTCACTATCAGCCACTAGATTCCATGCACCCAGTGCACTGAAGTTCTGTAGAATCTGCCCTTGTGATATCTGTTATACCTTGACCAACAATAAACCCCAAAAATTAGTATCCCAAAGAACCTCTATGTCGTAAGGGATCCAACGTGACAGACAGTGCGTCAAATGGACGCCCGGTCTGTGAGTTATTGGCATTTTCATCCCAGGGGCCCTGTTGGTTTTTAGGGTTAAAAAAACCCGACTGTATCCCAACTATGTCCAAACCTCATGTGGGGTATCCCAAAAAAACCTTCTCACACTAATATTTCCGTTGCCGCAATCTGTTCTTCGATTGGACACCCGTAGCCCACGATTGGGGTGAAAAGGTGTAACATTGCCAAACGGGTCCGGATAGGGGTCTGACCCAGTATGTGGGTCTGATCCGGTTTGAGGAAGCAGCCCAGTCTGAGGGTGGTGGCCCGGCCACGGCCAACCCGGCCACAGATGGTTGGCTGATCACGTATGGGGTGGAGGGGTTACACCCCACCTATATTCCAAAACGGATGGCACATGGCACCGGCCTAGTATCCGAGGGACCCTTTGGGTCCCGTCTGCAGCACGCACTGACGGCTGGCTCAGCTGGCCTCCCACCTCTATCTTCTGCGGCTTATGGAGGTAGTCTTTCTCTATAGTAGTGTGACGGCACCGCGCCCAGCCTATCTGACAGTTGTGCCTTGTGTGTCCGCGACTCCTTCTTCCGACGCGGTGCGACGACACTGCACCCCTCCAGCACCGTCATGGCCCGCCTGGCCGCTGCTCGGTTTTCTGCTCGGCGGGACGGTGCCAGGCCCCTTCGGTGGCCTGGCGGCCCCTGTGCTGCCGGTTTCATCTGCGACCGGCTTGTTGACAGTCAACGCATGTACTGCCGCAGCCCATCGGTCATGGCCCATTCTCCTGCTATGATCATCTATTCTGGATATGCTGTTGTGCTACCTCCATCATCAACAAACAATAAAATAAAATGGGGAGGTTCGGGTCGTTTTCGTGCGGTTCGAGCCCTCCTTGTTATTGTGTTATCATTTGGTTCACAAACCATAAATAGAATGAAAATGATCGGGAATAAATTCAACTCAAATTCCCCTACCTCGTATGATGATGATCATTGATGAAGGAATGAAAGAGAAGGTTGTTCCGGTGACGTCAGAAAGAAGGAAGAAGTCGAGGACGGCGTCGTCCAAATTCTTCAAGGACGGTGCTCCCTCCTTTGTCCCGGTTGAAAAAGGAAGTTGGTGGAAGATGTCCGTCCTTATTCATTAGAGAGAAATGGATCCACCAAGTTCATTGCTCTATTTAATTCTCCAAATAATAATTATTCTAACCCCAAAATAATTAAATATCACATCTTATTATAGTTTTTTCATAATCAATTTAAATGGGGAAAATTAAATAACGGTGGTCCCACATAATTAATTATTGTGTGTAGGCACAAATTAATTAAGTGGAGTTCAAAAGGTTTCATGGGTGGTGGCTCCATAAATGGGGATTTCAAGAGTTTCATCCTCGGGTTGTCCCCACCATTCAAACATGAATTGGGGTTTTAATGGGTGTTAAAGTTCATGTGGTCCCCACCTATTTGATTGCACGAGATGTTTAAACTTCATATGGGCCCCACAAAATAATATCCTCTTAAGGGAGGTTATGTGTGGGTGGGCCCTACCTCTAACCTCCACTTCAAGGTTTTAACCACCTCAAATAAAAAAAAGGTAACACTTTATTTTTATACATTTTAATTAAAATCCCGAAAAAATAACTCCCAATCTCATTTGAATGCAACTGCGGTGAAGGTCTCATTAAGCAATCAATGATGCAGTGTGTTCAACGGTGCCCTCAGATTTCTCTTCCGAGAACTGGTTCAAATGATATAAAATCCCACTCGTACATCTACTGAACGTACCCAAACAAATCTTCAGAAATTGATTCCGGGCACACCGGGCCTCGAAATCAAGTGCCGTAAAAAACTGAGGACTTGTAAGATTCCCATGTATTTATGAAAAAATTTCCACAGAATTTCTTTGTCTCTATAGTGGTTATCCCACATGAAATTTATAGCATATAATGTATTTAATGAATGTTTTAGAGTAGATGATATATATTTTATCATAGAACAAAAACCTAGTGTGTTTGTGAAATATATGGTCATCACTTGATAAATGAATGCGTGATAAAAATTCAAGTTTCCATTTCAAATTTTGTACATTTTTAATTTTATTGCCTAAATGAATTTAAAATTATTCAATATTTGATAGCTTTAGTAGAGTAAATTAAAAGTAGTGAATAATTTAGTTTTAATTTTTGTAGAGAAAATAATTATTAATAGAAAATACGAGTTTTTTTTTGTTTATAAATAAACCCAATATAAATTGTTTTTATATTAAAATGGATAATAATTATACTCATATATAAATGTATTCACTTTTTCAATTTATGAATCTCTCAATAATCACCTGGGAAAAATATGATATTTTCTTAGAATATAGTGGATTAAAGAGAAATACATTTGTTGAGAATATGTTCTGAAATGTTATGGTTTGTGAAGTGAATTAAATCGACCAAATAATAATTTTCATGTTTTTGAAAATCCTGATATTTTTCCTTCAAAAGAGTGTACTAAAATAATATCCATTAAATGATAGATGATTACATATTGATTCTATTTTAAAATAAAGTTATAATTCTTGATAATCAGGGAAACAAGGATGAAAAATATTCAAAATATATATATTCTTGAGATTGGTTTTGAGAAGCTTTAAAATGAATGGATCAAGAATATATTGATAAATTTTTGTAAAGAGATGTTTTGGAGAACATTAGTAGAAGACTCAAAAACCCACATAGTGAACATTAGTTAGGCATAGTACATGAATATTATTGTTTTTGGAACATAAGCCCATGAAACAGATGATTCACAATGTCTTATTAGTAGTATATAAGAGAAAAAGTTATATATCAATTTTGGAATAAGAAATATAATATAAATGGAACATATAATATTGAATTACTCTGATCAGAAGGTACTATAAAAATATATGTGTCCTAAGAAGATGAAAAGAAGGTCAATATAGTATATTTGATTAACATATCTACTTAATATTATGATAAGAATCATGATAAATATTTAATAATGATCAAGTTATTATTTTTTTCTAGACAAGGTATTGAATGATTATATTTTTATTATATAATTATACTCAAACGAATTTTATTTTATTCTATTATTATTTAATAAAATGGTAATACTATAACACAATATTGTGATTTAGTGACCATGTACAATTAATATAGAGGATTGTGAAATGTTGGTTTCATAAATGTATCTAGCTATATTTAATGATTTAGTGAAAAAATTTATATATATAGAATATAGTGATATGCTCTATTATTAAAAGTGATTTAACCTTCATCTAGTCATTGAACGATTTAGAAACAGTGGGAGTGTCTCTTGTTTTATTATTGAATGAACCAAAAAATAATATATTATATGTGAAATGAATAGATTTTTTAGATTATTTTTTCCAATAGATATAGTATAACTTATTATATTTTTGTAAATTGAATCACCATTGTTGTGTACATCATGGATGATTATCTTGTTGGGGGAAAAAATTAAAATATATGCTTATTTATTCATTATCTTTTCTCAAAACATTATATTTTTATAGTTATTTTAAACTAAATAATTATAGGATAAAAACGTTTTCTATAAAATATAAAATTCATTTATCAATAAGAAATGTAAAAGAAAATTTTTCATTTGGGATACACTACATTTCATATGGATTCTCATTGTGTATTGGGTATGAAAAGTTGATTTAGTTATAAACGTTTTTGAAATAAATATAAAAAATAATGTATATGTGAATATGAGAATAATGATTACATGTTTTCTATATTCATAGCTCATTCATCTAATAAGGTAATACAAAATTATCTCAAAATGAAGATAAAATATAAATATAAAGGAAAAAATGAGTTGGATGTTGTTGAATTCCATGAAGCTTACCACATGATATCTCTTGAATAATATGACATTAAAAAAATCAAAAATTATTTTTTTAATTATCAAGATTAGTATTTTAAAAACTTCAATCATGTCATAGCTTGGATCTCTCTAAAATAGATATAACTAGATGTAAAATCTATTGCTTTTGGGGAATTGAAATATTCATTGAACATTTAGTTGAGTATTGAAAAGTAATCCGTTGTTACTATGAATTTTATTGATAAATGTGATATCATGATATAGTTACCTAGGGTTAAACATTCTATTTTAATATAATGACCTATGATGATTCTTCAGATGATGAATTGTTATATAGAAAATAGTTTACATGATTTCACAATGATGATATTACATCCACATATGATTAAGTGACCAACTAAATAGAGTAATCCAATGTGTAAATGAAGGTATGTGGTTAATATCATACTAAAGAAATTTCAACATTTAACAAGTATAATGAATTAATTGGTTTTCTCTATGATAATTCTCTAATGGGATTTCATTTATGGAAATTTCAATGGGTATTTTCCTTTATTCATTTAGTTACTAAGATGAGTAATAATGAAAGAGACTATTGGATCATTATTCATATATAAAACATGATATTAGAAGAATAATAATTGAAATTTGTCTTAGAAATCATGAATTCATTCATAGATTTTAATTGTAAAATTATTAAACAATATGAAATTATCGAAATATATTCTCAGTTAAAAAATGAAGAAAACAGATGATACTCAAAATTTAGTATTTACAAAGAATAAAACATTATTTATTTTAATGATATTAATTAAAAGTGTTTTATTTTATTGATATATAAATGAGGAATCATGAAATCATAATTTTGATATATATTATAATTCATTATTAATATCATCATTCATCACAAAATACTTTGTAGATCCATGAACCATAAAGTATAACTATAAAAAAATATATTTTTAGGTTTGATACATCATAAACCAGAGAAAAATACAATTTTCAAGTGAAATACATATATGATAAATATTTATTTTAATTATTAAAATTGATTTACTTTTTGAAATGTGAAAACATGTTTATTTATTGTGTGATGAATTATTGTTATATAATGTTTTGTAAATAAGATATTCAATTGATATTTTATTGTGAATGGAATGACATAGAAAAACCATACAACCCTATCAAAGTATGATTCATCGAAAATCTAGAATAAAAAATCACAATTAATATTAACTATATTGTGATTCTTCATTTAATGAATTAGACACATAAAGAATTTGAATGGAAGAGAAATGACGACTATATCAATATATCCAAAAATAATTCATTATATGAGGAACTCCTTATGTATGATATTTTTTATATATGTTAAACACGATTATTGGAATAGGAATTATAATATCAAAATATCATAGAGGGTCCTTTAAAATTATTATTTTATAATGATGCATTTAAAAATTAATTACATCAAATAATAATCAATCACAATAAAGTACTAATTTACATTATTGGTGGGGGTACGGGGGGGTAATGTTTTATAATTATGGTTAAACCATTAAAAATTTAACATTCTAACTTTTAATCCCTTATATAAGGAAATTAGACAAATATTGAATTGAAATAAGGATATTTCTTCTATTAATGAGGTTAGTAGTATATAATTTCAAGGAAGATTCATCATGAAAAAATGTGTAAAGTGACTCAAATTATAATATACGAGAACATACTGGAGGTATGATTTAAAGGTTTTACAAACTATTCATCATGTAATATATTTACATTTGGTTGTGGATACATTATATCATAGTTGAAACATGATAGGGGATGCAGGAAAAATTAATCATTATATGAAACATGTATAAGTGGGTGAAACAATATGATTATGATGGACCTCAATCCAGAGAAGATGGATAAAACCAAAACACACATTGTTCTTGAAATCATATTTGGTAGAGATTATAGAATTTCCACTATCAAGGATCAGATAATGTTATATAAAAACTATCTACTAAAGTGAATCATTCACCTTTGACTGACTATTTTAGAGGTATCCTTTCAATGAATTTAAAAGTTACTAATATATGTTTAGAATGGTGACGTATTAAAGGGTATATATGATCTATGGTAATGCATATTATTAAAAATTTTAATGAGAATAAAGGATAAAATAAATTTTAAAGGTGATAAAGCATAAAAATGTACAACCTTAAAAGTCTGAATAGGAAGTGTAGTTAATGCAAATTTGAATGGTCCAATTTAAAATAACTACCATTACCAATATATATGGTACATAGAGACATATATAAAGTGGTAAATTGGAACTTGGAGAATGAGAATATATCCCTAGAAGAGATAAAACAAAATAAATGTATTACATGATTATTTGTTATCATAATAATAATTGTAGTATCTATTAATTTATTTTATGAAAAAAAATATTCAAGAGAAATATCTAAATAAAAAACAAATATATGGAACATAATTATTAACTTATGATATGATATTTTAGATATTATTGAATTTATATGGATATAGTCACGAGAAGTGAAGATATTCTTAACCATATCTGAATATTAAATTCCTTTTGTAGATATGGTGATCATGATATATCAAGTAGAATCTTTAAACCTAATATATTTTATGAATGGCAACCTTTAAAACTTATTAATAATATGTTTATATCTTGTTTTATGAGTGATTGAGAGCATAGGATTTGTTGAATAATGTATAATGTATTTTTTCTATCGTTTAATGAATTATATGAGTTCCATCGACATTAAATATTTTCTTACCCAAACCTGTACAATGATATGAGTCTACATAAGACTAAAGTATTTCTCATACACTCTAATATATGTTGTAAAATGGTTATGTAAATATCATTGAAAATAAAATAAATTCATGCAGGATAAATTTTCCGGATGATTTTGTTATATATTTATAAATTGATTATTGATCTATGTCTACAGGTTTCAGACCTGTCTATTAAACTTATTTTTAATTAATTATAAAATAGTGAGGGTTAATAATATATTGTTTCAAATATTACTAAAATTTATGAACAAAAAAATTCCCCTATGTGTTTTAATTGACTACATAGAAATAGGTAGGGTAACATTATTAGAAATGGTGAAAATTGGACTTACTAGAAAATCCTTTGGGGTGAGAGAACATGAATATAATATTATGGTACAGAATAACATTAAATTTTAGTTAAAATGGGAGAGAATATTTTGAAAATAAATTTATATGTTTCATATTTTGGAAAATAGAAGTTGATATTAATTTAATTAATTATTGGTTTTATTTCAAGGAGAGTAAATTTTAAAAATCTATGTAATATTTGTAATTGGTGTTCCTAAATAAATTATAAATTCGGTTACGGTGATAAATGTAATGTAATTGGACTAATATAACAATATATATTAATAATATTTTTTATTTGTGAAAATTAATTATGGTGGTATAAGGAAATGAATAAAGTATACATCTTATGCCAGCAAGTGATGTAGGTAGTAACCTATGAGGGGTATTGGCTAGGATTGAGAACCATTTCACACAAGTCGGTAGATTTTTAATTTGAGAAGACATTTTAAGGTGCATCTAACAATGTGAATGAGGTTTTTCTAGGGAAAATTTATTGCGAGGGGATATATATTAGTCCCATAATGAGGGGGGGCCTAGGTAATGATTTTTGATGTACTGCTAATAAGTATAAATCAATAACCTATATGAAATTAAAATTTATTTTCAAATATTGGTTATCAGTAAAAATCATCTCTTCATTTTTAAAAAATACTTGATTAAAACCATATTTTATCATATATTCAAACTTCTATATGATGTAATTTATGGTATTCTTGAATGCACAAGTTCCTGAGAAACTACCAGAATACACATTATGAGTATCACCAATTTAAGGGGAAGATTGTAAAACATATAATTTTATTCATTTATTACACTTATTTAATTCAATATAGTGGAAACTATATTTTTTTCTTATATGTGGATAATCCATTAAACTAACAAAACATAGAACCACCAAGAGAGAAGAACATTCCTTATAAGTGAATTATATGTATTTATTTATTGCAGTAGTCATTTTTATTTCTTATTTCATATATGAATTTGATTTTTGAGTGATACGAAAAGATCATGAAGATTGAATATAATTATGGTAATAATGGATATTTCAATTTATTCCTGATCAATATTCTTATAATCAATGAGGGGATTTATTTGACTAAATATACCCCACCATTCATTGTATATAGAGTATAGTGGTGAAGAATAATTCTATATTATATATTAATAATGATATAATATCAAGTGGAACATATATTTCAACTACTAATAGATCATTGACTTTTAATTATAATGTGGTTACAGAATAAATTCCAAGAATATATAGATATAAGGTACTTATAAATTGATATTTATAATGTTGATGAAATGATTACCCATTTAATTTGAAATATTTAGAAAACCAGTAGAATTGTGATAATTATAAATGTTACTTATAGAAAATCTAAGAATTTTTCAATTCATTCATATTGATTCTGAGTTCCATGAACTATATATTTTATAAATAATTATGAAGCATCATATAATATTTCCAAACTAAAATTTACCTGATCATTATTATGAAAAGATGAAACATCCATAGAGAATGATTAGAATGAGGATACAGTGAAACATATATTGAAGAGAATAACATTAGCAGTTTTGAGGGTCTATTCATGGAATATAGGATATGGTAAGTCCATAAATAATAATGTCTCATAATGATTTGATTATACAATATCTATTTCAGAAATATGATTTTATAAAATAGGAGAACATTTGTAATATATGTGTCCGAAAATATGAAATATAAAATATAATAATTAGAACTTATTTTTTATTTGATATTTGTTAATTATAACGAATTAAATTATTTTTATAGATGACACTAAAGAGACCAGTACAATATATTATATTGACAAATCTGAATAGATCAAGATATGGTTTGTGATAAAATAAAACATACAATATTCACGTTATATGTTTGTAGAGTGATGTGTTCAATAAAATAATTGTAGTTTGAAATTGTCTTCATCAACTGTAAAAGTGACTATACTATTATATTGTGGAATATTATGACTAAAATATTTCATTTTGAAGTTGATCTCATATATTATTAATGAATAAGGGTAATGTAACCACGAATTTAAAAAGCTCCATTATATGTATTTGTGGATGTAGTGTAAAAATCATCCTATACTAAAGTTTGAGAGTTTACCAAAAACAAAATCTATCCTTTATCAATGTATTTCATGAATACTATCAATTTAACACCCTAAAATTTTTTGGAATTGTTTTTTTACGAAATAATTTCACCTTTTTCATATATTTTTTCACCCAACAATATAAATAGTTTTTATATCATAATTAATTATATGTAAAACTATGATAATTCAAAAATAAAATCAATTTTTTTATCTATATAGAACACTGAGGTTAGCTGGCATTATATAAAATAATGACATTCCATGATGGCGTTCATAATATGCAAGATCGATTTTTTCCAAATTATAGTATATCTTAAAAAATTTATCATTTAATATAATAAGACATAAAATAGCTGTTAAATTTTAGTTTATTAATATTATAATCTAATTTTTTAAATTATTTGGTATACAAAAATATAATATGAATTCATAGATTACCAATTAATTAGAAATGAATATGACACCCGATTGAATGTAAAAAATATATTATTGTTTATATGGGCACAAAGGTGTTTTAAACTAATAAATAAAATTAATTATAGTTATTGAGTTATATTATATAAATATATATGTTATATATTCAATAAAATATTTTTTATATAATTTCTATATATTTCATAGACATTGGATAAAAAAAACTCAATTCCATGCTTAACATCCTATTTTTAAAGGTGTTTTTATATAATTTTAATAGAGAACCCAATTTAATTTGATTTTGTGGATAATTTATAAATATAATACATGAAATTATTCTTTATTGTTGGAATATAATTAAATTATATTAGGATATGTTTTCTGTATTTTTCAGAATGCCTTCATTTTGTAATTAATAATTAAAAATAATGGATTTTAATTCAAAACTTATTTTTCATATAATTCATTTATAAGGATAAATAATATTTTAAAGTATAATATAAGATTAATTAGATATTATTTTTATGAATTATTACAATCTATGTCCTTTAGATCAATTTAAATTTGAACATGGGTAAATAAACATAGAATTTGATTGAATATTATTATATTCAAAACCAGCACTGTCGACTCTACTGTATGATTAATTTAAAATTTATTTTGGCCACTTATATGATTTTAATTTGGAAAAATGGATTCCATATTTTTAATAAATATAATTAATAATTAATAATTATGCAAAATTAGTTTATGAACAAAAATATTAGAGGGTGTGATTAAAATTAATTACAATTATTAATGTTTAATTAAACTTAATAAATGACTAAACCAGAACCTTATGGTTCAAAATGACCAATAAAATTGTGTAAAATCCATTTAATGGAAATATTTAGACCCCATTCTACCTGAGATCATCTATGGGTCCTTATTTTATCCACTTTTAATAAGAAAAATGTTGGTGGAAATCTATCTTCATAACTTTACCATAGTGTCACTCCTCATTCCCTTTCAATGGTCACCCCCACTCACTCTTCTTCACACCATTCACACCACCTACGATCCACCAATATATAAAACCTATAATTCCCCATAACACTACCAACCTCATTTAATCCACCCATTTTACACAATTTCTTCCAAGGAATTTTGTCACCATAAACCAAAAGGAGATACATAATTAAGTGGGAACACCTTCTCCCAAGCTCCATTGTTTTATATTCATTCTGCAATCCCTCAACAATAATTATGAAATGTTTGTATAAAAATATTGTCCTAAATATTATAGGATTTATTTAGGTTTTAGATTCAACCTATAGTTAATAACACATCTATCTAATGCATAACAGACATGCTATTTATGTGTATGGAAAACTACCACCTCAATAAAGGATGATTGTTCATTTTTCCCGTAACAACTTTCATGGTGTAGAATATGATGGATAACAGATTTATATATTTTATATATTATATTTATTATGTATTTAGTATTATGTTTCCCATTTACAAACCAATAACTTTTCACATTCAATTTGCTGTAAATAAAATAATTTCAATTGATGAATTGTGGACTACTGCCCCCTCGAAGAGATGGGATTCATTATAACATTGCATAGAAGATATTAAGGTTGGTTTTAGTAAAACTATATGATATATATAACATTTTAATTCAAATTTAGTGTTATCATTAACATATCTACAATTTACCATTTTATTTATTTTAACCAATACAACAACAAAAAATCAAACATCGTAAATGGATACTTACAAATTATTGTCTCCATGAATGGTCTATTCCTATTAACACTTATATAAACTATATATTATTATAATAAAAATATAATTTATTTATATGATATTTATATATGTTTCAATTTATGGAATCATTATATACGTATATGTACATAGGAGATAACCAATTAAGACACATACAAAGAACAATGAATATATTACCTAAAATGAAACCTTAATGTATGATTGTAATCAATAAGATAAAATAAGGGAATGATCAAACCATAATTGGTATTAGATTAAAGATTGTTGTTATTTAAAATAATAATAATAAATTTATATTTATTGTAGTGGAGGATTGAATGAGTGCGACGAGAGTCAAGACCGGTGGTAAAGGGATTTCACCTCACTTTTTATTTGCATGAAATACAATCTTTTTTCACTACCCGATCTTATTTGTGGTGTGTATAATTCCAATGGATTTAATTTTTTTTATTTATATATTATGGGGTATTTATATATCCAATCTATGAATTTTTGTTCATGGTTTTTATTTTTTAATGGTTAACATAATGGTAAAATGGCCATGTACCAATTTTCCCTCTAGACAATCATGTGATTATATAAACCTAAATTAATTTTGGGGAATAAATAATTACATTTTATATGATATATCATCAGTCTCTAGATTTTAATAATAAATTAATATTTATTTACAGTTTTTATTGTCATTGAGAGTTTGATCCCATGTTACCAAGTTACAAGAATGTGTTGAAACAAAATTTCATCCTTTGAAGATTATTTATGTTTATGCTTCCATTGATGAAATAATATAACTAATATATAAAAAATTTATGAGTTTTCTTATACACTTTTTATTCATGATATATTTATGTATTGGTAACATTCTTATACATTGGGTATATAGGATAGTTATGAACGTGTTTTTTTAGAAATTTGGACATTACCCTCTTTTCGTACAGATGTCAATATTTTATAAAAATAGATATAATAATTTTTTTAAGATTATCCATTAATCATTAAAATAATTTTTCAAAATTTTTTTACCAATAAATTCATATTAATATTCTTATCCCTATCCGAATAAGGCATTTTTAAAAAAATTACCATTCAATTGTAATGATATTTTTACGGGATATGACGTGTACAGAATTACTCATCATCATTTGATTAATGATTATATTTAATTTTGAAAAGTATAATTATCTTGAAATTGTATTTAAAATTAATTTTCAAGGAAAATTATTTTTATAATTTTTTCTTCCATCTTTCATTAATTATCATGTAAAATTCTTGTTCATATTATTTTATTCCATAATTATAGGTTTTCGAGTTATTTTCAAAGAAATGTTTTTAAACCATTTCATGAATCATTAATTTTTATAAAGTTAAAATGAATTGAAAACATTATAAATATTTATATAAATATACTCATATAATTTTCAAATAAAAAAATATAAAATATCTTGAAATTTTTATATATGTTTTCATGGAAAAATGTTTCCATATATATTTCTCGTCTTCTTCATAATTTTTGAAGGATTTTTTTAAAAAATATTTTAAAATGACTTGTAAATCAAAAATTGTTTTTTAACGAAAATAATAAATTTTATCTCAAAATAAAATTCTGAAAGATATTTCAAAATTATTTCACATCTAAGATATCATATTGTGATGTTACGATATGATTATTTAAAATTTTGTGGTATATGTATAATTGAATTTATTATGAGGTGGGTGGTACCTATTTCTCCCTCAAATGCTTTGTGTAATGATTTATATCTCTTGATATACAGATGAAAAAATTTAGAAATGAACTATGTTTAGTATTAGATGGATGTAACAAGAAATGAACTCGGTTCAGAAACAAATGAATTAAACAAGGAGTGATCTCCATTGAATAATACAAAGTTGGAATGAGGAGTGAAATCAGTTCAGTAATATAGGGCATGGATGAGGAGTGAACTCAGTTCAGTAATACAGGGATAGAATGGGTAGTGAACCCAATTCATTATATGACATTGAAAAATAATATTTCCTTATAATGGAATCCATGAATACAATGGAAATAATTATATATGATTCTGTGTATGAAATAATTCTATGATTCATTACAATGTTATGATTTCATGGAATATGTTTTTTTAATCAAACATATGATTATATATGATTTATTATAAGAATCTTGTATTTGATAGTTGATATTAATTTTGTTATCTTATATTTTGATTATCTATTTCCAATACCCTTATTCTCATGATTATTGTTAAAAACATCCCTTGATAAAAATTATTAATAAGTAGAGCTCAACCCTTTTTATATTTCATTCCACAGGTTACGAAGATATATTTCATGTATGAATTGTCTAAGAGGGGTTCCAGTCTGGGAGAACCTACTGAGAGATAAATTACTGCACTCATGTATTAGTGTCTATGTTTCTATGTTTCCAATGGAACTAAACTAACTTAGTCCTTGTGAGATTGTTTGTAAACATTATTATGTATTCTGCAAAAGTGATGTAATATTAATAGATGAAAATGTGGGTTGATAAAGCTGGTATTAGATTAATTTTTTATTATCTATTGTATAATAGGAAAAAAAAATATTGAGATACCTAGGTATATTTCTATGAATATGTCTAGAGATGTCTCAATGGATTAGTAAAAGTATTAGTGAACATTTTGGAAAATGTATTGGAATTTTGGTAAGGGATAGAGTTTGTGGTTTCCAAGAATTATATGTCTCTATGGATATTACTTGGGGATTTGTCTCCAACACAAATATACCTATGGGTTACAACTATATAAAGATATTATGTAAATGACTTGGGGTAATCTGGTACATAAAAGAGGGCCTTACAGCACACCTGGTACAACACTTCCAAGGGATATACATTGGGAATTAACAAACTATCCAAAAACCATCATGAATGATTTAAATATATGATGACTATAACTAAACATGGATAAACCTAGTGTATCATAGATTAAGAAATGTGAGAAGAATTATAAATCCATTAAGTAATTTATTTCAGGACTATGTGGTTTTCTTCTATGATATATAATGCTCACATTATAATTCTTGTTTTACTCTATAGCGGGGAATCAAAGGAAATTGAATAATGTTAAAAGTGATGGATGATTTGCAGATGAGTAGTCAAGTGGGATGAGCACTGGAGTGAAATATTTTTTTTTCAAGGATAATCAATTTTCAAGGGACATAATTAATTTTTTTTACCTTAAACTACTATCAAACTTGTCATAGAAGAGAAAGAATGTTTTTTCAATGAGTTTGTGTAATGGATACCATCAAAGAGAGAAGATTTGGTTTCCTTTTTTTCAATAATGTGTAATGAATCCCCTATGTGATTGTATTATAAGAATAATAACATATTTTTAAAGTGGTAAAGAAGGACCTAAAACAAGTGATTATTAAGAAAAAAATGAAGCTTTTTGTTAATGAAATGTAGGAGAATACATGCCTCCCTATGGAATCATTAAAATATTGGTGTTTTCTATGTGGAATAACTGCTAATTATTCTAATCAAGGACAAAATAAGAATGTTCTTGATGTGGATCAACAATGTGGTATGAGTAATGGTTATAATGCTAATGATGAAGACACCACATATGAAATGTGAATGGAAATAGGTATTTTGAAATTTTATGCTACAAAAATTATAATGGAATAAGGATGAAGTGAGATAATAAAAGATTTTATATTCTTGTATTCAATATGTTCGTTATATGAAAAGTGAAATATATAAGTACTATTGATTTTATGTTTTTCGATATGAATTTACAATAACACATTGAATGGTTCAGATGGAATAAAAATGTCATATAACAGTTTAGTGATGTCCCTAAAAAAGACTACTAGAATGAGAAAACATAATATGTTCCTTATGTTATGATAATGTAGTTTATAAAAATATAAGTGGGATATGAAAAATTATGTTAGAAGTTACTGATTAGCATGGATTTAATTAAGCAGTTGTTAACATGTACATTATGCTATCATGGTTGATGTTTAGATCTTCATCGATTTATGGAATATATATTTTAGTCAAAGGAATAAGAATGAATTTATGTTTTCTAGATTTATTTATTTTAATTACAGTTACTATCATGTTTCATGTGAATATATGATGAGTGTATTAACAAGTTTGGAATGTGACAACCAAGTTCTACTTTATGATATCTAGAAGAATTAATGATAATATATTTTCAAGACATTCATTCGAAGGTTTTTTATTTTCTTCATGAATATAGGTTATAAGATTAATTGTTCATGTAATGATTTTGTTAAAATCTAGAGGAATTATTTATACAATGAGTTTGTGTTGAAAACCATTGTTAAATGGATAAATTGTGATTAATATTATTTTATGTATAAAAATATTATTTACTATGGAAATTATGTTTATATGGTTTTAGAAAAGGATATCATGTATGCTGAGTGACAACCAGTCATGTACAACTAAGACATAGTACTAGATCCCATGATCGAAGTGAGGCAAGGGTTTCACACCTACCATTAGCCTACCCGATGTCCTGGTCAATTCATAATTAATTTCGAAATATTTATATATATTTAAATTGTAGTTAAAATATAGGGTTTATAGATTGATATAGTAACCATATTGATTTTATGAATATTTATGGACAAATAGTCATACTTTTCATTTTTTTTTTGTTTTTAAAGTCTACAGAAAGTGTATTTTTTCAGTTTAGGCATCAAATTTAATTTCTGGGAATCCATTACATGATGTAATGGATGAATATAAAATTTAAAAATGATCAAAAAAAATTAAAATATAGTTTATAGATATATATCAAGAAAGTGTATTTTCCTGTAATCTTGGACAATAAAATAATTAATCTATTTTATGATAATGATCAATATAAAATTTGTTTTCTTTATACCATAATTATTTTGAACTGATGGCCTTTTAAATCATCATAGATTTATGACTTTGATTCTATAAACATTACATTTATCATTCTATTATTTTTTATTGATGACATCAATCAATCCATATATATATATTTAATATTATCCTCCATGAAAAGTCATCACTCCAAAAAAATGTTCTCTGATATAGAAAAACTATTATATGTTACATTGGGAAACTGTTATGGTTCCATCTTTATTTTTTAAATTGAAATTTGAGTGGTCATTTCTATTATGTAGGTTTTTATGAATAAAACATTAAATTATTAAGCCTTTGATAATCCCATATGAATTTGGGGGGTGAAATTATTTTTAAGGGGGGGTAGAATGTAACACCCCTTTAATCATGGAATTATAATTTTCAAATTAATTTTCCATATTTGATATCATTCATATCAAAAAACACTGAAAATAGGTTATCATATATTAAATCACAATATTTTTATTACGTTATACATAAAACCTATTAAATTATTCCTTAAAAAAATAATAATTTTTCTCTTTCACTACATGGAATGTCGTGGTTATCATGCTTTACACACATCAATGTCTTTCCATGATGGTCAGTGTAACACGTAAGAACAAGGTTGATAGAATTGTTGTATATCAAATTTTTTTTTATTTAATACAATAAGACATATCCTAGAAAATAAAATATATTTTTTGAGAATATATTGGTTACAAAAAATATATAATTAATTCATTGGATACTAATTAATTAGAAATGAATATTAAAACATAATTAATTTAATGGAAAAAATTATTGTTTTTATTGTTATAAAGTTATATTACACTATAAAAATTATTTATAATTGATGAGTGACATTAATGTACAAAATATGTTATCTATTAAATCAAATAATATTGTTATTCATCAAATATATTTTATAGACTTAAGATAGGATCAAATCCAATTTCATGCATAAAAACCTATATATTTTTATAATGTAAATTTTAATACCATTTAATATAGAACCCATTTTAAATAAAATGTTTACACATTTATAAATTTAATTTAGCAAAATAATATTTATCATTGGATTAGTGACATAAAAATTATTTTTGGTTAAATTTTGGGTATTTTTTTCTATAAGGATTCATCTTTATTGAATAGTTGAATATAGTGGCTTGTATTTCAAAAAATATTTTTAATCTAACATTTTTATAAGGATAAATTATATTTAAAATTGCATTAATAGTTCAATTAGTTAGAATTTTATCTTTTATTACAATTTAGGTCTTTTATATCAAAATGTTATCAAGTTAATAAAAACATAGCAAAGATGGTAAAGGTTTTGCTTAAAAACATACATTGTGGACCCGACTATGAAATTAACTATCAAATAAATTCATCGAAATATTTGATAATATTTTAAAAATGGTTTATATATTCAAAATAAAAATATTGTATTATTTCTGATAAGGTAAACACATTTTTTTACCAAAATAATTTGAAAAACTGATTAAAATTATTTACTATGATTAAGGTTAAATTAAACATAATATAGGACTCAACCATAACCATAAGTCCCCAAAAAACCTATAAAATTTTCCAAACTCCATTGGATGGAAATATTCCTAACAAAAATCCCTTTTAAGAAACATTTAATCATTATTAGATCCACTTGAGTCACATAAAATGAACTTGGACTTGTCTTTTCAAATATTTAAAAGAGCCTCAATCCCCTTTCCCTATAAAAGGCCACCAGCTCTCACTTTTCATCACACCTCTTGAAAAACATAGTTTAAGCCATTATATTCCCAATATAATTATAAAAATAATTCACTTCCTCTAGGAATCCTCACAATCTTTAAAATTTCATCCAAGAATCCTTTTTCCACAAACCAAAATGAGGTACCTGATTAATATGTAAATCCTTCCCTAAAGCTCCTTTGTTTTAATTTTTTTATCCAATAATCAAATAACATTATTAAATTGTTATATATAAAAATGTACCATATGTATACTAGGATGTTTTTATTATCTTTTTTCAACCTACACATACACTAACCACTATTTAATGGGTAACAAACATACTACTTACATGTATGAGGAACTACTATCTCACTAAACGACAATGCTTTATTTTTTACCTTACTGCATATCAAGGATAAAAATATGATGGAAAATATATTTATATATGTTATATATTATATATATTATATCATTATTTCTCTTTATTCCACTTACAACATATTTCTTTTTAAAATTTATTTTTTGCGAATATGATTATTTAGTTTGAGATAATGTAGACTATCACCCCCCATGCGATATGAATAGTTCACACAGCACATTGAATTTATTAAGGATGGTTTTGGTGACCATATATGATATATATAAAATTTTAATTCTAATGTAATTATATTATATATATAGGTTATTTTCATTCTTACAATCAATTCGATAATAAAAACAAAAAACAACGGCCTTGTGTAAGTACAACTTACCGTCTCCATGAACACTGTATTCCATTCCATATGTCTATATTCTATTAGATACTATAATACACATATAATAAATATTCATGATATTTCTGTCATGTTTTAAATTCAATATGTGTGATATATATATTTGGACTTAAAATATAACAAATAAATACACATGGGAAGAGCTAAGAGAATATTACTATAAGTGAAACCCTAACATAGAATTGCGAACTAGAGGGTAATATAATAGAATTATCAAAAAATATATAGTATTAGATATAATAATATGGTAAAAAATATTTATAATCAATTTATATTTATTATATAGGTGGTTTGAATGAGTATTATGAGAGTCAAGACACAATGTAAGAGGATATCATCACACTTTTTATTGTCGTGAGATACAAGATTTATTCACCACCTATTAATTATGTATGTTGTTTAAAATTCACATTATTATAATAAATGAATCATATAGACAAATTAATTAGTGTTTTAATATCCATTTTTTGTCCTTTTATTGACGGTGTTTATGTTTCAAAGGTTACTAAATCGCTGAAATAGTTTCGTTTCAAATTTCATTCATTAAGACTAATGATTTATTATGCACATAAATTCATTTTGTGTTGTATATAATTGGATTTTATTGAATATATCATGAATATAAATATTTCCATGAAATAATAAGAATCATTTTACTTCTTTTTCTTACATGGAATGTGTGAGCACATGTTACAATGTCATAAGATTTTATTGAAACAATTTCGTCAATTTTCATGATTATTTATTATTATACTTCTTTTCTTGAAATAATATAAAAAATAGGTCATGTAAAATCATGATTTTTCATTTAAAATAGATATCAATGATATATTAATGTGTTAGTAACATTTTTATACTATTTAGTATATTTTATAGTTAATAAATATTTTTTATAAAACCCCACTATACTCTATCTTTAATCAGAAATATGTTGTCTCTAAATAGTAATCTATTAATATTGTACCATCATCCTTTAATATTTAAAACTAATTTTAAAATTTTTTATTTAACTATCTCTTAAATGTAATAATATATTCACTTTTTTATGAAGTAATTTTTTCTTTCTGATTTACTTTGAAAAAGTAATGTTCATGTATGAATTTATCTGTTGTAACTTTATAGAGGCTTCTTCTGCATTTTGAAAATGTCAAATTTAAATAATATATTTTTAAAAGTAATTTTAATGGAAAACCATTTTCAAAATTTTTTAATTATTATTTTATATGTTTTGAAAAAAATTAATGTTCAATAAGTTTTCAACTATTATTTATATGTTTGAAAATATTTTAAAAGAAATTGTTTCAACAAATTTTCATGTTTCATTCATATGTTTCCGTATAAAAAGTTTTTGAAAACGTTTTCAATAATTTGTTATAATTATTCAACATGTTTTAATGGATTTTAATTAACATATTTGTGTTTTATTTAAAAAAAATTCACAGAAAAATTTCTCCAAAATATTTCATGTATTCTTCTTATGTTTTTAGATTATATTTTAAGACATTTATTTTCAAATGGTTTATGCATTAAAAAAATTAAAAAATTAAAGGATATATTCCTCAATAATTGTTTCGGAATGCTATATAAAAATTATTTTCCCTAGAATATGACTTCTATTGATGATACTCATTCCTTTCATGGAGATGATATTATAGATCCATTATTATTGTTTCTATGAAAGAGTTATAAATAATGTCATGGAATTTATGAAACTCATTTCACATTCATGGGTTATATGTGTATAAAATATATTTCTATTTAATGTTTATTTCATTTAATGAATTGGTTTTTAATCCTCTATAAGTTTTCATAGGTTATGATATGTTTACATGTTTATGATACCCATTTCATTGCATGTGTTTTTATATAATTGTTTATGATTTTGTGGGCCATGTTTGTATGATTTAATTATGATATGGGATGGTCCAATATATTCCTCCAATGCATTGGGTAATGATTCTAAATTTCATGATATAGAATTGGATGGAATGATAAATGAACTAGATATAGTTTTATTATGATAGAATGTGACATGATCTTGGTTCAGTAATACATGGCAGGAACAAGAAGTGTTCTTAGTTCAGTTATACAATAGTACAACTTGGAATCAACCTAGTTCAACAATACATGGATGGAATGAGCAGTTATCTCATGTCATTAATAAAGGGATGTAATGGGGGTTTAAACTCAGTTAGGTAAAGCACTTTTTCCTCAATAAAATTCTTGAGAATGATGCCTTTATTACTATGGAAATAAATAAATATTATAATGTATATTCCTCAATTCCATGATTCATTATTATGTTATGATTTCATGGATATTGTTATTTTTTATACATGACATATGAACTACCTACCATTATACAATTATTCATGTATATGGTCCCTGATATGCAGTGTGCGACTCTCTATTTTCTTGATCAGGTTGTCATTCTCTTATACTCATGATTATGCTTATATATCTCCCTTTTTACCCTTATTAAGCATATGAGCTCACCCTTTTTATGTTTCCATACACATGATATGATGATATATTTCTTGAATGATATGACTAAGAGGGCTTCGAGAAATGGGAAACCTAGTGGGAGATAATGTATCTCGCTCATGTCCAAGTGTTTATGATTCCATGTTTCCAAAAGAAATAATTATATATGGTCATAATGAATTTGTTTTTATAATTTATTATGTATTCCAAAAATGTGATGTAATGTAAATGAATTAAAAGTGTGTGTATCTATATAAAATATTAAGTATATGTTCATATTGGGGGTGAAAAAAACCTAATTATTAAAATTATTTGTTTTTAATATATTGATGTATTTTTTATTAATGTTTTTATCTATAGAACTAATGCTGATCACAATTTGTGTTCACATGGGGAAACCATTTTGTTATTCCCCATTAAAAAATTCAATTGTGGTGAACCATGTAATGTTATAATATTCTATGAATTATCTTCGTTCAAAAATAATATCACATTTAGTTGTTATAACAGAATGTGTTACAGGTTTATCCTAGTTCGTTCTTAAAATATATCAGGTTCGTGGAAGAGAATAAACCATTAAAAATAATAATAATTTTGTCTACACCCTCATTAAACCCACACCTCCCATTGGGTATATGGTTTTATGAAAAGTGGTATCCAATATTGTGGTTCATGTTTTGGTGTCTCACATGATATTTTTGTTGTTAATTTTTTTTAATGATTTTTATCAATTTCTCTGTTTCATCCACTATGATAGTTAATGAAAAAAATATTAATAGAATAATATTCATATGAATAATATATTTAATCATGAAATGGATTTATTTATTCAAGTGAACGTTGATCATGAGGGATATCTCAATTAACATGATATTTAAATCAATAAAAAATTAAATATTAACTTATTTCAAAATGAATTATAAGAATATATAGATTAAATTGATTGTAAGATTGAAAAGATATAGAATAAATGATATGATCTATCAGAAAATCATATGAAACAAAAAGATATATTTAATGTGATGTTGAATATTTATAAATAAAAAAAGTTTATTTTGTTTATAGGCATTGTAGTTGACGAATAACATAATATGATTGGTTCTCTTGGGGATAAAGTGATCATTTTAAAAATAACATTAGAATTTTATTCATAACATGACTTATATTGAATAATTATTTTATAGTCATTATAAATTATTAATATTAAAAAATATGTGATGAGTAAACTAATAAAAAGAAAATATGAAGGATAAAATATTTGTTAGTAATATAGAACATCAATAATGGATTTAATATTTTTAGACTATATGGAGTTTATTTGAATAATATATAGAACGGATCTCAATATATTTCAAAGGGAATGATATTAGGGGGGGTATAACTATTTTCTCATAAAATAGATGAGAATAATAATGATGATGTAAAATGGTTAATCACGATCCATATTAAAAAATTTATTGTATAAGAATGATCATTAAAATTAGGAAATGTGGATAAGAATTAAAAAATAGATATCTGGGGAAATTGATTAACAAATAAGTATGATTTTTTGTTTCTTTTCACTGAAAAATGAGAAACAATTGAATCTAAAAAATAGTGAATGATGGTGAAATAAAATATAAATCAAATGAATGTGACTGAGTTAAATTTGTTTTTATATTTGTAGGTTAGGTTTGAATATTTTTGAAACACATTTATATAAAATATGAAAAATTCATTTTAACTTTTTAGGTCATCATGAAATAGATGGCCATCCCTGAATCCAAAAGATATTTTCTAGAAAAATGAATTTTAATGTTTGATACATAATGATCAAAATAAAATATTATCCATATTGTAATTTATAATAGAAAAAAATGTATTGGAGTAAAAAATAGTGGATACAAATAGAATTACAATATATCATATTTTTATTGATAAATTGCATGCCATACATTATTCATTTTTGAATATTTATCTAATTGAATTCATAATGTTGAAGAAATGTTATATTAATGTGATAAAGACTGTTATAATGATATTTCATACAAAAATCATGATGGATACATGCATATAAAAATGTAGTCACAATGTGATCCTTATATAGAACATTGGGACACACTATGATTTTTTAAAATTCTGTTGCATTAATGTTATGTGAAATAACTCTCTATTAATATATCATCAGAAAATAACTAAAAATATATATTTTTAATATAATATTGCTAGTATATTCAAATATAATAGATTTAAAAAATAATTTTAGGATGAATATTTTTAACACAGTCATTTGGGATTCCACATAAGCTATGAAAATCCCAAAAAAATAACAACATAGATCAATCTGGTAATAAAGATGGGATAGGGTGGTCAATAAGTTAATCTATATTTTTATGTAGGTATTAAATCATTTAGTCACTCATATACACAATGAAATGATGTTTTTCAATTTGGATATGTGAATTTATATTGTTTTTATCTTTCTAATTTTGTGTTTATGATGTAATTCCACTCCCTTGTTTTTTAAATCCAAGACTATGTTTTTCAATGGATGAATAATTCATAATTATCATAGTGTAAACCCTCAATTCACACCCTAAATTTTGTGTCTAATAGGATATGTATTTATTATATTTAAAAAAAACATGTTTTATTCTATTTTTACACTCTATACTCTAGTGGTACCTTACTAATGTTTTCTTTAATAATAACCTCTAATATTTGGCTACTATCTTTGGCTACAGATCATTCGATATCTGTCATTTTGGGAGAGTCAATGACATTTTTTCATTGTTCATTATTATTTTAGAAGGATTTTCTATTTCATTTTTCATCTTTGTTAAAGGTTTTTTAGGATATGAACATTTATTATAAAACTATGTATTTGATATTCATTAGACTATCCCATGTTTGAATGAGTCCCCATTGTTCATTAGCACTTTCTTTTTTTTCATAATGAATCTAAAATATTATTTTCTACTATAATATTCATGTTATCCACATCTTATTTTATTATATAATATTAAAATAATTATTCACTCCATTGGGTGAGTGTTTTTAATTTTATGAATGAGGATGATAAACATTAATAATTTAATAGAATCGATGGGTTTACTGAAGATGTGGTTACAAAAACACATTGATATATATTTATTTTTTTGTTTCATTATATTTTAATTTTATTTAATTTTTACTTATATAGTTTCCTTGAAAAGATAATATAAATTCATGATAAAATAATCAATAATTGTGAAAGAATAGTATCGAGAAATAAGCCTTTTAAAAATATTTTTACAAATTTTTTAAAATATAATTCAAATAATAAAAACCCAATTATTTTGAGACCTAGTGTATATGGAATACAAGGTTCCTAATACATAATTGTGAGACTAAAAATCAGACATTTAATTTTATTATATAAAAATATATCCTAAATCATTTAAATCATATAATCTACATGTGATGACCTAATAAAATATGATGGATAAATAATAGAATTATAAATCAATGTGAATAAACATGACAAGGAATCATAACATGTGATTATATATTTTAAAATGATAATATAAAAAAGAATTTATAAATGTAATCAATTTTTGGAAGTAAATAATGATAATGACTTGATAAGATCATGGAAACCATGGAAAGTGGAAATATCAAAAAACAAGTAATAAACAAAAGTGAAAGAAAACTTCCAAGGAAACATTAGATGGTGTAAATATTTCCATAATACATTAGTTCCACTTTCAAATCCAAAAGTAGATGCCTCATGAAACAAAAAACATTACCCAATGTGTTAGAAAAATATATAATTCTAGACCCACCAATCCCATTCACTTCATATTCATGTTTATGATTTTTTTATACAAATATAATTAATATGGAATATACATAAGAATTAACCATGGGAATGAATTTATTACATAAGTGTTTCACATTAATTAATCAAAAGTGATTCCTTAATGAATGAATTTGATCGATAGATATAAGGAATATATTATCCCACCAAAAGAATTGACAATGATCTAGGTATATATGTAAGATACTGATATACTAAATTTATATGCACTCAATAATATTATAATTTGTTTTCATTGAGTATTATAATTACAATAACATAGATAAAAAAAATTTATGGAAAATTATTCTTGGAAATTTGAAATAAATTTTGAAGAAAATAATATTTACAAAAATATTTTATAAAAAAATTTCATTCCAATTTCTAGGGTTAGTTGTCATGAATTTTTAATGGTTTCAGTTGTTATGATGGTGGTAATTATGTACATGCTATGTATATTAAAAATATATTCCATTTACATTTTCGTAATAAATATAAAAACTACATTATTTTATAAAATAATTAGATTATTCGTTTAATTTTTTCGGAAAATATAATAATAGATTACATTGTAATAAATCAATCATAGTAAAATATTTAAAAACTTTTATATAAAATATATATTCATATAAAAATGATATTCTACTAAAAAAAACTTATTCATATTTTGTCAAAAATAGATTCTCAGTCAATTTAAAAACCGTAAAGTTGAAAATTATACTACTTATTCAAAATTTTACAAATAACTACAGAGGAAAAAATGTAGTAGTTTTGTTTATAAAAATATAAAATAAATTCCTACAATGGGAATTCAATAAAGGGAAATATCGATAGAAATTTGATTGAGTCATAAAAACATTTCACTTTGGTATATTTTCAATCATGACTTCACATGAATAAATTTTATGTATTTTAACATAAAATATCATGAATTATAAAAAATTCATTATTTTTTTGTAAAGGGGTAGTACATAAACCATTAAAATGAAATTAGGAACGTGATATAACATGTTTCATAATGAAAGAAGAATAGAGATTGAAACCATTACTTTTAGTCCATTTTTCATGTGAATTACTTCTCATCCTAAATATTTATCTTATTATAATAATATAATTTATATATAAATGTTTTTATATTGATTGTTAAATTAATTTAATTTGGTATGATTTTAAATTCAAGTAAAGAACAAGTTTATTTTACGTCTCATGTTTAAATAATAAGAGGTACATTTCTTGATAATCACATTAGTGTTTTAAAAAAGTTCAAAGATATTATTATTTAATCATCCCAAAAAGGTAATACTCTAATAAATGAAATTTCTATACATATATTATATTATAAAACCAAGAATTAAATATGGAAATAAGAAATGAGTTATGTTAAAATCATTGTGGTGATTGGAAGTACATATAAATGAGTAGTGCTACCATTTTATTCAATAATAATTGAGAATTTAAGTATTATTTTAAAATTATTAGTTGGAAGATATATCATAAATATCATATTATTACTTTAAATAATCATACATACACTATTAATGAGATTCCTAAATAAAAAGTAACCAAATCGCATTGTGAGGCAGTAGTCTACCACACGTATGAATGTCAAAAATGTTTATTTCAATAGATTGTAGGCTATGAAATTATTTTATATAAATATTTTTACAAGTACTTTCATTTCATTTATAACTTATAAATACATAAAATTAATACATGGAAACATATACTTCAATTATATGTAAAAAATTAATTACATCACAATGTGAGGTAGTAGTACACCATACCCATGAATGACATTATAATATTCTATAATTATTTGAATGTAAAAATTTTATTGTGATATTATAATTTATTAAATATAATTATAAATTTTATATCATATATAAACATTAAATTTATCTTTATATCCCTATGTGAGAATCATTGATGTAAAAAAATTTACATCATTTCATGAGTAGTTAGCCTTCTAAACCCACTATCAACAGTTTCCTTTCCTATTTGTGGGAGGAGATTGTGGTTTTATGTCATTTCGTTTCCAAAACATCATATCAGTATACTAAAGTTAATGAATATAGTTTATTACCAATATTTAATTATATTTTATGAATACTAAATGTGAAATAAAATTAAATTGCACGTTTAAGAATGTTATTTTATCTTTGGAATACTTCATTAGGATTTCACTTGAAGACTTACTTGTCTGGTTTTCTGATAATACCATAGCCTCTGAGATTTTGAGTGGGATTTAAAGAGGTTATGTTATAGGAATTTATTAAAACAAAACCTGTTAATTTGTTTAGGATGGGAATGGGGCGACTTTTAAAAGTGGGGGAGATGACACAAATTCAATTTTCTTTAAAAAAAATTAATCACACCAACGTCTTTTACATGAAAAAGAATTCAAAATTGACCATCAAGGAACCATGTATGATATAGGGCTGTAAATTGCCTATATATTATGTGTTGGAAATGTTTTTTGTCATATTTTCCATTATTATTTTAGATTAACCCACATTAAACCAATTTATAACATAACTATGATGAAAATTATAACATTATTAATTATTCATTATAGTAACAAATTAATTTTTTATTATAAGATAAGAATAAATTATATAATTCCAATTTTAAAAATCATTTTATAAAATTGAACTAACAGAAGTTGTGGAGATTAATTTTAAATGATACCCCCATACATGATGAAAATGCATTTTCCAATGATATGTTTTCATAAGATTGCAATGATTATATATAAAAATTGAATAGAAAAAAAATTCAAATTAAAATAATTAAATAAAATATAAATAAATAAAACTATTTTAACAATATTTTTTTTAATAAAATTGAAATTTGTAATCACATTAAAAAATATATTATTCTTTACAAAACTACTATTTTTACTATGCATTGAAAATTAAAATTTCCATAAAATTAACTAAAAAACACACTACATTATTTTAGACATGACTATTTGAAAAATTATGGCAGATTTCTAAATTAGTTTTTAAAAATTTAACATAATTAAATTTAAATATATGTGATCAAATTCCGATAAAACTACTTATAAAAATACAATTTTCAAGTATACAATTGAATTTAATCTTATCATATGTCTTTAAAAATGAAGACAAGTATAAAGAAATGATATTGAATATATAATATATAAATTTCATTGAAATAATAAAAAATTATCTTTTTAAAATTTTTAGATAACATTTGTTTTTTGGCATTAAATGGATATTTTGAAATCAATTATATTTTTTCAAATAGATCTTATTCCTATTAAAAAAATGGATAATAAAAATAATTTCATATTAGTGTAACCCATAAATTTTCAAATTTAATATAATCGTATTCATAACCACCATTCCAATAGATAGGAGAATGCTATTAAAAAAATCATATTCCAATAGTATATCACGGTTTGTTAACAGATTATTATTTGTATCAAAATCTATCAAAGAAATTAAATTTACATGAAAATAATATTTTCCAAATTATTAGGGTGTTACATTCTACCAAATTATGTAAATTGATTCAAATAAATTTAAAAAAGTTCCAACCAATCATGTTATTTACATTAGAAAATTTTATTATTGGAATCCCAAATGAACAAAAGGGTTAATAAATCATTTATATAATATGATGAAAATAGAATTCTGAAGGTCCTCTGGTATAACACATAGATAGGGTTCCATGTTACAGAAAATTAGAGGGAGGTGAAAATATTTTAATAGAGTAAAATAATAAATAATTATAGAGAGTGAAAGAGATTATTGACTAAAAATAAGTTATTAATAAGGAGAGAGTGAACATCCTAAAAACCAATAAAATGTGATGAATTAAAATAGAATTGGTCCATGTGATATGGAGGTAATAGTAAAATATATTTTTTTCAAGATACATTTCCTATATTTGTGGGATTATTTTATTATTAATATATATAACACTTGAATATATACTTTAATCTAATATTTTTATTTCATAAACACATTTTTGTTCATTGGAATTGCTACTATCACTATCTCAGTCATTTATTACTCTATTTAAGGAATATCCAAAATGATTTTTTATTCAAGAAGAACTAAATTTAACTTTTAGCCTGTCATATTATCCATAAAAGTGTAACAAAAAATTCCTCAGATATTTATTAAATCAAAAAAGGTTGGAACAAAGTATGAAAATTTCAAAAATTAATATTAATATTCTTTTCTCCATAATCCAACAAAAAGTAAAATGTATCAATATAGATAATTCTTTAAATAAATAAACCTAAATACTAAATATCATTAATAACATCAACATTAAATATGGTTTTACCCTCAATTGTTATATCAATGTAGTAATACATTATATCTACAAAAAATTATTGCATTCAACCAAAATCAATCATTAAATTAATCAATTAGGATATATATTTAAACCCAAGAATAATATTCCAAAAATATAATTATTCACATAAAAGTAAATAAAATTAAAAAATATTTGATCATATTATATGTTTCACAACATAAACATTATATTTATCAAGTCAATCATTAATGAAATAAAAATTTAATATGAACAATTACATGGAATTGACCAATGGTAGGAGGTCCAGCCTTGTTATCATTAGATTATGGGTTCAGGACATTGAACATTCTATAAGGGATCAACATTTAACTCGAATGTCCTTGGCCATTTTATAAAACCATTCCCAATAATCCGAACAGAACCACTAAAAGAACATTAATCTTTAAATTAATGCTTAACCACAATGTTTTCCCATATATATTATTCTATTGCAAAACATATCACATTACCACTATTTCAACATTACGGTTCTTTAATCCCATTAAAAATATTCCTAAAAATCAATAACTAGAAACAACTATGGAATGAAATATATAAGTTCCCAAATATAATGAATAAAAACAAATCAACAATATGATTTTCAAATTTCAAAACACAAACAAATGAGTCATTACACTATACTAATATCCATATCACATACCATCAAAATAATCCATGGATTAGGGAATGAAATTTATTAATGACCTGGTTCTCTAAATTTGTGTTGTCAATCTGTTGATGGGTCTGTAGGGTGAAGATTATTTTCCAATGTCTTATTATCTATTATATACATTTTTATTTTGGAATTTGTTACTTTGTGCACTCATTTACCACACATAATGAAACTTCCAATTAATTTATTTAATTTTCCATTTCACATCTTCCGGAATCATTGAAATATATAAATTTCATTATTATTTTGTATTTTTTATTTAGAAATTGATCTTCCATTAGACTTCATACTTATATACATTAATGTGGATTTAAATTATACAATGTCATATTTATGGTTCTTAATTTAATATAGATAATTTGAATTGATACTAATAGGTTTATGTAATATAATATCAAGATAGGTATATCATTAGATAAATCATTAAATTTCCAATCACATTAGTGGTCATAATTATTTATCCTATTACCTTCCATGGACTAAAATTATAAATGAATCAAGATGAGAATTTATTAATTTACATAAGAGAAGACTTATAAAAATTGAAGTAACAACTTATAAATAACATATAAATCTTTAAGTATTGTTATCTTATTTTTATTATCATTTATCAATGTTGAAATTTCAAATTTGGTTTTCCAACCTAATAATTTGATTGAGTCCTTAATAATGGTACATAAAGAGTTTCAGAATATCCAAAAAAATTTCCCATGGAGTGTCAAACAAGGAACATAGTAAGATCTAGTTTCATGTACAATTTAATGCTTGAATTAATATATATGAACCATTTTCAAAATTCATAACCTCTAGGTATGGTTTTTTCAGATCTATGTCCAAATTTAGTATCCATGTAAGGATGCAATAATGTGAAATCTAAAATCTCAATAATTCACAATGATTTATGAATATTTTTCAACTATTTAGTATACCCTTATAATTATCCCCATGGTTTTATCTAATGTCTTTTCATCCATTCGTATAATGTATTAATAAAAACTTAATTTAATACCAACTATGTTGACCTAAAAATTTTACACATATTATTACCATATTTATAATAGAAACATCTATTAATTAAAAACAAAATATAATAAGGATTAGTTTATTTAAAATAATATGTCATAAAAACAAAAATTATATACAAAAAAATAATTAATTAATTTTATTCTGCTAAATGAGCTCAAAAATCCATTTAACTATTAAATTGTAAAGGATAACCAAGTAAATACTTATGAAAAATCGTTGATTTAATAATCCCAATAAAGGAATAATAAAGTTGTTGAAACATAACACGTGATTCAAAGGCTTCACATGATACCATAACATATAAGACAAATGAGTAATAAAATAGGGCAATAACATAAAGGTATTGGTATCATATGATCATATAATCTTAGGAAGGTGGATAAATCATTATTCAAAACATATACATAGTAAAAGGAGAATTACTCAGGAAACACTGCATAGTGGATAAAGTCCAATAATATTTTAGGTTCACTCTAAAATATTATACATGACCTACCATTAGACTAAAAATTTTCCCAGTGTCTTGGAGGGATATAAAATAATAGAAAAATACACCAAATTTATTCCATACATGTGAATAATCATGCCACATATGTGCAAACTTCCATGGAATGAAACAGTATTTATTGTTCACTCTCATAATATAATTAAAAGAGACTCTATAATAATGTTGATTAAGAGATGTTCATAAGGAATTAATAAACCCCATAATATTAATAGATTGTGGGAATGTGATATATGTAAAAGACAAGTATATTTACTTTTGAATCATTCCATAAATTTTTTTTGTTGATTCATAGAATGTTTTTTAAAAAAAACCTAAAAAAATTATTTATGAAAACCAAAATTCCCAGATGTAAGTCACTGTTAGAAAACATAAATTTTAATGACAATTAATGAAATTATATTAATTAAAAATAACAATGTAATTTTTTATTTTTTTTAAATAATTGAGTGTCAATAAAGGCATATAATTTTGTACATGTTGTGTATGTTAAAATAAAGATTCCAATCACATATTTGTGAGAAAAGTTGACTGCAATATTTTGGAATACAATTTGATGATTTATTATAATAAATTTTTTAAAATATATCTCACTGATAAGAATGTATTTAAAACATTAGACAATAATATCAATACATTTTAATAAAACATGTATTTAAATGAAAATAATATTCAACAAAATAAAGAAATCAAGTTATATTATCACAAAAAAATTTATCAGAAAAATTATGCAACAATGTGGAATAAAATTTAATTTTAATTTGAAGATTTTTTTAATTAATAAGGGATAATAATAGTTAATGTTTTTAATATTAATATATCTAATAATTTTATACAATGTAAATAAAAGTAAACAAATATGTATAATAATATGATATAAAAAAAACCATTTCACATTAGTAATGTCTTAATCATAAAATACAATCGATAGATTAGATGAATTATTGTATATAATATGATAAATTATGAGGTATTAAATATATAATATTTAAAGGGTGTGTATAAACACAATCGAAATGAAATTAATTTCATAAAAGGACACACATCTCAAAAAAGAATGTTTTGAGATGGAAACCCTTACCTCTAGGCCAAATCATCATCTGTGACATTTATATTACTAAAAAATGAAAATATTTTTATTATAAAATTTCATATTGAAATTTTTAATTATATTAATCATTTTATTTTATTTTTTACCTTTTAATATTCATTTTCATATAAAATTAATGTTATACAATATGATTAATCGACAAAGAACTACTATGTCCAAAATCACATTGTTATGTTAACTAATAACAATTTTTTTGTATTTAATATTAATTTTTTATGGAAATAATTAAACAATTTTAATTTTAATAATTAAATTATAATTTTTAATTCAGTCAGGAAATATTGTTATAAAAAATGAGTTACGTTACAATCATAGATATTGAAGGTTTTACGTACGAAATTATATTATTTCTATTTTTGAACAATGATAATGGTGAAAATGTATTTTTTATAGTAATTAAATGATTAAAATTATTTCAAAGATATATTATTATTAATTTAAATTACCATACATATATCATCAATGTAATTATTTAATAAAAAAATCACTTTTCTTCATACAACGGTAGTTCTTCGTACATGTGAGTGAAATTATAAGTTTTTAAATGAATAGAATGGTAATAAAATATATGAAATATTTATTTAATTAAATTATTAATATTTTATTAATATAATATATAAACATAAAATGAATCCATAATACAATAATGTAAAACGTATGTGAAATACAAATCATATCCCTTTGTGAGGCAGAAGTCTACAGTACGAATGAGAGACGTTATCATATTCCTTACATGATATAAATATAGAAGTTAAAAGTGATATAATTAAAAAAAAGTATAATTATATCAAAAATATAATATTTATAATATATATATATATATATCATTATATTGATCTATGAAAGGTTGTGATGGAAAATAAGTTTTATCAATTTATGAGGTGGTAGTCTGTCGTACAGATGATCAATATTTTCATTTCATATTTTTGGAAGGACATGGTGGATTTAGGTAATGACACTAATATATAATATCACAATATATTTAATCTAATTATGTTTTTATATAAACATGTTTTAATAATATTTTTTTATAAGGATAGAGAAACAAAATAAAAACACTCATTAAAGAACAAAATATTTTCTTCGAACTACTTCTTTTGGTTTGCACCAAATTCATTAATAGACTAAATTTAGGATAGAAAATATACTATTAAGATAATATTAGAATTAAATAAGTTAATTTGGTTGAATGGGATGAACCAATGGGTTTTCTATTTGTAATTAAGAGAGGATTGGGGTTGCGTTTTATTAGTATTTGCGAGTTCATATTGAGAAATTTTTAGAACAATGAATTACATTGAAAATTTTTAAATTGAAGGAATAATATTCACACAATAAATAAAACTGGTTTATATAGGGTTGAAATTTTATGTGAAACAAAATTGGTCATGATTTACATCATTTTTTCCCTTATCTTTTTATTTTAGCCCTATAGTAATACATTCTTTTACCTTAACTATGGTGGTAAATATTTATTATGTTTATTAATATTTATGGAAAAATATTATGTTGAACATATTATATTATATTAATTATGATAATTAAATATATTTTTTCCATATTATAAAATTCAACTCACAAAAAATGGTAGAATCATTTTTAAAATAAAATGTGCACACATGATAAAAAGTCTGTTTTCTATAGAATAATAGTCCATAAGTATGAAATGTATTTCATTTAAAAATTGAAAAAAAATCGTTTCCAATGAGGAATAAAAGAAAAATTATAATATAATTGTTCTAATTTAAATTTTAAATCAATTTTTGATTAATGTTTACCTTTTTAAATGTTTTACATGAAATGATAATTCTAATGAGAAAACAATATTTTTCACTATTCATTCCAAAAAATAATCATTTCCAAAACATCTCAATATATTACAATAAGACAATTTTTTCATGCTAATTTAATAAATTTAGTTCATTTATTAAAATAAAATTTTATAAATTCGGAAAACATATTTTTAAAATATGTGTACAAAATGTGTTAAAACTACTAATATGAGAATTACAATTGCAGGAGTACAATTGAAATTATTATTGTCACATTATCAAAAAAATATTATGTGAATTATAAAACACTATATAGAGTATATAACAAATATATTTCACTAATATATCTTAATTAATGTTGTTTAATTATAATTTTGTTATAAAATCCAGTTTCTCTTCATAAAACTTATTTATCAGTAATATATTATGATTATTTAAATTTGGTTTTTTTTCATTTGTAAATAATTTATAATTGATGATGTCACATTCCTGATTTGTAACCAATAAATTTTCAGTATTTATTTAATCACATTCAAACAAAATATATTAATGGCTATATGAAAATTGTTGCATTAAAATATATTATTTTCTTAGTACGTCATGGTACTTTAATCCTAGTATTACATGTTACACAAGATATTAGATAAATTAATTTAACGTGAAATATGTATTTGAAAAAACATATTGCTATTAAAAATATAATAATTGGAATATTAAAAATTAATTCTTTATTTTTTGTGTGCAACATGGTGAATCTGGATCTTTTGTGACCGGTGGACATGCTTGTTTGTAGATTAGTTTACATGGATATTATTTGGTTGCATGATGGGATGGATTATTGGAAGTGTTTTGAAAAAATGAGAATATATCAAGCTAAATATATAAGTTTTACAATTTAATTAATTCAATTTTGGTAATATTACATTTATATTTCTATGGGTAATATTTTTTGATTAATTTCTAGATTAAATTTTTTGAAATGGAACACGGGATAGGGATCAATGAGTGATTCTTGGGGTTGGATTATCATCATTATAGTGGGGTCTTGGTTTTCTTTTTTTGTATAATAATACATGTTGTTGTATTTTTTTATATTTAGAGAACCCATAAGTGTGAGATTATTTGACACAATTATATATATATATATATATTACCATTTTCTCTTACACCGCACAACCAAGTGAGATAACCTGACTGTCACTTATAGAACGTATGTCTACTTATCTATAAAATGCTATAAAAATGAAACACTTATGGATTGATACACCTATTATAATTATATCCCATAGTATGATTATTCTATTGATAATAGTTTTTGATGATGATATATGTTTTTTGGGGAATGTGTGGAAAGAGGATAATGTATGTACATCGCTTTAATCATAACATATTCTAGTGTTAATGATCTAAAATGCAGTTGGAAAAAGTTTTGAAGACCTTTTAAGTGAATATTTTTATATAATTATGATACAATATTATAAATTAATCCCATATATTATATTTGGAGACTTATAATCAATATACAATAATTCAATATAATAGAAGTATTGAAAATAAAACATGTTTTCTTTCAATGATAATTCATCATAGTTTTCCCATTAAAATCTTCATAGTCCCTACTCTTCCTTAAAAACTGTAAAATTTCTTATAAATTTGAATTATTATAAATAGAGAAATAAGGTAAATTAAATAATTAAATCATTAGTCTAGTGAAAGAAAAAAAATAACTCAATACGAATAATTTATAGCATATATTATCTTCTGAAAAAAACAGAATCATTTTTTCCTTAAAATAAATTAGAATATTACCATGTGAAACCATGAATTTTTAACTAAAAACATTATAATGAATTAAAAATAATATAGTTTACTTGGCATATCATCACATAAAACCCATAAAAATGAAAAATATATTGATTAATCATACAATCGACTTCTATCTGTAGAATACTGAATGAGTTGGGGCGATATAATGCAGCTCACATTTCAGATCACGAGCTATAATGTGGATCAACACAAAATATCGTGACGTATAATGAGGATTAACCCATAAATTTATTAATATATAATGGGATAAATCATAAATTAACAATTTACAAGCATCATATCAGGGGTAAAACAGATGAAAAATCTTTGAAACCCATTTATATAACACTTTTGGATATCAAAATATCATTTTTTATAAAATATATTCTAAAATTTATCACCCATGTCTGTAATAAGAAAAAAAATTTATAATAAATTTATAGTTATAAAAAGAATAAATTAAAAAATTAATGATTCATTTATGTGGTATAATAATCTCATTCCATATAAAAAACGAAATCATTATTTATTGACTTCTATAAAATAGGTGAAAAATTAATTTTAAAAAACTCTTTATTAATAAATTATCTTAAATAAAATATTAAAAATATTCAATTTTTAAAACATCATGGAAAAAAATAAAAACCAAATTTTAAAAAATTAATTTCTATATAAATAAATTCATAAAAATCATTTTAAAACATGGGCAATAAATAGAAATATTTATAAGTTTAAATTTTTCTAAATTTTAAAACAATGTATTTGTAACATTTTTAAATTTTTTGAGATAGATTTTTTTAACATCTTTGTTGTATTGTGTAATGATTAACACCATGATTAGCTTGTGTTATATGCAACACCATAGTAGCCTTTATTATACAAAACACTATTCTTAGATTGTGTTTTGAAAATTTTCAAGTTCTGTCAAAGGAATTGATTTCATCCAACACTGAGTATATATTTTTGTTAAATGAATAAAATAATAATGTTTTGATTATGTCATACTAAACACCGAAGTATACTTTCACTACTAAAAATACTGACATGTATTGCATTACACGCAAGAGTTTCTTTCATCGATAGTTTTCGTTTTATGCAATAACATGTTTCATTAAATAATGATATATTATTACAATATGTGATATAAATGAGCTATTATAAATTGTATTAACCACATTTTTAATTTTATATGACATTAATATTGATATTATGTATTTTATTGAAAATAATATAAGAACAAAAATAATTTTCTGAATAAAAAAGAATTATTATGAAAATATAATTTTATCTCCTTTTGATGGCTCACAAATTTTAAATCTAATTTTTAAAACATTATTATATTAAATTTTACAAAATAAACATCTTCATTTAATTCGGTTTATAAAAATTTACATTGGTTAACATTTAGGTATTTTCATAATAAAATACATTTTTTGATGAATATTCAACATATAGATTTACATTAAAAAAAATATTTTCAATCATATTCAGTACATAGTTAAATTATACTGGGATTAGTTTTGAATTTTAATTATTTAATTTTTACATAATTTTATTATTTCAAAAATATTTTATACATGAAATTATTATAAAAACATTTTCCATTTAAAAAATTCTATATTCTCAAAAGTTGGGTTTTGTGAAATATTACAGGTTTTATTTTAAATTTAATTGTAACACCCCAAGCTTCTACGGTACGCTTCTCTTTCAATAATGCAATAGCTTGCATTGTACGCATGTTTGAGATTTTAACACACCACAACCAATCAAAGTAGCCGTTATGAATAGTAATAACCACTTTTTTAAATTATATAAATTTTATATTTCAAAATGGACTTCATTTTTGTATTCAGAATATCGAAATTATCCTAAGTTGATTTTTTTGTAATTTTCTGAGAACAACGATTTTCTATGAATAGGAAAAAAACTTAAAAAAACTTTTTTAATCAAAATAATTTATTGTGATAAATTGTACTGTTGAGTGATTTTAAAGTATAATTAGAATATATTTTAACCATTTTATCCAATGGTGGTCGTTAGAATTAATTTCACTTTGAAATTGGACATAAACAATTGTCAATCTTTTGATATATATGGTTTCATAAAAACATGCTATTTGTTGTGACAGTAAGAATTAATTATTAAATTAATTAATTCAACTTATATGTTTTGAATTGTGTAAAATAGACATTATTTTTGAATTAGTAATATAAAATATAGGTTGGGGTTAAGTTTTAGTATTTTTCTGAAAAACATCGATTTTTTATGAATAGTCAAACCACTAAGTGGTGGTTAAAAAACTAATTTTTTGTTTAAATTAAACTTTACCACTTTTGTGAATTGAATTTCAAAAATCCAACATACATGGATGTCATTATTAATTAAAATGTGTTTTAATGGGATAAAAATAATTTTTGGTGAATAGTAACTTTTAAGTTTTATTAATCAATATTAAAAGTAATTAGTGTAATTTAAGGTAAATATAATGTTATAATAATATGTAATTACCATTACAACTATCCTACCCTTATTGGATGATTCATGGCTGACCAATAAAGGCCATGGGTCAACTTGGTGACCCCATGGAGCCACTTTGGTAAGAAAATGACATTAATAACTTTTTATTTAATGTACTAATAAAATCTTCACAAACATGTGTTGTTTTACTAAAACATTAATTACATGTGGATAAATAAGTTAACATTTAGACTATAAATATTTATTGGAAATCTAAAAATATTTCCTACATCATGGTAATTTGTTTATAATTTTAGACATTAATTAAATAAATTTATTTATGACACCATGATGATGTAATGATTTTCTCATTAATGAACAATTGAAATATAATAAAAAGACAAGGTAAAATATAAGACATAAACTTCTCTGAAACCTATTATATGGGTTTGTTACGAACCCTTATCACCTTATCCTCAAAATATATCATTTTGGGACCATTAAAATCCGAAAATAATTTCATAATAAAGTAACATTTCAATATTTTCTAAAGAGCCCCTACTCTCCTCTTATAAAAGGCCCCCACCTCTACCACCTTATTCACACCATAAAAGCAATTTGCCTATTCCAACATCTTCCCACATACCCTCTCAACTTTCCCCTATTACTTCTAGAAGCCTCACTTTGAGAAGAAGTCTTCCCAAGGAAGCCTTTGGCTCAAATCAAAAGGAGTTACCCGATTTTATGGTAATGTCAAGTCTTATGTTCTTTTGTTTTATTTTGCTTCTCCAACACCTTAAACTCATTTTATTACATACTTTTGTCACAACCCAGTATCTTAAATATACTAGGATGTTTTTATGTGAACTATTTTATTTACACTTACACGCACCTTCATCTATTGGTTAAAGAACATACTGTTTCTGTGGGTGGCGAATTACTGCCTCACGAAATGATGATTGTTCAATTTTTTTAACACCTATCATGGTGGCCATTATGATGACACTATTTCTATATATGATATATATTATATTTATTTTTTCTTTATTCTTCTATATTTTTCATTTATGGAATACCCATATGGTTTCTATTATGGGTAAATGCGATAATTTCATTTTAGGAAGTGCTGACTACGACCCCCTCATTGTGATTGGAATCGTTAATGCCATATGTGGGAAATATAAAGGATGGAGTAAATGATATTATATTTGATATTATACTGGAATTATAATATACTATTATTTCATTATTATTTCATTCCATTAAATACGAAATAGAAATGAATGTGGCGTTCATGCGTACGTATGGCTTACCATCTCCATGAACGGTGCATTTAATTTCTTACCTCTAAATGTTATGTAATATTATAAATTCATATATATACTGGATATATATTAAATATATGAAATCTAAATCTTGAATATACATATAGAGATAATGTATATTCTACCACATAAAAAATTTGTAATTATAAGAAGTTTATTTTGTACTCAAGTACCCAAGATCGAAAAAACGATCGTTATTAACTTATATATTTACATAATGTTCATAACATGGTAATATGGGATATAAAAGTAATAATGAATTTGAAAAAGGTTTTTAATCAAGTAGAAATTAACTCCAGTTTATTATTCATGAGATTAAAGAATGATCGTGTCAAGTCGGACACGAGGTAAGGGAACTTCTTAACCCAATTTCTATTCTTTTGGTTAATATCCTAATTTCAAATTATGTCATGATATTATTATTTATACTTTCTTTATTTGTAATGATAGTGAATACAAATAATAGATCTATTTTATTTAAAAATTTATCTTTGTAAGGGACTTTGTCCCAATCATCTTTCATTGAGGCATATTTTGTTTTATACACAACTTTATTTCATACAGTGTTTGAACCCCTTTGAATTTTACTTTTATTCAAAAGGAATATTTATATATGAAGCATTTTCACTAAACGACTAATGGAATGTTTTGTCTTACATATACGGTGGCAATGAATTCTCTTCCTCCATGAACATTATTTGAGTTTCTACATCCTCTAAAAGCCATAACTTTTTGAAATGAAAAATAAATACAATGTTTTACTTTTATTTTATTTTATTATTGAAAATGGTTTTGATAATGTTTTGATTATATTAACGTGTTGTATTGATATCTTGTGATTGAAATGTGGAAATGATATTTTTCTTTTATGCATTTTTATGTGATACGATTATGTTATGGTTTATGGTATGTTTAAACCATTTCATATAAGGAATTCATTGGACTTAATAAGTGATGGGTGGAGCCCGCTATAGCTCCTCGATGCATCGGTAGGTCTCATGAGACAAAATAGTGTCTTGGCATGGGGCCTTGACAAAATCTTATTTTTAGTCTTGGAACGAGGCATGGCTAAGTGGTTATGATAGTCTGGTATTAGGCATTCCATCATTATGAAAGTGGTTATTGATATTTAATGTGATTATTCGACTAGTAGAATTTCAATTTGAATAAGTAAATGGAATTATTTCATTTTATTTTTTCCATATTATTCTGAAGTTATTGTTTAAAATGATTTTTGTTTTAGTTATACTGTGCCTTAAATGCTTATGATTATTTATGAATGTTTCTGCTGTATTGTTATCCTTAATAAGCATTTGAGCTCACTCTTTTCAATGTTTTATTTTCCCAGGATGTGAAGAAATATTTTATGACTGGCCTACAGGGATAGTCTGATGGGATAGGAGTGTGGACTATGGAGACTATTTTATTTTCATTTTTCACTTTATGATGTAATGTAATATTTATGAATGTATCTATTGTTTCCAAGGCTACTAAACTAATTAGTCTTTTGAGTCATGATCTTTTGTGATCATGCCAATGTTACACAATAATGCACTGACTCTGGGTAACTGGGGTCGGGGCGTTACAGTTGGTATCAGAGACAGTTTAGTACAAACATTGGAAGCTAGATTTAGATAAAGTCTGATTAGAGCACATAGACATCTGTTAGAATTTTAGGATTAGTATAGATGAACTTTCTAGAATTTTGGTATTATAGAGATTTGGTGATTTTTCTGAGAAATACATACCTGTCTGGATACGAGCAGGTAGAGGCAGCTCTGGCACAGGTGTTCCTAGGGGTAAAACCCAAAAACACCACTTTGATCTAGACTTGAACGGGAACTGGTGCACGAAAATGGGCCTTGCTGCACTCTTGGTTTCGACACTCTAGGGGGATATGCTTATGATAATTCTCATTTTCTTTAAAAATCATTATGAAGGGCTTATGTGTATATACTTCCTCAAAGAAAACATTTTTATGATTGTGGATTATATCCATAAACAATTCAATTTATGTTAAGTTTTTTATAAGTATGGAAATATGTATTTTGATTCATAAAATGATCTAGTTTATGCCATTGTTTAGAAATGGCGCATAGTGGAAGGAATAAAAACTGTATCAATGCACACACTAAATGTAGGGATTCCTCTCCTTCTCAAGATAATTATAATGGAGCTGGTGATACAACTAGTACTGATCATCTTATCACCATACTGGGACAACTCACTCAAGTTATGAATAAAAACCTTACTCTTATGGAGAACCTTGATCCGCACCATGGAGGATCAATGTTAGACCGCTTCATGAGACAAAAACCACCAACATTCAATGGGAGTACAAATCCCTTAGTAGCTGAGCAATGGATAAATTCCTTAGAGAAAATATTCCATGCCTTGAGGAGTAGTGAAATGGAAATGGTTATCATGGCAGTTTACCGCCTCACTGGAGATGTTGATCAATGGTGTTCATTGATTCGAAATAGAAAAGAAGATGGTGAAGTATCAAATATGGAATGGAGGGAGTTCAAAGATATTTTCTTAGAAAAATACATCCCTCATGACCATCGAGCTGATATAGAAAGGCAATTTATGAGTCTAAGACAAAAGGTGGATGATAATGTCGCAAAGTATGAGGCTAACATTACAAGGATAGCAAGGCATTCAACAGATTATATACGTATCCCAGGAAGTATGATTGATCGTTTATTTGATGGGTTAAAACCATTTCTCAGTCGAGCATTGGTATCACAGTATTTCTCAACGTACAAATATATAGTCTCGTGTGCTATCGAGATAGAAAGGGAATTACCTAAATCATATAACAAAAAACTAAAGTAATAGAAGAAGAGATCGGTGGAACAAGAGATAGATAAAGTGAAAAGCGAAAGACGAATTTTCCATTATGAGATAATTGTGGGAAAAATCACTATGGTGCTTGCCTAAAAAGAATTGGAGTTTGTTATAAATGTGGAAAAAAGGTCACCAGGCTTATGATTGCAAGGGAAAGAATGTGGCTATCAATGTTGAATGCAACAATTTTATAGAAATGGGGCATTATTCAAATGAATACCCTAAGCGTCAGGGAATCTTACCTCAGAAAAGGCCAATGGATCAAGGCCAATCTTATGTTGTTACTACAGTTGAAGTTGAATAATTATTGTATTTCTGTTTTTGGACTCAAGAACTATATTATGGTTATAAGAACAATGTGATATATATAAGGATTTTACTGTAGTAGTTGTTGTTTTCATTAAGGTTTTAATATGATGATGTTAATCATATTTTTAGTATGTTACAATAAGAGAAACATAACCTTGTTTGGGGAATCTGAAGTTGCAATTGACGTTGGAATATAGAGACGTTTTAGAGAAAGTCTGGAAAGAGGTATTTTGGATAACTATAAAGGTTGGAATGGATTAGGTTTAATTTTGGATAGTATTTTTTAAGGTAAAAACATTTCTGAAGATTATTTATGGAATATTATAACACTATAGTTTTAGGAAAAGGACAACCTGCGGGTCGGGGGATAACCCATCGCGTCGGAAAAAGCTGTTGGAATCGAACCCACAACCATAGTGCGACAAGCCTTTATAACCTACCACTAGCCTACAGGAAGTCCCTGGTTATAACAAAATATTTTTCCTAATCTAAATGTAATGTGTTAATATTTGAAACCTTGTACGATAGGGATATATATAATATATTTTAATTCAATTACCTGTTGGAGTGAATGATAGGAATGAATGTCTACATGACTAGTAAGTATATTTCCTTACATTCTTAGTAAATCTAAAAAATGAATTCCTCAACTTTATGAAAGGTAATTTAAAACAAAAACTTTTTCGGTTAACTTTTCCTATTGGGGAATCAATGATCGTTTATCCAATCAAAAGTTTGTGATTTTCTTGTAGTTAACTTTATCCTAATCCCGTTTTCTACAACTCTCCATCAGACCTTGATGGTTTGTTTCTCCTCCATATCCATATTTTCATAGAATCATAGTATGGGATATCTCAGGTGTCCTTTGTATTTCTCTTTCTTTCTTTTAAAGTTATATTTTTATTAACCCTATTTCCGATGTGGGTTTTCTACAAATGTATTTTCTACATTAATCATTTTATTTTCGAAGAACAATTTCAAATTGTGAGGACGTAATTTATTGAAAGAGGGGAGAATGTAACACCTCAAACTTCCGTGGTATACTTCTCTTTCAATAGTGCAATAGCTTGCATTGTATGCTTGTTCGAGATTCTAACACACCGCGACCAATCAATATAGCCGATATGAATAGTAATAACCACCTTTTGAAATTATATAAATTTTATATTTCAAAATGGACTTCATTTTTGTATTCAGAATATCAAAATAATCCTAAGATGTTTTATTTAATTTTCTGAGAACTTCCGATGTTCTATGAATAAGAAAAATACTTAAAAACAAATTTTTTAAACAAAATAATTTATAGTGATAAATTATGTGATTAAGTGGTTTTAAAGTATAATTAGAATATATTTTAACTATTTTATCCAATGGTGGTCATTAGAATTAATTTCACTTTGAAATTGGACATAAACAATTGTCAATCTTTTGATATATATGGTTTCATAAAAACATGCTATTTGTTGTGATTGTGGGAATTAATTATTAAATTAATGAATTCAACTTATATGTTTTCAATTTTTTGAAATAGACATCATTTTTGAATTAGGAATATCAAATATATATTAGGGTTAATTTTTGGTATTTTTCTGAAAAACTTCAATTTTTGATGAATAGTGAAAGCACTACGTGGTAGTAAAAAAATAATTTTTCATTTAAATGATACTTTAACACTTCTGTGAATTGAATTTCAAAAATCTGACATACATGGTTGTCATTTTTAAGTAAAATGTGGTTCAATGGGATGAAAATAATTTTTGGTGAATAGTAACTTTTTTGTTTTATTAATCACGATTAAAGGAAATTAGTGTAATTTAAGGTAACTGTAATGTTATAATAATATGAAATTAGCTTTACACTTGTCCTACCCTTATTGGATGAATCATGGACGACCATGAACATCAATGGGTCAACTTTGGGACCCCATGTAGAGTCTTGGGTAAGAAAATGATATTAATAACTTTTTATTTAAAGTAAAAATAAAATTGTCTCAAACATGTGTTGTTTTACTAAAACAATTATTACATGGGGTTATATAAGCTAAAATTTCGACTATAAATATTAATTGGAAATCTAAATAGGTTTAATACATCATGGTAATTTTTTTTATAATTTTTAGACATTAAATAAATAAATTTATTTATGACACAACGATGACGTAGTGATAACCTCATTAATGAAAAATTTAAATAAAATGAAACGATAAGGAAAAATCTAAGAGTTAAACTTTCCTTGAACCTATTGAATGGGTGGTTTTAAAACCCTTATCACCTTATCCTTGAAATATATCATTTTGGGACCATTAAAACCCAAAAATCATTTCATAATAGTGTAACATTTCAATCTTTCCAAAAGAGCCCTCCTCTCCTCTTATAAAAGGCCCCCACATATACCACCTTATTAACAACATAAAATCCATTTGGCTCGGCCAAACTCTGCCCAAATACACTCTCAAAATCCATATCTTACTCCTAGAAGCCTCACTTTGAGCAGAAGTTTTCCCAAGGAAGCCTTTGGCTCAAATAAAAAAGAGTTACCCGATTTTAAGGTAATGACTTCTATTATGTTCTTTTGTTTTATTTTTTATCTCCAACCCCTTAAACAATTTTTATTCCTTAATTTTGTAAAAAAACCAGTATCTTTAATATAGTAGGATTTTTTATGAGAAGGATTTGATTTACACTTACACACACCTTCGTCTGATGTTTAAATAACTTACTGTTTCTGTGGGTGGTGAATTACTGTCTCACAAAATGATGATTGTTCAATTTTTTTAACACCTCTCATGGTGTCCATTATGATGAAAATATTTCTATATATGATATATATTATATTTATGTTTTCCTTATACTTTTTTATTTTTAATTTATTGCATACCTTTATGGTTTCCATTACGGGTAAACGCGATAATTTCATTTTAGGAAGTGCGGACTACCGCCCCCTCAAAGTGATTTAAATCGTTAATGCCATATGTGGTACATATAAAGTATGGAGTAAATGGTATTATATATTATATTATATTGAAATTATAATATTTCTTTTATATGATTATTATTTAATTCCATTAAATACAAAATAGAAATGAAAGTAGCATTCATGTGTACGTACGGCTTACCATCTCCATGAACGGTGCATTTCATTTCTTACCTCTAAATGTTATGTAATATTATAAATGAATATATCTACTGGATATATATGACATATATGATATCTACATCATGAATATAATTATTGATATAATGGATATTCTACCACATAAACAACTTGTAATTATAAGAAGTTTATTTTTGACTTATGTACCAAAGATCGATAAAACGACCATTATTAACTTAAATAATTACATAATGTTCATAACATGGTAATAAGTGATATAAAAGTAATAATGAACTTGAAAGGGGTTCTTAAGAAAGTAGAAATTAACTCTAATTTATTATTCAGGAGATTAATGTATGATCGAGTCAAGTAGGACACGAAGTAAGGGAACTTCTTAACCCAATTTCCATTCTTTGGGTTAATCTCCTACTTTAAAATTATGTCATGATATTATTATTTATACATTATTTATTTGGACTTATAGTGAATACAGATAATAGATATATTTTATTAAATAACGATCTTTGTAAGGGACTTCGTCTCAATCTTCTTTCATTGAGGCATATTTTGTTTTATACAAAACTTTATTTTATACAGTGTATAAACCCCTTTGACTTTTACTTTTATTCAAAAGGAATTTTATTATACAAAGTGTTTTTACTAAATGACAAAAGGAATGTTTTTTATTATGTATGCGCTGATAATGAAATCTCCACCATCATGACCATTATTTGAGTTTCGGATTCCTCTACAATCCATAACGTTTTAAATGAAAAATAAATACCAAGATTTACTTTTCTTTTGTTTTGGTATTGAAAATTCTTTTGATAATGTTTTGATTATATCAATATGTTGTATTGATATCTTGTGATTGAAATGGGGAAATGTCATTTTTCATTTATGCATGTTTTATGTGATACGATTATGTTGTGGTTTATGATATGTTCAAACCATTTCATAAAAAGAATGAATTAGACTTAATAAGTGACGGGTGGAACCCGTTATATCTCCTCAATGCATCGGTAGACCTCATGAGACAGACTAGTTTCTTGGAACGAGGCTTTGAAAAAATAATATTTGTAGTCTTGGCATGAGGCCTTGGCTACGTGGTTATGATAGTCTCGAATTATGCATTCCATCATTAAGAATGTGGTTATTGATATTGCATGTGATTATTCGACTAGTCGAATATGCATGTAAATAAGTAAATGGAATTATTTCATTATATTTTTTCAATATTATTCTGAAGTTCAAGTTTAAAATGCTTTTTTTTAGTTATATATTGCCATAAATGATTATGATTATTTATAAAAGTTTCCGCTGTATTATTATACTTATTAAGCATCTGAACTCACCCCTTTCTATGTTTTATTTTCCCAAGATGTGAAGAAATATTTTATGACTGCCCTACTGGGATAGTATGATGGGGATAAGAGTGTGGTCTATAGAGACTCTATTATTGTGATTTTTCACTTTTTGATGTAATGTAACATTTATGAATATATCTAGTGTTTCAAAGGCTACTAAACTAATTGGTCTTTCAAGACTTGATATTTCCTGATCATTCCAATGTTGTCCAATAATGCACCAACTCTGGGTAACTGGGGTAGGGACGTTATAGTAATTCTACAACTTCTGTGATTTGAATTATGAAAAATGGATGTCATCTTTGTATTCTTAAAGTCCATATTTGGTTTTTATATCCCTTTTATTTTTGACCTATATGAATATTAGGGATGATAAATTTTGTTAGCACGGTAAAGGGTAAATTAGGTAATTTTGGATAAAAATAAAATTATAATGACTATAAAATGACAATCATATGAATTTTTTTTATTTTATGAACTAAATTCGACCCTCAAAATTTCAGTATCTAAATCATGTTATTTAATATAACCTTTTATATGAATATGACATAAATTATATTTAAATCAAAGAAAGACAGAAAGTGTGGTTTTCTTTGACTTTAATATCTTTTATGTGTTCACATATGAAGAAATTGGTGATAACAAAAAATATAATTCGCAAATAATATCTTAATAAAAAATTACATAATATAAATTTACTTTTGATGTTTTGGGCCCATTTGTGAGATATTAAGGTATTTATATTATAATATTTAATGAAAATTTAATGATGTCACGTTTATGTTTTAAATAATAAATAAGTTTTAAATCAAGGTTATACAAAAGATAAATTTAACTATAAATAATCCATTAAAATATAATATTCTTCTCTTTATAATGTTAATTTACTTGAAATTTTTATGAATGAATCAATTTTCTAAATGTTTTATATATGGATGATTCATAAATTATTTAATTGATAAAAAATCTGTAAATTTTTTATATAAATTATAAAACCATTATAAGAATTAAAAAATTTACCAAATTTAATTTATCAAGGTTATGTAGAAAAAACTCATTCATGGTCCATGTTAGTAACCATTTACAAATTGTGATAGTTATATAATTTTATTTCTAGTGGTGTTAAAGTCATCACATTCAAAATCTAATACATATTACATTTTTAATGGATGATTTTATAGAGGATAAATTCTACTAAAATTATTTTTCAGTAAGATATTAAATTTATATTCATATTTCATTTTTTTATTCATCAAAAAAGTATATTAAATAATTACAAAATATTAATGTCGTAATTTTTTTACTAAGGTAAATTTCAAATAAATATTTTTAGAAATATTAAATTAATTATATTTCTATATATTTAACTTTTCTAATGAATTTTATTAATTACCTAGATCACATTAGGATATGAAAATATATTTGGTTCGAGGATAAGTAGTTAACAAATATTTATTAAACTCCAGGAATAGAATGGTGTTAAAGATGTCACAATTGATATTTTGTAAAAATAATGTATTATTAAATTTTTTAAAAATCAGAAAACTTTTTTTAAAGTATATAATAAATATTATATGGTATAATATATTCTAATATATTTATTTATATTCAATATTTCATCGGATATTTAAATATTTTACCCTTCTAATATTGAAACATGTGTTACCCAAGTTTAAATGAAAAGTAATAACTATGTGTTAAAATGAAATGATATGGTTTGAATGGGTAGGGAAACTTGTCAAAAATTAATTGGTTGAGGATATTAAAATACTAAATCCTCTAATATTCAAAATTTGTAATATTTGGATGTTTTTATTGGGGGTTTTGTTTTATTATAAATTAATATTTTTGTGGTTTCGAAATGTACCCCTCAATTCAATTATAAAAAGGCACTTCCACCCTAAAATTATTTCATAATTTTTAGCCATAAATATTGATAATACCCCTTCTATTTCCCTTATAAACATTACTATAGGAATTCTATAGGATTTGGACTTCTTAAAAGACTATCTACAGTTCTATATGTGCAGATTTAGATGAAGAACATCGAATAAGTGGTAATCTCCTCTATAGATTCTATCAAATGTCATTCTTCATGTACATCCTCTTCATGACTTGTTTAATAATTACATAATAACTACATCATATCTTGTATAATTATATGTTATTATTAATATTAACCAACCAGAATTAATTTTTTATCCATCTTATAGAAAAATAAATAAACATGTGTGCATATATACGACTTACTCTCTCCATGATGTAGTGTATTATGTTTTTCATCACCAAAATACACGGATGGGTATAATGATGTATGTAATAAATATATATTATTATTATAAAATTTTATTTTTTCCTAAACATTATACAACATCCATTTCAATAGCGTTTAACAATTATGGTAATGATATCGTCGCTCGTGCATAAGTACGGTCTCCCATCTCCATGATGCAATATGATATGTTGTACGTTATATCAATTAAAGAAGGATTATATAAACGAATTGTGCAAATAAATATTATATATATTTTGAAAATATCATTAATTATACTATATAACTACAACCTATTAAGGGAAACAAGATCTTATTAGACAAAACGCACATAAGAACATAATTTAGGTAAATCCTGAATAACAAGTAATAAAGAAATGTTACTAACAAACAAATGATTAAATAATAATATATGATATAATAAAAATGAATATGACTATGTAACATGTAAATAAATATATTTAAATAATAATATAGGATTTTCAGATACATACAAATCAAATCATACCAAAGGTAAGGAATAACTTTGCAAATCACGTTTTTATATGAGATGGTCTATTCATAAAACATTATTGGGGTAAATTTAACATCCCCATCCATGAATCCTAAAAATGTATTTTAAAATTCTATTTTTATCTTTATACATGTTTGTAATATAAAAATTACTCATTGATTAATTTTTACTAAATGGTATGAATGGAATCTTTGGTCGTTATTGGTACGATGTAAATTTTGACTTTTGCATCAAAAGTACAAGAAGAATGTTTTTTAATTTACTTGGAATTAATGGAATTTTCCATTTTCATTACACCTTATTTCAATTAATTTAACTCTACAAAATTTTAAATTTATTTTCATCTAAATTTTTTTCTTTTAAAATTTCATGACATTTTGAGAAAGAAAAACATTTTTGACGAAAAAAGGATATTTTTCTCAAGAATTAAGTTCATGTGTTTTATCAAAATTATTTTCCATATAAGATGACATAATATTATGATATAATCCCTATTATTACTTTTTTTATTCTATTTTTATAGAATTATTGTTTTAAAATCCATTTTTTGTATATAGGATTATGATGAAATGTAGTTTAAGAAACTCATTTTATGATATGGGTTATGCTATAATGAATGATTTATGTTTTTATGGAACATGTATGAATGATTTAACTATGAGATTGGTGGGACCTATATCTCTCTCCATTTCATTGGTCAAATAATTATTTCTAAGTAGATAGACATGACTATAATGGACTGTAAATCTGGTTGTCAAATACATGGATGGAATGACATGTAATCCTGGTTCAGTAAATTACATTGTCCAATATGATGGTTTTGGTTTAAATTCCATGGATACTATGGAAATAATATTATGTGACTAGCTATTTTCCATTATTCTACAATCTATGACAATGCTATTTTATCATGGTTAATATTCCTTCATGATCAGTGCCTTACGCACTGTAAATATTTATATCATGACTCGGGAATTTTATATGTAAACATTATTTCCTCTTTTCACATTCTTATGTTTATGGTTTATTTTATGTACTCAATTATTTATCCTTAATATGAATTTGAGTTCACAATTTATGTTAATTCTTTTTTCTTTGGATATAAACAATGATTTTATGTAAGAAAAAATCAGGGGAAGATATTTATGTGACATTTTGAAGATCATTCACTATGTTAAGAGATTATGTTCCATGTAACCGAAAACACTAAACTAATATAGTCTTTGGTTGTTTATGTTTTTAATGTATTAATTTTTTTGTGAATGAAATATTATTTCCATGTAAATCAAGTTTTTTCATTAGAGTTAGTATCAGAGTACTTGAGTTAGTAATAAATCTGATCTTTGAGAACTCTCTTGTGTGAATGTTAGATGAAGCATGGATCTCCTCCCAAGGTCTTGAAATGGAAATGGATTCCATTAGGGATTGTGGAGGGTACCGCCCAGGGGGTGTATCCACCCATGGGGTGTTATGATAGGTATAAATTCTATTTCACTAGAAATAATTCCAGATAGTTAGAGTTGGTATCCAAGAGAAGGTTTAGTTATCCTTTGGAATATAGGATGTGAAAACATTTGTGATATCCCTAGAGATATTTCTATGTTACGTCTGGGGATGTCCCTAAGGGTCTATCTAACTATTGGTTAAATTAATATAATTTTGGTAACGATAATGAATTTAATATTATTAAACATAATATGATAGAGATTGAAAATAATTCCCCTTTATTATGATGTTTTTCTGTTATGATTTTGGCCTCTCACACTATTCTTTTTGGGTTTTAGACAATGGATGGAAGCCAAAGGAATCATGTTAATGATAAGTGGTTTGGGTAATTCAATTTTTTCCCTCCTTAACAACAAAATATTATGGGATATGGAACGAAAATTAATTTTTCTGTACTTATATAAGCCATGAATCATTCAGAACATCTGAATGTGTAAAGAAGGGAATAACATTCTTCTAAGTCCTTCACGAGGAAACGTATACCTTCTTTTTGTGGGTCTTATGATCCACTTGTTTCTAAACAATTAATTATTACCATTGAAAATATATTTTCTATCCATCATTTTTTGAAATGTGAAAAATTCATTTTGGATATTTATCATTTAGAAGGGGAAGAATTCTAGTGGTGGACTATAATCTAGAATACAAGGAAATAATATTAAATTGAATCCATGAGATAGAAACAGATTATAGAATAATTTTTATATAATTACATTCCTCTTATTTTTCTATGAAATATGGAAAATGAGTCCCTTGATCTTATTCAATGGGATGACGAATTTGTTGGTGAATATGAGCAAAATGTTACATGACTTTTACAGTATACTCTTAACATTATCATCAAATCTGAATGTAATATTTATCGATTATTAAGTGGCTTAAAACAACTTCATATAAGGGAATTACCTATAAGAGAAATTAGTATCTAGAATGACATTATGTTTTGTGCTATAAATGTAGAAATTGAAGTTGGTGTTATATATCAATCTCATTGTTTTGATATGAAATGAATGATAGACTTCAAAGTAAAATATCAAAACAATGATGAAATGAAAATGATTTTTTCTTTATGCTCATATTGTGGAAGGAAGCATAGTAGTGGTTGTCTTAAAGGGACTTGAAATTGTTTAATTTGTTAAAAGGATGGTCATAGAGCAGTTGAATGCCTATGTAATGGGAAAAAAATATCTACTGATGTGAATATAGAAAATACTAGAGAGACTAAAACACCCACACTTCAATTCTTCAAGTGAAAGTAAATGGGTCATTATTCTAACTAATGTCCAAATCCAAGGATTAATGATTTTTATCAACCTTAGAAACCTGTTAAGGACAAAGACCAATGTAAATAACATATAGATACTATTGGTGATATTTATTATGCCAACGATATGGTGGAAATATTATGTGTTTATGTAATGGGATTCTAAAATAGTGTTATTGAATAAAATTATAGTGTTATAGAATATTGGAATAGCTATCTATTGGTCCATTGTGTTTTTCCATAAGTATCTGGTACCAGTAACCCTGAGAATTGAATGAAATTTTATGGAAAGAACATGATATTAACAGAATGAAGCGATAAGAAGATAATGAAATATTTGAAAGTATTAATGATCTCATGTCATACCTAAGGACAACGTGATATCATGGCTTGAATATATTTTATTGGTATTTTTGTTGTGGGGAAAGGGATAAATTATTACAAAATACATGTTTTCACAGTGGTTTTATGGTAATTCATGTTATTATCATGTTTCAATAGAATACATGATTACGACATTCACATGTTTGGAATGTGACAACCATGAACAATATTATGAGATATGGGGGATAAATATTAAATCTATTTAGTTCACATCTTTTTAAATTTTAATATTTATATTGTAATGTTATCCAGTTATGGGTAGTATATGTTATATTCCAAATAGAATTTATTAGATTACTGTATTATCTATATATAGTTTGACTTATAAATATTTGATGGCCTCTGCTAAAAATATTGTTTAGATAGATGGAATGACCTATAATTCTATCACATGACCTTCTTACACTTAAATAATGAAAAATTTGTCTTAATTTCATTAAATAAAATATAATGTGGAAATTGTTTATGGTATGATCAATAGTGATATTGTACCAACATAAAGTAAGTATTTAATCTCATGAAAAATTATTCAACTTTAGGGAAATGATATTGAAAAGAAAAAAAAAATTATCTTATTTTATTATTATCAGATGAATCAGATGGTCCCTTAAATCATTACAGATTTTTGGATTTCTTATAGTTTTGATTTTCTAAATGTGGTTCTCTATCACTCTCCATATGAACGTTATATTAATATTTATCTTTAATATCAATTTTTTTTTCACCAATCACTTATGTTATCATATGTGGAAACCTAGTGATGTGTTACTTTGGTAATTATTATGTTTCGAGCATTACTTTTTTAAAATGATGTTATATTATTCCTTTTTAGGATGTGGGTATCATTGAACAAAAACATAAATTAGTGTAACTTTTATAACCATGAAGAATTTATAGTGAGAAATTAGTTTTTGGGGCGGTATAATGTAACACCGCAAAAACTTGTGAGATAGATTATTTTTAACTTATTTAATCTCTTCTGTTATACTCTATACCAATACTATCATGCACTATATGCAACACTGTATTATCTTGTAGTATACCAAACACTATTCTTGTCTTGTGTTACTCACAATAAAAAGTTCTTTTGATATAATTCATTACAGGAAACATTGATTATAGATTAATTTCAATTTTTAAAAGTAATACTTTTGGATTATGATAGATTTAACAAGAAAAGGAATATTTCAATACACACCACATTGACTTTTCTATCGTTACACGGAAGAGTGACCTTCCTCGATAGCTTGCGTTGTACGCAATAATAAATTTCACTAAATAATAATATATTATTAAAATATGGAATATAAAATACATGTTATGAATTGAATTAACCACAATTCAAATAATATATAACATTAAAATCCATCTTATGTATTTTATAGAATATAATATATGAACACATTCAAATTTTCCTATAAAATATGTATTATTCAAAAAATATATATTTTCTGCCTTTGAGGGCACACCAATTTTAAATGTAGTTTCTGAAAAATTAATATATTTAATTCTAGAAAATAAACTTCTTCTATAAATTTTGATTAGAAACATTTACATTAAATGACTTTTTGGTATTTTTCTAATAAGTTTCATTTTTTGATTAATAGTAAAAATACTGATTTTTATTGAAAACATTATTTTAGTGTAAAGTCATTACATAGTAAAATTATGTTTTAGATTAGTTTTTAATTTAAAATATTAAATTTTTATCAAATTATGTATTTTTAAAGTGATTTTATACATGAATATATTATAAAAACAATTTCTAATTAGAACTGATATTTTTCCAAGAAAAAATTTTTCGTGACATTTTGACGGTTTTATTTTAAATTTAATTTTCCATATTTTATGTTTTAAAATATGATAAATGAATGTAATATTTGGATTCATATTGTACAAATTTTGTTAGTAGGTACGTTTTATTTTTGACATATATAAACATTAACGATTATAATTTTTGTAACCACGATAAAGGATAAATTAGTAACATATGATAACAATAAAATTATAATGACTATAAACAGAAAAAACAATGGAATAAAATTTATTTGATGAATTAAATTTGACCCTTATGATTTTAGGATACAAATCTCATTTTTATCCAAGATTGTTTATTCATAAATATTTATCGGGGCTATATCTGTCATCAACAAAAATGGATTCTAAATAAGAATTTAAAAATAATATTTATATCATTGTCCATGTTTTTAAAGTCAATTTTAATCTTTGGTGAATTTTTTATTAAATGTAATGAATTGAATCTTTGGTCATTTTCAGTACAAGGTACTTTTTAAATTTTCTGAAAAAAGTACAAGAAGAGTGTATTCCTAAACTTATACAACATGAATGGATATTTATAGTTTCATGAATCCATAATCGCATAAAGATATCAACAATATATTTAAATTTTATTTTCACCTAAATTATTTTCATTTAAAATTACATGAAATTTAGAGAAAAGAAAAAGTTTTTGACGAAGAAATTATATTTTATTCAAGATTTATGTTCATGCATTTTATCAGAATTATTTTTCATCTAAGATGACATGGGGTTATGTTACTATCCCTATTATTAATTTGATTTTGTTTTGTTTATGATGAAATTATTTTTTTGAAATCAATTTAATTTATATGGATTATTATTAAATGATATTGAAGAAACCAATTCCGTTTCATGAGTTATGCTATGATGAATGATTTCTATTTTTGTGGCACATGTAAGAATTATTTAACAATTAGATGGTTGGGACTTATATCTCCCTCCAATGCATTAGATAAAGAATTATATATCATGATATAAACATTAAAATAATAAAAAGTATACTCTGTTTAGTAATGTACTATTTCCATATTGATGGTCTAGGCAACAATGCATCGGTTACATTGGAAATAAGATCATCTTCTTAATTTTTTACCACAATGAAAAGTTTTAGGCCCATGGTATTTTTTCATGGTTAATTTTTCATTATGATTTATTCCTTATAAAATACCATTATTAATTTCATTAATGGGGATTTTGATATTTAAACCTTATGTTCATGTTTTTACATACTTATGTTTATGGATAGATTTTTTCTTAATTATTTACTCGTACTGAGCATTTGAGATCCCAGTTTTTTTGTTTTCTTTTCCCTAGGATATAAAAAAAATTAGGTCTAAGAAAAATTGGAAGGACGTTATAGGAGATTTTTAATATCTTTCACCAAGACAGAGTATTATGATCCATGTTTCCCAACACTAAAAAATAATTTGGACTTTGGTTGTGTACATTTTTAATTTATTAATTATTCATTAAAATAACTGTAATGTTTATGTATGTCAATATTGGGTATTTAATGTTTTTGGTAAATAGTCTCTTAAAAATGTCATGTAATTGAATTGAGAATTAATCAAATGGATATATATTTTTATCCATTGAAAATAAATTTAAAAATAGTATAAATAATAAGTAATATATGAAAACATAATTTCCCATATATGATTTACATGACATAATCAATATGTATAAGATTAACACAAATAATGGAAATTATGTTAAGAATTCTAGTAATAAATTATAAAAAATCACATCATATGAACCATGAAAGAGTAACAATTAAAAAAATGATAAATATCCTAACAATAATCAAATTTATGATATTACATTTCAGTTGAGAGTTATATACACCTCATAAAATAATATAGGTGGATAACATCAAAATATTACTCATGAAATAATAATATATAAATCATTCACAAATAATTAACATATTTAGGTTATTTAAATTTTTGATAACATTTATCCGGTTTTTATTCCATTTATTTCAATTATTAACATGTTAATCAAATATATTAAATATTCAATTTACATAGTATGCTTTGAAGTTATTCAGTACTTGAGTCTGAAATGACATTCGTATAACGTCTATAGTCAATGGGGATATTAAAAAAATAATCCAAATAATAGTATTAATGAAATTAATCATCTCTTTTATAGATAAATTTTAATTTTATATCCATCCATTTTATATGGTTATAAAAAATAAAAAACGTTATAAACATGGAGAATGAATGTAATATAAACTATTCAGTATAATTATCATTTTCAAATACTTTGATAAAAATATTATAAGTATGTAGTTATAATTAAAAAATGATAATAAAATAATTATAATCATATTAATCATTTACTGTTACTTTTATATATTATACTTGTTACTTGGGGAAGAAAAAAAATTGCATCCCTTTGTTGACATGATAATTCACCAAAACACACGAACATCGTCATCGTTTTCCAATGAATGGACAGATAAGAAAATGGATGATATTTTTTCCTTTCATAATGATAAATATATAATTAATATCTAATTTAATCATTATTTAATTTATTATAACCATCCTTGAGAGATGAAGATTGAAATAAATATCATCAGTTTGGCCGGTGGTAGTTCGCCAGACACAAAGACGATAAAATTATTTACCCATTTAAATGAAAATGAAATTGATATGGGACATTAAAAAAATAACTTATATATATATATATGTATTATTATAATGATTTTATTCTATAATAGTTTAAGACGATTTCTAGGATGTTGATTATGAAATAAAATAGAAACACTTTATTAGAAATCACATTGTTTCTTTATAAATCATCTATTATATAACACCTAAAGACCACTAATGATTGAGTTATGCCTATCCTAATACCTCTGTAATATATATTGTAAATAAATTTACAAAAATAATGTTATAGACATTAAAAAATAAGTACGAATTCTTTCACTTTTCAATAAAAAATACTACAAGGGTGTCCATGACATCCCTGTGTCTACACGATCACAAAAATTAGGAAAAAATATGGGTTCAGCTAAAAATAACACCTAAAATATTTTTAAAATTTTCAATATAATATAATAATCCTTATCATTAATACTTTTACTTATAATTACCAAATTTACACTTAACAATGGTAGTAAAAATTTCTATTATTGTTATTTATATTACGAAAAAATAAAAGGGAAATATTTACATATTTATAAACTCATACCACAAAATATGGAATCCATATCTTAAAATTTAAAACGCATAATTTAATGGAATTTATTTCAAATTATTCTCATAGATGGGATGTGAAATCTAGTTTTTAAAATGAAATTGTTTTAAAAATTAAAAAATATTATGTTAATAATAATTTTAAAAATATTAAAATGTCCAAAATTGGGTAAATATAATTATAATTAAAATAATTTTACATTAAAATGAATTTCATATATAATTTCTCATTATATATTATTTATATGAGAGTAATTTATCAATTAAAATATTTTATTTTTCAATACTCTAAAAAAAATTAATCTTCTAAATTTTTTTAAAAAATAACCCAAATTAAATTTCGATATTCTTATTTCAAAAATTACTTTTAGTTTTTCAAATATATTTTATATATGTTTCAAATTTTATTTTTAAATCAAGTTCACTATCTGATGGTGGTAAAATGATGTTTAAAAAAAATACTATTTTAAATTGTAAAACTCCATTTATTACTTTCATATTATTTTATAATTTTTTAATACATGCATGTAAAAATAATACATTTATTCATATTATAATCCTAAAATATAACTAATAAGTGATATAAATCTCATTTAAAAAATATTATCCATTTTTTGGTAAAATATTGATGTAGAATATAATGTATTCTCCTAAACACAGTTTTTCTTTCTTAACATAACAATTGGTTTAATTTTCTACAATTAATAAACTACATCCTCAAAATTTGATTTTAGGATCATAATCTATGTGTTTGAACATTATTTTTTTATTCCCATATCTAAAAGGAGTCAATAAAACATAAACTTCATAAGATTTTAATTAATTTACAATGGTCAAATGAGATAACACACACGATGGTTTTTCATTGGCATACATTCTTACAAAATATAAATAAAATATTGGGGACTAATAGAGATGATAGATAAAATTATCATGGGAAATTAAACAATTATAGTAACATAAATATATAATTACTAAAAAAATTTATAAAATTAAATGGATATTGGGGTTATTTAAAAATAAAAACTTATTATAGTTAAGGAATTATTTTACTTTCCAAAATAAGAACATGAAGAAATATACTTAGATGAAAATTATAATCTCATTCTTTAATAAATTTCTAACCCAAAATCATATTTTTCTGCAAAATATGAGTATTCATGTATATATTTTTTCTTTTAAATAACTATTATCAATTTGTACAGAATCCTAAAATCTCTATAATATTAACTATATATTCTTCATATTTGTAATCATTAGCACAAAGAAAAATGGTTAAGATGAGATAAGATAATTTCCAGAAAACAATAATCGATTATATGAAGAAAAGTTACATTAATATCCAAAATTGAATTGTGAAACCAAATGTTCAAAATAGTTCATTCATCAAATAACAATCAATAAATAGTTAAAGAATATTATAAAATATTACTATGACCCAATTTTCTTGATACCATTTTCATAGATGAAAAATATTAATAATTATCACCAAAGGAAAATAATGACTCTTAAATTATCAAAACAATATTATATTTCCATAAAAATAATCATGATATAATAACCATTTCCATGATTAAACTGATACACCATAATGCAACAAAAAATCATATGTTCATCAAAAATGTAATTCCACCTTTATTACTCAAATATAAATTCCATAGAATTATTTTTACCTATATAAAATATAGTTACAAAAATATTTTATGTCAACAAAAATAACATTAATTACAAAATTACAAAATTATTTTCCATCTCAATAATTTAATAACGCATAATTAACTCATAAATATGATTCTCAAAAAATACATGATGTCAGATTAAAATTTCATAACATAAATACTCAATATTGTTATATATGAAGTTGATCTTATAATAAAGTTTTAGAACATCAACTAATTGTTATATCTATAAAAGTTATGAAAAGGTCATAATCTCAAATTATGTTTTATGTGTACATTGAAACAAAATTGGAGGACTATACCATAAGGATATCATTGTTGAGTGTTCATGATATGATATTAACTTGTAAAAAATTATGAGGAACTTTTAGGTTCATAATTTTAGCGAATTAGGAAAATACTCTTATAATGTAATCAATTATATTATTAGGGTCACTTATTCTCAGTATCAATTTTTATATAAAACCATTGTCTTTAAAATAATATATAAGTTAATTAAACTAAAAATTCATCAATGTTTCCCCTTGACCAATCTGTGTCCCTACGCATCCTTAAATAATGGGAAAACATTTTATTTCATGGTATGAGCACAAGAAAGTTTAGTAAGGATCATGAAATAGTAAAATAACTCGTCAATTGAAAGAATTAAAACATATGAGAAACCATGTATTAAAATCATACATATTCATTTATAAATAGAATAACCATTTATTAAAAAGGAATAATTTTCTTTCCCTATAAAATAATTCAATTTTCATGAAATATCATTATCAAGAGAACAACAGTCACATAGGTTCCTTCAAAAATCATAACAGTAAAAACCCTATAAATCAATTATAAATTTAATAAACAAATGATTGATATCCATCTATGGAATACCTAGTGAATTGGAGAGCTATAATGGTGTAGAACTATCATATATTGATCTATAATAGTGCTCATCCCTCCTTACTATGATCTATAATGGGTCCTAATGCATCATATCTTGTTCTATAATAGGATCAAACATCAATAAATAATTTACCGTGAATATAACATTAATATTAACAATTAATACTCTTTAATACTTGTTTGTAAAACACTTTTAAATATGAAAATATAATTTATATATTAAAATCACTTTTAGAATCTATAAACTGAAAACATAATAATTATACAAAAATCATTGAAATTAAATGTATAAACATATAAAAAAACTAAATAATTAATCATTCATGATGGTGATAAAATAATCTCATTCCATATATGTAAAAAAATTACATATTTAAAATATTTGAATGATAAATTTTAATTGAGGGGTTTTAAAATAAAGTACATTACATTAAACATAATATATTCCATTTTTGGAAAAATATGAAAGGAAATATGAAATATTTTTTTTATAAAATTCATGAAAATATAAATATATTCATAAAAATCATTTTAATGAAATTGAAGATATTGGAAATTTTTTAGATGAATATTTCATTAAATCATATAAAATAATTATGTAGTAAAATTTTACCTTAAAAATATCATATCATGGAAATGAGACATAGTAAAATGAAATTATTATGTGTATCCACATTAATTACACATATAAAGGGTTAAATAAAAAATGTATATAAAAAATTCTTTCACACATAATATTATCATGTGATAACAAATAAGTATATGTTTAACCTTCTGAATGGATATTTGGCTAAGAGTTATGTTACTAATTATAATTAGTCGAATGATATGCCACATGAATGAGAAAAATAAAAACAAGTAACTTTCATTGGTATACATAAATTAATGATATGAAATTTCAATGTATTTTCATACACACCTTATAAAATAATATAGGTCGGTAACATCAAAATTTTCTACATGGTGAAAATTTGAGATTAAGACCCATATCATTAGCCCGTATCTTAAAGTAAAATATTTATACTACTAAATAATAATAATATGTTTATTATTTAATTTATTGATATAATTTTCCATGTTTACTATTATTTTTATATCACTTATTACTATATTTTAACAAAAACTTAATTATTTATGTTTATGTTTGACTTTTTGATGATATTCTGTACATGAGTCCAAAATGAATTTGGTATTATATCTATACCCAAAGTGAAAATTAGTAAATCATATCAAAAATAATATTTATGAAATAATAATCAAATTTACACATAAAATATATGTTTTAATTTATCCATGAAATACAAATAATGAAAATGAATTAATATTAAATCTTAGAGACAATATATCCTTCATACTTGTGGGTAATATTTTTATTTTTTAACTATCATTATAGATATAAGGAAATGAATATTTTACCATTAAATAATTATAATCAAATAATTAAAATTATATTTTTTATTTTACTATATTTTTATATATCATCTATCAAATGTGGTAATGAAAAATGAAACACATCGCTTTGTCAATATGATAAGTCACATATACTCATAAATAACATTAAAAATTTTCCATACAAGGAATTATATCAAAATAAAGAATATATTAGATTTTAATAATTATAACTATATCATTTATATCATATATATAATTTAATTTTATAATTATATCCAATTATGATAGATAGTGATGGAAAATGAATTACATAGGTTTGCAAGGCGGTAGTCCCCCGTAAACAGAAGTTATGAATTCTTTTCACATTTGATTGAAAATGATAGGGATACAAGTCAGTACACAAAAAAATAATATTATATAAATATACTTAAGTTAATAGAGCTATAATTTTATATTTTACTACAATGATCTTTATATGTGGAGGAATTATTAAAATAAAAATTCATGATTAAAAGTTTTTTTTTAGAAATCGATTTTTTATAAAATTTTATGACCACAATGGTTTTTTATTCATAAGATAAAACCAATATAATTTGAGGTTGTATTAAACTATTGTAATTTAGAAGATTAATTATAAAAAAATATATTTTTATGGTAGAGGATAATATAATAATAGGTTCCATATTATAGGAGAGGGGAGGGGCACTCTTATAATTTCAAAATATATTAAATTAATAAAAAATAATTTTAATTAAACATTGTTAAAAATTTATTAATTTAAATTATTATATTATTTTATGTCTAAATACACTAATCTAATAAAAATTAAAAATTTAATTATTTTTGTTAATCTTTTTTTTTTCTGAAACCTTATCCAACTCCATTTACTCTTACCATGAAAAAATGGGTTTTTACACAACATGGGTTAGTATAGCTACAATAAAATGTTAAAAGATCCAAAAATTAATATTTTATGTCATTATAATACATATAATGATATTCATTTTATGAATTAATGATTTTTAGGAAATTTAAATTAAGAAATAAAATATAATATATTTTAAAAATCAATGATTTCAATTTTGTTACTTTTCATTTCCTTAACTTTTACCAAAAATAATAAAACATTAAATATTACAAAAAAACTCTATAAATTGATCACAAATATTATAATGTAATATATAAAATTATTTTATGTCTTTGTTATCCCATGTTATATTTTTTTATATTATAAATATCTTATATTTTATATTTATATTAATTAATCAATTATTGAATCATCTTTTTATCATTAGTTAAGGTAGTTATCTTTTAAAAAATATATTAAATAAAATTACATGACGTAGAAAAATATTTTTTTTAAATTACATTTTATTTTAGAATAAATGTTTTGGAATAAACCTATTTTAAAAATGTAATAGTTATCAAAAATATAATTATGAAATAATTGACTTTTGATTTTATATAAAAGATTACACGGGGATAAAATAATCCAAGTTGCTCCAATAGGACATAAATATGGCCGTATTAGTATATATATTTATATTAAATAAATTTTTAAAATTATATAATGATTTGTGATAATAATTTAATACATATATTAATTTCTTTACCCATATTTACTCCATTAACCCTTATCTCTGGTAATGAATATTACTAAAGATACTATTTGTATTGGAAAACATTGAAGGGGAAATATTTATCTAATTTTGACCTCTGGAATCTTAACATTGAATCCATTTTTAAAAATTAAAAAAAACCATAGGTGGATAAAATTAATTTAAAATTGACATCATAGGTGTGATTATAAAATAAGGGTTGAAGGTGATAATGATAAAAATATTAAAATGTTTTTATGTAAAAATTTAATTTTAAAACTAATAAAATTAATTAATTATGAATAATATATTTATAAACCATATTTTATATTACTTTAAAATAATTTATAATTATAATTAAATATTATAATTTATTTATATGATAATTCAACTTTCAGTTAAAATGAACTGTTTTCACTATTCATCAAAAAATAAAACACCTCAATGAAATATAATGAATTCACCCAAAGGTCATTTTGATATTTTTATTTCAAAAATGATATTTTTATTTCCATATAAAATTTTTAAAATTTCAAAATTTATGTTTAAAACAAGTGATTTGTCAAAATTTAATATAACTATTTTTTTAGAAAAATGCATTTTAATCATAAAACAATATTTATTATTATCTTATGACACTAATTTTGTTTAAAAAAATTTGTAAATAGAGTATAGTTATATATAATCACACTACCAAACTTACATTCTTGGAATTAGTGATCACATTTAAATTATAATATTTAGTTATTGTTTTAGCTCGATGTGTCATATCATGTATAATTGGTGACATTGTGTTTCCATTGTTAAATATTAGGATGGTACAAATTTAAGACAATCGATTTGATATTTTTTCATGATACCCAACAAGAGTATTTATTTGGTTATAGATATTTATTTTTTCTTTCATTATGTTATATATGGTTAGTCCCACAAGACCTGGTATAAAGTTAGGGTAGTCATTGGTGGACTAGGATGTGACATAATAAAAATATATCAACATATTTTAATGTAGTGGAAAATTAAATTTTAAGTTATTATGTGTATCCATATCATCGTTATAATGATATAAATTTAAAACACTTTGTTGAATTACTGGGTGAGAGAGTTATTGTGATATTGGGGGGGGGGGAAGTAGTCTTTTGTTGGTGTTGGTTAGTCCTAGAGTTTTTTACCATGGAATTAGTAAACCCTTTTATCAATATCATGAGATCCCATGGGTATGATATGACTATGTACACATGTTATTCTATCCCAAAATATATATATTAATTATTTTTGGTTTCTATGAGTAAATTGGTAATCAAGATTGAATATACTATATTTGTGGATATAGTTATTATAGATAAATCCAGGTGATTATATTGGTATTTATTTAATTTTGAGACAACTCTATTGGATTTTAAATCACGAATTATTGGTTTCTCGTGTATTTTTCCTTAATATATTAACATTTAATGTTGATCATGTTTTTTATTATCCGTATTTTCCTATGATAGTTTTGGGTAATTTATCCCTTTTTCGTTGGATCTACCCTTGATTATAGTTTCCAAAAAATGGGATATTGGATGTGGAACATAGGTGTTATTCTTAATCATAAAATCATGTACAATTGTGAAACTGGAGGAGGGTTTCATAACAATGTGTTATTAATGTTTCATTATTAATTCAGATGGAGTTGTGATTTTGGCATTTCAGATATACATGGGTTATTAAGGATATAATTTTAGATTTACATTGTATGTGGTGACCAAAAAAGTGATCATATAGGAGACATGATATTAAATATTGATCTAATTATAAAACATAACCATAATATATTTTTATGTATAATTTTTGGTAAAATTATTTTCTTGGAATATACTAAGGAGAAAAGAAGACGTCATACTTGGTTGAAACCTGTTTTGAAATTAGTGGCCTTTGAGAATGAATAAAATAATTAATTTAATGAATCTAAAAATGTTAATTGCTTTTAGAATTATTTCTTCTACTATTAATTAGATATATCTCTTTTTGTCACCAATAATTTTTGGTCTATGATTTTAATGTTCTGCAAGATAACACCATTTATCATTAGAGGGTTGATCCTGATTGAGAAGATGGAATGTTGTAGAAGACATTTCACACCTTTAAACATAAAAACCAGTAAATTTTTTTTGTTATATAATCATGATATAGATTAATGACTATAGAAGTAGTGTATTATTTTTATATTTATTTAATAAAAACACTACTATTTGTTTCTTATAGTGGTTTTCCACATTAGTAGAGAATTGTTTCAGTGGTTGACATTTTTTTGGGAAGAATGGAGATATGTTTATTGTGTATTAACATCATACTAGTGTCAAGGGATGAGTTGTTTTCTAATGAAAATAGATAAGCATCAGGGAATGCAATTTCCCTCACTTCATAGGGGCGGCATGAGAATTCATAATAATATCATTATTTTTATGTGCCATCTAAAATATTCACTTGAAATCATTTAACATGACAAGTTTTGAAAATGATATTTATCGGGGTTCTGGCACCCATGCCATTATTCTTCATTACTCTTATTTATTTCACATACATATATGGAATTTTAAAATAGTATGTTTTTATTGGGTAAGTGGGAAATCATGATCACCTCTAGTTGAGGTAAATTAAGGGCCAACAGTGAGAAATTACATAGATTAAGGGTCATTGATATCAATAATGTTGAGATTTTGACTCGCATGAATATGGTCCCACCAATCAACATTTCTTTTTAGTGGATGGTTTCTTTGATATACATTTATGGGTCACTAATTTTTTTTGATTTGGCTGTTGTTTTTTTGTCACCATTATATGCAGTTTCCTTCATCCCTAATGGTCATTATTTTTCTTTTCAATTCATTTACCCAAAATAATCATATAATTTTCCATAATGTAAATAAAAATAGTATTACCTCAAAAATTTGGATTAAATTCATATTCTATATTCATATTTTCATCTTCGATGATATTTCGTTGGAAGAGTCTCTAAATTGGATATCCACATCCATTAGGGATCTAAAGAGAGTAGTATATATTTACATAATCTATATGGAGGAAATGTATACTGCCAATGCTAGATACATGTGATTAAGGTGTTAGTTCTAGTGGACCCCAATATCATTTTATGATTTATCCTTTTATCCTTTATCATGATTTCCAAAAAAAATCATTATGTATATTCAAACTACATTTTTTAATAACAATGGTCATAGAATTGTGAAATCATGTTGATTTGTTTTCGACATCCATATTATTATCAATGCATGTTAGAGGTATGACTATATTGTCTAAAGTGTATCTGGTATATTAACTAATGATGGGTAAACCCAAATTATTATTATTTTTTATTTTCCGGTAAAGAAATTGATTCTATGTCTTTCTTGGCATGTATTATTTCATTAACTCATTATAAAAATATTATGTTTAGATATTTATGTATAATGACATGGTGGGACATTATGCACTATTACCCAATGAGAATGGTCTTTAAATATGATGTAGGTGAGTAGTTCTCCCTCTTTCATTGATTAGAATATCATTTGAAAAATTAGTGATATGTTAGAGGTTAATGGTCGTTCGAGTTAATAATTATGGTTTAGACATTTTTTCCCAGGAGGTTATCAATCTACCCTCGTATTAAGATTTTATGTTTTGAATTAATATACAAGGTATTTCTAATATGATTTCAATAGATCCATATCAGATGTATACATCGTTATGGTAGATGTTTGTGAACTATATTGACATTATGATATATAACATCATTATTAATATAAGTGTGTCCCAATGGGGATCTATCATTTCATTCTCGAAGAAGGTGGATAATAGTTTTTTGTATTTTATATCATGTAAGTTGGGGAATTGATTCACTATGAATAATCATATAACCTCTAGAAATATTCATGGATCTATTTTTATATTTCTTAGTCCTAACACATTTTATCTTATTTTTTTTGTTATAGATGTTAGATGATGAAGGTGATGGAAGGAGATATTATGATCACTTATTTTTTGCATAAAAAATGTAACTTTGAGTTTATTTTTAATTTGGACTGGGTAATCAATTTGATAATTCTAATAATGTTACAAATGGAATCCATTTTTATTGAGTTCACTAAATAGTTCTCATTCGTCTTCATTAATGAAATTATCTTACCCTCAATGTACTGAGTGGAGTATTTTGGAAACCTCGAATTTTAATAGACACATTTGATACACCAAATATAAGTGAAATTGTCTATGTGTATGTTTTATAAATGAGACATGCATGTTGGTGAAATTTTTTTCCCCTAGACCAGGATGTATTAGTTCCTAAAATGTTTTAGGCATTTTGTTATATATATCCTATAAAGTTAACATAGATCCATAATAATCTTGGTGTCATATATTATTATCGAATGAATTTTTTGATTTCAATACTCTTGAATTCCCTTTGATATCAATATCAAGAAAATTTGGTGCCTTCGTTTTTAAAATATAGTTTCTATAACATGAAACAATATTTGGTAAGATCACCAATCAATTTTATGCCTATCAATGAATTGATTATTATTTTGTTACATTATTCAGCCCTTTTGGGGTTGAGATTTGTCATAATAAAATAGTGTGTTATGATCCATTTTTTCTATGATTTTATTATCCCAAATGTGTAATTCAATACCATAAAATAGATAATGTCAGAGTGGTATTTTATTTCATTTTTTGTAATCATTATCTCATTATGGAATTTAATTTATACATAAATATTCTAAAAATAAAGTGGAATAACTTTTCTCAGAGTTCAATGTATATATAAAAATGGATATGGAAAATGTTTCTTATGGAATATTATTTCATGTTTTCATATACGAAAATAATGCGATATTCAATGGAAGACATATTGAGAAGAATGTCACTAGTAAATTTACAGAATTTGGGTGTTTTTAGAGGATGATGAATGAGCTAAAGGATTTGAATAATAGATAAATGATGGTTTAATAAAGAGAATAGATATTCAATATAGATTTAATAGACATATTTTTTTAATATGTGGAGGAGTATCAGAATAGGGAAAATAGTATATTGTGACACTTGGGAAGGCCATTTAGAATTATTCACTTTTACGATGGTCTGGGGATATCGAACACATTGAATTTATCTAGTGATGTATGATTATTCCATTAATTATATGCGGGCATTTCCTTCTGGATTTTGATACACTTTTTAAACTATTTTACATCAGAATATCGATGATAAACTATGCATTATGGACATAGTTTCAATAGATAGGAATAAGGTAGTTAGTGGTGGAGTTCAATTAATGATTTATGGAATAATATTGGGTAAAGGAATAAATTAATTTCTATATTTTTTGGGAGATATCCATTATAATTTCCTAAGTGGATATGGGAGGACAACTAAATGGATTTTATCACATGGTTATAAATGGTTTACGGTGATATTATGATATATGGGTGATCATGGATAAACTGAATATGTCATCTTATTTTTAGGTGATTTGGTTGTTAAGGACTATTGACGTTATTATGATAAGGAATATGGAGTATATTGTGATACATAATGGTGTTTTTATGATAATAAATCTTTATTAATACCCTGAAAGCACATTTCAAGTTATGATGGGATTATATATTAACTGAAAATGTATTTTCATACATTAGTACTCCATTATATAATGAATACATTAATTAAATTATCGATAAATTAATTGAAAATTATCATAAAGGCTAAAAATTATTGAATAAATTATAATTCATAAGAATAATTCAAGAATGTTCATTAAAATCATTAACAATTTCCCTCTAAAAAGAATACATGTATAATATATCCTATTTAAACCAATTAATCATTACATGGGGAAGGTAACAATAAGAATATGTGAGATCAGATGATAAAAAGGGTGAATATAATATATTTTAGTCAATGATCATAAGATATCATACTATAGTCATAATGTAATGATAACCTGATCATAACGTAAAATAATTATATGTTTGCAGTCAAATATCATTAATTATAATTAATGGAATGTGTATTTTATTAGTTATAGATATAGTTTATAATCGTTCAGAATCATCAATAATCATTCAAGATCCTTGATATAATGCCATATATATAGGGAAATAATAAATGAAATACCCCATGATTTTATGATATATATATTTTTAATTAAATTAATTTGTTTATTTGTTTTTCTTACATACAACACCGAGTTTTTTCAAACTCCCCTATAAAATAAATATAAACTTTTTATAGAAATCCATTATAATATACTATTTATGATTACTTGTAAGAATATGTAACAAATTATTATTAATTATAATGAATTTAAATAAATAAAATACATTTCTAAATATGTATATAAATTTTCATGAATCATTATATGCTTCAAAAATAAAATCATCTAAATAAATTTATTTAAACTTTTTTAATAAAAAGATTTAATTTTTTTCAATTTTTAATATATAACTGAAAAATATGACATCAATTTTCAATAAAACTATAAAAAATTATATTACTATGATTTTTTGGATGTTTTTGAAATTTTTTTTAATGAAAACATAAAGGTAATAATTTTTAATAAAATTAATTTTTTCATTTGATGTTATTACAAACTAAAATTTTTTAATTAGTTTTTAAAAGTAACTATTATTATATAATTTTATATTATATTCATTTTTTCTTTGTAATTAATATTATATTCATTTTTTATATTAATATTTTTTTATGCTTTATAATGAAAATATCTTTGGAAAATAATCTTTTCAACACGTCTACATGTAATTATATAAACAAATCCTACCACATTAGTGAAATAAATTTTCAAAAAATTATTTCAAGTTTGGAATATGAAAAAATAATATTATAAAAAAATATTCTTAATTTTTTTCATATTTATTAGTAAAAATATTAAAAATTAATTATCTTGATTATGGATAAATAAATTTAGAAGTTGTAGAAATAAATAAATATTTGATAAAATGAACTAGAAATGTGTCCAAATTCTACTTTATTGTAATATATGAAACTTATATTATATATAGTTCAAAAATTATCAATTTTTATCCTTGGTCTACTTGTAAAACATGGTTATAATGTTTTATTTTTAAAAATTCAATGTTTTCCCACTCCTTCACTAATAAAAGTGAACCCCCACCCCTCTATTCATTACACATTCAATGCCTTTAGGATCATAAAATTTCTACCCAAAATCCCATCCCCACAACTCTACAGATGTCCAAGTGTCCTGAGTATTATTATTAATCCCATATATGATGTATTTATATACAAACAAAAGGAGTTTGTCAGAAGAAGATGTATTATTCTTAATCAAGATCTTTTATTTCATTTCTTCTACCACCTTCAAATATTCATAAAATATGATAATTGAATTAAATAATTATTGAATATATACAAATAATTTATTTTTTCAATTCCTTTACCCACACCCATCTCTTCTTCCATGAAAAAGTAAATTAAACTGTTGCTCTTATCTGGAAGACTACAACCTAATGAACTCACATATTTCATTTTATATTTCTTCTTACCATATATGGATATAATGATACATATAATATATATATATATATATATTTGTATTTAATTATACTATTTTAATTATAATATTACATCTACTATCATAAGCTTCTTTTTTCTGAAAAATTATAACATATCTCATTTGTACGTGTGGACTACAACCTACATGAAATAATGTGGTATATGATTCATTTTAATTTAAAATGGATGTTATGGAGGATATATTTAATGAATATAAATATGACAGATGTGTTATATAAATGAATATTTAAAGATGAATTCGTATTTACATTTGTTTCATTCAATCCATTGTGAAAATGGAAACAACGTTCATGTGTATGTACGACCAACCATCACGATGAATGACGTACCTCATTTTAAATTGTATTCTTCTTATTGAGTGAATTAAAAAGGTATTTAATAATAAAATATTATATATATATATATATAATTTATAGATGTTATTTAATGATAATCAAATTATATAGACTAAAAATATTGAATAATAATATTAATTAAAAAATTAGTTCTTCCATGAAATATATATTTTAAAAAAGATGAGAAAGATAATGGCGGATAAAATGTTAGAAGTAAATATTATATGATATAATAAATAAAATTATGGTTATTTAATTATTTATATATAATCATAGATTTATTTTTCATGAAGGTCAAAGATGTGTGAAGAATAAAAAGACTTGAGGTGATATATTTTTTCCTGAATATGTCAAATTTAGGGCATATGATATTTTTTACACCAATATTCCTCATGGATGTTTATATGAATACCATTGGATATGTTATATCTTATAATTATTTATTCCCGTGATATTTAAAGTTTTGCATTGTGTTAACATTTCATGGTTATTATGATTCAAATGATTCTATATCTTGTAATGGATTTTCATCCCACATTTATTTCAAATAGAAATTAATCGTATATACAACTTCTTTATTTAGGATTGTGTGTTTACATATTAGGAATTTATAATATCATTCTTATAATGAATGTTATTGAATATACCCATCCAAATAATTTTATTTCTTTCATGGGGATTACAATTAAAAAGACATCAATGTGGAAAATGTTTTATGATACAATCCAAATGTTTATCGGGGTTATTTATGATTATGTTTATTTTAAAGAAATATTATGGTATACAACTCATGAAACTCATAACATTGCATATCTTATTTTTATTTAATGAAAATAAATTTTTTTCCCATTCATTATTATTCCTTTATGAACATAATATTAAAAAATAATGTATTATGGAAAACACATAGTACTTCTCACTTCGGTTGAAAATAATACTTAATCTATTTCTGTGTATTCTATAATTGTTTTAAATGATATTTTTTCTAATATAATTATATGTATTGAGTTCATTTTTAACAACGTTTGAATCTAATAAAAATAATTTTTTATCCTTTTTCCTAATTAGATGATTTAATTTTTTTTTCAAAAATGTGACCGCTATCATGCTTTTAACATGTATGGAATGAATGATATTAAATTGGATCATGACCAATAAATGATATAATAATTCATTATATTTTACAAAAATAATTTTAATAATATAGTTTTTTATAATATTTGGGATGTTTTTATATTTTAATTACTTTTTTCTTAATATTAAATGGATATTTTTCTTAAGAAATTTTCTAATGAACATTAGAAGACAATTTCTATAATATATGTTACAAATTGATGTTCATTATTCTTTAATGTGTAGATGATCATATTATTCAATCTTTGTTCGTTATGAAGATAGTTTATGTTTATGATGAGAAATTTTTTTTAATCTCATTCCATTTACACGGACTATGAAATGATTAAATAATGAAATGTTTCCGAAAAATTATTATTTTAGAGAGGATAGTATATGATGAGAATTTCAAATAATAATGAACCCCATTCCATTTATATCGTATATACCATGATAAAATGTTTATGAAACCAACTTCATTTCATGGTTTATTTTATGATACTTTTTTTCATTAATTTTTGGAAAACATAAGAATGATTTCAAAAAAAAATTAGTGTGGGCCATATATTTCTATAAAATATATTAGGTAATCATTGAAATCACATTATATATATAAGAATATAATAGAAAGTGAACAATATTCATTCAAAGACATTTAAAACTATTATAATCTTGGGAGTGACCCATGACTACTATAATAGATTGGGAGAGAACCCATTCCACTATGATATCCCGGATAATTTTCCATGAATATTAAAGAAACGATTATTTATTAGTGTGTATGTGGAAATAATCTCTATATTATTATTATACTAATATATCATGCCTTATGTTCCTTAATTACTTTATAAATCATGTCTTATGAACATCCAACCATTATTAAATAACTCTTGGTAATGATCATTGATATTTAGGGTATGATTTTTAAATCTTATGGTATTATTCTAATAACATTATTTTAATGTTTTGATTATGTGATCATTGATATTTCACTTTTTTCCATTATTTAGTATCTGAGATTACCAATTCATTGTTCCCTTTTACTAGGTTATATAGATATTTTTTATGTATGAAATGACTAATAAGGGATATAGTTATAGAGAACATCATGGGAGAAAATACAGAACTCATCTAAAATACTTTTATAGGTTTCTAAACACTTAATGGAAGTTTACCTATATGATTAGAGCATGGATCATTTTTTATGTATTGTATATTATTCTATTATTATATTATATCTATATATAAAAACTTGTGGTCTATATACATAGTATTATAGAAAGGTTTAGTTAATTATTGGGAGATGAGATGAAAAATCATTAGTGAGATACATAAAGATATGTATAATAATTTATCTAAGTATCGAAAAATATATTAGAATTTTTGGGAAGTATAGAGTGTGTGGCTTCTATGTAATTAACTAATATTTTAGACACTATAATTGGATGTGGAACAAAAATGTAACACCCCGAGCTTCCATGATACGCTTCTCATTCAATAATGCATTAGCTTGCATTGTACGCAACATCGTGTTCTAAAACACCGCGACTAATCAAAGTAGCCGTTATGAATAGTAATAACAACCTTTTAAAATTATAGAAATTTTATATTTCAAAATGGACCTCATTTTTGGATTCGGAATATCAAAATTAACCAATGTTGAATTTTTGGTAATTTTCTGAAAACTTCTAATTTATTATGAATAGTGAAAAATACTTCAAAACAACTTTTTTAATCAAAATAATTTATAGTGATAAATTATACTATTTAGTGGTTTTAAAGTATAATTATAATATCTTTTTACCATTTTATCCAATGGTGGTCATTAGAATTAATTTAACATTGAAATTAGACATAAACAATTGCCAATCTTTTGATATAAATTGTTTCTTAAAAACACGCTATTTGTTGTGACGGCGGGAATTAATTATAAAATTAATTAATGCAACTTATATGTTTGGAATTTTGTAAAATAGACATCATTTTTTAATTCGTAATATCAATTATAGCTTAGGGTGAAATTTTGGCATTGTTCTGAAAAACATCAATTTTTGATGAATAGTGAAACCATTAAGTGGTAGTTAAATAACTGATTTTTCATTTAAATGAAATATTACCACTTCTATGTTTTGATTTTCAAAAATCCCACATACATTATTGTCATTAAGAAGTAAAATTTGGTACAATGTCATTAAAATAATTTTTGGTGAATAGTAACTTTTAAGTTCTTAATCGCGGTTAGAGGTAATTAGTGTAGTTTATGGTAAAAATAATGTTTTAATAATATGAGATGAGCATGACACATGTACTACCCTCATGGGATGTGCCATTTCAGACCAAGATAATCCATGGGTCAACTTGGGGACCCCCTGGATCCACTTTAGTTAGAAAATGACATAAATACCTTTTATTTAATGTTAAAGTAAAAAAATGACACATACATGAAATGTTTTACTAAAACAATTTTCACATGGGGTTATACAAGTAATATTTTGGACTATAAATAGTCATTGGAAATCTAAAAATATTTCCTAAATCATAGTATTTTTTTATAATTTTTAGACATTATATAAATTAAATTATTTATGACATCATTATGATGCAACGATGACCTCATTATTTAACGATTTTAATAAAATGAAAAGATAATGTACAATCCAAGGCTTAAACTTGTCCAAAGACTATTGGATGGGTATATTTCTAACCCTTATCACCTTATCAACGAATTATATAAGTTTGGGACCTTTAGAATCCTAAAAGCATTGTATAATAATGTAAACTTTTCTTTACTTTCCAAGAGTGCCCCTCCTCTCCTCTTATAAAAGGCCCCCACTTCTACCACCTCATTCACACATTCAAGCCATTTGGCTCGGAAAAAATCTGCCCAAATACTCTCCCAACTTCCCCCTATTACTCCTAGAAGCCTCACTTTGGGCAGAACTCTTCCCAAGGAGGCCTTTGGCTCAAATCAAAAAGAGTTAACCGATTTTGAGGTAATGTCTTCTCTAATGTTGTTTTGTTTTATTTTTCTTCTCCAACCCCCTAAACACTTTTTATTCATTTCTTTTGTAAACACAACAGTATCCTCAATATACTATGATGTTGTTATAAAAAGGATTCGAGCTACACTTACACACACCTACTTCTAATGGTTAAAAAACATACGGTTTCTATGGATGGTGAATTTTTGTCTCACGAAACGATGATTGTTCAACACTCATATAACACCTTCAAAGTTGGCCATTAAGATGTCACTATATTTATATATGATATATAATATGTTTATGTTTTACTTATGCTTCTGTATTTCTCATTTATGGCATACTTTATGATTTCCATTATGGGTAACGCTATAATTTCATTTCAGAAAGTGCGGACTACCGCCCCCTCAAAGTGATGTGAATCGTTAATGCCATATGTGGGATGTATAAAGGATGGAGTAAATGATATTATATATGATATTATACTAGAACTATATTATACCTTTATATAATTATGATTTCATTCCATTAAATACGAAATAGAAATGAAAGTAGCGTTTATGCGTACGTATGGCTTACCGTCTCCATGAACGGTGAATTTCATTTCTTACCTCTAAATGTTATGTAATATTATAAATGCATGTATAAACTGGATATATATTATATATATGATATCTACATCATGAACATAATTCTGGATATAATGGATATATCACCACATGAACAACTTGTAATTATAAGAATTTTATTTTTGACTCAAGTACCTAAGATCGACAAAATGACCCTTATAAACATAAATAATTACATAATGTTCATAACATGGTAATAAGGGATATAAAAGGAATAATGAAAATTAAAAAGGTCCTTAAGTAAATTTAAATTAACTTTAGTTTATTATTCATGAGGTTAAAGAACGGTCGAGTCAGGACAGGACACAAGGTAAGAGAACTTCTTAACCTAATTTCTATTCTTTGGGTTAATCTCCTACTTTCAAATTATGTCATGATATTATTTTGTCCTATCTTGTATTTGTACTTTCTTTATGTGTACTTATAGTGAATACACATAATAGATCTATTTTATTTTAAAAATGATCTTTTTAAGGACTTTGTCTCAATCTCTTTTCATTGAGGCATATTTGGTTTTATACACAACTTTCTTTTATACGGTGTATAAACCCCTTTGACTTTTACGTTTATTCAAAAGGAATCTTTTTTATACAAAGCGTTTTACTAAATGACAAAAAGGGAATGTTTTTCATTCCGTACTTATGCGGAGACAACGACTTCTCCGCCATCATGACCATTATTTGAGTTTCGTCTTCCTCTACAAGCCATAATTTTTTTTAATGAAAAATAAATACAAAGTTTTAACTTTTTTTATTTTGGTATTGAAAATGGTTTTGAAAGCTTTTTTATTATATCAATGTGTTGTATTGATATCTTGTGATTGAAATGTGGAAATGTTATGTTTCCTTTATGCATGTTTTATATGATATGATTATGTTATGGTTTATGATATGCTTAAACCTATTAATATGAGGAATGAATTGGACTTAATAAGTGACGGTGGAGCCCACTACAGCTCCTCGATGCATCGGCAGGTCTCATGTGACAAACTAGTGTCTTGTCACGAGGCCTTGACAAAATCTTATTTTTGGTCCTGGCACGAGGCCTTGGCTACGTGGTTATGATAGTCTGGCATTATGCATTCCATCATTATGAATGTGGTTAATGATATTTCATGTGATTATTCGACCAATAGAATATCCATGTGAAGAAGTAAATGGCATTATCTCATTTTACTTTTTCAATATTATGTTTATTTTCAAGTTTAAAAGGCTTTTGTTTTAGTTATACATTGCCTTAAATGTTTATGTTTATTTATGAAAGCTTCCACAATATTGTTATCCTTACTGAGAATCTGAGCTCACCCCTTTCAATGTTTTGATATTTTCCAGGATGTGAAGAAGTATTTTAGGAATGCCCTGCAGGGATAGGTAGAAGAGGATATGAGTGTGGACTATGAAGACTTTGTTATTGTAGTTTTTCACATTATTTTTTAATGTAACATTTATGAATGTATCTAGTGTTTCCAAGGCTACTAAACTAATCGGTCTTTCTAGACTTGATCTTTTGTGATCATGCCAATGTTACGAAGTAATGCACCGACTCTGGGTAGATGGGGTCGGGGCATTACAGTTGGTATTAGAGGAAGTTTAGTACTAACCTTGGAAGCTATATTTAGATAAACTCTGATTAGAGCACATAGCCCAAAGATAGACTTTGATGATTAGTATAGAAGAACTTCCTAGAATTTTGTTATTATAGAGATTTTGTGAGTTTTCCGAGCAATACATCCATGTATGGATACGAGCAGGTAGAGGCGGCTTTGGCACAGATGTACCTAGGGGTAAAACCTGAAAACACCGCTTTGAGCTAGACTCGAACAGGAACTGGTGCACGACAACGGGCCTTGCTGCACTCGTGGTTACGACACTCCCGGGGGATTTGCTTAGGATAATTCTCGTTTTCTTTACAAACCACTATGAATGGTTATGAGTATATACTTCCTCAATGAAAACCTTTTTATGATTATGGATTATATCGATAAATAGTTCAATTTATCTTAAGTATTTTATAAGTATGGAATTATGTATTTTTATTCATAAACTAATCTAGTTTATTCCATTGTATAGAAATGGCGCCTAGTGGAAGGAATGGAAATCGTATCAATGCACAATCTCCATGTAGGGATTGCCCTCCTGCTCAAGATAATTATTGTGGATCTAGAGATACAACTGGTGCTGATCAACTTATTACCATACTAGGACAACTAACTGAAGTTATAAATAATAACCTTACTCGTATGGATCACCCTGATCCACAATGTGGAGGATCAATGTTAGACCTCTTCATGAGGCAACAAACACCAACATTTAATGGGGGTACAAATCCATTAGTAGCTGAGCAATGGATAAACACCTTAGAGAGAATATTCCACGCCTTGGGGAGTAGGGAAAGGGAGAAGGTTATCATGGCATTTTACCGCCTCACTGGAGATGCCGATCAGTGGTGGTCGCTGATTCAAAACACAAAGGAAGATGATGACGTATCAAATATGGAATGGAGGGAGTTCAATGATCTTTTCCTAGAAAAATACTATCCTCATGACCATCGAGCAGATATGGAAAGACAATTTTTGAGTCTAAGACAAAAGGAGGATGAGAATGTCGCAAAGTATGAGGCCAACTTTACAAGGTTAGAGAGGCATGCTGCAGATTATATATGTAACCCTATAAGTAAGATTTATCGTTTCTTTGATGGGTTAAAACCATTTCTCCATCGAGCATTAGTCTCACAAACCTTCTCATCATACGAAGATATTGTCTCGTGTTCTATCAAGACAGAAAAGGAATTCTCTATGTCTTATGACAACAATGTAAAGCAAGAGAAGAAGAGAACGGTGGAACAAGAGACAGATAAATGAAAAAATGGAAATAAAGATTTTCCATTATGTGATAATTGTGGGAAGAATCACCCTGGTACTTGCCTAAAAGGAATGAGAGTTTGTTATAAATGTGGGGAAAAAGGTCACCAGGCGAGTGATTTCAAGGGAAAGAAAGAGGTTATCAATGTTGAATGCTACAATTTTAGGCAAATGGGGCATTATACAAATGAATTTCCTAAGCATCAGGCAAACATTCCTCAGAAAAGGCCAAGGGATCAAGGACAATCTTATGTTGTTACTACAGTTGAAGCAGAATAACTAATGTATTGGTGCTTTTGGACTCATGGATTATATTCTGGTTATTAGAATAATGTAATATATATATAAGGATTGTACTGCAGTAATTGTTGATTTCAGTAAGTTTTTAATATGATGAAGGTAATTATATTTTTAGTATGTGACAATAAGAGAAACTTTACTTTGTTAGGGGAATCTGATAAATTGATTTTGGAATTAAGAGACCTTTTAGAGAAAGTCTGGACAGAGGTATTTTGGATAACTATAAAGGTTGGAGTGGATTAAGTTGATCTTTGGATAGTATTGTTTAAGGTTAAAAAATTTATGAAGATTATTTTTGGAATATTATTATATTATAGTTTTAGGAAAAGGACAACCTGCAGGGTGGGGTATAACCCGTCGCGTCGGACAAAGCTGCCGGGATCGAACCCATAACCATAGTGCGACAGGACTTTATTTCCTACCACTATCCTACAGGAAGTCCCTGGTTTTTAAAAAATAATTTTACTAATCTAAATGGTATGTGTTAACATTTGGAACCTTATACAATTAGGATAAGTATAATATTTTTGAGTTCTATTATCTTTTTGAGTGAAATATGAGTTGAAGGTTAAAACTCTAATTGTCAAGCCTAAATATATATATACATACCTCTTATTCAATGAATAAATTAAATCTTAAACTTTAGTAAAGGGATATTAAAACAAAAAAATGTGTTATCCTAATCCCTTATGTCTTGTTGAACTGATGATATTTTAAATCAATATAGATTGAAGGCTTTGAGGCCCTCAATTTCACAGTTGATTGTGATTGATGACCTCAACCACTCCCTACAAATATTTATGTTTTTCCTCCAATTAAATGTCTCTAATTTCCACCAATGTTCTCCTTATTGAGATCATAATTTGGTGGTGACTTTCTTATTTCCATTTCCCTCTTATTGAGACAAAATTTTATTAACCTTATTTCCGATGTGGGTTTTCTACAAAGGTATTTTCTATTTTCAACATTTTATTTTCCAAGAAAAATTTCAAATTGCGAGGACGCAATTTTTTGAAGGAGGGGAGAATGTAACACCCCGAGCTTTCATGATACGCTTCTCATTCAATAATGCAATAGCTTGCATTGTACGCAACATCGAGTTCTAAAACACCACGACTAATCAAAGTAGGCGTTATAAATAGTAATAACCACTTTTTAAAATTATAGAAATTTTATATTTCAAAATGGACTTCATTTTTGGATTCATAATATCGAAATTAGCCTATGTTGAATTTTTGGTATTTTTCTGAGAACTTCTAATTTTTTATGAATAGTGAAAAATACTTAAAAACAACTTTTTTAATCAAAATAATTTATAGTGATAAATTATAATATTTAGTGGTTTTAAAGTATAATTAGAATGTATTTTTACAATTTTATCCAATGGTGGTCATTAGAATTAATTTAACATTGAAATTGGACATAAACAATTGCCAATCTTTTGATATAAATAGTTTCTTAAAAACACGCTATATGTTGTGACGGAGGGAATTAATTATAAAATTAATTAATGAAACTTATATGTTTGGAATTTTTAAAAATAGACATCATTTTTGAATTCGTAATATCAATTATAGCTTAGGGTGAAATTTTGGCATTGTTCTGAAAAACTTCAATTTTTGATGAATAGTGAAACCACTAAGTGGTAGTTAAATAACTGATTTTTCGTTTAAATGAAATATTACCACTTCTGTGTTTTGATTTTCAAAAATCCGACATACATGATTGTCATTAAGATGTAAAATGTGGTTCAATGAGATTAAAATAATTTTTGGTGAATAGTAACTTTTAAGTTCTTAATCGCGATTAGAGGTAATTAGTGTAGTTTAAGGTAAAAATAATGTTTTAATAATATGAGATGAGCTTGACACATGTCCTACCCTTATTGGATGTGCCATGGCCGACCAAGACAATCCATGGGTCAACTTGGGGACCCCCTGGAGCCACTTTATTTAGAAAATGACATAAATACCTTTTATTTAATGTTAAAGTAAAAAAATGACACAAACATGAAATGTTTTACTAAAACAATTTTTACATGGGGTTATACAAGTAATATTTTTGACTATAAATAGTCATTGGAAAGCTAAAAATATTTCCTACATCATATTATTTTTTTTATAATTTTTAGACATTAAATAAATTAAATTATTTATGACATCATTATGATGCAGCGATGACCACATTATTTAACGATTTTAATAAAATGAAAAGATAATGTACAATCCAAAGCATAAACTTGTCCAAAGACTATTTTATGGGTATATTTCAAACCCTTATCACCTTATCCACGAATTATATAAGTTTGGGACCTTTAGAATCCGAAAATCATTGTATAATAATGTAAAATTTCCTTACTTTCCAAGAGTGCCCCTCCTCTCCTCGTATAAAAGGCCCCCAACTCTACCACATCATTCACACTTTCAATCCATTTGGCTCGGCACACCTCTGCCCAAATACTCTCCCAACAGTCCCCTCTTACTCCTAGAAGCCTCACTTTGGGCATAACGCTTCCCAAGGAAGCCTTTGGCTCAAATCAAAAAGAGTTACCCGATTTTGAGGTAATGTCTTCCCTAATGTTGTTTTGAATTATTTTTCTTCTCCAACCCCCTAAACTCTTTTTATTCATTTCTTCTGTAACAAAACTAGTATCCTCAATATAATAGGATGTTGTTATAAGAAGTATTCTAGCTACACTTACACACACCTACATCTAATGGTTAAAGAACATACGGTTTCTGTGGATGGTGAATTTCTGCTTCACGAAATGATGATTGTTCAACACTCATATAACACCTTCAAAGGTGGCCATTAAGATGTCACTTTATTTATATATGATATATAATAAGTTTATGTTTTAATTATGCTTCTTTATTTCTCATTTATGACATACTTTATGATTTCCATTATGGGTAAACACGATAATTTCAATTTAGGTAGTGCGGACTACCGCCCCTCAAAGTGATGTGAATCGTTAATGCCATATTTGGGATGTATAAAGGATGGAGTAAATGATATTATATATGATATTATACTGGAACTATATTATACCTTTATATAATTATGACTTCATTCCATTATATATGAAATAGAAATGAAAGTAGCGTTCATGCGTATGTACGGCTTACCGTCTCCATGAACGGTGAATTTCATTTCTTACCTCTAAATGTTATGTAATATTATAAATGCATGTATATACTGGATATATATTATATATATGATATATACATCATTAAGATAATTCTGGACATAATGGATATATCACCACATGAACAAATTGTAATTATAAGAATTTTATTTTTGACTCAAGTACCTAAGATCGACAAAATGACCGTTATAAACTTAAATAATTACATAATGTTCATAACATGGTAATAAAGGATATAAAAGGAATAATGAACATGAAAAAGGTTCTTAAGTAAATAGAAATTAAATCTAGTTTATTATTTAGGAGGTTAAATAACGGTCGAGTCAGGACAGGACGCAAGGTAAGGGAACTTCTTAACCCAATTTCTATTCTTTGGGTTAATCTCCTACTTTCAAATTATTTCCTGATATTATTATGTCCTATCTTGTATTTGTACTTAATTTATGTGTACTTATAGTGAATACACATAATAGATCTATTTTATTTTAAAAATGATATTTTTAAGGGCTTTCTCTCAATCTCCTTTCATTGAGGCATATTTGGTTTTATACACAACTTTCTTTTATACGGTGTATAAACCCCTTTGACTTTTACGTTTATTCAAAAGGAATCATTTTTATACGAAGCATTTTACTAAACGAAAAAAAGGAAATGTTTTTCTTTCTGTAATAATGCGGCGACAACGACTTATCCGCCGCCGTGACCATTATTTTTGTTTCGGCTTCCTCTACAAGCCATCATTTTTTTAATGAAAAACAAATACAAAGTTTTAACATTCTTTTATTTTGGTATTGAAAATGGTTTTGAAAGCATTTTTGTTATATCAATGTGTTGTATTGATGTCTTGTGATTGAAATGTGGAAATGTTATGTTTCCTTTATGCATGTTTTATGTGATACGATTATGTTATGGTTCATGATATGCTTAAACCTATTCATATGAGGAATGAATTGGACTTAATAAGTGACAGGTGGATCCTGATACAGCTCATTGATGCATCGGCAGGTCTCATGAGACAAACTAGTGTCTTGGCACGAGGTCTTGACAAAATCTTATCTGTGGTCTTGGCACGAGGCCTTGGCTACGTGGTTATGATAGTCTGGCATTATGCATTCTATCATTATGAAAGTGGTTAATGATATTTCATGTGATTATTCGACCAGTAGAATATCAATGTGAAGAAGTAAATGGAATTATCTCATTTTACTTTTTCCATATTATGTTGATGTTCAAGTTTAAAAGGCTTTTGTTTTAGTTATACATTGCCTTAAATGTTTATGTTTATTTATGAAAGCTTCCGCAATATTGTTATCCTTACTAAGCATCTGAGCTCACCCCTTTCAATGTTTTAATATTTTCCAGGATGTGAAGAAGTATTTTAGGAATGACCTGCAGGGATAAGCAGAAGAGGATATGAGTGTGGACTATGAAGACTTTGTTATTGTAGTTTTTCACCTTATGATGTAATGTAACATTTATGAATGTATCTAGTGTTTTCAAGGCTACTAAACTAATCGGTCTTTCGAGACTTGATCTTTTGTGATCATGCTAATGTTACGAAGTAATGCACCGACTCTGGGTAGATGGGGTCGGGGCGTTACAAAAAAAACATGTATCTGTGGTTAATAACTATAAAAATGGAAAATTGGGATGTGACACGATCATTACCTAGTATAAAAAAATGGGCCCTGTTTCATAACTGGTTTGGCACTATATGGGTAAATGTTTTGGAAACTAAAAACATCGTAATGAACAAAAGTGATGTATTTGAATAATTGTTGTGAATAAATTGGGTTAAGCATGAGGAAAAATATATTTAAAATAATGTGTCATGATTAAAACTCCCAATAAGAGATTTTTTTTTATTTTTTCATTAATACTTTTTATTATTTTTTATTATATAATTTATATTTGTTTTATTCAATCTATGGTGCCCTAAATAATCATTTCAATGAAATATTTAATAGAAAAAAAATTATATTATTCCAAAGAAACAAAATTTTATGGGAGTTGAAATTAAAATTATAATTTCATTTATCACACAACTCCCCCAATATTTGAATCATCATAAACATCCAAATGTGAAATTGTGGGAACAAAATTCCATTAATTAATTTATGATGTCATGTCAATATATATTTAGTGGTTATACTAATCCCCTTGTTTCATACCAATGGATTATTAAAATTGAAATTATATTTTTCATTATCCAATTCATGGTCCCTGAAGAACACATTTCACCATATATTGATTAAAATTCTGGAAGGATTATTTGGGGAACGTTACCAATAGTACAAGGAAACATCATAAAATTTACCCCATGGGGTTTTATGATTTTAAGATCATATTACTTATTTATTAAAATTCTCATATTCATTGAATGAAAATTGAGAATTAATTAATTGTAATGATCTATAAGGAAGATAAACCTATTTCTACCTATGGACTACATTTTGAAATAATTGTGAAGTATACTTCTAGAGAAATCATCAAACATAAAATTAATGTTTCTTAATTCATCAGTGTCTTCAAATAAATTCTAATTGTGTTAAATCAAGATTAATTGATTATGATATGATTATTCTAATGAGAAAGTAGTCAGTTTGTGTGATGGGGAGAAATGTATCATTGTAAATTTTCCCCAACTATGTTAAGTAATAAAAAATAAATATAATCATTCCATAATCACAATAATTTTATAGAAGAAAAACTACCTTCTAGTACCTTTAAATGAAATTAAAAATCATCTTTAAATTGACATTCCCAAACAATATTTTCCATGAAATGGTTGAATAAAATGGAAAATATTTTTTTATTATCTTACTATCATAAATATTGATGGGGATTTTTCTTTTAAATTATTATAAATGTGAAACTAACCAATAGTGGGATAACATTAAGAATATATTTATTGATAATTAAATTAACATTATATAATTTTTATTTTTTTGAAACTATTCTTTATTTAATATTTTACATCAAATAAACACTAAAAATTAATGTAGAGTATATTGACTTGAAAAAATTAGGATGAAGCAATAAATATATATATAGAAAAAATACTAATCATTCAAGGAAATATATTGGTAGTAATATTGACCACAAAATATAATAAATGATTCAATAATTTGTTTATAAAAACCATATCTCCAAAATAATTACATTATAAAATTTTTAATTGATAATAATACATTTTTGTAAGTTCTATCATTTTGGAAATGGAAAATAAAATCTCTGATTATTCCTATGGTTTAGGAATAAAGAGTAAATATTTAATTATTTAGAAAATCAATTTTAAAATTCCAATGAAGTGAGAAAACTATTCATCATTTTCTTTAAAATGATAGAAAATAACCTGAAAAAGTTACCTTAATGTGGAATGTAAATTCTTCTTTTGATGAAGAGAAATACATAGTGAACATGAATGATGAATTGATACGAAAATTTGATCCAATGAACTAAAGAGAAAATATATATTACAATAATAATCCACTTATACTCTAATTCATTAATTTGGTATAGATTGTATAATTGTCTTATAATTGAACCTATATAATAATTATTTGAATATGCATCTTACCAAAAATTTTATTTCAAAATTTTATTATACGGTCAAATGGCCACTCCAACACCTACATATGTAAATATTAATCAATAATTTAAGTTATAAAATTACTATTTCACTAATATATGAATCCTATGAAATAATTAATTGTGATATTATTATTCATTGAAATGATATTATAATCCCATCACTGTAATAGGATTATCTTTTTGTAATGGACTAGTCTATCTACAAGGATCCTATATTATTTTTCATTATAAAACATATACGGATCCACATCCAAAATGAATCTATTATTTTAGGTCATGGCCTCCTCCACACAATGTGTATCCTTCCTAGTCTTAAAAATTGATAATGGAGATAGTGAAATTTGAGTCCTTCCACTAGTAGGCCCTAGGATAGAAATTAGAATTTAGGGTATAGTAAACCCACAAATGGGTTGCATTACCATCTAATAGAACACATGTGAAAGAGATAGATAATATTGACACTAACCAAATCCAACTCGGACTACAATATTTAATAAATCCCAAGTACAAGTAGAAATATCTAATGTCATGCATGAACAACTACTACATAATGGAAAAACTGCAAGTACCAAATGAATGAAAAAAAATAAAAAACCCTGAATCCTTAACAGCTCATGCAAACCCAAGATAGTAGTATCTAGCCGGATCTCCAACCAGATCCATGTGACCTAAAAACATTATATATATACTTAGGGTGAGTATAATAGTATACAAAATATGATACTCTCTGAATCATCAAGTGAAAAAGTTACAAAATCATGGTAAAACACAGTAAATAAATAAAACTAACTCGTCACCTAAATTTGTATACTATTCTCCCATCCACACCAGGTATAATCTCACCATGTATAACATAGAATATTATATAGTATAATAATAATACAAAGGGTACCTCAACAACTACTTCTCCATTGGTTTGACTATTTTTTTCAATGACATACACCATATGAATCTCTCTCTAAAAGAAAAACCCACACACACCTGGGTATATAACCACAACATGCTCCTTGTGAAACAAAGACACTACACCCATGAAACCATTGTAACTTTTTACTTTCCAAGGATCCACCCCAGATCTCATAACGTTTATCATAAATCAGGTATTATACCTTAATCCATTATATCCCATACGTAGAGTGAGGTTTCTCAAGTCATCACAACCTATACTGGTTACACTAGAATTTTTTCATAGAAAACAATATCCAAAATATATTTGGGTTAATAACCACAATACATTAAAAAATATTCACATATATATGGGGAAATATAAGTGGTTTTCCTACCATTAAAATAAATACCAAGATAAAAGAGTGGGGCCAAAGGGGGTTCTCAGCCATCAATCATCCCACCGAATGGTTTGGGAAAAAACCCCCTAGGCACAGAATCCATGGGTCGTCAATTTTCATAACTATCTAGGTGGAGTACCATATAAAAACTGAAAAATTACATAATATTATATAGATAAAAAACTACACTATGAGAATATCCTTGTCAAAGAATTATCAATAGCTAATGTGTCTCAGACTTTGGACTGTCACCGCAAAAACTATGCATCCTATAATCACAAAACCATTTAAAAAGAAACCTTATATTATTTTGTCCCTTTTTTTGTGTAAGATTTAAGATAATTAATTATTTAACCATTAATTAACCCTTATCATTCCATATTACATTTCATTGGCATTCAATCCAATATTGACTTTTCTATTAAATTGTATCCTTATCATTTCATTCCACTATGCTCCAACCCCATGGGTTTACATCATTTATTCAATCATTTATTTTACAAACTTATAACTTTTGTATAATACTATGTGTTTTAAAAAAAGATTCTAAGATTCCAAAAAAATGGGATTGACATATTCAGTAGATGAACTACCCATCGACTCCTTGACACCTATAATTTGGGCATAGAACCACAACTCATCGAAAATCTAAACACTGAATGCACGTGTCATACCCTGCATGTCTTTGACTCTTCTGGGTGGAGGGTTTGAAATTACATATGGAACATGTAGTGGGTAATGAAATGTAGATAATAAAACAAAAATATTTAACAATCATCTAACATTCACATACAACCAATTTCATCATCTTTGGTGCCCCCCAACACCCCCATGAAAAAACCAATGAATATTTCCACTCAAACATTAACTCCTATCATAACTACTGGGTCATCCCACAGTACATATCAAAATAGCCATAAAATATTAAAACACAAGAAAAAGAAAAAAAAAATCATATGAAGTAGGCTCTTACCCCAAGCACAGAATCATACCTTCACACACAACAATATCATTTGGTTCCAAAGTACAAAGCACTCGTTCTCCCAAGAATTAGGGTCGCTCCGAACCCAATCATGAATTATATTTTATCAAAAAATTATTTCATTCATATATATTTAATTAACTATTTTGTTATATGTAGGTTATATCTATTGGAAACCATAATGGAATGATATAAATAAATTTGTAAACAATTAATTTGACATTCCATTAGTCAATAAGATCCAAAATTCATAATGTTTTTCAATAAATTCATTTAAACATTAACATATGACCAATTTAATTAACATAAAATTTACAAACACAACTAGATTCATTTAAATTCATCTTTATCATTAGGTAATTAATTAAAAATAAATCCCAGTTTACAATGATACTTAATTTCTATTAAGAAGAACATGCTAAACAAAAACACATGAATAACACACTCTCTAGAAAAAAGAGGAGACATCATATGGTCCATATCAATTCATTAACCTAGTTCATATATTTACTTTGTCAAATACATTGTGATATAGTGGGATAAAACATGATAAGTTTACTACTGCACATAAATAGAATAGTGAATCTCTGAATCCCCTGCCTCAAATGTTTCTCAAGGTTCTTTGCATGAGGACATGCCAACAGCATGAATCATGATCAGAACTCATTGAAGACTACATCTATCTGAGGAAGAAGATACACCACAAGAACAACCAATAACCCAGTATGCTTTATTGGGAGAATAATGAACACATTCCCGAACAAGGAAAAGGAGATAACAGAATAATCCTATCTCAGAACCTAGGAGAACCGTGGTAGAACACACCTTATATTATAGACAGATATAATATTCTTGATTTCACCAAAATAAGGTGTGATCATAAAGTTCATAAGAAATATAGGGAAGACACAATCCAAGGGTGAAACACAACACACAACTCTTATGGGAAGGATGGAATGGTTTATATATCTGTCACTAGGGAACATAATGGAAGAATAAGGTAGAAATATATATCACCCATTTAGAAGATTTAATAGATCATCATGTTATGATACATTGTGTTTTTCATTATTATCAGATCTCTCAAAGATCATGCATTTTGTCCAAGAAAATTCTTCCTATACTTTAAGAAATTTGTTTATTGGATTTATGTGATTTGAATCAGCCATAAATCCCTTAAAACAAGGAGTTGAAATCATTTTAGATCAATGGAATCATCAAAATAAAAAACATGTAAATATAGAAAATGTATAAATTTGACAAATGAAATGACAAAATTATTGAAAAAATATTCATGACACTGTTCAAGAAATTTTGAAAAAAAAATTACACTATTTTGGTGTCACTGTTTCTAACTCACAATTTCTATATCAAAATTTTTGACTAACTATTTTTGAAATATGGAAAAGTAAATGACACCATTTCTGACTCACAATTTTTGATATTTGGAAACAAATTGACACCATTTCTAAAACATCAAATTTAGAAATTTGGAAACAGGAAATAACTACATTTCTGAATCACTGTTTTGGAAATTTGGAAATGTGTTGGGGATTAGTCATCTTCGACTCACATGGAAACTATAATAAATGATATAAGCAAATGAGTGTACCAGAGAGGTCTGGGAAATTACATCAGATACCTCTTAAAACATTCTCGACCTTGACAATCCAAAACCAGCAATGACTGGAGATTAAAAAAAGGGGTCTGAACAACCACCCTTCGAGTTATCACTAGAGGAACTCACCACTAAGAATATGTCAACAAATTCCATCATGGAATAAAGAAAACACACTCAGAAACCACAACCATCTCTTAAACACTCTCTCTGTGAGATACATATCAAAAGAATGTATTCCACATAGGAAACAAGATAAATACATATCATACCTAGGAAAGGTCTACATCCATGAACAAAACATCATTTCAAAAAATGGGATAAACGTAAAAAGGATTGGGGTACTAAGCTGGTATCTACCACTAACATTCCAATGTAATCTAATCCACTCCACCATTCTCCCTACAAGACATGAACCAAAAGGATAACACACCCATGTGTCACCTTCTCCTTTCAGTCCTAGATCCCTATATGATGCCCCTCGGATTTCACATCATCATTAACGTTGATCTCAGCCCAATCAATGATATGAGAGTCATCTTGATTATAATGATGGAGAATTGACACATGAATTCCATTGTGTACCCATATGAACTATGGGAGATGTTTTACTTGATACGCCATGACTCCAACATGATCCAAAATTTAGAAAGGCCCCAATAACTGTAGAAAAAACTTACTCCCTTGCCCAAATCATTACTTCCCACGTGTTGGAGTCACCTTCATGAACATGTGATCCCCAATTCAAAACTCAGGAGGTCTCATATGATGATCATCATAAGACTTATAATGATCTTGTGCTACCTTAATCCTTATTTAAATCACCTAAATATCTCTGTCATATTTTGTACTAGTTCCAAGTTGGGAATTGTAGACTATATGACCCCAATTCATCACAACAGATAACAGAAATGCCGGCCTTATAGGGACTCAAATTGCACCATCCCAATAGTGGAGGGAAAATTTTTATTTTAACATAACTATACCAAGATTAATTTTTTCATCCATCAACCCCAAAAATCCATAATATAAGACAGGGACATGTCTTCAAGAGTCTGGATAGTCTACTCATTCTGTCCATCTGCATGCAGAGGAAAAGCAGTCCAAATGAAAAATTGAGAACCAAAAGAATGTTAGAGTCCTCTCTATACCCTACAGGTAAAACACGGGTCTCAATAAAAAATGATCACATTCATGACTCTATGGAGTCTCACAACCTCCCCAAGATACTACATCAATAGAACATTCATTAAGCTTGAATACTTGATTGTTATGAGGTGGGATGATTTCATCAAACTATCCACTACCACACATATACCATCACGGCCTCTATGAGCTAGAGGTAAACTAGTATCAAAGTATATTAATATGTCATACAACTTCCACTAAGGAACATTTAATCGCTGGGGCCGTCCATTGCGGACACTGTGATCAACCTTCACCTTCTGATAGACCAAACAATGGGACACAAACTCTAAAACTATGTGCTTCGACCCAAGCCATAAAAAATTACTCCATGCAGCTTAGTAAATCTTCATCATGAAAGGATGCAAAATTAATGGCGAACTATGGAACTCCATAAGAACCATATCACAATAACCCAAAGGGATCGAAATCATTCCGTCAAACATCACTTGGAGTTGTTCATCCTTTGAACATCATTCCGGGGCCTCACCACAAATTAATCAGTCTCTCCATACCTCCACCTCATAAACCACCGGTTGAGATTCTTCTACTTGATGCACTAGATATGACTACATTGTCATATAGAAAAGATATCATGTACTAAAAACTTATCTCATTTACAGATATAATGCTGAATGTTATTCTACTACCCTCTTAGAATCTCATGATTCATTCCATGTATCACTACACAGATTCCTTCTAATTGTATAAGCTAAAATACCACCTTTCCAGGTGTACATGAAATTTTGAAGTAATAATCATGTATGAACATCATCCTCTGATGCTGCTGTAAGTTCATGTTACATGGGTAGAAAACATACCATATGATCTTTCTGTTAGTGAAAACCAAAAAGAAATCACCAATGAGGTATTTTCCCTATATCTTCAGATCAAACACCACCGCATCAAACATGATATAATTGGAGGAATAGTTACATTTATGGAAGTGAAAATACTGCGACCTATAGGAAATGAGTGTTCTCTACTACATAAGAACACTTCCTAAACCCAGATTCAATGAATCTGAAAAAAATCAAACAGAACCACTTCTACTGGAAGACAATGATTCAGATTCCTGACTAGATTCCCCTTTAGATACTAAATAATTACATGACATTTATTAGACCACACGAATTCCTGGTCATTCTTGGTCAACAATGTCAGAGGATTCGTAACATAAGATATATCGGTTACAAAACTCCTGTAATATCCTGAAAAATAATGGGAACATCACACAACTACTATTTTCTTGTTGGTTTACCTAGAAAAAAACTACTTCTATCATCAACTAATCAATAGCTACACCCAACTGGGATACAACAATCCCCATGAAACAGACCTCTCAATCCCAGAACTCCCAATTTAAAACCTTCCAAATAGTTATTGTCAATGTGCGATGCCTAAAACTCCAAGCTGATGCTCTGCATTCGCCTCCTAAAATGTAGAGTACAAAAGGATTTCATTAACTAAAACCACCATGAACATAACCATGATCTAATAGAATGCAATGTTCATCAATCCAAGGAATATTTCTAGATAATTTTTCATTCCTAATAACATAAAAAATAACTCATAATTCCCATAACGAAAAAAGTAGTCTTTGGAATATCCTCATCTTTCAATCATATATGATGATAGTAAAACCACAAATCGATCATCAAGAACCAACATTAATCCTTTTATTTTTCAAATAAATAATCAATCTGGGGAAGGGGATAGCGGTTCTTTACTATTACTTAGTTCAAGATATGATAATCATCATACAACCACGAATTGATGGCATCCTTCTTCATGAACAATGATGGTGCACCCACGGTTAATCCCTCGTCCAAAAAACACACTACAACATACAATAATGTTTTATATGCATCTATCGCATCTCATAAGTTATTATTCTCTTTAGATACATCATGAGAAGAGACATCCTCGGCTATACCTTGATACAAAACTTGATCTCGTGTTGAGGGTATAAGGTTAAAAACTTGTTTAGAAAGACATTATGGTAATCTTCTAAGACCTTGGGAAATGCCAATTGCTGAACCTCTGATAAAATCATCATCATATCATCCATCATGGATGATAAGGATGAAACATTACTCTGACACATCTAAGGGTCTCACATGCCAACAAGAATCGCGGGCTCTCGATCAATATCGAAGAGCACCACCTACCTTCGGAATCAATCCATGATATCCTACACCAAATATAACCAATCCATGTTGAGGTTTAGATAAAACGGTTATATTAATAATAATATGTAATCTCCCAAAGAATAGTTCTTCCCCAACACTAGCTCATAGTCTTTACATACTTCATACAAGTAAGCTCAACCTCCAATTGGAGTAGATAAAAATAGGGGCTCTCGAAGCCACTCTACCTGAAGTCCCGAGGAATGGAAAATGCTATTTTATATGAAGGAATTCTGCCCTTCTGAATCAAAAAAATCAAACAAACATGTATAAAAAGGAAGAGGATACATGTAATGATGTCTATCTCACTTGAAACTAGTAATGCTAAAGCATGATGCTGACCACAAAATGTTCCCTAACCTCTCTAACTGTGACGATGACTACCACCATGGTCGTGATCTACTCTATAAGGATGGGAATTATACCAGATATTTCCTCTCACTTACACATCATCTCTCTACCAATTCAATTTTCGTGAATCATTATACTACTACCTTGACCGGATCAACCTCAATAGAGGAACCTGGACCAGCACCCCTAGTGCACACTAACTACTATGAGAAGCTAGGCATTGAAGCTGGTATTGACCTCAGCCTCTACCATATAAAAAGTTCATGATCCGTTAGAATTTTTCTAATATTCATTGCCCCAGAGAAATGATATGCTGATGGATATGACCTACCAATATGCAAATGAAATCCCTTCAAAAATAAAAATAGTGAAAGCCAAACCAAATATTTACATAGTTAGGAATCATGTCCACTCGCTTATCCCGACAATATGATTATATATATCATCCTCTAGGGGACCTCTTCTCCCTCCAGAACCACATGATATGCATTCCGTATAAATGGGGTGACCTGGTGCATGATCTCTATATGAAATACATCTTCTAAATTCCATTACATTTCTTTCTAATCATTAAATAAGTCTGAATCATATCGTAAATGGTTTATGAAATGGATTTTAAACTCTCGCACATTGGAGCTCCCCAGTCGAAGGGTAGGAAGCATCTATTGACCCGATGCCTTCATAATCGAACAATAAAACTTGACTCTGATCATTTCTTAGGACTCCCCCCTTGATATTTCAAACTCATCATGATCCATATGGAATAAGTATCACCCCGGCCATGATTTACCATGTAGTATCACCACAACCAATGACACTCAGTGCTCCTTCCGAACACGGATTAGATTAAAGGTTGTCTCAAGCTCCACCATCTAGCCTTCTATGACTATATCATAAATGGATCCCTCGTACTTTCACAAAATCTGGAACTGATATTCTATGAGGGTCTTCCTCCACATTTCATCATCATCAATATCTATCATGCGGTGATCAGCTGGCACAACCTACTTAACATCTTTTGCATAATACAAATGAGGGCATCGATCTAGATTCATACCTAAGAAATAAGAAACAGTTAGTTCTCTAAAATATAGAATATGGAGGATTCAATATTAAAAAAAATTGTTTTTTATTCATTTAAGGTTATCCTATCCCAGGGTCTAACCATTCAAACACATGCACAAGGATGAATGATTGAGGATCTTTTCTTTGGGCTCTTCCAACAACCAGAATCACCGCGTTTAGTAGCCATTGTAAACATAATGGTTTGTGCATATGATCATAGGAAGCCCTAAAAAACTATGTCCATGACAATATACAATGTTTACATCACATTAAAAACATGATTGAATCTATTTTCATACCAACCCATGCAACATCACCTATGTCTAACAACAAACTCCATCATATCCCTCAACCAGACATCTGATACAACGTTTTCACGACCCCCTCCCCAAAATATGTACCTCCCCAACACAGCAATGTGGGAAGGGACATAATGACACCTGATTCCTTCCTAATGTTTGACCCATGTTGGTGGCTAAATCCAAGGGTATAATTAGCATGTAAATGTGTGGCATTACCCAATAAGAGAACACATGGAAAAGAGAGATAATAAAGACACCCAAAAAATCCATATTATATTCTAATATATAATAAATACCAAGTACACATATGTGATTTCATACAATAACTACTATAATTGAAGGGTAAAATTAGAAGTACCAATATAAGGTAGAAAAAATAAACCACAAATCCCAAACAACTCCTGAAACCTTAATCTAGTAGTAATCTTCCTGATCTCCATCATGCTCGAAGTTACCTAAAAATAGGTTATAAATATGAAGGTTGAATATAATAGTATAATTAGTAGAATTATCCCTGGATCCTATCATGCAAATGATAGGAATGAATGATGAAGAACAATGGACATCTAGTGAATCAATCTCATCACAAAAATTGGTTGACTATGTTCCCAACCTCACCATGGATAATCTCACAAAGTATCACATAAAAGAGTATATAGTAAAATAATAATATTAAGGGTACCGCTCTATGACTTCGTCTAATGATTTTATACTTTTTCCCAATGTCATTAGCCCTAAGAAACTCTCTCTAAAATGGAATTCACATAGATACTTGGTTGTAGCACCACAACATGAAGCTCCTGCAAACACAACCACAACACCCACATATCCCATATAACCATGTGGTTTCCTAGGATCCACCACCACTTGCATAACATATATCATGTTTCATATATTATACCTTAATCCATTATAGTCCATACACAATTTATGGATCCTCAAGCCATCACATCCTATACATGTTACATATATAGTAAGCCGTAAGAAACAATATCTAGAATATATGTGTATGAATAACCACAAGCAATTATATCCCCCTGCACACATATGTGGGAAAATCTAACCAACCTTACCAAAAGTCGAATAACTACCAAGAGAAGAGGGAATGTCCAACTAGGGTTTTCAGCCATCCATCCTCCCACTGAAATTTTGGTGAAAACACACAAAAAGTCAAACTCCTTGAGGTGTTTGATTCTCTAACTGACAGAGAGGATTTGTGTATGAAAACATAAAAAGTATATAGTATACTATAACTCACAACCACCGTATAGGTATAACATAGTCCTAGAAGATTCTTCAGTAAACATCTCTCAGACTCCCATATGTCACTACAATGATTAGTGATCCTATACGCACTCAACCATTTATAGAGATACATTATAATACATTATCGGTTTTTATCAGTTTCACGTTATGTAAATTAATTATTTAAGAATTAATTAAATAATTTAATTCCACATTACATTTCATTATCACTCCATCCATGGTAAAATATTCAATTAAATTTTAACCTCATCATTGCAATCCACCAAGTGCCAAACCCTTTGGTTGAAATCATTTATTCAATCATTTATTTAACAGTATTAAACCATTCTTTTAATTCCATGTCTTCTAAAATAACATTCCATGCTTCCAAAAAATAGGGGATCGACACGGTGAGTAGATAAATTACTCATCCAGTCTTCACCATCTATATCAAGAGCATAGTCCCATCCATCCTCAAGAATATAAATACAGAAATTATGTGGCTTACACCATGTGACTTCGCCTCTTTTGGAAGGAGGATCAGGAAGAACATATTCCTCATATAGGGGGTAAGGTAAATCAGTTTACCAAAAATTCTAGATTCAACAGGCATATAACATTCTCATCCACCACATTCCATCATCATTGGTGTTCTCCCTAACACGCACATGCATAAAATGATAGACCACGCCACTCTAGGAGTAAACTACTACCACAACCATTGGTTATCCCTACATCACATGTAACAATAGCCATCTTAGATCACAACTCAATAAGCATGAAAAAAACATCATAACAACGTGGATCTTGGACCCATGAAAGGAATCCTAACATCACACTCAATGATGTCTCATGGATCTAATGTACACAACACATGACCTTATAAGTAATACGGTAACTCAAAACCAGATCAGGCGTTATCATTTATCAAACCACCAAATTTTCATCAATCATGAATTTACTGATTGATTATTTAAAGATTCCAACTATGTGAAACCTAAATAGAAAGATAAAAAATTAATTAAATAATTAATTTGAAATTTCTTTAATCAATAAGTATTAACATGCTGGGGGTTAATCAATCAATTCAGTTAAACATGTAAATCTATAACAATATTATTTACATAAAATTTATAGCATCAATGAGATTAATTTATATGCCTTTTTATATTTTCACAATAAATTGATAATTAATCCTTGTTAGCATTCTTTTCTAATTTCCATTATTAACAACATGATAAACAAAACGGCAGAGATAACACAATGTCTAAAAAAAAATAGGCAACAACATATGATTGATATAAATGCTTCAATATAGTTAATATATTTATTCTGTAAAATATATTATGATCAAGTGGGATAAAACATGCTAACTATAATATAGCACATAAAGAGAATAGATAATCCACAAATCAACAACATTAGAATGATTCCAATGTTCATTACATGAGAATATACCAGCAAAAAAGATCAGAATCACTTCTTTTGGAAGACTACATCCACCACAAAATGCAGAGACACCACCCTAACAACCAACAACCCAGGATGCTTCATTATGAACACAAAGAAGACTTTCCATAACATTTAAATGAAGAAATAGGAAGGACCCTATACAGGAACCCCAAACAATACTAGTAGAACATAACATATATTAAATACAATCAAACAATTCCTAATTTCACAAAATAGGGGGTGTACATGCGGTTAGAAGTAGTTTATTGAAGATAAGAACCAATGATAAAACAATACACATGACTTCTATAGAAGGAAGAAATGGTTCGAGCATCTTGCACTAGGGAACGAGAAGGAAGAATAATATAGAACAATATCGTTCCCCTTTAGAATATTTATCAAAGAAGCAGTTTCAGATATTCTGGATTTTCCATTATGTTTAGATCCGTCAATGAGTAGGTTTTTTGACTTAGTTATGGATTCCTAGTATTTAGGAAATATTACAGCAGATATGGGATTTGAATCAGCCTTAAATCACATAAAACAAGGATTTTAATGCATTTTACCACAAAGGAAACGTCAAAAATGATAAAATTTGGAAATATAGAAAAACACGAAATTTAATAATGGAAATGAAACCATTCATGAAACACTATTCATGACACCATTTCAGACATTTGATAAAATAAATGACACCATTTCTAACACACCATTTCTCACTCAATATTTTTGACTGACCATTTCTAACACATTATTTTTGACTCACCATTTCTTACTTAGTATTTTGGAAATGTGGGATTCGAATTAACATTGTTTTTTGACTAAGAAATTTTGAATGTTGGAAGAGGAAATGAAACCATTTTTTGAGTCACCGTTTTGGAAATTTGGAAATGGAAATGATTTCGTTTCTTACTCATCGTTTTGGAACATTTTAAAAGTGTTGGGTTTAATCCATCTGGGCCTTCCAGAACACCTTAGTCACATCATTTTTGTAGAGGAATTTTCCAAATAGTTATGGGACATTACAATTTATATCCATGAATTATTAACCATAAACTCATTAAAAAAATTAAATAAATTTTATTATTATGAATACCCAGTCATGGTATGAAATTAGCTAAAATTTCTAGTTTAAATATCAATTATTTCATATTGCTATTGTAAATGAATGTCTTAATATATTTCACAATAATTGAGTGGTATTCCCTAAGATAGCATGTTTCAAGTATCAGTTAAACTCATACATATTATTTGGAAATTTATATAGAATACATTTTTTGTATATATTAATGAATTCATGTAATTAGAGATGAAATTATAAATGTGTCTAGAGAACAGTATAATATGACATTGTTATCATAATGGGTGAAATCAATTCACTTTTTTAGGAATAATAAAATATCAATTCCTCACATATGAATATTTTGAGCATAACAAGATCATTATCAATAACATATATCATCTTCCAAATATTGAAGGTTTCTATGATCATGTATGGGGGGATCAATTTTACTAATGATTGATTTTTCTCTTGGATAACATCAACTAAGGATGATTAAATAGGACACACCCAATTCAAAATTTTACACATGGTATGAAAAATATGAATTTATAATTATGTAATTATGATGAATAAATTCCCCATCATTCTTCTTGTAACTAATTAATATGGTCTTTCAAGATTACCTCAAACAATGTTTTTGTATTTTTAATTTATATTCATATATCTTACAAGATAAAATAATTTGATGATGAAAATTTGAGGATTTTTTTAATTACCATGAGAAGGAAGATATTATATCCCATGTTTAAAAGTATAAATTTTAACTATATTATATATCATTCATTGTAATACAATTCAATTTATAGTTATATTGTTGGACCCTAAATACTAATGGTGACTAAATAATTTCTCATATAAAAAACTATAATATAGACTCATGGTTATCATGTATTTTTTAAAAATAATTAATGCCTTGAAATTTTAAGGGATTTCGCATAGAAGAAACATATTTATTAAGAAGGTAGTTATGTTTTTATAATTACATATATTCAATAAAGGTTTCAAATAGATCAATACTTGGGTAATTACAACACCAATATTAATAATTTATTATATTGAAGATTATTTTTTAATATATTATTTTATATCATAGAATGTATTATGATATTTCCATAAGAAAAATGACCAGGTAGTTTCTTATACCATTAATCAATTAATAATTCATTCTAAAAATTAATTTAATAATAATTTTTTGTTTACCAAAATGATATTTCTAATATTTATTGTGTCTCATTAAATATAAAGAGAAATTATTGGAATATATTTAGATCAAAAGAACATAATATATATATATTAAAAAATAAAGTGTTGAAATAATAATACAAAATATAGATTGAGTTGCTTTAGGTATATAACTATTAAATACATGACAACCATTAGAAGGTTATCTAGGTTGATAGATATTAGATAAGAAAATATCACCATAAAATATCAATTCGTTGTTTGAAAGAGATGATCTTGTATTTTCAATGGATTGATCTTGAAAAAATAACGGAAGTTGAGAAATAATATCATCCCGAAATTATTTCTCAAACAATCATATAGGCAATAATCAAATAAGATAATAATAATGATATAATGATAAAAAAGGTAAGTTATATTAAATGTTTTCCCTTACAAATTATGAATTTTTAATATTTGGAATAAGAATATGTCTCCCCATAAAATATATTATTTATTTAGATATTGGATGATAAAAATAGTACATCATAATCTATTAACATGTGGTTTGAAAATGTATAAAATGATCACAAAAAAAATTTTGTGGGCTAATATGAATAGATATAATATAGAAAATTTATTTAAATTAATGTTTTATTAATATGTATGTTAAAATGAAAAATGATTAAGGGTGCAATTTATCAATTACCTATAAATGTATTAAAAATTGGAATATATTGAAGATGAATATAATTTTTGGTCTCCCTTAATAATAAAGAAAATTTATTTATATACAGATTTTATATGATATATTTATAAATATAATTTATTTTATTTCCATTAATGATTTTTATCTCCCAAAAAACATATAAATATATATATATATACATAATGGATTTGATTTTTCAATATAGATTATCAAATTCAGTTTTATATGACTTGGTTTAAATTATTAATAAAACATTTTGAAAAAAAATCATGAACATTTGGATATAGATCTAGACATCAATAATAATCATCATCATAAAAAATCTGGTAAATATGAATAGATGATTTAATATCCAAAGGATATGTTGAGAACTTGTTCAATGGTATTTTAAGGAGTATGGGATCAGAAAAATTTCTTGGTAGAGTTCCTATATAAAAAACAATTTATTCTATCACTCAAATGGATCTGTCATAGTTTCTAAAAGGGAAGATTTGTAGAACCCAACATGATGGCATAATGATGGAGAGCATAAGATGGTTTGTCTTCATCATGGTGAATATATTATTTGAATGATTTATCCAATTCATCAATATAATAGAATTTAATAAGATGTATAAGGATGTTATTGAAATAATTATTTATTATATTTTGATATTGAAGTCATAGAAAAGGTATTTCCTCGATAATACCATGAAATTGGATTATGAGATATGGGATTAACTAATAGTGGATCCATATATTGATAGACCCACAAACTCAATGATTGATGTGTGATGGTTGAAAATTATACCTCTAATTTACTACATATATTTAAATTTTAGTTATATTTTTGATTTATTACTTTTGAAGAAGTGTATACTTAACATTTTATATATATTATGCATTATGGTATTTCAATCGAAGAATGTTCTATCTCATGGGGATAAATCCATAGGATTAAATTCATCTAGATATAATTATAAATAAAATTGGGAAACTGGAAGTTTTTATATTATAAATTTAATTCATATTATTTTTGATTCTATATTGTAACCCTAAGATATTGGGGGGGGTTATTATCATCTTTTTTTCATTATAACGTATTTTATAGGGAGAAATTTTTTATGTCAGGGGAAGGTAACCCATAGTGATTTTAGTATGTATTTTCCTTTAAATATAATTTTAAATCACCATTTCACATAAAATTACAAAGCATAATTATTAATAATAAGTAATAAATTTTTATAATACAAATTAATAATCAATAAAGAAATTACAAAAAAAATAATGAAATTAAAAAAATTCCATGAAAACAAAATCATGATATACATTGAAGGTTTTTATGATCACATATCTAATTATAACTATTAAAAAGGAAAAAAATATTATAAATACAGTAAGAAATCAAAAAATTAATTAACCTAATTGGATTTATTATTATACATTAGTATGTATGGAACTATATTGGAGAAAAATTTGACTGTTATATATATGGTCATTAAAAATATAACTGTTCTAAGTAAATTAGTTGAATATATGATTATTTTATATGTTGTCCTTTATAATTCATATACCCAATATATACATTACTATTGTTTATGTAGTGAGTATCAAATAAAATTTTATATTATTATCATAGAATAAAAAATATTACTTAAATAAAAAGATAATATATAATTAAAATATATGAATTTAATTAATATTATTATTATCATTATTTTAGGAGAGGAAAAACATGATATGTTAATAAAATATATCATAAGAGCAACCCATTGATTATTATTCATGGTCTAATGAAAAATTATTTATTTTAATTAGATATTGTTAGAATCATTTGTTTCAAAATTGTTTATTTTATTTATAATTGTTTAAATGTTATTCTAATATCAATGAAATTATCACATCAAAATTTTATGAGATAATAGAATAATATTATTTAATTAAAAAAATTGATTAATAATAATTTAAATATTTAATAATGATAAATTGCTTTGAGAACACTTAAAATCAAAAGATAAATTTTTTGATAAAGAAAATATTTTTCAAAAATAAATATAAAATTTTAATTTTAAAATTCATATATATATATATATAAATTTAAGTAGAATAAATACTGATCAATTTTTTAAAAATAATAATAAATTTTCTTTATGATGGTCGTTTTTTTGATTTTTGATAATGATAAAACCCTCAGGAAAACATTATATAGCCTCTATAAATGGGAAAACATGTAAAAGTACTCAAAATAATAGCTACTGACCAAATATACAAAGAATTCATATATTATAATTGTTTCTATAAGAGTAATCAAGACCAAAGGCCATTATTTTTATTCAATTTTTATCTATAATTTTATTATGATTAAAACCTAATATAATAAGGAACAAATATTTATAGTAATTTTACATAGAACTGACATATAAATTGTCACTTATAAATCCATGAAAAAAATACTAATTTAGGATCTATAAAAAATAACATTTTTACCATTACTTACCCAGAAACTATCCTTTTAAATCACCTGGTTTTGTAATGTTGTTCAATATCCATCATTCAGATGGAACCAGTTTTGAGATGGATTGAATTTCACAATGTAAAAACCATACCTTACAATAAATTTTTTTAATGGCCCTTACATGTAACATTTATATATATTTAATAAATCATTTTAGTAAATTTATGGTCTAATATATATTATTTTGAAAAAATTATACATAAATATGTAACTTTAATCTGTAAAAAAATTCATTATAATATCATTTTTTGTGTTGGTTCGCTCCAACCAGCAATAGAAATGATGATAAAAAATTTGAAGATCATCTTTTTTAGTACATTTTTTGTTTAATTAAATATATATTTTGGTGAATGAATAATCAAATTCTCTAATATTTCACCCCAATATCATACACTGGGAATAAATAATAGAAAAAGGGATTAAGTACCATGTATAAGGACAATAAGAACAATCACATATACACTTAAATTTGACCAATTATTTTTAAGGGTTGTATAATGGTAATAGGGATTTTTCATAGGTAATGTGGTGGTAGGGTGGTTATCTAATGTCTATATAATGGTTAATACTTTTTTATATTGAATATGAGAGGGTCAAAGGTGCTATATTGGTGTACCACTAGGGTTTAATTAAGGTAAAATTTGAGTACCTACAACCGAATACAGTTAGATAAAAATGTGTGTGGTTCCTATAGAGTTTTTAAGGGAAAACCATGAGATATATGTTCTATGTAAGGGTATATACATATATTTAAGATATTCTCAGGTTTCTTAAGGGTTATAAAAGCATAAATCAAGGTGATCACTATATACATAATGGTATATTGGAGCTGTGTAAGGGTAAAACCATTAATGTTTAAATTGTGTAATTTAAATGATGAGTTTTGGAATGTTATATACGGGAAACACAATACCCTAACAAAAAACCATTAATATTCATAAGATTAAATCATTTTTATACTAATGTACTTCCATTTGGGTGAAAAAATACATTAAAATCCATATTTTACATTCCCTCTTCCTCATAAAGAATCTATAACATTCATTTTAGTACCTTAAATCCTTAAAAATATATTATTTTCTTTATTAATCACTAAATGGTTTTAATCAACTTTTACTAGATTATACATCCTCAAAAATAAAAAAACAATTCAATTTTAAATTAAATTATGAAATATTTTATTGGTTTTTAATGGTATCATCATGTAAGTGGCTAGAAATAATAAAAAATTTTCAAGACATACATTCTTCAGTTTTGATACCATATAAAATTCAGAGATTCCAAAAAAATCAAAATATCATGATATTTGAAATCCTCATTTACCAAACCTTGTTTCATTATTTTGGTGCATTTATGATCTCTCTCCCTCCTCTACATATTGGATTTTTTAATGGTAAATATTCTCTATATTCATTTCTATATTTATTTAAAAATAATCATTCTATGATTTATAGTGAAATTGAATGAATATTTATTAAAAGAATGTAATCTATAAACTGTTATAATATATAATTAATAATTTTTATGTTTAACATAAACTATTATAGAGAGATATAATATCATGGAATATAAATTTTAAATTATTTTTTGAGAAAATTTATTAGTTTAATAGGATATATATGAAACAATTAATTGGGAAATTATCTAGGAGAGAGAAATGATTATCACATTTATAATAATAATTATTATCTAAAATAAATAAAAAATATTAAAAGGATTGAATCACTTTATTAGGTTTATTACTGATTATTCTAGATAGAGAATCATTTTTCCATGTGTTTATTTTTTCTCATTTGAATATAATGTGTCTGCGATAGGTTATAGGAATCATTTGATTTTATTGAGTATTTGATCATGTGCATGTGATTAGAGTGGTATTTCAATGATTAATCCTTCAATAATTAAATAACATCACTAAGGTAGAGATTCATTGACATTCACAAATATATTATACAAGATATAGTCTTGATTTTAGCTGGGAATTTGTAACCATGTGAGAAAAATGTATGGTTCTTGATCACATGATGTTTGTGTTGGTATCCATGATCTGTTATAATGTTTCCGGCATATGTATTAATCTAGTAATAATAATATTTTGAAATTATTAGATGTTTGATATGACATTTTAATATTTTTATCATATTTATTGTTCATTTTTAATATTTATTTGATCTGGTGTGTTGATAATATTTGGAAAATATTACAAGAGGGATATGACTGTATATATTTGACATGTAATTTGGCTATTCTAACTTAATGGATGTGTGAATAACCTTTTCATATATTCTACAATATATTTTTTTCATCAATAGTTCACAATTTTTTGTGTATATCTCAAAATTTAAGACGTTTTATAAGAAGATGGAATGTCTAATAGGGGATATATGTTAGACTGATGACATCATAATCTCCTAGAATGGTTCTAAATAATGTTGATATTATCTCCAAGGTCCTCAAATTTTTTTTGTACTTTTCTTGGTTATATGGTTGTTATATATGTATCATGCTTACATTCATTGAATGAAAGTTTATATCCTATGAACTGATGTTAATGGTATTTTTTGGTATGATTAAAGGTCTATTACTCACACATTAACCTGGAATATGAGTTTTCAAATTTCATTCTTTGGGATTTGAGGAAGGGAATAAGCCATGTGGGAGATGATTGAGTAGGTGGAGGCAAAGGATGAAACCATCACTTTCTAGAGTCTGAGTGGGTCGTCTGCAACTTCCATTATTTACAAAAATTACAAATACATTGGATCATTATTTAGTTATTTTTTATATATCTTGAATATTGTATTTTTATATCATGGGATGGTTTTATTATTTATAATTGAAACTATAATGTTTAGTTTTGTATTCAATACTTATAAATTTATTTCTTATTGGATACATTAATTATTCTTTATTTTATACATATTGAATAGTATCCAAAATAATGGTGTTAAAAAATGTATCTAATTGGATACCTCTTGAATATGGGGATGGACACCTAATCTAATGAGGCACATCAACTCATACCCAGTGGTTCGGGTCATTGTGTCACAACTTGGTATCTTATAATCATGATAAAAAACATGTAATGTCACATGGCCTTCGGTTGAGACTGGGGTGAGAAGAAATATTATTTTTGGGTAATGGGAAGGTGAATTCTATTAGTTTATAGTAATTACTATATAATAAACCACCATGTTTCCATATATTGGGAAATTTATGATTTAGTTGTTTTTGTTAACGTTGATTAAATTCTACATTTATGATATGAATGATATTGACATTCTGATTTATGGGATTATCATTGTAGTCATTCACCATATTCAGAATTTATCTTAACATGATATATATATTTAAGTGTGTGTTGCTTTAAATAGATTCATTTTATTATTGTGATATGTTCTTTTGTACAATATTTCTTATATACATTATTTGATGATATTTTATTCCAAAAATGAGAGTATATATGATCATATGAATAATTAAAGGTATAATAATATTTTTCTATTTTTTTATAGTTATTATTGGTTTATTAATTAGGCATATGTGTTTGATTTTTTGATGATCCTTAATGTGATTCATTTTTTGTGTATGTGTGGTTTATCTATTTTATTATTTATTGATGTTGTATTTTTCTTAGGATTTATGTAAATTTCAACAAATTCGTTCTCAAATAAATCTTAACCAACTTATTATAACAATATTTCCTTTGAGGATTCATCTACTAATGATTCCATTGTTAATAATGTAGCTAATTCAATGGAATTTCTCCATCATTTAAACTTTTGATTTATTCATTCTCATGATTTTGGATCCCATCGTGTTAATAAAAATATGTAATATTAATATCTGAACATCATATTCCCTAATCCACCATCCATCCAAGGATAATAAGATATCCTGATACTCTGAATTAAATATAGATTATTGATTTCATTTCAAATATAGTTGATAACCCGTTTGATTGAAAAGTTTATCTTAAAACATTTACTCTTTATAGATTATTATGATGATGGTGGTTTATCATGATGCAAGATTATATATATAGATTGATTACTTGAGAAAGTATTAATGATATTTTGATGAGATATTTCGTTATGCACTGATGGTCGATCATGCTCCAGAGTTCAAGGATCCTTATTAGGGAATACTAACAATGTCTTCCTATATAGTATAATTCCCTATGTTGATTTAAATTTCTCTAATTCTATCATGTAAAAATTTATTTATGTCCATGAATATCAATATTTGTATCATCAGAGAGTTGAAATGATATGTTTGTTATTTTGATCTTATGCAATATGATACAATTCTTTACAAAGAACTAATAATTGAGAATGACATTGAGGAAGATGAAGTGGATGTTGTTTTCATGATATTAGTTGATCAGTAGTATCCATCTCCAGTACTTTTTTAGTGTATTATTATCATAATATAAAGAGGAATCCTAATGATGGTTTCATAGGTGGGGGTTTATAGAAGGATATTTGATAAGTATTTTAAAAAACTTTTATTGTGTGTGACTTTTCTAGGTTAAAAAATGGTATAATAAGAGAAACATTAAAAAATTTATATTTATACTCCAATAACATGTCACTAGTGTGGTAAGGTATGGAGTACAAAGTTCATATGAAATATATCTTCATATACTCAATAAAAAATATAAGGAATAGAATCTTCAAATCAAGTGAACCCCATATAATTGATGGAATACTAGGTATGTCTTGAGCCACTGGGGAGTAATGGTGTAGTAGATATAATGAATAATATGTTTATTTAGGTTCCAATAGATAATGTTTACATAGATTATTAAGTTTTAGTCTTGATAAATATTTTCAATTTTGTATTAGTTAATGTGTTCTAGTACGCTAATATTTGTGGTTCCTTTCATGTCTTCTGGTTTCAGGTATTCATTTACAATTAAAATTATCCATTGATTTGTTTGTCTGATGTTCAATCTCAGCATCCTATATTGTTTGATAACGTTCTTCTAAAAGACTTATCTTGGATAAATTTCATTAGAGGGGTGAAATTTTAATTTCAAAATGTTTTAAAAAATCATTTTTATTTAAATATGTTTTTCTTTGAAGATTAAATATTTTCATCAAAATTAATTTGCTGTCATAATAAATGTGTATTACATTGGTGTACAATGGATTTCAAGACCATAAATAATGGTAGAGTTGATTTTATATTTGATATGTACTGGTATCCTTATGTTTTTATTGTTAACTAATGGTAATAATGAATTTTCATGGGTTATGTTAAGGGATTTGGGTTAGACTATGGGGTAAAAAAGTTTTATCCCTTATGTATATGTACTACATAAGGGTAGATATTATATTGTAAGTGTACCTAATGATTTGTCATAAATGGATCACTTGAGATGTAATTGTTATGTAATGTTCTATATTCATTATGTGTATGTTATTCAGTAATCCTAAGGGTATTTTAAATGAAACCTGATGTTGTCAATATTAATGTATAGGGGTGATAGAGCTATATCAAAGAAATATCAATGATCCTTTGGTTTAGTAGGGTAATTATGCATTTTTAATGTCTGCATAAGTATTACTAAAATCTTTTACAGAAAAATTGAGATTCATAAGGAAAAATTCATGTTATACCTACGTAAAACACTATAGTTGCAAAAAAAAAAATTAAAAAATTATGTTACATCTATTACTCCACAAAACACATCAATAAAAAAATTACCATTACATTTAAGGACTTGATATATTATAATTATCTTAGATGATTAATTAAATTCTTTTTAATCCCTTATGACATATTATAAATGCTCAACAATTAAGAATATTATAAAAGGAATATAAAAATATGAATCAAATATTAAAATTAGAATGGAAAAGACAATTAATGTATGTCATTTTTATAAAACATTAAACAAAAATTTATTTAAATTAGGCGACTCATATGAATTGTGGATGCCTATAAAACCATAAACCCATGATCAATGAAGTACTCAATGATTGAACTTGGTTCCCCTTCAATTTTTATAGGATTGAATAAACTCTCTTTCTCCATATGCTATATTCCATTGAAAATAATTTCTCGGGGGGATATTATTCAATGTATCATAATCAATATTCAATTGAAAAATTCTTTTCTAACCCATTTATATTGAGTTAACAAATGATTTCATTAATAATAAAAATCTCAAAAATTACTACTGAATGATAATGAAAAATAATCTTGCTACGTGAGAAAAATCACTAGAGATAGTATGTTTTTAAAAATTAATTTCTACTTATTATTATAGAAATGAAATTTTATACACATGTTATCTCATAAATGGATTCTTTATAAATTATGTATGAGATAGAATTTAATATCACATGTAGAAATGAAATTATTTTATAAAATGAACTAGAATTATTTACAAGGATAATGTTGAATTATATTGATTATTGTAGATTAATGATTAGAGAGAATACATTATCAGATGTGTCTTTTTTATTTTTATTTTCATGTATGTCAGAAAGAATTGATTATATTTATCATTGTATTATTTTTCTCCAATGTAGATGAAGATATGATTTCTGTGACATTTCAATGATGAATCATTGAGTTCATCATCTATGAGAATGAGGTTGATAAATATTTAGTTTTTTCCATGACATATATAGTTTATTGACATGATATTTAGTGTTAATTTTTAAAATGGGAACCTATGTATGATTCATTATAATGTACGTTTTATGTGTAATTCTCCATGACAAGTTATTTTTTATCTTTTATATGAACAGTTTATGTGATGATTCAATTTGACTAGACATGATGTTTGATTAACCACATGCATCTTTTTTCAAATTTTTTATTATTCTATATTATATAGTTGAGCGTGGAGGTTGAGCCTATTTGGTTGTCAATATTGGTGATGTGAAGGAAATTTTTCAAAATGTACTTATTTATTTCAATTGGTTGGGATGATTTAGATTCATATGTTGAATCCCCAGATGGGGTTGCATTAAAAATTGGTGGGTATGTACTTGTGATAACTCAACTGATAAAATGTTTCACAATCCTCGACCTTTCTTTATATGGGGTTTTAAGAGAAATGTGACCTTTTTTTGGTAGTTGTACCAATATATCAATACAATTTCTTAGGACCCAAAATATTGTTTGTACATGGGTGATATATTTTGGTTATATCAGAAACATGTAAATGTTTATGTACTAAACTTTTTTATCACATCCAATGATGTTATTTGGTTCAGGAAGTGTTTTATTATGTATTATACTAAAAACCATCTCCATAATTTCAGTGTTCATATTAGAATTCATTCTTAACGAACCAATGATGGGTAGTGAACCATTGTTAATGATGGAGAAGTTAGAGAAAGAGGATTTATACTTTCAACAATGAATTTGAGTGAGAGAAGTAATCTTAGGTTTATTTTCTTGATTTTTCCATTCCATGGATCCTTGTTTAGTGGTTTTTTATCTATCATCTGTATTGCATTCTACAAAGACTATGTTTTTTACATAATAAGATTATTACATGTAAATTCTATACATTCAAAACTATTTTATATCACATACTATATTTTACTAATGACATGATATTGAGGGTATAGTGTACCCCTAACGGACATAGAACATGACTTCAAGATGGAAACATCTTGTGTGGGGTGGCGTAGATTCAGTTATGAAACACTTCATCTCATACCTAGTGGTTCATGTTGGTGTGTTACACAAATTATCATCATTTTAAAAATTATATGATTTTTTCATTACTATTATTTATATATGATATTAATGCCTATATTATGAATTATTTATGATTTATTTGAGAAAATAAATTTAATTAAAATGTATGTAAATACTATTAATAAATAACAAGAATACTTATTTAAAAATTCAATTATCATGAAACTATCACTTATGTTACCTAAAATGATTATTAGGGTACATAAATCACTAAAAAATAAATTTAAAAATAAAATTTATACATTGGTAATGATTATATAATAAAAATGTGATGTTGATTTGCATAACCACTATTAATTGATTATGAAACAAAAAATTACTGACAATTCATATTAAAAAATTAAGTCATATATACATATTGGTTAAAAATAATTTTTATAGTATGTAATAGATGTGAATAATATTATAAAATAAGTTATTCATTCTGATAACATCATTGTATCAAATTATAATTTGAGCTTCTATTTATTAGTAGTAAAGTCAATGGTTTCTTTTTTAATATAACATTGAAATCATGATTATCATTGTTTAATCTTATAAATGGGAAAATATTATGATATTAATCTATAACACATGATATATTTTTCTCTATTATAAATATTATATGGTTTAAATGTATTATTAACACTTTTCTTATAATCCATTGTCAACTCCAACGAACTGATGCAAGTAAGATAAACCACTCATGATCATTTTTAATTGGGAATCATTCACCTCTATACCCATATTATTCAAACTATTTTTCATATTTTATCTTCTTAATTAATATTATTTATAAATAGAATATCCAATTTAAATATATTTATATGTTATGTGAAACTTCTTTTAATATTTTTTTATAACATCTTTCTCCCAAAATTACTTATAGATATAAGAGATAAGTGAATATATTTTAAAGAAATTTATAACAAAATAAAAATTTCAAAAATTTTATTTCATTTATTTATATATCATCGTCTATATTTTATAACAAATTTTTATAAATAATTTTTCTTATAAATGAATTTTTCTAAAAAAATTGGGTTTCTTTTAATTTTTGAATATAAGTTTCTAGAACTATTATAATGTTCTTTAACATATTTCAATATACCTTAATGATTATATCAAATAATTATAGATATTATATAATTATATCATCTTGCCTCTTTCTCTGGATTACATATGATTACTCCATAATGAAATATATAGGGTTCTCATTTCATTTCTATAGGATTATTATGATATAATAGAGTTTTGTATATTTTAATGTTGTTATGGAAAACATATGAATTGTTTTTCATTATCTGAGGGGTTTGGAAGGGATTATATATCCCTAAACTTTTCTTGGTAAATAATTATATATATTGTGATGATGTGTATGTGGATATAAAGAAGAAATACACTATAAGGATTCTTCATCATTTTCAATGTTAACATGCATTTATCTTCACAAACTATTGGATATCATAAAAAATATGATGATGGTATAATTAGTGAAACTAAAAATCTGAAATGATTTGATTTTCATTTCAGTGTGACACATTCATACTTCTATTTTATGTTTTCATAGATCATTATTATAAAATATTGTTCTCATACACCGATTAATTTTGTAATATTTTCATAAAAATTTTATTCCATGACTTCTAATTTATGTTCAATTATATTTTCTATTTAAATAGAATATATTACATCCATCAAATATTAATAATTCTCTCAATCCCATTTTTCTAAATTTTTATCCCATTTGATCATTTAAATTTTTTCTCCAATGTTTACATTTATTGATAATCTAATAATATCCTTTCCAATGATACCATAATATTTATTATGAAGAAAAATATTATGTATAACTCAAAAAATTTATTATTTTGAAATACTATTTATGGATGATGATAAAATAATTTAAAACAATTTTTTTGCCTAATTTTAAAATTCAATAATAATAAATGCTATCTGGTGGTATATAATTCTATGATGTAACAAATAATCAAAAAAATTAATTAATAATCATGTATGATAAGGCCGGGATACGTCGCCATGGAGATTTGATATAGCCATAGAAAAATATCATTTATAAATAAACATTAATTTGATAAATGAATGATATTTAAAATTACAAGATATAAGGAGTGAAAATAAAACATAATGTAAGAGACACTGGAAGAAATATAATGCTAAAGAAACATTGTAAGGGAAACAATCGGTCTCTAGGTAATATATACATGCAAGTCTAAATTTAATAGGATTCTTATTTTTAAGTTTCACATGGTTTGAAAATTTTATAATAATTTATTATCATTAATTTATGTGATCTATATATCTTATAGGATAATGATACTATAAAACACCTAGAATTTATTTTACATTATGTTATCCCTGACTAATTAATATCATTAAATGTGATGATATTTTATGATTACTATGTATAATATATATTTTCCTGGATTTTTATGGAGTCATATCAAGAAATTTTAATGTAATTTTCGAGTTTTTTAGGTACCTCTATTTTTGAGTAGTGGGTTGGGGTGCGTTTGAGTGTTTTTTTAGAAAAACTACGAGATAGTGGGATATGCAGAGATTGCACATGGCTTGACAAACCGTACGAATAACCATGCTAACCATGGAAACCTATATATAGAGGACCCAACATCTTTTTCATAGTTTGACCAACCGTGTGACTAAAATTATCCAACCATGAAAATATAGACAGAGTTATCTGTACTATTAGCACATGGTTTGACCAACCTGTGTGCCCTGACCCTGGAAACTGTGCATACAAGATTAATTATCAAAAAATATATTTTAAACCCACCCAAATCCCCAAGACACTAATATTTCTACCTTCTCTCAGGATTGAAAAACTCTAGGTGATCTCACAGCCTTCTAGAGGGATTCCAAGGTGATTCGATCGTTATTCTTCAAGATCTAAATCCCATGTTGAATACATTTTCTCCTCCCGATAAGTGGATTTCATCCCGTTGCTTCTCCCATTCATTCTTATATTTTCCTTCATCATTTTATGGAAGATATCCACCGTTTTCAAGGATCTAAACCTATTAGTTGAGACCAGTCTCTTGGATTTTAGATCTAGATCTATATTTTCATGATCTTTATTCTTTATTCATAATTTTTTTTTAGGGATATGGTTCCATATCTTGATTGGTGATGTAGTGCTACTAATTTATTTTTTGGGAATTCCATTGGTCTAACATCCATCAATATAATAAGGTATGTGACGTGAATCATCTCCCATAGTAATGTATTTGATATGCAAATGTGATTTTATGGATTTTCAGGTTTCCTCTGATAATTGATTTATAAAATTGGAGTAATTAAGAATGTCTAATTTACTTGTGATTACCATGGTGATTAATTAATAATTGAATCATGAAACAAATGAAGGGGGTTTCTCAAATAGATATTTTTTTTAGAGATTGGTTATGGGTTGAGATTTTGTAATTGAGAAATTGAATTGAATGTATTAATATAACTAATTATAGGAAATTAATTATGAAATTATTTTTGGATGTCTAAAATAATTAATTGTGAGAATTAACTATGTGACACTATGGTGATCATGGATAATTAATTATGAAAAATTAATAATGAGATATTGAGATTTGATATGGATAATTAATTGTGAATAATTAATTATGTAATGATAATTGGGATTGTTGATTAATTAATTACTGAATTATTTAATGGGTAGTGTACTTAGTTAACTGTTGACTTAAAAAATTTCCTTTTAAATTTTTAACAAATCATTGGATTATTAATGAAATGATCTGGATAATTCATGTCAATTAATTAATGTTTTAATGTATGATATTTATGTCGTGCTAGAGATAAAATTCTACACCGATTAGAAGATGGGACACAGACATGGAGTTCCTCACCAACAGTTATCCAGCATATGATTGGGGGGTTCTAGGCATGGTGACATACACCGAATGAGATATAGAGTGTTAGGCATAGGGACCTACACTGGATGGGATTTGGGGTTCATGACTGGACATTAAACAATAATTGAATAATGATTCAAATGGAAAACATGAATTGAAACTAGGCCCAATGTTATGATTAATGATTAAATTACAATGTAATAAATGTTTATTTATACATTGTTTTTATTTCTTCCAAAAACATCATAAGTATTATTTTGACCGGAATTGTTATAGACACCATTGGTGGTGGCCTACTGAGTTGTGCTCACACCTTATTTGTGTTGTCGAATCGCTACACAAGTAGACATTATTGTTGAATGATAGCATAAGGGAAAGGCCCTGTTATATGTTTTTATTTGGGATTGAATCATGAGAGAGGGAACCTGACATGTTTTGAGACCCACATGGGAGTGGTTTTGTCTTCATTTTTTGTTGCATTATAGACACTTTATATTTTCATTGTCATTGCATGTTTTACCATTTTGTTTAGAATTGTATTTTTCATGTTGTTAATATATTATGTCATGATATTGTTCCGGTTATTTATACACTTCTTTACATGGTTATTATTGTTTGAATCCATTGGTGTTTTATTCTGATAAAAGAGGGAATAGTATCCTGAAGACTAACATACCAAACCCTCACTACTAGCTAGAACCTTCTGTCATCTAGTGAGGTGTGCTGGAGGGAATATTGCCAAAGGCCTCGGGGCACCATTTAGTTACACCCAGGTCAGGATGTCACAAAATTTTATTAGGGTTGTTTTATATTAGGTATTCATATTTTTTTCTTACTCTTTTAGTAATGGTAGACATGAGGCTAGAAAGAGTCGAGTATTGGTAATTATCCCATGCATGGGAGTTGCGTACCCATGTATTGGGGTAAAAATGAGTACTCAGGGTGGGATTATTTTTATTGTTGCTTATTATTATAGTTGGATATTATTTCACCTTAGTTGATTCAATTTTTGTGTGATGTGATATTTTTTGATATATATTGAAATTTGATTTACGGCCGAATGTGGCATGATACTTGTGTCGGCATGCATCATTTTAGGCACTTAGAATTTTTGTGACATGCATCATCCTAGGAACTCACACGAAAATGGGTTATGGGTATGTTTTTGACCATGAAATATTTTTCCTTGATTTTAGATTGAAATAATGATGAAATATAAGAATAAATGGATGTCTAATGAGAACATTGATTTATGAAATCAGTACGATTAATTAACTAATTATTGAATTATTTAAATTTAGATAATGTCATTAATTAATGGCCGAATTTATTAATGAGAGGGGGTTGGATTCCGAAGGGGGTGGTGTGGGGTGTGCAAGAGTACTGTGTGGATGGCGATTGGGATTAGGGTTTTCGATATCAGTTCCACACTTTCTAGCCACCGTGCTTGTGGCTAGCGGCATAGGTTTCGTCAGGAATGAAGGTTTGTGGTGGCTTGGGGATGAATCCGTGGAAAGTATGTCGATGTCTCGAGATGACGATGTCTGATCTGTTTCCCGGAGTGATGGTGTACTGTGTCTCATAGGATTCACTCCCTCAGTGAATCGATCTTCCGAGATCAGTGTTGTCTATAGTCGGATGGATGATGGTGGCTTGAGGGGTTGTGATACTGCTCGAGAGGTTGCCGGTGATGTTCTCAAACCTTGGAATATGGATTCTGGTCATTGTTTTTTGGGCGTTGCAGGCGTGCAAGGTCGGGTTTCTGTGTCCAATCGAAGACCACATCTCAAGAAGAATTTCAGCTCATGTGTTCTTAATGGATCTGATAAATTGTCTGATGTAGTGCCTTATGGTTAAACTTTTTCTAATTCACATAGGATATATCTAGATGATTCTTTGAATCCTATGTTTTTATCTTATACTGATTCTTGCTCTGGAAGAATTCACCCAAAGGGGTCTTCAGCACATGTTGAGGCAAATTCCGATGTCTTTGCTAAATGTATTGCCATCGGGAAAACCCCCCTGATTGAACAGCTTGTTTTACCTAAGGGTCAGAAGTCTTGGAGTTTCAATGATTTGGTCTGAAAGATTTCATGTTTGTGGGTTTTTTATGACTGGAGGTGTGTATCTCTTGGATGTGGTTTCTTTCATTTCATTTTCCATCAGATGATGCTAAAATTCGTGCATGGAGCACTGGATTTGTTACCATGAAGCTTGGATGGCTTCATCTTCAGGAATGGTCTTTGTAGTTCAATACTTCGCGTGTATGGAATGTTTTCTCCTAGTTATGGGGTCACCTTCATTTTCTTAATTGGGTTCTTTGGAACCCAAATATTTTTCTTGATATTGGCATGGCAATTGGGATCCCTATACGACTTGACAATGGGAATGTGAGTGTTTGGGTTGGACATTTCAATAGAATGTTAGTTGAGATAGATCTTAGCTCGACCCTGATTGACAAGGTAACTCTTTCCACTCCGATGGATGACAATCAAATTGATTTTGAGTATGAATGAAAGCCACTTTTTGGTAATGACTGTATGTCTATTGGGCACTAAGTGGAATTATGTTTAAGGCGAATTTCCTATGAGAACTTTGGGATGAAGGGTCATACATCCAACCTCTGTCGAAAGAGATAAGGAAAAATGCTGTGGATTTTTCACGACCCCTTGATCATAGCAGCAAGAAATATTCCAATAATGTTTATGTGGTTGCTAATAAGGAATGTTTTCAGGTACCTTAGAAAGGGAAGGGGCTGATGGTGGATTCATCACCTTTGAGAGCCAACAATGGTCCTTCTAATATTCGGAATAACTCTGTATCTCTGATGATTGGTCCCTCCAATACCCGGGTTTGTTTTTCCATGGAGAGTACACCCAAAGAGAATAATTTAGTTACTCCCTTGAGCGTATTTGGGATTGGAAAGAATGCTCCTCTTTCTGTTGCAGGATTTCATCTTTGCACTGACCCCTCAAATATATTCTTGAATCCTGGTGCAAGTCTGCAATGTGATGAGCCTGTTGGGATGACTTCTATCTCTAAGGCTCCTCCCCAGGATGATTTTCATCAGGAGATTGATAATCTCTTGAACTCTTACAGGATATCTGGGAAGTGGGGTGACATCTCAGAGGTGGAAGGGACTACAGCGGGTAGCAGCGGACCTACTTATTTCCCGGACGCACTAATTTTTGGAAAAGGGGAGTTGACTACACTCCTTCCCCATCGAAGCGCAGGCCATGGAAGGAATAACCGAATACACCTCGCACTATGTGCACTCTCTCTTCTATGCTATCAAGTAAGTTTAATTCTGATATTCTTAAGATTCTCAATCAAGATAAATCCAACTCCGAATGGGAAACTTGTAATGACTCTGATTATGGGAATGATATGTCTTATTATGATTTATAACATTGGGTATTGATGGATGAGGGCATGTCCCTTTGTTTGACCCTGCCTGTCTCCTTTGTACTCTATTCCTTTTTTTAATAAATAGTCATAAGCATCACATCTGGCTGGTCTTGCTGGTAATTAATGAGAGGGTATATACCCTTGTTAACCAAGACCTAGGAGTAAATTGGTTAAGTGTAGTTATAAGGCATCAGTGTTGACAATGTGTAAAGAAAAGTGGAAAGGACATTTTGTAACTTTTTGCGTTTGTTTATCCTCTTATGTAAATTTTATTAGGTTGCCTTATGAGAACACAAACATGTGTTTGGATTTGATGATATATTCCTTCACGATGCAAGTTAAGGGAGACATAGAGGGGCATGTCCTAAAACTATCATCCAAACTGGGAACATGAGGAACCATTGGTGCAAGCCAAGGAGGAATGGGAGTAGTTTTGAGAGAAATTTTTTCTTTTCATGCAATTCATTGAGAGATACAAAAGGAGGGTTCTAAAATTATTGTCTGAGTTTACAAGGTAGTTTCAGCTACATAACCCTCATACTTTTACTAGAGTGGGTGTACCAAAGGGATATGAATTTAGATATGAATCCCTAGATATAATACATGAAAATTAGAAGATTGTGGCTGGGAGTATGGCCATGTTGGATGATTTTATGTTACGAGGAGGAGTGAAGTGCTAGTTAGAATTTTAGGTATGATCATGATAGACAAATTATAGGTTATGGAAGGACATTTTGGTAAATAACGTGGATCACTTCTATCCAGAGACGATGAAACCAGATAAGGTTTCAAAGTTTATTCATTGGACCCATAGATTGATCACTAGATATCATGTAGTATCTTTTTCATAGCGATATCTATGTCCTTCATATTCCGCGCTTCAACCAGATTATGGGTATGGAATGGCATGTTGCATAATGATCCCACATTTATTGATATTGTATGATAGTTACCATTGTATCTTTTAAGGGTGACCAGTATATTCAGAGTGGAGAGTGGGATATCGATCTAGGAAAAGCTAGGCCAATTACTCAACAACTAGGTGAACTCACAGACCAAATTTCAAGTATTTTATTCGATTATGGGATTGGTAGGAAATAAATCCCTCCACTAGTAGTAAAACTGTTTCAAGATGTCTTTCCAAAGTAAATTTTAGGGTTTCCAGCTAAGAGAGAAGTAGAATTCCCTTTGTAGCTCTTGTTAGGTGATGAGCCGGTATCTATTCCACAATACAAAATGGAAGCAATTGTGATTCATGATCTCAAGATGCAGTTATATGAGTTGGAGGATAAATGGTTTATATATCCAAGTACGTCGTTTTGTGGATCAGCAATATTGTTTGAAAAAAGGTCTGACTAGAGTTTATTCTTTCATGTAGATTATGGAATGTTGAAAAAAATGATTGTGATGAACTGGTTTCCTCATCCATGTATCCAGGATCTATTTGACCAACTAAAGGGTGATTGGGTGTTCTTAAAGATATATACGAGATTAGGGTATCATAATGTGATTTTTCGGAAGTTGGATATAACAATAATTACTTTCAGAAGAAGGTATGGCCTTTATTAGTTTTTTGTGATGTGGTTTGGGTTGAAAAATTCGACAACATTATTTATATCCTCAATAAACATGATATTTCATCCATACATAGATCAATTTTTGGTGGTGTTTGTGGACTACATATTTTTTACTCTTAGATTCATGATGATCACGACCAACATCAAGGCATTGTCCTAGGTACACTAATAGAGAATTGGTTATATGCCAAGATATTTAAATTTTAGTTTTGGATTGACATGGTGCACTTTTTAGGGCATATCATCTCGAAATAAGGTGTGTCATTTGACCCATAAAATGTGTGCGTAGTGATTTCTTCGGATTAGCCTATGATGGTTTTTGGTATCCCAAAATGTTTGGTGTTATCTTGTTATTACAGAAGGTTCATCCATGACTTTTCCAGATTGGAAGAAAAAATTCATGTTTAACAATGAAAGGGATAACATTTTATTGTACATAATCATGTGAGAATTCATTCTAGGAGTTGAAGAAACACTTGACATCGGCAACAATTTTTATCTTACCTAAGCCAAGTGAGGAGTACAAAGTGAATTCTGATGCTTATGGGATCAGACTCAGAGCTATGTTGATGCAAGAGGAATGAGTCCACACATATGAAAATCGGTAGTAGAGGCTACATGAATGTAATTTCTATATGTATGACCTCAATTTGGAAGTAGTGGTTTATTCTCATAAGTGGTTATTAGGTATAATATATCTGTGAAGAAGCTGAAAATTAAATATGGGAAGTTCTAAACTTGGTAATTTCTTATTTCAATAAATGATGATGATGGATTATGATTCATGGATAATCATTGAATAAGTTTTGATGATAGTTAATATAGTTAAGACCCATTTAAATAATCACACACACACACACACACACATATATATATATAATTTCTATTATTAGGAAATATTAAAAGATTAATTGATGGTTGTTTGATGGTATTATAAATTAATTTAATTACCTTGATGATATTATGAGATGGTTAATCAAATTCTTGGTCTCATGTTGTCATAAATATGATAACTCTATATATATGTATGATTTTCCAAGTGGATACATAAAAGTCATTATATAATATATAATTCTATGTTTCTCATACATATAATTTGATATGTTTGCTCAATAAGGTATGGAATTTTTCATGGAGAATACATAAGTCTTTCAGATGGTGAATTGATAATTTGAAATATCATTTAATTACAAATTAATATATGCGGGTAATCAAACACATTTAAAAAGGTATAAAACCCTAATTTAGACAAATTAACTAGTATTTTACACAAATTATTGATAATATTTTATGATGGTCAAGTGTTAAAAATAAAATATTGATAATGTATTGAATGGAAAAATAATAATAATACTATTTACATAGAATATATAATAATAAACAAAGAATGAAATATTTATTCAAATATATTGTTATAAACCATCCATAATAATTGAAAAGAATTATTTAAGTGGTTGTTCATGATTCTAGAGGCAGATTTAGAGTTGATTAAAATATTATTAATGAGTGTGTACAAACCATATGAGATGGAGATAATTAATTTTATTTATAATTAATCATTTAAAAACTATTATAACTGAAACCCATTATTCCAAATATCCTCCTTTTCCATAGTCGATATAAAGGGTCACAATGAAGAATATTTTATCATGTAGCTTGATTATTATTCTATATCATCTTAAGATTCATATAAATTTGGAAGGGAATTCGACCATTTCACATCCTTTAAATATTTCCCCTCAGTTCAGTCTTCACTATTAAAATATAAATCTAATTTTGGATGATCAAAAGGATTATGTTTTTTACTATTATAGATTTAGCTATCATGGAGTTGTAGTGTCCATCATTCTCATTATAATAGAATCCACAATCGAGGGTGAATTCATGTCTGTTTTTGCAATATAATTTTTTCAATACCTTTGATACAACATGTCATTATATTCATGGGTTATTGAAATTTATTTTCGATTATAATATATATGACCTATATTAAATGTTTTTGAAATATTTAAAATATTTTATACACTTGTAATAATGGGATTCTAGTGTTTTTTCCGTAGTAATTTAACAAAATATATCATGTTATTATTGTATTTGTTATCTATAAGGGATTCAAACTGTGTTAGAGATAATTTTGTTCTTTATGCTTGACATACAAAGATAATGAGATTTGTGAAAATGTGGTAACTCTCATATAATGACTATAAAACTATTAATTATTGATAATGTTACATGATTTCATAGGGATTGAAGATGAAGAAATATTATAAACTAGAAGTAGCCATCCTTTTATCTGTATAAATGAAGACTTATAAATTTGGATGATGCATTACTTTTAATTTGGAGAAGATGCTAAAATTATAAATTTTTTTTGAATGATGAGTAATTGATGGTTATATTAACATGTTCATTTATTATTTTAGTATTGAAATGTTTATGGGAGATTATCTAAAATTGATATGAAATATTAAAATCAATTTAATAAATCTAATTATTAGAGTCAAGTAAAAATATTCCAACCCCAAGAATTCTTAGTGGGAAGATCATCCATACACATTGGTTCATGGATCACAATTTCTGTCAAATACAATATAGATAAAAAGAGGTGGTATGGAGGAATTTTTTACACATGTAGGCCTAAATGAGTGTAAGAATACATACTGGGAAATCATTAGAGTGATATATGAACCACTATAAAGTGTAATATTATAGAAGATACATATAAAGGTAATATAAATCATTTATTCATTAAAATATATGAATAATGACATAATATTTTATATAAAAGACAACTATACAAATAAATCTTATTATATGTTATTGTATAGTCATAAAAATAGTTCATTAATCCATAAAATTAAAAAAAATCATCATTATAAATATCTGATCTATATCGGTCAGGTCATTCTGGGATCTCCTTCAACTTCAAAAAATGATGCGGTAATTTTTATGTGTGATATTTTTATCATGACCAAGAAAATATCAAGGATTCAACATCTACTAACTAGGATACTTCACCACATATCAATCTATGATATTTTATGAAGAGTAACATTGTATCTTTTTTGAGTATTATTAATTTTTCATGTATGAATCTTCCATGTCGTAGGAAAATCATCCATCAATAAATTTTATCAACATCTACTAAAAACTGTATGAATTTTATTTATGTGGACATGAACATGAATCGTACTGCATGAGAACAGTTCAATATTCCATTATAAGTAGTTCTCAACCTATAATGAACATGAATAATTCATCTTCCCCATGTGAAAATAATTTCCATACCTTTTATCCATATTGTGTATCATTGAATAGAATTGAGATTACATGATAATGTTAATATTCTATGTGATCATAGGCCACAATAACATAGATGTTGGATTAATAAAGCATGGAGTTTTGGTCTCTTTAGATATACTATCGTAATAGAGCAATAAATCCATTCATTAATTATCCTATGACATTCATATTTCATTAATGTATAATTCAATGAGTATTTTAAATACCCCAAACTAACACATCAAAACATATTTAAGAAGCATATTTTGGTTATTGTATAATAAAATAATCACATGAGTGTGTTAATATATGTTTATATATTTGTGATATTTTACATTAATAAATAGTAGACATATTAAAAAAATTTTACATGGCTTCTTGTTAAAATTGAAATTTTTATTATCCAACTAAGTGGTGAATCTTGGATAATATAAAGAAATCAAATTTCATGAAGCATTCATGAACTAGAATTTAATATATTGGAATTCATCAAACCATTAAATATGTAAGTTGTAATATCCATCCTTTTTTAGATTCCCCATGCTCTTTTAGGTACCCTTTTACTATTTTTTGGATATACCTTTTTTGGGTTTTGGAGGTTTTCTAAAAAAATTGAATAAATTTCAATACCCATGGGGTTTTGTATAATTTGTGCATGATTAGGGGGAACCATTTAATTTAACCTTATAAATCATGAACCCTGTTTTTTAGGCATGGTAGGTGCATAATAGATGGTGAATGGTTTGGAATAATAGTGTGGCTACTCACCCAATACTGTTGACCCTAATATAGTGGAGGTTTCCACGATTGGCTCATGATTTTTCAAACAGTCCTCCATTTTGGATAAACTAAGAAAACCTAATATAGAGGCACATAGTCAAAGCACATAGTTTGGAAAACCCATCACCCGTAGAATTTGTGTAACACATGCATGTTTTAATGTCCCAAAAAATTATATTAAATTTCTCAAACCCCACGATTCTATATAAATCAGATCGGATTATCCCTAAATGATATCATTATCTATTTTAAGCTCATAAGAGTATTCCAAGCCTACATGAATCTATTTCATGAAAAAACAGTGATATTATTTAATGATTGACTCATCGTTGGTTATTAATTTTCTTCCTTATTTTTTTTCATCCCTCTCATACCTCAATTTATCAATGGAGATGGATCATTATTATATAATTGGATATGTTTTAGATATCGTTATTAATGGATATTATTTATTTTTATATTAGTAGTACATATTTATCCAAGATATTCCACATCAGTATGATTTCAATATTTTATCATCAAATTGGGGATTTTGATTTTGCGAAAATTCATTAATAACATTTAGATTTGTGGTTTAATTTTGAATTCTCGTATTATGAAATTTATTGGGTTCATATAAGAGTTAAATTTAAGTTTCGTCATTGGAAAATAATATAATTAATTAATTAATTAATTTTTTTATTGACTGGATTATAATCTTGATGGTATAAGAGAATAATTATATTTTTTGAACAATTAGGATTATGAAAATAATTGATTGTTGATTTAGTAAAATTGCAAACATGGTACCTGATATTTTTTATTGATGTGGTTATTGAGTTATAGGATATTGACCTCTACTCTTAATACTAATGGGGTGTTAGGGAACTACTCTATTCCCCTAAGATATATATTTAAATCTTTTGATCACTGAGTTTTTGGAAATGTGAAACATTTCTAAATACCGATTATGTGCCATACGACATCTCTATGACCCCGTTATATGATTTTTAAATGGTATATTAAATAAATAAACAAAACCCATTATAGGATAAAAATTGAATGGCTTGGGTGGATTGTTTAGACTCTAGCATAGGCCAAGAAATGTAATATTGGTCCAAGGGTCACAATGAAACTTGGGAATATATTGGTTAATTAAATATTATTTTATTTTTAAACTATTTACTTATACTTTTTGCATTATTATTTATACAATGAATATAATGTTGTAGAAGAGATATTGTTTTATATGCCATTAGTGGAGGATTATTATATCGACATCATAACCTACATGGGATTATAATTTGGTATCTGAATATTTATCATGTTTTTTTGGTGAGGATAAGGGAAATAGACCTATTTTAGATGTCTGAGTTAGGATTCGATATGAACCATGGATGAGGGAACCATATATTATTTTGAGACACTATTGGGGTTTTTTAAATGTGTCTTTATCATTGGATTTAATTTTAAATAATAATATTACTTTTTATAAAATATCTATAAATTTTTGTGCATCCATTTATCCATGTTTTTGGATTATTGTGTGATGTTTGTCGTTATTGATATTGGAAATATCTTGGGTTTTTTATTATCATTGGTTATTTTTATCGATTTACAAAAATATTACTCTTTGATAAAAATGGTATAGTTTACCCAAGATATATATTAGTCTCTTCATACTATTCCCATGATTTTACCATATGAGGTGGCGCAACTGAGGTCATCTAACCAACTAACTCAAGGCACCAGTGTGTGGAACCTAGTTCGAGTCTTTACAACGTAGCTTGTTGGAGCACATGTTGTATGATGGTCTTATTATAATATATTTTCCACCATGTATTGGTATGGAATGAATGTTAATTAGAAATGAATCACTCTAGGAGAACCAAAATAATTCTAACATAAAACATTTTAGAAGTTTATAGAGACACAAAATTTTAGTGAGTTATTAAAATGAAATTATATTATTTATTTGAGTAATTTAATATAAATAGAATCCTAAAAAGAAATTGATAATTAAAAATGATACTTGATTTGATAAAATTAAATTAATCAAATTGGTGTGTAGTTTGAATTAATTTAATTATGAATACGTTTTACTCTTTCCTAGTTAGGACCAAAATGAGGGATAATGGGTGGAGTTTATATAGCCCCATTTTTGACATTGTGGTGGGTTATGGTGGATGAATTGTTATGAATTGATCTGAATCCCTCACCTTATAACGTTTTAATGATGTTTCATACTTCATATGATGTGTGTTTGTAATTACAGCAATATAACACCACAATGATCAATTTGTATTGGAAAAGGGGGAATTGGATGGAATTATTCCTCCAATAATGGATCTAGAGGATCTGGTTGATCAAGTTGAAAGAACCATTGAGCAGTTCCATGATATCATTGTTCATGTTATTATATTTACCTTAATAGAATCAGAGTGGGGTATATAAAATCTATACGAATTGACATCATAGTTCCAGTTGGAGAACACTATGAAATTCACTAGAGTGGGTGGTCCATAGGAAACAGAGTTCTATATTGAGTTTATATAGATCATCCATGATCATGTAGAGACTCTTCTAGAGAATATAGTTAAATATTATGCTTATATACTATAAATATATGAAAAAGTTTGTTGGTATATTCATAATGTGGACAAGGAGTTTGGTTACATGTAATGGAAGGAAATTCAAGAGCAGTTTCTCAAACATATTTACCAGTAGAGGATTGGGTATGAGAAATTATTATTTTTTATGTTGTTGGTCCTTCAGTGTCCATATGTGATTTACTCTATCATTCACTTCAATAATTTTCTATTATCTCATACTTTTCTGAAAACTACTTTTCATTCTTGGGTTATATCATGATTAAATATTTTGGGAACCCACATTTATTTCATGAACTTATTCCATGTCTAAATTGTGAGATGATTAGGAAACCCATCTATGTTCTATATGTTATGGTATCATGAAATAGTTATAAACCTAATTATATTCCAAGAGTTACGATATGGTTATTTTTTATGATCTTTCTGTATATATAAATATTGTTTTAGTTATAATATGTTCGACGTATATATATATATATATTCTATGAGTTAGATAACAATTTATATCTTATGAGATAAACTAGTATGGATTGGGGAGTGGAAATTCTTTAGTAAGAGAATTTTTCCACTTAAATGGCCGTGAGAGTAAACCTTGACAACTATGATGATTTTTAGAGTGAACCCATTCCACAATGATAGAGTTTTGAATGTTTCTATACTTATATGAATATTATGTTGTATTCTTATGTGTATGCCAAAAAATTATGTATTGGTGAAATGTTTTTCTCTGCTAGATCATGTTCATAGATTACCTTATAAATAAAGTCATATAAATAGTTAATATTTATTCCATGAGCCATAGTTATGTTCTTTGATGTCAAGGTTATTATTTTCAAATTACATTCTCATTTTTTCAAGGCCTTATTTTCATTTTATGGTTACATTTCTACTTTTTTAACCATAAAAGGAATCTAATGTCATCCATTCATCTGTTTCCATTCCCAATGTTATTAAATATTTTTTATGCTTGATGTGTCTAATAAAGGGTGATAGTTGTGAACATCATAGAGGGATATAATGAAGATTACCTATAGTTTTATTTTTGATGCTTTTATGTTTCTTGAGAAACTAAACTATTATTGTCCTCATTTGAGTGTTTCTGTAATATAATACATATTCATGAAAAATTATATAATATATATGCATTATGAGAATTGGTTTATATATTGAATGAAAATTTAAACTTTAAATAATGAATATATGTGTTTGTAATATTAAAAATTAATGATATCAAATGATATATTTATGAAAATTTTCTTATTCAGATTAAAAATAATCCAAGAATATTTACAATTGGAGTTTGATTATCTTGCGACTAGTGGAATTCTGAGGTAATGGGTATTTTTCTTTCCATCACTAAATTTATGTTTACTTATTATTAGTTTTCCACTGGGGGGATTGTTCTTTTTTATATAAAACATCATTTATTTTCTTCTCATCTTACAATTCATGTGTTTTACATATATTATTACTATTTCTCATACAATTTTTCAAAATTACACAGAATATTATTTTTCTATGGAATGAAACATATATTTTTTATTCAATAATCATTCTCATCAATTTCCATATTTTTATTATTATTTAATGGACATCCTTAAAAATAAATAATAATGACTAATTTAATTATATATTAGAAATCACATTGGTATGAATATTTTGGATGGATCATATATTGCTTTTTCTTTATGATTATTTTATACTGATTTCACACTCTTTAATAATTATTTAAAAAAAATTATTTTTAACACATTAATCATGAAATAATTTTACAAATGTCATTTTTATATTTAGTTACCAAAATTAACCACTATAATTTCAAGAATTTCCTTATTATTTTCTATATAGATTTTTTAAAATTATTTCATTTTAAAATAATAGGTTCTAAAACAATGTTATATTTCTCCACAAATTTAAATAGAATTATATAATTATATTATAATAGTTTTTTTCACAATTTCATCATCCTTTAAAAATTCATATGAATTATTGGAAATATGATCTAATGATACAAACAACCATCATTCTATTGATATATTAGTTAAATTCATTATAGTTGATTTCGAGAATCACATTTTATTCACCTTGGATAATTATGATTTTATACTTTGCTTAATGTTATTATTTTTATGTGGAAAACAACTTCATGGTCTATCATTATTTGATATTTGGATTAGTTATAACCCATTAATGAATAAGGTGAATCAATATTTAATGTGGTGACCATGAATAGGGGTGATGCCGAATCACCAGGGGACCGAATCCTTTAATTGAGGTATACGACTTGAATTATATGAATATATAATGAATTGGATAAATAATTATATTTAATGAACCGGTATACCTGTTATTGATGAGAAAAATTAATGTATTTAGATTCATATTCCACTAAGTGATGATGGTTTTTATAGTGATATTAGACATAAGTATGAAATTTATATTCATATATATTAATCAAAATATTTTTCCAATGTTATGACTTCATTTATCAAGATTAATTTCTATAAAACTAAAACCCCTATTACTCATGTATTATATTATGAGAAAAATCTATGGAATATGTTATTTAATCTAATATTTATTTATTATGAATCACTTATTTTAATGAAATCATATTGTGTTCTCATCCACATATTCTAATCATATGGTCACTTATTATCTTCATTTTTTATCTATTTTATTAATTCTTGTAGTAGTTTTAGTCTCTCAAATTCTTATGTTTCCATTTTATTATTTTATCATTTTGGTTATATGTAATGTATTTATAATTTGGTGTCAACACTGATTGATATTTATTTTGTATGATGAAGAATAATTTTGACATAAGTTAGTTATACATCTATTGTTAAATCACACAAATCATATATGTTTAGGTTTGATTTTTATTGTTATAAGTAATTAATATTGTAGGTATTCAATGTAATATAGTTCATTGTAATTTTTTGGTTTCACCAATTTTTCTGACAATATATTGGTATAATATCATGATTCTTATTTTTTGTGGTGTGAGTTTTTTATTTATGCAGAATTATAAATATGATGATTATTTATGATGTAATACATTGAAAAAAATTGGATTACATAATTTTCCCAAGAACTGTATTTAATATTATATTTGGTAACTAGGATATGTAAAACACTATATTAGACTATGCACTAATTTATTTTTTATGTGTATTAAATTTTGTTTTCCACGGGTCATTATTTAGTGATTGTGGTTTTTGTATATGAATTCCATTATAATCGTTGACCTATTTTATAGTCCATGTTTTTATCTTCTGTGAATTTTTTTTGAATTTTTTAATCTATTTTATTTCTTTTTATTAGATATTGATGAACTTTTTGATTATATAACATTAATATTTCAAAATTCATGTCATTTTTCTATAATTTTGAAGTATTTATTAGTTTTTAGAATTTTTATATATTACTAATATATAATTCATTGAAGTTGATTCATGGGGAGGTATTATATATATACTGATATATATCTTATAGTAATGAATATTCATTTTCTCAATGTTAAATATATATTTTAAACTGTTCAAGGTACTATTTATTTTATGAAAAATCATTGGGATTAGAGATTCATTACTGTAGCTTAGGTTGTACATTATGTTTTTATATCATTTTTTTGGATAGGATCAATATATTTTGAGGGCATGTATGATTTTATAGTGTTCGTATCTAAATGAATACTTTTTAATTTTATTTACACTCTACCACCTTATGTTTCCCAATGAAGACATAATGCTATGAGATTTATTATTTTCATCAACTAGTAATTTAGAAATTGATAGAATGTTTTATATAAAAAAGATCATATATATCCTCTTACATAGTTTATTTTCATTATATTGTAATGAACAATGTATCAAAGGACGATATTTAATTATTTTTACTTTCTTCCATTCCCATTGTATGTTAAATTTGTCGAAAGTGGAATGAAGTGTAAATTATAACCCCAATATATCAATATTGTATATATGATTATGTAAATATTAGTAATTTTGAATTCATTATTGATATTTAAAAAAATTATCATTATTTCAGGTTACTATATCAATGCCACACATTTTATAGTAACATGGTAGAGCTATACACAATTATTGTGTTCATTTATAGAAATATACAAGGTTGGTATATGTTTAGTAAGAACTACATATATATATATATATATATTTGAGAGTGAAATCTATATGTATCCTTTATGTTTTAGTGGAAATCGTGTTGGAAAAAATACATATGTGTCATCATTGTAATTTTATTGGTTCTTGATTTGATGTTTCCATAAAATTTATTACAAAAGTCTATTAATAAATTTTATTATATCAATTGTTTTGGTTTAATACAGGTTTAAGGATATCATGAAAATTATATTTATATAAGTCTTTCCCCTATAACATATTGTTGGAAAAGGGTGAAAATAAATTATTGGAGTTTTATAATTAAATGAGTCAGTTACACATACATATTGGGTGTTTCTTCATTATAATTCGTGAAATTGTAACATGGTTTAATGAACTAGAAATGATAAAATATTACGAGAACAATTCAATTGGAGAACTTATTGTGGTTGGACATTTTTGGGAACCATGAAACCAAAACCATTAGGATTCCCAAGAATGAAATTTTATAAAAATAAGCCTCCCTTAAATATTTTAAAAGTAATCATATAATCCATTATCAAATTTTTACTCATATATACACATATTATATTATTTTTTTTTTGAATGAATTATTGGGGAAATAAATTATTTTCTCTCATTCTATTCCTAGATGTGAAAGTTACTAATTACATAGATTCTTGTATATTTGGATGGTAGTGAAAATTTATTCTCTTAATATTTATGTTATATCTCAGATAGATTATCTACATTTACCTATAATACCAATGGATGTTTAAACTAGTGTTATTGTGATATTAATCCCATGAATATCAATTTATAGGGATTATAAAATACATTTTCCAATGTGTTATATCTTCTTTTATCCAAGACTAATTAATAATTTAGCTTAGGTTAGGTTATTTTATACAATTTTTATAATTTTAAATGCTTTGAAATGATCATGTTTTTTATATTCATTATATAATATGTTATATATATGTGTGCATGATAAAAACCAGTTAATTCATAAGGATTATGAAATTTTCAATTCATTTAATAAGATTGGTTTTCATGGATTTTAAACATATATTTAGAATACATTTTAAATATTGAGATGTAATGTATTAAATTCTTAACAATATCAATATAACATAATGTTGATAAGAAATAATTTTTTGACTCTATTTTTATTTAAATTGATAAATTATTAGTTTCCAAATTTATTTCAATGAATATCTACATCTAAATTAATTAAAATAATTTTTTTTATCTTTTCAATCTATTTTTCGTTTAAAGGATATGCGTTCACATTTAACTGGAATTTTACTTATAGATTATTATAAAACCAATCATAGTAACCATTTATGATATCTCTTGTAATAGACAATATTTTTTTTAAATATTTAAATTAATGGTTATTCAATATATAAATGATTATTGGGATACATTTTGAGAGAATGATGGATGTGATATAAGGATTATTTATTTCAATTTCTGATGGATATATTTGTTGATCAAATGAATTGATTTTTTCTTTAAATCATATTTGGTAATGACCATAGAACCCTTGGAATGTACATGAGATATCAAGAATTAATATAGGCAATAAAAAATGATAATAAACTATATATTTTCCCTTAGTTTATGACATGACCATACTATTTGAGTACACATGTTGGTTCTTGTGATATTATGTTTGGTGTTTCAATATTTTCAATATTATTTGTATTATAATTAATGGTTTCACATGAGTAATGTTTATTATCCTCAAATAAATCAATCTAGGGAGTTCCAATTATACTATTTATAGGGTTTATGATATCATATAGGTGATTCTGATTGATCACACTGTTTGTATCATATTTCTATCTTCATGATTTTTTTTGTAAAAATAATAATTTTTTATTTATATAATATATTCTTGGTATTTTGGGGGTCTATTTACTAAATAGTTATATTTTTTTACATTTTTTTCAAAATTTTCAATTCTTTTTAATTTTTTTTAATAATTAAAATGAAAATTTTTTCCCATGATTTTTGTTATTCACTTTTATATATTTAATGTTTTCTATTTTCAAATTTACAATTTATCCTTTTATTTATAAAATTCGTATTTATATAAACTATTTAATTTTAAAGATGAATTGTTATTTAACAATTGTATTTGTAAACTCATTGTTATATCCTTGAAATCAGTTTTTTAATCTAAATTTACATTTAAGAGACTATATAATGAATAGATTTCTGTTATATTGATAAAAGTATGATATTTTTTTCATTATAATTTATTTTTTTATATAAAACTATATAAAAAATATTCCTGGAATTATTTATAATGTTGTATAATATATGACATTCATAAAATATTTTATAAAATCCATCTATTTCTATTAGATATATGCTATTAAATGAAAACATTTATGTTCCTGTAGATATCATGTTTTTAATAATGTGTTGGAGTTTTGTTAGAAATTTATTTTGGTTTCCATGATTTTATGTTAATGGATGTTTTAAGAGGTGTTGGTGAAATTGAACCATAATGATGTCATTTTTTATAAATATGCTTTATAAATTGGCACATATTTTTCATCTTCTATGTAATTAATGGATATGTATATTTATATTATTGGTTTCCATTTTGTAGTATATGATATAATTTCATGATGATATTTTATATAATTCCAATGTTATTATTATTGATTAATATTGGTTGGGATTTTTTGTTTTATTATTTAAAACATATCATAACATATTTATAAAAGTGAATTGTATAGACACCACATGTTTTATTATTAAAGATGATACAACACATGATTATGATCATTTGAGGGAGTATGTAACAGAACATGATTAAACTATATAATTTTGATACATTTTATATTTTTTAAATAAGTTGTTTAATTAAGAATAACTATCTAATATTTACAAAAATATATTATGTAGTGATAAAATATTTTATTGTATGATAAAAATTAATACATATTTAAAAAAATAAAGATATTATAAAAAAATTATAAATATAGAATTAATAAAAAAATTAATTAAAACTACTATTCACTAAAATTATTCTTCAGTATTTTCTTATATGAAAATCAAAACACTGAAATTAAAAACTGAATAATGTGAATGAATTATAATAAAAAACTAGATGAGAGAGAAGAAAATAAATATAATGAATGATAAAATTTTCATATGTTAATATATATATTGGAATTTTATAATAGATCTTATTTTCCATGTATTATTTTTAAATAATATAGGGATTATTTTTTAGACCATTTGTAGAGACCGTGTGTGATTCTGAGGGCATGTGTGCTCGAAACAAATGTTTGAAATGAATTAATATTTTTAATAGAAAACACATTTATAGTTTTTGAAAAATTGGGAATAAATCTTAAATGGGTTTCAAAAATAAATATTTAATGGAACCATTGAGTTGAAAATAACATCTTTAACCTACACATGACCTATCTATGGTTAGTTCCTATCATTTGTGAAAAATATTTGCGAGTATGAAAATATTTATAATAATTTAATAATATTAATTAATTGAGTTGTTAAAATATTGAGGTGGTTTACCATTTAATTAATCTCTTTTTAATGATCCCGGTATAGCCTCGTATCCCTAGAATTCTCTTGAGACATTGGATATAGATTCTTTGGCGGATCATTTAAATGAATGACGACAAAACCATAGATCGATGATCGGTGGACACCAATCAAGATATATCCCACCGATGACAACGAAGTTGTATCCATTATTCATCAAATAATGATTCAAATAGCGGTTGGGTTTTTTATTTAACTCATTCCTCTACATTCTTTCTTTCCGGTGATGTATATAAAGTAATCCATGAAAGTATTATTATAATGATCGATCATATTTGGTGGATTAGATTATGTTGTAGGTGTTTGGGATTTTATTAAATATGGTTTTCTAATAGAAAATCATTTATTCTTGATCATTGGAAATAAATTTTATGGAAAAATGATAAAATGTTGGTCATGTGAATTTCTCCCTCCGTTATTCACATTCTGCGCCATGAGATCCTTGTTTTCCAAGCTCGATGTTGTCATGTTTTTCTAAACTCGAGTAGACCATAGGATTTGAGGAAAATAAACAGTTGATGTTGGATCAGTGTATAACATGACCCAATGATAAAAAAATATAGTATAATTTTTATTTTCAGTCATAGGATGTGAAACTATTATCAATGAAAGGAGACAACTGTGGTTGTTGGTGGTTAGTTGGATGATGGTGGAACATGTTGTGGGTGGACATGATCGAGGGTGGAACGTGATGTGACAGGAGTGATGGAGGACATGAGATAGTGGTGAGGGATTCAGAATGGGTCGGCCCATCATGTCAGATCTCAGTTAGTCCATCATGTCAGATCATAGTCAAGCCATTAGGTCCGATTCTGGTTAGGTCATGGGTCGAATCTAGGTCAAACTAGTAGGTCATTTCTAGAGAAATCAAGGTTGAGCCCTACAGTGGTCGGTCATGGCACCTCAGCAGCTTGTGACCATATGGCTAGTCCACATGCATTTGACTATAATGGCCCGTCTGGCATGATAGTTTTACATACCACAATGATTATCCCATAGGTGGCTTGTCCTCATAGTAGGTGGACTTGCCGTTGCGATATGATTGAAGGCCCTGACAGGTCTATGGGATGCATATTTCAAATGGTCATAACATCTAATGAAGCATCAAATCAATGTTCACTCACCGGTGTTGATACCCTAACATTTAGATAATCATTTTAAATACAATGGTGGGTTGTTTTTGGACATGTACAGGATGATTTCATTCCATTGTTCCATTTCTCAAGGGTAAAATGAATTATTACATCCACATCACTATATTATAATCCAATCTAGAGGATGAGTCTCAGATAGTGTTTTGGAGTCCCTCCACAAGTGTATTGTGAAATTATCTATCATATATAGTGTAGTTTATATAATATTTGTGACATCCCTGAGAAAGGAATTGATCCTCTATCTAATGGGCTACATCAAATGTGTTTTTGGAGTTATTATCATATGATCACGTACATGGAAGGGTGATATAGATTGGATTTATGGTTTCCACCAACGGTTGTCGGTGTGACACCCTATCATTATATCACAATCTTCTTGACCAATGCATTCTATTTAGGTGGCTCCCAAATAAGCTATACCTCCTCTCCATACGTCTTTGATGATAAAATGGTTCAAGGATTGAGTTCTCCCTAAACAAGTGTTTCTTTAAGAAGAATCATTTGGATGGAAGTTGGTTATCATAGCATGTCGGTGTGGTGTCACTCCCGAGTATATCTAGGTCATTTTCTTTACTTATTATATTTTTTATATAGTGTTACGTATTGTATTGAGATGAATGTAATTGGTGCTTTATCTTTAATATTTTCAGGGTTTCCTTCCAAGTATTGTTATACTCATTCATATATGGGTTTTTCCTACATGTTTTGTGCCTTGTGATGTAAGAGACAATTTTAATGGTATCCTAGGAAGAACGAGAGATGGTGGAGCATAATAAGAGCTAAGAAGACACTACTCTTTACTGAGATCATACATTTTATGTAGTCTACAACATTCGAGCAGGAAGGAGTCTTTAAATTGTTACTTAGATTTATGTAAAGTCTCTTGGAGTGGTCTTTTATTTAGCTCATTTTAATTTTTCCTTTAATTCTTACTTTACTGTTATTGTGAGATTTTAGTTTATGCTTATATTATTTCAGTTGTATTACATTTCATCATTTTGTGTCTTGGATATATAAGAGAGAGAGTGTGTGTGTGTTGGTATAAATGGATCATGCTAATTCCTCTAATTTTTTAGGGAAATGTGGGATCACTATTAATCAATAAATTTGGGTTTATCCATGGTGGGAGTGGGGTATTCACGACACGGGCCCATTTGCGATGGGTCATGACAATGTGGTATTAGTGGTGGTCAGTTCTACCTTAGGATGGGTAGTTGGTGGGGTTTTCCATGGGAAACTATGTTAAGTGTTTTTGGATTGTATTTCAGGGTAGGGTCTCTAATTTCTTTGTATTTATGGATGTAGTCATACACTATGACTCAAATAAACTTGTTTTTTACTCTATACATGAGAAAACTAGTTTCACGTAAAAAACATTTCTATATGAATCATATAGTAATGGTTGTGTCTATCATTTTATTATTCAATCAGCTCATCAAATATAATCTTTTGACCATGGGATATCTTGTTTTATTTAAGGATTCCTCCACATAGATTGCCAACTAGAATTACACTATGTGATCAGTAAAATGATATTACCCTAATGAGGAATCGATACAGGGAAATGTAACAGATATCACACTTTCAAGTGGTTTACCAGCTATACCACCGCCCGTCAAGTTAAAAATACTACCCAAACTACCAGTGAGGATGCACAAATGATGTGTGTATTGCATATGAATTGGTGGGAATTGTCAATTAGTTTTTATGGTGATCCAAACACTGTATATAGATGAGGATTGGCTAGAGGTAGTCACCCATGTTTTTCAAATTGTGAGGATGCCTACTGGTCAGATAGTAGTCCTTCCTGTGAGTCTCCACGAGAGAACATTGTGGTGATGGAAGAACTTGGTGACTCTGAAACACGATAATACTTCTGTCACGACCCGACCTCGGGGCCCGTGCCGTGACTACCCCAAGCCCGCCCTCCATAGGCCAGGGGCTGGCGACTAGCACCAAGGCGTAAAATCCCGGTAAACAGGGAAGGCATTGCCTTTATAAGTAACAACCACCACAGAGTCAGCAAGCGGAAAGTAACTACAAGTGCAAAAAAGTAAAGGGGGCCCGGAATACAAGCCCAACTGAAAGTACAACTGAAAAAGTAAAGAACAGCAACTGAAGAAAAGACGGCGGCCTCGTGTCGTCCACTGGCAATCCCACCTGAAGGGTGGGTACAGATAGCCTCCAGGCTCCTCGGGTCCCACGTCCGCTCCGAGCACGTCTCGCCCAGTGGTCCACCTCCAGGTACCGTCCTGCTCCACGCCCCAACCGAGATCAGCGCTGTCCGTCGTCTGCATCCAACACAACAAGGTGCGGGCATAGCCCGTGCAGGGGTGAGTATAAGCTACTCAGTAAGGACCCCGAGACCCCCGAAGTTCTCCCGAAATCCACAAAGGATATAGCACAAAAGAAAGATGCAATCACGAAGTAACATCTGACTCGACATAGGTATATGCCCATACATATACCTAAGTCCACAATTCTAGCTCTGCTCACGAGCTCAAGAACAACTCAATCCACACAGGAAAGCAAGACTCAAATCCACAAGGAGAGTAACATAAGATTCAGCTCAACCAGGTATACTTTTTCTGATAACGTCAAAGATGATCACTGATCCATCTATGTCGTCGGACCCACGAAGGATCGATAGGTACTAACCCCCGCAAAAGACCCACACAGGATCGGGCTCACACAGAACCTGTAGGCAGTGGCTCACACAGAACCGGTAGTAAGGACCCACATAGGATCGGGCTCACACAGAACCTGTAGCACTGATCCACGTAGGATCGCTGAGTGCAGTAGTCGACGCAGTCCACTGAGGATCTCTGCACAGTCGTCGCCGCAGTCCACGAAGGATCTCTGCTCTGCTGTCGTCGCAATCCACTGAGGATCTCTGCTCTGCCGTCGTCGCAGTCCACGGAGGATCTCTGCTCTGCCGTCATCGCAGTCCACGGATGATCTCTGCTCTGTCGTCGAAGTCACTGCCAGCACTAGGGTTCCCGCACATAGCGAGCTTGTTTAAGAGGGTCCGCTCCACGAGCCGAGAGGCTGATACATCAACTGACACGTAGTCCGAAGTTGATGTATCCAAAAGTTCCGTATCGACAACAGGATCTCAACGCAACAGACGGCGCGTCAATCGGACGCCCGGTCTGAGAGTTATTGGCATTTTCGCCCCAGGGGCCCGGTTGGTTTTTAGGGCAAAACCAACCCGACCGTACTCTGCCTGTATCCGATCCTCGGGCGGAGTATGCCAAAAGTTCCATCTCACTTAGAGGAAACTACCACAGCTGACGGTACGTCGATCGGACGTCCGTAGCTCAAGTTATGAGCGTTTCCGCTCCGAGGGCCCTGTTGGTTTCGTGTACGAACCAACCCGGCCGAACCCAAAGTCTTCCGAAACCTTGAGTATAATATACCGAAACGACCGTATCGATCCAAGGATCGCGTAGCCGCTGACGGTTCGTCAATCGGAGGTCTCAGGCCCAAGATATGGGCAAAAGACCGAAGAAGGCCCGAAAACGGGGGTTCTGGGCCCGGGGCGACCCGGCCCGAACCACCCCTGGGTCGGCCGAACCGGGTCGACCCAAACCGGGTCGGCACGCCCCGGCCCGACCCGGCTAGGCCGGGTCCGGTCCGGCCTGGGCGCGGCCCGGCCGACCGGACCGGCCGGCTCGGCTTCGGCCGGGCGGCCGAAGAAACCGCCGCGGGTTTGACCCGCTGCTTGGAGGAACGCGGGCCGCGTGCTGGGATGCCGGACCGCGGACGCGGTCCGGCGGTTCGCCGCCGCCGCGGCTCGGCCGCGGCGGAATTCCCGGCGGCGCGCCGGGCGCCGCCGCCTTCCGCGGGCCGCCGAAGTTGCTCTGGTGGCCCGTTTTGCCTCCCGTCTGCACCGTTGCTCCTCCGGGGGGGCCGATCTTTACTGCGGGATCAACGGATCGCCCTTGCCGCACGGTTCGTCGTCGTCCGCCAAATCCGCACAACAAAAGATCGGCGGAGGGTTGCCGGGTCTTGTTTCGTTAGATCTGCACCCTCCGCGTTAGTCATAAACAACAGGAGGAAAAGAAAATAATCAACAACAATTTTAATTAAATTAAAATTGTTCGGAGATCAGGTTCTTTATTTTAAAAGAATAAACACGGGAAAAAAAATATTCCAACAACCCTTACCTTGTCGTCGTCGGACGTGAGGTTGTCGCGGAATCGCTCGTCGCGGAAAGAGGGGATCGTCGCGTCGTTACGGAGGAGACGTTCGTCGCACCGCGGGAAAAACGTCGCGCCGACGATCTCCGGATCAAGATCAAATGGATTTAATTAATTTAAATCCGTTGATATCGAATTATAAATAGGGGAGAATTAGAAGATTCGATTCTCACCTTTAACCGCTGATCGTAGGTCCGCCGCGGAAGAAGAGGCGTCGTAGAAGAAGAAGGAGAAGGTCGCGGAAAAGTTTGTTGACGTCGCGGATCGTGCGTCGTCGAATTCCGGTTCCGGCGTTCTTCGCGTTCTTCGCGTTCTTCGCGTTCTTCGCGGGGAGGGTGGAGGTTTAGAGGATCTCGCACAACTGGAGTATCCCCCAAAATAGACAAGTTTGTCTATTTTATTATTTTGCCAACAAACGCAAAACGCGTAAGTAACGACCCATTAAATTCGTTGAATTAATTCAACGAATGAAACAACCCATTTAATTCACGAAATAAACCGCCCAATTAAATGGTCTGTTAAGAAATAAAGAAAACGCGTCGGTTGACTTTTCAGTTACTTTGACGGGTTTTCGCGGGTGCGTTACTTAGCGAAAGAAACGGCGGGGCTCGTGCAGGCCCTGCCTCACAAATATCCTACCAAGAGGGAAGGATATTTCCGGATAGCACCCTATCCGCTTTAACTCAGTTCAAGTGGCTTCCAAGTGACTTCAAAGCAGCTTAAGTGAAATAAAATAAAGTTGGCGCACAGATTTTTATTTTATTTCTGTCTTAAAGCCCCAAAATTTAAAAACCACGTCTGAGCAAACGCAACTCCGGAAGAGGCGTTTCTAAGCAAATACCGGCGCTGTGATTTCATCGGTGCCCTCAGAATTCGATTTCGGGCACCGGTTCAAAAGATAGAAAAACCCGCTCGTCCGTTCACTGAACGTACCCAAGCCAAACTTCGGAAATTGATTCCGGGCACACCGGGCCTCGGAATCAGGTGCCTTCTGAAGCTGCGCTCTTGTAAAATTCCAAAGAAAATTAAGAAAAAAAATTTCCTTGAAATTTGCGGGTCTTTACATTACTCCCACCTCCGGGCTTTACGTCCCCATAAAGATACATCAAAAACTAGGGGAACAAATGGGGGTACTGAGCACGCATCTCAGCCTCCCGCTCCCAAGTGCTCTCCTGGAGGTTCCCGTGCTGCCATCTGACGCGCACAAGAGGAATCGACCGCCCACGTAGGACCCGCTCCTGTCGATCCTCGATCTCCACTGGGACCTCCGCAAAAGTCGCCCCATCGTCCACGTCCAGCTCCCCAAAGTCGATGATGTGCGTCGGGTCGTGCACGTATCTCCTCAGCTGAGACACGTGAAAGACGTCGTGTACCCGGTGCAACTGAGGTGGTAGAGCCAGGCGATAAGCCACCTCTCCTATCCTGCTGAGGACCTGGAAAGGCCCGATGAAGCGTGGAGACAACTTGCCGCCTCTGCCAAATCTCCGTAAACCACGTCGAGGTGAGACACGCAAAAAGACGTGGTCGCCATCCTCGAACTCTAGTGGCCTCCGCCTCCTGTCAGCATATGACTTCTGCCGGCTCTGAGCTGTCCTCATCCTCTCCTGGATGATCTGGACCTTCTCTGTCGTGGCTCGGACCATCTCTGGTCCCACGAGTGCTGACTCCCCAGGGTCTGTCCAGCACAACGGTGATGTGCAGGGTCTGCCGTACAACGCCTCGTATGGTGCCATCTCGATGGTGGAGTGGTAGCTGTTGTTGTACGCGAACTCCACTAAGGGTAGGTGGTCCTCCCAGCTACGACCAAAGTCGAGAACACATGCACGGAGCATGTCCTCGAGTGTCTGTATGGTCCTCTCCGTCTGACCATCCGTCTGAGGGTGGAAGGCTGTGCTCAGATGGAGCCACGTCCCGAGCGCCTCCTGCAACCCCTTCCAAAGCCGGGAAGTGAAACGATCATCTCGATCGGAGACGATAGACGATGGCACACCGTGAAGCCGTACGATCTCCTGGATGTAAAGACGTCCCAAGCTCTCCACTGAGCCCTGCTCTCTGATGGGTAAGAAGTGTGCCGACTTGGTGAGTCGGTCGACAATCACCCAAATGGAGTCGTGACCTCTGGAAGTGCGTGGAAGTCCAGTCACGAAGTCCATAGATATGCCATCCCACTTCCACTCCGGGACCTCCAAGGGATGCACCAAGCCTGCTGGTACCTGATGCTCTGCCTTCACCTGCTGGCAGGTGAGGCATCGTGAAACGAACTCTGCCACAGCTTTCTTCATGCCCGGCCACCAGTGCTGTCGTCTGAGATCCTGGTACATCTTCGCCACTTCGGGATGCACCACCAAGGGAGAAGTGTGAAACTCTCTCAGCACCTCCTCTCGTAAAGCGACTGGTACGAAGGTACGTCCTCTGAAAAGGATGTCGTGCTCTGCTCCAAGGGAGAAACCATCAGGCGCCTGACCTGAGGATATCAGTGCACGCCGGGTCTCACAGTCAGCGTCCCCACGCTGAGCCTCTCTGACCCGCTGTAGAAGTGGAGGAGAGAATGTGAGAGACTGAAGAAAGGCTGCTCCGTCTCTATCCACGAAGGATATCTGTAAGGAGACTAGCTGCTCCGTCGCCTCCTCAAGTAGCTGAATGCCCGTCCTCCTGTTGAGGGCATCGGCTACCACGTTCCCCATCCCAGGAGTATAGACTATCTCAAAGTCATAGTCCTGGAGGAACTCAAGCCATCTCCGCTGTCTCAGGTTCAGGTCCTTCTGAGAGAAGATATACCTGAGACTCTGGTGGTCAAAAAGACTGTGAAGCGCTCGCCCATCAGATAGTGCCGCCAAGTCTTCAGAGCGAAGACCACTGCTGCTAACTCCAGGTCATGAGTGGCGTAGTTCTGCTCATGCGGCCTCAACTGACGTGATCCGTAGGCGATCACGGCCCGATCCTGCATCAGGACGCACCCGAGTCCAGTCCCTGACGCATCGCAGTAAACTACGTATCCAACTCCCTCCTCAGGCAACCTCAAGATAGGTGCGCTGGTCAACCTCTGCCTCAACTCCTGGAAGCTCTGCTGACATCTGTCTGACCACACGAAGGGTTTCCCCTTCTTCGTCAACGCTGAGAGTGGTGCCGCAACTCTGGAGAAGTCTGGCACGAATCTCCGATAGTATCCGGCTAGGCCCAAGAAGCTCCGCACCTCCATCATGCTCCTGGGTGGCTCCCAAGCTAGCACTGCCTCGATCTTCGCGGGATCCACTGCAACTCCCGCCTCAGAGATGACGTGCCCCAAGAAGTGGACCTCACGTAACCAGAACTGACACTTTGAGAGCTTGCCATAAAGCTGGTGCTCTCGGAGCATGTCTAGCACAACTCGCAGGTGGTAGGCATGCTCCTCCTCAGTCGTCGAGTATACCAAAATGTCGTCAATGAAGACCACGACAAATCGGTCGAGGTATGGATGGAAGATCCTGTTCATGAGGCTCATGAACACTGCTGTAGCATTGGTTACGCCGAACGGCATAACCAAGAACTCATAATGGCCATACCGACACCTGAAGGCCGTCTTCTACACGTCCTCGTCTCGAACTCTGAGCTGATGATAGCCTGACCGGAGGTCTATCTTCAAGAACCACCGCGCTCCCTTGAGCTGATCGAAGAGGTCATCAATCCTTGGCAGCGGATACTTGTTCCTCACTATCACCTGGTTCAGGCGACGATAGTCGACACACAGTCGCAAGCTCCCGTCCGCCTTCTTGGCGAACAAAATCGGGGAAGCCCAGGGTGAAACACTGGGTCGGATAAACCCCTTGCTCTGCAAGTCCTCCAACTGTACCCGCAGCTCTCGAAGCTCGGCGGGGGCCATCCGATATGCTGGAGTAGATATCGGGGCTGTCCCGGGGTACAAGTCGATGTAAAAGTCTACCTCTCTACGAGGAGGTAGCCCTGGAACGTCGTCGGGAAAGACGTCCACGTACTGGTCCACCACTGAAGGAAAAGCTGGACTCCGCACGTCCACTGCTCCTAGGATGAGGCTAGCCAACTGATGAGAGATGGGCTGCACTCTCCTCCGCGGAAGTCCATCCTGTGCTGAAAAGGTTCCCTTCTCGCCGGTGAAGGTAAACCTGCTCCCGTCGGTGCGAACACATCGCACCTTGCATCATCTCGGGCATGTCGGGGTCATAGGCCTCCACTGCCTGGAGCTGGGCCTGCCCCTGCCCGCCAGCTCCTTGTAGTCGAGGTGGCCCTCCTGGTGGTGGTGGGGGTAGAGCCTGGAAGCATCGCCCACCACCCACTGCTCGGCCAGCTCCTCTGCCTCGTCCGCCTCCTCCCTGCGGACCGCCACGGTCGACCCTCTGCCTCTGCCTGGGTGGCCCCTCCACCGACTGCTGCTCCTCTGATCGGCGAGTCGGGCAGTCACGAGCCATGTGACCCTGCCCGCCGCAGGAGTAGCACAGCCTGCCTCTCGGAAGGCTGGCACTCCGCTGTGTGCCCCGCACTGCTGAGCCGGTGTCCTGAGGCCGTCTGCATGGGGGTCTGGTCTGCCTGGACCCGAGAGTCATCCGTCGGCTACCTGCTGCCGAAGACTCAGCTACCTGCCGCCCTGCGCTAGGTCTCGCCGCTGAAGAAGGCTCTGCCAGGAAGCTCTCGATCAGGAGGGCTCGCTCCAGCACTCCCGCCTGGGTCGGAATGCTGAGGGAGATCAGCGACGCCCGAATCTCCTGTCGCAAGCCCTGCTCGAAGGTCCGGGCCCGGAAGAAGGGGTCCCGTACCATGTCGGTCGAGTAGCGAGATAGGTCAGTGAACCTCGCCGCGTACTGAGCGACCGTCATGCTGCCCTGGCGTAGCTGGAGAAGCTCCTGGATGCGCACCGCTCGGAGGGTGGCCGGGAAAAACTCAGAGCGGAAGAGGCTCTCGAAGTCCGTCCGGAGCAAGGATGCCTCATCGTGAACCCGGAGCATCAAGCTCCACCATCGTCCTGCCGCCGCCTGCAGGAGGCTCGCCGCGAGAATCACCATGAGATCCGCTGGTGTCCTCACTAGCCTAAAGATCCGTACCACCGCCTCTAGCCAGTCCTCGGTGGCCTGGGGGTCCGCCTCACCGTGAAACCCGGGCGGTCGCTGGCTCTGAAACTCATGCAGTGCCCTGAGGCGACGTGCATCGTCAGCGTCTGGTACTAGCAGCATCGGTGGCTCGGCGGGTAAAGCTACCGCCGGTGCCACTGCTGGCAAAGGGCCCTGCACCGAGGCCTCGTCGCTCGGTGGGCTGCCGTCGCGCCCTACACTCGGAACCCTAGCTGGCTGTCGTCGCGGGGCCATCCTGAAAAGGAGAACAAGTGCACCACAGTCAGAACAGTATACCTGGTGAGATGGCACAAGTAATCACAAGGAAAACTTGAGACTCTCATAAAGCAGATCTGTATACCCGGTGAGCTGACACAAGTAATCACGAAGAAAACTTGAAACACACACGCGATCAATGTTTTCATGCATTAAGTCGGAAATCAGGAGTCAGGGTCCTGGTGTACGGATACGTCGGCCGCCGCACCAACACTGGGCTCCCTGAACTGATAACCACACTCAATACACTAAACACTATTGCTTCATATAGAAAGAAAAGACGATCAGAGTCTGCGGTAGAACCGACCACCTCTGATACCAATTTGTCATGACCCGACCTCGGGGCCCGTGCCGTGACTACCCCAAGCCCGCCTTCCATAGGCTAGGCGCTGGCGACTAGCACCAAGGCGTAAAATCCCGGTAAACAGGGAAGGCATTGCCTTTATAAGTAACAACCACCACAGAGTCAGCAAGCGGAAAGTAACTACAAGTGCAGAAAAGTAAAGGTGGGCCGGAATACAAGCCCAACTGAAAGTACAACTGAAAATGTAAAGAACAGCAACTGAAGAAAAGACGGCGGCCTCGTGTTGTCCACTGGAAATCCCACCTGAAGGGTGGGTACAGATAGCCTCCAGGCTCCTCGGGTCCCACGTCCGCTCCGAGCACGTCTCGCCCAGTGGTCCACCTCTAGGTACCGTCCTGCTCCACGCCCCAACCGAGATCAGCGCTGTCCGTCGTCTGCATCCAACACAACAAGGTGCGGGCATAGCCCGTGCAGGGGTGAGTATAAGCTACTCAGTAAGGACCCCGAGACCCCCGAAGGTCTCCCGAAATCCACAAAGGATATAGCACAAAAGAAAGATGCAATAACGAAGTAACATCTGACTCGACTTAGGTATATGCCCATACATATACCTAAGTCCCCAATTCTAGCTCTGCTCACGAGCTCAAGAACAACTCAATCCACGCAGGAAAGCAAGACTCAAATCCACAAGGAGAGTAACATAAGATTCAGCTCAACCAGGTATACTTTTTCAGATGACGTCAAAGATGATCACTGATCCATCTAAGTCGTCGGACCCACGAAGGATCGATAGGTACTAACCCCCGCAAAAGACCCACACAGGATCGGGCTCACACAGAACCTGTAGGCAGTGGCTCACACAGAACCGGTAGTAAGGACCCACATAGGATCGGGCTCACACAGAACCTGTAGCACTGATCCAAGTAGGATCGCTGAGTGCAGTAGTCGACGCAGTCCACTGAGGATCTCTGCACAGGCGTCGCCGCAGTCCACGAAAGATCTCTGCTCTGCCGTCGTCGCAGTCCACTGAGGATCTCTGCTCTGCCGTCGTCGCAGTCCACGGAGGATCTCTGCTCTGTCGTCGAAGTCACAGCCAGCGTTAGGGTTCCCGCACATAGCGAGCTCGTTTAGGAGTGTCCGCTCCACGAGCCGAGAGGCTGATACATCAACTGACACGTAGTCCGAAGTTGATGTATCCAAAAGTTCCGTATCGACAACAGGATCTCAACGCAACAGACGGCGCGCCAATCGGACGCCCGGTCTGAGAGTTATTGGCATTTTCGCCCCAGGGGCCCGGTTGGTTTTTAGGGTAAAACCAACCCGACCGTACTCTGCCTGTATCCGATCCTCGGGCGGAGTATGCCAAAAGTTCTGTCTCACTTAGAGGAAACTACCACAGCTGACGGTACGTCGATCGGACGTCCGTAGCTCAAGTTATGAGTGTTTCCGCTCCGAGGGCCCTGTTGGTTTCGTGTACGAACCAACCCGGCCGAACCCAAAGTCTTCCGAAACCTTGAGTATAATATACCGAAACGATCGTATCGATCCAAGGATCACGTAGCCGCTGACGGTTCATCAATCGGAGGTTCCAGGCCCAAGATATGGGCAAAAGACCGAAGAAGGCCCGAAAACGGGGGTTCTGGGCCCGGGGCGACCCGGCCCGAACCACCCCTGGGTCGGCCGAACCGGGTCGACCCGAACCGGGTCGTCCCGACCCGGCCCGACCCGGCTAGGCCGGGTCCGGTCCGGCCTGGGCGCGGCCCGGCCGACCGGACCAGCCGGCTCGGCTTCGGCCGAGCGGCCGAAGAAACCGCCGCGGGTTTGACCCGCGGCTTGGAGGAACGCGGCCCGCGCGGGCCGCGTGCTGGGTGGCCGGACCGCGGACGTGGTCCGGCGGTTCGCCGCCACCGCGGCTCGGCCGCGGCGGAATTCCCGGCGGCGCGCCGGGCGCCGCCGCCGCCTTCCGCGGGCCGCCGGAGTTGCTCCGGTGGCCCGTTTTGCCTCCCGTCTGCGCCGTTGCTCCTCCCGGGGGCCGATCTTCACTGCGGGATCAACAGATCGCCCTTGCCGCACGGTTCGTCATCGTCCACCAAATCCGCACAACAAAAGATCGGCAGAGGGTTGCCGGGTCTTGTTCATTAGATCCTCACCCTCCGCGTTAGTCATAAACAACGGGAGGAAAAGAAAATAATCAACAACAATTTTAATTAAATTAAAATTGTTCGGAGATCAGGTTCTTTGTTTTAAAAGAATAAACACGGGAAAAAAAATATTCCAACAACCCTTACCTTGTCGTCGTCGGACGTGAGGTCGTCGCGGAATCGCTCGTCGCGGAAGGAGGGGATCGGCGCGTCGTTGCGGAGGAGACGTTCTTCGCACCGAGGGAAAAACGTCACGCCGACGATCTCCAGATCAAGATCAAATTGATTTAATTAATTTAAATCCGTTGATATCGAATTATAAAAAGGGGAGAATTAGAAGATTCGATTCTCACCTTTAACCGCTGATCGTAGGTCCGCCGCGGAAGAAGAGGTGCCGTAGAAGAAGAAGGAGAAGGTCGCGGAAAAGTTTGTTGACGTCGCGGATCGTGCGTCGTCGAATTCCGGTTCCAGCGTTCTTCGCGTTCTTCGCGTTCTTCGCGTTCTTCGCGGGGAGGGTGGAGGTTTAGAGGATCTCGCACAACAGGAGGATCCCCCAAAATAGACAAGTTTGTCTATTTTATTATTTTGCCAACAAATGCAAAACGCTTAAGTAACGACCCATTAAATTCGTTGAATTAATTCAACGAATGAAACAGCCCATTTAATTCACGAAATAAACCGCCCAATTAAATGGTCTGTTAAGAAATAAAGAAAACGCATTGGTTGACTTTTCAGTTACTTTGACGGGTTTTCGCGGGTGCGTTACTTAGCGAAAGAAACGGCGGGGCTCGTGCAGGCCCTGCCTCACAAATATCCTACCAAGAGGGTAGGATATTTCTGGATAGCACCCTATCCGCTTTAACTCAGTTCAAGTGGCTTCCAAGTGACTTCCAAGCATCTTAAGTGAAATAAAATAAAGTTGTCGCACACATTTTTATTTTATTTCTGTCTTAAAGCCCCAAAATTTAAAAACCACGTCTGAGAAAACGCAACTCCGGAAGAGGCGTTTCTAAGAAAATACCGGCGCTGCGATTTCATCGGTGACCTCAGAATTCGATTCCGGGCACCGGTTCAAAATATAGAAAAACCCGCTTGTCCGTTCACTGAACGTACCCGAGCCAAACTTCGGAAATTGATTCCGGGCACACCGGGCCTCAGAATCAGGTGCCGTCTGAAGCTGCGCTCTTGTAAAATTCCAAAGAAAATTAAGAAAAACATTTCCTTGAAATTTTAGGGTCTTTACATCTTCTCTATCCCATATAGTCTTTGAGTGTATCTTTTGAGATGAGTTATCCATTTAATATGTGATGGGTAGACATACATGAGCCTATACATCTGTAGTATGGAAGTATGACTGTAGTGGAGTATTCAATGAAGTATATGGATTTTTTTTTCAAAATTAACAGGATATTTTTTGAGACCAATTATTAAGGGATCACACGTTCTATTAGGGATTACTCTAGGAAATCAGGGAATCATTGGACACCCTTAGCATTTCTACATATGAAGAGGTACTTAAGTGGGCCCAGTAAGTGGAATGCTTTCTAGAAAAGAAGATTAACATAGTGGAACTAGTAATGGGGACCTGGTAGATGTGACCTTAGAGATAGTTAGATGAAGAAATTTAGAGGGATCCATGAAGGTTGGTCACTTCAAGAGGCTATATTATGACACAAGATTATTGGTACATGGATCCCATGGAGGCTCAAATTAGAGAAGGTACATACAATGGTTGGGGACCTATGGCATGAGATGGTCCGACATGTCATATAGCTAGTCGGGACATGGTCAAGGGACCACCTAGATAGAAATAATGTTAGGATAAGGTTGGTCTGCGGGGAAATAGATGAGACATAGGGACAGAATGGTCATTAGGAGGTGGTTGGAGGTTCGACCAATTACCGCTACCACCCTCTAAGAGGTTAACTTCAGGCATAGGTATCAAAAGTATAGATACTATTCTAGCTACAGGGTATGGATGCCTATGACCATGAGGCTCCATGTATGATACAAGGTATGATATGTGTCTTTTCTACAATAGATTCTATTTTTATAGACTTAGGTGTAATTTTTTCTTTTCTTTTAATGAATCTTGTTCGATACTCAGAGATTCTGGTGGAATGAATGACTCGACCCATACACTTGGATAAATTTACTGGAAGGGACTTGATCATAACACACTGGTGCCGATAGTGTGACATGGCTCATAAAATCATGATATGTTCTTGGGATATCCTGGTGGATACTTCAAGGACATACGATGTAATTCATGGAATGCAATGGTTATGCATAGCTCATTCATAGATTGACTATATTAGGAAAATAGTTTAATTTTTTCACAGTGATGGGACTAGGTTTTACTTTTTTTGTGAATAAGAAATTGATGATTCACATGATGGAATCACCCAAAATAGGGTGTAGCTGATTACTCATAATTTTTCTATCATATCCCATAGTATAGTGAATGGTATGACACTTCAGTTTCTTGTTGTGGTGGCAGAGTATGAGGACATCTTTCCTGAAGAAATATTTGGTTGACCACCCCACAAGGATATTGAATTTTACATTTATATATTTCCCAGGAGAGCACTAATATCTAAACATTCATATCAGATGGATCCCATTGAGAATCGTGAAATTAAGGTAATGTTAGTGGTATTGTAGAATATGGTCTTTATGTGACCAAGTGTTTCACCATGGGTAGCCATTATGTTATTTTCCAAGAAGTAAGATGATATCTTGATGTTATATGTGAATAACTGACTCTTAATAATGTATACCATGAATAAAAAATATCAACTATCAAAGATAAATTAACTCTTTGATCAATATAGTGGGGAATGGTTGTTTTCAAATATTGACCTCAGATCAGGATTTAAACTATTATGAGTACAAAGTGAGGATATACCGAAGATGGACATCAAATTTCATTAAATTGACTATGAGTTCATGGTGATGATATTTGATGAGATGAACTCCCCGTCGGTGTTAATGGGACTCATGAAATTGATCACTCATCCTTACGTAAACAAATTCAATGTGGTCTTCATTGATAACATCCTTGTGTATTCTCTGTCTGAGGAGGAACATGCAAGACACTTGAGTGGTAGTAAAGTTGATAGCTTTGGCTTGGTATGGTACTTTTGGAGGTTTATACCCAAAATCTCTAGAGTGGTAGTACATTTGATAGCTTTGGCTTGGAAGTGGTATCCATTCATGAGGAAACAATAGTTTCAGTCCTTATTTTAGAGGATGAGGTAGATGTTGAAAAGAACTCACATTATTTTGTTACCCGAGGAAGGTGTGAGTATGTTGTGATATATAATTCAAGAGGTATCAGCCTTGTTTGTGATTAAATGAAGATTCATTTGGTCATTTCCTATGGTTCATTCACGTTGAATCCACCATATCATAATAACAAGACCCATGATCTTTCCATAGTAGCGATAGTCTTTTCATTGAAGAAGTAGACACACTACCTGATGAGAAAGAATTTTTTCATCTACTATGATACCAAGAGTCAAAAGTATATATTATCTCATAATTATCATGACTTGATGAAGAGGTGAGGGATAAAGATCCTACATGCGAATGAATTTTATATTGTCTATGATTTTCGGAAGGGGAATGTGGTGGATGATGCTCTCAATAGGAGTCCGAGTTTGTAGTTACTGAATGCAAAATCCAAGCATCTGTATTCATTGAAAATATTATTTTTGGATGGAGATGGAGAATATTAACCACATAGGATGGTCATTACCCTTCCACTACTACAATGAGTAAAAAAGGAATATCATGGCGAAAGTGACTGCTAGAAACTACATTAACAGATATCGACAAAGCATTACCCATATAGTTATTAAAATGGTAGGTATGACACTATTCTCATTAGGGGAAGCGTGATACTACTAGTGACATTGATGGAGGAGGATTGGAGGGGGCTTTATATACCCCTTTGGTTTTATATCAAGTTGTTGATAAGATGTATCAAGAATTTTGACATAAATTTTCCTGGCTGGGGAAAAATAAAGATGTTGAAGAGTTTTTTTCTTGATTCCTTACTTATCAGGAAGTGAAGGCTATGCACCAGGTTCTCATGGTTTTATCTCAACCCCTTGAGTATCCAGAAGGGAAATGGATTGATATAACTATAGACATATAGGAAGACTTACCATGTATGTTTAGGGGACAAGATACTATCTATTTTGTCCTTGGTTGACTCACAATGTCACCCCACTCCCTGTATATTTGAGTGAAAAAGTTTAGTAAAGAGCATGTGACACCTCTACATGAAGATGGTAATTCGACTCCATGGATCTCCAAAGAGGTTAGTTTCTAATCATTATTCTATCATTACATAAATTTTGTGAGAGGGATTACATGTGGCATTTGAGACCTAGTTACGGTTATGAACATCATTTTACCCATAGATGGATTAATTGACTAAGTAGACCATTCAGTTTTTGGATTCCATGCTACGAGCTTGCTTGTTAGAATTTGTTCATAGTTGGGTGGATCAAATACCATTGATAGAGTTTTTGTACAAAAAAACTACCATTACATCATCATAATTCATCTATTATATTCTTTTTTCCTACAACCCTGAATGTTTTCACATTTCTAGACAGACATATGAGATTCAGTAGACATGGATTTGGAGTCAGTGCGAACTACTATTGAGACGGTTCATATAATCCAAGACTATATGAAGAATGAAAAAATATGTGAATAATATTATGATGATAGATGTCCTAAAAATTTTTAGTTTGAGGAAGAAGATAATATATTCCATTGATTTTCACCTCGATGGAAATTACACATATTTGGTTGGGGAAAAACAATATTACAAGGTCATAGTCTCTTTCTAGATACTATGTATTTTTAGTGAGGGGTTAAACCTTTTAGCTCTACCTATACAATTATATAGATTAGAATACCTCTTCAATGTGTCACAGCTGAAGAGGTATGTCCATAACCTATCTGCCACTATTGATTGGGGTGTGATAGGCATCAAGGACGGTGTAAATTTTTATGTGTACCTTGTGGACATCGATGATCAGTATGAGAGGATCCTTCATGGATGATTTATTTTTATGAAGTGCATTTAGTGGTAGAACAAGAATATCTAGTATAGAACATGGGAGTATGAGGTGCATATTTGTTCTCAGTACCCCCATCTGTTAGAGTAGCCCATATGTTGGCTTCTCAAGGATGTAAATCCCCAAGTTGGGTAAAATTTAACATCATAGATTATCCATGTATTATTTTTAGATATTATGTGGATTCTAATTGAGACCAGAAGATGAGACAACATGTGATTCCCTGGCACGATTTTCCCAAAACAAATATTTATAGTGTATTAAAATATTTAATAGCACATTGCACAGTTTTATAGAAATGTTGGAATAACACTTATATAGGATTCTGAATCACTAATTTGTGGGAAACAAGAGTTCATAAAAGTAGTTTTACCCTAGGTTCAACCCAAATATGGTTTATGTGAGTTATTTTTGAAAGAATTATCAATGGCATGAAACAAATAAAAATAATATAACAAAATTATTTTAATTTCTATGTTTATGTGGTGAGGTGGTTTATACATTAATAATAATTTTTTCAGATAACCATGTATAGCCTCAGAAACCTATAAATATCTCGAGAAGTTGGGGAGATATCCATTAGAGGATCCTTCCAAAAAAAAATGATGAAAAAACCATAGATTGACGATTGATGAACCTTGAAAATGATAAATCGCACTATAAATGATGATGTTTCAACCGTTCATCATTAGTGAATGGTTTGAATTGAGGATGGGAGTGTGATTTAAATCATTCTTCCCCATTCTTGTTTCTAATGATGGACAAAAACTAACCCATGAATAAATATGTGATTGATCAAATATGCGGGATGATATTATTTTCTAGGTTTATTGGGATTTAATTAATTTTGTTTTCAAAACCAAAATAATCATTTTAGGATCATCATGTTCTTAGATCAACATTTTTGGGTTTTTCTGAACATTATCCGACCCCTAAGTTTGATGAAAATAAAACAATTATGTTGCATCTGTGTAGATCACGACTCAAGGATCTCAGAACTAGGTATATTCTTATTTTTTCTAATTGGAGGAAGTGGAAGAGGTGGGAGGCTATGTGAGACTATAATAGTATATGTGACATGATTCTAGGATTGGATGTGGATGCTTATGCAATTGCGGTGGCTGCTGATATTGGATGGTCACAACAGATGGGGAATGGGTCATATTCGGGTTGGGTCAGTGGGTTAGATCAAGATCTGGCCAATGGGTCGAATTTGGTTTTTCTTAAAAATTATGATATGATTCAGTCAAATGGGTAAAATATGGGGAAATCGAGGGAGAACATCATTTTTCTCAACCGTAGTGATCGGCCTCATTGGTCGACCACAAAAGCTGACCTGAGTGTCGTAGTAACATTAACTACAATGTGCTCTGCGGCCATACAACTAGTCCATTTCTATTCTACTTTGACTATTGACCACATAGGATGGTCAGGCACATATTGTGTACTTACCATGTTGGTCGGTCCGTGGGTAGCCGGTCTGCGCGGTACAGAGACCTAAAATAGAATCAAGTCCAAATGCCCTTGCTAGTCTATGAGAAACTTCATTCCTATGGTCATAATAACTAAACAAAACATCAAATCGATGATCCATATATAGAATTGAGTCCATAATGTTGTTAAGGTCATTTTTAGTGGAATGATGGTACTTTAATTTTTACTAGTAAAGGATCTGGGAGTAAACTTTTTTCCTTTCCTCAATGTTTTTGTGTGACATTACACTAACCTCACTGGATTGTAATCCCCGCTAGAGGCTGAGTCTCCGAGAGTGTTTTGGTGTCCCTCCATGATACAGCAGTGAAATACTATATAATCCATCTTAGATATTATGGAATAATTGTGAACTACTTATGAAATTCATTGATCCAACATCACGCACGCCACATCGGTAGGGTTTTTTGAAGCATTTTTACATGATCCTATATATGTTGGCTGGATCTAGTTTTAGTTCAATGTGTCCCCAAACAGTTTTAGGAATGACCCTCATCTTTGTATCATTGTCTTCTTTAACCAATGAGTTCTCTTTGGGTGGGATCCAAATGAGCTAAATTTCTTCGTCATGAGTCTCTGATGGTTTCATGGCTCGAGGAGTGAGTTCTCCTAGAATGAGGATTTATGCGAGAATACTTCTATTGATGGTAGTTTGTTATGACCTTTTAGTGGTGTGGTGTCTCTATAGAGTATAAATAGGTTATTTTTAATTACTACTTATATCTGTTTTATTGTGTTACATTTAATATTCATTTGACTATAAATTGTATTTTTTTTTGTTTTTTAGGTGTCCTACTGTGTTTTTTATATTCATACTTGAACTTGCTTTTCCTTCTTGTTTCCTATCTTATGAAGAATGTGTCCATTTTAAGAGTATCTTAGTAGGACCAGTAGGGGTGGATCATAGCTGGACCATGTCAAACCTAAGTTTTTATTGACAATATACATTTGAAACAGTCCTCTCTATTTGAGTAGGTTGGACTCAATAAAATTTCATTTGGACATATATACATACTCTTGTAGTGGGCATGTTTTTTTTCTATTTTCTTTTCCATTAAATCATGTTGTACTTTAGTTGAAGGATCATAATTATATGAATTCATTCTTTCATTTTTTGGACATTTAATCATTTTTTGGATTTGAGATGTCTGTGTTTTTATAGGTATATTAGGCTATTGTGTCCCATTAGTGGGAAATGGCTACTCGATGTTAGTCACCAGCCCTTGTCCTATGGGAGGTGGGAATGCGATAGTCATGACATGGGACCCTGTAGGATTTTTTTGTGAAAAATTAAACCATAATACTATATATATGGTCATTCAAAATTATTTTATAAGATAAATGAAATTAAAAAAATAGCGTTTGATAATTTTTCATTATGAATATTAAATAGTTATGTTGTGTAATTAAGTATAATATAAAAATAATTACAAGTGAATAATTTTAATATTTATATAATTTTTTTATAAACTAATTTTTTTTACAAATTTGATATAAATTTTATAATTATTAATATTTTATTTTTAATTTTATTAAATTTTAAAGATATAATTCAATGAAAATATATTAAAAAAATTTAAAAAAATATACTAATTAACATTAATATGATGTTAACAAAATTATATTCAATATTAATATATCTATTCTTAAATGGATTTAAATAATTTTTAATTTCTTTTATGATTATAAATTAATTTTCATCTTTGGAAAGAATAATATAATGTAATGTAATATAAATGCCTTAAGTCATATTTTATTTGTAGTTTTTATGAAATATGATTAAAATTACTTATTGCTTAAAATGTAATTTTCTATACAAATGTGGGTTACATTTTTAGTTATTATTTTTAGTAATTGATAATTTTTTTTTAAAAAAAATTAATATTTAATTTCAAAAAAAAATTGAAATTATTATGGATCATATAAATATTTTTAAATTAATCCCTTTTTCGGTATAAATACAATTTTCCATTGAAAAAATTCCATACCATGTCAATTGTAAAATATGTAAATGATAATGAAACAAAATGATAGTGAATAAATATATGATAAGTTGTTTTCTCAAAATTGTGTGGATTATGGTGGACATGAACCACATTATTTATTTTAGGTCTTTTTTTAATTTCCACATTAACATTATAACTTTAGAACATAAAAAATAAATATTCACAGTAATGAAAATGAATCCTTCAAAAGGTACCCTCCTCTAAAGTACTCAAAACTTATAAAACTAGTTTCTTCACTCCAAAATTCTAACCACTATTTTAGTGCCAAATACATTTAATTCATTTTTCTACTTCGGGATTAATGAACAAGTCTAAAGTATTAAGTACAAAGGATCTTGTTTTGAGAAAAAGAGAATTCATCATGTATGTATATAAGTTCATCCACATCTGTTTAAATTGTTCATCATCACACCTCCTTATTATTATAAATATCAACTATTATGATTATATATTTACATCATAATGATTGTCAGAAAATTACAATTCTATTATATAACCCCAAACTCATAATCACCCGATAATTTATCATGTCCTTATTTGGGTAAGATAAACCACCCACGTTAATGATCCAATATGAAAATTACTATTTTAAAAATAAATAAGAATGGATAATTTTTTTAAATATATTTTAATATTTTAACACCTTGATAATTTTTAAATTATTTTGTTCCAATTATTTTAATATTTATGATACATTTCATTTCTCACAACAATGAGAATAGTTCATTTTATATTAAAGCACAAGGCTATGTTTGTGTTATAAACCAAATCATGTTAACTATTCACTCCACAAAAAAATACAATTTATCTTTAACTACAAGGAACACTGAGTTTAGCTTACTTTACAAGAAAGTCTCACTTTTTTTGGCTTGCGTAACATGCATGACCGAGGGTGGTGGAATATAATACATTATCTAAATACAATCATTCAATAAGATATAACATAGTCATTAAATATATGATTATATGGTTAACTAACATAATAATATATATATTTCAATTAATTTTTTACATATTAATTATAAATGAATATATAATTCTACTGAATATAAAAGGAATGATTTTATTAAAGACTATTATTATGTTTACAAGATGGTTTTTATTAATAATTGAAAATAATTACTATTATTAAATGATATAAATTTAATTTATATGTTAAATCTTCAAAAGATACTTTTTATAGTCATCCCATATATTTTATAATCATTATAATAAAATAATCCAAATATTACACATAAAAACCAATATATTTTTAAAGTCAGTTTTATAGAATTTTACTAGAAAACCTATTTAAAATATAAAGTTTATAACTTTTATAAATATTATATTTCTGAATATGATAATTTTTGAAATAAAAAAATTAATTATTCTTTAGGGTTATTTATTTTTTTATTTTTTTTGTGAAAATTCATTTTTTATGAATAATGAATATTAAAGAATTTTAATTCAAAACTTATTTATCGTAAAATTTATACATAAAGGTAAATTATATTTATAATTGTTTATAATGTATAAATATATAATATTTATTATTAATTAAATCAATGTATCTCTTATTAATCAATTTTAATTTGAAATTCAATATAACAGATTAGGAAACATTAGGTCATTTTTAGTTTAAACACCTACGTTGTCGTCCCCTATGAGCGATTAACATTGAATTAATTGATGCCAATAATGTGATTATAATATGGAAAATTGAGATCCAAAATTTTAATTTATATAATTTATAATATATAATATTTTCAACATAGTTTTTGGAAGAAAATATTTGTGAATGTAAATAAAATTAATTACAACTATTAAGGTAAAATTAAGCATTGTAAAGAGCAAAAATATAAACTCAACATCCCAAAATGGCCTAAAAAGTATTAGAAAGCGTATATTAAGGCCATTATCCATCCATTCTCCATTAGTTATTGATTTTGGATGTTTTTTATGAATTTGTTAGTACAATTATCTGTATATCTATCAGTATTTTAAAAATACAAAATAAACCCTTTTCCTCCTATTAAAAAGGTCACCACAAAGCCCCCTTCCCCAATCCTATAGATGTATCTCATGATATCCCATGATATGCCAAATAAAAATCCCAACATCCCTAACTTATTACATGGAGATTCTATTAGGGAAAAAATACAAGGAATCCCTTTGGTGAAAATCATAAGGAGTTACCCAAAGAAGAGGTGACGTACTTCCTCTACCTCCTTTGTTTTATATTATTTTTACAAAAAACATCCATCATTATTTGATTCATAAATAAAACCATAATATGATGTATAATTATATTTTTGTAGGTTAAGGGTTCTACCTAAACAAACAATCACTTCTATCTAGTGTGTATCAAACATGTCGTTCATGTGTACGATGAACTACAACCCCACAAAATGACGATTATTTGTTATTCTTTTACTTCCTATCATGGTGAAAGTTATGATGGAATCTATATTTATATGTGGTATATACGATACTAATATGTATTAATGATTCTATAAATCTTTTATAACACATATCTTATACTTTCAAATTTTTGTAAATACTATAATGTCATTTGAGGAAGTGTAGACTACCGTCTCTTCAAAGCGATCTGATTTGTTCAGACAAAAAATTAAAATTTTTAAGGACTAGTTTAGTGAATATATATTATATATATAATATAAAAATTCTACTTGAAGAATCCTATATATAAATATATCTCATTTTAATTATTTCTTTCAATGCGATATTTGTAGACGCCAGAAAAGTCCGTTGTTCACAAACGAAGCTCCGGATGCGGAAAGCGAGGTCATATTAGGAGTCAGAAGCATGTTTCGGATGGCCCGGAGGCCTTGCGCGGAATTTTGGAGACCCGCGCGCAAAGTTGAAGTAAGGCGCGCAAACCTCCCGGGATGCGCGCAATGCGCTGGGCCGACGCGCAATTTTGCACACCCGTGGCCCGCGCGACTCCCTTGCGCGCCGGGCCCGATTCCGCTCCCGCGAAGGAAATTGCGTGCCTGCGAACCAGATTCCGCGCCCGGGGTTGCCTATAAATATAAGGCGACCCCCGACGTTTTGGGGGTTCCCGGAATTCGAAGAGTCGCTCATTCGCACAATCCAACCCCCTCCGCGCGCAATGCCGATCTTCAGGTAACCATCTTTCTTTCGCGCAATAAAGCCTCAGGGTTCGCCTTCGCGCGCAATCCCTTTGGCTCCATTCCTTTGAACAAATCTTCACCCAAAGGCCATCGCACGCAATAGAAGACTCTTGCGTGCAATTGCCCTCGGGTGCGCGCAATCCAGCCCGATTGCGCGCACCCCCCCTTTACTAAGAGGCCATTCGTTAAAGAATGAGCCGTTGCCCCCGCGCGCTATCTGAAGCCCTGTGCGCGCAATCTCCATCTTCCGCGCACAAAGCGCTGGCCCAATTGCGCGCCAGCCTGCCCATTTGCGCGCCGACCCGCGGCATTGCGCGCCAAGCTTCTCTTTTGCGCGCAATCCGCCGGGTCGCCCCCTTTGACCCCCTGAGGGTACCCGCCTGCGTGGCGCCCGATGATCTTCATCCTGGGTGCCCGCACCATGCGTTGTCTTCCCGTGCGGCCCTCCAGGCTCGCGCGAAGTGACACGGACCCATCAGCGGCAACTTTCGTCCGCGCTGCAGGACGTTAAACTGCCAGGCATCCATCATCCTGCATGACGCTAAACTGCACCACGTCCAAGTTGTACGACGCTAAACTGCCTAGCCTCCATCGTCCGCGCGACAAGACGTTAAACTGCCAAGCATCTACGTCCGCACTGCAAGATGTTAAACTGCCGAGTGCTTCGTCCAACATGACGTTAAACTATACATCGTCCTCAACACACGACGTTAAACTGTACTTCGTCCGGCAAGACGTTAAACCGTCCGCTTCGTCCTCAACACACGACGTTAAACTGTACTTCGTCCTGCAAGACGTTAAACCATCCGTATCACCCGATCCCGTGCCCCGCACGCAGGGTCCCCCCCGGTTCGGATGTGGCCCCCACCCGCTCGTCTCTCCAGGGATGTCGGGATTGCCCCTCTTTAGGGACGATTTAATTGGAGCGGCCTTCGCCCACGGGGGTAGGGTATTACAAACCCCTAGTTTCTTATGGGGGACTGCACATGTGTATCTCCATTGTGCTTCCCCACTGCCGAAGCCAGTAGAGGGCGTGACAAGGATCGAGGTCTCTCACTTTCGGCCCAAGTCCCTCTCCAACTGAGTGTTGCCGCATCCGGGCTGCCTCAGTGCGTAAGTCCTGACAGAACGAACTACGTGGACTTTGATCCCTGTCTCCTAAACAGGGTACGTAGGAAGCCTCTCCGAGGTTCAAGACCACCACCTGGTCGTCCCGGTCATATTCACGCCGGTTCTTCCATCAGTGGACCCCTCCCGAGTTCACACATGCGTCGATTCACCTATGAATCCGCCCTTGTGGGGGACTGCACATGTGTATCTCCATTGTGCTTCCCCACTGCCTTTTTCTATTTCTCCTGCCAACGTCCAGCATGACATAAAACTGTGATCCACCCGGCCGGTCCATCCCCCTCTGTGCGAGGTGGTTCGGTTCAATCCTTCGTCAGGCAGCCTCGACCTCCTTGTGAGTCGGCTTGCCAACGTCCAGCATGACGTAAAACTGTGATCCACCTGGCCGTTCCATCCCCCTCTGTGCGAGGTGGTTCGGTTCAATCCTTCGCCAGGCAGCCTCGACCTCCTTGTGAGTCGGCTTGCCAATGTCCAGCATGACGTAAAACTGTGATCCACCCGGCCGTTCCATCCCCCTCTGTGCGAGGTGGTTCGGTTCAACCCTTCGCCAGGCAGGCTCGACCTCCCTGTGAGTTGGCTTGCCAACGTCCAGCATGACGTGAAACTGTGATCCACCCGGCCGTTCCATCCCCCTCTGTGTGAGGTGGTTCAGTTCAATCCTCCGCATGGTAGCCTCGACCTCCTTGTGAGTCGGCTTTCCAACGTCCAGCATGACGTTAAACTGTATATCCGAACTACGCTGACTTTGATCCGTGCTAACGCGCGGTACGTAGGAAGCCCCTACGGGGTCCAAGCTCTTCACTCCATCATACATCCTGATCCTTACCCGGGCCGCCACATCCCGGTGGGGTCATGCCATTTCATTCCACTCCACTTCACTCGGGAAGCCGCCCATGTGCTGGCCCCAGCGTTGGAGGTTCCCCGCAAGGGGTTCTGTCATCTGATCCACTCCTCGTGTTGATTAGTCCGATGCCATCCCCGCTGGACGTTAAACTCGTGGCATACCCCGTGTTAAACATGGGAAGCTGAGGAAAACCTCAGGTAATGCAGTTCCTCGCACCCAGCGCAGGATGCCTCAGGCCATCACGCCTTCGAGAATCCCTATTAGGGACGGAAGGTAGACATGCAGAGCCGCAATGTTAAGACACGCCCCCAACACCCAGAGCTACCCGGTCTCCTCACCGCAGGTTGCTGCCCCAACCAGACTCCTTGGAGCGTCCGGGCGGAAGCAGCGTAATTAACCGGTGTCCATGAAGATATGGCATCGGGAACGAGATTCACGAACATTCATAAATCTATGAGGGAGACTCGGACTAGGCGACGAGTTCCGAGGAGACGTCCACAGAAGGAGGAGCCGACATCCCATCAGCCCGGTTTCGACCAAGGAGCAGAAGTCCCTGAATAAGGGACGGATGCCACCCGCCCTTGGAAAGTGGGACTGCGGGGCCACAAGCCGCGCTCCCATCCCCTCGGGTCGACGGGAGCACGCGCGAACACGTCCTGGCGGAACAGCGTCGGAACAGAAGCCCGACGCACATCCGCACCGAAACAGAAAAATGGTGAACCCGACGTGAATCTCTTCTCCTCAATACGAAGACCGATGGCTTTCAGAGGTGTTGGAAGACCAGCATGTTGCCCGGCCGAGCATTCAGTTTTTACCCGCCAGGGGCTGGGGAAGGGAAATCGGGCACTCCGTCTCACGACGTCGATGGCCTGGGTCCCCCCCACGGAAGGCGTCGTGGCACTAACGGTTGGTTGTCGATTCATTTTCCTTTCAGTGTTAACGGGTTCTTCTCCCTGCTTTCAGGAATCAGGTTGCCCGATCCAGTGCCCGATCGTCGCCTGCCCTCTGGCGCAGGGGTAGGGGAAACACCGACGCGGTTACTCCGCGCGGTCCCGCCCGTTCCACAGTCGTCCCAGCAGCCGCAACTGCGGGACAACCACGCCCTCTCTCCCCCTCGGAGGTCATCCAGAGAAGGGTGATCAACAACATGGTGCGGAGATATGAGGAAGAGGGAGTCGTCCCCACCAGGGACATGGCTCGCCTAGACCTCGAGGAAGCTGCACCTCGCCACCACCGCCGCCCCCGAGGGCCGCGAAGGGAGGCATCGCTGCCTACCTCGACGTCCAACCGCTTCGGGAGTTTATCCCCGGAACGCTCTGACAGCTCCCTTCCCTATGCGGATGAGGTGGAAGATGCCCGGGACTACCCTATCCGAGATTCGCTCCAGGGATCCGCGATAAGGGCTCCTGTCAGACCACGGCGACATCGCCACCAGGCCTCTCAAGTCAAAGAACGGGCTCTCCACCTGCCCGCGCCGCTCATCCCGACTCGTCTGTCCCGACGCCAACGTCGGGCATGAGCGGAAGTGGATGCCCACCTTGGGGCCCTAGCAACAGCGGCCGCGTTGGCCCAAGCCACTGCTGGCTCCAGTCACCAGGCCCCTGCGCATCCTGAGCAGGGGCACTTCTATGCCTGACCTGGATCGAGGCCCCGACCGCCCCAAAGGCAGGTTGGGTCGACTCTCCCGGTTGTTGGTACATGCAATAGCCACCGCGGACCACCTCGCGGTAGCGCTATTCACCAGCAGGGTCTGCTCTGTGTGGCCGATCCAAGAGGCATGGGTCATCCCGCCTTCCGATCCCGGCCCGGAGGCCTTCCCGGAATCATCTCTCCCCGCATCCCCTTTGATATCTGTCCCGGTGCTCCTCGCACCTTGGTTTTCAGTCCTCTTGGCCCCAGCACCGGTGCGGCCGGAGGACGCCAGGACAGAGATCAGCCATGCCCCGATGAACCACCCAGGGGCAGGAAGGCGAGGCGTCGACGCCGGGGGAGGAATGTTAGGGAATTCCGGACAGAGATCCGACGGGTTCGTTTCTCTGATACAGAGGCGGAGTACGATTCGGCGACAAGGCCCTCCCCCCAATCCCGCCAGTCAAGGGCAGGGGTAGGAATGCGGCACGTCAGCCTCGTACTCCCCGAGAGCGAGATCGATGTGATCCCCGCTTCTCTCTGACGGTATATCCGGAGTAGCGAGGGCCTGGTAGACCCCCAAGGATCAAGCTTGCGGTTGGTACCGGCCCCTCCGGAAGCGCCTTCCGCCTCGATCGGAGAAGCCGGAGACTTTTTCTGGGGACCGACGGTCGAACCACGATCTAGTGAACCCTCGGCGAGCACCGACGCCATGACAGTATGTTCGCTCGCCAGCCCATCCTATCGTGATGTGGTAGCCGGGGCACCTCCACCCTCAGAGGGCGGCCCAGGATATGGAGGCCAATCGGCCTGCTCGCCGTATTCACCGCCGCCCAGCCCGTCGGCCCGACGGCCCGCCTCGACACCACTGCCGGTTCCCCGTCCATTCCCAGTCGTTGAAGAGGACCAAGGAGACCTGGGTCCCGAGTTTGAGTCGTGGAGCTTCTGGACCGTCCTTGCAGAGGGCCACTTCCCTGAGAAGTTTTGGCCAGTCGTAGGACCAAAATTTGATGCACCCGAATCACTCACCTCGGATGAGTTCGAATGCTTCTGCCGAACTCTTCGGGAGACTCACTCCCGTCTTCACTGCCTACAAATTCCATATCCCGGGAGTCAAGTGCACCTGGAGGATATTGGTGAGCAGTGCCGTCAGATTGACCTGGCCACGCTCCCCACGGTTCGGCACCCCGGGTCATTTGGGCACCACGAGGCCCTCCAACAACGATGCGTCGAGTGTTTCCAAGTACTCTGCAAGGTTATCGAGGAAGCCAACCCCCCACGTGTATATCCGCGGATGGGGGCAGTATGCTGCCCTACGCTTCAGTGTGGTTCGCCGACAGCCCGATTCACTGGGTGGCCCTGAGGGTACATCCCCAGGGACGGAAACGGTCAATATGGCTGACCTGTCGGGAGAGGGGAACGGCTTGGAACTTCTCGAAGGGGGCTCTCCCCCCGAAGAGAAGCCGTTGATGGATCCGTCGGTGAGAGTTACTCATCACCAGAGGAACCTCCTGGGTCTCCCCACACCCACTGAAGCACTGACGTTGAGCCGAAACGTCAGCAAAGGTAAAGAGCACGGTGGGGCTATAAAGCCCGCGACCCATCTGCCTCCATGTAGAGGGCGGATGAGGATCCCGAGAAGGTCACGCTACGTCAATAGCTCACCGAGCAGAAGAAGCTAGTTGACCAGCTCCTCGCCGAGCGCGCTGCAGAGCAGCGGCCTGGCTACGGTGATCCTAGGCCAGGACAGCAGGGGCAGGAACAACCGCTCCTCGACGAGACTCTCCCGGGCAACCGTTATTATGCCGTGTTTGCCGACAGGGGAGAGGCCATTGCCTATGGCAAGAGGGCGCGGTATGTTTCACCACACCCTCCCGAGCGGCGTGACTACCTGAGAGACCCCGCTCGGATTCCTCCTGCTGCCCCAAGGGCCGCTCCGCCCGCCATCCCACGAGCTTCCGAGTTCGACGACCCGATCGACGACCCGATTGAAGGGCCATGCAATGCGCTCGTGGTTAGAGATCCTCGCCAGGACTGGATCCCATGTCCGGACGATCCGATGGCGGCACTCATCGCCCGCTTGGAAGGCTTGGAGACTCGGCAGGTGGCGATCCCACCGGACGACAAGCCATACCCAGCATGGGTGGATGACATGCCGGCACCCCTAGGATTCGAGAATCCCAGTTTCGCCCCCTTCAACGGGACTGGAGATCTTCCATAGCATTTGGCCCATTTCAACTCGAGGTGCGGGCCTATGTTGGGAACTCTGGCGCAGCAGGAGGCCGCTAAGCTTCGCTGCTTTGTCCAGACACTAGAAGGGCCAACATTTGTCTGGTACAGCCAGCTCCCCATCGGGTCGATAACTAGCTGGGAGGACCTCCGTAGACAATTCCTCTACCAGTTCAGTTCCACGACCCAGAAGACGAGTATCGCAGACCTCTTCAAGTGCAAGCAGAGGCCTGATGAGCGAGTCGCGGATTTCGTCGCCCGATGGAAGGGTCTCACGTATTCCCTTGACATGCCATTGACTCAAGAGAAGTTGCTGACAATGTGCGTCGGGAATGTCAAGACTCAGCTGGTCCCTTCCTTGATCACTCAGAATTACCCCGGAGGGTTCAGGGACTTCTCAGATAAAGCTCAACGTCTCGAGGAAGCCCTGCAACAGGCCAGTTAGGCACACCCGCTGCCTCCTATGATCCCTGCAAGGAGAGTTAGCAGGGCTGAGCCCGCTGCTGTTGCCCAGATAGAGGCCCCGGGCCATTGGAGCTGCTGTCGGTGAGGCCAGCTCCACATCCTCACAGGAATCCGCCTCCACAGGCTCAGTTCCCGGCCCAGCAGCGGCAGCCCCAGAACCGGTCGGCCCCACCACGTAATGTACCGCCACAACCCAGGCAAGATAATCAGGGTCTACCTCCTCGGCAGGCCCCTCCAGCCCCTTGTCAAGACCATGCTCCCATGGGCCCGCGATTTCTGACTTACTCATTTCACAAGAATCAGGTCCACGGTTACTTCCGGAGCGCCCTGGAGCAGAGGATTGTGCGACTGCCTGAGTGTTGGAGGCCATAGGAGGCGCATCTCACGGATAACCCCCGCTACTGCCCTTACCATCGGGCCCTGGGGCACACCATCCAGCGGTGCTACGTGTTTAAGGATAGGATCCAAGACCAGATTAACAACAATGTAATCAGGTTGGGCCCAACTCTAGCACAAGTGGCGGGTGTGTTCGTGGGATCAGATGACGATAGTGGCAACGAGGACGAATGGCAGCTGGTCTCCGACCGCGGATCCCATAAGTATAATAGCTGGATGGCCCACAAGACGACCATTCGCGCCCATGGAATCATCCGTGCACGCTTGAATCAGCCTGATCCCCCAGAATCTGCTGGCGCTGCTTCGGCATCGTCGTCCCAGCCTGCATCTTCTGAGAAGAGCAAACGGCGGCGGTGCAAGAAGGAAGAGCGCGCCCCGCCAGTTCCGCCACTATCCCTCACTCTCGGTGATTTCATGCCCCCGGAGATGGGGATCCCTCCTCGGATCCGCCCGGTGATGGATGATTCGTCCGATGACAGTGTTGGGTACGCTTCGGTTAATACCGTCGAGCTGGTAAATCCCTTTTCGGTTCCCGACGTTGAAGAACACCAGGAGGACCTCCCTAGTGTCCCCGGTCGTCGCCACCGTCGGAGGAACCGCAACAACAGGAGTCGCTGGGGCACAGCAGTTGGTACCTCCATCCAGGCCGTGCATGCCACTAAGACTAGGCAGCAGGCTCAAAACCGAGCTCAGCGTGCGCAGCCCCCCCATCCGGGGATGACAGATTCGCCTCCGCCACTGTTTGTGTTGTGGGACCGGGTAGAACTGCCTCAGCCGCGCCGCGACCAGCTCTGTCCTGCCACAAGTCCATCTCGGCCTCCTGGCCCCAGTACGGTGACCACATCCTGGACTGCAACCAGTGAACAGCGAGATGCGCCAAGTACCAGTCGGCCGCCGGTCCAACCGGCGAGGCCCATCATGCCTCCAACCGCAGAGCAACCTCCTGCAACCAGGGGCTCGCGCTTGGAAAGAAAGTATGATGTCCTGAAACACTTGGCCGACATCCCAGCAAGGCTCTCCATCCTTGAGGCTCTACGCCTGTCTCCTGAGATGCACGAGGCGCTCGTTGAAGCCCTGAAGAGCCCCCTCCAGTTTGAGACAGAGGTTGCGGCTGCAGAGGCCTTTCACGCCGAAACGATTGAGGACGCTGAGTGTCAGGCAGTTATCTCGTTCTTCGGTGAGGATGAAGACCCTCCTATACAGGGGCACATTCATCCGATGTATGTTACTGGCCAGTTCAATGGCCTTGAAGTCCGGTGCTGTCTTGTCGACACGGGGTCCGGGATTAACCTGATTCCAACTCGGACGCTCCGGAGGTTGGGGTTGTCTGAGGATGACTTGATCCCCTCCGACCTCAGGATCCAAGGGTATGACCGCACCGAGCAAACTCCGGTCGGCAATATACGTTTGAAGACCCAGTTTGGTGACTTGGTTTCCAACACCGAATTCATGGTGGTCTCTCAGGACACTGCGTTTAACGCATTGATGGGTAGGCCATGGCTCCACCTTCATGCGGCGGTTCCCTCGTCATACCACCAATGCCTTAAATACTCCCTTAATGGTCGAGTAGGCGTGCTTCAGGGAGATGCCTCTCCTTTTGCCTCATGTGAAGCTCGCTATCTGGACGCGGACTATTACAAGAGCAAGGATAAGAAGATCCTGGCAGGTGAGGTTGAGCCTGTCGCTGTTGCAAGTGATCCCTGGTCCAGTTTGGATGACGCTTACGTCCTCCCGATCGATCGGTTGGACGTAGCCATGGTCTCGACGGCCTGTGAGTCTCCTAATGCGATGACCGCGACCGCCCGTGCTAGCACCAGCGGCCCAGCAGGATCTGGTAGCCCAAATGGAGTTTCCAACGCAGTCTCTCCCGTGGATGATACCTCCCCGAGTGGAGAGGACGTGGAAGACGCACCCACAGCCTTTGAGGAGGGCGTCTCCGCCACGGTCGATGAGTTAGTACAGGTGAACCTTGGAACCGAAGCAGATCCAAGACCCACATTGGTCAGTGCCGCCATGCCCTCTGAGGAGCGGCAGCAGTACGTGGACATTCTCAGGAAGCACCGTGATGTGTTCTCTTGGGGCTATGATGAGATGCCGGGTCTAGATCCTCAGGTAGCCGTCCACCGCCTTGGTCTCCCGGCGAACCATCGCGGGTTCAAGCAGCCTCCCAGGAAGATGCACCCATCCCACGGTGCCATGGTTGAGGCCGAAGTTGACAAGCTTATCAAAGCCAACATCATGAGGGAAGTCCAGTACCCCAAATGGCTGGACAACATTGTGCCGGTCAGGAAGAAGAACGGGCAGATCAGAGTCTGTATCGACATCCTCGATCTCAACCGCCACTGTCCGAGGATGACTTTCCCCTTCCGGTGACAGAGCTGGTGATTGACGCCACGAAAGGGTTCCAAGCCCTCTCCTTCATGGATGGATACTCCGGATACATCCAAATCCGGATGGCCCCTGAGGATGAAGAGTTCACTGCCTTCAGGGCCCCCCAAGGTATATTTTTTTACCGGGTCATGCCCTTCGGCCTGAAGAATGCAGGTGCCACCTATCAACGAGCGATGCACCGCATATTCAAGCCAATCCTCGGCACACTGGTGGAATGCTACGTCGACGACTTGGTGGTCAAATCGCACCAGCGTCAGGACCATCTCAAAGATCTTGAGAAAGTGTTCGGCTTCCTCCGGTCTCGCTGCCTGAAGATGAACCCGTTGAAGTGTGCCTTTGGGGTCACCTCCGGGAAGTTTCTTGGCTTTGTGGTAAGATACCGGGGTATTGAGGTCGACCCAGAGAAGATCAGGGTGATTAGCCAGATGCCTCCCCCAGGTAACATCCGGGAACTGCAAGGGTTCCAAGGCCACTTAGCCTATATACGCCGATTCATTGCGAATCTGGCCGGCAAGTGTAAGCCCTTTTCTTGGCTCATGAAGAAAGGTGCCACCTACGTATGGGATAAGGAGTGTCAGACCGCTTTCGATGAAATCAAGCTGTACCTGCTTCAACCTCCGGTTCTGATGCCGCCTGTATCCGGGAAGCCGCTGGTCCTTTATGTGACCGCCCTGGAACGGTCCCTTGGTGCCCTTCTCTCCCAGAAGAACAACGAGGGAACGAAGAATAGCCTCTATTACCTCAGTCGCATGCTCCTCGATGCGGAAGTTAGGTATTCCCCCGTCGAGAAGAGCTGCATGGCGCTCGTATTTGCCGTACAGAAATTACGACACTACTTGTAGCACCATGAGGTACAGTTGGTTTCTCGTGTAGACCCGTTGAAATATATCCTGAGACGGCCTATGTTGACTGGACATCTAGCGCGGTGGGCTGTGATTCTTCAGCAGTTCGACATCAGGTATGTGTCTCAGAAGGCCATCAAAGGGCAAGCATTGGCGGACTTTCTGGCAGCTCACCCGACCTCCGCGGATCAGCCGCTGGATCTAGGCTTTCCTGATGAGACCATTCTCTCGGTCGATCATGCCGATCCATGCTGGCAGATGGACCTTGACGGTGCCTCCCGGAGCCCCACCGGTAGAAGACTCGATAATCCTAAGCTCAACAGAGTGGGCTTGGGTATCGTCTTCATTACCCCGGAGCGAGCCGTGATTCCATACTCTTTCCTGTTGTCAGAGGGCTGTACCAACAATGAGGCAGAATACCATGCCCTCATCACTGGCCACGAGTTAGCTCTCGAGATCGACGCGCCCCGTCTGTGCATGAAAGGGGACTCCGAGCTGGTCGTTAAGAAGATCAATGGCGACTATGTTGTCACTAAGCCGGAACTTGTGCCATTGCTGGAATGCACCCTCCTTCTGATGGCCCAGTTCCCTTCTCGGCCAGAAATTGTCCATATTCCCCGGTCGCAGAACGGTCGAGCAGATGCTTTGGCCAGCCTTGCTGTGTCACTCGCAGAGCCTGAACAGGACAACCTGATCATCCGCATGACGCACCGCAAGCTCATCGCTCCCGTTATCCCGGAGGGAGATCGCGGCCCATCGGTAAATAATCTCACTGTGGTTGCCCCTGTGCCTGGAGCCCCGAGTACCACAGATATGGCAGTCGAACCAGCCCCTGATTGGAGGACGCCTTTGGATGAGTACCTCAAACATGGCATTCTCCCGTCGGATCGGGCCGAGCACGAGCGAGTTCGACGCCGCGCATCGCAGTTTGTCCTCCAGAGCAGTCCCGGCCTGGAGCAGATCCTCTATAGACGCGGATTTGATGGTGTTCTCCTCCGTTGCCTTCAAGGAGTTGAGATTCCGCGAGTCATGCAAGAGGTTCATGCTGGTTCATGTGCCGCTCAGCAGACTGGGCTGAAGCTGTCCCTCCAGATTTGGAGGTTGGGATACTTCTGGCCCTCCATGATCCATGACTGCATCGAGTATGCCAGGAGGTGCCATGCGTGCCAGGTTCATGCGAACTTTGTGCATCGGCCGCCGGAGCCTCTCCATACCACCAGGTATTCTTGGCCCTTTGCAGTCTGGGGACTGGACATTGTGGGACCTTACCTGCTGGCGACAGCTCGCCAGTGTCGGTTCATTCTGACCGCCACAGACTTCTTCTCAAAATGGGCCGAGGCGATTCTGCTCAGAGAGGTCAAATCCTGTTCGATTGCTGATTTCATAAACTCCAACATCATTTATCGATTTGGAGTGCCTCACGCTATCCTCACGGATAACAGAGCCAATTTACGAGTAGCTGAGTTGAAGAAGTTGTACGCTAAGTACAACATTCGCTCGAACCATACATCTCGCTATCATGCGCAGGCGAATGGAAAGATTGAGGTGTTTATCAAAACCCTCTCTAACATTCTGCAAAAGATGGTTGGTCAGAACAAGAAGAGTTGGCCGGACAAGCTCCACAACGCCCTCTGGGCTTATTGGACGACGACTCGCAATTCCACCCAGATGACCCCTTATTCCCTGGTGTATGGAGCTGAGGCCGCCTTGCCCATCGAGATCCAGTTACCGTCCTTGAGCACTGCGGTCTATGACCAGCAAGCGCCGGACAGAGTTGATGAAGCCCGTCTAGTCGAGTTAGAAGCACTGGATGAGAATAGGCTTCGCGCTTTGCACAACTTGGAGAGGCATCAAAGAAGAATGGCTCGAGCTTTCAATAAGAAGGTTCGCCTCCGCTCCTTCCTGCAGGGTGATCTAGTACTAGCCCTAAGAGCACCAATGATCCCCGGCAGAAAGCCTCCCAAGTTGGAGGCCAAGGGGGAGGGACCTTTTGTCATCCACAAGGTCTATCCCAATGGCGAGTACTCCCTAGCGACTATGGATGGTGAGCGTGTCACTCCACCCACCAACGCTAGGTTCCTCAAGCAGTACTTTTCCTGAGTGCACCACGTCCGAGCTACAAGACGTTAAACTGTTCAGCATTCGTCCAACATGACGTTAAACTGTACATCGTCCTGCATGACGCTAAACTACACCACGTCCGAGCTACAAGACGTTAAACTGTTCAGCATTCGTCCTGCATGACGCTAAACTGCACCTCAAGAACTACGTGCGGCTTGATTCCCATCCTTATGGAATACGTAGGACCGCCTGAACATTCATGTTTCAGGCCTAGCCCCATCCTTCGGGAATTTACATCCCATCTCGGGCCCTTGGCCCAAGTGCCTTTGGGTATGCGGCGTATAGTGTGAGCGCGGGGCCATACCCTCATTCACGTCAGTTTGCTCGCCACGCTGTACGCCCCCCACGTTTGGGGATGCCTTCTGCTTCCCCCCTATTTTCCCTTTTTCGTCCTGCATGAAGTTAAACTACACTTCAAGAACTACGTGCGGCTTGATTCCCATCCTAATGGGATACGTAGGACCGCCTGGACATTCATGTTTCAGGCCCAGCCCCATTTCCCGGGAATCTCTATCCCGCGTTGGGCCTCTGGCCCAAGTTCCCCTCCTTTTTTTGTGAGGCGTAACGCGTGAGCGGGGGATTATGTCCTCATTCACGACGGTCTACTGGCCGCGCCGTACGCCTCCCCCGTGTGTGGGACTACCTCACACCCCTCATCGTCCTGCATGACGTTAAACTGCCTCTCCAGAACTACGTACGGCTTGATTCCCATCCTTATGGGATACGTAGGACCTCCTGGAAGCTTGTGTTTCAGGTCCATCCCCGTCTCTTGGTTGATCACGGGGATCTGCCGTCTTTTGGTTGCTATCAAGGTGAGTCCTCCGACCCTTTCCGGTGATCTTCTAACATGTTTTGGGTACTTTGGTCTATGACCCATAGTGTCAGATTCAATCCTGACAAGTCCTGTGTTGCTTGTCAGGCCTCGCGCTTCCTCTTGTTCGAGCCTTCACTCAAAGGGATCCTCGTTAGCGGTTTGGGTACGATGCCTCAGTGCTCTCCTACCACTCCGGGTCGATTTACCGGTGGGTCCTGGGCCGCAAATCGATATGAATCCTGCGCTTGAGCGGTTGATGCTCGTTTTCTTGCCCCGTCCTAGGATGACGCGATCGGATGTTGTGTTGCGAATATGGTCAGCGACATCCTTGATCGCCATGTCGGCTCTTTCAGGCTCTGAAAGTTGGTTGCGCAGCCCTTATCACACTCTGCCTTTATGCGTTGTAGTGGAATCTCGACACTCTCTTCATACTGACCTTCAGTACACCTCTACATGTTAGGCAGGCCAACCAGGGTAATGATGTCTTTCGAGGCTCCCACGATCTGAGCACCAAGGATATATGCTGATGTCCTCCCTAAGGGCCATGTGTAGATGGACCCTCGTCCCCATAAGGAGGAAGGAGTCGCCCGAACAATCGCGTTCTGGGCCCAGTATAGCTGGAGGCTAGCATCTCTGCCCCTCGGGTGATGGACACATGCAGGCCCCTATCCCAGGATCCTTCTCCTGGAGTTGTGCGTGACCGCAGGGCTAGGGTATGTTCCCACCTCCGCTGGGTCCGCCGTATCGCAATAAGAGGATTCCTCCATGGTCCGAACCACACGACCTTAAACTGTGTTGTCTGGTCTTACCACACGACCGTAAACTGTGATCGTCTTGGCCGCCCAACGAGAAACGACACTGCATCGTGATGTTCTCCTCAGGGGACACTCACGTTGGGCGCTGGTTAATAACCACTCCATTTATCAATGCCTTTCATGGCTTGATTATTGTGCCGACGCTAGGGATTTCTTAATCACAGGCTTGTCGCCGCACAAAGAAAAACCATCCACCTTTAAGGACAAACAAGAAATATCAAATGCCGCTTCTTCTGGGTGCGAGGGCTAGACCCGCACCCCTCCCCGCGCTGGTGCCCGATTGTGTTGCGCCGCGCTTCAAGAACTACGTGTGGCTTGATTCCCATCCTTATGGGATACGTAGGAACGCCCGGATGCTTGAAACTTCGGGTCTAGCCCCCCACCTCTTAGAGGTTCCCCCTTCTCTGGGGAATCCGCCGCCTTCGGGTCACCCTCAAGGCGTGTCCCCAAACCCCTTGCAGTGGTCCACCGGTGTCAAGAGTACTCTGGTTTATTTCCAGGAGGTTCAGGTTCAGCTTGGTCAGGATTCTTCCACTTTTCAGGCTTCGTGCTCCCCTTCATTCGGACCCATCGCCTACACCCTGGGTGGAGCCCCCGTGAGCGGTCTGGACACAATGCCTCAGTGCTCTCCCACCGACTCGGGCTGGTGCCTCCAAGGGCCTCGGCCAGCAAATCGATATGAATCCTGCGCTTGAGCGGTTGATGCTCGTTTGCTACCTCATTCCATCAACAGTTAGTGCGATATTGATGCTGCTTTTCCGCCACGGTCGGCAGTACTCCCATATCGTTACGCCGGTGCCCCCAGTCCTTGAGTGAATGGCCGCATGATTCACATTACATTCTCCACCTCCCATTCTGACCAGGCAAAACCTCGACACTCTTGACACTATCCCTCAGTGCATCTTCGCATATCCAGGGGATAGGACCACGATGTGGCATACTTTGAGGTTCTTATGGTCCGAGCTCTAAGACCTTAAACTAAGATCTGCCCCTATTGTCCAAGCTCTACGACCCTAAACTAAGATCTCCCTAAATGGGGTTCTACGTCCCGCATGACGTTATAACTGCACTCTCCAGAACTACATGTGGCTTGATCTCCAACCTGATGGAGTACGTAGGAACGCCCGGGAATCTCGACTCGGGCCCAGCCTCAGGGATCGCTAAGTCCCGCCCCTCCTCGTTGCCGACCGTCTGGCCTGGCTCCTGGTAGAGTGGCGCAGTTGTGACATTCTCCCCGATTCAGCTCGGGATGCCCCATTGTAATGATGGGAAGTGACAGTTTCCTTGTCAAAGAGGTTCTGTCTGAGAATTGGGGTGATTCACGGCCAGATTAGTGCATCCGCCTAATACGCTTTCCCCACGGTGGCGCAATTTTGGGAGTGTTAGATTCTGTCCGAACAAATCATCACTTCGCCCCACGCTTCGCATGCCCTGTTGATCCGGATTTCCACCCTTGTGCCTGAAGGAACCCCCAAAGCGGCATTGATGATGACATGTGATCCGCCTCCTGCAGTATGAATGATGACCTTCGGTCCGTCTATTGCAGTAGTATGGTCGATTGATCCATTGTCCGCTTGCCGTCTTGGGTTTTTCCTGGAAGGCCGACCATCGTGGATTTATGAATTTGGGACACGCGATTCACCCTTTCTCATTTCCCTATGTTTGGATAAAATCTCAACGCCCCTAGCGTTGTCCCGCTCGTGTTTCGGAACAAGTTGGGGGGATGATACATTGATTAGGTCTGAGGTCTCCTTTCCTAGGAATGACCTCCCTCTTTTCCTTAGAAATCCATGCCCAATTATGGATGCCTGAAGCATGGTTAATGCTCCCGCGAGACAATGAATTGTGGTTGAGCATGTTAAGCCAAAAGATGCAGATAAATATATTGGTTCATACAAATGGATCAAAGTAGCGGAAGCAAAATGTTCTGGGAATGGCAAAAACAAAAGCCCTTAGGGATTAGCGTGCTGAATGAGTCTTTCCAACAGCCCTACCCTTTGGCTGGCGGCCTCCAGAGCTGCTTCTTGCTCTCTGCATGCCCTCTCTTCGTCGGCGGTCGCAGCACGCAGTTCGTCGATCCTGGCTTGAGCACGCTCCCGCTCGACTTGAAGTGTGACCATCTGTTGGCCCGCCTCCGTCAGCTGTACCTAGGCGTCATCCAGCTGGGCCGTTAGTTGCTCCACAAGCTCCGTGCACGCTGCGACGAAGGCCTCCTTCTCTGCCGCCTGCCCTTCGAGGCACCGGACTTCCTGCTCCGCCACGAGAAGCGCCCGCGTGTTCTCCGACATGTCCCGACGTTGTGCAACATCGGCACGCCGGCAACTCTCGTGCATCTTTTCGGCCATCAAATCACGGACCGTCAGATGGAGGCGTTGAGCATCAGCTCCCCCGTCACACAGGAAGCGCAGCCAGGTTTGAAGCGATCCCATGCACCCCAGCCACTCCGATGAGGGTCGCTTGAGGAAGCGCTGGATGCACTTCCACCCCCTGCGGCGCGTTATCCGGCTCTCCTCGACCGCCTCCGCGTCCGAGTCCTCCATCTCCTCGGGGTCGGCAGGCCGGTAGGCAGGGAAGGCAGCCAGCAGGTCTGCTGCAGGGTCCGCCCCTGGGATGTCCTACAGGGGATAGGTTCCCCTACATCTGGGCGACCTTCTTCTCTCGCCCCATCGGCATTTACACCCTCATCAGCCCCCGACCTCTCTCCGATGGCAGCACCGCCAGCGTCCGTTGTCCCCTGATCAGCAGTTGGTGGGGCCGGCTCGGTGTGGGAAGTCTGTTCTGGAAGAGGCGGCATGTCTGCCAGTGGTCCGCTCGTGGATGGCCCAGGTTCGACAGCCTGACGAGCCTCCAGTATTGAGATCACTGTGCAGGGCATGCCTTGGTTAGTCACGGATCGTCAGGGACAAGCACCAGCAATAAAGTAAGAAGACTTACGGGAATCCAGAGTGGCATCTTCCGCTGTCCCGGCCGCCGCAGGAACCATTGCAGCAGGGGACCCCTTAGCGCTTGTCAATTCAATGATGGGTGTCTGGCCCCCGCCCTGTCCTGCTGGCGCCTCTCCTACTCCTACTGAGGATGCCTGACCAGCATCCGTGCACTCCTGAGAGAGGTGGAGAAATGGGTTAGAAGCTGCATAAGAGGATGGATGAAGCAGGCTGAGTAGGGATAGAAGCGGGCCTCGAGTAGCTCGGTGATATCGATATTGTCAGAGCCGGCCACCTCGCCGCTCTCCCGCGGGCTCCCCGGATGAGACCTTCTCTCTGAGCCTTCATCCTCCCCCGTCTCCTCCTCTTCCTCGGAGTCATCGTTACTATCACCTTCCTCCGGCGGCATCTGTTCTGGAGCAGGCTCTAGACTGAGCATCACCTTTACCAGAAGGGATGGCTCCGCACGCTGACCGCGTTGGCGCGCGTACTCGTCCATGGCCGTCAGATACGCTTACCGCCGGTGGAAGTTCACCCTGTCGGCGACCTGATGGTGCCCGACCTCTGGCAGATGGATCCCTTCTCTGGTTATCTTCTGCCAGAGGATTTCGGTCCCCAGGGACTACCGCAGGTTCATCCAGGCCGACCACAGCGCTGGGAAGACTGCATCGTGGGAGGGTTCGAGCAGACGTCTTACCTTCTTCTCGGGCCGCTCCCCGACCACTGCATGTGCCCCCTCTCTGGGCGCTGAAGTCGTGGCGGCAGCCTGCAATGTTCCCACCGCCGAAGTCCCTGCCCGCGCTGGCTCCGCTACTTGGCGCGCCTCCGTTCTCCCCCGTGTAACGGCGCCTCGCCTCCTTCCTTGACGCCCGGTCTCCGCACGGGTGACCTCGAGCCGCCGAACTGGCTTCCGTAGAAGCCCCTCGGGGTACACGATGGCCCAGTGTTCCGCGTACTCGGTTGCCAAGCCTGCGTCAACCCCGGTAGGAGGGAGAGTGATGACGTCGCTAGAGCCGAAAGCAGCAAACATTAGCCACATCTGGCGAAGGACGCAAGGGTTCGTCTCCTCCCGGACGGCAGTGAATACCCTCTTCGGCATCCGTTGAAGGCACCCGAACTGCCTGGCGAACCGGGTTGGCACGTAAGGCTCACAGATCACCTTCCCGTCGATCCGAGTCACGAGCACCCCGCCCCGCATGCTCAGGAAGTATTCGTGCTGCTCCAGCGGACCCTGCCCATTGTCGATCATCTGGCCAACGGGAGTGGGGAACGGGCTGAATTTGAAATTGGCGTGATTGCCAATCCGAATCCTCATGCCCTCCTCATTTAGGGTCATCGGAGCGACCCCCGCAATGTTCAGCAGGGAGGTTCGTAGGCCGTTGCCCGGAGGAATGACAGCGTTTGGAAACGTGTACCCACCGAGGTGAGCAGCCACCAAGCCGTGGAAGAATTGAAAGGGCCCACAGATCCTTCGTGGAGACCCCCCTCGCGAGATGCGTCCCAGGATGGCGTACAGCTTAGCCAACACTGGGACCCCGAGGTTGTATCTTTTGTTGGCGGCCATGGCGCCCGCCATCACCAGTGTCGCTGGGCGGACGCCCATCCTCGCGTCCCGCACCGGCAGGAGCCACCCACTCAGAAAGGCGGCCAGGAACGCCACGTACCGGACATTTGGATCCCAGGCCTCGATGACGCGGTACCCCCATGAGCAGTAGTCGCCCGTCTCCAGGACCCGCCAGTACGACCCGTTCCGGCTCCTCTGAGCCGCGGTTGGGCACCGCTTCCCCCTGCCTGGCATCTTGACCGCGGGGTCATGCTCCAAGAACTGGCTGAACCATTCCTTGTAAGCTATGTCCTTGTGGAAGTCTTGGACCCCGAGCCGCTGCGTAGCCAGGTCCAGTAGATGCCATGTCAGGATGGGAGTTTGTGACCTGTCGCCCCAGGTATTCTTCGGAGGCAGGAACTCATCGTATTGGTAACCCTCCAGTGGGATACCTCCGATGCAGTGGATGTCCCAGAGACCGATGTTGACCTCCCCATGGTGAAGATGGAAGGTGTTGGTATCCGGGGACCAGCGGGTGAACAGCTCCGGCCCGAGCTCGGACTGCTGGTAGAAGTGGAACTGCGACGTCCACACCTCCTCAAACAGGCCGATGTACCGCAGCTCTTCCGCGAAGTGATCACAGGTGTGGCGTACCCAGAACGCCCAGGCCCACTCACTAGTGAAATTTCCCCAAGACCGCAGGTCCCAGTCCTTCAGCCATCCCTTGGTGTCTTAAGTAACACTCTGGCGGTATGTGCTCGAGTAGAGGGCTGGAGAGTTCTCCGCAGTATGCTCACTCCCAGCAATGGTTCGCGTCCTCGGGTTCAGGACATAGACATCTAAGTGCCTGGTCTCCCTGGCAGGATGCCCATTGTTGGTGATGTTATAGCGGGGAAGCTCGTCCTCCCGAGTCACCCAGGTCCGTGGCGCATCAACCTCGAACCCTGGCACCGAAACCTCATCCAGGATGCCATAGTTCCAGAGCGGCAGGTTGTCCGACAGCGGATACGTCTTCTGGGCCGGCGTCAGCAAGTCGAACAAGGATTGATTGTTGGAAAAAATCTCCTTGGCTCCATAGACCTCCCCGTTCTCCGCTATCTCAGCTCTGCGAATGGCGGCATCCCCCTCATTCCCTTGATTCGCGGCCATCTCAGAAGCTCCGGGAGTCATGTGGGTTAAGGGATGAAGCGTGCGGAATCGGACGAGGCTGGTAGAGAAGTTTGGAAGTTGGCGCACAATCCTAGTGGACGGCGCGCAATTGGGAAGTGTGTCGCGTAAAACCCCGTGTGTTCGCGCAAAAGCAGGCCGAAATCCGGATGGGTTTGCGCGACGAACGGGTGAATTATGCGCCCGCAATGGCAATTTCTTACACGAGAGCTTGAAATCATGTCGCGTGGAAGGCCGGTGTATGGTACGGGGGACCCATGGCCCCTATTTATAGGCGAGGCCGGGTGTCCGCGCTGTGCGGAAAGCGCTTTGCGCGACCGCGACAGCGAATTTCGCACCCGCCACCCTTTTTGCGCGCCACAGTCCCACGCCACCCAGGACTTCGGCATTCCGGCGTCTCCCTCGGAACCCGATCGTTGTGACCTCTCGCCGATCCGATTCCGAGGGGGGGGGGGGGCTTTTGTAGACGCCGAAAAATTCCTTTGTTCACAAACGAAGCTCCGGATGCAGAAAGCGAGGTCATATTTGGAGTTGGAAGCATGTTTCAGAGGGCCCGGAGGCCTTGCGCGGAATTTTGGAGACCCGCACGCAAAGTTGAAGTAAGGCGCGCAAACCTCCCGGGATGCGCGCAATGCACTGGGCCGGCGCGCAATTTTGCACGCCCGTGGCCCGCGCGACTCCCTTGCGCGCCGGGCCCGATTCCGCGCCCGCGAAGGAAATTGCGCGCCTGCGAACCAGATTCTGCGCCCGGGGTTGCCTATAAATATAAGGCGACCCCCGACGTTTTGGGGGTTCCCGGAATTCGAAGAGTCACTCGTTCGCGCAATCCAACCCCCTCCGCGCGTAATGCCAATCTTCCGGTAACCTTCTTTCTTTCGCGCAATAAAGCCTTAGGGTTCGCCTTCGCGCGCAATCCCTTTGGCTCCTTTCCTTTGAACAAATCTTCACCCAAAGGCCTTCGCGCGCAACAGAAGCCTCTTGCACGCAATTGCCCCCGGGTGCGTGCAATCCAGCCAAATTGCGCGCACCCCCCCTTTACTAAGAGGCCATTCATTAAAGAATGAGCCGTTGCCCCCGCGCGCTATCCGAAGCCCGGTGCGCGCAATCTCCATCTTCCGTGCGCAAAGAGCTGGCCCAATTGCACGCCAGCCTGTCCATTTGCGCGCCGACCCGCGGCATTGCACGCCAAGCTTCTCTTTTGCGCGCAATCTGCCGGGTCGCCCCCTTTGACCCCCTGAGGGTACCCGCCTGCGTGGCGCCCGATGATCTTCATCCTGGGTGCCCGCACCATGCGTTGTCTTCCCGTGCGGCCATCCAGGCTCGCGCGAAGTGACACAGACCCATCAGCGGCAACTTTCGTCCGCGCTGCAGGACGTTAAACTGCCAGGCATCCATCGTCCTACATGACGCTAAACTGCACCACGTCCAAGTTGTACGACGCTAAACTGCCTAGCCTCCATCGTCCGCGCGACAAGACGTTAAACTGCCAAGCATCTACGTCCGCGCTGCAAGATGTTAAACTGCCGAGTGCTTCGTCCAACATGACGTTAAACTGTACATCGTCCTCAACACACGACGTTAAACTGTACTTCGTCCAGCAAGACGTTAAACCGTCCGCTTCGTCCTCAACACACGACGTTAAACTGTACTTCGTCCGGCAAGACGTTAAACCGTCCGCATCACCCGATCCCGTGCCCCGCAAGCAGGGTCCCCCCCGGTTCGGATGTGGCCCCCACCCGCTCGTCTCTGCAGGGATGTCGGGATTGCCCCTCTTTAGGGACGATTTAATTGGAGCGGCCTTCGCCCACGGGGGTAGGGTATTACAAACCCCTAGTTTCTTATGGGGTACTGCACATGTGTATCTCCATTGTGCTTCCCCACTGCCGAAGCCAATAGAGGGCGTGACAAGGATCGAGGTCTCTCACCTTCGGCCCAAGTCCCTCTCCAACTGAGTTTGGCCGCATCCGGGCTGCCTCAGTGCATAAGTCCTGACAGAACGAACAACGTGGACTTTGATCCCTGTCTCCTAAACAGGGTACGTAGGAAGCCTCTCCGAGGATCAAGCCCACCACCTGGTCATCCCGGTCATATTCACATCGGTTCGTCCATCAGTGGACCCCTCCCAGGTTCGCACTTGCGTCGATTTACCTATGAATCCAACCTTGTGGGGGACTACACATGTGTATCTCCATTTTGCTTCCCCACTGCCTTTTTCTATTTCTCCTGCCAACGTCCAGCATGACGTAAAACTGTGATCCACCTGGCCGTTCCATCCCCCTCTGTGCGAGGTGGTTCGGTTCAATCCTTCTCCAGGCAGCCTCGACCTCCTTGAGAGTCGGCTTGCCAACGTCCAGCATGACGTAAAACTGTGATCCACCCGGCCGTTCCATCCCCCTCTGTGCGAGGTGGTTCGGTTTAATCCTTCGCCAGGCAGCCTCGACCTCCTTGTGAGTCGGCTTGCCAACGTCCAGCATGACGTAAAACTGTGATCCACCAGGCCGTTCCATCCCCCTCTGTGCGAGGTGGTTCGGTTCAATCCTTCGCCAGGCAGCCTCGACCTCCTTGTGAGTCGGCTTGCCAACGTCCAGCATGACGTAAAACTGTGATCCACCTGGCCGTTCCATCCCCCTCTGTGCGAGGTGGTTCGGTTCAACCCTTATCTAGGCAGCCTCGACCTCCCTGTGAGTCGGCTTGCCAACGTCCATCATGACGTGAAACTGTGATCCACCCGGCCGTTCCATCCCCCTCTGTGCGAGGTGGTTCGGTTCAATCCTCCGACCGGCAGCCTCGACCTCCTTGTGAGTCAGATTGCCAACGTCCAGCATGACGTTAAACTATATATCCGAACTACGCTGACTTTGATCCGTGCTAACGCGCGGTACGTAGGAAGCCCCTACGGGGTCCAAGCTCTTCACTCCATCATCCATCCTGATCCCTACCCGGGCCGCCACATCCCGGTGGGTTCATGCCATTTCATTCCACTCCACTTCACTCGGGAAGCCGCCCATGTGCTGGCCCTAGAGTTGGAGGTTCCCCGCAAGGGGTTCTGTCATCTGATCCACTCCTCGTTTTGATCAGTCCGATGTCGTCCCCGTTGGACGTTAAATTCACGGCATACCCCGTGTTAAACATGGGAAGCTGAGGAAAACCTCAGGTAACGCAGTTCCCCACACCCAGCGCAGGATGCCTCAGGCCATCACGCCTTCGAGAAGCCCTATTAGGGATGGAAGGCAGACATGTAGAGCTGCAGTGTTAAGACACGCCCCCAACACCCAGAGCTACCTGGTCTCCTCACCGCAGGTTTCTGCCCCAACCAGACTCCTTGGAGCGTCCGGGCGGAAGCAGCGTAATAAACTAGTGTCCATGAAGATATGGCACCGGGAACGAGATTCACGAACATTATTAAATCTATGAGGGAGACCCTGACTAGGCGACAAGTTCCGAGGAGACGTCCACGGAAGGAGGAGTCGACATCCCATCATCCCGGTTTCGATCATGGAGCAGACGTCCCTGAATAAGGGACGGATGCCGCCCCCCCTTGGAAAGAGGGACTGCGGGGCCACAAGCCGCGCTCCCATCCCCTCGGGTCGACAGGAGCACGCGCGAACGCGTCCTAGCGGAACAGCGTCGGAACAGAAGCCCGACGCACATCCGCACTGAAACAATATTATAATAGGAACAACGTTAATGTGTACGTACAACCTACTATCTCCATGAATGGTGTATTATATTTCAAACAGATAAAATATATTGATTATAATAATAAAAATATTATAAATATACATGTTATATATATAAAGTTTTAAATTATGTTAATAATTATATAATTATTATAACCAATGATAAAACAAATTAATAAACATTCAATGATCAAAGGGGATATTACCTGATTTGAAACCTTAATAATGAGTTGTTAACAAGTAGGTAATATAAAGTCATAATAAAAACTTATATGGAATTATAAAAAATAGTATGGTTATATGAAATATATATAATAAACATATATTCAATATATCATAATTTTTTAGGAGTATAATGGGATTACAGACACAATGTATGGGATTCTCTTTTCACATTTTATTTATGTGAGATACATACTTTATTCACTACCCCATCCTCATGTGTGGTGTTTCTAATACCCCGGTATTTATTATATGATAATTTTACTAAAATTAATGGGTATTTTAATATCCTTTTTATGATATTTTTTTCATGTGGTTTATGTTTTATATTTTACCAAATTGTTAAGGATATTTTTTTCTCAGTTATCCTTCTTGGGACACATGACTTGTTATGCACCTATATTATTTCCATGAGGTTTATACACATCCTTTTTAATATTATTTCTTGAATCTCCATTTTAAATATTTTAATAATGATTGAATTTAATTTTATTAAATAGGTTTTATAATTAAATGTTACTATGTGTTAAAGGTTTATCGAACCAATATCATTACTTTTTGATACTGCAAAAGATTATGCTTCCATTGCTAAACTATTATGTTCCATATCTCATTGAAACTCGTGATTTATATTATTCAGTAGATATTAATGACATATTTAAGTGTTGTTTTCATTTATCCACACATTGGTACACAATATAGTTGATAACTGTTTTTATAAATCATGTCTTTACCCTATGTTCGGTTTGAAATTTGTGTTACTGTCAACTAGGTTCAAAAACAAGGGTTCCAAAAATATTATAATATTATCCTATGATATTGAAAAATAATTTATACCCCTATTTTAAATTTTTAAGGAAACGTTTTTTATAAATGAAATATTACTTTCATTTTTTAATTGAGGCACTATTTAATGAATTTTTCTCTGTGAAAGGAATTTTTTGCATGTACGAATTTACCCTACATGATGACATTAATTACCCTTAAAAATATATCACAATATTTCCATTTTATTTTTTACGTAATTTTTTTAATATTCCTGAAATAAATTATTTTATTATTTTATAAAAAATGATTTTTATATGTTTTTTCTATTTGAAAATTATTTCAATCCATCTTTTATATATTTTCAATTTATTTTATAATAAAATGATTTTCAAAATGTTTTAAAAATATTTATATAAGTTATCATGTAAAATGGTTTTCAAAATGTTTTATATATTATTTTATAATTTATCATGGAAAATTATTTTCAATGTATTTTCAACTTGTTTTATAATTTAACAAGGAAATAAATATCAAAATTGTTAGAAACATAATTTATTAAATTAAAAATAAATGGGTTTCAAATGGTTTTAAAATATTATTTTATATGTTTCCCTATTTATTTTCATGAGAATTGTCGTTAATATTTTTAAAAAAGTTAAAATATTTTTTCGAATGAACAATAGATATTTTTATGAAATTTTTCTAAATGTCCTTTCATAATTATTTCCAATATAAAATGACATTTATTGGTGTAACTCATGATTTTATAGGGAAATGATTCAATTATTACATTCATATTATTTCTCCTAAAGGTTTATGATTTTATTTCATGAAGTCTCTAAAATACTTTTCTCTGTCATAGGTTATATGATTTTCAATCCTAATTTTATTCATGGGATATTATTTTGAGGAAATGATTATGAAACCAGTACATTTTTTTATTGTTATGATATGATTACAAGTTTATGATAATAATTTCATTTCATGGGTTATCATGTGATTAATTATTATAATGTTCACACATATGTGTGTTTTCATAATGAGATTGGTGGGACATATATCTCCCTCTAATTCATTAGAAAAAGATTTATATCATGTTGGAAAGACTATGATGATCTTGGTAAGGATCCTTTACCGTTTAGATAGCTATTGGAGTGAACCATGACTACAAAGATGTGATGATAAGTGAACTCATGCTACTGAAAATTACATGGTAGTGAATCATGAATACCACGATGGCATCGGTAGTGATTCCATACTACCACGATATGTTTGGGAGGGATTCAATGAAACCAATGGAAAATATTTTGTATGATTATGTGTTTTCCATAATTTCATATTTTAATTATATGTTGTGACTTTATGGATTATTTTATTTATGTAATAATGATATATTTCATATGAACTAAAAACACATATTCAATGATTCAAGTATAAGTTCATTGATATGCATGGTATAATCTTCTATTTTCATCATCATGTTAATATACGATTGTGCTCATGATTATACTTACATGTCTCCTTTGTTTACCGTTACTGAGATTCTAACCTCACCCCATTTTGTGTTTCCTTCTCCTTGTTATGAATATATGCATTATTTAGGATGTGACTTTGATGGTTGATAGTACAAAAGAACCTAGTTAGAGATAATGTATCAGGCTCATGTACCATTGTTTTTTTTTCAATGTTTCCAAAGGGACTAATCTAATACAGTATTTGGGAATCTATTTGTTTCATGTTTTATATATTCTAAAAAACATAAATAATTTCTATTTATGTTAAAGTTGGATCACTATAATTATGGTGTATTATTTTAAAATAATATTTTTATGAATAAGATATTGATAAAATTTATGATCATTATAATTTAAAATGTGCTTACTAATAAATTCCATAAAAAAATGTTCGTGATAGATTTAATTTCAAGAACCGTACCTAAACCATATTTCAAATGACCATTAGATTTTATAATTAAAAGAAAATAATAATTCTATGAATAAATTCTTTAATGAAGTACTTGATATAAATTAATGTTACTTAGATCTCTATTACAAAACATATTCAAAATGATAAATATTTATAACATACAATAATTAAAATAAACTATAAATAAGAAATATATTTTTAAGGAATGATTATAATTTGATATTATTAAAATGAATTAGAAATTATTATTATTAAAAAATTAGTTATTATTAATGATATATATATTATAGAGGATGATGAATCACTTTTGTTTATGTCATAAGTAAATGTATAGGTTTGTTTTGAGATCACATTTAGAAATTTATATTATTGATTTTTGAATTTATATGTAGATAAAATTTATGTTTTTTATATATTAAAACCTATATATAATCTTATTCTAGAGTTATTTATATCGGTATCAAGTTACATCAAAATTTCATTATCATATAGAACATATAATGACTTAAATGATGTCTGTATGTGTTGATAAACATATCTCATCTATTTTATCAATAATATTTCACCGTCATATGAATATTAATTACTTTTTATGTATTACATTATCTATATATATATTATTTGATAGGATTATTTTTTGTTATTTTTACTTGTCTCTTTTACAATGTAATCCTTCATGTAATTTTTCTTTATAGTAGCTTCCCCCATCATGGAATATATATATAATAATATGAAATGAATTACATATTTTATAAAACACTCAACATGAAAAATTTTAATGCATAATTTTATATATTTTCCTAATGAATCACCATCTATATGCTTTCATTACTTTTAATTTCATTTATATAAATCTTCTAAATTTATTAATTTTTTGTATTGACATAAGGTATTTCAAAAAAATAATATTTATTTGGAGTTTCAAATAAATAATAAATTGATCTTAGAGATAATGTTTTTTTATATTAATTTAAATTCAATAATAATTAATTTTATTATTTATATATATGATATTATGTTCCACCGACCCTGATTCTTTGGATACATTATGATTTTATTATTTTAATTTTTATATAATACTATTTTCTTTATTCCTTTTTTAATTCATCTTTAATTGATATATACATATTTTCATTATCATATAGAACACTCATGCATTATTAACCATTATGTTAAGGGTCAGTCTAATATATCCCTCTAATGAATTTTTTATGGTTCTATATCTGCTGAGAATAAGAAAAGACAAGTATACAACCACTATATTGAGGTACATTACAATTAATTAATTAATTTTATTTGTTTATAATCATTTAATTTTGATTAATGTGGAAAAGGGGGTTTTTCCATAATTTTTAATCTTTATTAAAGGTGAATAAATTAATCATGGTTAGATTGAACCGTGAACCCCATCATGGAAACTGTGTGGCTGGTGGATGGAAGAATAGATGTTCTGCATGGTATGTGAACTATTTTACAAAAACCATATAGATGTGTAGAAGAAACCATGAATTTATTTATAGTCGGTATAAGACCTGTTGGTGCATAATTTTTTGAACCGTTCATGCCAACCATAAGAGGTGTTGGCTTATAGAAGATACACTGAATGTTCTGTGCATGGAATGCCATAATATTAACCCTAACCATGCATCATACATGTGGACTACTATAAAAAATTGATCTAATATAAATTATCACCATAAGAACCATTTCCCCCTATTTTTATAATAACATTAATACCATGTACACCCATGGGAGAAGAGATTACCCCTTTAATGCAAGAGAAATACTTAGGTGATTGAATGTGTGTTGGAGGCCCAGATTCTTCAGAAAATGTCTTTTCATTCTCATTATTCATTCATAAAAGTTCTTATATCTATCATAACAACATATCTAGACAATAATTGATATATAAGTGTGTGTTATGAAAGGGAAACATAGAATATTTATTTGTTCTAGTGATAAGAACATTTGTTAGGTTCTGATGATGAATATTTGTTTTATTTTTCTTTATTTTTTGAACGTTTGGGAGGTAGATATATTCTCTATCGACTCCATGTTATTTGATACTTGAAGGTATAGTTTTAGTTAAATTATTATCATGATATGACATTGTAATATTTTACTGATTATTTATGGAATTTTGTTATTATTATATTAACATTATGGAATATGATTAGTTTTTGTAAAACATTGTTGATTATAATTTGAAAAGTACTATTTTTATAATATTCTTTTATTCTGAATGGAAGAAATTATTGATATGATTTAGAATAATGAAATAGTATTATGTGAAATTGTTTTCATTGATTTTTTTTCAAAAATAAGTTTCTCAATCGATATAATTAACATAATTAATTAAATAATGGTGATTCAACAAATCAGGGAATATTTTATGGATATTAAATGATGATTACATCAAAAAACTGTTACTATTATCTTATTTGAAGGGTAATGGAATGAAATAATGTATGTACTATTCAGTATAAATCAAGAAATTTTGTGAAGTTCTCATATTATGATATGATAGTTGATGATTAAAAAATTGGAAAAGTGTCATATTCAAATGTAGAAATAATTGATGGCTTACAAAACATCATGGACTCAAAAAATGATGATAATTTAATAGATGAACAAGAATAAGAAAACAATATTGATGAAATACCATTAGAACTTTTTAGTAGAAACATAAGACAAGGAATTAATAAAACCATCATTATTAGAGACTTGACAAAACACTTATATAAAGCGATAATGAGGAATGATGTGTAATATTTATTCCTAAAAATTTTTGTACCAAACTCATTTTAACAAGAATCAGTTTATGAATTATGGGATAAGCCTAAGAATGAATCTGTAGATGAAATTGAAAAAACTAGGGGAAGTGATCTTATAATGAGACCCAAAAATCAAAATGTGATTGAGAGAAATGGATTTTAAAAAATTGTTTAGATAAATATGGAAATTGCGAGAACAAAAATAATTGTTTGGTGCGTATAGGCTATTCATAGATTTAAGTAATTGATGTAAAATAAACATTTTCTATTATAGCTAGAATAGAGTCAATAATTCTTTTATTTTCCATAAAAAATAAAATAATGTAAATAGTTCATTAGATTGATGTGAAAATATATTTCATAAATGGAATTCCAGTAAAATATGTTTACACTGAACAACTAGTGGAATTTATGATTAATAATGACGATAAAATGTTATTTAGATTTTAGAAGACTCTCTATAATCTGACGCATGCAGAAGGAGTGTGTAATTAATGAATGTATTCTTATTTAAAGATGATTTAATTTAATGGATGAGGTTTGGACTGAAATATATATTTGAAGAATTATTAGAATTATTTTTTTCAGATTTTTTGTGTGGATGGTATTATTTTTTAAGCTTGCATGGTTGAGTAGATGAAATTTTTAATCATATGAAATCTCAGATTGAAATGTATCCTATTGGGGAACCTGTATATTTATTGGGGATTTATATGGTTCAAAAAAGTATTATATCTTCATTTCATTCTATAAAAATATTAATGAGATATGATGAAGAAATTAAAAAATCAATGACTCCAAAATAATTTCAAATATGATTGTAATTGTTAAAAACCTAGAATAGATTAGAATGTGATATCTTTTCTTCCCACACTATACCATACAATAATTTAGGGATTAATATAGATGAATGAAGCATAAATATATTTCATTTATTTAACATGGAGAGATTCTCACATTCATGTTTTAATGGAGTAAGTGAGTTTGAAAGAAGTTAAAAGAACCCTGAGGTATATTCAAGGTAATCTCATTTAGGAATTATACTATACAATAGAATGGTAAGATTAATTACAAAAGTTTTAGGATTCTAAATAGGCTATAAATGTGGTGGATTAATTTTTAAAATTTTGTTGTGATTTATTTATTTGATTGAAAATGTGTTGTTTGGTTGGGAAATAAATGAGAATGATGTTATCTTTTTATCAAATATTAATTTTATATCTCTACAAAAAATACACACAATATGCTTTTTTAGAAGAAGAAAAAATTTACGGATATTATTGATGAGTGAAATTTCCAATGGGTTTTTATTATGAAAAAAAGAGTGTGGTTGATCATACAGAGAATATAATTCAGTAATATCATAAAAAATTTATTGGAATCATGAATCACGTTGTCAAATATGTAGCTCTAATAGGTGAGACTAAAATACAGCATGTTGGGATTGATGGCCAAGTGTCTTACATGCTAACTAAGGCCTTGTAAAAAAATGTTCTAGATTCCTTAGTTGAACCCTGGGGTTCATCCAACTGACATTATATGAGGAGGTCAGGGTTATACTCATCTCCCCATTTCAGTAACTATTTATATATATTTTCAGAAGTGACAATGGTTAATGGGGGGATAGAATATAGTAGAATTATTTTTTTACCACATCTAAATATACTAGTTCAATTTTTTTATTGGAAAAGGGGGATATAAATAGAAATTATAATTCATTTATTGATATTATTTTATATAAAAATTGTTTGTTATAATGGTTGGTGTCCTATGATGTAAATAAATTCACTATTTCCACACTATTTTTCTACATCATGTTTTCTCTTGTTGAGGTAGATTGAATGATGAGCTATTTGGGAAAATTTAGTTTATTGATCGAGGATATCATTTAATGAATTTTATATAAAAATTTCCAACAGACACAAAGGGGGAAATTTTATTCACTATTAATTTTAATAGCTAGAAATGGGTGGGATATATTTTTTTTTCAACCCTCACAAGGGGATATCTATGAGTTTTCAATACAAGATATCTTATGGTGAAGATGAGTTTAGTGTTGAAGGTGGATTTATTTACCATTGATTTGAAAATTGTTTGAGCTCCAAATCACGAGGAAGGATACAATTTTTTTAATGTTATTTTTCAAGGATTTAATCTTAATATACATGTTGATATCGTGAATTTTTTGAATACTGGGATTTTTGAAGGATGTGATTCACAATTTTTCAGTTTTTACAAAGGTGTGTAGAAACATGAATGCATGATTGAAATATGGGTTCCGCATTACAATGAGAATAAACATGAATTTGTGATAGGGTGATGATTAATATTCCTAACCTCAAGAATGTTAAAAATGAATAAAATATTACTAGATCATTACAAATACTGGATATTCTAGAACATGACTGAAGAGTTTCATGAAAATGTTGCATTAAGAATGTGATCTCCATAATGGATTGTGTTTTCAAACACGGAGACACCCTTATTTTGATATGATTTAGATAATCGGTTAAAAGGGTGAATCACTATGATTTCATGATGTTATACATAACAATAAATATTTTGAAATAAAAAAATCTTTAGAATAGTATGCATCAGGAAGGAATAGATATGAACTGATTGATGATAAATACCACCAGAAAGGGATAATTCACTCATACAAACATGCAGCCCACCATCTCTATGATCAAAAAATTGGCTGTTTCTCAAAAAAAGTTAATTTTGGTTCTAATGTTTAACTAACATATAAATATGAAAAATATATTAGGTTAATTATTATATTGCTGATGGATATATGTAATATAAACATAAATTTTAACAATAATATCAATGCATGGATCCTAAAAATAGAGATTAATACCGAAAATAATGGAAATAATTAAATATTATAAATAAAGGTTTGTAAAATATTATAAAAGGATAATATATGATATTATAAACATGATTATATATTTTAAATAAATAAATAACATTATTAAAACCATTATACATGAGTTTAAATTACATTAAACTAAAGGAAAACATGAGGTGTGTGATTTTGTCTTTATTTACATTCCATTAAATTTTAATTGTTATTGTGAACCAATTCTATTTTATGTAGTGTATATAATGTCTATTTGACATTTAAAATCATGATTTTTTCCAAAAACCATCTTTTTTTATGTTTCCATATGAATCATTTCACACAATTTAATTTTTGTTGAATATTAAAAAGTGGAGAAATTAAATGGACAATCATATATTCTTTTGTGATTGTAGACCTTCTCTTGAATAAATCACTTTCTAGTTATCATTTTTCATTAGAAATTTAACTTCTCTAAAATATTCATATTTAATTTATTATGAATATTATTTTTTGAAAAATGTATATCACTTTTAGAAATGTTTTTTATATAATAATTTCATATATTATATAGGGAAATATTGGAAAATTTGTATCCTTTACTCCATATTGATATATAAATGTAAATAATAATGAATATAGAATTAAATATATTAATCAAAATATGAGGAATGTATTAGAAATATACACATTGGTGGGTCAAAAAATTACATAGCCCCTTGATGCATCTGTAGGTGCCATGAAATAAATTAGATGGAGAATCTAAATGGGCTTCCACTTGTCGTTTAAACCATCTTATTAAAGGTATTGAATATAGAGGTATCATATTCCTAATATATGACATAAAACCATTAAATAATTTAATTCATTTAGACTATAGTTATTATAATCCTTTATAATATCATGATGGCATTATATGAGGATGCATTTTATTGTGAGTTTATTTATTAAATGGACTGAGATTTAAATTAGTTACATTCTCACATTGAAAATTTCATGTATTCTCTTGATGTCAGGTGAAATAAATGGAATGTGTGTTTAATTAATTTATTTTCTATATTGATTATTATTTTTTATTAGTTATGTATTCCATTACACATAACCCTTATAGATAAATTAAGCTAATAATTAGTTAGAATAATTTAATTAGGTTATAAGTATGACTGATTGGAATTTGTTTTAAAGGATGATGATCATTTGGTTCTATTGTGTACTATGTATTATCATATGTTAAAATTGTAAAATTGGTTTTATATATATATCTTATTCTCTAAAAATCTAAATATATTATTGATTCTTGATTTTCTTCATAGTATCTAGGAAAATATAATAATATATGTATTGACTCTTGGCTACTAGGTTTGGGGTCATTACAGTTGGTATCAGAAGAAGTTTATTAGAAACTGTTGAAACTAGATTAAGTAAAACATAAATTACAACATAAAAAAATCTTATATATTGATGATACGAATACAAGAACATAAAAAGGCTTTGATTAATAAAGTGTTATCAGAGTTTTCCAAAAAATACATATTTTTTTGTAACTTTAATTTATCGTGGTTCCAAAAAATATTTTTTTATTGGTAATAACTCTGAAATTTTGGGTAAATATTGAATCGAGTGTTACATGGAACATGAAAACGGGACATCTGGTGAAACGGGATTGCAACTCCTTATTGATATTCGTACGATAATTAAAATATTCCTTACAAACTATTATACTATGTTATATAATATATCTCTCTCTGAAAAAACTAATATTTAATATTCGGAGTTGAAAATTGCTTAATGTTTAATTTATGATAAATAGTACACGATGTTTTGAAATATATAATTTGATGTAAAATTAAGTATTCTATGATATAATCCAGTATATTCTATTGTATATAAGTGGACAATATAAGGAATAATTGTACCAATAGTCATGGTAAATGTAAAGATTACTAGTTAGAGTAATCCAATATAGATAGTATTTGAACAGGAAAAAGTAAAATATATTGGTGAATCATAACAATATTATGAATAATAACCATTTTGAAATGGATCACCATGTTCCAAAATAATACTACACCATACTATACAACATCAAATGATATAGGAACACATTATATAGTAGGACTACTAATACAAGTGTAGATGATCAAAGGTTTAAGTCTCAGGATAAGGTATTTATGGAATTGGTATGCAGTGAAAAAGAAAATTTTAATTAGGAAGTGTATTATCATAATGGATTTGATGATCAATGGTGGTCATTGATACAATATACTAGATTGGATGAGTAAATAAAACTCATGTATTGTAATGCTTTGAAGAAGATGGTCTTTGATAAATATTACTCTTTTGATAAAAAATTCAAATGAAGACCATGTTATTTATCTTAAATAAAATTGATGAAGAATTTTTTTTTGAGTTTTATGGTATACTTATAATGATATTTACGTATGATATAGATTATATAGGTAGTATAGAGTGAAATATTATAAATTTTGAAAAATAGATTATGTTGTGTCTAACATTTTTTGGTCCTTCAATATTCTTCATCATATAATGAAATAGTTTTATGAGCCTAAAAATAAGATAAGGAGTTCTCTAAATCAGAAATATTTAATGCAGAATATGTGAATAATGGGTCACCTAATGTAATGACCAGTGAATTATAATTCTCTTGATATTACAATGAGCCATTACACTCCATTAAGAAATATCCACAAGAAAACATAGTCTAAAAATAAATGTCAAAGGGTTTAAAAAGAAAGTGGGGAATGATATACACTTTATGAATAAAAACCATTAACTCAAAAAACTATATCTAAATAGATCACCAAATTGTGGATGTATAATGAAAGGCAAGTAATCAACTTTATTTTTATTAAAACAACTTTTGAGTGTGCAATATCAGAATATAAGGAAAATATCAAAGAATATAGTAGAAGGAAAACCATAGACTCCAAGTTGACTATATGAATCATGGATACACCATCTCCATGCTTTAAGATCACCAAAAATTCCATGAATCATAATGTGGTGCTAAAAATATGCAATACATTATCTTTTCCACTATCATAGAAGATATCATATTGTGAAATCGCCAATGTTCCAAAGAAGCGTTGAATATACGTCTCAAAAAATATTCTGAAACGACTGAATTACTCATTCCACAAAAAATAATAGTTAGAAACATTAATATAATAAAATAATATAAAAAATTTCCCAAAATAGTTTATAACTAAATATAGAAATATTTGAAAAAATGTTGCAACCAAAATGAAAAAATTTCTATTAAAACTAATTTCAAAAAAATTTATCATATGATAAAAATACAAATAAATCATTGAATTAATTTCACAATATAATCTTGGCACACCTGAACTAATCCACACATTCATTCTATCACACATGCATGCTTCATTATGTCACTTACATACTCATGAGTTCTTTCTCGTTGATCTACCAAGTCGTCACAAGGTAATAATAACCCATGTGCCACTAACCCATTAGAATAGAGCACATTGTAATATTTAATCTAATACCCCTATATTTAATATGAACTCACACACCAATATTACCAAGGATCATGAAAATACACCTTTTCTTTAAAACACCATATTTATTGAAAAACACTTTTCCATCAAAACAATTTCCATGAAAAAATATTTCAATAATGTGCAATTTTATTTGAAATCCCACTCCCAAAAACCCATTTAGATATTCCAAATAATCCAAAATTTAATACCAACATTTTAAATTCATGAAATTAGTACAAATTTTGCAGTAATTCACCAATATTACACAATTTTGAAAAACTATAAACTGTCACTAAAACAGATTTATTCCATAAAAATTACCAAAATTTAACAATTAATTTCATTGAATCTAATCAATTATAAACTAATACAATCAATTTTAGATATATTAGATGTGTTTGAAGCGACATACCATTAAGGTTTTTATGGAACTCTACAACAGGTAAAGAATACACAAGAAGCCTGGTCGATTCTTCAAGAAACGACATTATAACTCATCTCCTCACAATAGTAAGAACAAAAAACAAATATTTTTGCAATCCAAAATATTAGATCTAATGATAAATGGTGTAGAAATATGAAACAAAAAGAAGAGGAGAATAATATCTAATTAGATCTAAGAAATTGAGAGAGGAATGAGGAATAATGAAGTCATAACTAAAGAATCCATGTCAAGATTCCAATTAACCAGATTAAATACCCTCCTTTATCAAGAAAAACACCATATATATCCTTAAATGATGTTAAAAATGATATATCATCAGAAAATGGGATTGTATACAGTAAAACATGAAGAGAAAATAAGTATATCTATGAAAATAAGTTAAAACGTCGATGAACATGCACTTATTGTGAGAGTCAGGAATGAAAACACCAAAGGAGGGATGTGGTATGGATACAAAGAATTTAGGAAAGGTTATACATCCTTAAATAGAGTTAAATCTTGAGTTAGGTCTATTTTAATTTCAAATGAGAAGATTAGTGAAAAACTGTGTATGTTTATAAAATATAGGATAAGGTTTTTTACTCTATGCACTTCTAGACCCCATATTTAGACAAACTGTGTGCTAACTATTCATTAGATACTAATTTTAAAAACCCTTTCATTGAATAATTACATTGTCTCCCAAACCGTGATCAAACTCTTCCAAATATACTACCTCAAATCTGAAACTTCACACGGTTTCTCCAAGGATATCTATGGGGTTTTGAAAAAACGTGGGTAGCCCATGGGCATCCAATTTATCCCCAAAAACATACATACTGATAACCCAACACTCCCATCCTTCACCCTCACAATTTATTACCATTAATAAACATATAAGGGATACATACTAGAATTGAGGGGTACTACATTCTCCCCACCATTGGTCTTTCTGTTATTGGATTGTAGAAAACTGTTGCAGCCATGAAAGAGTTTTGACCAATATGCTTTCATTTCCTTCTCACATTCCCAAGTCACATCTTGAATCAGACCATGTTTCCTTAAATGCCACACTAGAATGAAGAATTTTCACACCAATACATTCTATTGGCTATCCATAATCCACACTATATTATTTAACAACAAAGCATCCTACATTATGTCAACGTGATCCTATCTGGTCTCATGGTCAGGATCAGGAGAAAACTATTTCAATAGGGATACATAAAACAAAATATACACCAAACTGATCCATGGTGGTAATGAAAATTTATATTCTACTTCTTATATCAATTATAGTATCTCTAAAGGGCCTATGTATTAAGGAGATTTCATTCCTTGCATTCGAAAATGATGATGTCCACGCCTTGGTGATATCCTCAAGAACAAATGTTCACATAATACAAATAAAAATGATAGTCAATGATGACCAGCATAAGATTTATTAAGAATCTGAGCCATCTCCATTATATTTCTAATCAACTAGACATTTTCCAATGATTCTTGGACATGATTTCTCCCAAATAGTGATGTCCCGCCTATTTTCACCCTGCATAGATATAGAGACCCTATGTTTCATACATTAATTTTACATCCTTTAGTGACAAAAACATTAAAAAAACACACATCAAGGATCTAGTGGTTAACTATATTGGGAAAAAAAATACCATTTATAAAATTTACCACAAAAAAAACATATATTTAATTATTAATTCCCTAGATTCATATTGTCTCTTAACATAAGTTTAGTACATGTAGCCACCTGAGGATATACATCAAAAAGGGTGAGCTAAAAGATTAGTAAGAGTATAGTTGTGAACATGAAACAGAATAACATGGCTTATTCAGTATCATCATAACATAGGCCTAGGGTCATAATCATGAGAGAAAACATTAAGAGAAGACTTAGAATGTGGAAATGCATATGAAAATGAAACATAATTCCATAGTGGTTAACTACCGCACATAGTTTTGAATAAATCTTGCATAACATCACTTCACTTTTACACAATAGATTGATCACTTTACCCAATGCATTGGAGAACGGTATAATTCTGGGCTCACCCATCACATTGAAACATTCATATTATGCTATATAATTTTGGTTCCACCAGTCACATGGTGCATGCCACATAGAACATATATCAATACTGAAAAAAAGCCCATGGAATGGAATGAGTTTCATCTGATAAGAACATATTGAAAATCATCAGGTTCCTTAAGGAAAATTCTAATGAAATACTTGATACAAGAACCATCAACCATGATTGAGATGTAAAAGGTGTGTTTTTTAAAGAATATATCTTTTGTAAAACATTTTATTCTAAAAAAACAAAATTAGTAAAAACATGTATCCATTAAAATGAATTATAATGATAAAAAATGATCTTTATGGAGGAACCATTGTGAAACTGGAGTTAAAGAGGGAGAACCCTAAGAATGAAAGTTGGGTTCAATAATTTCCCATTACCTTGTATATGAACGCTTACTTCAATTTATTGTCATATATAATGACATTATATTAATTAATTAGTGATTATATAACCTTTTATACATTAATATGATTCATTATGGTTACATTATTTTCTTTTATGTTTTTTTGTATGAGTTATAGAGTAAAGACCTATTTTTTGGAGTGTACTTTTTCATAGTCGTCATGAATGGTTCACTAGTACACCTGAATTAACATTTGTGTAGAACATGGATAATCATAGATAACAGATATAAAATATTATTAATTAACCTAATGGAGATTAAATGATCTTATATTAATTATTCAATGTACATTGTGGATGAATCATTAATTAAAATTTATTGAGGGTTATTTTAGGTTAATTTGGGTAGTTTTAGGATCATAACCAACATGACTGGTTTTATCAATTAGTATCTGAATTAAAAGTTTTCTCCAAAACATAAAATTTGTTACAACATACATAATGAAATATTTTTCAACCATTTCATGTATTCATTTACATCCTTGATGTTCTTAATGGAAAATTTATGTCCATCACCCACAAAATAGGTAAAATAATATATCTCTGACAACGATTTCATTTTTAAAAACAAAGAGAGAGAAGGAGGGGTATAATGAATAATAATCCCTTAAAAATATATCATTCTAGTAAATCATTAATCCATGAGTTATCGTAGATTTTTTGTAAGATATGTTTACATTATGATAAGAAAATAAATGAAATTTGGAATGAAATAGAATGAAAAGAGATGGAGATTCCCTCTTGAATTTATCTTCTATGAGATCTTATTTCGTGAAAAGGAATTTTCCTTTTTTATCAGACCTAGGATTTTTAGATGTGTGGGAGGGGATATGTAAGATCATTAGTCTGATTTAGGAAAAGGAATAATTCATGAGATGTGTGAATTAATGAGTGTTTGACAGGTTGTATTTATAGTGGGGAGAGGGGTTTTCTCAATATTATATTCATTAATTTATTATTTTTCCACAAGTAAATAAATATATATCATTAAATGACAAATAAGAGTAACATGTTCATGTGATTTATAGATTTGGGTTCTTACATAACTTAGGATATCAGTAATAGTGGATTTATATTATAATTTATTTATATTGTAATTCAATGAATTTACTATTCCCCAAAAATTCAAGTATATTTGAAAAATCCCAAAAAATCACTTTAACCATTTTTAAACATATAGAAAACAAAAATGGACTTCAATTTATGAAAATAATTTTATAAATACGATTTAATTAATTTTTAACTAAAATCTAAATTTAATTTAGTGATGTAGATTTTAAAATTAAAACTGATTTTATAAAGCATTAAAAAATTGCATAACCTCTTATAAAATTATATTAAAACTAGAAGACATAGAGTGGTTAACTTATGAAAATATTTTAGAAAAATAAATAAATAAATTAGTTATAAATAATTATAAATGACATATAAAAATATGAATACTTTTACTATGGTCATCCTTCACTTATAAGATGCCTAAATTTTATTTACAAATTCATGGGTGAGCTTATTATTCTTTTGGAATATATAATATCCATAAGGTTCATAATAATATAAATAAATATAATTTACTACTCATAAGGGTAGGTTTCTATTCACCGTAAATTATGTTTTTCTTAAGAGACTCCACACATCTTACTGATCACAACCGTGTTGGTCATATTTTTGATATTCAAAACATAGAAGTGGAAAATTTATATTTTAAGGTAACACTGTAATTAAGTTAAGAATTATGTGGAATTTTGTTTTATAATGTGATTGCTTATGAATTTATAACTAGAAGGTAGAAATTGCATTAATAAAAGTTTAGGTCATTACATTTTCTATAACTTTTGAATTTACACCCTCGAAATTTCGTTTTACAGAAATATGTGAGATTACTTATCCTTAATTGCATCCACTCATTTCCATGTTTCATCTTGACGGTTATGGTTCCTCCACAACACTTTGACAAGATGCATTGAATTATTTTATAGAATATTATTTCTCTAATCTAGATTCATTACTGGATTATCCTAATAAGAGAGATCATGTTTTAGTTATACCACCTCTGATTTCAGTACATGTGAGGGATCTGTTATATACTTACACAAGAGTGATACATGAGACACAACATGAACTAGAGACATATTCGGTGTATGTGCATGTCGATATTCCACTGATCCAATGCAATGAATAATCTCAAAGGAGAAAGTGTACCTTGGAATTAGCATACATTTCTTTCCAAATGGCATGAATATCTTCCATGGGGATATTTCAAGGAATACATATATCCAATGTCAATCTCTATGTCCCTTTGACGGTTGTCAGCATATCTTCTTTTCCAAATATAAGCAGCCTTGATATGGTTCTAGGTGACATGAACCTTCTCTTTAATCTCTTGCACAAGATCATGTCCATGTAGCTTCCTTTCTCTAGCTTCACCCAAACAGGTTTGAGTTTTTCATCGCTTTACATACAGAGATTCATATTCATCAATCTGAATACTCAAGTGGAAGCTATTGTTGTATGAGAACTCAACCAAGGGGATATGATGATCCCAACCACCTTTTAATTCTGAAGGCAAGGCTCTAATAATGTCTTTAGGATTCTAAATATTCCATTCATATTGGAAAATAGTTTGGGTGTGACGGGTCATGATGAATTTTAATTTATTCTCAAAGCATATTGAATACTACCCTAGAATTTAGAATGATCCATGGATCATGATCAGAGACAATGAGGAGTGGAACACCATGAAGTTAGACCACTACCTTCACATAAATCTTATCATGTTGTTCAAGTGAGATAACATCTCGAATAGCCGTCAAATGGGCAGCCTTAGTTAGTTGTTAAACAATAACCATTATTTCATTAATTCCCATATACGTCTCCAAGAAACTATTGATAATTTCTAGTGTGAAAATATTCTATTTCCACATGGGTATATGTAATGGTTGCATCATCCCTTTGTACTTTTGTGACCCTACTTTAACTTTTTTACATGCCAATCAAAATGAGATATATTCTAGAGACTCCTTCTTCATGTTAACCCATCATAAGTGTTCTCGGAGATCTTTATACATCTGGTTGCAACCATAAGTGATAGTTAATGTTGAGCTATGTGAATTTTCCAATAACTCCTTTGTTATCCCTTGTGACGATAACACACAAATCCACATTCCAAACCAAATCACACAATCATCGTCGATATGGACCTCTTGTAGTTTCCCTTCCTTTACAGTATTCACCTTATTTTGCAACTTTAGATAATTTCTTTGTGCCTCTTTAACAATATCTTGTAATAAGGGTTCCTTAATCATTTGAGATAGGTAGAATTTATCCCTTTCCCTTATGATTTCCAAATCCATCCTTTTCACATCTAATAAGATATGGTCTTTCTCAATCTGTAACATGGATAGAGTAGAATGTTTTTTCTTTTTAGAGCATCAACTACCTTATTATCCTTTCAAGGGTGATAGTTAATCGTGAAATCATAGTCCATGATTAGATCTAACAATCATCATTGAAATATTTTGAGATCCTTTTGTGTGAATATATAAATTAGGCTCTTTTGGTCAGTGTATATGTCACACATCTGACTATAAAGTTATTGTCTCTAGATATTCAAAGCATAAATCATGGCTTCATACTATATATCATGTGTCGGGTAGTTCTTCTCATGGATCATCAACTACCATGATGTGTAAGCTATCATATTATCATTTTTCATGATTACACAACCTAAGGCTTTCTTTGAAGCATCACAATATAACAAAAAACAAAATCTCTAATTTTTGGTAATGTGAGTATAGGTGCAGTTATTAGCCTTCTATTTAGCTCATTGAAGCTTCCCTCACATCCATTCATCTAGACACACTTTACCCCTTTCCTCGTAAACATAGTCACTGGGCTTGACAATCATGATAAATCTCGCAAAAGTCGTCTGTAGTACCCTGTTAAATTAAGAAAACTATGGATTTATGAGACACTAGAGGGTCTGGGATATTACTCAATCACCTTTTTTTGAAGGATCCAAATAAATTCAACCAATTTAAATAACATATCCTAATAACATTAGTTACATCATCTAAAATTCACACTTTCTGAATATATCATAGAACATATCTTTTCTCAATGTCGCTAACCAATGTATTAGATGATATTCTTATTCCTATGTGATCTTAAAGTAGATGATAATATCATAGAAAAATACTAATAGATATTTTTTTAGGTAATGTCAAAATAAATTATTCATCAAATCCATGAGTACTACAGGGGCATTAATATGTTCGAAGGGTATCACTAGGAACCCATATTACACATCCCTTGTACGAAAGGAAGTCTTTTGAATATATTCCTTCTTCACCTTTAGTAGATGCTTCCTTGAACAAAGATCCACCGCTGAGAAGAATTGATCACCAATTAGAATAGTGAACAAGTTTTCAATCCTTGGAAGAGGTTACATATAATTCATGATAATGTTGTTGAGTTTTTAATAATCAATACATAACTGCATTGTTCCATCATAATTTCTCACAAAGAGCACTGGTGCATCCTGAGGTGATGCACTCGTGAATAGGAACCATTTATCTAAATGCTCTTAAAGTTTATACTTTAACTCCTACAGTTCAATAGGATTCATCCTATAGGGACACATAGAGATATGAGTATCTCAATGTATAGGTTCTATGGAGAACACTACCTCATGGTCAAGGGGTAGTTTTCCTAACTCTTCATGAAATAGATCATCATATTCACACATAGTTAGCATTTCCACTAGGTTGACACATTCAATTAACCCAACTATTTCACTGAGGTATGCCTCTTCACATAGAATCACACCCATAACATTGAAGGATTTTACAATGGAGATTCATGGTCATCCTTGTATTTGAAGGGAGCCATGGGAAGTTTCTGAATATGAAAAGACAGTTCCTTTTATTAATAGTTTTTATGTTCTGTATATTCAAAGAGCCAATCGATTCACATTATTGTGTTGAAATCCACCAAGGGAGGTATTATGAGATTAACTAAAAGAATCATCACACATATTCCAACAGGTAAATAGTATTACACATGGGTTAGAATGATTTGGCAACTTATTGTTCTTGCATGTATATCTAGCTCAATGTTTCAGGGCTTCGATTCAATATTTATAGAAAACATGCAAGATATAAAGGAATGTTTAAAACCGGAATCAAATTAGACTTTTTCCACTATCGATTGAAAAGGATGTGTACCTTGTACAAAATCATTATCATTATCTGCTTCTGTAGTAGTTAGGGCATAATCCTTCCCTTGATCCATTGGATTTGTTGGCTGGCTGGCATTGAATCCCCTCGAGGACATGGGGTTTCATGCATTGGCTTGCATAGCACCCTTTTTCCCTACAGTTGTAGCATTGGACCGCGGGTGGTTCTCTCTTTTATTCCACTACATTATCATTTGTTTTCTTTTCTTTTCAAAACTCTTGAACATGGAATCCTTTTTTCACTAAATTGAATCATTTCCGCATCCCTTTGGGGCAGTTCCCACAATGAATCTTCCAAAATTTTAGACATGCGGTTGGTTGAGTTATCTTTTAACCTTTATAATTTGATCCTCTGACTTGAATGTCCATCCTAAATTTCTTATCAACATAGCCATGAAATAATTTTCCAAACCCCATATCCACATTGATGGAACACCGAACAACACTTTCTTAACTCCCAAAGTCTTGAATTGTAAGATCCATTTGATGTTATTGTTTTAATACACAAATTAATCTATAAAGTTTTCATTAATTATTGATAATGAACCTGAAGTGTACCCTGGAAGCCTTGCAAAATTTGTTTTGTAGGTCATGAAAGGTTCTCTATAATTTTTTCGTGAGCTATATTAATTCTATCTAAATATTGGTATGAATCCTCGTGTGGAATAATTGTTAAGAAACAAGATCTTAATTTCTTACAATTCAATATCTTCAATTTCATTTATTGGATTTGCTTTCACAATCAAATAGAACCATTATTTGGCCTCTCAATCTAGATGGTAAATGGGCATTTCCACCTTGTCTGTCTCAGAACAATGAAGCACAAAAATTATATTCTCCATAAATTTGACCAACTATTCTGAAAAATAATGGATCATAAGATCTACTAAAGGTTGTTGGTCATTGTTGAATAAAACAATTGATAGCCAGTGGCTCCCTCATCGGTGAATAAGTACGTTCCACATTATTAAAATTATTATTCATTAAAAATAGTTTCATTCAAATTTCCAAGAAGATTTGAACTCTACCCCCCAATGCATTAGGGATGTCATTCCGGAAATCGTTGCATTAGCCATCACAATATTTCTTCGCCTATTTTCTCCTACATCCCACAATTTTCTAATATTATAAAGGATAGAGTAGAACAGAAGTCAAAAATTCATAAAAATATAAATGATTAATTTCTGTAAAATACAGTAAAATTATATCTTATGGGATCACTCTGTTTATCAAAGCTTCTCATGTGCATATTTCTAAACATTCTCTTACTAGATGTTTTCTCTGGGGTTCTCTTAATACTAATTCCCAAATTAATTAGTCCTTGCTTAGGATACCAACTATAGTGGACCTAAATTTCATAAATTACCTTTGAATCATTTTAGAGATAAACAAAAAAATAGTACACATCGAGGATCTAGTGGTTTAGTGTCTTGGGTAAACTATTACCATGCACAACTCTTGCAACACAAAACCTTTATTTATTTCCTTCTTCTCAATCATCTTATTGTCTCTTGGATTCACATTAGTACATGTATTCACATGAAGATATTCATCAGAAAGTGGTGAGTTAAATGAATAGTAAAAGGATAGATAAGAATATAAAAAAACATAACATGTGATAATGATTATCATCATAACATAGTCATATGATTGTAATCATGAGAGGAAAAATTATGAAAAGGCTTATAATGTGGAAATGCCTAAAAATGAAACATATTTTATTATAGGATAACTAACATTGATAGATTTTAACAAATATTGCATCATGTACACACATAATTTCATTTTAACTCATGAGATTCATCAATTTACCCAATGCATTGGAGTGGTTTATAATTCCAAGCACACCTGTCTCATTAAAACATTCATATTGATCTATATAATTCTAGGTGCACCCGGCACATCATGCATGACACAAAGAACAAATATCAATAATGAAGAAAAAATAACCAATGGAATGGAATGGGGTTCAGATCATAATAATTAATTCATAATCTTTTGGTTCCCAATAGAAATATGGAATGATATACATGATACAAGATCTATTAACATTTAATGATATGTAAAATGCGTGTTTTGGAAAGAAGCGTTCTTTTGGAAAACATTTTTTTTTTGAAAAAACTCTATTGGAAATCATTTATATTATATAACTTTTATGATAATGATGAAAAAATGATTTTATGGAGTAAACATACCGAAAATGGATTGGAAGAGGGAGAACTCAATGAAATAAAGTTGGGTTCCAGAATGTACCATTACCTTGTGTCCGAATGATTTATTAACTTTATTGTCTTATATGATGACATTATATTCATTATTATATAATGATAAAACATTTAATTAATTAATATGGTTCATCATGGTTTCATTATGTAATTTTATGGGCCTTTGAATCAGTTATAGTGTTTATATCCATTGTTTGGGAGTGTTTTTTTTCTTATTTTTCATGAACGGTTCACATGTACATTTGAATGGACGTTCGTGTTGAACATGGATAAACATTCAGAACTGAAATTACATGTTATTAATGATCATCCAAGATTTTAAATGTTCTTATAATTATTTATGTTATATACCTTGTGTATTAATCAATTGGAAAATTTTAATGATGGTTGTTTTTAGTTAATAAGGATTGTTTTTCGATCACTACAAACATTGTTTGTTTTATCAATCAGTATCATGAATACAAGTTGTTTCAAGAACATAAAAGGGTTTAAAAATTGAAAATAAAATATTTTTTCAAACATTTAATGGATTCATTGTCATATTTTAATGGATCTAAATAAAATTAAAGTGTATCACCCATGATGTAGGTAAATTAACACATCTCGGGAAACAATTTCATTATTATAATCAAAGAGAACGAGAGGGAGTAATATAATGAATACTCTTCTATTAAAATCATATAATAACATTAAATCAATCATAATGGAGTTATCATGAATTTTTGGTAAGAGAAGTAGAGTATATGTGATTAAAATAAATGATAATTGAAAGGAAATTGAATGAAAAGAGAGAAAAATTGCCTCTTGAATTTATCTTCTTTAAGGGCCTTATTTGGGAAGTTCCTTTCTATTTTTATCATACAAAGAGTTTATGGACGTCTATGAGGGGCTAGAGAAGATATTTAGATAGAATTTGGACATGTATTTAATCATGATAGAGTTGATGTAATGTGGGTTTGAGTGGTTGTATTTGTAGTGGAGGAGAGAGGGGTTTTCTCAATATTATATTAATTAATTTATTATTTTGCCACAAGAAAAGTAATTGTGAGGATTCCATGAAAAATAATAGTAATAAGTGAATGTGAGTTTGATATTTTGGTGCTTAAATCACTTGTTATTTATGTAATAGTTGATTGAAATTACAATGTATTTTTATGTTTAATTATTGTATTTAAATTTCAAATATAAATAAAGTATTTTAGAAAAATCCCAATAATTCACCGAAACCACTTTTTAACATGTAGAATGAAAATTAATCTCCATTTTATAAAAATAATCTTCTAAATATTATTAATTTAGTTTTTTATTAAAATCAAAATTTAATTGAAAATACGGATTTGAAAATTAAAACATATATTTATATTTCTATCAAAAATTACATAAGGTCTTCTAATATGATATTAAAAACAGTAGAAATAAGATTTTTAATTTATGAAAACACTTAAGGAAAATATATTTTATTTTAAATTAATTAATTAATTAAAAGTAATTATGTATGACTTATAAAAATACCAATACGTTTACTATTGTATAAATGTCACATATAAGATGCCTAAATTTTATTTATACATTCATGGGTGGGGTTACTGTTCTTTTGAATGATTAACTATTCATATGGGTTATATTATTATTCATAATGGTAAGTTAATATTATTAAGTGTATGTTAAAATTCACCAAAAATTATGTTTTTCTTATTGGACGCTAGATATCATACTGATAACAAACATGCATGTCATATTTTAGAATTTTAAAACCAAGTAGTGGCCAAGTTATGTCTAAAGGTCACATAGTTGTTAATTTAACGATGATGTGGAATTTTGTTTCCTAATGTGATTTATTATGAAACTACTAAAATATTATAGAAATATAATTGATTAATTATTGGTTCATCGCAATATCAGATAAAGGAAAGGAGGCCATACAGTGCATCAAATGGATCCATATGCATCGAATCCTGATAAATGTAATTTAATGAGAACTCAGTTAAGGGTACATGATCCTTCCATGAGAGACTGAAAAACATTATAAAAGCCCATAAAATTTCTTATAACATTGTATCATCTAACCAAACATGTTGTCTATCTGAGGATGACATGTTGTTATCATAGTTAACTGAGTTCCAAGGGCATTATGTAAGGATTTCTAGAAATGAGATCTGAACCTAATTTTTCTATCTGACATAACTGAAACTGGTTTTCCATTTCTATTTACCACTTCATGGATACAAATTTTTCATAGATCCCCCAATGTATGAGTTTAATGAATATTGATTAAATGGGTCGACTTGGTAAAATGATCCATTATCACCCATACATTATCTTGTTTCCGGACCATTCGTGGGAGACCTATAACAAAATAAATAGCTCTCTTCTCCCATTTCCACCCTGGAATTTCTTATGGATGCAACATAACCATTGGTCATTGATGCTATTACTTTCTATACATGAAATTTAATCACCACTAGACAAACACAACAACCTTTATTTTTATACCACTCCACCAAAACAACATCTTCAATGTCGTATACATATTCTATGTGCTAGATTGTATAACCCATCTTGAATTTTGGTAAGCATGAATGAATTGTTTCTAAAAATTCATAGCTTCAACCATCCAATCTCATAAAAAAAAAGAATAACAACCATTAAGTTTGTATCCCTCAATAGTCTCCCCACCATTATGTTTTGAACTCGTAACAAGGAATTGTACATCAAATGTGTGTTCATATTTTCCAATATTTACCAAATCCGGAACAAGCATAGATGAAAATAATACCACAACATCACCTCGGTAATTTCATCTTACACGCATGTCAGCTAGGATAAACATAAACTACCATTCATCCAAAACTTCTTTCACTAAATGATCATTTTACATTATACATAATACATCTTATACTGAATAACCATTTCTTGGCCTATAAATCATGTAAATTTAAATCATCTGAAGATACCCCATCCATCACCTTTGCCTTATATTTATATATTTCTGTGAGAAAATGTGTTTTACTATTTTATGATCCATAAACACATTGAATTTATCAACAAATAGATAATTCCTTTATGTCATCAAAGCATGTACGATTGCAACTGACACCAAATCTTGTGTTGGCTAATTATTTTCATGAATCCTCAGCTTCTTTAAACCATAAGTCACAACATGGTCTCCTTTTATGATAAACTAGCCTATCCCCAATCCCAAATCATCATAGTACTCCACATTCCCGTATACTTATTCAAGAAAAAACTAGATTTGTGGCGATGTAAGATGAAATTTACAATCATGGAATGACTCTGGAATTCCACAGTTTATTGGAATGGAATAGTCTTATTTTTCAGAGCAATCAATGGTGAGGCTAGACATGAGAAGTCACACAAAATGTGTTAGCCATATCCAAATAGACCAAGAAACCATTATATCCCAAAAAAATTCTTCAATTATTTCCATGTGATAAGAACTTATATTTTTCAAGATCCACTGAAACAACATTTTCATAAATAACATGACCAAGAAAAAATACATGTTATGTCCAATTATCACACTTAAATAATTTTTCATACAAATAGTAATCACTCAAAATTCCCAACAATGTTAACAAGTATTTCTCATGTTAATTCCTTGTCTTTCAATACAAGAATATTTCAACCACAAACACTAAATATATAAATATAGATATCACATAAATATCCAATTCATCAACAACATGAAGACCTATAGTGAATTTATTAGACCGAGACGTAGGACTATATATTTTTGTTGTCCATATCTACTTCGAATGGTTGTCATCAGAATATATTCTCTCTAAACTAGAACATGGTGAAATACCGATCGAATGTCAATTTTAGAGAACCAATGGGCTCCCCTAAATTGATTGATCTTTTCATCAATGCATGGATGTAGATAACTGTTATTTATTGTAACTTGTTTATGCTTATGATAATCAATGCTCATTAGAAGGGTTCCATCTAATTTCTTCACAAACAAGAATTGTGTTTCTCACAGAGACATGATCGGCCAAATAAAACCCTTGCATTCTAGATCAAAATACTCCACATTGAAATCATCAAACTCTATGTGTGCTATCCTATCAGAGGGAATTGAAATAGGACTCATCCCCATAAGGATATCAATAGTAAACTTCATTTCCCATAGTTGTGGTAACTCTGAGAATTTCATGGGATAGACATCTAGAAATTGATCCAAAATTACTGGAAAACTATCTTTCTTTGATCTATTACATTGAATACAATTTCATCATTACCAACTGATAAGATATCACTCCCAACATTGGTGCTCAAAAGCTTGTTTAACCTTTATTTACAATCATCTCTCATCTGAAGTGATGCTCACTACCATCCCGATTCATCAAAACAGTTGTTCTCTTACAACAGTCGATGTGATACATGAATGATGTTAACCAATCCTTACATAGGATTACATCATAGACATACAACTCCAATATCACAAAATACCATTTTATCTCAGAACCGTCAAATGGTATAACACTTTCGCTACACACTAGGGCTTGGAATTCACTTTCACCAACTGGAGTTTTCAGTTTTAACATAGGAGACACCATTTACTATTCTATACATAGATGGTCAACAACATGAGAATAAATTAAGGAATCTGATGTACAGGTATCAAACATAATATAAAAAAGGTAGAATTCTAAATAATTATACCTCTCAATGTAGATAATATATCATAATCACTGACAATTATCAGCTTTTCTCCATAAAATTACATCACTACTGCACGCTTCTATTTATTCCCTTAATAAATTTTTCCTTAATGTGGTATCATGGTATTCTGAGAATCACCCTTGCTCTATCTTATCGGTTGAAGATGTTGATTCTCCATTCTTATCCTGGTCGAAGAATACGATGCTTGCGACACCTAAGAAGTGTCTTGAGCACCCGACCTTAGATCACTACAACAAAAGTGATTAAGGTGACCCATATTTTCTCTATTATGAATGAACATTGTAGTGATGTGCAATCCTTATTTATGTTTCAAAAAAAACCACATTGGTAGCACCCCTCTTGGATCTTTGGTAATCGAAGATGATTAACTAATCTAGTTGTATAATTTTGATTCATGCTCCCACCTTGGAAATCGGTGACCCGCTTTCACGTCTTCCCATCATTAGTGTTTCCACCATTTCTAGTAGAGATCAACATACTTAATACTCCCATAGTTCATGATATGTATCACTCATCCATCACTTTTCAACTCACCTTCTCTTTATAATCACTAATACATATGATCACAATAATCAATATGGTTTCTTACTATAGGACCGATTCGAATATCAATTTCTTAAAGGATGAACTCGCCAAAAATTCATGTTTAGAATGAACTAAATTCATGAATTCAGCCACATATTATATGGTGGAGAGGTTATCTAACTTCATGGTAAAGATGTCTAACACCCTCTTGATATTCAATGTGTGAGGAAAAAATTGTTTGTTAAAAAATTCTCAAGATCCTCTCATGTAATTCCATTATCCTCTATAGCATCCAGAACTAGGTCCCACCACTAGCATGTAAGATCCAAGATCATGTACATGGCTAAAATGACTTTAATCTCTAATGGTGTTCTAATGAAATAAAATATACAGTTAATCCTATTTAACAACACCAATGCCTTTTTCAGTTCAGAATCACCTTTGATGATGGGTGTATTTTATTTCATGAACTGAATGTAATGATCTAAATACCTTGTATCATCATTCTGGTTACCAAAATTTGTAGTTTGGAACACTTGGACAATACTCAGAACATGCTCATTGTTCCCTTGTGGGTTAAGTGCTAACACTTTCTATGCTACATTCTCTGATTGGTTATTATGACACATACCATGTTACATTTTCTAAAAAATAATCAACTCTGCAAGTCTTACTCTTTAGGAATTGATGGCTCAAAATTATAAAATATGTCACATTAACCATGAAAACATATTTTATAAAATTTTTTTTTTATTTGTACATCCTTTTTTGATAACTTTCATATTTCATTTTTAAAATTAATCTATTTTAAATATACTATAATCATTTTCGTTTTTAAAATCATTCATTATAATACTATTTTAGATTTATTTAAAAAAATAAACACTTTTGAACCACATAAATCATAACTCCAAATTATGAAAGAAATCCTAGTGGGGTGTCAATACTCTAATGTATGGATTGCATGTGTCATTTTCTAAAACAATGATAATGTGATTTCAAAATCCTAGATATTTATCCAAACACTTATGTACTCAACACACTGGTAACTTGAAGTTCAACAATGAAGTGTTTGCTACATCCTACAATGCTACAAATTTCATGGTCTAGCAATCCTACTCTTTTCTAAGATTCCATCCTATTGAATATAGATGAAGTAATTTCAACTACCAGACCATGAACACAGATGAATATGAGTTGGGCAATGATCGAAAAAGATGATTCAATTTATAATGACATGTAAATTATCTTTAGATTATGAGTACAAGGATTCATTAAATTTCTCTAACTGATATCCCCAAGATGCCGAAGGCTAGATGTAAACTAAGAAGGGATTAAAAATAATGTGGGTTTTGATTTACCCTTTATGACAAAATCCATTAACTAAACATACCATACCCATATAGATCACTAAATAATGCATGAACAATGAATGAAATGTAAACAACATTATTCATATTAAAACAACTTCATATTATAAAACATCAAAAGATAAAGAAACATTCCAAGTAAATAAATTAGGGTAATCTAAAGACTCCATGAATAACATAAGACTCTAGGATATATAATTTCCATGCTCCAATACCCCCAAATTACCCAATTACCACAACGTAGTGCTAAAAACATGTGATATGTTACCCTTGCCCCTATCTCGGATGATATAATATGAAAAAGCTCAAAAGTGCCAAATCAAGGGTGAGTATAAAACAATGTAGTAATTCCCCAATGATTTACCTACTAAAGGAACTATTATAGAATAGTTATCACTATTTATATTAAATAGTTTTTATGACAATTTCTCAACATAGTTTATAACTAAATAAAAACCAGTTCCAAAAACCATTTCAACCAAATGTACAGAAGTTCTCTGAAAACTAATTATACTAAAAGTTATCATTCCATAAAAAAAATATAGCTTTAAAAAAATCTCACATTATCCTTTTTTCATACCTGATCCATTCCAAAAAATTATATTATCACACCTTCATGCTTCGTTGTGATAGTTCTATACTCATGAGATATTTCTCACCGATCTACCATGTAATCACAAGGTAAATAAATCACATGTTTCATTAAACCTTTGGGCACAAGAACAAGGTCATATTTGAACCCAAAAATAAATAAATGTAAATTCAGACTACAATAATCCCAAAGATCATGCCAAAACAACTTTTTCACCAAACAACATTTTTATTGAAAAAAAAATTCATGAAAAAAATTTCTATACCAAACCATTTAAATTGAACACCATTTTCATTGAATACCCCATTATCAATGAAGAATTTAGATATTAAATAAAATCAAAAATTCAAAATCACCATTTTAAATTCATAAAAAAAATTCATAAAAATTCAACAATATTCAATAATATCACAAAAATGAGAAATAACCACAATATAAGATTAATTCCATGAATTGAACCAATATTTCACAAATATTATGATTAAATTTAATAAAAATTTTACTAATAATATAAATTCTAAAAATGTGGGATGATATTGAAGCCATGTACCTCGATGTTTTTTACAAAACTCAATAATTGATGAATAATGCACAATAAGTCGGGTCGATTCTCTAAGAAATAGCCTTAGATCTCTTATCCGCGCAATATTACAACAAACAGATAGCCTATTTAGCATCCATATTTATATATCTACCCCTAAAATATGTTAATATATAATTCCAAGAGTATATAAGATTAATATATAATTATATCTATGAAATCTTGAGAGGAATGGGGAAGAACGAAACATACCTCAAAAATCGGGGGTCATGATTCTTGGAAACCAGAATATATATCCTCACTTATCAAGAGAAACACGAGATATTTCTTTATTTGATGTCAAAAATCGATGAAATAACCATATTAGGTGTAGATATGTGAATATGAGAACAGATGGGATAGATATCTAAGAAAACATGACAAAAACTATAACGATTGGCCACTTACCGTGAAAATCAAGCTTCAGAACACCCAGAGTGTCATTCAGGTTGGATCCAAAGAATTTGGGAAAGGTTATCCAGCATTAAATTAAGTAAAATATTAGTTTAGGGTCTTAATTAATCAAAAATTAGTGAATTAGAACAAAAATGGGCATGTTACTAACAATTGGATCTAGTTTTTTATTCTGTGCACGGTTAGACATTCTGTGCTCTAATCGTGCATTACCTACTATATTAAGGAAACCCATACATGACCTAATTTCATGTTCCCAATAATTATTCCCATATTGTGCCATATATATTGATGGAACACAACAAATAGACATGGTTTCTCCAAGGATATCTCTACAGTTGATGAAAATCGTCTGTATTCCATGCACATCTACTTTAGCCCCAAAAAAAATATTTAGAGTTCACCCAACTAACCCATCCTTCATCCTTACACATTATAACCATGAAAATCACCATATTACAGTTACTTACTATATATTGGGGGGAACTATATTAGTGTACCATGAAAAAGTGATTTTATTATAGAAGAATTATAAAATTAAAAAATAAACACTTTTTGAGAACTATGGGAAGAATCCCCATGGTAAAATTTTGAAGGTATTGGTAGTTTTTTAATAAGGGTAGAGATAAAGGTCACAATAATAAAGAAATAAATGAGAAGAAATAAAATAATGATATCAATTTCTTCATATACAGAGAAATGGGTCATTATTCACACCAATTCCCCAAGCATAACGGGAATCCACTAGAAAAGAGTCCATAAGAAGAAGAACAAGAATAAGATATCACTATAACTGAGTTATATGTACCCAATAATTTGGTATATAGTAATTTAATAACTTATTAGAATTTATATAATTCTTTATTTTATTCTAGATCCTCTCATTCTATTATATCTACCTAGTTTTCTAAAAAAATTGATATTTACCATTTATTTTAAGAAGGGAATTTTCAATAAAAATTAATAATGGATGTCTCATTTGAATAAATATGTGTTGGGAGTTAGACATTATGCAACAAAAAAATTATTTATTTATGATCCTTATTATTAAACATTTGTTTTACTTTAATATAATCCATATTATGGACTACCATAACAATATGATGAATTTTTTTTTGAAAGAAGACGGATAGTATGACCTGTGTGGAAGATATAGAATTTCATATCTATAGAGTAGAGATATCATCATATGACTCATATATATATCCTCCCCATTATACAATAATTTGAAAAAATAATAAATGTAGCTTATGGATGGATACAGTAATCATCAAAGTCAGTACATACCAACTTTATAAGAATACATTGATGTATTTCTAATGAAATTATATTGACATCCCAAAAGCGTGATCTTGAGTTTTATATTGCGTTAATATCTGATCAAAATACAATATCAAAGATATTTTATAAAATATGAATAATAGAAATAAATTATTTTGACAAAAAAATATATGAGTTTGGGATAATAGATTTATTATCCGTAGTGCATCACATTGGAGATCTAGAGTACTCTTTGTTAATATTAAATATGAATCCATGGGTTCTTGTATTAATTATAGGGAAATAAATTCTATTACGATAAAAAAAATAATCATAGAACATGTATTTATAATATATTTAGTCAACTTAAAAGATATAAATTATTTTCCAAGATTTAAATTGGTTTTGGATGACATTAATTGGGAGTAAATAAGGAAGAAATTTTGAATACAACATTCTAAATTGGGTATGGATATTACATGTTTTCAGTAATTCCATTTGGATTAACTAATGTAACCTTTATTTTAATAGATAAATTAGTAGAGTATTCATGTAATAAAAGAATGTTTTTTTTGTACTCATTTATTATATTCTGGTTTTTCTAAAAGATTTGATGACCATTATAATCCCTTGCGGTGAATTCTTGAGAATCATTGGAAAATGTATTTATATAATAAATTTAGTAATTGTGATATCATGATTTAATATTTTTCTTTTAATTCCCATATTGTCTTTAAGTAAGAAATAAAAGGTGATACTAAAAAGTAAGAGGTAGTCATATAATTTCTTAAACCAAAGTACATAACATAGATATGTAGTTAGAATGGATTTTGGAAAATTACTATTAAAAAGATGTTTAGAATTTTTTTAATGGATAATCCATTGACCTTAAAAATATGGAAAAGGGTGAATTTTATTATATAAAAATTTATTATTTATTTTGAATCATCCAAAAAGATATTTTCTAATATGTTCACCTTAATTTTTGAATAAAATGAATAGGTAATTTAGTTAATATTAATTTATATAGTTTTCTACTAACCTGATTTACCATGGGTTTAAGTAAGAGGATAAAGGTTCAAAATGACATGAAATTTTTTCAAAAACTAATTGAATAAACATATATACCCTTAATATATTATATTTTCTATAATTTCCCTTTTTTAAATGATATGTAGTAAAAAAAATAAGGAAATATTAAATCTTTTCAAAAAGTTATAAGTTTTACAGTCACCTCGCGTATAAAAGGCCACACCCTCCCTTCATAGTTTACACCTTATAACCACATTAGATTGTCCACTTCCATACCAAATCACATCCTAAAATCCCTCAAATGATCCTAAAATACTTTTTTTATAAATCCTACCCAGAATAGATTTATTTTAGACATATAAAAAATACCCAATGAAGAGGTAATGTTCTCCAATTAGCATCATGATTATAAATTTTTTCACCATTGAAAATAATTATTATAAAAAAAATTATGAAATTAAACAAATAAGTATCATTAAAATACTATAATGTTATAATAATAAAGTAACTGCCTACAACCATCTATATTTTTATCAAATTGGTTACTAAATCACCATTGGTTTGTACTATGTACTAGGACCTCGCAAACCGATAACATTCTCTTTTTCGTTACTAGAATTCTTATATGGGTATTATGATTGATATAAGAAAATTATATGATATTTATAACATATTTTTAAATTTTTTATCATTATATCATATATATATATATATATCCTACCTTTCATTCAATGTGGGATCCAATAATGTCTCTCGTGTGTATGATGAACTACATGCTCAAAAAGTGATGTGATTTTTCTTTCATTTATGCTTCACCATGAATGATATAAGATTAATGTACATTATTTAAAAATATATAAGTTAAATAATTAAGATATTAATAACATATTTATAAAACATGAATGAGACTTTATAACATTTTAGTGATTACCTTCACTCACGTGAAGTTGATATCATTGTTTATGTATGTGTGGACAACAACCTTCACAAAGTTATGTAACTCACATGATGATTACACATTATTGCAGTTTACCCCTTTCCATTATTATCATAGAAATAGGTAAACTGCAATAATGTGTAAATAAGACCTACCATCTCAATGATCATAACATACTTCATTTCTCATAATCATATATAATTATTCTTTTAAAAAGTTTACATGACATATTAATATGATAATTATTTCATTAATATTTTAATGGAGGTGATTGAACTATATAATATACAAAAAAAAATTCATAATATGGTACAGATGATAAACTAAGTCGATTGACACTCAAAATAATGGAAATAATGAAATATGATTAACAAAATGGTGGTAAAATATTATAATATGATCTTATATTATATTATAAATATGACAATGGTTCATTTATATATTACTAAATATCATAAAACCTTTATACATGAATTCCATTTATGTTCAACTAATGGAATGTGCGGGCTGAAAGATTTCATCTTAATTTACATCCCCTTGAGACTTTCTTGTTATTATGCAACAATTCACATGAATGACGTGCATATACTAAACAATTAAAATTAAATATCATTTTCTCTTTCATACTTCATGGTATTTTATGTTTCACTATGAATTATTTCATCCAATGAAATTTTAATTGAAAATTACAATGTGTTAAACATTATTTAATAATCTCACATTGATTTATGATTATTAAACATCTCTTAAAACAATCAATTTCATGAAATAAATTTTCATTTTAAATTATATTTTTCATTAATATATATATTTTCATATTATGGATATGATTATTTCATAAACCATATACAATTTTTATCTATTGTTTTTACATTGAATGTTATCTTTTTGATAGGGAAAATATAAAAAAATAGTCATCATTTAATCCAAATAGATATTTGATTATAGTTAATACTGATTCATTACTTAATTAATTTATTTGATATGTTAGTAAGGCATTGGACCTAATTTAATATTTGTATAGTATCATTATTTAGCACCTTGATGCATTGGTCGGTATCATGATAAAAATTAGTTATCTAAATTAAATTTTGTCTGTACCTTTATATCAAACTGTATTCTGAATGGTCTTAATGTTAAATTTATTTTCTTCTTATTACAAGAATTCCAATTGCAATTAATTTCATCTATTAATTCTTTATTTATTAATATACATGATATTTTTCAGAATTATATTATCTTGTGATGCATATTACTTGTACATTTTTTATTAAATTGTGTGATTTTTTGTTATATAAATTTCTATATTGATTATGACTTAATTATTCATGAAGTCAATTTATTTAAATGGATTGTGTGTTCATTTATTTATCATTCCATCTTTATTATTATTTATTGGGTCATTATATATTTGATTATACTTACACCTTACATAGAATTTCAGCTTACACTTGTTTTGTTTCCTTCCAACCATTTTATGATGTTGATTCCTTTTTATAGTTTTAATTGAATTTGTATATTTTATTTTTAATTTGTGTTAATTTATTTTACTAATGTAGAATTGTTATCATGTATACATCTTCTTCTCCAAAAATAACTAAATTGACCTTTTCATCAATTTTGGATTTCTTGTATCATTGTAAATTTAATAAAGAACGAAATATCTCAAAGACACTAGAGTTGGATTTTTTTGTTTCTATATTATAATTATTCATTAATGTGACTTTACATTGAGGTAATAATAACAAAAATTTGTTGATAATTTTACTAGATTCCATTTGTCACAAGATATTTACATTAAACATTTTTAAAAAGGATTTATAAATTTGGTTATGCTAATATTAATTTAATTTTTTTATTTATTCTTATAGTGGTTGTTCATTCAGTTTAATCGATTTGAGTGTTCCAAGTGATACATGGTTTGGGGTTTAAATTTATTTTCACACCACCTTCAATATCCTCTAATATTATTTAATTTAACAGACTTTGGTTACTCATGTCCATATTTTTTAATTTTTCATTTGTGGATTAGTTATACGTCATCTTTATTAGGATCACAATATCTCTTTGTCTTCTTAATTTTATCTATTTTGGAAAATTCCATTATGATAATGTAGGTTACCAAATCATATCCAATTAATATTTAATATATAATTACTAGTTATTTATTATTTGGAGTTCAATACATGTTGTTGTTTTCTACATATATGTAATATTTTTTAAAAATTATTAACTTTTCATGATCATCTGATAAAATTCCATAAATGGATATTTAATGTAAATTGCTTTGAATATTATTCTTAAATAATATATCCTTTTTTTAGAAATTGAAATTCTTTTTTAATGGTTATATATTGCAGTAGTGCTGACTACAATGTTAATTTTAAAAATAATTAGATAAGTGTTTTTTATATAATCTAGTGCATTTATAATTTTTTAAATAATTGATTTAAATTGATATATGACAATGTTTGATGATTTATATATAATTTAATAACAGGAATGTTTTTTTGAAATAATCATTATTCAGATACTAATTTGGAAATGTCCATTTTAAAAATTAAATTATTTATTGAAAAATGAAATCCCATAAAATAAAACCCTTTATTTTAAATTGAAATTATTGTTGATTCAATGCAGGATATTTAATACCCGTTTAGACAATATTTTCATTTAATTTAATTTTTTGAATGTATATAAGGAGTGTTCATATAAGGGTGGTCAGAGGTGTAATATGTATATATATTTATTATTGTGATATAATATAATTGTATTATATGAGATTATATGGAAGACCAACAATTGAATATCATGGGATGAAATTGGTGGCTATATTGGATGTATATGTACACATTCACTCAATTAAATAATTATTATATGGCTAGTGGACCTAGGTATGACATATGTCAACCTATTGGAATTCTCCAATTATTTTGGAAACTATAAAATGATATTTAGTAAATGGGACAAGGTGGATTTATGTGATGATTATTTCCAGTTCCCAATGTTTTTATCCCTAATGACCATGTTATCTATGACATAATGTTACTGTTTTCTTGTATTACTAATCCCCAATTATTGATATTACATTGGAAAGGTTTCATTTGGAGTTTTTTCTGATGAATTTTATTGTGTTTACACATTTATGGGAAGTTCATGGTTGATGCATAGTTGACACATGGAATGGTAAGAATTATTCCCTATCAGTAAATAATGTGTAATTTTGGATAGTGACCTCTTCACAAATTGACATTGTTGTAATAAAAATACTCCCTCTTTAGGATAATCGTTCATCCCATTTAAAATTGTCCCACGATAAACAAATGATTTTCTAAACCATTTACATCTTCCTTGGAAACTATGAAAACATGTTTTTCCATAATCCTATTTAAATTAAAAATTTATTAACCCTCCATTGAGGTCTATGAAATACCTCCTATGACACAAATTTTTTTATCACTTCCTTGAAGTTCCCCTAAAGGGTTACTTTCCACTCAGACCCCTCCTAGAATAGAGTAAAAGTCTGAGGAACATCGGTCGATTCTATTCTAGTTAGTTTCATCCTCCGATTATTTATATATCACAATATCTATATTTTTTATAGGGGTTTTTGGAATCCCCTAATAACTTATGGATAAAATACCCTTATTGGGGTCTATAAACGTTATTTTTAGCTGTGTTTCCCTAATTTTTTGTTTTTGTTATTCATTGATGAATCTAAAATTTGTTTTGGATATCTGAGATTCATCGACCTAGAGGTAGGTGCTTCTATTATGATTCCATGTATTTATAATACCTAAATTATTTTATATAATTTCAAATATTTTTAATTTAAGGAAAATGATTTTTTAAATGAAATTTAAATAATTTTTGGATAAAAATAAAATTCCAATTAATTGTTGTTTAAAAAAAATGGGGTATGGGTATGATATTGGAAAACACCCAATTCAATTTAATTAGGATTGTGATTATATAATTTTTTAGTTTTTATGTAATATAATTAAATGTGAGGATTTTATAGAAATTAACTCAATTACATTTTTGAATCTAATATTGGAAATTTATTGGACGAAAAGCTGTGAAAAATCACAACTCCATTGACTTTGATTATTTTTCTGTATTAAAAATATATATTTTTTCAAATAAAATTATTTAATATTATTTATTAAAGTTGAATGTTAAATTTCATGAATTTGTTTCAAATCCTTGTTTGGAAAAAATGGATTAAAATTTTTCTTTGATGGGAACCTAGTGGTTTCAACATAGCGAAGAGGAATTTTTTTGATAAAAAATTGTTTTGATTTTCAAAATTATTATTTGATTACTAGAAATTTATAAATTGATTTAATTGTATTTTAATAATATTTAAAATAGAATTCCCATCATTAGTTTTGTAGTATAAAACATACAAACCTTAGGTTGTTAGTGAGTTATTTTTGGAAATAATTTACAATTCTACAATATTCTGAAACATCATATTAGCACAAATTATCCCATAGGTAGTGGTGATTAGTCCTCTTGGACTTCTTTTAATGTACGTATGTAAATACATTTCTTTATTCATAGTATTTGATCCATATATCCTAGAACAATCATCCTATTTGGAATATGTCCATGTTTCTCAAATTTTTATTATTTTAAATCTATATATTCAATTTTTTTAAACTATTTTGAATTCCTTGTGAATTTATATAAAATGTTTTATATAAATGTTTTTATTTAATCAATTTTGTGAAAAGTTCCATTTGTGTAATGTTCCCTTTCATTAATGGTAAATTCTACATTTTCAAATATACTTCCATTACTTGAATTTTAAATCATTATATTCTATATATATTTCCATCATTTAAATTGTATATCATGATTTTTTAAAATATTATTTTTTAAATGAAAAAATATTTTTTAAATTGAAATAACAATATTATTAAATTTGATATTTTTTCATCTTATTGAATAATTGTTGAAATGAAAATAGAATTTAGATCACACCCTACATGATCCTTATAGTGTTTTTTTATTATCTCATTACTAGTTCTTGAAAGGTAAACTTATTAATTGGAGGTGGATCTAGCCATTGAACATTGGACTTGGTTAGTTGTGTACTTTTGGACATGTGTTTTTCCTTTTTTTGGTACTCTTGTTATATTAATTTGGTCTTTGTTTGATGTTTGAATTATTGTAAATTAACCCCAGTGGATTTTATTTTGATATACATGATTTATTGTTTGTTTTAAATCCACATTTTTAGTGGAAAATTTGTAACCACTTTCATGTTGTATGATACATGGTTCGAGTTGTTGACCCATGTTAATCAGGAATTCCCTTCGCGCTATGTTAGTATAAGATTGTTTATCCGATTACTAGGGTACCTAGGCTTGTTAATGAGAATGTGAATTTGATCTCCTGGTTAATCTTTTTTTCATGAAGTTAGTATGTATTTTTTAAATCTTATCACGGTATAAGAGGTTTTTGTAATTTAGTTCCCAACCTGCTCTCACCTTAATGAATTTTAATTCACCATGGGTGTTTAAGGAAATCTATTTTATTGATTAGTTATATTAAATTCATGGTATTTAATTGTATTGAATACAATAAAATTCTTTATGTTCATATCTATTGGGTAGAATTTACATTTATAATTTACTTTAGTGTTATTGTGGTGTCTTTTATATTAAATAATGATTTTTTATAATCATAGCTTTTATTATACTTGTGTATCCAATCCTGGAGGAAGCTTATACTAAAACTGAGTGAGTAAATCTACGTGTGGATCCAAACATAATTGATATGATTGTGCTCATTGTCCAATTTTTGGGATAGGAAGTACCCCAGTTACCATTCCAGATCCAATTGTGGATCCCAAGAGGTATGTACTAAATGATTATTCTAATTAATTCTTTTACTATATTCTAAAATAGGTCATGGAATCAAATGATCTTAATAATTATGTGGAATGGATGAGAGTAATGGAATGTTGGATTTGGTTTTTGGACAAACCTGTGGAAATAAAATTGAAGTTCGGAACCTTTGTGATGGAAGGTAAGAGTAGGAGATGGTGGGAAATGATGGTGATAGAAATAATGCATGGTCACTTATAGTGGAGAGACATCAACGTTCTTCTAACAAACCATTTTTATCCAATTTTGATGTTTTATCCAATTTCACTGAGTTATTGAAAATCAATAATTCTTATAGGACAATGAATGATTCAGAAAACCATTTTTTAGTCTCATTCGTTTAGAACCTGAGATTGTATCGACTGAGAGGATGAAGGTTCGAATTTTTGATTTGGTATACAGACCAGACAGTTGTTCTCGAGTTTTTTAGGTGATGTTTCAATCTTATAATAATAAACTAGATAGAGCACAAATTATTTATATTCATCTAGCTGCTAGTTCAGGGTTATCAAGTGTTTCATTCTCTCTCCGTGTAAATATGAATTCCACTAAGATAATGAGTTACTATGGTTACTCTCATTTGGGTTCTTGCTGAAATGATTTTTATAAATCCCATGTAGTTCTTCGAAGGGGTCTTTTAGTTTTTTACCCATGTGAAATATTAGGACAATCTTGGAGGGTTTCCACTAAGGAACCCAAGTATTTTGGGTCATAAAGACTATTAGGTCACATTCAAAGGTTCTTCCATATTTATTCCACTCTACGAACAGGAATGAGATCATTAGCGCCTTCTAAAACAATCACTCAATACTATGATTCAAATGAAAAAGGTTATAATTGAAAGAAACCTAGAATAAGGACTATACCCATAGAGTATGAGTCACTTGAAGAAGTGTATATTAGTCAAATGAAAACGATAGAAAAAATTATTATACATCATCAATAGTGAAAATTTCATTTGATACGTGTTCATATCCATAATTAATTTCATACAATGTTTTTTACTTTTTAAATAATAACCTAGAAATTTATCTTTTTCAATGGATATTAATACACCCCTTGGTAAAAAGTGAGAGTAAGAAATCCATTTTCTTTCTTGTGTATTCCCACTATAAGATGTTTAGCTTCATTAGATAGTTTGGATAATATACATGAAATCTATTCATGATTTTTTAGATGGATTGGATTATATTGAATAGAGCCTGTATTTTTAAAACTTTGATGGGTCTCCTTCATTACACCCAATGGTTTCTTCCATTTCTTCCAATGAAAATAAGACCCTAGGTCCTGTAGAGAGGTACCTTCTTATACAGAGATGGTAAAATTGATAACATTGAATTCCTTTAATTTCGAGAGAGAATCTTGAGAAATGATCCTCCTCCAGTCACCATTGAGTTTTCCAATGTTTTCATTCATATATTAATGGATTTTCCTCATTATGGGAGGATGAGTTTTATATTTAATTAATTCCCAATTCTCATCTAGATTATATTCCCTGTTACATCATGGAACTAGTTACATTTAAAGAGCTAAAGTCATAGTTTTATGGTTTTTCGAGAAAGGATTTTATACAAAAGTGTTCCACCATGGGTGGCGCCAGATCTATATTCTATGAAAATTTATGGTTCACGTCACCTATGGGTTGACTAGTGAAATCAAAATCAAGTGATGATATATAAAATATATTACCAAAAATTGATGATCTATTTGATCAGTTTAATTGGTTGATTTTTTTCTCAATGTATAATCATTTTTTTGGTTACCATCAGTTTAGGATAAAATAATTTGATGTTCAAAAAACCTCTTTTAGAGTAGTTCTAATCATTATGAGTAACACATTCTTTCCTTATTTTCTAAAAAATTATCCAATAGATATCATCAATTTGAGGAAGGATATTTTCTATGAGTATCTTGATACATTCATGGTATTCATTAAAGATGAAATCCTCCATTAAGCTTTGTCGGTGTGGGGTAATGTAAATTATAGGAAAAAATATAAGATATTTTTGATAAATCACATGATTTATTAAAACATTTCAAATTGATATTTTCTGGATTTAGGAATACAAATTCATGGGACATGTGTTGTAAAAACATGGTAATTCACTGGATTCTGAAAAGGTGAAATCAATTATGACATTTGAACAACCAGGGAATGATTTAGAGAATAAAATATTCTTGGATCTAAATAGGTGTCATAGTTTATTATTTAAGGACATCTCAATTTTGTATTCTTCTAAGAATACCTTATGTCAGAAAAGATTAATGTTTGCCAGGAATGAAAATTTTTAGGTTACGTGGGTTGAGATAAAAAATGTATTTTGAGAATAGCTCCAGTGTTGAATCTTTTATTAAATGAGAAGGGAAATGTGGTCTTCAATAATATATTATGATTCATCTTGGCCATCATCACTTTTTTCCTCCTTAAGGTAGGATGGGTACTTGTTCGGTTTTGTCATATTTTAATCCAATAATATACATAATTCAGTCTAGTTTTGGTTTGGAATGAATTATTATTTTGGGAAATTATGTCCATGATTATCGCTCTCTTCAAATTAGGCCACATGTAATGAATTATCCAACCCATGACCTTGATCTCGAATCAATGATGCATGAATTTAATAGTTTTCAGAATTACCTTTTTGGAATATGGCTTATTGTGATTTCTGAACAAAAAATCTTATGATATATATTCTCTCAAAAATATCTGAAAATCCATTAGATCCATTGTGTGGAATACCTATAATATTTTTTTCAACATTTCCTATTCAATGGGGAAAGGTAATGTCATTGAATATGCATTTATTAGGGAACATCTGACCAAGGAAGGGAACAAATAATCAGTAGAGGGTAACATGGCAGATCTATTTTCACAATAGCATGTTAGAGTCCATGAATAAGGGGATTAGGTTTCTAGGGATACTATTTAGTTTACATATTCATTTATAAAATTGATTCTTTATAAACAATAACATTATGATGAGTTCTATATAATTAGATACTATATTAGTATTGCTGAGACCATTCTTAATAGGTCTTTCTCTAAAGTGACACTTCTTCTCTTTTAAGATCATATTATGGTAACTTTTTTGGTAAAGAAAGATGTGAGGGGGGGTCTCCATATTTTTTAGTGGTTAGTGAACATATGAAATATTAATACGTTATATGACATGCGGTGGTTGTTTTTGTGGCCAGTGTGAGACATGGTGTAGATGAATTTGTTTCACATTTATATATGCACAATAAGATAAAGGATGAGCACCAGAATCCTTTAGGTATTCATCATCCACTTTCAGTCCCTCCATGAATGTGGGATGATATCTCTATGTGAAAGACATTGTGTGTTTTCACAGAGTTCCATCTAAAATAATCTCTAATAGAGATTCATGGTTCACTTCTCAATTGTGGAAAGTCGATTTAGATGCACTGGGATCACATATCAACTTGAGTGTGACATTCCATCTACAATGATATGTCTAGATTGAAGGAGAAGCACATATTAATGATGATATGATTCGTGCTTGTGTTATCATCTTTTTTGGGTCTTGGGATGATCATTTAGGGATTGAATAGTTTTCTTATAACAATATTTATCTGTTGGTGATCTGGAAGGCTCCTTTTAAAGACTTGTATTGATGACCTAGAAAATCTTTGTTGTGTTGGTCATAGTATATAAGAAATCAATTATTTTGTTGATTTTTATAAGATATTGATATCACATAGTCAAAATATGTCTTATTTTGATCATTGAAATAGAACATGGGTTATTTTCGTTGTTTACTAGGTGTTCATGAACATTTCTCCTCGATTGGGTCATCGACGGTTTAGGAAGTTGGGGAAGTATGGTCCATTTTTTTGAAACCTTTGGAGGTCATTGAGAAGGTGGGGAAAGATTCATACTATTAAGTATATCCACTATAACTGACATTAATACATAATGTTTCCAATATATATTATCTATGAATGTATCAATCTAGTCGAACTGATTTTTTTATGATGTAGTTATCTTAGAGTAGAAAATGTTATATCCACAAATGAGTGAACAATTAGGATTATTGATTATGAAACAAAGGTACACTGTGGGATGATGATACCTTTGGTTCGTATAATATGGAAGAATTTTTTGGATTATCCTTAGTTGCGAGAGAGGGATAAACTGATGATTGATCTTGGTTCTCATATTTCATATATGGAATTTTAATTGTAGTCACTCTAGGAAATGAAATTTTATATAGTGGGGGGATGTAACTTCAAGATACAATTTTCTAAAATTCCCAATCCTCTCTTTCAGATCATTATTTGGAAGTATTTCATTATATGAATTATAGAGGTGATGTATTAGTATTTTTGAAGGATTATGACCTTTTTCATGGTTGGTGCATGGTTGGTGGACAGCATACTAAATCATGCACCCAATTAGGCCAGAAAGTGGCATTTGGAATCTTGATGAATTTTGATCGACTCTATTGAAGGTTTTTTGCTACTCTCATTGTTGATATTTTGTGATCTCTCACATTCTCTTCAGTATTTCATGTATCAATATGATTATTTATGGTTTCAATACCCATAGTTTTGTACCAATGTCTGAGGTTTTATCTATGCTTCTATGATTCCATTGTTTTCATTCTTCAATGGAAAATCACATATAGGGGTCGGTGGTATGAGATATATTGATCTCAACTTAGGTGAATCTGTTACAATTCCCATTTTCTATAAACCCAAAATTTATTTATTTTATTTCAACTATTTTAAATTCAATTTTTTTAAACAGATATAGGTTGAGCCTCTTTTGTTGAAAAACATGATAATATATGAGAAGAGTATGAAAAAAAAGAAAAATTCTAAAGTAGTAACTATTTAATTATCATTTTCAATAGGCATGAGTTTATCATCATTTCTTCTAAAATAAGTTAATTCTTGTAGTCCCATCAAAAAATGCACCCCCACCCTCTCAATAACCTCATACATAAAAAGAAAGTTATTGAATCCTTTGATAAAGAGTCTCAGCATCCGTGATTTGAAAATCAAAACTATCCTCTTACTCCTCCTCATATTTTTTAGGAGGTGCATCTGTTGTCACACATGTCATTATCCCCTCAATGTCTATTGATTCATCAAGATCCAAATTAACCTTGTTCATTTTCTCATTAAGAGATGTCAGAATTGAATCTTATATCTCAATGGCACCGTTATTCAGCTCAGTGAAAGAGGTAGTGTTACCTGCCATCGATTTTTCAACAACCATTAAAGTAGAAACGGAGTACATTGTCTTCATGTAAGCGACTAGATGAAATCCTTCATTATCCGAAACATTATTTTCAGAAGCATGAACTATTTTAGAAATGATTGGGGTGTCATATTCTATGATTTTTATACCCTTTCAAAAGCCAATATAATCCATCCTTTCCTGTGAAAGATTGTGATCCATCTCTCGTTGGGATTATTCATCATTTTATTTTTTAGAAATTAAGTCATCATATATATGATAAAAAATTTGGATTATGCTATAATACCCCACTTTTTCCATTGTTTTAAGCATCATCCATGTGAATATTCACCTCTTTGAAAAATATGGTAGCCTAAGAATTAATATTTTTCTCATAGGTGGAGGTATAGACACTTGTGTGGTCACCCTTACTAATAAAAACACCCTTAACATCTTTCATATGCTCAAAACTATTTTCATTAATTCCCAGTTCATTAACACTTTTACCAAGTTCTTAATATTCTTCATGTTGTTGTAGTTGAGGATGGATTTTTTTTGAGATTGTGTGATTCTTCACTTTTTGAGAGACTTTCTCACCTCATGTCTACAAAAAGAAAAAAATATTAAAAGTATAGAGTTCCTACATGTAGTAGACTCATTACCAATAAAATTTCATTCATTGTAGAATTTAGCCATTTTTTCATAAATAATTTCAGCTCAATAATATCATCATCAATTTCAAGCGTTACCTTTTCTGCAATAGTTGACCCCAGTTCAACCTTAAACAAGAACCTGTCGATCGGCCCATAATGAACCAACTTTGTCTCCTTATCAATTATAACTAGAATTAAATAGAATTATTTTCATTAAATGAATATATATTGTTTTTTGTATAAAAAAATTCCATTAACATATTATTTTATATAAATATTGGGTTTCCAGAATAAAATTGGGAAACAACAAATTGTATTAATTTATTTTGTGTTTATAGGAATTTATGTAATTAAAAAAAATTTATTATAGGATTTTATTGAAATTATTACAATATAATTGTTGTATTTATTTTTCAAAATGGATTTTATGGATGATTGTGAAAACCATTAATTCCCTTGAATTAGAGGTTTGTTATGAAATTGATTGAATTTGATGGAAATTTAAAATGTTGAATTATATTTATAAATATTTATTGTTAAATTAATTTACTTTTTTGAAATATTTTTTTTTGAAAAATGGATTATTATTTTTATAGAAACACATAGGTTTTATTTTTGTTAAAAGATTTTATTTTATTTAAAACATGTTATGGCTGATTGAGGGAATTTTAAACTATATAAAATCGAGAATTTGATTTATTTGTATTTTATTAATCCTTAAAATAAATTTTCCATCTTTTATTTTATACTATAGCACATAAAAGACATAGATAGTTAGATATTTATTTTTGACCACCGTTTATTTTTAAAAATGATTCTAAATTATTATATTAGTTTATCCCAACCCTTAGGCGTTTATTTAGAGTCATTTTGTCCTTGTTTCAAGGGACATATCTACATACTTTTCCATATTCATTATGTTGGTTAGCTGCGGCCTAGAACTATCATACCTATAAAAAACATGAAATTTTTTCAGTCCCGTTTATTGTTTAAAATATATGTATTCCATTATTATTAAATTTTTGACATTCCATGAGAATTTATATAATCTATTTTATATAAAATTGGTATTCAATCCATTTTTTTGAAAGGTTGCATATGGGTAAAGCCCCATTTGATTAATGTTACATTCCATCTTGTAAATTATATTTCCATGATATTTAAAGTGAAACATTAAGTGCTAAATGTATTTAAATTTATTAAATTTTTAAAAATTATTTGTTTAAATATGGTTCTATAAATTCCAAACATTTTATTTATAAATTTAATGAACACTGTTGGATAATTTTATATTTTCATCTTGTTATGTAACCATTAGTGAAATCCAACTGTGATTTGAATCATGACCTCATTATGTCTTTAGGTGTTTTTTGATTATCTTCATCTAATTTCTAGAAAGGGAAACAGATCTCATTGATGTGGATCCATATGTCGAACCTTGGACGTGGTGAGTTTTTTATTTGGGATACCGGTTGTTTTACCCATTTTTGGTACTTTAGATATAGTTTTTGGGGGTTTGATTCATATCTAGATTCATTTCCATTACTCCCAATTGAGTTTCTTTTATTACGCAAAATAAATTATCTCGTTCACTTCCTCATTATTAGAGAATTTTTTATCCCACATTCATAATTCATGGTGTTAGGTGATACATACGAACACATGGGGATCATTTATTCCCATGGGGATATGTTAGGATCATCTCTCGTATTAGGTTACCAGTGTACATGGGATATTTTGTGATGTTGTCTTTATTCTATCATATTTTGCATTATCAGTATTAGATTACATGAATATGATATAAATATGTTTTCTAATTTATTGTTAATTGAATATATTTTCACAAATATCATTTTTTAATTCATGACTTTACTTTAAAACATTTTAGCTAAAATTTATATATGTTTTGTTAAATGAATATAAACTGTGATTTTGTTGTAAATATATTAATAATTTTGGGATAATTGATCTTTTTATAGAAAAAAATTTATTTTATTTTTTAAATGTGGACACATCGAAAAAAATTTAATATTCTTACATCCAAGAATTCATTTAATAGATCATAATGACCTAACATTGAATCTGGTAAAATGGTTCCCAAATCTAGCCAGTCACCTGGAGTCAAACACATATCCCTATATTACAGAGTCTCTTAAATAGAAGAATGAGTATAATTATTTTCTGTTTGGGGAGTTATTCCCTCGTAATTAGAGTAACACAACATATTATAAGATAAATATAAAAACATTATGGAATTAGGATGAATAATAGAAATATAATATGAAGATAATATTAATAGAATAATAATGTGGCCAATAAAAAATCTACATTCATACAAACATAACCTGAGGATTATACATAATCTATTTAAAAATCATACATTATAATGTATAAGGATGGAAAATAAATAAATTTTGTTTAAAAATTCTAAATGGATATGCCTAAAGAAATTTTGAGCACTATGTTAGTCTTATACTAAAATGATCGCATGTACAAATTTGCATCAAAAGCATAATCTATGATCATGAACCTGCAAACATGATGTTTTCATGGGTACTTGAGTATAATGGAGGCCTGATCATCAGGTTAGATAAAATTATTAATCCACCACCAACAATGTCGAAATTAAAATCCATCCAATGAATGTGGATAATGTAATATTCACATATTATGAAATAAAGTGAGAAATAAATAAATAAATAAAAATAATTCATCTCTGGTTTGTAAATGAACACATTCTAACTAAAAATGATTCTTACAATGAAGAACATACTATTCAATTCTTCTACCATGTATATATATTAACAAGTCATACAATAATAAACCAATATATACATTCACCAAAATAACTCAACTTTTAGTAATAAGTTATGCACCCGAGCATGTTATTTATCAATAAAGATTTTATAACCATGTTCCATAACTAATACCATAAAACATGTTACATCATACTCAATGGTCTAAATCAAAAAAGGTCAATGGTAGTCTATTACCCGAAATTATCTTCAACAAATAGAGAAACATAAACAGATACATACTTTAGATATATCATGTATCATTTTTGAGTCCTACGAGGGAAAGTCCCCTTGGAAATTCCTAGTATGTCATCATCAATATCAAAGAATTCATCAAATGTTATTCTCTTAATACTATCATTCCAATATTTGCTTAGTCCTAAGGTAATAACTAGATAGACTTCTATCTAATGATATAGATGTATATAAAAGATTTATGTATCATACCTCAATCCTCCTCATTGATGTCATACAATAAGTAATCATACATGGTTTTATAGGTTCTATACCCTGATCCCCATGTTGGTTCCAAACCCTAAGAAGTTGTACCTTTGGGTATTTGGTTACATTCTTTGATCATGTAGTATATAACATATGATAATAAAACTGGTTTTATATCTTTAGAGGAAGTGAGTTCCATATTATTATTTCCAACCTCAAGTATGTAATATAAATTTACATGTTCAATGTTAATGTATTTTCCTGATTGAGAATAATTAACTTATAAAAAATTAATTAAAAATCTCACTTATATTTAATAACATGTCATGGTAATATTAATATCCATATAATTACAATCATTTAAATATAAAACGTTCAAATAATTATTAATAATGTAAGATACATGTAAAATTAAAATATTAATTCTATTAATATTCCAAGAAAATATAAGTTTTGAATACATTAATAAAGACTACGAAAACTTCCACAAATAGATTACACCATACTTGATAAATTAATAAGATATGTCCTGCAATCATGGACACCACACAAACTAGTAATAGAATTATTTTAATAATAATTTTGGACACAACCACATGGGATATAGTTTGGCCACTGGGGATTGATATATTTATGTTTCATGCCATTTAGGATTATTAATAATTACTTTTTATTTTCTTTTTCATATTTTACTAGAAATCACACATGAATAGGTAATTTAATTATGAAATAATTAATTATTTCATATAGAATCATTATTAATCACCCTAATTTATTGGTCTTCATTGAAGAGAGAACACTAAAACTATTCATTTTTTGGGTACATCTATGTAATTCAAGGAACTGGGATGTACATAAATAATTTCACATTTTCTTTGTATCCCTAAAAATGTTTGGTGTGTTGTACAAGAACATATAATATAAAGAGTTGAATCAACAACGGATATGATATAGACCAAATAATACATTATTATAATGGGAAAATCATCCAATATTATGATTATATTTTATCTAATCAATGATTGATCAAAGAAATTTTCAAAAAACATAAAAATATGGGGATACTTCTCACACAAATACAGCTTTTTATACTGATAATAAAACTGAGGAAAAAGGATTGATGAGTCACACACTCAATGATAATATTCCAAAATGAATAACTACACTGGAATAGGAGGGAAGATAATATACCTTCATTGAAGGAGGATATGAGGAGGAGTCTCATGGAGGTGTTCTATATATAGAGTGAAAAAGAACGAATTTGGGTAGATCCCGATTGGTGGATTGTAATATTCATCAATTTCCTCACATTTAAATGGCACATAGCTTGGATACATGCTTTTTAAAATGTTGTGGAAACCATGTGTACCCTACTACCAAGGGAAGAACACACTAAATGACTATCTACACAGTTTAGGAATTCATGATCATGCCATGTGGTGGCTACAATCCACCTAGACACACCCATCAAGGTCAGTCGTATGATTTAAAAAACACTGTGTTGCACCCGTGTTCCTACTACAAACTATAAAAAATGTTGGTATTTGAAGACTATCATTCATAACCTCAAATAACGTTATTTTTACCATTGTGAACTCAAAATACATCTCAAATAGAAACATTTAATTTTTCCCACACTTAGAATTATATTTTGAATAATAGTTTTAATAGTGGTCTATCCTCCTATGGAAATTTAATATTCTATTATAATTTTGACAAGGTCCAAAATGTCCCTCACATCCTCCCCACCATAGAATTTTTCATCCCCTGTTATCCTTGGTAAAAACACTAATCTATCACCTAATAGACATGAGTCATGAATTTTCATTCAAATGGGACATTTCATTTCCAAATGAAAAATGCACCACTATACACCTCGTTAAGTGAACGATACATAAGCCATATAAACCCAAGTAAATTCTCAAATTCATAACTAAAACACTAATATGGTTCATACTCAATACCATCAAACATGATACATGATAACTTTTTCAACAATTTATCTATTTGGAATATGGATCAACTCACCCTTTGTTCTTGCATTTAAATTCCAATTTCTAATCAATACCTCCCCCATCTAAATATCCTATTTAATAATTCACATTGAACTCTTAGGATGATCTTGATAAAATTACTAATTTGATTAAATAATAAAATCCCGATCAACCATAATTATCTTCGTTGATCAATTTTTTTTAAAAATACATAGCTAACACATTCTACGCATACCTCATCCTGACACATTTCCTAATGTTGTTCCCCACCGACAATGTTTAGTGAAGAAGAAGATTATGTTATTCCACTGCCATAAAACTGTTCACATACATTATTTTCTTAATAAACTATCGTATCACATCACATAAAAATATTCCTCCTCATAAGGGTCTTTATGAATACATAAAACTCATCCAAAAAATACTATACCAACCATATGGTGTTGTATCCAGGCAAATCCACATCATGTTCATTGATGTTTCCATGTTCATTGATTTTTTCTTACAATGAATAAAATGTTTGTATATACCTTAACCATCACAGAAGTATTTTAACCCATAAAACATATTATCTAAGACTGGTTGATGTATAGGATAACCATATAATCATCAACATTAGCCTATGGAATTGATCCATGGTATTCCATTCCCCCTAAATTGTAGTTGAGATGTATTTAAATAGTTGATAGAACCATTAATCAGAATTCTAACTAAGCGAAATGGAAGGTATGTTATGTGAAGTGAAGTATGTGCCTATGATTCCATGGAAATAATTCAATATCAAGAACACAAGTAACACATGAGAAAACTATATGTATATAAACTAAAATTCTTACATATCACAACTCCCATGGAAGCTGTTTTAAAAAATAAAAATGAATTTTAAACATTTTTTATCTAGGAATATAAATGATTCTCCCTCGTTGTACCCAAGATGATATCAAGATAGTGTACATGATGGTCTATAAAATAAGATTACACTACCATGATACAAAATAATTCTAAATGGCCCCAATACACTCCTATTATATCCATGAGGATGTGCCTAATGTGGTTCGTAATCAACCTTATCCATCCATATATTAGAAGTTAAAATGAACCCCAATTGATGAATTCCATCTAAATAAAAATATACACCATCTAAAATTTAACCATTAATTGAAAACAACCCATTCAGAAATAAGGCATATCGTGGTCATAGAAACACAACCACTAATGTCCACCCAAACCAATGACATTTTCAATGGTTACATATATAAAAAACATATCATCATTGCTCAACCTCATAAGAAGAAACACAAGAAAAACATACCAACCCCATGGGAATTAAAAAAAGAAGTAAAAAATTTAACATGGTCATCCTTTTTGAGTTCATCATACTAGTAATCTATTAGTTCACCTAAACTCGATGTTATTATCTCTACCATAAGAGTGTCCTAGTCATTAAATATTGAGATTAAGATCCCACCCCATGATAAATAGTCAATCAACCACTAACTTCAGGTCTTGGATGTGTATAGAAAACTTTTACCAATCAACCATAAATATATAGAACAAAAATCAATTCATAAAAGTTCCCTATGTCATATTACTATTGATTTATGAATGACACCTTCAAGATCTATGCTCATGCTCACGCTCATTACTAACATCTAGAACTAGCCAAAAAAAACTGACCTGTATGTCAAAACAGTTGGTCCTCTTTAGAACATTATTAAAAATATTTGGATGAGTATTATTTCCTCTATTTATCAGTTAACTCATCCTCAGATAGAACCTATTATCAAAGGGATTTATCTCAAGGACTTAATTATCATTACTAAACTCATAGGGTTTTCTTCAGTATTTATTGTTAACGGGTACTGCATGTATCAAAATCTACTACCCTTATTTTTCATTAACAAAAATCATATATTTGATACAATACATACTCTTATCATCCATATTCATCCCAGTATTAGAATATCCATGAACATCACTAGCTCAAATTCATATCATTTTGTATAAATAATAATTCATCTTAATACATATGAAGTCACGAATCACTAGAAAAGATAAAGTGGGATTACACCACCCAATAAGATGTTGACCATGACCTAGAATTGTCTAGTCCACAGAAAATAAAAATTTCACAATAAATACATCCCTAACATGGGATAAATTATTTAATGAAAACATTTTTTACCCATGTTTTGGATTATAATATAAAAAACATACAAGGGAGAAATGGAACCACATTCTGAAACAATTCACTATCATTTAGAAACATTTTCATGTTATGAGGGCTCTACCTTCCTCGAGTTATCTCCTTAATTAACATTGAGAATCAAACTAATAGTTAGGTCATTTCTTATAACTAAATATTTACTACCACCTATCATTTTTGTTCAAAAATCCTAATAATTATTATATAATCTGATAGTAAATGACGATGCTTCCATTAATAGAAAATATTAGGGAAATAATTAAATTACCATTAAAATATGTTTATATTTAGAAACACATTTTGCATTTATTTTTAGGAATTACATTAATTAAGATTTAGTCTGTTAAAAATTTCATATATTATTTTTTAACATTATCAAAAGCAATTAATAAATGAAAACAATAAATGAGACTTTATCCATCTAATACCAAAATTTAAAAAAAGAATATTATATCAAACTATGTTTTCATCATAAATTTTTGTAGTTATATACTATAATATTTAGGTACTGTATCATATCAACTCAATTTATTAACAAGGTAATATCTAATTAAAGATGACCTACAAGGGTCCTGCCATTTCATCTTAGGTCCATCTATGATGACACCTACTAATAGTTGTTTTTAATAAATAAAATTTAAAAACCCCATTAGAGGTATTATAATAAATATATAATTATTACACATACTTACATGCGACCAGTTTTGTATTTAGGTATTTAACCATATGAGTGATCATGACCATGTCATAGAGTTACAACTCTTTATAGAGGAAATGAATTTATTTATAGTCATTTTTAACAGAAATTTAATGTAAAAAATGGTTTGAAGGGTTATCAAACTCAGTGATTATGGTTTTATTAGAGGGGTTATCATTCCCCACATAATAAATTTCATATAAAAAAAATTCACTGAAAATTGGATCCCATATATAGATAACCAGTATGCTTCATCCCATGGCACCAGTCATACATGGATCAAACATTCCAAGATTAGTTATTGAAGCTTCCACCATTAATATATATGGTAAAACTCCATTTAGAATTATGATAACACTTTAATAACTAATTTTATAAGAATGTTATATGTAGGAATTTTATCACATGAAATAAGTACATAAAATTATTTTAAGTCTCTACAGAAATAGATTTCACCACAAATGGTTATATTAGTAAACATGCTAATCCTAGAATAATAATCAGAGAGACAAGAATAATAAATCACCTAATCATGGAATATCAACCATGAAAAATATAACTACATCATTAAGTCTATGAATTTAAAATTAATGGATTGTAAAATGATAGGCATGTAAATATATATATCCAATTAATGATGCATGTAGTAATACATCCTCTCCAATTGAGGCAAAGGGTAAGAGAACATATTCAAATAAATCTGGGATTATCATATGTGCACAATTAACTCGAATTGAAATCATAATCATATATAATAACAAATAACTTGAATAAAAAACCTATCTTATACCAGTTGGCCGTTTCACTATGTGTGGGTTGAACTTTCCACAAAGAAACTTTTTACTAGGTATGAAAACATTAATGGTCTCATATCTACCATCAAAAAATAAAATTCCCCAAGTAATAGAAAAATATATTAAATCACTTTGTTACATGTCGACTTGGGAGACACTAAAATAGTGCCCCAAGATGTTTGGTAACATGTAATCAAGATCCCCCCCCCATATTCTAGAGGCTTCCACATAGCATTGAGGGTGTAATAAAGTTATATTGGGTATACCATAACCTAATAATCAGAGTTTCATAGAGATTAATTTTATATTTATCAATAGAATATAGATTTAATATTAATTATAGATAGAGTTGCCGAAGATAATAGTAATAAATCGATAATTTGGGAACCTAAAATATATAATCCTGCATGCATGTCTAGATGAGGCTCTATGAAATTTAAAATAATAAAAACAATTGGCTTTATAATACTGAATGATACATCCCTTTTGAATATAAATGAAATACCCAAGGGTTATCCCAATGATCATCCTGATCTATAGCTCGATCATATGCTCTTAAGATCCATTTTACATTTGAAGATCACATGAATAATGAATAAACCGGAACCAATGAACATGATGTCTATTCCAGAAAACCGATGTTGTGGATTAATGAACATGGTGTGGGGAAAATTTTTTAAGACACCACAATTTGTATAAAGTAAATAATACAACATATGAATATAGGATATAGTATGGTGAAATTATAATCAAATAATACAAGAAATAAATATATAAATGATAATAAGATGGATCATGTTCTTGAAGGACACCCTACTGACCAAACCTTATGTATCCTAGGATCGAATTAATTAATAAACCTATAATAATGAATATATATATATATGAATATAGAAAAATCAAATTTTACAAGATATACATGAACAAAAAAGGACCTGAGGTTTAATAACAAGGATCCACATAATGGGGTCACAAATCAATAGGGAATTCATACACATGTTCCATACCAATTTTAATATAATAAGGTATTCCATTTAAAAACATCTAAGTAGACATATTTTGAATGTCTTATATTTAAAATATGATATTACATTAAATAATAAAACCTAAACTATTTATATTTATGTTATATAATGCATCATGTATCAGACCTATGAGGTATAATGACAATGGAAATAAACAAGGTAACCTTATTGGGGCCAAAGAACTAATCCTATGGTAATATAAATAATAGTGTCAAACCTACCTTGGATATTTCTACATAATTTAGTCATGGAGACATATATATGGATATAAATGAGTGTTGAAGGTGTCATAACTCAATGCCCATCATAGGTTCTATAATGAAAGAAATCAGAACTATGGTTCATAGGTGTCATTCCATTATTCACAAGTCATTTCCATGCCATATTTAATCATACCATAGTGTCATAAGTTCCATACCATGACACCTTAGTCATTTCCATAACATAATATAATTCGATTCATTCCTTCACAAGAACTCTATTACATATGGAGATGTCCAACATCAATAATGTAATATAAAATGACCCTGATATTGTTACATTTTATACATGATAACAATTATATTTGTCAAAATATGTTCATTAAACAACTCACTACCACATTATTCAAAAGAAGGGTAATACTATTTTCAATTCCCTAATAATAATTCAAATAGATAACATTCATTTTAGGATAAGTTATGTGAGGGCCATGGTAAATTTCATGACTTAATCAATATAAATATATATATACATACTATGATAGGCCAAGTTTTCACTAAATGTATATAGGGCCATGTGATATATCCATAAACACATAACACATTACATAAAAATGTATATGATAGTCCATGATAATATGAATTCAAAGAACATAAGTCATCATATTAATTCAATAATAATATAGTTGAAAACTAATTATGATATCTATTTTTCACTTGGTTTTGATATAGGAAACTGTAAAAACCATCCACATTCCAAATAATTTCATTTAATTAACCTTTTAAATTTTATAAAATAACACCACTCAATATGATTTTTTATTTGTAGAAAAATATCTAATTCATTTGGAATCTTAAGAAAACATCATAATGGTGTAGTATAAATTTAGGATAAAACCCTCCAAAGGATCAATTTAGGGTAATAAAAATTTAATTAAAAGAATTATGATCTACATAATGAATTTCTAATTTTAGTGGAATCACATGGAAAATCCAAAAATGTAGAAAATGTCATATCATATATGGTGGAAAACAATCATCAAATAATCTATAGAATACCAATCTCGTTCTTAGAATGGTACACCAATCCAATATCAAGATTTGATTTGATCCAGTTTGAGATAGATCAATTTTAAAAAAGCAAATCCCCCATGAAATGTGGTTAATTGGATCACATAAATAATGAGCATAATATAGATAACAAAAAAAATAAATAAATGAAGATTTCTAGGATTACTGATAATATTCTAATATGACAATTGATGTTCAAAATGGGGAACTTATTTTGAATATATTTCTATTAAGTGATGAGAGTTTTTGGAGCCTCTTTATGGATTAATAAAAGAGGATGGATAAAGAGATGAGTGTGGTGGTGGATTTAAAGGTTGAGTGTCAAAATAATCATTTTAAAACATTTAAAATCCATAGGGTATGGCCGCACTTTTTAGAAAACCTTTCATGAACCATTTGAATTTTAATTTCCATGGGATATGACCCTCATATGAATATCATCATTATTTTAAAACCATTAATATCCCAGTTCAAAGATACTATAAACCTAGACAAAAACTTCATGTCTTACTACATAGATTGAAAAATTATGAGCCACATATATACACATATTACAACCACTCCATAAAGTCAGTCTTTAAATATATTTTTTCATGAAACTCATCCAGGCTTCAGAGACACATTTTACGATTCCAACATCATCTAATAGAAACACATTTAATGTATCCCGAAAATATAATAATATTATGATTATTTTTTTTATGAATTGTACCATCCACTAATTTAAATTTCAACATTACATGGAATTCTAACTTGTTAAAAAAATAGGGGATCTTAATTATTCTCACATGTTCTGCTACTGATCATGATACTAATCTTATACACTAGAAGAGGATTTTAAAAAATATTTTTAGTTCTTGTATCCAGACTACCTGTTCATTTAACAACTACACCAACTTGGAATACATTTTAGAATCTATAGTACCTATATCTAATTGGAACACTTCAAAATAAATCTGACCCAATCATCTTGAACTGCTACACCTCAACAATGAAATTTTTTTGACAGTCCTAAAACGAATCATACCAGCACCTCTGCCTCTTTATATGTAGTAAAACAATCATAAATTTTATCCCAACCTCTATTAAATGTTTGGGACTAAATATAGATTATATAATAAAACTTTTGGTGGCACAACATTATTCCATGATTTTTTTAACATAGATGATGATTGGAAGAGAAGATATAACTTCTTTCATGTTTGCACTGACATGGATGTCTAGAAATGATGTATCTAATCACTTAATGTAGTATAATGCATAGAAAAATACATTATTTTTTTATATTTATTACTGATCATGTGTGATCCAACATAATAAATGGACCTTCACTTCATTTTTTAGAAATAATGATTTCATTATGATCGTATGCATTCATACAAAGTCACATATCTGTTACGATCGATCTTTCCCCTTGATTTCTTCAACCAAGATATAGAATACACCCTATAAAATATTAATAAATGTACCAAATTTTTAGCTTTGTATCAGAATAAAGACAAACAATATAAATACTGTAAGATGAAGAGATTTTTTTTTGTATTCACTACAATTACAACCTTTTCAACAGACTATTTTCTCCAAATGTCTAATATTGATGAGACTTAACAATTTTATAATTATTATATATTATAAAATATTTATATTAATTATTTCTGTTTTTGAAAAAGATTATTTTTTTAAGGATATATTTTAAATATATTACAGATTCATTATAGAATATCAAACATTAAAATTATTTCTTGTAATTTTGATGCTTCAAATTATGTCAGGTTCATTCTACACCACTGTATTTTTCTAACCTCATGTGAATTGAATTGTTTAAATAATAATGTTTGATAATTAATATTTTTTCACTATTTTAAGATTTTTATATTCCTTTACCCCATTATCGTTTTGTTAATTCTAACGTTTTATATTGAAATTACATGCGCTTTGGATAAATTATGACCATGAATTATGCATATGTCTGGAATGTTATGATGATATCCAAGTGACACACATTTCATGTTTTCTAGTGTTCTCTTTGAGTTAGAGTTTTAATAGGATGCAGGGATGGTGTATTTTTTCTACTGTTTTTTAGTTTATTGACCTATAGAAGGAGGTATGAGGTAGGGAGTAAGGAGTAGGGAGTAGGGGTCAGGGCCAGGAGAAGGGTTGTGAGCGGGCACATATGAAGGGGTAGGGAGTAGGGACCAGCGGTTGAGCCAGATAGGCTATTTTTAGGGACATAGGGAAGTTATCATTGGAAGGAATTAAGGGCCCTGGGGTATAAGGCAGGATGTAGGAGGCACTGAGGCCTTGAGGCAGGGAGGTACGGCGCATAGAGTACGGAGCAGCGTTGAGGCACAGAGAAGGGAGTATCATTGAGGTAGGGAGAAATTGTTGAGCAGGGTGGCTGGGAGTAATAAGAATTATTGAGGATGGGAGTCAAAAGGTAGGAAGCTGAAGGCACTGAAGTAGGGAGGCGGCATGGGGAAAGAGCATAATTTTTTTCATGAAACACGGTTGTGGAAAATATTTTTTTGTGTCTATAGTTCTGAGTTTTTTTATATAATCCATGATGTTTCCACGGTTGTGAACTGTGTTAACATGGTTATTTCATCACTAATAAATCATGGAAACAGGTTTTCATCCATATTTATAAACTGGGACAATAAATCTATATACTAGAGTTTATTGCAATAGTTTGGAACTGTTGTTATAAGTCTATTTCCATGATTACAACTATGGATATAGGTTTTTCTGTATACCCAAGCCAATAGGTACCACATTGGGTAAAACCATGGATATTACTTAATTCCATAGTCTCGTTGTCTATAGTTATTGTTTTATACTGTGTTGATTATGTTGTTTATTAGTAGTGATTTCCAGTATACAAGACATCGATATATAATCATTGCCACTTCCCATTTAATTTTGGGCCACCAAAACTATTCCCTCAAGGAATAGTATATTTTTAAAATGTAAGGTTGTAATTCCAATGATGATCTATAAAAGTGAAAGAATATATCTCTTATGCATTTGCATCGAAACAAAAAACCATTTTCAAAACCACATGTGAATCCGACCATCCCTCTAGATCATCAATATGGCCACCACAATCATGAATCACCTCTTCCATAGAGTCCCCCCATTGAAACTTATCCACCAGATGCATTAGGAAAGATGGTACTATAATACGAAATAGAAAATCCTCAATCACAATCAAACCTTGCATCTTTGTCGAAGTTTTTGAACTCCTCTATTACACTCCAAGACACCATGGATTTCTGAACAACATCCCACTGTGACATTCTGCTGAAACATCATCCATGACATTTCCATTTCTAGATATGTAGGATATTAAAAAATAATATTGCTAAAGGAAAACAATCCATCTTTACTTTTGTAGATTCAGGTCATGATAAGAAAAGACATACATAATTCTCTTATGATATATGAAGACTATAAATTGATCAATTATGATTTAATTCCTCTACAACTTGTGCACAAACACAACTATTGTGAGCATTATATCATGGGTGGAATAATTAATCTCATGAGGACATTACATCAAAGAACCATAAGAGGTCATTCCCTTCTTTTGAATCTGGATACTTTCTAATCACATACATTATGTGCCACAACACACCTCAAACATCACTCCTTCCTCAGGAAACCTAGTAACTGGGCCACCAACCATCATTCCCCATCAGGTAACGAAGCATTTCCTAAAACTAATCACACTAAAAAAATGGTTCTTCATATTCAAAGCTCTCAATGGGGATGAAAATCAAAATTTATCAAGTAAAAACATCTGATAATATCATGAATGAAAAAGAAAACAATTAACCACTCCCATGTTCATTGTTGTTTCTTATGAGACTTCATTTTCAACCTTAATCAGGTCTACATCCTTACATTGTTGACACATGGCATGCTTGATGAAATCGAACACTTATTCCCGAAACATATACTAATATAACATTCCATACAGTTGGTGGTGCTGAAGACTGTTCAATATATATCTAAAATACACAACATTAATTTATTCATGCTTTGAGTAGTTTACAATGTCATCAAAGAATATGACAATGAACCAATTTAGTAACTCCTATAACACATATTTCATAATCCCCATGAATGTAGTATGTGTGTTCCTAACATCGAATATCATGACTACAAACATGATATTCCTATACATGTATATAAAGGTAGCCTAAAATATACGACCCTCCATCACAATCAACTATTTATAACTAGACAACATATCAATAATAAAAAATCAGCTCTCCCCTCTTATCTAGAATAAAAGAAAATTTATCCGTCGAATAGGGTAACTGTTCTTGAACATCACTTGATTAAACCTCCTGTAGTCTATTAAAAACATCAGTCCACCACCATCCTACTTGGTGAGCAATAGTACAGACTCACATGGTGACACAGTAGGCCAAAGGTGGACCTTATCCAGAAAATCATCTTTCTAAATACTAAACTCCCACAAATCATAATGATCAATCTCATAAGAATCCATCGAAATCATATTAGCACCTTAATGAAACTCTATCCTAAACTCAATAATACATCCAGGGGTAGTTTCACAACCTCACTGAGAAAAAGATCAAGGAACTCCCCAATGACCCAAAAAACCTCCACCATCCTGATATCAACATATTACACTAAGAAATATCCAATAGGGACGTAAGGGGATCCATATAACAACTTCCCACCTAAGAAATATGCTCACTGAAGTAAACCACACATTTACCATCCACATCAAAAACAGAAAATTACCTCTATAAAAATTTATTGCTGAGGATGACGTCATCTGTCTTCTTATGTAGAATTAAATTATCACCCTTAGAATGATGAGGCCCCATCATCAATAAACATTCCTAGAACATATCAAATAATTTACTTTAGACACCAGCTAGTGTAGTCATCACCATGGGTATGTGAAGCCTCTATATGTTATTTCCTAGAAAATATTGTCGAGTTGGTTCCACAAAGGGGTTCATTACTCTTGATTAAAACAAGAAATAATCAAAATATGAAACAAACTGACCATACCTCTGATGATATCTATACCATTTGGAACTTCTCACCCCACGTTAAGTAACTCGCCATGGACAACTCCTATACTTCTCTGCTAATGACCACCTCTATGGCCAAACATGGGTAGAAGTCCCTAATCACAATGAATTTCATAAGGAAATCCTATACATACACCATATCTCCTTTAGTAGAGTATAATCTTGTAACACCTACTGCTAAAACAACCTCACTAGAGAAAACTAATGAGATTGGCGATAAACCTCTCCTCCTCCACCAAACAGACATCAAGAATCCACTGAGCACTGGTCTTAATGATGACAAAGAACCTCAAAAAAGAAACACATAAACCCCAACCATACATGAAAGGGATATAAATTTGATGGTCGAAATGGAAGCTATTGAGGTCAGCTATCAGCTGGTCCAAACATTGCTGGCCCTTGAACTTAATTCCCAACACCCACACTAACATGCTTCGATTCTGATGAAACTGAAGATCCTATATCTTCACTACTCATTTAAATACAGTGTCCACTAATGATCTACTTCTCCTCACATCTAACAGGTTGCAAAACGGTCCTAGTAATCTATCAGGGCCCACATCAAACTGAAATTTATATCAAAATCAACCATCTAGATCTATGTTTCCACTTTAGAAACACATATGTCATACTTACCTAAAGTATTTTTAAGTAATGAATTCCACTCCCTCTAACACTTATCGTCATCCTAAACCAGATCAACCCTATGTAAATCAACCAGGTTATCCTACTAATCCTCAACTGCCTGAGCTACACACATACGATGACCGAGAGCCATAGATTAAAGTAAAAAAGAAATTCTTGTTATCTTTAGTATGGCTATTAATTATGTTAAATTTAATTAAACATTAATCAATTTAATTCATTTTATCAATTTTGAATTTCCACATATGACACAATTTATGAAATAACACAATACATCATGATTCATGTAACTTTCCTAGGTCTCAACACTTAAAATGTAGTATCCACACTTGGTCGTTCAGTATGATCAGTGTACTTTCATCAAATCATGGGGGCTGGGTAAAATATCATGTCCTGGATGGTCTTCCCAAGACTATTTCATGTAGCAAGATCAGCTGACACTATTTCTATAACCACCCATGCATTCTAGAAAATTCTAAACTATAATCTCCATCATATCTCTCAACCATCACTATTTATAACACTCTATAACACCCCACCCTCCAATTATACCCCTATTTGGATGGAAAATATGAATGAGAGATAATGGCCCCGAGGTCCTTCCTCCAATAGGCCCCTGGTTGGCAGCTAGCACCAATGTTATAAAAATATCATATATGCGAGGCATTATCAACTATAATAATATAGGATATATAGATAATATGAATCATAAACAATCAACACCATAAAAAATATAAAATAGAAATCCAAAAGCATCCAACATGCATGTATAAATATAATTAATACTAATAAAAGTCTCTAATGTATATACTCTAATATAATGATAATGTTGTGTCACAAAAACAACCCAGGGTCTTAACTATTAATGTATAGTAGGGTCCATGTAATCCCCATAAAAACCTTCCAATAGTTTAATATAAATTTTCTGAGTATACAATCATACCTAGTTGGTAATGATAAAGTTTTTAATGCACCTGTGAAATAAGCATACTAATTATCTTATAAGAAAACAAGAACATATTGGCACAAAGATAGGTATATTAACCTTCCCATTATAGTGACTCTCTCTTCTCAAACATAATCAATAGATAACTATTCTGGAATTCATAACTATTATAAAAACAATCACCAAAAGACTTTAATTTCTCTAATGACTTTACAATCAGATAAAAATAAACATTGGTATATAAATGAGCTACACCATCTCACAATATGTTCTTGTTGACTATAACCCTTCTTATTCCAATAAAAAATAATACATATAATTATAACCATGAGGAATGAAAATATAAAAAGGGGTGGGATCAGATACTCAGAAAGGGTAAATAAGGGAGACATGTAAGCATAAACCTGAGTATAAGGGTATGATAATGTTATCATGAAAATAGAATATCTTACCATATATATCAATGATTATAACATTAATCATGTCATAAATATAAGTAGTTTATAAGACATGAATCATAGTGAAATAAAGAGAATAATCCATGAAGTAATAACATAGGAAAAAACATGTAATTTTTGTATACCCATAAGAATATAATATGTTTTCAATAGTATCCAAGGAATCACTTCCATGAAAATTGTGGTAGTATGGGTTCACCGACATACCATATTGGTAGTCATGGTTCACTCCCATGGTCATCATCATATCATGAGTTCTTTCCTCATACCATCATGGTTGCCATGGTTCACTTACATGGGTATCATCGTATTAAAGGTCAATTCATAAGACCATCTTAGTCTATATCTTGAGATATAAATCATTTAAGTGTTTATTAGAGAGATATATAGGGATCAACCATCTCATAATAAAATTATACATTAGTGTTCCCCATGATCATAAATAATGATATCATAACTGATGAAATTGAATGTGTATTATAAATATCAAATAATATCATAACATATGTAAAGAGATAATATTCATAATTATTTTATCTTAAACATAACCTATGAAATGAAGAGGGTTACAAAATCATATAACTTGTGACTGAGAAATGGGTTTCATAAAAATAATTACATCAAAACATAATCCATTTAGAGAATAAGTATAAATGTAATAAAATAATTATTTCACTATAAAGAAATTAGTATGTTCAATGTATGTTATCATAGATAGGGAAAATATTTACAGGTCCTATAAAAACCTTTCATCAGGAAATCACCCTTTCATTTATAAAAAGTGGGTTTTTAATTAAATATTATTGTAAACGTTTTTCAGTGAAAATATACTTTCAAACATATAAATTATTATTTAAAAACAGTAAAACTTTTTTAAACATGTTCTTCTAGGAAAATTATATTCATGATTCTTTTGAAAACAGTTTAAAATTTTTTTTTGCGCACATTTTTTTTTAAAATACAACGTCATTCTAACTGAAGGGTGAGATATGGTCAGTTTTTAGATTAAAACAATATCTTAGATGTGAAATAGTTGAAAAAGTGGTACTATCATGTGAGGATAACTTTAATAAACATATGAGGAGGAAAATCATGAGTATTCTTGATAGTTCGATCAAAATATTTCTTCAATGTTAACATAAACATCATCAATCTCTAAAAGTGATGAGATTGAATCAATAAACTCATATAATTTTGAAACATGGGATCATAATATATATGAACGAATTATTAATCACATAAAACAAATAAATCATGAAAATATATATTTTCATCATATATCATGTGAAATCTAAGTATATACCCCTTGAAAAAGAGTTTAGGTGCATAAAAAACATGAGTCTGAAAGAAAAAAAAATGAAACAATTTTCATTTACTAATTTGGTATCATTTTAAATGTAATCCCCAATAATTAATGTTCATAAATTGGATCATTTAATACTGATAAATTTATTAATAATATTCATAGAATAAAATCATCGAATGTAGATAAACCATACAAAAATTTTTAGTGTTGAACATAATACGTATGTTATGGGAAAAGGTGAGATTAAATCCCCTTACATTGTGTTTTGAATCCCTTAGTACTCTAAAAAGACTCCTATATAATAAATATATGTTAAATATACCTCATTTATAGAATAATTGGTTACACATAATATTATATATGGTTTTATTATAACCATATATTTCCTGATTTTTAACAATCCTATCTTAAGGTTTCACTTCAGATAATATTTTCTTTGTTCTGCTCATGTGTCTTAATTAGCTATTTCATTCGTACTTATACTACAATTCAGATTATATAATATATAACATGATTTAAATTTTAGCTATATATAGTATATTTTTATTATAATAATATATATAATATAGTAGTATAAAATGGAATACACAGTTAATAGAGATGGTAAACTATACGTACGAAAAAAACATTGTTGCTATTTTTTATTGTCGTATAGAAAGACAGAAAAGAAATTAAAATACTTGTATATGTATATAATATTATTAAATTATAATGTAATTATATATATATATAATATATTTTCACTAAACCAATCCTTATTACTTTAAATTTAGTTTTTTAATGAATCCCTTCACATTGAGGGGATGGTAGCCCACACTACATCCAAAAAAAATTATCGTAATTGCACAAAATGAAAATTAAAAATTTTGTGTTGTAAAAGGAATATAGAAACATAAATAAATAAAAAAAAATATAAATGAAAAATATATATTTATTTCCAATTATAATTTCCATCAAAAGAGACTGTAAATGAGAAATAAACAATCATCATTTAGTGATGGTGTAGATCTCTCTAAACGTAAAGAGTATGTTTGTTACCCATTTGATGGAGGTTTTTGTATGTTAGTTTAAAAAAATAGAATAAAAACCTAATATTATATTAAGGATGATTTATTTTTCATAGAATATTGTAATGGAAAGAGTGGAGGGGTGTAGGAAGAATATAAAGGAAAGGACCTTGAGAGACTATGTTACCTCTTAGTTTGGCAACTCCTTTTGGTTTGTGCTAAAATGCCTCCTTGAGTTGTCGTCATCCCAATGTAAGAATTATAAGAGTATGTGAGGGATGATGTGAACTTATTTTAGCAGAGTTTTTGAGAGCCATGGGGCTTTAGAGGTGTGAGGATATGGTTATAGGTTTTTTTCATTTATTGGAAATGGAAAGGACACACATTTCTTTTTTTAAAACAAGTATGGTGTACCCATTATTTACCTTAAAAGTTATAAAAAAAAGAAAATAATCAAAATAATGGAATTTGAATGGTCAAATAATGTCCAAAACATTGGTGATGGAAAGTTGTTTATGTATTGGGTCATATATTTAAGGTTTATAACATTATTAACCTAATTTTTCTATGAACTGGCTTAATTAATTATAATACCTTTCAAAAATATTTTTGGCCAAAAGAAAAGACAAACTTATAAAAAATTATAATTTATGATGATGATGGAAATGGATTCATTTTTCCAAATTATAATCAATGAATTGATTGAAATAAATTTGAAATTAATACTATAGTGTGTTAAACAATGCAGGTTTCAAAGTAAAATTCATCAAATGTTTTATAAGTTTATATATCCAATTTAAATGTGAAATTACTTCCAATTAATAAAATTTTACACATTGTTAAGAATATTATTTAATTAAACATTTTAATAATTATTAAATATAACTAAACCTTATAAATAAATTAAATTAAAAATATGTTTTGAACTAAAATATGATATTTTTCAATATTCATTAAAAAATAAAGATAGTAAAAAAACCCCAAAATGTAATATAATATAATTTCGAAATCTAAATTTAATTAATGAAGATTATTATTTAAAATTAAAATTTCAAATGTGTATAAAATTAATATTATTATTTATTGTAGAATTAAATCAAAAGTACTTCATTCTAAAAAATGATATTTTTAACCTTAAGACATTAAAATATCATATATTTTAATATTATTATTTTTTATTTATATAAATAATTATAAAATATATTTATAAATTATTTAATTCAATTAACATAACTATGTTTAAAAACTATTTTATAATCATATCATTCAATGAATTTAATAGGATGATTTGTTTTGATGAATCCCAATGTTGAGTTTATCATATACTATATCAGTGCTACGTTTTTCATATTTCATATCGGTGTTACATGTAATTTATAACATGTTGGTTCCATTCCAATAGAATTATTTACAGATTCCATTACAATATGTAAATGAAAATTTAATTTATTTGAAAAAGGTCCATAAAAACTCAGGTTTTCATATTATACTCCCCTTAAAAAATAATTTCTCACTAGGGATTCCTCACCTTAGTAAAAATAAATGAGAATACCTAAACATCCTAATATCCTAACATTACCATGTATAGTCCTCTAACATCTAATTTATCCAAAAAAACATCGATTATGTTACTACCTGAAAATTAATTTTTCATTATCAGAGAACTTTTGAGGAAAAAGTGAGAAACCAAATTGTCTAATAATGACCACATTATAAGCATTACAGAAAATCCCCAAACAAACTAAATGATCAGCTCCCCCCCCTCAGAAAATACACCCTGACATAAGGATTCACCCATAAAAGACCCTCCGTCATTCAGTCCAATGCGGACAACACAGGCACAAAACCAATGGTTGAGACATACCCTCTCAATATCTATGTCCAAAATTGGTTGTTTCACATAAGAAATATCTTATTCTAACTGTACGACCTTTGTGTATAGTACATGTAATGGGTTAGGTATGTACTTACTCATAAGATATACATAGAACACATCATATACTTGTGAGATATTTTGAGTATGTTCTATATAATATGATAAAATTTTAATATGTTCAAGAATCTCAAAGGGACCCATATTACAAGTTCATAGTTTCCCATTTTTCCCAAATCTCGTAAATTTTATCTAGGGTGTGATTTGTAGACACAAATGTTCCCTAAATTCAAATTATATTTCACACTGATAGTTATGTGTATTACATTTAGGCCTATATTGAGCTACCTTGATATGTTATTGGATTACTCTGACAATCTCTTCCATTTCTATAGAAATATTAGTTCCCAATATCATTTATTCACCTTGAACATCACAACATGATTGAGCTCTAAATTTATTCCCCTAAAGGGATCCATACAGTACCTTATGAATTCCTGAATGAAGTCTATTGTTGTATGAAAACTCAACCAGAGGAATAATTTGATCCTAGCCACCTTTTAAATCTAGAGAATATGATCCCGACATAATCTCTTTGGATTGAATTATTCTTTCAGACTAACCAACTATCTATGTATATTATTAAATGATCAAACTCAATTATATATTAGGTTATTTCTAAAGAAATCACCTAAACATTGAGGTAATACTTAGATATCGATTTGATACAATAGAATGTGGAACTTCTTTTAACCTTATAACTTTCTTAATTCATATCATAGAAACCTTATCCAGTGAGTAATCTTATCTAATATTAATGAAGGAGTTAACTTAGCTTGTGGATTTACTACCACCAATAAATCATTATACCATTTAGAGGTTTTGGTTTTTACAATGAAATAATCCATAGTGATATTATCACATTCTTTTTATATTATGGGTGATGGATGTAACAACAATTTATAATTTTGACTTTCAGCTTTATTTTTCTGCAATACCAGACATTGATATAGGAAATCAATGATACCTATTCGCATTACATACCACCGGATGTATTATAACATTTACCTATATATTTTCATTCTTCCAGGATTAATATTGAATGATGAACTGTGAGATTCTTTGAAGATATTATTCTTCATATCAGATATAGAAGGAACACATATACCATTCATGAACTGTATCATTCCAACGTGATCAGGGATAAACTCATGAACATTTTTGACTTTTTTTAGCTATTCATCTTCCTTCTATTCCTCTCAAATCATTACATGGTTAGAGGGTTGAACATTCATTTTAGAATGAAAATATTTTTCCACATCCAACAATAAATCTAGATTCATCCTTTGTAAATCGATAAATATTTGAACTTTTTTTATCCTCATCTTGGATAAGCTAGTTTTATCTTTCCAACTCAGATAATTTTCTACCATATTCACTTTCCTAGGCTGATAATGTATTGATCAATTATAATTAATTTTAAACTATAACCACACTCTCCAGAACATGTTCAACTCTATACATGTGAATATATATTTTAGACATTTAGGATTAGTATATATTTCTTTCTTTTTCAATAAATATAATTCCTCCGTATCATTAATGAAAAAATTACCACCGCCTACTACAAATCATTAGTTGAGTAATTTTCTCCTTAATCATCAATTATCATGAGGTATTGGATATAACCACGTTATTCACCATAAGAACACATCTAAATCCCTCCATATATTCATCACTATATATTATAAACATTTCAACAATATAAGGTAATGTAATAACATTTTCACTGACCAATTTTCTCTTTAGTTCCATGAAATTTTCCACAAATTCGTCATTCCAGATGAGTTTGACACCCATCTATGTTAACATAATAATAGTATGAGATAGTCATGAGAAATTATCTAGAAACCATTGATAATATCCAACTAACCCATGGTATCTACATATATCATTCACCATGGTTGGTATAGGCCACAATTCAAGAGCCTTTGTCATTGATCGATCAACTATTAAACAATATCGTGAGATTGTATGACTCAAAAATAAAATCATTTTCATACAAAATTCAGAAATTGTAATTTTTTCATATAGCTAATCCTCCCTTATTGTCCTCAGTACAATTATCAAGTAAGATTTTTTCTATGCGTTTCTATTTTAAATATACAACAATACCATTAATAAAGTAAACCATAATCATATTGTGTTAAACTGGAAAGAATCAATTCATTGAATTCATGAATATTTTTGTTGAATTAGTAAGTACAAAAGGTATCACTCATTATTCATACTATAAATACCATGTATGGAATGGTTTCTTGGGTATATACTCTTTCTTAACCCTCAATTGATGATATCCAGAATAGTGGTAAATCATGGAAATATTTTGAGCTCTGCATAGTTTATCAAACAATTCATCTATATGGGGAAGAGGATACATGATCTTGATTATGATCTTGTTCCATAACATATATTGAATATCGAGTCACATCGATTAATATTTAATTTTCAATAAAAGAAGTAGTTCACCCCATTGTGGCACACATGGATGATTGAATCCCTTATCAAGGTTTTTAGGGAGTTTCATCTACAATACCTACAACTAAATCAGTTCTATTTTATATGGAGTAATTAAAATTGGTGTGGAACTAGATATTTATTCTATTGAGAACTCAACATTGTCTTTTTATTGAATACTTTAAAACTATTCTAGAAATACATCCATAAAATCTTGAACAAAAGGCATATCCTTGTTTTTTATCATGTCCCCATCCATTTTTGATAGACATACCATTTGAATTTTAATTAATACCCTACACTGGATTTAGTATTCATATGAAGTTAATTCTTATAATCACTATGATGTATGATAATATGAGGGTTTAAGATATTAAATGTAACTTCACTTACATGACAATTTATGATGGATTATGTAGATAAAGATAATATATTCCTTATATGACATAAAATTTTACCATTGTATGAATGATTTGATTTTCAAGATGTATATTTGAAAAAAAAACCAATCAGAGTGGAATCATACACATAAGAAGAAATCATCATTACAATAGAGGTTTTCACTGATAATTCCAAATCTAATTACCATGGATAAATCTTAACACCCTTATCAAATTCTTTAAATATGTATGTGTTGGTGGATCCATAATAAAAAATGACATTAACGAATTCAATGTGGGTGGTAAGTAAACCATTCATCACCACATTATCGAAATAATAATCAGAAATAACAAATTCATGAGTTTCCCCTTGTCCATTACCTTACAAGGTTGTTTTATATCGATCATCATCAGTGTCTCTTGGGTTTAGGAAATTCTTTTATAGTGACCATTCTCCTTACACTTGTAGCACTAAATAATGCGAGGTGAAATCTATGCCTCATTTACCCCATTCAAAATGTTTTCTAACTTATTCCATTCACTTTGAGAAACAAAAATTTAATGGCCATCCGTTCAATAATAAAAACTTATATTAGACCCAATAATTAAAATTAATCCATGATTATTTCCACACCATGTTCATAAAGGAAGGGTGATCTTCTTTTCTTCCTAGTTTTTATATTTTCTTTTAATCCCCATCTTACTATTCTTTTAAAAACCATGAGATTTATCTGAGACTATAATCACAATTTCTGTAACATCCCAGTTTCATAACGAATATAAAATTTTTATATTTATTAATATTCTTGAATTAAATATTAATTTTTATTTAATGGGGATTCTATATTTCATGGCATACCTGATATGTAATAAAGAGTTTCATTGAAATCTAATGTTTCACACAACGTTGAGTTATTCAAATAAATAATATAATTATATAATTATTATAAATGATATTTAACACAAAGTTCTTTTATTGGAGGGAATAAATAGATCCAACTAAAATATGAATATATATGTTTGTTAAATGTTTTAACATATATCCAATAAATGTTAGAGCCTTAATGTAATACCCCAACCCTAGTTACCTATAGTTGGTGCATTATCTTAATAAATTGGCATGATTATAAGGAATCAAGTCCCGAAGGACTGATTAGTTTAGTAGTCTTGGAAAATAGATTACATACATGAATGTTACATTACGCTTTATAACATACAACACAACATAAATAATCCTTTAGGAATTCTATTATTCTCTTCTCTTAACCCTACATATCAATCATAATACAATTCTTGGAATCCTGGGAAAAATGAAACATAGAAATGGGTGAACTCAGTTTCTCAGTAAGGGTAACAATATAGTGGAATCTTTCATAAATAAGCATAAACATTTATGGAAATGTATAAGACTAAAACAATAGCCTTTCAAACATAGACTTCAGCATAATATGGAAAAGATGAGATCAAATAATGCAATTTACTTATTCACGTGGATATTTTACTAGTCGAATAATACATGCAATATCAATATCTTCTTTTATAATGATAGAATGTATAATGCCAGACATCATAAACACATAGTCAAGTCATGATCCAAGACTACAAATAATGTTTTTTCAAGTACTTGTGTCAAGACACTAGTTTGTCTTATGAGACCTACCAATGCATCGAGGAGCTATAGTAGGTTCCACACATCACTTACTTAGTCCAATTCCTTCTTTATATGAAAACGTTTAAACATAACATAAACATTCATATTAAAACTAGCATACCAAATTTCAGTACTTTATACATAAACCATGAATGGTATAAAAAAATACATCCACTGGCAAACATAACACAAAATCTTCAATACAATATGGAATATTTGTATCATAATAAATCAAACTCGATCAAGAATAATATATAGTAAAGGATGTTGACATAGTTGAAAATGATATGTAAAAATTGTTGAGAGAAATATTCAATTCCTTCATCATGTATTATTTTCAAACAGGGTAATGCCCTAAATCATCATATAACCGTATTGATTATATTCAAGCTCCCTTATTCCAGATAGAATATTGGATATATTTTTTATATCCAAAAATGTTTTAAACTCCAACAATGATAGAATATACAAATCATTAATAAGTTTCAAGGTAGACAAGAATATCCAATATTATTTATCCAAATCTATCATATCACATTCCAAAATCACTACCTCAATGTTAGAATCATATTATGGATTTTTTTTCTATGAAACATATATTTTTCAGAAAATTTATCCAGCCATTGAGTCACTTTTCTTGGTTCCACACAATCATAAGTCCCTAATGATATAGTACTGCAGTACAATCCTTATATACTCCATAATTATTATAATGAGTACATCATTGATACAATATTCATATGACATAATTCTTTAATAACATCATAAGAACACTAATCATTACACTTCATCTATGGTAATATCATAACTTTATTATTATCAAACAAGATCATTTGTGATATACTCTGATTATTTGGACAATGATTCGCATAGTGTCCCAACTCCTTGCAGATGAAGCATTGTGAATTTGAAACCATTTTTTACCCTTGTAGTCACGTAAAAAGTGTCCTTTTTCTCTACACTTATAACAAGCTCTCATTCTCTTAAATAATTTACCAATTTTATTCATTCCATTGTTATGACATATGGAAAAATCCTTTTTTACCTTATTCCCTTTATCTATCTTTCTATCTAACATCATTTTCTTATCCTACATCCCTTCAAAGCCATGGGAATAAGATAATTCTTAACTTATATTATTAACAAAGGATATTATTTCTTTATATGATGATAATTTGTGGGAGACTACTTCCGTTTTAAATTTTTGCTTAATACTGTTAATGATAAGAAATTTGTTAATATTCCGATCATCTGTTATGCTGGAATTTCCATTCCTTCTACATGGTGCCATTTCTAAACAATGACATACACGATGTTAGTTTATGAATTGCAATGCATAATTAAAAACCTGTAAAATAACTAACGTATACTAAAATTATTATGTATATAACCTATAATCATAAAATTATTTCTTTGAGGAAGTATTTTCTCTGAAATCCTTCATAATGGATTGTAATGAAAATGTGAATTATCGTATGTATATCTCACTGGAGTGTTGTAACCAAGAGTTCTGCAAGACCCATTGTTATGTACCAGTTCCCCATTCGAGTCTAGCTCAAAGTAGTGTTTTCAGGTTTTACCCATAGGTACGTCTGAGCCAGATCCACATCTACCTACTCGTATCCAGATAGGAATTTATTTCATAGAAAGTAAAAAAATTTCTGCAATACCAAAATTTTAGGAAATTATTCTATACTAATCCACAAGATCTATTTATTGTAATGTTCTATAATTAGTGTTTTTCTAAATCTCATTGAAATAGTTATTGAGAATCTTTATCTGATTCCAATCGTAATATCCTAACCCAAGTTACCTATAGTCAGTGGATTATTTTAATACATTGTTATGATTACATGGAATCATGTCCCGAAGGACCGATTAGTTTAGAAGTCTTGGAATATATATTACATACATGAATGGTACATTACACTTTATAACATACAATAGAACATAAATAATCATTTATGAATGCCAGTATTTCCTTAGATTAACCCTGCCTATCAATCACAATAAACATTTTGGAATCTTGGGAAAAATAAAACAAAGAATGGTGTGAGCTGAGATGCTCAGTAAGGATAACAATATTGCAAAATCATTTATAAATAAGAATAAACATTTAAGGTAATGTATAAGACTAAAACAAAAGACTTTTAAAAATAAAATTTTTCCTAATATGGCTAATATAAAATCAAATAATTCCATATACATATTTACATTGATATTATACTAGTAGAATAATCACATGAAATATCAATAACTACTTTTATAATGATGGAATGTATAATTTTATATATTATAACCACATAGTCATGGCCTTGTGCCATGACTACAAATATTATTTTGTCAAGGTCTTGTGCCAAGACACTAGTTTCTCTCATGATACCTACTATTGCATCGAGGAGATATAGAGAGCTCCACCCAACACTTACTAAGTCCAATGCATTCCTCATATGAAAAGGTTTAAACATAATATAAACATTTGTATTAAAACTAGCATACGAAATGTCATTACATTATCCATAAACCATTAATGGTATAAAAATAACGCATCCAAAATAAAAAATATCACAAAACATTCAACACAATATAAAAGATTTGTATCATAATAAATCAACCTTGGTCAATAATAATATCCCGTAAATGATGTTGACATAGTTGAAAATGATCAGTAAAAACATTGAGAGAAATATCGCTTTTTCATGAAATCATTTAAATGTCACATATTTTATAAAGGATTTCATTTAGAAGAAAATCTTTAATCAACGTTTCCCATTCCACTTTGAATCATTTGAAAGTAATTAACATTTTAAAACATTCATGTCCATATAAATAAATCCTTAAAACCATTTTCAAAACAAGGACATTAATGAGAAAGGTTATGAAGAATAAATCTTTATAACATTTAAAATGATGCTTTAGTAAAAAAACTCCCTTAAAAATATTTCCTTTAATAAAAATTTAATGAAACATGAACATGGATAATTAATATGTTCCATAAGATACATACGTAAAAACAACCTTGGATAATAAAGAGATTGTGAAATTAACCCTTACCTTGTACTTTCCTTTAGTCGAGGGTACATTTAACCTACTGTATAAAGACCGTAATATTTTATTAAATTATAAAAGAACCATATTAATATTTATTATGTCATACATGAATCATTTATGACTTTTTAAAAACCTTTTAATAATAATATCCATGTTAAGTTAACATTTTGGGTAATAATCACTCTCTTTATCATACGTGTTTTAACGTGTTACTATTGATTGTATCAATTAGATAATGACTTAAATACATATAGAAAATAAAACATGTTAAATATATTATATACATTTAGAATATAAATATTTATACTAATAATATATATGAAATGGAAAGTAGCGTTTATGGAGATGGTAGGCCATACGTACACATAAACGATGTTTCTGTTTTCATATCTTATTGAACGAAAATAAGTGAATAAGATATATGTAAGTTAATATATATATAAATATCTAGTAGCATTATAATTTCATATATTAAATACTTATTAATGATATATATTTTATAATCATTGTTGAATGGTGAACGTGAAAATGAATGTCATCGCATCATGGAGACGGTAATCCATACGTACGCACGAACAACAATACCATTATATTGATGGAAAAATTATTTGTTATTGGATTTTATATCATATATAAAGAATAATTATAATTTTATATTTATTATTTATATCAGTGATAATAATTATTATACCCATCCAAATAATGAAGTGTTTGAATAAAAAACAACACCACGACGTGGAGACGATAATTTGTACGTACACACGTATGGTGACTTTGTCATTTATAGGATGGATAAAATAATGAATTTGGTTTTACCATTTCTATAATAACATCATAGTATATAGAGGATATTGGATTTATTATTTTAGTATGGGAACAACAAAGAAAAATGAAGTGTAAGAAGAAAAGAACTAGAAAGAGGTGATGAAATATTTACCTCTTCATTGGGTTCTACCTTTTGATTTGCTCAAAAGGGCTCAACAGGATGGCTTTTGGACCAATGTAAGGACTTTAGGAATAAGGGATGAATTATTTGAGGATATTTGGACAGGGGTAGGCCGAGACAAAAGTAGTTGGAGGTCTGAAATGAAGAGAAGGGGAAGTGCCCTTTTATAAGAGAGGTGAGGGTCACTTTAGAAAAAATTTGAAATATTATTTTATAACAAATTTTTTTTTGTTTCTAATAGATACATATTAATTATTAAATTTATAAGGAGGGTATGGGTAGATAAACTCTCATCCAATAGTTTTTAGATAGGTTTATGTCATAATATTAACCGTATCTTTTAGATTTAACTCTTAGTTTAATAGTTTGTCATTTAGCTTGTCTCTTTGTATTTTTATATTATATGGTTAATAAACATATTGTAATCTTCCAAGAGAACCCCAGTAGGTTCATTAATGAATCATATAATATTATTAAGGCTTTTTCTCTAATAATTATATTTTTTCGAAAATTTTGTCAACAAATAATATATTATTTGTTTTAAAAACTCAATTATGTCCATTTTGGTTTTTCTAATAAATTATTTTTTTAAAGCCCTAAAAACATCATTACTTAGAAATGAATTAATATGTTCAATCCTAACATGTCATATTTTTCTAGAAAATTAATTTAACACATCACATGTCTCAAATTAAATTTATTTGGCTATTTATAATATCAATTATTTTAATATTTCAATAATAAGATATTTACTATGTCACCATTGTGTCATAAATAAATTAAATTATTTAATGACTAAAAATTATAAATAAAATATAATTATGTAATAAATATATTTATATTTATAATTGATATTAATAGTCGAATTTATATTATGTATAACTCTATATTAAAAATTGTTTAGTTTTTACACATTGAATTTTACTATATTAACTCATCTTTAAATAAACTAATAATAAATGTCTGAATCTTATCCATGTGAACCAAAGGGGGTCATATTTTATTTATAATGTTTTTTGGTCGAATTATACATATCAATTAGAAATAGGACACGTGTTAGGATAATTATGATATCATTTTTACACTTAATTACCCAATTTACTTCGAACCGTGGTAAATAAAAGTACAAAGTTACTATTCGCCAAAAAATATTTTCATCTTATTGAACCTCATTTTACTTACTGATATTAACCGTGTCACTTGGATTTTTGAAATTCCACTCACAGAAGAATTAAAATTAATTTTTATACAAATTTGAAATTACTCATAGAAGGTGGGAAAAATACGGTAAAATGTCTGATAAAATTTAATAAATATAAAATTTTTATAAAATGACTCCAATGAATTTATTTGAACATATATATGTATTATGTATCTATTTGGACCTAAAATAAATTAAAAAAATAATTAATTAATTAAATAAAAAGTTGGTTTTATATAATAACGTAGTGTTTTTCCCTATTCATCAAAAAGTGAATGATTCCAGAAAAATACCATAAATTTACCCTATGATAATTTTGATATTACAAATTAAAAAATAATGTATATTTTACTAAATTAAAAAGATAGAAGTTTAATTTATTAATTTAAAAATAATTCTCTTTCTCAAAACTAAAATGAGGGTTTTTAAAAAGTAAAAACTATCAAAAGATTGACAAGTGTTTATGTCAAATTTTAATGTGAAATTACTTATAATGACCTAAAATGTATTAAATGATAAAAATATTAACTAATTATACTTCCAAACCTTTAAAATTTATAATTTATCACAATTAATATTTTTATTAAAAATTTGTTTGTAATTAAAATTTAGTAATATTAATTATTCATCAAAATATGAAGGTTATCAGAAAAATAAAAAAAAATTATCCAAACTAAATATTTTTATACATATTCTAAAGAATAATTTATTTTCATTAAATAGAATATATAACAGTTTCAAATATTTATTTTAAAAAAGGGTTCGCCCTTAAAAGGCGATAAAATTGCATTTTATGAAAAAATCCTTATTTTATCTGAAAAATGATTTTGTTCTTATATTATGCCAAAGAAAAACACAATATGGATCTTAAAATTATATATATTATATAAGATTAAAAATTCCATTAATACTATTCATAACCAGTTTTTGAATGGTTTGTTTAGTAAGTTGTTATGCGCTTAAACTCGGTGTTGCGTGTAGTGAAAACTATTGAATTACTTTAATGAGATAACGTACTACAAAATACTATGATGTCACATTCTCCCATACTTTCATAAATTGAATCCTCACAATTTGAAAAAAAAATCATAAATAAATGGTTAAAAATAGAAAAATACCTTTGTGGAAAACCCACATCGGAAATTTGTTTAATAAAATTTAGTCTTAATAAGAGGGAATGAGAAATGAAAAAGTCACCACAAAATTAAGATCTAAATTAGAATAAAATTGTGAAAAATAAAGAAACATAATTGGAGGAAAAACATAAAAATTTATAGGGAGATATTGAGGTCATCAATCACTAACAAGTGTTAAATTGAGGGCATCAAAGCCATCAATCTCAGATGATGCAAAATATCATCAGTTCAAAAAACATTTTGTATAAGGATAATAAATTTTTGGTTTTAACATAACTTCCCTAATGTTTAAGAATTAACGTATTCATAGAATATGATGGAATATATATATATATTTATTTATTTATTTATATACTTGACAAGTAGAGATTCATCTTTCAATTAATTCCTACCACAAACTCATCATTCACTCCAAAAGATAATAGAATTCAAAAATATTCTATTTATCCTTATCATATTGGGTTAAAAAATGAATTTATATTCAATTGTAGAATATTTAGAAAACAATTATTATAGAAACTTGTAAATCACGTTGTCAAGTGGTAGGTGATGCACCCTTTACCCTTCGGTTGTGGGTTCATGTCTTGAGGCCTTGCTTGACAGGACAGGTTGTCACCCAACCACTGGGTTGTTATTTTTATGAAAATACAAAAATAATGTCAAGAAATTAATTAACCTTAACAATAGTATCTAAGTTCAATCTTAATCTATTCAACATATACAAAATACTTCTAAACAAACTCACAGTTAAAAATTTATAAGAAAATGAAGATACGTTTTTTCACGTAATTACTTTTTAATACATTAATCATGTATTCTTTTAAAACACGGTAACAACCTGAATCATCATATAAATGTATTGATTATATTCATGCTCCCTTATTAAATATTGAATACTGTATATACTCCATATATCAAAAAATGTTGTAAACTCCAACAATGAGGGAATATACAAATCATTAATAAGTTTCAAGTTAGTCATGAATATCCAATATAATTTATCCAAATCATTCATATCTTATTCTAAAATCACAACCTTATTATCAGAATCATATTAAGGTTTATCATTCTCTTAACCATATATTTTCCAAAAACATTAACCTGCCCATTAGTCACTTTTATTGGTTCCACACAATCTCATGTTCTGAATAAAATAGTACTGCAATACAATATATAAAAACTCATTAATTATTATAACCAGTAAATCATTGATACAATAATAAAATGGCATAATTATTTAAAATCAACATAATAACACTAGTCATTACTCTTAATCTGTGTTCATATAATAACTTGATTATTATCGAGCAACATCGTTTTTTGTATACTCTGATGATTTGGACATTGATTCACGTAGTGTCCGAACTCCTTAAAGATGAAGCACTGTACATTTGAAACCTTTTTCTTACCCTTAAAACCAATTACTCTGTGTATTTTTTCTCCACAAATATAACAAAATATCATTCAATTCAAGAATTTACTATGGTGATTCTTTCCACAGTTATCACATATAAGAAAATCATTTTTTCCCTTAATCCCTTTATCAATATTTCTCTCTACCATTCTTTTCTTCACTTTTATCCCTTCAAAGCCATAGGACTCATAGAATTCGTTACTTATCTTATTAAAACAAGATACTATTTCGTCAAATGATAAGAATACATGGGAGACTATTTCCCATTTAAATTTTGGATTAATACTATGAAAGATTTGATCTTTCTTAATATTTCAGTCATGAATTTTGTTGGAATTCTCATTCTTTCTACAAGTAGCCATTTCTAAACAATGGAATACACTTGGTTAGTTTATGAATCACAATGCATAATTCCAAAATTGTAAAATACCTAACATAAACGGAAAATATTATGCATATAATCTATAATCATAAAAAATTTTCTTTGAGGAATTATTAACTTCTAAATATTTCATAATGTCTAGTAATGAAAATGTGACTTATCTTAAGCAAATACCCTGGGAGTGTCATAATAAAGAGTGCATCAAGGACTATTTTCATGCACCATTTCCCATTCAATTCTAGCTCAAAGCGGTGTTTCTGGGTTTTTCCCCAAGTATATCTGTGCCAGATCCGCATCTACCTGCTCGTATCCAGACATGGATATATTGCTTGCAAAACTCACTAAATCTCTACAATACTAAAATTCTATGAAGTTCGTCTACACTAATCCTCAATGTCTATATTATAATAATGTTCTCTAATCAAATTGTTTCTAAATCAAGTTTCTAAGGTTATTTATAAAATTCCTTTGATACCAACTGTGATACCCTAACCCTAGTTACCCATAATCGGTGCATTATTTTAATAAATTCTCACGATTACATGGAATCATGTTCCGAGGGACCAATCAGTTTACTTGTCTTGTAAAATAGATTACATACCTTAATGTTACATTAAACATTATAACATACAACACAAAATAAATAATATTTTATGAGCGCCATTATTCCCATATCATACCCCTGCATATCAATCACAATGCACTTTTTGGATTCCTGGAAAAAATAAAACATTGAATGGGGTGAGGTGAGATGCTCAATAAGGAAAACAATATATCAGAATCATTCATAAATAAGCATAAACATTTATGGAAATGTATAAGACTAAAAAAAGACTTTTAAATTTAATCATATTCATAATATGGAAAAGATAACATCAAATAATTCCATTTACATATTCACATAGATATTTTAATAGTCGAATAATCACACACAATATCAAAAGCTACATCCATAATGATGGAATGCATAATGCCAGACTTCATAACCACATTTTCAAGGACTTTTTCCAAGACTACAAATATGATTTTTTTCTAGGCCTTGTGCCTAGACACTCATTTGTCTCATGAGACTGACAGATACACCGAGGAGCTATAGCGGGTTCCACCCGTCACTTACTATGTCCAATGTATTCCTCATAAGAAAATGATTAAAAATAACATAAAAATTCATATTAAAACTAAAATATGAAATGTCAATAATTTATCCATAAACGATGAATGGTATAAAGATAACACATCCATAGTCAAACATATCACAAAACTATTAATACAATATGGATGATTTTATCATAATAAATCAATCTCGATCAAGAATAATATATTGTAAATGATGTTGACATAATTGAAAATGGTTAGTAATAATATTTGAGAGAAATATAAGTTTCTCATGAAATCATTTAAAAGTCACATAATTTATAAAGTGATTCATTTAAATGATATTATTTAATCAAAGTGTGCCATACCACTTTGAAACTTATAAATGGAATTGAAATTTTAAAACATTCATGTCCATATAAATAAATCCTTTATACCATTTTGAAAACATGGACATTACTGAGAAAGGTTTATAACAATTAATCATTAAAACATTTAAAATTATGTTTTAGTACAAAATTCCCTTAAAAATAATCCCTTTGAAAAATATTTAATAAATCATGGACATGGATAAAAAATATTTCTTAGTAGATACCTATTTAAAAAACAACCTTAGATAATAAAAATATTTGGAAATTAACCCTTACCTTGTACATTCCTTTAGTTGAGGGTATGTTTTACATCCTATATAAAGACAGTAGTATGTTATTAAATTATACCAAAACCATATTAATATTTATTATATCATACATGATTCAATTACGACTTTATACTACCCATTTAATAATCATTTCAATGTTAAATTAACATTTCGGGTAATAATCGCTTTCTTTATCGTAGGTGTTTTAACTTGTTACTCTTGATTGTATCATATAGATCATAATTTAAATACTTACAGAATATAAAAAATGAAATATATATCATATATATTTAAAATATACATATGTATATTAGACATATATATGAAATGGAAAACACAGTTTATGGAGACAGTATGGCATACATACGCATAAATGTTGTTTTCGTTTTCAAATCGTATGGAACAGAACTACGTGAATAAGATATATGTATGTATATATATATATATATATCTAGTACCATTATTAATTAATATATTACATACTTATTAATGCTATATATTTTATAACCATGGTTAAATGATGAACATGGAAATTAATCTCGTCGTGTCGTGGGGACGGTAATCTGTAAATACGCACGAGCCACAATATCATTATAATAAAATCATATGTAATTGGATTGTATATCATATATATAATGAATGATTAAAATTATATATTTATTGTTTACATCAGTTATACTCATTATTATACCAATCCAAATAATTATGTGTTTGAATAAAAAATTACACCATGACGTGGAGAATGTAATCCATACGTACGCATGCATGGTGACTTTGTCATCTATAGGATGGATTGAATAATGAATATGGTTATACCATTTTTATAATAACACCATTGTATATAGAAGATACTGGAGATATTATTTGAGAATAAAAACAAAAAATTGGGAAGTGGGAGAAGATAAAAACTTGAAAGTGGTGATTAAATATTTACCTCTTTTTTAGGTTCTACCTTTTGATTTGATCAAAAGGGACCCTTAGGTTTTCTTCCTGACAAAAGGAAGGACTCTAAAATTAAGGGAAGAAATTTGGGAGGATATTTTGGCAGGGGATGGCCGAGCCAAATGGATTTGGAGGTGTGAAATTAAGAGAAGTGGAAGTTCCCTATTATAAGAGCGGTGAGGTCACTTTAGGAAAATCATGAAATATTATTTTATAATAAACTCATATTAAGTTTATAGTTTTTCCAAAATTAATTGTTTAATATCTATGGTGGGGATGGGTCATAAACCTCTCAACCAATAGGTTTTAGATAGGTTTTGGTCATTATATTGACCTTATAATTTAGATTTAACTCTTAGTTCAATAGTTTGACATTTACCATGTCTCATTCTATTTTTATATTATATGGTTAATAAACATACTATAAACATCCAAGAGAACCCCAATAGGTTCATTAATGACATATATAATATTATTAAGGCCCTTTGGTTGATCCGTAGATTTCTAGAAATATTATATCAACCAATAAAATCATATTTGTTTTAAAAACTCATATTAATTCAAAATAAATTCATATGTTCAATCCTAACATGTCATATTAACGTATAAAATTAGTGGAATTAATCAAAAGTCTCAAATTACATTTATTTGGATATTTATAATATCAGTTATTTTAATATTTCATTATTAAGGTAATCACTACATCATCATTATGTCATACATAAATTAAATTATATAATGTAAAAAATTGTAACTAAAATATAATTATGTAGGATATCATTTTTTATTTTTAATAAATATTTATAGTCGAATTTATATTATGTATAAATCTATATAAAAAATGGTTTAGTAATTAAACATTGAATTTAACTCTTTTATCTTTTCATTAAATAAACTAATAATAATTGTCCTATTCTAATCCAAGTGGACCAAAGAGGATCATATTTTATTCTTAAGGATTTTTTGGTCAAATTATAAGTATCAATTAGAATTAATACTTGTGTTATGGTAATTATTATATCATTTTACCATTAATTATCCTTTTAACATTGAACCGTGGTAAGTAATAGTCAAAAGTTATTATTCACCAAGACTTATTTTCATCTTATTAAACCACATTTCACTTACTAATGTTAACCATGTGTGAAAAATATTTTAAATTCAACTCACAGAAGAGGTAATATTATGTTTTTTATACAAATTTTCAAATGTTCCTAAAAGGTGGGAAAAAGACGGTAAAATGTGTCATAATATTTTATATATATAACCATTTGATAAAATGACTCCAATGAATAACATCAAACATATATAGGTATTATGTATCTATTTTGGACCAAAATAAATTAAAATAATATAACTAATTACTTAAATAAAAATATTTTTTTATTTAACAGTGTAGTGTTTTTCACTATACATCAAAAATTGAATGTTTTCATAAAAATATAAAAAATATATCCTAATATAATTTTGATATTCCCAGTTCAAAAATTAATTCCATTTTGACAAATTAAAATCATTGATGTTGAATTTATTAATTTAAAATTAATTCATGTTGTTAAAATCATAGCGTGGGTTTTTAAAAAGTTCAAACTATTAAAAGATTGACATATGTATATGTCATATTTTGATGTGAAATTACTTATAATGACATACATATAATTAAATGAAAAATATATATTCTAATTATACTTCAAACCCATTTAAATTCATAAATAATCACTATTAATTATTTCGATTAAAAAAGTTGTTTTTAATTAAAATTTTGTAACATTCACTATTCATCAAAATATGAAAGTTATCAGAAAGGTACCAAAAATTTACCCAAACTAAATTTTTATATCTAGATTTTAAAGAATAATTCAATTTCATTTAATGGAATATATTACATTATCAAATAATGGTTTTAAAAAAGGGTTCACCATTAATAGGTGATAAAATTGTATTTTTTAAAAATACTTATTTTATCTGAAAAATTGTATTTGTTCTTAAATTATGTCTAAGAAACACATAATATTGATGTTAAAATTATATAGAGTATATAATATTAAAAATTCAGTTAATATTATTCATAATCTCTTTTTGAACGGCTAGTTTAATAAGTTGTGGTGTGCTTGAACTCGGTGTTGCGTGTAGTACAAGCTATTGAATTACATTAATGAGATAACGTACTATGAAATCCTAGTTGGTTACACTTAAAATGTGAATGAATATGATTTTAAGAATAAATATTCTAATATTCATTAAATGGTTGATTTATAGTCTTTTGATGAAGAATCCTCTTTAAATATCGTTTTGTAAACTTTTATATGTTCTATTCGATAAAATAATATTTTTTTAGAATCGGGACATCATAATTTACATTGGGTAAATTATTGGTATTTTTCTTATAATACTAATTTTTTTAATGAATAGTGAAAATACTATATTTTAATTCATAAATGTCTTTTAATCTAATATATTTATAACGTTTTATTATTATTTTAAATGGTTTTAAAGTGTAATTATAATATTTTTTTAACATTTAATTCAATTTTAGACATTAGAAGTGCTTTCAGTTTGAAATTGGACATAAATAAGTGCCAATCTTTTGATAGTTATTATTTCGTAAAAACATGTTTTTTGTTTTGACATCGGGAATTAATTTTAAATTAATTTATGCCACTTCTGTGTTTTGAATTTGTAAAAATGGATTCCATATTTGTAATCTAGAGGTCTATATTGTGTAAATAGGTAACTTTTATATTTAGACAATCTGAATATTTACTTCAATAAAAAATATATTTACCATTGTTAATGGGTAAATCAAGTAAATAAGGGTATAAAAATATTATTATAATAGTATAAATTTATCCTAACATTTTTCATAATCTTATTGGATAATAAATTTCAGACCATGGGCATCCTTGGGTCGATTTGGGGACCCCATGGGGCCACTTAATAGTGATAATGACACTTTATATTAATTTTATTAATGTAAAGAGAAAAATGAAATAAACATACATCTTTTAGTACATAGATTTTAAAATAGGATTATATAAGTTATCACTTTGACTATAAATATTCATTTGGGACCATAAAATATTAACTACATCATGGTTTTTTTTATAATTTTTAGACATCTAATTAATAAAATTAGATATGACACAATAATGATGTAGTGTTTACCCCATTAATGAATGATTTAAATAAAATAGATTATAATGATTAAAATAATATCCAACACATGTAAAATTATTATTTTATGATTTTCATTTGAACATGAGCCATCTTATCTTATAAGTTAATAACATTTTGTTCTTTAGAAACCCAAAATCATTATATAATAATATAATATTTTTTAACATTCAAAAAGAGACCCTCATCCCCCTTATAAAAATATCTCACTTATAACAAATTCCTCACATTTCTCAAGCCCCTTGTCTCATCCAAACTCTACACAATTAAGCTCTATACATCAATATCCTCATCCTATAATCCCTTACCAAGATATAAGGAAATTCATGTAAACTGTTTGGTTCAATCCAAAGGGAGACACAAGATTTAATGGTAACATCTTATCTTAAGTTATTTTGTTTTATTTCACTTTCCAACCCCATTAACTCTTTTTATTTATTTATTTTATAACAAAACAAGTATGATTTATATAATAGGTTGTTTTCATGATAATTATTTTAAATACACATACACACACATCCCTCTGATGCGTAAAAAACATACTATTTCAGCAGACAATGAACTACTACTTCACGAAACGATGTTTGCTCAATCTTCTACTACCACCTCTCATGGTGGCCATTATGATGGCACTGTATTTATATATGATATATATTATGTTTATGTCTTATATATTCTTATGTTATTTTTATTTACAAACATAACTTTATTCTTTCTAATAAGTGTAAATATGATAATTTCATTTGTGGAAGTTCGGACTACCTTCTCCTCAAGGTGATATGATTCGTTCATGACTTTCATAGATAGTATAAAGGATGGAGTTAATGAAATTATCTAACATATATATCATATTATATTATTCTATAATTATAATATACTAATGTATCATTATGTTATTATTAATTTAAATATGAAATAGAAATAAAATTAGCAATCATCAGTAAGTGTGGCTTACAGTCTCCAAGAATGGGGATTTTTATTTCTTATTTCAAGATGTTATGTAATATTATAAATAAATAAATATACTGGATATATATGATATATATGATATCTAAATAATTAATATCATTCTGGAGATAATGTAATTTTTACCACATGAACAACTTGTAATTATAAGATGTTCATTTTTTGACTGAAGTACCAAATATCGACAAAACGACCATTATAAACATAAATGATTGAATAAGTTTACAAAATAAAAATAAGTGATATAAAAGGAATAATAAACTTGAAAAATTTTCTTATGAAATTATAAATTATCTTTAGCATATTATTCAGTAGAATATAGAACGAACTGGTCAAGTCGGACATGATGTTAGGGGATTCTTATCTCACTTTTAGATCTATGATATTTCCATTGTTCGCTACTTATTTATAGCATGTGGTGTATTTTGTACTACCATTTGATATATATTATAATGATTCTATTTATATTCATGGTATTCTATGATTCATTTGGTGGTTATTAGTTATTGTTCATACGACTTGATTGATTATAATGTGGTAAGGGGGGTTAATCTCACTTTTCATTCTTGTGAGATTCATGCAATGTTTTCCATTATTTCCTTTTGTGTGGTGTATTTACTGCCCATGATTGTAATAATTTTATTATATAACATAATTTAAGGGTATATAAATATTCATTTTATTATCCTTCTTTGATGTGGTGTTTGTTTAATAAGTTACCAAATCGGTAAGGGATCTTTTTAACCCAATTTCCATTCCTTGGGTTAATCTTCTAATTATTAATTATGTCAAGTTGTGATTATGTGTGGAATCACTGCATATTTATATATGTTTTAATTTAAACTCACATTTGGCTGGATATAAATTTTATACAAATAATCACTCCATTGATAAATTCTCAAGTCATTGATATGAACTTGATACGAGTAATTTTAACTCAATTTCTATTTATTGTGTTAAACATCCAAGTCATTGGTGTTGTTTTTAAAAAAATATGTTTGAATGTTCTATAATTGATTTATACTGAATATCCAATAATATTGAGGGTATTTATATTTGTAGAACATTATTATGTAATTTATTCATACTTAATCTATGGACACCATTTTTATAAGAGATTTCGTCTAAATTTACATTTCACTGAGACTTCATTGTTGTTATGCACCAATTCACTCTTATATGGGATATATACTATCCTTTGATGTATTATATCATGAATCTATCTATTCTCATAATATTATAAGATTTTATTGATGTTATATTTCAATTTTTGTATTCAAGTGTCTCCTTTTTTTAAAAAAACTCTATAACTAAAATATTGTTTTAAATGTTTTAAATTGTTAATTATTTTAAAATATTGAATGTATTATGGGACACATTGTTTCTCAAAATATTTTTATTAAATGTTTTAAATGTTTTTGAAAATTATTTGATAATGCATTGTTTATTTCAATATCATGAATTGATATATTGTGATTGGAATGTGGAAATTTCTTCTTTCCTTTATACTCATGTTATTATTATGTTATTTTTATTGGGAACAGTTTATGTATTTTGGTGGTTCCATGATAAACTTAGGGTGGTTGACTTCGAGATAGCTCTCTAATGCATTGGGTAACCTGACGATGGTAAATGTTAATAATTCTCCTTAGAGATTTAGAAAATATATTTTGAATGGTATTCCAATGTAACTCTATTCTTAGCTATGATAGATAAAATGTATGTATGATATAGATGCTATAAGTTACCATTATGATTTATGATTTCTATATGTTATTCTTAAATCATATGATATCATAAAGTTTGTTATCATAAAAAAGTATGGTTTCATTGTTTTTTATTTATTGATGGTCTAATGTTATCATTCATTATTTCATAACCCTTACTGAGCATTCTATGCTCCTCCAACATTTTTGAAACATTTTCCACCTGACTTAAAGATGAATAAAGTCAAGGATGGGATCAAAGAAAACTCTACTGTCTAAAACATCGATCTAGACATGTTTCATTTTAATAAATTTTTAAGAAAAAAATGGATATTGAGTAGTAGTGTCTACAAGTAATTTTCAAGTATATATGAAATTTTTATGGACTAATTGTTTGATTCTCTAAACCTAGAAATACCCTCAACATTAATTATTCATTTAATTAAATATTATGTAATGTTTTATGGTCAGGCCCTTATAGTTGGTATCAAAGGTCGATTTTGATAACTTTTGATGTTAGTGTGTTATTAAAGCATATGTGACATTACCATTATCATTAACTTATTAGAAAGAGTCATATTTATTTTAGAGTTGATAAATGTTTATTACATTTTGTGGTGAAAAATTAATTGTAATAGATAACGATTGAAGTTAAATAACCTTATGGTTATTTTTGGGGAATTTGTATCTTTTTTTTGGAATGTTATGAAATTTAACAGTTGTTGAAAAAGGAAAACACATAGACCATGTGAAAAAAGGTAATGTCAGATAAAGCTGCTGGAATCAAACCCACAACAAATGTGCAATTGGAATTTATCAACTACCACTGGAATTCATAAATTCCTCTGTTAGTATAACTAATATTTTTTAGTTTAATGATTTTATGGATCAAGAATAAGTTTATTTGTGATCTTATGTCTTATTAAATGGAAACCATTTGTATAAGAAAATGGTTTGTTGAATAGGTAATAAATGTTATTTTGGAAGACATTATCTCTTTTCGAAACACTATGTGATTAAATAAAATAAAATACTATAGGATTTAATTTATGGTGTAATGGTTGAAATATTATTTTCAAAAAATATATGTATTTATTGGGTACATAAGTTGATTTGGGTTATTAATGGAAATGATTAATATATCATAGGGAATATGGGTTTGGTTTAATTACACTTTAGTAAGAGATTTTAATAGTAGTTGATGTTTTTGTAGAGAAATGTTATGATTTACTATGGAAGACTATGTGATAAAATCCTTATGAGTTTTGGGTTTGAATCATTGTTTGGATTATTTTGAGTCATTTTATTGAAAATTGTATATTCAGGGGTCAATCGTGAACATTGAATTCTATTTGTTGAATTTTAGAGTTTAAGAGTAGTATTTATTTTTATAAAGGATTATCCTTTTGGGGATTATCTTATCTTTTTATAACCAATTTTCGTTTTATTTGATGTGTAAAGATTTTTGAAATATATAGTATATATTTTGTAGATTATATGGCACTCGAGATGTTTATTCTATCAGTTTAGGTGTGACCAATTCATCATGAATACTTACGGTTTGGAGAAAAGATGAGTTTGCGGTAGAATTTTAATTAAGGATGACACTCTTCTTGAAAAGTAAGAATATTTAATTATGATCAAGATTAGTTATTAATACAATTATTCAATACTATGAAAAGAATCTTGATGAAACAATGTTATAATCTATCTTTTATCCTCAAACTATTACCCCACAACAAATTTAAGCTATTGTGGTGGTTAAATTTCAGTGATCAAGTTATCTATCACGCTCTATTATTCTATGAGAGTTAGTTTCTCTCACATATCCATAATTTCATGGAATCCATATATCTATATTCATGGGTGACCTTTTTACTTTTCTTCTATTATATTAAAATGATAATTTTATTGATTCTTTTTATGATGTGGGACATTCCATGATGTTTTTGAGCCCAATTTTAAAATTGTGAGGCCGTAATTCACAATATGGGGGAAGGATGTAACATCCATGATAAATAACGAATATAAAAGTTTTATATTTATTAATTTTTGTGAATTAAATATTAATTTCTCTTTAAAGGGGAACCAATGTTCGATGGCCTACCTGATACACAACAACGGGTTTCATTGAAATCATACATTTCACACAACGTTGAGTTATAATGAAAAATAATGTAATAATATATTTTTTTAAATTATAGTTAACACATAGTTTTTGTATTCAAGGGAATGACTAGAACTTACTAAAATATGATTATATATTTTTGGTAAATGTTTGTATATATATATAATAATATTTAGAGGCTTAAAATGTGAATCAATCTAATTGTACACATAAATGCTGTAATATTCATTAAAAATAAATTTACTTCCTTTTGATGGAGAACCGTATTTAGATATTTTATTTGTCACTATTATATGTTCTATTGAAAAAATGGAATTTTTCGTTAGAATCGGGACATCAACATTTACATTCGGTATATTTTTTTTCTATCTTTCTTAAAAAATTCATTTTTTAATGAATAGTGAAAATACGGTACTTTAATTCAAAACATCATTTTAATCTAATATATTTATAAGGTAAGATTACCTTTTAAAATAGATTTAAATTGTAATTATATTATGTTTTTTCTATTTAATCCAATTTTGGTTATTGGAAGTAATTTCATGTTGAAATTGGACATAAATAAGTGTCAGTCTTTTGATAGTTATTAATTTTTCAAAATACCTTTTTGTTTTGACAGCGGGAATTAATTTTAAACTAATTTCTTCCACATATTTGTTATGAATTTGTAAAAATAGAATCCATATTTAGAATCTGGCGGTCTAAATTTTTTAAATTGGAAACTATTATTTTTATGCAATATGAATATTTACTTTATTAAAAAATTTATTTACCATGGTTAAAGGGTAAATATGGTAAATAAGGGTTAAAAATATTATTATGATAATATAAAATTATACTAACATGTGAAATAATCTTTTTTGTTAACACATTTTCAACCATGGACATCATTGGATCGATTTTGTGACCCCTTGGAGCCACTTAAGTGTGATGATGGCACCTTATATTAATTAATTAAAAGTAAAGACAAAAATGGCATAAACATATGTCTTTTAATAAATCAATTTTCACATATTTTTATATAAGTTATCTATTAAAATATAAATATTTAATTGAAATATAAAAAGACTTATTCGATCGTGGTATTTTTTTTATAACATTTTGACATTAAAAAAATAAAATTATTTATGACCTAATAATGATGTGTTGTTTACCAAATTAAGGAATTACATAAATAAATAAGATTATAAAGATTAAAATAAAATCCCAAACCATTCCATTTAATATTGGACGATTTTATTTCAAACATGATTCATCTTATCGTCGACTATAATAAATGTTGGACCATTAGAAACTGAAAATCATCATATATTAAAATTAATATTTTTAAACATTCCTAAAGAGCCCCTTCTCCCCCTTTTTAAAAGCCCTAACTTCTATCCCATTACTCACACTTATCAAGCCCCTTGTATCATCCATCATCGTCCCATTTAATCCCATTACATCACTCTCCTCCTACTAAAGCATATGTAAATTCATGTAATCGTTTTGGTTCAAACCCAAGGGAGATACTCGATATAAAGCTAACTTCTTCTATTAAGTTCTTTTGTTTTGTTTTACTTCTCCAACCCCATAAAATATTTTTATTCCTTTATTTAATAACAACACCAGTATCTTAAATATTGTATGTTGTTGTTATGATAATTATTCAAAATACACATACACACACCTCCATCTAATGGGTAAAAACATACTGTTTCTATGGGAGGCAAACTACAGCCTCACGAAATGATGATTGTTCAATATTCTCCTACAACCTCTCATGGTTGCCATTATGATGGAAATATACATATATGTGATATATATTATCTTTATGTATTCTCTATGATTCTATAATTTTTATTTACAAACACAACATTATGCTTTTCAATATGTGTAAATTCGATAATATAATTTGAGGATGTGCGGACTACCGCCCCCTCAAAGTGATTTGATTCCTTCATGACATACATGGATTGTATAAAAGATTGCGTTAATGAAATTATGTTTCATATATATCTTATGATATTATACTTTAATTATATTATACCTATTTATCATTAAGTTTTCATTCCATTAAATATGAAATAAAAATAAATGTAGCATTCCAGCGTACACAGGGCTTACCGTCTCCATGAACGGTGCATTTCATTTCTCATCTTCAAATGTAATGTAATTTTATAAATACATTTATATAATGAATTTATTTTATATATATGACATCTAAATCATGAATTTCATTCTGTAGATAGTGTACTTTTTACCACATGAACTACTTATAATTAAAAAAAGTTAATTTTTGACTCAAGTACCAAATATCAAAAAAATGACCATTATTTACATAAAAGATTTCATAATGTATATAAAATGGTAACTAGTGATATAAAAGGAATAATAAAATTTAAAAAGGTTATTATGAAATTAGAAATTAACAATAGCTTATTATTCAGAAGATTAATGAACGAATGTGTCAATTCGGAAACGAGGTAATGAGTTTGTTATCTCACTTTTAATTCTGTGTCATTTCTATTGTTCACCACTTATTTATTGAATGTGGTGTATTTTGTACCTCCATTTAATATATATTATCATAATTATTTTTATATTAATGGTATTCTATGGTTCATTTGGGGGTTATTAACTTTTGGTCATACGACTCGATTGATTACAATGTGGTAAGGTGTTTTAATCTCACTTTTTATTCTCGTGATATTCATGCTATGTTTACCACTATTTCCTTTTGTGATGTGTATGTACTACCCATGATTGTATTATTTTATAATATATTTTCATGTATGGGTATTTGCATCTTTATTGGATGATCCTTAGTGCATTTTGTATATGTTTCGTTTGTTACCATATTAGCAAGGGAACTATTTAACCTACTTTTCATTCATTGGGTTATTCTTGTAATTCTTAATTATTTCATGCTATTGTTAAGCATTGAATCACTATTTATTTACTTATGTTGTAATTTACACTCTCCTTTTTGTGGATATACTTTTTATACACAAAATCACACCATTTATAATTTTTCATGTCATCGATATGAACATTATAAGAGTAATTTAAACTCAATTTCAATTCATTGAGTTAAACATCAATGTCATTGGTGTTGTTTTAACAAAAATAAGTGTGAATGATTTATGATTGACTTATAATGAATATAAAATCATATCGAGTGTATTTATATTTGACACACATTATTATGTAAATAATTTATCCTTTATCTAAGGATGCAGTTTTTATAATAGATTTCATCTAAATTTTAATTCCACTGAGACTTTATTGTTGTTATGCACCAATTCTATCCTATATGATGTATATACTATCTTTTTATGTATTATATCATGAATCTCTCTATTATTATTATATTATAATCTTTGATTGATTTTATTCATCAATTTGTATATTCAAGTGTCTATCATTTTGTTGAATACTCTTTAACTAAAATATCATTTTAAATGTTTTAATGATTTATTCTTCTAAATATTTCTCATTAATGTACTTATTGTAAAAATGGGTTTTAGGACTTATTTATATGGAAATTAATGTTTTATTGTTTTAATTCCATTAATATTTTCACAATGGTAAGAGATACTTTGATTCTGAAAATCTCTTCAATCGATGTTTTAAATGGATTTGAAAATGGTTTGTTGATGCATTATTTATTTCAATATATATACTTTATACATTGTGATTGGAATGTTAAAATTATTATATCCTTTATTTTTGTATAAGGATTATGTTATGGTTATTGGCAATTTTTTATGTATACGGGTGGTTACGAGATACACCTAGGTGTGAGGATCGAATACGTAAAAATGAGATGCTCAAATACAAGAGGGGGTGAATTGTATAATTTAAAAATTCCTCTGGAACCTTTAAATATAAGATTAACAAGGTTAAACTAACATTGACATGACCACTTAAAGAAACCTTTTCTATTTTTATAAAAGAAAGATTCTACCTTAAAGTGTATATAATCTGTAATATAATCTGAGTAATAGAAATAGAAATTATAAAAAGGTTATACTTTCTATCTTTAACAATGTTAACATACAATAAGTGAATTTAAACAACTTGTAATAGCAAACATGTTACAATTAGACCCTTTTATCCCAAAGATAATGGTATCCAACAACCATAAATAAAGGTTCATTGATTTGTACTTTCATGAAATTCTGTCTTATAAAATCCCAGGTAAGCCCTCAATCCGAAGATCGGTATATGTCTTGTTATCCCCACAAGCCCTCGATTTAGATGGAAATTGAAACTTCTATCTTCTAAACCAGGAAGCCCACAATCAGCAAGATTGGAGCCTGCAAAAAGGGAGGCTGACCAAGTTTTTCATGCCTGAAAACGTTTCTCATGACATCTTCGCAAAGCACTGAGAGTTGTAAGAGCCGCTCTCTCGAGAAATAACATTAGAACTGCTTCTTTTCAAAGTCATTTGTTGAAGTTGAAGTTCTTTGCCCATTCAAATGAGATATTATTTATAGGAAAAACTTCCCAATTGCTGGCTCATCTCCAATAGTCATATTTTCCCATTAATTTCTGAGGGACTTGGATATGTGTCAAACATACAACGGTTATTTTATAATAGATTGTACGACATCATTTCATGTAACAGATATGATGTTAAATATAAGAAAACATAGAATCTGATATCACTCAAATGATACATTTAAATAACTCTAAGATTATCAAGAAAACGTAACATTATGAAATTAATAAATTCATTCTTATGGATAACATTATCAATATGATATAATCGTAAGGAAGAGTATATCTGATTATGAAACATGTATATCATTTGTTCTGAAATCAAAATCATAAAATCATAATCACTTATTCACAAGAATCGGTGCCGTAAAACCAAATCACATATACACCGGAATCAGAATCATAAATCATAATCACATATTCATCAGAATCAGAATCATAAAAATAGAATCACATATACACCAGATTCAGAATCATAAAAATTGAATCACATATACACCGGATTCAGAATCACAATAAATGAATCACATATTCACCAGATTTAGAATCATAAAAACTGAGTCACATATACACCAGAATCGAAAAAAAAAACAGAATCACGTATACATGGAATTCATAATCATAAAAATTGAATCACATGTACACCAGATTCAGAATAATAAAAATTGAATCATATATTCAGAGGATTTGGAATAACAAAAACTGAATGTCAAATCGTAATGACATATCTGTAAGTATAACAGAATGGAAAAATAGAATGACAGATCTATAAGTCTAACAGAATTATAAAACGTAATGATATATCTAAAGCATAACGGAATGAAAATTCTAGATCATATGAAAAATATAAAACATAAAAAAATATTCCGAACATAGAAAAGGTGTTTGTGCTTTTCAAAACATAAAACCATAAGGAATAAAGAAGTCATAAGATATCCTTATTATCTCAACAATCTCTCCATTTTTGGAAAGCACAATCAACTTTTCTAATGAAGAATATATTGACTTAGGTAAACAAGTATATATAAAAAATCATACATCCCCTTTCGAATAAGGTTTTGGATGAATACGACTAACTCCCCCATAGGTTATGTTTCCCAAGGATCATATTCTTGATCTTTTTAGTCGGGTGTTCTTAAGGGAATAACCCTCCCATAGATAAATATTTCCTATTAAAAGAAAACTCTGCCATACATGGACATTATCCATTCTTTCCATACTCCCCCTTACTAGATTCTCCTTCTCAGAGATTAAATTCTTCCTTTAAATACACTCTCTCCCATTGTGATTTTCAAAAAGAGGGAAAGGAATGGAGAAGTATAGGATATACCTATAAGGCAAAGAAAGCATACATTCGATAACAAAAGAAAGATATGAAATAAATTTCTTAAGAAAATTTTAGAAATAATGGTTATATTACAATAAAACAACGAAATGTAATGAAATGTCATCCATTCTTCTTCTGCTCGGACAACATCTTCTTTATCTGGGATTTGAGTTTCTTCACTTCTTTATTATCTTATTTATAATTTTTTAATAGGATCTCATGATCGTGATTCATCTTCTCTAAAGACAAGATCCTTTATTCTTGAGAAGATAACTTTCATTATAATTTAGCTCTGACTTCCTTCTCACGGCTAACATATCGAGCAACAGAATTGAGTTGACTATCATTCTCAGAGATTGATTTCTTAACATTTGTGAACTCAGTTTAACAAGTATTAAAAACACATTTTGTTTAATCCATAAAGTCACCGAACTGTCTTATCTCTTCATTGATAGTTTTGGTATGGTTTAAATACTTTTTTACAATTCACCATCATAGCATTGTAATCTATTAAAAGATTATTGATGTCTTCTTCTTTCTTGAAAGCCATGTATATAAGAATATTGGTTGATTCCAACTTTTAAATCATGGTTTCTTACATAATTTGACTCCAAGAATCTATGTTTGCAAAATATGGAATGGTTCTGACCAAAATTCTTAAAGGTAACTTGAAAAAATCATTTTCGACAGATGAAGTGTACTCGGATCCTGAAAAAAAAAATTCATTTCTCAACTTTTCATGGAGTTAATTAAGCTGGTCTCTCTATTCTCTTGGTGGACTTATGAGGAATTTCCTTATCAGATGAAGAAAACAGAACATTCTTGCATTTAATAGGGTCTCAAATTGGAGATTCTTCATCTGAAACTTAAAATACATTTAGATATCCCTATTCATATTCTTATTTTTCGAACTCAGGATGTTGTGATCCTCTTTGTCCCTCTTTTTCTTTAAATTCTTCCTCTTCTTCATCTTTTTGTTCAACATTTTCTTTCTCTGTTTATTCTTCTAGTTCAAAATAATCTTCTTCTTTATCGTCCACTTCAGCCTCTTCCACAACTTCTATTTCTTCCTCATTTTCTTATTTACCATTTTCTTCTCCTTATTCTACTGAAAGGAATTTAGAAACTGAACTCAAAGGAGTTCCAACATAATCTTCCACTTCCCTTAATACATCATCATCATCATCTTGGGTTATCTGATCATCCATTTCTTGAACTAGTTGTGATAAATATAGGACTCCATTAGCATTTTGTATTTCCGGAGTGGCCACCAGTTTCTTATGAACATATTGAGATTCATCTACTTCATGATATTTATTTTCTACAGCTTTTAGAAGAGACCGATAAACTTGCTCTTCCAAAGATTTCATCTTTAACTTCTTCTCCTTCTTTTCGTTCTCAAGATTTTCAGATCTCTCGATTTTTAGATCCTTAGACTTTGAGGGATTTAAACCAAAAGAAGGATCTCCATCCTTTCTATTAGCGTCCATTTCTCTCCACTTTGCAACTGTTGCATCTAAATAAGATTTTGGTTTCTTTGCTGGAGGAGGTGCTGAAACCGATAGAACATGAAGTGGTACTGGCAAGCTCAGCTCATCAAGTTTCCCTTTCTTAGGAACTAAATTTAAATATTCTAGAACATCACCCTTGTTCTGGACAACCATTTCATCAAATTTTTTTGATTCTAGAATAATCTTTACATTCATCCTCCTTAGAGTGTCATCACTAAGCAATAAAATCACAAAAGGCTTTGAGACTGATCAGCATGGAACATTATGTTCTTGAAGACACATAACAATTATCCTGGAAATAGTTTCTGGATACATAAGGATCTAATATCTGATGGTTTCCCCTTTTATTACCTAAATAGTGAGAAATATGCACTTCAAAAAGTTGATCATTCTTTAAGTTGACAATAAAATATAAAAGAATGATATCACAAGTCATTAGAGAATCCTTGTCCCCATTTCATGGATTAAGAAATCATTGCACCCAGAGAGAAACCATCTTGTGGTTTGTTGTAAGATTTTTAATCATCTGATTCATAACAAACATAAGACCAAGAAAATCTAAAGCCTTGACTTTTTTAAAATATCCTTCTTTCGAAGAGAGTTTCTGAGAGAAAAGAATATCATCCCCTTCATACGGTATGTTAATAACATTTTCTCCCTTCTTGTAGAAGACTCTATATTATTTATCATTGCATTTGAACTTAAATAGATCATTAACATTCTTTTAAAAGAACGTAACTAATTTATAGATTCGAATAAGGAGGTCAAGATAAACCAGATCCTGAGATTTATCCTTAGCCACAAAGACAATTTCCCATCCATTAGCTCATATAACCTTAGAGGTAAGTGAGTCATATTTTTCAAAGAACATTGGGCACACTAACCTTTCCCAAAATATTGGCCATTCCAAAATCTCCTTGCTAACCGACATCTGATTTGCAGAGGATTTTGGAGTCATTCAGGTTTATTGAGAACTTCAGAAAGAAAACTTTGATGTCAATAGAACTTCAGCACTGAGATAAGTAAGGATGGAGAGATACTTAAAAATGAGGCACCCATTATATAGACATAGGTATGAATTTTCAACTTCCATAAGATAATCAGACAGCTAACAAGAAACCTGATCTGATCTGAAGGATGAGAATGGATATATAAAATATGAATTCTGATAATTTGAAGTAAGGTAAACCGAAATTTATGAATTTTTGAAATACAAACAACTAATGCATAAGATAATGAAAATAATGAGTAAGAAAGATTGCATTTTGGAACACTCTGAGTGATTTATCAGTATTATAAGAATTTATCTTGGGTGTTTTAAAATCTGAAATTTTCAAATTGGAAATTTTCAAATCTAAAATTTTTATATCTGAAATATTTGAATCTAAAATTTTGGAATCTGAAATTTTTAAATCTAAAATTTTCAAATCTGAAATTTTCTTATCTGAAACTTTTAAAACCAAAATTTTCAAATCTGAAATTTTGAAAACCAAAATTTTCAAATCCCAAATTTTCAAATAATTATTTTTTAAATCAAGAAATATTTCCTAAGAAAATAAAACAATTTTAAAAAATGAAAATAAACAAACATATTTACTCCCCTAGAAATAAGTAGTAGTTTAATTTTAGGAAATTATTAAAACTAGAAGTAGATATTAGTGATTACCTTACAAGAATCATTCCTAGATTCTGTTTAATTTATTAAAATCTATTAGGAGGTAGAGGTTTTGTAATAATATCAGCAAGTTTCTCTTGCGTTCCGATGAAGTGAAGAATAATATCTCTTTTAAGTGTGTGATCCCTAAGAAAGTGATGTCTAATATCTATATGCTTTCAACGAGAGTGATGTGTAGGGTTTTTACATAGGGTAATGGAACATGTGTTATCACACATAATTTGAGTCATAGTAAAACTCATACCATAGTCTGTGAGTGTGTGTTTCATCCACATCACTTGAGTACAACAACTTGCAGCTGCTATATATTCAGCTTCAGCAGTGGAAAGTGAAACAAAATGTTGTTTCTTGAATGACTTAGATACTAAGGAATATTCTAATAAATTTCACGTTCTGAATGTTCTTTTTATATCTATTTTACAAACACCAAAGTCAGCATCCAAAAAAAATTTATGTTCAAAATCATTTCCTGAGGAATAAAACAGTCCTAAATCTAATGATCCATTTAAATACCAGAAAATTATTTTTACAACTTTTAAATGGTATTCTTAAGGATTTTCTTGAAATCTTGTACATAAGAATAATGAGAACATTATGTCAGGTCGACTAGCAGTTAAGAATAGTAAACTTCCTATCATCCGTCTATAATATGTTTGATCTATAGGTTTCCCTGATTGATCAATATCAAGAGTATTAGAGGTTCCAATATGAGTACTTATACTCTTATTGTTGTCATAACCAAACTTCTTTAAAAGATTGTTTATATACTTATGTTGAGATATGTAAGTTCCCTATGATTTTTTGTGAAATTTGAAAACCAAGAAAAAATGTAAACACAACCATCATACTCATCTCAAACTCAGATTTCATAAGATTTAAAAAAGAATCTGTTAAGGATTTCAAAGTTGATCTGAAGATGATGTTATCAAAATAAATTTGAACAATCAATACATCTATATTAATTTTCATAACTAAAAGGGTTGGATCAGTAGTTCCTTAAAATAGTTATTTTGAAGCAAAAATCCTGAAAGTGTATCATACCAATCTCTAGGGGCTTTTTATGTTCATTTAAAGCTATAGTAAGTTTATAAACATGATAATTATATTTTGAATCTTCAAATCCAAGGGGTTGATCTACATAGACTTCCAACTGTACATAACCATTAAGAAAATCACAGATAACATCCATTTTATAGAGTTTAAAATTAAAGAATACTACAAAGGATAGAAGAATATAGATAGCTTCAAGTCTTGCTATCGGAGCATAGGTTTCATCATAGTTTATGCCTTTTTTGGTTATACCCTTTTTTAACCAATCTTTCTCTATTTCTACAAATAACTCCATTTTAATCACCATTGTTTCATAAAACCCATTTTACACTAATAACAGATGTTTCTTTAGGTTTCTCATCCATGTTCCAAACTTGATTTTCTATAAATTCATTGACTTCATCTTGCATAGTTTTTATCAGATATTCACCACTAAAGGCTTCCTGAGAAGTATTTGGTTCAAATTGGGAAAGAAATGAAATATGATCAAATTCATTTCTTAATCAACAACTTGTTCATATTGGTTGATTAACAATTCTAATCATATTATCACTGAGATGATTCCTAAGTAAAAACTGACTTGGATTCTGAAAAACCTATTCATCAACATAATGTAAAACATATTTAGGAGGAAATGTTTTAAAAAAAATTGTTGAACATTAAACTTGTTTGATGGATCTTTTATCAAAGGTTGGTGATTAGTTTTCAAAAATATATCAGGAAAAGATTTAGGTTGTCTGAAAACAAAAAGATCATTTTCATTAAAATTAACATGTAATGTTTCTTCCACAGTGCATGTGTTTTTTTAATAACTCTATATTCCTTAGAGTTAGTAGAGTAACCTATGATAAATTCTTCATCATCTTTGTGTGTAAATTTATGTAATTTATCCATGGAATTCAAGATAAATACATTGAAATGAAATATTTTGAAGTCAGAAATTTTTTGTTTTTGGCCAGTCCACAACTCATAAGGTGTTTTATTATGAAATGGTCTTACTAACACTCAATTTATAGTATAAAAATAACTAAATACAACTTTAGCCCAAAAATGTTTAGTTACATAATATTTGATCAACATGGTTCTTTTCATATCATGAAGAATGAAATTTCATCGTTCGACAATATCATTTTGTTGAGGAGTTTTTAGAGCTAAGAAGTATTGAGTAATAAAATTTTTACTAAAAAAATAGTCAAAATCAAAATTTTCAAATTCTCCACCATGACCAATATGAATAGTTATAAATAGTAGGTTTCTCTCATTTTTAACTTGAACTATAATGATTTTGAAAAAATAAAATTCTTCATATTTCTTTAAGAGATAATAGACCCAAGTATGTCTAGTGTAGTCATCAACTAGGAAAAACACATAGTATTTTCCTCCAATACTTCCAGTTTGTGTTGGACCAAATAAATCCATATGAACTAATTTTAAGGAATTAGATGTTGTAACTTAACTTATAGATTTAAAGCTATATTTCTGTTTCTTGCCATATAGACAAGCATCACATACTTTAGAAGAATCAAACATAAGTTATGGTAGATCCTGAAAAAGTTCTTTCTCAGAAAGTGTACTAAGATTTCTTAATTTACAATGTCATAGTCTCCTATGCCAAATCCATGACTAATCTTAAAATTCACTATGTCAAGTTAAATCTTGACTTCTATGGTATTCTAGGTTTAAAGTGTGCACATTCTCATGCCGAAGGGCTTAAAAATGAACTCATCCTTGAATTGTGAGCTAAAATTTTATCATTTCTAACATTCACAAGGTAACCATCATCACATAATTGACTTATACTTATGAGGTTGCGACTAAGGCCTTTTACAAAAAATATCTTTTGAAATAAAAGCTTTATAAATAATAATAATGTTACATATATTGAAAAATTCTCTATTTGAGTTATCACCAAAAGTTACCTTCCCACATTTTGTTTTTAAAATCATCTTGAAAAATTCTTTGTTACCAGTCATGTGTCGGGAACATCCACTATCCATGTACCATAGGTTGTTGGTACTTCCTTTATTTTCATGAAAAAGAAAGATTTAGGCTTCCAGAATCCAAAATTTCATGGATCTGGAATAATTTGATAATAAAATCTTGGGTAACCATATTTGTTTAGAAAAATAAGATTTATGAAACCCAGGGGATTGCACTTTATTTAAAGAATAGTTTTTCTTCTAATTCCCACCACATTGGCCTTTAGTACAAAAGGGGGCTCTAGGAGGAACACAATAATTATTTTTAAAAATAGGTTTTTCATGAGAATATCTGAATCCCTGATTATTATTATGAGGTCAGATCTAAGAATACCTGTTAAAAAAAATTACCAGAAGTAAAATTTTCAAGAAGTTTGCTCAAGGAAAATATTTCAGATTTAAGTCTCAGGAATAAATTCTTGTCCCCAAGAATAATAGATTTAGAGTTAAGTTTATTCTCTAAAACATCGTTTTCAAAAATCACATTTTTAAGATCCTTATAATGTTTATCCTTCTCAGGATTATCTTCCACAAGTTTTTTAGAAAGATTTTTTAAAACAAAATTTTTATCATCATGATATTTGGAAAGATCCAAAATTTATTTTATTAAAATATATTCCATATATTTTTCAATATCATGTTTCTTATAAACATTATAATTTTTCTTTTCTAAAAACTTCTCAAATCTATAAGATTCTTCTTAGGATAGAAAATCATTATCATTATCTAATGAACAAGATTCTCCATCTGAAGAAAAACCATTATCTGGAAAATATTCACTTAAAGGCATATTGGTTAAGGATTCAGAATTTCATACCTTAGCCATAAGACAATGATTTTAAAATAGAGCTCTGGCTATTATACCAATATTATTTTTCCCGGAAGATTCATATTCTGCAGAATCATCAGATGAATCCCCACCACTGGCACTCCATGTTTCATTGGCTTTCAAGACTATTTATGCTTTGATCTGTAGAACTTATTCTTGTTTCATTTAGAATTCCATTTTTGTTGTCTCTCTTCTGAAGCAAGAGATAATCAGGTCTGATAGGACTTTTTATTCTACATTAATAGCATGCCACTTGTCCATCATTCTTATCATTTAATTATTTCTTCATATATCTATATTGAATGTTATTCTACCTAAAAATCTTGTTCATACTCTGAGTAATATTGGCTAACTCATTTTCTGTAGTTTAACTTTCACTAGATTCAGGTTGAACAACACCCTTCTAAGCTTTAGATCTTGTAATTCTCTCAGGAGTATTGGATTTCATATGATTTGAATTAGTTGTAAATGAAACACCTCTATTTCCATTCATCTTCTTATTATTAACAGCATCTCTATTCATTCTAGATTCATGTTGAAGAATATTTCAAAACAGTTAATAAATATAAATCTGAGTAACTTTCTTATTCTCATCTATAACAGTTCTCTTGGATTCCCATTCATTAGGCATGATGTCTGTAATCCTGTCTACAAGATCATAATTGTTCAAACCTTTCTCACCCATGGATTGCAATCTGTTGACAATAGTCATAAACCTTTGTTGTAACTAACATACTGGATCTGAATAAAGAAAGCATAAACCATGATACATAGCCTTGATCATTTCTCTTCTAGTTTAAATAACCTTGGATGTTCCAATTTGAGTTACATAAAGCTTCTTCTAAATTCTATTTGCAGCTTCGCAAGATGAAATTTGGATATATATATTTCCCATCATGGAAAATAGAAAAGTATTATGTACGTTAAATTTCAGATGGTATTCCACCATTTTCGAATTAGTAAAGTTTTTATGTTCTTTATCAGGAATCTTATAATCTCCAGTTAACATAATGTAGTTGTCTACAATAGTGTTTATCACAAAGGACTCCCCTCCATGCCTCTAGTACCCTTAGTCATTTCCATCGAAGATCGGTGGTCTATTAATATTGTGATTTCTAAAGATCTAATATAAATTCATTCAATACTATAAAGAAATTTATTTCCACAAAACATCATAGAAGAAAACGTTTAAAAACAAATATGAAGAATTTATGAAAAAACATGAGCAAGAAAACTTTTATGTGGATATAAGTATTTCAGAAACATCCTATGATACCAATTGTGAGGATCGAATATGTAAAAATAAGATGCTCAAATACAAGAGGGGGGTGAATTGTGTACTTTAAAAATTCCTTTGGAACCTTTAAAGTTATGTTTAACAAGGTTAAACAAACATTCAAAAGACCTCTTAAATAAACCTTTTATATTTTCATAAAAGAATAATTCTACCTTAAAGCTTATAGAATCTGTAATATAATCAGAGTAATATAATTACAAAGTATAATAATTTTATACTTTCTAACTTTAAAAATGTAAACATACAACAGCGGAATTAAAACAACTTATAATAGTAAACAAGTATCAATAAGATTATTTTATCCAAAAGAGAATGGTATTCAAAAACCTAGGATAAGGGTTCCTTAATTTATACATCAAAGAATTTTTGTCTTACCCAAACCCATGTATTCCCTCAATCTAAAGATCAGTATCTATCTTGTTATCCCCTCAAGCCCACGATTTATATTGAAATCAAAACCTTTATCTTCCAAACTAGGAATCCAACGATCAGCACTATCAGAGTCTACACAATGCATTTCTGAACATGTTTTTCACTCCTCAACAAGTTTATCATGAAATCCTCATGAATCACTGAGAGTATTAAGAGCCTCTCTCTATTTAGATGTCACTTCATAGCTTTTTCTTGTCAAAGTCATTTGTCAAATATGATGTTCATTTCTATTTCAAATGAACTTATATTTATAGGGAAAACTTCCCAACGATCTACTCCTCTCCAACGGTCATATTTTTACTTTAATTTTAGAGGGACCTGGACATGTGACAAACATACAACAATTAGTTTATAATAGATTGTATGACATTGTTTAATGTAACATAAATGATGTTAAGTGTAAGAAAACATAGAATCTGATATCATTCGAATGATACATTCAAACAACTCTAACATTATCAATAAAAGTTTATATTTTATAATTAAGAAAACTTATTCTTTAGAATATCATTATCAAGAAAATGGAATCATAAGGAAAATTAAATAGGATTTTGAAATGGGTTTCTAATTTGTTCCTGAATCAGAATCATACAATTGGAATCACTTATACACCAGAATTAGAGTAATAAAAATGAATCTCATATACACCGGAATCAGAGTCATAAAAATGAATCAAACATACACTGGAATCGGAATAAAAAAACTGAATCAAATATACACAAGATTTGGAATCAAAAAAATTGAATCACATATATACTGGATTTGGAATCATAAAAACTGAATCACATATTCACCAGATTCGGAATCATAAAAACTGATCCACATATACACCAGAATAAAAATCATAAAAAATAAATCACATATACACCAGATTCAGAATCAGAAATACCAAATCACATATTAACCAAATTCAAAATAAGAAAAACTGAATCACATATTCACCGGATTCAGAATCATAAAAACTGAATGTCAAATTATATTGATAGACCCGTAATTATAACGAAATAGAAAAAACGGAATGACCGGTTTGTATGTCTATTAGAATTAATAAACGTAATGATATATCTGTAGGCATAAAGAAATGAAAATTATAGATCATAAGAAAAATATAAAACATAAAAAATATATTCAGAACTTAGAAAAAGTGTTTGTGATTTTCAAAACATAAAACCATAAAAAATAGAGAGGTCATAAGATATCCTTATTGGCTTAACACTACGAAGGGTGACCTCGAGATTTCCCTCCAATTCATTGGGTAACATGATGGAGGTAAACATCAATGTTTCTCCTTAGATATTTATGGAATATACTGTGATTGGTATTCGAACGTAACTCCATTTGTAGTTTTGATAGCTATAATGTAAGTATGATATGGATGCCATAGGTTACCCTTATGATTTATTATATCTGTGTGTTATTCATAAATCTTATGATTACAATAGGTATGTTATCATTGAAAAGTATGGTTTAATTGTTATGTATTTATTAATGGGATAATGTTTTCATTTATAATTATATGACCCTTACAGAGCTTTTTATGCTCATCCCATGTTTTTTAAATATTTTTCATAGTACATAATGGTTAATTGGTTCAAGGATGTGATCAAGGAAATGTAATGCTATAAAAAACATTGATTTAGTCATGTTTTATATTAAGTGTATTAATTTTATGAAATAATGGGTACTGAGTAGTATTTTCTACATGTAATTTTCTAGTTTTTAAGAAATAGTTATGGCCTAATTCTCTAAAACTCTAAACCTAAAAAGGTCCTCAATGTGAGTTTTTCATTTTATTTGAGATTACGTAATGTTTTAAGGTCTGGTCCTTATAGTTTCAATCTTTATTTCACAACACACAATCTTTTCATAAATATTAAATTCTCTTCTGGCCGACACAATTCATAGACATGGATTCAAGCCACTGAAGAACCTATCAATTTTTCATTGAGTTTGGATGACAATTCTTGAAGGATAACTCAAAAGTCCTATGAAATTTGACTCATAGGTACCAATATAATAATCATACATTTTCATTAAATCATGTAACTCTTTCTCCATCATTGTATGAAAACCCCGAAGAATGAACATATTGAAAAATTATTTCATCAACTCACCCCAATAAATGGACTCAATATGATCATTATTTTTTATATTATTGATTAAAGTATACCAGAGGTATTATTTTACTTATAATAAATAAATTACAAAAATGAATTTTCCAAGGACCGAACAAAGAATAATAAAGAATAACATTTCAGTATTACTGGCCAATTTTTCAGCAACATGTGGATCACAAGACCCTCTAAAATGAAATTGGAATTTCCTCATGAAAGACACAATATAAGGTTGTTCCATACATTGATTTTTTGGAATTACACCATAATTTATTTAGTGAGAAAATCATGTGTGCTTACCAATGAGGTTTTTATTTCATCTTGCATAGAATATAGAATCTCGGGAGGATAATAATTCAATTTTCTACCATAATCAGCATTATATTGTTTCATTTTTCCTATAGCCATTAACTAAAACAAAAAATTAGAGAGTAAGATATAATTATCATAATCATGAAATATTCGTTATTTGATTTCTAACATATTACACCTTCATTATTGTATCACACCATAGGTTTATCCAAAGTCATTCAAAGATAAAATATACTTAAATAATTCATAATGGGTTGTGAATATTTTTTTAATTTCAAAAGAATAACCACTTGGATTATCAAACTAGATTTGCATTATAAACCATTATCATATACCAGATTACCCCCAATTTCAGCCTTAGACAACTTATTTGTGTTTTTACCCCAACTTACATCTATTCTAGAGCCAAATAAAATTTTTGTATCTAAATATGGATATATTTATTGGAAACCCCTCACTGTATCCTTCATTAAATTACAGTACATTTTTTCTAATTTTCTATATAATTAAACTTATTCAGATACATGTATTTATGATTCTCACTAATGATTTATCATTCTAACTTCAAATGGTAAGCTTACAATACATCTAATAACAACTATAAATAATCCATCGTTTCAAACATAATCATTACATAGGGTTTGAGAAATAATTAAATATTATTAAAATAGATGTCCAATGACTGTATTTGGTCTAATTCCATTATACTCATGGAAACATAAACACTGGTATATAAATGAGTAACATCATCTCCCACTAGGTTTTTCTTGACAAGTACACTTCTTAGACAACTAAAACATAATACATATTATCATAACATGGGGTAATGGAAACATAAAAATGTGTGAGTAATGATGTTCAATAAGGAAAATAAGGGATAAATGTAAGCATAATCATGATCATAAGTTTATGATAAGGTGATCATGAAAAGAGAAGATGATAACCAACAAACAAAAATCATTACAAGAATCACATATTAAATATTGTAATTTCATAATTGATGATTCATAATGAAATATGAAAAATAAGCCATAAAAACATAACATAAGAATAAACATGGAATTGTGGTAGGCACATAAGAATATAATATGACTCTCATAGTATCTAAGACATCCCTACCAATACTATAATGGTAGTGTGAGTTCACTCCTCATACAATATTAGTATTCATAGTTCAGTCTCTTCTCATCTTAGTTTCATGAGTTAACTCTACATACCATCTTTGTAGTCATGATTCACTCCCATGACCATAATAGTAGTCATGGTTCATTCCCCTGATAATCTTAGTCTATCTCATGTAATAATATTCTATATCCAATGCACTTAAGGGAGATATAGGTCCCATCCTACACATAATGAAATCATACATAAATGTTACACATGATAATAAATAATCATTTCATAAAACATGAAATAAAATGGTTATTATAAACTAGTAATCATATCATACCAATTATAAAAACATATGTCACATAATCATGGAATCATATATAGAACCCTTGAAAATAAGTAGGATTCAAAATCATATAATCTGTGAAAATGAATCATGTTTCTTAAATATCATTCCATAAAAACAGAATCCACTCAGATAACAAATAAGAATGTAAACATTGAATATCTTCCTCATAATGTCTTGAGTAAAAACAATAGATGTTATCTTATATAGTAAATAATTTTTAAAGGTCTTTTAAAAATATTTAATGAGGAAAATATTCTTTTTCTTCAAAAAAATTCTTCTTATAACTGAATACATATTGAAAATAGTTTTCATTAATTATAGCTTTTATAACTTATGAATTATTCTTTCAAAAATATATATCATTTTTAAAATACAAATTCTTTACAAATTAACTCCAAGTATCTTTTGATAACATTTGTGAAAACAGTTTTGAAGACATGATTTGTTTAAACAATAGGATTTTGACCGAAGTAAGAGAGATGATCAGATTTTACATAAAAATATTATCTTCTATACCAAAGAGTGTATTAAATGATTCTAACACAAGAATATATATTGAATCAAAATAAGGTAAGGAAAATCCTTAGTATTCTTGAGACATGGATCAAAATATTTCATCATTGTATGAAAAACATAAACATTCTCTAAAATCAATGAGATTTTCTCAAAATTTTATTATAACATTGTAAAATTTGATCATACTCTCCATTTCAAAAAATAATATTAAATAAAGAATATAATATCATGAAAATATTGTGAATCACGATATAACATGTAAAATAGATGTATATAGAAATCGAAAAAGAATGTGTGATCATAACAAAACAAGAGTCTCATGGAATGAAATTTGAGATAATACATTTTTAATGATTTTCTAACTTTTGAAACCTAAGAACCATAAATGATGATCATAAAATAAATCTTTTAATGACAATAAATTTAATTATAAGATACAAATAATAAAAAATGGTCCATACATACACCACACAAAAGGTAAGAGTGGCGAACATAGTATGTATCTCATTGGGAAAAATTGAGATGAAATCCCCATACCATGTGTCTTGAATCTATTGATACACTAAAAATATTAAAATATAATACAAATATGTTTACTATAAATCCTTTATTGAAGAATATTATTATACATAATACCATATATGTTTTTATTATGACATTATATCAACCACTTGTAAACAATCCTATGTTAATGATTCACTTTAGGTAATGTTCTCACTGTTCTTCACATGTGTCTTAATTTTTTATAATGTTGGCCCATAAGGTTATATTGTGAATTCATAATGTAGAAAAAGATATAAGTTCCTGATATATTCATTAGATGTGAATTATAAGAATCTATAGAATATAAGGGTATGAAATTGAATACACCATTCATAGAGACAGTCAGCTGTACGTACACATTAATGATGCTTCTGTTTTTATTGTTGTATAGAATAAAAGAAGGAAAAATAAATATATTTTAATACATATAATATCATTGAAGTAAAATTATAATTTAATATATGTCATATATTTAAAACAATCCTATCATTAATATATTACATTTAGTTTTTTAATGAATCACATTGATTTGAGGGGGTGGTAGTCAATAGTTACTCAAAAGAAATTATCAAAATGACACCCAATGGAAAAAAAAGATATTTGTTGTAAAAGGAATAAAAAAATTATATAAATAATAAATATAATATAAGACATAGATAAATAGTATTTCTATCATAATATCCTCTATAAGAGCTGGTAATGGTGGAATTCACAATCATCGTCTTCTATGGCGGTAGTTCATCGTACACATAAATAGTATGTTTTTTATGCAATATATGGATGTGTGTGTAAGGGTAGGTTGTTAAATTAGTACAAAAATTATTATTATTTTCAGGACAGTATTTTTTCATCCAATAATTTAATATTAATAATGTGGGGGGGTGGATATGGAAGATAATGGAAGGGATCTTGAGAGAATTCATTATCTCTTAATCATGTAACTCCTTTTGGTCTTTTCCAAAAGGATTTATTCAGTGTATATATGACCAAGAAAAGGCTTCTATGAAGATGGGGGATGATTGGAGCTTGATTTAGAAGATTTTGGGTGATCTAATGGGCTTCATAGGCATGAGGATATTGGTAGTAGTGGTTTCCATTTATAGGGAAGGAAAATGATAAAGTTGGAATTTTTTTAACCAAGATAGGTCTTCCATTTTTTTACCTAAATAAATCCAGAAATACTGAGAAAACTCAACAATGGAATGTTAATGGCCTGAAAATGTCAATAAAATGTGTTTTGGATAATGTTTTAAGTCATTTTTGGTCATATATTTTAGGTTTAGTACTTTGTTAACCTAATTTTTCTCTTAACTAATGTAAATAATTTTAATCACTTTCACTAATTTTTTATGGAGAAAACAAAGGTGTACTTATTAGAAATTGTATATTATTATGATTCCTATTATGGAATAGATTATTCAAAATTGGAATCATATATGTGGTAGAAATAAATTTATAATGAATCCTGCGATCGACTCTATAATGTAGGTTTTCAAAGTAAAAAAATAAATGTTTTCTACGTTTATATATCCAATTTTAATGTGAAATTGGTTATAATTACCAAAATTGGATAAATATTTTATTATTTAATCTAATTAGACATTAAAATTGTTTTTGAAATATAACATAACTTCCTAAATAAATTAAATAACAAATTAGTTTTGAATTAAAATCTGGTATTTTTATTATTCATACGAAAAATTATATTTTTTAGAAAAATAGAAAAAATTAACGCTACTTTAATTTACACATTATAAATTAAAAATAGAATTATATTTTATCCAATTAAATTTATAAATGTGTCTAAAATTAATTTTATTATTTTTCAAATTAGGAAATTAAAATAGAGTCATTCATGAAAATATTATTTTTAAACATATAGGGACTTTACCAAAAATAAAATTATCATGACCCCCTCCAACAAAAGATGCTCCTCCTGAGCTAGAAATGGTGAAAGGGAGATAATGACCCCCGAGTCCAACCTATAGTAGGCCCAGGGGTGGCTACTAACACCAAGTGTATAATTATTCAAAAATATGGGAGGTATTAACCTTTTTATTATTTATGATCGGGAAATAGGAAAAGTCAACCACCAAAAAGAAAAAAAAGCAAGTGTATAGAAGTAAACCCAAACCAATCCCACATGCATGTTTAAATAGTTCTGAAACAAGGTACATGTAAAAATAATCTCAAAAAGTACAATACCAAAATAAACAAGTACAACAAACTGCAACAACTCCAACTGTCCCGACTAGTAGGGTCCCGCACGGCCCTGGTAGTCCTCCTGGAAACCTAAAAGTAAACATAGGGTGAGCATAGAATTATATTCAGTAGGTAAACCTAGATTTCTCATGCACAAGAGGGGAGACATCCTAATGTCCCGTGAGAATAATAGAAGAAACCAAAACCTATCATGGAATTCTATCCACCCAACCTATCCAGCCACACTCACCAAAAACCCAATCACAACAGGTAGTAGTATATAAGAACAAGAGTATTGGGTACCCCGCACCATTTTCCCCCACTAGCTAGCTAGTCTTCCTAACAGAGAACATACTGACGCTACCACACTCTTCCGACCCACACACACCTGGGCCTCACAACCACGAATCCTGCACGCACACACCTGGGCCTCCCAACCACGTATCCCGCCCGCACACACCTGGGCCTCATCTCGAAGGATCTTGGAAAAAAACCCTGCCCGAATAGTTTTGGGCTAAACCACCCCCAATCGAAACCTAATCGAAGAGTCTTGGGTGTAAGGTTGCCTCAAGCCATCACAGCCAAGGGAAGAAGGAGCAGGAAGGAGCTAATAACTAAGGGAAAAAGCACCCTCTCCCATGAAATGGGAGTGTTCGGCACTGAGTGCTCAATATGGGTGGGGAGCGATAAAAACACAAAGATACAGATATATATATAACAAACACTCATCCCAACCTATGGCTTATAAAAGATGACTGATCACATGACTCTGCACTGCTACTACGAAGCATGCATATAACAAACAAACCCCAACCCCATTTAGGTTTTCATGTTTCAACAGAATCAGTTTATTAGTTCCTTAACTATTGGGCAACTATCCACAACCAACCAAATCGGTGTTTTGTAAAACATATACCTGCCATCCACAAATCAAGTTAGGAAAACACAAGCAACACAACCAAGTCCTTATTATTAACCAACCAACCCCATTAACTTTTATTCCAATTCCACTATCATGCCCCACCATTCATTAACTCATCCAGTTTTATTTATTAATCACAACCCATAGTTCGTTCACATTCAAACCCATCCCTGCACCCCGGATACCAACCACCATAACCACAACCACACCGTACATCATCATCCCTTGATACCGTTCATCGTAGCCCCGCTGCCCATCACTAACCCATAACCATGCCAACCGCATCCCCGCTGCTCACCCGATCCACAACAACCCACAAAAGAAGCACCACCTCACATTAATTAACCCCAACAACACCCACATGTTCATTATTTCAGTTAATTTCAACCGGGGTGATCACACAAGGGTTCCAGATTTTCATATAATCAGCCAACATTACGTGATTAACCAATTTCCACGTTCCACGATGTTTCCATCCTTAAACAGTATAAAATGATAGGGAAGTATTTAATTGCACAAGAAAAGGCCCCCAACGACCGTGATTTTCAGTAGGCATAATCCTATTTAATTAACAAGATAATGTCACCGGATATAGAAAATGTAACAGTAATCACAAACATCCCATCCCCATTATATAATCCAGTTATTATCTTTATTAAACTGGTTCAAAAGTGTTTCACATAAATAAGAGGACACCCACCCCGCAAGATGAAAAAATTTAGAGAAACGAATGCAAGATCCCTATCTCAACAGGTTCTGATAACAACGCTCCCCCCTGATCAACTTTAGAAGACGTTCGTCGGCGTCCGTCACTTCTAGAAAATCCCGGAAAAACCTCCTTGGGTGGAATCTGGGAAGGGAATACTGACAGATCCATGATCAGAAGTTCCGTCTCATCGTTACAATCTCGTGGCTGCTGACGGATCGTAAATCGGAGCTCGGACGAAGAAGTTATGGAAGAAAAAGAGCCTTCGAGTCTCTTGGGAGAGCTCTTCTCAGAGGAAAGGGGATGGAGGGGTGTGTTGGAAAGTAGGAGGGGACCCCCCCTTTTATAGGCATGAAAAACAAAAGTACACGATGTGTACTTTATAGTACACGGCGTGTACTTGTCCATTTCACACGGTCACCACACGGCTTCCAACATGGCCTTCAATGCGGCATGCGGCCATTGACTGGCCAACACATGGTTTGAAGGTAACACACATGCGGGGAGGCACTACATGGAATTAGTATTGACTACACGGCATGTACTAATTTATTTCTCACGGAAATGACAAGACTCCAACATGGAACACGACCATTGACTGGTCAACACACAGTTTGAGGGTAACACGTACGCGGGGAGGGACTACACGGTGTGTAGTATTGGGTACATGGCGTATACCCATTTATTTCACACGGAAAGGACATTCCATTCAACATGGGGTATACCCGGTGAGGTGGTACACGTCGTGTACTCACACTACACGGTGTGTACTTACCGAATTCTGAAAAGTGTGGGAAAATTACCTTTTACCCTCCAGAAAAATTCGTGACATTATTTTTGAAAAATTAAAGGGCTGGAGAGGTCCGGGACATTACATCAGATACCTCTTAAAAACATTATCTTCCTCTAGAATTCAAAACCAATCCAGAGGAACCCAACAAGATACCTCTTAGGCCTCTCATTATAACATTAACTGAACCATCAACCCTAATCATATGTGTTTGTAATTCCTTCCCCTATGTCCAGACATTATCCACTTTAGGTAGAACTGACTCGCCTGCACGGGTTTAGTCGCATCCTCATTAATGCGTCTCGATTAAGAATTGGGTCTTTCCACTTTCATACATTAGGATTTTTCAACTTGCACTACCCCCAACACCACACAACCAACACACTACCCGAAAATATGGTTTGGGGAAATTACTTCTCCTATGTCGAGATATTATACACTTTCGGTGGCACTGACTCACCTGCACGGGTTCAATCGCATCCTCATTAATGCGTCTCTATTAAGGATCAGGTTTTTGATTCCTTTTTCCCGCACATCCGGACATGCTACACACCTCCAGAGAACAAGGAAACAAAAGGTCTCATAACTGACAAGCCAACCATTCCATATATCAAAGGTACATAGTATAATATCAAAAACAAACCATAGAAGATCAAGGCATCCACAAGTCAAAACAACTCCTGGTACTGAGCGCGCATCTGGGTCTCCCACTCTCAAGGGATCTCCTCGAGGCCGCCATGCCTCCACAACACACGAACCAAGGGAATGGTTCATCCATGGAGCACCTTTCTCTTTACAATCATTGATTCTTGACTGGTCGTTCCTTGAAGGTCGCATCATCTCCCATATCTAACTCTCCCCAGTCGATAACGTGCGAATCGTCGAGTAAGTACCGATGAAGCTGGGAGATGTGGAAGACGTCATGAACCATCTCCAACTGAGGTGGCAGGGTCAGCTGATATGCCACCTCGCCGACTCACCTCAGCACCTCAAAAGATCCGATGAACCTACGGGAGATCTTACTCCACTTCCAAAACCTCCTCTTCCCCCATCGAGGGAAAACCTTCAAGAACACATGATCTCCCACCTCAAACTCCAAGGTCCTCCTCCGACGATCAGCATAAGACTTCTGTCGTTCCTAATCCGCCTTCATCCTCTCACACAGAAGCAGAACTTTCTCTGTGGTGCTCTGCACTACCACTTTCTCAAGAGCACCTATCTCACCAAACTTTGCACAACAAATGGGTGAACGACATGGTCCTCCATACAAAACCTCAAACGGTGACATGACAATAGTAGAGAAGAATCTGTTGTTGTAGGAAAACTCTACTATAGGCATGTGTCATACCCATGATACTGCGAAATCCAGAATGCATGCTCGCAACATGTCCTCCAACGTCTGGATAGTCCACTCTGTATGCCCATTGGTCTGGGGGTGGAAAGCAATGCTAAGGTGTAGATGGGTGCTAAAAGAATGTTGTAACCCCCCTCCAGACTCGTGATGTAAACCGAGTATCCTGATATGAGACAATAGTCTTCGGAACTCCATGAAAACCCACCACCACGTCTACGTACCTATTTGCTAAGGTACTCACCAGGCCCAACTCCTTAATTTCTAAAAAGTGAGCTGATTTCATCAGCCGATCCACCACTACCCAGATATAATCATAACCTCCCCGACCTCTGGGATGTCCTATGACGAAGTCTAGCGAAATGTCATCCCACTTCCACTCGGGGACATCTAAAGGATGAAACAAACCACTGGGAACACAGTGTTCATCCTTCACTTTCTGACATACTAGGAAATTAGCCACAAACTCCGCCACTGCCCGTTTCACCCTGGGCCACCAAAACAGTTCCCTCAGTCCTTGGTACATTTCTGAAACTCCTGGATGTAATGACAATACTGAGCTATGGAACTCACGGAGAAATCCCTCACGCATCGCCTCCAGAACAAACAAAATTCCACGGAAAATATTTTGATGTCGGCTATCCTCTGACCATCCTTCTGGAGAATTTCCCTGATTGACACGATCCCGCATCACTTCCACCTAGGAGACTCCCCACTTAGACTCTTCCACCTGCTGCGACACGGAGTACTGCTCCGTCATCTGAAACAAAAAGCCTCTAACACCCTCTACCCTTGCATCCAAGTCCAAGGCAACCAAATCTCCCATATATTTCCAAGAATCATTGGATTCCTTAACCACTTACCTATGTGACTTACTATTCAGGGCATCATCCACAACGTTTCCCTTATCTTCAGTGTAAGAGATCTCAAATTCATAGTCTTGGAGAAACTCGACACATCTCCACTGTCGCAAATTCAGGTCACGCTGAGAGAAGATATAACATAAGCTCTTGTGATCTGAGATGAGCAAAAAGCACTCCCCAAAAAGTTAATGTCGCCACGCCATCTGTGTGAACACTACTTCTGCATTCTCCAAGTCATTGGTGGCATAGTTACGCTCGTGAGGGCGCAACTGCCTAGACCCATAACAGATCACAGCCTTCTTTTGCATCAGTACGCACCCCAAACCAAGGCCCGAAGAATCAAAAAACACCTAATACAACAACCCTTCCTCTATTAACCTGAGTACGGTAGCACCGACCAACTTCTCCTTCAGGTAGTCGAAAAATTCTGGCACTACTCGCTCCATAGGAAGTCCTGGTTCTTCCTAGTCAATGTTTTCAATGGAGCAGCAACTCGAGAGAAGTCCGAAATGAACATCCGATAGTAACCTACTAACCCTAGGAAACTACGAACTTCTGCCATGATCTTGGGTGATAACAAAGAATCAACTACCTTCACCTTCAATGGGTCCACTAACACTCCATGCTGAGACACCATGTGCCCAAGGAAGCGTACTTCTTATGTCAAGAACTTACACTTCGACAATTTACCAAAAAGATGGTGGTGTAGAAGGACTTCCCAGACTGCCCTAAGATGCTCAACATGCTCCTCCTCTGATCTTGAGTAGATCAGGATGTCATCGATAAAAACAATGATGAACTGGTCCAAAAACTCTCGGAAGACAAAGTTCATAAGTCCCATGAACACAGCTGGTGCACTCGTAACTCCAAAAGACAGCAATAAAAACTTGAAGTGCCTATACCGGCATGTGAAATCCATCTTCGAGATGTCACTATCCTTCACCCTCAGCTGATGATACCCAGATCGTAGATCAATCTTAGAAAACCAACATGCTCCCCACAGCTAGTCGAAGAGATCATATATCCTTGGAAGGGGGTAATGGTTCTTGACCGTTACCTGGTTCAACCTTCGGTAGTCTATGCATAGCCTGAGACCACCATCTTCCTTCTTCATGAAAAAAACTAGAGCACCCCATGGCGACACGCTGGATCAAACAAATCCATTCTCTATCAGATCGCCAATCTGAATCTGCAACTCCCGCAGCTCCAAAGGTGCCATCCGATAAGGGTCCATCAAAATTGGATGGGCACCAGGTTGTAAGTCTATCCCGAACTCCACATCATGTCGGGGGGGGGGGGATAGACTCAGAAACACCTCGGAAAAAACATCTAGGAACTCCCCAAAAACCTCCGGGACATCCACCATCTCTACATCAACTAGAACCACTGATATCCCGCCTAACAGAGAAAGTAGAGGTTCCACACACCGGCTTCCCACCGGATAGATCCTCTCACCAACAAAACATACACGCTTCTCGTCCACATATGAGAACATCACTCTTCTCCAGAAGCGGTCGATAATGAAACTAATAGAAAAAAACTAGTCGATTCCTAGGATGACATCGTATGGTTGCATCTGTTACAGAAGATGGTCCCCACTAGATCGATGTGGTCCCAAAGTCATCCCACATCCCCAGAAAATACATGTTACGCTGGTCTGGTCTCCAACTTGTGTACTCAGCACCAGTGGTATGGAATGTATCTCTTCTTCTAGTCCCAATTCATGGGCTAGACCAGGTGCAACAAAGGAGTGTAAAGCTCTCAAATCGAACAAAGCAGAAACGAGAGTGCTGAACAAACAAATAGTACCGTATACCACCTCTGGTCCTACTGGAGCTACCAACTCTACTGCGTGAAATTTTCCACAACCATATCTTCTGCCTATATGATGTCGTCCACCTCCCCCACAACACCATGGTCGAGGTCCATGAGGAGAACCCTAAGGTTAGCCTCCTCCCCCAACGTCTGCCCTCAGGGGAGCATGGCCCTACTGCTGCTAGAAGGGCCTCTCCAGCAACTGGTGCTATTGAGGTGGGTGATGAACCTGCCCACCTCCACCGTACTGAGCTCGGGTCGGGCACCAAATCTGAATGTTTCTGAAACCCCACCACGAGAAACACTTCGTTCCTGGGCTCATGGAAAATGGACGAGGACCTTATGATCTAAACTGGAACTGCTGGGGCCACCTCCCCGCTGGCCTGAACCTGGAAGGTCCCGTCGCAAGAGACCCTCTACAGACTACCTTCCCCTTCAACGAACCTAGATGGAACCCCTCACTTGGTGCACCTCCCAGTGAGTGCATCCTCTCTAAAACATCTTCCTTCTTCTCTACTTCCATGTATGTCAGAAGGGTGAATGGGGTGATAGCATACTACAGCAAAGGACAAAGTGCCTCCTCCAAACTTCTCGCCCAAGAATCCCCATCTGAAAAGATATCCGTAAAAAAGGGTAGGAGATCCTTGAACATGATCCCCAAATCTCATATAGACATACTCCCCCTATTGGATGTAGTGTAACTCCTGCCACTTCTCCACCTTGATAATGGATGAAAATAATTCCTATCAGAATTACTTCTCAATGTCAGCCCACATAACCTCTGCCTCTATCCTTTCTTTGAGGTAGAGAATACACCACTGTCGTGAAACACCTCTCACCTAACTAACTGCTAGGGGGAACCTAGTACTTCCTTGGAGCATGGATCAAGATAAAAGTGATCCCTAGCTTCTCAAGCCACCCCTCCGTCTCAATATCTGTAGTGCTACCCTCGTACTTCTTGAGAGGATTCCGCTGGAAGGAACGGAGAGTCATCTACCACTGACTATCTTCTTCCTCTCGGTCAATCCTCTACTGATCGACTACCTGAATCTGCGGGGCCTTGGCCGTCTGAGTCACCCGGGGACGACATCCAGGTGCCATAACTATACGGTAAACAAGGATCACCTAATCCCAAGTAGTAAGGAAATTTCTCAAGGTTTTATTTTATCACATTATATCAATTTCTTTCCCAAAATGCCCAAATAAAGTAAAACACAACCATAATGATGCATTTACCTTCCCTAGGGTCTCTACCCTACTGTCAATGTGGTCTCACATGGTCGTTCGGTAGGCTCAGAGTCCTTGCATCGTATCACGGGGGGGGGGGGGCTTAAAATTTTGTGTCATAGACAGTCTTCCATAGCCTATGTCACACACCAAGATTAACCAACACTGTTTCCCTACCATCCCATGTAATCCTCATTGTTCCTAACTCTAGACTCCTTCCTATCTCTCAACCATCACCTCTAATACCATTTTGTAATGACCCCCTCCCACCAAAGATGCCCCTCCTTAGCTGGAAATGGTGAAAGTGAGAGGATGTCCCCTGAGTCCTGCCTCCAGTAGGCCCCTGTGTGGCGACTAGCACCAAGGGTATCAGTTTTCACAAATATGGGAGGCATTACCATTTTTATTATTTAAGTTTGGGAAATAGGACAAGTCAACCACCAAAATGAAAAAAATCAAGCGTATAGAAATAAACCCAAACCAATCCCACATGCATGTTTAAATAGTTCTGAAATAAGGTACAATTACAAAGAAGCTCAAAAAGTACAATACCAAAAGAAAAAAGTATAGAAAACTATAGAAACTCCAATTGTCCCGACTAGTAGGGTCCCGTACGGCCCAGGTATTCCTCCTGGAAACCTGAAAGTAAACGTAGGGTGAGCATACAAGTATACTCAGTAGGGAAACCTAAATCACCTGTGCACAAGTGGGGAGACATCTTAATGTCCCGTGAGAACAACATAAGAAAACAAAACCTAACAAGGAATTCTATCCACCCAACCTCACCAGCCACACTCACCGAGAACTCAATCACACCAGGTAGTAGTATATAAGAACAAGAGTATTCGGTACCCCACACCATTTTCCCACACTAGCTAGCTGCTCTTTCTAACAGCGAACGTCTTGACACTACCACACTCTTCCCGCCCGCACACACCTGGGCCTCACAACCACGTATCCCGCCCGCACACACCTGGGCCTCATAACCACTTATCCTGCCCGCACACACTTGGGCCTCACAACCACGTATCCCTCCCGGACACACCTGGGCCTCATCCCAAAGGTTATTGGGAAAAAGTAAAACCTACCCGAAGACTCTGGGGCTAAACCACCCCCAATCAAAACCATCCCGATGAGTCTGTGGTGTAAGGTTGACTCAATCCATCACAGCCTAGGGATGATGGAGCAGGAATGAGCTAGTAACTATGGGGAAAAACACCCTCTCCCATGAAATGGGAGTGTTCGGCACTAAGTTCTCAACATGGGTGGGGTGCAATAAAAACACAATGATACAGATATATTTATATACCAAACACTCATCCCAACCTATGGCTTCTAACAGAAAACTGAGCAAGCGCCTCGGCACTGCTACTACAAAGCAAGCATACAACAAACAAACTCCAACCCCATTTAGGGTTTCATTGTTGGAACCATGGCTGTTCTATGCAAGAATTGGAGTTTAGTCTATGTTTTTTGTCGATCCTCAGTGGAAGTTTGGAAAATAAGGGTTGTGCGCGAAATACTTGAGCTGGGCTCGAAAAACATTATGGTGTGAGAAATAGGGGAGAGATGTTTTGCGCATAAATAGTGTTTCAGAATCAAAATGTTGATAAATGGAAAAGGCATGGGCTGCGTGAAATATCTGGAGAGGTGCGCGGAAAACGATACCTATGTGAAATATTATGTGACAGATGAGAGGTTTCCGTGCCGAAGTGGATTTTGCGCACAGGGGTCTCAGACGCCTATAAATATGAGGTGACCCCCTTCATTACATACAATTGAGGACTTATAGATGATCTGAGGTCTGATGCACGAAAAAGGATCACGTAAAGGGGCTTGCGTGAAATATTTTGAGTTGCGTGGAAAATTTCGGGTTGCACAAAAAATGAATATTTTCCCGTAAAAAATGGGTTCACGCATAAAAGGTTCATTTGCGCAAAAAAGGGGGGTCTTGCGCGAAATATCTTTCCACATGAAAAGTAAATTTTACGCGTGATAAGATGGTTTTGCGTGCAAAGGGTCGGTGTTGCGCGCAATTGTCAGTGAAGTTTGTCTGCACGTTCTGGTTATCTGGTTCAGTGGTTCGGTGCGTTCTAGTGCATCATTTCTTGTCATTGATGCAAGCAGAGTCGCATGCTAAGAGGAGACAAAGACTTCAATGAAAATCTATTGATGATACCTTCACATCTATAAACTGAGTGTGACTTCACCAAGGGTAGTGAGCCAGGGGAGTCAGCGGGAGTGACCCATGGGACGCAGTGATCTATCCCTAATCAATTGTAAAGTCAGTGAGCCTGGGACATAGTGACTATTCCCAAACACTTGTAATCCAAATCTAGTGAAGATTAGTGGAATTAGATACGACCGGAAACTTATCAGTGTTTGCTCCATGGACGTAGCCCTTAGTGGTGAACCAAGTAAAATTTGTTGTGTCACTTATTTTGCATGAAAACGTTTGATTTCTGATCATATCCATCATACATGATCAACTACTTCCTACCAACGTGGGAACAAGATCCTTTAATCAAAAAGAAAATGTTGACACCGTGATTCACCCCTCCCCTCTCAGGGTTTCCTGGGTCCAACAAGTGGTATCAAAGGGAGGTTGCTAGTGTTGAATCTGTCCTTTGTCACCATGGAAAATGCAGTCAATGTTAGGGGAGTCCCTCTATTCGATGGAAGTAATTTTCAGATCTGGAAGAAGAGGATGAGATCTCAACTATGATCTCTTGGAATGGAAGTTATGTTTTCCACTATACAAGGAATACATGTCACTGATCAAACATTCCTTGCTATGACTGACACAGATAAGAAAATTCTTAATGCAGATGCTAATGCACAAAATGCACTCACCGCATCTCTTTTTGATCAGATATATCTAAAGGTAATGAGTTGCACCTCAGAAAAATATATGTGGGATAAAATAGATAATATTTATAAAGGAGATAGAAATGTGAAGGTGGAAAAATTACAAGTGTTTCACAATTGGTTTGATGATCTGAAGATGCACCCAGACGAGAATGCAGACTCATTCTTCAATCGAATTACTAAAGTGGTTGGAGCAATTCAGGTTCTAGGAAAAGAAATCACAAACATTGATATTGTAATGAAAATATTAAGAAGTATTCCACCCCTGTACAATGCAAAGGTGTCACCCTTGAGGAAAGATATATTTCCAAACATTCTCTAGATGATCTACTAACCAGCTTGGTAGAATACAAAATGAGAGTCAAACCAGAAGATGCTACAACTCGTGTGAGAAAGGAAATGACATTCAAGGCCATGGATAAACTGAAAATCTCAAAAGATTGTAGCATTGAAGATGAAGAATAAAAATAGAATATTTCTCACATTGTAGAGAAGTTTCATAAGGGAAAAGGGAAATTTAAAGGGAAGTTAACTCTCACATGTTTTCGTTGTGGAAAAGTTGGGCACATTTCCTCTCAATGTTTAAGAAAGATCAACGATGAAGATAGTGAAGATGAGAACATTGGGAAGCCTCAAAAAAGGTTTTTCAAAAAGAGAGACTTCAAAACTGGAATGAAAATACATAGGATGAGTTTTTTCTGTGAAGAGGAAGATGAGGATACTGGTTTTTGTGAAGAAGCATAACCTGAATTTAAAACAGGAAAGCATGCTACCATGATGGCTACGGCTGAAAAGTCAGAAGCCTTAATCAATAAAGACATGGATAATCAAACTATTTCTAAAGGTGATTCAATGAATCAAATTAAGGATGATTTTTCCAAGCTTCATAATAAATGTAAGTGATTTAATAAGAGGAAGGAAATGGTGGAAGAATCATCAGAATATGTTGATGAGCTTGAAGCAAAGATTGAACGACTAGAAGAACTAGTGAGAGTACAGTCTTCAATCCTTGAAAGCACATATGATGTAGTGTAAATAAATCTTAAAATTGAAGAACAAGAAAAGGTCATAAATGACCTTTCATCTAGAATAGAAGAGAAGTCCAAGACTATTGAGGGACTTGAGGAAGAAGTTTTTACTCTTATAATTATAATTAAATGTCAATCAATTACAGATGAGGGAAAGAAGAAAATTCATTTCGGAAGATTATCAAATGCAGAATTTCTAAAAAGAACCAAGTGTGGTTCAGATGGGGTTGGAAAAATCATATGGGATCAAAGATCCAATCACATGGAATGAGTGGAATTGGCTGTGAAGCTGAGACATCAACTGCTGGAAGTAAAGAGATCCAAAATAATGACAAGATAAAAGTTGGACATACTGAAACATTACCCAAAACTTTGAAAAAGAAACCCTCAATCAAAACTAAAATAACAACTGAAATTTATCCTCAAACATTCAGAAATGGTAGGTAGTTTAACTATTCTCCCAAGGAATATGGCATGAGGAGAAATTCAAGTGAAAAGACATTTCCTCTCATGAAGTGTCAGTTCTGTAGTTATCTGGGCCATACCTTTTCATACATCGAAGAGGCAAGGCGCTACGTGAATGGGGAATATCTGGGAAGTCAACAAAAGAGACTGATTTCATATCCTCAATCTTATAGAATAAATAGCTTGTATGGTTACTGTATTAATTGTTCTAACTTTCTCCATAAAGCTATGTATTGCAGGCAGCGGTACGACATGATAAATTCATACAACACTCAAAGATGTGCCAGATTTCAACCTTCTAATGATGTTGTTCTCAAAAATAGTTCTTCCTATCTGGAAGAAGATTATGGGTATGAAGACTCATATTATGTGGATGAAATTATTAAAAGGCCATCAGTATCCTATTCTTAATCCAATATCTCACGGAAAGAGAAGAAGAAGATCGAGAAATCCAATCTTGTAGAAGGATCCCTCAAAGCTACAAAGAGCAGCATCACCTGGATACATGATAGTGGGTTCTCTTCCCATATGATGGGAAATGATTACCTTTTTATGATCATTGAAAAGAAGGATGATGGAACAGTACAGTTTGGTAATGATGGTTCTCTGATGATTAAAGTCACTAGGAATACTGCTCTCGCCAACGGGGAGCTGAAGAAGGCTGAAGTTCTTTATGTGGACAGTCTACGCCACAATCTCCTCAGTGTAAGTCAACTCTGTGACTCAGGGCTCATAGTAACCTTCAATAAAAAAGGCTTCACTATAAAATGAAAAATATAGAATTCTATTATGAAAGGTTGTAGAATAGATGGAAACTTATATAAGGTTGACAGCAAAGTGAAATCTTTCTATTTGTCTGTTGAAGAAGAAAACAATTTGTGGTATTGAAGGCTGGGGCACATTAACCAAAAAGACATTTAAAAGATATCTAAGCTGAATATAGTCATGGATATTACCATTTTAAAATGTGAAAAGGAAAAATATTGTGATGCTTGTATTCGTGGGAAACTGGTTTGTAGTTCATATCGGCCAAAGAAGAAAAGGGCATCATATCTTCTTGATCTCATTCATACAGACATATGTGGACCAATAAATGTTGCTGGAACATATGGAGAAAGGTACTATGTCCTTTTCATTGATGATTATAGCATAATGTCTTGTGTAATGGTGATTCACAATAAGCAACAAGTACTTGATTCCATGAAAACATATCGCCAGATTTTCGAGAATGATACTGGACGGATAATAAAAGTCCTGAGATCTAACAATGGAGGGTAATACACGTCCATCGAGTTTGAAAATTACCTAGAAAAACATGAAATACAGCATGAGGTAGCTGCTGTTAGAAATCCACAACAAAATTGAGTTGTTGAGCATCAGAATCGATAGGTCAACAATATGGCCAGGACTATGTTAATTGATAGTGGTGTCTCTCACCATTACTGGATGGAGGTTATTGAAGCTACAGTGCACATTTAGAATCGAACAAGGCTTTATATGGGAGAAACAACGACACCATACGAATTGTGGCATGGGAAATAAGCCTTCGTTGAAATACTTCCGTGTTTTCAGAAGAAAATGATTCTTTCATAATAAAGAAGGAAACCATGGAATGTTTGGTGACAATGATGAGGAAGGAATTTTTCATGGGTATCCAATGAAAAACAAAGCTTACAAGTGTCTCAATAAATGCTTGGGGAGGACAGTGGAAAGCAATGATGTTAAGATCATTGAAGGAAAACCCCCAAATGCTTCAAATAGTACATATGCTGAAGATATTGAAGATGAGAATGAAAGTGAACATGGAATAAATACAAATACAGAAATAGAGGAAGGTGTACAAAACACACAGGGGTCACATCATGATGTTGACTCTGATGAAGAATCTAAAGAGGAAATCATGGATGGTGAGAATGCGACTGAACCTCACAGGAGAAATCGAAGAGCAGAGATTGATCCTTCTATCATAATTGGTGACATGAATGCACCCACACAAACAAGGAGGATGAGGAATAACACACCATCTGCATTTCTGTTAGTGGTGGATCCATCCCCATTTGAAGAAGCTGCAAATGATGAATCCTGGGTGAAGGCCATGAATGAAGAGTTTGATTAGATTGATAAAAACGAGACATGGGATCTTGTCCATATACCCAAAGGTCACAATGTGATTGGAACACCATGGATATTCAGGAACAAGTTTGATGAGAATAGAATTGTTATCAGAAAAAGGATTGACTGGTATGTAAAGGTTATTCTCAGATTGAAGTTGTTGATGTTGAAGAAACCTTTGCTCCGGTGGCTAGACTAGAGTCAATCAGGATGTTCCATGCCATGGCACTCCAAAGAGGATATATGTATATCAAATGGATTTCAAGACAACATTCGTAAATGGTGTACTCGAAGAAGAAGTCTAAATTGAACAACCAGTGGGTTTTCTTCTTGGTGCTGATGAATCAAAGGTTTGCAAGCTAATGAAATATCTTTATGGCCTGAAACAGGCACCACGGGTGTGGTACTCCAGACTGGATTCTTACCTCAAGAAACTGTAATTCAAAAGAGGAGGAGTATATCACAATCTCTATGTAAAGAATTCTCGAAATGAACAGTTCATGGTTCTAGTTTATGTCGATGACATTATATTTGGTGGTAGCAGGTAGCAATCAGTGGATGAATTTGCCAATCATATGAAATCAGAATTTGAAATTTCAATGATTGGGGATCTCACATATTTCTTGGGACTGTAGGTGACTCAAAGGAAAGACTACACTTTTATCACCCAGGAAAGTTATGCAAGAGAGCTGTTGAAGAAGTTTAATATGTAAGACTCCAAAACAATGTCAACTCTGATTGCAATTGGAACCAAACATGGAAAGCATGAGGATGGGACATCTGTAGATCCCACCATGTACAGGAGGATCATTGGGAGCCTACTGTACCTGACAGTGACACAGACAGATATTGTTTTTTCCACATGTCTTACAGACAACATTCAGATTAATCCAAAGGAGGAACATATGGCAGCAGTAAAAAGAATCATGAGGTATATTCAAGGTACTCACAATTGTGGATTATACTTTGCTGCAGAAAGGGGAAACAAATTATCAACATTTTCTAATGCTATCTGGGCTGGCGATGTTGTGGACAGAAAGTCCACCAGTGGTGGAGCATTCTTTATTGGGAATAACTGTGTTGGCTAGTTGAGCAAGAAATAAGAAATTACTTCTCTTAGTACTGCTGAAGATGAGTATATATCTGCCACAAAGGCATGCACTCAACTGCTATGGATGAAGAAATAATTAACAGATATTGGTGATGAGGTAAAGCAACCAATAGTGATTTATTGTGATAACAGGAGTGCAATTGATCTTACAAAAAATCATGTTCATCATTCTCGTACAAAACATATTGAAATCAGGTATCACTTTATCAATGAAAAATTTGAGAAAGGGGTGATTATAATGGATCACGTTGGAACTGATGATCAAGTAGTTCAAATCCTAATGAAGCCATTGTCATCAGCTGTGTTTGAAAAGCATCGGTTGAATCTCGGTGTTCAGCCACCTCCTACTGCATAAGGAGGTTCCAAAATTCCCCTATCCCCGATTATGGAAACTGTTTCTATCTGTTTATGGTTGTGATGCAGGTTTATGGGGGAGAAATTATACAGGGGGTGTATGGTTTGAGATGAACATTGACTAAATTACCAGCCTTTGGGTTTATTGTCAATGGAGGAGAAAGGAATAAATTCAGGCATGTTCATTCATATAATGAATTTAGTGTCAGTGATAGGATGAGATGGATGTGAAGTAATTCATTAGACATATAATGCTTCTGTGACACTGTAAGAAAAATTATTGGGCGTCATTGTGAATTCCAAAACACGGGAACCCAATTCAAGATTCCTCTATTTCTTTCTACGCTAATAATTGCTCATGTAGTCTTAGAGTGTTGGCTGATATTTTCCATGATTTTTTGGATTGCATGGGGATGGTGATCATTTTGAATTTATTTGGTGATTTCCAACAAATGCAATGGGGGATATTGTTGGAACCATGCATGTTCTATGCTGGAATTGGATTTTAGTCTGTGTTTGTCGTCAATCCTTAGTGGAAGTTCCGAATGTGTGCCATCAAAGTGATCATACAGTTTAAGCAGACAATAGTGTTGAATGTGGCACTATTTTCCAGTGTTTGACAAATTTTTGGGCCTCAAAATCGGAAAATCAAGACATGGATTGTCTTTAAAAGGAGGATCACACAAAGAGGAAGTGGTGCGTGGAAAATAAGGGTTCTGCGCGAAATACTTGAGCTGGGTGCGAAAAACAGTGTGCTGCGCGAAATAGAAGAGCGACGTTTTTTGTGTAAACAGTGTTTGGAATCAAAATGTTGAAAAATGGAAAAGGAAAGGGCTACGCAAAATATCTGGAGAGGTTCACAGAAAACGATACCTGCGCGAAATATTACACGCCAGATGAGAGGTTTTCGTGCCGAAGTGTATTTTTGTGCGTGGGGGTCTTAGATGGCTATAAATATGAGGTGAACCCCTTTATTCCGTACGGTTGAAGACTTAGTGAAGATCTGAGGTCTGATGCGTGAAAAAGGATCATATAAAGTTGCTTGTGTGAAATATTCCGAGTTGCGCAGAAAATTTCGGGATGCGTGAAAAATGTAGAGTTGTGCGTAAAAATTAGGTTCGCGCATAAAAGGATCAGTTTCACGAAAAAGGGGGGTCTTGCATGAAATATGTTTCCACGCGAAAAGTAATGTTTGCGCGCGATAAGAAGGTTTTGCGTGCAGAGGGTTGGTGTTGCGCGCAATGGTTAGTGAAGTTTGTCTGCATGTTCTGGTTATCTGGTTTAGTGGTTCTCTGCATTCTAGTGCATCATTTCTGGTCTTTGATGCAAGTACAGTCTCATTCTAAGAAGAGATAAGACTTCAATTCAAATCTATTGAAGAGACCTTCTCGTCTATAAACTGAGTGTGACTTCACAAAGGGCAGTGACCTGGGGGGAGTCAGTGGGAGTGACCCAAGGGACGCAGTGAGCTATCCATGAACAATTTTAAACGTAGTGAGCCTGGGATTGAGTGACTATTCCCGAAATATTTTAATCCACATCTAGTGAAGATTTGTGGAATTAGATACGACTGAAAACTTGTCGGCGTATTCTCCTTGGACGTAGCCCTTAGTGGTGAACCATGTAAATTTTTTTGTGTCACCTCTTTTGCATGCGAACGTTTGATTGCTGATTATATCTATCTTACAGGTTTAACTAGTTCCTACCAATGTGGGAACAATATCCTTTAATCCAAAAGAAAAAGTGGACACCCTGATTCTCCCTTCCCCTCTCAGGGTGTCTAGGGGTCCTACATTCATGTTCCAACAAAATCGGTTTATTAGTTCCTTAACTACTGAGAAATTATCCACAACCAACCACATAAACACAAGAAACACAACCCAGTCCTTCTTATTAACCAACAAACCCCATTAACTTTTATTCTCATTCCACTATCATGCCCCACCATTCATTAAATCTTACACTTTTATTTATTAATCAAAACCCATAGTTCGTTCACATTCAAACCCATCCCTACAACCCCGCTGCCAACCACCATAACCACAACCACAATATAGATCATCATCCCTTTATACCGTTCATCGTAGCCCCGCTTCCCATCACTAACCCATAACCAAGCCAACCGCAGCCCCACATCTCACCCGATCCACAACAACCCAAAAAAGAAACACCCCCTCACATAAAGTAACCCCAACAACACCCACATGTTCATTATTTCAGTTTAGTTCAACCGGGGTGATCACACAAGGGTTCCAGATTTTCATTTAATCAGCCAATAATACGTGATTAACCCATTTCCACATTCCATGAAGTTTCCATCCTTAAACGGTCTAGAAAGATATGGCAACATTTAATTGAAAATGAAAAGGCCCCTACGACCGTGATTTTCCGTAGGCATAAGCCTATTCAATTCACAACATAATATCACAGGATATAGAAAAAGTAACAGTAATCCCAAACTTCCCATCCCCATTATATATGCCAGTTATTGTCTTTATTAAACCAGTTCAAAAGTGTTTCACGTAAACAAGAGGACACCCACCCTGCTAGATGCACAAATTTAGAGAGACAATGGTAAGATCCCTATCTCAACAGGTTCTGATAACAATGCTCCCCCCGGAACAACTTTAGAAGTCGTCCGTCGGTGTCCGTCACATCTAGAAAAGCCCGGAAAAACCTTTTTGGGTGGAATCTAGAAAGGGAAGGCCGACGGATCCAGGCTCAGAAGTTCCGTCTCGTCTTTACAATCCCGTGGCCGATGACTGATCGTAAATCGAAGCTCGGATGAAGAAGTTATGGAAGAAAAAGAGCCTTCGAGTCTCTTACGAGAGCTCTGCTCAGAGGAAAGGGGAGGAGAGTGGTGTGTTGAAAAGGAGGAGGGGACCCCTCCTTTTATAGGCATGAAAAACAAAAGTACACGACATGTAATTTATGGTACACAACGTGTACGTGGCCATTTCACACGGTCACCACATGGCTTCCAACATGGCCTTCAAAGCGGCACGCAGCCATTGACTGGTCAACACACGGTTTGAAGGTAACTCACACGCGAGGAGACACTACACAGCATGTAGTATTGACTACATGGCCTGTACTCATTTATTTCACACAGCAAGGACACAGCTCCAACACGACACACAGTCGTTGACTGGTCAACACATAGTTTGAGGGTAACGCGTACGCGAGGAGGGACTACACAAGGTGTAGTATTGGGTACATGGCATGTACCCATTTATTTAAAATGACAAGGACACTACCTTCAACATGGGGTATACCCTGCGAGGTGGTACACGGTGTGTACTTACACTACACAGTGTGTACTTACAAAATTTTGAAAAGTGTGGGAAAAGTCCATTTTACCCTCTAGAACACTTCTTGACATTCTTTTTGACAAAGGAATGGGCCAGAGAGGTCCGGGCAATTACACATATATTATATTATAAATATAATTTATTTATATGTTAAATTTTCATACTATATTTGATATTGGGTTATTCATATTCATATAAATATTTTTAAATTCTATGTTATAATTACCTCATTTAATTAATAATAAAAAATAGATGATTCATAATAACTCATTATAGAATGTATTGTTTGCCAAATCAGTATTGCATATATCATATGTAATGTTGGTGTTGTGTGAAACCTACTACAAGTTGTTTACATGTGAATGGAATGTTTTAATTAATAAATTGAATGATATAAATGAAATACAATTTATTATAAAAAAGGTTTCATAGAAACATAGAGTGTTACACCCATCCCCACCAAGGAATTCTCAGCAAATAACTCATGCCATGTAATCTTATATAAAATAATGATAATATATTATTGGGTACCACAAACATCTTTTTCACTAATTAGGTTCTCTCACACGCAAACAAAAGATGTAATTTCAATCCCACCACTTTTGAATATAGCATAACACATCCCACCGGGACACACCTATGCCAGATATCATATCACATCCCACTCGTCCACACCCAAGACACACAAATACACATACCACCATCACTCACCTAGGTCACACAACAGAACAATGTTTCCCCAACACACCTTTTCCACACATCACATCTCATCTCATTACATTTCATCCTGGAGACACCAGGGAAATAACAATGTAACTATTCCCTAAGACACCTTGGAAACCACATTATAACTCATCTTGAAGACACCTAGGACACAAAATTAGAAATTGAGTGAAGAATCATTGGAAATCGTCACATTGAAGAGGGATTAGGGAATAACATGAGGCCATCCATCCATCCTCCAACTAGAATGATGAGAAAGATAGCCCCCATGATACTATGCATGTGTTCAACATATAGTGATCAACATTAGTGGTGTGTTTATAGAAATTATAATGAAAATACAGGTGTGTGTGTGTGTGTGTGTGTAATCAAATAACCAATCCCATCACATGGATTCTCAAACAAACCTCCAATTCGTAAAATCATCACCCTTTCTTCCACCTTTAAAAAGCAGTTATTATTAACTACAATAGTCCTTTCCGAAGTAAAAGATCACTGATAAGTTGATTCAAAATTCATTCATATTTAACAGATCATGATTTTATTATTTTTAATAAACAAATATTAATCGAAAAATACACCATTAAATTTTAGATTGAAAAATTTCCAACCCATTAGCCAAACCATTCCATTAAATTTCATCTGCTATTATTAATTCATGTATCCATTTCACCACTACTCTGGCATCCATATTAAATACATAACATATAAAAAACTCATAATTTTTATCATGCCATAACATCATCTACCAAAATAATTTATTGTAATTTATAATAATATTAATAAATATAGGATGGGGTGAATTTTAATTTACGGACATTAGTTTACCATACAACATGTGATAATTATTTACGAGGTTAAATTAATCATAATCACAAAACCAATTTTGTATTTCAATTGTAATCAGGCGTGGCCCTTGGGTTCAATAAACAATTTATCAAAAACATGTAGATAATAATATGAATTCCATAGTTAATAATGATAAATTGATTCTATTTAAACAACATATAGAATCTTATTCGGTAATCCATGGTAACATGTTCAAATTTTATTCATATTCATTATAGATGCGATTTAATCTTAGTAAAATAAATAGAATCAAAATTTAAATGGTTATGATAAATTAGAATGTTAAAAAGTTAGTAATTTTATAATAAAGAATATATAATCTTTATTAGAGAATATTTTATTCAAAATTTAATACTATATAGAATAATTGTATCATAAAAAATGACACCACGATGACCAAAATACAAATAAAGAGATAAATATAAAATAATTCACATTCTATTACGATTATAGGGGAAATAAAATACTTGTCAAAAAACATGTAAATAAAATTAATACACTTATTTTATCACAATTAATATGGAATCAAATAAAATGGGATAAAGTTCAATTGTTTTATACATACAAAATGTATGTCCTTCACATACAAGTGAAAGACCTCAATATGATAATTAGCTTGTCTGTATCACTATCCCTATAACCCCTCTATAAAATGATTGGAATGTCTATATCACTAGCTCTTCATGTTCTCATTTATATTGAAACAATAGATCACAAAAATCAATTAAAAAACTCAAAGGGAATAATGATACAAGGAACATGAACATCACTCATGTATGTTTTAGAGCTCTCTCACAGATATATTTTTTAAACTGAAACGATCAAAACATCACTTGAAACTCTTCGAATGGTTGGTTATTTGTACAAAACATCTTAATGGTCATCTTGATCATCCAAAGTTCATATTTCACGGTGTTTTTATGATTAATTGGATACCTATCACCTCAATGGACATCATATAATAGAATGTATGATGTCATTTTGATACACCACATTTTAATTGTTAAACATATTTATTCAATTAGAGATAATGTTTTATAGGTATTAAGAAGTACATACAACAAATTATTTGATTCTGAGTTTTATTTTAATCATCTTGTTAATCAAAAAGAATAATTTTATAGTTTTAGTATGAAAAAAAACATGAGATATTATTTTTGATCTGATAATGTTATGTAGGATACGGTCGATTATGATTATTAAAGTATATAGTCTCATTATCATAAGCATATAGTATCATTTATCATTATCATAAGAATATCATATCCAGTATCATTAGAATGAGGATAATGAAAAAGAATTTTTTCATAAATCAATAAATTCCATTATAAGTAAGATACAAGATTATGTTTTATTATAAAATCATTGTAAAAAAAATATATTTTTTGTATATTAATAAATTGGATAGTTGTTATTTCCCAAACAAATGAATTAAAAAATTAAAGAGAGAATATTTTTTCTCAACAATATCTCCCTAATTGGAAAGTGAAAACCTACTAACTAAAAAGAATAGGAACTAATAAATATTATTCAAAAATAAAAATTATATTTATCGTCCCCAATTTTTTTAACTCGTATATTAATAATTATGAATATGAATAACACCCCTTAGGATAATAACTTCAAATAATGATCATATTCACACCTATAAATAAATTTTTCCACCTTAATTAGATCATCTCCCCATTTCAATAAAATTCTCTACATTGTATTTTTTTATACACATTTTGTTTCAAAAAAAGTACGAATTAGAGTTATGGAAATCTAAAAAACGTATTTTGATTCAGATACAAAAAATAATAAGATTAATTACTTCATCATAATAAAATGAAACAACATCCATTCAATTAGAATTGATATACATTCAATAAAATATTAATTAGTTGAAAGATGTTTATCGTTGGAATGTTTTTAGAGAAAAAATAATTTTAACAATTGATTTGGGAAAGAAAAATAAATCTTTATTTCAAATCATGGAACTAAATATTTTCTAAAATTTATTGACTTTATTATAATTTTCATCTTTCTTGACAATAACATATTATTGAGATTGGGTTTTCTGTTCCAGATCTGGTAGATTTTACTCTTTAATCTTTTATCTTTTCATATTTCACCTTAAGTATTTATTCTATGAACTTGTTTCTATCTTTACCAGATTAAATTCATTATGATAAGACATGAATTTTTTTCACCAAATGAATAATTTTATCTTATATTTTCTAAATCTTGAAATCATGTGAAGTTGAAAATTTATTCTCCCTTATAAATCAATGATATCTTGAGTTTGGTTATCAATTGAATTTTTTTACTTATCAGGGAATTTAGCTGAATTGGCAATATCTTTAGAAATATTAATGATAGGAACATCACTCTAATTAAAATACTTATTTAATATTTCAAAAATTATCATCAAAAATTATGATATCATTTTCAAGACCATGATAACCTTTCACCATCTTCAACTATCTTTTTTCCTATGTGTCTTTGTACATTATTGAATGAATTAAAAACCAACATCCAAACGTATCAATCTATATTTTAAATAATTCATTAAATAATAATATTCATGTAGATTATCATAAATGAAACCAACCGTGGATTTTAGTTTTGTGAAAATGCAGCTCGTTGTGATATCTCTTTGAAATGAATTCCTTTCATCTTTTTTAAAAATGAATTTTCATTATTCGGTATATCATATTTTCCATCAAAAACATAAATTGAAATAAGAAAATAATTTTGCATCCTTTATATTTTCTTTTATGATATTGTTCATTATTTGGATATTTGGGTTCTTATAAAAATGATTAATTTTGTTTTTCTTGAATAAAATATTTCCCCTTTTAATTTTCCACGGAAGATAATTATTTTGAGTAAGCCTTAGAATTCCTCAAAGAGAGCTTATCTAAATGGTTATAATCATCCTATTCTTGGGAATTTTATTTCTTTGTGTAATTTTCATTACCTTATTAAATTTCAATTTCTTATTCTTCTTCTTATTCATCTATATACACATCAATTTTTCTTTAATAATTTTATTCTATAATACCTTCACAATAATTTTCTAAAGAAGCTTCTTTAATTTCTTTTCTAAACAAATTCATGATGTTGTGACTCCGATATCAAATCTACAATTCCAATTGGAATAGATTATTTATAAAAGTAATACATTGACTTTGACTTTGATATGGGGATTATCTCTGTTAGAAAAAACTATTAATAGAAAAGAAAATCCAGCTTTTTGATTTGGTAATACAATATTAGTAGTTTCGTCTTTTACACTATTCATAAAAGAGTCAACAATAATTGTATCTTGATGTTTTTTCTTTTGTTTATTTTATTCTGAATAAAATTAATGCCATATATTTTTATTCATTTTTATGATTCCACTCTTAAGGGTTAATATTGATACCATTCATGGCCTATAAATTTTGTGACATTACATGACACAAATTACCAAGAGGAAATCATCCTAAACAATGAATAATTAGAAGTGGAACTCCCTTGTGTATAAAAATTGATTTCAACACTCCAACATCATAGGTATTTTCATATAGCTGTCATGTATAGTGATACACATTCATTGTAACATTGGAAATTTCCATTCCCTCTCATTATACCAAATCAGTTTAGTATGATCTATTGAATGAACTTACTATGAATCCCCGTATGGAATTTTCTCCTTATAGGGTAAAACTGGTGATTTTACAAAAAATGTTCCCTAAAGGCCTTCATTTGGGTCGATGGCAATATGGTGTTATGAAATACCTACTGACTCGAAGTCCTGGGTGTCCTGATTGCCTGAACGACTCGAGGACCAAAAATGTGGACTGATGTCTGAAATATATGAATTTTTTTAGATGCTACAGTACTGAATATTACCTACTATGGTACTACTACATTAACACAAAAATATTCTTCAACCAATATTTTATCCCGACCATCATAGAAACATGTGGACAGTGGTCACCACCTTGTCTAAGTCTCATGTTTATTTTTTATTTCCAAATAATTGTTTCTCTATGACTTCAGATCCATATATTTTAAGAGTGATGGCTTTGGAAGGATCATTTTGGATTTGAGGAACCCCTTTCTTTTCATCCATCCATTCCATTTATCGATTCAAAAAAATCTTTTTTTCATTTATTTCTATGGTTTCAATTATTTTGATTGAATAGATTCATCTATTCTCTTATTCAAACCATTCTGTTATTTCATTTATTTTGATGATGGTTCTTCTTCTGATAAATAATATTTAATATTTATCACAACAAGTACTTATTCAAGAAAAAAACAAGCTTCATTATTTTCATTCTTTCATCACTTATAAATAGGGTATTCTCTCAGAATTGTTGGGACATGGTTTCTCTGTTGAATTGATTCATAATTTATGTAACCATCTTAATTATTATTGTTAGAAACATTATAATTCGAGACATGATGGATCAGAAATTTATATTCTTGATATTGAAAAGTATAAAACCTTCCAAATTGATATTCTTAAAATTTAAAAAGTAATAAAAAATAAATATATCATATTCTCGCAACGAATCTCAATTATTCATTCTCAGATTTAGAAACCCTTTCAACCAAGGGGAAGTATCTTGGCTGTCTATAGTGTGATGGGTGTCATTCCTAGGTTCCTTTTCTGATTCATTCTTAGATAGTGATTTTTTAATCTTTCTTTGACAAATGTACATTCGGGATCCAATAGATTATGAGATGGTCAAAATAAATCTCATTCATCATAAATTCCTAAGAAACATATAGTTTCTCATGTTTTCATCACACAACTTCTTTCATCAATACAGAATGATATCATCACATTTATATCTTGTTTAAAACAAAATAGAATAAAAAATTAATAAATATAATATAATTAGATAAAAACAAAATCAGGATCTGATTTTTTCACAGATAAATATTACAGTATATATACATCTATAATCATCCATAGAGATCAATCATAAATTTTCTGAAAATCTATTTCTACTAACCTTTCTCAGAAAACAAACCATTTACATAATCCTTCATGTGTACCATCATATATTGAATTGATACTCGGGATTAAAAATTGAAGAACAGAATTTGATTGGGATATATAAATTATGGAATTATTCGAGCTGAAAATACTCAAATATGAAATATGGGACCTGAGGGGGGTCCTCTTTATATAAGAGATTGAAGTGACGATTAACGATCTAGAACGATCTGACAATTGAAATTTGATATTTCATATCTTACTGTATTGATTTATCTAATGGTGTATTTTTAATGAATTTAATACACTTTTTGTTTTATAAATGTTTATCATATTTAGTGAATAAGGAAATAAAAAAATGTAAAAATCACAAAAAATAAAAATAAGCACAGATAAAATTATAATAATGAAATAGTGTTAAGGTATTCAATTAAATAAGAATACATTTGAGAGTATGTTCAATGAAATAATTGTTTGATATTATTTATTTTTATAATTTAATATGAATGAAAAAATAAATAAAATAATATTTAAATGAAAACCTGAATATAATAAAATTTAAATGAAAAAATTAATATGATAATATTTAAATGAAAATTATAATACATTTTAATTTAAAAAAAACTAAAAAAATAAATTAAAATGAAAACATAAATTCAATAAAAATAAAAATGAAATTCAAATATGATATTTGAATTAAAAATTGAAAACGATTAAATTTAAATGAAAAATAAAATATTATACATTTAAATGAAATCCAAAATATGATAAAATTGGAATGAATTTATGAAGAAAATAAATTTAAATAAATACTGGATGTTTGTATAAATAACTGATTTTTAAATAACAATCATATTTAATCCACTAATTAAGAGGATTAATTTAGTAAAAGGTAATTTTTTAAAAAGAAGCAGATATGAATGATCACTTTACCTTTAAAATTCCTAACAACTGTTTAATGTATTAAAATCAATCAGAATGTAATGATTTCATAAGAAATTTAACAAGTTGTTCATGAATTATGAAAAATTGTAAAATTATATCTAGTATAAGTCACTTCATGAAAATAATGCAACGTCTAATATCTATTATTTTTTCAAGAGAGTTATTTGAAATTTTCTTTTCTTAATGTAGTGTCACTATTTTTATCATATAGTTTTTGAGATTTTGTAAATCTCATGCCATATTCAGTGATTGTGTGTTACATCCACAAAATGTGATGACAACAACTTCAAGCTACAAAATATTTGGCTTTAAGAGTGGAATGTGATACACACTATTCATTCATGGAAAACTAAGAAACTAAATAATCATACAATAGATTAAAATTGAAGATGTACTCTTCCTTTCCATTGTATAAATATAATTTCCATCATCTGAAATTCATTTTAAATCAAAATTATTCCTAAAAGAATATAAAATTAATAAATTCATAGTTCCATTTAGATAACAAAAAATTTATTTAACATCTTCTATATGGGATTTCATTAGATTATATTGAGTTCCATCACATAAAAAAAATTCTAGAGGGATAGCTGTTATGTATAATTGACATTCTAGCATACCTTTAATATTTCGTGATTAATGGGTTAACCATATTTATAATGGTAATTTCTATTCTAGGAATTGAAGGGTGTAATAAAAAATAATATTATTTTTAAATCCAAATTTTTTATAAATATCCTTTATATACATATTTTGAGATGTATATGTACCATATGAATCTTTGAAGCTTGAAAAAACGAAAAAAATATTAATTCACAAATTTTATTATTTTCACACTCATATTTCATAATATTTGCAATGGGATGTATTAAATATAGACGATTTTGAACAAATATAATTTAATTAAAATAAATATAAACAATTATAATTTTTTACATTATTTATAAAAATATATGGATCTATGGTTCCCATAAATTATTTTCTAAAAAATTCTTGTAATTTATCAGACCATGTCGTGGTTCTTGTTTAAGACCATATAATTATTTGATAATATTAACAATTTATTCAGGATTTTTTGTATCAACAATACTACGGGTTGTTCAAAAAAACATCTTCCTATATTAATACATTAAGGATATCATACATCACATTAAATTGATATTGTTTGAAATTGATGAATTCTACACAAGAAAAATAGAATAAAAATACCACCATTTCTACCTATAGTTGATAGTTTTATCTATAATCTATTACTAATTTATATTTATAAAAATTATCAATAAATAATTCATTATTTTGAATGATTATTCAGTTTTCATCACACATGTTTCTAAAAACCCATTTTACTCTAATTTTTGAAGTTTCATTATGTCATTATACCATGGTTTAATCATTGTTCCATTCAACTTTATTTAACTCATCTTTCATTAAATTTATCCAATACAAATAAACTAATGATTCAATAGGTTTTTTGGATATAATTATGAAATTAATGAAAGATTTTATACTCCATTATTTAATTTGATCCTAATCATAAACGGTTGATCATCATCAATAATTATTCTATCACTATAATCGTTACAAAGAATCAACAGAAATGGATTTTATAAAACATGTTCATTAAAATATGTATAATATTTTAATTTGGTAAATAAATTAGAATCCAATTCTTTTTTATATTTCCTATTAGTAGAATATTCCTAAAAATGATGAAGATAGTTTTTGGAAAACACATATGTGCATGTTGGTTGGGATTTTTAAAAATCAAAAGGGCCATTAAATCAAATTTAACAAGTATTATTTCCACAATAATACATGATTCTTTATAGGAAACAAAATTTTACTTCTAAGTAGTGGATTGAACAATAAATATGCCTTCACTAGAATTGGGTGACAATTTACGTAAATTTTCTTCTGTATTCAGGATGAATACTTTCCATCCAATTACTCTGATATATGAAAATTTTGGTTTCATCTTGACCATAATTCCAGAGGAGTTTTATTTTTATTGGCCATAATTAAAACATGATTTTAATTATATGAATTATTATTAACTACTTTAGACCAATAAATGTTTAGTAATTAAGTATTCACTCATCCTTGTTCTTCTTATTTCTCTATTAATATTATTTGTTCTTTCAACAAAACCATTTTTACGAGGAGTTCTTGGATCATTAAATTTATTTATAATGATTTTCTTACTATAAAAATTTGAAATATTATAATTTAAAAACTCTACACCAGGATCACTAGGAATAGTTATCAAGAGATTTTTTTTCATATTTTTAACATTGTAGAACAAATTTTTAGAATTATAAAATGCTTAATATATCATTCCTTGAAAATAGAACAATGTGTATTAACGTTAATCATAAAATAAAACAAATAAATAGTACATTACACCCAATACAACTAGTTTTTATATAAATGGAATGGTCAATGTGCACTAATTTAAAATCAATATATATTCAGATATCACTCATAAATTAAAAATAGGACATCTATTTCTTACCGTAACAACAAGTGTCATAGACATTTGAATAAAAAAATCTTTTCTATGGTAGATCCTTAAAAATTATTTTTCTAGTAAAATTAAATGAATTTATAATATTACAATTTTATTAACCTCTTTTCCTTAAGAATTATTGATATTATATTACACTATAGAAAGGTATGTGTTGAATCCTAATCTCTTTTATGTTATGAATGTAAATATTCTCATTTTAAAGGTTTTAGAGAATGAATTCATCCATGGAATTGTGTACTATAGATTTATCACTTCTAAAATTTCCATGGTAAACATCATCACCAAATTGAATAATGGTTACAAAAATGTTCTCAAAAACATTAAAAAAATTTTAAATTAATGCTTTTACAAGGAGAACAATATGAACATATATTGTATCATTGGGAATTACTTTGGAAGTTAACTTTTCCACAATTTATCATGATAATATTTTCAAATATAATTTTCTATCTATTCATATTTCAGGAACATCAACTATCCATATAATATGTATTCATGTTGTTGGTACTTCCATTTTTTTCTTAAAAAACAGTGAGACATAAAAACCCAATCATCATTGGGTCTGAAAATATTACAAAATAAAATTAGGAATCCATAATTTTTTGAAAATTGGTATTTTTAGAAGTCTAAGGATTGAATTTTATTTACGACTAAATTATTTTTCCAATGACTTATATATTTACATTTAGTACAAAATGGAAAATATTTAGGAACACAAAATTTGTTACAAAAAATTTTGTATTTATATGAATATCCCATTCCAAAACATATACTATGGGGATTATATTGTTAACTTTTTTTAATCAGAACCATCATCACCTGAAGTAATGTTTGAAAAATGTTTTCATACATAATAAATATAATATTTTACTCTTATAAATAAATTTGTATCCAAATCTATATTATATATGGAATTGAGTTTTTCAAAACTAGTTTTCAAAATATCAATTTCTGAAATTATTTTTTCTAAATATTTAGAAATAGGATTCTTTTAAAAAAAATTATCAATATATTTTGATAGGTATGATATTTTATTTGTTAAAATATCATTTCTATAATCATCTTAATCATTTTATTGAATTATATTTTTCAATTTTGTTAATAACATTTCATTTTTTATTTTCAAAAATTATTGGAAAGAGATAAATTTTTTCTTATTAATTTAATGTATTATAAATGATTTTTAGGAGTATTTTTCATTCTAAGAAATTGAATTCACCTGATAATGATAATTATATATTAATGAAATATTAATTAAGAAATCAGTTGAGTATATTGTTCCCATAAAATGTTTATTTACAATAGTTATTATAACAAGGATACCAATGTTCCTTTGATATAGAATATCATTATCTGATGTTTTAAATAAAGAATCACATCCACTGGCACTCCATGGTCCAAAATCTTTAAATAGAATCTAAATTTTTCATATATAAAAGATATTCGTCGTCCTATCTAAATTTATGCCATTCATTTATTTCATTTTCAACTTTGGATATTTAGGTGGAATGTGTCCTCTTATTTATCACGCATAAAAAGTAATATAAAAATATTTCTTTTCATTTCACTCCTATTTACCATTCATATGTCTATTATGAAAATAATTTTTATCCAAATTCTTTTCCGTCCATCGAGAAATAATTCTATATTCAGATTCATAATTTGATGAATCATAATAATTAAATTGAAGAATTAATTTCTTTATCTAAATCTAAATAATAACTTTATCAGGTTTCCAATATTAATCCGAATATGAATTAGATGAAAAACAAACTCCATAATTCTTCTTTTTTTCATTATCAACATATCCTTTCACCCAAACCTCATATAATAAAAGGGATCCAAATAAATTATAATGTTATAGATTATTTATCCCGCTTGATTTATCAACTAATGATATAATAGATTCATAGACATTGGTAATGGTATTAATTATATTTTCAGTGATGATTAGTTGTTTTAATCCTTTCTACACCATAGATTGTAGACAATTGACTATTTTTATAAGCATTTTTTGAACCATTGAAACAGGTTCATGAAAAGGAACATCAAATGCATGAAAGTCAGACTTATGAATTGTTTTTTAATTTAAAATACCATTGATGTTACAAATTTAAGAGTCTCAAAATTTTTCAAAATACCACTAGCTACATCATATGTGAATATTAGAATGCCAATTCCCTTGGTCAGGGAATATAAAAAATGTTTTCTAACAACATTATTAAATTAATTATATGTTTTCATGATTTATAAATATAGTAATTTCCATGTCAATGATCTTGTAATCTCTAGAGAACATGAAAAAATATACAACCCAATTATTTATAAAAAATTACATTATTCAATCACTCCAATGCTCATAATAATGTCCATAAAATATATGGGTTCTATTTGGATTTAGGTTATCTATTAAATCAAAAACAATTCCATACATATTTAAAACAATAAAAAAAATCCCTTCCACAATAAATTTTATTATAATATGTATTGTAAAAAATAAGTTTATAAAATTAAAACATGCTATATGAAAAAAAATGAAATGATTTTTAACAAGAATTTGAGTTTTGGAATCCTCGTTTGACACTAAATTTGGGAATCAGTAATGTAGTGACGTGGATATGATACCAAATTTTTTTGTCATAATGGATATGAATATATATAAATATATGAAGGGGTAAGTTTTAATATTATTAACATTTATTTTTATTCATAAGTGGAACTTAATTTAACAATATTAAACTAATATTATTTGAAAATACTATTAGGTGATTAAATGGTAATTGTACTTAGTCCATTGGTATGATGAACTATTTATGGTAATCATCTATATTATGATGTTTATTCTAATTTTCATTATGATACATATATTCTATCAAAATTGATTATAGAATCGTATTCTATAAGAAGTCATTACATATTTATAGATTAATCGTATTCATAGTAGAAATAATTTAATCAGAGTGAGTAAAATAGAGTCGAGATCACAATAGTTATGATAAATCACTGTATTTAAAAATTAGTGATTTTATATTAATTCATCAAGAATCATTATTTTAGTGAATTGTATTAAGATAGAAATACAAGAATAAAATTTGTATTTTAATCAAATCAACTAAGAAAACTAAAATTAAAATAGAAAGATTAATATAAAATTATTCAATTTCTATTACATTTGAAATGGATGTAAAATACTTCTAATAAATCATATAAATCCAATTAATACACATCACTTATCCCAAAGAGTACGGTATCCTAAAACATAGGATAAGAGTCCCTTCTATTAACTTATATAAAATTGTTTCTTTCCCTTTCCATGGAAATCAATTAATATTATGATCAGCCCATATCATTATCCCCATGAGCACTCAATATAATGATATTTATATCTCACTATCCTTGTGTTCCCTCAATACAAATATGGTTTTGTCTGTCTCAATATCATTGTGATCTCTTGATTCGATGATCGACTTGTCTATCTCTATATCTCAGTGATCCCTTGATCATTTTCACAGAATTCGATAAACATAGATATTAAAAACACAACTTCAAAAAGATTAAAAATATGAGGGTTAATATTTCACAAATGTGAGCATTAGTGCTATGACACAATTTGATTTTCTAAAATGAAAATTATACCAACTCTCTTCATTATTTTTGAATGGATGATTATTTATTTGAAACTCTACAATGATCATCTTGATCCTCCAATGGTGATATTTCTTAATTATTTTCAAGATTACTTCAACACTTGGAAGATAAATGGTCATATTATGACCAAAATTCAAATGTTGTTTTGATATTAATTTTTGTTAAACATATTTCTTTTTTTATAGATATTAGTTTCCAGATTTGAAAAAGTCATTAAAATTAAATATATGAGTCTGTGTTAGATTTAAATTGTATCATTTGTCTATCGAAATAAAATATTTTTTAGGAAAAAAGAAAAAATATGAGATGTAATATTCTATCTGATAATGATGAGTAAAATAAGGCTGAGAATGATTATTATCATATTCAGTCTTATTACGATATGAATATTGTATCTACTCTCATTACAATAATCATATCATATACGTCATCATTACATTAAAAATAATGAAAAATAATAATATTGAAACTCTTTTAATGTTATTTTATTTATGATAAACTAGTGTGTTTTCATATAAAAACATGATTATACATATTTAACAAGATAGTAAATAATTAAATCAATGATTTTTATTTCTAACAAAAAAAATTTAAAGGTTATTTGAAAAAAAAATTACTCAATTAATCATGGAAAACAACTTAATATTTTATACCACAATACATTTCCAAACAAACTACATATCACTCTATAATGAAACAACACATCACCATCCCACAATAACGGAATAAAAGTTTTAGTGGGGCATCAAGGTCATACATTTTACAATATAAAAATGATATTAAACCTATAAATTCATGCGAATAAGACCCCACATTCCCATCTATATTCAATTATCCAAATATTTATCATTCATTAAGATGGAGAAACCAAAACCCGTAGGTAATCTATCACGACCCGTCCATCTGGGCCCATGTTGTGACTACCCCAAGCCCGACTTCCATAGGTCAGGGGCTGGTGGCATGAATTGAAGGAATATTCACTACAACTAGGAAGGAATTACCTTTAAAACTTGTAAGCACACGCAACCAATCACATAGCAAGATACAAACTCAAGTAAATGGAATAGTAATCAGAGTGAGTAATGTAATAAAAAGGTGCCAGAGAACAAGCCCAACTGGTAAGTACAAGGAAAACTAGAATGTAAAATATTTCTGATAGATGCAAAGTAGCTCATGGATCGTCCACCTCGATTCCTACCTGATGGGTAGGTACAGATCTCCTCCTCAGTACTCCAACTCCACTCGTCTCCTCTGCAAACCGACATGATGTATGGTCTATCTCCGAGCACTGTCCAGTACCGATACCCTTGTCCTTAGTCAGCGTTGTCCTTAGTTTGCATCCAACACAATATGGTTTATGAATATCTAGTGCAGGGGTGAGTATAATGATACTCAGTAGGGACCCCGAGACCCTCAAGGTCTCACAAATCTACAAAGGATAGACCACAAAGTATGAAATCAACATATACCACTAATAAAGTATATGCCCATACATGTACCTGTGTTTTCATGTAATCCATATCATTTAGGAGAAAACATAGAGGTATTAGATTAGCTCACACCAGGTATAACATAAGTATGTTAGTAGGTATTATTATAAGTAACTACTGAATCATCTTACTCTGCAAAGAAACTAACCCACATAGGATCGCTAGGAGCTGACCCGCACAATATCCCTAGGGGATGACCCACACGGGATCACTAGATACTGACCCACTGAGGATCTCTAAGAGCTCACTCACATAGGATTTCCAGGAGCTGACCCATAGAGGATTGCAAGGAGCTGACCCACACAGGATCGCTAGGAGCTGACCCACACAGGATCGCTAGTAGCTGACCCACACAGGAACTCTAGGAGCAGACCCACAAGATTTCTAGGAGCTGGCCCACACAATATCGCTATGAGCTGAACCCCACAACAACTCTAGGAGCTGACCCACATAGGATTGCTAGGTGCTGACCCACACAGGATCTCTAGGTGTTGTCCCAAACAGGATCACTCTTCATTCTTCTTATCACAACAAACTAATGGGTTGCCGCACTACGTCAGATCGCATATGGGAGGATCCTCTTCACATGTCACTAGTTGATACCCCAAATCCTACATAGTCCCACGAAGATGTATCTCAATTGTCTTCCACGTCATAGGGGTCTCCACGCATCAGATGACGCTTCAATCGAATGCCCTGTCTATGAGTTATTAGCCTTTTAGTCCTAGGGAACCGATTGGATTCGTTCTCGATCCAACCCAATCATACTTCAACATTACCCAAACACTATTGGTTTATACCAAAGAGACCGTCTCACTACAAGGATTCTGGCACTGCTGACGGTTCGTCAAACGAACATCAGGTTCCAAAGTTATGGCCTAAGTAATGTAAAGGTTCATATTAGGTTCGAGTATGGTCTGACCCGGTTTGACCGACCTGACCAGAACTGGCCTGGGATGACCCAGTTCTGGTTGACCCGGCCCAAACCGCTAGGTCATGTTTGGACCATGGTGTGGCCCAGCCCACTGGTTGGTCCTACAGGCCGTGAGGTCCGTGAGGGGCCACAGTGGCCACAGGCGTCATGGGTCGGCAAAGGCCGAGGGTGACGCGGGACGGTGGAGGCTGCGGATGGAGACTCAGATGTGGGGGTTCCCCGAGGGCACTGGGTAGCTCAGTTTGGCCCGGGGCAGTGCGGCCGGGAGGGAGGAGGCTGCGGGACAGCTCTACCCAGCCCGAGGAGGCTCGGTCCTGAGGGTAGAGGGCACAGGGCTGCACGGCCCAGCCCGGTGTGGCTCGGCCAGGAGGGCGGAGGCTGCATGGCAGCCAGGCCTGGGGAACTGCCGGCTTGACCCTGGGGCGGCGACCTGACTGCGGGTGTCGGCGGCTCGGCTGTGGGGACACAACCCAACCACTAGTGGTGGAGGCTCGGTCACGGGGCGGCGTCCCAACCGTGGGCGATGGTGGTGACTCGGCCACAAGGCGGCTGCCCGGCAATGAGCTGTAGCTGCTCAACTGCAGGGCATCATCCTGGAGACGAGGCGAGAAGGTTGTCGGGAGGTAGAGGTCACTGGGCGGCGAAGGCCGCGGGGTGGCGTTGTTGCGTCAACACCTTCATCATAGCCGGTGGTGGTGTCGACCACCGTTCTTGGTCCCCACCATTGTTCATAATTGTTCTTCCATCGTGATCAATAATTAACCATAGGAATTGCAGAGAGTACGGGCCATGTTTTTTTGGCCCGCACTCTTTACTTTTGATCGGTAGTAAGTAGCTATAATTCCTTCTTAAATTACAAAGAATAATCAAGAACCGAAAGATAGAATAATTTAATACTACCACCCTAAAAATTCACACAAATAATCATACACAAATAAAGCCCTACCTCGGATTGTTCATTAACATTGGCAATATAAGGAAGTCAAAGAAGGTGAAGAGACTTCCAATGATCGTCGCTTCTGAAACCACGCTTCGATGTGTGGCTTACTCTGCTTCCGCTTCTTTGTTTTCCAAAGAATTTTTTTTGATGATGTTCTTCGCTGGAGAAGTGAAATCCTCCCAATATATCTACTCTCACCAAATCAACCAAAAAGTAATGTTGCCAAAGAGATATTCTTACCCAATTAAATTGTTTGCACAATTTCAAATTGGGTTAATTAATTACTTAGTATGGCATAATAAATTTAATGGGGGTGGAACCATTTAAGTGGGGAAGCTCAAGAGGTTTCTCCCCACATAATAGGGACATTAAGAGGATTTAAACCTCGAGTGGTCCCCACCACCATAACCTATCATGGGAGGCTTGTCTCGGTGGTTCCCACTTCTATAACCTCTTTGGGGATGTTTTAGTTCAGGTGGTCCCTTCCTGTGAATTATCCACATTGGTGGTTTCAAAATAAAATAAAAATAAAATGTTAATCCATTTTATTTTATTTTATTCCTTCATGAAAAATGAAAAATTGATCCTTCACTCTCGACCCACTACAGTCGAGGTGAAGCTCTCTTATGCGAATACTTGCACTGCGAGTTCAACAGTGTTCTATGATTTCGATTCTGAGCACTAGTTCAAAAGATAGAAAACCCTACTCGCACGTTTACTGAATGTTCCCAATCAAATGTTCAAAAATTCATTATGGGCACTCTGGGATTCGTAATCATGCACTGTTAATTTTTCGGACTTGTAAAATTCTCATTTAATAAAACAATTACATGGATATTCTGGGTTTTTATATTCTCCCAACCTAAGGGCTTTACATGCATGTAAGACACATCATAAAATTAAGAAAACAAGTGGGGGGTTCTGAGCACGCATCTTATCCTATCTCTCCCATGTGCTCTACTGGAGGCTTTTGTGGTTCCAGCGAACGCACACCAGAGGTTTCGACCTTCTATGAAGGACCTGATCCTGTAGATCCTCAATATCAACTGGAAACTCTGGAAAAGTCGCTCCATCATCGATGTCCAGCTCTCCATGGTGTATGATGTGAGGAGGGTCATGCGCATATCTTCTCAGTTGGGATACATGGAAGAAGTCATGCACCTACTGCAACTATGGTGGAAGAGATAAGTAGTATTCCACCTCACCAACTCTGCTGAGGACCTAAAAAAGGTCTGATGAACATCAGAGATAACTTGCCACCTCAGCCAAATCTCCAAAATCCCCATCGAGACGAGACCCATAGAAAGACGTGATCACGATCCTTGAACTCCATAGTTCCCCGTCTCCAGTAAAAAAAAGACATATGCCTATTCTGTGTAGTCTTAATCAGCTCCTAGATGATCTGCACCTTCTATGTGGTAGCTTGTACCATCTTTGGTCCCACTAGTGCTGAATCCCTTGGGTCAATCAAGAACAAATATGATCTGCAAGGTCCCACGTACAATGCCTCAAACAGTTCCATCCTAATGGTGGAGTGATATATATTGTTGTATGCAAACACAACAAAGGGTATGTTATCCTACCAGTTGCAACCGAAGTCGAGCACACAAGCACACAACATTTCCTCGAGGGTTTGAATGGTTTTCTTAGACTTTCCATATGTCCGGGGATGGAAGGTAGTGCTCAAATGAAGCTGCATCCTGAAAGCCTACTGCAACCTCTTCCATAGTCGGAAATTAAATCATGCATCACAATCGGAGACAATCGCCGATTGTAATCCATGTAGTTTCACAATCTCCTGCACAAAGAGGTTTCCCAATCTCTCTACCACACCCTGCTCTCTAATCGGTAGGAAGTGGGCCGTGTTGGTAAGTCGGTTGACGGTCACCGAAATTGAGTCTTGACCCCTGGATGTATGTGGAAGTCGTATCATGAAGTACATAGATATCCCATCCCACTTCCACTCTAGAACTTCTAAAGTTTGATCATAGCCTACTGGTTCATGATTCTCTTCCATTACTTGCTGACAAGTGAGGCACCAAGAAACAAACTCTGTTACTAATTTCTTCATTCCCGGCCACCGGTGTTGTTGTTAGAGATCATAGTAAATCATCTCCACTCCAAGATGTACCACTAGAGGGGATGTGTGGAACTCCCTCAACACATCCTCCTAAAGTGACACTGGTACAATGGTATGTCCTCTGAGGAGGATGCCGTGCTCTCAAACTTTAGAAAAACTATCTGGTGCTTGTCATATGGATATTTGATCACATCGTATATTGTAGTCAGCATCCCCATGCGACGCCTCCCTGACTCGCTAAAGAAGTGGGGGAGTGACTGTAAGAGACTAAAGAAAAGCTACTCCATCTCTATCCACATAGGATATCTACAAATAATCTAGTTGACCATCTCCTCACCTAGCAGTTGTAAACCAGTCCTCCTGCTGAGTGCATCTACTACAACGTTCCCCATACCAGGAGTATAGACTGTCTCAAAGTCATAGTCCTAGAGAAACTCAATCCAATGTCGTTGTCTTAGTTTCAGGTTCTCTTGAGAGAAGATATACCTATGACTCTTGTGATCCGAGTACACTATAAAATGTTCTCCCATCAAATAGTTTCTCCACATCATCAAGGTGAAGACCACTACTACTAACTCTTGGTCGTGGGTTGTATAGTTCTTCACATGTTGTCTCGTCTGTCATGAAACATATGCGATCACCACTCACTCCTGTATTAGGACACATCTGTGCCTGGTCCCTGATGCATCATAGTAGACTACGTACCATACGCCCTCTTCTAGAAGCCTCAATATGGGGGCAATAGTCAGCCTCTGCCTCAGCTCCTAAAAACTCTACTAGCATCTCTCAGACCACACGAAGGGTTTATCTTTCTTCATCATCACAGATAGAGGTGGTGCCACTCTCTAGAAATCTAACACAATCCTACAATAGTATCTAGCCAAACCCAAGAAATTCCATACATCCGTCACACTCTACGGTGGCTCCCAAGCAAGTTCCACCTCAATATTCACTCTATCAACTACAACTCTATCCTCAGATATGATATGTCTTAAAAAGTGAACCTCTCGAATCAAAAACTAGCACTTCGAGAGCTTACAAAAATCGAGTGATCTCAGAGTGTGTTCAGTACTACATGCAAATGATATGCATGATCCTCCTCAGTAGCCAAGTAGATCAAAATGTCATCGATGAAGACTACCACATAGCGATCTACGTATGGATGAAAGATCTTGTTCATGAGTCTCATGAACAATTCCAGAGCATTGGTTACATCGAACGGAATATCCATGAACTCATAATGTCTATAAAAAAATCTGAAAGCCTTCTTCTACACATCCTCATCTCGCACTCTGTGCTGGTGGTGGCCTGATCCACGGTCTATATTCAAGAACCATCGTGCTCCCATTTAGCAGATTAAAGAGGTCTTCAATCCTCGAAAGTGCGTACATGTTCTTCACGGTCACCTGGTTCAGGCGCCGATAGTCGACAACAAGTCTCAAGCTCCCATATTCTTTCATGGAAAATAGAATCGGGGCTACCCGAGGGGAATACTACGTTGGATGAATCCCTTTCCCTGTAACTCCTCTAGCTGCAACTGTAACTCGTGAATCTTCACAGGATCCATCTGATGCGCTGGTGTAAATATGAGTTCCTTCTCGGAGTACAAGTCAATGTAATAGTCCATATGTCTATGATTAGGTAGAATCAAAACATCATCATGGAAGACATCCACATACTGGTCCACCACTACATGACAGCTCAGACTCTCCACATCAACCGCTCTGAGGGTTAGGCAGGCCAACTGATGAGTGATCGGCTACACATTACTATGGGTATGTTCATCATGTGCTGCAAAGGCTCCCTTCTCACCATTGAAGGTAATCCTAGTCCAATCTATTTATAAAAACTGCACTTTGCACCTAATACAGTCTATAAAACCATGGACTATAGATAACCAGTCCATACCCAAGATGAAGTTGTAAGGCCTCAACGCTGCTACTAGGAGATCCCAACTGAATCTCTCTTCTCCTAGAGTAATATCACACTGCCGACACCTATACTTAATCGTCAAATCCATTCCCGTAAGAGTCTCTAGACATAAGGATCAATCCATTTACTCCATCTGAAAATTTGAGCTCCGAACGACGGTAGTGGAAATAAAAGATTGAATGTCACATTTGACTATAAGTACTGCAGCTAAGGTGTAGTAGACATAGATCATACCTCGAATCATCTCCGGAGTGTCGTGACTGTAGGCCTCAGCTGACTGGAGCTGAGTTCACCCCTATCCTCCTACTCCTTATGGTCGGGGTGGACCTCCAGGTGGTGGTGGTAGTAACATCTTGAATCGTCTCCCACTGCCAGCTGCACGACCCACTCCTCTGCCACGTCTGCCTGCTCCCTGCGGACCTCCTCAGTCGAACATCTATCTCTAACTAGGTGGTAATTTGACCAACTTTTGATCATTTGTACGATGGGTTGGATAGTTACAAGACATGTGACCTTTCCCACTGCAAGTGTAACACTGCCCGCTCCTGGCATGATTGGCTCTGCTTTGTGTGCCCCACACAACCAACCCTAAATCCTGCTATCGTCCATCTAAAGGTCTAGTCCTCTTGGACCTCTATTTCATCTGTCTTCTGCCAGCTATAAAATATTGTGTTTTATGACGACTGGTGGTTGGTCTCGCTACTGGTGACAACTCTGCAAGAAAAATCTCTACTAAGAGGGCTCACTCTAACACCCTCTCCTACATCGGGATGCTGAATGAGATCATCGAATATCTGATATCTCGCCTAATCCCATGTTCAAAGGTCTAGGACCAGATGAATGGGTCATGCAACTTATCTGTGGAGTAGCATGAGAGGTTAGTGAACCGCACTGAATACTAAGCCATAATCTTGTTGCCCTACTGCAGATGAAGTAGCTCCTGTATGCGCACTGCATGAAGAGACGCTGGAAAAAACTCAACTTGAAACTGGCTCTCAAAGTCAGCCTAAAGAAGCATGACCTCATCATGAACCTGAAGCATCATGCTCCACCATCTGTCTACGACATCCTGTAGAAGGGTAGTGGTAAGGATCACCATGAGATCAGATGGTGTCCCTACCTATTGGAAGACTCTCACTACATCCTCCTACCAATCCTCAGCCGCCTAAGGGTCTGTCTCTCCCCTAAACATCGGTGGCCTCTGACACTAGAACTCATGCAAATCACATAGGTGGAAGACATCGTTTGCTGCTGGGGATGGTGGCATCAGTGACCCAATGGGTAAAGGTACTGATGCTGCCTCTGTTGGTGCCTCTAATTGAAGAGGGCCCTGCACTGAGGCCTCGTCGCTCAGTGGGATATAAGTGTGTACTACTCTTGGGACCCTACCTGGCTATCTACATGGAGACATTCTGAAAATAAACATGTTCTCCAATATCAAAAAGTTATACCTTGTGAGATGACTCAAAGTGATCACAATGAAAACTCATGAAATCACACACGCAATCATTTTTTTTGTGCAATGAGTCAGAAATTAGGAGTTAAGGTCCTGGTGCATGGATATGTTAGCCGCCACACCAACACTAGATTCCTTAAACTGATATCCACACTCACTACACATAACACTATGGTCATTTAATGAAAGATCAGATTCCTATGTTCTACAGTAGAACCAAATCCTCTTATACCAATTTGTCCCGACCCATCCCCTAGTGCTCGTGCCGTGACTACCCCAATCCTACCATCCATAGGCCATTGGATGGAGACTAGAACTGAAGGGATATAAACTATAACTAGTAAGGCATTTACTTTAAAACCTATAAGCACACACAACAAAGAACACAACAAGATATGAACTCAAGTAAAATGAATAGTAATCGGAGGTAGTACAATAATAAAAAAAGACCATAATACAATCCCAACTGGAATGTACAAGGAAAACTAAAATGTAAAAGATTATTGATAAGTGAAAAGAAGCTCTTGGATCATCCAATTCAATTTCTACCTGAAGGGTAGGTACATATATCCTTTTCAGCACTCCACATCCACCCGTCTCCTCTACGAACTGACACGCCATATTTTCCACATATGAGCACTGTCGAGTCCTAGTACCCTCGTCCTCAGTCAATATTTTCCGTTGAATGAATCCAACACAATAAGGTGCGAGAATAGCCTATGTAGGGGTGAGTATAACAATACTCAGTAGGGACCTCAAGAACCTCATGGTCTCACAAATCCACAACCAATATACAAAAAAGTACAAAATCAATAGATAACCCAACTTAGGTATATGACCATACATATACCTTTGTTTTCAATTAACCCATCTCAATAAATAGGAAAACACAAATTTATTGACTCAGTTCAAAGCTGGTATAACATAAGTATAGTAGTATAGATTATTAAAGGTAACTAATAAATAATATTACTCTGTAAAGAAGCTGACTTACATAGGATCGCTAGGAGCTGACTCACACAGGATAGCTGGGTGCTGACACACATAAGATCACTAAATGCTGACGCACACAAGATCGGTAGAAGCTGACCCACACAAGATTGCTTGGAGATGACCCACACATGATCGCTAGGAGATGACCCACACATGATCTCTAGGAACTGACCCACACAAGATCGCTAGGATATGACCCCCACATGATTGCTAGAAATAGACCCATACTGGATTCCTAGGAGCTGACCAATATATGATCGCTAGCAGCTGACCCACACAAGATCGCTAGTTGTTGACACACATAGGATCTCTAGGATTTAACTCACATAGGGTCGCTTGGAGCTGACCCACACAGAATTGCAAGGAGCTTACACATAGAGGATTTCTAGGAGCTGACCCAGATAGGATTTCTAGGAGATAACCCATAGAAGCTCTCTAGAAGCAGACGCACGCATGATCGCTAGTTGATGACCCACACAGAATCACAAGGTGCTGATCCACACAAGATTTATCTTCATTTTTCTCGTCATAGCTAGCTACTAGGTTCCTTCACTAAGAATGTTCATCTCTGAGAGGATCCTCTTCAAAAGACCCTGGTAGATACTCCAACATAGATTTATTCCCACGAATAAGTATCTCAAATGGATTCCATGTCATATGGGTCTCTACGCATCAGACGGCGTGTCAATTGAATGCCCGGTCTATGAGTTATTATCCTTTTAGTCTCGAGGGTCTGGTTGGATTTGTGCTCAATCCAACTCGACCATACCTCAACATTACCAAAAAATCTAGTGAGGTATACCAAAAGGATAGTCTGGTTCCATGTTTTTCGGAACCATTGACAATTCGTGAAACCAACATCCGATGCCAACGTTATGTCCCATGTAAATTAAAGGTTAGTATTAGGTACGGGTCCAGATAGACACGACCCGACCTGTCCTGGGTCGACCAGGTTCGGGTCGACCTGGCCCAACCCACTAGTTCATATCTTGTCTATGGTGCAGCCCGACCCACTGGGCAGTCCGGAAGGTAGCGATAGCTGTGAGGGGCCGCGAAGGCCGCAGTTTCCACCGGGTGGTGGAGGCCATGAGTACCACGGGGCGACGGAGGTCGTGGTTGGCAGCTCGGCCCTAGGGGCGCCGCAAGGGCGCGGGGTGGCTCGGCCAGGCCCGGGGTGGCTCTGCTGGGAGGGAAGAGGCTACACTCGAGGGTAGCCCGGCCATGGGTGGTGGGGGCAGCTCGGCCATTGGCGAGGTTGGCACAGCCACTAGACGAAGGTCCGACCGTGAGGCGTAGAAGCCATGAGATGGTGGTGGCTGAGGGGCGGCGTCGTTGTTGTTGAGTTGATAAGGTTTTCCTTATGACTTTTTCCATTCCTTCATTCATGGGAGAGATTGATAAGTCATCATGGATTCCTTATGACGGATCGTTCCTCTTGTTTTGAAAATCACAAACACTTTTTCTTATGAAAAATTTCATTTTACCACTATTTTACATCAATAAGTAAATTTTCATTTTGAAAGGAAATTTTCCTCTACCTTGTTTTCATTGTTCATATCAATATTTTTATTATCTGTAAAAAATAGGATTCATATCTAAAACCTCATAATCGTATAACACATAGACATGAAGCATTCTATTTTAGGATCAGAATTCTGGATACAAACTCAATTGAAGTTCAACTCCAAATTCTGGATACGAACTCCATGAAGTTCCACTACGAATTCTAGATAGGAACTCTAATGAAGTTCCACTCCGAATTCTGTACATGAACTCTAATAAAGTTAAACTCTGTATTCTAGATACAAAACTCATGAAGTTCCACTCCAAATTATGGATACGAACTCTCAAAAAGTTCCACTCTGAATTTTGATTATGAACTTTTCTAAGTTCTGACTCCGAGTTCTCTTAATTTAGACTCTGAACTCTGATGAGGTCTGACTCTGAATTCTCATGAACTTAGACTGTGATCATCGTTTGTTCTGGTTCATAATTATAGTGAAATTAGACTCTGAATTTCCTGAAATTCAAACTCTGGATTTCTACAGAATTCAAGATCCGAATTCCTACAAAACTGAATCCGAATATTCATAAGTTTATAGACTCTGAATTTTATTTTTTTACATTCTGAAATTTTACCTTTTCTATTCCAAACATTCATTTTCTAAACCATTCTGAATATCATTTTAGTTATTCTTACACTTTTTTTATTAAAAAACGGTAACATTCATTCAGTTATAAACAAACCTTTGTTTGATTGACACATGTACATGTCCCTCCTAAATTCATGGATAAACATAACCATTGGAGGAGGGAGCCTACCATTAGAGATTTACCTATAAATAATAGCTCCATAGAATGTGCTCCGGACTTTTGGAATTTTGGTGCTCATAACTTCCTGAAGTGATTTATAGAGAGAGTGGCTCTTATCAACTCTAAAGATTCGTGCAGAAAGTTTGAACGGCTTGTTCAAACATTGCCTTCTGTAGATTTTCTTCATACGACTCTGATTGTTGCTGTGTACAATCGATGGCTTCCTGTGATATGAAGACATAGGTTCCAACCCCTTGATGTTCATGGCCTCCTTTTTGAGGAAGACAGAGGTGCCGACTACCTGATAGTTGAGGGATTGTGGGGATAGCAAGACCGACTCTGATCTTTATATCGAGGGCTTACCCTTGTGTGGGTAAGATAGTCTTTCTTTAAAGTATATATCAAGGGTCCTTTATCAATGGTTGTTGTATACCATTATCTTTGGGTTAAAAGACATATTACTTGTTACTTGTTTTGTTACATGTTTTTTCCGCTGCATTTTGTATTGTTGAGGAAAGTATAATATCTTATAATTCCTCACTCCTGTACTCTGATATATGTAGATTCTATACACATTAAGGTAGAATCATTATCTTTGTAATATATAGAGGTCTGGTGAATTATCTTGTTTAACCTTGTTAAACAAAACCATCCTCAAAATTTCCTAAGGGAATTTTTAAAAGGTACAATTCATCCCCCCTCTTGTATTTGAGAATCTCATTCTTATTTCGATCCTACATTTGTTATTATAGAGTATGTCATACTTAGTCACATATCATCCTAAAAATTGGTATCAGAGTATTTGGATTAATCAGAATTAATCTAAACATTAGATTCAGAAGAGAATTATTTGAATTGAATTTTCAGATTCACACTTTCGGATTCACACATCCAGTTTCATAATTTTCGGAATCTATTTTTCAAACTCATAGTACAGAATAACTTTTTCATAGAGATATTTTAATTCTATATTTTCATGCTTAGAAAATTTTCCTTGTTTATAAACTTTTTCAACTAACATGTTATTGTGGGAAGACTTTTATTAAAGATGGTAGGAATCAATGTTGGTTCAATAGACAATCTTAATCCAACGAGACCACCAATATTTGATGGTAATGATTATGAATATTGGACGGATCGCATGAAGACATTCATTATCTAAACTGGGGTTGAATATTTTTTTATTCTTATTGGTGGATACAAAATTCTTGATAATGAAGTATGTGCCTTTCCAAATAAGGAAAAAAATGAATATCAACTCAACTATAAGGTACACAATTCTTTACTTTGTTCAATGACTAAGAATATATATTTCCAAATTTCTTCTTGTGAAACATCAAGTTCTATATGTAAGATACTATAAGTTACTCACTTTATAACTTCTAAAGTTATTTAGACCATAAAATCCATGCATAGAGCTGAATATCATGGGTTTAGTTTTTCTTTATGGTGAACCCATGTGCAATGTACAATAGAGATTCATGACTGTAGTGAATAGTTTACAATCAATGGGTGAAAAAGGATTCAAAGTTGAATTCCTTGTTGACAAGATCATAGACTTCATACCAAATGAGTGGGAATCTAAAAGGAATGCAATTGATGAGAATATAAAGGTCACTCAGATTACCCTTGATGAGCTGTTTGGTACTATTCTTCAGCATGAGAGTGGAATGAAGAGATATGCTGATATTGTGAATAAGACGAATGGAAATGGCACTGTAGATTTTGATACTACATCCAATCATATAACTTCCAAGACTCTTGAGAGAGTTACTAGATCCAGATCTAAGAATGTTGTTATCCATTCCAAATATATTGTTAGTGAATCCTCTGAAAATGAATTGGAAAATCTTTCTCGAAGGATAAACAAGATAGTCATACATAGGAACTTTCAATCTAAATACAAGAATAAGGAAAGTAATGACAAGGATGATTCTAAAGATACATGATATGAATGTAAGAGAGCTGGACACATAAGACCAGATTGTCCTTTTCTCAAGAATAAAGAATGAAAGGAAAGTAATTCTGAGAAAAACAGAAATAGGTATTACATGTCCAAAGCTAAGAATGTTTTTAAAGCCAATGACACATAGAGTGATAGTTGTGGAGTCTCCTCAGATGAATCATCAAATTATGAAACATCTGGGTAGAAGAATCTTGGTCTTATTTCTAGGCTACCTATTGATAATTATTGCTTGATGGATAAGATACAAAATTCTGAATAAATGACTAATTTTTCTTTAAATGTTAATGATAGTAAATATTATAACTATTCGGATGAAAAATCCTCTTTTGGTAAAGAAAATACATTACCTACATATGAAGAAGTTTCTAGGTCTTCCAAAACTTCGTGAAGATCAGAATTCAAAACTCATGAAAATCTCAATGAGGAAAATTCTTGGAATATTATTCTTACTAAGGAAATATTAGATCTTTATAAATATCCTGATAAGAAAAACCCAGTTTTTGAAAGTTTTTCAAAAAATCCTGAGGAATTATGTTCTGAGAAGAATAAACTTTCCAAAATCAGATTTTCTTAAAGACAAGAACCTTCTTATAAAACTCAAATCTGAAATATATTCTTTGAGGAAGTTTTTGTAAACCTTTACCCTACGTAAAGAAATTTTTTATAAAATGTATTAAAAAATTCGACCTCGAAGGAATACTTCAAGTTCTTGTTGCACAATTTCTAAACTGATTTTTAGTAACAACTACTTTGTTCTTCAAAGTGACCCATTTTGCAAAAAGAGTAAATGTGGTGGTCACTAGTCAAAGAATTGTTCCTTAAACAAAACAAAATCCTTTGGATTTCATAAAGCTTATTTTTCTAGGAAGATGTGGGTACCCAAAATATTGATTTATGAGATTTTCGGATCCAGGAAAGACTGGATTCTGAAAACCTAACATTTTTATTATTTTCAGGAAAATAGGGAAAGTATCAACAGTTGTACATGGTACATGGATAGTGGATGTTCCCAGCATATGACTAGTAAAAAACTATTTCTAAAAGAATATCAAGATAAAATGCAGAAAAGTAATTTTCATAGATAATTCCCAGGGAGAAATTATTGGTATAGGAAACATTGTTTGTCTTAGAAATTTTTTATTTCAATTTTTTTATTTGTAAAAGGTCTTAAGAACATCCTAATTATCATAAGTCAGTTATGTGATGAAGGTTACCTTGTGAATTTTAGTAATGATAAATACCGAGTACACAATTCCAATGAAGAATTTATTCTTTCTTCCAATAGGAAATAGAATGTTTACACACTAAACATAGACGACAATAATACCCAAGAAGTACCTTTCATTAGTGCAATAAAAGATCCATAATGGTTGTGGTATAGATGGTTAGGACACTGTAACCATAGAAATGTATGGAAACTAACTAACAAAGGTTTTGTTAAAGATCTACCGGAGCATAGATTTGATTCTTCACAAGTTCGTGACCCTTTTCAATACAGAAAGAAAAATAAATCCGGTTTTAAATCAGTCAGTGATGTCTAAACTACTGATGCATTACTGTTAGTGCATATGGATATTTTTGGTCCAACAAAAACTGGAAGCATTGAGGGAAAGTACTATGTATTTGTTTTGGTTGATGATTACACTAGATTTACATGGGTCTATTTTCTAGCATACAAGTCTAATGATTTTTCTTATGTAAAAATTTTTAGAGCCCAAGTCATAAATGTGAAAACCCATCCATTGAAAACTATTCATAGTGATCATGGAGGAGAATTTCAAAATTCTGATTTTGAATCATTTTGTAGTAGAAAAGGTATTACTCACAACTTCTCAGCACCCAGAACACCTCAACAAAATGGTCTTTTTGAAAGAATAAATAGAATTATTTAAGAAATAACTAGAACCATGTTGAGTGAGTATTCTATAGCTAAACATTTTTGGGTTGAAGCTCTAAGTACTTCTTTTTATACTATAATTCATGTTTTGAATAGAACATTTCTTAAAGTAAACTTCTTATGAGTTATAGAATGGTAGAAAACTTAGAAATTCCAACATTAAGGTTTTTGGATGCAAGGTTTTCATTCTGAATACTAAAAATAACTTACACAAATTCGCACCAAAATCTGATGAAGGAATTTTCTTAGGCTACTCCAAAACTTCTAAGGTTTATAGAGTTTTTAACAAAAACACGTGTACTGTTGAAGAGACAATACATGTCAAATTTGATGAAACTGATCGTTTTGTTTTTAAACAACCCCAACCTACATCTTCGGATGTGTTTTAAAAAATTGATTATTAATCTATGATAGAAAATCCTTTTGATAAGGAAAATGTTCATGAAGATACTTCTGAAATATTTACCCTAGAATATTTCCTACCCTATGTTGATGAAGAAGCTTTAAAAACCCAAATTAGTTGTTTCTCAAGAATCATCCTAGTAATAGTATTATTGGTGATGTGAATCAACCTGTAAGGACTAGAAGTTCCTTAAGAAATGACGTAGAGCATCTCGCATTTCATTCCCAATTAGAACCAAAAAGAACTAATGAAGATTTATGTGATGGTGATTATATTAAAGCCATGAAATCTGAACTAAATGAATTTGAAAGGAATAATTTCTGGACCATGGATGAAAGTTCTGAAGAAACTTATGTTATTGGAGTAAAATGGGTCTTCAAAGGTAAGTGTGATGAAAATGGAATCATCGTAATAAATAAAGATATATTTGTTTCTAAAGGTTATAATCAACAAGAAGTAATGGACTATGAAGAAACCTATGATCCAATATCTAGACATGAATCTATTCATATTTTACATTCCTTTGCAATATTCTTCAATTTCATGCTTTTCCAAATAGATGTAAAATGTGCTTTTCTTAATGGTTATGTTAAAGAATATGTTTTTGTTGAACATGATCATGGATTTGAAGATTCTAAACATCTTAATCATGTTTTTAGACTTACCAAAGCTTTCTATGGCCTTAAACAATCTCCTAGAGCTTCATATGATAGACTTACAAGATTTTTTCTTCAAAAAAACTATGTTATGGGATATGCATATCCAAATCATTTCATAAAAAAAGAGAAGAAAAATGTTTTGATTGTTCAAATTTATGTTGATGACATTATATTTGGTTTAACTCAGCAATATTTAACTGATTCCTTTGAAAATATAATGAAATATGAGTTCGAAATGAGTATGATGTGTGAGTTAACATTTTTCCTTGTTTTTCAAATTTATCAAAAACCAGAAGGAATATACATATCCCATCATAAGTATATTAAATATATTCTTAAAAAGTATGGATATGAAAATATGAAGAGTATAAGTACTCCTATTGGTACCTCAAACACACTTGATCTTAATGAAGCTGGGAAAACAGTAGATCAAACATCTTTTAGAGGTATGATAGGAAGCTAACTATACTTGACAGCTAGTCATCTAGACATAATTTTTTCAGTATGCTTATGTGAAAGATATCAATCCAATCCTATGGAATCTCATTTAAAAGCGTTGAAATGAATTTTTTTCTACTTAATGGGAACCATGGATCTTGGACTATTTCATACTTCTAGAAATTATTTTATCTTAAAATGTTTTTTCAGATACTGACTTTGGTGGATGTAGAATGGATAGAAAGAGAACATCCAGAACTTGTCATTTCTTAGGATATTCATTAGTTTCTTGGTCTTGCATGAAGCAACACTCAATAGTACTACCCACTGATGAAGCTGAATATATAGCAGCTGGAAGTTGTTGTGCTTAAGTGTTGTGGATAAAACAAACAATTATACACTATGGTTTTAGTTTTTTTAAGACTCAAATTTTATGTGATAACACAAGTGTCAATGCCCTTATCAAAAACCCTGCATATCACTCTCATTCAAAGAACATAGATATTAGGAATCACTTTCTTGGGGATCACAAACTAAAAGCAGATATCATTCTTCAATTCATCGGAATGCAAGATCAACTTGTTGAAATTTTCACAAAATCATTACCTTCCGAAATATTTGAATACTTTAAACTAAAGTTAGGAATGATAACTATAAGGTAATCATCCTTAATTTAATTCATGTTGAAACAATATCCATACAGTAATAAACTCCTTTTCATAGGGGGAATACATCTGTTATGAAGTTTTTCAAATTTTTCATAAAGAAAATTTTTAGAATGGAAATGTTTCGTAATGGAAATTTTCATAATTGAAATCTTCGTAAAGGAAATTTTCGTAAGGGAAATTTTCGTACATAAAATTTTTTTAAGGGAAATTATCATACTAGAAATTTTTTTAACAGATATGTTCATAATGGAAACTTTCGTAATAGAAATTTTCTTAATGAAAATTTTCGTAATGAGAATTTTGATAATGGGAATTTTAGTACTCATAATTTTCATAATCGAGTTTTGGTACTCAATGTTTTTGCAATAAAATCGTTTTTGATCTTATTTTTTTCGTAGTAAGTTTTTTATAATGTGTTTTTCCTAGTACAATTTTCATCAAAAATAGTATCACCTATTAAGAATAAATATCCCAGACAATCCAAATGCTATGGATTTTTACATAAGTTTTCATAGTCACTTTAACTTGCTGGTAGTTTCCTTTGTTTTTAAAATTTTTAGGATTCATTTCTTCTTAAATCTGAATGTTTTTCTTAAAACCGCGAATGATCAGATTCAATATTTCCTTGTGGGAATGTTTTCAACTATCAAATCAGATCATAGAGTTTTTCAACCGTTAGATTGCTTTTGTAAGTTGAAAGGTAACCACCATTACCTATATAAATAAGACCCCTATTTTTGTCCCATATCGTTTTTTCAATGATTTCCCGTCTCAAAGCCCTTCATCAGTTCTTAAATCCTGTTCCGAATCTCTCAGAGTTCCTCCAAACCGAATGTCTCAAGAAGCCGCTTCTCATGAAATGTCTACCACGAAGCCAATATCAAAATGGCAAGTATACAGGGAAAGGTTGGTCCATCCAAACATTTTCTTGTATGATTCTACCATCTCTTAGAATATTATGTTAAATAGTTGGGAATATGTATTCATATATAAGATAGGTGATCAGGACATGGTGTATCCAGAATTGCTCATAGAGTTCTATGAATCAGTTTGCTTCTTCGAAGAAGAGGGTACAGACAAATTTTCTTTTAAGAGTTATGGAAAGACCTACAAACATACTTCCACAAAGGTTGCAAGCTTGGTGGTTCTGGCATAGGATGGGGAAGCTGAGTTTTTCACCCACAAACTCCCGGATGTTCTGGGTAGTTTTGTTAAGGTAAAGGCCTTACAGTCTCTTGGACTTGATGATTTCATGATAGCCAAAATTTCTCACCTATCTTCTAACAACTAGATCCTTCAGCTATGGGTAAGAGGTTTCTTAGTACCGAGAAATGGTGATAAAGATACCCTCAAGAAAACTGATATATATATTTTAGACTTCTTGGTAAATCGAAGTAAAATCAATTTAATGAGGCATGTACTTGTTACAATCAAGAACATCAAGGACAGAAATATTAGAGCCCAAATTATCATGTATCATTCCTTACATTATAAGATGATAGTTTGGTGTCTTGAGTCATTCATGATTGCATGCAAATCCAAGTCTCGGAATTGCAAACATATGTTTGTTAGTGATGACACTCTGAAAAGAATGAATATGGATTTTTCTGAGGAAAAAGAGTTTTATGATCTTCTAGAGGAAGAGGTAGAAGCCAAATTGGAAAATATTGAAAAATCTGTGCCATATAAGAATTCCAGGAAGAAGAGAAAGTTGATTGATGTGGGGGAGACAGAAAAAACTCCTAAAGCTAAGGAAGCTCAATCCGATCCTCCTAAACCAAAGAAAAAAATAGCGTATACAGATGAGGTTGTTGCAAAGTGGAGGGAAAATAAGGAAAAGAGGAATGAAGGGGACCTCAGTTCAGATTGTACCCTGCTGAAGCCAATCCTTTAAGAGATAAGACTACTGAATACCTTGAGAAGATAGAAAAAGATAAGAAGATAAAGAAGAAAATTTCTGAGACTAAAGTTGTACAATATCTTTTGAAATCCACAGAAGTAGCTTCATAGAATATTCTAGTACCAGAAACATTCCTTATCAAGCCATTACCTAAGATTCCAGGGAAGAATTTCTTCACTACAAAAAAATATAAAGAGAAAGAATTTGTTGAAGAAGTAGAAGAAGAAGTTATTGAAGAAGTAGAAGAAGAAGAGGAAGAAGAAGAATCAGTACAAGAATAATGTTTTGATTTACATGATCTGATTAAATAAGTTAAATAATATCATGACAAAGGAAATCAATACCAAAATTTACCACTCTGAATATCTGAGGTCGATTCCTCAATACTTGTCACTTTGGGAAAGGGAGATGAGAAAGATGGTAAGAAAGATAAAGACAAGGAAGAAGAAAAAAAGAATGAATTATCTGAGGAGGAATGCTATGAAAATCCCATTATTGAGGAAGGAGAAGACAAGGGAAAACCTAATGAAGACAATATAGTTCAACAATCTGATAGTGAGGAAGAATATCCTGATAAAGAAGGGATTATTAAAGTTGATACTGTTAAGAAAGTTCTTATGGACACCCCAACGAAAGATATCATAAGGAAGAAGGATGTTGGGGGCTCTTCAACAACAAATCTTATTGAAATTGAAGAATAAAATTCACCGAGAAAGATGTCGGATTCGGAGTCATCTGCAATGGGACACGATATTGTTGTTGAGTCTCTGAAGAAATTGGTGGACACAATTATGATCTTTCCTATAATAGACTCCAGGTGCCAGATGCTTCAGAATAGCTTAATTCAGAAGTCAGAATCCATATCCATGGTGATGGATAATTGTGTTAAGATTGAGGCTGAACATAAAAATTTTCTTATGAATTATGAGGTCTATAGAAAATCATGAAGTAAAATGACTTTATGGTCACATAAAATTGATGTGTATTTGATAGAGTTTGATACTTTTCAGAATGATGTAAAAGAATATTTTGATACTGAGGATGCTAAGATGAAGAATCTTGAAGAAAAGCTGACCCTCGAGAAAAATACTCAGAATAAGCATGTGAAGGATAAGAATGGCAAGCTTAACTCTGTTGGTCAAAGCTGAAAATGGGAAAGAGATCTATAGATTGAGATCGAAGTGAATCTTCTAAAGCAACATGAATTTCTAAAGGCTCAGTCTGAGGCTCTGAAGGCTTAAGATGATAGGATTAATGCCTTAGAAAAACAAGCTGAGGAGGACCTCAATGACTTAAGGAAACTAAAAACCCTTCTGAAGAAGCTAATCCCTAAGGAAAAAGTAGACAAATATCCCATTCTGATCTTTTGTTGTTCTATTTTTTTTATTTTACTAATACTTCCAATCATAATGGTATTCTCGATGCTTGTTTTCTTATTTTTCATTACAAAATTTTCAGGTCATTAACTGTTTTTTCCATTCCCTCAAATTCTTTTTTAAAATCACAAAGGGGAAAAGGAAAAAGAACTCAAAAGGGAGAAGAAAAATTTCTATGTTAAGATGAACTATCCTTAAGTTAGGGGGAGTTCCCTTTACGAATTCTTCATTAAAATGAAATCTCTCATTTCAGAAATCTAGAATACGATCCTTACAATTTCAAAGCCTAATATGGAGTTAGTCATATTCAACATTAATCATAAACAAAAGAAGATAAGATTTAACTACATGTCTATAAATTTATTCTAAGTCATTACATTCTTTTTCGTAAGGATGATTGTTCTTTCCAAAAGGGGGGATATTTTTGAGTTAATAAGGTTTTCCATATGGATTTTCCATTCCTTAATTCATGGGAGATATTGATAAGTCATAAAGGTTTCCTTATGACTTGATCATTCCTCTTGTTTTGAAAATCAGTACACTTTTTCTTAAGTCAAATTTTATTTTACCCATGTTTTACTTCTATATGGAAAATTTACTTTCCAAAGGAAATTTACCTCTTCCTTGTTTTCATTTTTCATATCAATGTTTTTCTTTAAGTGTAAAAATCGGATTCATATCTAAAACCTCATTCTCATTTAATAATTAGACATGAAGCATTCTATTTTAGGATTTGAATTCTGGATACAAACTCTAATTAATTTCAACTCCAAATTTTGGATACAAACTCTCATAATGTTCCACTCTGAATTCTAGATACAAACTCTAATTAAGGTCCACTCAAAATTCTGGATACGAACTCTAATATATTTCAACTCCGTATTATGGATACGAACACTCATGAAGTTCCACTCTGAATTCAGGATACAAACTCTCATTAAGTTCCACTCCGAAAGCTGATTACGAACTTCTCTATGTTCTGACTTCGAGTCCATTGAATTTAGACTCTGAACTTTGATGAGTTCTGACTCTGAATTCTCATGAACATGGACTCCAAACATTGTATGTTCTGGTTCTGAATTCTAGTGAAATAAGACACTAAAATTCCTTGACATTGGACTCAGGATTTCTACAGAATTCAGGTTCTGAATTCCTACAAAACAGAATCTGAATATTCTTAAGTTTATAGACTCCAAATTTATTTCTATTTTCCATTCTGAACATTAACCATTTTTCATTCAGAACTTTCATTTTCTACTCTATTCCGAATATCAGTTTAGTTATGCATAAACTTTTTTTATTTCAAAACAATGTCGTGCTTTCAGTTATTAACTAACCGTTGTTTGAGTGAAACTTGTACAGGTCCCTCTGAAATTCAAGGAAAAATATGACCATTGGAGGAGTGATCCGACTGTTCAAGCTTCACCTATAAATAAGATCTCATTTGAATGTGCTCGGTAATTTTTTATTTTTGGTGCTCAGAACTTCCTGAAGTGATTTTTAAAGAGAGAGAGAGAGGCTCTTATCAACTCTCAAGCTTCGTGCAGAAAGTTTGAATGGATTGTTTAAACGTTTCCTTGTGCATATTTTCTATTTACCACTCCGATTTTTGCTGTGTATGATCAAGGGCTTCCAGGGATAGGAAGACAGAGGTTCCAACACCTTGAAGTTTAGGGCTTCCTTTGTGAGGAAGACAGAGGTGCCGACTACCTGATAGTTGAGGGATTTCGGGGATAGAAAGAAAAACTCTGATCTTCGTATCGAGGGCTTAATCTAGTGTGGGTAAGACATACTTTCTTAAAAGTATAAATCAGTGGACCTTTATCCAAGTTTGTTGGATGCCCTTATTTTTGGGTTAAAAGACTTATTACTTGTTACTTATTTTGTTACATGTTTTTTCAGCTGCATTTTTTATTTGTTTAGGAAAGTATACTATGTTATACTTCCTCAATATTGTACTCTGATATAATTAGATTCTATACACATTAAGGTAGAATCTTTATCTTTGCAAACTTTATAGGTCTTGTGATTTATCTTGTTTAACCTTGTTAAACAGAACCATCCTCAAAATTTCTAAAGGGAATTTTTAAAAGGTAGAATTCACCCCCTTCCTCTTGTATCTGAGAATATAATTCTTATTTTTATCCTACATTTGGTATTATAGAGTATATCATACTCAGTCACATACTATCCTAACAGTTTCACCGGCGCCATCTTCACAGCCGGAGGTGGTGTTAGTCGCTGTTCTTGTGCCCCACAGTGGTTCATAGCAGTTCCTCCATCATGATAAAAAATTAACACCATGGATTTCATAGATGAAGGGCCATGTTTTTTTGGCCCACACTCTCCACATTATAGGGGAAGAAAGATGCTATAATTACTTCTTGAATAATAAAGAATTATCAAGAACAGAAATAGTGAATAATTTCAAACAACCACTCTACAACTTCCTAAAAATAATCATACACAAATAAACACCTACCTTGGATTGTTCGATGACGTTGGAGTGAGAAGGAAGTCAAAGAAGGTGATGAAATTTTCCGTGATCATCGCTTCCGAAACCACACTTCAATGTTGAGATCACCATCCATCCTCTTCATTGATTTCTGAAGAACATTCTTCGATGGAGTTCTTCTTTTTAGAAGTGAAATCCTACCAATAATTATCCTCTCCCCAAATCCACCAAAAAAAGAAAGTATCCAAAAAGAAATTCTTCCATAATTTAATCATTGGAACAATTTAAAATTGTGTTAATTAAGTACATAGGTTGGAATAATAAATTTAAGGGGGTGGCACCATTATGAGGGGAAGCTCAAGAGGTTTCTCCCCACTTAATAGGGAATTCAAGAGGATTTAAACATCAGGTGGTCCCCACCACAATAACCACTCATGGGAGGTTAGGCTCGGTGGTCACCACCTTCATAACCTCTAATGAGAGGTTTTAGTTCAGGTGGTCCCCACCTGTGAAATATCCACAATGGTGGTTTCAAAATAAAATAAAAATAAAATGTAATACAATTTTATTTTATTTTATTCCTTCACAAAAATCCCAAAATCAATCCTTCACTCTCGACCCACTACGGTCGATGTGATGATCTTCTTAAGGGAATATCAATGCAATGAGTTCAATAGTATCCTCATATTTCAATTCTGAGCACTAGGTCAAAAGATAGAAAAACATGCTCGCACTTTTACTAAATATACCTGAACAAATGTTCATAAATTCATTTCGGGAACTCTAGGACTCTGAATCATGCACCGTCAATTTTCGCGGTCTCGTAAAATTCCCATTTGATAAAAATAATTTACCTAGAAATTCTGAGTCATTAAATAATCAAATGTCAAACCCTCAGGAAAGACACACTATAAGAAGAAATGACTAAATACCTACCTCAAAAAAGATTTCCAAATTGATGTGCACCCTAACGTGATGAATATTTCCCTCAACCCACAATTGTACCATGAGAAAATGGATTAACCTATACCGCCCAAATGATATATTGAAGCAAAACTAAAATTCACCCCTAAATTAAAGAAAACCTAGTTCAGTAGAATCCCAAAGAAGAACAGAAGAAAAAATGTTGAGAAAAGTGGATAACTCAGTGAATTTCAATTATCAGGAACCAAGGATCCATCTCTATTGAAATGAATCTGCAAACACAAAAAATTACATTTTAGGAATTCCGAAAATAAGAGAAGGCCCATTTCTATAGGGATTTAGAAATAACATGAACGGATAAAACCAATAAAATTGTACAACATCATGGAATTACATACCATGTAATCCCTATTCATGTCGTGTATTCCTTGAATTCTAGGTTCTACTAAAACGATGAGTCGATATCTTATTATTTTACCACAAAAAATACATGTCCTTATCCATCCTTAGACAATTCATGAAACCAACATTCTTCTCATGTAGTATACTAACAGAACATTTATTTCATGCCTAATTTCTTCTACACGCCCAGGTTCCACCGAAAATTCCCATAACCTCCCAGGAATACATCCAAAACTCAAGACTGACAATGTAATGGATCTATAGGGAATAGACTATTACGTGTTATTATAAAATAAATACTAAAAATATTGGATAATTACAATACCTATTGTCTGGAAAACCTCTTTATGCGTCAACATAAATCAATCATACACTGATTTTTTTATCATTCTAAGGAAATTTGATAATGAGAATGGATGTTAATAAGGGGTTTATTTCGGTTTAATCTAATATTGATAGAGTAAATGGAGTGAGTAGGAGATGAGATGGTGTTCCCTTTTATATGTTTTCATAAGGAAGCACTATTATGTTCATAAAAGATTAAATAATATATATATATATATCATAGTCATTTAATATTGAAATAAGGCACCCAAAATAATATGATAATTTATTATATGATCAAAATAAACTATTATGATGAAATTTCAACAAGTTCCAGCTACATTTAAATACATATCATTCAGTCAATCCTCATTAAAATCATATTTACCTTTACTGTGACAACATAAATTTTTACCTTCCTAATATAAGTATATGACCATAATAAAAAGGGAATTATAATAAAATTTTGAAATTCTGATTCCATAGTTTGAATAAAATTTACCTGGATAAAATTTTAAAATTTATATGAAATTATTTATTATATTATAAAAAATAATATATAAAATAGTTTTTAGGAAAAGACATAATTTAAACGTAATTTTTTTCCTTGAAATAATTTAATAATGTTGATTCCAGAAAATAATCTATCTAACTAAAATAATAAATTTTATCATGATTTTGGGACATGAAAAAATCTTATTACATCTTATAATTATTCCATTAAATTCATAGACCCAAATTTTATTATGTGAATAATGTACAACATTTCTCTTCAAAACCGAATCATGTGTTTTTAAATTATATTTAATGCCTTAAAATATAGTATTTGAATACGTTAATATATTTTATATTGATAACTAATCTTAAAATATCATAAAATAAATTATTTAGGTAATTATAACTCTTATCTCATTAGTTTTACCCCTGAAAACATGGTTTTAACAATAATTGTCGTAATAAGTATTTAATATTTCAAAAATTCAGTATGAAAAATATTAAGATGATCATATTAATTTATATTGTCATTTATGAATAAAAATATGATATCGTTATTATAAAATATAATTAACATAAGTAAAATAATTTTATTTGAAATAAAATTTCAAGAAACATAATGAAAAATATTTTTTAGAAAAATTTTACTTCTTGTATACAAATTTTTTTTCACAAAATCATCTATTAATGGGAATTAAATTAAAATTTAATTGCTAAATATTCTATAAAGAGTAATTAATTAAACTTTAAATATAATTCTAAATATAATGTGAAGTTTTATGTACATTAAAATAAAATTAGTTTTTGATAAAGTATTTATATTTCCACTATTCCTTGAAAAATATATATTTTATAACAATTAAAATAAATACATTATGATATAATATTGTGAATAAATTTTTTGATATTAGTATTATTTAAATTAATCTTTTAAAATTTTGATGTGAACATTTTATATTAAAATGTCTAATTCACTAAAACCCAATTTGGCTAGAAATAAATCTTCTTTTCATTTTGATTGAATTAATTACTTAATGTTATAATAAGTTCTATAATAGGGAAATATCTTATTAATTAAATTATTTTGTGAATTATTTTTATTTATTTAACCATTACCAAGGCTCTTATAATTATTTTATGAAATTTCCAAAATACATGATGCTCTAAAATTAAATGATCGCGTGAATGTATTTATTGAAATTATAGTTTTATGTAATTTATATATAAAATTTTAATATCAATGAAACAATAGTTGGAATAAAATATATTATTCAACATATGTAATTATGGGATAAGGCAATTGAGTGTGGGTTAGATGTGTCATTGATTATATTACTTAACTGTTAAATATCAATGGATATTAAAATATTTTTTCAATATATTATGAAGGATAATAGGTTATGGTTTATAAAAATTATGATGTTATAATTAACCCTTTAGGATTATAAATCACTTAATGAAATGTTAAAAATAGATTTTTTTGAGATTGTGATAATATAAAATGTGTGATAACCAGAGAGATATGTCAAGGAGAGTACTATTTTTATAAGATAACATATTGATGTTTATGAATTTAGGGAGTGTGTGGTTCACATTGAAATAACATATATATATATACACACACTAGATCATGATAAAAACTATTATATATTAATGTTGGGGTAATAACCCAAAAAATGTATGAAGGGGAATTTATTAAATTTTCTCTAGTTCTTTGACAAAGAGGTATATAAATCGACAACTAGTTTGGCACTCTAAGGGGATATCATTTGATTAATCACATTATATTCATGAATAATTATTATTTATTAATGTATGTTGATAAAATAAAAGATTATATAAGATAAAACTAAAGTTACCATGCATCATTAATGATTTATAGAGAGATTAATGGGATGAATATAAATAATGATATGTTATAAACATCAGAGTAACTGGGAAAAACAAATTACGATTGTTGTTTTCATTTTCATCTTTTAGATATTTCTATAAAAAAATTTGTTTTGGTAATAATATCAATCTTAATAAGGATGATGGAAATTATAACGGTATGAATATTGAAAGAACAATGTTTTATAATTGAATTACAGAGAAAACATTAATAGTTTAGTTTTACCAAATATTAATATTATAATAGAAACATTTACATTACATGACTTATATAATGTTGTGGGATTTATATTTTATTTCATAATAAATCTGGATACTCTTAAATATTTTCATTTCTAATTTTACATAACGATGATATCCTGATATATTCATATTTTCATGTGGATTTATCCAAATATCAAAATATTTTTTTTCAAAAGATCATCCTTAATGGTTTCAGAACATATATTAAGTAATATAAAAATATGATAGAATATTTTATTATAAACGTATGTTTTTCAGTATAACTATTGATGTACACATAATTGAGGTATGTATAACACTTATATAATAAAATATTCTCAAGGTAGATTTGATAATGTATTTTTTGATCTGAAGAAACTATAGTTTTACATTATTAATATTCTTTTACTAGATTATTTATTTTTTGAGCGATTTATATTTGTTTTTTATTGATGGTTATCTAATTTTTTGAGTATGATATATATTTTATAGTTTTTTCCCATATGTATATGTTTTTAATCGAATTTTCTGGTTAATTTAGATTATATTTCTTGAGGAAAATGTGTATTCACTCTGGTTTAATGTGTCGTTAATTAATATGGTATTGTTAAACATATAGTTTGATGAATTTTTAATTTGAAATATACATACCTCAGTATATGATTTTATGAATGACTAATATTATTTGAGGTAATTGAAGTCAATTAATATTGGATATGAAATTAAGGTATATTTTATATTAGATGTTATATCTCAAATGGAATGTATGATCACAACACCCTCACATACTTTTTTAGTAAGTCCAAATTAAAAGATCATGGATATAATTTATGTAAATTTGTACAATCTATTTACATATATAGAAATAAAATTGGGTAAAAACAATTATATTTAGATTGGAAAATAAAAAATATTTAAAACAAGTGTGGGAATGGATGGTTGAGGAATTTCATGACTTTTACCTCCTACTATCTATTATTTCTACAATTATTGAGATAAATTCCTTTTTAGGGACATCACATTTTTATTTATTTTTGATATTTACGATAAATAAATCCCGCTCCTATAATTAAATGGGAACTCCTATAATAACATCCACTATAACCAAACTTGACTTTGATATGTTCAATATATTCCCATACAGCTAAACCTGATACTTATTGTCCCAGTACAACATCCAGTAGAACCTGAGATGAAAAGAGGCACATAGGGTATAATACAGTACATATGAGAGGTATTACCCTCTAAGAAAAGAGTTAGAAGAGATAGATAAGAAAAATGTACCCAAAACCCCAAATGAAAAAACAAATATAAAAATGTATATATTACAATTTCATAAAATTAATTTTATATAGGATTGAAATAACAAAAAACTGAACACCAATTGCAAAAGATATAAATATGGAAGTTACCATAAATACTAAAATTCCCTAAAAACCATAATCATGAAATATTATTCATGATATTAAAAATTCACATTTGGTCTCGAGAAATTATATATATATTATTGGTTAGAATTATAGTATACTCTGTAGTATTCTCTTTAAATCCTCTCATAAAAAGATAAATAAATGACTCTAAAGCATAATAAACAATAATTTATCTAAATTAGCACAGAAATTATTATAATATGTTCATAGAATAATAATGGAATAAACTCACCTTTTATTACACAGAAGAGAAAATATAATATAATAATGAAATACCAAGGGTTACATGCCTCCACTTTCCCATTAGGTTTCCTATTTTCCCCAATATTACATGTCCTGATCCATATCTCTGTAATATAAGCCAGTACATAGACTCATATTCTATGTATCACTACATTAACATCATGCATCACATCATCCCATATCAATCCCTCATATAGTATCCAATAGTTTATGGGATCCACCACAACTCGTATGTCATGTATCATATGTCGGTTATTATACCTGAAGCCATATTACCACATACACCAAGTAAGGTACCATCATAAAAATCATCATATTATCATTATACCTATTATAGTATTTTGGATTTTTTGTGATACAAGGCTATGAAAAAAAGTACATCATTTCCATATACATACATATATAGGAAATATAAAAAATTTGTATACATGCACATATAAATAGAAGGAGAATATAGTGGCTCCAGAGGTGTTAGTTTTCCATCCATCAACCTAATGTGATGTTTTAGAAAACACCATACTATAGTCCATTTGGTTAATGTCACCCTATCCAACATGGGTGGGGTAGAATATGAAATTAAATATTATATAAAATATAATATACATTACAACCACAGAGTGTTAATAACAAAATTTTCCATTCAACCTCAGGTAACATCACATGGAATCCCATCTTCCACTTATAGTACATGATGTTATACCAGATCCCAATTATTTAATGTAATAAATCCAAATAATTTTATTCTTTATTAAATTACCATTCATAAATTAATTTAATTACCCATAATTAACAAAATTAATCCACAAAAATTACTAACCATAATTCAAAGTCCATTCCCTCCTTGTATAATCAAAACTGAGTCCATGGTTTCACAATATTACTACCATTCATTCATTTATATTCTGCTATTATGAAACTCATGGGTTAAGAATTTATTAAATTTTTACCCTCCATAATTTCATAGAATTTTTGAAACACATCAAAAGAAACCACTAAGAGGAATGATTATACCAATAACTTCCATATTCTTCAATAAATGATGAATGTAATAAAGAAAAAACATGGAACTCAACCATTATCCCTTAAATGGATTTATTTAATGAATTTGACCATATATCTCACAACAATGAGTAAGAACTGATTTAAAAATCCCATTATCTGTGGTGTCATCCCCAAAACCCACATGCTTATCCCAATAAACATCTCCATCATAGTAATAAACTGATACAACATTGTCTGGCCATCTTGAACCCTCATCACATCAGTAATCACATACTTTTAAATCTTAGGATCACATCACATCATCCATCCCATGATCATCCATCACAATCTCACATCACATCATGATCTCACATATAGAGTGGATCTGAAGGAAAAAATAATATAAGAACACAGAACAATGAAATTTTGGACCTCAAAATAGTCATTTATCCGTTACACAAAAGAAGATACTCATATAACCCAACACATAACACATGGCCTTCTAAAGCATGAATGCAATTTATACCCTCTAAATCATAAATATCGAACAATATTTTTTAATTTCTAGTTTAATTAATGGATTCATTATTAAAAAATTTCAACTATAGGATGCCCCTAAAATCATTCCATTACATGATACTAAATTAATTAAACAATTAATTTTAAAATATTATATCTTTATATTATAGTTTCAACAAAATTAGAATTCAAATATATTAAAATTATTTTAATTCATTCCATTAAAAATAAATAACTCAACTCATGGTATTATAAAATTCAATAAACACATAGAATTAAATATTCAAATAAACATATATATTCAAATAAAATTGATCATTATAAAATTAATACAATCATAAAATTCATTAAAAATTCATATTAATTCTCTAGAAAAATTACTATCAATAAAATATTGAATTAATTTAATTATCATTTTTAATCAAGGGAAACATGATAAAATAATTATAAAAACATGCCACATAATCATATCATATATTACACATAATCTAATGAAACATGGGAAAAACAGATATAGTAGTAGAATGAAATGAAAGAATTTTTCTATACTATGATTTATTAATTTGGTTCTATATTTATTTGAGTAATTTTATTAACAAAAAAAGGGATATTACATGATTAAATATTGATTAAACCTTAAAAATTATGAGATGTAATGAATGCTCATCCTTGAAGGAAATGCTTCATGTGACTCACTACCCCAAAAATTGGGGGGCATGTATGATGGAATCAGTATTGGATGAAACATGATAACTGAGTCTCTACATGTTTAGTTTAATGTGATCCCAAATAATTGGAATCAAATATGAATGCTCTAATATTAGATTTCTAAAGTTGCTGATCCAAGTATTTGATCCAACAACATAGCTGACTCACCAAGCGGATATATCAATATACATGATTCAGATTGTCTATACATCAGTATAGATGATTCCAATAGCTAGTTGATTATGAATATAATCGTTCAAGTGGATGATCCATGTAGTAATATGTTGGTCAGAGTGGACACTCAAGAGGGGGGTGAATTGAGTTCCAATTAAAATTTCTGTTTAAAAAACTTTCTCTTAAAATCCCCCAAATAAAACACAGAATAAAAATGTAGTGAATTTTTATCAAAATAAAGGTTATGTTAGGTTCTCAAAGGATTGATTATTTCCCGGTTAATCAAATCAGAATAATTGATTAACTTTTGAAACTAACTTACTGATTTAGAACTAATATAAACACTTGCGAGTTTAAATATCAAAGTGACTTTAAAACAGTTTTGGTTTTAAAGTAGTTTGCAGCAGAATAAAAATAACATTGAAAATAAGTATGCACTGCAGATTTAACCAAGAGGTTTAGTCTCATGAAGAGACATAGTCCTCTCAAAACTTTATATAAAAGTGATCCACACCATGGATTGGGGAATTCAACAGTATACAACTGTCCAGGTCCAAGACCTCTACCACTATTATCCGTGAGAACAAAAACAACAACACCAGCTGTTCAGGTCACACATGACCTCTATCACAATTATCTGTGGGAACAAAAACAACAGCACCAGCTGTACAGGTCACATACAACCCCTACCACTATTATCTGTGGGAAAAAAAACAACAGCTCCAGCTGTCCAGGTCACACACGACCTCTACCACTATCCCAGTGGGAAATAAAAATTGTAAGAGTTTTAGTGAGGATTTACAGATCCTCCAGTTAAAGTACAAGAGAAAGTGTGTGTGTAAAATACAGCTGATGACACACACTGCTCAAAATGTAAAAGTAAATCACAGAGGAAAAGATTTAGAGTTTACAAATGGCTCTAGTGATTGCAGTGCAGCTCTGGACTCCTTTGGATTGCTCAGAATTGGCTCTGAGTCCTCTTCTGGTTTTTGTCTGGAAAACAGAGTGTTTTTTACTTCCTTGACTTCCAGGTGTAGAGACAGAGGAGAAAGTAGTTGATGAAGTTCATGAGTTATGTTCTCGTTCTCATCTCTTCACTGGTATGCAGTAATGAATGAGTTCATCGTGAAAGTTTAGTTGTCTCTTTGAATTCACACTCGGTTGTTCTTCTAGAACACCTCGTGGTATGTATGTCTCTGTGTATTCATCTATTCATTCCTCTCTCAACAGCAGCAAATCCTTCTATCATTTAAAGCATGAGCTCCGGCAAAAGAAATTATTTCTTTTTGTAGGTACAAGGTACAATTTTCTGACAACCAACAAACACCCATTAAATAAATGTCAGTGCATTAAAATATACCTGATATGACCGTTGGTTAGATTAAATAATTATAAAGAATTTAAAGCAGCATCAGGTTCTATCTCTGGAACTGTAGCTTTGGATATCGGTAGCATTGTGTATCGGTAGGTCTGAGTATCGGTAGCTTCTTGTGTAACGGTATCCTTTCCATCAGTAAACCTTCTATCGGTAGACTTAATTTGTAATGGTAGACATTATGTTAGTATAATTGATTGCATCAGTAGCAGAAGACATTCTTGTATCAGTAGCTGTAGACTTGTCTGTATCAATAGCGCTATATCGGTAGCGGTAACTCTGTATTGGTAGCGGTAGATCTGTATCGGTAGCGGTAGACTTGTCTTATATCAGTAGCAGTAAACTTGTCTTATATCGGTAGCGGTAATCATGTCTTATATCGGTAGCGGTAAATCCCTATCGGTACTTGTAGACTTTGATGTATCAGTATAATTCCTTTGATAACAGTAGCTTCAACATATTAGTGGACTTGTGTGTAACGGTAGCTAGTCTGTATCAGTAACTCTATGCTGTAATGGTAGCTAGTTCTGTTTAACCATTCTATTGGTAGAATAGGTTATGTCAGAGTGTACAAACATCCAGTAACCGAAAGACTAATATTTAAACATAAAATAATATAACAATACTTAAATCAACTAGATTCCCAAATAAGTATTTAACCATTGATCAAATAAGGATTATCAAAATACAAATAATCATAATTGGGATTATCAAAATATAATAAAGCAACTAGATTCCCAGAGGGTTCAACAATCTCCCCCTTTTTGATAATCACAACTTATGAAAAAAAAATGAAATAGTATCAGAGGAAAAAAAGGAAAAGAAATTAGAATCAGAGGAAAATTTTTCATTTGTTTAGAACGAAACTTCCATATTCCTCCCCCTTTCAACTGTACTGCAAGATTCTCTCTTAAGTCTCATTTTCTCAAGTCTCAGTTTCTCATTCCTCCTTTATAAGAAATTATCATCATAGGAAAAGTTGACTTTTGTTTAGAACAAAACATCCATATTCCTCCCACTTTCAATTGTACTGCAAGATTCTCTCTTAAGTCTCATTTTTTCCAGTCTCAGTTTCTCATTCCCCCTTTGTGTGTTTCTCATTCCCCCTTTGTGTGTTTCTCCCCCTTCGTTAACTCTTAGGTCCCAGTTTTATTTTCTCTGATTGGCTTCTTATTTTCTCTCATTGGATCATTTTCTCATTTTTCCCCCTTTGTGATTAACAATAATTAGGGTAGCAGAGAAAAGATAAAGAAGAGAATAAGTGACAAGGAAAAATGTACAAAGTAAAGTAGAGAATACAAGAGAATTTTCATTAAGGTACAATAGATACGCTGAAAAAATTAAAAGTTCAGAAATACAAGTGAATCATATCAATCAAGATCTAGAAGCACTCAATCCGCATCTGGAACAGGTGTCTTTCCCTTATGATCAGCAGAGGATTCAGGTCCAGGGTCAACAGAGGGATTCAGAATAGCTAAAGGCACAACTGGTGGTTTAGCTACGGAAAATGTACCGGATCTGAAATATGTATTCCTCTGAGTGATCATTGGTGTGACGCTCCTGATGGAATGAAATGGAGTTAACTGAGGGGTACTCCCAGAGGCAGAAGCAGGGAGTGCAGGAGGTACAATTACAGGTCTTGCATCCACATGCAAGAATGGTGGCAGCAAATTCCTGAAATCCATAATAATACTCCCTCATCTCTCCATTGCATACAAAAAATCATCTCGATTTTCAATGAATTTATCCAATGCAGGAGAAAGCTCCCTCAGCTTACTAACCTGTTCTCTGAAGGCCTGAGTTACTGGAGGTAACTTCATATTCTCAATCAAAAGATTGAAATGGTTTTTCATGAGTTGATTGGTATAAACCTTATCGAAATAAGCATCGACCTTATCCTTGATTTCCTCTTGAGAAGTAGTAGCTTCCCACAGGTGATCACGAAAAAAACTACTGACTTCCCTAGTGGTAGCAAGAATCCGAGTATCTGATGCACCACTGGGACTGGCCTTAGCCAATTCTTCTTGAATAATAGTACATATCTGGTCAAGGTTCACACTGGAGCTAGATGAGGAAATAGGTTTCATTGAGAAGGACACTGTCTCCTTGAAGGATTGAGTCAGACTACTAACTACCTTCTGAACAAGTTCATACATACTGTTCATATGTTCTTTGACTGACATCATAAAGGCCTAAAAAACTTCCACAAATTGCTTGACCGCTTCTTTGATATATCGAATGTCAGAGTTTACTTGAGTTTGAGAGTTATGCGTGGCAGTCAGAAAATAAATCGATTGTCTCATAGAAACTACATCTCCTGTCCAACTCTTAATCTGAATGTGGAACACTTTAATTTCATCCATAATTTCTTTCACAGGACTAGATAAACCAAATCCAATGGATTACTCAAGGGATTTCTCCATGATTTTCATCTCTTCAACCATACCTTTCTTCATATCTTCCACTGATTCCCTTATTGCTTCTTTCAATTCAGCTTTTAAGGACTCAAGGTCCTCCTTGGTTTCCACATTTTCAGCCATAGTGGGTAGGGTAACTGATTCCTTTTGGGGTTGGTCTTCCTCATCAGAATCTCCATAAGAATGTCCAAGAATCATATATCCTAGATCTGATGACCAACCTTCAATGTCATATAGCATTGATACTGAACCAAGATTCTCCCCCTCACTTCGAACATTCTCCTGAGGTATCTCCTCCAACTTTTCTGCTTGATGTAATTCGATAATTTCCTCTACAACTACAACAGATTCAATAGCCATTTGTTCTGAGTCAATAATGACTCACTCATAAACAGGAGATGCTGCTACTTCTTTCTGACCAGGTACTATTTTGACTGTACCGTCTTTCAAGGGGCTCAAAATAATCTCTTCTTCTTCATTTTCCTCATCATCTTCTTCACCAGTAACCTCCTTTTCTCCATTAACATCATGATCTGATCTGGTTGCCTCATCCTCCTCAGAGGTTTCCTTGACAACATACTGGCATGCTTCTTCTCCTTCATCTGTAGTCTCTGTATCACTATCCTTCAAGACAGTTTCTCTCTTTGGTAGTTCTTTTGGAGGTCTAGCTGCTCCATAAGAAATAACCTGATGCACAGGACTAGGGGGTAAGTCTGGGTCTCCTCCTTCCTAAACTGATGTCTCTTCCTCCTCAGTATCATCATCACTGTAGAACGGTTCTGGCTCATCTGGTCCAAGAACAGGATCCCTCACATTCTTTGGTCTAGAGGGATGGTCCTTTGGTGTGAACATATCATATATTCTTCTTTCATCATTCACCCATGATTTTCTCCATTTATTTCATCTGACTTTCATATATTTAAAGAGAGTCCTGTTGATGAAGAAGTTATCCTTAACAACTATCATTTCATCTTGAGGTCCAGCCACTTCCTTTACATTCATCATAACAGAAATCAACTTTGATAAGAACATTGCATTTGATTTAGACTTCGGTCTAGTCATATCCTCTATCTGAATCATAATCAATCTACACAGATTTACCATAACTCCATGCTTCAACAGATGTAACAAATAGATGTCCTGGAATCTCAGTGTAGAAAAGTCTCCTCTACTTGGTCTAATTACATGTTGAATAAACTTGAAAAGAAGTTTATCTTCTCCTTCCATCTCTACAGCTATGATTTTTCTAGGGGTCCCATTACCTGTTAGCTCTAATAATGCGTCCTTATGCTTAAACACATCACTGGTTGAGGGAAAAGATTTTGAATAGAAAGCACAATCTCCTTCATGCAGAACTCTTATGTTCCCAGCCCATTCCACTGAAGTAAAAGAAACTTCATGTCCATTCACATAAGAAATCATTCTGCTTTCTTCCTCAGACTATTCAAAATGAAAGAATTCGTAGAACTGTTTCACCAGTCTTGGATAATAGGGTCAATTATTGTTCGCGAAGCACTCAGTCCAACCTTGTTCTTCTAAAAGCATAAGAACCAAGGACATGCTCTCCATGAACCATTCTACACACACCTCTTTCTCAATGACAATCTCCCGACTTGAGAGATGCAGGTTTACTGGATTCCTTCGAGCTATACATCAACTTCCACTTCCACTGGTACTAGTATTTTTACTTTCTGTCTTTTTCCTTGTGGCTCATCACTCCCATATGTATCCTGGGGTCTTTTCAAACGGGCCATTACAGATTCGAGTTTTAGGGTTTTGCGGCTTGAGAGGTTTAAGTTGGTGGGATTTGAACAGACGAGTTCGCGGTGAGATTGAGTGAAGTCTAATATCGGGTTTTAATATCATTTATGATTCAAAAATAAAATAAATATTTTAAAATAAACTTTCGAAGTCTTGGCCTTAAATACTGAAGATTAAAATAGTGCGAGATGCACCAACGGTGAGGTCTCCTAATGGTGAGTTCTCCTAACTGTGAGGTATCCTAACGGCGAGGATTCTCTAACGGTGAGGTTTCTAATGGTTTTAAGAATAAGTTATCATTCCTAATTCATGTCTAATGAAACTTAATCTTTCTGAACGTAAAGTCCTAGTGAAACATATCGGCTAATTGGAGTTCAGTTCCTATAAATTCAAGTGTTATATCAACTCTTTGATAATGATCTCTTAAAAGGTGGTGTCTAACATCAATATGTTTTGTTCTAGATTGAGACAAAAGATTCTTTGAGATGTTGATCGCACTATTGTTGTCACAGTTAATTGAAACATGTTTAAAATTAAATCCATAGTCCAGTAAAGTGTGTCTCATCCACAGAATCTGTGCACAGCATCTACCAGCAGCTATATACTCTCATTTAGTAGTATACAATGCAACTGAGTTCTGTTTCTTACTACACCATGATACTAGGTATTTTCCAAGTTAATGACATGTTCCAGATGTGCTTTTACTATCTAACATACATCCATCAAAGTCATCATCTGAATAACTTATTAAATCAAATGATTGTTCTTTTGGGTAATACAATCCCAAATTAGCAGTTCTGTTTAGATATTTGTAAATCTTTTTAACAGTAAGTAAGTGTGACTCTTTAGGGTTAGCTTGAAATATAGCACACATACATACACTAAACATAATATCAGTTCGACTAGAAGTAAGATAAAGTAAACTCCCAATCATACCTCTGTAATTATTTTGATATACTGGTTTACCAGGTTCATCAATATCCAATTTATAGGTGGTACTCATAGATGTATCAATTACCTTAATACTATCCAAACCAAAAACGTTTTAATAAATACATAGTATATTTACTCTGATTTAAAATAATACCATCATTAGTTTGAAAGATTTGAAATCCAAGAAAATACTTATGCTCTTCCATTAAGATCATTTCTAACTCATTCTGCATAACCTTTGAAAAATTAGTACATAAAGAATTTTTCAAAGATCCAAAAATAGTATCATCAACATCAATTTGTACTATTAAACATCTTTTGAAATTTTTTTTATAAAAAGATTGGGATCAGCAATTCCTTTTAAAAATCCTTTTGAAATAAGAAAATTTGTAAGCCTTTCATACCAAGCTCTTGGAGATTGTTTTAAACCATATAAAGCTTTAGAAAGTTTAAAAACATGATTTTGAAAGTGAGGGTTTGAAAAACCAGGTGGTTGTTCTAAAAAAACATCTTCAACAATAAAACCATTTAGAAAAGCACTTTTCACATCCATTTGATATAACATGAAATTCAGATGTGATGCAAAAGAAAGTAAGATCCTAATAGCCTCTAATCTAGCTACAGGTGCAATGGTTTCCTCATAGTCAATTCCTACTTCTTGATTGTAACCTTGTGTAGCTATCCTAGCATTGTTTCTAATGATGTTTCCAGATTCATCAACATTGTTTCTAAACACCCATTTTGTGCCTATGGTTAAAGTTTCCTTAGGTCTTTCTACTAATTTCTAGACTTTGTTTCTTTCAAATTGATTTAGTTATTCTTGCATAGCCATTACCCAAAATTTATCATAGATAGCATCATTGATACTTTAAGGTTATAACTATGAAAGAAAAGCTTAATGTTGAACATGATTTCTTAGAGAATCTCTAGTATGTGTTCCTCTATCTAAATTACCTTCAACAACATCTAAAGGATGGTTCTTTATAATCCTAGTATGTCTTGAAAAGGTAGGGATAAAGATTTTAGGTTCATCAACAGGTTGGGAGTCAACAGAAGCAGGTTCTGGGAAATTTCCAGAACTGGATGATTTAACTATAGGTCCACTATCTTTATCATTAAGGTTCAAAACAGAGAGATCATCTTCATGATTTTCAAGAGAGGTCTTAGGTTCATGTGGATCAGTTTCATCAAATTTGTTGTGAACAGATTCCTCCACCCATTTGGTTATTTTATTGAAAACTCTATAAGCTTTACTAGAAATGGAGTAACCTAGTAAAATTCCTTCATCACTCTTTGGTGAAAACCTATCAAGATTATCTTTAGTATTAAGAATAAAGACTTTGCAACCCGAAACTCTGTTATAGTTAACCTTAGGTTTCATATGGTTTCACAACATAGAAGGCGTTTTCTAAAGAACAGGTCTGATCAAGAGTCTATTTATAACATAAAAAGATGTATTAACAGCTTCATCCCAAAAATAAACAGGCAGGTCATACTCATTGAGCATGGTCCTAGCAATTTCCTCAAGGGATCTATTCCTTCTTTCTTCTACACCATTCTGTTGGGGTGTCCTAGGGGCAGAGAAATTGTGACTATAGCTACTGTGTGAGCAGTAGGATTAAAACTCATGATTTTCAAACTCACGACCATGATCACTTCTCAAGGTTTTGATCTTATGTCCACTAAGATTTTCTACAGACATGGAATATTTAACAAAGTAAGAACATGCATCACTTTTGTGAGCTAGAAAATATACCCAAGTATATCTAGAATAGTCATCTACAAGAACATAGACACAATTCTTCCCATTTAAACTAGATACTCTAGAAGGTCCAAATAAATCCATATGAACCAACTAGAGAGGTTGAGAAGTTGAAACATATTTTTTTGATATAAAAGAAACATTATGTTGTATTCCCTTTGGACAGGGATTACAAACTTTGTTTACTGGAAATTCATGTTTGGGTAGGTCTCTAACTATGTTCTTCCTATCAAGTTTTCTAAGTGAATGTACATAGCAGTTTCCTAATCTTCTATGCCAAAGCAAAGACTCTTTATGAAAAGCATTTAAACAAGTAATATTCTGCTTAGCTAAAGAATTCAGATCAATAACATAAACATTTTCAATTCTTAAGGCAGAAAATACTAAAACATTTTTATAATTAAAAACATTGCAAGAATCATATTCAAATTTAACATAAAAACATCATCACATAACTGAGAAATACATAAAAAATTATATTTCAGTCCATCAATAAATAAAACATTGGAAATCAATATTGAGTCAGTGTTACCAAACTGGACTAAGCCGATGATTTTTCCTTTTGAGTTATCGCCAAAAGTGACAAACCCTCCATCAACTTTCACTAGACTCTTGAAGCATGAAAAGTCTCATGTCATATGTCTTGAACATCCACTATCCAAGTACAAGGTCTTTCTACAGGAGCTCTTTAATAAGGCTTCTAGAAAACAAATTTAAATAGTAAATGATTTTGGTACCGAGATTTTCTTGGGTCCATACCGGTTTGCCAATAAAACTTTAGGTACACAGATTTGTCTAATGGGTCTCATAAAATTTGTAGAATCAACAGATCTTGAAAGATAAACATTATTGGATCTGTAACTATGAATATAACTAGTTGAAGCATATGAACTTACAGAACTAGCACTAGCAACATTTTGTCCAGATTTAGGAATGAATTTAGTTTTGGAAAATTTTCTCTGTCCTAGTTGGTATCCTATACCAGTATTGTATCTAGGTGTTATTTGCTTACCTAGCATTTGAGTAAGAGTGTCTTTACCATTTGAAAACTTTTCTAAGTCTTTCTTAAGTTTCTCATTAGATAATTTTAGTTCATTATTATCTTTAATAAATTGAGCATTCTTTTCTATTTCAATATCAAGATCAGATTTATGTTTAACTGTTAAAGAATACAGTTTCTTTAAACTTTTGTATTTGTCTTTCATCTCATTACCAGTTTCTTCTAACATATCAAAATATTCAAACAATTCAGATTTTGACATGTTTTCTGAGTCAGAATCATCTCCAGAATAATATGAATTTAAAGCAGGAGTTTCAGATGTTACCTCAGATGTGTTTTTCATGAAACACATATTTTCCTTATTTTTTAGTTCAGTTTCAGAAATTTCAGACTCACTGGAGGTATCCTTAGAAGCACTCCAGGTAGCCTTCATGGATTTCTTATAATTATTGTCCTTGTATTCATACTTCTTCTTCTACATCAGCTTTGGACATTCTGCTTTTATATGTCCTTTTATTTTTCACTCAAAGTATAGAACTTCATATGTTTTGTCATATTTCTTCCATTCCTTTTTCTAATGACCCATGCTGTCATACTTACCTTTGTAATTTTTTTTTCTGAAAAATTTATTCTTCCTATAAAACTTCTTAAACCTTCTAGAAATGTGAGCCATCTCAGCATCACTATCAGAAACACTTTCACTATATTCATAGCTTGAACTCTCGTTTATAGCTTGAAGTTTCTCATTATCCTTGTTCTTTGAAGTTGAAGATTTGAATGCAACAGAATTTATTCTAGGTTCATCTTATTCTTCTTTGTTCACCTTAAGTTCTTCTTCTTACATCATCAACATGCCAATTAGTTCCTTGACAGGCAGTTCACCTATATCACATGACTCTCTAATTGAGACAGAAGTTCCTCTCCATCATCTAGGTAGACATCTCAGAATTCTCATAATTTGTTCCTTTGATGGAACATCCTTTCCCAGAGAGATCATTGTGTGGAAAATTTCGTTGAACCTGAGATACATGTCAGAAATGGGTTCATCAGGATTCATCATAAAATTATCATACTTAATAGTATAAGTGTTCAATCTCATTCCATTAACATTAGTTGTTCCTTCATGAGAAACAGCTAAGGTATGCCTAATTTCATATGCAGTTTTACAAGAAGATATTCTATTAAATTTCTCATCTCCTAAAGCACAGTGCAGAGCATTCATGGCATTAAAATTATTATTTTAGGATTTCTTAGTAGATTCATTCCAAGTAGATCTAACAGTAGTAGGTATTTTATATTCTGATTCTATAGGAGTCCAAGTATCAAAACCCATGCTCTCTAAATGAATTATCATCTTGATTTTCCACTTAGCATAGTTAGTGCCATTGAAAAAGGGTGGTCTATTGGTATCAACACCTTCAAGTTTGTTATCCATGATAACTTACTTAAAGCAAATATTTTAAAGAGATAAAAATTTAGAAATAACAGAAATTTTAAGAACTTTAAAATAGAACTAAAATCACAGTTTGAAAAATAGAGTACTTTAGAAAATATTTAAACAACCTCTAATACCAAATGTTGGTCGGAGTGGACACTCAAGAGGGGGGTGAATTTAGTTCCAATTAAAATTTCTGTTTAAATATCATTGTCTTAAAATCCCCCAAATATAACACAGAATTAAACTGTAGTGAATTTATATCAAAATAAAGGTTCTGTTAGGTTCTCAATGGATTGATTATTTCCCAGTTAATCAAATCAAAAGAATTGATTAACTTTTTAAACTAACATATTGATTTACAACTAATATAAACACTTGCGAGTATAAATATCAATGTGAATTTAAAACAGTTTTGGTTTTAAAGTACTTTTCAGCAGAATAAAAATAACTTTGAAAATAAGTAAGCACAACAGATTTAACCAAGAGGTTCAGTTTCAAGCAGAGACTTAGTCCTCTCAAAACATTATATAAAAGTGATCCACACCCTAGATCGGGGATTACAACAGTATACAATTGTCTAGGTCCAAGAACTCTACCACTGTTATCCGTGGGAACAAAAACAACAACAGCAGCTATCCAGGTCACACACGACCTCTACAACTATTATCTGTGGGAAAAAAATAGCACCAGCTGTCCAGGTCACACACGACCTCTACCACTATTATCTGTGGGAATAAAGACAACATCACTAGCTGTCCATGTCACACACGACCTCTACCACAATCCCAGTGGGAAATAAAAAATGTAAGAGTTTTAGTGAGGATTTACAGATCCTCCAGTTATGGTACAGGAGACAGTGTGTGTGTAAAATACAACAGATGACATACACTACTCAAAATATAAAACTAAATCACAAAGGCAAGGATTTAGAGTTTAGAAATGGCTCTAGTGATTTTAGTGTAGCTCTGGACTCCTTTGGATTGATCAGAATTGGTTTTGAGTCCTCTTCTGGTTTTTTCCCAGAAAACAGAGTGTTGTTTGCTTCCTTGACTTCCAAGTGTAGTGACAGAGGAGAAAGTAGTTGATGAAGTTCTTGTGTTATGTTCTCATTCTCATCTCTTCACTGGTATGCAGTAATGAATGAGTTCTTCGTATATGTTCAGTAATCTCTTTGCATTCACACTCGGCTGTTCTTCCAACACACCTTGTGGTATGTGTGCCTTTGTGTATTCTTCTATTCATTCCTCTCTCAGCAGCAGCACATCCTTCTTTCATATAAAGCACGAGCTCCAAAAAAAGAAATGATTTCTTTAAGTAGGTACGAGGTACGGTTTCCTAACAACCAAAAAACACCCATTAAATAAATGTCAGTGCATTAAAATATACCTGATATGACTGTTAGTTAGATTAAATAATGATAAAGAAATTAAAGCAGCATCAGGTTCTCTCTCTGGAACAGTATGTTTGGATATCGGTAGCCTTGTGTATTGGTAGGTCTGAGTATCGGTAGCTTATTGTGTAACGGTAGCCTTTCCATCGGTAAACCATCTATCAGTAGACTTCATTTTTAATGGTAGACTTTCTGTCGGTAGACTTGATTGCATAGGTAGTGGTAGAATTTCTTGTATTAGTTGTTGTAGACTTGTCTGTATCAATAGCACTATATCTGTAGCGGTAGCTCTGTATCGGTTGAGGTAGTTCTGTATCGGTAGCGGTAGATTTGTATTATATCGATAGCGGTAAACTTGACTTATATCAGTACTGATAAACTTGTCTTATATCGGTTGTGGTAAATCCCTATCAGTAGCTGTAGACTTTGATGTATCAATAGACTTCCTTTGATAACAGTCGCTTCAACATATCAGTGGACATGTGTGTAATGGTAGCTAGTTTGTATCAGTAGCACTAAGATGTAACGGTAGGTAGTTCTATTTAACCATTCTATTTGCAGAATAGGTTATGTCAGAGTGTACAAACATCTAGTTACCAAAAGAATAATATTTAAACATAAAATAATAGAACAATACTTAAAGAAACTAGATTCTCAAATAAGTATTTAACCATTGATCAAATAGGGATTATCAAAATACAAATAATCTTAATTGGGATTATCAAAATATAATAAATCAACTAGATTCTCATAGGGTTGAACATAATATTATCCACATAGCCTATTCAAATAGGAAATCCAACCACATATTGGATCTCATATAGTTGATGGGTCCTGGTAGCTAATTGAACTACAAAGCTGATTAAACAAAATTGATAATGACAATACATATCTATTTTCAATATTTGTAAATCAGGATCTTACCTAAAATAAGAACCAAACATTCCTAACTTGAAAAAGTTACACATTGTGAATCCTCCCTGCATCCATATTTTAGAATCTAAACACATGCAGACCGATTCCAGATCTCCTCTACTAACTACAAGCAAAAAAAGACCTAAAAAGGGTTGGGCTATATAGATTTTCCCATAGACTAGATACACCTTAAATAATTATCATCCATGAAAATATAAAATAAATTGTGGAGAGAAAAAACCAAGGGGTACTTCAAATTTCCATAAAATGAGATTTTAATAAGTATTTCTCCATCACACTATATTAACCAAATCCTCAGAGGAAAAAAGTGTAAAACCATGAAACAAAAGAAAAATAATCCTAAATTCTCTGCTGAGGAAGATATATATTATTAAAATATAAATATTTCCAATATGAAACAAGATAGTCCATATCAGAAACCTAAAAGGTCAACATCCACTAGAGATCAACTGTACATGTGAACAAATAATCCTCAAATATCTTGGGATATTATGTGGTAAATTGTTAATAATGTTTCTATGAACTCTACTCCATGAATTGTTTCCTATATATGAATCACATTAAGGTAATATCATTCCTATGAACGACTCTTTCAATGGTGTCCTAAATCTCCATAGGTTGGCCATAAAATGTTTTATCATCCTCAAAAACGGTCTCACTCCTGTCATGAAATTTGAGAAATTGTAAAGATAATTACGTATTACTGACACATGAAAAAACATTAGGTATTATGCTCATTTACGGGGGATGTTATATTTGATACTCTGTGGTTACCATAAAATCCAGCACATTGAATGTCCCAAAAAACTAGGCATAATGGTTACTAACATGCTCCAACCTCCACTTCCAATGATGATGATTCACCTTCTGGGACATAGGATCGACACCATTTGACATCATAGTTCCACTACATTGATCGATATAGGATTTATATTGTTCATAGAATACATTCCAATAGTCCTGAATTATATAAACCACCTCGCTCATACTAAGTACCAAATCTAACCCGTTAATTTTTACATCCCAAACCATATTCTGAAACACTAAAGAACGAAATGGTCATCCTGAGAAACAATTAAATGTAACCATATATATGGTGGTGTGGTGTCCATTTTTTTTTGAAAAAATGAATACATTTTGGTTTTTGGAAGATAAAGCTTCAAAATACAGGACAAAATAGAGCAACATGCCTTCAAGAGTAAGGATTGTATTTTATGTTGGACTATTCATCTATATATTAGAAATTTTGGTATTAGAAAACAGAGACGTTTAATCATTTGGATACATATGTATACCGAGGAGGTAAAATGGGGATCTAAACGATCGATGAAAATCCCAATGAGTCCTTGGAGTCATACCACCCCCTCTAGATACTATCTCAAAAAAATCTAATGAGATGTTCTCCCACATCCACTGGGTAAAAGGTAATGGATGGAGAAAACATCCAAGAACACAGTGGTCAGCCATAACCTTTTGATAGACCAGTCATGAATAAACATACATTTACACATCACACGTCAACATAGGTCACCAGGACTGGCCTCTCAAGGTTCTATATATCTATATCACATTGGGATATAATAACAAATTGAAGCTATATAACACATGGAGGACCATATAACAAATATCTAATAGAAAAAATATAATCTCGATAACAAATCCTAGATTTTCTGTCCACTTACTGACAATCAGGTGCATCTCTAAATATTGTGTGTCCACCCCATACCTCTACCTAAAAATACACCAATTGTGTCTCCTCCAACTAATGCACCAAAAATGAATACCATATTTTCTAGAAATTTCATCCTCTATTTACATATATTACAATATAGATATTAATCAGTACTATTTCATCTATCATCCTCTTAAAATATCTAGATTCACGCACAGTATAATTACATGACTTCCTGCTTAGTGTGTCGACCAAATAGTTTCCCTTAATATTGAAATAAAGAATATAAAATTCATAATATTGAAATATTTTTTTTCTATATATGAAAATTATTTTTAAATTCATGCTGGTAGAAGTCCAACCAAATGTCATGTTATTACGAAAACCCAAAAAATTCTCATCAATGATGTTATGTGGAAACAAATTCAATAAAAACACAACCACCGCAAACTAAAGATTATGGGTGGAATAGTTACTATTATAGATATTTATGTATTTATACGTATAATAATTAATCATTACCATTTGTGCGATACACAACCCATCCAAACAATATAAGATTCACACAAAATCACAAACAAAACCCCTTATGTGGGGAAAAAGGACAAGAGTGCTAAAAAACATTTCCATACTATACTCGAAAGTTATCTAACACTATAAAAACTACAATAATAGATGATCTGTTCTAGTTTCGGTTGATAGGGAAGTCACATACGAAGATTAATCGGCTATAAGCCTCCTGTAATAGCTTGTAAGGCCATGAAAACATCTCACCAACACCACTAACTTTTGGGATAACGAAGAAAAAAAGACTTCTAAAATTGAAGGATCCACAACTAAACCATATTGGTATATAAAATTCTCTATGTTATATACATTATAATAAAAGATCTCACACATCCATGATTTATCAAATGGTGTCTCATTATGATGAACTCCCAAATGGAAAGAATAATGTAAGCATTCACATACAAATATTTGAAGTACATAAGGATTTTATTAATGAAATACACTCTAATAAAATATAATACCACTCTAAAAATAACATTCCAAATCCCCATGAACACGAAATTATCATTCTTCACACTGAAGGGAATCACAATGAACTCACATTGAAAATAAAACAAGGGAAAAAATATTTTGTGATATCCCCATTCTTCACACTCAACTAATTATTTCTTGATCCCAAAATCGATTTAATAGAACCTACTTAATCCAAAATGATAATGTAATCAATCATAAAACCATGAACCATGATGATGGATCATAACTATCAATGGATTCAAGCAATTATAAATGATAAAAAGTTGTAATATATCAGCATTTATCATCACACAAAAACAATATCATACCATGGTGACAAACATTTCCAAACAAAACCACTTAAAAAATATCATTAAGCTACAATCATACCTATTTCAACTCAATAGGTTCTATACTATATACGGACATCAATATTGGAGAAATGAATGGTTATAGATTGATCACAATCATGACCTCCCTCTAAAGGGGCTAACAATAATGCATCCTCTATATGGTTATCTGTATACACTTTTACAACTTTGGGAGACACTGGCTGATGATCCTTTGATGAGAATATCACCAACTAAACTTTATGGATTATAAGGATGAAAAATAACTCTATCAAATTTGAGAGTCTTTAATAAAACAAAACTATACAACATCTCCATCATAATCAAAGAAGACATATTGCCTCCTAAAGAAATCCATATTAACCAATATTTAATAAAACCATTGTATAATAGGTATTACTTTCTATAAATGAATTTGTAAATATATGAAGTCTTCTATTGAGTGTTGTAGAACCAACAATATCAAACAGTCTATACACACATCCTAAATTTCATCACAACCTCTAACTGGAGATTCCAATGCAAAGGGTTGTGGAATTTACTTTACCTCATGTGATAAATAATTGATGTGGGTTGATGATAATTAAGAGTGTTTTTCTCATGAATAAAACAAAACATGAACCAATGTTGAAAAAAATAAAAATGGTACCTAGATTGATGTATGGCTCACAGGTTATTGGAAACATTTTCAAATTAAACTCACCACAATATTCACCATGAAATTTGTGAATATTTTAAGGACCACCTCTTTAATTATTCCCATCTCTTAAAAGATGATGAGTATCTCTATGATATATATATTCTTTTCCCATCACCACTAAACTGATCCAAAATTTGAACACCCTACTACATCTTAATCTACTAAAACTACCTCAATTTAAATCCTGGGGCACACTGACAACTCTTAATCCTCATCCACCATCTCAACTATTGACATAGGCCTCTATAATATAAATTCTTGTATGGTCCCTTATAATTGTAATGAGTGATAAATTCCATAGACAAACATGATAATGGAAGGAACCTACCATCACATGAATGAAATATATGCAAACCATGAAGCATTAAACCATGAACTACAACTATTATTCATGAGGAATCCAATTGACTCCCCTAACATGAAAATCCAATTTTTCCTAGTACCCTCTCAATAGGATCTTATCTCTCCATCACATTGAGATATGTCTTCAATATTAATGTGGTGACATGTGGCAGGATGTTTGAAAGAAATTACTACCCTATAATCCTATCTATTTTCTCCTCATCTATAAACATGTATAATGTGTATTTTAGAAGGGTCATGAGACATGTATCATACTATAAAGCATAGGAACTCCACTTTCAAAGGGTAATCAGTTTTAGGAAACTAGAATACTTTTTAAACAAATAATTTAACTCTTCTTATAACTAGTATCATAAAATCCCCTATTAGACTATGGACTCCATATGATCCTTGAGGAAAAAGAACAACCACTCCCGCTCTCCTCCAAAGAATATAGTCATATAAACAGAAACCTAGTGCTTCTTCTAAGCACTGATCGAAATGAAATCTATCTCAACATACTTTAACCATTAATCTGTGATAGAGTGAAAAACATTGTCCATAAAATTTATGTATACTATGGTTAGAAAACACTTGAAGCATACTCCCTCATGTTTCATTTTCATTAACATGTAGTCTTTAGTTATATGCTCGACCAACCTAAAAACATCCCTAGTGAAAATATTATGTGGATTTATACTTATTAACATGCCTATGAATGAAATAAAACATATATGGACTCCTAAACTTATAATATTGAATAATTGAATTTATTAATTAATTATTTTTATCATGGTAATATTTTAAAAAATCCCTTGGTCTTCTCAATTTAAAATAATGGTAAAATGGAATGGATCATGATCCTTTTATATGTATCTACACTATAACACGTATGAAATCATTTAGTTGGTAAAGAAATCCTAATAATCTATGAATCATTTCATAGTTGTCCCAAAATACCCGTGTCTCAGTCGGTCTCCCATGTTATCATCACTTACTAAACAAATAAAACATTGTTTCCCTACCGACCAATGTATCATCACATGTTCCTTTCCCCAAAATCCATTCTACACATAATCTAAAATAAATAATACCTCTCAAACATGAGCCCATACCATAGGAGAGTAAACCTCATTTGTTGGAAATGAGTGTAGGGTGTCGATGATTGCTCGAGTCATGCCTCAAATAGGCACTAGGTTCGTGAGAAGTGCCAAGGGTATAATAGGAACAGCCATGAATGGATTTCTTCTCTAAGAGAACTTTCAAAAGAGAGAGAGAGATATATATATATATATATATCAAGAGATAAAATATGGATAAAGAAAAAAATTTCTTATAAGTATCTATATATATTAAACTCCAAATTTCATACTTTTAATTTCATACATTTCTCAAACAACTAAAATGAAACCCCATGTTCCAAAAAAAGGTTAATACTACAACTCCCACGAATCCCAACATTTCGTATAAAACCAGAAATTTGTAAAATCAAGAATGGTCTCAAACCTACTCACACTATATTAAAAATATATTTTTTTTATATTGAGTGAGCATAAAATTATACTCATTATGAACCACCTTCAATCCACTGATTAAAAAATAATGAAACAATGCTAGAACAAAGTGAACAACATTAAAGATTACTTAACTCCAAAATTGGAAAACTATGTTCCCATACTCATTATACAAAACTCCCAACAATTATACATCCATAAAAGAATATAATATAATAATGAAACATCAAGGGTACCCCACTACCACTTCACATTTGTTTTTTCTATTTCCCCCAATGTCACACATCATGATCCATATCTCTTCAAAATAATCCATTCAATTGACCCATATTCTATGTATCATAACATGCACCACATGGATCAGATCATTAAATCATCAAATATCACATCATTATATAGTAACTTTTAGTTCATAAGATATATCATTTTCCATATGAATTGTAACATATGTCACATATTATACCTTAAGAAATCATAGACCGTTCACTGAGTATGGAAACTCAAGCCATCACAACATATACACATCATACATCTAATAATCATTTAGATACAATATCTTGGTATACATGTATATGAATTAACAAAATTCATAAAATACCTATATATATATATATGAAATTTAATCATCGTGAATTCTAACACATATAACTACCAGGATAAGAGATCATGACCATACATGGTAGTCATCCATTTATACACCCAATAAGATATTGCGTAAAACACTGTCAAACAGTCCATTGGGTGTAAGTCTCCAAAACTGACATGGTTGGAGAATAATATAAAATAACAAATTATACTACATATAGTATATCTCACAACCCCATAACGAGAATTATGTTGCCTTAAACTCTGTTCAATCAGACATCACAAGGGAAATGTGTGTCCTTATTAAGACTAGATATCCTATAATAACACAATAATTTATTTAGTGACATTATATTCATTATTTTATTTTCCACAATTTAAATTCACTAATTTACTCAATATAAATTAATTAAAAAATGTTAAACACGTATAATGTTAAAAAAATTCATGTATGCACCCACCATGAATAATCTAAACCAATCCTTGGTATCTTAGGATTAACATTTCCCTATTATTTTCATTATATCATTACAAGGATCTATGGGTAATGTATTAATTAATCATTATTATATTCCATAATTCCATGTACTCTAGGAAAATCATCCCAACCTACCACCATAAAGAAATATCCATCCATGAACAACCAATTTTCTATTGTTTTGGGGAATCAAATGAAGAAAAAATAAGTTGCATGACCATCTACCATTAAAAAAATTCATTTCAAGAAAGCATCATGATTAATCATATCAACTGATCAAACCATATTCGGTTCATTCCTTCATCTCTGGTAAAATCCCCAACAACATAACACATATCTCTATTCATCATTCCATCGCAGACATAAACAACTACCCTATACTCTAGACCACCGAACCCCTTATCACATCATAAATACAATGATAATATGTCCCATGTTCTTTTTACACCACATTATATGGTCCATACAATATATCATAGTAGTAACAAAATAATAAAATTCAGTAGGGAAATTTATTACCAAAAAAAGTCATCCATCCATCACACATAAATGATTTATCATGAGTCCCAACATATAATATATTACTTTTTCAAGAATACAAGAAACATATGTGCTCACAAATATATTTATCAAAATACATGTCATTTTATTTCATGAATTAACCAATGAAAGATTCACAAGATATAACCTTGGGAAACATAAGGAAATTTTCTATAATAAGATACTAAATTAATTAAAATAACAAATTTAAATATTCATCCGATCCAATTTTCATGTTTCAACAAACATTAGAATTACATGTTATTAAAAACATGTTAACTATTTTCAACAACAAAATTAATATTCCATAACATTAATTATAAAATTCAGTCAATGTATGGAATTATATTTTCAATTATAAAAGCATATACAAATCAATTTTATGAATATAAAATTACAAAAATTAACATATTCATTAAAAATTCCTCTTTATTCACTAAAATATTCATTATCAATTAATTAATACTTAAATTATTTTATATTTTACATCATGAAATGAAATTATAAATTTTTAAATGTATCTTGATATATATGTCCAGAAAAGGATACAAAATATCAACAACAACAGGAGAAATATCTTTGTAATGGTAGATTGAAAAATTAGATGATCATAATCAAATTTATTATTAATTATGATCAATATTAATTATTATAATACCTTTTAAATACAAATGGTAAACCCATTCCATCATTTTGATTTCTTGAAAATAATTGTGAGAAGTATTGTACCCCCAACCTGGAAGAAAAAGATTCACTCGACTCTTTTCACCAAAACCAAGGGAGATGTAAGATTGAATTATTGCGGGAGGAAATAGAAGCTGACATGAGAAGTATTTCATAAATCCAAGGCAAATATTTAGACCAAATAATATAAATATTATATAAAAATAAATGAATGATGGTATGTGAAATTTTTTGAGTCATCAAATAATTGAATATCAGAAAATTCATATCATAAAATATTTAATTAGAAATTTTGAGAAACTCATTAATCATTATTCAAGGACACCCATTTTCATCACCATTAATCTTATAAAACTAAGTATATATTTATCCTCTAGGAATCGGTGTTTGGTGTCCCTTTATTTGTAATATCGAAAGACCCTCCTAGTTTTTTTCATGAAACTGGTTGAAAATTCAAAGTGGTTGATTTCATATTTATAATAGGCCCATATAGATGTTTTTGAATAGAAAATCTATATACCCAATCTATCATGTAGTTGATCACTCATATAGTCAATTCAAATTTTTGATAAATCTATTTAAATGATCCTATCTTGTATCTGATTTAAATAGTTTTTCTATCTATGTAGCTAATTTATATATTAGATCCATCCATATAGCCAATAATCATTGTTGACCACAAATATAGTTTAATACTCATGTAGCTGATCTAAATATATAATCAATCCACATAGCCAATTCCTATAGCTGATCTAACCACATAGACAATATCACATTGTTTATGGATCTATATAGATGATGGATCCATGTTTCTGATGGATCCCCATAGATAATTATATTGTATTTTAATCGGGATCTCAGCAATTCCCTGAACCACCCTTTGCTAAAATGAAACCCTTACACAACTAGGATATTATTAACATCATTATTTTGGTATCCAAACCCCTCAAAAACTACTATATTCTTTTACTGATGACCACAGACATTATAAACAATAATACTGTTAGACTGGATAGATCCATACCCTTACAATGGTCTTCTAAATTTATCAACAATAAATGGTATAACACTCTTTTTTATAAATAGACAATCCCTGGTGGGATGTATAAATTTAAAAAATCATCATCATTATTATTATTATTTTAATAATTAGACTTCATTTTATGAAAATAAATTTACATAATCATAAAAATATAAAAAAAAATTCCATTTTATGTTTAAATGTAATTAACATTATTATATGATAAGTATCCAACTTTTCCATATCAATTTCGAAAAACTATCATTCTAACTTTTTGAGGATTATTGCCTCAATGATAGAAGAAGTTTCCTTTTTATATTGTATTCCTAAAAAGGTTGGTCTTAATATGGAATTTGATATATAAATTCATCACATGTTTAAAAAATTATATCTCAAAATTGTAAACCATATTACCCATTTTCCACTTTCAATAAAAAATATATCAGTACCCTTTTAAAAATTTGTACTAAAACTTTCATGGACCAATAGATTTTCGATTTTTATTTTCATTGATTCCATTCATGGGTGGTTTTATTAGTTATTTTAATGGGTCAATATTATATTTATTTCATTATAATTTTTTTTCTTTTGAATGATTTAATAAACAATTATTTGACTAAATAATAAATAATGATTACACAATTAACCATCATAAACCATCATATTAAGAGTAAAATCTTTAAACTCGTACTACCAAATATTTTAATATCCATTAATTAATCTTATACATTATCCATGTTCTATTATAAAACTCTACTGAATAATGTTACTATGATTCTCATATAATTATATTACAACTAAATGATGTTATAATCATCTGTAAAAAATTATATATTCACATTTTGGTTAGTTTTGAATAACAACATTAAATATACTATTAATTTGTATCGTGGATGAAAATAGGAACATAATATATGGTCAAAAATGATATAAATATTTACATTATTATTATTTTTTTTCCTAAAATGGTAAATTTTTTATTATAGACATTAATTAAGAAAATACTTTTCATTCATCAAGAGTTATGAAAACATGATTCCAATCAATTTCATCGCCAGGGATAAATTTTAAAAAAATATTAGGAATTTTAAATATTATATATTATTATATATAATCCATAATATAATCAATAATGACTAGTTTTATGTTAAATTTTTGTGATTATTGAATTTGGAAATTTTTATTACAATATTAATAATAATTATTAAGAATATTAAAATCTTGTTGGGAATATAGGTAAAAATATAAATCTAGAATTTAAAGAGATAATGACTATATATAATTAGAATAAATGAAAAAATATATATTATTATATTTCATATTTAAGTGAATAGTTTTGTTATGTTTTTTATTCAAGAGGTTAAAGTATGTTAGAGATGTCATGGAATTACTTGGGGGTTATTAGGATATCATTTCTGATTAATTGAAACATGGTATAGGTTATTCTACCTATATCATGAAAATGGTGTTATTTTGATTCAGTATTGCATGATTTTTCTATATATTATTTCTTTCAAGACCAATCCCATGGGGCCCGGACGTGACTACCCCAAGCCATCCTTACAAAAGCCATGGGATTAAGACTATCTCTTGAAGGCTTATACCTAATAGGGTCAACATTTCCTTAGACATATATACACATTCAGAAAGTAGAACTGAAGTAAAAAATGACAAAATTAAGGTAAAACCACAAGTGTAATGTACAACCACATGCACAAATATAAACTGAAAACAATGTGCTGGAATACAAGCCATAGAAACTGAAATGAATGTAAACAGTTATTGCATATTTCATATAGCTCTACCTAGAGATTACTAGATGCATGTCTTAATTCAGAGTAGAGGATCTTGATTTATCATATCGCACAATGCTCCATTAAGTCACGAACCTCCGATGTATGCCTCAGAGCGTTAGTAGTCTGCACTAGACACACAAGTGCGGGCAGAGCCTATGCATGGGTAATTATTAAAACTTAGTACAGGACTCAAAGACCCCTGAAGGTCTCTTATTAATCCACGAAGTAAAAACTAACAAGAAATTCCACAAATTTAATGTCATTAGTATTATTTAATCATGATGCACAAAGCAAAAAAGGAAACTCACTCTAATGGTATAACATAAAGGATACTAAGGTACAGATGACTAGTCATAAATCCCATTCCTCCAATCTATATTAACACTACTACTGGAATGTATAGGTCATTCTATGCAGACCCATATAGGTCTCTAGATGCTAACCTATATTGGACATTGGTGTTGACCGGTATTCGTCGTTGGTGGTGACCTGTATTGGTAACTGGTGCTAACCCGTATGGGTCGCTGGTGATAACCCATATTGGTAACTCGTTCTGACCCATATCAATCGCTAGAACATATGTAGAGATTATTAGTCAATAGCTAGATCATCTCACTATTGAGTTTCGAATGCAGACCCATATTGGCCACTTTTCTTCTTTATGTAACTGTCAGCCACATGATTACCACATGAAGAATGCATGATGTACAGAACACTCTTATTTGTAATCCGTCAGTCATAATTCAATGGGTAATATGTCCTGAAGAAACCGTACCCAAGGTACCTTTCTATCTAAGGGATCCCAACATGACAAACAGTGTGTCGATCGGATGCCCGGTCTGTGAGATAAATGAGATTTTGTAAAAAAAATCCCAGTGGGATTGAAGTCTGATCCATCCTAGGTCGCACATAAATCTCCTTCAAAACTCTTTTAGTGTATCAACAATGGGCTGTCTTGACACATGGTTCTTTAACCCATAGACGACACAATGATCAGATGCCCCGTCTGTCTGTTACACCTCTTTCTGTGAAATGGGGGTGATTGCACCTCAGTCCTACCAGGATCAGTCAGGCCCACGAGAATATTCCAATGGGACAGATTCCCAAAAGGGGTTCCAACACCAATGACGTAATGCCAAATGGACACACATTTCATCAGTTACGTGTGTTCCACTATTCGGGGGGTAGGCTGAGTATGGGCCCGGTCTAACTCGGTCAGGCTGGTCCGATGCAACGGGTCCTGGGGTCTACATGACCTTGCACGGGTCCAACCCATTAAGGTTTAGCCCAATTCACTAGGTTCGTCCCATCGGGATCAGCCCGACTGGTTCGTGGGCTCGGGCTGTGGTAGGCCCGATCTGACTAGTGGGGCTTGGCCCATCGGCGATGTCCTGCTGGGTCGTGGGTCTGGCCTATCCAACTAGGTCGTGGGCCTCCTCCATGCACAACCGGTCGGTGGTGGCACAACACACCAGCTGTTCATTCCACGAGCCACATGACGTGATCTGGTGGTCCGTTATTGCTGTCATCTGTGCCAACGAGCCTCTCGAGATGCCACCTTCACTATGTCTCCCACACTTCTGTGTTGCCGACAAGTTCATCATTTTCCCACAAAGAATTCATCAAGAGCATGTCCGAAGGAGGGTACGAGCCTTGTTCGGATAGGCCCGCACCCTCCATGTTAGTATGGAAACAAGAGGGAGAATATTCATTTGACATTAATAATAAAATATACTAATCTCTATAATGTTAAAACAAAACCAAACATAAACCCCCTACTCCGAGATCTATTGGAGGTGTTGTGGTTGCGGCGGGAGGAGTATCCACCTTGGATGGAGTCTTCGGAATTCATCGATACCGGATGATTTATGACTAATATTTCTTCCTCCGTTAGAGTATGTTGCTACAAAACTCTAGTAGAATTTACTCTCATGATGTAGTCGCGCAAAAACCCTACCTCAAGCTCTATCTAAATTGGAGGGGGGAATGTGAGTAATGTGTTGAATAATTAATGATGTTCATTAAATTAATTAATGAACTTATTTTAATTCACAATGATGGAGTATCACAGTTGATGATTCGAGCCATTAACTGGCTTGAAAAGTCCTCATTCCCGCCACCATTACTAATCCATTGAAGAAAAGGAAAATATAATAACAATTACATGTTATTTTATTACTTTTCAAAAATTCCAAAAACTACCTTTTTCTCCCAACCAATTGCAGTCAAAGTGATACTTCCCTTAAGCGAATCCTAGTGCTTCGTATTCAACAGTGCTATCAGATTTCAATTCCCACTACCGGTTTAAAATATAGAAAATGTTTCATTCATGTTCACTGAACATACCTAAAAAAGTTTATAAATACATTCTAGGAAGAGTGCCCCCCCTGAATAACTCACCATCAATTTTGGAAGAGTCATAATAATCCTAAATTATTAAAAAAATGTAAAATTTTATGGGTCTATACATTATCCCTACCCTTAGGATTTACATCCCCGAAATAAAAACAAAGCTACATAAACAAATATGGGTACTGGGTACGCATATGAGCCTCTCGCTCCCATGTTCTGTCCTGTAGATTCATGTGCTACCAAGAACGTGGACCTGAGTAATTGAACACCCATAAATGATCTACTACAATCGATCCTCTATCTCTACCAGGTGCTCTACAAAAGTCACCCCATTTCCAATCTCCATCTCTCCATAGTCGATGACATGAGATGGGTCATGAACATATCTCCCCATCTAGGATTCGTGGTAGAATTTTTGCACTCTCTCAAACTACGGTGGCAGTGCAAATTGTTATGCCTCCTATCCAATCCTCTGATGTATCATGAATTTTCTGATAAACCTCAGTGAGAGTTTTATACCTTGGCCAAATCTCCAGAGACCTCATCGAGGGGAGACTCTCAAGAATACGTGGTTCACCTCCTATAACTCTAGTGGTCTCTATCACCTATCAACATAGGAATTATTTCAGCTGTGTGAATTCTTCATCCAATCTCAGATGACCTACACCTTTTCAATGTTATCTTGAACCATCTTTGGGACAATTCCAATTGGCTCTCCAAGATCCATCCCGCACAAGGGTGGTCTGGAAGGTTGTCCATACAATGCCTCAAAAGTGGCTATACTAATGGTTGAGTGATAGTTGTTGTCGTACATGATATCCAACAAGGTTATGTGGTCCTCCCAACTCTGAAACAATTCTAGGACACATGCACGATGCATGTCCTCCATGGTCTGGATGGTTTGCTCAGTCTTACCATATGTCTGTGGTTGTGAAGCTGTGCTCAAGTGAAGGTGTGTCCTGAAAGCCTCATGCAATCCATTCCACCACCGGGATGTGAAGCATGTGTCATGGTCTGAGACTATCATTGAAGGAACCCTCTGAAGTCACACTATCTCCTAAATTTAGAGACATCCAATGATAACTACTGAAACCCTTCTCTTGAATAGCAAGGAAGTGGTTTGACATGTTGAGCCAGTCAACGATCACCCCGATTGTATCATTACCTCTAGTCATACGTGGTAACCCCATCTTGAAGTCCATCAATATTAGTTCTCACTTTCATTCTAGTTTCTTGAGGGTTTGGGTCAAGCCTGATTGTACCTGTTTCTCGACGTTCACTTTCTTGAAAATGAGGCATCTAGAAACAAATGCTGCCATTGCTTTCTTCATCCTGAAAAATAGTAATAACACCATAAGTCATGATAAATCTTCATTAGGACTAAATTTACTACAAAGGGTGATGTTTGGAACTCCCTCAAAAACTCCTCTCCTAGTTTCTCTGGTACAACATCATTTCCTCAGAAAAGGATAGCGTTATCCCCACCTACAAAATTTTTGTCAGGTGCATGGTCGGAGGATATGTGAGCACCTGTAGACTCATAACTGCAGTCTCTGAGTTGTGCCTTCCTGACTAGCTGATGGACTGGAGAGGAAACTTCCATATACTAGAGGTATAATATCTTATCTCTATCCACGTAGGATATTTAAAGTGAGGTTAACTACTCTGAAGCATCATTCAATAGCTACGAAATCGATCATTGACTAAGTGCATATGCCACTATGTTCTTATTCCTAGTTGTATAGACTATCTCAAAGTCATAGTCCTGGAGGAACAACAGACAATATCGTTGTCTTAGATTTAAATCATTCTATGTGAAGATATATCTGAAACTCTTTTGGTTTGAGTAAATAATGCACTGCTCACCCATCATGTAGTGTCTCTACATCATTAGTGAGAAGTCTATTTCTACCAAATCTAAGTCATGAGTTTCATAATACATCTCATTAGGATATAGCTATCATGATCCATATGAAATCACCGAATCATCCTACATTAGGATGCAACCAATTATTGTCTCTAATGCATGTCTGTAAATCACATTGTAAGTTCTCTCCTCTGGAAACCTCAGGATGGAAGCTCTGGTCCAGCTCTGCATTAGCTGTTGAAAGCTCTTCTGGTCATGTTATTCCATTTATATAAATATGAAATGTATTGGTAGTTTATATGAAATTATTCAAACATGGATGATACTAGAATATTTTATTATATATTGTTTTCAGACTCTCTTATCTAATGAATGGATTGTATTTAAACAAGTGATTGGTAAATCCCGATATTATATATCCCCTTGATGAATTGGTAGGTCCCATTTGACTAAAATGTTTAGTAACTTTATTTATTCATGATGTAATCAACATGATTCTTTTACTATGGATCTGAATTATATAATGATTTGTTTTTTTGAAACCTTTATTAAAGGATAGATATTGTAGTTCAGCCAATGATGCTATGATTGATATTTCTACAATTATACTATTTAACACTTTTATATTTTTTTGTTTTTATCCATGTCATTAATTTATATTTATTTTTATAAATTGATATTGTATGCTCTCATTATCTGTAGATTATGTAATTGGGATTAATTATTATTCAATTGATAATATTTATTCCACAAGTGAATTAGTTTTTTGTTATCCCTTACAGAGTATTTTCACTTGACCTTTATTACATTTCTATTTCTCTTTGATATAAAGAAATGTTTTCCTCATGATATGTGTAATATTATTTCCGCTGTGGATAATTTTCTACAAATAATAATAATATATTATGTATTACTTAATTTTTATATTTTAGAAAAATGTTTTACAAATTAGAACAAAATATCCTTTTTTTTAGTTTATATTTTTTCGAAAATTTATATTTCTCTATGAATAAATAATCTTGGGAAAATATATTTTAATGAAACTTATGTTTTTTAAAATTTTTTGTTTATATAGAATATTTTTGTGACAAGGACATGAGATGGAATGCTATTAAGAGGCCCATTGCACCTCAAATAAATATTTGGGATTTTTGAAATATTTTAAATAACACTCACACATAGTTTTCAAAAAAAATTGTAATAAACCCTTAATGATGGCACATATCATAATGTTGGGCACACAATTGAGTTCATAATGTGGTTTATACAATATGAATAACGAATAACTACATTTTGATCATTGTTGTCATTTTCCATGACAAATGTTATGACCAATACCTGCTTCTTGATCATTGTGTGACAAGTGTTCTTTGGCTATAGATGTTGTGAAAAATCACATCTAGAGTCGATTTGGAGCCCAGAGTCTCTATCTATAGTGACTAGAGGCTTGGTTGACCCCCAATCTACAGATTCAGGTGAGGATTATGTCATTGTAAAAGTGAGGGATGATGTGGTGGACGAACCATCGTAACATTAAAAACATTTTTTACAATGCATGTGCAGAGTTGATACATGTTGTGTCCCCCAGCCTAGATTCACCTATAGGGATTTATATGTGGTTAATAATCTTACATCGTGAGAATTACTCACATGACATGTGACTCCTCCATGATGGATCAATATGCAAATCCGAAATTATATATGAACATAAAAAATAAAATTCTAGTGGTACAACATGAACTAGGATAGAGACACATATACTAATATCTGGGTTGGTAAATGAGTGGTCTAGTACATAGAAATCACTAAGAAATATTGGAATGGTGTTATGTGGCTCTACATGACATTACTCATTCTACTCAAAATGAATTTATGTAATTACTTGTCACATGAGGCCTTTATATATTATAATATTTGGAGATAGATGTTGTAAGAACCTGGACCTTATTTTCAGGTTTTTTTTTCCTCTTTTTGGAGTTTTTGAGAATAGAGGAGTTTCAAGAAATTTCTGAAGTACACGACATGTACATAATGAGTACACATCGGGTACTTCGTTTCCGCAGGACACCGTGTGTTGGCCGTGTAAGGGCCACCCACATAGTCGTGTGGGGTGAAGTGGAGGCCACCTAAACCGGAGTACAAAAATAGTAAGTACACATCGTGAACTCTAAAAGTACATGCCGTGTATTTTGATTTTTTTTCATTAAACGCATCAGGGTCACTTCTTACTGACAAAACACCCTCTTTTTTATCATTTGTTCGTTCGAAAGTGAGGGTACGGACGAAGCACATCTCTGATCCCCCGAGCCTCCATTTGTTCTCCGAATCGACCACCGTTGATTGCATTGGAACCGCAGCGGTAAGCTCTCCCTTCTTCTAGATCATCATTTTCCAATTCTTTTTGTTTTTCATGTTATCATGGGTAGAACATTTTGTGAATTTTCATAGATCTACAATGTTATAAGGAGATTCATGCATTGTGGTACAATTATATTGTTCTCCTAGCACTAAGGTAGGTGGTTAGGGCCTTTCTATTGAATGTCCTTCAATATTATGTGAAATTTCTACCAATACCCTTGAACGGGGTATCATGTGTTTACTATTTTACCCTTGTTGTATGTCTTCCATGCTTGTATGCCTGTGTAAAGGTAAATTGGTCATGTTTTGGGTTTATTTTTATACCATGGTAGCTCCGCTCATGCTTCGTTCAATTTATGACTGTTTGGTCCTGTTCTTCCTTGGCTACTTTGTCTGTTTCTATGCCTATTGTAGATGGATGGAGAAATGTTTCATGACATGCTTCATATGCTGTAGAAAATTTTATCCAAGTAGTTATGTAATTCATCTTTTCCCATATTGTATTGCTCTGCCGTTATCATAGATAGGGCCGTGAGAATCTGGTGTAGTAGACTATAAGGTGATAGACTGAGTGAGCTTCCCCAGAGAATCATTGAGCATTAGTCTATACGGGGATTGACTGAGTGAGCATCATCAGAGAGCCTGGGATTACATTGGGATAAAAAGGGATAGAATGTGAGAGCTTCCTCAATGATTCCATGACTCTTTTAGACTATATGGGGATAGACCATGTGATATTCCTCATTGAGTCTCCATTTTGTTTGTTTGAATCACTTGATTAACATAGGATATATAAGGGATTGACTATGTGAGATTCCTCAGGGAGTCCATGAACGACCTGGGCTATAGAGAGAATTTGACAGAGTGTACTTCCTTAGAGATTCCTTGACCATGGTGCTATAAGGGGAATTGATTGTGCGAGCTTCCTTAGAGAGTTCTTGACTACCCTAGACTATAAGGGTAATTGACTATGTGTACTTCCTCAGAGAGTCTTTAAAATTCTATATGACCATTACCAGATGGGTTAGGGTGAGTGCACAGCCTAAAGGGTTGTTGGGGTTTGCAAGGTAGGACCAGAGGTTTACCTGTTGTTCCTTTCTTCTTGGTACCTATTGCTTGACATTTGAACTTTGGATTATTTATTGTTGAACATGTTCTTGTTTACTATTTTCTGTACTTTTACCTGCCAAATATTCTCTGACTATTATGAATAGATATTCGGGTGGTTTCCTACTAGGATTTAGTCTCATACCCTGTTTGGGTCATGCTTTTGGGCCCAAACCGACTATATTGTTGCAGGTATAGACAAGGGAAAGCGCCCTTCGACTTTAAGTACATGACTGATGTGGAGATGAAGTACATGGGACCATGCATAGGCTTGCGATGCTGAGAAGATTTTTATGCTTCTTTTATAGTTATTTTCAGTACTATTGTATTTCAAACATTATGACTTGTTTGGATGTTTTCCTATACATATTTATCTTGAATCATATATATATATGTGCTCATACTATTTATCATATTTATTCTTCCACTATTAAATTTTGTATGGATTGTATACTACGTATGCTATTGTTTATTGTTCTTCTCTTCCGCTGTCCTCTCTGCCAATGAGGGCATATTTTTTCCACTATCAGACCCAAGGCCCTCGATGCTAGTCAGCATCATCTAGTATTTAGGGAAATGTGCTTGAGTCCATGTGACCAACCGGGTAAGGGGCACCTTTGGGTGGCTTATGGAACCAAAGTGTTACAAAGTGGTATCAGAGGATTTTCATTTCTCATGAAATACTGTTTGGATACTATAGCTAGGGATATGACAGAATAGGTACTTGGTAATAAGCTATGCCTTGGAGTATCTAACCCATGAACAAGGAAAATCCATACTACTGTGTTTATTGAAATTCTATTGATTTTCAATTTTACAGTTGACTTGATTTCACATTTGGGTTATTCACATGCTTTCTACTATTACCGTTTCTTTTATTGTGGTTATATTTTTGTCGCAACCCGATGAGATGAGGGTCGTCCATCTCATGAATCATATAGGCACTTGTTAAAAATATTGTGACATTCATTCTTGCAATTCCATTTAGTATACATTACCAATTTCATGTTGTTATGATAGAAGACTTGTAGATTATGAATGCTGTCATTATAGACGCTTTGAAAAAATCCAGGTTGTTTGATTGGGAATCAGTTTGTATAGAACATTTCTTACATAGATTCCAAACTTTTGTTCATGAGTTTTTATGGGCCCTCGGGACTGAAATTCTAGTGGATCATTTCTTGTTTACCTTGATTATAACTTTTTTGAGATGCCAAACATTGATTTGCGGGGAGTATGGACCCTCACAGGTCTGAATTTGGCACCATAATGCTTGTTTTTCTATGTTTTTTGGGCTCTGGTGCAGTTCTGAGGCTATTGTCTAGAATACCCTAGAATACCTAGTGTGTACTTTATGAATACATGTCATGTAGTATATAGCTTTGTCACTGACGGTGCGAGCTGAGACATGGGGTTTTGAAAAATATTGTAGGAAGACACCGTGTACTATTTTAGCACGTCGTGTAGTATGAAATAGGTACATGAACCGCGTCACGAACAACACAGGTCATGTTATCGTTTCACATACATGGTCTGTCAGAATTGTACATACCGTGTAGTCTAACCTAGGTTCCAAGAGGAGTCACAAACAACATGGGTTGGTGATACCTCTTCTCATACACGTCGTGTCCTCTTGAATCATGATGTGTGGTGTCGGCCATGTAGCTAGCCGTGTAACTAACAACACTGGTCGTTGAAACCTGTCTATTATACATTGTTTCATTAGTGAACACGCTGTGTAGTCTAGTATTAAAAGGACAGTGTGGGTTAGTCATGTAAGGAGACTCGCGTAGGGGAATAGAGTTCACATACAAACCGTGTGGTTTGAGAACATGCCATGTGTTTGGGGTGTTACATGACAAATTAGAACAAAATTACATGCCCATGTGAATGAATTAATGGAACACACTGTGTAGGGAAATAACAAACCGCGTAGTCTGGTGTTTCATTACTTGAATGCCTTCTTTTCCATGTTCCTTATATTTCCTACAGTTTCTCGGTCCTTGTTAATCCTGAATCTAGGGTGTGTGTTTGACTTTGGAGACCCATCCCACCTATACATCCTTCGGTCGACCTCCAGTTGCATGGTACTGATAAAATGACTGATATGGATGATCGTGGACTTCCTCTAGATCCTCCTGTTGTGCCAGCCCTAGCACCAGTAGTTGTAATAGTTGCAGGTGCTGATGCACAGTTTAGGGAGGGTTTTCTGAGGATGATGCAGACCTTCCAGGGAGTGCAGCCTCCTACCCCGTCGATGTCTGATTTGATGAGGGTTTTCTAGCAGCAGAATCCTCCCACCTCCTCAAGGGAATGATGAAATCAGGCTGCAGAGTCATGCTCGAAGCCACAATAAAAATCTTTGAGCATCTCGAGGTACCACCAGAGAGAATGGTGAAGCTCGCGACCTACATGCTCCGTGACTCTACCAAGAGGTGGTGGGATTTCATATCTTAGGCGGGATATGACCATAATATGGCTTGGGAGGAGTTTCAGCATAACATTTATAACTACTTCTACCCAAATACCTTTAGGGATGATCGGGACCAGGAGTTCATGAGCTTAGTACAGGGCACTCTTTCTGTGATGGAGTATTCCTCTCATTTCACAGAGCTGTAGCATTTCACGCCGATCCTAGCCGGTGATGAGTTGTTCCTATTTAGGAAGATTGAGGATGGTCTCAGGCAGGAGATCTGTTCCCAGGTTAACATCTTCAATTTGACTTAAATATCCTCTATTTTCAACCTAGCACTGATCACAGAGTGCAATCTGAGGGATTTTGGAGTAGTGAGCCTGGGCGGTTCGACCTCCAGAGCTAGTGTTCCTCCTACTGATAATAGGAAGCGCCACAGAGAGATTTATTGAGGAGATTAGAGTAGGTGGTATGCACCTTATGGTATCCACGTGGTGTGCTACCTGTGCAGGTGGAGTAGGAATATGAGGCCACATTTCTTGAGGGAACTGATGGAGTACCGATCTTGCGGCAGGATAGGCCATCTTCAACGTTTCTGTGTGTTTTTCCATCCAGCAGCTGGAGACAAGGGTTCTTCTATGACTCCTCATTCAGGAGCATCACCACAAGTTTCACACCAGTCTGGGAACTAGAGTTCTTCTGGACATTCAGTCCAAGGTGAAGGTCATGGTCGTGGTATTTAGTCAACGGTCTATCAGCGACAGTAGGCCAGATCAGCTCAGATTGGATTGGTAGGGTCACATGGTCATGGAGCAGGCCAGACTTTTGCGATGGAGTAGACCCATCAGGAGCAGGATCCCGAACCTTCCACAGTTGGAGGTATTATATTAGTAGCCTCAGTTTTATCTTGAGGTATTTTCGATACAGGGGCTTCCCATAACATTATATATGTCACTGTTGTGAAGAGTCTTGGTCTTTGAATCATTTCTTCTGCCGACATCTTGAGACTAGACACAATGTTGGGGACTAAGACGACTAGTGTATGTTAGTGCAATGGGTTCCCTCTTGAGGTTGCGGTGTGTCACTTTTTATGGGGCCATTATGTCTTAGAGATGATAAGCTATGATGTCATTTTAAGAATGGATTAGTTAGTAATCTTCCAGGTAGTCGATGATTTCTATCGCCATAGGGTGAGTTTCATATCACCGGAGGATGTATCTGTTCTTCATCAAGGCATGTGGGATGTCCAGGCAAGTCCAGCAGGACCCGAGCATCATGGGCTGGGAGGAATTTCAGCCCAGATTGATGGTCTATATTTGGATGACCAGGGGAATTCATAGTTAGACATTCCTCTAGTGGTGGATCATTTCAGGGACGTCATTCTAGGGGAATTTTCATGTTTTCCTCTAGAGCATGAGGTAGATTTTTCAATTGAGCTCGTGTTAGGAGTGGCATCGGTGTCCATTCCTTCTTATAGGATGGCTATACCAGAGTTGCATGAGCTCAAAAAGTAGTTGGAGGGGTTGCAGGTGAAGGGTTTTATCTGACCCAGTACTTCTCCTTGGGGTTCGCCTATTCTGTTTGCGAAGAAGGAAGACGGTACCCTCAGGATTTGTGTGGATTATTGGAAGATGAACCGATTGACGGTCAATAACTGATATCCCTTGTCGAGGATTGATGATATTATTGATCAGCTTCGAGGATCTTGAGTTTTCTCGAAGATTGACTTGAGATCCGGTTATCATGAGTTGTGTGTCAGACCATTAGATATTCCTCTAAAATCATTTCAGTGTAGGTATGGTCTATACGAGTATATGGTTATGCCATTCGGTCTAACGAACGCGCCTACAGTTTTCATGGCCCTGATGAACCGGGTGTTCAATCCATACTTGGATTCCTTCATGGTTGTTTTCATGGATGATATCATGGTGTAATTTCACACTCGACATGACCATGGTACCCATATTGAGATCGTTTTGAGTAAACTGAGAGAGAATTAGTTATATTTTATGCTCTTGAAATGACACTTTTGTATGGATAAGATTCACTTCATCGGTCATGTCATCTCCGAGACATGAGTTTCAGTAGACCCAGAGAATGTAAGGGTAGTATTTTCATGGGAGCTTCCAAAGAACATCTCTGAGGTACGGAGTTTTCTAGGGCTGGCTGAATACTAAAAACGCTTCATATATGACCTTTCAATCATTCCAGCACCGCTGAATACTCTGACTAAGAAGGGTATGAAGTTCTTATGGTCATATTCTTGTGAGTCACCCTTTCAAGAGATGAAAGGGAGGTTGATGTCAGCTCCAATACTAATAATTCCAGACTCGGGAATGATCTATAGTATTTGCTGTGATTCTTCAGGAATCGTGATGGGAGTTGTGTTGATGTAGGGAGATGGATTTGTTGTGTATGGGTCTCGGCAGTTGAGGCCACATTAGAGGAATTAGCTGACGCACGATCTGGATTTGGCACCTATTGATCGTCTCTTACGTTGTTGGATACATTATCTTCTGGGAGAAATTTTTTTTGTTTTCACTGACCACAAACGTTTCAAGTACATCTTCACAGAACATGATCTAAATATGAGACAACGCAGGTGGGTCAAGTATCTTCAGTCCTTTGACTTTGACCATTCCCATACACCTGGGAATGACAATGTAGTGGCAGACATGTTGAGTAGGAGAACTCAGATACAGGAAGTTCAGGAGGCCAAAATTGAGTGGCTGCTTATGGCTCTGTACTCTGAGATTCATTTGGAGGTGGACGATAGACAGGAGTGTACTTTTCTATCTTCTGTAGATGTTACCTCTACTCTTCTCGATCTGGTACAGATGAGGTAGCTATCATACTCAGAAGGCCATGTACTACAGGAGAGTGTGTCAGGAGAGGACCATATTCCATGGCCGAAATTATGTGAGGATGAGATCTTGCATTTCCATGGATGCGTATGGGTGCCAGCAGACATACATGCAGAGCTGATGCGGGATTTTCATTCCACAGTTTTGGCAGTTCATCCTGGCATCACCAAGATGTATCCTGATCTACACCACCAATATTGGTGGCCAAGTATAAAGAGAAATTTTGCTGGTTTTGTTATGAGATGTTCCACTTGTCAGTAGCTGAAAGAATAGCATTAGCGACTAGTAGGGATTTTACAGTAGCTACCCATTCTGGAGTGGAAGTTGAATGATGTCGCGATGGACTTCATGACTGGTTTGCTGAGGTCACCTCGAGGGAATGATGTTTCTTGGGTTGTCATCGATAGACTTATGAAGGTTTCTCACATCTTTCCGATCAAGGAGACCTTCATTACTGATGAGCTGGGACCGTTTTACATCTGATAGGTTGTACGTCTGCAGGGAGTTCCACACTCCATTATTTCGGACATGGATGCGCGTTTTACTTCTTGTTTTTGGAAGGGGCTTCAGAAGGATTTGGGTAAATAGATACTTTTGAGTATAGCTTACTATCCCCAGATAGATGGCCAGTCCGATCATACGTTTTAGGTGATTGAGGATATGCTCAGAGCTTGCATTCTAGATTTTGGAGGTTCTTGGGAGAAACATATGCCTCTTCTGGAGTTTTCCTACATTAATCATTTCAAAAAAAAACTATTAAGATGACACCATATAATGATTTGTATGGTAGGTCATGCTGATCACAATTATGTTGTCTTGATGCAGGAGAGGCAGTTTTTCTGAAACCTCATCTTGTTCAGGAGACCTCATAGTAGACAGAGTTGATTCAGAAGAGAATGGATACAACATAGTCTTGATAGATGACTTCTGCTGATTAGCGGAGATGACCTCTGGAGTTTGAGGTCGAGGATCAGATTTTTCTACATGTCACACCAAGGTTGGGGAACAAGAGTATTCATAGACAGGGTATGCTATCACCGATGAATGTCAGACCGTTTTAGGTGTTAAAGAGAGTTAGTCTGGTTGGCTATTAGTTGTAGTTACCTTAAGGGTACTAGGATATGCACAACGTATTCTACATTTCTCAGCTTCGATGTTACTTTTCATACCCATCTCATGTCTTTCAACCTATAGAGGTTGATCTCAAATGGGATGTGTCATACGAGGAGCATCCTATCCGGATTATCGATCAAAGTACGAATGTTATCTATGTTCAGTTTGTTCCTCTTGTATGGGTGCTACGACAGCACGGGCGAGTACAGGAAGAGACTAGGGAGAGGGAGGTCGATGTACAATCGTAGTGGCCAGAGCTGTTTGGGGTTTCTTCTTCCATGACATTCTAGGGAAATTTGGGACCAAATTTCATTATGAGGGGATGTTTTTTAGAACTCAGAATTTTTTTTCTGGTATGTTTTTCCTTTTTCTTGAGTTTTTGAGAAAAGAGGAGTTTCTGGAAATTTTTTAAGTACATGTCGTGACCTTTATGAGTAGACACCGTGTATTTCTTTTCCGCACAAAGCCGTGAGCTGGCCGTGTAAGGGCCACACACCCGGTCATGTGGGGTGAAGTGGAGGCCGCCTAATGTGGTGTACGAAAATAATAAGTACATTCCATGTACTCCAAAAGTACACACCGTGTATTTTGTTTTTTTCATTAAATACACCGGGGTCATGTCTGACAGACAGAACACCCTCTTATTTGCTATGGTTCATCCGAGAGTGAGGGTACAACCATAGATATTGTTTAAGCCCTCGAGCCTCCACCTGTTCTCTGAATCGACCGCCATTGATTTCATTGGAACTGTAGCAGTATGCCCTCCATTCTTCTAGAGAATCTTTTTCCAGTTCCTCCTCTTATCCAAGTTATCATCAGTTGAACATTTTTTGTGTTTTCATAGATATATGTTGGTATAAGGAGATTTATGGATCGTGGTTCAAATATATTTATCTCCCATTCCCAAGGTAGGTGGTTTGTGCCTTTTCGTTGAATGTCCTTGAATATTATGTTCAATTACAACCAATACCCTTGAACGTGGTATTGTGTGTTTATTATTTTACACCTATTGTATGCTTGTCATGGTTTTATGCCTACATATTGGTAAACTAGACATGTTTTAGATTGCTTGTTATACCTTGGTTTCTCTGCTCATGCTTTGTTTTGTTTATGAATGTTTGGTCATGTTTTTCCATGGCATCTTTGTCTGTTTCCATGCCTATTGTAGTAGGATGGATAAATGTTTTCTGACATTCTTGATATGATGTAGAACTACTTAGACAAGTAGTTTTTTAGGTCTACATTGGAGATATTGTCTTGGTATTCCGTTATCCTATATAGGGTCGTGAGAATCGGGTGTAGTAGACTCTAAGGGGATAGACTGAGTGAGCTTCCTCAGAGAAACATTGAGCTTTAGGCTATATGGGTATTAACTGAGTGAGCATTCTTAGAGAGCCTAGGATTACTTTGGGCTATAAGGGGAAATACATTAAGGGCATCCTCAGAGAGTCCTTGACTATTTTAGACTGTACGGGGATAGACCATGTGAGCTTCCTCATAGAGTCACTGTTTTGTTTGTTTGAGTCACCTGGTTACCATTGGCTATAGGAGGGATTGACTATGTGAGATTCCTCCGAGAGTATATGAACAACCTGGGAAATATGGAGAGTTTGACCGAGTGTTCTTCCTCAGAGAGTCCATGACCTTGGGGCTATAAGGGGAATTTACTGTGCGAGCTTCCTCAGAGAGTTCCTGAGTACCCTAGACTATAACGGGAATGGACAGCGTTTACTTCCTCATAGAGTCTTTATAATTATATATAACCATACTAGAGGGGTTAGGATGAGTGAACTGCCTAGAGGGTTTTTGGTTTTTTCTATGTAGAAGCAGAGGTTTACCTATTGTGATTTGCTACTTGTTAGTTGTTTCATGACATTGGAACCGTGGATTATTTATTGTTCAGTATGTTCATGTTTACTGTATTCTATAATTTTACCTGCCATATATTCACTGACTGTTAGGCACCGATCATTGGGTGGTTCCTACTAGGATTTAGTCTCACACCCTATTTGGCTCATGCTTTTGGGCCTAAACAGACTATATTGTTGTAGGTGTAGACAAGGGAAAGCGCCCTTTGACTTCAGGTACTTGACTTTTATAGAGCTGGAGTGCATGTGACCAATCTTAGGCTTGCGATGATGAGGAGTAGTTTATCATTAATTTGTACTTTTATTAGTACATTTGTATTTACAGCATTGTGACTTGTTTGAATAATTTTCTAGACATATGTATCTTGCATCATAAATTTATGTGATCCTACTGTTTATCATATTAAGTCTTCCATTGTTCTCTTTTGTATTGATTTTTTACTACATCCTCTATTGTTTATTGTTTTTCTCTTCCACTGTGTACTCTACCAATGAGGGCATAGTTTCTCCACTATCACACCAAAGACCCTCACTGCTAGTCGGCAGCCTCTGGCATTCATGTAAATGTGCGTGAGGCCATGTGACCAACCGGGTATGGGGTGTCATTGGTTGGCTCTTGAAACAGGTGCATTACAGATGTACATGAGGTGTTCCCAAGAAAAATCTATATACCCACTTCAAGAGTGCATATAGTTATTCATTTTCATTGTTTAGAATTTTATTGGTGGAGTTTGTTCCCTTATTTCATTTCCTCAATTGTACACTATGAAATTACATACACATCTGAATATTGTTATCCCCTCCATAGGGTGAGTCTCATATAAAGTTGTTGGGTCCCTCTGTGAGATTGGAGATGGATCATCTATGACCATTATTCCCTAGGCTGGGTTTGTGGAATTAATATGAAATCCCTGAGTTGGGTGTTGATCTTAAATCTAGTAGATCATATTTGTAATGTTTGTGGTATCATTCGCATTAAATACCAAACATAGATGGTCAATCTAGATTAGGTCTATGCTATCCACTATCAGTTTTTTTGAATGGTTCCAATTATGTGTATTTCTGTATTCATAAACTAGTGAAATTTATTCTGTGGGCCATATTTATCTGGAACTCCTTTTTGAGTACCCTAATGAAACCAATGCTTATGCAGTGGGTTCTCGTGGAATGAGAATTTAATCGAGCAGAATCATTTAACTTATAGTTGATTATGACTACCTTGTGGGATGGTGTCTTTCAAGAGTATAAAAAGTTGGTCCTGTTTAAAATTTATCATTACATCTAGTATTGATCAAACTATACATAGTTTTTGATTACTCCTGTTTCCAGGGTGTCATTTTAAGTATTGTTATACTCACCCTTTCATGGGATCTTCCCACACATGTTGTGTCTTATATAGTTGGAGGCCCAGTTGATGTTGTCATGGAAGGACATGGAGAGTGTGGAGCATAGATGGATCTTCATAGACTAAGGCAGTTGTCAGGATCCTTCATTTTACATTAGTCCTTTTCCATAGAGATATTCATACATTTAATAGTTTTTTGGGGCATGTATTCTGAACCTTTTTCCTCATTCATTTATTTAATATCATACTCTTCTTATGGATCATCGATGTATTCATGTCATGATATTAGTTGTTTAAATTCTAGCATTGTTTGGGGTATGATATGTTCACATCTTTATAGGTATATTGGAATACTTCCTCTTATTTATGGGATATTCCTAATCAGCACTCGTCCCCATCTCTTGGACTATTGGAGGTTGTCTTGGGTAGAAACAGATCATATCATGGAAGGTTGGGTTATGACATATATACTCTAAATTTTGTTTTTTGTTATATTATAAGTGGATGGTAATTTCTAGAAAACTATTGGTTGTATCGATGATAGAATGTAAAGTATGAAGGATCATAAAAGTATCTGTTCTACTAAAAGGGTTGGTGAATTTTTCTTTTTAAACACAACATAAAATTTTTTTACTTAAAATATTTTGAAATATATGGGAGGAAGTATCATAATGATTATCTATATAATAATAATTATGAAATATTTAACATAAAATATAAATAATCTAAAAATTAACAATATTAGTAGAATTTTAAACATGAAAAATGTATAAAGAAAATAAATTAATAAAAAATTATTAAATTTATTACAAATATTTTATAATATATTTCGTAGGGTAAAACATTTATTATATATGACATACAAATACATCATATTAACCTAATAAAAAGGTTTTTATTCCACAACAATGAAGTTGTTGATCAAAATGATCAATCACAGCTTCTGTTTCCCAATCCTCAAGATCTCTTAATAGGAATGATTAGAGTAACTTATTTATCACTACCATTAGATCCATCAATCAAAAAATATAGGAAAATTGTTTTAAAAATTTTTATCTTAATACATTTGCAATTGTTCCCTCAAAATATAATCCTTATGAAATAATTTCTAAATATTATAATGCATCACTATATTATAAAAGTATTTAAAAGTCACATTAAAACAACAAAAGGGGTATTTGGATGAAAATACATGAGAAATAATTGCATGAAAGTGATTATAAAAACATAAAATAAAAATATCCTTTTTCAAATGGATCTATTTATATAAATTATTATATTGAGGATTTTCCCAAATATACATGATAAGTTAAAATATCATTGATCCACATCTTCATTCACATGAATGATTATTTATGGAGTCTATGAACCATATTATTTATATTATAACATAATTATAATGCTTCTTGATTAATCATGTATAATAAATATTAATTGTTTCATTGAATTTATATTTCCCTTCATTCTGTTTGAAAAATTTAATTTTATATAGTTGACATGTATACATCAATCCATTAATGGTTGTTTGATAGGCTTGATAGAATTCATTTTATGGAATATGTTATAAATTTTCTATTATAATTATATAAACCCATTTTTTGAACTAGTATTTATCCATCCAATATAAAAAGTTTAATGACCACCTGATATGGAACTCTCTCATTTGGATGAATCGAATTGGTTATGTTGAATCCAACGCACTTCCCCATACGACCATGGCTTTCGATTAGCAGTGGGGGTGAGATAAGGATAGTATATTTTTTCGGATTTACACTATAGAAGAATGAACATATAAAAATACATATATGAATAGTGAAAATTTTGGAAAAAACACTATAGTGGAAATACCAAACAATAAAATCCGATTGAATAATTTAATAAATAAAAAAGGATTAATATAATGAAAAAATATGTAACTATGATTCATGCCAAAATGTAATAAAAATAAATGTCAATTGGACTCAAATAAATGCCCCAATTTCCTCGGTCAGAAGCTCCATATCAATCATCTCTCCCAACTCAAGTCCATATGACAACAAAACATCAACATAATGGTCTTCTGCACTTTTCAAATCCTGAATCCATGAAATCTTCTCGAGTACTAAATGGAGGGAAAAATAGATTGTGAGAATAACATAGTAGGTTGAATATTCAATGTACAATTTTGATGATATGTTCAAGAAATAATTCAACAAACACATGTATTAATTTATTAAACTATTAAATTAATACCACATCGACCTACATTTCCACCATGTCACAATATCTTAGAGCTTGTCTCATACCCAAGGAAACCCCATCCATGTAACCAAGGAAAAATATATCACAACTCAATACAATTGATGTATATATATGATCATTTCTCATAACAATTCCAACCATAACCATATATCCCTGGTATAAATCACAAAAATTGGTGTCAATAAAACTATATAATAATATCTTAAATAAATTAGGGTTATCCCTAATATAAATGAAATGTAGCATGTTTCTATAACATGACTGATATATAATTTTTTCTACATGAATTAGGCCTAAGACCGATATATAATAATACTATCATGTGTCTGGGCTAGAACCATTATATATGAATTTCATCATGTGTCTCTAGGAAAAACTAACTATATAATAATTTTAGCATGGAACACATAGAATATCCCCCTATATAATAAATAATGCATGAATCACATGTTATAGGATGAATGGTATCATAATATTACATCATATTCTAAAATTTATAATTATGATAATTATCCTTAATATTTCAATTACACATTTTATTTATCATTTGGTCAAAAACATGTAAAAATCTAATCAATTAAATAATAATTCCAGTATTATGTGAATCTATATCAATAATTCTCCCAAAAATCATGTCATGATAAATAGACATGAAGATATTTTTTATTTTATTTATAATCATGGGTTGTGTATCCTGAACCATAGCCGTAATCTATTCCATAAGCAGATGGATCTAAATGAATTCCATGAAATAATCTAAATTACAATTTAACAATTTATATGGAATTTGTTTTGTCTAAATCACTGTATTGATCATTATTGGAAATTAAATGTACCATAGGGTTAAATTTTAAAATCCCATAATTAATCTTACAATTAACGAAACAATCATAAATGGTAACTCCAAAAAGGAAGAGGGTATACAAGATCTTCTGTTGAAACCGAGATAAAATTAGATCAAGATTAACATCAAACTCAAACAGAATGCAATGATTAAAACTTAATACTAGACAATAATATATTACAAAGGTAACCCATAGACAAAGAAAAACTAAGGATTTATCTCACAAATGGGATGTTAGGAATGTGGGACGGTTCCCAGAGAAGCAATGTAGATTGTGAGGAAGCAGTTTCACCAAAAGAATGATAGATAAACCATGCTCGATGATTAGTAAATTGTTTCCCCAGATATTACATTTAATTTTACTCTTTAAAATGTGTTTTATATCATTTTAGAGAGATACCACAAGGATCCAATTTAATTGATTTATATTTACCCTTGTTAGATTTTACTAGATGTGATTAGTTTATAAGACGTGTAACCATTACAAGCCATGTATTGGATCAGGATAAATAAATAGTAGTAGTTACAGATTGTGTAACATGTACATGGTATATAGTCAAAAAATATATACTTTTTATCTCATTTATCTTTAATAATGATCCAATACGCCTCGAATTCCTTCTAATTCAAGGAAAACACTCATAAACCTAATTAACACATTGACACCTAAACAATGATAACACAAGAAAACAACTAAGATCCATAGGTATATTTCTCCAATAAATGATATATGTATCTTAACAAGACTCTTTCATCAAGGCATAATGATTATGGAAACCCCAATGAAAGGAATTTAATGAAAGGTATATTCTTACCCTGGAAAAACATATCACTGTGGACCACAATCTGTATCAGATACTCCGCAAATGAATCATTATCAGTAATCAAGATTTACTCAATGTCCACCACATGTAATGATTTTGGACAAAATCTATGAAGTTTTGATATGTCAAATATGTCATTCAATGAACTATTTCTCTATGGATGGAAAAATATGTACACCACTTTTTGGACCCTATCAATTATCTTAAATGGTCCAACAACTCTTGGTGATACCATTCTAAATTAATTAATATGGAATTTCCCAAATCTAGGAAGCACTGAAGGAATACTCAATGACTAAATATAATATCTAGAGGTCATATATGATGGATAGTGTTGGATTTCAACAAACTCGGCAAAGTCACCATCTGCCTATGGATAAATTGAACCCACTTCGATTTATCCAACATGAGACTGGGGCTAATAAGTTTTTAATAACCTTCCACTATTAATGATATAGGAAAAATAAATCACTTACTATACAAGCCCTCGAAAGGTTCCTTCTTGATCAATACCTAGAATACTTTATTATATGAAAATACAATGAGTTCCATATTTTTCTCCCATGAACCATCATAATCAATAACTAATCCTCATAACATGTCCTTCAAATCTTCAATAGCCCAGTCAAATTGACTATCAATATGTTGACAACAAGATGTTCAAAGAAGAACCTGTGATCCTAGATCCTTCTAAAGACCCTACCAAAATAACGATGTTAAATGTGGATCTATTTTTAAATGGTAATACGAAAAATAACTTCTAGCCAAACTACATGATGCACATAGAATCTAAATATATCATTAACTATGAAGGTATTCATGATAAGTAAATATGGTGATACCTCAATTATTTGATCCAAAATCCAACATACTACATCATTTATACTTGTATTGATACGTAATCCTAAAAAAATTACAAAGTGAAATCATTTTATTTTAATTATGTAATAGATATGGGCTACAAAGTCACAAATGTCCTTTGAAAATTTTCTTTCTCATATTGATAATTGTACCATCTCATTAGAAAGACTACTACATCATTCATTGTTATGGAATATTTTTTCTATCTCTGTAGATAACGATACATCATTTCCAAACCAAGATGTACCACCCATATTGAATGATGAAAATATTTTATCATCTCCCAATGCAAGCATACAGGAACCCATAGTCATTAATTGAAATGAATATATTTTCAAGTTCCAAGAGGCCATCCCGATGGTGTATCCCAACTATATAATATGTTTACTTGAACTGTTCTTTCTATATCATATAAATTCTCATTCTTGAATGATTCCATATTCATGTGAAGAAATGATATTGATGTAAAGTATTCTTATCACATAGTCTTATGAACATCAATATGCATGTCTATATGAAGTTTTATAATCATATACTCATCATTAAACTCACATAATTCATATTAATAGAAAATTTATATTAATTCATCCACAAAAACGTTTCCATTTCTGTATGTATAATACAACACAATGTCAAAATACAACAAAAAATTGAACTGTAACTTCTTATGGATGATAATGTTCGCCTAAGAAATTATGTACATGGGAATATTGTCATTCATTTACAGAAAAAATATCTCACTAATGAGAAAATTATATTACAATTATAGGAAATTTACCACTACAAATAAATCTATATAGTGACTTGGGTAATTACTCTCAAGTTGTATCAACAATCTAATGCCATCAGTAATCACTAGAACCTACATCATTATAACTTATCATACAAAAACTCAAGATGAATCAAAGTACATGTTATATACATTACCTGATACTAGTAAATTATGGATTTTTTACCAGTTCATCCTATATTTAATCTAATAAAAATATCTCTCATATGAATATTAGTGAACAAAATTTTCCCTCATCATGGTTATCCCTATCATTAGGGATGCCAATATGAAAATGTGTTGCATAAATAATTTAAAATAAATTGGTAAAAGCAGAATTATCAATATTTCTATTATATTATTGGGAGGATTCAATGATTACCCATCAAAAAATTTCTATGGTACCACTGATATTCTATCCTATAATATTACATGTCCCAATTACATTAAATTATCAATCTTGAAATGACCTTTTGTTAGCTTGTAAACAGTTTAATGCATACTCAATTTATATGAATTATAAGTGAAAATTTTCTGAATGATATTTTTCTAATATGGATTACAATAATATATCATTCGCAAAAACAAACACTAACTATTATATAAAAGGATGAAAGACCATCTTCATCATTTCTGTGAAATTTTTAGGAGTGTTGGCCATAAAAATTACTTCACTATGAACTCATAAAATCCATACATTGTTTATAAATGTATTATGATGGATTTATAATGTTATCACCCTTATCTTTTGGTATCTAGATCTCAAATCTATATTATATAATATATCATGGCCTATCAATTTAATGTTGTTATAATAGATATGAGGAAGTGGATCCCAATTCTGGGATTTTATCGGGATCTATGACTGATTATCAATATAGAAAAATGAAATTCAATCATTATTTTTTATGAATAAAAATGGTGTACCCCCATGATATGTACATTGAGTAATAGAACTTTATCTTCCAATTCGGAAAATAGAATATTCATATCCCAATACAATTATAGTGTGATTCTATTAAGAGGAATAGAAACTAAATCAAATCCCAAACCCAACTTGATTATAAATTAGATCACATTCTTTGTATGTGATTTATAGAAATCATTATGAATTACATCTTAAAAATGGTGTTCCACTAGAAGAAATAATTCTTAATTCATTCAACCAACATAGAGAGAAAAATACCTATATATTCTAGGATATAATTTTATTTTCACTTAATTATTCATGTATGAATAGCCTTAAGATCTCACTCATGCTGGGGAGAATATTGTCCTTTTTAGGGAGATAAAATGATAACATTCTTTTATTAATAGTAACCTTGATCTTACTAAGAACTATTCAATTGAATGCAATAATAAAATTGAAACCTATCATTTATAGCTCAAGCATTTTACATAATAAATAGAAATCCCCAATCATTGATGATATAACCTTGGAATGCAAGATATTATCCTATAACATAATCAATATAGTATCCATGATCAAAACCCAAATGAGGATTTCAACATCCAAATAAAAAATTGATAACAAAAAGAGAGTATAAAAAATATTTTGATTATACCATGTCCAAAAAATAGAATAAATTTTAAATGAAACAAGAATATTACAACTGAAGGTAGAAGGTCTGATATTGCCAATAATTGGAGTATTCTGCATAATATTCAGCTGACCAACCCCTATACCCTTGGCTACATCATTAATCCCATAACCAATGACCAAACATGATCATTATATGGTTTCCCACTACCAGGATTTTCTTACGTCTATTTTATTATAAAAACCATTTTTATTGTCACTTCCTTCCAGTATAATATGATTTCAGAGTTCACCCTTCGGAAATAGACTACTCGTCTCAAGAATCCTCTCTCAGATCCCCTTACATGATGAGGTACTATTTCAAAAAATGCACAAAATTACTTATATGGAATTTTTTACCTTTAGATCAGATCCTATAGTAAAACTCATTCTAAAAAATTCAACATAAATATCTCATCAGCTTCCTAGGATAGTGGAATATAATTGATGTCAATAAATCATTCAACGTATTCCAGAACTGATATTCCCTCTAGTGTTTAGTGCATTAACTAATGAGCCTTCTTATCCCTAAAAATTTTGTGATAGACATTTCTCGAAAACATCATATTGATTACCTTACAATATATATGATCCTACTATCCATATTGAGCTAATATATCTTACCAATTCATGGCAGTTCAATGATTCATATATACACTATGATTCACTCTCCTACCATTGGGTTTATCAATGTTCTTAAATATCTCTAGGAATACATGTTACAGAACATAGGAACATGGGGTTATCTCTGTAAAATAAATGAAGGTGGACTCTATAGATTGAATTACCTTGTCATCTCTTATATGGACTGAATTGTAAGAACCAATTCACTATTCTTGGATTTCACAAGTCCCATGAACCTGTCTCGTTGTTAAAAATATATCTAATTCACATAAGATATAATAATCACTAATTTAGGTGTGTTAAGATCATTCCAATTTCCAAACTCCTGAAACTCACCTATAAGATGACATTGAGTCATTTTATCTATAGGGAAATGACACCCCTTAGAATACTATATATATTAACAAGGTCAACCTCAACAGATTACAAAAATATTGATATACTATTATAGGTATCTCTAAATATGGATTACAAGTGATTTAGCATGGAATAATAGATCATGCCATTCTGTTTGAAATATATAAAAGGTAGCTTTTTATCAAAATTCAAAGAGGAATGTGTATGTCACATGAAATAAACATGTCCCAATCCAATACATTGATTTTTAATATATAATATTGTGTTATTATCAGGATTCATGTATACTAATATCTATCAATTCCAATATTTGAGTATATATCTCATTATCTAAAAACAACATGAAATATTAACCTCACACAAAATGTGAATTGTATTGGGTGAAATTACAACTATTTATAACATGATGACATTGCAAACAATAATCCCATCCTAGGGACATAGATCCCACAACATAGGTTACCTACACCCATTCCAAAACTGATTACCAAATCCTATTACATTCTTGTTTCATTTCTACCATATTCTAAATATTAATGTAAAAAATTATACATGTTATGTTCTTGATAACACTTTTAACTATCCCTCAAATTGGAATTCTATCACATGGATAAAACAGAATGGTTATGGGGACTAAATCATGCATCTATGTACTTCAATTGAATTTGACTAGTATAAGGTGTGTATAAAATATAGCGGGAGACTATACACACTGGTTAAATAGTAATATCATAGTGAAAAAATAGAAATCAATAAAATATAATAGTACCCCAAATAATCGTAACAATACAACATATAGTAAAATAAAAAAATAAAATACAAAATGAAAAAACCATTAAATAATAAAGGAATAATGTAATGAAATGTTGATATGTAACTAAATATCATGTTATATGTAATATAAAAAGGAAACTAAAATCCTCTAAAGACTCAAAATTCCCACATCCCAAGCCGCATGTCAGTCCCAAACCAAAAATCCCTCCCATCTAGTAAGAAAACATCATAATCACATTCCTGTTACCTTATCAAATTATGTAGCCATGAAATATTTTCATGTACCAAATGATAACCCATATAGGGTACGATAGAAACTTATTAGGTTGAATCCACCATGTCTATTAACAAATATCCATATAATAAGGTCATTAAATAATGAAATAAATAGGTTTATTGATTAATTGATTGATTAATTAAATACCACATCATCTTGTTTCCCCAACAGCCTTGAATATCCTTGAGCATGACTCATGACCATTCCATACCCAACCATATAACATTGGTAAATCATTAAAATAATCATCAACATTTTGGAATATTTATATTGATTTTTCACCACCATTCCATCCATTACCATATACCAATTGTATAAATCACAGAAATCTTGGAAAATCCTTATATATATTCATTTCAATTATAAATTATGGTTCATACTTGTAAATATTAAATATAGCATGTATTCGGTCCATGATTGATATATTTAAATTTTAGCATAATCATTTCCAAGCCAGGTATATATGAATTTCATCATGTATCAGGGACAAGCCCAAAATATATTCATTTGAGAACATGTCACTAGGAATATAGCTCAACATTATATTTTCAGCATGAATCACTAACCATATCCCTTTATATAATAATTATTACATGAACAACTAGGAATATCAATATTTAAATCAAAATGTCACATCATACATCTCAATAGATAATTTTGAAATTAAAATTTCTCTTTCAATTTAAAAATTCATATATAATTTATACAATAACCACAAACATCCTAGTCACATAAATATTCAATCCATGAAAATTTGAGTCTCTATCAAGAAATCATCAAAAATCATGGCATGATAAACATACATTAAGGCATTAGTCAATTCATTTACAATAATGTGTTATCTCATCGTAACATTATCGAAATACCAGGTCAGATGAAATTGGATCAAAAGGGATTAAATGTAACAATCCAAATTAACATTTAATTAATTTAAAATCAAGTCATGTACGTGAAATATCAATATTTCTTATACATTACAATTAAGCGTACCATAATTCTAGAATCTAGTCTCCCTACCTTAAAATAGAAATTAACACCACACATCCAAAGGGAAACATGAAAAAAGATAAAGGTGTAAATGATCATGAGATGAAACCCTGATCAAATCAAAATTATAATAAAACAAAACCGAAATGAAGTTTAAAGATTCCACTTCCCAAAAGGAATACTCCAAATGAGGAAAAAGAAAAATATTTACAAACACCTAACTATGTTAAATATTATAAATGGGTTATCCTTATACAAGGATGAGTCTCTAGAATCACCTATAACATTTTCCGAGAATGCGAGGAGGAATCCACACAGATGGAATTGGAGAAAAATATCACACATCATAGAATAAAAATATTTTTCAAAATATTACACCATGTGTAACTATTTTTCAATTCATGTATTTATTTTTTTAGGGATATTAAAAATACCAACTCCTTAATATAATATTTATCTCACTCCACATTTAAATGACCTGAGTGTTGTACAAAACATGTTAGTATTTCAAACTTGAAAATGGATCAATATTTAAATCTAGTGGATGTAACATGTCATGTAGCATATACATGGTATGTAATATCTATGTAGAATGTTTTTATCTCAATTTTTAAAAGGATAGAAATTACCTAGAACACTATAAAAATCCTAGAAATCACATATAAACCCATATAAAATATTTTTTTCATAAACTCCATTAATTCCAAATATTATACATCCTATCACATTATATTATTTTTCCAAAATAATCATTACGTATCTGAACAAGACATATCCCCCAAAGCATAAATAAAATAAATACCAAAAGAAAGGAATTTAATGAAAATCTCATACATGTAATAATAATGAAAAAAAAGAACTAAGATAAATTATTATTATTTTAAATGAAAAGTAATTTTTTTCCATGGAAATTGATATATTCTATTTGGAACACATATGAAAATTATATCCCCTGAAATAAATATCATCCATCTGTTAAAGCACATTATTTTATATAATAATTTATTTAAATATTGATGATTATAATATTTTAAAATGTAGAAACTTTTAGTGAGTGCATTATTCTCTCCATTGGTTTGAATCTTTATCCCCTTTATCCCAACAGTTTAGATCATTCTATAAATTTTTATTTTTTAATATATTTTGAAGGGTTGTACAATGTTACAAGAAATGTTCTAAAAAATATATAAATAAAAATAATATTAAAATAAAAAATCATTCTTAATATCAATATATGATTTATATACCTCTATTATATAAAAGAAATTTATCCATTCTTTTTTATAAATACTTATAATGTATGTTGATTCTGATGTCCGAAATTATGTTCATGTATAAAAATAAAAATAAATCATTATATGATGGTATCTTAATGATCATATTTATCATTATTTGTACATATTTATTCTCTTATTATATAGAAACCAATATCTTTATCTTGTAATCTTAATCATCAAGGACCTCTATATTCATTCCATGTATAATATATCGTGATCTTGATGTGTCTTATAGGTCATAAAATCATACATGGAATTTTAAACGTCAGGAACATTGTGATGTAATATATAAAAATATTTTATACATTTTATTGATAGGTATTCTAATTATATCCATTTGTTCGTTAAATAACATTTAATAACATTCATCATTTTTCATCGATCTAATTTAACTCTTCATTTTATTGGACTCCAATATAGGTTTTATTTTAATATATTTCTATGAAGATTCATTATGGATGTCTATTTATGTGTGTTAATTAAGGAAACATGGGTTCTCAAAAATCAAATTTTCTTTCCATATCCTTATAATAATGTTTCATTTATAGAAAATCAATATAATTCACTCATGAGTTTTTATAACTTTATTGATGTAATGGATATATATTTCATTATCATATTACTATTACTTAAATATAAGTTAATTATATCAGATAAAAATTCTATTAAGCATGACCCTAGTTATCATGATGAGATAGCTTCTTCGTATTCATCTAAATGATATTGAGAAATATCTGAAACATCAACATCCAAATCTGAAATACCTTTATCTTATTATTTGGATTGAGATTTGTGAACATAATCTTCCTATATTTAATTAAATCGTTTAATTAAAAAACATCTTCACCAGCCTTATACGATAAATAAGTAAATGTTTTTGTTGAAAAATCTAAAAAATACTCAAAATTGATCAACACATCAATGGAAACAAGAAACACCATTTCATTAGAATCATACAGTTCACACTTATTTCTAGTAGAACGTACATGAATAATTCTATCTACAATTATTCTATTATCTTCTCTAATTGACTATTTGAGAACATCAGTATGAATGTATGATGGGTTTTCTGGTAAGATAGATAGTGGATGAACCAATAGTGTATGAATAGATACAAGTTCCATGACATATAAGTTACTTTTAACATACATATATACTAACTATAATTCTATAGGGAAATTTTCAATAACCTGAGATTTAATTCCATTCTAGACATCATTAGTTATTATTCTTCATCTATTAAATTATTTATGAAATATTACTTTAAATCTAATACATAATGTTTATCGAAATAAAAAATTGATTCATCAACTATCATTTATTGTTCATTGATTACAAACTATATGAATGTTTTATGATATATTTTCAATGAATTACTCCATTAAAAATTGATTCTTCTAATATAATTTATCGACAATTATTATCTAAATTAAATTATTCTGTAAATATTGAATACCGTTAGAATACCATCATTTTTAGAAATTTTCTAGAGAAATATCTATAGTTGGAATGAAAACTAAAACAATCATCTTAAATCCAATATTAAAAGATGAAATTTTTTATATTAATAGTAAAAAAAATTATATATCTTTTATTAAGTAATTAATTTTAGTTTTTTAGTGGAATAAAATATAATATAATATTTATACTATCTAATTATTCAGAAAATTTTTCAATACTAGACAACATGAATACAATGCTGTTGAACATTATATTGATACAATACTTTAATAGAACATATTTTCCATGAACTATTAGTGAGTCTCAATATAATAATATATGAATTATAATTTTATGATTCTATAATGATATTATTCATTCCTTCAGGGATATATTACATGATTCTATGAATTTCATATAATAAGAAAAAAGGGAAACTTATATCTCATCTTTTTCGAAAGATACAAACTTCATAGGTAGATTATAAGCACCATATATAGATTCTCATTCCAAATGAATATCATGAAGATCCATTATCTTTTTGATGTTATGATTATTTGGTTTTTTGAAAAGAAATAATAATATATTATTTAGCCAAATGAATTCTTTAAACTTAGTAAACGTTTAGAATAAAATATCAATTGCAGGAAATAATAAATCAATTTCTTATAATGATCCACTTATTGACTTCCAAACATGATATCTAATAAAACAATTAATAAGGGATTCATACATATGAAACTAGTTTTTATCAATAAAATGTTGTGTAATAGATTCTCTAGAAGTGAAATCATGGAAATATGTAAAATTATTTTATAGGATGAAAATAGTAGTATGGTAAAAATATAAAAAAAATCAGGTAGAATTTATTTTGAGATACAAAAGTTCTTTTATGAAATTAGGAAATGAATGAGTTGTGTCTCTTCGCATAGCTACATACAATATAATGAATAGAGATAATCAAAAATCCAACCACATCCAATAGTTAATAAACATGATTTTTAAAATCAATGTATGATATGTAATCATTGATTGAAGATTATATAAGTGTTTTTTTAATTCTTATATCTTTTTACACTAAAATTATTGTATTAGTCATTGGATAATCTCCTATCATTAAAAGAAATATTGTTTTTTTAATGATATTTTTTTAGTTTTATCAGAAACAATTTCCTTCCAATGAAACTACAACATATTAACACAATAATGAATTATTTTTATAAATGATTTAAAATTAATATTAAATGTTATATAAAACGATAAAAATATTATAGTAAAGGTTTTTTAAAATTAAATCCATTATAAGATTTCTGTAAAAAATAGAATGCATTTTTTTCAAGTAATATTTAAATTTTGATACCTAAGTATGAAAAAATAAGAAAATATTATATCATCAAAAAGGCTTAATAGATCACAGTTCTATGGTTCTTTAATATTAATATAAAACATTGTCAAAATTTTCTTAAAAAAAAGAAAGAATAAAATAATTTCCACAAATTTGAAAACAATCCATTCTCTATTTTAATGTAGTTGTTTACTATAAAAAGAAAATTAAACATGGTGTAGATAAATTATGATTCTATGTCAATAATTCCCTGATTCCCAATAGTATATTCAAATCATTTGAAATTGAATTATTTTTTAAAGATATCAGTATTTTTTACTCATTTTTGATGACATTAAAAATTATATATCATTTTTTTGGAATTGGGAAGGAAATGTTTAATTATATCTATGTGTTGGAATTAAGAATAGATTTATAGGTTTTCACCTAAGACATTAGAATATCAGTTGTGAAAATAAAATTATTTTAAATCATTGTAAAATTACTTAGTACATGTTTTATTCTCAAATTTTTATCATAATAGTACCCATATTATATATATATTTTTTAGACGAGGAAAATGATATTTTATATTGATTCTAACAAGAAAAAGAATCCATGACCACTCCAAAAAAATGAATATCTATAAAAGTAATCACTTATTTTTTTACATTCATTAGTATTAGTTACAGATAAACTCTTTCGATCAAACTCATATAAAAATGAATAAAATAGGACAATACCATTACTTCCCTTATGGTTAAAATTAATTTTTTGACATTGTTATAATGGGTTCACTATAAATATCAGAAAATGTCATACTAAATAATCAAATAACAAGAAATATGGTCATCTATTTATATCATATACTAAACCATAAATCATTCCTCTAATGCTATTTTGGTCAACATGATGATCATATAAATAATAATATAAAAATTTTGAGGTTCCTGTAGGATTACTCATATATACTATATTCGAATATTAAAATAATTTATGTAAATATATAATATTACATTAAAAAAACAATTCTCTGGTTTTTTAAAAATTATAAATCAATAAAAAATCTATGTTCTATCATTATTCCTATTTAAAAAATATGCTTCATAAGATTCAAAAAAATAATAGAAATGAGTTTATGGAGTTTAGCCAAATATATTTTCCTAGTCAATAATTTGAAAAAAATATTTTCCCATAATAAAATAATTAATAAAATGTTCCAAATTAGTAGCTCTATTATAAAAAAATTGAGGAAAAAGGAATTAAGACTGTCATAGTACGTTATTTGTTATTTTTTATGTCCACAGAGGTCCATAGTATGTTTAATAACATTATAAAAGTATTTATTATTTTTAATACTAAGGGGTATTTAAACATAAACAATCCCTTGTACATATATGATAATAAAATTAAACATACCATCCATTTGATAAAGTTAAAAATTGATGAATGATGATTAGGGTAGAATTATACATATGTTTCTATTTTTTGGATCTATTTTTTAGTAATATTCTATTCCATTTTATTAATTATATCACTTTAAAAAAATCAATTTTATATTTTTTAAAAAATTATTACATATTCATCTTGATTATTATAGAATACCTCATTCACTACAACCGTGGGAGAATCCTTTGTCCAATAAACCAATGTCCAATCTTTGTTCTTCTAAAATTCATTATGTTCCCTGAATATTTCATTTTTGTAATATTAAACACCTAAAGCCTCATTTTGAGATTTAGTTTTCACGTGTTGTAAAAATAATATTTTTTCACATTTTTTACAAAGGGGAATACAATTTTTACAATTTTATATACATTAATGATGATATTATCAGTTGAATTATTAGATTAGACTGTCTGATTTATTCTATTTTTAAAAAATGTTCTTAATTGTTTTTTTTTCAATTTAACCTTGATGTAAAACATCTAAAATATATTCATCATATGTTCTTTAATATAAATGATTATCTATAATAGGTTGAAAAAAAATTTATATTTCTTATATGGTGATATTGATTGGTGTTTTTTAAAAACAAAAGTGTTAATTTTATTAGATTAAAATTTTATTTTTCTTCAATTTTTATTTTTATTTCTCTTAAAAACAGGATATGGATTGATTGTTATTGAATTTAAAATTAATATTTCTTTATAAAAATATAGATAAAATTTATATAAATTGTATTTAATTCTCTTGATGAATTCCTTACATCAAAAAACATTAATTCAAGAATTGTATGGATCAATTAAAATAAAAAACTTATTATAAATTTTATTATGAAAGGACTCAGTATATCGTAATTTATTGGTCAACAGGTAATAAAAATATATCAATACCAAAGATGTTTTTTAGTGTTTAAATAATAAAAAATAGTTATTTTTTAAGAGCATTATATATTTATTCAACTAAATCATTTTACTAAGGTGTTCTAGGAGGTGAAAATTAGATTACGGTATAATTTGTTTTGTTTTTTATTTTTAATTTATCATTTCTTTACCACGATCTATAAAAATTTTAACTATGGGTATAGATACTTCATTTTTAATAATGGATATAATTTTTCACATATTTAAAAAGTATTATGGATATATAATTATAAAATATAGAGATTATATATATTATAGCTATTAACTGAGGAATATATATAGTAGTGTCCTTTTGAATATCCATTTTTTGCTAGATATATTAATTTATGTGAACTTACAATTATTAATTCAATGTTTAACCCTCAATATTATTTTTAAAGAATTTTGTTTCCTCTTCCATATTATCAAAAGACAAAATATTTTAATGAATTAATCAATATCACTGGTGGATATCTAATGAACCATTTCATAGTGATTTTAGATAATTTTTAGACATTATAGTATCATATACATCCTTTACAAAACCAGGATTCACCATTCATAAAACTGTGTGTCGAGAAATATTTAATTATAAGGAATTTTATGTTTACATCATGTTCATTTTCATTATTATCAGCTGAAAAAATAATATTAACATATGAACATTGAATTGTACCTTTATCATCCTTGATTTTCATAGGAAAACATTCATTACATAATTAAAGAGTTTAATTTAGGTTGTTCTTATTACCAATAACAGAAAACAAATTTGAAATTAATCTTTTAACATTACGTAATATATCATCAATACTATATATGTCTCTTTAAGAGTAATCAGTAAAAGTGTCTTTTCGACCACATATATTTATAATCTTTTTAAAGATTTTATATTTCACTTCATATCCCTAGAACATTATATATCCATATAAATTATATTATGACTATTTTGGGATTAATTATTTTCCTAAAATATAAAACATTGGATTTTCCCAAGACACATTATGGTTCAATAATTTGTAGGAAAGTGAACATTATTTGTACATATCTATTTAAATAATTAATGTTCTACAAATAGTAATTATTTAATAATAAATTCAATATGATATCCACAATTTTGAACCATTCATAAGGTAAATTTTTTCTTCCAATGCCAACCTCTCTGACATTAGTACACATGATATCACATTTCATAACAAATTAATAGTTTAATGTATTGGTTTTTCATTAGTAAAACTTTCCCACAATTTATTTTAAGAATGTATCATTTTTCTATATATAGTTAACATATTTTTAATCTATGATTTAAAATTTTATTCACTAATTTATGAAAAAAATTATTATAGTATATTTTCATAATGAAAATCATACCTTCAGTAGTTTATGTAGAACATTATTTTTTATGTAATTATGAAGTATTATTCCAAATTTATGTGGAATGTTATGAAATTATACTAATTTAGATGCAATGTTCTTACAATTAATTTTCATATTTCTTAATAAAATTATAAATTTTAAATTACAAGTAATTAAAATGTCGAGTTTTTCCTTCATTATTAGTTTTTGTTTTTTCATCATCAACTGCAATATCCTTTCTTCATCATAAGAAGTCGAAAATGTATATTTTTAATCTATTTTATTTTATTTTAATGTTAACTTTTTGAGATACCTAGTGGATACTAATATATCAAATATTGTAATATTTGATGGCCTATAGGGGTAATTGACCATATTAAAAATATTTATGATATAAATTTATTAATTAAATTAATTAGTACTTTCAATTATTATTGTTAATTAAATGAAGAAATAAATCAAATAACGCATGATGTTTTATAATGTTTCAGTCCAAAGAGGACTATGTATAATTTATATCACAAAACTCGACGAGGGATACATGTCTAAAAACTAATTTTTAATGGGGAGACATAAAACATTATATAATTATTTTCAATTAGTGGGATTTCCAGGACACTAATTTTTTTATGAGGGTTCCCAACCATAACAAAACTATTTTTAGATATAGGGTGTCAAAATCATCCGGTCTTGACTATACAACCACATAATCCAAAACTATATAATAGAATAAAAAATAATTATTTTATTTATGATATCTTAAAAAGAAAAATTGAGTGTGTGTGAGAGAAGGAAAATAGTGTTACATAATCAAGAATTGAGATGAAAAATAATAAAATAATAAGAACACTTGTACTAGTTCTTGATGATTATATTTTCTCATATTATCAAGGTAGTAGAAGTTGATGAAAAATAATTATATCACTATAGAAAATGTTCATATGATGAAACATAGTACTACACGATGTTACAAAATTATACAATAGGATGAAATGGTTAGATCTTTATAGATGAAAAATAGATTATCAAATCTATTATCCCTTATTCTTAGATTATGTTCCATGGATCCTTTATATGGGATCTATAAAATTAAACTAACATAACCAATATTTTGATTAAACAATTATAATTCCCTAATAATTGAATAACTCAAGAAAGATAGATTTATTCTCTAAGATAATTATGATAAAATTATTTTGAGTTTAATATATATAAACCTATTCAAACATGTTTTAATATAACAATAAATGATGATAATTATTAAATAAAATTCCCTAAAAATATAATATTTTATAAAACAAAATATTAAAAAAAATGTCACGTAATGAATCATGAATAATAAAAATAAAATAATACTTCATTAAATGGCATAAAAAGTGTTTGAATATTTTTAGTCTCATTAAATAAATAATTTAAAAAATAATCTGTTAGTGAAATTAAAATAAAATATTAAAGCATTAATATAATTTAAATATTTTTAATATTTTACATAATAATAATGAATAAATTGTATTAAATTTGAAAACACATTAAAATATTATAATAAAATATCACATGACTTAATTATATTATATATTAATTTTTGAAATTAATAAATGAAAACAAAAAACAATAAAAGAACTATTTTTCATCAACGTATATAAATGATGAAAAATAGTTCACAATGAAATCATTACTGTACAATGTAAAAATACCAGGATATGAAAGTAATGAGTCACCGTTGGAAAAGAAATTGTGTAACCATTTGAAAAAATAATTTCACCCACCATAAGTTAATATTTACCCACTATTTGAAAAAACATTACCTACCATTCGAAACAAGGAATATTCAAATTTTTATATTTAAATGCCAAACCACAATAGGTATTTACCCACCATTGGATAAGTAAAAAATTGAAAAATGAAAAAAGTTTCATTGTTGGAATGAAATAACTCATTCCACCATTAGCAAAATATACAATGGAATTAAATGATCTACCATTGATAAAAATGGAAAAGTATATAATAAAATACATTTGAGAAAAAATTGAAAAGTAATAAATGACCAACAATTGTGGGGAAATGGGGGAAAATAAATGACATACATTTGAAGAAAAATAGAAAATAATGAAATGACATAAAATTAGGTAAAATTGTAAAAATAGAAAATTACCTATCATTGAATAAAAAAGGAAAAGTGAAAGATTACCAACCCTTGAGAAAAAATGTAAATGGATGAAAAGCCCTATTGTTGAAGATGGAAGTAATAATCCACCACTAATGAGAGAATAAAAGACACTATTGATGAAGAAAAATAGTCCACCATAGAGTCTAAGCATCATTTAAGATAGGTTCAATTGAAAGTGTGTCCATAAAATAATTAACAATATACTTTTAAGTTTAATTTATTAAGAAGAATAATATCGAGGGATCAACAATATAAGTAAGTGAATGTAGGTACGAGATGATAAATAGTATTTCATCATTTTATATATAATTAAATTGATAAACTTAAGGGATTTTTTATAACATATAAAACAATGGATTTTATGTTTTTCTATAATATTTATTTTTCATATAATTTTAATATCATTCCATACAATCCAGAATGTATTGTGTCCAATAATTATTGAAAAGGATATAATCAAAAACATGTCAAACCTTTTTTGGAATACTGGAGAATCCCCTATAGTAAATTAAAATAAATTTGATGTATGTAAATATCATTTTTATAGTTTAATTTTTCTTAGTAAAATGAATAAAAACATGTTCTCTTGCAAACTATATATACATCAAGAATTTTTTATTACAAATGAATTATATATCAAAAAAAATTTATCAATTAAGAGAAATTTAGAATTCCATATCTACTTAAAGATCTACAATGATACAAAACAACACATAACCTATTAAATCAAACCCTTATATACTCTAATTAATGTAATATGACAAAGTCATATATAATATGGGGCGTTTTTGGATAGAATATAACAAGTCTAGTTTTAAATATATTAAAAAAATGAAGCTAGAATTTAAAAATAATGAAGAAATTATTTTAGAGAAAAAAATATGAAACATGTTCAGGTTGAAATGTGAGCATGATTGGGAAAGATTTAGAAAATTTATAATTTTAATTAAATTTTAATCTTTAATATGAGATAATAAATATAAAATTCAGATCATTAAAACACATGTTATAATTAAATAATTCAAATTCAAATTTTTCTTTTCCAAATTTAGTTTATTTAACTTAGAAAAGTCTAAAGTAATAGTAAATATATATTCTAGATTACATTTATTAATAATAACCTTTAATGTAATATCACAATTATTCAAATTATCGCTAATAAAAAGAAATCTAAGATCAATATTTTTTATCATATATTTTTTAGGGAAATTTTATATATGGAATTGCATCTTTTATCCTAATAAATAGAAAATTTTTCACGAAAAAGACCAAAAGAATATAATGGTTTCTTAATACAATAAATTTGAGCCAAAAAACTATAGGAAGAGAGATTATAATCTTTTATAAGAGATAATTAAATAGATAAGTTCCTCTAAGAAGACCAAAAAAATAATCTTTTTCCTTGAAAATGACATTTACCTTATTTTATATTTATGTTATTTCTAAAACCTCAAAAATCAATGTCAGAATGCGATATAAATCAAAAAAGTTATATTTTAGATAAAATAAATTAGAATCACCATTTTATTTTATATATATATTTAGTTTTTATAACTTTAGTATGACTCTTTTTAGTATTATCTTGAAATATTCAATATAAACACAAACTATAAATTATAATTATTTTAGATGATGTTAAATATTGAAAGCTACCTTTGATGACTCTATAATAATTAATATCAATTGATTTAAAATATTAATTAATATAACAATTATATTTAGTACCCATCGGGTATTTTATATATTTTAATGAATCATGGAAAATTAATTTAACTAACTCTTTAGCATATATATATTATTTTATAAATATTACATGTTTGCTTTATAAAAATTAGCTTCCAAGAAGTTAATTTAATTCAACCATTAAATTAATTTCATAGAAGGAATAAAACTATGTAGAAAAATAAATGAAATAATATCAATATTTGAACCCAAAAATATATCACCAATATATATTTGTACCCTCAAAACATCATCATAATTTCATTTAATAAAATGTGTATAATCAGAATTTCATTACATGAAACCATTATTTAATAAAAAATCATTCATAACAATAATGTGATGATTATTTACAACCATAACACACTTTATATAATTTAATATATTTTTTAAATTTATCAATTTGAAACCAAGGAATGTTAAAAAAATTAAATTCTTTAATTATAAAACCATTAAAAATTAGTATTTTTTATAAATTTTATGTAATTTAATGAAAATAAAATAAGTGAATCATTTAAAATACTACAAACAAGAAACATGTGAAACTTAATCATAAAATTATATAGCTTCATATTTATGTTATCCTTTTGAAAATAGAATGGCTTTATTTTTGACAATATGTCATGATTTATTTATCTTATAGTAAAATATCCAGTAGGGTCTGAATCATATTGTATCATTAATAAATTCATATAATGAAGCAAAAATGCTTCTAATAAATATTTTATTCCTATATTTCAAATAATAAATATATTTAGAATTTTTTCAAGATTTATTAATAAAATTAAGAAGAAAATATAAAATAAATGTCTTATTAACACAAGAATTTGAAATGAACATCCAGTTTTAATACCAGAGTCAACATTATCAATTTCATTTTCAATTGGATGACTGTTATTAACATTAAATGATCATGTATTATTATGACAATAAGTATTCTCCCGATAAATTGATTTATCCTTATCCTATGGTTTTTCATCACCAAAAAATAAATTTATGTACCCATCATAAAAAAAAAGAAAAAAAGAATAATTTTACATTTTTTTCATCAAACATAACAAGAAAAAATGCTTCAATGACCACAATTATTTTATTGTAAACACGTGATGAATTATTATTTTTATAATTAAAACAAAAATACATTAATAACTTTTTGGTTTTTATTTATAAAAATTATCTTCGGAATTTAAAATATAAATTTTACCACAAAAAACTCTTATATAACCAACAGTATGATTAAAATTTTTATATAATCAATAAGAAGATTATATAAAAATGGAATAATTAGAATTTTATTAAATATATTACTTAAATAAAAAACCGAGTAATGAAAAAATATATAGGAAAATTATATTCACATAAACTAGCTTGATCAATTTCAATAAGACTCCTATATTATCATTCTACAACGCCAGTTTGCAATTTTGTAATAATAGCAGAAAAATTAAGAAATTGTAATTATTTTAATAAACATTTTCAGAAAAAAATTATGAAATTAATCTCTTATATCACTATTAATATAAATAATCATTCGACCTTTATCATTTATAACTAAATTATAAAAATTCAGTAAATGTAGTCATCAAATAATTTTTATAAGATAGAACATATAATCCTCTAATGATTGTCAATAATAGAAATATATATATATATTTTTCAACACAGGCTAAAAAATTGAGTGGGTCCAAATAAATCAATATGAAATAACTATAATGGACTATTATTCTATATTTTATTGACATATCAAATTTTTATTTTATGTTTCATTCCAATCATGAAAGTGTCATATACATAAAGATTCTCATTCATTGATGAAACACAATATAATATATTATAATGTTTTGAAAGAATATCTAAAATTATATAATTAAAATGACATAAATTTTGATTCCCAATGATGTTTTAATTCAATACATAATTCAAAAACATAAAAGGTTGAATATTTAGTTCAGAAAACTATAGTGTAAATATTTTCTTTCAGAGTATCATTTAATAAAAAAAATAATCCGTAAATACAAAACAATTATTCTTTTTGAATATTTAATTTATTCAATCATCACATAATTATAATATACTAATTTAATTATGTTTTAAACATTCAATATGTAAAAATTTAGAAATTAAAGTTTTAATTTAAATAACTACTTTAAAAAATATTTTACATTTCCTTTAAAACATACTCCAAATGTAATAGTTACTTCATCACATGTGTTGTAAGTTGTAATCATTGGTGTTTGTATGCTAATAATCATAGATAAGGAACATTCAATATAAAATATGACATTATTATTAATATTTCAAATGTATTATTCCAAAAACGTTGCATTAATATTTTGGTACCCATCCCACATTGGCCTCTATAAGATTAGTAATCATATTCTTTGGTACCCATAAATAATTTAATCAAAAAATTTAAGTTACTCTAGGAAATTAGGATTTAGAAATATTATATTTTGCAGATCACAGATATTATTTAAATACTAAATATCAATAATTTTTATAGTGGCCATTCATGGAACATTTAAAAAAAGTAATAGTACTATTAAAACCATTTTTAATATAACTGAATAGATTTTAAACATTTTAGGTAATCATATATAATAACTAAGACTATATTTATTCTTATTACTTTTATTTAAATACATCATTTTATGATATTATATATAAACAATAATTACAAAAGATAGACGTTCCTTAATAATTTCAAATACATTTTTCATATTTTAATTTTAAACTTGGAAATAAATAAAAAAATTTAAACAATAAAATTGAAGTATATGTAATTTTTTTAATTTATTATTTTCTTATAAATTTACATTATTTTCAAAATAAATTTAACATTTTTTCAAATGATTATTATATAAGCATCACCTTTGATAATATATTATTTAAAATTTTCAATTTCATTTTTTAATTCATAAACATTATGGTATTCAAAATCATAGTCAGAATTAGAACATCCATAATATAAATAAGAATAATAAATACTATCAAATGATTCTATAAAGAATAAGTTAGCATATTCTTCTGTATTTCTTGATTGATCAAAATAATAATATTTTTTGTACAACTCTATCTTGTGGTCAATTCCTTTTTACCCCTCTATTTATAGTTTGTCTTTATTCATTAGTTTAGGACATTAAGGAATGTAATTTTTATTCATCACTCACTAATAAAAAGTCATATCTGATGAATTTTAATTAGTTCCTCCATTATTATATCCCTTGGGTTTTTCTTTTTGCGAGTTTCTTCAAAATATAATCTTGAATAATCTATTATTATTTTTACATTAAACTATAGTCAAAATATGAGACCTGACTTTATTTTCAATATCTGTTATATCAGATTTGAAGAGTTGGTAGTATCAAAATTCCCATATTTAATAGTTACTAATTTTCTTTTTGGTATTCTCTTCAGCAACTATGTCCTTATATTATATTTCATAAAAAATTAGTGATCTAATCTATTCATCCAGGGTGTTCTCTATTATGTTATATCATTCATCAATGGAAACATTTTATGATTTAAATTTCATTGGTAAGGATTGTAGGAATCATTCAAATGTACTGGTTTTTTCAATTATTTTGTAAGTGAATTCATTCCAGTCCAAATTATTTTGAATATGTGGAACATTTAGTTTACTATTTCATCTTCACCAATATTAAAGACATGATACTATGCACCACGAATCTAAATAATATTTTGGATATTTATTTCACAGCAAAGGTGAGTGAATTTTGGAATCCTACAAATTTCATGATCTTATTGAAATGTATACACATTAGTAATAACATATTTTTGAATAGAAAAATTTAAAAAATTTAAAAAATTTATAATTTAAAACATATCAAGTGTAATCATTTCCAGTAATTTTATTTGGATCGGTTTTTTATAGAATTTACTTTTTGACATGAAAAACTAGTGTTCAATGATAAAATATTTGAGGTATTACTCTATTTAGGATCTCTAGATGTTATAATTTTTCCATCAACGTGTGGTTGATTCAAGGTAATCCATACATCATAAGGGTTCAATCCTCTAATCTTAAAATATTCTCCTTATAATATGTGGTATAGGAATAAGTTTGTAAAAAGAATCTAAAATATGACTCTATTGAAGAGATCGATTAAATCCTAAATGAAAAATAATTAATACCAATTGAAATGAATTAGAAATAGCCTGAAAGTGATAAAATATTATTAATAACATTAACGTTTCAAACCAATTGTTGCACTATATAGGCTAATGGAAGATTTTCTATAGTGTGTTAATAGACCATATTAAAAATTATAATCAAATAAATTGAAGAATTATATTATTTTTAATGTTAATTATTATTTTTTAAAATTATTTGAAATAAATTAAAGAGAATATAAATTTTTATATTGGTTCAGTCCAAAGTGGACATAGTCTTGTCTTATATATATCCACTCGGATAATGACATGTGTGTGTTAACTATTTTTAATGGTGAAACACAACTTGTTTGAAAATCACATTTGAGTATAGGTATAACCAAGAAACCCATATTTTTATGGGGATTTACATCCCTTACATCATGGACATTAAAAAAAGGATTCACAATCCTCAGATCCTAACTATAGAATATTGGAGTCACAACCTAAAGAAGAGAAGAAGAAATAATGTTTTTGTGTATATGAGATGATCCGAATAACATAGTGCATATATGATATAGGAAATAAATATATAAAGTTAGGAACCCGTATTAAGAAGAATATAAACTATTAATGCACATGTACTTGTTCTTGATTATTAGATTACATGATCATGTGAATGAAGTTGAAGTCAGTGAAAGTGGAATAGGGTTCCTGAGAGAATTTCCTTTTGATTAAATATATTATCACATAACATAAAAAATTATAATTCATGTTGAAATGTTACATCATTATTGATGAAAAATAGGGCATCGAATATATAAACTCTTAGCCTTGCATTATGTTTCATAACATGTTTAAATAGGATCTGTAAAATAAAACAGTAAAAATCTCATTTTAAAACAATTCATATTAAATAAAAATTGAATTATTGAAAAGATATAAAATTATTCTTCAAAATAATAGTAACAAAATTCATTTGAATTTAAAATATGAAGAAAACTTCGTACCAGTTTGTATAACATATTACATGAATATAATAATTCAAATAAATACTGTAAAATTATAATATTTTGAAAAAAAAGTATTAAACACAATTTATTTAATACAATGTTAAGAATTATATTAATACAAATAATAAATTTATTGACATAAATATTGTTTTAATATATTTCATTTTATTAAAAATAATTTAGAAAAAGACTATTCATTGATATAAACATAAAATACTAATTAATAATCATTCCTTAATTATGTTGTAAATGTTATGTAACAATAACTAATAAATTTAATAATATTTTATAATTAAATAAAATACTATAACCACACTTCATTTGACTTATATATAATAATTTTCTTATTTTATAAACTAATATATTACCTAAATGTATTTAATAATCCCCAAAATTAATCAATGTATAAAATGTGATGAAAATTTAGAACGAAAAAATATTTTAGAAATTTAAAAATTACCTAGAGGTGGAAAAAATGAGTCAACATTGAAAAAATTAATTTTACCCACCGTTAGTTATAATTTACCATAAATTGTAAATAAACTATTTATAACCATTTGAAAAATAGAACAAACCATCATTGATATTTAGATACTAACCCACCATTGGTTTTTAATTTACACATTGTTATGTAAGAAAAAATTTGTAAACTGAAAAAACTGTAACTATTGGCATGTAATAACTTAAGCCTCCATCGGAAAAAAAATTGTAACCAAATTAAATGAGCAATGATTGAAAAAACAAATTAGATGAAATGGACTACAATTGAGAAATAAATTTAAAAAAGAAGAAATGACCTACCTCTGAGAAAATATGAAAATATTGAAATGACATGTATAAGATAAAGGATTTGAAAGGAATAAATTATATACAATTTAGAAAAAATAGAAAAGGAAGAAATGTTGTACCATTGTGAAAAAAATGAAAAAGTAATAATTAGCATGTCATTGAGGAAGAATGGGAATAGAAGAAGTGGGCTAATGTTTGAGGATTGAAATAAAAATCCCCCTTTGACGAACAAAGAATAGCCAAAGTTGAAGATAAGAACTCATCCAACATTTTGTTTAAGGATAATTTAAAAGATTTTTTATTTATGAAGAATTCATTGTGGGATGAAGATAATTGTTTCATGGCTACTAGCTAACAAAGATGAACCCTAATGGATCTTCCATAGAGAATATATTATATAGGTAACATATGATGAATAATATTTTATCATTTTATGTAAAAAAACACATATAATTCATTGAATATTTTTTTTTCACAGAAAAAAAAACAGAACGCGTATATAGTCTACAAGAATGGTTTTTAGATTATTTCACAACATTTCCAACTAATTCCGAATTTCATAATGTAGATAAATATTTATTTATATATGTTCAAAAATAGAGAAAACATGTTTTGAATAATGTTGAAACCATTCTAGTACAATAAACTATATTTTAGGTATTTAAATGAATTTACAATAGATTTACGATGATAAATTAAATAAAGATAACTGTGTATGATTTATAAAATAAAATAATTCAATGTAATTCAAATTAGAAATTAATGAAAAATCAAATGAACAAAAATTATTTTCATCTATGAAAAATTCAGAATTGTATATCTATTGCATGATCATCAGACATACATCCCAGCACAAACAAAATAAAATAATACATTCAGTTTTTTTAATGAAATTTAGATAAAATATTTTGTATACAATGGTATATGTTTCTATGCATTCAAATAAATATATTATAAGTAAATGTTTTAAAATGATAAAAACATTAAATAATTTGAAGCTAAAAATAGTATTTGAGATAGAAGCTATAAATCATGTTCGAGCATAAATGATTCCATGGAAGATAAATATTTAGACAAATGTTTCTTTTAATAAAAGTTATATAGACATCCTATATTTCATATGAATCATAAATTTTAGTATTTGGATCACTATTACATGTTTTATAAATATAATATAGTGAAATCCGTAAATTACTTTGTCATCTACAATAAAATGTTCTTGATGTATTTGGAAGCCTAAAATAACATATAATAAAAGAAAATAGCAATACATGCATTCACATGAAAAAATATACCTTATCCAAATGATTTTATTTTCATTAAATATACATTAATAGAAACATAATAATTTTTTATCATCATTATTATTTTATGAATAAGATTCCAATCATAGTCTCCACCACCTCCAGTCATTCTTTTTGAATAATTACAAAAAATTTCGGCTTATTCTAGTATAAAACTGTAGAAATATTTAAATAATTATACATCATTTTAATTCATTTAAAATTTGGTCAAATATGACATGATTTTGTACATAAATATGAGAAAAACATCTGATTATGTTTTATATGACATCCTTATTGTTTATTATTTTTTTACTTGTAATAAAAATATATATTTCTAAAAAAAATTATTATTATTTTTTTCAGTAATAAATGTTTATTATCATGCCCTTATGAATATCATCTTTCTGAATCAACATTACATTTATTCTGATTATAAATATTTGGAAATTTTTCATAATATATATAATCCATGTTTACAATAAATGTATAGGTAAACCCTATTATAGTATTAATATTCAATTCTTTGATATAACTTTTTAATATACCAACATATTACATGAGAGTACTTCAAGGATCATCCAAACTATCCTAGGAATTAGTAATTTTTCCATCGATATTTATTATCTTATATTTCTACTAGTTAGGTAAAATTTAAAAACTTAGTGTCACTACCTACACATCTATCATATATTTATCTCTAGGAGATTATAGACTGTTGAAAATTGTCGTATATAATTAATGAACATATGAAATTGATTCTTGGGTAAACTAAATCCCTATAATATATTTTCTACATTTATATTATTATTTCTATACCATTATAAGTTCCAAAATGATTATCTAGATGTTTATTTGATAATTGTTTCCTAATTCAAAGGATGAAATTTGACTGGATATATTCCTAGTCATAGATCATAGAAAGTTATTTATAAAATGATAATTATGGTTAAATCCATTTCTATATTCCATATATAATATAGTATCATCATTTTTAGAAATTTGATAGCTTTTAGTCATCTTGAAAAAAAATATTAAATTTAATATTAAAAATGAAATTCGTCATATAAACTCACCATATACTGATAATAAAAACCATAAATGATTGGTCTTCATCTATTATTTATAGATTTTAGTGTCCCAATGGAAAACCCTACCATGATGACAACGAAGATACAAATCTTTATAAAATATAAGTATTAATGATTATAAATCAATGTAATAGTCTACGATACCATATAAAAGAAGAAAAGTGTACAAATTATACTAAATTTGGGGGGGTGAATTATTGTTTTTAATCACAATGATTACTATTTTCACTAACATCCTTAAAAATGTTATCAAATTAATATCCATACTAATTATATTTATAATCATATATATAAACATTTTATAATTAATATACTATTAATTTTTTAAAATATTTCATAAAATGATCACAACATTTAAAAACAAGTATAAAAAATTATATTGAACGTAAGACAAAACAAAAAAATAATAATTACTTGGATTCTATACATTATACTTTGCTTAAATTGAATTATTTCACAAAATATAACGCATACATGATATTTATATAATAAAAATGTTATATAATTAATGATTTAGTCTCTATATATTATAATGACTGAGAATATCCACTCTTTTTCAAGTCCATGGTTACCCTCGATTAGAAAAAGTTGAATAACATAGGTTGCTATATATAGATATTAGTTGATAAAAAAGGTTATGGTATCGAGTATTACTAATGAAAAATATCATAAACAATTTCTAATATTATCCTCCCAACATATTACTTTTAAATATTCTCAAATTTATTCAATAAATCACTATCTCGATATATTTTTTGAAAACTCTTCACTCTATCTTTATATCACATTGGATTCTGGATCAAGAAAAATATACACATGAAAAATACTTTTCTCTGAGAAAACATTGATCTCTGAGATCATGTTTTTCTTTTTATATATAATTTTCATATATTTATATTCCTAATTCATTAGTATTTGTTCAAAGGTAATTGGATGAATTTCTTTATCACTTTTATGGTTTAATAAATCATCTTCATCCAATTGTCATTGTGTTACATCACCAAATTATTCATGTATTATCCATTAAGAATAGTGATGATTTCTATTTCTATGAAATGTATAAATGCTCTTGGTATAGTAGGATGAAAAATATTTCATCTCGTATAGATTTTATCCTCCATCTGATAAATAATATCAAGTGGACCAAGTATGACATCATTTATAGGAATACAATTTATTCTTTCTTAAAATTTATAAACATCTATCAAGTGAACTATTATTCATTTATCTGATTTATATATTATATGTGTGAATATCTTGAAGATGAATTTTATAGATGTTGTAATTTATGTCTATCAACCTTTTAAAAGAATAATGTTTTTTTCAATAAAGGATTTATTCAGTTTCAGATACAACTAATGATTTCCAAAAAAACATCTTAATATGATGAGAATTATAAAATTTAGATATTTAATGTCATTTAAGTATGTAGATTTTCAATACCAAAAATAGGTTTCGATTTGTTGAATGTATCTATTTGAATCATAAAATGAATGTTCATATTATCGATGGATCACGTTTGAGGGTCTAGTGTATCACACTATTTTAAATCACCTTTATTTTTTCTATATTATGCTCCACTTAATATTTCATTTATCCTCACTATATGATCTCAATTTTGTTTAATATTGTATTGATAAATAATTTTTCTACGTTATTGGATTTATAACTCTATTTTTTGTGATTCATTATAAATCTTGTTTATTTATTGTATTTTTTTATTTCCATAACATTAATTATAATATTATAAATTATATTTTCTAATATACTTGAAATTCAATATTAATTTATTCTTCTTAACTGATATTTGGTTTTTCTCTTTCGATGAACTCTTTTTTTCTTTTCAAATGTGTAACAAATAATCATATTTTTATGAAATTATCAATTAATTCATATATTTTAATAAAAATTTCTGTAATAATCCATTTTCTCAATTGTTTTTATTATTATAAATGTAAAATCCATTTCAAATCATTAGTAAATGTTTTATTTTAGAATAATTTTTATCAACATATATATATTTCACCATACTTTTCAATGAAATAATATATTACTATTACATTTTTACTATATGTCTCTATACATTGTGGTTTTCCCTTTTCACTGGATATTATTTAAATATATAACTCTTCAACATCTATTGATGTATAACAATCATTTTTCATAAATGTTTTCTTGGTTCCTGTATATGTTTTCATTGGATTCGTTTTCTATGATATCATTATGATGGTCAACATAATTGTTTGACACACATATATATTGTATATCATTATCTGATGGTTTGGTATTTTATATCCCACCAACAAATTGGGTTGGATGTATATCTCATTATATTACTATAGTACATGGGCAGTTTACCCTCCTCTAAATTGGTTACGGGACACGAATAGTGAATACTCTTCTACTATGTCTTTTGTAGGTTTTCAGGATATTCAATTATTATATAAATATTATTTGTGGTTATAAAAGACACCAGTATTTATTTTTATGGTTTGATGTTTACTAAATTTTATCATCAGTGTTATTCATTCATACCTCTTCAATAGAGACACATGTTTTAACACTATGGTTTCATATGTATCTTATTATGAGTAATTTTTATTCAAAGGAATGTTAGTTATGATATGTGTTTTTATGGTATGATTCTATTATGTAATGAATTTTTAATTTAATTTTGTTCAAACACCGACAATAGTGTCCTATGATCACATACGATATATGATTAATATTTTTCATGTGAACCATTATCGATCATATTAATTCACCATTAATGGTGGTTCCATTCACCATGTTTTTTATATGTGTAACATGTATGGTGATTCTTAATATGTATTATGTTACATTATAATTAATGAAAGGTATGGAAAACAATGTAAAATTTGCTAGTTATCTGTCCATATCCAAAAAACTAAACCGTTATATTTTTTTCCTTTAAATTACAATGGTAATTAATGAATATTAATGAGAAATGATGAATATTTTTCTATATTATACTACAGTCATCTCATGTAATTCTTTCCCACTAGATATTATTTATACTCCATGCAACTTATCTGAATCCCAAAACGATCGAGGATGTGCTTCAGGACTAATCTTGGGAAATATTAGGGGATGTGTATTGTTGACCTATCCATGTTTGTGGAATTAAATATATTATATTAATTTCTTATGAAATCCTATATTATGTGTCTAGATTAATATTTCAGACAATATTTTGATGGTCATAGAATAAATTTATCCACAAGTTTATTAGTTTAATAACATCATGTGAATTTAGTATGTGTTTCTGTTTAAATTAATATTTTATATTCGATATATTTTGATACAAAAAATAAGCAATAATAATAAGTATATATTATGGTATTATTTTATAATTAAATATCCAATACCTATTGGTATTACTATTTTAAATATAATAATTATAATACTAATTTGATTAATCCACTTGTATACAGAACCCTTACATGGTTTGAATTAAAATAATATATTTATTCTTTGATGAACATACTAAAAATGTTAACTATAAAATGAATAAAACAATTTAAATTTAAATTAATGATCTACTAAATGAGATCATAAATTTTTTATTATTATTTAATAATGTGTTGAAAATTATTTATATGAATTAAATTGATTATTTCATAGATGTTCACTATTTATACAGTAAACAAATTTTGGATATATTGTTTTTAATGATGTAAATATACATTTAATATCAATAATATTACATTGATTTATTTATATGCTAATTTTTAGTTGAGAAAAAAAATTGGTAGCTTTTGAGACATTTATGGGGTATGTTTCACCTATTTATTGAGAAATATGTTTAGTCACTTGGTTAGTGAAACCTACCATAATCAAAAATTTATCCTAATTTAAAAGGAACACCGATTTTTTTATCCCTCTAAGTGAGTAAGAATAAATTTTTGGAACCAATAATAATTTTCAAGTGTTGTGTTCACAATTAAATCATATTTTGTGTATCTATGTGACAGAACATGTGATGGTGTATGGATTATAGGAATTGAAGAGACATATGTTTTTCATAGTTTGCCAAACCATGTGCCTATCTATATGAATGGTGTTTCATCTTCAACAACGATGGAAAATGGTTTATGCATGGTTTGGATGAGAATTCATCCAAACCATGAACCCATTAAAAAAACGGGAAATCACAATTTTAACCCTCCAACCATGAAGCATTATTCTTTCCATTATTTTCATTATACTAATTTTAGTCTCCTTTCATGAACCTCCTCCTCAATGTCCTCTAAAATTAGTGATATCCACATTATTGAATCCTAGAATAATTTATTCATCATCACATTGTATTTTCAATGGAAAATATATGACTCAAGTAAAATATTTTTTCCACATTGTTCACTATAACAAAATATAACTTCTTATGAAGTAATATAACATTTTTGGAATTTTTAATTTATTTTATTTCAATCACTATTTCATTAGTTTATTCATGATACTATATGGTGAATCTTATAATAATTTAGTATAGTATTTAGAAACATTTAATGAAAATGTTTAATTGTTTATATATTTCAATCATTTTTTCGCAAAACATAACATTTGATAATTAATACAAAAATTATTAAACACTTTTATTTAATATTTTAGTGAAATTATAGATGGTTCAAGAGACATGGAAAACTACTAAGAGGTTGAAATAATAACCATATACCATTTAAAATATTTTGTGTAACTCTATTACATTTTGAAAAAATTTCCCGTATGACCAAAACACTAATAAGGTGTGCTTGAATTTTTATTTTCTAGTGAAATGTTTTTATTGTGATTATAAATAAAATATGGTATAAATTTATCCCATGACCACATTAATACATATATATGGATTAAATTAATCAATAATAGTAAGACAATTTCACTAGTCCCATTATAAATTGTTTAATGAATTGTTGGTTATAAATTTAACATTAAATTAGTCTTTAGTGGTGTGAATAAAATGGCGAATTCAATTGATGCTGAGATATTGACATTAACATATAACTAAAGAATAATTAATTCATTATAATATTCTATAATGGTCATTATATTCCATATGTGGGTTTTTATAGTTAATTACAAATGATATTCCATACAAATGAATCATAACTAATGGATACCACCAACCATACTACCTACTCAAGATAATAGAAATTACCTTAAAAATAAAAAAACTACTAGCTTTCATGAGTTTATCTATTTATGGTTTAGAAGAAAAATAAATTACATCGATTGTTATTTGATAAAAATTAATATATTTTTTTCATATTATATATTTGGAATTAAAGAAATAGGTTCATCTTATTGAATATTATAATAATGAAAGCTTAGAGACATTCTGGAATAGTGTGATGCATATAATATATGATCATTGTTCTATTAAAAACATAGGACATCAAGGGATTATTTATATATATCATTACCAAAAATATTATTACCTATATAGTATAAAATTATATTTTCATATACAAAATTTATGGTTGGAACCGATGGAGGTGGCCCAATAAGTTTTACTAACACTCTATTCCGGATGATGATTAATACTCAAAAGGATTTCATGTATACTGGTTAATAAAAAGTAATAAAAACTATATGAACACTAATAATTATGAAATTGAATGTGTAATAAATTAGTGGTCCGATCGTGTACTCAAAATGCTACTAATTGTAGGATTTTTATCTTAGATTATATATTATTTCAGGTATTGTGCATTATTAATAACATGGTCCCCTAGAATTCCACAATTTATTAACGATTCAAGATGCTAATATTTTGTAAATGAAACTAGGTATTATTTTTATAATAGTTATTTTTGTTGATTTTTACATCAATAGGTTTAATATTTATAATTTTATTCTTCTTATTATTATTAATCAATGTTTACCTCTAATATGATCTAGAGGGTACAATCTCACCACGAGACATACATATAACATAACTTCAAGTTGGTTTCATATGTTGTGTAGGAGGTGTGCATGAGGCCATGTGGTACCCATGTTTGGTAAACAATGGTGACCCAAACCTGTGATGGTACAAGTGGTATCAATGACCTTTTAACTGTTTTGTTATTATTAATGGATGGTGGATTGGTTAATAAGAATGTATCAGATCATGTTAATAAAAATTGTCTTCAGAATATCTATGCCACATTTAATATATAATCATGCTAACAGGGATGGGAAGGGTTGTTCTTGTTTTTTTCTTATTAAAGTTTCATGATCTCACCATGGGGTGATGAACTTGATTTGTGGATTTTGTTGTTTTGTACTATATATTCTCATCAACCACTATCCTTCTATGGTATGGAAGTAATTTTTTGATACATAATAATGGGAATTGTAGGATATATATATCATCCTTATTACATGATAAGACAACAAGATAACCATCATTTCTTAAAACATGTGATAGTTCCATGATTTTTATATCAATGAATTGGAATAAATTTTCTTATAGAAAAATGTGTTAAATAATATCATAAATAGTGTGATTATATGCACCTAAATGGTGAATTCCCATATTTTAGGATATTGAGACCTGAAATATCCAATAGGTATATGTCTGATTCATGATCCACTGGTCACATTGGATGAAATAATAGTGGTTGGTATTAAATGTTTTTCAATTTAAATTTAAAGATTAAGTTTAAAATATAAAAGGGGAATGGGGATCAATAAAACTAAGCGCATGGAAGGTGGTGATGTCCATACAACCGAGGTGGTGTTACCTACCAAAATATTATTACATCTTATAGTTACAGCTAAATTAACCCCATATTATAGATGATTTGGAAAATGAATATCATATTTGATAGGGTTTCATTTTGTTCATGCAGACTATTTGGTTTCTTTATTGATCATCCACTATTATTGGAGGGTTGGAATTAGAGTATCAACAGCTGTATCAACCAACATTTATTGATACAGTGGAACCGATAAAGAAGAGACATGTATTAATCCCACCTACTCTATCATTTTGAATTTGGAGAGGCCTCCAAAGAAGAGGTTCATTCTTGCAGTTTATATTCATTGGGGATCAACTATGCATTTGTGGTATTCCTAAATTTTGAAGACAAATATTTGGAAATCACCTTTATATATTATCATTATATTCCTTAAAATAACTTAACACTTGATACCCTGAGATTTAAATGAGATATGAAATTTTTACATTCAAAGAACTGTACTATTTCATTTATAGACTATTCATATCTCTCTATATATCTTCAAAAAAATTATCACCTCTCAATAATGATCAGTGGAAAATAGAAGGATTTTTCTACGATGGGATTAAGTATTCCATCCCTTTTGAAGTGAATGATTTGTAGACTAATATAGTATTTATAATAGTGAACCTGATACTATTCCCCGACCATATTTTTTGGATATTGTTGATATGAGGAATGGTAGATATATGCATTTACAAGGACGTATCTCATCTAGTGGTCTGATTAATTGTTTCATGATTTTATTCAGTAGTAGAAGTAGACATAGTGTATGCTTAGTTATCTAGTTGATAAGTAATTAATGTTGGAAGAAGGGAAACATGAAGCATTAGTGTAGAAAGGATCCAGTAGAATGTTGGGACATATTTATGAAATTTCATTTCCATGGGGTTGTATGATCATTCTTACAATCCATAGTGGGAGTGGGTCGACCGATGATCTAGGTTCTAATGTAATATTAGTTGATCCAGAATAAGAAGGGAGATCATGTAATATAGGATTTTCTAGTAAGGATTTAGTCATGGATTAGGTTTTCAGGTTTTTGATTTGTTGTGATGTTTGAGAAGAACTGTTAAGTGCGTATTTTTCATCACTCAGGGAAAACATTCCATATGAATATATAAAATAAATCATACGCTTTAGGAGAAGATTTTTAAAACATACATGGTTTGAGTTATGATTTTAATGGACTCTAAACAAGGTTTTTCCTAGTTGGACACACACACATTAGGCTCTATTATATATTTTTTCTCATTAAAAATATTGTATGGAAATTCATTACTATTATTGAGTGATGACCCAATATACTCTATTATGAATTTTTAAGATATTTTATCCAATGAAATTAATTCCCCATTATTTTGGGAAGATATAGTTTCTTATAGAACTATTTTCCCCCAAAATTATTAGATATGTTATTATACTGAGGATGGTTCGGTTGTTTCATTATCAATAACTTATTTAATACCATCACTATGGATTGTATTTTTTTTAATAGAGGGTGATGATTACATTAATAACACATAATTTTATGTTTTTCTAGTTGGTCTAGAACTAACATCATTTTCTAGGTGAAGTTTCACCCCAAGTGCCATGATTTTTTATGTGTGTTTTGGGAACCATAAGAATGAATTCACTTTTATAGGAGATAAATTTAGTAATATATTCATTAAAATAATAAAATTTTACCTCATTTAAGAGTGGTATATTTTACCATTGAGCATGTTCCAATGTTTGTTCTAGCATCCACTACCCATTAAATATTTATCGTACTAAAATTCATGAACTAGAAATAAAATTAGAATATATGGTAGCTGATGTGTTTATTAAAAATAGTACATTCTATTTGGTTTTATCATTTCTTTTCACCAAGAAGGTTGATGGAAACCTTAAACACTGTATAGATTAATTAATATCAAACCAGATTATGATTATAAACTTATAATCATTTCTTTATGCAGATAAACATTCCAATCCATAATGAAGAGGTCGTTCCTTATTTAAGATATACATTAGGTCAGGATATCATTAGTTTCATGTTCGGACATTGGATATAGATCTTATTAAATTATTTAATATAATCGAATATTCAAATAGTTTTCAAAACTATTCATTCACACAAAAAAAAGAATAAATTATTCAAGAAACAATAAATATTGTTTTCCATCTATTTTCATATTCTTTGGTGGTAATTTTGAGTGATTCCATATTTTTGTACTCATAGATTAGACACTCACATTCCAAATAACATGATATCATTGGGAATTATATGAGAGAATATGTTACATGAAAATCTTCTCATATTCCACTTCTTAATTTATAAATATCACTTCCTTGGATATATTATATTATAATTATGGATATATATAAAACTAAATAATTTGAGGGCCATAATTTTATAGGAGATACAAAATAATGTATTTTCATTAAATTTTCTCCAGGGTATTCCTCAATACTATAGTGTATGCCCCTCCCCGATTTCATCTAAAATGCTCAACGGGATGGTTGGCCAAAAGTCCTCAATCTTATCTCCGCAAATGCCAAAGGCTACTGAATAACAGCTAGGTCCATGTAAATGTCTTTGGTGAATGTTTTACCTCTTAGAAAAATTTATACACATAAGAAAATATGTTCAAAAAATAATTGGTAGAAATTTAGAAATGAAAATAAATAGTTAAAAATTAGATGAATGACCCAAAAAATAAATATACTATGAAAAAAAATAATCTTAACAATACCAAGATGATTTTAACATATGATCCCAAATGTAAATATTAAATATGTAAAGGTACATGGCCAAACAATAGACTGCAGGCTGTAGACTTATACCATAAGAAGAAAAAATGTCTCACGACATCCCGAGTATATGATCAGTCATCTACCCTCCAGCTCCATCATGAATAGAAAATCAATCAAACATCAAGAGTGGGACACTTCCCTTTATAAATACATATAGAAAAAATGTCTACTTGCGTACCAAATAGGGAAATAGTAGGTGTGAGATATACTATCTTTATGTCAAAAACCAAGGTGTTTAGACCTTTCCATTTCATGTATTAAACAGATTACAAAGTTCCCTGTATATTAAATGTAAACATTTAAATAATTCCAAAAGAATATAACGAGGTCTGGGTTCCTATGTAAAATCTCATTCCATACAACCAAATTCATCCAATACTACAAGTCTGAAAGAGTACATGGTAATGCTAAAAGATATATTTAGAAAGGCATATGTTATAGAAAACACCAAAAAGGGAATACCACTATGCTAGTGCTTTGGGTTGGGGTTTAATTATTGTGAAAAACTATGTCGAGTAACGTCACAAGATTGGTATAAGAAATATTGAAAAAAAGACTATGATGAACAAATTAAACATCTCTATATTTCATATTAAACTGAAAAATTACGTGGTGGTGTCTCAGTCCAACCCTGAGGTCTGCCTCGAAGAATTCAATTAATTAAATCCATTTTCACAACCCCATCCAGGGAAATAATCATAAGATTCCACATATCACTCATGGTATGGTAACTATGAGTTTGTTATAGGTATTATACATTAGAGATAATGTATTACATGAGGCTTTTAATAGCCAAATTGGTAATAAATCTATCATTAATTTTCTAGTAGGGATCCATAATCACCCTACAGTATCGAAAAATCCCTAAGCCCAGGTCTTGTGATCCTAAATTATCACTTTCAAGACGCATAGTATGGTTTCCCATTGTATATAGAGAATCTAAATGTGGGACCTTAATAAAGAACCAATTTTCACTCCTCATCCTCATATATTAAAAAAATCAAGGAACGAACACAGTCACAGACACAGACACACACACACACACACACACACACACACATATATATATATATAAGAGAAAGAAATTATGATTGACACTACTAATTAACCAATTTATTGTCTCATTTAACATTCATTTCATCCAATAATAATATATAATAACAATAAAAAAATATTTAATAATATTGGCACATTATTAGAGTAAGACGATGTAATACATTTATTACAATTCACGACACATGAAGACTAGTGACAAAAATTATTTAGGCATAGAAAAAAATTTAATTACAACAAAATATATGTTTTTAGATTCATCCAAAATAATTTAACCAATTTAAAATTTCAACCCATGTAATCAATCATGCTCACTTAATGATAATATAATTCTTTGATGTCAAATTAAAATAGTCCAACAATGTTGACACACCCACATGGGTATCTGAAATCATGAAAACGCCATATAAAGGGGTTTTTCGTAAAATAGATTCGTAAATATGAATGAGAAACAATTTAGTAAAATTAAACACATAATTTCTGATTCATTAGTAGGCACCAATGAGCAACACAATAGTGTTATTTAAATAATGTGATGAAACAACATGAAATATCAATGGTACTATACCTCGTAGTTATATTACATCCCATGTCCCATGAAAATATTTGTTTGACCTTAACCCTGAGAAATAAAAGGATAAAAGAAAGAACCAAGTTTTGGGAAAAAACATTCTTGAGAAGATTTTGTGACAGAGAGAGGATGAAACACAAAAATTCTTTGTTTTTATGATTATCCTTACTAATAGGTTCATAGTGCATCTGATGACAGTTAAAATGGAAGATATTTGGAGGTACAACGGGCTTCTGAAGAAGAGGAATGTGGATGTGCACCACCTAGCCAGGGAGGGTCTTGAAACACATATAAGGAGATGGGTATAAGAGTGGAGAGACAAAAATAAATATACAATTAGATAAAGTGATACGAATAAAAACTAATAAAGGTATGGCAATGGATAAATAACTATTAAAATGGTTTAGGCACATTTTAATTATTTATTACTTTTCTCCAATCACTTTAATTTTATTGTTTTTTATATCACTTTTCCATGTATTTAAATGTAAATAGACTAAATTTTACTCCCATTTAATTATTTTATTTATTTTTACATTGAAACATTGTTATAGGGAACGATCTATTAATTTACTTAAATTCTGTGTAACTATTTAAATAATCAATTAGTTGTTTGGGGCTGGTTACAGGCTGCGCATGTGTGATCCCTTTGTGTTATTTAAGGAAATTAAATTAAAATTAGAATGTATGTACCTTGGTTAAATAAGAGACATTAAAACCACCACTAGTAAAGACAAATCGTCCATTAGGTTTGCATTTGAGGGTAGGGGAACATCCTTTAAGAAAATTTCTGCAACTGAGCACATACACTAGTTTACCACTCCTAGGTCTCATTCTGAATGACATTGTGTTCCCAAAACATCCATAATAGAGTAACTGACCTGCCTCAGTGAACATTCATGCTACAGCTGACGATAAAAATTAGACATTTTATGAATTATGCATCTACCTAATGCTCAATGTCATCAGTGTAAAATGAATAAATGGGTCTTGATGATACTATCAAAGGAGATAGACGTGGAAGACATTGGGCGTAGAACAATACCTATAATGTAACAATGACCAATAGGATACTATCCCAACTCTATACATGGACTCAAACTTCCTGATATATTACATTAATAACTTTTTATTTCTCTATATTATCTTATGACCCATCTAGGTGAAACATGCATAATGAACTGATATCCCACCTCAAACTCAAGGGGTCTGTGAAGATGATTTGTATAAGGCCTTTTCCTTTTCTAAAGTGTTGGCATAAGCAACTAAATAAAATGGACTTGATAAGATTTCTTTTGAATGATATGAGTACCTAGAATATCTTCCTAACCTTCTTCAAGCAAGCATGGGGGTGAATGGAACAATCTACCCTATTGGGGAGTATATTGATCCTTTTGAATAGATGCCTGATATTTATTACTATATGTAATCACAATGAGAGGAATATCTTTTCCCCAAGAGTCACCAAAATCAAGGGTACATCCCAAAAACATACCCTCTAATTCTTAAATGGTCTTTTTGGACTTCCCATCAGTCTGGGGGTGATAGGGAACCCACAAAAGCACATGTGAACCCAATGCCAATTGAAACCCTTTCTAGAATCACGATATCAATTGAGTATCATGGTCTGAAATGATAGAACATGTAACACCATTAATTTAAACTATCTCTTGAATATAAATCCTACCCAACACATCGACACAATATTTCTACCATGATATGTTGGAGGTTTTTTACATTCATTAACAAATTGATTATCAATCTTGTTATATATCTACCTTGAGGAGATGTTGTCTAGCCTATAAAAACAGCATGGTGACATCAATCCATTTTCCACTAAAAAATAGATTTATGTTGTTGGATTCTAGCAGATCATTGGTGCACTTTCATCACTTATTAACAGGTGGAGCATCAGGTAATGAATCCTTTTATTCGCTTCGTCGTACCTAGACACCAGTACTGATAATGCCCATTTTTGTATGTCTTGGTATGTCCTGGATGAACTACCCAAACAAAGGCATACGATTCTATCGTCATCTCTTCTAGAATTTCATAAATCGTCCATACAAGTCCATAATTGAAATGAGATTCACTGTCCTAAATAAAACACTAGGATATGGGTTCCCCCCTATGAATCTCTTTCTCAAAATTAGCCCCTCTTAATTAGATAGTTGTCACATACCGGCTCTCCCCCGAAAAGTGTACGTCACATTAAGAGTTTCTAGAACTTGTTGTTCGCGCTGATCCTGAATCTCCAAATGAATATTCGAAAATAGAGCCATCATATTCTACTCACTATTGGCTTTTATGATGGATTTTTTATTGGCCTTGTTGTTCATAGTGTTATCCATGACATTACCCTTACCAGGTCTATAAATATGATCAAAATCAAATGACTATAGGTATTCAACCCATAATCACTCCATCAAATTCATGAAGGATTAACTAATAAGATCCACAATCCAGGACTCAATCAACCTGCATCAGAACATCACACCTTCAGATTCATAAAGCATCACAATAGGCAGTATAACATCATCTTGGTTCAGGAAGAATCTGGATTAGATCTGTTGTGATTCTTCTTTTTATCTCTTAAAAATATTTCACACAGACATCTAAATAGATGACCTATACACCCTTTGTAGTGAAGGTTGTAAGAGGATATTCTAAGTGAGAGAAATACTAAATTAAATTTTTGTAATATCTCTCAATCCCCAAGAATATATATATGTCCAACACAATCATTGGATACCCCTAAGAAACTATTCTACTATCTTTTTCTAGGACAACTAATATGTCTTCCTCAGATATGATGTGTCCCATGAAGTTTACTTTATTGATCCAATACTGGCACTTATTGGGATTTACGGATAACTGGTCATCTCTTAGTTTAATATGAATAATCTCATTATGGATTTCAAGGTCGTGTCTAGAGCATGAATATACAAAAAAATTATCTATGTTGAATAACACAAAAGAATCAAGGTATGGGTGGAAACACCAATTCATTAGAGCCCAGAAAATTAGCAACACACTTGTAAGATCAAATGAATTAAATAGATATTTGTAGAAACTCATAACTACTCCAAAAAGATATACATGGTATGTGTGGTTTTTACATGAACACATTGTGATACCCCGACTTCAAGTAAATCATGGTGTAATATTTTCCCCCTGGATCTGGTTGAATAGGACATCTATACAAGGAAATTGATGTCGATTATTTACCATAAACTGGTTGAGTTCGTAGTAATCCATGAAAAATTTACGGGTACCATTTTCCATCTTGGAGAAAAGGAATGGTGAACCACATGACGATGTACTAGTTCTAATGAAACATATTTCTTCAATATCATAAAGCTACTCCTAGAGTTCATATAGCTTTGTTGGTGCCATCCTATGTAGGGGATTTGATACTGGTGCTACACCTGGAACTAACTCAATAGTGAGCTCAACATCCCTCACAAGAGTTAAATTGGATTTTTTTGGGAATTACATCCTAAGAAGAAATTCACAATTGGAGGGAACAATACTAACTAAATTTTTGGATCATTTGTAAATAGGAATTTTAGTTGAGATGTCATGGTTCCAGGCCTAGGACATGTAGGTACAACTCTATCTTCCAGGATATCCCATTCCCCCTTATTTATAAAATTTATTCCCTCGTGTGTTCTTAAGGATAGTCGATGGCGATAGTAATACAATTAGGAAATAAAACAACTGATCCATTCCATTCAAAGAATAACATCGAAACTGGTCATCTCAAGGATTAAGAAATTACAGATGAAATGGTACATGCCTATCTCATGGTGTCACTCTTGGAACAATAATATTCCCTCTTTTGGACACCCAAAGGAGTGTCAATATATATATCATCCCATATGTACTCAATGGAAATACGCAAAATTAGAACTTTAGTATCATATATGATGGAGTGTGAAGCACAAGTATCAAAAAGTGTAGATACTAATGTTAATTCTACAAGGATAGTACCTCTAATCATAGAAGGCCTTGGGATATACCCTAGTAGTGTTGGATTCACTACTTACATATTTCTTGATCGTCATACCTAATATTTTTCCAAACTAGTCTGAACATGTGACCTCTACTGATGTTGGGGTTCTAGAACTAAACTGCCTCTGTATAATCCTCCATTACCTCTACCAGATTGGCCAACGAAAAATGAACCCCTAGTCTAACATGAATCCATTGATCCCATACCGAATGGAGGTGCCAACACATATAATTTTCCACTGGACACTTAAGGGAATGAATGGTAGAAACAATAAAGGAATCCCATATTGAATGAAGCTCAACACTCCACTGGGTTCCTCATATAGTGGGGATTCTTTTGGATAATCATTCTGCACTGATGGCATACGAAAGTGTTGTCAGTACATGTCATTTAGACGGAATTTCCCCCATGTGCACCCTTAAAATGAAACTTCCTACTGATTGAAGAACCATTACCCTTCATAGGAATTAAAAAAACCATTATCCAAAATATACAAGTATTTTTTTCTAATAGTTCAACCTATACTGACAGACACCTTCATCTGATGGAGATTATGTTTGATAATATAATAATATAGGTTATATATAATATTTATTTTTTCTTTATGTTTATTTCAATCTGATATAAAAAATATATTTATACTTTTTATTTACTGTAAATATTATAATTTCATTTGATGATTAGTGGACTACTGACCCCTCAAAGTGATAATAATATTTTACACATTAGATGGAATTAATTAAGGATGAGTTCATTGAAACCACATGTGCTATATGAATTCATTATCATACATTATTTATAATATATATTTATCATCATTATTTTTTCTTTTAATACATAAAAAGTGAAAATGATGTTTATGTGTACGTATGGATTACTGTCTTCATGAATGATATATTCATTTAATAATTATATATACACCGTATTATTATAAGACAGATATAATTTATATACATGATATTTTTATCATGGATTACATTATTTAAATCATGATATATGTATATGGACCAAAGATATATAAAATTAAGACACATGTGAAAAAAATTTGAATATTACATTAAATGTAAACTTCACAAAGATTAGATAAAAAATGAGTAATATCAATCCATAATAAAACCTTAAATTTAATTATAAATTATAACATAGTTATGTAAAATATTTATAATATTATTATATTCATTATACAGGTGGTTCCTAAGAGTATGATGAAATTCAAGACACACGGTAAGGGAACTTCCTCTCACTTTATATTTATGTCAGATACATGATTTATTCCCTACATATTTCTTCTGTGTGGTGTGTATACATTCCATAGATGTATTATATAGTTCATATAAAAAATATATTTTTATTTACCTATCAATTTTTTGAAATATAATTCATTGTTATTATGTTTCAAGTGTTACTAAATCCAAAATATAAGTTTCTCTCATTTAATCCTTATTCAAGACAGGTTCTATGTTATGAAATTATATTTTTCCTTGAAGTTTATATACAAAATTTGAAATGTTGTATCAATAATATACATATTTTCATGATAATTTATTCTTCATTTAATTCCATTTTATTACAGGGGGTGTATGGTTCAAACATACCATGTGGTAAGAGTATATTGAAAAAATATCATCACTTTTCGAGATTGTTTATGTTTATGCTTCCATTTATGAAATATTATGATCCATATCTAAATATATCTAATAAATTTTACATTACAATATTTATTCATGATTTATTCATTTATTAGTACCAATTATACATAATTTTTAACCTAGCATATTTAAGACATTGTTATTAAGAAAGAGGGACTTACCCTCTATTCATCCCGAAATCTACATTTCTTCAAAAGCATGATATCTAAAACAAGGTTAAATGAATATTATATTAATATACCATGATCATTAAATCTTATTTTTACTTTTATTTTCATTTTCTAAATTTTTTAACGGACTCTTCTAGTCTTTTTATGAACAACTACTTTTTATAACCTTTTTACCATGAAAAAGGTATTTTATTTTATCTCATACGACATGTACATAATTAATAATAATTAAATAATTAAATCATTATTTTTATTTTGAAAAGGATAATTTTTAAGAAAATTTTGTCATAATATATTTTCAATGAAATATCCTTCAAAATTATATGATGTTCTTTTAATATGTTTTCAAGGAAAATGGTTTTGAAATATATTTCTTGTTCATTTTATATTATATCAAGGAAAATGGTTTTCAAACTCTTGTTAAGATTATTTTATAGGTTTTCAAGGAAAGTTATTTGAAAACATTATTCATGATTATTTACTTAGATTTCATTGAAAAAAAATTGAAAATGATTCCAATACTTATTTATAAGTTTACAAATTATTTTAAAATAAAGGGTTTTACAAACATTTTCAAAATCTCTTTATATGATTTCAATGATAATGTTTCCAAAAGGTTTTGAAATATTTTATATTTCTCTATGACGTTTATTATCAATAAAATAGATTTAAAATGTTTGTAGGTTTTAAAGATCCCTTTTCAAATAAGAATTGATATTTTTCTGATGAAATATTTAAAGAGACCTTTTAACATTATTTCACATCTAACTCAATATTCATTGTTATTCCACATGACTTTATAGAAAATTATTAAATTGTTTAAATCATATTCATTCTAGTAATGATTTAGGTTTCTATGTCATGAATTTTATGAAATCCCATTAATCATTCAATAGTTACATGTATATGAACCACGTTCCGCTTCAACATGTATCTATTTATTGAAGCTACTCTTCTTCCATTAATTATATGATTTTGAAACTTGATTCTATTCAATGATGTAATGTCCCAGACCATTCTGGTCAATTAATTTGAAAAAATTATAAGTGTTGGGGTGTACGGGACTCATCATTCAGTCCCACCCATCAGCTCCATAGATCAGCTCCACATATCAGCTCCACTGATCTGCTTCGCTGATCAGCATTACTGGTCTTCTTTCCTGATCAGATCCACTGATCAACTTCCTAGATCAGATTCACTAACCAGCATCACATATCGGCTTCAACGATGAGCTTCACATATCGGATTTGTAGATCAGCTTCACAAATTAGTTTCACAGACCAGTTTTACCAAATCGGTTTCACAGATCAGTTTCACCAAATCGGTTTCACAGATCAGTTTCACTAGATCAGTTTCACATGTCGGTTTCATCAAATCTGTTTCACAGTTCATTTTCATAGACCAGTATCACAAAATCAGTTCACATATCAGTTTCACCAAATCGTTTTCATAGATCGGTTTCACCAAATCGGTTTCACAGTTTGGTTTCACAGATCGGTTTCACCAAATCAGTTTCACAGATTGGTTTCACCAAATCAGTTTAACATATTGATTTCACCAAATCGGTTTCACATATTGGTTTCACAAAAACTGTTTCACAGATCGGTTTCACCTAATCTGTTTCAATGATCGGTTTCACCAAATCAATTTCACAGATCAATTTCACCAAATTGGTTCAAAAGATAATTTTCACCAAATTGGTTTCACAGATCGGTTTCACCAAATCAGTTTCACCAAATCAGTTACATAGACCGGTTTCTAGAAATCGGTTTCACAGATCAGTTTCACCAAATCGGTTTCACAGATGGGTTTCACCAAATCAGTTTCAAAGATCGATTTCACCAAATAGTTTTTACAGATCAGTTTCAATAATCAACTTCACAGGATCAGCCTCACGGGATCAGCTTCATAGAATCAGCTTCTCCCAATTAGCTTCATGGGATCAGCTTCATCAGATCTTCTCCACCGATCGGTTTCAATTATCAGTCTCACCAATTTTCCATAGAGGGGTGTCAGATTTTTCTTCCCCTATTTTTCTTGTAATGCTACTTTTAAGTATTTTAACCTTTTTATTGTGGTTCAAAGCCATTTTTAGTTCCCTAAACAATGTTTTAAATCCCATAGGAGTGGGGAGACCCTCAATGGACTCATTTTCCTCCCTTAAATGAAATAATTTAATGAAAAAATGTTTTGGGCACTCCTCCGATCAGAATTATTAAATAAAAAATTAATTACATCGTGTGTAGCTGTCTAAACACGAGGTGAAACCACGATCCAGCTTTAAATCCACTAAATATCCTCATATCCTATAATGCCAGTTGTTGACCCCCGAAAACGCATCCCAAAAATTTTCCATACGTCCCCATAAATGATCCCATAGCGTAACCCGTTCCGCAAGCTTCGATTTGACTGGTCGTGGAGCCCAAACGAAGTTACGGATCAGAAGTTATGGATGTTTGAAGATGGACAGCTGGTTATGGCCATCTAGGACAGTTTCAGGGTGAAGTATGGATTTGCGGGTAAAAAAGGAGTTCTGCGCCGAAACGCATGTGTGCGCGCGGAATATTACACGCCCATATTTGCGCGCACGGAATTTTAGGCGCAGCCCATTGCCCACGCGCAATTTTGTGCGCACCGCCTTTGCCCGCACAGAATTCTCCACGCGGCGCCTGGCGCGCGGAAAACACGCCACGCGCGCGGAATTTTCCGCTCACCGGCGTCTGAGTTCCTCGTATAACCATGAGGTTACCCCCCCCCCCCCCTAGAGAGGATAGGAGAGGCCCCAGAGGTCGGCCACCGCTCTGATGCGCGTAAGTCCGCAGTTTTCGCGCCCGCGCGGAATACTCTTCTCCGGCGCGCAAAACATTAGTTTTGCGCGGAAAAGGGCCAACCTGTCCCATTTTCCGGGAAACTCATAATTTTTTGCGCGCAACAGTGCCACTGAGCCCGACTTTTCGTGCTCCAGTGCAGCACCTGAGCCCCCTATTTCGCGCGAGCTCGCCGCTCTTGTGCGCGCCGACACATATTGCACGCGCCGCCGCATATTGCGCGAGCCGCCGCATATTGTGTGACCGCCACCGCATATTGTGTGCCTGCCACTGCTATTGCGCGCGTCACGCCATATTGCGCGCCCACATCCTGTATTGTGCGCCCGCCGCCGCTATTGCGCGTGTCGCGCCCTATTGCGCGCCTGCATCCAGTATTGCGCGCTCGCTGCCGCTATTGCGCGCGCCGCGCCCCATTGTGCACCTGCATCCGGTATTGCGCGCCCGCCACCGCTATTGCGCGCGTCGCGCCCTATTGCGCGCCCGCATCAGGTATTGCGTGCTAGCCGTACCTACTGCACGCCCGCATCAGGAATTGCACTACCGTCACAGACCCCCATGAAAAATGGAGAGTCGCACCGCGGACTTCTCGGGCCGGGACGTCGGGGTTGTCCATTGCACCCTTATGCGCAACCACCTCCCCCCTAAGGGAATACCATGATTTGAGATACTCCTCCGCACGCTGCGAAAAAACTTGAGTTGAAATATTCCTCTTGGTTCATTTCCTATGTCGTGAGTTGAGATTATCATCATCAGTTCCCCCAAGTACCTTGAGTCAAACCATTCCTCCGGCAGCTCCGTCAAACCCTATCCCTTGGCTCTCATGTCAGGATGAACCAGCATGGGCCGACCTGGCGTAAGACCCAACACCAGCCTTTCTAGGCGCCTTATGGAAGTAGTCCTATCTACATGACTACAAACTGTAGTACTCCCTATGTGCCAAACATAGGATGCCTCTCGCTTCTAATGAGAGATGCCTTATGCTCCAAGCATGAGATGCCAGTAGTCCTATCTACAAGAATATAAATGGTAGTAATCCCTATGTTCCAAACATAGGATGCCTCTCTCTTTTAACGAGAGATGCCTTATGCTCCTAGCATGAGATGCTAGTAGTCCTATCTACATGACTATAAACTGTAGTAATCCGTATGCGCCAAACATAGGATGCCTCTTGCTTCTAACGAGAGATGCCTTATGCTCCAAGCATGAGACGCTAGAAGTCCTTTCTACATGACTCTAAACTATAGTACTTACTATCTACCAAATGATAGGATACCTCTTGCCCTATACGATAGATGACTTATGCTCCAAACATGAGAATCCAGTAGTCCTATCTACATGACTATAAACTATAGTAAACCCTATGCTCCAAACATAGGATGCCTCTTTTTCCAAATAAGGGATGCCTTGTGCGCCAAGCATAAGATGCCTAATGCCAGGATTACAGTGGCGTAGTTTCAAGAGCGTTGGAATCCATTCAAACATTCCATCACTCCACCTCACGCTTTTCTTGTCCTTCGTTCGGATCGTCACTCAATTCAAAGTTTAGAGGGACACCCTAACAGTATGGATGCTCGACCTTTGGTCCGCCTCCAGTCCTGGGCCAATGCCCCGAAAGACTGATCACGTCTGGAGGGAACCCCTAACAGTATGGATGCTCGACCTATGGTCATCCTGCTGTCCTGGGCCAACGTTCCGAAAGACTGATCGACGATATTTGAGTTAGGCCCCGTGTTGCGAACATGGTCAGCGGTCATCCCTCATTTGTTGTCCTCATTTATGGCTAACGTGATATGGATGATGTGTTTCCTCCACTATCAACAGTTATCCTCCATCACCACGCCAATCTGACGACGTTCTGAATATTGGGCATGTGATTCACACTTTTCATCTCCCTCTGTTGGGATAGATTCCAATGCCCTTGGCATTATCCCGATTGTCCACTAGCGCATAGGTGATTACCTCAACCTGCTAGTGAGTTGGGATGCCCTCATAGCCAGACATGAGGAAGACACCATGGGCCGCTCAACGCGTAAGCCCCATTCCGCTTTTAACGGACGCACCCTTTGCGATGTGATCATCTGTTCCCTGCTGCCTCTTGTTTCCCACACCGAGCATGACTCACGTGGGCTTAGAGCGCGCATCGACCATGAAATCCACCATGGGCCGCCCCAGAGTGTAAGCCCCATCCTAGCGAACTCCACGGACATTGATTACCTGCCACAGGGATACGTAGGACGCCTCTATGTGGTTCAATCCCACCACCCAGTTGTTCCGACCTCTTCACGTCAGTTCACTATCCACCATGGGCCACCTCAGAGCGTAAGCCCCATACAACGTCGGCCGCCTCAGAGTGTAAGCCCCATACAACGTGGGCCGCCTCAGTGCTTATGCCCCATGCCACCTTGGGCCGCCTCAGAGCATAAGCCCCATACCACCATGGGCCACCTCATACCGTAAGCCCCATACCACAATGGCAAGCCTCGTTGCATAAGCCCCATACCACAATGGGCCGCCTCAGAGCGTAAGCACCGTACCTCCATTGTTGGCCGCCTCAGAGCACATGCCCCATTCACCATTGTAGCTACCTTGTGGCACCCGGGTAGCACCCTTGCGTAAGCCCCAATCCATCCCGAACTATGTGGACTTTGATACCCTGCCACGGGGATACGTAGGAAGCCTCCACAAGGTTCAATCCCACCACTTAGTCGTTCCGACCTCTTCACGTCGGTTCACTATCCACCATGGTCCGCCTTAGAGCTTAAGCCCCATACAACGTGGGCCGCCTTAGAGCTTAAGCCCCATATCCACAATGGGCCGCCTCAGAGCGTAAGCCACATACAATGTGGGCCGCCTTAGAGCTTAATCTCCATACACTGTGGGCCGCCACAGAGCGTATGCCCCATACACATTTTTTGCTCCCTGCGGCACCCAGGCAGCTATCTATATGTATCCCCCAGCATGTCTCAGGGTCGTTGTCCTTTGTGTACACCCTGGACCATCCCCCCTCGAACTACACGGACTTTGATTCCCTGCCACGAGGATACGTAGGAAGCCTCTTCGTGGCTCAATCCCAACTACATTGTTGCCCTTACGATGGTCCCATTTCATTCCCCCTCCATTTCATCCATCCATCCACCACCCATCCTGATTCTTACTCGGGCCGCCACATCCCGGTGAGATCATGCCATTCATCCACCAGTGCCACTCCCTGCGGCACCCAGGCAGCTATCTATGCGTAAGCCCCAGCATGTCTCCGGGTCATTGTCCTTTGTGTACACCCCGGACCATCACCCCTTTGAACTACGTGGGTTTTGATCCCTGTCCTCTACACAGGGTATGTAGGAAACCTCCATGAGGCTCAATCCCATCTGATGGTAAACCTTGGTGTCTTCCATTTTAGGGTGCACATTCCCTGATCCGCCCTCAGTGGTGTTCAGATCAGCCACGGTGTGACTTCTCCCCTACAAGGGGTGCACCACCTTGGATCCGTCCTCATTGGGCATCCTGATCCATTCATTTCCCAGGTGTTCCCTCCATGGGATATACTAGTATGATCCGTCTCTATGGGACGTTCTGATCACTCTCATTCCGACTCTGCAAGACGTTAAACTCACGGCCAACCTCGTGTTAAACATGAGATGCCTGAGGAAATCCTCAGAAGACACGCCCTCGGCATAACCGTCTTCGCAATACGTTAAACTCGTAGCCCACCTCGTGTTAAACATCAGATGCCTGAGGAAAACCTCAGAAGAAACGCCCTCGGCGAAACCGTCTCTGCAAGACGTTAAACTCGTGGCCTACCTCGTGTTAAACATGAGATGCCTGAGGAAAACCTCAGAAGACACGCCCTCGGCGTAACCGTCTCCACAAGACTTTAAATTCGTGGCCAACCTCGTGTTAAACATGAGATGTCTGAGGAAAACCTCAGAAGACACACCCTCGGCGTAACCATCTCTGCAAGACGTTAAACTCGCGGCCCACCTCGTGTTAAACATGTGATGCCTGAGGAAAACCTCAGAAGACACGCCCTCGGCGTAACCGTCTCTGCATGACGTTAAACTCGCGGCATTCCCAGTGATAAACATGGGAAGCTGAGGAAAACCTCAAATGGTGTATGATTCCCCGCATCTGACGCGGGATGCATCGGGTTCTGCACCCTTGACATGCCCTCTTATGAAGAAGAATACAGGTTTCCCTATGTCCACACACCCAGAGATGCCTCGACATGCCTAATGTTGCTGTCTACTCCGACTGAAGTTCACTACCATGTGAGGACCCCAAGGAATTTCCAGGTAGAGGTAGTGTAATTAACCAGCGTCAATGAAGATATGGCACCGGGAATGAGATTCACGAGCACGTCTTAAATCTATGAGGGAGACCTGGACTAGGTGATGAGCTCTGAGGAGAAATCCATGGAAGGAAGAGCCGACATCCCATCATCCCGGTTTCGATCAAGGAGCAGACGTCCCTGAACAAGGAACGGATGCCTCCCGCCTTTGGAAAGCAGGAATACATGGCCACAAGCAGCGTGTCCTCCCCACAGACGGATGCGCGTACCCCGGCAAAAGCATCAGAAACACCAGTATCTCAACTTTTTATCACACATGAATTTTTTCTTCCCTGATGGTCTCTTTTCATTCTTCTCCTTAGTGCGTTTGGAGTCCCACTTTTCATGGAAAGTGGTGCACCTATTCTTGAGCCTTTCCTACTCATTATTTCCATATTTTGAGTTCATCCCCTCAATTTCGTGCATCCCCATTCGTTGGAGAAAGGAGAAAAACATTGATCTTTGATCATTCAAGTAGATATTTTTCTTTTTATCTCTATGGTGTGTATCATGCGAGGTGGTTATGATATTGTTTCTATTGGGATGGATGAAACCAAACCTTAATGAAGATAATAAAAATAATTAAATAATTAAGGGTGTGTGCTTGATGTTTTCGTTGTACATTTTATCCTTGATTATGTGTTGTGAATATTATGGGCTTATGCCCACTAAAAGTCATGGCCGTTGGTGGTTTTTTCTTTTGTACTAATGAACCTTTGTTTTTCTAGATATTTAAGGGATTGAATGGGTGTAACATGGAAAATGGTTAATCACATAAACTATGTTGATTAAATGGATTAACAATCAATAAGAATCCTTATGTGATGACCCCAGTTAACCAAATGGAATGTCAGAACTAAATGAATGGCATATTCAAATTTGAATAGTTCCTTGCTCTATTATGGTGATGTTGACGGTTGATGATTGGGAAGTGATTTGGATGGGGATGGGATCCTATGTTTTGGTGAAGTTATTGGATTTTGGAACTGAGGCCATTTGGGTCTATATTGTGGGGCATGAAATGGATCCAATACTTTGAGGGATATCACTGATCCATTTTGTTGTTGTGACATTACAAGAGAACCGAGTGTGAATGATTAATTTTCTATTTGGATTTTTTTCCTTTCCTTGGCTTGTGGTTATGCATGTTAGTTTCCCAATAGTGAAAAATTTACTTAAACAGACTTTCGTGAATATGAAAACATGAATGGGTTCAATGAGGAATTGATTTCTAGGAATGAGTTGTGATAGGTTTGGGGTTTTTATGCTTCTTATGAATGAATAATATCGAGGCTGCTTGTGTATTGAATGATTTTGTAAACCCTATGGTGGGATGAGTGCATGTTACCGATATATATAATTTTAGTTCTTATGTTTGTTATTCGCCCCCACCCATGTTAATCACTATGTGCCGAACACCCACATTTCATGGGGGAGGGTGTTTTTTCAACAATCCTATGATTGGATGGCTATTAGCTCCTTTTCTGCTCCCATTCATGAGTATCCCAAGATCCTTCAAGCACGATGTGATGGCCTGAGGTCTATTATAGCCCTAGATTCTTAGGGTAGGGTACGTGGTGGTGGTTGGCCCAGTTTTGTGCGGGCAGGTTGTTTCCCATGTTTCTTCGGGATGAGGCCTAGGTTTCTTCAGGCATGGTAGTAGTGGTTCGGACCTTGGTGTGTGTGGGATGTGTGTTAGTGATAGCCCAAGTGTTTTCAGGCGTGATGTGTGATTTTGGATTCCTAGGTTCGTGCGGACGGGGGGATGGAAGTGGGACTGTGGTGAGGATGGCGGGAGTGGTTTGACGAATAGGATGTCCTCAATAACCCGTGCGAAAGTGGCACGGGGTACAGAAATATTGATGTGATGTTACTGATACATTACTTTACTTGTGTTATTTGGGATGTATGCCTTGGTATAGTTTGGGTGGATATTTTCCAAGCTAGGTGTTCTGGTTATCTCCATTTATCATGAGGTATTAGAATACCACCCCACTTGTGAATGAGAGATTCTGGTTTTCCCTACTGAGTATACATTAATACTCACCCTACGTATATAAAACTGTTTTCAGGTTTCCAGGAGGACATCAAGGATAGTTCAGGGACATATTATTTGCGACTTTGGGACAGTTGCAGTTGTTGTTGCTGTTTTTCTTTTCTTTGGTTTTTTCCTTGGAGTTTTCATTGTAGCACATAATTTTGGAACTTGAATATGGGGGTGGTTTGTATTTTCCTTACTTTTACTTATAGTTTTGGTTTTGATTAAAGATGTACCATATTATCTCCTGATTATACTAAATAAAAATGCTAATGCCTTCTATTTTGTGTGTGATTCTATATCCTTGGTGATAGTCACCACTCCAAGACCCATCGAAGGTGGGTTTTGGGGGTCATTATCTCTCCTTCGACTTGAGGAACTAAGGGTATGACAAACCGTTGTCTCGTCCCTCATCTTGGTGAAGGTGGGTCATGACATAATGGTAACAGAGGCGGAGGTTAAGAGATAGGTTGGGGCTCAGAGTTAGGAACAATGAGGATTTAATGGGATGGTAGGGAAACAATTATAGGCAATCTTGGTGCATGAAACAGGCCAGGGAAGACCAGCTAGGACCTAGGATTTTAGGTCCCCCCATGATTCGATTCAAGGACTCTAGGCCTTCTGAATGACCAAGTGAAGCTACACTGATTACTAGGTAGAGACTCTAGGAAAGGTACATACATCATAATTACTTGTGTTATTGTGTGTCTTGGGTATTTTGTGTATTTAAAATGAATAAGAAGTCTATGAAAAATTTAAATTCAATCTTCTACACTACTCATGCTTAGAAATTCCTTATTTACCTTACAGAAATGGCACCAAGAAGATGACCATGAGTAGTACAGGCGATCAGGGCCCAGGAGGATGACATGTCTGATCAACAGAGGGCTGACCAAGAGGTGGAGGATGGTCAATGGTAGAGGATGATTTGTGACTTTCAGTGGAAGACCCTTGGGAAATATGAGGGCATAACCTCTGATATATAGACACAAAGATTGATAGAGGAGCTGGTGAAAGCTTTCACCTTGATCCGGGATCTAATGGAGTAATGGGTTCTTCTGGATGTAAGCCAGATGCCGAGAGAAGCTCGTCAATGGTGGTATCTATATCTTGGGGAGAAGAGGGAGGTTTATGTATCGCGGACCAACTTCAAGTGGGAATTCTGGGAAAAAATCCACTCTTCCACGATGGAGGCAGAGTAGAGGTAGGAGTTACTCTCCCTTCAATATGGGAGCATGTTAGTGAGGGAGTTGGGGACCAAGTTCAAGGATCTACATCTTTTTTCTTATGAACTTTTTCTAGATGAGGAGTCTCGGGTGAGTTGTTTAGAGGAGGCACTCTGACCTTCTCTTTGTTATGTTGTTACTCCCTTTACCCTACCGATGTACATAGAGGTCAAGAAAAAGGCTGATGTGGTACAAATGATGCACATGTTGGGAGGTGTGCTGTTAGAGGGGAGATAGTGGAGTTCATCAAAGGTGAACACCGTCAATAGCAGACCTCTAGCGTTTGGGCCTTCTAGGATTCAACTAATGGAGAGCAGGACCCAGTAGTTCTATTTTCGATCTCTCAGTCATCACCCATTACTCATGATCCCAGCACCACGGTGCATCATTTTTGGAAGCTGGGGGACCTTCGGAATTAGTGCTCGGACAGAGTGTAGTACAGTAGGGGTGGGCATGTTCAGCGCCCATCTTAGCTGTAGTAGTTTCCAACTAGACCCTTTCAGCAGCAACAACAGGGACAGTGAACTCCCACTCGTTTGAGAGTAGACGTGGTAGGAGGAGGCTAACCCCATGGTGCTTCTCAAGGTCCTTGACCAGGGCATGGTCAGGGAGGCGACTGACAACTGAGAGGAAGAGGATCTAGGCGTGGGCAATTGCACACCACATAGGCAGCAGTTCCAGCAAGACCGGAAGTCATTCGAGGTACGATCAAATTATTTAGCACTCTTGCATACACCTTCTTTGATTTAGGATAATCACACTCATTTATTACACCGGTCTATTCCATTCCTTGAACCTAGACATAGAGAATATCTCCATGCCCATGGGGCTATGTACCCCAGTTGGGTGGTCATACAAGTTTATTTGATGTTTGATGAAGATGTAGATTGATGTTGGGGCCACATCAGTCTAGTGGGGAACTTATTCTACTACAAATGCAACAATATGATGCCATCCTAGGCATCGACTGGTTGTTTTTTGTGCACACTGTTAACGACTACTTCTGGAGAAGATTCATTTTCTCCAATGGGTATGGGCAGCATGTGGTTTTTGTTGGTAAGTGGAGTTTTTATGAGGTGAGACGGCATGTGAAGCCTCTTCTTTCTATGTTGGCCAAGATTTAAACAAAATCAGTGGATGTTGAGATGATGGATGTTCCGAGAGTTGTTAAAAAGTTTCTAGATGTTTCTTCCAAGTAGGTTTTGACTCTACCCCCTCGACGTGACGTTGAGTTTTGGATATAATTTCGACCCGATGCCTCTCTGATTTCCATGGCTCCTTATCAGATGGTGCCTTCTCAGCTGCTGGAGTTGTGGATCCAGATTGATGATCTAATGAAGAAGGGTTTTTTCTGACCCAGTGTGTCGCCATGGGGTGCTATGGTCTTAATAAGTTAGATGGTGGTATCAGGTTGTGCATAGACTACCAGAGATTGAATCAAGTAATGGCCAATAACCATTACCCACTTCTTAGGATATATGATATCTATGACTGGCTGAGGGGATAATGTTGGTTCTATATGATTGATCTGTTCTCTGGGTATCACTAGGTAAGGGTGAAGGATAGTGATATTCTTAAGACTGCTTTCAGGTGCAGGTATGTGCACTTTGAGTTCTTAGTCAAGTCGTTCGGTGTTACAAATGCACCTATTGTGTTCATGGGCCTCATGAAATCTATTTTTAGCAAGTTTCTAGACCAGTTCATCATTTTTTTCATCGATGAGATTTTTATCTACTCAGGATTAGAGGGGGAATATACAAAACACCGCACGATGTTCTTGGAAATCTGTTGACATCACCAGCACGATGGGAAATTGTCCAAGTGTAAGATCAGGACAAAAAAATGCATTTCTATGGACACATGGTTTTTCAAAAAGGGGTATGAGTTGATCCGTGAAATGTGGAAGTGATTGTTTCATGGTAATCACCAATTAATGTGATAGAGGTTTGCAGTTTTTTGGGTCTAGTAGGATAGTATCAGATGGTTCATACCTGACTTCACTCGAGTTGTAGCTTCCTTGACAGCATTTAATAGGAAGGACCTAGCCTTCGTGTGGAGTGAGAGGTTCTAGGAAGCCTATAGTTATCTAAAAGGGAAGTTGGTTTGATCCTTAGTGTTGAGTTTAGTAGGGGAAGGGATATTGTTTGAGGTGTTTTTTGATGCTTCTGGACTTGTCCTAGGGTGTGTGCTAAGGTAGAAATGGAGAGTGATATATTATGGGTCTTGGTTGTTATGTCCTCATGAGTGAAACTATGCCACCCGTGACCTAGATCATGCAGCAGTAGTGTTCTCATTGAAGTTGTGGTAGCATTACCTCATCGGGGATTACTTTTTGGTATTCACAGACCACAGGAGTTTGACACATATCTTTACCCAAAGGGACATGAGCTTGTGACAACGAAGGTGGGTGGAGTTTTTCAAGGACTAAAACATTGATATCTCTTAATCTAAATTTAATTGGAACGTTGTGGACGATTCCTTGAGTAAGAAGTCATAGAGGGAAGTTGTTTAGGAATTTGTGGATGCTTTGAATGCAATGGAGGTGTTGGCTTCCCTATACCACGATGTAAGGGAGGTTGGTGGTACAAGATGTCTGTTTTAGATGATAGTGCAGTCCTCTCTACTGCGGCAGGTTGAGGAGTCTCAGTGGGGAGACATAGAAAGTGAAGTGATGTGCGATCGGGTTAACCAAGGCAATGCTCTTGAAGGGTGGTCAAGGGATAGACAAAATCAGATGATTTTCCGAGGGAAGTTATTTGTCCCAGAGATGATGCATTAGAGAGTTCTCCATGAGTTCTACAACTCACTCGTAATGGTACACCCTGATGTTTCCAAGATGTATTGAGGCCTGAGGGAACACTTTTGGTGGCTCGGGGTGAAACGAGAAGTGGAAAAGTTCCTGGAAAGGTGTTTGGTATGTCATCAAGTGAAGGGTGAAAACCATGTCCCATGAAGTTTCATGCAGCCATTATATGTCCCCGGGAAGATGTGGGATTTCATATCGATGGATTTCATCACAGGACTACCCAGGGTTCAAGGAGGGTACAATTCTATTTGGGTAGTGGCAGACCGGTTGACGAAATCAGCTCACTTTCTGGCGATCAAGGATTCCAGTGTGGTGGATTACGTATCACAGAGATACGTGGATGAGGTGGAGTATTTTCATGGAGTTACAAGGTCCATAGTCTTTGAAAGGGAAGAGCGGTTTACCTCACGATTCTAGAGGGGATTTCAGCATGATTTTGGCACCCAACTACATCTTAGCACTGCTTTCCACCCCCAAACCGATGGGAATCCAGAGAGAACCATCCATACATTGGATTATATGCTAAGATAATGTGTTTTGGACTCTGGGGGATCATGGGATCAACATTTCCCTTATTAGAGTTTTCCTAAAATAAAAACAATCACTCTACTATTGTCCTGGAACCATTTAAAGCCTTATACGGGAGGCCCTGTCATTCTCCCTAATGCTAGACTAAGGTAGGGGAGGCAGGTGTTATTGGCCTAGAGGTGGTGTGGGAAACAAAGGAGAAGGTTCGGCTTGTGCGTGAAAGGATGAAGATAGCCCAAGACATGCAGAAGTCGTATGAAAATCATAGGAGGAGGCCCTTGGAGTTCGAGGTTGTAGACCATGTGTTCTTAAAGGTTTCCCCTTGAAGTGGGTATAGATGGTTTGGAAAGGGGAGAAATCTCTCTCCTAGGTTCATTTGGCCATTTGAAGTGTTGGGGAAAGTCGGTGAGGTGGAATATCAACTAGCGTTGCCACCTCCGTTGGAGAGGATCAATGATGTTTTCCATGTCACCCAGCTTCGTCGATATCTACATGAAGATTTCCATGTCATTGACAAGGGAGAATTGGATATAGACGATGATCCTACGTTCATGGAGCGACCACTGAATATCGATTATTTAAAGGAGAAAGTGCTTCGTGGACGAACCATCCCTTTGGTTCATGTGTTGGGGAGGCATTGTGGCCTAGAGGAGAGTACTTGGGAAAGAGAAGCTCATATGCATGCCCAGTACCCACAGGTTTTTTGTGTTGATGTTATGAGCCTTCCTTTTTTTCATGTTTTTGTGACCTATTGTGATGTAATGCTGACCTTTTTGGTTTATGAGATGTTTTGTTTCATTACCTTGTGAATGGATATGAAATGTCCTGATATGTGGGGAAAGGAGGACCTAATATCTAATCAAGACGCATTAATGTGGATGAAATTAAACCCATGTGGGAGAGTCAGTGCCACCCAAACCGGATAGTATCTTGACATGGAGGAACGAACTCCCCAATCCGTGTGTCAGGAAAAAGAAATCCTTGGGATTGGTATGTCTGTTTGGGGTGGTTTTTCCGTGAGAGGTATCTTCTGGTGGGGTTTTTGGGGTTACTCTTGTTTTCTCAAGGGCGAGAATAATTTTGAGAGGTATCTGATGTAATGGCTCAGACCCTCTTGGTCAATTACTTTGCCAAAATTCTAAGTGTTGGGGTACCGTGGACTCATCGATCATTCCAACCCCACAACTCCACAGATCAGCTCCAAAGATTAGCTCTACTAATCAGTATTTCTGATCTGCTCCACTGATCAACTTCACTGATCAACTTCACATATCTGCTTCAATGATCAACTTCACAGATCATCTTCACAGATCTGCTTCACAGATCAATTTCAATGATTGGTTTCACCAAATCAGTTTCATAGATCGGTTTCACCAAATTGGTTTCATAGATCGGTTTCACTGAATCCATTTCGCAGTTCGGTTTTGTAGATCTATTTTACCAAATTGGTTTCATTGATCGGTTTCACAAAATTGGTTTCAGAGAACGGTTTCACCAAATTGGTTTCACCAAATCAGTTTCACAAATCGGTTTCACCAAATCAGTTTTAGATATCGGTATAACCAAATCGGTTTCATAGTTCGGTTTCATAGATCGGTTTCACGAAATCGGCTACACAGATCGGTTTCACCAAATAGGTTTCCCAAATCGGTTTCACCAAATCAGTTTCACAGATTGGATTCACCAAATCGGTTTCACAGATCGGTTTTACCAAATCGGTTTCACATATCAGTTTCCCCAAATTGGTTTGATAGATCCGTTTCACCAAATCAATTTCACAGACCAGTTTCACCAAATTGTTTTCACAGATCCGTTTCAAAAAATCAGTTTCACATATCAGTTTCAAAAAATAAGTTTCACAGATCGATTTCAAAAAATCGGTTTCACATATCATTTTCAAAAAATCAGTTTCATAGATTGGTTTCACCAAATCAGTTTCACAGATCGGTTTCACTGATCAGCTTCACAGAATCAGATTTACATGACCAGCTTCAAAGGATCAGCTTCATAGGATCAGCTTCTCCCAATCAGCTTCATGGGATCAGCTTCACCTGATCACCTCCACTGATCTGTTTTAACTACCAGTCTCAATAATTAGCCATAGAGCGGTGTAAGTTTTTCCTACCGCAGTTTTTCCTATAAGACTACTTTTAATTCATTAAAACTTTTTATTGTTGTTCAAAGCAGTTTTTAGCACCATAAAAAACGTTTTAAATCCCATAGGAGTGGGGAGACCATCAGTGGACACATTTCTTTTCTTAAATGAAATCCTATAACACAAAACTATTTTGGCCACCCATACGATCCGAATTATTAAAAAAAATTAATTCCATCATGTGTAACCATCTAACCATGAGGTGAAACCATGATCCACCATTAAAGCCTCTCAATATCCTCATATACATTAACTCTAGGATCACACCTTTTTATCACAATGAATTCATTCTTTCCAGCTGTTCACTTTTCCTTCTTCTCCTTAGTGCGTTTGGAGTCCCCCTTCCTAAGGTGAGTGATGTGCCCGTGATGGAGCCTTTTCTGCTCATTTTTAGAGTCTTCTTAGTTCCTACCCTTCAAGTCGCACACCCCCAGTTGTTGGCGCTATGAGAAAAATGTCGATCTTTGATCATTCAAGTAGGGCTTTTCCTTCATCTCTCCGTAGTGTGTATCATGTGGGGTGGATATGTTATTGTTTCTTTGGGGATGGATGAAATCAAAGATTATTAAAGATAATAAATGGTATTTTAAAGAATAAAGGGGGTGTGCTTGATGTTTCTGATGTACTTGTTATCATTGATTATGTTTTGTGAATTGTACAGTCATATGCCCACTAAAAATCATGGTCCATGGTGGTCTTTTCTTGTGCACTAATGAACCTATGTTTTTCATTATATTCTTGTGATTGAATGGGTGTAACATGGAAAATATTTAATGATGTAATCTCTGTTGATTAAATGGATGACCAGTGAATAAGAATTTTGGTGTGATCACACCAGTTAACCAAATGTAAAGACAAAACTGAATGAATGGCATATTAAAATTTGAAAACTCCCTTTCTTTGTTCTAGTGATGTTGAGGGTGGACGCTTGGGAAGTGATGTGGATGTGGATGAGATCCTATATTGTGGTGAAATTGTTGGCTTTTGGATCTGAGGATGTGTGGGGATATATGATGGGGCTTGGGTTACTTAAAATACTTTGAGGGATCTCACCGATCCCTTTTTTTGGTGTGACTTTACAAGAGAACCAGGTGTGAATGATTAATTTACTATTTTTCTATTCTCCATTATTTGTCTTGTGGTCACTCTTGTTAGTTTCCCATTAGTGTAGAATTTACATAAATATAATTTCTTGAATACGAATATATGAATGGGTTCAACGGGGTATTGTTTTCCAGGAATGAGTTGTGACAGGGTTGTGGCTGTTATGCTTTTTATGAATGAATAGTAACGAGGGTGCTTGTGTATGGGCTGGTTTTGGAAACCCTAGGATGGGATGAGTGCCTGTTACCTATATATATAATTTTATTTCTTATGTTTCTTATTCACACCCCACCCATGTTAATCACTTCATAATGAACACCCACATTTCTTTGGGGAGGGTGTTTTTCCCAACACTCCATTGAGTGGATGGTTATTAGCTCCTTTTCTGCTACATTTCCTGAGTATCCTAAGATCTTTTAGGCAGGCTACGATGGCCTAAGGTCCATTATATCCCTATATTCTTCAAGCAGGGTACATGGTGGTGGTTGTCCCCAGTGTGTGCAAGCAGGTTGTTTGTGAAGTGTCTTCAGGATGAGGCCAAGGTGTCTTTGGGTGTGTCCATAGTTCTTCGGACCTAGGTGTGTGTGGGATGTGTGGTAGTGATAGCCCAGGTGTTTGCGGGTGGGATGTGTGATTTTCTTAGCTTAGTTGTGTGTGGGTGTGGTGGTGTAGTGGGACTATAGTGACGATGGCGAGAGGGGTTTGACGCATAGGATGTCCTCAATAACTAGTGGGAAGGTGGCTCGGGGTACCAAATATCAATGTGCTATTACTATTAATTTACTTTAGTTTCATTATTTGGGGAGTGTTCCTTGTTAAGGTTTGGGTGGATAGTTTTCTTTCTAGGTGTTCTAGTTATCTCATTTTCTAACGGGGCATTATAATGCCTCCCCAATTGTTCAAGAATGCTTTTAGTTTTCCATACTGAGTATTCCTGTATACTCACCCTATGTATATAAAACAATTTTCAGGTTTCCAGGAGGACTTCGAGGATCATCCAGGACCATAATAGTTCGGACTTTGGAATAGTTGCAGTTTTGGTTTCTGTTTTTCATTTCGTAGGTACATTCCATGGAGTTTTCTTGTACTTTTCTAACACTTACTTTTGAAACAAGCATAAGGGGATGATTTGTTTTTTCCTTACATTTACATCTATTTTTGGTGATGATTAGGGATTTACCATCTTATATCCCAATTCTACTAAATAAAAAATGGTAATTCCTACCATTTTGTGGCTGATTCTATACTCTTAGTGCTAGTCACCACTCCGGGACCTATCGAAGGTGGGTTTCAGGGGAATTTATCTCTCCTTCAACTTGAGGGATGAAGGGTATGAAAAACAGTTGTCTGTTCCCTCATCTTGGGGAAGGCGGGTCCTGAAAAACGATTTATACAATGATAATGATTATGAAACCCTATTCCATGAACTGGTTATTCAAAGATGAAATGAATATAAAACCTATATATTTTCAATTGTTTATGATATGATATATTTTCATGGTATGGGATATTATGAATGTCTTATTATTTTTTTCACATGTATGTGTGAGTTTAATTATATGGTGTGTGGGTCCTATAACTCTGTCTAATGCATTAGGTAATGATGGATGTCTCGTGAGTATCAATGTTATGTGTAAAATTGAGAACATTTTTACAATATTATGCATGGACCTATATTAATGTTTATAAGTATTTTTTATCCTAATTATATGTTCACAGTGTTATGAGTTAACAATATTATGTGACAAAAATGTTATGTTTGAAACTGATTACATGTTCACAATGATATTCTTGGACATGGTTGCATGTTCATATGATTATGTATAAACCTGATTAAATGATCACAATGTTATGTGTAAACCTTATTTTGTGTTCAAAAAATTATGTGTAGACCTAGTTTCATGTCCATAAGTCTATACGAGGGCCTTATTTCATTTCCATAATGTAATTTTTGAACCTATTTCAAATTATAAATGTTCATGATGTTATATATTGATTTGTATGACTCAATTTCACCTCTTATTTATTTGTTATTATTTACAAGATAATGTCCCCAACTATCATAAGATTCATATCTTATGGAATTCAAATATTTATTCCATGATTCATATTTACAATCATTGATATGTAGGTTATGATCTTATAATGATACTATCAAGTTCTTGTGCCATTATTCTCATGTTATTCATATGAGATTCTTTTATTTTTCCATATCAAGGATTCCATCTCACTCCTTTCTTATATATAATTTTTTTATGTTATGAAGAAAGGTTTTTTTAAAAAAATTACTATTCATAAGATCGTTGTTAGAATCATTGAAGATCATTCAATCAGTATGAATATTTTTTTCATTGTTTATAATGTCAATAAACTAATACAATCTTTGGAAATTGATTTTTTGTAATGCATTAAGTAATCTATAAAAGTTATGTAATGATAATGTCAGAGATGAGTGAGTTATTATACATCTTACCAATGTTAATTCTATCATATGAGATGAATATCATACAAAACTAATGTGACAATAAATGTTTATTTTATTGTATAAAACATGATTTTAAAATAAATAATGGAATTATTAATATGAATAAGGTTTTAATTATGAAAAGAAATTACCATAATTCTGTAATATAGGATGATATATAATATGTGTGATGAGTTAGAATCATGGTATGGAAATATTTATTCAAATCATATTCTAATGTTTCTCTATAAACTCTTTGTAAAATGTTCATAGATAATGTATAATTTTATATATATATCATTAAAGTAATTTTCAACCTTCATGAATCCATTATATGGTTTTAGTTTGGTTTTTATTTTTCATACATTCTTTTCAAAAAAAAATTATTTTTTTCAGAATATTTAGATTTTAAAACATGATTTTATTTTGATAATTTATAAATGTTTTTCTATAGAAAATTAGTTTCAATATTTTGGAATAATAATTTAGAAATATAAAAAGTTATATTTTATTATATCATATAGTGAAAACAATGAATTTTCCAAAACTATAACCATAATTTGATGTTTCTATTCTTCTAAGAAATCGTGTTTTATGTAATGAAATGTTAACCACCAATTTTAGGGGTATTATGATATTTTAAATGTTATTTTAAGAAAATTGGGTATTTTAATATCCATATTATTTTCAACTTGGGATTAAAATTATTTTTCATGGGTTTTCTACTGTATATAGTCATTTCAAGTATATTATTAAGGTTTGAGCCCCATAATATCCCATAAGTGAGCCTGATATATATAATGTAATGGTTTTTGATAGATAGGGTGAGAAAATTATATAATATTAAATGGGTACGATTATATAATGCTCTAATGCATTGTACAATGATTTTTTCTCAGAATAATTATACTGAATTTTATCCCTATGGTTATTCAATTTAGAAGTGTTTTGTAAGGTTTTTATGATGATGATTTATTAAGGATAATAGATGAATTTTATTTTAATATTAATGATTTTTTGCGGATTTTTTTTCAATGGGTAAGATAAAGAAATTTTAAATGCGAAGTTATTTCCTCAATGGTTAAAACGTTATTATTCTTTGAAAATTTGTTTTCACAGGTCATTATTTTTTCACATTGATAAAATATTTTATATTTTACTATATCCTTAACGATATTTTTTTATTATCCCATATTTTAGAATTTATTTTGAAGGGATTAATGATGGGTAAATGAAAATATGAATTTATGTTTAAAGTCATGAATTTTTTTAATTAAATGAAATCAAGTTTTATATTAAAGAAATAATTTTCATAAAATAAAGGTAAAAAACAACAACAATTCAATTTATTATATATATAATTATGATATATGGATTTTCATATAATTTATTATAAAAATAAACATAAAATATCATTGGGAATGTTAGAAAGTGAATTAGGTTCTAATGTATGTAAAATCATCATTATTTCTGGTCGGTTCCTTTCATTATAAATGATTGATGCTCTGTAAAATAATTACGAATAATGTTATTATACATTTCAATAATATTCCAAAATCATTTATTTAGATAGTGAAAGTGTATCAAACCTATTATATATTTGAGGTACTGCTTTTTCCACATATTAATAGATATTATCAAAGATTAAATTATTAATTTGGAAATGAGTTTAATTAATCACTATGAAGTTTGAAATATTCTATTACCTATTAGATATTTGAAAATATAAAAAATATAATTTACTTTTACTCAATTTTTCTAAATTTCCACAAAAAGTATTCCTAAATTCCATATTAAAATGATATCCCACAATATTTAAGGACTATTTCTCAATCAAACAATGTTTGTTTTATTATATAGAATGATGATATTATATTTTTTTTAGAAAATCTAATGTCCTAAAATTTCCAATATTACATTATTAATTTCACAAAAAATCAAATTATTTGTTATAAAAAATTGATAATTTTTCATATTCTATTATTTTTGATTTGTTCATATGTAGAAGTGTTCTTCAACATTCTAATGACATCCAAATCAATCATATTGAATTACGGTTTTTTAGTAACATATATTAGTATACTATTTCTCAATTCATAGAGTAATATATTTTTTATTTTAGACATTATATTTACTAAGGTCATCTTGTGTATTTTTTAAATAATTCAAATTATTTTATTATCTTTTGAATTTTACATTATTAACATAAAATATATCATTCCAAAAAATATGTTTTTATTTAATTCAGGAAAAAAATATTAAGTAGAACATAATTAGTCTAACAAAATCATGCTTCATGTCTTTAGAAATTCAATATACACAAAAATGATTTATGTGAACAATAATAATCATAAACATCAAAACTAATTTATTTGACCTTTTCTCAAACTATTTTCATGTACTTTTTTATTTTTATCATGATTTTTGTTTACTTATTATAAAATGATACTATATATTAGTTATATATCATTTATATTGATGATGGTTGTTTTTAGGGATTTTATTTAAGGAATTATCAATATCATTATCCACAGGTTGGATTAATATATTGCTACTAATAATTACTAAAATAAATCATTATATATTAAAAAATTACTTATTCTAACGATTATTTTAATATAAATACTAGTTATTTTAATATTAAATCATATAAATAAATTTAAAGGAATCCGTTATAGTATTCTTAAACAAATTATTTTATTATTTTATTTTTTATTTTCTAGTTTAATTTTAGTAATGGATACATTATTTTATAATTTTATCAAATAATCATCAATAAGATGTTTTATTTTATAATCTTATTAATACTATGAGGTTTGATAAAAAAAATTATTTGATCCTTTTATGATATAATATTTTTGAACTTGATGAATTGTTAATGATGTTTATTAATTAAAATTTATAAAAAAATATTCTATACCTAATTCATAAAAAAACTATACGAAATAATAATGTATGATATTAATTTTTATTCTATATATATAATCTTGTATCATTTTTTACCTATGATAATATGTATTTATGTTAACCTTGATCTATTAAAGGGGTATTATACATTTTTTCTCAATAAATATATCTATATTATTATAATTATCATATTTATTTATTTCATCTATTTGAATGTTAGAAAATATGATTTATTTCTTTTAATTTGTTAAATGGAAAAAATTTTATTTAAAATATATTGTATTCTTTGAAAATTTTTACATTGTTTTTTCTTTATAATAATTATGTAATATGGGATATTTTTCTATATATTCTTTTTTAGTGTTTTCTATTTAAAAATACGAATATTTTTAGTGTAAGGGTCTAGATTATTTTTATGAAATTTATAAAAACATTTTATAAATTAAATGTAAAAAATTATATAATTAAAAATTATTATGGATTATTTTATATTTTTTTTTATTATGATTTTTATATTATTCAATTATGGTTTCTCAATATTTTTATAAGTTATAAGGATTGCACATTTTTTAGATGACTTTATCATTGATCACAACTATTATGTTTTCTTATTATATTATTGAATAATTAAATTGACATTTCATTGTGGTATTACATATTTTATTATAGACTAACTGTTTATATGTGTTTTACCATATTATTTTTTCCAATTATAAATTGTTAAATTTCACACTAATTGAAAATTAAATATTTAAGATTTATGATTTATAAAATATCATTTTTATTTAATTCATGTATTTTCAAATCACATTTCATTTAATAATCATATTTATTTATTTTTTATGACATAAAGGATTTATGAAAAATGAAAATATTCTTTTCTACCTAATAAATAATTATTTATTATTTATTTGAGAATACTATATTTGAAGAAAATCATCCATTTTTAGTTACTGAATAACTTCAACTATAAAATAAAAATATTATAAAATATTTATAATGTGTATTTTAAAAATTATAAATTTATGATATTACATTAATAAAAATTTATATGTCTTACAAATATGTATAAATTAGATTTGTAACTTTTATATTGTTATACTCATATCATTTTTGTTTGATTAAGAGCTTTGCATTATTTTTTTTTACAATAATGTATGATGAATATGATTAATTGGACATGATATAAATAAATAATAAATAGATTATTTATAACTTTAGTTGATTTTATTATCTTAATTATATTTTTAGTTTACAGTTTTGAAAATTTCAAAAAACATATATGTATCAAAAATATCGAATAATATGATTTTACTTCAACCAAATGTTTAATTTTCTAAAAAAAGGATCCAATTTTTACAGTCATGTTTTATTCCTTACACATATTCTATGTCCATAAATATAACATCCCACATATGTAATAAATAATTGATATTTTTATCTATGTCTATTAATGAATTAGATACTGTTTTGGAGGCTTAAAATGAGAATAAATCCAATCTTAAGCATGTAATACACTAATATTTTTAAAAGATTATTTAACTGCCTTATGATGGAAAACCATTTTTAAATCAATATTTTGACAATTTTATAAGATCTATTTGTCAAAATAAACTTATTCATTATGATTGGGACATTGAAATTTACTTTTGCTAAATTTTTGTTATTTTTCTGACAATGTTCATTTTTTTAATGAATAATGAAAAATAATACATTTTACATCAAAACTACTTTTTCATCTAATTTAATTATACGGTTATATTATATTTTTAATTTTTCTAAAAGAGTAATTAAAATATATTTTTACCATATAATCAAATAGTGGTCATTAGATTTAATTTCACTTTGAAATTGGGTATAAACAAGTGCCAAACAATTCATAGTTATTGTTTCTAAAAAACCCGCTATTTGTATTGACAACGAGAATTATTTTTAAATTAATTATTGAAATTTATGTGTTTGTAATTTGGTAAAATGGATTAAATATTTGGAATCAGAAGCTCCAAATTATGTAATCAAGACTCTTGTTTTTGGACATTATGAATAGTAACGACGATAATTATCTTTAATTATCATTATTAATTAGTAATCAGGTAGTTAAGGATAATAATATAATATCATAATAATAACAAATAACCCCAACATGTGTACTTATGATACTGTTTGTGTCATGTCCGACCATGGGATTCCTTGTTCCAAACTTGGGGACCCCATGGAATCACTTTTGTGTGATAATGAATTTTTATCTTTTTATTTTTAAAGAAACTTAAATATAAAAAAGAATGTATCGACTGAGTAATTTTTTTAGTTTTTTCAAAATAAATGTTATATTAGACTATAAATAGTCATTGGAAAGCTAAAATTATTTCCAACATCAATGTATTTTTTTTCAAATTTTTATACTTTAAATAAATTAAATTATTTATGACATCATGATGATGCATCGATTACCTCATTAATGAACGATTTAAATAAAATGAAAATATAATGTAAAATCTAAGACTTACACTCGTCAAAGACCTATTGGATGAGTATATTTACATCCCTTATCACCTTATCCTTGAAACACATCAATTTGGGACCTTTAAAAATCTGAAACACTTTTGCAAATAAAGTAACATTTAATACCTTTCCAAGAGTGCCCCTCATCTCTCTTATAAAAGGCCCCCACCTCTACCTCCTTACCCACACATCTCAAGTCATTGTCTCAGACAAGACCTTCTCATTTTATATCTCCACCTCCATCTTTTCATCATTGAAGCCTTACCTTCGGCAGGATGCTCTTCATGAAACGATTTTGGTTCAAACCAAGAAGAGTTACCCGATTTAAAGGTAAAGTCTTCACTAATGTTCTTTTGTTTTGTTTCGGTTATCCAATCCCCTAAACTCTTTTTATTCATTTATTTTATAACAAAACAAGTATATTCAATATATTAGGATGTTTTAATAAGAATTATTCTAGATACACTAACACACACATTCATCTAATGGTTAAAGAGCATAATGTTTCTGTGGATGGCGAATTTCTGCCTCATGAAACGATGATTGTTCAATATTATTTAACACATTTAAAGGTGGCCATTAAGATGAAACTATATTTATATATGATATATAATATGTTTATTTTTTTTCTTAATCTTCTGTATTTTTAATTTTTGGCTTACCTTTATTACTTCCATTATGAGTATACGTGATATCTTCATTTTAGAAAGTGCGGACTACCGCCCCCTCAATGTGATTTTATTCGTTAATGCCATATGTGGGACTTATAAAGGATGGAGATAATGATATTATATATTAAATTATGCTGGAGTTATAATATACCTTTATTTCATTATGATTCCATTCAATAAAATACGAAATAGATATGAAAGTAGCGTTCATTCGTACGTACGACTTACCATCTCCATGAACGGTGCATTTCATTTATTACCTCTAAATGTTATGTAATATTATTAATGCATGTATATACTGGATATATATGATATATCTGTTATCTACATCATTAATATATCTCTGGATATAATGGATATATGAACAACTTTTAATTATAAAGAGTTTATTTTTGACTCAAGTACTAATGATCGTTAAAATGACCGTTATTAAATTAAATAATTAAATAGTGTTCATGACATGTTAATAAGTGATATAAAAGGAATAATGAACTTGAAAAAGGATCTTATGAAAGTAAAAATTATCTCATTTTTATTATTCAGGAGATTAAAGAACGATCGAGTCAAGTCAGATATGAGGTAAGGGACTTCGTCTCAATCTCCTTTAATTGATGCATATTTTGTTTTATACACAACTCTCTTTTATACGTTGTATAAACCCCTTTGAATTTTATGTTTATTAAAAAGGAATATTTTTTATAAGAAGCGTTTACTAAACGACAAAAGGGAATGTTTTTTTGTCACACGTATGTGGCAACAACGACTTCTCTGCTGCCGTGACCATTATTTGAGTTTCGACTTCCTCTTCAAGACATAACATATTTTAAATGAAAAATAAATACCATTTTTTTCTTCTCATTTACTTTGGTATTTAAATGGTATTGATATTTTTTTATATCAATGTATTGTATTGATATCTTTTTATTCAAATGTGAAAATGTTATGTTTCCTTTATGCATTTTTTATGTGATGTGATTAGGTTATGGTTTTTGGGCATTGTTTATGAAGACGGGTGGTTCCCAGATAAACTAATGGCTGGTGATGCCGATATAACTCTCCAATGCATTGGGTAATGTGAAAGGGTTAAATGTTAAGGTTTATCCAAAGAGATTTAGGGAATATATTGTGATGGTTATTCCAAACGTATCCATGAGGGTTACTCTCTACATAAGAATGTTATGAATTCCTCAACTTACCTGTATATATTATGATTTATATGATTTATTCGTGATTTGATGAGGTATATTAAAATGATTATTTTTTACGAGTAAAGTATGATTTCATACATGCACTAATTTTTTCATTTCGTACTTTTATATCCCTTGCGGAGCTTTTTATGCTCATCCCATTTTTTTGAAATGTTTTTCACAGGTCAAGGGAAAGGTACATGATGTGAGGATAGTGTCATGGAAGTGTCAAGAATGAATCTATGTTTTATTTTAAATATGTTTTCAATGATGAAAAAATGAGTAATATATTTTATGTAGCCACTTTGTTTAAATGTGGAATGTAAGGCATGATTTATGATCTAATTTTCTAAAACTCTAAACCTGAAAAGATCCTCAATGTGTAATCCTGTAATAACTCAAGAATAAGTAATGTTTAAGGATGAGGCCTTATAGTTGGTATAAGAGGTCGGTTTAGATAACTTTAGGAGTTATAATTCAATTAAATTATTATCCAAAATATTTTTTTTGGTCAAAATGAAATGGTATAGCATTTAAAGATTAGCATGTTGCTTCATCTAAGACATGTTTGTTCAGAATGGTTTTCCATAGAGGAAATAGGTAAGTAGTGATAGGAAGGAATACAGAATGAAATAACCTTCTGAATCAGCATCCTGAGATGGTAGCAATTGGATCTAAATAGTTGGATGCAGTAATGGCACAATTGACTCAAGCGATAAATGGTGGTGGTATCCATGAACGAGAACAACCAGATCAACCACAGAGGAACATGTCAGTGGTGGAAGATTTTAGGAGGCAAAATCCCCCATCATTCAGTGGATCATTTTACCCTATGCTTGTTGAAGGGTGGATTAAAGCATTGGAGAAGATTTTCGATGTCATGGGTTGTTCAAACAATCAAATGGTTAGTCATTCTATTTACCGTTTGGAGGGTGAAGTAGATCAGTGGTGGTCGATGGTTAAAAATATCAGCGACGATGTGGAGATTTATGCTCTCGACTGGGACGAATTCAAAGGTATGTTTCTTGAGAAGTATTTTCCTAAGGATGTTCGACTTAGGAAGGAAAATTAATTCATGGAATTAATGCAAGAGGACCACTCAGTGACTGCTTATGAAGAAAGGTTCAATGTATTGGCAAGGTATGCTCCAAATTTTATCTGAGACCTTGATAGTAAAATCAATCATTTTTACTCAAGATTAAAGCAAAAATATTGAAGGGTATTAGATTCTCACGAGTTCAAGAGTTATGAAAAGCTTGTTCGATGTGATGAGAATGTGGAAATGGTGTTTTCTGATGATCAATTGTTCTATAACAACCAATAGAAGAAGAGACCGAGGCGGCAGGAGAAAGGAAAGAATTATTTAAAAAGGTCTGACGGTAAGAAAACGATGTTTCCAGTTTGTGATAAATGTAGTAAAAGGCATGCTAGGGAATGTCTTCTGAATTCTATAAAGTGTTACTGATGCGGTAATATGGGACATAAGGCTCGTGATTGCATAGGGTGATGGTGAGACCAAATTTTATTTACATTTAGTGAAATGTTTTAAGTGAAATGAGATGGGTCACAATGAAAATGAGTGTCCGACAAAGAGCTCGAGTGATTGGAAGCAGTTAGACTACAAGCAAAAAGGAGTGGTGAAATCCTTTTCAACTACTTCAGCAGATGTCAGGCCATCAAATGAAGTGGTATCGGGTACTTTGTTTTCTTTTTCAGATTATTCCAGTGTGTTGTTTATTCAGGGTCTACACAGTCTTTCATCTCTAGAAACTTTTATAGTATAATGGGAATACCATCTCATGAAATGACTCTTGAACTTGTGGTAAAAACACCTGGGGAAAATGTTGAGGCAAAAAGAATTTATAAGAATTTTCCTATACTTATCTGTTGAAATAACCTACTTGCAAACCTTATGGTTTTACCTCTAGTAGAGTTTGATGTTATCCTGGGTATGGATTGGCTCTCAGTTTACCATGCTAAGATTGATTATAGAGCTAAATGAGTTTCTTTTCAGAAATACTTTCAATTTGTGTACAAGAATGAACCCTTACTCTTGATAACATATCAAGAGTTTGATAAACCTGTAAAAGATGGAAATAAATGTTACCTTGCACATATCGTTGAAAACAAGGAAACTGTTCAGATTAATGATGTGCTAGTGGTAAATGAGTATCCTGATGTTTTTCTTGATGAGTTTCCTGGAATAATACCAGATCGATAAGTTTAATTTACTGTTTAATTAGTTCCTGATGTTAAGCCAATTTCAAAACCCCCTTATCGAATGGCTCAAATTGAACTTTTACAGTTTAAGGAGCAATTGTAAGATTTTTTAGAGAATGGATTCATTCGACCTAGAACTTCACCATGGGGTGCTCCTGTCTTATTTGTTAAAAAGAAATACGGTTCAATGAGACTTTTCATTGATTATAGAGCCTTGAATAACATCACTGTTAAGAACAAATATCCTTTGCCTCATATCAATGATTTGTTTGATCAGCACCAGGGAGCTCAATTTTTTTTAAAGATTTACATGAGACCGGGGTACCATCAGTTGAAGGTAAAGGAAGCTAGTATTCCGAAGACCGTGTTCCGTACACGATATAGCCATTATGAATTTTTAGTTATTCCTTTTGGTCTAACCAATGCACCAGTTGTATTCATGGACCTTATGCATAGAATTTTCCATGCGTTCTTGGATATGTTTGTGGTTGTTTTCATTGATGATATTTTGGTGTTTTCTAAAAGTAAATAGGATCATGAATGATATTTAAGGGTTATTTTTCAAACCTTAAAAGAAAATAAATTATATGGGAAATTCAGAAAGTGTTAGTTTTGGTTGCAACAAATTTCATTCGTAGGTCACATTGTTTCTAAATATGGGATAACTATTGATCCTGTAAAAACAAGGGTTGTTGAAGAATGGCCAAGACCCACAAATGCAACTGAGATTATTAGTTTTCTTGGTTTGGAAGGCTATTACCGAAGGTTTGTTAGAAATTTTTCACGGTTATCTATTCCAATGACTAAGATAACTCGGAAGGGTGTTATGATTATATGGAAAAAATAATATTATTATTGTTTTCAGGAACTTAAAATATGATTGGTGAATGCTCCAGTTTTGGCACTACCTTCCAAGAATGGGGAGTTTGTTTTCTACAGTGATGCTTCATTTAAAGGGCTTGGTTGTTTCATAATGCATAATGATCAGGTAATTGCTTTTTCTTCACTACAATTGAAAACACATGAGGTATATTACCCTACACATGATTTGGAATTACCTGATGCTGTTTTCTCTTTAAAAATTTGGAGACTTCATTTGTATGTAGTAATGTGTGAAATATATATCGATCAAAAATGTTTAAAGTTTATATTCACTTATAATGAATTCAACATGAGACAGAGGAGATGGCTAGAATTAATCAAGGATTATTATTGTACAATTCATTACCATTCGTGAAATGCAAATAATGTGGCTGATGATTTGAGTCGAAAAAGTAATGCTTCATTAACAATGTTGTGTTTGGAACATGATCAAATGGTCAAAGATTTGATTAAATTTGGCATTGATGTTGTTGGTGCAGGATGTCCTTATGTTTGGTTTCAGGTATCTGTGAAATCATTTCTATCATACAGAATTAAGAAAGCCCAGAAGCAACACAATGACTTGCAGAAAAAGGTAGAGCTGGTTCAGAAGGTTATGTTGCCGGAATTCAACATTGATAATGATTGTGTTTTTGAGATTTGGGAAGAGATTGTGTGTGATGTGTGATTCATAGTTGAAGAGAGAGTTTTTATGTGATGATCATAGTTCTCCGTTTTCAGTTCATACAGGAAGTACTAAGATGTATAGAGATATTCGGGAGTATAACTGGTGGGATAGAAATGAAATGAGACATTGCTGGTTTCACTATGAAGTGTTTGACTTGTCAACAGGTTAAAGTAGAGTGACATTTACCGAAAGGGATGCTTCATCCTTTACCAGTACCAGTGAGGAAATGGGAGAATATATCCATGGACATCATTGAGGGATTTCCAAAGACACCTCGAGGTAATAATCAAATCTGGGTTATTGTTGATCACATGACTAAATATGCTCATTTCCTTTCTATGCGAGATACTTTTTCACTAGATCAACTTTCCCATTTGTATCTTAAATAGATAGTAAAGTTATTTGGAGTTCCTCTCTCCATTATATCTAATCGTGATCCCAGGGGTTCTTCTAACTTTTAGAAAGGATTTCAGATGTCATTGGGTACTGAATTAAATTTTAGTATAGATTTTCATCTTCATTCAGATGGGTAGTCAGAACGAATAATTCCGAATTTGGAGGATATTCAATGTGCATGTTCGATGGATTATCTGGGGAGTTGGGACCAACATCTTTTTTTGGTTGAGTTTTCCTATAATAACAGTTTTCATTCTAGTATACAGATGGCACCATCTGAGGCATTATATGGGAAGCGGTGTGGAACTCTATATTTCTGAGATGAAGTGGGTGAAAGGAAGTTGATGGGACCATAATTGTTATAAGAGTTGGCAAAAAAAGTTCAGCTGATACAGAAACACATGAGAACCGCTCAGAGAAGGCAGAAAAGTTATGCAGACAACAGGAGGAAGGATCTCTCTTTTGAGATAGGTGATCATGTTATTCTCAAGGTATCACTATTGAAATGTGTGATGAGATTTGGTCAGAAAAGAAAGATGATTCTAGGGTTCATTGGACCATATTAAATTCTAGAGAGAGTTGGATCAGTTGCATACCGAGTGGCTTTACCTTCGATTTTATCTCAGTTACACAATGTCTTTCATGTTTCAATGTTAAAGAAGTACATTCCAGATCCATATCTTGTTTTGAGTCTAGAGATAGTTCAGCTGGAAGAGAATATATCTTATGAGGAACAACCGGTCCAGATTCATGACCACATGGAGCAAGTTTTGTGGAATAAGGTGATTCATCAAGTAAAGGTTTTGTGTAAAAACCACATGAGTGAAGAGGAAACATGGGAATATGAAAATGAACTGAGCGCTAAATACCCCCACTTATTCGATAAGTAAACAAATTGTGGGGATGCAATTTTATAATGGGGGGAAGGATGTAACATCCCATGTAAGTAATTAATAATAGATATTTTTATCTATGTCTATTTACTAATTAGATAGTGTTTTAGAGGCTTAAAATAAGAATAAATCCAATCATAAGCATGTAATACACTAATATTTTTAAAATATTGTTTATCTACCTTTTGACGGCAAACCATTTTTTAAATCAAAATTTTGACAATTTCATAAGCTATATTTGTCAAAATAAACTTATTCTTAATGATTGGGACATTTAAATTTACTTTGGATAAATTTTTGGTATTTTTCTGACAATGTCCATTTTTTAATGAATAGTGAAAAATACTGCATTTTACATCAAAACTTATTTTTCATCTAATTTAATTTTATGGATAGATTAACTTTTTAATTGGTATTAAAGTGTAATTAGAATATATTTTTACCATCTAATCCAATAGTGGTAGTTATAATTAATTTCACACTGTAATTGGGCATAATCAAGTGCCAAAATTTTCATAGATATTGTTTCTAAAAAAACCGCTATTTGTTTTGACAACAGGAATTATTTTTAAATTAATTATTGCAACCTCTATGTCTGGAATATGGAAAAATGGATTACATATTAGGAATCATATGGTCCAAATTATTTAATCAAAACTCTTTTGTTTTTTGACATTATGAATAGTAATGATGGTAATTATCCTTAATTATCTTGATTAATTAGTAATCAGGTAGTTAAGGATAATAAAATAATATCATAATAATAACAAATGACCCCAACATGTGTCCTAATTCTACTGGTTCTGTCATGGAAGACCATGGGATGCCTTGTACCAAACTTGGGGACCCCATGGAATCACTTTGGTGTGATAATGTCTTTTTATCTTTTTATTTTTTAATAATGTTAAATATAACAAATAATGCATCACCTGAGTAAAAAAAATTTAATTTTGTATACATAAATGATCTATTTAACTATAAATACTCATTGGAAAGCTAAATATATTTCATACATCATAGTATTTTTTTTATAATTTTCAGACATTAAATAAATTAAATTATTTATGACATCAATATGATGCATCGATTACCTCATTAATGAATGATTAAAATAAAATGAAAAGATAATGTAAAATCTAAGAATTACACTTGTCAAACACATATTGGATGAGTATATTTTGAACCCTTATCATCTTATCCTTGAAACACATCAATGTGGGACCTTTAAAATTCGAAACTCATTTGAAAATAAAGTAACATTTTATACCATTCCAATAGCGCCCCACCTCTCCTCTTATAAAAGGTCCCCACCTATCCTTAGGCAGGAAGCTCTTCAAGAAACCATTTTGGTTCAAACCAAAAGAGTTACCTGATTTAAAGGTAAAGTCTTCTCTAATGTTCTTTTGTTTTATTTTGCTTCTCCAACCCCCTAAACTCTTTATATTCATTTATTTTGTAACAACACCAGTATATTCAATATACTAGCATCTTGTTATAATAAGGATTCTATATAAACTTACACACACCTTCATCTAATGGTTAAAGAGTATACAGTTTCTGTGGATGGTGAATTTTTTCCTCACGAAACGATGATTGTTCAATATTCTTCTAAAACCTTAAAAGGTGCCCATTAAAATGAAACTATATTTATATATGATATATTATATGTTTATGTTTTTCTTAAGCTTTTGTATTTATCATTTTTGGCATACCATTATGGCTTCCATTATGGGTATACTTGATATCTTCATTTTAGGAAGTGCAGACTACCGCCCCCTCAAAGTGATTTGATTTGTTAATGCCATATGTGGGACATATAGAGGATGGATTTAATTATATTATATATAACATTATAATGTAGTTACAATATACATTTATTTCATTATGATTCCATTCCATAAAATATGAAATAGAAATGACAGTAGCATTCATGCGTACGTACGACATACCATCTCCATGAATGGTGCATTTAATATATTACCTCTAAATGTTATGTAATATTATAAATGAATGTATATACTAGATATATATGAATATATGATATCTACATCATGAATATATATCTGGATAGAATGGATACATGAACAACTTGTAATTTTAAAGAGTTTATTTTTCACTCAAGTACCAATGATCGTTAAAATGACCGTTATTAACCAAAATAATTACATAGTGTTCATGACATGGTAATAAGTGATATAAAAGGAATAATGAACTTTAAAAAGGTTTTTATGCAAGTATAAATTAACTCATGTTTATTATTCAGGAGATTAATGAACGATCGAGTCAACTCAAATACGAGGTAAGGGACTTCATCTCAATCTCCTTTTATTGAGGAATATTTTGTTTTATGCGCAGTTCTCTTTTATATGGTGTATAAACCCCTTCGATATTTACATTTATTCAAAAGGAAACTTTTTTATAAGAATCATTTACTAAACGACAAAAGGGAATGTTTTTTTGTCAAACGTACGCGCCGACAATGACTTCTCCACCGTTGTGACCATTATTTGAGTTTCGGCTTCCTCTACATGCCATAACCTTTTTTAAATGAAAAATAAATACCATTTTTTACTTCGCTTTTATTTTGGTACTGAAAATGGTTTTGATATTTTTTTATATCAATTTTTTGTATTGATATCTTGTGATTCAAATGTGGAAATGATAGGTTTTCATTATGCATGTTTTATGTGATATGATTGTGTTATAGTTCTTGGGCATTGTTTTTGAAGACGGGTGGTTATGTGATAATATAAGGGTTGGTGAGCCCTATATTGTTCTCCAATGCATTGGGTAATGTAAAGGGGTAAAACTTTAAGGTTTCTCCTAAGATATTTATGGAATATACTGTGATGGTTATTCCAAATGTAACCATGAGGGTTACTCCCTATGTAAGAATGTTACAAATGTCTCAAACTACCTTTATGTCTTATGTTTTCTATGATTTATTCAATATTTGATGAGGTATGTTAAAATTATTATGTTTTACGAGTAAAGTATGATTTCATACAAGAACTAATGTTTTCATTTAGTACTTTTTATCCCTTGCTGAGCTTTTTATGTTAATCCCATTTTTTTGAAATTTTTTTCACAGGTCAAGGGAAAGGTACATGATGTGAAGATAGTGTCAAGGATGTGTCAAGAAAGAATCTATGTTTTCATTAAAATATGTTTTTGATAATGGAAAAAATGTGTACTATCATTAATGTAACCACTTTGTTTAAATGTGGAATGTAATGCATGATTTATGATCTAAATCTCTAAAATTCTAAACCTGAAAAGATACTCAATGTGTAATCTTGTAATAGCTCAATATTAAGTAATTTCTAAGTCTGGGTTCTTATAATAACCTATCTCCACTTACTATTTATCAATCCATACAAAATTATAAGCCCGATGAAAAATAGTTGAACACATGGGATTTAGAAAATCCTGATAATGGACATAAACCCATTGAAAAATATTAATCCACATTAAAATTATATAAATTTTATAAGAATGTTTTCCTATTTATAATATTTATTAAGCTCAAATAATTATTTATATTGACCATAAATTTATTTAACTTTTTAATTTTCTTTAAAATATATTAATATTATACATAACGGAAAAATCATAAAAATGAGGGTTTTATATAAAAAATGAACACTCATTAAAATATTTAAATGAAAAAATATATTTTACCCATAAAAGGGATATAAATTTTTTGATAAAAAATATCTCATTAACTACCATATGAAATCAAAAACATAAAAAAATACATTTTAAATCATTGAAAATTGAACTGAGTTCTTTTAAAAATTATCATTACTACCACCCTTATAATATGATAATGATAATAATTAATTTCAATATATCCATTACATGAAATATAATTCTTGTTTACTTCATCACTTTACCAGATATTTTGGAATTTTGTATTATTATTACCCATAAATATGAGATATATCATTCTGAACAATAAAAAATCAATTTCCATGAAATACGAAAATTAGAAATAAAATAAAATCTTTTATATGAATTATAGACTATAAAAAATTATTATTTCCAAAACTTTTTAAAATAAATTTTTCATATTTATTTTAATATAAGTATAAAAATACATTTTCACTGAAATAAATTAATGATAATATTTCTCATAATAATTGGTAATAATATTTTATTTATAAATAAAAAATTAAAAAAATAAATATTAATGTTCTTCAGGAATAATAATACTGAATGTGTCATTTTATTTTCATTCTATGTATGTTTAAAAATGAATCCATTCGAAATTTTCAACAAAAAATTAAAATAACTTATTTTGAAAATATAAAACAATTCATTAAACATATTATTAAAGATTAAAAATCATGTTATAAAATAAAATTGAAAATAAAAAACATATATATTAATTAAATAGAATAAACATTCTAATTAAATTTGATGCGGATAAAATATTAAAGAAAACCTGAAAAAGTGAATTAATGTATCTTACCTTAATCATCATATAGATTCACATGACTTGTAACATAAGAATAATAACATTAGTATTTTTTATACAATTAAAATAACCCAATTCATGTACATAAAATTTAAATTATTCCTGTTATTATTATATTTTAATAAGATAATAAATAATAAACGATGATGTAGTGTGTCGTGAGGTCATTCAGTTCAAAATTTTGAAAATAAATTATGTAGTCTGATCACAGTCAATAGTGACTTGGTTATATCCCCTTAAAATTAATAATAAATAAGAATTTATTTTTTAATTCATTAAATAATATTTTATAACATTACACGGATGTTTGGAAAGAAAACCAACCAGTTTTCTTCTTTCTGTATAGTCCACACATACATATGACAAACATTATCATTTTTCATTAGATGGGAGCATAATGAGGTGTGAAAAATAATTTGTATTTTAATCATAATTATATCATAATTATTATATATATATTATTTGTTTCATCATTTAATATCATTAATTTTAAGTCAAAAGTTCTCTTTTGACTTCTATATTTTGTTTTGGAAATCACAAATGTCTTTTTAATCGTATCGTACAGACCTTGTCAATCGAATCGTACTGACCTTATCAATTCTATCATACTGACTCTGTCAATCGTATCGTACTGACTCTGTTAATCGTATCTTACTGACTCTGTCAAACGTATCATACTGATTCTTTCAGTCGTATCGTACAGACTCTGTCAACTGTATCGTACTGATTTTTCTATTCATACTCTCATTACATGTTTCGGTACTTAGTCAAAAACACCTCTTTCATATTAATCGTACTATAGTTTATCATCTACATATATCTTGTTTTAACCAATACGGTGTTGTTCAGTTAGTTACAAACTAATCAAAATGATGTCGTGCTTTCTGTTTCAATATGACCATTATGATGCCAGGTGTCCAAGTCCCTCTGAGTTTTTCAGAGAAATATGACCGTTGGAGGAGATGTGACCATTGGAACCCGAGGCCTATAAATAGGAGGTCATTTGAAGCTGTAAAAGATAAACAAAGACAGATAGTTGGAACAACTATGATACTCTACTTTTATAAAGTTCTAGAGAGAGACTGTGACTTCTCTCATCTTCTTTGTGGGTTCGATCATCGTATCGAGGGCTGTCGGGGATAGGCAGACAGACATTCCGATCATTGTATCGAGGGCTACCAGGGATAGGCAGACAGACAGTCTGATCATCGTATCGATGGCTTACCGAGGTGTTGCTGAGACAGACCTTTTATCCTAGGTGAAAGGATAACCCATCTCTTTGGTTCAAAAGAATTGTAATACTTTTACTTTTCCGCTGCTTCTTGTATTAGAAATGAATTTGTATTGTTTCATTTATTCTTTACATACTCTATTGTAATTGTTTCAATTACAATCATTCTATTACATATTGTATTGATTGATTCTATATGCTTTAAGGTAGAATCATTCATCTTTATGTTACTCTAATTATTGTGTTCATCTTGAATACAATTGTTTTACATTTTATTAGTATTACATTACATCATACCTTTTATATTCAATACAATTGTGGGTGTTTGTATTTTTATTAGTTTAAGACCTTTTAAACCAATCTATTAATTGTTTAAATACAATGGTTTTAATCCTACAATTCACCCCCCCCCTCTTGTATTATTCCATCTAATATATATATACATCTACATATTCGATCCAATAGTTGGTATCAGAGGTGGTCTTCCATTGATTTGAATTTATTGTTCTAATTTTTCTGACTACACTAACATGTGGAGTGGAAAAGATTTTTTTTTATTAGATGGTAGGAATGAATATTGGGTCAATAGAAAATCTAAATCCTTTTAGACCACCAATCTTTGATGGGGATGATTATGAGTACTGGAGAGATCGTATGAAGAATTTTGTGATCAATACTAGCGTAGAAAATTTTATTATGCTTACTGGATGTTACAAAATTCATGACAAAGAAGTTAGTAATTTCACTAACCAAGAGAAGAAAGAATATCGACTGAATTACAAGGTACACAATAGTTTATTATGCTCAATGACCAGGAATAAATACAGTCATATATCTTCTTGTGAAGCAGCCAACTGTATTTAGAAGAAATTGGAAGTCACTCATTTTGGTACATCTAGGGTTATAGAAACAAGAAGAGAAATGCTTCGAGTAGAGTATCATGGATATGTTTTTACTTATGGAGAGCCAGTATGTAAAGTGAAACAAAGGTTTATGACAATTTTCAACAGATTACAATCTATGGGAGAAAAAGGTCTTGATGATGAAGCTCTTGTTGATAAGATAATATATATAATTACAAATTAATGGGAGTCAAAAATGACAGCTATTGAAGAAAATAGAGAAGTTTCCCATATTACTGTTGATAAACTCTCTGGAACTCTTCTACAGCACGAGACAAGAATGAAAAGAGATGCTGATTTTAACAAGATGAAGAATGGAATAGAAGTGTAGCCTTTACATCTAAAGCTAAAACACCTTAAAGGCTTACAAGATCCAAATCCAAGAAAGTTATATCTCATTCTAGTGTTTGTGATCTTTCGGACAATGAGTTATCCAATATTCCTCAAAGGATGAACAAGATTGTGGGAAAGAAAGACTTCTAAAATTGATTCCAAAAAAAATTGGAAGGATAAGAAAGATTCAGAGGTAACTTGTTATGAATGTAAGAAATTATGACATATAAGGCCTGATTTTCCTTTACTGAAGAGGAAGGACATAAAAGAGAAACACTCTCAAAGAAACAAGAAAAGGTTTTATAAGACAAAGAAAGTATTGAAAGAAAATGATACCTGGAGTGCACGTGGCAGTAATTATTTAGATGATTCTTTAGAATATGAGTCCTCAGGACAGAGGAATATTGGACTTATAGCCAGATTACCATTTGAAGATCATTGCCTCATGGCTAAGTTACACAATGCTGATGTTATTGCAAATGTCACTTTGAATGAAAATTATACTGATAATAGATATTATGAATCTTCAAATGATGAACCTTCATCATCAAAAGATGAAACATTACCTTATTTTGAAGAAGTCTCTAGATTTTCTAAATTACATGAAAAATGAAAATTCTAAACTCAAGATGCAGCTTGAGAAAGAAAATTCTATAATTTCAATCTTGACTAAAGAATTATAAGATCTTTCTAAAGATCATGATTTGAAAACTTCTGATATTGAAAGTATTTCAATAGCCCTTTTGAAAGTCAAATCTGATAAGGATAAACTTTCTATGGACCTAGTAACTGTGTTTTCGAAGAAAAATATTTTAGAGCCTTACTCTAGTTCAAATTCAAATGTTTTGGAAAATAAAAACATAGTTTTAAAATTAAAGTAAGAAATTTTTTCCTTGAAAAAATGTTTGTCAAACATTACTCAAGGAAAGGAAAACATTGACAAAAAGTATTCTCAAATTAAACCTATGATAAATCGTTCTAGTCTTGCTTATACTCAGTCCAAACCTGTTTTTAGTAATAACTATTTTGTTCCTAAAAAAGCTCTTTTTTTCTAAGTGTCAATGTGGAGGACACTGGAGAAGAGATTGTCCTCTTAACAGAACACAATCTTTAGGATTTCATAAATCTCATTTTGCAAAACAAATGTGGATTCCTAAAATTCTTTTATCTAACCCTTCTGGATCCAAACAAATTTGGATTCTGAAAAACTAATTGTTTATTTTTCAGGAAAATAAGAAGTGTACCAATAAGAATATTTGGTAGAAGGATAGTGGTTTTTCTCGACACATGACCGGAAACAAAGATCTATTTGAAGAGGTTATCAAAACAAAAGGTGGAAAAGTTACCTTCGGAGATAATGCTCAAGGAAATATTTTTGGTATAGGTAATATCGTTTTTCTTGGAAAAGTTCTTATCTCAAAATTTTTGTTTGTTAATGGTCTTAGGCACAATCTCATTAGCATAAGTCAATTATGTGATGAAGGTTACCTTGTGAATTTTAGAAATGATAAGTGTCTAGTTCACAATTCCACAGATGAGTTCATTATATCTACCCATAGGCAAGAGAATGTTTACACTATTAACCTAGAATACCTTAGGATCCAAAAAATACCCTTCTTAACTGAAATAGAATACCAATCATGGCTATGGAATAGAAGACTAGGACACTGTAATCTGAGAAACCATAGTAAACTCTCAAAGATAAGACTTGTGAAGGGACTACCAGATCTTAGCTATGATTCTTCAAAAGTCTGTGATCCTTGTCAATTTGTCAAGCAACATGAAACTAGATTTAAATCAATTAGTGAAGTTTTAACTTTTAATGCATTATAGTTAGTGCACATGGATCTTTTTGGTATTTCACAATCTGGAAGCATTGGAGGAAAATACTATGTATTTGTTTTAGTTAATGACTTTAATAGATTTACATGGGTCTACTTTCTCACAATGAAATCTGAAGCCTTTTCCTATTTAAAAACATTTATATCCCAAGGTAAAAATGAGAAAAACCTACCATTGATAACTATTCATAGTGATCATGGTGGTGAATTTCAAAATTCATATTTTGAAACATTTTGTAGTAAGAAAGGTATTACTCACAATTTATCAGCTCCAAGAACTCCTCAGTAAAATGGTGTTGTTGAAAGAAGAAATCGTGTTCTTCAAGAAATGACTTCAACCATGTTGAGTGAATACTCAATTACTAAGCACTTTAGGGCTAAAGCTGTTAGTACTGCCTGATATACTATAAATCGTGTTTTAACTAGACCATTTTTTAATAAAACTCTTTATGAGTTATGGACTGGAAAAAAACCTAAAGTTTCATACTTCAAATTTTTTGGATGCAAAGTATTCATTCTGAATAAAAAAGATAATTTACACAAATTTGCACCAAAATCTGATGAAGGAATATTTCTAGGTTTCTCCACAACTTCTATGGATTATAGAGTTTTCAATAAAAATACTTGAACTGTTGAGGAAACAGTACATGTGAAATTTGATGAATCTAATCCTTTTGTTTTCAAATTATCCCAAACTATTTCCTGAGATGTGTTTTCAAAGACAGATTATCAACCTTTGATAGAAGATCATTCTGATAAAGATAATATTCATGAAGATACTTCTGACACATTTACCACGAAAGATTTTCTACCATATGTTGATGAACAGGTTTTACAAAACCCAAATCAATTTTTTCTTAGGAATCATCCCAGTGATAACATCATTGGTGACATAAATCAACCTGTAAGGACCAGAAATTCCTTAAGAAATGAAGTAGAACATCTTTCTTTTCTTTCCCAATTTGAACCTAAAAGTCCAAGTGAGGCCTTAGGTTATGATGATTGGATCAAATCAATGCAAGATGAACTAAATGAATTTAAGAGGAATCAAGTCTGGACTTTAGTTGATAGACCAAAAGAAAAAACTGTAATTGGTGTAAAATGGGTTTTCAGAAACAAATGTGATGAATATAGAATCATTGTAAGAAATAAAGCACGACTTGATTCTAAGGGCTATAATCAACAAGAGGGAATAGACTATGAAGAATCATATGATCCTATATCTAGACTTGAATCTATTCATATTCTATTAGCCTTTACAACTTACTTTAATTTCAAACTATTTCTAATGGATGAAAAATGTGATTTTTTAAGTGGTTTTGTTCAAGAAGAAGTTTTTGTCGAACGACCTCCTGGTTTTATAGACCAAAAACATCCTGATCATGTTTTTAAACGTACCAAGGCTCTATATGGTCTTAAACAAGCCCCTAGAGCATAGTATGATAGACTTACTAGATTTCTTTTACAAAACAATTATACAAAAGGTACATCAGATCCAACCCTTTTTATAAAAATGGAAAATAAATATGTCTTGATTGTTCAAATCTATGTTGATGACATCATAATCGGATCAAATCATAAATCTTTAACTGATTATTTTTTCTATTTTAATGAAATCTAATTTTGAAATGAGTATGATGGGTGAGTTAACATTCTTTTTAGGTTTTCAAATTTCTCAAAATGCAGAAGGAACATATATATCTCATCATAAGTATATAAAAGATTTACTCAAAAAGTATGGATATGAGAAAACTAAAAGTATTAGCACTCCAATTGGTACCTCAAATACACTTGATCTTGATGAAACTGGGAAACTAGTAGATCAAACAATCTTTAGAGGTATGATAGGAAGTTTTCTATACTTGACAGCTAGTCGACCAGAACTGATGTTTTCTGTATGCTTATGTGCATGATATCAATCTAATCCAAAATAGTCTCATTTAAAAGCTGTAAAGAGAATCTTTCGGTATTTAAAAGGAACTATAGATATTGGTCTTTTTAACTCTTCTGGAAATGATTTTGTTTTAAAAAGTTTGTCAGATACTGACTTTGGTGGTTGTAGAATGGATAGAAAAAGTACATTTGGAACATGTCATTTCTTATTAGATTCTCTGGTTTCTTGGTTTCTAAAAGAAACAACACTCAGTAGCACTATCCACTACTAAAGCTGAATATGTAGCAGCTAGAAGTTGTTGTGCTCAATTATTGTGGATGCAACACACCCTCACTGACTATGGATTTAGTTTCTCCAAAACTAAAATTCTATGTGATAATACTATTGCCATACCTCTTAGTAAGAACCCAGCACACCACTCTCTTTCAAAACACATAGATGTTAGGTATCACTTTCTTAGGGATCACACACAAAAAGGAGATATTATTCTACAATTTATCAGAACACAAGAACAACTTACTGAAATTTTTACAGAACCATTACCTTCCGATAGGTTTGAGTTTATAAAACAGAATCTAGGAATGATTACATTAAACTAATAATTCAAATCTACTTCATGTTTTACAATTATACTAACATTAAATAACTCCCTTTGAAAGGGGGAGGACATATCTTACTTTTTTTTCTTCTTCTTACTATGATTTTTATGATCTTTAATTCATTACTCTCTTGGTATGTGTTTTTGTTTTTTTGTTCATCGTATTGATAGTTTTATCGTATCATTTACTTTTCTGTTTATCGTATTGATAGTTTTATCATTTCATTTACTTTTCTGTTTATCATATTGACAGTTTTATTGTATTATTTACTTCATTTTACCGACTGATGATGGTGATGATTTACTTTTCCATCATACTGACCAATGATGGTAATGATTTTCTTTTCCATCGTACTGAATCATGATGGAAATGATTTTCTTTTCCATCGTACTGACCGATGATGGTAATGATTTTCTTTTCCATCGTACTGACCGATGATGGTAATGATTTCCTTTTCCATCGTATGACCGAAGATGGTAACGATATTATTTTCTATCAGCATGTCAGTTCCTAGTAATGATATTGTTTTCCATTGGCTTTTCAGTTCATGGTAACAAGATTGTTTTCCATTGGCTTGTCAGTTCATGGTAACAAGATTGTTTTCCATAGGCTTGTCAGTTCATGGTAACGAGATTGTTTTCCATCATCTTGTCAGTTCATGGTAATGAGATCGTTTTACATCGGCTTGTCAGTTCATGATAACGAGATTGTTTTCCATCGGCTAGTCAGTTAATGGTAACGGCTTTTTTTTTTCTATCGGTATGACATTTTTTTCATCGTACGATTATGTTTTCTTTTTATCTATACTAAAACCAATAATTACCTTACGTTCACTGGCAGTTACATTCCATTTTTTTCATTTTTTGATCTTTTATCCTAACCATTGATTTTTTCCTCTAATTATGACCGTAGAAGATCAATGGTCACCCCAATATCGCCTAGAAATAGCCCCCCCTCCCCAAACCCACATTGGATTTTCAGGATTTGAGGCGATGCTCTGCTCCACTGGGTATAAATCATTGTAGGATCTTTCATCGGCATCACCTATATGTCTCAGTCCTCTACTAATACTCCTGCCGAAATGTCTTCAAAGACTTTTACAGAGAAATACTTTTTCAGAGAAAGGTTAGTTTCTCGGGACATTTTTGATTCGTTTGATTCCACAATCAAAAGAATCATTCTGTTTCAAGGATGGGAACATTTATGTGTTGAAAGACCTATTTCTCAAGATGTTTTTCTCTTTGATAAATTCAACAAGTTCTATAAAACCGTATCTTTTGACAAAGACATGACTATAAATTTTTCTGTGTATGATAGAAAGTTATCTATATCTGTGAAACAAGCGGCTCATTTTCTGAATTTCCCAATAGAAGGGGATTCTTTCTGTCCATCTCACAAACTACCAGAGAAAGTTGGTACGTTTAATAGATAAAGTGCTGAGAAGTCTTTGTTTGTTATAAATGAAGAGAAGAGAAAAGTGGCTCTTCTTTCTACGGACAGTCGGTTTGTGACTTTATAGATGCAAGGTTTTCATATCCCAAGGAAAGGGGATAGAGAAACTCTGAATGTTTCTAATATTTTTATGCTTGACTATCTTGTGAATATGAGAAAATTAAATCTCTTGGGGTATGTTTCTGAAACCATTAAGAATGTCAAGACATGAGGCATTATGTCCCAAATGATTATGTATCCAACCATCCTTACAAAGATTATTCGTGAGAGCGTGAAGTTTTTGCAATATTACTTTGAAAGGAAACCTGATAGATCTGAAGCCATCTTGGATAAGTAAGAGTACGATGAAAATGATGAATGTTTGTTTTGATCCAAATTCAATACTTTTTATAAGCGATGTAGAAGATGAATCGGCTCAAAATCAATTGGCACATATGCCAGCCAAAGGCATTCCTTCTCTTGTTGTTCCTCAGAAGTCTGATCCTCAAACCAGCTCAAAGACAAATAAGAAGCCTATGTACAATAAGGAATTTGCAGCCAAGTGGAGAAAGGATAAGGAACAGTGAATGGAAGGTGATCCAATGTTTGGACGTGATCCAGTCGAAGCCTTTACTAAGAGATTAAGGGTTGAGGATACCCTTCTGGATAAAAAGAAGAAGAAGGTTCTTTTGAAAAGAAAAGAATAGGTATTTGATTCTTCAAATCTCTTGAAAGCAGTTGAGGAAGCTAGTGCTCAACTTTCCACAGAAGTACATCAAGAGCCTATCATACATATCCTTCCAGAGAAATAATGATGAAAACAAATTATGGAAGAGATAGAAGAAGTGGAAAAGGAGGAAGGAGATTTTCTTTTAAAATTCTTTCAAGGTTTAAAGAAGAGTTGGGAGGAATCAGTTAAAAAGCAGAGTGATGGTGTTCAACAAATCCCTCATGCCGATCAAGCACCTTTTGAAACTTCTAAAACTTTGGATAAAACACCCACTCATGTAATGCAAGGTGCTCAATTTTCTTATACTGAAAAAGTTATTGTCATCAGTGACAAAGTAGAAGAAGAAAGAAAAGAGAAAGAAAAAGCAAAAGGTAAACAGCTAGTTGTTGACTCAAGACAATCAAATTAATTGCCTTCATATGTTGAGGATACTGATTCAGAACATACAATCTCTCTCAATAAGAGTGATTATATTGCCCATGTTTTGATAAGGGTTGAAAAAACCATTCCTTACTTTCCCAGGCTGGAAGGGAAAATTGATTTCATTACTGACAATCAGAAAAAAGAAGTTTGGTTCTGTAAGAGTGTTGAGAAAGAATGTTTTGTCAGTTGAAGCTGATTTGAAAGTTCTTTCTGAAACCTAGGCTACTCATAAGAAAGTTTGAAACAGGATGACCAAGTGGTCATATAAAACAGAAATCTCAGTGAATGACCATGAGATAGAAATTGAATATATAAGAAGGTTATCAAATTATCTTTCTATTTCCTTTAATATGCTTGAAAAAGAAACTGTTAAAAGGCTGAATCAGATAACTCATGGAGCCGATATTCCTTCAGGGAATGAATTACAGGAGAGAATGAATGCTTTTCATTCTGAATTCTTGAATGTTTCATCTTTCAAGGATGAAATGGTTTTGTTGAAGAAACAAAATTCTGTGTTATCCAAAGATAACAAGAATCTGCATGACAAAATTGATACCCTTGAGGAAGTAATCATATTCCTGGATGAGACTATCAAGAATCATGATTAGATTTTTGCGGACTATCAAGAGCTTCTCAGAACACAGGGTGATTCAATTTCTGAAGACAAGAATGAAATCAAGATGATTAAAGCTTTTGTTCATGATCTCATAAAGAAGGAAAAAAAAGATAAAAAAATTACTATTGTTTTTTGTTTATTGTTTTCCTTAGAAACCTGTTTTTGTTTTGTAATAACTTTTATCATTCTTTTATTTTTGTCCTAAAATTCTTCTCTCTAACCCTTTCAGGCAACTCAAAGTCACCCCATTATTTTTGTAAACCACAAAGGGGGAGAATGTTTTATAAAGGGGGAGAATGTTTTATAAAGGGGGAGAATGTTTTATAAAGGGGGTGAATGTTTTACAACGGGAGTTAGGATTAATCAAATTCTTCGAAACCAAGGAAAATCTATGAATGAAATACTTAGGAATGTATACACCTAAGGGGGAGTTAGTTGTATTCAAATTCATATTTATAAGAGTTTCCAATATATGAGGGGGAGATAAATATTTCTTGTTATATTTACTTTGTGTGTTTTGCTTTCCAAAAAGGGGGAGATTGTTAAGTCAAAAGTTCTCTATTGACTTCCATATTTTGTTTTGGAAATCAAAAATGTCTTTTTAATCGTATCGTACTAACCTTGTCAATCGAATCATACTGGCCTTGTAAATCGCATTGTACTGACTCTGTCAATTGTATAATACTGACTCTCTCAATCGTATCGTATTGACTCTGTCAAACATATCATACTGATTTTGTCAATCGTATCGTATTGACTCTATCAAATGTATTGTACTGACTCTACTATTCATGCATTCATTACATGTTTTGGTACTTAGTCAAAAACACTTGTTTCATATTAACCATACTATTGTTTATCATCTACATATATCTTGTTTTAACCAATAAAATGTCATTCAGTTAGTTACAAACTAATCAAAACGATGTCGTGATTTCTGTTTCAATATGACCGTTATGATGCCAGGTGTCCATGTCCCTCTGAGTTTTTCGGAGAAATATGACCGTAGGAGGTGATGTGACCGGTGGAAACCGAGGCCTATAAATAGGAGGTCATTTGAAGCTGAAAAATATGAACAACGAGAGACATGTAGAACAACTGTGATACTCTACTTCTATCATGTTCTGGAGAGAGACACTGTGACTTCTCTCATCTGCTTTGTGCGTCCGATCATCGTATAGAGGGCTGCCGGGGAAAGGAAGACAGATGTTCCGATCATCGTATAGAGGGCTACCAGGGATAGGCAGACAAACAGTCTGATCATCGTATCGAGGGCTTACCAAGGTGTTGGTGAGACATGCCTTTTATCCTAGGTGAAATGATAACCCTTCTCGTTGGGTCAAAAGAATTGTAATAATTTTACTTTTCCGCTACTGCTTTTATTAGAATGGAATTTTTATTGTTTCTATTCTTCTTTACATGCTCTATTGTAATTGTTTCAATTGCAATCATTCTATTAGATATTTTATTGATTGATTCTATATGCTTTAAGGTAGAATCATTCATCATTATATTACTCAGATCATTTTGTTCATCTTGAATACAATTGTTTTACATTTCAATAGTATAAAATTACATCATACCTTTTATATTCAATAAAATTATGGGTGTCTGTATTTGTATTAATTTTATACCTTTTAAACTAATCTCTTATGTGTTTAAATACAATGTTTTTAAACCTACAATTCACCTCCCCTCTTGTATTGTTCCATCTAATGTACATATACATCAATATATTCGATCCAACAGTTACATGAGTTGAGGATGAAATATTAAACACATCACCTCAGAGATGTGGTGGTCCACACAGTGTTGGTGTACGAATTTTTTTAATAATATAGAAATAAAGAAAAAACGTTCTTTTTGAAACATAAAAAAATATAAATATATTTAAGATTATAATTTTTATATATAATAAATTTGATATATTAATTAGTGGAATTAAATATGACATATCCATTATAATACTCATTTTTAACTGATATATCTTATTGGAGAATACACTTTTGAAATTCCACATATGAATTACTAGATTTTATATTTTAGATAATCTAGTCTAGGTAATGAAGAGGATCGTTGGGTAAGGATATGTGTAGATATTTCCCAATAATATTACATAATGTGTTCGAGGAAGATATGATATGAAGGTTCATTTTATAATGAAGGTGGGTTACAATCGTTTAAATCCATGAAACATTAATATATAATATGTTTCCAACTCATGTTAAATAGATCCAATGCTCAATATATTTAAATATTATTATTCTATGATATATATAATTTTATCAAATTATATTTTGACAAACTTATATGTATTTTTAGACCATATGTTTTTGTATAAACCCATGTTTATGATGATTAAATGAAAATGACTATAAAATATTCCCAAACAAAAAACACCATGAAATACATTTAAAATATTATAAGTTATAAAATCATATAACATTCATGATATGAACTAAAAAATACTAGACCATTATGTTAAAATAATTTATTTATCGTTTTTATAATGAATTAAAATAAATAATATTCATTAAATACTATTTTATGTCATTACCATGAATATTTTCCAAATTTATGTTTTAAAAAATAATTAAAAATGGAGAATCAATACTAAATTATTCAAAATAAATTATATATAATAATTATATGTTAAATTTTTGTAGCACTAAAAATAAGAAAAAATAATTATATTATTTTTTAAAAATTATGTACTTTCTTTTTAAAGAGATAAAACAATAATGACATATATATTTCATTGACATTCTTTTTAATTATATCAACAATTAGAATTAATAATAAATTACTATTTTAGAAATAATACCCATAAAAAATTAATTATTTATAACAATTCATAACTTATATATATATATATATATATATATATATATATCGCTGAGAACATATTATAGACAATAAAACAATGAAAGTGACATGTTGTAATATTTCATTACATAAAATAATAAAAATTTGATAATCAAAAAAATATTACAATAAAATTCAGTATTATTGAATTTAATGGTATACTATTAAAAATTTTATCATGCAATAAGAATTAATATGCGATTTAAAAATGTATTAATTATTTTTTTCTCAAATTAACCCATTATACTCATTGTCATTGAGATAAGATAATAATGAACTTCACAACATCAAAATATTTGATCCTCTATCCTTCTCATATTTTTAGTATTTGAGATATTAACTAATATAATTTTGTTGTTTATAATTCTGGATAGATGGGTTCAACATGATTTTGTACAATTATTCTTATCCTTCTATGTGTCTTATTATAAAAATCTCATCATATTGAATGAAAACCATTATTAAATAAATTCAAATTTTCTACAAAAATTATTAAAACAAAAATGTGTTAATTTTATCGATGAATAATTTAATTCCTAATTGAATTATCATAAGTAGTCTCATAGAAATTCTCCCTCAAAATTTTTTACTCTATAAACCCATTAGAATATTGTTATATTCAACCTATATATTTGTAAATTCTTATGTGGATTAATTATATTAGTTTCTATTATACTCTTTATCATAACTCCCAAACATAGTGGCTCATTCATAATAGGTCATTAGTGGGAATTTGATTGACCAACTCACATCACATTAGATTTTATAACCTAGAATATATTTTTATGTGCATTCATCATGAACTGAGTGATGACTATGTTGACATTCAACCAAATTGTTTTTGGGAGATTAACCATAAGTTAAATTTTGAAACTTCTGAGTCCACTTTTAAATATCAAGTGAAGGTTTCAATTACTATATAAATCACCAAGTCATTATTTCAATAATTATTAACTATTTTTATATAGTACTATTTCTTCTGGAAATGGGGTTGACCTTGTTTGTTTATGGTTCAAAATTTCCAATCGGTTACTAATAGGTTTATTCATAGAACCTGAAACATCCAATGATTCTATATCCATTTGGACTTACTTTCCAAAGGTAGGTTCTCATTATTTGTGGACTGATGAGCCTTAAGAGTTTTCACTGGTCAAGAGGATGGGAGGTCAGACTAATCACACCCTTTTGAGGGGGATATATTGTGTACTCTGGGACTCTCTTATAGATTTATGTTATGTTCACAAATCCTTATTAATTTACCAAGCATAAAAATTAGTTTTCCTTTAGATTTTTCAATCAATGATTGATATGTATGAGAATTAGAGAATCTTTTATATGTATTTTAGGATCTTCATCAATAGAGATTCATCCGTATGTATTGGAGATTCTTAGTTAATGGTATCCTTCAATACATTATATAGAAATCTCTTGGTTATTATAATGTCCATACTGGTTTTAAATCCACTCAGTGGGGAACTTGTTGTTTATTGTCATTCAGAAGGAAATGGATTATTTTAGAGTTTGGATCGTACCTACAAATGGGCTACCTACGTATCCTTGTTAAAGAGGAATCAGAACCCACGTAGTTCGGGAATTAAGATTAGTTTAACTACATATGGGATAGATGATAATTAATGTGTGACAGGCTTGAACCATAGAATTTATTCCTACGAACTCTACTTTTAAGCCATAAATAAAAGTCAATGTAGTTTGATTAAGAAGTGTGGGGCTTACATATGATTAACGGACGAAAGAGATGTGTTGAAGTTACTTTTACATGCTAAGCTCACGTGAGTCATTCTCGGTGTGAGAAATAAGAGGTATAAAAAATATCTAACGATAGTTCCATGAAAGATGCATTCATAAGATATGATTTGGGGATTACGTATATAAGACAGCCTGAGTAAATGAATATCATGACTTAGTTTAGGAAATAAGCATATGAGCAGGGTCCATAAAGTTATTTTTGCTTTACAGAGATTTGGAATTTTAACATGGGGCCTACTCTTAAAAATGAATCCCAAATTAATAAGGACTTATGATTGGGTTTCATTCATGAGAGGGAAGCCCAAGTCAAAAGAAAATAAGTTTGGGGCTTACTCCTGAGAAGGAGGCCCAAATCAAAAAGAAAATTAAGACTGGGCTTACTCCTAAAGAGGATTCCCATATTAAAAGGACTTGTAATTTGGGGATTACTCATTAGAAAGAGGCCCAAAGATAAATGGAATTATAACATGGGACTTAGTCCTAAGAAGGAGGCCCAAATTAAGGGGGTCTTGGGGCCTACTCCTAAGGAGGAAGACCATTAACAGGATCCATAATGGTATTTGAGTTTTATCGAGATTTAGATTCTTTATTTGGGGCATACTCCTAAGGAGGATTCCCAGATTAAAGAGGGACTTTAACTTATGATTGAGGGTTACTCCTTAGAAGGAGGCCCATATCAATAGAACTTCTCAGAATTTCTTTCAGATAAGGAAGCCAACAATGTAACCATGCCACAGTTGGATTTGAACAAGGTTTTGAAGGCTAAATCTTGAAGAGGATAGGTGACTTTAATGAAAGGAAGTGAAGTGGAAGGAGGCACACAAGTATTGGTCTAGTGTGCAAGTCCTGGTCGCGCATGTATACTTGCACGACATGAGTTCACTTGGGCGACGAAGACCCTATGAAGTGATACATGGTAGACTTTGAATTGGAGCCCTTAGTATCATCCCTAGAGGCTTTTAGTTGGGTGGAACACAAGTTTCCTGGAGAGGGAAAGGCGGAACGAAAGTATCATCACTTCCCTTAAAGTGATGGATGCTTAGGCGTGCAAGTATTGATGAGTACTAATACTTATTCATTATTCTTCCTCTTTAGATCTTCCATTATAGGTAAATTATTACCTGAGATGTGTTTAGAAGACATCAAATAGAGACTGGGGTGACCAGAGCTTAACTCTGAGTTTTGGAAAATTCTTCCTTGAAATGGGGGGCCCACAGGGGGTATTTATAGGCCACTAAGCACCTTGGGTGAAAAAAATAATAGGGTGCACAAGTCACTTGTGTGAACCATATGTGGCGTGCATGTTACTTACATGACCACAAAGAAACCTGTGCGACTCATGTTTAAAAGGTTCCTTGTTCATGCCGTTGTCAAATTTTGATGTTATTCAAAGGATTGCTCTCTTTGTGCTTATGGAATTTCCCTTTTTCATTCATTGGAATCTGTGACGGAAAAGAGCATCAAGAAAAATTCCCCCCTCTAAGTCGGATCCAAAAAAGAGAAGGAGGATATTACTTTGAGGAAAACGAGAAACAAGGTGTCGTGACACGTAAGTCGTAGGTGCCCAGTTATTGTTCTGGAACGTAGGTTACAGTGCGCAGGTGTACTAAATCACCTATAAATATAGGATCCACTCTCGCACAAAGCACCTAGCTTCCAAAGCTTATCGCTCTCGTCACGAAAGTGAGATTTCATCGGGAAGGTGTTGTTGTCCGCAATTGATTATTTCTTCTTAATTGGGTCATGCTTCTATAGAGGTATTTTGACCTGCACGACAATATTATCACACCCAGACTTGTGCAGTCACAGTTTCATGACCATACTTATGTACATGAACAAATATTTAATCAAACATGACAAATTTCAGACCTCAACATTTAGATGAGCCTAATATTTATGTATAATGGATGGATTTTAAGGACCAACATAACTGTTAACCAATTAAATCTCATTTTTGAACATTGTTATGTTATTATCACATCTCAAGTAAAGAAAATAACCATCATCATCAACCAATGAGTTATTAACAAATTTTTAGGCAAATATTTTGAATTGCGTCGACTTTTCATGCATGGAGACCATGGGTTTCTAACCCCATAGGGTCCGTAAAGCATGTACTTTTTGACCACCTCACATAACCGAGGATGAGCTGACCAATCTAGTATTTTATCTGAAATAATTATATTGACATTAGAATCCCTTTTAATCTTATGTAATGATAGATAGAAAACTAGTATATGTACATGAGGAAGACCATGCTATTGAAATTCAGTATTCTGAACTAATGTAGTAGTACTTAAGTAAAAAAAATAGAAATTAAATAGTAAGACACAATATGAATTTTAATGTAGTTTCAAATGATAAGTACATTTACTATAAGATTACCAGCAATTTGAATTCCCAAAAATTCCTACATTGAGATCTTTCATCAAATGTTCCTCCTTCATATTCAATACCCTTGAGAGTATTTGTGTATTGTCATCGGGACAAAGATTTTGTGTTCGCAGAAGCCGTTAAATCCCAGGCCATAATGGGTTGCATCTGAATGTTATGAACAAATCTAGATATCCATCCCAATTACAAATATCCATTGCATCTTTGTAGTTATAAATCAGGTATCTTGGACTACCAATAAAAGATGATGACAGAATAACACTTCTTCTACAGAGTGATCCATCACACTCACTTCTGAAGTGTTCATCCTACAACCCAATATATAACTCAACTCTCAACTATTTTTTATTAAACCAAATATAGGATAAATGTTGTCTTTCAATCATTATATACACATCCACTAAAAATTGTTGTACTAGTCTTCTAGATTGTAATAGTAAATATAAATGATTATCCTAAAATTCCAAATGGTCTTCAATGTTTTATCTCATTGTCAGTCTGTGTAATTTTCCAAATTCTATGGTGGAAAAACTATGGTACATATCATTTGAGTACCCATCTTCACCTGTTTCATATATCAATGTGTACTGTAATGGAAGATACATTGGGTGTAGTTCGTCTATATGATGTACGTCAACTGTTTGTCTTTATATGATAATATCTCTGGTTTCTTCAAGTTTTTAATGTTCCCAACTATAAGACAATCAATTTATGAAGACATTTGTAAGTTGTAAGTATTTTAATCTGAATCACTCTTCATGATTAAAAAAAATTTCAAATCAGAAATGCAAGTAGACATCAAAAAATATCTAGTTGTTATGAAATGTTTGATTAGTTGGTTCAATTCATCAAACAATCTCTTACGATTTATAACTATAACATGGTTGACATTATGGTAATATTCTTTTTTTGTTGATCTGTAGAGATATAAATAGTTAAACATATTCAAACATTACTAAATACAATCTATAAACATATCAAAGTAGTTGAATAGAGAAACATAATTCACAGATTGTTTTCTATTATCTTCTTCATTCACTATGTCATAAATAAATAGTTGTGCATATTTTGGTGGTTATTCATCAAGTGATAATAAGCTACCAATGCAATGATAATTTTTTCCATTGACTCTATAAATATATGGTGCACCTCCACTATTTACAGTGTTATCAATTATGCCACCCATAGATGTAAATGAAAACATCCAGTTATATATCTGAATTTTATTAAGGAATTTTTATGGTATCATTAGAATGATCAAAGAACAGAAATTTCATTATGTACTCAGGGGGATCTCATATTTTTTGTAGCTTTATTTTTTCAAATGAGCAGCACAATGAAAAACCTGATGTTTGTTGGGTGCTACAATGCTTAACTTTATCATTGAGCCAAAACATTACAGAATAGTAGGTACAAATTTGCACATGATCACCATTGTCCAGGTAATCTGTATGTAGTGTATGTCTCATTAGATTTCTTATGGAAATATAAAATGATTACAGTGTTTGACAACATAGCGGAGAAGCATTATTAAGTTAGTATAAATCTAAAAACTTAAAATTATGATGGATAAAGAAGAAAGGAACAATATAACTTTTTGGTCATGTCATAAATGTAAAACATTTAAGGTAAGTAAGTAAAAATCTATTATAATATAAATCAACATAAGAACAATAGTTAAATTTTTCGTGAGAAATCCGAATTAATAATGAGATGGTTCAACTACAAATATAAAAATATGTAGATACATATATTAATACATAAATACCAATATACATAAATACAATGCATCAGTTACAATATTATAAGTTTAATCACATACAAATAGGGTCAGTCGTCAGTTGAATGCAATTATTTGACATCAGACTATATTCATTATTAAGGCATTTTTTATATGAATTCACCAATGAGGTATTTATGCATGAATATTCTACTCCATTTTTCATAGCTAAAGGATATAGAAAATTTAGTTGATACATTAATAAGTTGTATAATTATTAAAGCATTAAACTATTAATAAAATGGGGTCATTGCATGATACTGTAAGATCCAACGTACTTCTGTTTGTCAGTCTGATTTCGCCGAAGATCATTTCTACAATAGAAAAAAAAAATTACATAATATGTATTTGGTTTATAACCTTAAAATACATTGTAGTGTTGAATTCATACCTAGATGTAGAATAATCTATTATGTCATCATGAAGTATTTCCCTCGAATCATATCCATCTGTACCTGACTACAAAATGGGTGTAGACAGTGGTCTATTATTATCTGATAAATTCCTAGCTATTTTTCTCTTATGATTAGTTAGATTTTGATTTCGTTATCGTGAAATGGTGCGTGAAATTGTTTAAGAAACAATGGAAAACATATTACATCCTGATGAAGTAATCTTAACAGAATGAGTGCAAGGTATCATTTACCATTATGTTTGATAATGGAACTCGGTTTTCAAGATGCATTTGATTGTGTACCGAAGATAAATGAGTTGTTCCATAGGAATTACTCATTGTGGTTTTACAACTTGAGTGTGAAAATCTAGAAGATCATTCTGTAAACAAGATAAATAGTTAATAGGTGTCTACCAAATTTTACACATTAGGTTTAAAGGGGAAGGTGTATTATCTCAACATCACTACAAGGATGGTTAATTTAGACCTACATCAGTACGAGTATTTTCTTCATCCTCATATTGGGATGTTTTCTTGCCTCTTTCTGGATTGAAGGTTCACAGCCACTCATTTCATAATGATGTTCTATAATTTATGGATTTTAATTTCGATCTCCAACAAGGGTGTGTGAATCTGCTAATGTAACAATTGAAAAAATATTATAGATCTATAGCTTTACCAGAAATTGTACATTAGTATGATTTTAGACTATATATTAATCTGTACATAATGAGTGGAAGGTATCATTTGCAGTCAAGTTCGATTTTGGAACTTGATTAGAAAGATTCATTTTGTTGTGTATCAAAGACGAATGAGTTGGTCTAGGGGAAATACTCATTGACGTTTTAGAGCATGATAAGTCAAATCAAACACAGATTTCTACAAGAACATCATAGGTGTAATAATTGTAATTTAATTAATAAATATTACGATTAAGGTTGAAGGTGTATTATGTCAACAAGACTAAAAATATAGTTAAGACAAACCTCCTTTAGTAAGTGTTTTATGTTTCATCATCAAATTTAGATGATGTATCACCTCTTTAAAGATTGAAGGTTGACTTCCACTTATTATTGACAACTATTGTATAAAAACAGTAGAATTTTTCTAAATGGATTTACATAATGTATTTGTTGATTTGAGAGTTTGTCATTTCCATCTATACGTGGGTTTTTTATTAAAAATAATATTTTATTTTACTATATCTATTATGTGGGTAGAATTTTTTTATGAAAATTTCTGGATAAATTCAATAGTAAATGTACAGTTGTATAACAATGCATATGATTGAGGAGAAAAAATTAAACAACCTATTATTCAATTTAATACATAGCGTAGAAGTGAAATATTAGGAATTTGTTACCAAATTACATAAACGAGACCCAAAATTCAAATATATCATAGGAGTCTAACGCAATGCAGAAATTTGAAATATATCATTACAATGAATCAAATTTTCCATCAATAATGGAAAATAATGAAAACTTGGGTGAAATTAAAATATTTTACCAGTAATACTACATACAGAGTATTGGTTTTTCAATCATAATTAATACATGCCTGGTGTTAGGAGGACCCTCAGCCTACAAAACAAAAATATTAGTTCCGAAAAAATATAATGAACAATTTATGTACAGCCATGAGGAAACCTTCAATGGCTAACAAAGGTGAAATTAATGTATTTGTACCTATACACTGTGTGTACATAGTGTGAGACATTCACGAAATGCATTGGTGAGAGTGATCTTGATCCCCACCGTTTAGAAATAGTCTAATTTGTACATATAGTGGGCAATACCAAACTTCCCAAACCTTCCCAGGCCAGCTGTAGAGCCGTAGGTGTCATTATTGAAGGATGAGTCATTGCTTGGTATGGTTTCTGTTGGATGTTAAACAAGTTTCCTTGGTCTGCGCCTACGTCACTGTTGGAATGGAGGCAGGACAAAGTCTTCATTACGTGTGTGGATCTGAAGACATGGGCGGAACCTACTCTGCCAAATTTTCATTATCTCTGTTTTCATTTGGTTTGGTGTGTGGTTTTTGTAGTGCTATAAATATGCATGTGTGTGTGTTGTATTAAATTAGAAGAGAGAAGAAATAAACCTCCGTGCTACTGGAATAATTGTTATTCTTATGATCACCTCCAGTGATCCGCATCTGTGAATCTGCTGCCCACTATCCCCAATAAATGGTATCAAAGGAGGTTGAAGGAGAATCTATCGACCTGCATCAGAAGAAGATGAAGGTTGAAGTTGTTTATGCCATTTGTATGCGATATCCATCAAACCGCCTTCGTCTAAGGTGCTATCGACCTGCACCAAGAAGATAAAGATGAATAGTTCCAACTATTCATAATCCGGTGTGAAAATTTTCACCATTTTATTTTGCCTTTTTTTGTCAAAAGTGGAGTTTTCTTTCCCATTTGTCAATACCCAAAAAAGGTAAAAAAATCCTTTTCTCTCTCCAATTTTCCTCCACGCCCTCCCACATTTTTCTCTATTTTTTATCTTTCTTCCCTCATCAAGTCCCTCACGACTCCATCCATTTGTCACTCAAAAAAAAGTCTCACCTGGGTTTTTTTACTCCTCCCATCTCATATGTGTTACGAAAAACAAACCAAATAGGTTGCAGTCCCAACATAAAAAAATTTGGGGTGTGCAATTCAAAAAAATTCAAATTGTACTGCTAAAACGAAAAATATATAGCAGTTTGCACCTCCTGAAAAAAAACATCTATTCCATATCTATCTATTTTTCATCTAAAATATTAGAGAGTCACCATGTCGAATGCATTTTCACAAACTATGATACCGAAGCTAACGAAGAACAATTATGATAACTGGTGTATCCAAATGCGCGTGGTACTTGGGAACCAAGATTTCATGGACATCGTGGAGGATGGATACACGAAGCCAGAATCCAAAGCAGCGGAGGCTGCTCTAACGGATGCTCAAAAGGGTACTCTTCGTGCAGAACGAAAGAGGGACTGCAAGGGGAAATCTCATATTTTTCAAGTCCTTGACGAAGCGACTTTCGAAATAATTGCTTCGTAGAAATCATCAAAGGAGATTTGGGATACTCTTCGCAAAGCATTCCAAGGCACCGACAAAGTGAATCAGATTCGACTTCAATCTCTGCGAGTTGAGTTCGAATCCCTATTTATGAAAACTTCTGAAACTGTTGCCGAGTATCATACTCATGTAATGGTTGTGGTGAACCAACTGTGATGAAATTGAGAAGATATTGCTGACATGCAGGTATGTGTGAAAATTTTGCGATCCCTTCATCCAAAAATGATTACATAGTCGTTTCCCTAGAAGAAACAACGGACCTGGAGATGATATCTATCTAAGAACTCATGGGATCTCTTCAAGCCCATGAATTAAAGGTGAACCGCCGGAGTGATACCAATGTAGTGGAGCATTCCTTGCAATTGAAGTTATTCATCAATAACTCTGCAACAGATGAAGGGGGGGGCATCACGAAGAAACCGAGGCAGGGGATTCCGTGGACAACACTTTGATCCAAGAAGTGGAGGACGATGGGGACGTGGTGGAAGAATTACAACTCAAGGAGGCCATGAATATCAAACCTATACTCCATGAGAACGTAGACGAGTAAGAAGAGGTGGATTCAACAATCTCCAACCGGACAAAAGAAACATTCAGTGATGTAATTGTAAAAAATATGGACATTATAGCAATGAATGTTGGTACAAGAAACCCATGGAGAATGACACCGAGGATGCACATATTGTTGAAGTAGAAGATTTTTTTGACGAGTCCCATGTGTTGATAGCACAAACACCAACACAAAATCAAGGTATGTGGTATCTTGAATCTCGAGATAGCAATCACATGACATGGCACAAACACCTATTTATGAATCTAGATAAGCGGGTTCGAGGATAAATTTCATTTAGAGATTTCTCAATAGTATATGTTTATGGAAGAGGTGATATTCTGATCGATAAAAAAGACGTCAATCATGCTTTCATCTCTGACATCTACTATGTACCTAACATGAAGACCAACATCTTGAGCATCGGACAGTTGGTGGAAAAAGGCTTTCACATAAGTCTTCAAAATAAACAAATGGTGATTGTCGATGACAGAGGAATGTTGATCACAAAAGTACTGATGGCGAAGAACCGCATGTTTCCGCGCATGATCCAACCCGACGTACCAAGGTGTTTGGCGATGATACGTGATGATAAAGACTGGCTATGTCATCTTAGGTTCGGGCATTTAAACTTTGAAAGTTTAAAATTATTAGGAAGCAAGAAGATGGTGAATTTTCTTCCTATCATTCGACACCAAAATCAAATTTGTGAAAGTTGTGTTCTGTGAAAACAACATAGAAACATATTTGCAATGAAGACCAACTGGAGAGCTGTAGCACCACTGGAGCTAGTTCACACCGACGTGTGTGGTCCATTGAATCCAAAATCAGATGAAAAAAGGAGGTATTTTCTGACATTTATCGATTATTATAGCAGGAAAACATGGATATACTTCCTTAAAATGAAGTCATAAGTGTTTAGAGTCTTCAATGAATTTAAGGCGTTGGTTGAAAATCAAAGCAAGAATCACATTAAAACTTTGCGATCGGATCGAGGTGGAGAGTACACCTCTGATTTTTTTCAAGAGTACCTCACGCAGCATGGAATTCAACATCAGTTGACACCGGTTTACAAACCCCAACTCAATGGAGTTGCCGAAAGGAAAAATCGCACCATTCTAAACATGGAGAGAAGTATGTTGAAAGACGAATGAGTGCCCATGAAATTCTGGGCTGAAGCGGCTTTGCGTACAGTGTATCTACTGAATAGATTTAGAACAATAAACCTTGAAGCAATAATGCCACATGAATACTAGAGTACTCATAGGCCAAGTGTGATTCCTCTTAGAGTTTTTGGTTCTATTGACTACGTCAGGATTCCGGAGGCAAAACGAACAAAACTCAGGGGAAAAGGTATGAAATGTGTCCTTATGGGATATGGAGACCGAGCAATGGGATATCGTTTGTATAATCCCATCACAAAGAAGATTATATTCAGAAGAGACATTATCTTTGATGAAAAGGAGATATGGAAGTGGAATCAAGATGATTATTCTAGAGAGGTACAAGTCACTCTAGAAAATGACGAAATAGTTGAAGAAGTACCAGTGGAGGAACGAAGAACTGAAGAACCGCTGACGCCATCATCGCATACTCCGACATCTGAAGACATCGAATGAGAACTGTCTCATATACGTCCGCAAAACGTTCAAAGCCTTGTAGATATATATGATAGAACAGAACCAATTGAGGAGAATGTAAATTTTTATAGTCTCTTGGCGACATTCGATTCAGTTAGCTTTGTGGAAGCTAAAACCAATGAAATGTGGAGAAGTGTGATAGATGTGGAAATCTATCTCAGTGACGAAACAAAAAGCTACATGAAAATAGAAGTCTTTGACTATGGTGAATTCATTGCACCAGTTGGACAACCACCAGGATATGATGTAAATCATGGGTCGCAAGGAAAACATTTTTAAGGGGGGATGTTGGATATTAAACAAGATTCCTTGGTCTATGCCTACCTCACTATTGGAATGGAGGTAGGACAAAGTCTTCGTTATGTGTGTGGATCTGAAGACATGGGCGGCACCTACTCTGCCAAATTTTCTTTATCTTTGTTTTCATTTGGTTTGGTGTGTGGTTTTTGTAGTGCTATAAATATGCGTGTGTGTGTGTGTGTTGTATTAAATGATAAGAGAGAATAAATTAAACGCTGTGTTGCTGGTATAATTGTTATTCTTGCGATCACCTCTAGTGATCTGCATCCGTGAATCTGCTGCCCACTATCCCCCATCAGTTTCGGGGAAGGAGGGACAGAGAATCTGACAAGGGGATTGAGTAGGGAAAAATTGCGATATCTGCTGAGGCAAGAAGAGAGAATCGCTTATGAATCCCTCCCTTTAAAAGGAAGATATGGTTTCATAGTGTTTCGAGGATGCGTAATTGTGTGTATAAAATGGAATTGTGGGGTAGGATAGGGGTTGAAAGGATGCAGAATATAGGCAGGGTCTGGCAGGCGTCACGGTATTGTGGGAGGAGAGAGCAGTCACGGGAGGAATGTGTATTTTTTGGAGGTCTCAAGAGTGTGGGAGAAGAGTGGAGTCATAGGAGGAAGGCATAGGGTTTACCAGCCGCGACAGTGTTGGTGGAATAACGTCCTCTTGGGAGGAAGATGTTTGGAAGGGGATGGAGCACGAAGAGGGTAACACATATACTGAAGCCACACTCATTAGTATATTTAAAATATATTCTTATTATAATAATTAAATTTATTAATAAATATTTATATTTATCAATCCAATTAAAGATCTTATGATAAATGGAAAATATAATTTTTTGAGAAGGTAGTTTACATGTACGCACTGAGATATCATCAATTTTTGAACTGTTTTATAGAAACATTCAAGTTTGATATTTTTTAAGTAGGATAATTTCGAAATATGAATAATTATTTTTTTCATATCATCAGGGATATTATTTATTTCATATTTCTAAATGGGAAATTAAATAAGGGTTCTCCATTGAGAACATTACATCTCCCTTTGGCTATTCTACATTAATTAACTAGTTATGTTTGATCAGATTTTTTATTTTTGAAATATCATTGATTCTAGGAAGTGGAGATAGTTTTTAGAAGTTACCAGAATGATTTTTGTTAATAAAATGTTATATAAGCTGTAAAAAATAGGTTGGTGATGGGTGATATTTATTTGTGAGTGTAATGTCATTATATAAAAATATAAAATGATAAGTCACTATTTGAGTTTCAAAACCATATTTTAATGGAATATAAAATATTTTTGTATGTTATGGTTGTTCTAAATATAAGCTAATCAACTTGAAATAATTTCTTTATGTGTTATATATTAAACCTTATGTTAATATCTTTTTATATTAATTTACTTTTATCCCGGTAAATAAATCTTTTCCATGAAATGTATTTTTTGGCATACTAATAAATTTGATATTAATATGTAGTTTAAAAATCAAGATACCATAATTATATGAGTATTTAGGATAATGTTTTTATGGGTTATAAACATTAATTTTAATATATTTTTGAATAACAAGTAAAACAAATTTTTTTAAAAAAATGTTTTTATGTGTAAAAATAATGGTTAGGAGAAAATGTGGCATTATATTAATTTACTTGAAGTTACTAACATTATTTACATTATAGGATGGGTTTGATTACATTCATAGAATTACAAAAAAAAATTCACAACTCATGGTACAACAACTGATTGAAATGATGAGAATAAATTTTTATTTGAATAAAATAACACATACATTTCAAAATGACGAACAAAAATATTCTAAATTAATCAATGTATTTTTAATTGAATATTTACTTTAAATAAATAATATATCAGAAATTAATTATTTTAATAAATTATAGGCCATTTATTTATCATGTTAAATTAAAAAACACTACGTTATTAATAGAAAGTATACTTTTAACTATTCACCAATTAGTAAATTATTTTAGAAACATCCACAAAAATCACCCAAAGTGAACATAATTATATAAAGTCAAAAAAAATGTTTAAATTTTTAATATTATAATTATAATATTTTGTATCCAAATTTATACATAAATTTAGAACAATATATTGAATAATGTTTTTATACGAAAAACCCACTAAAATATTAACTATTCTATTGAACTTCTCTATAATTTACTAATTAGTTTTAATATAATGAATCAATATTTATTAATAGAATATTTAAAAAAATTTAATGAAAAGAACCACAATGTAAAATTATTTAGGATAATATATTTTTATTCAAAAAATAATATTAATAGATATTTAGATAACATAAATGAATTGGGATTAAAAATTACATTAATTTATCTATCTATATTTCATAATTGGATAGACATAGTTATAATCAATGATTATAAAGATACATTTGTATAAGGACCCGGCCTGAAACCTTACTTAATATTGAATTAAATGAATAATTCACATTGAGGATCTTTTCAGGTTTAGAGTTTTAGAGAATTAGGACATAACTATTGCATCACAAAATATTACAAAGTAGAAACTTCTACTAAGATTCCATAAAATAAAAACTCTTAAAAAGAAACATGTCTAGTTCCATGTTTTAGATAGCATGACTTTCCCTTGATCCCATCCTTGACCAAATTCCACATTAAGTCCTGTGAAAAACATTTCAAAAAAACATTGGGTGAGCATAAAAAGCTCAGTAAGGGATTTACAAAGAATGAAAACTGTTAGTTTTTTAAATAACAAGTAAACCATGTATACTTTATCAAAGTAATACATTCTCCTTTATGAAGTAGTAAAAACTCTTCACTGAATAAAATATCATTACATAACCTTTTGTAACCAAACGATTACCATAAAACCCATATAAAGAACACATAACGTATAAAGGTAACTTGGGACATAAACATACTTAAATGGAATAACCATATGACCGACTTCCACACATATCACATAATGGAATATCAATACGGCCGACTTCCATACCCAATGCATTGGAGGTTATAACGTAACCACCCATCCTAGTATTCACAAAACCACCCGTCATATGGTTTATCACGTAACCACCCGTCAAATGTCCAAGTAACATTATAAAATTATAACACATAAAACCAATATAAAGGAATGATAAAACTTCTACATTTCAATCACAATATATCATTTAAATATATTGACATAATAGAATCCTTTATCAAAACCATTTTCAATACCAAAATACATAAAAGAGTATATGGTATTTATTTTATTTTAAAAACATTACATCTTGTTGAGGAAGCCAAAGATCAAATAATACTTGCGGTGGCGGAAAAGGTCGTTGTCACCGCGTACGTTAAAAGAATAATTCATTTTTGTCATTTAGTAAAATACTTCATAGAAAAATATTTCTTTTGTATAAAAGTAAAAGTCAAAGGTGTTTATACACCATTTAAAAGAAAGTTGTGTATAAAATGAAATATGCCTCAATGAAAGGAGATTGAGACGAAGTCCCTTACCTCTGGTCCGACATGACTCGATCGTTCTTTAACTTCCTGAATAATAAACTTGAGTTAATTTCTAATTGATTAAAAACCTATTTCAAGTTCATTATTTCTTTTATATCTCCTATTATCTTTTCATGAACACTATGTAATTGTTTTGGATAATAATGGTCGTTTTGTCGATATTTGGTACTTGAGTCAAAAGTGAACAACTTATATTTACAAGTTTTTCACGTAGTAAAATATCCATTATCTCAAGAATTATATTCATGATGTAGATTCGATATATATCTTATATATCTAGTATATACATGCATTTATAATATTACATAATCATTTATAGGTAAGAAATGAAATGCACCGTTCATGGAGACGGTAAGCCGTACGTACTCATGAACGCTACTTCCATTTCTATTAAATATTTAATGGAATTAAAACATAATGATACATAATAGTATTAAAATTCAAGTATTTTACAACATATAATATCATTAAATATATCCTTTATACGTACCACATATGGTGTTAACGAATCAAATCACTTTGAGGGGGCGGTAGTCCGCACTTCCTAAAATGAAGATATCGTGTTTACCCATAATGGAAACCATAAAGGGATGCCATAAATGAAAAATACATAAGATTAAGTAAACCATAATCATATTATATATCATATATAAATATAGTGACATCTTAATGTCCACCTCTGAAGGTGTTATATGACTGTTGAACAATCATCGTTTCGTGAGGCAGAAATTCGCCATCCACAGAAACAGTATGTTATTTAACCATTAGATGAAGGTGTCTGTATGTGTAGCTCTAATACTTATTATAAAAACATACTAGTATATTTACTATACTAGATTCTGTAAAAAAGAAAGGAATAAAAATAGTTTAGGGGGTTGGAGAAGCAAAATAAAACATAAGAACACAAGAGAAGACACTACCTTTAAATCGGATAACTCCTTTTGATTTGATCTCAAAGGCTTCCTTGGGAAGACTTCTGCCCAAAGATAGGATTCTAGGAGTAATAAAGGGATTTAGAGAGACAAAATGGGAAGGGTTTTTCCAATACAAAAGCATTAGAGGTGTGGGTAAGGAGGTAGAGGTGGGGGCCTTTTATAAGTGGAGAGGAGGGGAACTCTTGGAATGTAAAGAAATATTACTTTATTTTAGAATGCGTTTCGGATTTTAATGGCCCCACATTGATGTGTTTCGAGGATAAGTTGATAAGGGTTCTAAATACACCCATCCAATAGGTTTTGGACAAGTTTAGGTCTTATATTTTACATTTTATTTCCATTTTATTCAAATCGTTAAATAATGAGGTAATAACTGCATCATCATGGTGTCATAAATAATTTAATTTATATAATGTCTAACAATTATAAAAAAAACTACTATTATGTAGGAAATCTTTTTATCTTTCCAATTAATATTTATAGTCAAAAACATGACTTGTATTACCCCATTTAAAAATTATTTTAGTAAAACAACTCATGTTTGTGTCATTTTAATTTTAACATTAAATAAAAAGATATTAATGTCATTTTCCTACCAAAGTGGATCCATGGGGTCCCCAAGTTGACCCATGGATTTTCTGGGTCGTCCATGACACATCCAAAAAGGGTAGGACATGTGTCAAGTTCATTTAATATTATTAAAACATTATCTTTACCTTAAACTACACTAATTACCTCTAATCGCGATTAAAAACATAAAAGTTATTATTCACCAAAAAATTATTTTAATCCCATTGAACCACATTTTACTTTTTAATGAAAACCATGTATTTCGGATTTTTGAAGTTCAAAACACAAAGGTGGTAATATTTCATTTAAAAGAAAAATCAATTTTTTAAGTACCACTTAGTGGTTTCACTATTAATCAAAAATTGAAGTTTTCGATAGAAATACCAAAAAATCACCCTAAGTCATATTTGATAATCCGAATTAAAAATTGATTTCAATTTTACAAAATTCAAAACATATAAGTTTCATTAATTAATTTAATAATTAATTTCTGCTGTCAATACAAATACCGTGTTTTTATGAAACAAAAAGTATCAAAAGATTGACACTAGTTCAAATCCGATTTCAATGTGAAATTAATTCCAATGACCACTATTGGATTAAATGGTAAATATTTATTATAATTTCACTTTAAAACCACTTCAAAAGATAATATAATCATATTAAAAAATTAGATTAAAAAGTGGTTTTGAATTAAAATACAATATTTTTTACTATTCATTAAAAAATGACCTTTATCGGAAAAATACAGAAAATTTACACAAAGTAAATTTTGATGTCCCGATTCTAAAGAAGAATTTTATTTGGTCCAAGAGAATGTATAAGAGTGACCAAAACTATATTTAATGATGGTTCTCCATCAAAAGTTGATAAGTGGACCTTTAGTGAAAATTAGAGTATATATACCTAAAATTTAATTTTATTCATATTTTAAGCCTTTATCCTTTATTGGATAGATGTAAAAAAATTTAACAAACATATATAATCCTATTTTAGTTATTTCTATTCATTCCTGCCAATACAATGGCTACGTGTTAACTAAAATTTAAAATAATATTATTTTAATATTAGTGTGCAACGTAAGATTTCAATGAAACTCTTTATTGCGTATCGGGTATGCTATAGAACATAGAAACCCATTCAAAGTAAAATTAATATTTAATTCAAAAATATTAATAAATATGAAAATGTATTATTCTATATTTACCTGGGATGTCACATCCTTCCCCCTTTTGAGAATTGCATCCTCGCAATTTTATTCACTTATCAAAATAAGTGGGGGTATTTATCTTGCATAGCACTTTCAGATTCCCACGTTGCCTCTTCAACCATATGGTTTTTTCACAAAACATTTACCGGGTGAATTACCTTATTTCGCAACACATGCTCTCTTCAGTCAAGAATCTGGACTGGTTGTTCATCATAAGAGAGATTCTCTTCCAACTGAACTACCTTGGGGATCAACACATGAGATGGATCTGGCATATACTTTCTCAACATCAATACATGAAAAACAATGTTTACCTGAGATAAACTTGGAGGTAAAGCCACTCAGTAAGCATCTGATCCAACTTTCTCCAGAATTTCATATGGTCCAATGAACGTTGGACTCAGCTTTCCATTCTGACAAAATCACATCACACTCTTCCATGGTGAAACTTTGAGAAAAACATGATCACCTACCTCGAAAGATATATCCTTCCTCCTGTTATCCGCATAACTCTTCGGCATGCTCTGAGCTGTTCTCATGTGTTTCTGAATCAAATGAACTTTTTCTGCCATCTCTGCTACCAATTCTGGTCCCATCAGCTTTATTTCACCCACATCATCATAGAAAGCTGGAGTTCGACACCGCTTCCAATATAATGACTCAAATGGTGTCATATGATTACTGGAATGAAAACTGTTATTATATGAAAATTCATCCAAAGAAAGATGTTGGTCCCAACTTCCTTGATAATCCATCGAACAAGCACGTAGAATATCTTCCAAATTATGAATTGTTTTTTCTGACTGCCCATCAGATTGAGGATGAAAAGCTATACTAAAATCTAATTCAGTACCCAACGACTTCTGATGGCCTTTCCAAAAGTTAGAAGTAAACCTGTGATCAAGATTAGATACAATGGATAGAGGAACTCCATGTAACCTGAATATCTATTTAAGATACAAATGAGAAATTTGATCTGGAGAGAATGTATCTCGAATAGGAAGGAAATTAGCAGATTTAGTCAATCGATCAACAATAACCCAGATTACATTATTACCTCTAGATGTCTTCGGTAATCCCACAACAAAGACCACAGATATATTTTCTCATTTCCACTCTGGCATTGGTAAAGGCTGAAGAATCTCTATTGGTAACTACCACTCTGCTTTAACATGCTGACAAGTCTAACAATTCACAGTAAAATCAGCAATATCCCTTTTCATTCCATTCCACTAGTAATACTCCCGCAGATCTCTGTACATCTTAGTAGTGCAAGGTTGAACTAAAAACGGGGAACTATGATCCTTACATAACAAATCATTCTTCAACTGTGGTTTAGAAGGCAAACATAATCTCTTCCCAAACCTCAAAACACAATCATTATAAATGTTGAATTCAGGAAACTTACCCATATGAACCAGCTCTAACTTTTTTTGCAACTCACTGTCTTGCTTCTGTTCTTACTTAATTCTGTCTAATAGGGATGATCACACTGATACCTGAAACAAAATAGAATAACTTCCTACACAAACAATTTCCATACCAAATTTCATCAAATCAAAAACCAAAGGATCTTGTTCCAAATGTAGCATGGTTAATGAAGCATTAATTTTTCGACTCAAAGCATCGGCCAATTTATTTTCTTTTCTCGGATGGTAATGAAGTATACAATCATAATCCTTGATTAATTCCAGCCATCTCCTCTATCTCATGTTCAATTCTTTCTGAGTGAATATATACTTTAAACTTTTGTGATCGGTATATATTTCACACTTTACTCCATACAAATGATGCCTCCAAATATTTAAAGAGAAAATAATAGCAGCTAATTCCAAATCATGTTTAGGGAAATATTCCTCGTGAGTTTTCAACTAACGTAAAGCATAAGAAATTACCTGATCATTCTGAATTAGGACACAACCAATTCCTTACAATGAAGCAACACTGTATATAACAGTGTCACCATTCCTAGAAGGAATTTCTAAAACTAGAGCATTCCCCAATCTTCTTTTCAACTCCTGAGTCAACCGAGCCATCACTGCAAAAAACTGTTTAGTTCTTACTCTGACCATCTCAGGATACTAATTTGAAAGGTCAATTCCCACTGTATGCCTTCCAAGAAAAGTCGTTATATTTTCTCTACAAAATACCATTCTTAACACAGAAATATCTTAGGTGAAGCATCATTGTAATCTTTAAATTCTATATCATTTCCGTCATACCATAAATTAATTTATAATTTAACAATTTTCTAACTCCTAAAGTTGTCTAAACCGACATCTGATACCAACTATAAATTCCCGGCCTTAAACTTTACTTAATATTGAAATAAATGAATAATTCACATTGAAGATATTTTCAGGTTTAGAGTTTTAGAGAATTAGGACATAACTATTACATCTCAAAAGATTACAAAGTATAAACTTCTACAAATTTTCCATAAAATAAAAACTCTTAAAAAGTAACATGTCTAGTTCTATGTTTTAGATAGCATGACTTTCCCTTGATCCCATCCTTGACCCAAATTCATATTAAGTCCTATGAAAAACATTTCAAAAAACTTGGGGTGAGCAATAAAAACTAAGCAAGGGATACAAAAAGAGTGAAAACTGTTAGCTTTTAAAACAAAAAGTAAACCATGTATACATTATCAAAGTAATAACATAACATTTATGAAGTAGTAAAAACATTTCACTGAATAAAATATCATTGCATACCCTTTTGTAACGAAAATATTACAATAAAACCCATATAAAGAACACATAACGTATAAAGGTAACATGGGACATAAACATACTTAAATAGAATAACTATACGGTCGACTTCCACACATATCACTTAATGGAATAGCCATACAGCCGACTTCCATACCCAATGCAGTGGAGGTTATAACATAACCACCCATCTTAGTATTCACGGCACCACCCGTCATATTTTTTATCACGTAACCACCCGTCAAATTTCCAAGTACCATTATAAAATAATAACACAAAAAACCATTATAAAGGAATGATAACATTTCCACATTTCAATCACAATATATCATTTAAATATATTGACATAATAGAATCATTTATCAAAACCATTTTCAATTCCAAAATAAATAAATGAGTATATGGTATTTATTTTATTTTAAAAAGATTATGGCTTGTTGAGGAAGCCAAACATCAAATAATACTCGTGGTGGCGGAAAAGGTCGTTGTCACCGCGTACGTTAAAAGAAACATTACTTTTTATCGTTTAGTAAAATGCTTCATAGAAAAAGATTCCTTTTGTATAAAAGTAAAAGTCAAAGGGGTTTATACATCGTATAAAAGAAATTTGTGTATAAAACGAAATATGCCTCAGTGAAAGGAGATTGAGACGAGGTCCCTTACCTCGGTTCCGACTTGACTCGATCATTCGTTAACCTCCTGAATAATAAACTTGAGTTAATTTATATTTGCTTTAGAACCTTTTTCAATTTCATTATTTCTTTTATATCACCTATTATCTTTTCATGAACACTATGTAATTATTTAGGATAATAATGGTCATTTTGTCAATATTTGGTACTTGAGTCAAAAGTGAACTTCTTATATTTACAAGTTGTTCACGTAGTAAAATATCCATTATCTCAAGAATGATATTAATGATGTATATTCCATATATATCATATATATCCAGTATATACATGTATTTATAATATTACATAATCATTTAGAGGTAAGAAATGAAATGCACCGTTCATGGAGACGGTAATCCGTACGTACGCATGAACGCTACTTACATTTCTATTTCATATTTAATGGAATTAAAACATATTGATACATATTAGTATTATAATTCTAGAATGGTATCATATATAATATCATCAAATTTATCCTTTATACATACCACATATGGTGTTAACTCATCAAATAACTTTGATGGGGCGGTAGTCCCCACTTCCTAAAATGAAGTTATCGTGTTTACCCGTAATGGAAACCATAAAGGTATGCCATAAATGAAAAATACATAAGCTTAAGTAAAAAATAAACATATTATATATCATATATAAATATATTGACATCATAATTGACACCTTTGAAGGTGTTATATGAGTGTTGAACAATCATCGTTTCGTGAGGCAGAAATTTTATATCCACAGAAATAGTATTTTTTTAACCATTACATGAAGGTGTGTGTATGTGTAGCTCAAATAATTATTATAACAACATCATAGTATATTTTATATACTGGATTTGTTACAAAATAAAGGAATAAAAAGAGTTTAGGGGGTTGTAGAAGAAATATAAAACATAAGAGCACAAGAGAAGACACTACCTTTAAATCGGGTAACTCCTTTTGATTTGAGCTCAAAAGCATCCTTGGGTGGACTTCTGCCCATAGTGAGGATTATAAGAGTAAGAGAGGGATTTGGAGAGAAAAAAGGGGAAGGGTTTGTCCGAGACAAAGGCTTGAGAGGTGTGGGTATGGAGGTAGTGGTGGGGGCCTTTTATAAGAGGAGAGGAGGGGAACTCTTGGAATGTAAGGAAATGTTACTTTATTTTAGAATGAGTTTCAGATTTTAATGGTCTCACATTGATTTGTATCAAGTATAAGGTGACAAGGGTTTAAAATCCACCCATCCAATACGTTTTAGACATGTTTAGGTCTTAGAGATTACATTATATTTCCATTTTCTTTAAATCGTTAAATAATGAGGTAATCACTGCATCATCATGGTGTCATAAATAATTTAATTTATTTAAGGTCTAAAAAGTTAAAAAAAATACTATGATGTAGGAAATAATTTTATCTTTCCAATTAATATTTATAGTAAAAACTTTGACTTGTATAACCTCATTTAAAAATTGATTTAGTAAAACAACTCATGTTTGTGTCATTTTAATTTTAACTTTAAATAAAAAGATATTAATGCCATTTTCCTACCAAAGTGGCTCCATGGGGTCCCTAAGTTGACCCATGGATTTTATTGGTCGGTCATGCCACATAAAATAAGGTTAGGACATGTTTCAAGTACATTTAATATTTTTAAAACATTATCATTATCTTAAACTATAGTAATTACCTCTAATCATGATTAAAAACTTAAAAGTTACTATTCACCAAAAAAATTATTTTAATCCCATTGAACCCCATTTTACTTCTTAATGACAACCATGTATGTTGGATTTTTGAAATTCCAAACTCAAAGGTGGTAAAATTTCATTTAATTGAAGAATCAGTTTTTTAAGTACCACTTAGTGGTTTCACTATTCATCAAAAATTGAAGTTTTTCAGAAAAATACCAAAAATTCACCCTAAGATATATTTGATAATCCGAATTCAAAAATGATGTCTATTTTACAAAATTCAAAAAATATAAGTTGCATTAATTAATTTAATAATTAGTTCCCGTTGTCAAAACAAATAGCGTGTTTTTATTAAACAAAAAGGATCAAAAGATTGACACTAGTTCAAGTTCGATTTCAAAGTGAAATTAATTACAACGACCACTATTGGATTAAATGGTAAAAATATATTATAATTTCACTTTTAAACCACCTCAAAAGGTAATTTAATCATATTAAAAAATTATATTAAGAAGAGGTTTTGAATTAAAATACAATATTTTTCACTATTCATTAAAAAAATGATCTTTATCGGAAAAATACAGAAAATTTACACAAAGTAAATTTTGATGTCCTGATTCTAAAGAAGAATTTTATTCAGTCCAATAGAATGTATAAGAGTGACCAAAACTATATTTAATGACGGTTTTCCATCAAAAGTTGATAAGTGGACCTTTAGTGAAAATTGGAGTATATATACCTAAAATTGAATTATTTTTGTATTTTAAGACTTTATCCTTTATTGGATAAATGTAAAAACATTTAACAAACATATTTATTCATATTTTAGTTATTTCTATTCTTTCATGCCAATACAACGGCTTCGTGTTAACTAACATTTAAAATAATATTATGTTACTATTAGTGTGCAACATAAGATTTCAAAGAAACTCTTTGTTGCGTATCAGGTATGCTATCAAACATAGAAACCCAATAAAAGTAAAATTAATATTTAATTCAAAAATATTAATAAATATGAAAATGTATTATTCTTTATTTACCTGGGATGTTACATCCTTCCCCCATTTTGGGAATTGCGTCCTCACAATTTTATACACTTATCAAAATATGTGGGGGTATTTATCCCACATAACTTTTTCAGATTCCCACTTTGCCTCTTCAACCATATGGATTTTCCACACAACCTTTACCTGGTGAATTACCTTATTTCGCAACACTTGCTCTCTTTGGTCATGAATCTGGACTGGTTGTTCTTCATAATAGAGATTCTCTTCCAAATGAACTACCTCTGAGATCAAAACATGAGATGGATCTGGTATATAGTTTCTCAACATCGAAACATGAAAAACATTGTGTACCTGAGATAAACTCGGAGGTAAAGCCACTCAGTAAGCAACTGATCCAACTTTCTCCAGAATTTCATATGGTCCAATGAACCTTGTACTCAGCTTTCCTTTTTTACCAAATCGCATCACACTCTTCCATGGTGAATCTTTGATAAATACATGATCACCTACCTCGAAAGGTAGATCGTTCCTCCAGTTATCCGCATTACTCATCGGCCTTCTCTATGCTATTATCATGGGTTTCTGAATCAACTGAACTTTTTCTTCCATATCTTCTACCAATTCTGGTCCCATAAGCTTTCTTTCACCGACTTCATCCCAGAATGCTAGAGTTGGACACCGCTTCCCATATAATGCCTCAAATGGTGCCATATGTTTGCTGGAATTAAAACTGTTATTATATGAAAATTAAACCAAAGAAAGATGTTGGTCCCAACTTCCCTGATAATCCATCGAACAAGCACGTAGCATATCTTCCAAAGTATGAATTTTTTGTTATGACTGCCCATCTGATTGAGAATGAAAAGCTGTACAAAAATTTCATTCAGTACCCAACAACTTCTAAAGGCCTTTCCAAAAGTTAGAAGTAAACCTGGGATCACAATCAGATACAATGGAAAGAGGAACTCCATGTAACTTGAATATCTGTTTAAGATACAAACGAGAAAGTTGATCTAGAGAGAAAGTATCTCGAATAAGAAGGAAATGAGGAGAATTAGTCAATCGATCAACAATAACCCCGATTGCATTATTACCTCTAGATGTCTTCATTAATCCCATAACAAATTCCATGGATATATTTTCTCATTTCCACTATGGAATTGGTAATGGATAAAGCATCCATTTCGGTAACTACCGCTCTGCATTAACCTGCTGACATGTCAAACACTTCACAGTAAAATCAGCAATATCCCTTTTTCATTCCATCCCACTAGTAATACTCCCATAGATCTCTGTACATCTTTATACTGCCAAGATGAACTAAAAACGGGGAACTATGAGCCTCACATAACAACTCATTCTTCAACTATGAATCACAAGGCACACATAATCTCTTCCTAAACATCAAAACACAATCATTATCAATGTTGAATTCATGAGACATAGTGTTCTGAACCAGCTCTACCATTTTCTACAACTCACTATCTTGCATCTGTGATTTGTTAATTCTGTCTAATAGGGATGATCTCACTGATACCTGAAACAAAACTGAAGAACTTCCTGCACAAAAAATTTCCATGCCAAAGTTCATCAAATCAAAAACCAAAGGATCTCATTCCAAATGTAGCATGGTTAATGAAGCATGACTTTTTCGACTCAAAGCGTTGGCCACTTTATTTGATTTTCCCGGATGGTAATGAATTGTACAATCATAGTACTTGATTGCTAGGTATAGTTTATGGATGCGCCCGTAAGGGGCTCTCGGTCTAGGGTTTTCTCGCTCTCGCCGCGACCGGCTCCTCCGCTATGGATCTAGGGTTTTCTTGCGCTCGGTGGGTTGGCGGTGGATCTCCGCTGCTGCAGTGACACTTCGTGGCCCTCTCTCTGGCGGTGAGATGCTCTCGGGCGTCGGTGGTGGCTGGTTCTGGTCCATGGGTGTAAGACCGGTCTTGGTGACGGCATACTCTCCGGAGCGCCCGTGGATCAGATCTCGGCAGCTGTCTGCTGTCCGGTGGTGTTTTATTCGCGTTTGAGGGCTGCGCTCATGCGGCGGCGGCCTCCTTCCTCCTCCCAGGTGAGTTTGCTAGGGTATACCTTTGTATGACACCGTAGGTTTGTCTGTTCGCGGCGGGTTCATTCGTTCCTTGGGTGTTTTCTTGGTTTTTGTGTTTTGTGTTGCGTTTTTGTGGTTGTTTCTGGCGGTTTCGTTTTGGCTGTGATGTTTTGGCGTTGTGTCGTGGGGTTCTACCTCGCTGTTACTAGTGACGAGGTTTCTCCCTCGTTGAAATCGGTGAAGGGTTCCACCAGCGGTGATGCGCTCTGTTTCTCGTCGCCGGCGCGGATGATTGCGTGATGACGAGCGTCGGTGAAGCTCATCGGCGTTCTGGTGTTGTGGATATGTCTGAATGGTGTGATCTGTTGTTTTTCGACGACTTCGATGGATGAAGATGGCCGGAATCTCTCATCGGTGATATGGATGGAGGTGGTTTGATTTCTGTCAACTCGTTTCTCGAGGTGGTGTGCGGCTCGAGGTGGCCACGTGGAACGCATCTCGAGGTGGCGTGCGGATTGGGGAGACGCGTGGTTCGATTTTAGTTTGAATTTGGATTTGCTCCGCTGAATGTGGTTTTCTCTCTGAATTTTGGAAGTTGTGAAATGTACCATGGGAACCGGGTACCCTCAAACCGGCCTTCTTAAAATCAAAAAAAATGATTTGCGGCGGATAGTACTTGATTAATTCCATCAATCTCCTCTGTCTCATGTTCAATTATCTCTGAGCGAATATATACATTAAAATTTTGTGATCAGTATATATTTCATACTTTACCCCATACAAATGATGCCTCCAAATATTTAAAGAGAAAACAATAGCAGCTAATTCCAAATCATGTGTAGGGTAATTTACCTCATGAGTTTTCAACTGACGTAAAGCATAAGCAATTACCTGATCATTCTTCATTAGGACACAAACAATTCCTTTCAACGAAGAAACACTATATATAACAAACTCACCATTCTTGGAATGATGTTCCATAAATAGAGCATTCACCAATCTTCTTTTCAACTCCTGAGTCAACCGAGCCATCACTGCAACAAACTGTTTAGTTCTGATTCTGACCATCTCAGGATTCTAATTTGAAAGGTCATTTACCACTGTATGCCTTCCCAGAAAATTAATTCTATTTCCTCAACGAAATACCATTCATAACATAGAAATATCTTAGGTGAAGCAACATGGTAATATTTAAATTCTATATCATTTCAGTCATACCATAAAATAATTTATAATTTAACAATTTTCTAACTCCAAAAGTTGTCTAAACTGACCTGTGATACCAACTATAAGGCCCTGTCCTTAAACCTTACTTAATATTGAATTAAATGAATAATTCACATTGTGATTCTTTTCGGGTTTAGAGTTTTATAGAATTAGGACATAACTATTAAATCTCAAAAGATTACAACGTAGAAACTTTTACAAAGTTTCCATAAAATAAAAACTCTTAAAATGAAACATTTCTAGTTCCATGTTTTAGATATCATGAATTTCCCATGATCCCATCCTTGACCCAATTCCACATTATGTCATGTGAAAAACATTTCAAAAAAACTTAGGGTGAGTATAAAAAGGTCAGTAAGGGATACACAAAGAATTAAAACAATTAGTTTTTGAAATAACAAGTAAATCATGTATAATTTATCAAAGTAATACCTTCACCTTTATGAAGTAGTAAAAACTCTTCACATAATAAAATATCATTACATACCCTTTTGTAACCAAAAGAATACCATAAATCCCATATAAAGAACACATAACATATAAAGTTAACTTGGGACATTAACATACTTAAATGGAATAACCATACGGTCGACATCCGCACATATCACTTAATGGAATAGCCATACATCCGACTTCCATACCCAATGCATTGGAGGTTATAACATAACCACCTGTCCTGTTATTCACGACACCACCTTTCATATGGTTTATCACGTAACCACCCGTCAAATGTCCAAGTACCATTATAAAATTATAACACATAAAACCAATATTATGCAATGATAACATTTCCACATTTGAATCAGAATATATCATTTAAATATATTGAAATAATTGAATCCTTTATCAAAACCATTTTCAATAACAAAATATATAAAATATTATATGTTATTTATTTTATTTTAAAAACATTTCGGCTTGTTGAGGAAGCCAAAGATCAAATGATACTCGCGTTGGCGGAAAAGGTCGTCTTCACCGCATACGTTAAAAGAAACATTCATTTTTGTCGTTTAGTAAAACGCTTCGTAAAAAAATATTCCTTTTGTTTAAAAATAAATGTAAAATGGGTTTATACACCATATAAAAGAAATTTGTGTATAAAACGAAATATGCCTCAATGAAAGGAGATTGAGACGGAGTCCCTTACCTTGAGTCCGACTTGACTCGATCGTTCATTATCCTCCTGAATAATAAACATGAGTTAATTTATACTTGATTAAGATCCTTTTTCAAGTTCATTATGTCAATTATATCATCTATTATCTTTTCATGAACACTATGTAATTATTTTGGATAATAATGGACGTTTTGTCTATATTTGGTACTTGAGTCAAAAGTGAACTTCTTATATTTACATGTTGTTCACGTAGTAAAATATCCATTATCTCAAGAATGATATTCATGATTTAGATTCCATATATGTCTTATATATCCTGTATATACATGCATTTATAATATTACATAATCATTTAGAGGTAAGAAATGAAAGTCACCGTTCATGGAGATATTAAACCGTACGTACGCATGAACGCTACTTCCATTTCTATTTCATATTTAATGGAATTAAAACATAATGATTCATAATAGTATTATAATTCCAGTATGGTATCATATATAATATCATTAAATTTATCCTTTATATGTACCACATATGGTGTTAGCGAATCTAATCACTTTGAGGGGGCGGTAGTCCGCACTTCTTAAAATGAAGATATCACGTTTACCAATAATGGAAACCATAATGGTATGCCATAAATGAAAAATACAGAAGCATAAGTAAAACATAATCATATTATATATCATATATAAAAATAGTTACATCTTAATGGAAACCGTTGATGGTGTTATATGAGTGTTGAACAATCATCGTTTCGTGAGGCAGAAATTCGCCATCCACAGAAACAGTATGTTCTTTAACCATTAGATGAAGGTGTGTGTATGTGTAGCTCTAATAAATATTATAACATCATCCTAGTCTATTGAATATACTGGAGTTGTTACAATAGAAAGGAATAAAAAGAGTATAGGGGTTAGAGAAGAAAAATAAAACATTAGAACACAAGAGAAGACACTACCTTTAAATCGGGTAACTCCTTTTGATTTGAGCTTAAAGGTTTCTTTGGGAAGACTTCTGCCCAAAGTGAGGATTCTAGGAGTAAGAGAGGTATTCGAAGATAAACAATGGGTAGGGGTTGGCCGATCCAAAGTCTTGAGATGTGTGGGTAAGGAGGTAGATGTGGAGGCCTTTTATAAGAGGATAGGAGGGGCACCATTGGAAAGTAAGGAAATGTAACTTTATTTTAGAATGAGTTTCGAATTTTAATGGTCCCAAATTGATGTGTTTTGATGATAAGGTGACAAGGGTTCGAAATACACCCATCCAATAGGTTTTGTACATGTGTAGGTCTTAGAGTTTACATTATATTTCCATTTTATTTAAATCGTTAAATAATGAGGTAATCATTGTATCATCATGGTGTCATAAATAATTTAATTTATTTAATGTCTATAAATTATAAACAAAATACAATGATATTGGAAATATTTTTATATTTCCAATGAATATTTATAGTAAAAAATATGTCTTGTATAACCCCATTTAATTTTTTTTTAGTAAAACAACTCATGTTTGTGTCATTTTAATTTTAACATTAAATAAAAAGATATTAGTGTAATTTTCCTACCAAAGTGGCTGCATGGGGTCCCCAAGTTGACCCATGGATTGTCTTGATCGTCCATGACACATCCAATAAGGGTAGGACATGTTTCAAGTTCATTTCATATTATGAAAACATTATCTTTACCTTAAACTACACTAATTACCTCTAATCGCGATTAAAAACTTAAAAGTTACAATTCACTAAAAAATTATTTTAATCTTATTGAACCAAATTTTACTTCTTAATGACAACCATATATGTAAGATTTTTGAAATTCAAAACACAAAGGTGGTAAAATTTCATTTAAATGAAAAATCAGTTTTTAAGTACCACTTAGTGGTTTCACTATTCATCAAAAATTGAAGTTTTTCAGAAAAATACCAAAAATTAACCCTAAGCTACATTTGATATTAAAAATTCAAAAATGATGTTTATTTTAAAAAATTCAAAAAATATAAGTTGCATTAATTAATTTAATAATTAATTCCCACTGTCAAAACTAATAGCGTGTTTTTATGAAACAAAAAGAATCAAAAGATTGACACTAGTTCAAGTCCGATTTCAAAGTGAAAATAATTCCAACGACCAATATTAGATTAAATTGTAAAAATATATTCAAATTTCACTTTAAAACCACTTCAAAAGATAATCTAGTCATATTAAAAAATTAGATTAAAAAGAGGGTTTGGATTAAAATACAATATTTTTCATTATTCATTAAAATATGATCTTTATCGGAAAAATACCGAAAATTTACACAAAGTAAATTTTGATGTCCCGATTATAAAGAATAATTTTATTTGGTCCAATAGAATGTATAAGAGTGGCCAAAACTATATTTAATGACTGTTCTCCGTCAAAAGTTGTTAAGTGGACCTTTAGTGAAAATTATAGTATATATACCTAAAATTGAATTTTTTTCGTATTTTAAGCCTTTATCCTTTATTGGATAAATGTAAAAACATTTAACAAACATATATAATCATATTTTAGTTATTTATATTCATTCCCGCCAATAAAACGGTTATGTGTTAACTAACATTTAAAATAATATTATTTTATTATTAGTGTGCAACGTAAGATTTCAAAGAAACTCTTTGTTGCGTATCGGGTACGCTATCGAACATAGCAACCAATTCAATGTAAAATTAATATTTACTTTGCAAATATTAATATATATGAAAATGTATTATTCTTTATTTACCTGGGATGTTACAATTTGAATACTCATTTTCTCAATAAAAATGTTCTATTATTTTTGGTTTGGTGTTTCATGTCATGATAGCTATTTGACACATTAGTTTTAAAAGGAAAATAATATTTAAAAACTATGACTGATATAATGATATTGTTAAATTTATGGTTAAATAAATATCATTTTACATTATAATAACTCTATAAGAGTGTATGAGGGGATTCGGGACCACTGCACATTGTTTTTCTATTAATTTTCATCTTTGAATAAACATTTCATGAAAAAATACATTCTATACTGATTAAGAAAAACATATTTTATAATTTTTTCACATGATCAAATATAATAGTTCCACTTCTATATCTATATAATCAGAAAACATTCAATCATTTTACTACTAAATACTACCCCAAATTCCATTAATGGGAATTCAATCTAATGACTGGGATCCTCTAGTCACAATGAGTCCCAAATACATTGTTTTAAAAAGTTACTCAATGTGATGATTCAATAATTTAATGTAAGTGTCATAAAAAAAATCATCATTATTCCTTATATTCATCTTCAAATTTTTGAATATATGATATCTAAGTAGTCCAAAATTCAACTTTTTGATAATTTAATCAATGAGTGCCAAATAAATTGTTTTAAAAAGTTACTCAATGTGATGATTCAATAATTTAATGTAAGTGTCATCAAAAAAATCATCATTATTCCTTATATTCATCCTCAAATTTTTGAATATATGATATCTAAGTAGTCCAAAATTCAACTTTTTGATAATTTAATCAATGATAAAATATTTCAATTAATCACAACTATTATCCACTACCTAATCATTAATCATTATATTAATTAACCCACTCTTTAAAAATATTATTTAAAAATTTAATAATATTTTTTTTGAAATTATTATTCATGGGAAAATTTATTATAATTAATATTAAATAGAATCTTCATACATATTTAGTTGTTATAATGTGTACTTTGTTTGCTGGTTTTCTCAACTACATGAATGATGTAATAGTGTACACATCACAAAGGAATAATAAAACATAAATATAATTAATATGATTAATTAATAAATAACTATGTGTGTTAATATAATTATATAATTTTAATATACCAATTTATATTAAATAATAAATTCAATTATTATATTAATTCAATAATCATTGAAATGGTTATTTTTTATCCTTTAAAGAAAACTATTAACAGATGCTCCATGAAATAATAAGGGAAGTTCAAAATTGTTTAAAATTAATATAAATAGTTTTTAGGAACAATCTATGTATGATGACTCCATGAAATATGAATTTGTACATGAGCTATAAAAATGAACGACATTATAACAAACAGTGACTTTTTAATAAAAAATTTAAAATAATCAATAAAAATATTTATATGGGAAATAATAAATTAAATTAATATTGTTTTAATTAATATATATGTGAATAATTCTTACCCATATAATAATAATAATAAATTTATTTTTGGATTTAGAGCACATCAGTAAGTGAAAAAATTTCATGTATGTTTTTTTTTCATATATCACATTTAAATAAGTATTATCTATGAATGAATTACTAATTGGTGAAATTGAATTTAAATTATATATAAAAATACATTTATTTTCTTATTATTATGTTATTTATATGATTTACATTCCTTCTAAATATTTCTCATATCTTCATTAAATAATCTGTCTAAAAGGATACATGTATTTGTTGTTAAGATTATATATTATCTCTTGATAACAATAATTCCCATGAATATATGTGTTTTTATTCATTATTGGATAAAAATATTCATACATATTACATTTGAAATTGAATTTTTATATTTACTTAGAAATTATATTAAAAATTGATGTGGAATAATTTTTTAATATTGTTATCATCACCACATTACAGTTCAATTTCATCAATTTTCATTAAAATGATCCCATTATATCATAAAAAATAGTTCAATAGAGTTTATATTTTATATATAAACATTTGGAAATATTTTTTCAAATATTTTATTTATGAAATATTTGTTTTTATAATGTATAGAATATTTATTTATATATATATAATCAATTTTGTAAGGATAATTAAATCTATTTTCATCAGTGTAAATATCCATTATTTGTAATTTTTCTTTATAATTTATATTCTCCAATGATATTATCTACAATTTTTATTATGATGTATTATTATCATGTGTTTTTGAACTTTATTTAAACTGAATTCTTTCTCATCAGTTAAGTATTATATAGATGATTTTTAAATGTTATCAGGTTCCTACATTAGTCAAATGTAATCACTTCTATTACTAAATAAATGGTGAAAAATTATATTGCCTTTAATTGAATTTTTTATAGATTTATATCTCTTGAGATTACATGTATGTGAATAGTGATTCAATGTCATCCACTATGGGACATTATCCTTAAGGCCATGAAACTTCTGATTGATTCAAATCAACTATAGGAGTCAATAAAGTATGTTTATATGTGCTGTATGTGTAACCAATCAACTATATTATGGGTATCTATTGACTATATGAAGGTTGTATTAATTGTTTGAATTTTTATACAAAATTATATAATATTATTATATGTGTTTCATATTCTTATGACAAATTTCTATATTTTGAAACCTTCATATGTCACATTTTTGTATCTTATTATTGAACCCCATTCCAAATCCACAACTCTATGTAATGAAACATTCATGTCATATTTTTTTGATACACATTATTATTGATGATGTTTTCAAGATACGTTGACACTTTTATTATAGTGTTAAAATTTCATATCACGTCAAATTTAATTTTTGATATATGTAATCGTGGGTATGCTTTCACCATGTTTTATTTATAAACAATTAATATGACCTCATAGCCTCATATTCAACATATACACTCAAATGATTTTAAATACATTTCTCATATTTATCCCTAACTATGCATATGAGATCACTCGTTCATATTTTTTTATTTCCCCGGTCTATTAATAATTATTTTATGTATTTGGATTTAATACTTGTATATAGTTTGTTGAATAGTATTGGGTTATCTTCAAGAATGATTGTAAAATGAACCTGTTATGTATATAATATCGATGGATAATGAACTGAAATGTTCTAGATAACATATAAATTTTTAAATGCAAGATATTTATATGAGAATAATATAATATGTTAGTTTGTTTTTAGTTAGTGATGAAACAATTATATTGAAAAATGAGATTAGAAAATTCATCACGAGAGAAGAAATTTGAATTCATATAGATCATTCTTCATGGTAGAGCTATCAAAATATGGTATATTTAATGGCTTATGTGATTTATTAAATAGTTAATCAATTATATTTATTGTGTTTCACTGTGACCATGTTTCTTCCAGTATAACATGTTCAAATATATACCCTTTACAGAGAATCCTTGTTATAATTAATGTGAATATTTTTGTGTGTGGGATGACAACAACTATTAAATTAGTATGTGTCAATTTATGTTGTAGTAAATAATATTTATTAAATAAATATGATTTTTTTGGGTTTTCTATTTATCAAATAATACTTTTAATATGATTGTGTGATAAATTTGTTTGAAATCCATTCAATTTATAGGATCAATGTTAATTGGGGATAAATGTTTTAATTAATAATATCATAACTCACTAACTCACAAATCCTTTATATTTGTAATGGATTGATACTATATAAAACAATAATTTCTATAAGATGAATGGTAACCCTCATAATTTGATTCTTTTCACATAACTGATTTTTAAATTTTATTTTTTAAAACTATATATCAAATGATCATCGAACTTTTTATTTAGTGAAACATATGACTTCCATGACAGAGACAACATGGATGAGATACCTGCAAATGTTTTAAAGTGTAATAATAAATTATATATATTGATATTAATAAATTACAAATTATTTAGAAATGTTAATGATGAATTACTACTAATTAATTTAAATAATTTTATACCATTCTATTATATCAAATCTATTTTTTATAATGATACATGTTATGAGAAGACATCCCTCGTATGAAATTTTGGGTGAAAAATTACTTTACAAAAATGTTATGAATGTTCTATTAAATCATATTTTAATGGAAAATTATTTTTACATAAAATATTATTCAGTATATAGATAATATTTAAACCTCATAAAATCTATAATAATCACATGAATACATGTTAAATGAATATTCCATAATAATGAATATTATATATAAACAATAACAGGATGCAAATATGAAAAATATAATTGTTCATAAGTTGAATAATAATATATTGTACCAAAAATATTGAACAATAACCCTAAATGAATTATGAAATGTGTTTCTGTGCATTTTAGATTCATGCATGCCTTGATATGAAAAAGGATATGATTTTGACTTTATGTTGAAGGATTATTATAAAAATGTGTTTATATGTATAATATAATCCTTGAATATTGGAGTCGTAACATCCATACATAGTGAAAAAAGAGTATTTTTCAATTGAAGAAAATTGATAGATTTTTAAAAATTCATTTATAGGATTAATATATGAATGAACATGAAGAAAAAATTCATTAATTGGAAGTTGTAATAATATCCTTATATAGTAGAAGTAATGACCATACTAATTTCATTTAAACACACTACAATAGAAATGCATGTGGAACAATTATTGTAGAAAAATGCATTTTAATAAATATATATTCTTGAAGATTATAAGTCACAAAAAATAATCTAAAAAATATCAATGACTAAAAATATTCGAAAACCCATGAATACCTCAATGATGTATAGAATTAAATTTAAGAGATCCATTTAAATTAATTTATACAAATGGAATGATTTTTATTCACATATGTTTCATGTTTCTCATTTTAGATACATTTTCCTTTAAAAGGAACACCAATTATAATTTTACATTACTTGTTTCATGAAAGATTTTTTATCATGATAATTTAATGATTATAAATAAGAAAAAAAGTAATTCATTAAAATCCACCATCATAAATTTAGAAAACTGATGTTAATTAATGTAGATAATTGAAAGATCAAAATTTATTTAACAATAATAGTTGGGGATTCATTATAAAATTGATGAAAATGGAATGATTTTGGTCATATTTTAACGGTATAAATTTCTAAGACATACAAAACTATTCCAAATGAAATAATAAATAAAATAAAATAAAATTAGATGTTGAATAGATTTCATAGTGAGTTAAACTTAGGGTTTCATGAAAATAAATTTTTTTATTTAAAAAACCAAAAAAATATACTAATTATTGATAGTATAAACATAGGATCTAAATAAAGAAATGTTTTTTTAAATCACAAATTATAAATTTATATATAATATAGTTAATCTGAAAATGAATTATCATTTTTAAGGAATATATTCCTTAAAAACAAATTATTATTGAATAATAGTTTCCAAAAATTGGTAACCCAGTTTTTCTCAAGAATCCTTGGGGATTATCAATAAAATAGGTTTACATATAAAAGAATTTTTATATCATTAATCAATCCTTTCAAAATATTAAAAATTAAAAACAAATAATATAATATTAATGTTATTAAAATAATATATAAAAATTAACAGGATGATGAATTCAAATTTTTTTTACAGTTATATAAAAAAATGTAACCAAGTGGTATGGTCTAATTATGATGTTGGTTTAAAAAAATTATAAAATATTAAGGAATAATTAATTATATAATAAATTTGTTCTATATCCACATGGGTGAAATTTTGATTATTGTTTTAAGGTAGTGGACTGAGAAGATAATTGTGCTTTCAAAAATTGAATATATATTAGAATTAACTATAATAAAATGTATCAAAAACATTTAATAGAGACCAAATTAATTCACAGTTTATCCATTTTGAATAAATAATATAGCATATCCTATGTGTACAGAGAAGTTTTTAAAATATTCTAGAAATTTTTTTTAAAGAAAAATATATAATTTTTCAATAACATTATGTGAATTATCATCAAAAAATGTTGTCATTAAATATATAGGCTTCTTTTATTAAAAGGTGAAAATTATTATGTTTATGTGTTGAAGTTAGATTTATTTGTTAATAAAATTTGAGATATATGAGGGCTAACATGAAAAGAAATATCATTTTGTATTTTATCATTATTTTTATATATTGTATATATTTCTAAAAAAAATTATATTATAAATCTCAAAATAATATATTATATATTTATATAATCTATGATTTATATTTGAAAAACTAAAAAATAGTATTTGGTTGGTGTCATATTCGATTTTGGTCCTGGTTAGTCATTGATATATATTTTCGTCTCTTAGTTTTTACATAATGATCAATAATCCTATTGTCCAAATTTAGAAGAATTAATTAGGTATTTTTTAATAAGAAATTATATTTCCCTCAATCATGAATATTAATATTTTTTTCTAATATATATGAGATAGAAGAAAATTTAAATTGTTATATTTCCAAAAAAAATCAAATGGGTTATAATAATAAATCCATTGGTGGTTACTATTTAACTCACATGGTGTTGAATTACATTTCTATCAATAAAGTATTATTTTTAATAAGAATATTTTCATTTTGGGTTAATAAGAGACTTGTTTATAATTGTGAAGAGTTTGCAACAATATATGATTATAGTGTCACAAAATAAATGTAATTATACAGAAATGATGTTAATATGTGTTGGAGTTGAAATTATTTTAAAACACAGTAAAAATGATGTTTAGTGTTCCAATTGATTTAATTCTTGATAATGATGCATCATAATGAGGTTTAAGAAGAAAATAATGTACTAAAATATTATATTTCATTGAATGGGATAGTGTACCGTACAATTAAGATTGGGATTTTTGGGATTTAATATATCATTCAGGAATTATAGAAACAATTTAGTGAAGTCCTATTTTTACATTTATGAAATAGGGAAAATAGTTTTTAATTTTAAAATATACATGAATCATGTTTGAATACTTGATGAAGATGAATGTGTTAGTCAAGAGTCATTGGAATAATATATTGATTATTTAAATTCATAATAAACATTGGAATGTATACACTATTTATTGGCATATAAAGAAGGGTAAAACAATCTAATTTATAGTGTTTCAATATGTTATTATTAATAGTTTGAAATTATGTGCTATAGATTATAAGAATTATAAAAAAGTATACATTATGATAGAGATTACTTGGGGTTAGTATAATGTTATTATAAAACATATACCAATCATATTACTATATGTTAGAGTGTAATGGTTTCTCTAATATGATACAAAGAGTTTCATAAATCATATATAAGGCCATATAGGGAACGTAAATAATGTTTTTTTAAAATTATTGATTTTTCACTAAATATTTCAGGGTTCTCTTCTATATAGCTAAAGGCACAAAAAATAATCATTAAGATGTTAAATATGATAAAGGTAGTTTGTAATGGATTCCTTATAAACAAATATATATGTATGGTTTTTACTACATCAAAGGCTATATCTAATGGCATCCAAGACCAAGGCCATGAATATTGATAAATAAAAAAATTTATTTATCTAAACTATGAAAAATTTGAGGGGGTAAGGCAGTCAAATATGTACTCATGACATTATGAAGGATTAAACGTAATATGTATTTGTTTTTGGGTTTTGAAAAAAAATTATTAATTCATTACATTTGAAAAATAAGATATTGAGTTCTATATTATTTAATTAAATATTACTGTTTTGAAATAAAATAGATACAATCTATGAAATAAAAAAATTAATAACAAAATTATTTTAGGAAAACTATAAGTTAATTAAGGTATTATATATTTTAGGATTCGAAATAATTTATGATGATAATATTTGAATGAATAAATTTAAAAATTTCTAATTTTTTTAAAATTATTGCCATGTTTATTTAAATATATGATATTTTAGAACAATGGGGGATTATCCATATGATTAGTTTGTATATATTTAGTGATTAAATATCATAAGAAATAAATCTGGTGCATTTTTCTAGGAATTGTAAAAATTCATGTCCATAATTATAAAACATTATGGAGAAAACCTAATCATTTAATTAAAGGATGTAAATATTTATTTGTGTAGTGAATATATTATTGAATAGAAGGAGATTTAGGAAAACCTGATCTTTCTACAATTATATATATATTATATTCTAAATGTGGAAAAAATAATATTCTTTATATTTCATCAATATGATTTGAAGAAGAATAATAAAAAATGTGATTGATAATTAAAATATTTGACTACTAAATATAATACATAAAATAAGTTAATAACTCAATTATATTATTCATTTAGACATAATGGAAGAATTTGAAGTGATACATGATAGCGATTTATGTATTGTAGAGGAATATTCAGATATTTTCAATTATATGAAGGAATAAGGGAATAACTATATTTTAATGAAATTATTAATGGTATAATAATACTAATAAATCAGTGATTTTCTACGAAAATCATTTATTTTTAGAGGATTTTTCGGTTGGTGCTATAACATGAAAATTAGATCTTTTTTAGTTAACATGAAACATATTATTTTCTAGATAATGTGTTCATTCATATTCCATTCAAAAACCTTATCATCGTAATAAAATTTATCATATGTTTCTTTGTAAAAAAATAATCAATATGTATTTATTTATAATCATGAGAATAAATCCGTATTATCAAATCCTTTAGTACCATGTTTTATAAATTCTTTTAGGTAATTCCATAATTTTAAATCTTGATAATGAAAGGGAGAGTGATATATTATGGGGTATGTGAAAAATTTAAAATCCTGGGGTTTGGGGGGGATTATGATTCCCAATGAATTATAATTTTTCGTTTGTTTTAGTCCCTGTTGTTATACAGATAAAATTCCATTAAATATATTAACACATTGAATCAATTTCATTCATATGATGATGATATCATGAAATATTAAAATTTTAATATAAAAATTAATCAAGATGAACATTTTATTATTATAGATTGATCAATATAGGGGGAAAATCCTATTAGTATTTAGATGGTGATGTGAAATTATACCATTATCAACTATACTATTTTTTCATGTATGAATATTTTTATGTTATGGTCACTTCATTCCAAATTAAATGACACATAAAATATTTTTAATGGGATAATATCGATATAAGAAACACACTTACTTATTATCCTCCATGAATTAACATTTTAGTGGAAAAGATAATTTGTATACACACGATTACTATTAATTAAAATCCACATATATGGGAATGTAGATTTAATTTTTATTGAAAAAAAGTAACTAAAACAACCTATTATACATTTATGGTGTCATATTCGAGAATAATCGTATTATATCATGTAATAAATATTTAGAGATTGTAGTGAAGCTCTTATACAATTCAACCCATAATCATTTAATTCATCTAGTTATGTCAATTTTAATCCATTATAGATATCCTCAATTCAGCATTATATAATCTGATAGGTGAATATGTTCAAAAAAATTAATTTGTTAAGAATCATCACAATTAGTTTTGATATGACTTCAAAACAACCATACATTGATCTATGATGTGTATTAAATAATTTTTCATTACCCCATGATTATGAAATTTGTTCACATGTGTAGTGTAGTGTTAGAGAAAATGTGCATTAAAAATTCATTCACACATTAATGTATATAACCATTGTTTCCTTGTCTCTTAATCCATTTATCTATCCTTTCCAAACATGTATTCAGATTTATCCACAGTTGTAAAAATAATAAAAGATTTTTCAGTCCCATTATCTTGTTTTTGATACCATCTATTAGAATATGAGCTACATCACTATCATGTTAAATGTCAACATGGTCCATGATGGGATTATATGTAAAATAAGATGGGATGAATGTTTGAGAATATGTGTAGTTGAATTAACGGTGATCGTTAATGTGACATGTTTTACATGAATTCATTGACCTCTTAACTCCATTAGTTGAGGCCACTATGAGGAAAAACATATAGGGATTCAGAATGAACACCATGGATAGGGTCATGTCAGGATGATGTGTTCTTGAACACCAAAACATTGACGAAGGATGTGGTAGTGGTCTCATTTATTTTGAAATGACCAGACTATTATTATCATCCTCTGATTATCAATGTTTCAATGGTTTTGTATATTATACTTCGATGATGGGTAATTTTTGAATCACTAGTAGATTCATTTACCTATTAATTTATATGTATTCTGTATCATTATGCTTTCCTAAATCCATAGTCTCTTCAAATGAAACTCTGTGTATTTTTGTCACCCTACTAACAATTATTTTTCTACAAAAGAGAACAAAAATCTTTTTATCCTTTATTTCATGATCTTTTTGGAAAATCACTCCATGAGAGTTTCAGGCATATTCACTGTAATAAAAACTTTTGGGAGCCTTATACCCTCTTAATTTTCATTTTCCAAGAGAAACATGACATCATTAAGGAAACAAACTAAATAGTTTATGTATTGAACCATGTAATGAAAAAAATAATTTTCTTTCATATTATTATTAACTAATAATATATTATAGTGTTATATTAATTATTCAAATAGTAGGTAATTTTTCTATCAAATGGAAATAGATTTATTTGTCAAAAAATATGATTTTTTGGTATTTTGTGGTTTTATAATAATTAAATATTCTAAAATTATAAAATTTAAATAATATAAAATATGCCCAATTTTTTAATTTATAAATTAAAAATTAAATTAGTTTCAAACATGTGGTAATTTTCAAACATGTTTTATGTTCATTTATTATTGAAAATTAATGATTTTCAATGAAAAATGTATTATATTCACTAGTATTTCAAAACAATCATAAATATTGGTTTAGTTTTAAAATTAAATATGATACTATTGAATATATATAATAAAAATTATTTATTATAAATTATATTTTATTGTAATTTGGTATAGAAAATTATATTTAAAAATCCATTTTCATGATAACTTATTTGCAGTCTTGTTTTAGAATGTCAATTTTAAATTAAATTATCATATTTATTGTAAATAAATTATATCAAATTGATTCCATATATAGAATAATAATAATTAATTTTTTTTAATAATTGTAATTTATTTTTTGTAATTATCTATTGTGAAAAATAGTAAAAGTATATTTCTATAGATTAAATTAAAAAAACAATTCGTGTGGATTAATCTAATGTGATACATTTTATAATAACCAAAAAACAATTAATAATATGATTTGTAGACTTATATATTCCCAATATCATATCAACATGAATAACTCCACTTTTTGAATTTACCTATATATATTATTAAAAAATGATATAGAAATTTAAAAATCTCATGGTTCCCTTTTCTATAATTGTGAAATAACACTACCAGTCATCAGTGATCCAAGCATTATTTGTCTTTTGAACCAACCAATACGTACCTGAATCCCAACATAGAATCCCTACCCTTCTTCTGGTAGAACTCATTTGACTATAAATCCATTGTAAGATAGCTTCGTGGAAAAAGCTAAAGAGTTCTTTAAAAGAAGAGGTATAATTCATAGTCACTAATTATTATTTTATATATTATTCAACCAGAATGTAATATTCAACCATGATGAAATAATAAAATAAATAAATTATATTTCATAATATGTTTTTATAATAATTTATTTACATATAGTTATATCCTCTTCCCTCAGATGAGAAATAAAACTAATGATCATGCCTAAAACGGACAACAGCCTCTCGAACATAAGAAATACAATTTCAATCACCACTTATCATAGATAATTATAATGATGGATTTAAATTATTTATATTAAATTCATGACATTATTTTATTTCTATAAAGATATTATATAATATATTTTCATTATATATGAAAATAATAATATTCGGTATTCAACCTCTAAAAATAATTATCATAAATTTCTCATCACCTCATTACTTGGATAGAAAAAATAAAATAATTGTAATAAATTCAAATTCCATTATTATATATTACTCAATCATTAAATAAAAAATTACACTTTATCTCATTACCTCATGTTAATCAAATTTGGGAAATGTTACTCATTTGTAAGTATAGATGACATTCTCAATGGTTATAATGTAGATTATTTTTCATAACCAACACTCATGATTGGTCATAAAAGTATAATTATATTTAAAAAATTTTATTAGGTAATTGCTATTAATCTAGAGTATAAAAAATAACATATTCGACTATTTTTAACACAAATTTTTTTCTCTCAGAAATATGAGATGAATATCCTCAAAAAATTAATTACAGAGTTAATTGATTTTGTATTTGAAAATAACATGAAAATACAAAAATTAACAATAAATGTCAAAATGATTATTAATTAGGAATTAAATAAAATATATTTGTTATTTAGTAAGATAAATATTTTATGTGTTGAGTCGAGTTTGATGTAATGGACATTGTTCCTTAAAAACATATTTTAAATGCTTCTCTGAATCATCTTCTAAATATTATTATACCTTGTAAATATTCTTAGAATTTTATTATGACAGTTATTATTTGAAAAAAAAACTATTATTAAATAAATATTAGTTAACATTATGATTAAATTTAATGAGATTTAAAATTAAACATATTAAATATTTTATATAAATATTTTTAATATAGAAAACATAAATTTATAATTTAATGAATCAATTTTCAATGGTTATTTACCCCATCATATCTGTTATTTTTTTTTGTATTTCATTTAAACCATCCATTTTTTACAATGAAAATCCATCATTACCTTTGTTCACAATATTTTCAAAAACAACATTAAAATGGATGGATATTTCAATATACTGAAATTGTTATTTTAGGGGCACAAATAATATATTTGTAAGAGAAATTATAAAGATTTGTTATTTCACTTTCTCTGTATAACTTATTGTTCGTGGAAATTTATTATGATCATACATAATTTACTTATATCCCAAACTAATTGGTGATTCTTAGAGAGATCAAAATTGTGGGTAATATCAATACAGATATCCAAGGCATTGAGTAAAGGGAAAATGTGAACCGGTCATTTATTATTCCTAAAAGAATAATAGGATATCTTTGTTTGGTTATTCAATTTCTATGTGAATGTAATAATTATCTTCAAAATATGTCCCATGTTTCCAATTTGATTTACCTTTTTATTTTATAGGTTTTTAAATATTTTATGTTATATCACTAGGTAATATAGTTATATTAGATTTAAAGTGATATATGTGCTAATTTTTTATGGTTAAATTTATAAATTTTTTGATAAATATTTCATATATTTCCATTATTGAAAACAATATTTTATGAGATATTTTTTTATATTAAAATATTTTATGATTTCTTTACAATATTTGTGTAGTGGATTTGATTTCTTATGTAAGAAAATGTTTATTTTATTTATAAAGACTAATTCATTAAAATTAATTTATTTTATTCATGGAAAAATATATTTCATTAATTACCCTTATATTATTTTTGCTGATAATTTTTTCTCATCGCATGTTATCTAAATTTTTTATTTTTATATTAAAATGAGTGCATTCATGGAAAATGAAAAATGAAAATTATAATGATTTTTATTAATTTAAAACATTAAATAATGAATCATGAAAACAAACATATACAAGAATCTAGGAATACTCATAACCGAGACCTCCACATATCCCACATGGCCCTTTATAAAATTTAAAATTGCAAAAATAAAAGATCATTTATAATGAAATAAAATTTAATATTGTATAAAGATAATATTTATGTTTTTTACAATAATTCTGTTATAGTTATTATCTATTAAAAGGTTTATAAAATTTTATATCTTATAAAAATTTATCTAAATAATGATTCAATATTTTATTATATGGTTATCCTGAAATTCAATTTCATGATTTAAATTTTTAATTATTAAAAATACGTATATTATGATTGGTTTTTTGAGAATGAAATATTGAAGATTATGTAGGAATAAACCATGAAGACAATATCCTTTCAAATCGGTAATAGGGACAGTTTTAATTTTAATTGAATAGTTTTTTCGATTGATCGAGTGTCACATATAATATATTTTATTAAATTATATGATAGAGAGAATCTTATTTACTATTAAGGCACATGTCATCCCTATATATTTTGTGATACAAAATTTTTTATCACTTAGTGGATCTTCTAACGTCATCGTCATAAAGGGATGGATTTTTTATAGAGGAAAAATATTTTATTTCCGTGGTTTTTTGGATTATGAAAACATAACACTTTTTAACTTACAGTTTAAAAGGTGAATCCCAAAAACGGTGTTCAATTTACATGATTTCATAATAAATTTTAAATATTGATTCCATGTAATGGGAATAATTTATGAATCATCTTGTTGAAAATTATTCTCTAATGGTAGTATGAAATTGGATAAAAAATAATATCTTGGATTTGTGGGAAAATGGTGGAAGATTTAGTGGACATGTATGATGAAATAGTCTCCTAATAAGAATGAAATTCAATAAATTTTGTACGTGATATTGAAAATAAAATTGACCAATTGTACATAGGACTAATTCTAATGTACCAATTTTCATTAAACAGTCAATTAATTAAATTTTATTATAAAATTTATTTATATGCTGAGAGTATATTTATATAATTTTATTATTGAATTTTGTTATATTAAAATATAGAGTAAAATAGATAATGTTTTTTGGAAAACTGGATTAGTATAAAAATGACATTTTAATGTATGATAATCTAGTTTCAGATTGTGATAGATTCAGTTTAAATCAGAATATATTATTTTTTATGAATTCATGGATGTTCTTAATATAGGCTACATTTTAGAATTTGTTTCATTATTTTTAAGAATTTATTTATTTTATATGTTTAAATATTTATGATAATCATATGGTATAGTGTTTTAAATGTAAAAATATGATTCATTATGTGAATGTTTTCCTCAAATTAAATAATTGAATGATGGGAATAAGAATTTCTATAATTTGTTGTTCACTGTGAAATTATATAAAAAAACATTGACTGGTTTTGTACAATATTTTGATGTTGAACCATATAAACATTTTTATCCCAATAATTAAACATCTTCTTATATTTTGATTATAAAAATTCTATTTTTTCAATAAAAATAATTTGTAAAAATAAATCTTACCTCAAAAAAATTATATATCATTTAAGTATTCATGTATGTTATTATAATTTCATGATTTAAAAATGATCATCCTATTTTATATATGGATGTGTTTTCCCTAACATTCTCAATATCATATACATTTTATAAATTTATTTTATTCTATGTTGGTATTTTCATTTTTTATCATTCATTGATAAATTATACAGGAAAATAATTTTTTTCATGAAATGAGCTTTTGTTTGTGTATACGAATCTATCCAAAAAAATGGATATCATATAAATAAGCTATGAAAATGTTAAAATAATGAAATAAATGGTATAAATATTATAATAATGATAATAAGTAAACTATTCAAATTTCCCAGGAGATGTTAGTAATAGAATATTTACATGTATTTCATCATGATTTTTCTAGTTTTATTTCTAATCATGATATTGAGATAATTGTCATCTTTATTCATGATGTGAATTTATTTCAAAATCCACTTATCATGTTTAATAACATGAAATTATAAAATTTAAAGAATACGAACATGAATTTATTTATAAATGCAACATTCATCATAGAAATAAATCATTATATGAACCACTTTTTTATTATAATCAATGAAATTCCCACGAATCTCTGTACTAATTATAGAAAATTGAATAACATGAATGTGAAGAATACATATTTTTACCCATATATACTATTTATAGATTATCATGATGGAAATTTAAATTTCACAAAATGTGATCAATGGATTACATATCATTAACATAATGTTAAAGAGGATTACATACCAAAAATATCATATAAGGTATGGGCATTATGAATGTTTACATATGTAATTTTCTCAATGAATGGTTTTTATTTTTCCATTGATCATATGAATAGTGATTCCTAGTAATATGTAGTTTAATTTGTGTTAATTAAAATTAATGATATTTTGGGTTATTTGAAATGCCATAAGGACCCTAAAAACAACTAATGAATTTTCTAGAAAACATGGTTGAAATGAGTTTATATGGGAAATTTCATAAATGTGATATATTATTGTAAAAAATTTCATTACATATATATATAATAAATAAAGATAGAAATAACATTTCCCTACTAAAACTATAGTGGTATATTAATATTTAACAAATATAAATGTTACTATGATTCATATTTTGTTTTATTTGAATGTTACTATCATGGGTTTGCCGATTACCTTGAATATTTATCTTTCCTACTAACTATGTACACATGAAAAAGTGTAAGGATTATATGGATAAAGGGATATTGTAGAATCTATCCTTTAATTAAAAATATGATCAGTAAATAGTATAGTTTTCAATATGTTTTTCCCTTCCAACCATCAATAGTTACTATATAAGGTTTATTTATGACTTATTGAATAGAATTGGCAGTATTTTCTTGTATAATGATTGTGAAATTTGTTGTTATTTATTTAAAATAATGTTTAACGAGACCTAGAACAACATTGAAAATGTGGTAGTAAGGTAATATTTAAAAATATTAGACATCATTTATATATAGTAATGTTTGAAATATATTTTATTCATAGATTTTTAATTAATATATAAACTCAAAATTTGTTGAGCATGAGATATAGGATATGGATTGAATTACTAAGCATTAAAAAAACAATTCATTAACATTATTGTAAATAAAATATTGTATTTAATATAATGATTCATAATGATAATTATATAAATAAATTTTTATATTTTTAAAATTTCACTTTTTTTATGGATTGAATTAATTTATTTATAGAAATTGTTAATGTAGGGATTCCCACTAACTCATTTCATTTGAAAAAACTTTATAATTTTTAATAAAGGACTCATAATCTTTAAAAATTATATTTTTTATATCAAAAGCTATAATTTGTTATGAAATACAATTGACAATAATTTAACTATGAAAAATCTGGTATTTTCTTATACAGAAAAATGTTAAGTGTATCATTTATATCCATTCTAATGATAAGAAATTAAGTGAGGCTCATAGTTCTTAATTTATGATTTACCATGTCATAAAAAAATATAAATATAAATCAAAATTTCAATTGGGGAGTAATTTATATTGATATTTCTAATTTTACTATGACAAGAATAAATTTTCAACTTGTTAGTATTAAAAGATAGATTGAAAAGGTATTATTTATATTTTTCTAATGCCATTATATAAACTGGAGAATATATGAAGAGATTACATGTTAGGACTATAAATGAAATCTAAAGGTAATAAATAAAAATGTCTATTTTTATGGATTGTATAAATATTCACATTATCATACCATTTGAAATTATATGACTTTGGATTATATTTATCATAATTATGTTAGTATCATAATTATATTATATGGATTACAATATTAAATTATATATTATAATGATCCATGATTCACTATTAATTTATGGAATGGAATTTATAAGTCATTTAATGTAGAATTAAATTTAAAAAAAATCTAATAATCTGTTAACTATTGGAAATTCAGAGATAAAGGTTCATACCATACAAGATATATGTTAATCATGAAAAATGAATTATACTAGTTTTTGATAATAACATCTTACATTATTTCAGTTTTCTAATAATAACATTATTCATTCTAGTATATTGGTGGTACTTATTGAGTAATCAAATGGAATGTAGTTCCATAATCTAGATTTATCGATGGATGTAAGGGAAATAAATTTATTTTGTCTAAAATTGGTAGAGGAATTGGTTGCTAATAAGAAAAAAGTTTGGAATAAAATTATAGTAAATGAGGATGGCCTAGAAAAAGAAACAAATTATGTTGATAATTGATGAAATGAAGATTCGTTCATAGTATTTGATCATGTTTTTAATAAAATATAAAAATTATTTTATTGTTACCTATTATCATAATAAAGAAAACATAATTCATTTACTATATTCCACATGAAAAACTCTAGAGAAAAAAAACCAGTTTTTTAAAAAGATGTAGTCCCTCTGAGTTTATTTTAGTTACATTCGGTATCATATGCTTTGTTTTTTAAAATATATTCAAGTTGCATCTAATGTTTTGAGATATCAAGTTATTTCATTAAAAAAAACCATTATAATAAATAATTGATAGTGAAAATTTTTGACTACTAGGAAAATGTGAAATAGAATATTATGATTTTCCCAGTTATTTTGTTATTGAAAAAAATATTATTGATGAAGTGATATGGGATTCAGAAAATGATATGATTGAAAAATATCTCGTACAGAATAGGGAACGTATTCAATTGTGAGGAAATATATGAATATTAGATAAGAGTATAATATCCAAGGTAATGATAAAAAAACCAATGTCATATCTAATTTATATTCATTAATAATGGTTTATATTTTAATTTTCATTGTAATAATATCAGGTAATTTCTCATTAAAATATAAAAAAGATTATTTCAAACAAAATTTTAATTTCACTCATTATATGGGTTAATATAAAAACATTATATCAAAATTATTGATTATTAATTTAAATAAATTGAATTAATTTTTCATTTAATTACATGAAAATACATAGAATTTTTTTTATAATTGTCATAGAAGTTTTATTTTTCATTGAAATGTGAAAGATATTTATATTTATTTGATAAATAAATTTATTATAGAAAATTTAAAAATAAACATATGATTTTATATTGTCAAAAAATTTCATTAATTCTTTTTTTTTTTTACATAATAAATTAATTAATATTTTAATCATTATTGTAGTTGAATTTTTGATACAAATATTTTTTAACATAGTACTAATTTTTATAAAAAATTGTTTTTCTGACATTTTTTTGTTTAGTTATAATATAGAATCTGAATTTTTTTGTGAATTAATTTTCTTAAAATGGATTTAATATTTAGAATTATCATACTTAATATCAGAAAATAATTCAAAAAAGTTTTTTTTCTAATGAATAATAAAATTGTAATGATATGTAACTATAGTCAATGGCTAAACATGTTTTCCAGGGGTAGAATTAAAATTATAATAGTCTGAATGAAATATAAACATGTATAATTTATATTTTCCTTGATAATATCTATTTTATATCATCAATTAATAAAAATTTAAATGTTTTTCCAATTTCTCTTTATCAATACTCTAATATATTAATGTCTTCGTAAAAATTGATCTGTTTCTTTTTCCCAGCATATCGAGTGACCCCCATATCTTATATTATCCCCAATTTATGTAACTTGTACATGATGAATATCATTAAACGAGTATATTATGAACATATTTACACAATAATTAGTGGAATTTATTAATCTAAAAAACTTTTTAGGAAGTATTAATGTATAGTCCTACGGATGTTGTCTAAAGAAGAGGTATAACTCAGAATCGATAATTTTCATTTTATTTCCACATATATATTCTGGAAATATTCTTTATAAAAGAATGAAAAAATAACATCACTATTTTCCATTAAATAAATTTACCTTTCTTCAATTATACATAGTATATCAATATCATATTCCATAAAATAGGAAATAAAACACCCTGTCTTTTTTATAGACGACAATTGTAACACGAACTCGTAAGTTTTTTTCCAATTACCGCCTATCACTTCTATTTTTAACGATTGACTTAATGTATATATATGATACTAATGACACAATTATAAATATATAATGATAATAAAATATATATTTTATTACCTTTCCAACCATTGACAAATGATAACATTATGTGTAAGTGATGATCACCACCTCAATAAAGAGATGTTATTTGTTTTTCATCACAACATGACATCAATAATCTATATTTTTTTATTTAGAAAAATAAGTTTACAAATTTTTATAAAAATATATATCTAAAAATAAAATAATAATTATTTTATTTTCCACATGTTCATATAAATAATATAACATTATTGAAGCATACATTAGACCTACCATTTGATGATTATACTGTAATTCATTGTTTATACTAATATGTATCATTATTGGTTTTAAATTTAGAAACAATGTATAAATATGATACACACTTCATGTTTATTTTCTACATTAAAAATGGTTCTCCTTTTTGAAATTATTTAAACTATCAATTTCATTTTGGACATGTGATTCGAATATCATCAAGACATATGACGTTAACTTAATATATTATGTAAATTAATATGACAATGTAATAAAAAAATTACATTAATCTCAGATAATTTTATTAGGATTGTAAATAATTATGATATGATCATTATTCATTAGAATAATGAAAATATATGACAATTCTATGTTGAGAAAAGGGACACACTACCTTAATAACCACTTTTTAATATTAGAAAATTTTATCTTATAAATATTTTTTCTTAAATATTAATATTATTATTATTTTTTAGAAATAAATTATATTAAAATAAACAAATTATAATGGAAATTTTAGAATAATTATTAAATTCATTCAAAAAATTTCAAAATTAATATTATCATATGTCATATAAAGAATGTTATTTAAAAAATTAATAATTTATGGTCTATTTTGACATCGACAACATTAGTGATTTTTACTCAACCATTACAATTACTTTTCATTTTTTATACTTTATATTTTTATTGTTTTCATAAAATAAAAACTCTCATTGTATTATTGATCTATAATTTTTGAAAACTTTTTACGTGAAATATATATTTTTATATCTAGAAATAATATTCATATGGTTACAATAGATATTTATTAAGTCAAATATTAAAGATGCTTGATTTTAATTATTATGATTATACACTAGTTACTTGAAATTTATTACGATGGTAGGTGACCCCGATATAGATCACGATGATTGTGATTCTGATATATCTCAGGATGGTGGTTGACTCTAATAGATATCATATATTTATTTGGAAAAGAGTTTGAGGCAAGCTATTTTAGGATTATCCTAAGAGAATATTGGACTAGACCTAGTAAGTAATTTCATATGTAAGTGTGACAATATGAGTGATATGGAACAAATGTTCCATGTTACCTATATGATTTTAATATTTTTTCTATGATTTTTATAGAAATTTTATGATTTCACATGCTAGGGAAATGATAATATATCCAAATAAATTATTTTAGTATGTCTTGAGGATGAAATTTATAACTTTGTGAAAATGATTTAATTAGTTTTTCATGATTTAACATAATGAAATATTAGTTTCATTATTCCAATAATATATCTTTTTAAATGATTGATGAATTTAATTATTTAGAGAAATTTATTTTATAGGTAATAAAATGGTCATTTCCAGTTTTATGTTTATTTTGAAAAAGGAAAATTTCTTGAGTATTCATTGACTAATTTTTTTTATTTATTTCTTTGTATACGTCCATTACTAATATTATTTTTCTAATAATTTTCTTTACCAATTTTAATTTCATTTATTATGTATTATTTCTGATATAAATATAGTGAATATAAAACATGTGAAAATATTGAATGATAAAATTATTTTTAAAACATAAATGTTCTGAATTTTTGAAAAAAACAGAGACAAAGTGGAATTATCCTATTTAGGATATAATGTTTTTATTATAACGGTGAAAATAATTTATCTAAAAATTTAATGAAATATGTAATTTGAGAATTTATGAAAATTATTTATTATGAAATGATACAATTTACTGATTATTAATGGTAAATTCGTTATATTTAGATTATTTGGAAATTCACATTGGTTATGTCCTTATTCTCTGTCATTGGTTTTCCAATCATGATTATCTTTTAATTATTATATCATGTTGAATTAGAAATTGATGTTTCTGGTTTTTTAACATCATATTGATGAATTTTTTTAATGTTATTTTTAATCCACTTTTGATTCATATTTTTTTGTTGGGGTTTTCAATGCATTTTTTGAGAAAAGGGTGGTTTTATCAAAATTTGGGCCAAACTCTGATCTCATTTCTAGATTTAAAAACCAACATTGTTTCTTTTATTACTACAACATTGTTCAAAATTTTTGACCCATTCCACATCCCTTTTATCTACCCATGATATATTCAATCCACCATTTCTATTTGGAACCCTTAAAAACTCATAATCATGGTTGATTGAGTGATTTTTTCATGAATTGGGCCATCCCATGAACCCATTTCAAAATTTAAGAAAATAATTTATTTCATTTATATATCATTTTTTAAAATTATTCAATCATTCAGCCTCAATGTCGAGGCTTAAAACCCTAGGCATACCACCATGTTCCATTTCCCATATTTGGAGCTCATTTATTTCATGGATGAGGTTGAAATTACTAATGGTTTCTTAAATAGTCCGGATTTGAAAATAAAATTTGTTTCATTCAAAAATAATTCCTCATTTACTCCTTTTTACCAATTTTAGTCTCCACTCAACCTCCTAATCCTTATCTAAACCAAAAATTCAATTTCGGTTTCTAGGAGATTCATCTATTGGTGTATTTGGGGTGATTTCATCATTGTTTCTTAGGTAAGTGGGTTTCCTTCTTTGTTCATTCAATACTCATAAAATTTATCCACATTTTCTTGAATATTGAAATTTTCATAAGATAGGGCTTTATACAGAGGTTTTTTTTTATTTTCTTGGTCCAATATTGTGGTTTCTGGTTCATTTTCACTCCCTTGTGGGGTAGTAGTGGTGAGAATGTTGTTTCACCCAAGGATTTGAGGGGTATGACACATTTGGTTAGTGATTCCATGTTTCATCATTTTAGAATATGTTATCTTTCTAGATTTATATTTTTATAATGTTCATATTTCCTTGTGTTTGGTGAAATAACTATTTTTGGTAGAATTTGATAAGAGATTGATTTTTAAATTGAATTTTTGTATAAAAATGGGTTCGTTCTAGTGAAATCCATGTTGGACCAAATGGGGTTGTTCTAAAATTAATGGAATGGTTTTATGGAAATGTTTTAGTGCTTAAAATTATGTTTTGGTGTATTATTGGTATGAATTTGTTTTAATCATTGTTTTCTATGTGGTTTTTTGTGCAATGTTTTTTATACTATGTGAAATTATTTTATACAAATTCGATGTGTTTAATGAGTTTTATGAATGGTGAAAGGCTTGTTTAGATAACTTTTAGAGTGTGTTTTACCTTAAATAGTATTTTTTATTTAAATTATAATTTATATCAAATGGAACTTGTCTGATCCCAAAGAAGATAACTCAAGTATTTAGGTGAGGAGACATGTACTAGAATGTAAGTGATCTGGTGTGGTTTTCTCCATATTTCACTTTGCAATACTGACATTGAAAAAACTAAAAAATTAAAAGGATTCCAATTTAGGACCACTAGGTTATAGGTATGTTCAATTCTAGTAGATCATGAAAAATATCAAATGTTTGATTTTGTTCCCTTTACACCAAGATACGAGGTATACATTGCACGAAGATAATTAGTGCGTAAGTGTGCTCTTGTGACTAATGATAAATGAATATTTGGTATTTACCATTGGTAAATGGAGTGTTCGGATGTAAAGATCCGTAGATTCAATTTTTTATTTAAACTCATTTATTTTTTTATGTCACCCTTTAAAAACAGTTTTCAAACAAATGTTTTAGTTTAGAAATTGTTTTTACCATTCATTATTTATTAAAAAATTCATGCTTTTTATCATATAATTCTTCTCACATGGAATATTTGGGTGGTATCCTTTTGGGATTAATCTCAAACAAGACCTACACATTTAGGTGTAAGTATAGTTGATCATTTTTTATTCTTGTAAGGGAAATGAAAATAGAGGTAGAAACTCAAGTTGTTAGTTTCTTTCCTTGGTGTGGTGTTGTGGTGAAGGCTTGTGGGTGATTACCCCTTATCACGTGGTGGTCTTTGAGATGTTTTTGCTGTTAATTTCGTATTTTTGGACACCATTTGTCCTAATTAAATCATTATATTATGTTCATAATTTTATTTAACGATTGATTGGTGGGTAATTCCCAGATTCATTAAACTTATTGTTATTGGTTGTGCTATGTATCCTAACATGGGAAAACCATTACAAAACAATTGTTTTTAATACCCAGGCAGTTGTTCTATCCTGTGGGGATAGGGAATTCTCTTGGAAAATTTCCACGAACTATATCTGCTTCCAGTATTAATGGAAACCATATTTGGATTGTGACAAAATGGAATCAGAGGAGGTTTATCTTTTTCGGAGATAATATTATTTTGGGGTGTGTCTAGTATGATATGAGATAAGACAATTAGTTCACTATGTTTTGGATATATGTAGGGTTCATGTTCATTAACTCTCATGAAAAACCTTGAGTCCCAATGGGATATTGGGATTGTTTATTTTACATCTATTTCAAGTGGGACGTGTATGGTACAGACTACAGGAAGGCATCGGTTGGGAGTGAAGGAGTTTCTTATTTAACTATTTTGATGTGTTTGACCTATTTATATTTCATGTAAATACTGAAATATTTCATAATTGTATTACTGTTGACTTTTTTTTGTGACTGTTTCCATATGTAGAAACATACCACCCCAAAAGTCTCATATGCACCCACAAGTGGACTCCATAGATAATTTTCCCTCATTGATTGATCAAAGATTGATAGAAGCTATGGTCAAGGATGTCTAAGCCATGAGAAAGGGAGTATATCCCACTCTTATTCTATCTAGAGAACATGAGTTTGGTATTAGGAAAGGAAAATATCAATAGTTTGTAATGAAAAAGCCTCCTACATTCAAATTTAGCACGAAACCCCAAGAAGCAGAGGAGTGTCTATAGAAGATCTAGGGAATGTTTGAGTTTCAAGAAACACATAAGGAGGTCAGATTGATGTGTTTTTCTTTTCTATATGAGGTTCCAAGTTGCATGTGGTGGGAATCAGTCCTTCAATCTAGAAAGCATAAACAGATGAGCTGGAAGAACATAAAAGTTACCATCTACGACCAGTACTACCCTGATGTTTTGGCATATTCTAGATCCCAAGAGATTATGGATATTGTTTAGGGGGACCATCTTGTGATGGATTATTCCATTCATTATGCTAATCTTGTCTAGATTTCTCTGAAAATTGGTCTCAAATTAGAAGATGATGGGACAAGAGTTCGAGAGGCCATTGAAGACAAAAATCTATTACCAATTTTGATTATTCAAGCTGATGTCTTACAGTGAGGTCATTCATCATTCTTTTATGCTATAGAATGAACGCAAGGGTAGGTTTGGTTTCTCAGGTGTTGATTTAGTGATGGGAATTGAATATTCTTATAAGAAGAAATAGAAGAGTGAGGAGTAGGGGAAGAAAGGGTGAGGTAGTTATGGCCAAGCAATAAGGTAGTTTTTTATGTGGCTTCTGATGCAAGGTCTATTGTTTTCACCATTGTGCGAGGTTAGGTCAGAACTGACCAACATGCACATATCCTCTAAAGCCCTACTATTAGTTTGGAGTTATTCTAATCTTGCAGTGTCTTTTCAGGATGGATGGTCTAATCTAGATTGCTGAAATATTAGTGGATTCCATGGGAGTGCCAGCTCAGTCAGATACATCAAGAATGGGGGGATAGATTGCTGGTAATGGAACTAGGGATAGATTGGTTTTTGGGATAATCATGTTTAGGGTATATTCACATTTGTCTAGCCATTCTCAGGCAGAGTGTAGGCATCTTCATGTGGTGGAGCAACCACCAGCATGATCATTTGTGGGGCATTCAAAAATATGAGGTACCATCTTGATTTGACATATTATAGATTATCTTCTTTAATACACTTTTGCATCTATTTAATTTATCTCTAACCATTTTGTGTGAATCCTAAATTTTCATACTGAGTTCTTATCTGTAGATAGGGAGTTGGTGACGACACAAGGTAAAAATAAGTATTAAGGTCTCAGGTTTCCATCGTGAGTAGTTACAATGTCTAGGATACCATGGGGTGGGACTTCTTCATATTAGATATGGATCATTTTGATGTAATCATCATCATGGATAGGTTATTTCACATTTAGGTGCATTTCTATTTCTATAGGGGGCAGGTGAGATTTACAAAACATGATGGAGGCCTTCAGGTTTTTTCTTGTGGAACTGGATCCTTCATTGGGTCGTGAAGGACCTCCACTCACACATTTTGGAAATCATGACTTCTAGTTGTTATAACTCATGTTAGAAGACTATGGTCATGATCGTGATGGTGTGTTACCCAATATAGTGGATGATTTCTCAGAGATATTTTTACATAATTTCTAGGCTTTCCTCAGAGAGCGATGCAGAGTTCATGAACAATTCATTAATAAGAACACAACTAATATCTCTTCCCTCATATCATATGACCCCATCTATGTGAGGTAATTAATTATATTATAAGAATATTTAGAATCTAAAGGATTCGTTGTTATGATCATCTCCCATTGGGGAAATACTTTTTTTGTGATGAAGGTTGACAGATCCATCCGATTGTGTATTTATTACAGAAATCTGAACAAGGAATCCATCAAGAAAAAATATCATTTCCCCTAAATAGATGACTTGTTTGATAAGTTGAAGGTGTAAATTTTGTTTTCAAAAATAGAATTGTGTTCGGGTTACCACCAACTCAGGGTGAAAGAGGCAGATATCCTAAAGACAACCTTTGAAGTAGGTATGGTATCTTTTAGTACTAGGTGATTCCCTTTGGATTGGCCAATGCTTCAACAGTCTTTATATCACTGATGAATATGGTGTCCCACTAATATCTAAAATATTTTTCCGTGAAATTCATGGATGGAATACTATTTTAATCTAGACTCTAGGAGGATCATGATCATAATTTGTGGATTATAGTGGGAACTTTGCAGGATCACGACCATTACACAATGCTATCCAAGTGCACTATCTGGATCAAGGAGGTGATGTTTCTGGAGAATTTGATCTTGTAAAAGGGTGTGTTGAAAAACCTCAGGTAGATTATTGTAGTTATTTCATGACAGTATCCAATTAACATGTCTGAGAAAATGAGTTTTGTTAGCTTGGTAGAAAACTACGTGCTATTTTTTCTAGATTTCCCTCCACTAGCATGACCCACATCCACACTCACTATGATGGGGTGATGTTTGTTTGGTGCCCAAAATGTTTGTAATTTTTCAATGAGTTGATGTGACAATTTACTATTTACCCCATGTTGATCTTACTATAATCTATAAAGGGATTTGTGGTGAATTATAATTCTTCAAGTATGGGTCTCGGGTGTGTGATATGTAGGATGATCATGTTGTGGCGTATGTCCCCCATCAGCTCTGACCCCACGAATAGAATTTCCCAACCCAAATTATAGATCTACCAACTATGATAAATGCTTTGATGTCATGGCATCACTATTTATTTAGGGAGTAGTTTTTGGTCTATTCTAGTCATATGATCACAGCCTAAATCTTCTCATATATGGATCTTATCCTAAGGAAGTAACATTGGATCGAGTTCTAGTTGGGGTTTGAATTCAATCTCATCTACACACCAAGGATGGATAAAATGGTAGATGATTCCTTGAGTAGAGAAGTATTAGTGCAGGCTTTGAGGATGTCCAATGATGAGTGGACTCTAATGGGGATCTTCCCTCAGATGCATGTGGAGACTAAGGGGAATAGTGTATGATCATTATCGGTGATCGTTCAGTTGACCCATTCACTTGTGGAGCTGATTCAACAGGAGCAGCTAGCAGATGAGATATGTTAGCAATGGAGGAAGTTTCATCATGGTTGAGAGCCATTTTCTTATTGGTATTTATCCAATAAGGGTATCTTGTTCTTCAAGGTCCACTTAGCATTGGATCATTCTATGAGTAACGTGTGGATGCAAGATAGCCACCAATTTTATTGTTCTTTCTATCTCGGTGCCACCAAGATGTATTATGATGTTTTTCTCTACTTCTAGTGGCCATGAATGAGACGCGACATAGCTAACATCATATTGAGATGGTATAATTTTCATGAGGTGAATGTAGAGCAGCAATGTCCCTATGATTTTATTCATCCATTACCCATTCCCACATAAAAATGGGAGGATGATTACAAGGATTTTCTAGTTTTCTTTCCTCATACACCATAGGGGAATGAATTCTATCATGGTGGTGACTAATCATCTGAATAATTCGGCCCATTCCATTCTTATTAACGATTCGAACAAAGAGGGTGAATTATGCCGGTTGTATGTGTTTGAATTTTTGAGTCTCCATGGTGTTCCATAATCCATAATTTTATATAGAGACACTCTTTTACCCCTCGGTTATGGAGTGTCCTTTAGAAGGAATTTGGGTCACTAATTAAGTTGAGTACGACATAACACCCTCATACGGATGGTCAGAAGGAGCGGGTTAATCAAATTCTAGAAGTCATGTTTTGGCATGTGTGTTGGATTTCAGTGGATCATGGGATTGACATTTTTTATTGGTAGTTATTTCTTATAAAAAATGATACCAATCTTAAATATATATGGCACCATTCAAGGTTGTTTATTGTCGACTGTGTTGATCTACATTGTGTTGGGTGGAGGTGGGTGACACCCCACTACTGAGTCTAAGAATTCTGTAGGAGAAGTAAGACAAGGTATAATTGATTAGATAATGGTTTTGACCACCCTACATTGACACATGTCTTATAACGATCTGATGCATCAAGATTTGGAGTTTTCTATGGTTGATTGAGTATTTTTGGAAGTGGGACCTCGCTTGGATCATTGTCATATTGGTGAGCACAGGAAGATTACACCATGGTATGTGGGACCTTTTAAAATAATGTATAGTATTGGTATAGTCGAATAAAATTTATCTTCTCCCTATTAGTTTACATCGATCCATTTCATGTTCCGTGTCTCCTAGATAATGAAATGTAATCCATACACATCTTATGTTTTGAGTTGGGAAGAGTTTGAGTTGAAACATGATCTATTTGTGATTTAATGACAAGTGCATATTATGTACTTATGAGGAAAAGTGCTTCAAGTGAAGAATATACCTCTGGTTCGAGTCCTCTGGCAGTATGGTATTGATGAGTACATGACATGGGAGTGGAAGTCTTTTGTCGAAAAGATGTTTCGGTTTCTATTATCTAATTAGGCATCAGGTTGATATTATGATTAAATAATGTTTTTATGGGGAGAATAATTGTCAAATTTATAAATTAACTTAAAGATATTTTTCATATAATTTCTATTAATATATTGTTTTTATGGGTTTAACATGATTTTGTTTGGAGAAAAGGGTGTTTTTTCAAAATTTGGGCCAAACTGTTAGCCCATTTCCAGATTGAAAAACAATTTGTTTCTTTTAAAATTATTCGATTTTTACAATTTTTTCATCCATTAAACATTCCAAATGGCCTCCCAAAAACTATTCTAACAACCATATCCATTTTTACCACTTAAGAACTCATAATCATGATGGATTTGGGTGATTTATTTAGTCATTAGGCCAATCCATGATCTCATTTCTATATATTAGTAAATAATGTATTTCTATAATATATGAACTATTTTTTAACATTTTATAGTCATTAAACCTTTATATAAATAAAAAAACCATAGTCTCACCCCCCATGTTTCTATGTCCCTGTTTGGAGCTCATCATCATTTTGGATTAGGGAGAATTTATTAACGTTTTCTCAAATATTCTTGATTTGAAAAGGGAATTTGTTTCTTTCATAAATTATTTGTTTTAACTCTTTTTCTCTCATTTCAAATTCCACATGACCTCCTCGTACTTCTTTCAACCTGACTTTTAATTTTATAATCTTGGAGATTCAACTATTGTGTTATTTGGAGTGATTTATGCAAGGTTTGTTGAGTAATTGTGATTCCTCCTTAGTTCATTCCATTTCCTTGTGGTTTCTCCCACATTTCATAAAGCTCCAAATGTCCGAAATATAGTAAATAAAAACTATGGTTTTTGGGCATATATTTCTCCAATAGTTTGGTTTTAAGATTTTTTTCACTACCTTGTGGTGTGGTGGGGGTGCGATTGACGTTTCAACAAAGGATTTTAGGGTTTTTGACACATTTGGTAGGTGATTCCATGTATATGCACTGTAGAATGAGTTAAATTGATTGATTTATATTTTCATCATTTTTCTATATCATTTTTTTTATTTGAAAAACTATTTTTTGTATAATTTGATAAGCGATTGATTTTTAAATTATATTTTGGTGTGGAATTGATGTTTTTCTGTCAAATCCTTGTTTCACCAATTGGGGTTGTTAAAAAATTCTTGGATTGATTTCATTTAAATTTTATAGTGCATTTAAATATGGATTGATGTTTTAATGGAATTCATTTAATTTTAAAAGAGGAGATTTAAGTGTATTTTATGTGAAAATTTTTGTTTCGCATTTTGAAATTGTTTTATCTAAATTCTATGTGAATATTTGAGTTATTCAAACGGTGAAAGGCATGATTCAATAATATTTTGAGTGTATAAGACTAGAAATGGTATTTAAATATGTAAATACCATTTGATATCATTTGGAACATGTTTTATCACAAAGAGGGAAACCCAAGTAAATAAGAGGGAAGACATGTACTAGTATGCTAGTGATCCAGATTGGTTTTGTTCCTATTTCACATAGCATGTTTGACAATGAAAAAACTAAAAAACTATAGAGATTATGGTTATAAAATATTTTCATATGGGTATATTCCCTACAATTTTCTTCTAGATGAGAAAAAATCTTTTATTCGGTTACATTTACACATAGATATGAGGTACAAGGGGCCCACAATTATGTAGTTCCCATGTGTCTTCCAGTGGCTATTGCTGGTTGACTATTCAGTACTTACCATTACATTATGGAGTGTTTGGATGGAAAATTTAGTACATTACATGTTTTATTTAAATTAATTAGTCATTAATGTAATCTCTAGAGAAATTTTTTCCATTTAATGTTCCACATTAACAATTGATACTAACACTCTTTGTTTATAAAAAAGATGAATTATTTTTATCTTATAATGATTATCACATGGAATATTTAGGTGGTATACTATTGGTCATAGGATCACACCCTTCATTCACATTTGGGTGCAAGTATACTTGATCATGTTTGATTCAGGTAAAACAAATTCTTTTGGAGTTGGTGGCACAAGTTGTTAGTTTCCATCCATTGTGCGGTGTTGTGGAGACAACTCATGTGTGATGACCCCTTGTTGTGTGGTAGTCCATTAACTATATTGAGGTTAATTTTTTAGTTTTTTGACCTCTTATGTCATGTTTAAATCCATGTATTGAGTTCATAATTTTATTTACGGATTGTTTGGTTTGTAATTTTCTGATTTACTGTACTCTTTTATTAACTATATTCTGTATCCTAACTCTGGTAAACCATTTTGATACTATTCTTTATCAAACCTGGGAACATGTGATATGAGTACCATGTCTTATTACATTACATAATAATGAATTTAGTCTGGAAATAAATAACTTTAACATTGAGGATCTCTTCATGTTTAGAGCTTCATATAATTGGGATATAATACATTCATAACATTACACAATAAAATTGTGTGGATACCCTAAAAACTGTATCCCTTTTTTCAAAAAATAACATTCTAATAAAACATGAGTTATTGGGAAAATTACTATAACATATAACATGGCTTATTTATTTGTGTTAAGATTCTTTATAACTTTCAAAAATCATTTAAAATCATGGGATGAACACAAACAACTAATTAAGGTGTATAATGAGAAGGAAAGAACACCTTACTCCATGAATATTTGTAACACAGGAAAAGATATTCAAGAAAAACATAATAGTTACACATATAAACATAAATTGTGAAACATGTTATTTATTTGAGATTTCCACAAAACCCACATAACATCAATTAAATCAAAATTTTATCTTTTGTAACTACATATATAATCATGTAAGCATTGCGGCTACATTATAATTTGAAGCCCTCATAGATACCTTACAATTTTTGTAACCATTGTTCTTACAGATGGAGTAACCACAATATCGGCCTCCCACATACTCATACCTAATTAATTAGAGGGAAATATATTTACCACCCTTAATAATAAATAATTCCTAATAACAAGAACACAATCATACAACATGAATAATTACAAAAAAAACTTGTGCTTTTTAATTTTGTAAAATAAAATTTTAAAAGAAGATTTTAAAAGAAACCCCATTTATAAATATCATATAATTTAATTGATACATAATTCTGTGGATGGAACATGTATATACACTATAAATACACATAATTCAACATAATATATACAAAATTTCTCCCACAATCAATATTAATACCACATAAATAATGAAGTATAATGTTAACCCAATGATTGGAAATCGGGTTAAGAATTCCCTTACCTTAGGATTTTCTTACTTCATACTATTTTAATCCTCATGTATAATGTTTAGAATTGTGCTATTAATAAGTTAAAGAAAACTATTAATGTTTATAACACCTTATATGATCATTTCATATCATCATTTCACACTATAAATTTAATGATCCATCCCGAGTCGACCCTGAATCGCTCACAAGGGTCAGCCCCCAACAAGTCCTGAGAGGCATTCCTGATCCTCTCGGGATAGCGACAAGCACCTAGGGAATCAATAGAGTAAATAGGGGAATTATTTCTCCAATATATTAACAATAAAACAAACAACAGAAAGAAATTGACCTCCAAAAATATATTTATATTAAAACTAAACTGAACATTATATGTACAAGAAACTGAAAGTAAAACTAAACCAACAAATCAAAAGACCAAACCTGATAACCAAATAACTACTTGTGACCCTGATGTTCACTCTCCAACATAATGATCACATGTATCCCAAGGTGATCAAACTCATGTTGAAACTTACATAAGGGCTAAAAATTTAAGAAGTCTATAGGCATGAGTATTAAAACCCAATAGGTTAGACCGATATTCAATTCCCAATGAACATCCTATAAAACAAAAGAAACATCAATTTCATGTATTAAAAACAAATATAAAGGTATTTTTTCCAAATGAGGTACCATGAAATAAATCTTTTACGAGTAAAAAACTGGCATGTTATATAAAAAATAATGGTAGTAACAATTTTCAAATTTTTCCAACTTAAAAATGAAAATAGATTTCAAGAGGGATACAGTAAATAATTTAGACATTAAAATAAATCACACACAATGATTAATTAATCGAAAAAACACATAATATTTTAATGGAAAGTTTGAAATATCCAATGAGCACAACTCATGGGAACACCCCTAGGCACTAGTTAGTTCTGAGCTCTAGGTACCTCGCATCTCAGTGAAAGTAACCATAATAAATATTCTTTTTCGTGCACACGAGCCGCTAGTAGAGAGAATACCCATAACCTGGTGGTCCTTCAACATAATCATCATCATAGATTAGTTAGTGTTATCATCATTAATCTTTCTAAATGAAACAAGGGCCAAACCCCAAGGGATCACTAGCATACTTGTTCATGTCCGCCAACCTAGATTATAAAAATTTCAATTAGTTCTCAATCAAGTTACACATATTATCAAATGCACTTTTGACATCAAAATTCCATTACCAAACCATATACACACAAACATATTTCAAATATTCTTCACATTTATTTCATGAATGAATAAAATACTAAATATAGTCGTAAAACAATTACAAGGAGTATAACAAGGCCTTACAGGAAAAATATATTCAAAAACTAAATTTTAAGTCTAGAAACCCATAAATGACCTAAAAACTGGATTTGGCTACCCCAAAACCAATTAATAAATCACCTTCTTGGACCATAAAATGTCCTCAAATGATAGAACATGAAATACATATGGAAACTATTTTTACAAAAAAATATACTGAACGAGCCTTTAAGCCTCTCTCAAAACTATCATTTGACCAGGGTATGAAATTTCAATTTTTTTAAATAGGTGTATAAAAACCATTTAAAGTAGGAAAACACTTCCAATATTCCTTAAAACACTCTCATTACAAATTCTTAACACAACCATTTTCATAAGGATGTGAAACGAGCTATTTTTGAGCAACTCGGGCCAACACATGTTGTAAACCATAACCAATTTATTTGTAAAAAAACAAAAAGACATATAAGGACCCAAAATACCTTTATTATTCTTCAAATTCATTTATTAATACAAATATATTTTTATAAATCACACATCTCACAAAAAATCCAACGGAGTATTTTACCGAACACATGACATGCCCTTTTTAAACAAAACAATTTATTTTAAGAACTTGACGAAGAATGAAACACCAATTTATATCCATATTTTATTAGAGTTATTATAACATTTTTAAACTACCATAAAACAGCTTTTAAAACTTAGAAAATAATTTCAAAAGATAGTAGACCATTTAAACAAACACATGGTGTGCACTTTTTTTACAAAACAACTATACATTTCACAGAACAAGGCTTAAACACCAATTGGTCAGTCCAATAAAATTATCCAAAGGATGAAAAAAAAATGATAAAAATATTTATCAGATGTGGAAAATAACAAAATGATGATACTTAAATGTTAATTTCATGTGCAAATAATATCCTACCTCATATCCTTGGCGGAATGGAAATGCACACCCAATATCATAAACCGAGGGTTTATAAACCCTAAACCTTTGACAACCTGCCCCAAATATACAAAACCCCATACAAATAATGGTATAATAGATCCCAAGGTCTAACATGACTAGGAGAGAATATAATACCAAGTAATAATGGAAGGGGGAGGAAGTGGAAGGAGAAAGGAGAAGGAATTTCACCTTCTAACCTAGAAAACTCTTCGTCTTCAATTAGATCTGCACCCATAGAGAAAAGGGAATGGATTAAAACTTCATGTAAAGGATACTATGTTCTGGAAAAACCATATAAAGACTATTTTTTAGAAAAATAGTACTAATAGAATAATTTATGGTTGAAACAATTTACCTTATCAATTCTAGATGTTTTGAGGAAATTAGAGAACATTCTCCCTAATATTCGATTCCAATGAGCTCCAAATAGGTAAAATCGATAATGGGGGTGAAGATATTTATTTTCGATTCGAATGGGAGGTGTAATCACTGAAAACATAAAGAATGAATAATATATAAAATAAACAAATTATATTTTTAAAACTTGAAATGGGCCTACGAGCAGGCACAATACATAAATAAGTAACCCAAATTCACCAAGTTTATTAATTATTAATGGGTCCAAAAGGATATGTAAGATTTAATATGTTAGGGGAGAAAAAATAAGAAGTGTAAAGAGTCATAAATGAAAAAAAAATCAATGAGTTATAAGTGAAACAACATATGTTTATTAATCTTGAAAAGGACTGATGGTTTGGCCCAAATCATGAAGTAACCACCCTTTCTACAAAATCTAAAAAAAATTGAGGAACCTGAAGATAGATTATTATATATAGATGAACCTTCAAAACTAAATATTAATCACACCTAAGACCAAGGACGTGGATCATTATTATCAAAGAATCAAATCAAAACAAAGACATGAACTAGGTGTGACAATTCTCCCCACTATTAATTCTTTTTTCCCCTAGACAGACATTGCACATTAAATCAGATTGATCAACAGCTAAGGATTATTTATCAATAAGGTATAGACTCATAATAAAATGACACACCATCCACCATTAATGGAACTTAATCCTCTATACTCAACCAAACCACCAACTATTATCCACTTCTTGAGAATCAATCTAATGATTATGTCCCAACCTCCACAACCATATTAAGAACCTGATTGTTGGTCCTTCTCCCAATTAACACAACGATCATCCAAACCAAATAGCACTCATCAAAACCAAATATTATAGGGGATTCCGTAATGGACTCCCCACTATTAAGAAATAACAATCACTAGACATGTTCTTATGATTCAAATCACTAAGACCCACTGTGGGTCTCCCCACCAATAGAAATAATATAGAAACATGATAACAAGAATTTGATTTGAGCTGGAATCATGCCTCACTAACACAAACCCATCAAAAATCTCATACAATAACCTACAAACCCATTTTGATAGGAACACAACTTAAACAATTAAGCCTCCCACTCTCGAATGGATGTGGAATGAACTGGGCCGACACTCTCTACACGGATCCAAACCCCCACCAATTAGAAAGGGGAAGGAAGGGGACCTAATAATCGGGCCATTAAAATTACAAAAGAAACAATGTAACTACCTCATTGAAATGATAGAGGAATGATTTTAGCAATACTAGCCCCAATCCCAGTACTCCTGACTATGCGACAGCTTCAATCTGAATCATATGGCTAAACCTCTGATGGATGAAGCATCTCTTGACTCACAGTCAAGCTTTGATAATCCATAACATGTACTATATTCCTTAGTTCCACACAATACCACATAACACTCCCAGTAATAAACAATAGATCAAGATACACCATGAAAATGTCTTCCTCAACAATGCATTCTTTTCTAAACAAGTATATGGAGATACTAAACACTATTTTCTCTCACTTCGAATGAGGAGAAGAATGAAAAAGGAACACAAAAACAACCAATAAACATCACCAAGAACAACTAATACAACCGAGATAATCACCATTAAGGGAAGACACTTTAAATCGTGCCCAAACATCTCTCTATTTCAACAAAAAAGATTCATTATCACTCTAAGAGGAGGATTTAACATTTGAAACAAATTTATAGGTAGATCAAATGGAAGGCATGCCATTGGAGAACCATTTGTGGCCACATCCTAACATCCAATAGATCATTATATTCCCATTGAACATTACCCCAAAACTGCGCCACAAAAAAGATCTCATCTCAAGATGCAATAAGAGTATGTCTTTTTTATCGTAACGAAGCATACCGAATAGATAACAATTCTAAGACATAGGATAAACCATCCACATAACCATCGGTTCATAAAAAACAACACATTTCTTCAGCTCAATACACTATTGAAAAACAAATAAACTAACCTGTTTTTCTCATTCACCAGTGGTGTATCATGAAGTATCACTCACATGAACATTTACATGCCACCACGGGCACCCAAATAAAATGAAATATTGGCCATTCATCCATATATCCACAAAACCATAAATATGTGAACCCAGGAAAACACTGAATGAAAAAACAAAACATCAACATTAATAAAATAATAGTGTACTGTCCAAAGGGACTTTAACAAACATATCAAAAATCATTTTCAGATTTCACAAGACAAACTAGGCTTCATCAAGAACCATTTGATTAAAAAGACAATCCATTTCATTTTTCAGAACATCCAAAACAACCATTCTTTTTCAAATAACCATTTCTCATTTAAAATTTTTTAGCAAGGTCTATTTTCATAATTTGAAAACCACAAAGGCCAAAACACCTTTCAAGAAAAAAACTAGCCGCTCAAAACAAAATTCCCAATTCTAATTCATTATATTTAAACACTTTTAAATAGTCTAAACACCCCATTTAAAACAATGTTTCAGAATTACTTAAAAATAATTCACACATTCAAAACCTTTTATTTCAACAAACCACATGGTCAGATTATGGAAAATATAATCCTGTTAAATTATTTCCACTTCCTCCTAAAAGTTTGTTAAAAAACCCAACCATTCAAAACCATTTATAGATTTAATTTTTGAAAACCCATTTTACCCCTTTCAAAATCCAATCCTTCCGTTAAAAACCATTTCCATTATTCTCACATAAGTATTTTTTTTTAAAAAAATATAGAATTCAATAAATGTCAATAAAACCCACAAAAGGGAACCAGTGTCGGTGGGTGACATGACCATATGGTTCGTGGCCATTTTTCAAACACAACACCAACACAGAGTAACTTATTAGGACCATGCCCTGGATCAACATTGTTTTCCAGAACCTGTGAGCTCACGGAGGCCATTACTCTGACTCACCTTGTCATACCCAACAACAAACAGTCAACAAGAACAAAGGAAACTAATAAAACCGGACATCATGTGGAATCAAGAGGATCAGAATGAGAAAGAGTTCACAGTGATCTACCTGCACAAACCCCTTACGTACCAACAATCCTACTCCATCTACCTTGAAATCCTAAAACTAACAACGATACTCTAAAAAATTTCTACTATGATCTGACCTCCTCTGATACCATTTTGTCACGAACTAGCCCATGTCGACCCTAAACCGGTCACAATGGCCATCACATGACATGTCCCGAGAGGCATTCCCGATCCTCCTGAGATGGAGACAAGAACCATGATAATTAATAGATTACACAAAGGAATGATTTCTCCCATATATAAATAATAAAAAAATAGAAAGAAATCGACATCCCAAATAAATTTATATACAAACTGAACTGAATATTCTTTGAACAAGAAAAAAAAATTAAAACTAAAACGATAACACAAATGACCATACTCAATAACAAAATAACTCCATGTGACCTTACTGGTAAATATCTATCATGATGATCACATGTCTTTCAAGGTGATCGAACTCAAGCTGAAACCACCACAATGGAAAAAAACAGAGTAATACTCTATTTATGAGTATTAAAACTCGGTAGGATAGCATGATATTCTATTCCCAATGCAAATCCTTCAAAATAAATCAGACATAAAATTCATGTTTTAAACAAAAATATAAAGGTATGTTTTTGAAATTGGGTCCCATTCTATATAAAAATTAACAGACAAAAACATGCATGTTTTTTAAACAAGAATTCTAGTAACAAATTTCAAATAGGTGTAAATTCAAAATAAAAATAGTTTTTAAGATGGATGCTTTTAATATTTTACAATTTTAAATAAATCACACACACTAATAAATTCAATAAAACAACACAATTTATTCCAATGGTGAGTACAATTTAGACAATGAGCACAACTCACGGGAACACCCATAGGCACTTGTTAGTTGAGAGCCCTAGGTACCACATATCTCCATGAAAGTAACCATAATAAATATGTATTCTTCTGTACCTGATCCACTATAAGGGATAATACCCATAACCTAGAGGCCCCCCAACATCATCATCATCATAGTTTAATTACTTTTTTGATCGTCAAACAAGCTACATGAAATAGAGGCCAAACCCAACGAGATCACTAGCATACTTGTACACATCTTCCCACCTAGATACTCGGGATTCACTATAGTGCTCAATCAAGTTACACATATTATCAAATGCACTTTTCACATAAAAATTACACTTCCAAACCATAAACACACAAACAAACCACAATCATGGTTCACATTTCTTTCAAGAATCAGTAAACCATTAAGAAATTTTGTAAATAACTACCATGGAGAATAACAAGGCATTGCACATAAAATCCATTCAAAAATGCACTTTTAAGGCCAGATACCCTTTAATAACATAAAAAATGAGATCTTTATACACAAAAAAATTAATATATCAATTTCATGGACCATATAATGGCCTCAAAAGATAGAACATGAAATACAGATGGAAACAAATTTTTTAGAAAAATTTCAAACATGCATTTAAGAATTTCTCAAAATTATCATTTGACCAAGGTATGCATTTAAATTTTATTAAGGAGGTGTATAAAAACCATTTACAGCAGAAAATAACATCTATAAATCCCTTAAAACACTCAGTTTACATGTTTAAAACACAACAATTTTCAAAAGGATGTGAAAGTGGACAATTTCCAATAACTCGGGCCAAAACATGTTGTAAACCAAAACCCATTTGTTTATAAAAAAATCCCATTTGGAAAGCCATATAAGTACCCCAAAATAACATTTAGAATTCTTCCAATTCATTTATAAATATAAAAAAATTATTTTCTAAACAGATATCACACATAAAATCCAACCAGGTAATTTACTGAACACAAGACAAGTCTTTTTTAATGAAAATTATTTATTTTAAGAACAAGTCAAGGAATAAAAACACCAATTTCATACCATATGTCTTTAGAGATACTGTAACATGTCAGACTACCATAAATAATATTTTAAACCTCACAATATAGTTGAAAAATATATCATAAATTTTAAAAAAAAATGTGGGGTTCAATTTTATGACAAAACAACTATATCTTTCAAAAAACAAGGCTTCAACAACAGTTTTTCACACCATGAAAATAATACAAAGGATGAAAAACAATAATAAACATATGTATTATATGTGAAAAATAATAAAATTATGAAACTTAAATGATAAAAAAATGTGCATGGGATATCCTACCTCAAATCCTTGGTGTAATGGAAATGCACACCCAATATCACCATCAGAGGTTTTATAAACCATAAACCTATGACGACTTGCCACAAATGAAAAAACCACCCAGAGAAAATCATGGGTTAACAGAACCCTAGGTCTTACACGACATGGGGGGAATATAATATCACAAAATAATTAATAGAGGAGGAAGATGAAGGATAAAGGAGAAGGAATCTCACCTTGCCTCCTAGAAAACTCATCGCCTTCCATTAGATCTGCACAAATAGAGAAAAGGTAGTGGCTTGGAACTTCTTGGAGAGGAAATTATGGTTAGTAAGAACCCTGGGAAGAATATTTATTGGAAATAGTTTATTAATTGAATGGTTTATGGATTCAACAATTTACCTTATCAATTTTGGATATTTGATGAAAACAGGGAAATTTTTCCCTAATATTCGATACAAATGAGCTCCAAAGAGGTAAAGTAGATAATGAGGGTGAGTATATGTATTTGTTATTATAATGTAAGATTAAATCACAGAAAAATATTAAATAATTAAAATTATATAAATTACACAAATTATATTTTTAAAATTTGAAATGGGCCTACAGGCTGGCCCAATACCTAAATACATAACCGAAATTCACCATGCATATTAATTCTTAATGGGTCCAAAAAAATAGTTTGGCTTTGAATATGTCAGGGGAGAAAAATTAGGAAGTGTAATGAGTAAAAAATGATAAAATATGACTGATTTATATAATAAACAAAATATTTTTTAAATATGGAAAAGGGCTCAAGGTTTGGCCCAAATCATCAATTAATCACTCTTTCTACAAAAACTCAAGAAAAAAGGAATTTAGGCACGCAAAGATAGATGATTTGATATAGATGGACAATTAAAACTCAAAATTAATCCCACCCAAGATCCAATAAATGGATCTGGATTTACAATGTACCAGATCAAATAAAATACCTAAAAAACCGGGTGTGACATTAATTATTAGTATTTTGATCCTTCATTTGTTTTGGGTTAGTTCATTACATGATTTCCATGACCGGTTCATGATGGATGTTCTTGTCGATTCTTAGTGAAACTCCATAATTGTAATGGAATTTTATTTACATATTTATATAATAATAAATTATACCATTTATAATTATGAATTCTGACAGGGGTATGATTCATGAGTTAAAACATTATTCATATTTGATTAGGTTATTTGGTAGATTCATCAATTATAATAAACTCATTTTGTTTTATAAATTAATAACATGGGAAGAAAATGATTGAAGAATCTTATATAAGATAGAATACATAAATTATATTATGTTTAAACTATAAAAATCTCTATATGACCTATCTCAAAAGAAGTAAATGAAATTAAAATCATATAATCCATGATGTTGTTACATTGACATATCACAAACAGTATTTTAATTTCATGAATAAGTGGGAGAGGGAAGAATTATATTTGGGACTAAACCATAAATATGAAAAAATCTATAATATGTAAGATACTGGATCATTCAAGCCTCTGTGATATGGGGAGGTGAGGAATTAATAAGAATTGAAAAGAAAATGAAATGAAAAAAAACAAAGGAGGATGTTTACCTCTGGTTATCTTTTCCTTGAGACCATTATTAAGAAAATTGGTTTTTGGCCTTTTGGTGAGACCATGAGCTCTAAGAAGTTGGGAAGGGACTTGGTATGAGTATTGGGAATAATCTATGTAAGGTTCAAGGTTTGAGATGTGTGGATGGAAGAGTGGAATGTGGGTGGTATTTATAGTAGAGCAAATGAGGGATTTTACATTATTTTAATCATTATTATAATATTTTTGCTAAATACTATGAATAGTCTTCATTCATATGACCAAAAAATAGTAATAATGGAATGTGAGTTCGAAACAAGTAGGATTATATCTCTTATATTGTCATAAATTTGGTATTTAACTGATAATTTGAATATACGGTATTTTAAAGCATTCCACTATTCATTAAAAATTCAGTAATTTTAGAAAGATTCAAAAAATTCACCCTAAACATTTATCGACATGTATAACTCAAAAATGAAATCCATTTTTCATAAATAATTTCCTAAATATTATTAACTGAATTTTTAAATAAAATAATACATTATTAAAAAATTATCAATTTTAAATCTATAACTGATTTTATATCACATTAAAAAAATAATCAGTATTTCATTATCATAAACCCTTGAGTAAATAAAATAATAATAAAATTTATTATACATTTGTGAATTATTACTATTCATATTAGTATTCATTAGGGTATATTACTATTCACCAAAAAAGAAGTTAGTCTAATCAGACTCCAAAATATATACATATCGCAATTGTAGATGATTGTTTGTCGAAATTCAAATCATAGAAGCCACAAAATTAAGTTTAAATGATAGTTATAAATATATACCTAAACAAAGTTTATGAATTTTAGTTTTTTAAAACAATTGGGTGTCACATTTTCCATTCCATATGAAAATTTCATCCTTTTACATTAATTTACTTATCAAACAAGAGTGGGAACCTTTCCCTCATAGAATTTTTAGACTCCCATGTTGCTACTTCAACCATGTGGTTTCTACAAAAAAAATTCCCAGTGGATTACCTTATTTCACAATACATATAACATTTGAACGAGAATATAAACTGTTTTCTCATCATAATAAAGGGTCTCCTATAGGTGAACTGCTTCTGGGATCAAGACATGAGATGAATCTGGAATATACATTCTCCACATCGAAACCTGGAAAACATTGTGTACCTATGATAAACATGGAGGAAAAGATACATTGTAAGTGACTGGTACAAACTATTCTCAGATTTCATAAGGTCTAATGAATAGTGTAATTTATATTTCCATTCTTATCAAAATGAAAAACCCTTTTAAATGGTGAGAATCTATGAAAAAGATGATCACCTAACTTGAAATTAAATGCATTCCTCCTGAGGTTTGCGTAACTTTTTGCCTGCTCTTAGCAATCCTCATGTGTTACTAGCTCGTCTTCACTTTATCAGTCACTTCTTCTACTAATTTTGTTTTCATAAACTTTCTCTCCCAGACATCATCGAAAAAATTTATATTTTAACAACACTTCTCATATGTTCCCTCACAAGGTTCCATTTGGATAAAATAATGAAAAATCTTATTATAAGAAAACTGAACTAAAGAAATATATTGATCCCAGATTCCCCCAATAGTACATTTATCATGGTTGAACCATATCATCTAAGGTATTAATTATTCATTATAACTTTCCATAAGATTGTGGATGAATAGTTGTACTGAAATTTAATTCTACGCCTGACGAATTCTGAAGACCCTTTCAAAAATTATAAGTTAAACTTGTATCCCTATAAGTTATAATAGAAATAAGACCTCCATGTAACCGAAATATAACATTGAGGTACAATCGAGAAAGATGATCCAAAAACATTTTATCTCGAATAGAAAGAAAATGTTAAGATTTAGTCAGCGGATCAACAAAAACCCAAATTTCATTGTTACCTAGACAAGTCTTAGGAAGTCCCCCAAAAAAGTCCATGGATACATTCTCACATTTCCACTCTAGCACTGGAAAATGATGATGCATTCCCTATAGTAAAGTGCACTCGGTATTAACCTATTGACATGTCGAACATTTCATAATAAATTATGCAATATCATTTCTCATTCCATCCCACCAATAATAATTCTAAAGGTCTCTATACATCTTATTACTGCAATGATGAATATAAAATAGAGAAAATTGGGATTCACACATCAATATATTCTTTAACTAGGAATCACAAGGAAACATATCCTTTTAAGAAGTATTAAAACACAATCATTATCAATGTTAAATTTTATCAATTTACCCATTTTAACTAATTCAACAATTTTATATATCTCACGATCATTAATATGTGCTTGCATAATATGTTATGATAACGACGATTGCAATGAAACAAGAAAAAAAGAGGTATTTACTACAAATACAGCTTCCAATCCAACATTTATCCAAACATTAATAAAGGGATCATGTTCAAAATTTATAATGGTTAATGATGCATGATGTTTTTGACTCAATGAATTCCCCACATTGATTTCATTTCCCATATGGTAATTGATAGTGAAATAATATTACTTTGTTGGTTTAATCCACCTTCTCTAACTCATGTTAAATTCCTTCTGAATGAATGTATACATTATACTTTTATAGACAATATATATTTGATATTAGGACCTGTATAAATGATGTCTCTAAATTTTCAAAGAAAAAGCCTCATCGTCTAATTCCAAATCATGTGTGGTATAATTTAACTCATGAGGTTTTAGTTCATTTGATTAATAAGTAATTACTTAATTATTTTGTATCATAAGAAAATCAAGTATCTTCAATGAAACATCATTGTAGATGACAAACTCACCATTTAGAGAAGGCAAGGAAAAAACTAGAGAATTCGACAATCTATTGTTTAGTTCTTTTAAAGAAGCATCACATTATTCTATCCAAATTAATTGAACCCATTTTCGCATTAACTAATCTAGTGGTCTAGATAACTGTGCAATGTTTTAACAAAAAGTTGGTAATATCCTACAAAACCAATAAAACTATAGAATCTCTATATCATTTGTGGGTCTCGAACATTCATTAACCACTTTTGTTTTTGTAGGATTTACTATTATTCCATTTCAATTTACAATGTTCCCATGGAAATAAATCATATGCATCTAAAAATCCCATTTTTTGAATTTTCCATATAGTTTCGTTTCCATTATGGATTATAAAACAAACCTTATATGATTTTTATGATATTATATATTCTTATAAAATACAAAAATTTAATCAATTAACATAACAAAAAACTTATTCCAAAACTCATGAAATAGTATATTAATAATATTCATGAACACAATAGGTGTGTTTGAAAACCCAAACCTCACAACAAAAAATTCATAATGCCCATATCATGTACATATATATGTTTTTGGGATGTCATCGTCCATCACCTTCTACTAATAGTACCCATATCAAATTTCAATCATGGAAAAATAAAGAGCTCCCTTGAGCTGATCAAGAAAGTCATCGATGTGAGGTGAAATATAATTGTCTTTAACAATATGATGAAGAAAAAATTCATTTCCATATTTCAACAGTTTCCCAGCTTTATGATATTTTATTAATTGTATGGGTTTTTTCATGTATAAAAACTATAACTATTTCTGAAGAACAATATCTATAGAGCTACATTCAATCCTATCATGATAAAAAAATCCAATACATTCCCATAATGACATTGAACTCTACTAAATAAAAATCAATAATTTTTTCTGGTAATGTCTTTCTATAGAAAATAATAGGAATATTCTTATAATTCATATTTTCTATAATATTTCCTCTATGTGTTTTAAAAATATGTTATGTTCCAATTTTTGAAGAGATTTTTCTAATTTACTAGAAAATTTATCCCAATGTATCTTTACACACATTTTATAGAAACTAAAAACTAGATTTTATTACGATCATATTTCATTTGTGGATTCACACACATCACTTTCCATTTTGACAGCTTCTTCTCCTTATTTTCAAATTAAAATGATCATCATCAAACTTTATCCTTAATACCTCATCACATTGTACCAGTTTCTCATAACTTTTGAATTCACTCCAGTCCAACACCCTTCAATACCTTGGAATTAATCTTGAGTAAATGCCATTGATTTTTCAAACATGATCTAGAATAAGATTTGTAGCATACCTTGTGAGTTGAGTGATGTCATCTTCAAACACAACCACTACATCTTTCTTCATTTGCTTAAATTATTGTAATTTCTTCTCCATATGAAGTCAGACCACCTTATTAATATATTTTTCTATAAAATAATTTTAAATTTATCCCACTCTAAGGCATAAATATCATCCATATCCTTGATATTCATTAACATTTACCACTACTGATCAGTTAATCCATTAATTCAACAAATGGAAATACATACATTGGGATTATCTGAACATCCAATAACAAATAATATATTTTTAAGTTATTTTATCTATCCATCATCCACTACTAGGTTAAAAGATCAATCGAATGAAAGAGGTTGTTGTCTCATAAAATGTTAGACAATATTAATGTTCCATTGTAATGCATCTAGATTTTTTCTTTCACGGATGAAACCACAATTTATTTCATGCATTATCTAAGCCAATACCATTGCAAAATGCTCGGTTCCAATTCCTACCATTCGGAAATACTGATTCCAAAATATATAATTATGGCGTTACATCTCCTCATCAACATCAACATTTTTTCTACAGATAACTATTCATAACATAAAAATCATAGTAGAAGGATCATTATAATATTTAAATTATATAACATTTCAAATTATCCCTAATGTTAAAAGTCATTTATGGTATTCTATTATCATCATCATAAACCCTAATGTTATCTAAATGATCCTTTAATACCATCAATAAGGACCCAACCTTATTACATTACCTAATGTTTCATTTATTCAAGAAATTAATTCCTTTCAAATTTAGGATCTTTTATATTATATAGATTCAGATAATTAAGACATAATTTATTCATAACATTACACATTAAAAAAATATGATACTATAAAAAAGCATTCATTTATTCCAAAATATAAAACATTCAAATAAATAATGATTTCACTGAAAAGCCTCCACAATATTTAACATGGATTTATTCATAGTATTGTATATACATATAACCTACAGTAATCATTATAAAACATGGTATGGGAAAAAAGTGCATAGAAAAAGATATAGAAATATGGAAAGAACACATTAGTCCATGAACAATTCTAACACATGAAATCAATTTTGAGAAAAACATACTTGCTACCACTATAAACACACTTTGTGAAACATGTAATTTACATGAGATTTCCACAAAACCTATAGAACATAAATAAAACCATAAAGTTGTCTTTAAGAACCACTTACATAATCTTATAACCCTCGTAGGTACTTTATAATTTATAACCCTCACAACAACCTTACAATTTGTGACACCATTGAAGTTACACTTGGAGTAACCATACATCTGACCTCTAACTCACATATACAAAAATAATTGAAGGTAGTTTAAGGTACCTTCCTCCACAATAAATAATTTTCAATAACCATAACATAGTCATAAAATATGAATAATTGTATAGATACATTTTTTTGAATTTTGAAAAACCGAATTTAAAGAGAGGATTATAAATGAATATCTCGTTAACAATTTAATATAATTTTTGTGAATCTTAATAGAGTGTAAGGAACATGTATATAAACTGTAGATAAAAATTATAAAACATAATATATACCAAATTACTAAAAAAAATATAACATGACAAAGATAATGAAGTAAAATTTTACCCCAAAGAATGGAAATTTGTTAAGAATTCTATTACTTCGGGTTTTTCTGACATCAAAATTTTTTAAACATCCAGAATAATAGATAAAATAGTTTTATTAATACATTAAAGAAACATATTCATTTTTATAAAACTAATATGATCATTTCATAACATAATTTCACCCATCATTTATATTTATTTTGTTCTTTACATTGTTTGGGGTGCGTTCTTTAGAGGATTTCCATGATCAGTTCATCGTGAATATTCTTATCGATCGGAATTGAAACACTATAATTATAATGGAAACGTATTTATATATTTACATAACAATTAATTATATCATTACTCATTTTTAATTCTTATATTTGAATGATTCAGAAGATAAAACATTATATATATTTGATTAGGTCATTTGGGTGATTTTGTGATTGAAATGAACTCATTTTGCTTTATAAATTAATAACAAGTGTACAAAAATATTCCAGATACTTATATAAGATATAATACATTAATTATAATATATTTAAAACATAAAACTAGTTTCAGGACTAGTTAATGAAGGATGTGAAATTAATTGAAATTGCATCGTCCACGAAGTCGGTAAACTGTCACATCATGGACATTATTTTAATTTTCTTGAATAAGTGGGAGATGAGGAAAAGTATAATGGTGATTCTTCCATAAACATGATGAAATCAAAAATAAATAAGATTCTTAATATTCTATGATAGTTGGATAAGGAAATGTGAGTAAAGAAAAAGAATATTAAATAAAATTAAACAAAAATAACGAAAACAATAGTTTGTTTACCTCTTGATCTCTTCCCCTTGGCATCCTCCATAAGGCCATTGGTTTTGGAATTTTGGTGCGACAAGAATCTATAGAAGTTTGGTAGGATCCTTGGGAGTATTATCAGCTTGAACTTATGTATGGTTCAAGTCTTGATAGGTGTTGGAGGAAGAGGGGAATGAGGGTGATATTTATAGTGGAGGAGATGTGAGATTTTACATTATTTTAATCATTATTATAATATTTTTTTCTCAATACATTGAATAGTCCTGATTCTTGTGACCAAAAAAAGTAATAATGGATTTTGAGTTCGAACCAAGTGGGATTACATAATTTATGATGTCATAAATACTTTATTAAATTGATAATTTGAATTTATTGTATTTTATCACATTTCACTATTCATAAAAAATTCCATAATGTTTGAAAAATTCCGAAAAATCAAACTAACCCTTTCATAACGTTTAGAATTAAGAAATAAAATCCATTTTTCCAAAATTCATTTCTAAATATTGTTAATCATATTTTTAATTAAAATCATACTTTATTAAAAAATTATCAATTTTAAATCTATAACTACTTTTATATCACATTGAAAAATTATCCCCAATATCATTATCATAAAACCATATGAAAATAAAATAATAATAAAATTTAATATTCATTAGGGTCATATTACTATTCATAGGGGTATATTACTACTCACCAAAAAAATGTTGGTCCTATTAAACTCCAAATAATGTACTAATCACAATTGTATATTACCAATTTTCAAAATTGAAAACAGTAAAGCGTAAAAATAATGTGTAAATGATAGTTATAAATATCTACTTAAAACTTGGTTTTATAAATTTCAATTTATTTTTAAAACCATGGGGTGTTAAATTTGCCAGCCCATGGTGATAAATATCACCCTTCAGGCCTTACAACAGATCGGTTCAGGTGACAATTGTGATGGTGACCGTATTTGGTTCGTGACATAGAACACATTCCTTTTTTAGGATAGTGTGTGTATATCTTTCTAGGGGTGTCACTATTGAAAAAACCTAACAATATACATTCAAAATGAATATTCACAATGATCATTACAATGTAGAGGTAATTTCTATGATTTTATTCTCATTTTGATGTTGTGTTATTATTATTTAGACCATGATAGTTGGTGGATCCCATGTGTGTGTCTATCCAATTAGACCCATGTTTGAATTTGATAATACATGTGTTTATATAATATTACCCATTCTTTTTTTCCTATTCCTCATGAGATATGTTACTCTTATGATGATAGTGATTCAATATAATGTATTTGGTATATGATACAGTATTTTTCATGGATTTTAAAAATGTGACTGATGAACCATTCAATGATCTATAAAAACCCAAGCATCACATTCATGTATTTTATATCATTTTAGATGAGTATTAAAAACATAGCAAAAATACATTCCTAAGGATCATAATAGTATAGCGTCTTCAGAAACATAGAAACAAAATCTTATATCATGGTGAATGATCATCATAGTCTCCAATAAAGATCAATACCTTTAGTTCATCCACCAAAAACAATTTTTAATGACCTATTAAAAAGAAACATCACAAATGGGTGAACGTAAATACTCAATAAGGGTAAATAAAATAAATTTCAAAGAATCAGATGAATAAAAGGGTATAAAACATTATCATAACATTTGAATGTCATAAAATACGTATCAGAGATCATAATAAGGATTAGTAGTTCATAATAAATCAATTATTAGAAAATATTGAACATAATCCATGATATAATATCATTAGAATACAATGTGTGACTATTTTCAACACATAATCATATAATAACTCTATATCAAGGTAGCCATGTAAGGCCCTTGGACAAGTTTCAACTTGTGTTAATCACTCATGTATCTGATTTGGGAATGGGAATCCCTCTTGTTTACCTTCTTGTTTAATAATGGGATGACCTCAAGTGTACTCTCTTGTTTCATTATTGGTATGACCTCTCATGTACCCTCTTGTTTTTGGATTAAGATGTCATCTCGTGCACCCTATTTTGTCAGGATTAGAATATCATCCCATGTACCCTCTTATTTCTGGCTTGTAATTTCCTCTGATATACCCACTTGATTTAGACATAGGATTCGATCCCGTATACCATTTGATATCATAAAACATTTACCATTACCCCATGATTTGGAGGGAGACATAGGTCCCACCCATCACATAATAAAATCATACATGCTTTTTCTATAAAACATTAATCATATTATGAACCATTAATAGAGATAGGATTTAAAATATCAAATCATAAACCTAAAAAAATAGTTATCCTTAAAAATTAATCACATCATAAACTATATAAATGAAAACAGTTTCATAATAAATTCATCAATGAATTAACCTTGAAGTGAAGGAGGTTTCAAAATCTTATAACTCGGGTAAGTGAAATGACTTTCATGAGTAATATTCCATAAAAACATAATTAAGTGAAGAAATAATATGAATAGAACAATTAGATCATTCTTATAAGGGAATGAGTAACATATTTGATGTCATCATAGAAGAAAAATAACTATGAAGGATATTTTTAACAAAAATCGTGAGTAAAATAACATTCTTTATTTGGAAAAAATTCTATAAAATATAATACTGATTGAAAACCATTTACCTTTAAAAATTTAAAAACATTGTAATTAGTTTTTAAAACATTTTATAAAAAAATTTCTATGAAAACATAGAAAATAAACATTAAGAAATTTTGAAAACCATTTTCCTTGAAAACATGTGAAATTTGTTTCAAAACACATTCAAACCAATTTTCTTTGAAAAAATGAATATATACAGGTAATGATTTAAGTTTTTTGAGAATAATTTCACTAAATATACTATTTAAACTTATAAATAATTCATTAATGAATTTTTAATACCATTTCATTGAAGATAATTTTTAAAATTATAAATAAATCTTCAAAATGTTTTGAAAACCATTTTTTTGGAAATAAAATTCAAAACATATAAATTAATATTATAAAACCCTAAAAAAATTTGAAAATACTTTTTCATAGAAATTTATTTTATAATATCATTTGACAATAAATTTCGATTTTGTAAACATTCTTTTGAAATAAATTAGATTTCTAACTGAAGAGAGAGATATAGTCACATTTTCCATAAAAATATTTTCTTAATTATCTTATGGATATTTAATTTGAAAAATGGTATAGTGAAATGATTATATATTGAATAAAAACAAGGTGAATTAAGATCATGAGTGTTCTTGAAATATGTATCATAATATTTATAAAAAATCATAATAATTCATAATCTCAAAAAATATATGAGATTATTTAAATAAAATAAAACCACGTAGTTAGTTGGGATCATCCTCTTAATGTAAGAAAATGAAATTACATGAACCATAAAATATAATTTATTTACTTATACTCATGATATAACATTTCAATAGGAAGAATATACACCTTATTAAATAATATAGGTGCTTAAACAATTTGTCTAAAATAAGGCAATTTTAGAGAAAACTACTTTTCCAATTTGGTATCTTTTGTATAATTAACCAAATGAAATAAATATCATATAATGGATATGTAATTACACATTAATATAATTATATGAAACATATTAGTCATTCATTAGATGTATATACACCACACAGAACATGTGTGTGGTAAATTAAGCTTATATCTCATAGAAATAAAAAGTGTCATGAATGCATATTACATTATGTCTTAGCTCTCATCGTACTCATTAAATCCACTTTTATAAAAAATAAATATTTACTAAAAATATGCCATTAAACATTATTATTTTTTATAATACCATATATGATTTTATTATGGATTTATATTACCCTCTGGTTAAGAATTCAGGGTTAACAATTCACATTGTGTAATATCCATTGTGTTTTCTACAATTTTATTGATTTGTTATATCTTTAGTCCTTATATTTGTTTCACGATTTACTGAATTTATAAAATTATTTAAATATAATTTATATTCATTATATGTTTTTTTACTAGTCCATATGACTTATATGTATGAAACGGAATACACTTTTAATGGAGACGATAAGCCATACATACACATGAACAATATTTTTACTTAATTATCAAATTGAAAGAACGAAAGAATAAAACATATATATATATATATATATCATTTCTATATTATATTTATTATATCATATATAACATATATATTCACGAAATATATCCTTAATATATTCTATATAGTGTATGAACGAATCACATCACTTAGTGGGGGCATTAGACCACACTTCCTCGAACGAGATTATCATATTAACATAAAATGAAATGTATAAAGATATGTCTTGTAAAAATAATTATATAATCTAATATAAATTATAAATATAATATATAATGTAAATAAATACAGTTCCTATAATAATGACCTCCATGGCAGATGATAATGGAAAAATGAAGAATCTTTGTTTTGTGATGTCGTAGTTCATCATACACGTTAACAGTATCATTGTTACCCATTATATGTAAGTGTGTGTATGTGTAGGTAAAATCCCATTAAAATCAAAATAATATTATATTTAGGATAAATTATTTCTTATATATTATTTTAATAAATATATTATAGGGTTGAAATAGGAAATTAAATGAAAGGACCTTGAGAAAACATGTTACCTCTTAATTTGGTAACTCATCTTGGATTCTTCCAAAAGCTCCCATTGTTAAATATCTACCCAAGTAGAGGATTATAGTATAAAATGAGTTATATTGATAATATAAATGGTTTTATCTAGTGAGATATTTATAGGAATTATATTTTTTAAGAAGAGGGAGAGGTGTTCGTCATTTATAAGGAAGAGAGTCGACACACATGGAATTTTAAAAAACATGTGAGTTGTACCAACGTTTTACCAAACAATTTTCACAAAAAAACAAAAAAAACTTAATAATGGAATTTTAATTTACGAATTGTGGTAATTAAATGGGTGTTGGAAATGTTTTGATGAAGTTTTAGTTCTCAAATATATGGTTTTGTAAATTATCAACCTAATATTTCTCTTAACTATTGTAATAAATTTTAATCACATTCAATTATAATGTGGGTAAAATTTTATGGAAATTATTAGAAATTATATATTACTATTATTTAAAATATTTATCCCATGTTTCCAAATTAGAATCACATAATTGGTAAAATTAATTTAAAATTAATCCCGCAGATGGGACGACACTGCATGATTTGGAAGTAAAAACTATCAAAAGTTTGATATGTTTTTATATCCAATTTTAATATGATATTTCCAGAAAACTAAATTTTATTATTTGATTAAGAACATATAAAATTAATATTTTTTATCAACTAATAATATTATTTAACAATTCAGATAAATTTGAGGAAAAATATTTTTTTAATTCAAATACAGTATTTTTAACTATTAAATAAAAATAAATCCTTCCATAAAAATACAGAAAAATTTATCCAAACCTAATTGTAATGGCCAGGGTTGTTGAAGGTCCATTACTTAGTAAAAATATGATACTTGAGGTGTTCTGAGTGGTCTAGGAGGCAATCCCAACTTCTCGGTGATTTTGACCCTGGGTAGGCCTACCTGTAGCCTTAGCCTAATGATAACAGGCCTACCAGTAGCTCGGTCTACCAGTAGACACTGCTTACCAGTAGTTCAGCTACCGGTAGCTCAGTCTACCAGTAGCTACAACCTACCGGTAGCTTGGTTACTGGTAGCTGTCAGTCACCGGTAGCTCTCGACTACTTGTCGTTGCAGCCTACTAGTAGCTCGGTTACCGGTCGCTGTCAGATACTGGTAGATCTCGACTACCGGTAGCTCTAGCCTACCCCCATGGGGTTTCCAATATCACCTCCTTTTTGTGAAAATTATGTTTAAAAACCTATTTTGACCCCTTTAAGCCTGTTTTAAAGCCCATTGAAGCCAATTAATGGGGTTTGATTGAGTGAGATACCCTGGTGTGTGTCGGTTTAAACCGCCCCTAAAGGCGAGGACCTATTTAATGATGTGTGGGGTCGCGTGGTCAACCAATGACGCAGATCCTTACACAGTTTCATGTTCTTATCTCAACCGTCCCAGGCCTTTATAATCTAAAGGCTTCTCCCTGCGTTTCTTTTTCTCGATCACGCTCCCATCGATTCGTCTTCTCGTCCTACAGTTCCCGAGGTCACACCCCTACAATTTTCACACCTCTTGTTCTTGTTCCTCATGCATCAAGAGAAGCTTTTACCTTATTGATCAATCAGGTAGGGGTTCACCTACGACTCTCCTTTCTGTGTATCTTGCGGGGTGGGTATGCTACAGCTTCTATAATGTTGGATGAACCAAACCTTAACCATGATAATAAAAGGATTCTAAATAATAAAGGTGAGGGTGTGATCAATGATTCGGCTTTGTTTTTATGATCTTCCATGAATAATTATTTATAAATTGTGCGGGCTTATGCCTACTAAAAATCATGGCTGTTGGTGGTGTTTCTCTGTACACTAATAAACCCTTAATCCTTGTGATGGTTAAATGGTTTGTGTTGTGGATGTGCACCCTTGTTGTGTAAAGGAAATTTGTTAATTATTTATATTCAAATAAATAAATTGAAACCACTAGGATCAAACCTTTTTCTGTGATCACCTCGGTTAAACCACATCAATGTTGAAATCATGGAGTGCGTTAAATATTTTAAATCTGAAAATCCCAGCATGGACCTGCTTTGTGTTGGTGGCAGTGGTTTGGTTATTTTTATTCACGGGCTGATCACTGAGTGATGTGGGTGGGATGGGATCCCCTGTTGTTATGGTTTTACTGGTTGTGAATTTGAGGTCGCGTTGTTACTTTTCTTATATCAGGAATTGGGGTGGGATCCTCTGTTGTTGTGAAACTGTTGGCTCCTAGATCTTGGGGACACGGGTCTGTATCATGGGGTTTTCTTTGGTTCCAGTACTTCTAGGGTTCTCACTTATCCCTTTGTTGTTGTGACTTTACAAGAGAACCAGGTGTGAATGTTTAAGTTGAGGTTTGACTGTACTCTTTCCTTAATTTGTGCTTATGCTGTTATTTTTCCAATAGTGTAGAAACATATCTAAACATTATTACTGAACATAAAACAAGGATGTGACAAATGGTTTTTGGTTTGGTGTGTGTTGTGACTTGGACATGGGTGTTGTTTTGTTCTTTAGCCTGGCTGAAGAAAAACCTAGCTTGGGTGAGTGCTTGTTAACTATACATATATATGTAGTTTTTTGTTTCTTATTCGCACCCCACCGAAGTTGAGAAATTAGTTCCGAAGACCCCCATTTCATGAGGGATGGTGTTTTCCCAACACTACTATTAGTGTCTAGTTATTAGCTCCTTTCTGCTCCCTTTCTCGGATAGCCCATGTATCTTCGTGTAGGTTGTAATGGCATGTGTTCCATTATTATCCCAGGAATCTTCGAGCAGGGTAGTTTGGTGGTTGGACCAAGTGTGTGTGGGTAGTTTGTTTCCCAAGTGTCTTCGGGATGAGGCCTTGGTGTCTTCAGGCATGGCAGTGGATCTTCTAGCCCAGGTGTCTTCGAGCGTGGAGGTGGTTGTTCTGGACTATGTGTTTACATGTGTGGTTACGTGAGGCAGTTCTGGCCCAGATGTTTGCGGGCAGGGTTTGGCAGTGGGACTGTGTGAGGATATGGCCTAGGTGTGTGCGGACGGGGTGTGGCAGTGGGACTGTGGTGAGAATGGAGACATTGGTTTGATGCATAGGATGTCTTCAATAACCAGTGGGAATGTGGCGTCGGGTACCCAAAAATCGATGTGCTATTACTATACTTTACTTTACTGTGTTATTTGGGGAGTGTGAATTGGAAAGGCTTGTTTGGTTAGTTTCCTTGATCGGTGCATGGTTTTCTCTTTTTCCACGGGGCCTTAGCGTGCCTCCCCACTTGTGCACGAGAGTCTTTGGTTTTCCCTTCTGAGTAAACTTGTATACTCACCCGACGTATTTAAAACTGTTTTCAGGTTTCCAAGAGGACTTCAGGGATTGTCCTGGACTATACTAACTCATACATTGTGACGGATCATCGCAGTTGGTGTTGTTTGTTTCTTTTGGTATTTTCTCTTTGTAGTCACCTTATACATTGCGGGTTTTACTTTTGTAACACGCAATAGGAAAGGTTCTTGGCTTCACTTTTACTTTCAATTTGGTGTTGTGGGATTTACTATCTTATCTCCTGATCCTATTAAAAGAAAATGGGTAATGCCTTCAATTTAGTATGTGATTTTAAACCCTTGTCGCCACTCCGGGACCTATTGAAGGCGGGTCTCGGGGGTCATTATCTCTCCTTCAACTTAAAGAAGGAAGGGCCTGGCAATATGCGGACCTTTTCCTCATTTTGGAGAAGGCAGGTCGTGACAAAATGGTATCAGAGGGGAGGTTGAGAGATAGGATGGAGTCTGGAGTTAGGCACAGTGAGGATTTCATGGGATGGTAGGTAAATGGTGTTGGGTGACCTTGGTGCATGAATTTGGCCAGGGAAGACTGGCTAGGATACGGGATTTTGGGGCCCCTCGTGATCCAATACAAGGACTCTGGACCTACCGAACGACAAAGTGAAGCCACGCTGATTGCAGGGTAGAGACCCTAGGGAAGGTACATGCATCATAATAACATTTGTTCTCATGTTTATTTGGTGTCTTGGTAATTAATAATAAATAAAAAGTTTAAGAAGTTTTGAGAACAAAGTTCTACACTACTTGGGCTTAGGAATTCTTTGTTTACCTTGCAGCTATGGCACCTAGGAGACGACCACGAGTTGTACGAGCGATCGAGGCCCAAGAGGTCGACCTGGCTGATCGATAGAGGGATGAACTAGAGTAGTAAGATGATCAGTGGAAGAGGACTCTTCAATCCTTCCAACGACAGACCCTCATGAAGTGTGAGGGAAGCACATCCGACATGAATATGGAGGGTTCGTTAGAGGATCTTGTGATAGCCTTCGGCTTGATCTGGGCTCCGATCGAGTACTGGGATCCTCTGGCCATCAGCCAGATGCGGGGAGTGGCGCGACACTGATGGACGCTTTACCTAGGGGAGAGGAGAGAGGCTAAGGTGGCATGGGCTGATTTCAAGAAGGTGTTCCAGGTAGAATTCCTCTCTTCTAGGATGAAGGCGGAGAATATAAAGGAGCTACTCTCCCTCCAGCAGGGGAGTATGTCAGTAAACGAGCTGGGAATCATGTTCAAGGACTTCCTACAATTTTCTCCAGACCTCTCTCCATACGAGGAGTCTCGGTAAAGATGTTTAGAGTTGGCGCTCCAACCCTCCCTCCAGTACTTTGTTACCCCCTCTACCTGGAGGACATACATGGAGGTCCAAAAGATGGCTGAAGTGGTGGAAAGGATGCAAGAGCTAGGATGTGTGTCACGAGAGTGGATCCAGATAGGATCATCAAAGGGGAAGGATGTCAGCACCATACCACCAACATCAGGATCCATTCAGTTTTGACCATCAGAGAGTAGGCCACAACAGTTCGAGTTCTGGTCCCCCAATCCTCTCCCTTTCCTTTCAGGCCCAAGACCAAGGTCCTTCATTTGTGGGAGTGATGGAAATCTCCGGAATCAGTGCATGGACCAATTACAGTATGTAACTGGCAGACATGACCAGAACCCGCCTCAGCAGCAACTTCTAGTGAGGCCCTTCCTACAGCAGCAGTAGGGGAAGCAAGCTCCTTCTCCTCTGAGGGATGACGTTGCATGGGGAGGCCGACCTCAGGGCACTCCTCACAGACCTTGAACAGGGCGTGGTCAGGGAGGTGGTTGATAGCCGAGAGACAGAGGATTTGAGTGTGGGCAGTTGCATTCCGCATAGGCAGCAGTCCCAGCGGGGCCATAGGATGTTTGAGGTACGATCAGTTTGTTTAGCACCCATGCTTATGTCTTGTTAGATACCGGAGCATCGCACTCCTTCGTTTTACCCAGTCTAGCATGTGCTTTGGGTCTAGATGAAGAGAGACTTCTAGTTTCCCTAGTGCTGAGCACACCAGTTGGAGGTCAGACCGATATTCTATATGTTTTTCGAGGATACAAACTCATGATAGGGCCACCTCAGTCGGCCAGGGATCTACTATTTCTACAGATGCATCCATATGATGTCATTCTTAGCATCGACTGGCAATTCTTTGTCGGTTCCGTAATTGACTGATTTCGATGAAGGGTGGTGTTTTCAGACTTGGGTGGTCGACGCGTTACATTCACAGATGAGCGGAGCAGTCAGAAGGGCAGCAGGCGAGAGGAACCCCTCCTCTCCTTGTCAGCCAAGCTGTCAGTAGAGCCCGTAGATGCTGAGATGGTCGAGGTACCAGGAATCGTCCAAGAGTTTATGGACGTCTTTCCTGAGGAGGTAATGACTCTACCCACTCGACGTGATATCGAGTTTGGGATAGAGTTGCAGCCTGGTGCTCACCCGATTTCGATGGCTCCTTACCGGACGACACCTTCATAGCTACAGGAGTTGCGGATACAGATCAATGATCTGATGAAGAGGGGTTATGTTCGACCATGTGCATCACCGTGGGGTGATCCAGTCTTGTTCACAAAGAATGCAGATGGTGGTCTCAGGTTGTGAATAGACTACAGGAGGGTGAATCAGATAATGATCAAAAATCACTACCCTCTTCCAAGGATAGACAATATCATTGACAAACTGAAAGGGGCATGCTGGTTCTCGAAGATCAACCTATGGTCCGGATATCACCAGTTGAGGGTGAAAGAGGGTGACATCTTGAAGATGTCCTTCAGGTGCAGATATGTGCACTTCGAGTTTGTGGTCATTCCCTTCGGCGTTACGAACGCCCCGGCTGTGTTCATGGGTCTTATGAACTCCGTCATCCGGGAGTACCTAGATCAGTTTATAGTTGTGTTCATAGACGACATACCGATTTATTCAAGGTCAGAGGAGGACCATGCCGAACACCTGAGAATGGTTTTGGAGGTCCTCTGACAGAAACAGCTCTATGGGAAGTTGTTGAAATTAAAGTTCTGGATTGGAGAAGTACACTTCCTTGGGCACATAGTGTCCGAGCATAGGGTAGCGGTGGACCTGTCAAAGATTGAGGCAGTTGTTTCTTGGGTAGCACCCAAGAATGTGGCAGATGTCCGCAGCTTCCTCAGGCTGGCGGGTTACTGTCGAAGGTTCGTACCCAACTTTTACCAAGTTTCAACCCCTTTGATTGCCTTGACCAAGAAGGACCAGGTTTTCGTACGGAGTGAGCAGTGTGAGGCAGCCTTCAGCTATCTGAAGGAAAAGTTGGTTAGTGCCCCAGTGCTGATACTACCAAAATAAGGGGCGGCATACGAGTTGTTCTGTGATGCTTTCAGGAAAGGCCTCAGATGTGTGTTGATGCAGAAACAAGGGGTGATCTCTTATGGGTCTAGGAATTTATGCCCTCATGAGCATAATTATGACACCCACGACCTAGTTCATATAGCGGTCGTTTTTTCACTAAAGTTATGGCAGCATTACCTCATCAGAGAACGATTTATGGTCTTCACAGATCACAATAGTTTGAAATATATCTTCTCCCAGCGGGACCTAAACTTGCGTCAGCGAAGGTGGATGGTGTTCCTCTAGGATTATGACATTGAGATTACCTACAATTTAGGGAATGGGAATGTAGTGGACAATGCCTTGAGCAGGAGGTCACAGAAGGATGCAGTCCGAGAGTTGGCAGATGCCTAGAAGGCAATGGAGGTGTTGGCTACCTTACACCTGGATGTGAGGATGGATATCGGTAGGGGTTTACTGTATAAGATGACAGTGCAGTCATATCTATTTTAGAAATTAGAGGAGTCTTAGTGGGGAGACACTGAGTGCGAAGTGATGCGAGACCGGGTTGACCAAAATAATGCTCCAGAAGGGTGGACGGAGGATGGTCAGAACCGGATTGTTTTCTGGGGGATGCTGTTTGTTCTAGAGGTGATACATGGTATGGTTCTTAGTGAGTTCCACAAATCACCCCTAGCGGTTCAGCCAAGAGTATCCAAGATGTACCAAGGTCTGAAGAGACAGCTCTGGTGGGCTGGAGTAATGCGAGCAGTGGTAGAGTTTGTTGCCAAATGCCTATTGTGTCATCAGGTGAAGGCTAAACACTAGGTTCTAGGTGGACTGCTGTAGTCTCTAGATGTACCTGAGTGGAAGTGGGAGGACATCTCGATGGATTTCATCATTGGACTACCCAAGGTTCAAGGGGGATATGATGCCATCTGGGTATTAGTGGACTGGTTGATGAAATCAGCTCACTTATTGATGATTATGGAGTCGAGTGCAGTGGATTCTTTAGCACAAAGGTACGTGGATTAGGTGGTGCGGTTGCATGGAGTTCCTAGGTCCATAGTATCCGATTGGGGTGCATGGTTTACCTCAAAAGTCTAGAGATTATTTTAGCATGATTGTGGCACCCAGCTATGTCTTAGGACTTCTTTCCATCCCCAAAAAAATGGAAAGACAGAGCGCACCATCCAGACCTTGGAGGATACGCTGTGAGCATGTGTTCTGGACTCAAGAGGATCATGGGTGCGACACTTAACTTTGATAGAGTTTTCCTACAATAACAGCTATCAATCTACCATTGGTATGACCCCGTTTGAATCCTTGTACGGGAGACCATACCGCTCACCTGTGCATTGGACCGAATTCGGACAGGCGGGCATCCTTGGCCCAGATGTGGGGAAGAGAATGACGGAGAAGGTTCAGCTTATACGGAAAGGATAAAGGCGGCCCAAGACCGATAGAAGTCGTATGCTGATACTAGGAGAAGGCCCTTGGAGTTTGAGGTTGGAGGCCACATGTTCTTGAAGGTCTCCCCTCAGTGTGGACAATAGAGGTTCAGTAAGGGGAGTATACTTTCTCCCAGGTTCATTGGACCCTTCGAAGTGTTGTGGGGGGTCAGCGAAGTGGATTATCAACTAGCGTTACCACCACCACCACTACTTAGGCTACATGATGTATTCCATGTGTCCCGGCTTCATCAGTATCTGCACGACAATTCACATATCCTCGACTGGGGGGATCTAGACATCATGGATGACATGACCTTTGTGGAAAGACCAGTGATGATCGAGGATCATGAGGAGAATGTGCTTCATGGGGGAATGATTCCCTTGGTTAATGTGTTATAGAGACATGGTGGGATTTAATAGAGTACATGGGAGAGGGAAGCACAGATGTGTGCCCAGTACCCAAAGTTTTTTTGAGTTTTGTGATGTTCTATTTATACTTGTTGTGGTGGAGTGTTTTACCTTGTTGTCTATGAAATATATGATTTTTCTTTCCTCTCTGAATGTCTGTGAAAAGTCATGTCTATGGGGAGGGGAGGATCAGACCCTCAATCAAGATGCATTAAGGTGGATTCGATTAAACCCATGCGGGCGAGTCAATGCCGCCCAAAGAAGATAGTATCTTGGCAAGGGGAAGAGACTCCCAAACCCACAGACTGGGCAGTCTGACATGGTATGTTGCTTGGTTCATAAGAAGGGTGTTTTTTTAGTTAACAATTTGGTTCTCTCAGGAGAGGTATCTTTTGAGGTGGTTGTTTAGGCTCTCTCTTTCCTTGGGGTAGTTTTGATTCTCGAGTGAGAGAATAGTTTGCGAGGTATCTGATGTAATGGCCTGGGTTGTTGGAGCTCCATTACATAGTAAAAATATGACGCATGAGGTGTTCTAGGTGGTCTGGGAGGCCATCCCAACTTCTCGTTGAGTTTGACCCACAGTAGGCCTACAGGTAGCCTTAGCCTAACGGTAGCAGGCCTACCGGTAGCTCGGTCTACCGGGAGCTGTAGCATGCCGTTAGCTCGGCCTACCGGTAGCTCGGCCTACCAGTAGCCACCACCTACCTGTAGCTCGGCTACTGGAAGCTCGGTCTACAGGTAGCTACTAGCCATCAGTAGCTCTCAATTAACGGTGGCTACACCCCACCTGTAGCTTCGCTACCGATGGATCTAGCCTACCCCCACGGGTTTTCCAGTAGCACCTCCTTTTTTCACAAATTGGGTTTAGAATCCTATTTTGATCCCTTTAAACCTTTTTTACAGCCCATTAATGACAAAAATGGGGTTTGATTAAGTGAGATACCCTGTTGTGCATCGGTTAAACCGCCCCTAAAGGCGAGGACCTCTTTAATGATGTGTGGGACCTTTTGGTCAACCCATGACCCCTCTCCTTATGCAGTTTCACGTTATTATCTCAACTGTCCCTGACCCTTATAAACTAAAGTGTTCTCCCTAGGTTTCATTCTCTCGATCACCCTCCCATCGATTCGTCTTCATGTCCTTGAGTTCCTAAGGTCACACCCATACAATTTGTGCACCTCCTGTTTCTGTTCCTCGCGCGTCAAGCGAAGCTCCTATCTCATTGATCAATCTGGTAGGTTTCACCATCAAATCTCCTTTCTATGTATCTTGCGGGGTGGGTACGCTACTGATTTTATAGAAATGGATGAACCAAACCTTAACCAAGATAATAAAAGGATTCTAAATAATGAAGGGGATGGTGTGATCGATGATGCTGTTTTGTTTTTATGATCTTCCATGAATAATGATTTATGAACTGTGCGGGCTTACTCCTACGGAAAATCATGGCTGTTGGTGGTCTTTCTCTGTGCACTAATAAACCCATAACCCTTGTGATGTTGAAATGGTTTGTGTTGTGGTTGTAAACCCTTACTGTGTAAAGGAAATTGGTTAATTATTTATATTTGGCTAAATAAATTGAAAGCACCAGGATCAAACCTTTTTTTGTGATCACCCCGATTAAATAACAACAATGTTGAAATCATGGAGTGTGTTAAATCTTTTAAAACTGAAAATACCGGCATGTGTCTGCATTGTTTTTGTGGCAGTGGTTTGGTTGTTTTTATTCAGGGGCCGATCGCTGAGTGATGTGGGTGCGGATGGGATCCCCTGTTGTTATGGGTTAGCTTGTTTTGAATTTGAGGCTACGTGGTTACCTTGCTTATATCACGAATTGGGGTGGGATCCTCTGTTGATGAGAAACCGTTGGCTCCTAGATCTTGGGGACATGGGTATGTATCTTGGGGTTTTCTTTGGTTCCAGTACGTCGAGGGATCTCACTTATCCCTTTGTTGTTGCGACTTTACAAGAGAACCGAGTGTGAATGTTTATGTTGATGTTTGAATGTACTCTATCCTTGGATTGTGCATATGCTGTTAGTTTTCCAAGAGTGTAGAAACTTATCTAAACATTATTACATAACATGAAAAAAGGATGGGACTGTTGGGTTTTTTTGTCTGAGTTGTGACTTGGACATCGGTGTTGTTGTGTTCTTTCGGTTAGCTGAATGAAAACCTAGTTTGGGTGAGTTCTTGTTACCTATACATATACTTGTAGTTTTGTGTTTCTTATTCATGCCCCATCCAAGTTTAGAACATAGTTCCAAACACCCCAATTTCATGGGGGAGGGTGATTTTCCCAACACTACTATTAGTGGATGGTTATTAGCTCTTTTCTGCTCCGTTTCCCCGATTGGCCAAATATCTTTGGGTAGGTTGTGACGGCCTGAGGTCCATTATTAGCCAATGAATCCTTGGGCAGGGTAGTGTGGTGGTTGGCCCAAGTGTGTGCGGACAGGTAGTTTCCAAAGTGTCTTCAGGATGATGCATAGTTGTCTTCGGGCATGGCAGTTGATCTTCTAGCCCCGGTGTCTTCGGGCGTGGTGGTGGTTGTTCTGGCCTAGGTGTTTGAAGGTGTGGTTGTGTGACGCAGTTGTGGCCCAGGTGTTTATGGGTAGGGTTTGGCAGTGGGACTGCATGAGGATATGGCCCAGGTGTGTGTGGGTATGGTGTGGCAGTGGGACTGCAGTGAGAATGGCGGGATTGGTTCGATGCATAGGATGTATTCAATAACCAGTGGGAAAGTGTTGTGGGGTACCCAAGCATCTATGTGATATTACTATACTTTACTTGACTTGAGTTATTTGGTGAGTGTGACTTGGTGAGGTGTGTGTGGTTAGTTTCCTTGCTTGGTGCATGGTTTTCTCTTTTTTCATGGGGCCTTAGCGTGCCTCCCCACTGGTGCACGAGAGTCTTTGGTTTTCTCTACTGAGTATACTTGTATGCTCACCCTACGTATATAAAACTATTTTCAGGTTTCCAGTAGGAAATTGGGGATCATGTTGGACTGTACTAGCTCAGACCTTGTGACAGATCATCGCATTTGATGTTGTTTGTTTCTTATGGTAATTTTTCTTTGTAGTAACCTTATACATTATGTGTTTTACTTTTGTAACATGCATTGGGAATTGTTCTTGGCTTCAATTTAACTTTCAGTATGGTGTTGTGGGATTTAATATCTTATCTCTCGATCCTATTAAAAGAAAAATGGTAATGTCTTTCATTTAGTGTTTGATTCTATACCCATGGCACTGGTCTCCACTCCGGGACCTGTTGAAGGCGGGTCTCGGGGGTCATTATCTCTCCTTCAACTTAAAGAAGGAAGGTCATGAAAATATGCTAATCTTTCGCTCCATTTGGTGAAGGCGGTTCTTGACACTAATTTCTATGGATTTCTTCTAAGTATGAATTTTATTTTAACATATTAAATATACTAATGTTCCAATAATTTCATTTAAAATGGGTTCTCCATTAAAAGGATTTGGAATCATTTATAAAATAAATCTATTTTTAAGAATAAAATTGTGTTTTTTCTTATCTTATGAAAATCAAATACATTGGATGAATGTAAAAAATCTTTTATTGAATATATATTATATATATTGCATTAAAATCTATTATTATTTATATTAATATTAATTTATTGGGGTAAAATATCTTTGAGACAATAAAAATAATATTATTTCCCATATTCATTTGAAATTAATTAGTAACACATGAATTTATATTATATTATTAGACAATATTTTATTATAAATTAGCTAAAACTATTCATAACTTCTTATTTTATGACCGTTATATATCTTTTTATATTAAATAATAACATTTTAATGATATACTACTGTTCAATAAAACTCTATCGGGTGTCTTCCACAACCCATCATGGAAAGTCGTTGTTTCATGTAACACTAGCTTACCCTAGTGTTCTATATAGAAGATGATAGTATTTATGTTATGGGCACTGAAAAATAATCTAAGTGTTCCATGTAATTTAAACAAAACATATTAAATAAACTATTTATAGTGTGGTGAAAATGTAAAATGTCAAAATTAGAAAAATAATTAAAAAACAAATATTTCATATAATATATGTTGTCACATTATACCCCCCCATAAACTGAATTCCTCCATTGAAATTCATCTGGGTTATCTTTGGTCTAACACATGAAAGAAAATTTCTTAGATACCCAAATCCTAAAATTGTATAATAAAACTACCTTTAAAACATAATGCTGACAACATATTGGTTACCCAATGTGTCATATAACTAGTTTTTCACATAGGAGACCATATGTGGGAAGTAAAACATTTAAATGGAATAAAATTATATCAATCATGATGTAATGGATATTAATAGAGAACATTGAGTAGGAGATTTTGGTAATCACCAAATCTTAAATTTTTTATGATCTAAGGGAAAATGTTATTCATCCACAATAAATGTATTGAGATAAATATTTCTCAATATCCTTTTCAAAGATTCTAGGAAATATTTTACATTCTAGAAACATAAAGAAACATAAATATTTTATTTTTATCCTTTTCATATATACGATATCACACTTCTATTTTGACATAATCAATTCTGAGTTCATCTCTTATTCTCGGGACTGATTATGAATTTAGAGTTCCTAAAGAACCAACATATCATTGATCTATATGTTAAATTATTAGTCATTACATCTACCTTCACATAACATACCATGAAATTGATATTAGAAGATATATATCATGTAAAGAACCTCACAATTTATTATAATAATTTATTCTCACAAACTTCATCAATTGTTTTGCATTATCATTCCATAAATCGGTAATCTTATAACCCTTTGAAATGATGAAAATTCGAATCCCTAGAAATAAATTCATGAAATCAACCTTACATTTATCCCCCATATATCACAATGTACAACTTTTTTTTTCAAATTCCAATCTTGTCAATGATATCAACACATATTCAATTGAAACCATCTAATAACCGTAATCATCATAAAGAATTTTTCTAAAACATACATTCATCATTGTTCCAATGATCACTTAATGTATTATTTAAGTCCAACATGTTTTATGCTTCATCCTTGATAACATATACCATTTTGTTAATAACCATTTCTAGGGTAATCCATACCATCCAATTAACTTATTCCTATCCAAAAAATTATTATCTAGAGAACATAATATTTATTACTATAAGGAATTAAGGGCTACCTTCCTTTAAAAAAATATCATATTTCCATTTAATGACATTACTATGTCTTCTTCACAATTCAACATGTTATTTTTTGCCCTTAATGAAAACATATAAATAAAATATGTATACATTTCATGAATCATATATCATAATATTTGAATTCTAAAACATAAATAATTCATTAATCAAACATTATTATTTAACCATTACTTAGGATTCATCAACTTATTAGTTAATACATATTTCTTATAATATAATATATTAATCATGTTTTAAGGTCCCTCAACAATAATATAATCATTATTCTTATGATCAATTTAGAAAATACTATAAAACATCACATACCATTGATATGTAGTTTTCTGTATCTTTATCTTCAAAAGTATTACTAATACTCATATACCCTTCATGACACTCTTTAAGAGATTCATACTTGGGAAATAAATTTTCATAATTTTCATAAATTCTACATCTGAAGAATTAAATGATATACATGCTTTTTATAGTTATATCTATGGACTAATCATAGAAGTCATGGGGATAGAAACTAGTATCATATTTGAAGGGCACATAATCATGAAAAATTACATATATGATATCTAAATCACGAGAGATAACTTTTAATTTATTAAAACTTATGTTTATCATTGGTTATTCATTACAATATTATATTAAAATACTTCATAATGGTTGGTGAAGAGTTTTTTATTTCAAAATGAATATCCCCCAATAGTGTCAAACAATATTTGAAGCAAGGCCCATTGTCATGTCCTAGATTACCCAATGTATGGCCCAAAACATCTTATCAGAGTTATTACTACTAGATATATCTATTACAGATCTATATTCACCTGTATTATCTAGAAATGGATATATTTCTAGGAAACACTTCACTCTATCTATTACCAAAATACCAATACATATAACTATATTTTAACTCAACCTTATACTTATGCTTTTATACATCCCAATTAATATCCTTAGAAATATACCTTGAGATCTCACTAATTTTCTAACATCCTAGTTTCCAAAGGATGACTATACCATTAATCTAATAAAAATTATAATGACCTAGGCTTAACATACTTCGATATTACTTCATTTTATATGACTATTATATATATATAATTCATACCGGAGGACCATAATAGCATTCTATCTTTTGAAACATGAGAAAAATATTATATCCTAGTGGATGATTTTCAATATCTCCCACAATGATCTAAACCTTTAGTCTTTCTACAATAACATTTCATCATAACCTGTGGAACAAAAACACTAGAATGTGGAGAGCTCAAATAATCTATATGTGAAAATAAATGAAATGAATATGTATAATAAGAAAAAAAGGAAATGAAACTAATGAATAACATTTTATGATCGTAAACTATATATTAGATATCATAATAAACATTGTCAACTCATGAGGATTGAATCATAATTATATAATTAAAAAATTCCATGAATGAATAAAAAATTACCATAACATATAATTAATGTAAACACATATGAATATAATAATCCTATGATATGAAATCCTAACAAGGTCGTTGTAACTTGTAATGCTAGCTTTTATCACCAGTTTATCCTACTTCATCTTTGGAAATACCACCCATTTACCTTCTTGTTTGGGGGTTGGAATGCACTTATCAGTAGTATCATATTTCAATCTCGTTATGTCATCTTGTGTAACCTCTTTTTTGGGCTTGGAATTCCCTTTTATATATTTTCTTATTTTAGGCTTGTGATGTCCTATTGTGTAACACCTTTTTTCCTGGGATGTCCTCTCATATAAACTCTAGTTTTGAGATTATAATTCCCCCCCATGTACCCTTTCTGAAACATAAATATTTATCATTAAAAAATTCATTAGAGGGGGATATAGGTCACACACATCACATAATAGAATGATATTTTCTTGGGAATAAAATATCATTATACCATGACCCTTTAAAGAAGATAGCTTCTTTAAACCTTAAATCATAACCCATGGAATAAAATAGTTATCATTAACATTTCATCTCATCACAACCATTAGATAAGAGATAAGTTTTCTAACCATTTCATCAAATAACCACACATTACGAGATGTATGTTTCAAAATCATATACCTCATGGAAGTGAAAAAGGTGTCAAAATTATTATTCCATCAAAACAAAAACCATTCAAGAAATAATATGAAAGGAATTTTTTTATCATTTCCCAGATAGTTTTGAGAAACATTACCAAATGTCATATTATTTTGAAAATAACATTGAATGATATATTTTAAACATTTACTATAAAAATTATAATTTTTCATTGAAAATGCTCTTTAAAACAAAACAATCTTTTGGAACCCATTTCAATTGAAAATACATTAAAAAATTAGGAATAAGACTTTAAAATATTTTAAAGACATTGTAGCATGTAAAATTTTAATATAAGCATGATATCATTTTGGAAACCATTTTCCGTGAAAACATATAAAAGATTATTTAAAGCATTTTTAAAACCCATTTTATTTGAAAACCCATTGAAAAATTATCAAAAATACTATATTTTTTTTCAAAAAAAATTTAATTAAATATATCTGGAAAAAATTAAATAAATATATAAAATATTTTGGAAAAAATTTCATTAGATATATATTGAATAATTATAATGAATGATTAAAAACAATTTAAATAACATTTATTTAAAAATGACATTGATATAGAATAAAGAATTATTTTATACACATAAAAAATTTTAAAAAGAATTTCCATCTAAATGATCTTCAAATGTCATTCGAAAAAAAATTTATACTTTTTTTGGAAATGTGGTTTCAGAATAAAACTGATTTCTAAAGGATGAGAGAGACAGAGTCATATTTTTCATAAAAACGTTATCTTAATTATCTTCAGTTGAAAAAATTAAAACAAATGTACTAATACATGGATATACTATTAATAAACATATGATAACAAAAATCCGGTTGGTTATAGAGATATGTATCAAAATATTTCTTCAAAATAAGAATAATCATTAATAATCTGGGAAATCAATGAGATTTTTTTAATAAACTCTTACAACATTGTTACTTGGGATAATAAATTCATGTATGAAATTTATATTAAATGAATTATAAAATATAATTATAACCTGGATAATAATGATGTAACATGTCAATTGTAAGAATATAAACATTGTTAAAGAATATATCTTCATAACAAAAGATGTGCCACAAATAATGCAATTCAAGACAAATCGGCCTAACCAATTTGGTAACTATTCAAAAATTAACCACATGAAATAAATATCATGAAATATATTTTTAAACACATATAAATTTAGTTATAAGATTCATATAATGAATTCATGTTTCATATATACACCACACAAAATAAGTGCATGGTCAAATAATCATGTGTCTCACCGAATGAAAAAATGAGATGAAATCAGCGTATCTTGTGTTATTATTGTCATTGTACTCATTCATACATCATGTATAAAAAAATATGTTTATTATACGTATATCATAAATCCATATTTAAATTATAATACCATATATATATATATATTAAATATGGATTTATATTACCCTCTTGTTAACATTTCTATGTTAACATTTCACTTCATGTAATATTCGCCTTGTTTTTGGATTGTACTTTTATTTCTTATATCTTGGGTACTTATATAAAAATCCTTATTTCTAGAATTTAAAGCATGATTTAAATATAACATAAATTTTTAATATTTTTATTATATTAATCCATATGATATAAATGTATGAAATAGAATACACCATTAATGGAGACATTATGAAGTACGTACGCATGACCCTTATTTTCGTTTAATTTTAATCTTGATTAAATCGAAGTAATATATATATAGATATATGTATATAATAATTTAAGCTAATTTATTAAATAATATATATAATATATATTCACTAAATACATTTTTAATATATTCTATCTAGTGTATGAATGAATTAAAAATTTTTGAGGGGTTGGTAGTCCACATTTCCACCAACAAAATTATCATATTAACACAAAATGGAATGTCTTAAGATATGTAATTCAGAATAATAAAATAATATTATTGATTTAGAAAATATAATAAATAACACATATAAACATATTTTTTGACATAGTTTCTACCATGAGATGTGGTAACGGAAAAATGAACAATCATCATTTAGTGAGGCAATAGTTTACCATTTACATAAATAGTATATTCATTATCAATTAGATGGAGGTGTGTGTAATTGTAGGTAAAAAACATAGAATAAAAAAAATACTAGTATATTTATGGTAATATTTTTTAATACATGACTAATGTAATGATATTTTAGGGGGTGGAAAAGGAAAATAATTGAATGGATCTTCCAAGAAGAAGTACATCTTAATCAGTTAGCTCTTTTTGGTTTCATCCAGAAGGCTACCTTGGATTAATTTATTCCCATGGAGTGGTTACTTGGAAGATTTTATGGATTTTTAGAAACATATTTTGGAGAAATAGGAAGAACCTATGTTTTTTTAAGGGTGAGAAGAAAAGGGAGAGGAGGCGGCCTTTTATAGGGATGTGAAAGGAAGAACATAAATTTTTTGAAAACATGTTATGTGTACAATTGTTTTTTAACTAACAAAATTAAAAAAAACATCCAAGCATAATAATATTATATTAATGGAAAATTAATTCTTAGTAAATGGATTTTGGGAATGTTTCATGGATTTTGTGTGTAACAATGTTAAGGATTAGTACTTTATAATCCAAATTTTTCCCATAAACATTGTAATTAATTTTTTTCAAATTAGGTAATATGAATGGTAAAAAACAATTATCTAAATATTATACATTATAAAATATTATTATTACAAATATGGATTATATTTTGAAAAATTTTAATAACATTTTTGTCATTAATAAATTTAAAATTAATCTTACTTGTGGGATGGAAATGTAGGGGTTTTTATGTAAAAATGATCAAATGTTTTGAACCCTTTTATATAAAAATATAAGTGTGTAATTGGTTTAAATAAATTAAATTGGATTATTTTATAAAAATATTATATTAATAAACATTAAAACCAATTTAAGATAAAATTTATATTTATTAATTTTTTGATGAAAAGCAGTTTGGAATAGAAATTCTGTTTTTTTAACATTTCATTTTAAAATGAATCATTTCATAAAAAATAGAAAATATTATTCTATCATAATTATATTTTACCTAAAAATATAAATTTAATATTTAAATATTAAATCTATAAAATTTGTAAAAATCATATTTAAACTTTTCCTCCTTTAAAAGGTGGTACAAATATTTATAAGATATATAGGGTTTGATGCATAAAATTGGGTTAATTTATATCTTATACATATCAAATATATTGGATTAATATAAAAAATATTTGATTGAATATATGAAATATTTAATAAATTAATATCACTAACTAATTATAATTATTTAAATTTATTTGGGTAAAACTTCTTTTTGATCATAAAAATAATAATATTTACCGTTACATTCAATCGTTTTTCAAATTAATTTATTTCTAATTTGAATCCTATTAATTCATATAATATTTTTGTAAAAAATATATGATAAAAAATTAGTACTACTATTCATACACAATAATTTAATGTCTATGTTTTAAATTATTATATTAAATAATAACACATTAATGATATATTATTATTTGGTAAAACTCAGTCTTGTGTGTTAAGAGGGACATTGAGGAAACTCATTGATGCTTGTAACGCAAGATAAACTCATTGATTCATTTATAGAAATATAAAATTTATTTTCCACGATTTGAATGATTAATTTCTTGTTTTTATAATGTAATAAAATCACATAAAATATTCTATCTATAGTGTTGCGTGAAATATGAAATATCAAAAAGATTAAATAAATATAAAATAATATTTCACAAAATTTTGTGGTGTTACTTACTAGTGTCCCAAGTCATGGATCTACTTAAATATCTGAATGTTATTTTTATATTATATAGTTATATGGTTGGGCATGATGTAATTATGTATCCTATCATGATGTCATTACAAAATTAATTGATCTAATCTAAAATTTGATAATGGGGTGTGATGGTTTTAAGGAAATGACTTGAGAAACTCTATCTGGATATGATATCCATCAATCTGGAATATAGGTAGTTTTAGCATATGAAAACCATGTTTCATAAACCATGATAGATAAGTGACAAGATATCCTTATGGGATAACCCATGAATCATTTCATTTTGACAGTTTCAGGGTACATGTGGTGGCCTTTTATTCTATTTTTTTATGTGGCTCTATTAGGAAATAGTTTCCAAAATAGAAATAACAATTTTATGGATGTGTTTTTCGGGAATCTTGGATTGTTTATAACAACCCGATAAATTATTATATATTAGTTTCATTTGTGTTATTATTTTAATATGACCTACATAAATATGTGTGTGTACTCTTGATATGGAATCAATGATGGTGTAATAATATGGTGATACTCAAACTATACCTTGGTATCTTGATCTATGTGTTAACTATATTTGATGAAAAATAAGAAATAAGATTTTTATATTGGTGTAGAGCTAGAAGAAATGTAATTGTGATTGGATTTTACAACATGATACACAGCTGAGTGAATCTATACTGTTTTATTTACTTACATGTGTTTCATACATTCATGTATGACATGATATTTTGGGTGACCTTGCTTTATTATTCTATATGAATTGAGATTTTGTCTACTTCATTTATTGTAACCGTTTTTATATATTATGATTTATTACTCAGTGTTCTTCAATGGTACAATTTTCAAAATAACATAATCTAGAAGCTGAGTATTATTCTACATCCTCTCATGTGTGAGAAAGGTTGCAGGGAAAAATGTGGCCCTCCAAAAATGACCCAGTGATTCTATTTCTGGTGTTAATAAGGGGATAAAAATTATGATAACATGTTTACATTTTTGTTACTATATTTTTTGAATGATATATATGAGTTAGTTTTTATAAGGATGAGGAATCAGTGTTTCATTAATAGTTTGACAATTTATGGGTAATATAACGATGAGATTCCAATGAATTAGATACTATTATAATATTGTATTTATTGTTTCATATTGATCTTATGAATACTATTGTGTTACTATTTACTTAATTTGGGATCATATATGCATTACAAGTTTTTATTTGGACAACATTCTGTATATATATTATTATTGAGTGACATATAATTGTATTATGGTTAAATGTAGTTTTATATGAACCCATTTGGTGATAAAAATAGTTTACATGCTTGGTAATAATTTTAAAATTAAACATATTTTTTTAAAATTTTAACAATCTTATGGTTATATAAATGACTATTAAGCGTAAGTAGGTATATAGAACTACGATTGATCCCTAGGCAATAATATAGTAGAAATTTTTCATTAATAGTGATATCATCCTATGATAGGTTTTCAATTATTCATTGTCATTAACAAAAAACTACATATTATTTTATATATATAAGAATTCATAGTTTTTTTATATGTATGTTTTCATAACAAACAATCCACGTTGAATCTCTCCCATGGGATCCCCAAGATATGTCATTTGGGAATATATCACAAGAGAGTATGTCTTAGTGTATGAACTTGTACTATTAGGGAATACATCTAACCATAATATAAAACTCTCTATAATGGTTCATGATAAAGTTAAACTATAATAGGGAATTTTATGTACAGTGAATGTTGAATCCTATGTGTTATGAAACATATGGTGGACTATTATTATGTTTTTTACATCAAATAACCTATACTGCTTCAGGTATATTAAGGCTATTTGTATGTTCTGGATATGATTAAAATCATTATGGGAATCACTACTAATGTAGATACGACCAAGGATCAATGGGTGAGAATGGTTTCTCCACACATCATTATCCCAATATGTGGTGGTCTGGTTTTTTGAATAATGTAAAAGGTTATGGAGGATTGAATTCAATTACTATCAAATTTATTTATATCATGTAGATAATATAAAATTCAATGAAGTTTTACTGTGATGAAGGGATCATAGAGATTCATCTTGTATTGAGGATGTTGTATAATAAATCATCATATTTTTCAATGTTATATCAATTAGATACACTAATTACCATGTATGAGAAGAAAAAGTATAACATCCCAATACATTTTATTAGGTACTAATCATCATTTCTTTTGATCATGTGTGCATGGATATTTCTCTCGAATTGTTTCAAGTGAAATTTTGAGAATTTGTTTTACGGTATCTAGGCTATAAATAGTTGGAACATGATGTTCACAAATAGTATTCCCCATAATGATTATAGTACAACTATAGATTAATGGTGCGTTCATATTCAGAACAAATTCATAATGATCATTTATCCCTCTAGTAGAATCTATGAACCCATATGTAGGGGCGCACATTTAAGGAACATTTTTTGTCTAACAGTTTTACCATACCGACCTAATTTTTCTAGTTAGTTATTTTTATATCAAAAACTATTTTAAAATTTCATTAACACCTAATTATGATCATGAAATATCTTACTCGATGCAATCATTGATTCCAAATGTGAGAAATATTTCTATATTAACTTTTGGGTCCTCCAAACCCATTAATTGGAAAATAAAATAAAAGATGATCTCATTCAATCTCTTATATGTATGTGAATAACCTGTCATGTTTATTCTCCCTGCATATAATTCTATCTACATTATAGATTTTTACATGATCATGTTAATAAATGATGTAAACATTGATTCATAGAATCTTGATTCGTGGTTCTTTTTTTGATCTTTTTCATTGCATTTATTCATTGGTGGATCCTATTGTGGGGTTTTATATTTTTTTCCATGATTAAAGGTTTTTCATTCCCTTTGAGATTGGACATATAATTAATACCTTTATATTAATAATATGTACCTATATTCCAACTAATTTTGAAAAACAAAATGCTACATGAATTGATATTTTAATTTAGAATGACATGAATTATAGGCAGTGCCCCCAATCCCAATCGAACAAAAATTTGATGTATATTTTGAAATTGATCGATTTTATGAATTGAGTTATGAAATTTTATTGAGAAAATTTCTTAATTTAAAATGATAAAAATATTTCATTATTTTTTTCTATATCAATGGCGTGTAATGTTGAAAAACCATGATATAGTTTTGAAAGTGAAATGATATATTGAAATTAATGATGTAAAATGGATGAATTGCTTTTCATATATTGATTAACTGAGCACATGTGATCCTGTGTAGTTAATAGGTAATTTGGGAAAAGTATGGTATGATGATGATACATTATAAATTAATTGACATTGAGAAAAACATAGATGGGAAGATATCATCATTGATGAAATGTTGAAGAGTAAAATTTATCCTGATATTAAGGTATGTGTGTAAACATTCCACCCCTGATCACTGACATGAAAAAAGTGAGGATCCAATAAAAAACAGTTATCATACCATTTGGATAATGACCTTTGCTCATAATATTATTATAACTTTGATATAAATACTTCTTTGATTATGAAACTACATTATTCATGCTTACTGATTTATAAAAATTATTTTATATAACGTTTTTTCCAAGGCTATTTACTAAAATGATTTCTATCTCATGAAATTAATGAAAGTTTTGTTTTAAATATGAAATTATATCTACAATTCAAATTTTATTTAAAATTGAAATAATAATTTGAATTATTATTATGGAATAATTTTAAACGCCTCATGGTGAGAACATGTAAGGAATTATAGTTTAGATATAAACCCATTATTTTGAGAGTTCATTGAGTTCCTTCTCATAGGTTCGATAATAGAGAAAAAAAACATATAAGTGGTTCATGATCTTTATCCTTTGTATTAGAGTGATGTGTCAGATATACTATTTTTATATATTCATTGTACTTTGATGATGTCTAATATTGGGTTTTTGTTATATACATATGTTATCGGTTACTTTCTCGATGTGTTGTTATGTGAATATCGACTTGTATATCCTATCATTCGTTGTTTTCAGGTAAAGTTTTTCACTCTTTTATCTTGTATAATAAATTTTTCCTCTTTCTAACCCATTTGGATCGATAACACCATACATGACATGAAAGTTCTATATTGGATATCTGTCTACCAAAGTATCCGTGATGGTTCATGAAAAATTCACATCAGAAGTGTAGCATAAAAATATTTCATTAATGTAATTATATTGTTTTGATTCTATAATACAGAATTAAGAGGTTTTTTGAGTTAGTTCTCAAGACTATCTCATTGTAATGATCCATATGTAACTATGGTTGGTTTGGGGAAAGAGTTTTGGGAAATAGTTTTTTCTTTTTCTATAATTATCACTTTATTATATTTGGATAGTTTGATATTAAAATATAGAAATATTATTTAAAGTGATTAACAATTCTATTTCTCTTAATTTATTTTTTGATGTTAGTTTCCAAATTATATATTATAGGTTGGTTGATGTTATTTTGTAGCATCATCTCTTCCTGAAGATAAATAATATCCCTCAGAGGTAAATGATAGAAAACCATAATGAGGGAATCCTCACGTGGACCATAATCAGGTCGACATTATTTTGTGTGTTCTTATAGCACTATGAGAGGAACTTTCACCCATTATAGATTAGGATAAAGATATAGAACATCAAAGAGATAAATATAGAAATTCATATTTATAGATCCCTCAAATAATTTCACCATTATTCCTAGGATCAATTTATACTTATGAGGATTAGGATTTGTTATTAGGCCAAATCCATAAAAATTAAAAAAATTAGTTTATCAAGATATTACAATCATTTACATTGAGGATCGTTTCAAGTTAACTATTTAAGTGATTTATTAAATAATTAATACGTAATATCCAACATTTAAATAATGTTGATACTACTATATCATTATATATTTCATCAGATATATAAAACATTTTGATATAAAAAATGGTTTCTATTTGTAATCAATCACCATAATATTTCCATTGATCTCATCATTCTCACTATTCATTCTTAAATCCTATAAAAAACATTTAATACATGGGATGTGAAAAAAAATATATAAGGGATATATGTTTTATAGAAACCACTGTTTCTTCGAGAACATAAAAATCCAAGGAAACAGCTTTTCATGAATACATAACATTTTACACTTTATGGTAATTAACATTCCATTAACAAGACCATTTATTTTTTTATTTTGAAAGTAAATTATTCCCAATAAACTAACTAGTAATAATTTTAAATTCATGTTAGTACATTAGGACACCATCACATAGAAAATATATATTACCCTATATATTGGAATAACAATACGACCAAATTAAAATATAATTGTTCGGAGAATATATTCATTAATCAATTAATGTATCTCTATCTGGGCACACCCATTTGTTAGGATATAAATGTACCACCCTAATATATCTTGGAAAACCAATTATTTTTTTCTCCAGAAAAATATCTTGATTAAACCACATCAAATATCATTTAAAAAACATGGATATGGAAGAAAAAGAGTATGAATGAAAACCATAAAAGATGATTTTTGTAAAGAGAAGCCCCTTATCACTTAAGACACACATGATTAATAAAACCAATAAAATAATTTCATTAATCAAAAAATAACATAAAAATAGTTAAATTTTTGATATATTGTTTCTATTAATTTTTATATAAAATCTATATGAGATTAATGGTGCATAACATCACAATTCCTGCAATTAAATTTAATTGAGATGAAATCTCTAATCTTGAGTTCGATTCATCACATTTTTCCATTACATTCCTCAATAATAATCATACAATAATTATTTACATTCCTTAAAACCATTTTATTTTATTATTTCTTTTATATAAGTTGTTACCATGTTACATCAATTAGTTGTGTATTTATGTTTGTGTAGGATTTTTTGATAACATTCGACACATGAGTCCAAAAATGAATTTGGAATGCTGAAATAGAAAAACTTGACACTAGTAAATCCTATAAAGAATAATATTTATTTCATTATTATTATTTTTATACATTAATTAATCTTTTAAATAAATCTATTAAGTATGGTTATGAATATGTAACTATTTTATAGTCATGAAGTATATAGGACTAACTTACACATAATTAACATACATATTTTTTCATTGTCATTTTCGAAATAAGGTAAGTAATATTTTGACATTAAATAATTATAAAAATATCCTAAATAGCAAATTTATCATTTAAATATTCATGTATATGTCATTTATGTTATGCGGTGACAAAAATGAATCAAATCACTTCAGGCATATGATATTTTATATATACAAACAAACAACATTATCATTTTTATGTTCATGGGATGGTATGAAAACAAATGATTAATAATTATTTAATAATAATTAAAATGTCATTAATTTCACATATATATAATAAATAAATTACTTTAAATAGATCTATTATATGGTAATGGATAATGAATTATATTCGTTCTTGAGGTGGTAGTCATATGTATGCATGAATAATTTAATTTTCCCCATTTGATGGAAATGGAGATGAATTTAGGTGATGATATTAATAGTATAAAAAATAATAATATTTCATATAAATTATTTACTAATTCATCATTGTGGAAAAAGATTTCAAGGATGTAAAAGAATAAATATATAGAAAGATATAATTAAAATTGATACATTTTCTTCAGATGAACTCCTTTGATTAAAATTTTAACAGCAACAAATATATTGTTATGCCTAAAATAATGAATCTATATATTGTTGATATATTCTATTAAGGGATACATTGAGATAATGGATGAATAAAATAGAATTTATATTTGAATGAAGTTATGTAGTGGTTCCCTTATATAATAGCATAGTGGGACTGTCTTGCAATTAGTTAAATTATTAAATTAATATATATTAATATTAAATTTATAATGTCCAAAAATTGTGTTATTTATAATATAGTATGTGGATGGGTATATATAAATTCATACAATTTAAATTTTACATGTTTTGATTTTTTTATCATTTTCTATTTGTTTTAACCCCTTCACTCTTACCGTGATATCACATATTTTAAAATGTTACAGTTAATATGATTAATCAAAAATGAAAAAAATACAAATTAATGAGTATTTTATGAAATATGACTACTTATTCCAATTAGGTGGACTATATTTATATTTTTGAAATTTAATATAATTTAATAAAAGAATTTTTATTTTAAAAAATCAATAAGTTCAATGTTGAGACTATTTATTACATTACATTAAAAAAATATCATCAAAACATGTCAAATTTGAACAAATATCTCTAAATCATAACTAAATTGTCATATTAATCTTAAAATTTTGTGTTTTAAAATAACCATACCATAATATATTTACATTAGTATTTTGAATATTATTTATTTTATATTTTCTAAAAATGATTAGTTACTACATCATCATTATGCATGCCATTAATTTAATTATAAATTCCATAAAAATTTATCAATGATTAATCATGATAAATATAATATATTATAAATAAAATACATTTATGGTCAAATAGATCCCCTATTTAAACCCATATTAAAAATATTCCACTTACTAAAAAATAGTAAAAAAACATACTTTTATTAATATAATATTAGAAATGTATTACCCTCTCCAAGTGAAAAAAAAGATTTAATTTAAATTTCATTTATTATTTTTGTCAAAAAATAATAAAATGAAATTATGTGAGGATTTAGAGAAATATAATAATATTTATAAAATAAAATTTACCCTTAATTACCCAATTAACCTTTCATGGTGTTAATAAAAAACTATTTATTCTTCTATTCATGTTAAAAAAAATAAAACTGTCTTATTTACCTAATAGGTACCTTATAGATTCAAATATGGAATATATTTTTCGAGATTCAATAGATTTAAAATGCATAAATATATAAAAAATTAATCACTTTGACAAAATGCGAAAAAATGTTTTCAATGAAAAAATGATCAAATGTTCACAAGAGTTATTATTTGAAATTTAAATGTGAAATTTTCTACAAATACCTAAATTTGATTATATGAAAAAACATTAACTTATTATACATTAAAAAACAATAAAAAATACATATTATAAATATAAATTATTTAGATGAAAAATAAATTATAAATTAAAAATGAAATAAAATTTTCACTATTCATCAAAAATGAATCTTATAATAAAAATTTTGAAAATGAATCCAATGTAAATTTTGATATTCCAATTAAATATAAGAATTATATTTTGAAAATATAATTTATGAAAGTGACAAAAACTAGATTTCAAATAACTACTCCATGAAAAGGTGGAAAATGATTTGTAAAAAAATTATGTGTAAACCTAAATTTATTCTACAATTATATAACTTTTTTCATAGATGAATGTAAATAAAACACGGTAAAAATTTCATGTCATCACATAGGATGTTACATTTTTCCAACTTTTTTAAATTTAGTCCCATAAATATTTTTCAATTATTAAATAAGCTTGAATATATTTCCCCAAAAAAATATTCAGATTACAATATTAACTTGTAAAAAATATGGTTTTTTAAAAAACATTATCATCATAAATCCCCTTATTAATAAAAAAATTTCTATATGGTTAATAAAATGAATAGTAATTTCCTCATAAGAATTATAATATTTCAACAAAAGAAATTATATAATCATGACACTAGATGGATCTAGAATATATTTGATTAACATTGAATCATGATTTATATTATGTACCTGAGATAAATTTAGATGAAAATACACTTGCTTGGAAACTAGTTCAAAATTCTACCGGATGGTAAGGAATCTAGAAATCGAAATCCCTGATTAATTCTATTTATACTCTCTATATCATATTCAATTATGTCTGAGTGAATATATACTTCATATATTTTTATATGTATATGTTTCTTACGTTACTCCTTACAAATGATGCCTCCATCTTTTTCATTCTAAACAACAACATATAATTGAAAATAATGTTTAGGGTAAATTATATCATGAGGATTGAAATGAAATGAATCATAGTAAATTACATTATTTATATAATTTTAGGCAAAACCATTTCCATTCAATGAAGAATTAATATACAAGAAATATCATTGTTTCTAGAATATAGGGCCAGAAATAGAGTATTCACCAATCTTCTTTTCCAATACAGTAAAAATCATCACATTATTTAAAAAAATTTAACATGAATCATTTTTATGTTATTTTAGTCAGTGGTCTGGGTAACCATGGAATGTTTTTATCAAACACTCTGAAATATATTGCAAAACCAAGAAAACTAAAAACCATTCTTATATTTGTGGGTCATAAAAATTCATCAAAAATAGTCATTTATTTAGTATCAACTGTTACTCCTTATTATAAAAAATGTTATCAAAGAATGAAATTTGATTCAACAAATATTTAGACTTTCTAAATTTTAAATGTTGGTTCATTTCATTTAATTGTTCAAAACAATCCTTATATTTTTTTTTCATACTTATATTTACATTAATAATACACAAAAATGACTTCAATAATCATAACCACATAAAAATCCATGAAATCATGGAATAATCTATTCCTAAAATCCATTAATACATTAAGGGAATTAAATTACCCATATGAAAAATCTAAAAATTCATAAATCCCATATATAATAGAAAACACAATCTTTAAAATGTATTATTCAATTAATTTCAACTTATGGTTCAGAACGAACATACCAACCTTTATAAAATAATACTCTTCCAACATATGATCAAACAAATCATTTAAAGGATGAAAATGATAATTTTTTTAGGAGTGATGTTTTTAACGTCTCTATAATAAAATCTATGTCATCCTAAACGATATTTTTTTACAGAAATTACAAGATCAACCCATAACTATTTTTTATGTTAGATGAATTATTTATAAGAAAACTCTTATAGTATATTTTGAAACTCTAAAATATACACTACCTCAATTTTATATGGGGTCTAGAAATAGGATTATAATTAGATACTATGGTAATAGTAATATCATCCTCACAATAAAAAATAATTCATAAAATTCATCCAGAAAAACATCCCTGAATTCATTTACTACTATAAAATCAGAAATTTTAATGGGGTATTTATTTTCATCAATTTGAGTTAGGTAATTTACTTTTAAATATCAAACTAATTTTCCATATTCTTTTTAATTAATCAAAATTATGAAATCATTGATTTTGTTTTCCTATCACACAAACCTATTTTATCATGATAAATTGAATAAGATTAAATACCATGATTGATGTCAAACTCTACCATGTTTATTACATTAATATTTTATTGAAAGACTATCCCACTACTAAAAATATATGATTTATATGAATCACTTTTCCTTTAATATTTTATCACACATTTTTCAGAAAAAGATATATAATACATTGATTGGGTGGTATATAAAATTTACTTGAAAATTACTTAGATAAGAATGAATGTTATGGTCCAGAGTAAAAGAGGGTATTAGAATTATTATAATACAAATGTTACATAACCATCCCTACTTCCTCTGATGCCACAACATCAACTGTTGTAGTATAAAATAACCATTATAAATGTTTCTATTTTCAATTTTGCGAATTTCCATCCTATAAAAGTAATTGTTTATAATTACTATCATAATAATCCAACTCATTATTTCTAAAACATATCACCATTTGACATTTATAAATGACCTCATTAATTGATTCCTCGTTATTATTTTAGTATCATTCATGGTTTATGTGTACAATCATTCCAATTTTGTAACACATCCATGTCCTCGTAAGACATTCTATGAGATTTTATTACCACATTGACTACAACATTAGAATTTTTTTCTTACTTATAGATTTCATTGATGTATGTTTCCCCACGCCCTTCCATATTGATCACATCTTACATTCATCATTACATCGATCATATGTGTTAAAAAACAAGTCTACCTTTTCATCCCAATGAAAAAATTTATAATAGATTTTTAATTATCATGGTCAAAAGACGTTCAAAGTCTTGGTTGAAATCTTGAGGAAAAACATTGAACTTTCTATGAGTGTCACAAATAAAATCTAACATATACCAGGCTAGTACTGTGATGTTTTATAAATATGAATCTATACAATCATTAATATTTTCATCTATTATAAGAACTATTTTTTCTTTCTTAGTCATACAAATAGAATAAAGTATTTATCATCGAATATATCCTTTAATTATAACCCTTCTATGAAATCAATATCTTATATCTTTCAAGTTTTCTTAACCAAATACCACAATTAATCAACTAAATCTTCCAAATGATAAATAGAAACGACTATATTTTCATCTTCTATACATCCCATGACTTCAAATATCATTTCTAGAGCATTTACACATCATTTTTCAACCACTTTGTCTGATGATCCACTAAATGATGGGTGATATTTCTTCATGAAATGATTTAGAAAATATATATTCCTTCATAGTAGGCTTGTTTCCTCTTTAGTATAGACACCACAAATATTTATCACATGATTCAACTGATTCCATAATAAAAATATTATTTTTCCTCGATTCATACAATCTTAGGAAAAATATTTAGAAGGATGTCTCAATCATGGTTCTTTCACCGTCTAGATTCCATGTTCCGTCTATGGAGAATTATTATGAATATATATTTTATATTAAAAAACATGGTAATCATCAAATAATTTAACATATTTAAATTTTATAGAAGGTAAATTCACCCAATGTAAATTTATTAAAATTAACCATAAATCAAATATCATCTATAATAAAATATAAAACCAACTATAAGACACTGACCATAAACATTAAAAACTCAGTATTTTAGTCAATAAATAACATTTGTTCCCATTGAAAATCATTAAAACATTAGATATTTATAGAACTGGGAAATAATCCATACATAATATCACATAATTATACAATGTGCATACTAATAAAACATTATTCAATTATTTCAGAAGAATGAAATATTTAAAATAAAATATGTTTTCATTTTATGATCAATCATCATTAATTTATCATTGATTTTATTATTGTTTCTATTCATCCACAAATAATATGGATTTTTTTTTATTTTTGGATGATCACAAAATCTTATTAAGAGATATAAAAATAAATTAAACCATTAGTTAAACAAAAACATAAAAAATGGAAAAAATATTTCCTAAAATGAAAACATTTGACTCATAAATGCAATTAACATTCCTCTAAAATATCATTAATAATTCCATTTGAAAATTAATGATTCCTAAAAAACCCATTTGAAATTATTTATAATTCATAAAGTATTATTTGTAAATGATCACATATCAGCCTAATAGAACCCTTACTAATAGGAATAACCATACGTCCAACTTCAAATATAATTAGTTGGATAATATAATCATTACCAAGTTCTTTGATGTATTATCTTAGTTTACCCATCATTTATGATATAACAGGATCAAAATAGATATATGGTTGTAACACTCATTTATAATGTACATGAAATAAATCATGAATAAAACAATTCCAATATCATTTCAAAACTACTATCATAGAGGAAAACTATTTTGATGGAAAACCATAAATGGGGATTTTTTTCATAGAGAATCCCCTTATCCCTTCGGAAACAACGAATTATAAAACACATTAATTATTGTAATATCACAGTAAATAAAATGTTAATAATTATATTATTGATATATAATGTCATTTAATATATATACACACCTTATACGTGAATGAAGGTGTATAACATCATAATTTCCAAAATGAATGGAAATTATGATAAAATCCATCACTTAGAGTCTGATCTATTAGGTTTTTCCTTTACATTAATGATTTTTTTTGTTATTTATTAACATTATTTATAATAATATAATATTTATTTCCCTTTTCATTTCATTTATTATCCTTATATAACTATTAATTCATTATTTATGTTCAGTTTTGACATTTTGACGATATTCAGTACTTGAGTCAAAAATTGAATAAGGTATAATGTCAGTAGTAAAAAAGGCCACTAGTTCATCACATCCAAAATAAAATTAAGTTTAGTATTATATATGTTTTACATATATTATAGTTTTAAATCAAACTATTATTTTTTGTTAGTCAAAATGATATAATTTTTAATACCAGAGACAATAGGATGTACATATGCATGAGTAACATTTCTATTTTCAATGACCATTTTGGAAAGAAGGTAAGAATTATTTTTTCATCACAAAATTTTCATAATAATATTAGTATCACATTAAAAATTAAAATATGATTTAAAAATACCATTTTTCTGAAGTGGCGAGGAAAATGAATCTCATCGGTTAATATAAGTGATTGTTCACACATATGCATGAATGTCATTATTGTTTTTATATTCATGAGATGGTAAGAGTATACTTTATTTATTTATTATTTAATAATGATAAATAGATTATTAATATAATATATAAACATTAATTCCACTGTTATAAGCAGTTTTGAGAGAAGGTTATGGAAGATGACTTATATTGGTTCACGAGGTGGTAATCTGCCCTATGCACAAATGATTAATTATTTTCCAATATTATGGAATTGGATAAAAATTTTGGTGGTGATATTAACAAAAAAACATATTTAGATAATGATGATATGTGATTTTTTATTTCATCATAGTAGAAATTTTTTTAAATGAATTTAATGAATTTGAAAAAATAAAAGCATTTCATAAAAAATGACTCATATTCATTGTGTTCCCTCCATTGAATAACTCCATTAAACCTATAATGTTAATTTTATTCCCAATATAGGGAAAATAAATAATTTTTATAGATTAATGGAAATTATTTGGGTTTATAATTTCCAAACCAAACAGGTTTTATGTTTTTTTTTAAACAGAAGAAGTGGTTCAATTTTATAAGAGAAGGGAGGGGTAAAAATAAAATTACTCAAATTATTTAATTAATATTCAGTTAAAATTTCATTAAACATGATTTATTTCCTCTTATAATATGATATTGGATCAAAATTTATTTATGTAATCAAATTTATATTAGTGTTGATTAATATTTCATTATTTTCCTTTTGTTTAAACCCATACCAAACCCTTTTAATTCATACTATAAAATTTTCTATTTTAAAATTTGAGGGTTAATATAATAACTATAAAAACATTAAATGTCTGACATATATTTTTTTATGAATTATCACAAACATTGGGAGTGATATTTAATTTTTTTTAATTTAATATAATTTAGTAAAATATAATTTTTTTTAAATTATCAATGATCACATTTTTGAAACTATTCATCCCAAGACTATAAATATTATAACAAAAAGGTAAATTAGAAATAGAACATCTAACACATAAATAACCTTTAAATTTATTTCTAAATTCATTTATGAAATTAATCATATGAAATAATATTTATTTTATTATTTTAAATATCATCAATTTTATATTGTCTTCAATTTAACAATTATTACATCATCATTATGCATCCCATTAATTAAATTTTCTATCAGCAATTTTTTAAAAATAATTATTAATATCAATCATTAATAATTCAATATAATATTAATAGCTGAACATATCCTCTTTAAATCTCCAATTGAAAATATTTCACTCAAATAAAATTGTAAAAATTTATTATTATTGGAATATAATATTATAAATGTTATACTCCAATATAATGGAATTCAAAGGATTTAATTTCAACCCAAGGTGATTCTGGTCGATATACAATCATCGAATAAAATTACATCTATTATATAAGAAATTTGATAGTATTTAATATATATTTTTCCCTATATTACCTGATATAACATGGATAATTTTAACTAAAATATCAGTAATGTTACAATTAAAATTTCCCAAAAAAGGAACCCATTTAAATAATTGGGTTCTTATTATTAATAATATATAATATATTTTTCACAATTCAAAACACATATATATCATAAATTATTTAAAAATTAATCTCATTGGGAGAATGAGAAAATAAGTTTTTAATATAATTTTTTTAAAAGATCACAAAGTTGTTAAATAAAAAATAAATATGAAATGGATTACAAAGACCTAAATAGTATATACAGATCAAAATATAATCTAATTTTTCATTAAAATAAATTAAAAATTCATTTTAATACTATAAACTATTTAGATGAAAATATTGTTTTAATTTAAAAAATAATTTTTTTAATATTCATCAGTACAAGTATATTATCATAGAAATATCAAAAATTAATTCAAATTAAATTTTGATAGTATACATATAAATAAATACATTATTTTTTGAAATAGATTTTTTAATACTGAAGGAACTAAATTTAAAACAAATACTACATCAAATAGTTATAAATCTATTTTGAAAAAAATGTATTTTTTAAAAGTGAAAATATGGATTTATTCATTAATTATGGCAATAAAATAAATTGGATAAATTAAAAAAAATTACCAATAAATTTCATCTTATTATATCATTAACTAAGTTGTTATAATAATTTAGGTTGACTGTACTTATTTTGAATTTAAGGAAATGGCTAATTCAATTAAATAGAAATGTGCCACTATCAAGCTAGATTGACCTAACAAGAAATATATGGACTCAATGATCACAAGAAATCGGTACATTGTTTTATAGTGGATTGAATTTACAGTAATTTTGTTACACCAATTTGATCATTTATATTTTGAGATGGCTAAGGCTATTGTGTTTTTCAATATGGAGCAGGCTGACTAGATCATGACTAAGTATAAAACTGATTTTCAAATATTATAAAAGTTCACCATATATTGTAAAAAATGATATAATGATGACATGAAACATTATGTTAGAACACAGATATTATAATCATTATATATTTTATTTATAATCATTATTCTTTTGTCGACATTTTTGATAAGTGGTTAATGGTTTATCTTAACATATCAGGAATGTCATGTTTTATAGGTGTAACACTTTCATTGTGTGGATGTTATGTGAGTTATATAAAATAAAAGTGAAAGGATAATTATTTTCTTAGTATTTTTTGATATTAGGGGACATCCAAACTTCCTATAATTACAAATAGAGACATATTTACATCTTCCAAGTAAGGAAATCCTAGGGATTCAAAAGGTCTTTTCACTAAGTTTCCCATGATCTACAGCTCCTGGGGACAATTAATTTACTTTATCATTTTATTTTATAGTTTTTCCATGCCACATAATTTTATAGCAACGTCTAAACCTATAATTACAATTTTTTAATCATATTCGTCTTGAAAAAATGTGTTGTTTCCACATGTTTCCATAATATATATTACATACGCATTGTTAGAGTATCCAAAGTAAACATATACGAGTACAATGACTATGACAGACTAATGATTACATTACCTGATAATGGTTTAGATAATTCATTTTTATTGACTTGTATTGAGATCTTAATTAATATGAAAATAATTCTAGTTTTTTATGTGATAAATTTAACTATTTCCCTCAGAACGAAGAGATACAATGATCTTCATTATTCATATTGTGTGTTTTATTTATGATAGATTGATATTACTTTTTATTATCTAGTGATCTACATGAAACCTTTTGATTTAATATTTGCAGTGGTTTGGAATATAATTAATTATTATTGAATTGATGATTATTTTCTTTGGGTCTCCATTATTACACCTGAAGCCGTGTGGTGTGTGTTTCATGGGAAATGGAACATGATGTCTATTATATAATGATATTAATATCCAATGTTTTGGATCATAAAAATTTTGTTTGGTTTTGATATCATGGAGGAATATTTGAATGATTATCTCCCCTAGTTTCTGTAGATATTCGTTATGTTTTTTATTTCATTTCTAGGTGCTCTCCCATTAGAAAGAGTGGTTGATAATTTTACTGATTTGATTCTTATTACTCAATTGGTATCCATTATGTCTATCCATGCATTACTATATGAAATGAAATTGTTCCAGTCTCATTCAGATGATATACTAGAGAATGGAGTTTTACACTATGTGTGTCATCATGGGTAGTTCCGATTCACTTTTTTATTAAAAACTATTGAACAATTCTCTTATGTGTTAATAACCAGAGACACAACCATGATATGAGGAAACTTTATCATAATATACAGATTAATGATCTATTAGATCATATGAAATATGGGAAATATTATTCTAATATTGATCATTGATATTATTATCACCAATTGATAATAGACGAATATAAAATTCATATAACCCACATCTGGAGTATGTATAGACATTTACATTATCATTTAATTCCATTTTTAACAAAATTAATTATACAGTTTTTATAGATTTGATGAAATGTATTTTCCATGAGTATATTGATAAATTCATGGTGGTTATTGGGGATGACATCTTGTTTTAATCTCATTTAATAGAGGAACTTTAGTCTCATCTTATACTAGTTTAATATTTGTTGTCAAGTCACCAAAATTATTCCAAATATATACAATTTTAATTTCCTTATTCTAGAGGTTATGTTTTTGGTGTATGTGGTCTCAAAAACAAATATCTCAATTGATCCTAAAATGTTGAAATATTATATTTGAAACAATAAATAACATTATGTTTTTGATATTAGTAGGTTTTTTGGTTTAACAAGGTATTGTTTTCGGTTCGTGATGGACTTTTAAATGTTGCCTTATCTGACAACCTCTCCTAATTGTGAAGGGGTTATGTTTTATTGGGAAGATAAAATTTAGTGAAATTTTGTAAAGATATAAAGTTTTTTTTTTCTATACCATTGTGAAATCTTATTGTGGCCAGTTAAGGCTATGTGGTATTATGTTACACATTAGGATCAGGGTTGGAATGAGTTTTTAGGAACTGCGGTCATATGGTAGCCTATATCTTCCAACATATTTTTCAACATGATAAGAAATGTATGCACCAAGACCGTGATATTGTACTTGTGATTCATTCACTTAAGTGTTGGGGTTGTTACCCTATTTTAAAAGGTTTTACAATGTATTCTGACAAAATGATCATTAGTTATATCTTACCTAAAAATGTATTGATTGTCTTATAGATTCATTTGGTGGTATACCTGAAATATTTATATTTTTATGTCTCATATAACACATTGAAATTTAAAGGCATTGCTGATTAATTGCTATAAAAACATCTAACTCATTCCATGATAGAATTATCAAAATAGTTGAATAAGATTGTTATTTTTGACCTGTTTTATATAAGAGTTCATGAAACTAGAAGTGAGCTTTTCTTGACTAGTATTCATTTAATATATACAATTATAGAAATTATCGTTCATGAAAAGAAGATATTTGTACAATTTCTTTTCATTGTGAACCTTATTTATGGCTAGTAGATCATTTCGAAGTGGTCGTTCTCCACCAATGGTATTATAGGTTTTTTGAATTGGTTTATTTTTTTATTTATCTGTGACAAAATATGCGATGGTGTCCTGATAAAATTCTTAGTGGGATGTACACATGGGAACCAAAATTATGTATTATGACATGCCTTGATTATTTTGGTTGTCCAGTTTGATGTAGGAAAACACTGACATTGTTTTGTGCTTCTATACATACCAATAAGTAAGCACCCAAACCCTTCAGATTTTTTAATCCACATCATGTTTTGACTGAGAAGGTTGATGATATCTCAATGGAAATTGTGGTTGGGTTTTCACAAACCATATAAAATAAGAATTAAATATTTTTTATGAATGGTAGGCTGAAAAAATTGAATAACATTATACATATTCAATATACATCAAAATATTTTGGTGTGAGGAAACATATTTGTGGGGATCATTATTCATTTACACGGAGTTCCATCTTTAAAACCATCTAATAGAGTTACCAATTTTACTTCATTATTTTTGATATACATAGAGGATGAAATATAATATTAGGTTCATTTGAGTATGACAGACCTTCTATAGAGGGGTGGACAAATAAACAGTGATATACATATTTTGGAGAATATGATTTGTGACTACATCCTCTATTATTATTTATATAGGGATGATGTTTTTTGATTGATTTATTATTCATTATACAATATTTAGTAGTACCAAAATATAATGGATCCAATTTAGGTGATGTATGGAAGGCCTTTTAAATCATTATTTTGATTATTATGGATTGGAGAAACATCCTTAGTTGGACCAGGTTTGGGTTAGGAGAGGATAAATAATATCTAATGGATTCAACATAGAATTTTTATGGCATAGAGAGAGTGAAAATCATCTGTTAGTGATCATCATACAAAATTGGTGTTTCTTTTTAGTGATATGGTGTTCTTTGAGGTTTAACCTCATATAGGCCATTGATAGATTTACAGGAAATGAAAACATATGATATGATTTTTTTAATTTTTTGAGGTTATAGAGAAGTTGTAGAAAGTAGATTACCATTTCTCTCAACCACCAAAGATTACATTAACACATAATGTGATCCATGTTAGTCAAATACAGAATAATACTTGATACAATCTCACGTATTTATCTTGTAATATTTTTTTTGATCAAAACTTATCTATGAATGAGCATTCATTCATGGTTGTTGATTTTTAGATAATAGTACATTGTGGGAGGATGATACCATTGCTCATTAACATATATAATTATATATTTTAATTACTTTATATGTGGGAGTGAGAGTAAATGATGAGAGATAATTTCCCTTATCTCTTCAACATTAAAATTCTTTGATAGGATTTCTGGGGTTCAATATTTTCAATGGCGGGGAGATAATGACATACCATTACATGATTTCATTTACTTCATGTACCATAATTTGATTAGAAATTTATTCTGCTTTTTATCAGGTGGTTTCATGTATAATTTGGGAAATGTTAAGGGTCTCTATGTTTTTTATAGATGAAACATGGTTTTCTTAAATTGTGAGACCCTCATATGAAAACCACGAGACAGTGATAGTTTGGTTTTTCACGATTGGCCGATGGGTTGAAAAAATATGAAACATACAACTAGATAATATGTACCCACGTGTTGGGGTGAAGGGATAGAGTGAAGTGATTTTAAAATCATGAATCCCTATCTATCTAACTATTAACACATAACGTTTTTATTCCAAAAAATATATTAATAATTTTTGAACCCCCATATAAAATCCTAAATCCCGACACATTTCTTTATCTCAAGTACGAAGGTTGAGATGGATGTAGAAAATTAGTATAGGTTCGTATAAAGTCATTTCTTCGTAAATTAAAACATTGTGGAAGTCTTTCAATCTCATATAGGTATGTGAGTCTCCTATCATGTGTGTTTTCATGCTCCCTAATTTTATACTACATATAATGTTTCAAATAGTAATATTTATGATGGATCTGGAGTCAATTTGGTGTTATATTCATTCAACATTTGATATCTTCATCTTCATCACCATATATTTTTATTATATGACCTCTTTTCTAGATTTGATATTTTATTCTATGATTAATGTTAGGAGAATGTATTTGAGATTGGACATTTAATTAATACATTGATTTTATTCTTTGGAAATATATTTCAATGGATTTTTGAAAACAGAATTAGATGTAAATTAAAATTGGAATTTATAATGAAATGATTTTTTAGATACAACCAATTATAGTGACATTGAATGTTGATGCAACAATTGAAATTAATTGAATATATGAATTGATTTCAGAAACTATTTTCATAAAATGTAATAAATTTAAATAATAACAACCTATTATTTTTTGGTGTATAAAATGAAAAATATTTTTAAACCCCCACAATTTTTTATATTTAATTAGAATATAGATATTTAAAATTATAAAATTGAAAAATTTCTAGTTATTAATTGATTTATTGAATATTTATTATCCTAGGTAGTTAGTGGTATATTTTGGACATAAATTCGTGGATGAAAATTCCATATCTATGTAATAAAGTTGTAAAGTATAATAAAATTGTGTTAAAGAAGTTATCATCCATGTTGGGATGTTTATGAATTATATTATGCCTAATCTTGAGGGGACTTTATTGACATACATTCCATGATCACTAATATTCTATGAGTGAAAATCCAACAACTGGGAACTATCAGAGCATAGAAATATAAATATGGTGCTTATTTTGATTTATATATAAATATATTTTGAAATTGTTATTGAAATTATTTACTCATGACTACATATTAATCTAATATTTTTTTCATAAAATATTTATTTCATGCATTGATTGAAATTTATTACACCTTTAGAAAAGAAAGGATTTTATTGTTTTGATTTTAAAATTGTATAACCATCACCTATTGTTTTTAATATTGGAATAATAAAATGGGTTATTATTAGGAAATATTTTTATTCAGAACATAGTGAGTCCCTACTATTCATTATAGCTCATGTCATACCATTTCATTGATGAATTTATTGATTTCATTCAACCATGTCCGAGGAAAGGGAATGAGAGGTGGATGATGTTATTGATCCTTTAGCATTAGAGTGATGTTTACATTGGGATGTTTATCATTCTTATGTGTACGTTGATGATGTAATATTTTTATACCTTTTTGGTTTCAGGTACATTCATTCCCTAGTTTTCTACTCATACTGACTTGTATCTTTTGTCTTCGACAATTTTTTCAAATTCAATCACTTTTTTAACATTTATGATTCCATGTTCGAGTATCTAACATGTGGGGATCATGAATTCCATTAGTTCCATGTTACTTCTATATCATCTATTTTGTTATATGAGTATTTTGGCTAGTTCCTGATTTTTTTTTATAATGGAATAAATTCAAAATTGATATGATATACCTGTAATTTAATATTTAATAAATAAATTGTGGTACATCACAAAACCTCAAATACCGAGATGGGTATAACTAAGTCTATACTTATAGGTATATAAATAGTCTTTAAAATAATTATTTGTGACACTAACAAGGATTAAAGTTGATGGTATAGGAATTATCCTAGAGTGGAGGTTGTCATCCAGAGTAGATCATTGTTTATTTATAAAAATATATCAAGGGAAAAGGTTCATAGTTTTATAATTACGAAAATAGGGAGAATTAATAATTTTCATTACAAAACCACAGATCTTGTTTCTAAGATTAAATCTTGAGCTCAATGTTATTTACAAGGTCTTACACTACTAATATCAATGGATTATGTTTAATGTAATTTGAATGATGTTAATATGGAGAATTGAATATATTGATCCCCTATAAAATCTTGACGTTATCTATATGGTATCATATCACCCGGTGAATCCAAAATATCTCACATTTCTATTATATTTCCATGTATTTGTCTTGAATAATTACATAATTAATTTCATAAATTTTCTAAATAAGTGTTTGTAAAATTTGATATAGATATATTGTCCAATTGAAACCAAATTTAAATTATGGATTTTAGATATAATTTTTTACTAGATTAGGCCACTCAATTGGCCAATGTTTTATTGAATTATAATAAATTTAATGAAGAATAATGTTAACTAGAGAATGTGATATGGATTAATAATAATCAATTTTTTATATATGTTGATGAAATTTTAGGGGTGATAATCTTATAATGCGGTGGAATATAGCACCTCAAAATAAAATTAAGTATTTAACTTTTTATAATGTTAATTTCTTTGATAATGAATGATACATGTATCCACCAATTGACCCAAATTGTAAAATAGTATACCATGATATCATATCCATTAAAATATAAGAGTGAATTTGAATAATCTCATTTGAAAAAATATGTATATTAATTTTAGATAGATAATGTATAACCTTAAATAATTAATCAATAACTTTTACCCTAATTATATTCATTAAAATTTTTATTTTTTCTACAAAAATAATATTTATTGGTTTTTTGGAAAAATAATTTAATAATTTATTTTAACCAATTGTAAATGTTTTTGTAAATATTTACTTCAGTTGTGAATTTATCATCTCATTTTTTTCTTTATAGGTACATTTTATTCTATAAATATTTATTTCCTAGTGAATCGAAAAAAATTATTTGTTTTCATATTTTTTTTGTATTCATTAAATCAAGTAAATTGAAAGTCTATTTCCATTTAGGATATAATAGTCATGTGATAAAATATCTAATTAACATAAAATAATTTATTAAATTCCATAATTATTATCAATTTAGATTGTTTTATGATGAGTCAATTTTTAGGCATAAAATCACATCTTTTGAGAAAAAATATTATCCACCTTTTATGAGTAATCATTTAAATTTATTTATGAATCATATAGGAGTTTATTTTCAAAAAATGGAATAAATAATTTGGGATATCAATTTTAAACATTCATAAATTAATCAATTAGTTCAATATGTATAGTTTTCATAATATGATAAGGAGTTAAAAAACTTCTAGAATCTATTTAATTCTAATTTAATGATCCATGTATGACAATCCTCAACCAATATTGAAATATATAATATTTTTAGGCCATTTTAATTTGATAATGACTTTTAAATTATTTTATGAAAAAGAAAAATATAGAAAAATTATTACCTCAACATTAATTGAATATATATGATAATGTAAGGAGAATAAACTGTTTTATATTAATATATAATAATATTTTAACAATAATTAATTTTTTATGTGGATAAATTATTTTTTTTATTCATGGTACAATTTTCTTAAATGAAAACATAATAATAACATTTTTCATGTGTATTTAGTGGAAAAATAAATGTAAATAATTTTGAAAACATTAAAAATAATGTTTATTAGGATAAATTGTGGTACCTCAGTAATTTTATAGTTCATAGTAATATATTATTGAATTTTGAATGGATTAAATTTAAATATAGTATACTTATTGATGTTATGAATGTAAAAATAAATTAATAGTTTCAAAATTGATGTTAATAATATTTTATGAAAAATAAATATTTTTAAATTTTATAAAAATTAAGAAAAATCAAGAAATATTACATATATAGTCATAATGGTTTGAAAATTTTAACCCTAATCCATTAATTAAATAATTTTTAACTTGTAAGTACAATTATAACCACTCAATATCTAAATGTTTGTTATGGTAGTATTGATTTAGTAAACTAATGATGAGTTTATACAAAATTATAACATATAAAATAACTCATGAAATGTCCAAATTTTATCATTTTTTGGTATTTCAATCATATATAATATTATTGTTAAATTTGTGGGCATGTCATATAATATTCTCAATTTTTTATAGATATAAATAATGTAATTTTTAATAATATATGATTATTTTTTGTTTTGAAAAATTATCTTTTTAATAACAACATTTATTAAATTATTTAAAGGCATTATATTATATTAAAATCCATGTTATCAAAATAGAACATTATATGGAATATTTTTGGAGTCTGGTGAGCAGTTAGTGATGGATTTTGGGGACTGTAAATGCGGAACCCTAGACACAATGTCCCTAATCTGATAAAAAATGTGGTATAAGTCTCTATAAAAAAAACTACAAAATATATACACATTTACATATGAGGAAATTTTCTAGTTCGTTATTTTGTTGAAAAGACTGCTCTCACATTTTATCCATGTTAAAAATATAAATGAAAAGGTAGGGATGAATATTTTCTTGAATTAACTCATAATCAATTTTAATTACATGAAATTCTGAAATTAACCTAAAATAGTTTTATAAAAATATAGGGGTACCCAAATTTCAAAGTAATGGGTTTTTAAAAAGCGAGTGAGTCATTATTGAAAATACTTATACCTTTTAAAAAATAATTTTATAAAATAATTTTTAAAAAATACTTCATAAATACATTTATATATACATTGATTTGAGAATCAATTTAAAATTTCATTGAAAATTTTTATAAATTTAAAAACTATATTTTGAAAATAAATTTTTAACTATAATAGTTTATTTTGATAAATATTTTGAGATTAATTTTAAAAATAATTTATAAAATTTTGTTAAATGGTTTTACGCCTTTAAAAACATATAAATGAACTACATTTAAGATATTGACTATTATAGAAATTCAATATATCCTATGAAAAAACATATAACGTTGAAAAAATTATAATTTATTTGAAAATACTAATGATTTAAACATAAATTCAAATAATAATGTTGTTCATCATTAAAAATTACACATCATGTACATAAAAAACAATGGGGACACTTAAACAATGATGTATATGTGAGGCCACCCAAATTCCCTAGTAATTGGTTCGCTCCCCACTCCCCTTTCTTAATAAAAATGTAAATGTTCAATTTTTATAAAATCCTTTTGAGCTACCCTTTAAAAATAATTCATTTTTACACTCTGGTTATTTATTTAAATAATGAAAATCTCATTAAATGCATAGAAATATATATAGATATATATTATATTTCATAGTAATTCATCAGTTATATTTTGTACTACGAAATCTCGCTTCTTTTAGTTTTTTTCAGGATATGTAAATAAAAACAATTAACATCAATGTATTGAAAATTTACATTAAATTATTTTTCTTTTAAATGAAAAACATTATATATAAAAACTCATCTAAAAACAAATATTTTAAAAAAAATTAATATGTTTTCTTATAATAAATGATGATATCCATGATTTTATACTTCAAATTATATAATAGTAATAGTAAAAAATTATTCACCTAAATTAATTCGTAAATAAATTTTTCAGTATTAAATAATCATAAAAAATAAACAATTATTTAACACAACTAAAACTATAAAAATTGTAATTTTAAATAAACATTATCATTTTTCATAGTTTTAAAACATTCAAAATGTATAAGATCATCACCTAGATTCAAGGTGACTTTTCATGCATATAAATTTTTTTTAGAATCGTGGAATGATTATTAATTTTGAATATATATATATATATATATGTATATATATATATCGCCACATAAAAAGCCTAATTTAATGAAAATTATATAGTACAGTTGTTTCACATAAAATATTAGAATATAATATAATTTCCTATATATTAGTAATTATAAATTTTAAATAATCACAAAATAATTCTCTTAAAAATATATATAATTAAATAATTATTAAATTATGAAATAATTACTAGAAAGAGAAATCATACAGATAATTGATAGTTTTCAATGAATAAATAAATAACATATATAAAGGAAACATTTTTATAATAAAAAATACATAATTTATTAATTTAAAAATAATAAATTTGGTAATATCATTATTTGAAGTGACGTTCCAAATCATTGTTAATCATGCAATATTAGAAAAACAAAAACATATAAACATAAAAATATACGTCTTAAAATTAAAAGATCGATAAATTTGAATAATTAATATTTTTAATATGGAGATAATAATTCTGAGATGATGAAAATGAACATAAATTTGATAGTAATTTATTCATAAAAACACTTTTCTATAAAAATGAACAACATTTATAAATATAAAACAACATTCATTCATCATGAGAATATTAATAAATTACTGAAGTACAATATCTTCAATGTATACACACATACATAGAGAGTAAGACCTAAATCTTGTATAATATTTTTAAATAAATTAATTATCCCTTACATTAGATGTAAAAACGGTTGCTTATGTGAAAATAACCAATTTTAAATGAAAAAATTTCATGTTATATAAAGCTGAAATAAATATATATACAAATATATATATATATATATATACACCATTATATTGAGTAGAATAATGTAATTATTAATACATTAATGTTAGTAGAGTTTTATTGAAAACTATACCCTTATATTTGATGGAAATTGACCGGAATGAGGGAGACTACATTGGGTGTTTGTACAAAAGGATTGTAGTGTCCTTTAATTTTAAAAACCTCGAATGCTGAAGAATATAGATGAAATCTTCTTCAACTTGGAAGACATTTATCTCCATACTGTGTAAATGGGGTCCTTATTGTGTGTAAAAATTCATGTTTATATACAAAAATTATGGTTCTAGTACCCACTCATTTTGTTGATCAATCATGCTTGGGATGATGGGGTGCAGTTGAAAATAAATCACAAAAAATTAGTAGAATTTAGGATATACAGTAATATTTTTCATTGAATTTAATAAAAAATTATTATAGGGGTTTTTCTTTAGCTAGATCAATAAGGATGTTGCATCACATAGAAGGGGTTTAAAAAGAAGATAATGGTATCATTTGTTTCAGCTTGCGTGCGTCATTTTTTTAGGTTTAGCGTATCTTATAAGCATGGTTGGTGTATAGTCAAGGAGAGGGAGAAAATGTTGCGGGCTCAGATGGAATATAAGAGAAGGCTCAAACAAAAAATCAAAGGATTCGTCAACATCAAACAATTGTGGTGATAGTGGAGTGATTCACTATTTCAAAGTCAATAATGTGGTCGCTGAAGCGGATTTCGGAAGTGGTGAGATCCATTGTCGGTCGTGAATGAGGGGAGATCAAATAACGATAATTAGTGATGGTTAGTGTTAATAGGTTGAGTAAGAAGCCCGATGTGGAGAGAAATATGATTTGATTTTTTTCTATTTTATTTTACAAGAATGATTTATCTGCATATAGGCTTAATTAAAATATATAAATTTTATATATATTAATTTTATAAACATTTATTAGAATATAATACAATTATATATATTTTTAAATTAATAAATTAATTTCTAATTATAACTTAAGACACATTATTATCTTTAAAAAAAGTAAATCATTTTATACAAACCAAAAATTATTATTAATATTATAATAATTATCCAAGTTGGGATTTGAATTCTTTTTTTATTTCAATCCATCATCATTTGTGAACACTTTCTATACGTGTATCATTATATTTCAGGCATCGCTATCATATTTAATTTTCTTCACTATAAATATTTTCATCTTAACCATAATATTGTATTATTTATTATATTATATTTGTAATTTATACATGTAAAATCTTTTATCATTATATATATATATATTACATCTATACTTATTTAATTCAAATTAAATACATTTAATATTTTACAACTCCTAGAACCTTTGGTTCACATTATTTTTATAATTTTATATTTACTATTAATTATTCTTAATTTTTTTATATATTTTTAAATATAACAAATATTATATTAAACCCAATTATTTAATTTAATAAAATATTATCCCTTCTGATAATTTGATTATCATAAAAACATAACATAAAGTGAATGACTTCATTTTTAGAAAATTAAAACATTAATTAGTTATGTAAAATAACAAATGATATTTAATAATATATATTCAAACATATTATTTAATTAAATAATACGAATATTTATTTTGAAATTATAAACAAAAAAATGTAAAGGGAAATTTTTTTGTTAATGTTAAATTTCACATTATTTTGTTATAACATTTTCATAAATCAGTATAATAAATTTTTATTAAATTAAAACTTATATAGAATTTCTAGGGAATTAATTTTTACCCCCCATAAATATAATTTATTGCTAGAAATTCTTTTTTTATACTCAGTGAATATTAAAAAATTATATTTTTTTAGAACTAAATAAACTCCAACCACAATAATTCTATATATATAAAGGCTAAATAACTATTGAGGATTTCAATAGCATGTATATACATATTACATTTTTAATAAAACTATAACATTATTAAAGTGATGTTTACTAAAATATTATAAATATAATCCTAAATTGTTTTAACCAAACTTCATTATCTACAAATGTATCTAAACCTCCCTTTCATACAAACTTGGAAGTCCCAGGCCCATACATCTAGATTCAATACAAAAAATGTTGGATATTTTTCCATAAAAAGTAAATGTAAAATATAATTATATCTATAATTGAGTATTTATTCCAATTTTGGCTTTAAAAAAAATATTTTATCAGATATTACGAAAGTTTGAATAGTAAAAAAATAGTAATGAAACATTTCTCATGATATCTCTTTATCTAGCTAACCTTTATGAAACCTCTAAAACACATGAAAATATTTTATAATAACATTGGGTGAGAAACATTTCCCTTTAATGGGTTTTTGAAAATATAGTAAGAACACCTTTTTTAAAATACTAATACTTTTTAAAAATAACATTTGAAAATAACTATGAAAATTATTTTGAATATACCATTGCTTAGTATCATTATATAGACTTATATTTGGAAAAATATTTTGGGAATCCTTTTAAGAATATTTTTAAAAAATATGATTTTTAATTATTTTAATATAATCATATATTTGGAAAACACTTTTGAAATATTTTAATGATTCCTAGGATTTTAGAATCATAATTAAAAAAAATATATATTTAAAATATAATAGTCTTCATGAAAGCTCTTTTGAATGACAAATGATAAAATAATTATAAAAACTCCCTTAATGTAATAACGAATTTGAATAATATAAACATTCATTGTTGAAAATAAATTTGCTTTATTGAAATTATATGAATCCTATAAAAAAATTCAACTTCAAAAAAATTATAACTCTTTTGAAAATACTCTCATATTTACAATATTTTCACATTTAAAATACTTCAAAATAATCCATTGTTTTTCAAAAACCCACTATGTAATATAATGAAAAAAATGTGGCCACATAATCAATTCATTTATTGTTGTCCTTCCAAACTTCTTTATGAATTTATTCACTCCCCACTCCCGTTTTTTTATATTTTCTATATTCCAATTTCATGATGAAAATATATTTTTCATTTTTTCCCTTTTGGGGATTTTTCTTTAAAATTATAAAAAATGGATTAAATAGACATATACATCCTGTTTTTGAAAATATCCAATAAATTAAAAATCATTAAAACGCAAAAAAAATATCATTTAAAACTCAATCATGAATAAAAAAATATTAAAACTCATTTTATAAATTCGTATTATTCCTAAAAAGACGACAGGTATTAATAAACCCATCATTGAATTTATAGTAATAATAATTTTTTTCCGGTAAAATAATATATTTATAATTTTTTCTTCCCAAATTAATTGTAAAAAATAAAAAATTATTTTTCACATATAATATTATAAAATTTAATACTTTTAAATAAAATATTTATCTTCAACATTTTTTATAAAATTAAATATTGAGTGACATGATCTCCTAAATTTAGAATGAATTTTCATGTTTTATAAATACCACTTATTTAAAATAAATAAATGATAAATATATATATATTTATATATATTTATATATATACAAAAATGGATAAATCTATTAAACTTTTTATAATAATGGTGTTTCCAGTTAAAACATAAGAACAAAAAATAATGGCTTATATAATAATAATTATATAAATAATATAGTCAAAGATAATTGTTATTAAATATATATATTTATATATACACATTTATAATTTTTACTTTAATGAAATGAATATAACCAAGGGGAATTATAAGCTTACCATATAACATTAGGTGCAGAAATATATAACACATACAAATTTTAAAGGAAATTTTTTAAAATAAAGAATACATTATTAATTAATTATAAAATATTTAATTGTGTAATATCATAATCCAAATTCGATTGACCATTAATTTCCAATCATGAAGTGTTGGAAATATATATATCTAAATCTAAATGAATCATTAGAAGTAATAAAATTAATTAACATTGAAAATTTTATAATATATATATATTACACATATAAAAATAATAATAATGAATAATAACATTATTTTGAATGTAATTTATACATAAATATTTTTTTTAAACATGCCTATGATCATATACTTAAATCTAGAACCACCTTCATTGATAATCAGAATAAATTAAAAATTTTAATTTAAATTATATTGAATATATTAAACAATAATAAATAGTATGAACTAAAAACTGATTTTAAATCTTGGATACTTGTTTTAAATAAATTAATTCCCCTTAAATTAATTGGAATACCTCATAGAGAAATAGAAATAATAAAGTATAATTGAAAACATTATGTACCACCACTATTTTATGTCAAGTATCCTTTTTTACTTTTTATGTACTTAAATGGTTATAGTGAATTTTAGAAGAGTTTGAAAAATGTTTGGAATGTTATCTTGGATTATCAAATGTTTCATGGCCAGTAGAATGTTAGTGGAAACTGTAAAACATTCCTATAAAATCATGAACATTGAAGAAGAGTTATTTGTGTAGGTGTATAGTTAAGGAGAATGTCGTAGAAATACCATGTGGCCTTCAATAGAAATATTCAATCGGTGGATGGTAGGATTTGGAAAGTATGGAATATTATTTTCAAATAATGTCATCCATCCTTGTGAGCATTCCCTTTGAGGTAGTTTTTTTTCTAGGGTTAGCACACAATTTGTAAAATAGTGCGACCAACTGCATACTATTATAATACTATATCCAAATAGTGAATCTAGGTTGAGATTATGTTTAACCACTCAGATTTCCATAACCCCTCCCTAACATAGTATTATATATTCTTAAAGGTAGTAGAGGATTCTCCAATCGATCTGAAGGTTATCAGATGGATTCTATTGGTGTACAAAAACAAAATTCTAATAGAATGTAACGGTTTATAGTAGTATTTCTTGGGATCCCCTATATATACTTATACATATCTCTATGTTTCATATATTTATATCTTTTTAGTATAGATATAAGTTATTTTAGCCCAAAAATGATTAGTATTGGATTCATTTTCTAGAATAATATATCTATAGTGGTTTTTTGGAAGTTCGACCCATTTTTGTGGATGTTTTTGTGAAATTTTCGCTTTTAACCAAGTGTTCTAGGGTATGTGGCATCAGTCTGCACTAATCTTTTTAAAATATGAAATTTAATTTCAATATTGATTAATTTTATTTAAATTGATTGTGAAATTTTATTGAAAATCATTATTGAAAACATATTTAGTGACGGTCTGTGGATTTTTGTGAAATTGTTTATTTTATGAGAAAATTATATTGATATATGAATTTAAAATGATATTTTATAAATATTTTACTGTTTTTATTTAGCTAAATAGTTTAGTCAAAAACAATTTTAAATGGGTTTTTCATTGAAATTATCATGGAATTTAAATGTTTTATGAATTAAAATTGGTTCTCATTGAAATGGTTTGGAAAAATTTGATTTTAATGTTTTTTGAGAATACATGGTTGCGTTTGATCATGTTTCACTACGAGTCTTGTTTTAATTGAGATTTTTTTATTAGTGGAAACAATTTAACAAAACATGAGAATTTATTACATCATAAATACATGTTAAATAAATAACAAACATCTAATGAATATGGAACTATCATAATGAAAAATGCATGTGTGTATGTGTTGATGTATGGTATAGAATGGTTTATGGAAAATGGTTTATGAAATGGTTTTAGAACATTGTATTTTTTATTTTAATGGAACAAGATATTGTTTTGAGAAACCTATTTTAAAATGTTAATTGTTTATAATATAAACTATATTTATTTAAAAAATTATATTATATAAAATATTGTATATAAATATTTTCACATGTCATATTCTAGTGGCATTTATAGGTATGTAATTTGGGGAAATCATACATATTTTCATTACTCACCCTATATTTGGATCTTTTATTCTTATGATGAAATTAATTATCAAGACATGGGAAAATGTAATGTATCATAATTCTATGGTGGTGATTAGTGATACATGGTCTATTTGTGGAGAATGTACCATTTTGTATCTGTAGACTAATGCTTGTATTTTTTTTTGTTTTTTAGTCTTATACTATGTACATGGTTGTTTTTTAGTTTTCCTGTATTGTACTATTTCTAGTTGGTTCTATTATAAAAAAATTTGGGTTTACTTTCACTATATACACGAAACATGTAGTGGTTTATTTGGTTATGGATTATTTAGTTTGATGCTTTATTTAGAAATAAAATATCATCCTACAGTTAGAAAAGAATCCATTAAAATTTATTTCTCACCTTTGGAATCTTGAGGAAGTCACTAAAGGCCATGTATTAATCCATAGCCTTCTCAAGCCAATGAGGAGGGGCATGATGTAACAATTTTCATGTTTGAAAAATATATATATACATATACATATATATACCTTGATAATGAGTGAAAATATACAATTATAAATATTTTAATACAATTACATTTTTAAAGAAAATCATCCATTACATTTATTGGAAACTGAATGGAATGAAAGAAACTACATTGAGTATTTGGTCCAAAATCATCTAGTGGAATTTCACTCAAACCAGATGAAAGGCAGAAGACAATTGATGACGTTTTCATTGCATAGATAGGGTTTCATCTCAAAATATAGTGAATTAGGTCCTCTTATTATGTGAAAATGCATGTTTATAAACACATTTGACAGATCATAAATAATTTAGTGTTGTTGATCATAATTTATTGGTAATATGGCTTTATGTCTAAAATAAAACACCTAAAATGGGTATTAATAAGGATATTCGGTCTTCTTTTTCTATGATAAAAATAAAAATGTTGTAGGGGTTCCCCATAGCTTGATCAGTACTACTGTTCTTGTGACCTGTAATGGGTTTCAGAAGCTAATGACGGTATCATTTTATTCAGCTAGAGCAGGTATTGTGATTGTAATTCCTCGTCTTCCTAATTTATTTTAAGCAGGGATGATATACATCTATGGGGATGGAGACAATTCTATCATGGATTTTAGAGCATGGGAGAAGTCTAGGCCAACAAATTGAGAGATTCATCAAGATCAATCTACCCAAGTGATAGTGGATGGCATTACTAGTTCAGATTTGAAAGCATGGACATTGAAGTGTCTTCTAGTGGTGGAATAATTTGTGCTTCATGGCATCTAAGGTGATATCAAAAGGTGGTGGATGTTAAGACTAGAAGTTAGTAGGTTTAGAATGTATCGTGGTGTTAAGAGGAAGACAACATCAGTTTTTTTGTTATTTTTTATTTTCAATTTAATTTTATGTAGATATAATATATATATATCTACATTTTTGTAATATATATATATATATATTAGTTTTTAGAATATAATATAACTATATATTTTTATTTATATTTTTTAAATTATTAAATTATTTTTTTATTTTTAAATTAAGAGAATTTATTATCCTTAAATAATTTAATACATTTTCATTCAAACATGTATTATTATTATTATCATTATTATTATTTTTTAATATGGAAAATAAATTTTTTTTTAATTGAATCCATCAACTTTTTTACTAATTTTTATGCGTGTATATTAATATTTCATGCATCTCATATTTCATTTTTGACATTGTATATATTATCATCTTAATAGTAATATTGTATAGGTTAATAAATTATTTATATTATTATATTATTATATTGTTTTTACATCATTTTTTTATATTGATATAATAATTCCATAATAATTTAATTCATAGTCCATAACATTTTTCTTTTATAACTCCATGTGAAATCATTTCAGTTTAGTTTTAGAAGGTTATATTTACCATTAACTAATTCTAAAATTATTTTTATATATATCTATAACATAAATTATTTTAAATATATTTATGTCATATTAGAAAAAACTATCCATTTCGATGAAATGAATTTCTCAAAAAAATGTTTTAGAGAATTCCATCACCTCAAAAAGATTAAAATATCACATAGTGGTCTTAAATTATAAATGATATAGTGGAATAAGTATAATTACAAATTATTTCATTAAATATATAATAGATTTTTACCTAAATTTATAAAAAATCAAAATCATATCAAGGAAAACATTTTAGTTCATGTAAAATACGGAATTTTATTATTTTAACTATAAAATAAATCATTTTAATAAACATTTATTATAATAAAATATCACTTAAGATTTTTGGTGAATTAAAATAGAGCCTCGATGTTAATATAATATATTTTTTATTATATTATATCTCATCCGCATTATTTTTTTCTAAAATAATGAAATTTCTTATGAATAGTGTCTCGAATGGTAAATACCCATTAAATTATGATTATTGGGTTTACACTACGTGGGACATAACCATTCTGTGCATCACGTGTTCCATTAGGTTACACGTAAGGGTAATAGTAATTGATATTTTAATACTTTTTTTAGATAAAAATAAAATAAAAAATTGTATTGTTTAATTTTTTATAGAAAATAGAGGAATTATATCATTCGTATTTAGTAATTATATTATAGTTAAAATATTTTTTGGGTGAATATTTATTATTGAACAATGTCATAATGGTTTTATTTATTTCTTTCGTATGTTTTTTGTGGTCTATAAAAACTTACTACTTATTATCGATAATGAATGGTATATTAGTGGTGTTATTAGTAAAAATACTGGTAGATATTTATTAGTAAAAAAATTGTTGTTATTACTATAATTATTATATCATTTGAAAAATAGTATAGTTATGTATACATATAATGGGTATATATAAGATATATATATATATATATGTTTCTATATTTATGTGTTGTGTGTATGTATATACCAATAGATACCTATAAATATAACAGGTATATATGAGTGTTTTATATATCTGTGTGTGTGTTTGTGGGTTTACATATATATACATGTGAGGGTATATATATATCTGTTAGAATATTTGGGTTTATATATAATATATATATATATATATAATTGTATAAATTATTATTACATATTAATGGCTGATTCAATATGTTGAATGATGTTTTCAAGGAACATATGATGGAAAGAATTATAGAGTAAATGGATTAATGTAGAGAGAGAATTATGAAAAACTATGGAATAAAAATTATGATATATGAGAAATAGTAATAAATGATATAGAGGAACAATTTAAAAATGTGTAATATATTTGGGAGTTGTACAAAGTTCATGGGAAATAACTCTCCCTCTCTCACGACTCTCACTCCATCTTCATCCATCTATTATTTTTTATTTTTTTATTATATTTGAGGCATCAACATCAATATGCCATTTTATATTGATCATATTTATTCACCACTAGTGTTTTGTGGGTTTATATCAATATTTAGAATTATCAACCTAATTTTGTTTCTGATATTGTTGATGATTTGATGGTTCAACTATACATTAAATTCAACCCTTATCATTAATAATTTCTATACACATGATTGATATCTATTCACATTTGGACATATTTCAATATGGGCTATTGGAACTGAAGATTGTAATGTATTTTTATCTTATAAGAAATGTGTTTGACGATTGACCAGATGAGTTGTGTGTGTGTGTTTGTGTTTTTATCCTCCAACATGTGCACTATTTCATTTATATATATATTTTATGAATATTTTTATTGTAATAATTTAATTTCCATGATATTTATATGTTATTTTCATTATAGTTATCATATATGTTTTATTTCTATATTCACTTGTTGAACATGTTGCCTTTCATATTTTTTTCATCTGATGAGTTCTTACACATATTTGGGCCAATATTTGATAGTGTGTGAGATGTGAAAATGTTGGACGACATGAGTGATTTGGAAGATGGAGTATACTATCCTCAAAGTGGAATATTCCAGATGAGGATAAACATGTAAATGATCTATTCAAATCATTTTGATGTGTCACATTTTTGTGGTTCTCCGAATAAAAGGGATGTGCAAGAATTGTGTCAGCTTGTGAGACAATGCACATGTTTGGGCCATCATCTTGAGACAAGTATTCCGCAAATGGTTTGAATATACATAGACTATCCCTAATGAAATAATGTGTATTAATAGTTACAATATTAATCATGTAAGATATTCTAAACTAGTTATAAATTTTCCATATAGAAAGGTTTTGAAGAAGTTGTGTTTCTCTCTTTAGAGTGCCAAAGTAGGTAGTACCTGTCTTGAGAACCAGACTTTAGTTTAGTACATTTTTTATATTTTTATTGTAATGGTAATATAAATATAATATTGTATGGAGTTTTATATTTTATTCCATGATGCGAAATGCTATTGGCCGTGTCTGACTGATTTATGTACACATATCGTACTCATTCATTTCATTAAAATTTTAGTCTTCCTGAACAAAAATATAGACACTAGAATGGGACCTATGGTGGATAAAAGAGGATAAAAGTATGAAGCTGGTAGAGGACCAAGATAGGAACTGAATTAATGAAACATTATTTTATTTTATTATTTTATGATTATACACTAGAAAGGAATGCCATATTGGGAGCCTCTACTATTTTTGTACATATAATTCATTTATCATTTTCTATGAGTAATATAATTTTTTTCATTGTATTTACTATTATTTTTTTAGAACCTATTAAATATTTTTTAGGGTATAGTATCAACGTTTTTCAACATGGGACCCTTTATTATCGTTAGATGACCCCAACAAATATAGAGGAGTACATGGTGTTACTTAGCATTTCAGCTTGGATCTTGTAGATCATGGAGGGAAGATAAATTTTTTTATTAGAGTATTAGCATTAACTCACCTTAAATCTACCTTTTCATATATATATATATTTTGATACAAATGAATTAGGTCGATTTTGACTTGGGAAATGGAACTATATCATTGTTTTGTCATAACAATATAGCCAACCAATTAGATTCTATGATTTTCGTGAATTTATGTTTTTTCTTAGAATGGACTAAAATCTACATTTTATGGAACATGATTCTCCTATGTGATTCATGATTTTTTTTAGAATTCATGCATCATCTTTTTGAACATATTTTTTCGTGTTATATATGTATTGTAGTTGTTTTGTGGTTAGGTATTTCATTAATTAAATTCAACTATTTTAATTATTTGTTCATTGTAGTTTCTCTTTTTATGATATATCTTAATTTTAAAACTATTATAATATATCATAACTATTATTTATTAGTTGAACAAAGAACATTTTAGTTCTAGTATATATATGATGAATTTGAATAACATTCATGGATAGTTAATAGGGTCAATTCTAAGATGATCATACCTATAGTTATGGGTGTATTAATTTAATAACCCTTTTTGATCCCATAGAATAGTTAGTTCATTGATTTTTAAGCTCCAAGTTACAATATTTTCGATCAAGACCATTTGACTACATATCAATACACGAAGTCTTAATATTGTGAGATTTATAATACAATCTATTTTTTTATTTTAATAAAAAAATTAATTGTTAGTAATTTCTATTTATTATTTTGTGAAAATATAATTTTTCGATAAATATAATTTATTAAATGATTGAAAGGCTTTAAATAATGATATACGCCATGTTAACACTTTGCAAATTTATATGGAATATTTTTAGAGTTGGGTGTCAAGTTAGTGAAAGATTTCGAGTCCCATTGAGCCTCATTATTAATACAATAAACTTATTAAATATATTTTACCATGTTGGATTGATTTTTTATAAAATAATGGTAAATCTCATGAATGGTGTCTATGATAAGAAATCTTAGACAACAAACAAATATGGAATGTTGTTTTTAGCTAAGGAATGATATAACCATTTTATGTTTCATCTCTTTGTTTAGATTATAAGGAACTGTAAAAATAATTTGTATCGAAATAATTTTCACAAAGTCAATATTCATAATAATAGTAATTTTATTACTTTTATTATTTCTGTCTATGAAATAGGATGAAAATTTACATGGGTATTTAAAAATATTGTAATGTGTAAATATTTTCTCGGTGAATACTTTTTGGTGGTCAATGTAAAAATGGTGATATTATTAGTTGTGCTGAAATCCAATGATTAATAAAAATGTATTAAATTTTATCTATATTAAACGAATATAATTTTTTAAATGTTATATGGGGAAATACAGGGGGATATATATTGATAATAAAATATTTATACATTACTACTGTTATTATATTTCGGTAAAAAATATTGGTATGTATATAAATATAATTTGTTTGGGTACATATATATTCTATATATTTATATATATATATTAGTTTTAAAATAAACTTGTAGCTTTATATATGAATATAAAATTGTGTATATGTATATAACACTTATATATATTGGTTAAATATATGTGTGTGTTCCAATATATATATATATATATATATATATATGCGTGTCTGTGTGTGTGTGTGTGTGATTAATTAGATATGTATCTGTGTGTATATGAGGGATTATTTATATAAATATAATCCATATATATATAGAAGAATTTTTAATATATATATATATATGGATGATTACATATTTTGAAATGGGGCATAATAATTTTATGGATGGGAGCAATGTGGTGGATCACAGATTGATGTGGATAGTGAGATAATAATGTGATGGAATGATAAATAATAAATATGGGGAATAATAAATAAATAAAATTGATAGAAATTATCAATGGGGAATTTGTTGGGGAGTCTCACAATGTATAATGGAAATCCATCTCCCACTCTTACACCTCTCTCTCACCACTCATCATATTATTTTAATTTGATTATATTAGTGTCTTAATTCGTCAGTCCTAAATATTTCATGTGAAATTGATTTGATTAATAATATATCAATGTAATTGGGGTTGTCATGAAAAGAATAATTCTAAACCAAATATTTTCTGAAAATATTAATTATTAAATGGTGCAATTAAGGTCATAAATCAACAATTTTCATTATTCATCATTATACATGAACTAGAAACACCATCAAATTTTAATATATTTTATTATGGAATTTTGGTTGATTTCATGGTGTAAAAGTGTATCCAATGAGACCAATGTTTCTTTCATGATGAAATTAGTTTTCTATTTATCCTTTTACATGTGATTATGTTTCATAAATATGGATTTTGACATACATGTTTATATTATTACATGACATGATATAATATTGATCTATAATTTACATCATTTGTATTGTATGTGATATATTCATATCTACATCACTTGAGTGTTTAGGATTTATCTAGTTGGTATCCATGTGAAATGGAAAACATGTTTTGGATGAAAAGGATGACATGTGAGATGTGACCCTTTTTGGAAGGAATTTTTGATTTGTTACATGTTTTATAACATCCACCAAGAGGAATAATCCTTACATGTGTTTGAATGTGAATGGACTATTCACTTTGGTGGGATGTGTCACATGATTGGGGCTATCAATATTGGATTAATGTTCAAGTCATGGGATGGAATATGAAATTTGAAAAAATATTAGGTTATCTACATGATACAAATGTTCTAGAAATGGGTTAATATTTATAGGAACTATCCATGGAAGAAAAATTTATAGCATTCTTGGGGACATCCATTGATGTGTATGTTTCATGATGGTTAATGATTTTAAATATAGTATTGTGAAAAAGAAGTAAAGTTTCTCTTTACATGGTTCTTATGTAAATATGGAAAATCCTAATGAATTTTCTTCTGTGTGGTACTATATTGATACATTGTTTTTATATTTATAACCTATTTATGTTCATATATTGAAGCTATATATTTTTGGAACTGATTTTATGGGTCATCAGTGATGTCATTCTAAGTCATATACAAACGTTGTGTTGGTAAATTTTAGTTATCTTTTTTACAACATAATTGAGACCTATAAAATGGAAATTTATCTATGATGGATGGCTATGTAGAGGTGTACATTGGTGGTGGCAGGATGATGTGGGCTCAAGATGACTATTCTGTTATATAAATTCATTTTCAAAAATGTGAAAACTAAAATGGAATCTTTTAGTGGGGGAAAAATATTTTATGACTTTTATTATATTTATCAACTTTTTCATGTAGTCTAATTATTTTTATTGATCATATAACATGATTTTGGGGGTATAAACTCCCCACGGTTAAACATGACACACTTATAGCTAGATATAATCCTCTTTCATGTGGGGAGGTGTCGATGAGGTTATATTGTATACACAATCATATTTTATTCTTAATATCACGATGTTACACTTGTTGTTACATTCATATGAAAATGATTTTCTTATATTAATTTTTTTATAATTCCATGTCACTCATTTGATTAACAATATTATCTCATATATATCTTTTTCCATTAAAAATATCAAAAAAATCGCACACAACGCATTTAAAAAAATATTATATAACAACTATATGGGCCTTTCATAACAAAAATCCAATCATAAGTGAGTTATAGTAGATTAAAATTATATATTTGAAGGATGATAAAAAAATATTCACATATAAAATCATTTTTTCTTCTTGTTTTATCACCCTAAATTATTTCCCTTATTCTCCATATAATTTGAACAAAATATGATATTATGTACAGTAGACTACCTCCCCGTGCACCAATGTAATTTGTTTCCATCTCTGGATAACATGGGTTGTAATAATGATTGATTTAATGTATATATATTTTATACATATAGAATAATTTTAATTAAATATTTTTTATATATCGTATAATTATTTATACTTTAAATAGTTACAAAAATTATTATCTTTTTGATGCATGCATAGGATATACCATCTTCACAAAGCATTTTGATTCATTATTCAGGGATATTTTTCATTAATGAAGATCAATACTTATATAATCAACTTGTATGATATTAAAAACATGATCAAAACAACATTTGTGAAATTAAAATGTCCAATATACAAGGACATCAACTATATAATCAAAACATACATGAAAAATGATGTAGTTGATCCCAGAAGTAAGGATGATAATTAATTATTACAATAAAACAAATTTATCCTCATATAACTAGATAATATATGAATTAATTATTATTTATATGATTAATTATAGAATAATATAAATTATAAATTTATTCTATAGGTGGGTTTATGGATATATGAGTAATTTAAATCATTTTGTAAAGACCATATATCAATTTCGACTACATTGTGACCTTTTTGTTATTAACGACCAATTAACTATAATATTTTAATATAAAGAATTTCTGATGTATTATTTTTTCATTATTATTTGAATATCAATTCAATTTTACTATTTTGTGGTGTTACAATTTCTTTGTTAATGTGGTAAAAAAATATTTTAGAACATCTTTATTTGGGATTAGATATATTTCTCATTGAATGAAAATTTTATTCTATAATTCATAAAAATACTTATTTTATTATCTTATAGATATTTAATTCTTTTAGAGTAATTATTAAATGGTTTAATCATATTTCAACTTGAATTATGAACATAAATTTTTGAATTATCTTAAAAAATTCACATTTTTATCATTTTTACTTTTTCGTAATATCCATAAAAGGAACATTTATATTGTTTCTAGAAGGGTGATTTTTGTTTTTTTACAGAATGTCAAAGGTAATTTTATTTTTTAACTTATACCATGTTAAGTGATATTAAATCACTATAATTTTTTTTTAAAATTAATCATTATCTACATTTTTCCATTTTTTTATAAAAATAGATTTATGAATGGATATTTCAATTTCTATCATCACATTTTTTAATATCTCTAATTGTTGTGATTTTATTACAAAACCCTTGATTATAATGAATTAGTAGACATGTTTTATCAGAAATTTCATTTAATAGCATTAAAATTTCATTAAAATATTAACATTTTAGTAAATTTTTTATATTATACATTTATCTTAAATATCCAACTTAATTCATGCTTTAATATAATTTTTTAATAAATTCTATACAATTATACATATTGTATTTCAATATGAATGTTATTTGATTAACTATTGAATTCATAATATTATGTATTCCTTACTCCATTTAGAAATTTATTAATTACATGAATTTTTTTTAATTAAATATCTCATTCAATATTTGAGGAATGTAATGAAAATGAAATGATAGGTGGGTCCTTGTTAAAATTTCCCCTTGATGCATCAAATGGTCTCCTAATACAAAATATTATTCAAGCCTCACTAAACATGTTTTCCATGTATTCGTATAAATTGATTTATATATCTTGGAAGGATTATATAATGTTAAATATACCATGATACAAGAGATAATGATTTCCATCATCACAGATTTCATTTATTGAGACATCAGTTATTATTAACAATTATATTATTATAATGATTTTCAAATGAAATTAAATTCAATCAAATTTTAGAGATTAGTTTACATGATTTTTTAGTAATTTACCATTTCATAGTGAATATGATTTTTTATTAGTGACATATTCTATTTATTATAACAAATAATGATCATCATTACAAAAACTATATTTTTTTCCTTTCACCATTATATGAATAATGATATTATGTAAAATATCAAAGATTCAAGTTTGTTTATTTTGGTACGAACAATATATTACCAATGTAATATGTGAATCCAATGTGTATCTAGGACATAGTATGACAAATTACACCTATTTTATTATTAGTTCCCAAACCCCCCTAAGATATAACTCTCCATAATCAAGAAAATAATGTGAAAAATTCCACCTACATTTATGAAATGTATGATCCCTTAATCTCAGAACAATGTATCAACTCCAATTAGATGTTCTTCTTTATCCTTTAATATTATGATATATATAAGGTTCCACATTCAGTTTTTATATATATAGGTAGTTTTATTAGTGGTCTACATTGATCAAGAAAATGAAGGATAAAGAAGAGATCTAAACAATATTGTAGTAATAATTACATAAAAAGTTGATTTGATAAATATTTTCCTTGAAATCTATATCTTAAAATTGAAAGTAATGTCCTCACCCTCATAAAGAATGATTACGATTCAATCGTGGTTTATGGGGAAAACATCACAAGACTTTGATCATATTCCAATGTCACTGTCCTTACCCTACAGTTTATGTATAACCTATTCTTTGGTCATAAAAAAAATTCTAAAAAAATCCCAAGTGATTCAGGACATTGATATCAATGAGGAAATTGCCAGATGTACTCTCAAATTCAAATTGGTGATTAGATAATTCGAACAGTATTATGGATAAAAAATCATAAATTATAGTTTAATTATGGTTTTCTAATAGAAAAATCTAATTTTTCAATGAAATTTCAACATCCTACTTTTCTAGGGTGTAGGAAAAAAATCCTTATAAATTTCATAAAGGTAATGAAGAAATGATTTAGGTATTGGAAGAAAGGAATCATATGTACTAAATTCCCAAGGGACAATTCCGTAATGCATTATAGGAAATGATTACTATAGTGAACATTTATCACATTTTTCATTACTAAAAATTCACGGAAACAATGACCTTTTCAAACCAATTCCCCAATCCAAGGGTTTTGGGATTCAATGAAAAATCTCTAATGTAGAAAGTTATAGCTTTTTTCATCATGATAACTATAGTGGATCTTTAATACAAAGGGAGAACGGTATATAAGATATCCATTAATGAATTTATAACATAATTTTTTTGTAGTTCTACCCATTCCATCATATAATGATTCATTAGTAAAACCATACACACACCAACAAAACTCTTGGAGGAAGATATGATAATAATAATGAAAATGGGTGAATTATTGCATCTCATGCATATAACTCCTCCACTGTCAAAATTTTTGGGAACAGAATATTAGATAATATTTTTATTCATTTTATTTTGGAATTTCATATAATTATATGCATGGATTTGTTTTCCCTGTATAGAGCCAACAAAAAATTCCATGGGAATGAAATCTCTCACTATATGGAGAATAGGGCCCAAATTTTGAAAAAGTGTATACAAGATTATGAATCATCTCTAACACAATCATCTCATGCCTGAATATGGTTTTCTTATTATAAAGACTACCTCAATCAAATTCTTGAAACTATGGAAATTATCATCCATGAGGACATTATTAATCTTAGGTACTACACCGATGTGTTTCCTGATAAATTTCATCATCACCCCCTAGTAGGAATATCAATTTTTCATTTGAGAATATACCATGGGAGATCCCTATATCAAGGACAATGTATATTATTTCTTGTAGAAAATACTGATCTAAAAAATCTACAGGAGAAGCTAGATAATGTTTTTATATATTTAGGTGCTTCACTATGGGGTTCACACGACCTCTTCTTCAAGAATATATATGGGTCAATGTTCATTTTCATTGAATATCATGATCTGAACATGAAAATAACAAAGAAAAATTATTCAATTCCTTGTATTGATTAATTGTTCGATCAGCTATGTGGAGTGAATATATCACCAAGGAGGTTATTTGGTTGGAATATTATCATCTACATGTTAATTAGGAACATATCCCCTTAACCACCATTTTTAAAATTTATGTGTACTATTAGTTCATAGTCAATCCATTTACACTCACAAATTTACCATAAAGAATTATAGTTTTGAGAAATATAGAACCAATAAATTACCATGAAAAATGTGTAGAAGTCATTATGGATGATATCTTAGTGTACTCCAAAATAATTGAAGATCAAGAAGATCATTTGAAAAATGATCTAATTACCATAAAAAAAGAGAAGCTTTATTCCATGTACAACAAGGCTGATATCAATTTTTAAAAAATATCATATTGGAAAATATCATCAAATAAAATGTGATATCTGTAGATCCCTCAATGAATAAACCAATTAAAGGATGGTTAAAGACAACATTTGTGATAGATATTTGTAGTTTCTTTAGGTTTTCTATGTATTATCTCAAATATTTGAGACAGTTATCCAAATTTTTGAACCCTATTACCATAATAAATTGGAAGGGAGACATGTTTTATTGGAATTTTTAATCTGAAGAATGAATCAAGGAGTTAAAAATGAGGTTTATAACTACCTCAATTCTCGCACTACACAGAAGTGGAGAACATTTCATAGTATTCAACAATTAATCAATGAATGTATTTTTATGTGGGTTAACTAATAATAATTTTTTTTACCTACTCTTCAAGGTATGTGAATTTTCATAAGAAAAATGTCTAATGATCTAGAGTTAGATGTTGTGATATTTGTGTTACTAATTTGGAAGCATTATCTCTGTGGGGAGAAGTATGAGATATACACTAATTACAAGAGCCTAAAATATATATATTAAAAAGAATTTTCTAATATTCTCCGATGAAAAAGGTTAATTTTTTTCTTGGAATATGTATTCTCAATTCAATGCCATCATGGTAAAGAAAATAATGAGGTAGATTCTCTATATATAAAGAAATCAATAATTTTAACATTGATAAAAATTGAAAATGATCCAATCATCAATGAATTGATGTAAATGGACATGGTAATTATAGAGAATGTAACATCCTCAATCCTTTCACAAATTTTTATTCAAAAATTATTCCACGAATGGTTATGTGATTCTGCAAAAGATGATGTGTGAATTATAAAGAAACTAAAAACAATGAGAAAAGGTAAATCCTCATATTTCATTGTTAATAAAGAATGATTTGGGTGATTTGGGTCAATATGATGTTTCCCATAAAATCCTACAATAAATAATTAAATGTTTGATGATGAAAATAGTTCTACTTTCTCCATTCACCTTGGAATCAAAATGATGTATCAAGATCTCTAAGTGAACTTTTCCTTGGACAGTGCATACAAGTCGATCGCTAAATATACATCTTTGTACATTATAAGTCAGTAGGAGAAGGAATAAAGGAAGTAGTCTATGTGGATGATGAAACTGTTAAAAATACCAACATGTAACTGGTAAAATATAACACTAGACTTTGTCATTGGACTTTCAAATACATCCAATGAAATCAATGTTATCATGGCTGCTGTAGATTGCATTAAAAATAATCTTCACATCATTAGGGTCCTAGAGGATTTCTCAATGGATCATGTTTCAAAAATTTACATCAAAAAACTAGTGATTATGCATTGAGTACCAAAATCATTTATGTTTGATTTAGATCAAATATTCACCTATATTTTTTGGAAAATTATCCAACATGCTCCAAAAATTATGCTAAACTTTAGTATGGTTTATAACCCTTAATATAATGGCCAATCTGAGTGACCAGTCAAAACACTTTTGGAAATATTGATAGCATAGTCCATTATCTTCAAAAGATAACTTGAATAACTTCAACATATCTATTTCTCTTCAAATAATAGTTTCTAATCGAGCATTCAATCTGTTCACTATGAATCCATTTATAGAAAGATGTGCAAAAAATCTACATGTTAGGATTTTGTTTGGGAACACAAATTACTTTGTTTAAAAATGGATGAGGAGATGTTAAAGTAGGTTAAATCTATTCATCACAGCATCAATGTTTCTTAGATTCAAAAAAATATCTATGATGAAATTCATCAATGAGTCCTAGATTTATATGTTGGAGAAATTGCATTCCATCTCATATCATTATTAAAAAATGTGATGGCATTTGGGAATAAGGGAAAGAAAATTCAGAAGTACATTGGCTGTATTAATATCATTTACCACAACGGAGTGGGAAACTATCCACCTCCACTCACGCTGAAACCATCAAAATTACATGTTGTATTCCATGTGTCCCTATTTATAAATACATAACATACCCCTCACATGTAATCATTATAAAGGTTCTTCCAAAGGATAATGAAATTTCCTATAAAGAGAATCTGTTTAAGATATTAGATCGTTGAGAAAATGTTATACAAAAAAAGATAAACCCCTAGTCAATGTGTGGTGGATATAAAAAAATGTTTGAAGGGACATTATAGGAACTAGAATAAGAGATGAAATATAGTTACAATTGTCTATTTCCTAGGGGGAAAAGAAAATTTCGAGTGGGAAATATCATAATGGGGAATATTGTAATGACATGAAAGATTATAAATAAAATTCCTATTGATTTTTTATAAATGTATTATTATAAAATATGGTTATGGAAAACAAATTAAATTATTTTTCCTTTTTATTCCTATTGGATTTAAAAAGCTGATTTGTATCATTGCGATTGATAATATATATGTTGAACAATGATCACATGATTGGAATAAATATATGGTTTTAACAATACAAACTGTCACATATAAATGAAGTGATGGCCTCAAAAAGAAGGATCTATCCTTATGAAGCCCATTTATTGGATCTTATAAGGTTCATTGCATTTATTTTAAATTACATTGACCATGACTAACCTGAGGTCTAACAACATTAGCATGAGAGAATCATTTTTTGGGAGAAGTTCAATCACATCGAGAACAGGGCCCAATATGTGTCTGTTGATCCTTATAATGAATGTGCCTCCATCATTAATCTTACCCTTAGGGAGTCTTCTAGTGAATTAAATGGATATGTGACAATAACATAGAAACACGAGTATGTATATTTTTTATAGAATATTGAATATATTTATACCATTTTTGTTACTATATAAATGATTTATATTTTGATTCCATAAGGCCCAAACCATAAAAATTACTTAATGTTGAGTTATTTCAAGAATACGTGTTGAGGATCTTTTCAGATTTATAGTTTTAGAGAATTAGATCATAAATCATGAATTACACTCCACATTTACACAAAGTGTTAACATAAAAGATAGTAATAATTATTTCCATCATCAGAAACATATTTAAAATAAAACATAGATTCTTTATTGACACTTCCTTGACACTATCATCACATCATGTACCTTTCCCTTGACCTGTGAAAAATATTTCAAAAACATGGTATGAGAATAAAAAGCTTATAAAGGGATATAAAAGTGAGAAATGAAAAAATTAGTCCATGTATGAAATCATACTTTACTCGTAAAACATAACCATTTTAACATACCTCATCAAATCATGAATAAATCATAGAAATCATAAGACATAAAGGTGACTTGAGGAATTCATAACATTCTTTCGTAGGGAGTAACCCTCATGGTTATGTTTGAAATACCAATCACAGTATATTCCCTAAATATCTTCAAAGAAATCTTAACAGTTAACCCCTTCGCGTTACCCAATGCATTGGAGAGATATATCAGGCTCACCCGCCATTAGTTTATCACGGAACCACCTGTCTTCATAACAATTCCCAAGATCCATAACATAATTGTATCACATAAAACATGCATAAAGGAAACATAGTACTTCCACATTTCAATCACAAGATATCAATAAAACACATTGATATAATAAAAAAATTATGAAAACCATTTTCAATACCAAAATAAACGAAAAGTAATGCGTGGTATTTATTTTTCATTTAAAAAAAGGTAGGTTACGACTTGTAGAGGAAGCCGAAACTCAAATAATGGTCATGGCGGTGGAGAAGTCTTTGCCGCCACATACGTATGAAAAAAAACATTTCCTTTTGTCATTTATTAAACACTTCGTATAAAAAATTTTCCTTTTGAATAAATGGAAAATGCAAAGGGGTTTATACACCGTATAAAAGAAGGTTGTGTATAAAAAAAATATGCCTCAATGAAAGGAGATTGAGACGAACTCCCTTACCACATATCTGAATTGACTCGATCATTCTTTAATCTCCTGAATAATAAACATGAGTTAATTTATACCTGATTAATAACCTTTTTCAAGTTCATTATTTCTTTTATATCACTTATTACCACATCATGAACACTATGTAATTATTTATGTCAATAACAATCATTTTAACGATCATTTATACTTGAGTAAAAAATAAACTCTTTATAATTACAAGTTGTTCATGTATCTGTTATATCCATGATTTATATTCATGATTTGGATATAATATATATCATATATATCCAGTATATACATTCATTTATAATATTTCATAACATTTAGAGGTAAGAAATGAAATTCACCATTCATGGAGATGGTAAGCCATACGTACGCATGAACGCTACTTTCATTTCTATTTCATATGTTATGGAAAGGAATCATAATGATATAATGGTATATTATAATTACAGTATAATATCATATATAATATCATTAAATCCATCATTTATACATCCCACATATGGCATTAACGAATAAAATCACTTTGAGGGGGTAGTAGTCCGTACTTCCTAAAATGAAGATATCGCGTTTACCCATAATGGAATCCATAATGTTATTTCATAAATAAAAAATAAAAAATCTTAAGTAGAAGATAAACATATTATATATCATATATAAATATAGTTTCATCTTAATGTCCATCATTGAAGGTGTTATAAGAATATTGAACAATCATCGTTTCGTGAGGCAGAAATTCGACATCCACGGAAACAGTATGTTCTTTAACCATTAGATGTAGGTGTGTGTAAGTGTAGATCGAATAATTCATATAACAACATCATATTATATTGAACATACTGGTGTTGTTATAATAGAAATGAATAAAAAGTGTTTAGGGTGTTGAAGAAGCCAAATAAAACGAAAGAACATTATATAAGACTTCACCTTTAAATCGGGTAACTATTCTTGGTTTGAACCAAAATGGTTCCTTGAAGAGATTTAATCCTAAGGTAAGGTTTATAGGATTAATAGAGGGATTTGGAGATATAAAAGGAGCATTTATTGGCCGGGAAAAAGGCTTGAGAAGTATGGGTTAGGAGGTATAGGTGGGGGCCTTTTATAAGAGGAGAGGAGGGGCACTCTTGGAAAGGTATAAAATGTTACTTTATTTTCAAATGAGTTTCGGATTTTAAAGGTCCCACATTGATATATTTAGAGGATATGGTGATAAGGGTTCGAAATATACTCATCCAAAAGGTCGTTGACAAGTTTATGTCTTATATTTAACATTATCGTTTCATTTTATTTTAATCGTTCATTAATGAGGTAATCACTACATCATCATGATGTCATAAATAATATAATTTATTTAATGTCTAAAAATTATAAAAAAATAATATGATGCAGGAAATATATTTATCTTTTCAATGATTATTTATAGTTCAATATATCATTTATGTAGACAAAATTAAAAATGTTTTACTCAGGTGATAAATTCTTTGTTATATTTAACATTCTTTAAAAATAAAAAGATAAAAAGTCATTATCACACAAAAGTCATTCCATGGGGTCCCCAAGTTTGGCACAAGGAATCCCATGGCCGGCCATGACACAACCAGTAGTATTAGGACACATTTTGGTGTAATTTTCTATTATTATGATATTATTTTATCATCCTTAACTACCTGATTACTAATTAATCAGGATAATTAAAGATAATTACTGTCATTACTATTCACATAGTCCAAAAGCAAAAGAGTCTTTATTACATAATTTGGAACTTATGATTCCAAATATGTAATCCATTTTACCAAATTTCAAACCCATAAATTGCCAAAATTAATTTAAAAATAATTATCGTTGTCAAAACAAATAGAGGGATTTTTTGAAACAATATCTATGAAAAGTTTGGCATTAGTTTATTCCCAATTTCAAAGTGAAATTAATTATAATGATTACTATTGTATTATATAGTAAAAATATTTTCTAATTACACTTTAAAACAAATTAATAATATAATATAACCATATAATTAAATTATATGAAAAAGTAGTTTTGATGTAAAATGTAGTATTTTTCACTATTCATTAAAAAAATGATCATTGTCAGAAAAATACCAAAAATTAACCCAAGGTAAATTTTAATGTCCCAATCATAAATAATATGTTTATATTGACAAATAGTGCTTATAAAATTTTCAAAATATTGATTTACAAATGGTTTTCCATCGAAAGTCATTAAAACAATCATTTAAAAAATTAGTGTATTCCATGTTTAAGATTGGATTTATTTTCATTTTAAGCATCTAAAACACTATCTGATTCATAAATATACATAGATAAGAATATCTATTATTCATTACTTGGGATGTTACAGATTCGATAAAAGATAAATTGTTTTTTGGTTAACCATTAAATTTATGAATTCATTCACTACTAGAATTCCCGTTTTTTTTAACGGGCTAGTTGCAAAGGGATCCCGTCGCAAATAGGATTTTGTGACGGGCCCCCATCGCAAATAGCACATTGTAGAAAATATCGTCACAAGAGATATATTTTTTATGGGCTCGTCGCAAAAAATATCTCTTGTGATAAGAATTATACCTGTCGCAAAAAACCTCCCGATTATATACATTATTTGACTAAAACCTACTATGACGGGCCCATTGCGATTAGTTTTTGTGATGGGGAACTTTTCCTATCGCAAATAGCCTTCCGATTATATATTATATACTCATAAACCTTTTGTGATGGGCCCGTCGATAATACTAATTGCATCATGTTTGTAGTCACAACGCAAATACTAATCATAAAAAAATATATTTCAGTTATTTGTGGTGGGACCCCCTCACAAAAGACCCCGTCGCAAATACTAAAAATAATTTAAAAAATTATTATTTTGATTAATGAAAAAAATTTATTATTATAATAAAAATAATACAATATAATAAAATATTATTTTTATTTCTAAAAGAAACAAATATTAAAAAATATAATACAAATAATAAATATTAAAATATTAAAAAACATTAATTATGCAATATTTCTACCAATATAAAAGACAGAAACTGTTAATAGTTCTTATTAATACAAAACATGAATTCAATTTTTTTTAATATAAAAAACATATCACTAGGGGGGTCGTCTGGAGGAGGTGGAGGAAACTCTATCCCTAAACTACGACTTAGACGGCACATGTACTCCATCTGATCATCCAATGCGATTGTGTTTTGAGGGATATTGAGATTTAAAATAATTATAGCAAGAAAAAGCAACTTCTTCTTGCAAATAAGCTTTCAGCAGTTTAGCCTTCAACTGATGATTTGTTTATGTACTTTTTTCTTCATTTTCTGCATGCTTCTCTTGAATGGGTACGTCCAAAAAAAATGTACTGAACCACCACATTTAACATCATGTGGAAAATGTAATATAAGTTGATCCATTGAGTCAATGAATGGTGGCAGAAATAAATTTTCCATTTTTATATAATTACAGTAGCATCTTCTTCCAGTTTGTATAGCGCATCGTAGTATGTTTTCACTGCGCAAATGTCTCAAAAAAATATGAAAGTTCTGTTATCGAATTCCAAATCAAAGAATTCAACAAACCTCTGAATCCAATCGGCATTATTCTTTCCATTATAACATGACAATCATGACATTTAAATCCAGTAATATAACCATTTTTAACACATCTGCACAAATTAGAATCATAGTCATCGGGAAGTCTTAAATCTGCAATCCCCTAAAAAAATAATAAGCAAATCTCTTTGCACAGTGTATAAGCTACTTTTGTCATCATTAACCTCTATGATCTTACATTTTCAAATAGTTCAAGTTCTGGTCGCCCGCAAATTTGGGAAATATTTTATCTTGCATTTACAGTATATCTGGTCTTATCTGGTGTATCTAAAACTGTATGAAATAAATTATCAAAATAGTTCTTCTTAATATGCATAACAACCAACATGTGGCAGAACAACAAATTAGACCAATACGGAAGATCATAAAAAATGATCCTTTTTATCCAGTTATGTTCTTTCCCAAAGCCTTGAATTTTTTTGGGTTTACTGTTGGTTCAAATGTAATGGGTTGTAATGAAAATACTACTGATTTTAACTCTTTAACTGAGCTCATTTTTGGAGCATCATCCCTTTCAATTGTACAATTTCAGAAATGAGATTTGTTCCTCTGAAATGGATGATCGGTTGGAAGAAATCTACAGTGAGAATCAAAATAGAATGGTTTTTCCATTTGACATGCATAAAGGCTTTGTTGTCTTTCATACAGTAAGGACATGATTTCGGACCATGTGTACCCCAATCAGATAACAAGCCATATGCCAGAAAGTCACTAATAATCCACATCAATGCTTCTTTTAATATAAAGTTTTGTTTCGCAGCAACATCATATGTATTAACACCATCACTCCACAATGAATTTAACTCATCAATCAATGGTTTCAAATAAACATCAATATTCTTTTTCGAATGTCCTAGGATTAATAGAGTCAAAAAGATATAAGGCTCCTTTATTAACATCCATGGAGGAACACTGTATGGAGTTATAAAGACATGACAACATGAATATGACTACCATAAGAACCATACGGATAGAAACCATCAGTAGAAATACTCAATCACATGTTTCGAGTTTCTATAGAAAAAGATGGATGAATATGAACAAAATGAATCCATGAATCACCATAAGATGGCTGATTCATGCTTTTATCAGCTGAAATCTTAGTTTTGTGCCATTACATCATTGACGCTATGTTCTGAGACATAAATAAAAGTTGCAACCATGGTGTAAGGGGGAAATATCTCAACTGTTTTACTGGAATCAATCTATACTTCCCTAGTTGATCTTCTTTATACCTCGATTGTCCACATGTGGGAAAAATATCCAATGACACATTTTCGCCGGAATATAAGATGAAATCATTTGAACATGCATGAATCTTCTAATAACTAAGGCCCAGATTACGAACTAGCCTCTTGCTCTCATAGTAATTTGCCGGAAACACATTTCCTTCAAGTAACTGCATTTTAACCAAATGAAATATCTAATCAAATTATTTGTCTAAAAATGCATTATCTGATTTAATAGCCATATATTTTAAAACCACTTATAATTTTCTTATCTTTTGACCGGGATATAATGCAGTCTAATCAGACCTCAAAAACTCATAAAATTACGATGGTGCCAACTCAAGAGTTAAATCAATATCATCGGGAGTTTCTATTTGTTGCACAGATGGACCTACAACATCATGTACTAAATATGGAAACCGTGATGGATCAGGAATCAAGTTATTAGGATCATATCTGGAACTGTGTTCACCGTGTTGATTCTAGAAAACATAATCTGGTTGAAAACCAAACCGCAAGAGATGTCCCCCAACCTTGTCAACTTTGTCCAACGTTTTCAGAGAACATTTTTTACAAGGATACATAATAGTGACTTTTAAAACAAATTATGGTTTTGATGATAGAAATTCTATGAATGTTTCAACACCCCTAATATATACAGGATTTAATCCAGAACCATTTCGATTTCTACGATGATTTATCCTAGCACGATTATCTAATAATGATTGATGTCGACATCCATTGTCCATATTTTTCTACATGAAATATAAAACACTCACTATTTTTTAATAATTTCAAATTATAAAAATACTATCTAAAAAAAGATAAATCATTACAACTACCTCTTAATAACTACCATTAATTAAGGGTGAAACAATTTCCATTATATTAATGGCTAATCTTTTGTTCGATGGCTCATTTACTTGAATCATTCTCACAGTGAAATCAAAATGAAGAATCTGGTCTGAGATACCCATATTCATTCGTGTGTGCATGAAAATGAATATGTGTACCTTCGACCGGATTATTCATTGTGATTTCAGTGTGAGAAAGATGCAAGTAAATGAGCCGTCAGAAAAAAGATCCCCCTTTTCGTTTGTGAATCGTCTTCTCCCAACTGTCACTGCCTGAAGACATTATAAAAAATATGATCCTCTGAATGCATATCCAATGTCGTGCATACAAGATTGAATGTCTATGTAGAATAACATTTTTCAAAATGTTTTAAGTTGGTGAGAGTTGAAAGGAGAAAATTGATCGAGAAAAATGAGTTCTGTCAATCCACTGGAAATTGTGCCAAGTTACTAAAATTTATGAAAAAGTTTTCCTAACTCTTCCTAACCATGTTTTACTAATTATTACTAATTATTACAATTTATTACAATTTATTACTAATTATTATGAATTATTACTAATTATTACAATTTACTACAATTTAGTACAATTTACGACGATTTATTACTAATTATTAATAATTAACGAATTATTAATAATTATTAATAATTAATACTAATTATTATAATTTATTACTAATTATTACTAATTATTACTAATTATTACAATTTATTACTAATTTAGTAATACATAGCAATACATATTAAAATGAAAAATGCTTGAATAATGAAAGAAAAATTGGTAATCATCATTTTGGAGATGATTACAAACATTCCCTTCATAATCGAAGAAGTTTTTTTAAAATATTACTAATAAAAAAATATAATCAATATTTATGAAAAAAATATATTAATATCAATAAAATTATAAAATATTAATAAAATATTATAATTATCAATATTCTCAATAGGGTTCTCTCTTTTCTAAACATGTTCAAAACTCAAAGAGTTGCCAATTGTCAGGTCATGCGAAATAAAAAGTTTGTGTCAATCATGTCCAATGTAAACTCTATAATTGACCTTGCATGGTTGATCACCTCTCAAGTAGTGTTGCAATAGGATGACCAAAGTAATGTCATTCTCATCTCTATGAATCATCTCACTCCTTTTACATAGATCATTCTTTCTTAAAATTTTGAGGGGACATCAGTGTCATTCCATTATATTTTCAAGGAAGAATGGTCTATGTAAATGGTCATGTGAGATAATTCTTATAGATGAGAAGGGAAAGACTTGGTTTATCCTATTCCAACGCTACTCGCAAGGTGATCAACCAAGAATATCTAATTATTACTAATTATACCTAATTGTTACTAATTATTACTAATTATTACAAATTATTGCTAATTATTACTAATTATTAATAATTATTACTAATTATTACTAATTATTATTAATTATTACTAATTATTACTAATTAGTACTATTTATTACTATTTATTACTAATTATTACTAATTATTACTAATTATTACTAATTATTAATAATTACAACTAATTATTACTAATTATTACTAATCATTACTAATTATATATAATTATTACTAATTATATCTAATTATTACTAATTAATACTAATTATTTCTAATTATATCTAATTATTCATATTTATATCTAATTACTACTAGTTATATGTAATTAATAGTAATTATATGTAATTATTACTAATTATATCTAATAATTACTAATTATATCTAACTATTACTAATTATATCTAATTATTACTAATTATATCTAATTATTACTAATTATATCTAATTATTACTAAATATATCTAAATATTACTAAATATATCTAATTATTAATAATAATATCTAATTATTACTAATTATATCTAATTATTACTAATTATATCTAATTATTACTAATTATATCTAATTATGACTAATTATAAGTAATTATTACTAATTGTATGTAATTATTACTAACTATATGTAATTATTACTTATTATATGTAATTATTTCTAATTTGATGTAATTATTACTAATTATATGTAATTATTACTAATTATATGTAATTATTACTAACTATATGTAATTATTACTAATTATATATAATTATAATTAATTATATCAAATTATTACAAATTATATCTAATTATTACTAACTATATCTAATTATTACTAATTATATTTAATTATTACTAATTATATCTAATTATTACTAATAATATCTAATTATTACTAATTATATCTAACTATTACTAATTATATGTAAGTATTACTAATTATATCTAATTATTAGTAATTATATCTAAATATTAATAATTATATCTAATTATTACTAATTTTATCTAATTGTTACTAATAATATCTAATTATTAGTAATTATATCTAATTATTACTAATTATATCTTATTATTACTAATTATGTGTAATTATTACTAATTATATGTAATTATTACTAATTATATGTAATTATTACGAATTATATGTAATTATTACTAGTTATATATAATTATTACTAGTTATATGTAATTATTACTAGTTATATGTAATTATTAATAATTATATATAATTATTACTAATTATATGTAATTATTACTAATTATATGTAATTATTACTAATTATATTTAATTATTACTAATTATATCTAATTATAACTAATTATATCTAATTATTACTAATTATATGCAATTATAACTAATTATATCTAATTATTACTAATTATAATTAATTATTACTAATTATATATAATTATTACTAATTATATATAAATATTACTAATTATATCTAATTATTACTACTTATTACTAATTATTAACAATTATTTGTAATTATATCTAATTATTACTAATTATATATATTTATTACAAATTATCCCAATATTATGACTAAATTCCACTAATTATCTATAACAATATTTAATTATTGCAAATTAATAATAATTATTTATAATTATCACTAACAATATAAATTTATTACTAAAAATAATTATAAATAAAAATCAATTTAAATCTAATTTAATTACTATTAATAAAAAATAAATATAAATATAAAAAAATAAAATAAATAAAAAATAAAAAAATATAAATACCTTAAACTATGATATTCTAAAGGTATCGGCGCCATCCAATTGATCACGTATAAAAACATTAATTAAAAGAAATTTTTCCCTTAAAACTAGAGAAGGAAGAGAGAGAGAGAGAGAGGATGATCTGAGTGATTTGAAAAAATTCGGGGGGGGGGGGGGTATATATAGGTTAGATTAGTTGGGACGAGGTTATTTGCGACCCAGTTCCCGTCGCAAATCGTGGTAATTTTGACGAACCCCATCACAAATACCCTAGCCCATATTAATTACAGTCGGTGAAAAAACAGTATTTGCGACGGGGCCCGTCACAAATACCACCTGCCGACATACTATTTGTGACAGGCGGCGTTGGTCGTCGCAAATGGTATTTACCGCCGCTGGGTAGTTGCGACGGGCCCATCACAAGTACCTTCACCCACATAAATTACAGTCAGCGGTTCAAAGGATATTTCTGATGGGTCCCGTCATAAATAAACTACCCTTTGTGACGGGCATTTTTGACCTTTGCAAATAGTATTTACCACCTCTGGGCTTTTGTGGTGGGGTTGCGTCCCCATCGCAAATACCCTTCCCGCATTTTGGAGCGCCCACGCCAAACCTATTGTGACGGGTCCGTTATTCCCGTCGCAATTAACCTACCATTTGCAACGAGAAAATACTCTGGTCGCAAATACGTATTTCGTGGGACTTGTCGCGACAATATATATTCTTGTCGCAATTGGCCCGTCACAAATACCCAGTTTTCCCGTAGTGATTTATATTTGAAATAAATATTCATTGAATGAAATATTATTATTAAGATATTGTTATCAAATATAATAGAAAATATAATTTATATGAAGTGAAATTTAAATTTTTATTAGGGTTCAAAAACTCTTATTATCAAAAACCAACCATTTTAAATATTTTCCATTTAATATTTTAAAACATAAATTTTACATTTTATACAATTATTATGATAAAATTAACATAATTTTGTGAATCTTATTATCAAATTATCAAACAGTTATATTTTTCAATATCTTTTTAGAAAATTGAAATTTCAAGTAATAAATAAATATATTATAAATATAAATTGTGTTTTATAAAATTTTAATTAACCAATTTTAATATAATAATTAAAATAAATGGGTTCAAGAACAAATACATTATTTCATTTATAAAATCATATTTAATGTTTATTTGATTTATTTTATAAATATTTTTTTGATCTTCTAGAATAAATGATATATTTTAAGGTTTTGAAATCATTTTTTTAAGATTATGACTCACCTCCACATCATCAATGGTAATATTTTAATAAATTTGGAACATGTTCTTAGAAATTAATTTAGAACAACCCAATTTGGAATATATAATGGTAAAAAACGTGGAATGGTTTGTGGTTGTGGATATTTTATTATATAGTGTCCAAAAAGAAAAAAAATTAAAATCCACATCATTTCCTATAGAAACTCATCTAATGCCTCATTTATATTCACTAAAGCTCATTAGATCACATCCATGATCTGACCTATACTACCTATATTCCACTAAATGAAACTCAAAGATATCACGATGTATTTTAAAGTCATTTAAAGTGACACATTCAATTACGGGATCCTCACTCACTATCTTCCATTCAATTCAAGAACAGTCCTTTAAATTAGCCTTGTTAACACAAATTTTTTATAATTTAATGAATCGATAATTCATACCATACATGGAAATTTATTTAATATAAATGATTTATCATTCAACCTCAGTCAATATGAATGTTACCTAATCCAATACTTTGTCAAATTTTTATATAGGGTATTCCACTCCTCACATTTATCAAGAACTCCTTTTATGTTATGCCTTTTAATTTTCATTTTCTTATTATGGGATATGATATAAAATATACCCCTTACCTTCCATTTGATTTATAAATTATTATAGCTTTCTTTTAGTCTTGTTAATCCTCCCATTATTCTTTATATACTCCCATTACCATACCAACGATTCATAGGTAATCATATCTCTATTCATGTTTCTTCATTACCTTATGAATTCTATTTTAAAATTTATAATTGCGGGATATTTAATTAAATTTCACTATTACATACCATTTTATTTACTCATAATGAGATTTCCCTTTCTATCTAATCAACCAGTTTTATGAATTTTCAAGTAATGTTGTTATGTAGTCAATATTTCACATCCATTTTCCATGACAAACAATAGTGTAATGAAAAAAATACCCTTCATTATATCCTGGGTATTCACCTCTATTCACATATAATTATTTATTTTAGACATAAATTAATTTAATCCAATTTCATTGATCGTGTAAATATTATTGACGATGAATGAATTTATGTCGTATAATCTATTAGAACAATAAAGAATTAGAGTGAAATTATTATGATTGGTGTTCCCAGATATCGTTCCAATGAAATTATTAAATTTTTAGTTTCATGATACATCATTTTGTGACATGGGTGTCCCTAATTCTTGTTTTGGACATTATACATCATAAATTATTAGTGGTGAAGCCTTGAAATTTTTTTCATGATTCAGTGTTTTATATTGATTCCACATTTATCGTATTGTTATTGTCGTGCTATATCATGTCTCTTTATTCATGATCCATTTATTATTCATTGATATGTGTACTATATGACGTGTATAACTTATACAATTTTCATTCCCTTACTGTGCTTAATATCTCATCCCTATCTTATTTATGTCCCCTGGTTATCCCATGCAGTTTTATGTTTGATAGAGTATTTTTAGCATGATAAATATTTTTTTCAATAAACTCTAGTCAGGATGTTTTTAATAATGATGGTGTATCCCATGATCAAGATTTTATGTTATGTACCTACTTCCAAAATACAATATACTTATCAATATATTGGGATGCTTTTAGTGTAATTTAATGTAGTAAATCATTTAATAATGTGTAATAAAATGATGGTTTGTTATAGGATACAAAAATTCCATTGAAAACTTTATTATCATGATTCTAAGACTCTAATGGTTTTAAAACATCATGGGATGACCATAGTATTTACATAAGAATGGTGTGAGCTATAAATCCCAAAAAGAGAATAAAAAAGGAAAAACTAGAAGAATTATTATGTGGTAGAGAATATGAATATAATGTTTTCATAAAATGGGTGATGGAAATGCACAACAATAATTAGGAATTTTAAATCATGATAACATAAAGGTTACATGAATGATTTGAATCAAATTTAAACATGGTGTCATAAAAATAGGGCATGAATAACCACTGAAAAATCATGGTGAAAAAAATTCACATACGAGATTAGTTTAACACCATAATTCCTTTAATAATGTCTAATGATATGAACTCAATAACCACTAGATTTTATCCCTATATAATTCTCAGTGAACCAGCCACATTTATATCATTCACTTACAAGTCTGTTCCACAAAAATAATACAACATGGAATCATTTTTTCATAATATTTATTCCACCATCAAGGTGTGAGGATTAAATAAATGTAACTCCATTGGAATACACATGAGTTGTAATAGTGATGTTATTCATGATACACATGTTTTCCATGAAACCATTATAATTAATTTTCCAAAGCATATTGGTGCAATATAAATGTTCATGGGATGGATTAATTAGATTGAAAGGGGAATCGAGTAATTCATAAATTTTAATTTATATATGGGATATGTAATTAAATATCCAAAAATTAATAATTCTATATATGTAAGGCATAATATAATGATTATTATAGAATAGGGAGGATAAGGAGAGGATCTTGGTAGAGTAATTGCTCAGAAAAATTCTATAATGAGAGGTGAGAAATGATCTATCATTCAAATATGAATAAATTAGTTGGTAATGGTATTTATAAACCTATGAAAACATAACCAATTTATATTATAAAGAATATTTATATTGAAGGTTTATTAATTAAAGAAAATAGTGATAGGTCTTACAGTTTTGTTAAGGATAATTTCAAGACAATATCTACAACACAATGGGGGTAAATAATGGTCATTGTAGTGATTATTGAAAGTGAAAAGGCCCTATAATAACATGTAAATTAAAATTATAAAAATTGGGTTGTTGAAAACAAATAAGAACACAAAAATTGAAAACTAACTAGATTGATTTATAATATATTCTTGAATAAAAAATATGTGACGGATATCCCATACCTTGAATGGCCATTGCCAAAATCATGGGAAGTTATTCTTGATAGATTTGGGGTTGCTTGAAAGGTATATCAACAGGAAAGGGTAGAGTAAGGATATGGTAAAAGATATTTTATTAAAAAGGAATGGGTAGATGAATGGGATTATATTGAAAAAAAGAGGGGAGTTCATTATCATATCCCAAACATATATTTAAGAATCTATAGGATATTTTAATCTATCATAGAAACCATACCATGGTTTTCCCAAGGTTATTTCCAAATGGTGTTTGTATCCATTATTTTTTATGACAAATGTCCAAAAATACAAAAATAGTACCCTTACTGATAGGGAAGTGATTCATGACCTTAATGAAATAATTTTAAACCCAAAAATGTAATATTGAATTTGGAGGATTCAAAAATATATATATAATAAATAAAATAACAATAAAATAAAATTATTTTAAACGAGAAATATATATTTTTGGTATTCGATTTATTGTATCTATTTAAACATTTTGGAGTCATTATTGTTCCATCATTCATATCATATATTTATATCCTATTTAATTTTTAATTTAAAATTTGATTATCGTAGAAAATTAAGAGTAATTATCCATTGGATAATTTTTTTATTTTATTTCCGAAATATATTTTCATTGTATCAAACTTATTTTCTAAATGTGAATTTTCACTTTTAAAATAAGAACCAAAATTTATGGACAAATTTTGGGTTTTTTTAGAATAATAGTTTTTAAACACTTATAAAAAATTTAATATTTAAAAATAATATGATCATTTATATGTAATGAATATTATTTAATAAATATTATTTAATAAATATTATTTATTATGAAATTAAATTAATTAACAAAATGGAATTCCTTAGTATACATTTTATATTACCCAAAAATAATGCTTCTGTTTTATCGAATGAAAATATACAGTTTATCTAATTGATTACATAATCAAATATAATCTAAAAAAATATTGAATAAACAAAATAATTATTTTTATGAAAATGAAATATTGATAATCATACTGATAAGGTTACCTATTTTTGTATAATTTGTTACATTAGTTTTTACCCATAATTAGCCTATTTTCATTTTATCATGGTAACAAATATTTATTATAGTTACTATTAATATTGATCAAGAATTAGATTTACCATATTACCTAATATTATTTATGATTATTCCAAATATGGAAACAATTTGATAAAAATCAATTCATACTGTTGGAGAAATTTTATTTAATATAAAACTCATAAGAATGATGGAAATTAGATTATCCAAAAAAATGTATTCTTCCATGAAAATTCAATTCTAGATTAACACACTAACTCTTAATATTCATTATATGAATGTAATTAATAATGTAGATATATATCCTATAAATTTAGTTTTAATAAATCTATATTAGGTATTAATTTTAATTAAATAAAATGGAGAAACATTATTCATTTTTTAAAAATTAGGAAAAATGAATATTGAAGACTACAAATATAAATTTATTAAATATGTTATAAAAATGATTTAACTATAATTAATTTAATTTAATTTATCAAAATTATACATAGGTTTCAGTTAAATAATTCTAAAATAATAATTGTTTTTTTAAATTAAATAATTTTTCAAAAATATGACATTTTCACAAAATATGTTATTTATCATTATTACTGATAAATATACATATTATAAAAAATACCAAATGATCCCATTATGTTAATATTGAGATAATAATATAAAAATGTAGTTTTTTAATTAAATTGTTTTAAGTGTTCGATTATATGTGTATCTCAATTATTTTATAAAAAATCATTTCGAAAGAAAAAACATTTTGACGTACTAAAAGACATTTCCAAAAATTAGATGATTATTAAATATAAATTTATCAATATATTTATCATATATATATATATATATATCATATTATGGTTCGTCATACTCATATATCCATTTTTAATAGAATGCATAAAAATTAATATTTAAATAAGCATTGATTGTTTGTGTTCAGTGTTGCATATCACATACGCTATTGAACAATGTTTTTAATTTATAATTTCAGTACATTTCATTCATTAAATAATTAATAAATTGTTTCCAAAAATTAATGTTCTAAATTGTTAAAAAAGTTTGGAACTTGATAATATGTTTATTGAAAACCCATATCATAAAAAATGGTTAATGAATCATCTATATGAAATGAGAGAATGTGAAATAAAAACGTTTATCACATAAATATGTTTCCAATTAGAAGAAAATTAGTTGAAATTAAAAACATATACATGGATGATAATTAGAAAATTAAGGAACTAATATATTGTGAAAGAAAATACATTTTGGATAATGTCAATGACCACAAAACTATAAATCTATGATGGTGGAAATGACCCTCAATTCATAGAAAATGATAAATATTCTTTAAAAAATTGGTTTTGAAACTATATTATTGTAGTAAATAAATTAATTTACAAACTAGAATTTGGACATAAAGAAATATATTTTCATGAAAATTATAATATCAACCTTTAATCATTTTTCACTATGATCTAATATCTCCTCAAATGTATGACTACTCAAGATTATTGTTTTTTATTTTTGATTAACAACCATAAGATTGTAATGGCTCACATAAAGCAAAAAAAATATTCCCCATGTCATTAATAAATTTATTAATTTTAGAATAATTTATGATAATACAAAAAATGAATAATTATTTAAAGGATAATCTCTAATCTTCCAAGAATTATCCCATAGGTATGAATTATATCATTCCTTAAATGAGTAACTATATATCTCTAATAACTCTAATTAAATCAAAACTAATTAATGTAATATATTCTAACGTTGTCTCATAACAAAGATATTACACATAAAAAATAATTCTTCGCAAATAATAATAATGGGTATAAATACATTATCCAAATAAAACATATCCTGGAATATCATTAATCACATCATAAAAATATTTGATCTTACACTGTTTCCAAAAATATCACCTTAATCTTCAACCACTTAAATTATAAAAATTTGGGTCAATTCAATTAAAACTTATTTTATAAAAAAATACCATACCAATGATAGTAATTTTTATCCCAACATCAATCAAATATTAGGTGTTATCAATCCCTCAATTACATGTTTTAAAAAATTTAACATTGTCACTATATCATTTTTATATTCTATCATTATCATTTTATATATATTTTATATCTATATAGAAATAATACTATTGATAAATACATAGATTTTTTATTATGCTTATATACATAATTTCTATAATATACTACTCCAATAAAATAATTCTTAATTAAGAAACATAAACACCTTAATCCCAAAACATAAATTATTTACATAGAGTATAAACATCATTTATCAGGGATTTAACAATTAGGCTAGGGTATTTACTCAGATAAAGACCATATTCTCCACAAATAAAACATTAAACAAAAATGGTTCCATGGTATTAAATTTATTCTCATACAAATTAATTATTCATTCTTTGGAAAATAATTACTTTTATTCATTTCATCCACAAATTAAACACTTTTCAAGGCCTTTTTATAATTACTCTTGATGCCACATTCCATGATTTTTACAAGTAGAAAAGTGAATCCTCATTCCATTATCTACTTTATCAAATGAAAATCCTTGAGATGTAATCCTAAAATTCATTTATGTCTTTGTAAGTTTACCTATTTTCGAGTAATTATTTTTCATTTTTGATATCCAGTTTTGAATAATCACAATATCTATTACTAGTGATACTGTAATGTTTGGTATCTCATTGGGTTTGTCATTACATTTTCCATCACATTAATAGTTGATATAGTTCATTGTATTTACATCCATGGAATATAAATAAACGGATATTAAGTATGGGTAATTTTAAAATATTGAACACACAAATATGAATCCAATTAACATTAAAGGGATAATATATAAATTACATGTACTTCCATAACATATGAATTTTATGGATTCAATCAATGTTATCCAGGAAAAAATTACTAGCATTGAATCTTTTAAGAATTTATGTTTACTTAATAATAATTTTTAATATACATATGAATTTTACAATTCATATAACCCAACAGGTTCATACAAGATGTGAAGACTTGACGGTTTTAGTGGACCAATTCATGATTGAGTTTTTTATAATACATTGATATTGAGTTTTACCACTAGGTACCACTAATTCAGAGTTGCATCAACATATAGAATATTTATAGGAATCAATTTTTATAAACCACATAATATATACATTAATATATTCATGGATATCTTCATCTGAATAGTCTTATCCCAATGAATTTTGTAAGAATTTTAGAATCTTAATACCAAAAATAAAATAAAAAAATTTCATACCAATTATTACAACTATTCGTATAATTATACATTAAATAATTATTTATTACATTTTTGTAAACATAATACAACACATTATACTGGTAATTCTGGATTTTTATAATTCAAATACATTACATATAAATATAAACATAGGAGACAACAATATTACAGGAAATTCCATCACATGTTTCAATAATTCCATAGAATTTTAAACTACATATGATAATTGGTGGACATATATGAAAAAGGAGTGAGAAATAAATCAGATTAATGGAATAAAAGGACTAAACATTAAGAATTGAATACATGATAGATTATATGAATTTATATAGAACATAAAATGGGTGAGAGTCTTGAATATGAACAACAAGGCATGAAAAATCATGATAACATAAAAAAACCATGTAAATATGCAATAAAATTAACCATGGAATCCTAATCATTGGTCAAATCTAACCACTAGGATATCATAGTGGGAAAACACCTCTCAAAGAATATATTCACTCCACAATATGTAATGCCCTGACCCCAGTTACCTTGAGTCGATGCATTATTACATAACATTGGAATTATCACAAAAGATCATGTCCCGAAAGACTGATTAGTTTAGTAGCCTTGGAAGTACTAGATACATTCATAAGGTTTACATTACATCATAAAATAGACAACTAAAACAACATTGTTTCCATGGACCACACACAAATCCAAATAGACTATCCATACAGGTTAGTCATAATATACTTCATCACATCCTGGGAAAAATAAAACATAGAAAGGGGTGAGCTCAAATGTTCAGTAAGGATAACAATATAGTAGAAACTTTCATAAATAAACATAAACATTTAATATAATGAATAAAACTAAAAAAATCCTTTTCAACATAAAATTCATCATAATATGGAAAATATAAATCAAAATAATGTCACTTACTCACATGGACAATCTACTAGTTGAATAATCACATGTAATATCAATAACCACTTTCATAATGATGGAATGTATAATGCCAGACTTTCATAACCACATAGTAAAGTTATTGTTCCAAGACTACAAATAATATATTGTCAATGCCTTGTGCCAAGACACTTGTTTGTATCATGAGACCTACCGATGCATCGAGTAGATATAGTTGGCTACACCCATCACTTGCTATGTCCAAGGCATTCCTCATATAAAAAGGATTAAACATAACATAAACATTTGTATTAAAACAAGCATATGAATTTTCAATACATTATTCATAAACCAATAATGGTGTAAAAGTAACACATCCATAGTCAAACATATCATAAAACCATCAATACAATATGGATGTTTTGTATCACAATAAATCAGCTTCAAATAAGCTTAAAATCCCTCAAAGGATGTTAACGTATATGAAATCAAAACCTTTTTTTAGAGAAATATCTCTTTCTATTTTGAATTCATTTAAAATTCACGTAATTATTAATGAAATCATTTATATTTGAAAATATCCTTATAATATTGAAAGGGAAGCTTCAACGATGTTATAATGGTAGAAAATATCCTCACCTAACATATAAGTTAAAAAAATACATTATTACAATCATTTTGTCGAAATGGTTATAAAGGGCCTTGTTTGGAAAATGATGAAAATATTTATTTATAAAAATATTATAAAAAGTAAATAAAAGGGTATAAATGTATTTAAACCATAGTCTATAAAATATTAATAATTTTTTGAAACAAATTTTTATGATACATGGATGTGGATGATAAAAAGGTCCCAGTAGATACTTTGGTAAAAACGACCTCAGATAATAAAGAGGTTGTAAAATTAACCCTTACCGTTTACTATTCCCTATTCGAGGGTTGGTTAACCTCTTGTATAATGGTGAAATAATTTTTATTAAATGATACAATAATCATATACATTATATTGATAACATATATTATCTTTTAACATAGTTTTGTTAATAATATCTTAGTATTATAGTTGTTTTGGGCGTTAACAGATTCGTTTTCTTTTGTATTCCTTGTTATGTGAGTCATATTTTCTTATGATGGGATGTATCTTGTTCATATACAGAATGATTGAAGTATTTAAACATTATTTTCTCATCATCTAATGAATATTATTCTTGAATGGATACAATGGGGAATGAATATCATCGCGTTCGTGGATATGGTAATCTGTACGTATGCACGAGAAAAAATATCATTATTTTCATATTAAAATAATTTATAACTGGATGTTTTATCATATATAAATAATAATTATCATGTTATATTTATTATTTACATCAATTAAACATCATTTTTATACCCATCCAAATAATAATGTATTGAATAACAATTACACCACGACGTGGAGATGGTAAGTTGTATGTACGCACATATGATGACATATCATTCAAAGGATGGATAGAATAATTAATTTGGTTTTAACATATATAAAATAAAATAAAAATTATATTGAAGATACTGTATTTATTATTTTAGTATGGAAACAAAAAATAAAAAGGATGTGGAAGAAGAAAGAATCTTGAAAGAGGTGCTGAAATATTTACCTCTTCTTCGAGTTCTTCATTTTTATTTGATCAAAATGGATCTATAAGATTTCATTATTACTAAATTAAGGCCTATATGATTAAGAGAAGACATTTGAGTGGGTATTTGGGCAGGGTTTGGCCATGTCAAATGGCATTGAAGGTGTGAATTGAAGATAATGGTGAGTGCCCTTTTATAAGAGGGGTGAGGGGAACCTTAGGAAATGCTAGAAATATTATTTTATAATAAAATACTTTTCTGTTTTTAATGGCTCAAAAATGATTTATTTAAAGTATAATATGAGTATGGGTTGAAAACCACTCAACCAATAGGTTTTAGACAGGTTTTGGTCAATATATTAACTTTATCGTTTAGAATTAACTCTTACTTAAATAGTGTGACATTTACCATGTCTCTTTGTATTTTTATATTATATTGTTAATAAACATACTCTATACTTCCAAGAGAATCCCAAGTGGTTCTTTAATGATACAACTATTATATATTAGTTCTTTGTCCGAACCATTTATTTTTAGGAATTAAATATCAATTAATTATATAATATTTGTTTTACTAACTCTATTTTGACAATTTTGATGCTATTTTGTATCTTCTATTTTCTAAATTTATAATAGAATTATTACATTGAAAAAAATTCATCTAACAAACCCTAACATGTCATATTAACCATTATAATTAGTGGCATTCATAAAAAGACTAAAATTTTATTTATTTTGATATTTATATTATCAATTATTTTAATATTTCATTAATTATGTAATCAATTAATCATCATTGTGTCATAAATAAATTAAATTATTTAATATATAAAAATAAATAAAATACCATTATTTAGGTAATAATTTTATCTTTATAATTAATACTTATTGTCGAGTTTATCTTCTGTGTAACCCAATATTAAATATGTTTTAGTTATTAAACATTGATTTTAATTCTTTTAACATTTCTTTGAATTAAATAATAATAAATCCTCTTATCTAATCCAAGTGGACCAAAAAAGTTCATATTTTTTTACTGAGGTTGTTTTTGGTCGAATTACACTTATCCAATATAATTAACAAATGTTTTAGGGTAATAATAATATCATTTTTACCCTTAATTACCTTATTTACTTTTAAACGTGGTAAATTACAGTTAAAAAGATACTATTCACCAAAAATTATTTTAATCTTATTGAACAAAATTTTACTTAGTGATATCAACAATTTTTCTTTGATTTTTGAAATTCCACTAACAGAAGCGATAATAATAAATTTTATATGAATTTTCATATTCTCCTATGAGGTGGGTAAAAGACGGTGAAAAGTTCAATAAAATTTTTATATATCTAAAATTATTATAAACTGACTCTAATGAATTACGTTAAACTTATATAGGTATTATTAATATATTTTAAACTAAACTAAATTAAAATAAAATAAACAATTATTTAAATAAATATATGGTTTTAAACTACAACTCAGTGTTTTTCACTATTCATCAAAAATTGAACGTTTTCATAAAAAATACAAAAAAATCACCCTAAGATAATTTCGATATTCCAATTCGAAAAATGAAGTACATTTTGAATGATAAAATTTATAAAATTTCAAAAAGTGGGTATTACTATTCATAACATCTAGTTTGATTGGTTGTGGTGTCTTAGAACTCGAAGTTGCATACAACACACACTACTGTATTATTCAAAATGAAGCATACCGAGGAAGCTTGGGGTGATACATTCTTCCCTCCTTCAAATAATTGCTTCCATGATATTTATAGAATATTAATGCATAAAAAGACTCAGGTGGTTCTTCATCATATGTTCCTCCGGTTCCCATGTTGCCTCTTCCATCTTATGGTTTCTCCATAAACTTTTACCAGACGAGTCATTCAGTTTATCAGTACTTGTTATCTTGTATCAATAACCTTGCAAGGCTCTTCGCAATAAGATATATCAGTTTGCAGTTCTAATTTCTCATAGGTTAGTACATGCATTGGGTCAGGCATGTATTTTCTCAACAATGATACGTAGAATACAGTGGGAACTTTGGAGATTCTTGGTGGTGTTTCCAAATGGTAAGCTACAACCCCAATTCATTCAAGAATTTCAAAAGGTCCATGTACTTGGGACACAATTTTCCCGTCTTATCAAAACATATAACAACCTTCCATGGTGATTCCTTCATGAAAACATGATCACCTACCTGAAATTCTAAATCCTTCCTTCATTTATCAGCATATATCTTCTACCTACTTTTAGCTGCTTTGATGTAGTTTTGGATTACCTTCGCCTTTTCCATAGTTTCCTCGACCAGTTTTGGACCTACGAGTTTTCCTTCACCAACATCATCCCAACAGGTTGGTTTGTGACATATGTTTCTGTATAATGACTCTTATGGTTCCATCTGAATACTTTAATGGAAGCTATTATTATAGGAAAATTTTACCAGAGGTAAATATTGTTCCCACAAGCCTTTAATGTCAAGTGAGCATGATCTCAACATGTCTTCTATGGTTTTATAATCTGTTTTGATTGTCCATCTGTTTGAGGGTGGTAGGAAGTGCTCAAACGATGTTCAATGTCCATGGATTTCTGATGACATTTCCAGAATCTTGATGTAAAACGGGTATCATGATCAGAAATAATTGATAGTTGTAATCAATAAAGTCTTTCAAGTGAATTAATATATAGTCTTTATAGACGTTCAAGTGGTAGATCTTCCCTTATATTAAGAAAATGTTCTAACATGGTAAGATGATCAATAATGACCCATATTTCATTGTTCTTTCAAGGAGTCTTTGGTTGTCCCATGACAATGTACATCGTAATATTATCCCATTTCCACTCAGATATGGGAAGAGGTTCCATGACTCCTCTAGGATGTTGCCTTCCAGCTTTCACCTATTGAAAAACCATACATCTTGACACAGAATCAACAATCTCCCTCTTCATGTTTTCCCACTAAAAAAGTTCCATATATTCTATATACATTTGGGTGCTCCTAGGGTGAGTTGATAAATTGGAACTATGAGCATAATTCAAAATTTCTTTTTTTATATCAGGCATATCAGGAACAAAAATACTCTTCACAAATTTCCAAACTCCATCTTCATTTACGAAGTCACTCAATGGCCCATCATTCACATCTTTAATATTCTTTCAAAACTCCTCATCATCAACCTAAGAAATTTTTATCATTTCTAGTAAAGATGGTTTTTAATCCATTTATAAAATCTTTAATGTTTCAACTTCCATGGTAATCCACATATCCATCATTAATAGATCCATAAAAATAGGATCCATTTCAATGATCATCTTATTCAAAACTCAATGATATTTTCTGCTCAAAGCATATGACACATTATTTTCTTTCCCAGGGTGGTAGTGTATCGTGCAATCATAATCATTGTGTAGTTAAAGCCATATCCTTTGCCTCATGTTGAGCTCTTTTTGTGAGAAAATATACATCAAACTCTTATGACTGGTATATATCTCACATTTTTCACCATAGAGATAGTGTCTCCAAATCATCAAATATAATATTACAGCTACTAACTCAAGATCATGGGTAGGATAGTTTTTATCAGGAATTTTTAGCTGTCGTGATGCATAGGCAATAACCCTATCATTCTCCCTAAGGACACAAGAAAGTCATTTCATTTGAGCATCGCTATAATTAACAAACCCATCACTCCACGATGGTATAGTCAATATTAGAGAATTGAATAATCTTCTCTTTAGTTATTAAAAAAATTCTTCACAGTCTTTTGTCCAAACAAATTTAACCCCATTTAGTTTGATCTTTGTTAATGGGTTAGCCAACTGGGTAAAATTCTGGACAAAAGGTCGATAATAACCAGCTAAACAAATAAAACTGAACACCTTAGTTATACTCGTTTGTTCTATCCATTCATGGACTACCTTGGTCTTTGAGGCATCAACAAAGATTCCATCTATAAAGACAATATGGCCAAGAAAAGAAATCTCATGAATCCAGAATTTACACTATCTAAACATCCCAAATAATTCATGTCTTCTAAGAGTCTCCAATATAATGCGCAAGTGATTTTCATGATCTTCATATATTTTTGAGTATACCAACATATCATCAATAAATACCACTAAAAATCATTGAGATATTCCTAGAAAACTCTATTCAATAGATCCATGAAGACATAGGGTGCATTCATTAATCCAAAAGGCATTAATGTAAACTCTTAATGCTCATACCTCTTTCAAAATGCTGTCTTCAGAATGTCTTCCTTATTCATGCACAAATGATGGTATCCAAATCGATGTTCAATCTATGAAAATTATTGAGATCCATTAATTTGGTCAAATAATTCATCAATTCATTGTAGGGGATACTTGTTCATTATTTTTATAGCATTTATCTCCCTGTAGTCAATGCACACCCTCATTGATCCATCTATCATCTTAACAAAAAGGATAGGGGCTCCCCATGGAGAAAAACTAGGGCCAATAAATCCTTTATTACTCAATTTCTCTAGTTGTTTCTTTAGTTCCACAAACGCCACATAGGCCATTTTATAAGGGGTCTTAGATATGGGCTTTGATTCAAGAATTAAATCAATGGAAAACTCAATTTTTCATTCTGGAGGATATCTAGGTATATCATCTGAAAACACATCGACATATTCTTTCACAATAGTTACATCATCTATTTGAACATTCCTTTCCTCACCCACAATTATTTTATTCTCTTCATCTCCAAAAATTGAATTTAGTTGAGAAACTGGAGGTGGATTTCGATAAGAATCAGGTGGTGAAGATTCTACTCTAAAGATAAAGTGTTATTTGTCATCATCACCAAAAATTGTAACTTGTTTCTTCTTATAATAAATATTCACATCATGGTTCAAAATACAATCTATAATGAGGATTATAGCAAATTCAATCATGGTTATGACGATGAGATCAGCAGATAAAGATCATTTATATGATCTAATGGTAATTTATTCACAAAATTTGTTGCGATGATACTTCCCTTAAAAGTTTTGACTGAAAAATACCTTGTTAAATCAAATTGGAAAAATATAATTTTCATAGAAAATAAGTAAGATATGAAACCATGCGATGACCCAGAATCGAATAATGCATTTTCTAAACATGAAAAAACCATTTAATTACCTGCCACAATGCCTTTTGGAGCTTCAATCTCAGCAGTAGTGATAGCATAAGCTTGGGCCTGATCCATTGGCCTTTTCTGAGGTAAGTTCTCCTGACGCTTAGGACATTCATTTGCATAATGCACCCTTTCTCTACAATTGTCACATTCATCATTGATAGCCTCTTCCTTCCCCTTGAAATCACAAGCTTGGTGGAATTTTTCACCACATTTGTAATAGACTCTCATTCCCTCTAGGCAAGTACAATTATGTTTCTCCCCACATTTACTAAAGGATGGATATTCCACTTTTCCCTTCTTTCCCTTATTTCCATTTACATAGTTTTCACCAGATCTCTTCTTATCTTACTTTTATTTAATGTTGTAAGACTTAGAGAATTCTTTTTCTATTTTGATAGCACATGAGACAATATCTTCATATGATGAAAAGGATTTTGATAATAATGGTCGATGTAGAAATGGTTTAAACCCATAAAAGAAACTATCAATCATACCTTTTGGGTTATGTATATAATTTGCCGCATGCCTCACAAACCTTGTAAAGTTAGCTTCATACTTTGCGAAATTTTCATCCTCCTTCTGCCTCAGACTAATAAATTACCTTTCCATATCTGCTCGATTGTCACGAAGAAAATATTTTTACTAGAAAATCATTTTAATATACATCCATTTCATATTTGATACTTCACCATCTTCCTTGGTGTTTTGAATCAATGACCACCATTGATCAGCATATCCAATGAGGTAGTAAACTGCCATGATAACTTTTTCTCTTCCACTACTCCCCAAGGCATGTAATATTTAATCTAACGAATTTATCCATTGCTCATCCACTAATTTATTTGTACTCCCATTGAATTTTGGTGGTTTTTTCCTCACTAATCTCATTGATCCTCCATGTTGTAGATTAGAGTGCTCTATATGGGTAAGGGTTCTATTCATAACCTAAGTGAGTTTTCCCTGTATGGTAATAAGCTAATCAGCAGCAGTTGTATCACCAAATCCACTATAATTATCTTGATTATGATGGAAATCCCAACATGGAGTGCATGCATTGATGTTGTTTCCATTCCTTCCACTAGGCATCATTTCTAAAAAATGGCATACACTAGATTATTTTATGAATCGAAATACAAAATTCCAAACATGTAAAACACTTAACATAAACTGAATATTATATGGATATAATCCATAATAATAAAAATGTTTTCATTGAGAAAGTATATACTCATAATCCCTTAATAATGGTTTGTAACAAGAATGAGAATTATCCTATGCATATCCCCCGGGAGTGTCGTAACCAAGAGGGCAGTAAGGCCCGTTGTCGAGCACCAGTTCCCGTTTGAGTCTAGCTCAAAGCTGTGTTTTTGAGTTTTACCCCTAGGTACATTTCTTCCAGATCCGTCTCTACCTAATCATATCCATATAGGGATGTATTTCTAGGAAAACTAAAAAATATCTACAATGCCAAAATTCTAAGAAGTTCTTCTATACTAATCCCCAATGTCTATCTTAGGGCTATGTGCTCTAATCAGAGTTTATCTAAATCTAGTTTCCATGGTTTGCACTAAATTGTCACGACCCACCCTCGGGGCCCGTGCCGTGACTACCCCAAGCCCGCCTTCCATTGGCCAGGGGCTGGCGACTAGCACCAAGGCGTAAATCCCAACAAAAAGGGAAGGCATTGCCTTTGAAAAGTGAACAAGCACCACAGAGTAAGCAAGCGGAAAAGTAAACACTAAGTAAAAACGGTACAAGCTGTGCTGAAAGTAAAAGGGGCCGGAAATACAAGCCCAACTGTATTGTACAACTGAAAGGAAAAACAACAACTGAAAGGAAAAGTCACAGCGTCGAGCCGTCCTCTGGAAGTACCAACTGAAGGGTGGGTACAGATAGCCTCCACTGCACCTCGGGTCCACCTAAATGCTCCGAGTACGTCCCGCCCAATGGTCCACCTCCAGGTACCGTCCTGCTCCGCACGCCTCCACCACAATCAGCGCTGTCCGCCGTCTGCAACCAACACAACGTAGTGCGGGCATAGCCCGTGCAGGGGTGAGTATAAGCTACTCAGTAGGGACCCCGAGACCCCCGAAGGTCTCCCGAAATCCACAAAGGATAATCCACAAAGGAAAGATGCAATCATAAAGTATCATCTGACACGGCTTAGGTATTTGCCCATACATATACCTAAGTCATCAATTCCCATTCGGCTCCAACGTCCGAGCCCAAGCACTACCCAGTCCACACAAGAAAGAAAAACGTATACCCACAGAGGATAGCACAACACAATCCAAAATGAGAGTAAACAATAAATTCCCACAGGATAGCTCAACACAATCCACAAAGTAGAGTAAACCGAAAATCCACACAGGATAGCTCAACACAATCCACAAAGGAGAGTAAACAGAAGATTCAGCTCACACAGGTATACTTCGTCGAAAATGTGAAAGGGATGATCAGGTATGGATACTGAATCATCTACGCTGGGACCCACATAGGATACAAGACCAGCACAACTAGGACCCACATAGGATACAAGACCAGTTGTCTTCATTGATTCATCTATACTGGGACCCACATAGGATACAAGACCAGTATTGAATCATCCAAGCTGGGACCCACATAGGATACAAGACCAGCATTGAATCATCTAATCTGGGACCCACATAGGATACAAGACCAGCACAACTAGGACCCACATAGGATACAAGACCAGCTGTCTTCATTGATTCATTTATACTGGGACCCACATTGGATACGAGACCAGGATTGAATCATCCAAGCTGGGACCCACATAGGATACAAGACCAGCATTGAATCATCCATGCTGGGACCCACATAGGATACAAGACCAGCATTGAATCATCTAAGCTGATACCCACATAGGATACAAGACCTGCACAGCTAGGACCCACATAGGATACAAGATGAGTTGTCTTCATTGATTCATCTATACTGGGACCCACATAGGATACAAGACCAGTATTGAATCATCCAAGATGGGACCCACATAGGATACAAGACCAACACAGCTAGGACCCACACAGGATTGGGCCCACACAGGTCCTGTAGCACTGATCCACGTAGGATCGCTGAGTGCTGTAGTCGTCGCAGTCCAGTGAGGATCTCTGCACAGTCGTCGCCGCAGTCCACTGAGGGTCTCTGCACGGTCGTCGCCGCAGTCCACTGAGGTTCTCTGCACGGTCGTCGCTGTCGAAGTAGCAGTTGCAGCCAGCTCTAGGGTTCCCGCACACAACAAGCTCGTTCGAGATGGTCTGCTCCACGAGCCGAGAGGCCGATACATCAACTGCCACAAAGTATGAAGTTGATGTATCCAAAAGTTCTGTATCTTCAACAGGAACTCAACATCGAAGACGGCGTGTCAATCAGACGCCCGGTCTGAGAGTTATTTGTTTTTTCGTCCCAGGGGCCCGGTTGGTTTTAAGGCAAAACCAACCCGACCGTACTCCACCTGCGTCCAAACCTCGGGCGGAGTGTGCCAAATGATCCGTCTCACTTAAAGAAATTCAACAAAGCTGATGGCACGTCAATCGGACGTCCGTATCTCAAGATAAGAGTGTTTCCGCTCCGGGGGCCCGGTTGGTTTCGTGTACGAACCAACCCGGCCGAACTCAAAGTATTCTGAAACCTTGAGTGCAATATACCGAAATGATCGTCTCGATCCAAGGACCGTGTTACCACTTATGGCGAGTCGTTTGGAGGCCCGTAGCTCATGTTACAGGCAATTGATCGAAAACCGTCTGAAGACGGGGGGTCCGGGCCCGGGGCGACCCGGCCCGACCCCCCTGGGTCGGCCGAACCCGGTCCGACCCGGTCCGACCCGATCCGACCCGGTCGGATCGGTCTGGCTCGGCTCGGACGAGCGACGCGGGGGGGAGCCGCCACCCCCGCGTGACACCCCCGCGGCACCAGCGGGGTGTCGGCCAGACAGCCGGACGCGCCGCGTGACAACCCCGCGGCACCCGCGGGGTGCCGCCCTGGACACCCGGGGGCGCCGCGTGACAACCCCGCGGCACCCGCGGGGTGTCGCCCTGGACACTCGGGGGGCGCCGCGTGACAACCCCGCGGCACCCACGGGGTGCTGCCCTGGACACCTGGGGGGTGCCGCGTGACAACCCCGCGGCACCCGCGGGGTGCCGCCCTGGACACCCGGGGGCGCCGCATGACAACCCTGCGGCACCCGTGGGGTGCCGCCCTGGACACCCGGGGGCGCCGCGTGATAACCCTGCGGCACCCGCGGGGTGCCGCCCTGGACACCCGGGGGGCACCGCGTGACAACCCCGCGGCACCCGCGGGGTACTGACCTGGACACCCGGGCGCGCCGGACCCGCGCGGCCGTGGGTCCACGGGAGCCCGCGCCGCCGCTCCTGCGACCCGTTCCGCCGCCGGCTTCCGCGGGCCGCCAGAGTCGCTCTGGTGGCCCGTTTTCCTTCCCGTCTGCGCCGTTGTTCCTCCAGGGTTCCGTTGTTCACTGTGGGATCCTCAAATTTTCCTTGCATCATATTGTGCCATCGCCCGCCAAATCCACAAGACACGAAGAACGGAAGAGGGTTGTCGGGCCGTGTTCGTTCGACTCGCACCATCCACGTTAGATAAATACAACGGGAGAAAATTGTTCAACACATGAACCGACAATTTTAATAAAATAAAATTGTTCATTTGAAACAAGTTCTTTAGTTTTTAAAGAACGTTCACGGGAATATAAAGAGGGGTATTTAAATTATAAAATCCCTACCTCGTTGGTCGTCATCATAGTCACGTCCTTCGGGGAATTGCTCGTCGCGGGAGGTGGAGATCATCGTGTCGTCGTGGAAGGGCGTCACGTCGTCGCGCAACACGGCTTTGAGTCGGAGAACTCAACGGACCATGAAACAGAAGATTTAATTTAATTATTTAAACCCATGTTTTGGTAAAGAACCATGAAGGAGATTAAAAAGAAAGTCTGAGACTCTTACCTCAAGCAGCCGATCGAAGATCTGTCGCGGAGGAAGAGTCGTCGCAGAAGAACATTACAGGAAGGGAACGTCAGCGTCGCGGATCACGGCGTCGCGTCGTCGATTTCCGGGTTCGGCTTTCTTCACATTCTTCGCGTTCTTTGCGTTCTTTGTGTTCTTCGCGAAGGAGGATGAAGGTTCAAGGATCCTCTCTCTACGAGTAATCCTCCAAATAAAGATAGGTTGGTCTTATTTTAATATTATGCCAACAAACGAAACCGGGTATGTAATGACCCATCAATTCGTTGAATTAATTCAACGAAAGAAACAGCTCATTTAATTTACGAAATAAACCGCCCAATTAAATGGTCTGTTAAGAATTTAAGAAACTCCTCAGTTGACTTTCATAATGACGGATTTTCACGGGTGCGTTAATTAGCGGAAAGAAACGGCGGGGATCGTGCGGGCCCCACCTCACAAATATCCTACCAAGAGGGTAGGATATTTCTGGATAGTATCCTATTAGGTTCAACTAAGTTCAAGACACCTTAATGTGGCATCAAGTGGCTTCCAAGTGGCTTAAGTGAAATAAAATAAATTTGTCGCAAAATTATTTTATTTCTTAACTTTAAGCCCGAAAAATAAAAACCACACCCAAGTAAACGCAACTCTGGAAGAGGCGTTTCTAAGAGAATATTGGCGCTACGATTTCATCGGTGCCCTTAGAATTCGATTCCGGGCACCGGTTTTAATGATAGAAAAATCCGCTCGTCCGTTCACTGAACGTACCCGAGCCAAACTTCAGAAAATGATTCCGGGCACACTGGGCCTCGGAATCAGGCACCGTCAGAAACTGCGTTCTTGTAAAATTCCAAATAAAATTAAGAAAAATATTATCTTGAAATTTACGGGTCTTTACATTACTCCCACCACAGGGCTTTACGTCCCTGTAAAGTTTCAACACAAACTAGGGATGCAAAGGCGGTACTGAGCACGCATCCGAGCCTTTCGCTCCCAAGTGATCTCCTGGAGGTTCCCGTGCTACCATCTGATTCGCACAAGAGGAATCGATCGCCCACGTAGGACCCGCTCCTGTCGATCCTCTATCTCCACCGGGACCTCTGTAAAAGTTGACCCATCATCCATGTCTAGCTCCCCATGGTCAATGATATGCGCCGGGTCGTGCACGTATCTCCTCAGCTGAGATACGTGGAAGACGTCGTGCACCCGGTGCAACTGAGGTGGCATAGCCAGGCGACAAGCCACCTCGCCAATCCTGCTGAGGACCTGGAAAGACCCGATTAAGCGTGGAGAGAACTTGTCACCTTGGCCAAATCTCCGCAAACCACGTCGAGGTAAGACCCGCAAGAAGATGTGGTCGCCATCCTCCAAATCTAGTGGCCTCTGCCTCCTGTCAGCATATGACTTATGCCGGCTCTGAGCTGTACTCATCCGCGCCTGGATGACCTGGACCATCTTCGTCCCCACAAAAGATGCTAAGATTTCTTCTTTGCCGATAATAGAAATCTGGTCCCATCCCCTGGATGAACCACATTCTTTGCCTAATACAGTCAATCCCGACATGGATGATACTAATCCATACCAAGGATGATGTCGTAAGGCCTCGACGCTACTACCAAGAGATCCAACCGTTATTCTCGCCTCCAAGGGTTGAGTCACACTGTCGGCATCAGTGTGTGGTAACTGGGTCTCCTCCAGTAGATGTCTCACAAGTGAGGGTCAAGTCAACAGTCAAAACTGGAACCTCTTAGTAACAACAAAAAATAGGACAAGAATGAAAACATCACAAAGGTATGCGTCTTTTATTATTGCAGCTCATAATACAAAGACGCTACACAATAGAAACAAGGAACTACAAGTACAAAAGACGTATCCACTAGTTCCGCTCCTGTCCATTTGCTCCCAAAGCTCCACTCTCGGAACCCTAGCTGGCTGCCGTCGTGGGGCCATCCTGAAAGAAAAAGGTGGGCCACGGTCAGAATAGTATACCTGGTGAGCTGACACAAGTAATCACAAAGAAAACTTGAACACACATGCAATCAATGTTTTCGTGCATTAAGTCGGAAATCAGAAGTCAGGGTCCTAGTGTACGGATACGTCGGCCGCCGCACCAACACTGGACTCCCTGGACTGATAACCACACCCAATACGCTGAACACTATTTCTTCACATAGAAAAAGATCAGAGTCCCCGGTAGAACCAACTGCCTCTGATACCAATTTGTCACGACCCGCCCTCGGGGCCCGTGCTGTGACTACCCCAAGCCCTCCTTCCATAGGCCTGGGGCTGGCGACTAGCACCAAGGCGTAAATCCCAACAAAAAGAGAAGTCATTGTATTTGAAAAGTAAACAAGCACCACAGAGTAAGAAAGCGGAAAAGTAAACACTAAGTAAAAACTGTACAAGTTGTGCTGAAAGTAAAAGGGGCCGGAAATACAAGCCCAACTGTAAAGTACTACTGAAAGGAAAAACAACAACTGAAAGGAAAAGCCGCAGCGTCGAGCCGTCCTTTGGAAGTCCCACCTGAAGGGTGGGTACATATAGCCTCCACTACACCTCGGGTCCACCTGACCGCTCCGAGTACGTCCCGCCCAGTGGTCCACCTCCAAGTCTCATCCTTCTCCGCACGCCTCCACCACGATCAGCGTTGTCCGCCGTCTGCAACCAACACAACGTAGTGCGGGCATAGCCCATGCAGGGGTGAGTATAAGCTACTCAGTAGGGACCCCGAGACCCCCAAAGGTCTCCCGAAATCCACAAAGGATAATCCACAAAGGAAAGATACAATCACGAAGTAACATCTGACACGGCTTACGTATATGCCCATACATATACCTAAGTCATCAATTCTCGTTCGGCTCCAACGTCTGAGCCCAAGCACAACCCAGTCCACACAGGAAAGCAAAACGTATACCCACACAGGATAGCACAACACAATCCACAAGGAGAGTAAACAATAAATCCACACAGGATAGCTCAACACAATCCACAAAGGAGAGTAAACAGTAAATCCACACGGGATAGCTCAACACAATCCACAAAGGAGAGTAAACAGAAGATTCAGCTCACACAGGTATACTTCGTCGAAAAGGTGAAAGGGATGATCAGGTATGGATACTGAATCATCTTCGCTGGGACCCACATAGGATACAAGAGCAGCACAGCTAGGACCCACATAGGATACAAGACCAGCCGTCTTCATTGATTCATCTATACTGGGACCCACATAGGATACAAGACCAGTATTGAATCATCCAAGCTGGGACCCACATATGATACAAGACCATCATTGAATCATCTAAGCTGGGACCCACATAGGATATAAGACCAGCACAGCTAGGACCCACATAGGATACAAGACCAGCTGTCTTCATTGATTCATCTATACTGGGACCCACATAGGATAAAAGACCAGTATTGAATCATCCAAGCTGGGACCCACATAGGGTACAAGACCAGCATTGAATCATCCAAGTTGGGACCCACATAGGATACAAGACCAGCATTGAATCATCTAAGCTGGTACCCACATAGGATACAAGACCAGCACAGCTAGGACCCACATATGATACAAGACCAGCTGTCTTTATTGATTCATCTATACTGGGACCCACATAGGATACAAGACCAATATTGAATCATCCAAGCTGAGACCCACATAGGATACAAGACCAGCACAGCTAGGACCCACACAGGATCGGGCCCACACAGGACCTGTAGCACTGATCCACGTAGGATCGCTAAGTGCTATAGTCGTCGCAGTCCACTGAGGATCTCTGCACAGTCGTCGTCGCAGTCCACTGAGGGTCACTGCACGGTCGTCGCCGTAGTCCACTGAGGATCTCTACACGGTCGTCGCTGTCGAAGTAGCAGTCACAGCCAGCTCTAGGGTTCCCACACACAGTAAGCTCGTTCGGGAGGGTCCGCTCCACGAGCCGAGAGGCCGATACATCAACTGTCACAAAGTCCGATGTTGATGTATCCAAAAGTTCCGTATCGTCAACAGGAACTCAACGTCGTAGACGGCGCGTCAATCGGACGCCCGGTCTGAGAGTTATTGGCATTTTCGTCCTAGGGGCCCTGTTGGTTTTTAAGGAAAAACCAACCCGACCGTACTCCATCTACGTCCAAACATCGGGCGGAGTGTGCCAAAAGATCCGTCTCACTTAGAGGAATTCAACAAAGCTAACGGCACGTCAATCGGACGTCCGTAGCTCAAGATATGAGCGTTTCCGCTCCGGGGCCCCGGTTGGTTTCGTGTACGAACCAACCCGGCCGAACTCAAAGTATTCCGAAACCTTCAGTGCAACATACCGAAACGACCGTCTCGATCCAAGGATCGCGTTGCCGCTGACGACGAGTCGTTTGGAGGCACATATCTCATGTTATGTGCATTTGAACGAAAACCGTCCGAAGACGGGGGGTCCGGGCCCGGGACGACTCGGCCCGACCCCCCTGGGTCGGCCGACCCGGCCCGACCCGGTCTGACCCAGTCCGACCCGGTCGGACCGGTCTGGCTCGGCCAGCCCGACTCGGCTCGGCCGAACGACGTGGGGGGGGGGGGGAGCCGCCACCCCCGCAGCAACCGCGGGGCAGACAACCAGACGCGCCACGTGACAACCCCGCGGCACCCGCGGGGTGCCGCCCTGGACACCCGAGGGCGCCGCGTGACAACTCTGCGGCACCTGCGGGGTGCCACCCGGGACACCCGGGGGGCCCCGCGTGACAACCCCGCGGCACCCACGGGGTGCCGCCCTGGACACCCGGGGGCGCCGCGTGACAACCCCGCGGCACCCGTGGGGTGCCGCCCTGGACACCCGGGGGCACCACGTGACAACCCTGCGGCACCCACGGGGTGCCGCCCTGGACACCCGGGGGCGCGGCGTGACAACCCCGCGACACTCGCGGGGTGCCGCCCTAGACACCCGGGGGCGCCGTGTGACAACCCCGCGGCACCCGCGGGGTGCCGCCCTGGACACCGGGGGGGCGCGTGACAACCCCACGGCACCCATGGGGTGCCGCCCTGGACACCTTGGCACGCCGGACCCGCGCGGCCGCGGGTCCACGGGCGCCGCCGCCGGCTTCTGCAGGCCGCCGGAGTCGCTCTGGAAGCCCGTGTTCCTTCTCGTCTACGCCGTTGTTCCTCCCGGCTTCTGTTCATCACTTCGGGATCATCAAATTGTCCTTGCATCATATTGTGAAATCGCCCGCCAAATCCGCAAAACACGAATAACGGTGGAGGGTTGTCGGGCCGTGTTCGTTTGACCCGCACCCTCCGCGTTAGATAAAAACAACAGGAGAAAATTGTTCAACACATGAACCGACATTTTTAATAAAATAAAATTGTTCATTTGAAACCGGTTCTTTAATTTTCAATGAACGTTCACGGGAATATAAAGAGGGGTATTTCAAATTATAAAATCCCTACCACGTTGGTCCTCGTCGTACGCACGTCCTTCGCGGAATTGCTCGTCGCGGGAGGTGGAGATCGTCGCGTCGTCGCGGAAGGGCGTCGCGTCATCGCGGAACACGGCGTTGAGTCGGCGAACTCAACGGACGATGAAACAACAAATTTAATTTAATTAATTAAATCCGTGTTTTGGTAAAGAACCATGAAGGAGATTAAAATGAAATTCTGAGACTCTTACCTCAAGCAGCCGATCGAAGATTCGTTGCAGAGGAAGAGTCGTCACAGAAGAACGTTGCAGGAAGGGAACGTCGGCGTCACGGATCACGGGGTCGCGTCGTCGATTTCTGGGTTTGGCGTTCTTGGTGTTCTTCACGTTCTTCACGTTCTTCGCGTTCTTCACGAAGGAGGTTGAAGGTTCAAGGTTCCACTCTCAACGAGTAATCCTCCAAAAAAAGATATGTTGGTCTTATTTTAATATTATGCCAACAAACAAAAACGGGTAAGTAACGACCCATCAATTCGTTGAATTAATTCAACGAAAGAAACAACACATTTAATTTACGAAATAAACCGCCCAATTAAATGGTCTGTTAAGAATTTAAGAAACGCGTCAGTTGACTTTCATAATGATGGGTTTTCGCGGGTGCGTTACTTAGCGGAAAGAAACGGCGGGGCTCGTGTGGGCCCCACCTCATAAATATCCTACCAAGAGGGTAGGATATTTCTGGATAGTATCCTATCAGGTTCAACTCAGTTCAAGCCTCCTTAAAGTGGCCTCAAGTGGCTTCCAAGTGGCTTAAGTGAAATAAAATAAAGTTGTCGCAAAATTATTTTATTTCTTAACATTAAGCCCGAAAATTAAAAACCACACCTGAGAAAACGCAACTCCGGAAGAGGCGTTTCTAAGAGAATACCGGCGCTGCGATTTCATCGGTGCCCTCAGAATTCGATTCTGGGAACCGGTTTAAAAGATAGAAAAACCCGCTCGTCCGTTCAATGAACGTACCCGAGCCAAACTTCGGAAAATGATTCCGGGCACACTGGGCCTCGGAATCAGGCGCCGTCAGAAACTGCATTCTTGAAAAATATCAAAGAAAATTAATAAAAAAATTTCCTTGAAATTTACGGGTATTTACATTACTCTCACCACAGGGATTTACGTCCCCGTAAAGCTTCAACACAAACTAGGGATGCAAAGGCGGTACTGAGCACGCATCTGAGCCTTCCACTCCCAAGTGCTCTCCTGGAGGTTCCCGTGCTGCCATCTAATGCGCACAAGAGGAATCGATCGCCCATGTAGGACCCGCTCCTCTCGATCCTCTATCTCCACCGGGACCTCCGCAGAAGTCGCCCCATCATCCATGTCTAGCTCCCCATGGTCAATGATGTGCGTCGGGTCGTGCACGTATCTCCTCAGCTGAGATACGTGGAAGACGTCGTGCACCCGGTGCAACTGAGGTGGCAGAGCCAGGCGACAAGCCACCTCGCCAATCCTGCTGAGGACCTGGAAAGGCCCGATGAAGCGTGGAGACAACTTGCCACCTTGTCCAAATCTCCGCAAACCATGTCGAGGTAAGACCCACAAGAAGACGTGGTCGCCATCCTCGAACTCTAGTGGCCTCTGCCTCCTGTCAGCATATGACTTATGCCGGCTCTGAGCTGTACTCATCCGCGCCTGGATGACCTGGACCATCTCCGGCCCCACAAAAGCTGCTAATATTTCTTCTTTGCCGATAAGAGAAATCTGGTCTCATCCCCTTGATGAACCACATTCTTTTCCTAATACAGTTAATCCTGACATGGATGATACTAATCTATACCAAGTATGACATCGTAAGGCCTCAACGATACACCCAAGAGATCCAACTGTTACTCTCAGCTCCAAGGGTTGAGTCAGACTGTCGGCATCAGTGTGTGGTAACTGGGTCTCCTCCAGTAGATGTCTCACAAGTGAGGTTCATGTCAACAGTAAAAACTGGAACCTCTTAGTAACAACACAAAAGAGGACATGAATGAAAACATCACAAAGTTATGCGTCTTTTATTATTGCAGCTCATAATACAAAGACGCTACACAATAGCAATAAAGAACTAGAAGTACAAAAGACGTATCCACTAGTTCTGCTCCTGTCCATTTGCTCCCAGAGCTCCACTCTCGGAACCCTAGCTGGCTGCCGTCATGGGGCCATCCAAAAAGAAACAGGTGCGCCACGGTCAGAACAGTATACCTGGTGAGCTGACACAAGTAATCACAAAGAAAACTTGAACACACATGCAATCAATGTTTTCGTGCATTATGTCGGAAATCAGAAGTCACGGTCCTGGTGTACAGATACGTCGGCCGCCGCACCAACATTGGACTCCCTGGACTGATAACCACACCCAATATGCTGAACACTATTGCTTCACATAGAAGAAAGATCAGAGTTCCCGGTAGAACCGACCGCCTCTGATACCAATTTGTCACGACCCGCCCTCGGGGCTCGTGTCGTGTCTACCCCAAACCCGCCTTCCATAGGCCAGGGGCTGGCGACTAGCACCGTGGCGTAAATCCCAACAAAAAGTGAAGGCATTGCTGTTGAAAAGTAAACAAGCACCACAGAGTAAGAAAGAAGAAAAGTAAACACTAAGTAAAAACGGTACAAGCTGTGGTGAAAGTAAAAGGGGACGGAATACAAGCCCAACTGTAAAGTACAAATGAAAGGAAAAATAGAAACTGAAAGGAAAAGCCGTAGCATCGATCCGCCCTCTGGAAGTCCCACCTGAAGGGTGGGTACAGATAGCCTCCATTGCACATCGGGTCCACCTGACCGCTCCGAGTACGTCCCGCCCAGTGGTCCACCTCCAGGTACTATCCTTCTCCGCACGCCTCCACCATGATCAGCGTTGTCCGCCGTCTGCAACCAACACAACGTAGTGCGGGCATAGCCCGTGCAGGGGTGAGTATAAGCTACTCAGTAGGGACCCTGAGACCCCTGAAGGTCTCCCGAAATCCACAAAGGATAATCCACAAAGGAAAAAATACAATCACAAAGTAACATCTGACACATCTTAGGTATATTCCCATACATATACCTAAGTCATCAATTCCCGTTCGGCTCCAACGTCCGAGCCCAAGCACAACCCAGTCCACACAGGAAAGCAAAACGTATACCCACACAGGATAGAACAACACAATCCACAAGGAGAGTAAACAATAAATCCACACATGATAGCTCAACACAATTCACAAAGGAGAGTAAATAGTAAATCCACACAGGATAGCTCAAAACAATCCACAAAGGAGAGTAAACAAAAGATTGAGCTCACACAGGTATACTTCGTCGAAAAGGTGAAAGGGATGATCAGGTATGGATACTGAATCATCTACGCTGGGACCCACATAGGATACAAGACCATCACAGCTAGGTCCCACATAGGATACAAGACCAGCTGTCTTCATTGATTCATCTATACTGGGACCCACATAGGATACAAGACCAATATTGAATCATCCAAGCTGGGACCCACATAGGATACAAGACCATCATTGAATCATCTAAGCTAGGACCCACATAGGATACAAGACCAGCACAGCTAGGACCCACATAGGATACAAGACTAGATGTCTTCATTGATTCATCTATACTGGGACCCACATAGGATACAAGACCAGTATTGAATCATCCATGCTGGGACCCACATAGGATACAAGACCATCATTGAATCATCCAAGCTGGGACCCACATAGGATACAAGACCAGCATTGAATCATCCAAGCTGGGACCCACATAGGATACAAGACCATCATTGAATCATCTATGCTGGGACCCACATAGGATACAAGACCAGCACAGCTAGGACCCACATAGGATACAAGACCAGCTGTCTTCATTGATTCATCTATACTGGGACCCACATAGGATACACGACCAGTATTGAATCATCCAAGATGGGACCCACATAGGATACAACACCAGCACAGCTAGGACCCACACAGGATCGGGCCCACACAGGACCTGTAGCACTGATCCACGTAGGATCGCTGAGTGCTGTAGTCGTCGCAGTCCACTGAGGATCTCTGCACAGTCGTCGTCGCAGTCCACTGAGGGTCTCTCCACGGTCGTCGCCGCAGTCCACTGAGGATCGCTGCACGGTCGTCACTGTCGAAGTAGCAGTCGCAACCAGCTCTAGGGTTCTCGCACACAGCAAGCTCGTTCGGGAGGGTCCGCTCCACGAGCCGAGAGGCCGATACATCAACTGTCACAAAGTCCGAAGTTGATGTATCCAAAAGTTCCGTATCGTCAACAGAAACTCAACGTCGCAGACGGCGCGTCAATCGGACGTCCGGTCTGAGAGTTGTTGGCTTTTTCGTCCCAGGGGCCCGGTTGGTTTTTAAGGCAAAACCAACCCGACCGTAGTCCACATGCGTCCAAACCTCGGGCGGAGTGTGCCAAAAGATCCGTCTCACTTAGAGGAATTCAACAAAGCTGACAGCACGTCAATCGGACGTCCGTAACTCACGATATGAGCGTTTCCGCTCCGGGGGCCCGGTTGGTTTCGTGTACGAACCAACCCGGCCGAACTCAAAGTATTCCGAAACCTTGAGTGCAATATACCGAAACGACCGACTCGATCCAAGGATTGTGTTTCCACTGACGGAGAGTCGTTTGGAGGCCCGTAGCTCATGTTACGGGCATTTGAACAAAAATCGTCCGAAGACGGGGGGTCCGGGCCCGGGGCGACCCGGCCCGACCCCCCCTGGGTCGGCCGACCCCGTTCGACCCGGTCCGACCCGGTCCGACCCGGTCGGACCGGTCTGGCTCGGCCAGCCCGGCTCGGCTCGGCCGAGCGTCGCGGGGGGGAGCCGCCACCCCCGCGTGACACCACCGCGGCACCCGCGGGGTGTCGGCCAGACAGCCGGACGCGCCGCGTGACTACCTGTCGGCACCCGCGGGGTGCCGCCCTAGACACCCGGGGTGCCGCGTGACAACCCCGCGTCACCCGCGGGGTGCCGCCCTGGACACCCGGGGGGCGCCGCGTGACAACCCCGCGACACCCGCGGCGTGCCGCCCTGGACACCCGGGGGCGCCGCGTGACAACCCCGCGGCGCCCGCGGGGTGCCGCCCTGGACACCCGGGGGGCGCCGCGTGACAATGCCGTGGCTCCCGCGGGGTGCCGCCCTGGACACCCGGGGGGCGCCGCGTGACAACCGAGCGGCACCCGCGGGGTGCCGCCCTGGACACCCGGGGGTGCCGCGTGACAACCCCGCGGCACCCGCGGGGTGCCGCCCTGGACACCCGGGGGGAGTCACGTGACAACCCCGCGGCACTCGCGGGGTGCCGCCCTGGACACCCGGGGGGCGCCGCGTGAAAACGCCGCGACTCCCATGGGGTGTCCCCCTGGACACCCGGGGGGGCGCCGCGTGACAACCTCGCGGCACCCGCGGGGTGCCGCCCTGGACACCCAGGGGTGCCGCGTGACAACCCCGCGGCACCCGCGGGGTGCCGACCTGGACACCCGGGGGGAGTCGCGTGACAACCCCGCGGCACGTGCGGGGTGCCGCCCTGGACACCCGGGGGGGCGCCGCGTGACAACCCCGCGGCACCCGCAGGGTGCCGCCCTGGACACCCGTGCGCGCCGAACCCGCGCGGCCGCGGGTCGACGGGCACCGCCGCCTCCGGCCGCCAGCGCCGCCGGCTTCCGCGGGCCACCAGAGTCGCTCCGGTGGCCCATTTCCCTTCCCATCTGCATCGTTGTTCCTCCCTGGTTCCGTTCTTCACTGCGGGATCATCAAATTGTCCTTGCATCATATTGTGTCATTGCCCGCCAAATCCGCAAAACATGAAGAACGACGGAGGGTTGTCGGGCCGTGTTCGTTCGACACGCACCCTCCGAGTTAGATAAAAACAATAGAAGAAAATTGATCAACTCATGAACCGACAATTTTAATAAAATAAAATTGTTCATTTGAAACCGGTTCTTTAATTTTTAAAGAACGTTCACGGGAATATAAAGATGGGTATTCCAAATTATAAAATCCCTACTTCGTTGGTCGTCGTCGTACGCACGTCCTTCTCGGAATTGCTCGTCGCGGGAGGTGGAGATCGTCGCGTCGTCGCGGAAGGGCGTCGTGTCGTCGCGGAACACGGCGTTGAGTCGGCGAACTCAACAGACCATGAAACAGCAGATTTAATTTAATTAATTAAATCCGTGTTTAGGTAAAGAACCACGAAGGAGATTAAAAAGAAAGTCTGAGACTCTTACCTCAAGCAGCCGATCGAAGATCCGTCGCGGAGGAAGAGTCGTCGCAGAAGAAGGTTGCAGGAAGGGAACATCGGCGTCGCGGATCACAGCGTCGCGTCGTCGATTTCCGGGTTCGGATTTTTTTGCGTTTTTCACATTCTTCACGTTCTTCGAGTTCTTCGCGAAGGAGGTTGAAGGTTCAAGGATCCTCTCTCAACGAGTAATCCTCCAAAAAAAGATAGGTTGGTCTTATTTTAATATTATGCCAACAAATGAAAACGGGTAAGTAACGACCCATCAATTCGTTGAATTAATTCAACGAAAGAAACAGCTAATTTAATTTATGAAATAAACCGCCCTATTAAATGGTCTGTTAAGAATTTAAGAAACGCGTCAGTTGACTTTCATAATGACTGGTTTTCGCGGGTGCGTTACTTAGCGGAATGAAACGGCGGGGCTCGTACGGGCCCCACCTCACAAATATCCTACAAAGAGGGTAGGATATTTCTAGATAGTATCCTATCAGGTTCAACTCAGTTCAAGCCATCTTAAAGTGGCTTCAAATGGCTTCCAAGTGGCTTATGTGAAATAAACTAAAGTTGTCGCAAAATTATTTTATTTTTTAACTTTAATCCCGAAAATTAAAAACCACACCCGAGCAAATGCAACTCCGAAAGAGGCGTTTCTAAATTAATACCGGCGCTACGATTACATCAGTGCCCTTAGAATTCGATTCCGGGCACCGGTTTAAATGATAGAAAAACCCGCTCGTCCGTTCACTGAACGTACCCGAGCCAAACTTCGGAAAATGATTCCGGGCAAACCGGGCCTCGGAATCAGGCGCCGTCAGAAAATGCATTCTTGTAAAATTCCAAAGAATATTAAGAAAAAAATTTCCTTGAAATTTTTGGGTCTTTACAGAAACTTCCGCTGATACCAACTATAATGCCCCGACCCCAGTTACCTATAGTCGGTGCCTTATTACATAACATTGAAATGATCACAAAAGATCATGTCTCGAAAGACCGATTAGTTTAGAATCCTTGGAAGTACTAGATACATTCATAATGTTTACATTACACCATAAAATGGAAAACTACAACAACATTGTTTCCATGGACCAAACTCATATCCTCTAATACTATCACTATAGGTCAGTCATAAAATACTTCTTCGCATCCTGGATGAAATAAAACATAGAAAGGGGTGAGCTCAAATGCTCAGTAAGGATGTCAATATAGCAGAAACATACATATATATTAATAAACATTTAATGCAACGTATAAAACCGAATCAAAATCCTTTTCAACATAGACATCATCATAACATGGAAAATATAAATTAAAATAATTCCATTTACATACTCACATGGATATTCTACTAGTCGAATAATCACATGCAATATCAATAGCCACTTTCATAATGATGGAATGCATAATTCTATACTTTAATAACCCCATAGTCAAGGACTTGTGGCAAGACTACAAATAATATTTTGTCAAAGCCTTATTCCAAAACACTAGTTTGTCTCATGAGACTTACCGATGCATCGAGGAGCTATAGCAGGCTCCACCCGTCTGTTACAAAATCCAATGCATTCCTCATATGAAAAGGCTAAAACATGACATAAATATTCGTATTAAAACTAGCATACGAAATGTCAATACATTATCCATTAACCATGAATGGTGTGAAAATAACACACCCATAGTCAAACATATGACAAAACCTTTAATACAATATTCATGTTTTGTATCATAATAAATCAACTTCCAATATGCTTAAAATCCATCAAAGGATGTCGACATAGATGAAATCAAAACCTTTTTTAGAAAAATATCCTATTCTATTTTGAAATCATTCAAAAGTCATGTAATTGTAAAATAAAACATTTATATTTGAAAATAATTTTATAATCATGTTATGGAAGCTTCAACAATGTTATAACGGAGAAAAAAAGCCGCACCATCCATATAAGTTAGAAAAAAGATATTCTTACCTTAAATTTGATGAAAAGATTATAAAGGACCTTGTTTAAAAAAATACGTAACAATTCTATTATAAACATCTTATAAAAAGTCCAACAAGTGTATAAATGACTTTAACCCATAGTACATAAAATAGTATGAATGTTTTGAAACACATTTTTATAAAACTTGGATATGATGATAAAGAGGTCCCAGTAGATACTTAGGTAAAAACAACCTCAGATAATAAAGAGTTTTTGAAATTAACCCTTTCCTTGTAATTTTCCTTGGTCAAGGGTAGGTTAAACTCTTTTATAATGGTGAAATAATTGTTATTAAATTATAAAATAATCATATACATTATTATGAATTCATTTATGATCTTTTAACATAGCTTTGTTAATAATATCTTTGTAATATGGTTGTTTCGGGTGTTTACAGATTCATTTTACCTTATATTATTTGTTTTGTGAGTGATATTTGTTATGGATGCGATGTATCTTATTCATATAAAGAATTATATAAAGTCCATTAACATTATTTTTAATCATCTAATGAAAATTATTCTTGAATGGATACGATAAAGAATTAATATCATCTCGTTCGTGGGGATGGTAATCCGTACGTATGCATGAGAAAAAATATCATTTTCTTGAAATTAAAATAATATATAATTGGATGGTATATCATATATAAAGAATCATTATAGTGTTATATTTATTATTTACATCAATTAAATATCATTATTATACCCATCAAAATAATAATGTATTGAATAACAATGACACCACAATGTGGAGATGGTAAACCTTACGTACACACGTATTATGACATGCCATTCAAAGGATGGATAGAATAATGAATTAGGTTGTAACATATTTATAATAATATCATAGTATATTAAATATACTAGTGTTATTATTTTAGAATGGAATCAACAATGAAAAAGGTATTAGAATAAGAAAGGCACTTGAAGGAGGTGATGAAATATTTACCTCTTATCCGGATTCTCCCTTTTGATTTTATCAAAAGTTCTCTTTATGATAGAATTATGACTAAAGGAAGGCCTATAAAATAAAGGGAGGTCAGTTTAGAGGGTATTTAAATAGGGGTTTTCCAGGACAAATGGTTTTGAATGTGTTAATTAGAGATAAGGGGGAGTTCCCTTTTATAAGAGGGGTGAGGGGCACCTTTGGAAAAGCTAGAAAAATTATTTTATAATAAAATAATTTTCAGTTTCTAATGGATCCAAAATGAAGAATTAAAAGATAAGGTGGGGATGGGTCTAACACCACTCAACCAACATGTTTTATATAGGTTTCGTTCACTATATTAACTTTATCTTTTATATTTAACTCTTAGTTAAATAGTTTGACATTTACCATGTCTCTTTTTATTTTTATATTATATTGTTAATAAACATACTATATACTTCCCAGAGAACCCCATGTGGTTCATTAATGATTCACCTATCATTATATAAGTCCTATTTCTGAAAAATATATTTTTAGGAATAGAATATCAATTAATAATATAATATTTGTTTTAAAAACTCTTTTATGTCAATTTGGACACTATTTGGTATTTTGTTTTTTCTAAATTCATAACAGCATTATTACTTCGAATGAAATTCTTCTATCCAACCCTAACATGTAATATAAACTTATAAAATAGGTTTAATACATAAAAATTCTCAAATAGCATTTATTTGGATATTTATAATATCACTTTTTTTAATATTTCAATATTTAGGTAATTACTCATTGATCATTGTGTTAGTAATAAATTAAAATATTTAACGTCTAAAAAATATAAATAAAATACCATTATGCAGGAAATATTTTTATATTTTAATGAATATTTATAGTCAAATTTATCTTATGTGTAACCCTATATTAAAAATGTTTTAGTTATTTAACATTGATTTTGACTTTTTTAACGCTTCTTAGATTTAAATAATAATAAATGTCCTAATCTAATCCAAGTGGTTCAAAAAGGATCATATTTTATTCCCAAGTTTGTTTTTGGTCAAATTACTATTATCCAATAGAACTAAAACATGTGTTAGGGTAACAATAAAATCATTTTTACCCTTAATTTCCCTATTTACTTTTAACTGAGGAAAATAAAAGTAAAAGTTACTATTCACTAATAATTATTTTCATCTTATAAAACCACATTTTACTTGCTGATATCAACCGTGTCTCTTAAATTTCTGAAATTCTATTCACAGTAGTGGTAATATCTTGTTTTATGTGATTTTGCAAATTCTCCTAGGAGGTGGGTAAAAGACGGTGAAATTTTCAATTAAATATTTATATATCTAAAATTATTATAAACTAAATCCAATGAATTATGTTGGACATATATAGGTATTATGTATATATATTGACATAAAATAAATTAAAAAAATATTCAAATAAGAATTTTGTTTTAAACTGTAACTTAGTGTTGGTCACTATTCTTCAAAAATTGAATGTTTTCAAAAGAAATACCAAAAATTCACCCTAAGCTAATTTCTATATTCTGAATCAAAAAATTATTTCCATTTTGAAAGATAAAATATATAAAATTTCAAAAATTGTGTATGACTATTCATAATGGCTAGTTTGATTGGTTGGGGTGTGTTAGAACTCAAAGTCGCATACAACACACGCTATTGTATTATTCAAAGATAAGTGTACCATGGAAGATTGGGGTGTGACACAATACCAAATATAAAATATCATTATACAAAAACATTACCCAATGTATTGGTGTGATATATAATTTTGGGCTAACTGGCCACTTTTACATCGTTAACATGTATAAGTGTCCTATATATATAATAAAACATGGAATGCTTTTTCATAAGATATTATTCCATGATAAATGATTTTAAAATAAATTTATGGGATACCAAAATTAATAACTATAGATATGTCAAGCTGATTAAATTTTATTGGAAATAGAGATGCTAATCACGGTCCAAATGTAGTCCATGGATAATGTATAATGAAATTTTTACAGAATAATGGGGGAAAATAAATGATTATGAGTTTTATTAATGAGAAATAAATGAGTATGAAATCTTGAAGACATTATAAGGTATCTAACGATATTATGGTAAGAAATATCCCTACATTATTAATAGGATATAAAATATATAAGATTGTAAATATGCTTGAATAAAGGGTATAAGGAGAGGATTATATGATAGCAACAGCCTTGGTAAATGGAATAATGAGATGGGATGAATGATATCTCTTTAAAAAAAATTATTTGAAGGTATTGGTATCCTTATATAGTCCTACAAAAATGATTACTTTAAATTCAAATGGATAAATATAATAACGGTTCTTGACATTATATTAATAAGGAGAGGTCCCTCTCATTCAGTATAATAAATCATTGAGCAGTTTTGATAGCATTACATGTGTATATAATGGTCCATGGGGAAATTCATGAGACATGAAGGGTTATATTGTCACATAAAATACAAAAAACTATTTATTAATGTTATAAAAAAACATAAAAACAAGAACAAATATAAACTGAGAGTCATAATATAAAATAGGTGATTTAATAGAAAAGAATATAGGGCGATCACATACCTAGAAAGAGTTATTTAGAAAGCGTGATAAGAGATTCATGGGGGTTGGGGTACCATTTTATTACTCTACATATAGTATTAAAGTGTAAGGATGTAATAAAATGTATTTTAAGAATGTGAATGAGATATTGGGTGACATTATATATGAATAGAGAGAGTATTTCTTTATTATTTCCCAAACATTGGTCTTGGACTATATATAATAATTTAACCAAAACCAAAATACTTCCATGTTTATTGAAAATAATTTATACAAAAGTGGTGTGGTTATAATTATTTTATATGTCTAATGGATGAAATTATTATTATATTAACCATGCAGATGTTGAAGTTAGTCATTTCTTTAAATAAATGTTTCTAAAACCATGAAATATCATATATGTTTTGGAGGATTGAAAAAGAATTTATTAAATTAATAATATGAAAAAAATAATATGATTTAATATTAGAAACACATATGTGGTATTTTATACCATTTAAATTATTTATTAAAAAATTGTTAGGTCATATTGATTTTAAAATACACTATGTACGTCTACAATATTTAATTTTGACACGAAACAACTACTCTCTCATAATGTTATAAAAATTTAACCATTGGAAAATTTTAATGTCATGTTTCTATTGTTAATAATTTTTTTCTAGATAATTTAACAAATATTTTAATTTTTACTTTTAAAATAAGAACATTCATTTTTCTAAAAATGATAAGTTTTTTGAACATAAATGTATTAAAACCATTTTAAAACATACATATAACTTAATAAAATTTATATGATTATTTATATTTAATAGTTAATAATTTATAATATTATATAACTAAAATATTATTTATAAAATAAACTAATAAATTCATAAAATTTAATGTTTGAATTTAATTTTCATATTACTCAAAAATATCATTATTATTTTATCGTAAAAAATTATAAATTTTATCAACATGATTACATAATAAAATATAATGTAAAACAATAAAGAATAAATATAATAAATAATTAAATTAACATAATTTATAAATCTTTATATCAATGGGGTTACAATTTTTCTACAATAGGTTAAATTATTTTTTCCCTTAATTAACATAATTTTACTTTTATCTTGTTAGTAAATATTTTTTACATTTGCAATTATTATTTTAAATGAATTAGGTTGACCATAATTCATAATGATAATTATGATGATTCTAAATATTGAATATATTTTATCAAAATCAATTCACAGTGGTGGATGCCTTTATTTTAATTTAAAACACATAGGAATGATGGGGATATGTTTTTATAAAAAACAATTCATAGAAAAATTGATATTAAAGTTACACTATAAATATTAATATTAATTATATGAATTTAAATGGAAAATGATATATATAACCGATAAGTTTAATATATAAAATTCACCATTGTGTGTTATTTTTAATTAATTAAAATGAATAAATATTATGCATTTTTATATAGGTTTTTGAGAAATGATTTTTTAGTCCCAAAGATAATCATATATAAAAATCATATGTAAAGATGATATAATTGAAATTAATTAAATTAATAAAAATTACAAGTTTAAATTTAAATGAAATTAAAATAATAAAATTTAAAATTATATTATTTAATTTGTTAAAGGAAATGAAAATTTTACATAAAAATAGAATTTTTTCATACTAACTGAAAAATATATATTTTCCATAAAAATATAAAAAATTACACAAATGTTAATTTTGATATTATGATTTCATTATATATGGTTTCATAACATTATTTTTAAATATGATAGAAAATAATTGTAATATGTTTTTCACAAAATGAAATAAAAATCATTTTTGATGAAAGATGATTTTAAAAAAAAAAGACAATACCCAAAATTGATTACTTTTGTACTAAGAATTTATCAATATAATTAAGAAAAAAATATATTTAAAATTCATTAATTAGATAATACTAATAATGTCTATAAAATAATTTTACTATTTATATTTATATATTAATTATTTTTGGGTTCAATGTTTCGTATCACAAATTCCATCGAACATGTTGTTAACTTTTAAAAACATTCGATGTCACACCTAACCCCATAACACATTAAAATGTGAAGATAATATATAGATTAAATCATAAATAATTAAGACACAAAAAATAATATCAAATATGTCAATCTATTTCCTACAAACCAGGCATCCAAAATTTTTAAATTTACTAGCTCTCATGTCTCCAAACTCAAGGTACCCAGCCTTTTCAATTAGACGAGTAACACACACCCAAAAAAATTACTTATCCCATTCATGTTATTAGTATATATCAATTTAACTGATTAATTATTCATAGGTTACAACTATAGGATTCATAATTTATTAATATAAAACATTCTATGATGAAAATAATCATTCTATTATCATTAAAACAATTTATACTAAAAATAGGATGAAATGATATCATTTCACATGAATTTTTTTATTTATTGTAAAAATTATAAACATTCATTATTAGAATTAAAAGTCCTTATCAAATACATTATATCATTGAATATAACATTAAATTATCCATTCAATTTACATCTATTTGGTTATCACCAAATTATAAACATAACAGATTACAAACATGAATCATCATTACAAATTTATAAGTAAATTGATATTTAAACAATTTCTTCATTAAAATGTATACCAGTTTCAATAAAAAAACATTATAATCCATGTAATTAAAGTAAATTATGACAATAATATTATAGATATCACACAATTTATAAATTCAAGAGGCTAACCATTATCACAGTATAAAGTAGATCATCATCTAATCTATAACTCATTACTTATTAATATAGCTGAAAATTATTAGTTTAATTTCATTTATATACAAAGGTATAAAACATAGAATATATATGTTTTATCATAAATTAAGATATCAAATGATTCCCCTACCTATACCGAATCAACGTTCTCTGCATGATAATAGACCGATGTTTTACGCATCGATCACCTCACACACAAGAAGATGCATCCCTCCAATGACACCCATGAATTACCAAACCCAAAAAAGAAAAATATATTTATAAACATGAATATAAACAACCATAATATGAAACTAATAAATGACGGAAACATTATTTAAGTAAAATAAAATTATTTTTAAATAGTACATTAGATATCCTTGGATCAAAGATGGAATTCTTTAGTTCGACCCTCATTAAAAGAAATCCTAATTTCCCGATGGAAGCGTCACTTGTTGCCTAAAAGAGGGTTTCATATTTTTTGAGAAAAAAATACAAGGAACTTAATCATTTATAAGTTCACTGAAATGGGGATATATAGATAAAAAAAACTTTTCATGTCAAGTATATTTCATACTTCATATATCGTCAAAAAATATTATCCATAATTAATTTAATCTATAATTTTTATAGGTCATGTAAGACCTTGTAAACTAGCCGAAAAAATTCATCAACTTATATCATGTTTTAAAACAGATATACAAAGGCTGTGAATACTAAATAAATAGAATGAAACAATTACTGGAATTGAATTTTCCATGATTTCATATTATACCATCTAAACACCTCCATACTAACTCTTATCATTCATCGAGAACAATGAGATTAAAAACACACAGAGGGATAGAAATAAATATGTTTACCCTTACATTAGATACATATGAAACAAATATTCTCCCAATGAATGCAAACTAAACCTCAAAAAAATGGGTTCATCCAAATATCCACCCCATGAGACAACTTTCACGGATCATTCCATCATATGAACATAGGATCCACATCAGAGACATACAATGAAAAAAAGGAATAAATTATATCCTAAACACTCTCCAATAAGAGATAGCACTCAAACAACATATAATAAGAAACTATTCACATGTAGTAATAATATCATAAACTATAAAGGTCAAAATAAACTGTAGAACAACATTGCATTAAATAAAATAAAAATGAAATAGCACGGGATACTGTGTGGAAATATGTGATTGAAATTATGGATATCTATCATACACACCATTATAAAACCAAGATACATGAATCAAGGGAATAGAATGCATCGACCACACCATCTTTTGGGGATGATGGATCTCCAATGGGCCATCCATGAAAGTGGCATCGTCATTGAAATCATTTTCACCCTAATAAATGACATGAAATTCATCCTGAAGATAATGAAAATGCTATTATGTTTGCAAATCATCATGTATCCGTACAATATAATATAGAGGTTCTTTTAAATATTTTATGGCTCCAAAAATATCTATTACCTTGAAATTCTTAAGAATCCTTGGATAAATCATAATACAACAAAAAATCACTCACTTTTCTTAATGGGGAGTCACCTTCAAAAACTCATGTACAAAATAGTTTAACTCCATAGGTATCACCATAATATCATTCTATGATTTATGACGATTCTCTACTACCTTCATCCTCTCATGAATTTCATATACCATATCTTTCGTATTCCCTAATAGTTTCGATTTGATAATTCATTTTTCTCAAAACATGATCAATCAAAATGGAAAATGAAAAGGGTCGTATAACATGTATTTAAACAGCGACATACCAATGGTGGAGTGGAAACAATTATTTTATGATAACTCGAATAAGGTATGGTTTTTCATCCATGAACATATGAAATCTCAAACACAAGTATGCAACATCTATTAAATTGTGTATAGGGTCCAGACATTCTAAAAATATATATGTGGATGAGAAGAAGTGATAAGGGATAATTGATATCCAAAATAAAGCAATATAACTTTCCATACACATTTTTTAGAATGAGCATCTCATTTATATATGCTCATATAGATTCCATTGTTGAGTTACACCACCTCCTTCAGATTCAACCACAACATAACATCCAAAATGATCTACTCCCTACTAACTATAATGTGGTCTGATTTTTTCAAATGATCTATTGACACTGATATAGAATCATGTCATCCCTAATACTAAGGTAATTTTGGAACAATGTCTATGAATATTCCCTCATACTTAAATTTTGGAAAATATAATGGATGGTGAAAACAAATGAGAAAATGATGATAACAACTTCCAGTAGACCAAATATTGCAGAACAAACTCATTATCTGCATGATTCCACCATGGACATGAAAAATGATACCTCATATATCATTTCATCTTTTTTACTAGTATTATGTGACACCAAAGATAAGAAATGTAACTCATGGGGAACCATCTCTCTTATAACCAATGGAAATAAATTCATTCCCCGGAATAAAATTCATTTGCTTCCTTCAATAGACTAACCATGAGGGAATCAATAATAACAATTCATTCCTCCACACTTCCACCTAAAATCCTATAACAAGGACTCCTATCGCTACTTCACAAAAGAATATCCCACTACCCTCTGGTAAAATATATCCTCTCCCACTATACAATAGAATATCTAGATTTATTAATGAGTGTTATTCCATCACTCACTAGAAATATCAAGTCTCACATACATCATTTCTATGAGACCACCTACTAAATGAATCGACTACATCAATTACCTTTCATAGATTACAATCAATTGTAGAGTTATAATCCAATAAGAATTTCATCCACTTAAAATGACATATACTGATTTTACATTTGGATAAGGCATACATAAAACCCTATAGTTTATAAATACCAAAAAATGTTATCCAGTGATATAATATCACAAAATATTCAGAGAAAAAATCAACCAACATAAATTCAATGGTTTCATAGTTACTCAAATGGTCATGTAACCACTAAAACTGAGAAAAAAAAATTATCTTCTATATCATAATTCATCCCATGTCAAGATGAAATAAGTGATATTATCCTTAATCCAATCTCATGCTACTAGAAGGAAATGTAAAATAGAGCTACCAAAATTTTCCATCAGGAAATAGAAATATTCATAACACCATTCTGTGCACAAGAATGAATGATCCTTTTGGGTCAAGTATATTAGTGGTGTCACAACATTAGATAAATCATGTACGAACATCCTATAATATCCTACAAGATAAAGAATACTCCCCACATATTCCATTTTATGTGTGGATGCATAAGAATGTAATTAATCTATATTTGAAGAATCTATATATACTAAATTATAGGACACAACATTAACTCATTAACATACATTATTATCCAAAATCTCACACTTTGAATACTTTCTAAATAACAACTCATTTAATGAACTCCAAAAATTTTACTTATTGCCACTTCATTCTCCTCTTCATATGCCTAGAACCCAATAATGATTTCAATGAAAACCACAATGAACATATCTATGATCTCTATAAACATGTAATAAATAAATCCCAAGTATATTTCTAGATAGTTCATCAGAAACAAAAAATATTACTAATAATTCATTATTCCCATGATGAATACTGAAGTCAGCCTTATGAATATCCTTATCATTAACCAGAATCAGATGATATTGAGACCACAATTCGATATGCAAGAACCAACTTATTCTTATCAACTGATAGAGAAAATCATAAATCCATAGAAGAAGGTGGGGGTTCATTAGTATCACTTGGGTCAATAGATGATAATCAATACAAAGATTCAACACACTATCAGAATACTTTAAAAACAAAACAATTTCACCCCTGGAGACACTTTCAATTGAACCAATACATGTTATGAATAACAATAGTCCATACTCATAGTTTGTGCAACATGGAATGCAACATATCATGTGAATACATTGAGATAAGATGCATTCTTTTTTTATCATGATCCAACCCTCAATCTAACATCAGAAGTGTAACAATAAAAATTATTCTATGAAGACATTGTGGTATACATTCCAAACCCCGGAAAAAACTAATTGTTGGACCAAAAACCAATTCATCGTTAACATAGTCATCAATGGAGAAAATAATGATTCAATAAATGTACACATATAAGGGGATCTATCACCAAAAAATCACCACTATTACTAAATCAAAATAATAAAACAGAACCTACCTTCTATTGGAATTAATGGGAAACCAACACAAAAAATAACCTATCCAATCTATGAATGACCAAATATCGATATATTGAAAAATACTATTTCTTCCCAAGATAAGTGCATCCCTAGATCTAGATCACATTAATTACATACTTCAGACATGGTAGATGAACATCTAACTATCATTGAAAACTCCAAGGTCATTGAATGAATCTCAATGTCATGTCCCATGGCGTGGATGTGGGTAGGATATATATAGATGTGTGACCCTCCCATATGAAACAAATCATTCACTAATGTATGAAATAACCATTTTAAACCTATAATATTGTATAGATCTAAGGGAAATGGATATTCTAAATAATTAAGACTATGATTATGTAATTTAGAACCACTCTAACCCTGATGATAACCACCTTCAAAACTACACTCATCTCTTAGAGTATGAGGAGTATCTCATGTCTGTTATCTACCTACCACATCTCCCCTCTCATAATTTCAATCATGTGAACATTAATTATTAATCATTTTATGAAACTTCCTTTAGAGATGAACCTGAAGTGGAAGACCAAACACACACTTACAACTCATAATGGTCAGACTGTTTCATTAACTATAATCATGTCCTATAAAATAAAAAAACACATATCATCCACTAGAAATGGTATGAGAGCCTATTCCATAATAAAAAACAGAAGATGAGTGTATCAAATGACCCCAAAATAATCATAATTTCTTATTTTATAAAAAATGAGAACCCCAAAACACACCTAACATTAATAAGGAATATGGACAACTCGACACTCATAAAAAAATTAGTTTTATTCAGCATCCTCTCGATAAAATCTTCCTTCAGAAACCCTTAATGATACACCTTCTACATTAATTAGTTTACCTATTACTGGAACTCTAGAGGAGAATCCTCTTCACAATGCCTCACCCATGTCTTCCCCATCTAGAAACTTGTTTGATTAATATCACAGATGAGTCATAAAAAAGGATCTTAATGTCTCAGATGCTAGAAATCTACTTTAGATGGGTAATATAGTCATAGGGATTAACCACAATTTTAATTTAAGAAAGAATCTTTTCTCAGTATTGGGATTATAATTTCTCCCTCTAGTATTATAACACTTTGTGTTCCCAAAGGAAGAAGAAACACCACAACCTCGTTTCCCTAACCAATATCATTATTGTAAAATACTCCCATTGATCCTTCCAAAAAATGATTAAAATGAAATATTTGGTAACCCCTTACACTAGTTTTTTATGAATGATTATAAAATATATCCCATATATTTATAAAATAATTGATGATAAATCATATTGACATCCCTAATCCATGTTTTTTCATCTTCTACTTCAACTCTTAGGTGATCTGCTAGAACATCCTTTTAAAATTATTTACTGATAACATGATGAAGATGTTAATATGGAGGAAGGAGTATATAATTAAAAACATTCAGATCTCCTAAACATAAAATATTGAAAAAATGAAATTAATTCACTATTTTATTATCTATTTATGATTTTAATGAATCGAATGGTCTATCCGTATAAAAAACAGTTTCAAATAAGAAAGATGCATGATCCATTCCTTGGTATCTACCACACAAACTATATCACTTCATTTAGTAGGCACTATAAACATGAATTCCCAGACATAACGTCACATGGTTCCTAAAAAATCATGTCTTATATGGTATCCTATTTTTATATTGATTAATAACCTTATCCGACATAATTTCCTTACCAACCCATGCAACCAAACCTATCCAAAACACTAAACTCCATATATCACTCAACATGAACCACTAATACATCCCTGTAAAAACCCAATCTCCCCACTGTGAACCACTCATAGTCCAGAATGAGGAAATGGAAATTGCGATTGCCCAAGTCATGCCTCCAGTAGTCTCGTTGTTGTAAAATAGAATTTCTGGTATAATAATCATGCATATTGGTAGATTTACACTATAAGATAGCATTAATAAGAACGATATAATATAGATACATCAATAAAAAATAATCAAAACTATATATATATATATATATATCCCTAAATTAAAATATAAAATCTCAAATGGTACAAGAATTACTAAAATTAAAACCACAAGTACCAAATAAATAAAAGATGATAGAAACTAAAAAGCATAACAAACTCCAAATTCAACGATATAGTAATTTATTGAATGATATCTACTTTTTACTAGCTAATATGAATGTTAATTTTTATACATAGGTTGAAAATAGAATTACACATAGTAAGATACTACTATGTGACTCTCATTAAAATGATAATGAAAGCATGCTAAAGCACAATGAACAATAGTGAACCAAAGTCATCGAATAAATAGCTCTACTACGTTTCCATCCTCAGTTGGGATATCTATCACCATGTGCTACATAATAGAGATAATATAATATATAATTGAAATTTCAAGGTTTCCACATCTATCTCTATCACTAGTTTACCACTCTTCCTTAAAAGTCAAATTCCTTAAGGCATCTCTGACAAAAATAATATGTTATTGATGAAACCAAGTCTCAGAATCACAACATTTACACTGTTCATCACATCATCTAATTTACCCATTAACATATTAGTATATAGTAACCGAGTTATTTCATGGAGTATGAAACAAACTTATTAAGTGTACTAACCATATAATTCTATACTATAAGACAGTATAGTCTAATCACTAAGTTGGTACATCAATCTATCATACCCATCACAAGTCATAACAATAATAAATCATTAAATATTATCTTCATTTATATATGTGTATGAAATAACAGCGATCAATAAAATCCCTCTAAACACATATATTGGACAATATATTTCATGGACACTACAATATGTGACTACTATGAGTTGAGAGCAGGGCCATATGGTGAATTTTTCCATCAATCAACCCCCTGGGATATTGGGGGAAATATCCTTATAGAGTGAATTGTGTGTCTATATACCTAATATAAATTGGTGTTCCAATGTATAAAATAACAAAATATTCAAGATTTAATATATATCAGAATCACAACATGGGAATAACATAGACATAGACTCAATTTTTTCTCATTTCAGTCATGTTAATGCCATCCACTAAAAAGAACAGATATCCTATAAGAACCAATTCTTTTAAAATAAGTCAATTAATTACTTATATTTTTTTATCATTTCTATTAATTAAATAATTAATTATATTTTACTTAAAAATTAACATTATTCCCTATTACATTACATTAATCATTATAGTAATGTCAGTTTCATCAACCCATAATCAAAATCGAGTCCTCAATTTTTCACAATTAACACATTATTTTTATTTCTATACCACAATAACCAATCCCATTGGTTATGAACTATTTATTCATTATTAGCTTTATTTCGTACACCATGTAATCCTGGATAACCATGAAAATTTACATTCGATGATAAAAATGTTACAGAGTACATACAGGTGAATAAGGAAATGGGAAATGGAATGAAAATATAATGATCAATCCAAACATCATATATTAATATGATTCATAAGAGAGAATATGAAATCAATAAAGAACATGAACTTGTAATATGATAATCCAAATGTTCCATCAACTATAGTTTTATCCCCAAAACCGACATGCATATACTCAAGAATTTTTTCCTTGAAAGCATAAAATATTTCCACATTATCTAGGGCTCCCCACACCACACATCAATCATTGAAGGATAATAATTTCAAGGATCTATCATATTTGAGCCTCCCTATACGATATCAAATCACATAGACAATATCACAACTACATCACAACATAAATTCATCATCAAACGATCTATATCATCCCTCTCCAACTGCCACTCAAAAACTATATGAGATGGTGTGCCCAAAACCTCAATTAAGCCCCCTGTAATCCAATGTTTGTTGACTAACTATGAGAGACTACGGTGTGTATTTGGAAAGACTATTTCATCATATTCTAGAGTATGTATAGAATTAATCAATAGATCATAAAAAGAGAAATCACAAATAATAAGAAACTAAATAGAAATATGAAAATATACTATGAATGATAAATATATAAGTGTTAAAAGGAGAATAACAACAATATGTTAAAAATGATATGGATTATATGTTATATATATATATAATGTAAATATGGGTGTCTATGGATTCAAGAATATAGTACATGAATTGAAATATAAAAAAACTGGTAAAAAATTATACTACATGAAAATCTAGCATGAAATTGGCCCTCTTCTACATGGTACATAATAAATAAATAAATAAATCAACCATCAGAAGACACACTCTTCCCCTTACTCATACGTTAAATCATAAAATCGTCTTGGGTGCCAATGTTGGCCTGAACACATTATGAGATAAAATCACAGTAGAACAACACTTATATTTTATAGGTTGATCCATTATGTGTAATAAATAATCTATAGTTTTCTATAAAAAATTATTGTATGGAAATAATAAATTAAATAATAAACACCTTGTTATTGGTTTCTAAATTGGAAAGAGGACTGATACCATCAACATCTTACTAAAATACAAGTCTTAAAAATGAAACATGTTCATGTCATAAATGTATAAAAGGACCTTTGTAAATAACCTTACAGAGGAATATATTCCCCCAAGCTTGATCTTTGGCTTGGGGTAAAATTTTCATGTATTCACAAACATGCTCCAATTTAAATATGAAATGACTAATATATCAAACCAGATAAGTTTTTCCAACCATGAGTGCATTCCTAATACTATCCAAGGCAATCAAAATAGAATCCCAAGAGTCACTATACATGTCACTAATAGATCCAATGCAACTAAGACCATCCAATAAAACATAGATATGAGTTATGTGTATCTATTGCATCATGGAGAACTATGAGTAAGTATCATGTGTCTCACATAAGAGACCATGTATCACATAACTCATAGAATATCTATATTTCACAATATTCTATCATTAATTTATCCCCTAGGAAACTAGTGTCACTCGATATTATATGTATACCAGTCGGATATCTGTTACCTAGAAATACAAATAATAACTTAAAGCATTGGTGTAGATTTAACCACGCATAGGGAGTCCATGCATTGAATCCTTAAACGCGGTCCCATTTTATCTCTCAGCCCATATCAGCTGATCTATAACAAACAGAAAATAATTTACAACATTTCATAGAATTTAAAGTCATATTTTCATTAATAATTAATTATAATAATTTATGTAAACAAGCACCAAATGATAAAATTGAAGACATTAAACATGGAATAAGGCTTTAAGAACATAATTAATCACATGGATGTAATCATGATCTCTATGAAACATGTAATAATATCTAGACATGGAATTTAAGAAAATTATAGAGGAAATGGCAATGAGTATGTTAATGTAAATGAAATATGTTACGAAGAAAGGAATTTAACCAACTATTAAAAGCTATTAAACATAAGGTATATGGGTTGCAATTTGAAGAATCAATCATAAAAATTTAAATATACCTCATAAAAGATGAATATTAAGAACAAATCTCATGTATATCTATTTATCATAATTGAATTTTAAATATAAAATAATTTATTAGAGGAGTAACACAAAAATGGTTCTTTAACCATTTAAGGAATTACAAACTAGAAAGTATGGTGGTTACACCCAAAGGGGTGTCCAAAATTAATGAAAACCCACCACATATGGTTTTTCCCTATGGTAGTGTCAAAATGGACATGGAAATAAAATTATATATTTATTTAAAAGAATATCGTTAGTAGAAGTATTAATCGAGTGGCATACAAACACATTATTTAGAAAGAGATTAAATGGATTAAAAGATGATACAGCACCTACCTCGATATATTAGTTCTCCCCTCATCCATTATCAATGCTAAATATGATGTGGAAATGATGAATATTAATGGATTTATCAATTTCCAAAAAATAGGCCAAAATATGTCTCACCCAACATTCAAAAATTAGTGGAAGAGGATAATTGAAACAGAAGAGTGCGTATAGAGGTTCTTACAGAGGGATTTTCATCGCTTCCGATTGTGATATATATTTACTATTGAAGAAAGAGAAAACATAAACACTATTAATATGAGAGGATAATCTACTTTCATGATGGAAGATGATGAAAATCAAATTGTAAAGGTATGGGATAAAAAGTATAAGGATTTAAATAAAAAAATAATGGTATTTTGGAGATTTCACCCAAAGCAAAATTGCTCACAAATTGCTAAACTATGGCCATACATGTTCTTTCTACTACTTCAAAGGGGTACTAATCAATACTAGACACATAGTTTGACTAACATTGTGCATAAATGTGTGGAACCTCTCTATCACGAACCTGCAAGTGGATTCATGAGTTTTTACCATAGCTAGAATAAATTCAGAAAAACTATTCAGCACATGGTACCCAACTATCTACAACTACATAGATTAGGGAAACGTCATGGTTTGGTGACAACAATTTTCTATAACCATGTGTCCTAGTATGTTTCATCCCATTTTTTGGACGCTGGGCTTCAAACGAGACATTAACACACCTCATTCCTCATTTAATCATGTTGGTATTGCTAGTCTGGATTATTAATGAAATTATAACCAAAATTTTCATTTTCCCTATAATTTAATCAAATATGTGATGCTACAAACTCACCTACATTTGAAAAATCATACCCAATACTCCCATTAGAGGGTGGTATGATATAATCTATAGAGTTCTAGCCATTATGTACTTATATCAGCCCCCCACTCCCAGGTATCATCCTGTGTACATATGTGTTTCCATAGAACCCACAACAAAGTAAGAAACTATCCATGTAAACCATGGTGGTTCGATCAATGATACATGTTATAATCACCAAGAATAATTCATATTCCTTCATCATGATATCAATAGGTTCAAATTAGCAATATAGGTTGCAATGATAATGTCGAAGAAGAGATACGTTGATAAATTTATGCATGGCATAGTATCTATATGGTAAATCATTGATATTCTACCTGCCCAACCTTATCCAGTATCTTGAAAAACCTGACTTATGCAGCCATCCATTTGACCATTCTACTTATTAGTCTCTAATAAAACATATGTGGTACATTTTAGAAGTCAAACTTTTCCACATTGAAATACATTTGTATTTGATGAATATTGATTTAGTAATTATTCCTCAACTAAGTTGTATCTATATTCATTTGAATTAGATGAAATTTTTCTAAAGAAACATGAATAAGAAAGGGACAAGGAAGATCTACCTCACCAACCACAAGGCATCACAGTTGTGAAAGACAATATATATTTTAGAGGGACACTTATCGAGCCATCTAAAAAATTAACATAAAACATTTTTCTAGGAGAAATCAACAGGAAAAATATTCTTCTAAGACGAACATCCCAAATAGAGGATACATGCCCATATCATTTCAGCTATCACTCATATGGTCTACTCGGTATTTCCATTTGAATGAGGGCCATATGCATTACTCTGGGTCACCTATAAATGTAGTAACTTTTTCAACCATTCCTTCAACAACATTGTGTACTCAAAAACTCATCCATAATGATTGAATGGGCCACAATATAATGTCTCACTATCTACTAAATTTATAACAATTCTTAATCTATTATAGATACGGTTCTACAAATATGTAGGATGTGCATGACCTTTGAAATACTTTTGAAGAACCATGATACTGCATCACATCCCCTAGGATATATTAACACACCTTTCATGAGATCCATGGTGATGTAGTTCCCTTTCTACTCAATTATGGTGATGGTATGTAGATGTCGATAAGGTCGTTGGTTTTCTTCCTTCACTATATGTCAGGTAGAGTACCAATTGGTTAATTATGTTATCATCTTGTTAATACCTGGAAACCAGTACAAACAACATATATCTCTTCATATCTTGTCATATACATAATAACCATCCTATTCAAAGGAATCTGATTCCCTCATCATATCTTCCTTTATATCTGAATGAATCCATACATGACCACAAATGAGTTGGACATCACTCATATCCACAACCCAAATATGATGTGGTATCTCACATCTATCAACATCCATCAAAAAAGGACCTATGAATCAAATAAATACCTCTTTCATACCCCCTCTAGAAGGGTTGATGTCACTATAAGTGCAGGTAGATCTTCATATTCATGTTGTTCCGAAAACTCTAAGTGAATTTCAGAAGATAGAGCAACTAGTTGACACTCACAACTATCCATTTGAACAACATACCTCAGGGTCCTGTAGGTAAAATAATTTTCTATGGAAATTAACATTTCAGTTATGTAGTCATGCACAATGTTATAATTATGCAGATATTTCACCAACTTGTTCTACCTCATATTCATATCTCTTAGTGTGAATATATATTTGATAAATTTATGATCCATCTAAAAAATGAATCACTCAGCCAATAAGTAGTTCCTCCAATAGCATATAACATGAACAATGACTCCTTGTTCATAGATATGAATTAAGTCATTTCACTCATGTACCCTCACATAGAAGGATCCATATTCCTCACCTTCATTACCCTACATCAGAACTGCGCCACTCTTGATTCATTATACATCAAAATAGATTTAATTACTCCTTCCAAGCATCGAATGAATCTTGATCGACACTGATTTTATTCTTAAGTTTATCCCTTGAAAAGATGTCTAATAATATTTAAACCATAAGAAAAATTTAACCTTCTTATTCTCGTCCATAAGAGGATCAACTATGTATGATAAGTCATTGATGAATTTCCTGTAAAAATATATATCCCTAAGAATATTTTTATATCGAACACATTTATGGGATAATATCATGAATCTATGACAATCACCTTGTATTAGTAATATAATATGCCTTCCTCATATAATATATGACCTTATAAGAGATCCATGTTGATCCAATACATTCTTGAAATGATCTACACATTTATTTGGTTCTTTCATATTGTACTTAGCATGATCGAATGATGATTTGTGTGGTATTGTCTTGTAAAAAAACACATAGATATAATCTACGAAGACTATAAATAAAATTCCTCAATACATTACATAATCATGAGTTTCAGTTAAAAAATTTCTTTCATTCACAGTGAGAATATTTTCAGGTTTAAATATTTATATAATTATGAAATAAAACATAAATAACAAACTACATTCATACAAATAGTATGCTGAAAAATAGTATCCATTTTTTTGGAAATATAAATTCTTTTAAAATACAACATGATTTCTTTGAAAAATCATTATAACATTTAACATGGATTATGATTTTTTCATACACATCCTTATAATATATAAAAAATATTTTTAAAAAATTGGATTAGAAAAAAAAAATAAGGGACATAATGATAGAAAATTATTAGTCAAGTTAAAACATGAAAATCTATTTAAATAAATTTTTCATGTAAACTCATAAGGGAACACAAAAATAAAATTTAATAACCATGAGACATAATTACCATTTCACTCATACATTTAAAAACAAAATGAAATAATATTATGTTCAAATTATATCTTTAGAGTACGCAATGCGTTAGAGAGATATAATGGGGTTCACCCGTTATATCTTGAGGTATAATGGGCTCAACCAAACATATATTGAGCATACTATAGTTCAAACCTGCATATCATGAGTTGTAATGAGATCAAACTAAAACATATTTATGTATAATGGTCTTAACACATAATAATCAATGTAAAGGGAAGTTATAATGAATAAAACCTTTGATAACACATTTAATCCCATGAGAAACAAGCATTCAAATTTCAAAATACCATTTTTTTCAAAAAATATACTTTTAAAAATATAGTAGTTCTCTACATAATAGTGAAATTATATTCATCAAAAATAATTTTTAAATCACATTAAAAAATATAATAATAAATAGTCGCGAATGAAGGAAAAATATCTCCTGATATATATATATATATAAACAATCATTTTGAATTTTTTTAATGGATACATTTAAAAATATTTCCAATGGAATTTCCATACCTCAGGATCGACTTACATAAATGGTGTTCAAGACACATTGTTGAAATACCACCTATAGAACATCTTCAATAATCATTGAAGTGTCCTTTTTTGTGAGGCCAATTGACTATAATGTTAGAATAGATGAGGAGAAGGGAATTTAACAGAGATTTGTAACGAAATAAGGCTCATAGTAATGAAAAATTATGTTAGAAGGAGTGTAATTTTATAAGTGTGGTGAGGGGTAACACAAGAATTATTCAAATTAGTAATAAATAAAAAATTAGTTATTGGGTTATGACATCAAAAAATATTTAAAAACTAAAGGTTTTTAAATCATTAAAATAATTTTTTCATTTTGTACATTGTTCACTAATTTTTTATTTTTAAAAAATTTAGAAAATTATTTTATTCATGAAAAATATTTTTTTACATATTAAAGAGTATTCATAATTAACATATAAAAAATAATATTCCAAATTAAATGTAATTTTTAATTATTTCAGATAAAAAATATATTCATCAAGGGAATTCATTAATTCTCTTAAAAATATCAATATATTTTTATTTTATTATTTTTTTATATTGTTAATTTTATTTATTTATTAATTAAATAATTATTTCATCATAGTTTTTCAAAATATAATACTATTTATAAATTCCCTAAAAATTAGAAATAAAATTTCATGAAGTAGGTAAAATCATAGATTTCGATACACTATTTTTTTTGAAATAGTATATAGGAAAACTATATAAAAATATGTTACAAAAAGTAAATTTGTAGCGTGAAGAACAAGAATTACATTTAAATAATTTATTCTAAATGCCTTAAGGTGGTTCTTCAAGGACCGAAATTTCCTGAATTTTAATAAACATTAGATATTGTTTGACACATTCATATAAAATTAAAATTTTCAAAAATAGGGGTAATTTAATAATCTTTATAATTTTAATTAAAATAATTTTACTTAATTTTCTAATGATGGTAGAAGCACTGCATCAGTGTTGAATAAGATATAATGTTAATCACTTCATATATAAATTTTAAAAATAAATTAACATCATAAAAATAATTTAATTAGGCTCCATATAATTTTATACATTTGATCGTTATTTATATTAACTCATATAAAAGTCAATAAAAATTCTTAAATTTTTTATTCTATAATTATTTCCTTAGACAAGCATTGCACATGAATTTTTATAAGATTAACGCTATATAACTCTGAAATTAGAAATTAACAGCCAAAAAAATCATGAATAAATAATAATTCATTAATGAGTCTTGAATATAATTTTTTCATAACAATTATTTTTAATAAAGAACCAAATTTGACATTTCCAATGTTGCACATGCACTGCGTTGGCACTAACAATAATAATTATACCTATCATGAATAAAATATAATATCCATGTTCAATGTTATTTATGTATAGTATTACTCTAATTATAATTTTTTTAATTATTAAATATATTTAAATAATTATTAAGAAAAATAATTATTTCATGAAATAATAAAAAATATCATATTTTATAAAAGTACTGTATTTTTTACTATTCACCAAAAATTTTAATTTTTCACAAATTCATAACAGATTTATACTATTATAATTTTTAGATTATAAATTCAAAAATCAAAATATATTTGAAAAATTAAAATTATATAATTGATAGATGATGATTTTTATATAGGTTACCATATATAAAATGATATATTTTTCTCAAATTGTTTTTAAATAATAAATATAAAAAAAATTATTCTATAAGTAACTTAGTTGGTACATTATCCGTCACTTTTTGAAATTGTGTACTCTCAATTTTATTCACCTATTAAAATATTTGGGATACATTTCCCTCATAACATTTTGGATTCCCTGGTAGCTTATTTATCCTTATGATTTCACCCCAATAAATTAACATGGTGAATTGCCATATTAATAAATACATCCTCTCTATGGTAAAGATTATGAATATTGTTTATCTCATTATAAATTTTACATTCTAGTTGAAATAATTCTGTTATCCAATGCGAGATACATCTGTCACATACATTCTTATCATAAAAATATGAAAATCATTGTGTAATTGAGATAAACATGGATTCAAGGATAATTGGTAGGAAATTGATCTAAATTTACATTGAATTTCAAATTCCCAATAAACCATGGACTTAACATTCATTTATTATGAAATATAAAAACACTATTCCTTAGAAGAATAGTAATAAATCCCTTATACCAAACCGTGAATGAATGGTCTTTCCTCCTATTATCTATATAATGTTTTTATCTACTTTATGCTATCCTAATGTATCGTAGAATAAATAAAAATTTCTCTTCCCCATCCTTAATCAATTGGTGACCCATTAACATCATTTCCCAAAATTTATGAAAAATAATAGATTTCGTAAAAGCATTCTATATAATTATTCAAAAGGATCAATCTATTTGTAGGAATGAACCATATTATTATAAGAAAACTCAACTATATTTTTTTTTATACCAACCTACTTGGTAATCTATTAAACATGTTTCAATAATATTTTCGAATGTATGAATTGTTTTCTCTGACTGTCAAACATATTGAGATTGAAATGTTGGGTTGATGTATAATTCTATTCCCAATGACATCTGATGGCCTTTTCAAATGATAGATGTTAACATGTGATCATGATAAGATGAAATGGATAGAGTCACTCCATGTTACTAGACAAAATATTTTAGGTATTTTTGATAAAGCTTATATAATAAAAGAGTTTCTCAAATAGAAATTAAATAAATAGATTTAGTCAAAAAATCACAAATAACCCACAATACATTGTTTTCTTGAAATTTGTTTAGTAGTCCCACCATGATGTCAATAGATATATTTTACTATTTCAAATTTTCAACTAGAAAATTCTAAATCAACCCCATCGATTATTTTTTTTTGATTTAAAATGTGGACATTTAAATCATTTCATGGTATAATGAACAATATATATTTTCATTCCATCCAACCTGTATTACACTCTATTTTTTCTTGTAAATCACAATATTGCTAGGATGAATTGAAAATGAAGATCTATGAGCTTCACCTAACAAATCTATCATCAACTTTAAAACAAAAGGAACACATAATATGTAACAAAAATCTGAAAACACAATATATATCAATACAAAATTTAGGAAGCTTACTTTTCATAACCAATTCTCCCTTTTAAAACAACTCATGGTCTTCTGTATATGATTTCTTAATTTTGTTAGATAGAAATGACAGTACTAAAAATTGAAACCAAATAAAGACATTTCCTACACCAATAACTTCAAATCCGAAATTAATCAAATAATTAACCAAGGGATAATGTTCCAAACATTACATGGTTAATGTTGAATTGTTTTCCATGCTCAATAAATTATCAAAACAAGTTTCGTTTCAAAAATGTTAATTAATTGTACAATCATAATCCTTGATTAATACATTCATTTGCTATATCTCATTTTCAATTATAACATAGTGAATATATTCATCAAATATTAATGATCATTATATATTTCACATTTAACTCTATAGAATAGATTCCACCAGACATTTAATGAAAAAAAAGATAATTTCAAATGATTTGTTAGATAATTTAAATCCTGATGTTTCATCTGTTGTGAGGAATAAAAAATTACTAGTCAAATATACATTATGTAACAACCATGTTCTTTTTACAAATCATCATTGTAGATAAAAAATTGACTATTTCTAGAAGGAATAAACAAATCTAGAGCATTCAATGTTCTCCATTTCATTTCCTAATTAAAATAATCACATTCATTTTTCCAAATAAACATAAAATTTTTTTGAGTTAACATTGGAAGTCTACAAGATAACCATGAAATGAATGAAAATAACTTTCATTAATAGCATTCTAAACCCAATAAACTATGAATATTGGTTATATTTGGGGGTCTTTGACATTAATCAATAAGTGTCATTTTTTCTAGATCAATTGTTATGCCATCTTAATACACATTGTGACCAAAGATATAAATGCTTTGAAACGAAAATTCATATATTAATAATTCTCCATTAATTGTCATTCTATTTAAGCATTTAAAAAAATCATTAAATGTCATTCAATTTCCTCTTTAATTTTTTTCATACCAAAATATAATTAAAAAAATATTTCCATATAACTCATGGAATATTCTATTCATCAGTTCAAAGAATAATGTAGGTTCATTAGTTAAATCAAACAATATCACTAAAAATTCACAATGCTCACATCTATTATAAAACAAAGTCTTTATAATGTGTGATTCCATTTTATTCAACTAATGGTACCCCAACCTCAAGTTACCCTTCAAGAAATATTGTGATCCCTGAAGCTCATAAAAAAATCATCAATGTGAGGTAAATAATAAATGTTCGTAACAATGATGTTACTCAAGGACTATAATCAATTAACAGTATCATTGAAATATGTTTTCTCAACAAATAAGATAGAGTCACCCTATGTTGAAGTGTTAGGTCAGATGTGTCCATTATCTAGTAATTCATGCAATTGATTTTACAATTATATATGTTCTACATAATCTAATTGATAAGTGTATTTTGAAATTTACATCTAATCATGAATAAAAAAAATTTATACTCAACTTATCGATTTGGAACAACATCGAGAAAATCATATTGAAAATAATCAAGACACACATTTACCATTGGTAAAACATTAATCTAAATTGATCCCTTGTTTTTTACAATATGATCAAGAAAACATTCATTTCTATATTTTTAGAGTTTCAAAGCTTTTTGATATGTTATCAATGACATGGGTTATATATTATACACAAATTGAAACACTTTTGTAAAATAAAAAACTTTAGTTGTATAGTAAATCATATCTTAGTAAGAAAAAACCATTCTATGCCCCAGATAAAATCATCCTCTAATAAAATAAAAAAGATATGGTGTTAAGGTAATTTACTTCCACAAAAAATGACTAAAATATTATTATAATTTATTTTCGGCATAATATTTTCTCAAGGTGTTTCCACCAAAACTTATGAACTCGTTTCAGGAGATAGAGTTATAGAATTACTAGAAAGTTTCTTAGAAATGAATGAATGTGTAGAACCAAAATCAAATAAGGCATTGATATGTTCACTAAAAAACCCAATGTTGTTGATTCCACATACTTTATTGGATCAACATCTACTAGTGTTCTTGAATATTATTTTCAATTCCATTTTATTATAAATCATGCTGATTTCCCTCTAGAGTGATTTCTAATAGACCCACATTAACATAAAGACCTAACGCTTTACTGTTAATGAATTTTACCATCCACTTCTTCTCATTATTATACTAAATTTTATATCACACATGACCCATTTTTAAAAAATATCCACATTCGGTGAAAAATATAGAATTTATAAGACATTATACATGAGTCTTTTACTACACTTTTCATAGGAAGGATAATTGATTTTCATACCTATAGATTTAATTGATGAATTCTTAACCAAAAATTTCCATCCAGACAACATCATATTCCTCTCATCATGAGAAACATATGTTTCAAAAAACATAAATTAAATCATTTAAACACATTAAACAACATTCGAAGAGATTTTAAATTCTCATAGATCAAAATAACTTTATAAACATAGATTGAATCTTGAGAAAAACCAATAGATATTTTATTAGTGTCCCATGTAAAATATGATAAATACATGGCCAATATTGTGATGTTTTCTTCAGATGAAAGTACAAAATAATCATCTTTTCCCCTCAAATAAATATTTTTTTATTAATTTAATGTCAAACAAAATTATGTTAGTATTCCTCAAGTTATAAAGCATTGAATGTTTCTCATTCCTTGAAATCAAAATCTCATTCCTCTCATGTATTTTAAACCATAGTCCACTATCGATGAAATTATACTTTAAAATGACAGACATCAAGGTTTCTCATTTTATGATCCAAACATCCACAAATATCAAATATATTTTCAAGAGAATTGATCCATCCTATGACTACAACTAGGTCAGATGATCGACTAAAATGTGGGGCATATATTGCATCATGAAATTGTAATCAAATCATATATTCTTTCATGATTGTTTAGGATAAACTATATAATGAATAAAATCAACAATTATCACCTAATCAAATTGAGCCATTAGTATCACATAATGATAGGTTCTAATTACGACTATTTTAGGAATCATATTCAAAAAGATATCAGCCTCTTGGTGCCTTCCTACAAAATATTCTCTTATTCATCAATGGTAAACCATTGTGAACAGACATATCATGGAAAAAAAATATGATAATATTTAAATTCTATAATATTTTAAATTAAACATAATGTAAAAAACATTTGTGGTATTCAATTAACATTATTTTAACCTCTAAGGTTATCTAATCCATCCATTGATACAAACTATAAGGATCTGGACATAAATTGATACATAATATTTTGATCTAGTAAAAAAATTATTTTCATTCACATTTATGTCTTTTAGGTTTATATAATTAATGAACTATTACATAATATTTGCATAACAAATAAAATTTATACAAATAAGAGAGTACTAAAATAGTGTCCATAATTTTAATATAATAAAACATTTAAAATAAAAAACAATTTCATTGAAAAATCATCCCAACAGTTAACATGAAATCATTATTTAATAATAACATCCTTATAATATATGGAAACTATTAAAAAACATATGATGATCCCAAAAAACTTATTAATTGACTTAATGAAAGAAAATTGTCAGTGTAGTGAAAACATAAAAATCCATTAAAACCCCTTTTTCTTAAAAACACATAATCATAAATAGAAAAATCATGCAATGACCGTAGGACAACATTAACATATGACACTAAAATTTACACAAAAAAAATGTATTAAAATTATTGTAAAATTCCATTTATATAGTACCTAATGAATTGAAGAGATATAATGGGGTTGACATATCGTATAATGAGATATAATGAGCTCCACCCAACATACCATCCGTTATAACGGGGATCAACATGTTATAACTTGAGATATAATGGTTTAAAACTAACATATCTTGATCTATAATGGAATCAACCCATAATAGATAATTTAGAGGGAACATATTGTAAATTAAAGTATATATAACACATTTAAACCCTTTCAAAAAGAACATTCTTATTTAAAAACACACTTTTGATAAAAATCAATTTAAAAATATAAAGTCATGCCCATAATAAAGAAATAATATTAAATAAAAATAAAATTTAATATATATAATTAAAATAATATAATAATAAATAGTCATAAATGATGTAGAATCATTTCATTCCATATATAATAAAAAACATTATTTATGAATTTTCATAAAAGAGAAATTTAAAAATATTTCGAATGGAAAGTCATTTACAATGGGATCGACTCCGTCTAAATGTGTTGGAACCTCTTCATGGAAATTCTTCCATGTAAAAATATTTAAGGTTCATGAACATAGTGTTTTTGTGTGACCAACGACACTATAATGTGGCAATGGATGAGGCTAATAGAATTTGGAGGAGTATAGTCGAGTAATAATGTTCCTGGTGATGAATATTTGTAATGGAAGGAACATCCTTCTATAAGTGAAGTGTGGGGTAACGTTAGAATTACTTTAATTATTAAAATATATTAAATTTATTATATGGTTTCAGACATCCAAAAATTCCTAAAAACTAAATGGTATTACATTTTCAATTGAATCTTATCATTTTTTCCAGGATCAATGATTTTTAGATTTTTAAAAATTTAATTAATTAATTATTTCCTAAAAAATATATTTTGCCAAATTAAACACTATTCATAATTAACACATCCAAAAAAATATTCAAAATCATATGAAATTATTTAGTAGATAATATAATCATCATATAAGTATATACAATTCATCAATTTTATTAAAAATATCAAATTATATTTAATTTATTATTTTAATATCATTAATCAGATTTATTCATTAATAAAATAACTATTGCATTATAATTTTTCAAGTCATTAGGGTATTAATTTTCTCTAAAATAATTTTAAAAAATAATTATGAATATAAATATCATATATATCAATACACTACTTATTTCAAAAAAATCATCTAAAAAACAATAAATTAAAATATTACAAATGAGAAAATATATATTCTTATCATCTCGAAATACATTTAAATAAAATATTCAAAACATTCTAATCCAATTATCATTGGTCCAAAATGTTTTTAATTCAACTAAAAATGATATAATGGTCATAAAAGTTCTATATGAAAATATATAGAAAAAATATTTGTCACTTAAAAATTTATATAATTCTAATTAGAAATATTTTATACATTTATCTTATGATTGTACAGGCGCTGTATCAACATTTAATAAAAATTAGTGTTATTGTTTCTATATATAAATAATAAAAATAAACAAGTATCATAATGATATATTAATTATGTCCAAAATAATGTTCTATATTCATTCATTATGTATATTCACTAAAATACATGTCCAAAAATTTCATAAATATGTTATTGTCTATTTTATTTCCTTACACAAGAATAGGAAATGAATTTGTATAAGATTAATGTAATATAACTCAAATTATAAATTAACATAAAATATATTTTTAATACATAATAATTAATAAAAGTGTCCAGAAAATAATTATTACCACTCAATCTTTTTTTAATGACCCAAATTTTATATTTCCAATGTTGCATAGGAATTGTGTTAGCACAAATAATAAATATTCATATTTACCATGAATAAGAAATATTTTAATGTTATTAAAATTTTATTTATAATATTCCCCTTGTTATATCATTATTCAATTACTCAATAAATTTAATAAATTTTATATAGTAATTAATTCTTTATGACATCACAAAAAATTATAGTATTTTATAGACATTATTTCATACCATCACAAAAAATTAATCTTCTCGAGAATATTATTAAAAATTCATAATAATATAATTTTTATTTTCAAAATTCACAAATAAATTTATGTAAAATTAAATTTATATAATTGAGTGAAATTAATTTTTTTCATTAAATAAAAATATAATAAATTATTTATTTTAAAAATTACCATTAAAATCAAAAATTATAATAAAAAAATTATATTATAAATATATGTTTTATTAAAAAGGGAACCTTAAAATAATCAACATATCTATTGGAAACCTAAATAACAAATTCCATGAATATTTCTAATTCCATTGTCATTCCAAATGGTATAATCAAGTAATCATATAAGCCATACCTACTCCGAAACGTTTTACATGGTATACTCGATGGTATCAGATGAACATGATGTTATGCTAACCTCAAATCGATGTTTCCCATTGATCCTCAGAGGTTGTCAAAGATGTTGTCTATATGAGTAAATGGAAAAAAAATATTTACCTTGAGCTGGTTCAATATATGATAATCAACAAACATTTGGTGGGTACCATCCACTATCATGGATAAAAGGACTGGTAAACCCCAGAGAGATGTGATGGGTCTAATAAAAACATTATCCTTAATATCATCATGCTTATTTTTGAGTTCCTACTGTTCTTTTGGTTTCATTATATTCTAATTAATGGGCATTGGTATCATACGAATAACAAGATTAATGGAGTACTCAACCCCTCTCCCGAGAGGTTAGAAAGAGAAATCATCTAGGAAGATATCACATGGAATATCAAATATTTGTGGGAACTCTACTAACTACCTTCTCTGATTTCTCAAAAAGAGACTCACCAACTTAGGTATTACTCTGCCATGATAAATACAATTGGGTCCAATCGGATCTACCTAGATATCATATCCACCCATATGGATATATGTGATTCCCTTGGTTGAAGTTAAAGACACCCCATATTGATATAAATAATGTATGAGTAGATAAGTTATTATAAATTCCATACAGATACTGAAAATGAATTCGATCTTCTCAAGGATAATAGAACTCAAGATGATACCACACCCACCTATTTCAAGGGGGTACTCTTAAAACTGGAATTTCTTTATCATCATACCCCTAATGGCATGTCAAGGGGAATAACAGCAAAGAAGTAATTTACATGAAGACCAATGCATTCCACAACCATATTAGATATAAAATAGTGTGGTGAAACTATATATATAACTGTATAAACAAAACTTGAGGTCACCAGAATAATACCTCTAACTGTAGATGGCCCTATACTGTTTATTTCAAGAACTAGATGCACTACATACCTATAGCCTAAACCAAAAACCTGATATGATACCTAACTGGCCTGATAATATCCACTATACTAGCAATGATGGTCTAGGCCTTGACTAACTCGACTACATCCATAACCACCTTATTCTGATCAGCTGCAAGAAGAACACCACCTTGCATAACATGGAGTCTTAGATCATATACATGTTAGTGATGTTGGAACCGATCACCTCGTATTGGATGATTAAGTAGAGAATGACTAAAGAGGATAAAAAAACTGGTCTTCTCATTATATGTAAATTTAATAAGGTTCCCCATACACTGGATATTTTTATGGCCTTGGTGGCAACATTGTGACACACTGCAGAGTCAATGTATTTCACAATGCCGGCACCACCCCCACATTCACTCTCAAAATGGTGCATCAGATAACTAGAAGAACTAACACCCTGTATCAGAATAGAAAATCCCTTTCTCACATTTATTGCCTCTCTAGTATTCAATTATATAATTTTGTCTTGGTTTATTATCTATATAATGTTTTTCATTTGAATGAAGTTCACCGATGAGTGAAATGAATATCCACACCCATCCTGAAAAGTCTAACATTAATGAACTTGTCACTTGTTAGACAAGGGGATAATTTTTGAAGCTCATTGTAGTAAATAGAGTTGTCATGCACATTCATATATACCCACAGAAGAATAAATAATAGTTGGGCATTATCTTATCTTAGAGTATGCATGACAAAGTGATCCTAGAAGTATGGATGGAATTATGCACAGACCATACCTTGGTTACTCTCTGACTGAGATATAACATCCCACCATTAATTATTCATGAAACACAACATGTAGATAGTGAGTTTGATGCTCCACTAATAGGTGTCTCAATATTATCAATGAGTTATACAATATCTTCTAGAAACAATTCTATAGCTTTATGTCCAACATCCATTGATTATATTAGAGGAATATGATGTTGAAAGTCTCGATTGAACTCTGCTATATTTGGGGAAGGCCATGGAGCACCATTAAAAGGGAGCATAAATAAGAGAAAACAATTATTAATAATCATCCCCGTTGCCCAGTGTAAGATCAGTATAGGTTCTTATGCCGGAATTATAAGAGCTATCAAAGGTGGCTCAGGGACCACCACCTATTGAATATACTCATCACCACTATCTTGTTTTTTCCGCCTGAGGAAATCACGATGTCACAGCTCAAAAAATTCATATAGAACTCCTTATTTAATAATTAAGATATATGGGAATGCCAGATATTGAAGGTGATAAATTTGGGGAGGTAAAAGGCTGCCATGAAACACAACAGAATTGAAACCATGCTTCAAAATCTAGGTCAATATAATTTAAAAACATAGAATGATAACCAAGAACCCATGAATCATATCCTAGTTCCCATTGTTATTGTAAGGTTAGGTCAATTTATAAATATTCTCATGTATAATGACTATTTTAAAATTATGTAATTTATCATTTCAATTCATTTTACTCATTCATATTTCCATTAAAACGTTGAATTATAGGGATCAAAATTACAATTTATAAGGGCCCATACTCCTTTTAAATATCAATTTGGAATACACTTTTTCTAAACAACATCAGGTTTTTACAAATCTAATTGGCACAGATCAACATTTATATGTAATATAAAAGTGATATAGGTCATAAAAACTAGGCATAATAACAGCCACATGTGAAAGAGAAATACACGTTGAATATAGACATGTCATGAAAATATTCATAGGATTTTAAACTTATGGTACCTAATATAATGCATTGTATATAGTTACCTAATTTTATATGGATGAAATAATAGAAATTATCATATCAAAAATACCAATATGGTAACACTGTAGTCAAATGCATCTACACATGTTCAATCCACATTAATTATAAATTTCATAATAAATAATTATAATATATCATCCCATATAATTTGTGTTTCCTTGTGCATGGGTTAGTTACATCCAGGAATAAGGTAAGGGACAATTTTCAATGTCCTAGTATACTATATAATATCCATAAAACAAGTTAATGGCAAATAATTCATGGTGATACACCTTTATATTGTCCAGTCATGTGTTCCACATGGATATTCCCCCATATGGTGGACCAAAATTCCTCAAGAAGGCCTCCCTAAATGTCAGTAGCTACCAAATAGCAGTAAAGGACTTGGTTTTGCCAATGGGGAGCCTATTACCTCATCGTGTAGAGTTTTCGTAGTGGTAAACAATATATAATAAATAATATAAAAATATATAATAATATATTGTAGTATAAATATAGAAATAAACTCTTCTAGAGAAATAGTAAATTTAATGATGTATAATGGAAATATTATGAACAAGTTGAGAGTGATTGTACGTCATATGTATATGAAAAGTGTGAGATAGTGATATATAAATATATTATATGATTGAAAAATATACAAAAGGGTTAAAACTACTACTACAAGCATATCGATCATCAGTGTGGTTCTCTATCAAATGGTATATCTTAAATAAATAAATCAATTAAACATCAAATTCCTCACACATCCTTTTATGCACAAATATGACCCAAAAATAATATTGTGTGACCAAGGAATAACTAGTAGGATTTGTGAGAAAATCGTAATAGTATGGCTGTGATGGTGGTTAAGAATAACTTTTTTTTGCAATGAATAAATGAATGTGCTATACAATAAAGAATACATTGAAAAAAATTTAACTAATCCAAAACGTGTTATGGGTTCTAGAATTGGATAATCAACTGATACCACCTACATCAAACAATGTTGGATGTCATAAAATAAATCCTTTAAAAATTCCTAAAATTATGTAAAGGAATTTTTTAAAAAAACTACTCATATTGTTTTTCTTTGTCTTGGGGTTTTATTTTTGTATCATCATTGTGTGGTCCAATATAATACAAAAAAACACTTATAAAATAAGAAATCATTAATTTGAATCATGAGTGGAGTCTTGAGCTAAGTCAAGTACTTCTATATAGAATCAGAGGGGATGCTAGATGTTTCTATGATATAATCAATGCCATAACATCAATTCAAGGTTACCTATATAGGAATTCATAGTATCACTCATGAAATGGTGAATTCTGAGTTCATACCATGTTTCTCACCTAGGGGACTGAGTACAACCCACGGCATGGAAAATACATCATTCCCATAAGTCCATCATCAGTATCTCCCCTATGGAGCACTATAACTCACAAGTATAAGTAATCCTTCTGGAGACTCCATGCCTATAAATCCAAAGTATCACTTCTAGTGTATCGAGTTGATCCAAATGTACATGGTGATTCAATCAATGACATCCTTAAATCAGGACCCATTTTCACTCCCAACCATTAACATATTAGTCATGGAAATAAAAACACATATAACAACAGGAAATGGAATTTACATTTACATAGTCACCAATAATTAATTAAAATAACTCATTCCAATAAGATATGTAAAGAATACAATTAATTTCATTGATCATGACACAAATGAATTAAGCACAAAAGTAAGATCAATTCTCCAAGCACGATCAATAAGCAACCTAAAAAAACATGAAATGTAATAAAAAAATAATCATAAGGAATTAGAATGGAATATATATAAAATAATGACGTATGGAATGAATGAAGGTATTTAAAAAACATTCATATTATATCAAACATAAAACATATAAAATTCAATGTGAAGCACCATGCATAACAATTTTAATATAAGGAATGATGCATGAAACTAGATTGATAATATAATGGATTTCCACTTATTTTAATAATATTTTATCGATTAATTCATTTTACAATGGACAAAAACATGAAAATGGATTTTTTACCATTTAAAGAATGAAACATCATCCATTAATGTGGGAACACCAAATGTGGTGGCCAATGACATGGCCAAAACACCAAATGTGGGTTTCACTATATGGAAGTAACATAATGAACGTGCAAAACCATTCTAATTAATTAATTAAGTAGAAATGATGAATCACTGGAAGGATTTGGAGAGGTTAAAAATGGTACATCATTTGAAAAGAGTCGATAAGGCCTCAAATATCCTAGACTACATGCATCAATGTAATAGTTCACCCCTCATTGTAGTCGAGGATTGATTTGGCCTAGAATGGATGAAAATTTATGGATTTTTCAATCACCCTAAAAATATGGAAAAATATATCATAACAAACTAGTGAAACAGAATGATGATGAATCATAAAATATATGATTTTGAATGGAGGATCTTATGGAGGTATTTCTATTGATTCTATAAGAGGGATATTTGGACCTCTAATGAATGATATATCATAATCTATATGAATTTTGGATGATAAGCTCTATTCATTACACGGAAAGAGAAAAATTACCTCTAGAAAGTTAAGGGAGAAGTAAGAGAAGGGTTTCTTTCAATAGAGATGATTATTTTATAGATTTCAACCAGAACACACTGTGCATGGTTTGGTGGAACATCTCGCCAAACAATGAGGAAACTCGGCACCTTTTAGTGTTTCAATGTGGAGTTCCATGTGGTTAGGCCAATAGGTTGATTGTACCTCCCAAACTATTTGGAACATACACTCCCAAAACCTATAGGTGGATGCATGGACATTCACATATATTCGAATTGTTTCAGAAAAAATGTGTGGCCCTCTACACCCCGTATTTTCTAACATCACGATATTGAAAATTCATGTGGTTTGGGATATTTAGTTTCATATAATTGTGCACCCAAAGATGATAATTCATATTTCTAGGATATGTTTTTTGAATGATCCCTAGATGCACAAGATATCACCTTTAATCATGTAGGTATAAATACTGGGGTAGTTCAATTGAATTAGAGGAAAACATATAATGATCCATACCTTCGGGAAAAGATGAGAAATCACACAAACAATAATATCCAATAAGGATATTTGGACCCTAATAACAAGGTATCCATCATTCACACATACAACTGGTATCACGACTCTAAGCTAAAAAAACCAATGTTCTCAGGTATGTGGGAAACTCAAGACGTAAAATATCAATTTATCAAACAAAATATTATTTTATCCTATTGATTGAACTAATTCATTAATCAGATGTATGAACTATGGAAATCCCAATGCATCAAGATATAACAACATATCCAAAGACAAACATGGATATAAAATTAAACTATTATCATGGAAAATATGATAAAAAATTCTCAATTAACATGAATTCTTTATATATTATCAACATTCTCAAAAATAATTATAATGGTTCATATTAATAATCAATTTCATTAACAAAACAAAAATAAAATTTATTTAATATTGAATATTGGATCATTTTTATTATAAAATTTTATATGAGAAAGTTTATTACAATAATTCATATTCATTAATTATTCCTAACCCAATTAATTATCAATTTTTTATATATTGATATTAATTACCAATTTCAATTTCGATAGAAATTTTTTTCCATAACATAATAATACATTATTACAAGAATATATATATATATATATATATCATAGTATATGTAGAATCAAAAGAAAACCCACTGTTATAGTATAAGAACACCGAAATTTATTCACCAAATAATTATTTATTATTATTTTTAAATAATTATTTGTTTAATTATATTTACATAAAAATGGATAGACAAAGAGAACATTATAATCTACGATTAATTAGTAGAAGAAAGAAATCCCACACCTCAATGATGTCAACATTCATCTCATTAGAATATGACAATATCGAAGATCCCGATCACATGTATCATAAGAAGATACATCCCTTTACATATTCCAGGACACATTATAACCAATTAAAAATATTAAAAACTCAATTTAAAATATGGAGGTATTAATCCATAATATTTAATGAATAATTTGGTTGAACGAGGTTAAATAATGACAAAAGAAGAAGTAGAACATTCCTCAGATCACCAGTGATGTTTAACCGAAGGGAAAGGATCAATACCCATTTAAATGAATCAAAAAATATTGAATGAAGGATATCTATACAACTAGAAAATAATATGGATGTAGGGTTTGAATAAATGACCGAGTCCTTGTTGTCTTTATAAGAACACTGAACATGGTATATACACTGCTTGAAACCCTTTCACATCTTGTAAATATAGGCCTTCAAATCTCTCCAAAAAAAATGAATCTATTCGAAGGATATAATACTATATTTTTACTAATCATGTAACACCCCATGGACCAGCCTAAAACAGGATGTTAACTACACTCTAGATATGAAATAGCCTCATCCTGAACTACGAATACATGACCTGAAACACTTACCCAATGTGTATTAATCCTACATCCATATTAAAGTATATAAACCCTTCCAAACACACTTCAGACCACCTTCAAACACCATGATAATTAGAAATAGAAAATGTGTTTGACTATAAACATCATGGACCATATAGAAAACAAAAAACATTCGAAATAGTTTGATTTATGGAAAAATAGTTTTCTCATCTAATTTTTTTCATTTTTAATATTATTTTAAATTTATTTAAAAAATTAATTAAAATAAATTTCAATTTAACATAATAACATCACACTGATATTTATTTTGATGATTTATTTTTTATTTTTAATAAAATGTATAATACATGTGTAATGATTAGATACCATGATAAAAAAAATACTAGTGTAAATGGATTAATTTTCTTCAAAATATGTGTGATTTTTTATGTCTTCATTTAAGGAACAATAGAAAAAATAACTCAATTAGGTATCACATTTTGAAACAATAAATCATAAATATATTCCTTCCATTATTAAAATATATTGACTATACAGAAACATCCACTATTCTTCACTTATAATAATTTATAACATATTCCTTATAAATATTGTTCATATAATTTTAAATTCACTGGACATAATTGAAAATTTTCCTCCCATATAAGTATTTTTGACAACATAATTTCAATGGAGAACATATTATAGAGAAATACCATCATTACTAAGGAGACTCTAAATAGAAAGATAATACTCTCAATGTGAGTAATATAGAATTCATATATATTTAAAAAAGATCATTCATTTAAAAATATATCCTTAAAATAATTATATATTTTTAATATATAATTATTTTATTTAAAAAATATTATATTAAACCAATAACAACATGTGTACATTCCAAAAACATAAAAAAATAAATTTACATTATTCAAGTGATTCTTAGAAGTACATCCTCTCTCAATTTCTATTTTTGGTAATTTATCACCACACTTATTCATTGGATACTATTATAGAATTAAATAATAAATATATAAAATGTAATATAATCAGGATTACAGTTTTATAAGTCTTAATTAACAAACATCCTCACTCTTTGTCAATGAAATAAACATGTTAACAATGCATTTTTTTTCTATCACATTTTCAAAATATCATTTTTTATTTTTCGTATTAATTATAATTCATTATAAAAAATTACAATATAGTGATTATTAATATATTTGTTAATTTTATATAATCATTTATCTATTATAATTATATTTTACACTTTTTTAAACATACTAATCCATTGAGTTACATTTTTTTCAGTCTGTCTGAACAACCTATGTGAACTACAAAATTCAAATGTTACTTTGGATACATTAAAAATATATAAAAGGAATAAAATTAAATATATTTCCATAATAAATAAATATAATAATAATATTATGAACTTAGTAATTGATATTGTCAATTAATGTGATGATTATTTATAGACACATAAATTGACCCTATTAGTGTAGCGTTCAGACCCTGAGTTAATTTTATAAAAACATTTAATAATTGTTGGAACTATACTATTTTAAGAGGTATTGAAATATAATGAAAATAACCATAAGTATTATCATGTTCTAAAGAGTCCCAAAGTGAGTCTGTGTAAATTCCCCAATCCAAGATACACATGCACACCTGAGCATTACAAGGCCCATGCAGTCGCCTGTGCATCCCCAATGTGAAGGACACCCTAGAAATGGTACGTACACCGAGAACCTATGGAAAACTACATAAAAAACAACATCTTTAAAATAAAGTGTCTAGGTTTTCTACAAATAGTACCCAAAGAATCATAATTTAAAAAACTAGAAAATTATTTGAATTCAAAAAATCTTTTGTCATGTAGCCCCTTTGGTCAGGCCTCCCAAAAATCACTAGGTAGAAATTCAAAACTGAAAAGAATAAGAAATATATTGAGATAAGGGATATAAAATTCCTTTCAGTGTCTAAAATATGTGTCGCCAACATGAGTTACCTTCTTCCATTATGTGATGAATATATGGTGTAAGTATCATATCTCTAATCATATACCTCTATGAGCCCCCTCTAGGACACCATAAGAGACCAAGGGTGTCGTGACTAAATCCACACATAAGATTTTTTTCCTTCGTATTCCCTTTCCAAAGTCATACCTACCTCACAATGAACTATACCCCCTATGTGAAGCAGTTAATGTTACTATTAGGACCTACACGAGGAACCTAACATCCAAATCCATGACCTATGTAAGGCCCACATTTATCCATATTTGAGGATACTAATTGAAGGTCTCCACTTCCATTGGTATCCTTATACGAATGTAGAAATTATGAAACCTTCGTTGATGCCTCTAGATTTAAAATACCATCAAAAGGGGAAAACCGGTGCATCTGCATAATGCACACCTATCGTTGGGCATGGAATAATACATTTTATTTTCTAAATGTAGTACATGGGCTTACCAGACTCGTCTCACTTCAGGAAAATCACTTTTAGTTAAATCACAACATTCTATGTCAAATATTATATATTTTTTATAATATTCATTATTATAATTGTTTTGGGTTTTTTTGAAAATAATTTAATTTATAATTGTTATATAAATATTCCTGAAAGAATAATTATATTAGGGAAGAAATGTCATGGACCAGGGTTTGATAACATGGGTTTATTTTTTATTTATGTGTTGTTTAATGTCAATAATATGTTTAATTTGATGATAAAACATTTAGAGTTATTTAATTTGGTTTAATTGATTTTGTGATTTTAGAATTCCATTATTTCACCAATCCCAACCTCCTCTCATAATCAAATAGAATGACACTACAACTGATAATTAAATTTCTAAATGACCTTGATCCACTGTATGTCATTTCATAACTTATGGATAATGAAAATCCAGTATATGATGTGTGTAGAGAAGATTGGGGAGGGAAAAGTAATAAATCAATTAAAATAAATTGAATTTGAAATATTTTCATGGTGCAAAAATTCTACAATAATTCAATTCTTTCGCATCAACCACATGTATAATGAAAACATGTTCATATGAAGAACAAAAACAAAGAACATAAAAAAACAACACTCAGTGCCATGCCATGGGTATGTCGGATTGCATTTCAATGTGAATGGAGATCAAAATTGAAAAATGTATGATGAAAAGAATTATATTAGTCTTGGTAGAGAATGTGGGGTGAAATAATAAAGTGATGTGCATTAATTAAAATATAAATGTGTGTCACATGTGAAAATATCACTAAAAAATTCAAAATAAAATAGAAATTATAAAGAAGAATATATCATCTATATGTTCCCTCATCATTTGATATCCTCTTTAATCCAACACTATACACTTATTTATATTCATGGAAGACCCTTATAGGTTTCATAAATTTCAATTTATGTGTTTTAGGATTTAAATGGTCACCAATAGCTGAAATTTCTTATCCATAATTTATCTTGAAAATACTTCATATTGTATCCACTATTATGAGAGAATCATAAAAAGTTGTCATCTATATATTTCTTCAAAAATACGTTGGAATTCATTTCACAAAATTTAATCTTCAATTTCCATATTTATAAGAAGTGATATCCCATTTAGTCACCAATTTTATTTTGCAATAATGATTGATAAATATTCCTTCAATGTAGAGTGTTTAGCGTTTGCCTTAATGACTAAATAACCGAGTGAAATTTATTTATGAAATGATTCTTTGAGCTCTATTTAATATCCATCGATAAACACATAAATTAGAGGTATTTAACTTGAGATTCCACTCATTACTATTCGTGGGGCCAACTATATCGTCAAAAAAAGAGTTCAAATTGATTTCATTTTTTTGACCTCAAGATATTCAAATTTGCTTCGGGTACAGAATAGATAGTTTATGATCACAATATAAAGAATACCAAAAAAAATAGTTACAAAAACTGGATCATTATTTCTAATGTCATTCTCCAAATACCTATTTGGGAATTTTTTTTAAATTTACAGAATTATGTATTTTTCTCATATTATCAATAAATACACCAAAAGTCTCAAACTAATGATAGTAAACTGAAATTGATAAATTGTGTGAGTTTATATAATTTAAATACAAATAAAAAATTATGAAAATATGTTTAATTCCAACTCTACCAAATTTTAATCATTCTTTAACTCAAATATAAAATATCAACATTATAAACCAGAAGGAACCAATGATAAATATATTAAAATTCCAAAGAAATTACATTGAAAAAAATAAATGTAAAATTAAAACTTCAATAATATACCTAATAAATGAATTTTATTTATCAATTTTAAAAAAATTAGAAAATCTCAATTATATTAATTTCTAATTTTTTATAATGGTGGTACTTTTTTTATGATTCATTCATGTTCCTCAATTAATTATTATTGGTGATACGAAATCATGACATAACTCACTTTTAAATATTTTCCTTCATCCATAATTATATAAATCAATTTTAGATATAATCATATAATTAAAACATTCTCATTATTCATAGGCTTTAAAATAAACTAAATTATCCATATTGGAATGAAAAAAAACATTAATTATTAATAACATTTCAATAACGGATTAAATGAGTCTACGGCATATGGACTGTAGGATTTAATTATTTAAAAAATATTGATCTATGAGGAGTATTATCAATTATGTAAAATTATTGATATAAAAAAATTCATCTATGTACTGAAATTATTACCTTAAAATTTTCAATAAAAAATTCCCCAAAAAGCAAAGAAATTATCATTAATAATAAAATTATAATAAATCATGTCCACATTCTTAAATTTTGTTCTTCTTATAAATTTATTTTAATGATTCTCTTTTTCCTTTTTTTTGTTTTTATAAATAGAATAAACCTCACATATACCCCATAAAAACATATTATAATAATTATCAATCAAATGATTATGATTTTTTATTCATCTAAGTCACAACCCATTCTTTGTTTCATTATTTTCATGAAGGGTATTAAAATAAATACATTTAATAAGTCAAAAACAGTTATTTAATCCCAAAATTTCACCCCACACAAATTATATATAATTTATTTTCTCTCTTCCACCCAAACCACCCTCAACCCCACACGTTAAATTTACTATATCATGAAAATACTAATAGTAGGGAATGAATGGAAAAAAATGGATAAAAAAATGGATCATCCCTATGAATTTATTTCCGGATATCAATATTATAAATAAGAACAAGTTAAACATGTTATTTTATAGTTATGGGGTTTTCTAAATATTCCTCAACAATTTTAATTGTGTTTTTCTATATCCATAGCTTTTATATCATTGAATGTATGTTTAGGAGTTGGCATATCCCATGATCACTCAAAAAATGATCCCAAAATAAAATACAATTTACATGGTATGGAAAACCTCTTAGAAATAAGATTTATAACATTATAAAATCAAAAATATGAATTCTTAATAATAATAAAACAATTCACACGAATTTTAGTTATCCAATTCATGAAAAAGGATTGGGAAAATCTGTTTTCCTGAATCAAATAATTATCTAAAATCACGAGTCCACATTTAAGTATCCATGATTAAATATAATAAATCAATTACCGATTTTAATAATTGAATTTTATTAATATTGAATTCTATAACAGTGAATCATTGGATTTCTAAGATACACATTAAACCTAGATAAGTCATTTAAATAAATAATTCAATTATAGGCATAAAATGTTATAGTTTTAATGAAAATCATGTCATTTGAAAATTAAAATATTATATTTTAAAAAAAAATTAAATGTTAACTCCCACTTGAAAAAAAGTCTTTTGTCCTCTTCCCCAATTGTTTGTGGGATTCATTATTTCATCATTGTCCTAAAAATTAATATAACACATATAAGCACATGGATCATGTCAATAATGTTAATAAATAATATAATGGTGTGGGATATCTTAAGAAAGAAATTAACATCTATGTTCCTTAAAATAAAATAAAATATTTTTTCATGATATAATACCTCAGGTAGGTATTGAATTTTTACTACCTCCCATGGGTAGTACCAACATTCATCCATAGTTTGTTATTCATGGTTCATTTGGAATATAATCTACTGGATATGAATTTTCTCATCATCCACTTGTTTTTTTATATTTAGGATAATTCCATGTAAAGAGTACATGAGATACACACCTTCTAATTTTGGTACAACTTTAATAGGGGGGTAAGATGATTTATGAAACCACCACCTAATTCCTTGTGACATGTGAAAAATCAACATCATTATCCATTATATTATCCAAATGTGCTTCATTAAAAGGGTAATAAATTTGAGATTAAGAATGAAATTTAATAAGAAATAAATTTAAAAATAACTAAATTTAAATTGAAATATTTTATTTGAAAATATCTTATATATATGTAGGTATCCTCTATATATTATTATTTATTAAAATCCATTGGGAACACTTCATGTAATTTCACTGGTAGAGGTTCAATATGTTTGGGAAGCTCTATTTATTACAAAATAGGTTCATATTTAGCTTTTTATCAATTTTAATGGTTTGAAATTAATTCACCAAAGAACAAATCTGACGTAATAAGGAGTGATGCTCAAATAATATTGAATGAAATATGAATAGAAAGAGTTCAAGAATGGATCAACTCCTATGTTGGTTCTTGTTTTACATTTTTTCAACTAAGATTGAATCATCGATTCAAATGGTGTAATGTGAAGTTACATAGTCTTGATCCTCGCAATAAACATTTTCCTCATATTCAAGGATTTCCTCAGAAAAATCTTGAATGACTACTGGTGTTCCCTTTTGTCCTCGACTCATTTCAACCAATCAAGAGTTGATCAATGGATATCCTCAATTAATGTTGTGAGTTGTATGTCTCTATATCTCATTTTATTTTAAAGACCATTTTTATATGAGAATTATATCTTCATTGGATTTTATAAAAAAATATAGACTATATCGTTTTGCATTCACCTCTATGAAATTATTCCATGAATTGAAAAAATGAAAATTTTAAATTATCATGGAAAAGTGTTTTTTAGGTTTATTAATGTAAAAAATGTAAATATATACATAACGTGAAAAAAGAAAAAGGGATTGAAATACCACTTATCCATTAGTAATGGATCCAGTTTTGATTCACTTTTGTTGTATGACATGGAAAAAGAAATTTAAATTTTCTATTGCATCATAGAGGTTAACAATAGTGGTCTCACTTCAGAAACATCACCTCGATTTCAATCAATTTTATCTAATTCACCTAATTTAATTTAATTGGTTTTTATATTCTCCTAAAATGGAATCCCCAAGTGTGGCTTTTTTGAACCCTCTACAGCCTTGAATCCCCCTCCCCTTAAAGGTCCCTTTCGATGAATCACCAACTGGGAAGGAGCTATTGAATATCGACATGGAAGTGCGTCCTACTGGGTAACATTGTGATGTGTTATGGTTCAACACAAAAATCCATCATTTATGTAGTTTGGAACCTTCTGTCCACCAAGCGAGACATATAATAACCTAACATGCTGAGTGGAGAATGGGAGGCAAAAATTCCCCCAAGAGCGGGCATCATGGAATCAAAACCTCTACCTCACTGAACAAAATTGTTATAGACTTCATCCTTTTACCATTATACCACCAACAGAGTTGAAAACAAGTATTCATGTAACATGGTATAGGTGAAAATTCACCAACTATGTGCCACACGACACCCGTTAGTCCCACGATGGTCAAACATGGGATTAAGAAAGTTCCTAATTGGGTCAAGGGGCCCATAACTGGTTATAATGGAATATAGTGTTTGTGGCCTTACAAGGGGCATGGACCTTGGATCTTTTGGGTCAGGATGCAACTACCAGTAACCAACTCACCCACACCCTATGGGAAAACTTGTATATGGGTAATGAGGTATAGTAATAGCCTCACCACATTGGTTAAAAACGTCCCTAGTGAGTCCCAAGTTGAATACACATGGGATTAGTCAGGTTTACAATGGGATGGAGGGTCCCACTAAATGTTATAATGGAATATAGTGCATGTTGCATTGTGAGGGAGTCGAATCGAGGACCTCGGTCAGCAAGAAACCACCTGTATCCAACTAACATGTTTCCCATGGTATTTTGGTTTTTATATTATTTATAAAAAAATAGTATCGAGGGTTTTATAAAATAGTGAAATGAATAATTGAAATGTAAATGTAGTTGTAGAAAAATTAAATTACGGAAGAAAGGTCTTAGTCTACGGTTTGACAATGCGTGGTCATTTGTTATTAATTTCATTTTTAAATTTAATTTGAAGATTAATTTATTGAAATATATTTATCAAATTATATTTCATCAATTTATTTTCTGTGTGATTTAAGAATTTCCTCAGTGCACCAAACCACACCTCCTTATGTAATCAAATAGGATAACCCCTCACAAAAAATTTGATTCCTAAATCATCTGTTTACACAGTATGTTGATTCATACATCAAAGGGAACCCCAAATCCACCAAAATGAATATTCATCCTTAGATAATGTAGGGTAAGGTACTGAATTAATGTATTGAATTGGAATAAGATAATATGGCATAGTGGATGACCACCAGAACTATAAAATACTATCACATACACATACAATCGAATATATACATGTCCAATTGAAGTGAAATAAAAAAGAATGTTGAGAAACATCTCTTAGGGACAAGACTCAGGTAAGTCACATATAATTACAAATGTTAAAAGAGATCACTCCAGAAATATTAAAAGAAGATATAATTTTATTACATTAGAAGAGAAATTGGAATTTAATATTAAAGGGGAACTCTTTAATTTAAATATGAATGCATGTTACATGGGAATATAAATCTAAAATAAAATGAAAATAATAATAAAATAATAATGTATAATTCATTATCCACAATTTTCTTATCCAATCATTCTCTTATTCAATCATCAACAATAAACATATTTATTTTATTTTAAGAGGCTTTGGGGTGTCATAAAGGACCATTACTATGTTTTTGGGGAATAATGGGACATCAATAATCGAAATATTAGTCCCATAATTTAACATCAGAAAATTTCACATTGCATCCACATGTATTAGGAGAATAATTAATAGTTTCTTCTCTAATTTCATTCAGAAATATATTGTTAATTGTCTCAAAAAATTTAAGTATCATCCTCCATGATTAGAAGATGTCATATCCAATTGACGTGGAAATTTTTTCCTAAAGAATGTTACAAAAATATTCCTTCAAGGATTTGTATTCAGTTGCTTCATTAATAACTAAAAATCTCCATGTAAATTATTTTTTAAATGAATCTATGTGTTCTCGTTCATATCCAGTTGTATTGACATATATTGGAGGTGGGTATCATGATTTATGTCTTATTTCCTGTGGTGGGGACCACATTGTCCACCAAGAATGTTTTCAAATGAATGATGTTTTTTTTGCATTTATATCTTCAAATTAGCCCCTCGTCTATAAGATATTGGTGAATTTTAAAAATAAATGGATCTTACAAATAATAAACATTAAAATTTGATCAATATTTTTATATTTATCTTTAAAATACTAATGTATATAATGTCTATTAAAGTTATAGAATTAATAAATTTTCACATTTTAGTATAAAGTATACCGTAAATCAAAAAATGAAGTAGATATTATAATATTGACAAAATATGAGAATTTAAATAATATATATACATTTAGAAATGATTAAAATATTATCTCAAAATATCATATTTGGTTTTTAATTTCTTTTGGTTTTAGTTTTACCACAACTGTCATAACAAATGGTTAGGGTAATCATGGTTATTGTGGCTTTGAAGTCCATTATTCCTAATTATACTGACCATATGAATGATGTTAGGGAGTTCCCAATTTTGGATTCAAGGTCTTGGATCATGCCCACCCTTAAGTATATTTATATCCTAAAGCATCTAGCTCTACGGAGGGAGGAAAAATATAACACATGTGTTTACTTTTGGTATGGTATTACATATTTTTACACTTTCAAGGGTCTAATATCAAGGTATCCATTTTAGATTAATCCCATGGGCTTTATTTCAGTTCATTTGAATACTCAAATTCCTCTCCCCCTTAGAATTTGGGTCAGAGAGGGAATGGTCACATGAATCCACTATTATCACACATGGTTCGGTCTTTCCTCAGTCTCCAAACAGTAGACCCAGTTTTGGGTAATGAAATAAGATGGAAGTTTCGTATCCCCATACTATTCCATAAGTAGAAAATATGAGGTGTGCGGTTTTCCAAATCATTCTCTTCATCATTGTCCATAAAATCAAATAATAGATCATCATTACCCTTTTGGAAATAGCGGAAATATATAATAATGGTATCACCACCATCAGATTCATGTTTTTTCGTTGATTATCATCCTTTAAATATTTCTCTATCCTTATATTAGAGAGCCTCCATATGCCTAAGAACTCCCAGTAATGTATAGAACCTTATGGAAAATCAATTATTTTTTTTATAATATATTCCCTCTACTCTTGTTTCTTACACATATCATGACTCACTTGGGAATATATGTTGAAGGTGGTAATTACGTCTACATAATCCCAAGCCTCACATGCCTACTAATTGGTATAATACATAGAAGATCATAAATTGGAATACTTATTATGAGTAATACATTATCATAACTCTTGTTCATAAGGTAATCCTCTTTTAGATTAATCCCCAACATATTCCTCTTAATGGGTCATATTACAATATAAGATGAAAATATAAAGGCATAGATCGGTGTGGGTGCCCACTACAGGACTACATGGTATTTGATTCACATCGTAATAGGATACATTGAAATCCTCCATGAGATTCAATCTAATCATACCAAATTAAATGTGATCTTTATTTTCATCACATTCAAAATAGGAACTTATTAAACCTGGAAATTTTTTCTTCTTTCAGGTTCCCTTCAGTCCATTGGAATAATTCAAACACCAAACTTTTAATAGTAAACATCCAACTAGATGTCTTTATGAGAAAATGGTAAACTAAATAGTTTGATCCATATCACATGAACTGAAAAGGTTTTATGTGACCCATTAATGGGAAACAAATACATTCATTATTATTCTTTCACAAGGATACATTGGAAGGACATCCATGTGTCCAATCCCAACATTGAAACAACTCCCATCTCCTTGGATGAAAGCACACTCTGGGGCACCCCTATTGGTGTCTAGGAAACCAAAATCATCATAATAACAATCAATGAATCTCTATTAACTTCATAAGTGGAAACCAATTATAGTAAACCTTAGATAAATAATGATATATCCATTATTGGAGATCCTCAGATACATACAGATGATTCTGAATTACATATATGTAAATAATTGAGTGTTCATTCTAGGGTAACCTATATCTTACATGGGAATTAATGACTGATTCATGGACATATAATAAATCAACAATAGAGTCCTACTATAAGAAGTAATCTTCCTAGATGGATTTGATGTGGCTGAACTCCCACCCTCTCAACCAATTTGGGTTCTTAAGCAACACAAGCCAAACATCCCAATAATTGACTATATTTGGAAAGAAGGCCCCCTAAATATAGAACCTATGGGAGATTCCAATTAAATGAATTTTGTTTTAATTAATTCATAAATATAAGAATCGATGAAATTGATTTCAAAAAATGAAAATCACAGCTGGTAAAATTAAATATATTTTAATGTTAAACAAAATAAAATGATAAACCCTATATGAATAATTCATGAAGATGGTAGTATAGCCCACCTATCATACAATTTTTAATTTGAAAATAAAAGAGTTCTAAACTAGAAAATCAATTATACATGTTTTAATTCAAATTAAATGATAAGTTTATGGGGTATTATTTCTTAATTTATTCATATATCTAGACACTTATGTTTCAAAACACCTCTCAATCTGGTGTTTTCATAACAATTCATATAGATTCATGCCCCAACCACCCTTAATGATGAGTCTTCCTCTACATAGAGGAAACCATTACCTACCCAGCATATTCAATGTCACATATAAAAAACAATAGTCCAATAATACCATCATAACAGTACAATCATGGTCTGGGAGGCTACCCACCATGCCCTCCACCTCACCAACCCCCACCGACCATCCATTCATCAAAGACCAATGACCCGAAAGTATATAGTGTCGACCTCTTCCTTCATCCAATTCGAGATCATATCCCCAAAATGTGACAAAAAGCCCCTCATATAATATAGAGATTAATAAAGAGGCCCTATAAGGCCTCATCTATAAGACATGAAGTACTCAAGGGCTATTTTAAGAAATCATCACCGCCAATGCCACATGGTAATAGGCCATCAGGATGATGAGGGTGATTTTCTCGACCGACTATCATAAATCATGTAGGCCCCATAATGATAGACAATCTGTTAGTTAGATTGAGTATTCCATAAAGAGTATATCCAGACACTTCTCCACACTAGAGATTCCCCCGATCAAATTTAGTATCCAATTAAGTGTCATAACATTAAACGAGCCACATTATTTTTTTTTTAAGATTAATATTTTGGATGTATCTAAATAATTCCACACATAAAGTCCATAAGTAGAAAATGAGAGGGATGATAAACCCACATAAACCATACTAGATAATTATTAGCCTCATCTAAAATCCATAAAAGAAGACTTTTAACCATGTTTGGAGGAAAACTACAAGCAGCATCTGCATTCATTCATTATCCCTAGTAGCAGTTTAATCAGAAAGAATCTGAAGAGGTTATTCTAAATTTTTCAATGATTATTAGGGAAATAATCAACTCTATTCACCCAGAAATATGTACTTTCTGAATCAATTGTAATTATTGTGGGGGAAAATAGTAGGAACATACATTTACTCAAGATATGGAATTAGTATATATCCCAATTCCAATCAATGATTTCAAAAATTATATCCAGAAAATGTTGAAAGGGCTGACATAATTCAATTCTTAAATCTTACAAAATTTATAGTAAATCATTATAGTAACAATTGTAGTACCTAATGGATGAACAAACAATTTTTCCCTGGAAGTAGGACTGCACATCAGCATGTCTCCTTAGAGTAAAGACAAACCCTTTCATTAATCTAGTATTGTGATGGGAAAAAATATACCAAACATTACATACATCCATATATTGAATATACATCCTCATTAACTAGATGTAATTGGCCTATAAAAATGGCCCCTCTATGATAGGAAAAAATTTCACATGAAGACAACTTCCCCAATAACGTAGCCTGGGTTACTCTCACGAAGGAATCCAAGATGCTGCTTATAGGAAAATAACATTAAAATAGAGATCTAATCTATGATCTAAATCTACTCAATACCAGATATATTTATTCCCTTCCACACTTATATGTGGATTCTTATGGTGATATACAATGGTTACCAAATTATGGATGTAGTATTAAATAATTCAGAAATTCCATTGAAAAATCATAACAATGAAGAGTTTATTCTTGAAAAAAATCTGATCGATATCTAGATAACATGTCCTAATAAAATACATGAAAGCCCTCTGTGTGGCCAGAAGATCACAGAGAACAAGGTTATTCCCTTTACTATGGTCCACTATGGTGGTCTTTCCAATGACGAAATCCTTTTTGAATGTTCTCTCCATTGTTTTATTTCAAATTCTCATTGAAAATCTAGAATTTGAAATGAATTTATAAGAGATACCCCCTCATATGAGGAACATTCAAGAACAAGGTTTTTCATATCTGATGCATTTTTATTTGTAAGGGAAATTCTTTTTCATCCAAAAGATATCCCAAGGTAACGAACATTATCTGAACTACCTTTAGGTAATATAACTTATAGTGTAATAGTGATAGTTCCTACCAATCATTTCTATTATTTTAAATTTTTGGAAGAGTAAAAATTGGTTATAATAGATAGAAGAAACTATAGAAAAATAAGAGTAATTAATATATAACAAGAGGAATCATCTAGATAATGATTGGATATTATTTAGGTTTTTTTATTAGGCACCTTTCAAAAGATAATTCTTGTGGTGTTTTCGAAAGACTCTATGCATTATATACACCTCAAAATATGAATAATGATTCATTGGCTAAAATCAATGTTATTAAATTATGATGAGCATTTTAGTCATGTAAAATTAATAGAATGGATTTAATTTGAAATTTAATTGGATGCTCTCCTGGTTTCATGAAATCCAATGATCGTTAAAAAAACAAAGAACCATTCAACATGAATTCCTTAGTGCATTAATGATGTTGTGAAAGATAATCACTAAATGCACCTATAGTGTTCATATATGATGATGGGGTGAACATGGAGTGTTTAATTTCCCTATTATCATTATCTAACAAATCCCATTGAATGTGGTTTTATTGAACATCATTGATTAAGGCCATCTATTTTAAAAATTACATGTCCATTAATAAATATTTTATTAACAAAAACATGCATGATAAGCTCCCACTGACAACTGGAATGAAGAGATGCTTCTAGAAATAGACTCTTGCATTAGGCATTTGGGAATGTCAAGAAATCCTTCTATTTATTAAAATCCATCATCAGATAACTCAAATGTCACAATTTGTGCAATGGTTTTCTAAAATGGTCATTTTATGTTCTTGCAGAATGATAAACATATTATAATTTCAATCAAAACATCATATAATTAGAAGATGAGCCAATAAAATATCATCCACAGGTGTTCCAAGAGAATCAAAAGACAACAAGGATAATTATTTTTTAAACTAACCCTGGAGGTCAACAATCCATACCTGATGTTTTGTAAAAGTGGAATGGGCATAGCCCCAACCATTAGTGAGGGGGGATTTTAATCCTTAATAATCCCCCAATCAATATGAATTAGTATTTTCCAGATTATGAGATTTTATCCATAAATGACCCTTTCGGTTTGTCCCATTCCATGATCTTCTACCTTTACTAGATTTAGGAATAACTGGACTTTTTATGGATTCCCTTTGTATTTCTATCAACAAAGTCGATTTTAGATAATCGGGAAAAGAGAGGATGTTGACTCATGCAGGGAATATAAGAATATAGTCTCCCAAATACACTAAAAGAATGATTGTAATTATTTAATCTTAAGTGAAAGTCATTAATGACCCCTCTATCAGATTGTATAGAACACATTCTTCTTCATAGCATTAGTAAGTGGATTTTCTTCTTAAAAAAGAGTTCCATGCCAAATAAATTGAAAGAGGTTTGATATCATAGACACTTACTATGAATTCTTGAACTCACTTAATCAATCTATCATTACACCTAAAAAGGAATCAAGTAGATAAAAGGTTTATTGTCAAATAGTATGTTACCATCCTATTGGAGATTATAATACTCTTTTACATGAAGAATGATTTTATTAATAGGAGGAAGAGATGGAGTTATTGATCTGACATGATAATGAATTAATTTAGGCAAACATTCGTACTTGATATATCCGGTAAGTAGATCCTTGACACACACTTATATATAGATCACATCAACGAAGATGTTTTTTAGGTGAAAATAAAGCATATACAAAACATCCAATAAATGTGGGTTACCAACAACCATTATACATGAATCCTTTATCAATAGATCCAGAGTTCCCTTCACTAAGTTCACATCCAAAATAGGGCCATGAAAATCATTATAAGCCTACATTTATAGGCTATAAATAAAATGTGCAAGTTGTTCCACCAATAATGGACATACCATCCATTGCACCTATTTACGCTTTGGTTTTGACTCCCTTTCATGCTCTAAATCATCCAGAAGTTCTTGGAATGGTTATGAACAGGATTGGGTTTCTAATGAATCAATTGAAATACATAGAGAATTGGTGTGAGATAATACAACTTGGGACGATATATTATCTTGAATGAGTAGTTTCGAATCTACAACCACCAAAATTTTGGAATCCTATATTTCAATTCGTCAATGGCTCATGAGACACGTATTATTTAATGATGCATCTCATCTCTCACTGTGATCCCATGAGGGTAACATGGAACAACAAGATTCGTTGAATCATTGGTGCTTCCCTAAATCCTTACAAGGATCATCCATTGTGTGGTACACATGTTTGAAGGCACGATCAATCATAGGGTTGGAAGACCTCCACTAGATTTATTTCATCCAGTGCAACTCAATGATATAGAAAAGAATGTTCAATCTCTGAAACTATAATTAGTGGGAGAATTAAAGAGGCTCATTTTTTTTCTAGTTGAGAGGATATATATATTACTTGAACTTACCACTATAGTAGTATAGAAACTATTTATAACGCCACCATTTTACTTTTGATTTTTAAAAATGATGTGAAAAAAAAATAAAAATGATTATACACTTTAGATTTTACATAACAGTATTAAAAATCAATTTTCACCACTTTTTTACATCGATTATATATTATCTGACTTGAAAAATAAATATTAATGACTTTTTCACATCCCTTCTAAATAACCGACATGAAAAGTCAATCTTCATAATTTTTTCATGATTTTTATTTGATAAATAATTTGAAAAATGTTTGTATAGTTATATTTAATTTCCCAATCTTTGATTATATTGGTTTTTTTAGCCCAAATAGAGCTACAGATCAAATATCCTAGAAATAGGTGGTTTATGATATTTATGAAATATATTAGAGGAGCCCAACATCTCATAGAAATAACATTTGATCTATAATAGTAATTTACATCAACGACTAGTAAAATTTAGGCTTAGAAATGAAATACATGTTTTAAAGCCATTTTAACAATGTTTTTTAAAAGATACACAGAAAATATTTTAACATTAATTCATGAATGAAAAATGATGTTAAAAGCTTGTTTTTCACATCAGTTAATATAAAAACGACATGTGAAACAAAAGTTTTTTTTGAGTAATATAATAATCAACCTGAAAAATGAAAATTTGAATATATTTTCATGTTTTTTTCTAAAACTGAATGTGAAGGATAATTTTAATACCCAACAAATGCATTATTTTACATATTTTACCATGGGAAATCAATAATTTCAACTGCTTCCTAAAATATATAATACTGAATTTTATTTTTCTATATGAATTATATGTTTCCATTATAAAAATATTTTAATTTAATGATCAATTATTTCAACTATCATATTTCCACCTACTAATATTAAATGATCTTTACCATGAATCCATTATTTTTTCTTTCACTGATCTCATAATGTTATTTATAAAAAAATTTCCATGAATTGTGTTTTTTGTGATTGGATTTTTAATTGATACACAAGTGAATGACTATGAATTTGATGAATATTATTTTAGAATCATGGTTAAACTAAAATTCTTCCTTCAGATACAAAAATTCATTCTATGATAATGCTTTCGTTTCCACGTTAGATCCTTCTCAGAAAAAATTATACCCAACATATAAAAGTCTTTAGTTGTGATCAATTACTCCTTTTGAGCTATGTGACAAGTCAAATCAAATATTATGAAATTATAAGAATGTTCATATACTATTACATGTCATTATTATGAAAAATATATATTAAAATGGATTTTAACATCCTTTTTCTAATATCAGAAGTAAAAATATAATTTTGATGATGTATTTTGATTAACAGATGTGAAAAATAGATTTTAAAATTGTTTCTTAATAGATATTAAGATCTTATTTTATGAATTTTTAAATAAATTAACATAAAACAATGTAAAATATAAAATTTAAATGTTGGTTATTAAATATGATGTTTAAAAACAAATATACAACAACACTTTCAAAAAGGATTTTTCATGAATTGATGTTAAACATATAAAAACCGATATAAAAAACGTATTTTTAAATAATTGATACATCATGATTATTTTTCCCTTATCTCTATAGAAATTATTCATGATGTGGTTTTCACATCACTTATCTCTTTAAAATACACGGAAGTGTTTTAGGGATGTACTGAAATTGATCAAAGGGTGGAAGACTCTATCATAAAGACCAAAGGTATGGCTCATGTAATTCCATCAAAAAATGAAAGAGATAATAGAATGATGAGGCATATATAAGTACAAATATGAAAGCACCAATACTTACTACCTCTAAAAATCCTACACCATATCACATGGATCTACCTCCTCCTCATCAACATGAATACCCACCACTTCAGGATAATCAAACAGAATATAGGTAAAAAGGTGCGAGGCAATGAAAAACAAAGTCTATTATTTTATAAATCCTCATCATTATTTATACTTCATATCGGCATTGGAAAACGAATTAGTCATGTCACATAATCCTAGAAAGACCAACAAATAAGGTGACACATATCTACTAAATTATTTTCCCTTCCACTAAATATTGCAGCACTATATCCAGGATTTATTTGTTTTAATATGCCCTCTAAAAAAGATGGTGGACTATTGGAAGGTGAAGTTTAGAAAACACCTTCTCACGTTGTGTATGTTTCATCGACATATACATAAGAAGAAAATGAATTTATAGAAGTTAAGATCATGAGTAAACTAGTGTTTGGTGACTTGTAGGTGAGACAAATGATCAACCAGAATTATGTTATTCTATGAGGGTTGTTAAAATATCCTATTATACCTTCGATCACTTTATTTAAATCACATCCCACTCACTAGAAATATAGTCTTCTAAAATTATATTCCTCCATAAAGTAAATGAAATTATTTGTACAAATGTAACATCGGAATATAATCTCATGAAAAATACAATGATATCCTTAACCATTGATGAGATCATGCCAAAAGTCTAAAACATACATGTACTGCCCTGGAAAAACATACAATATGGATCCACCGACCAGATGGAATCTTCATCAGATAAGGAGTTTATCTTCAGTTTAATTAATGTTATTAACTTAATTGATCCATTCACAAATGAAAATTGTGATAATGAAACTAAATTACCAATGCTTAATTTGAGAACTAGGGAAATAGGTTTTCTAATTTGATGATATATGGAAGAACATGGCCATGACAGGAGGCACAACCTTTACCACATCCATACTCATACTATTTATGTTTTCAAAGGACATAACTAATCTATAATGTGATCACTATAAAAGAATGTATATACCATAAAGCATGAAAGGGTCTTCTCTAACACAATCATCGTGGAAGATCAATTTTAGGATATTTTTTCATGTATTTAGCCTTGACATGTAAGAAGACCCCGCTAGTGTAATCCACTAAGAGTAGAATTATATAGTGCTCTTATTATATGGGTTGATTCATCTTCATCTGGTACTTGAGCTCTTAAAAAACGTGTGAAAGAACACCATTATGATAAGAAGTGCATACCACTATATCAGATGTGTAATTTTTTAAAGCAACTAACCAATTTTATTTCTTTTTTTAATCATATTTTCTCTGAGTCTATAAAATTATTATCAAAAAGTGTTCATCAAGGCCTTATAAGGACCATTTGAGTTTAAGGTTGAGGATGATAAAACTAACATATATAGTAACGAAAATGATCATCTGAATTCCACATTATAATTTAATTCATAGACAATAATGGTGATTCCATCAAATAGGGTTGTGTTATACCATCATATATATTTCTTAGGATAAATGACATTGGTATTCAATAAAAAATAATTGACAATGGAACATGATTCAACCATATCCCATTATGAAAACCTTGGATACATGGATTCAATGAATCTCACATGTCCCAATCCACCATAATTTTGTAATTTTATTAATAGAAATAGGAAATTTCTATTGGAAAATAAATCTCGTAACATTATTTTGCGATCTCTTGTATAACTCAGAATTCATAGTTTATTGGTAGGATATGGCCTTCAACATTCTACTAGTAAGACCTTGGCTACATCAAAAATCGGATAACCATTCATATTACCACTTGTGCATCAAATATTATATATATTAGAATATTGGTACATTAGAAAGATAAAAATACCATATCAAATCCTATGAGTCATAGTAAATTAACACATCGTTCTACCACATGTAAGGAAAACAACCCATGGTTAAAAATGGTGCTCAAATTAATGTCCCAAATGGTTAGGATATGATTTTAAATAACCTTTTCAATTATATTTGTATAGATAACATGATCATCATAATCCAAATTGAATACATAGGTTCAAATAAAAAAACGCTTGATTGAGGAGTGATGAATTTTTTGATCTAATAAAAAATCACTTAATTGATGCTACTAGTGGTTTTGAAGCCCTCTTCTTCATGGATGGCTATTTTGGGTAAAACCATTGGATGGCCTCAAAAGATGACGAATCCACCACCTTCAGGTCCCTTAAAAAAGTATTCTTCTATTAGGTAATGTTCAATAGCATGACGTATTTTGGTTCCACATATCTAAATTATATATAGAGCATATTGAAACACTTCCTAACGGTGATTTTTGAATGTCATGCTGATGATCTGGTGGTCAAATCCTAAAAAATATCCAACCACTTGGCTATCCCAGATATCATATCACAAATCTATAATAACATAACATAAAAATCTACCCCTAAAAATATTGTACCATATAATCCTCTGGAAAAATTCTCATCCAATTTGATCACTATTAATGATTCCTATATTACTATGAAAAAATTCCTCCTTAGCATATCACCTCCATAAAAAATTAAATAGTTCATAGGAATCCATCGATAATTGGACTATATACAGTTCTTCACAACCATCCTTATTGGTATGTGTTTTCCAACTACAAGACCAATGATTAAATAGGTCACATATCAATGGACTAGTGACTTCTAGTAGGCATTCTAAACCCTCATGAAATACATTTTGAGACCACCAGTTTTAATGATACATGTTGATGGAAATCAACTCATCCTATATATGAAATCAGTAGATCGATCTCTAGGTGAAATCCATGCAAAAAATAATGTAATGAATGAAAATAATCTCTACTACCTCTTTCGAACAATGAATGATATTGAAACTCATTATTCCAAATTCGAGAATAAATACATGTAATTTATCTATTCAATCAAGAAATTAAGGTACTAAGATAACCCCCACGAGGTGAAAAAAGTCACTCATAATATCCTGATAAAATATATCATCAACCGACCATTGTTGACAAGGAACTAGGAATGGTGTTCGGTTATCCTTCATCAGTCTATATAGTATTCATATTTTCAAAGGAAGTGAATAGTAAGGCCTTGGAAAACCTCATTGTGAGAATCCATATATAAAATATAATCAATTAAATATTTAACTTTCAGATTAAAAAATATACTATATTAATGATGGCCCCAAACATGGTACTTATATTATTTTGGTTCATTATAGATCCCAATAGGGAACATAATGGAAAATAATAAGCTCAACAATGTTGAGTTAGAGATTTTGCTCATTTATATAGTGATGGTAGTTTTACATTACATATTCTCACATTAAATAAGGATTTAATAACAATGAGGTTCTGTATCATTCCCTCGTTGTGGGCATGGAATATGTAATCCAGATACCAGCAGACCATGTAGAGGTTAGAGGTGATTCCGAGTTCATAATAAAATAGATTACTTATGAATACACTGTAAGATAAGAGTAGTTGGTCCCCCTGATTAGTAATTTCTCATGATTAATGGTAGAGGTTCTATAAAATCAAACATTGACTTACGTCTCATAATCACAAAATGGCCAGGTTGATGAACTTAAAATTTCTACTACAACTCTCGAGGATCCAAACCGGGATAAAACAGTCATTAGTGATCCCAATCTCTAGATGGTCTGACATTTTTTAATAAAAAATTGTTATGATACTTGAAGTTATCCATATTCCACATCCCAATGTTCATACAACTATATGAATAATATATGTTATGTAATTAATCCAAAACAAATTACTTACAACAGACATTGCTATACTGAAGAAACTCTTGCAATGGTCAACAACTTTCACTCTTTATTACAATCCAAAACACATGAAGTTCTTTTATAAATAAGTATTTAATGGATTATTTGTCATATGTATTTACATAAAAGATAACATTAATATTATTAGAGATTTATATTTATGAAATTATTGTTCCCACTAGTTAGCGTTTTGGCATTCTAATCACATCTGAAGACGTCGATACTTCTGGACATTGATGATTGAGGAAATCTAAAAATTGACCAAGAAATTTTATTCCATCAAAATGAATGATGACTTAATCCATAAAAACTAATTATACTACATATATCCAAATTTTCCTTTTGATTTTACATATAGTGAGTGGATATTGTGGGGCCTTACCGTAATGTTATGACCATTATGTTGAAATATATCTTAACTTCTACTTCTTTATTCTACAAATGAGATGATTTGATACCCCTCAAATAAGAAATGGGAAATATCATTATAGGATTCCTAAAATAAAACATTATTAAAATAATTGGCTTCCCTCATAAAATATTAATGGAATCCAAATCCAATTTCTCCTTCAAAGAAGTGTGAAATCTATAAATGTGTACAATATAAAATTCAATCATTAATCACTCTATATTGTAGTGGATAGTTGACAGAAAATGACCATAAAAACACCCTTTCAAACATACTACAGAAGATGGTGGACAAAGATAAAATTTCATAAACTAACAAGCTCTTGTATTCTTTATGGGATTAACAGACTACTCCCTGAACAGTAACAAGAGTGACCACGTACTCAGTAATATAAAGAACTATAATATTCCTTCACATAGCAGTCTAGTTCTCCCATATCTATGCTTTCGTTGATGGTATGTTACCCAACATTGAGTAAATCCAAGTAAATTATCGATAAACATGTGAGGATCGATGAGAAAATATTTCACACCTATGATCACATAGAAGTCTTTCAAAATCAGATCTTATGGGCCTCTAACAAGAAGGACCATATTTATTCATTAATACAAGGAAAACATGTATTAGTTCCCATAAATTTAATAATACATGGAAGGAATGTTCCTACAAATAATCCTAAAGGATATGGACTATACATATTTGATGGTTTCCATTCTAACATATCTAATTCCATTGATCATAATATATAGAGAGATCATTAGGATTATGACTAATTCATGGTTCATGAATAAATACATTGTGTAATCACACAAACCATGTCCCAACTATAAGAATTTATAAACCATAGTGGGATTTTGTAAAATGAAATTAAAATTCATGGGATATTTTCTATACTTCATGACCCTAAACTACACAACATCATCATCATTGTCATACCAAGGAAAACATCATGACATAATTCCCTAGTCATATGACTCAAAAATGAAGAACTGCATTTTTCATCATCAATTGATTTTAAAGTACATGTTTAACATATTTATCATTCATTGTTATGAATGCCAAAAAGTACCACTGGTTGAAGCACACATAGTTTTCCATTAAATATGGGCCTCTATCTCAGGTGTAGGTCCCAACTACATCTCTCTAACCCTTTAGTGGGTTTAGATTCCCTCGTGAAAAAATATGATGAAAAAAATATGGGTAACTCCCATGCACATTCCCCACTCCCAACATTGAAATTCTATAATGGTATTTGTGACCCTTTACTGGTATAATACCTATCATTATCACATTATTACAACATCATGGAAAACTACATGGAAAACATCCTCATCACAAGATTGTAAAATTCATGGTCATTACTATAATTAAATGTGTATTTATTTTAATCTCAATGAGATATGTAGTGACTCCCATATTTCAAATCTCATGTTGATCCATACCAGAAAAATATATATAGCCATGTATTTCCCATGTACGAATAAGACAAACAGATGTATCCTTAATTAATAACTAAGGGAGGATTGTTTTTTTCCCAAAAAATATTTGATGTGATGCCCAAATCACCATTCCTAGTTCTAGCCTTGATAGAAAAGAAAAAACCCCCATTTGCCAAAGTATAACCTAGATCTATATATGAATCATTTCTATAAAACATGTCTTGATTATCACTAGAATGGGATGTTTAATGATATCAGGACCTCATTTCATGGAGCCATCTATTATTCAGGGAAATATTAAATCCCCCTTTCCATGCATAAAATCATGATTTATGTTGGTAAAAATTTCAATAACTACATGAGTATTGATTCTCATTTCAATGAGATACGTAGTGATGCTTAGATATCCAATCTCATGTCCTATCACAATAAAAACTCCACCACTCTAATGTATGGGTAAGACGTGCACCTGAAAACTCTTGTGAACCAAATATTTCATTATTTTTTATTCCAATTTGATTCATCATTGCACCCATATTTCCATCCTTGGACATAGCTAGAACATTTCCCTTTTTTGACATAGGCTCATCATTTTCCATACCACATGATGTTAAACTACACTTCTAAAATCATAATAGCATGAATTTAAACATCATATAAATTCATGAAATAAGTGTTTCTAGATAGAAATACAATTGAGATACATTTTGACACCTGAATTAAACCTCCTGACCCAATCACTATACAAATCTAACTTCCCATACCCTTTACTTATGTGGCCTTTGTGTCATGGATGGAATATTTTATAAGCACCCGTTTTCCTTAACCTATCATCTTTATCTTGGTCATAGAATTTATGGTAATTTAGATCCATACACAAGTGTGTATTATCAAATTGGGGTTGGAATATCATGGCCATGGTATGATGAACATAATAAGAACTTCAAAAGTCATCACCACTTTGGAATAAATATCATGATTTCAACAAGAGCTATACGTGGCTTGAATTCCATTCAATGAGACATGTAATGATGTATAGATATCCAATAATTGGTCCAGTCACAACACAATATGGTAAATTCCCACACTCTCTCTTGTACGATTCACATATACATGAGTGGATCCAATAGAATTTGTCCCTCTATGTATGAACTCATATTAAAAAAACCACAATTTTCTCAAGACAGGATTTCAATAAGTGTGGGGGGAGGCTATTATTTCAAAACTACATGTTTCTTAATTATTACACTAACATGATACATAGTGATTATATGGTAATATTCCCTTTGCATCCCCAATATTCCATTGTTATTCACATGGATACACCTACGTCTTTACCACCTAACGTTAAACAGCAAGGATAATTTCATTACCGCATGAAAATAAACCACATAGGTCCTTAAAAACTATGTATTTCATGATTCTCATTCCAATTGAGATATATAGTGACACTTGGGCCCTATTTTCAAGACCCATTCTTGTGGTAAATAATAATCTCCCACTTATACATACTAATTAAAATATGTGCATGAGATTTTAATTTGGGTTCCCTCATCAAGGGGACCACCAAGGAAATAAATATATCCCACTTCTACAAATGAGAGAAATTTATACAGGTGATGCAATATCATGAACAATATCTATCAAAATGCTTCCTTTTTTAATTTTATTAACCCTTCCTCACATCATACTCCTAATATTAAACACATTCAAATTTTTATAATAATTCTCCATCTTCTGGTGAATAATTTCAAATTACTATGAACTCCTTTTCTTGAATATGTTGTAACATTCACCAGTAGACTATTCCTAAAGTATCCCATAAAATATGTTTTTCACCAAAATGATGAATCTTATTAATAATGATATAACATTTTGTATATTTAGTTTCATAAAATATCCCAAAAATTGGTATTTTCAACTTATGGTCACAACTACCTTACTTGAATCCTCTTTTTTCCATGAATTATTTCATGAAATTATGTTGGAACATGTAATTCAATTTTAGTCCATGGTCAACCCGTACATATTTTTCCCATATATTTTTTCCAAATATAAAAATCTATAATATAATGGTTTAAAACAGTCTTGTTTTAGTCTAAAGTATAAGAGAATTATATTGAATTGACAAACCACAACCACTTCTTGTTTCTATAATGTTACAGTACTAGTAGTATAACCTATAACAATATCTATAATTTTCCCTACACCTTGGTTATACATGTGTGGAGAACCCAGTACCCCTTCTCATTGGAATATTTTAATTGATATTGTCTTTTAGTATTCATGTATCATTTTTTTCTCGAACTATATTTTGTTCCCTAGGAAATCTGAATCTCTACAATCATCCTTATGATTACATCAATAAAATATCAAAATTCATGATGCCATATTTTCCTAACATTTTTGTAATAGAAAAATTATTTATTTTTATAAAACATTCCATAAAATGGGTTTTTTCATCTATGGGATGCCACTATTAACTATACTATAGTATTCTATAGTTCACATTTCATAAAACATTCCACTAAATATTTTTTTCAATCAGTGGTAATATAAGCCATAGCAGAGACATCCTCGAATTCCATGAACCAAATTCCACATAACACTCATTATATGTAGATATACCTAGTTAATATCTTACAACATTATCCCCTCACACATAAATATAGTATCAATTTCTAGGAAGACTACCAAAAATAGAAGAACAATCAACCTTTTGGTCAAATATAACAATGTTAAATTATTTCCCATTAATTTAGTTTTTGTATGAATTTAAACTAAATTGAATAATGTATTTAATGTAAATATTTAAACCTATATTGCATAACATCCCTATCAAAATATATTTAACTTCACAACCCTCAATAAAAGAAATTAAAATACGTAGTCAATGTCATTGTCGAATGACATTAAATGACGTGATACAATAACTCTCGTTAGAGGGAGGAAATTCCCCTAGAAAATATTCATTTTAAAGAATATCAACCTCTATATAGAATCATAATTCATATAGGATATGTTTCTCATTATAGGATATCTATAAAACAGATATTACATTCATTCATACACATTTTACATGGGAAAACCACCCATAATTGTCTTCTAAAATCCAAATATCCATAAAATCCCTTCATCCACCCATAAAAGAATTTCATAATTATCGTGAACCTCTTTGGATAAGTATGAATTAATTTGATTTAGATGGGTTAACATAATGTATCCAACAAAATTAGTTTGTCAACCAGATTATGACACTATTTACAATGCTATAATAATCCCCAGTTTAATTTTCAAAAAACATCCCACAAAACTAGTTTTTTCATCTGATTATAATTTTGTTCTTAGGAGATTCCAACTCGTTTACTTATTATCATGTTATAGATTCGGGAATCAAAAAACCATGGATCATGATTCCCCATAAAATAATTTTAGAATGTCTAAAAATTTATGGATGATGAAATGTGATTGGGTCATCATTTTAAATGTTATGGTCAATGCTATTTGCTATAAAATAGATGCCTCATTAATTTATAAAGATAGAAACTAATCATACAATGACAAAAGAATAAGAAACAAAGTACTCAACATGATGAAAACCATTAAAGGGAACTCTTTCAAAATTTTATGTCCAAGGTTTTCTAACCATCACACTATATGGTTTATGAAAAACTGGATCAGTGAAATGAAATTGGAAAAATACATATTAACACAAAAACCTGAAAATAATTGTCTATGAAAAATCAGTGTCTCACCCAATATAACATCCTAATATCATATATAGCAAAATATGTAGGCTTTGAAAAAAAATAAAATGTTTTTTTGCTAATCCATGGAGCCTTAGAAACGGTGAAACTATACTCTCTAAGTCAGCTAGATTAAGAAAAATTAGAGCACATTATAATAATAGTAATCATAATTATAATTTAATGAAATTATATCAAATGAGCCATTATTGAGTGTGGAATTACAATTACACTATTGAAATAAACTCATGAACAAGTGATTGGGAGTGAAAACCCTTTAATTTTGTATTTTATATTGTAGAGTAACTTCCACAGTATAGATCATATATTCCAAATTATATAGTTTATCCTAAAAAAATCATTTTAAATGAAATATTGTTCTTGATCAATTTCCTCACATTGCAAAATCATAACCTTTTTCACATTAGGATTCTGGTCATAGATTTGGCATCAATACCTTTTTCAGACTATCCTAGAATCCTGTCATCTTCATCTGGTGTGATAATGGGATATTGAATGCTCAAGGGACCATGGGTTTAGTAAATATACCTAAAATATCATGATTATATGAAATTGAAAATTGTGCATGACTTCATCTAGTGTACGAATGATATTACCGTGTCCATATACCATCTCCATATAATTGTGCTGTAATGATGATGAATCTCTAGATAGAATGTATTCTATAATAAAAAATTCATCTGCATGGATTTTTCATCCAATAAGAAATCAAATGTTATCCTTGAAGGATGAGTTCCAAACTCATTAATATAGGAATGTAATGAATTTTCTACAGATGTAAGTAAGGAATTAATGGTTATGTCAAAAAATTATTGATATCAAAATACATCAGACAGACATACTGTGAAGGATGCATAATTTCAAATTCAATTCCCTTTTTTATCATTCTCTCTGAAAATTGAAAAAGCCCCCCCCCCACCCATTTTTTTGAAAAAATGTCATGTGCAGACAATCTAGGAATTCATATCTCCTTCTAATCCACCATGGTCCTCTACCCTGAGAATTGTTCTAGGTATTCATTATCCTCATCCAATGTCTCAATAGGAGTGCATGTGGGCCATGAGTTGGACAATTGAGACCTTATGTTTCTTATCCTTCTCTAACTATTTAATATTCTTCCTATCTTATAAGAATCAATATAAATTTCTCCCATGATTAATTATGGGGATAAAAGATATGAAAAGGGATATGGAAAAATAAAATACATCATTTAGATTGAGGTAAATTTACCATTTATCATTAGAATGATCAATTACCCCTTAATGCACTCCTATTTTGATCATATCGGACACGGAATTTTTGGTTGGGGATTGATCATCAGTAACTTATATCAAAACCACAATATGATGAATGTATCTCATTACCATATCCAAATCTCATTGAGGGTAGAGATAAGAGTGTGATTGGATATTTCCCCACTATTTGATTCACATGCCAGCCTGGAGAAAACCCCATATATCTCTGACATAGCATGTAAAACTCTCCCAAATTCGAATCCCTATGGTTCATACATAATTTGTCTCTGTGGTGGATAAATTTGAATAAAATTTGAAACCCTACAATTTGGTATCCTTTTTAGTCCACTTTTTTTAAACATAATATCTATGGGAGATAGAAAGAGCATCCCCCTGATGGAGATAATTGGACCCCGTAGCATAGTAGGCATGGTATTCTTAAAAAAATTTGGTTCTATTTATATGATAATTCATCATAAAATCTAGTTATTCATCATCTTCTTCATTAGTTGGGGAATTTTTTCCCTGTATACATAGACTAGTAGTTTTTTTAGAATTGATATAGTAAATTATCTTATCCAATACTCCTCGATGGTATGATTAAATTCATGCCTTGGAATTAATGGTTTCCAACCTGATTGATGCATCCAAGAAATGTAGCATGATTAACATTTTGGACACCTCCATGGACATCAATTTCTAATGCCACTAGGAAACCATGAAATTATTTTCTAGAATAACATGTGTAGGAGATAGATGATTGAAATTTTGAGACATTTAAAAAGGTAGGAAATTCAGTACTGATTATAAGCCTCATAGATGACTACACCTTAAATATATTCCACAAATACTCTATCTCAAAATGAAATCATATAAGACCTCATATTACAATACATTTCCTTTATATCATTAGTAAATATCCCGGTCATTGGGTTACCATATATAATGTAGTTAAATTACCATATGTATTAATAATATTCTTCCCTTCATCATACTACATGTTTCAAAGGTGGATTCTAGAAATAGCCTAAACAAATGGGAGAAATATACTATTATGGATTTTAACAATTCTTATCAACACTTATAAACTAAAGTGTCAAGATAAGTATCCCTAGAACACTAAAAATGGTCTGGTAATTATGAAATGAACCTTCTCATTATATTAATTTCATACAAAATGGTAAATCCATCCCATGAATGTGACTCCCATACCTTTATACTTCCCTTATTCTAATTTTTCCTTGATAAAAAATGAACTAGAATGACACCTCCCCTAGAGTCAAGGACCAGAAGCAGATAAATTCTTAGCTACATGTCAATGGATCTATCCAAGTGAGTCATTGCATCAACATTTTGGATGAAATTATCTCTATAACAGGTAATCTCACCCTTCTCTAGTGTGTTAGAAAAATTAATAAATAAACCCTGATTCCCTAAAATTAAAAATATTGTAACGAATGTTCAAGTGAGATATCATCCTAGTAGTTCTATAAAATCCTTCATTGATGTTCCTGAATGGATTTCATCCTTGTGGCATGGGTATTTGTCCATCAATGTCATTTCCTTATTGAAAATTTCATTGGATAATGGTTATTTATTTTCAAAAATATCCCATGTTTTATTTAATTGAAAAAATAAATCATACAACTCCCACATAATGGGGACATCAAAAAAATGGTAGACGCCCCACAAATTATTGAGAAATTATCTATGTGTAAGTTGGAACGATTTTATCATTGGACTCCATCGACTCATCCGTTTTGGGATGATATCTGGGCTCATGTAGATATTGGGTCTTCATTCCTAAACAACCTCATATATATAATTATAATATAATCTTAGTAAATTATCCAAAATTTTGGAGTATATTATTCCCACATTTACTTGGGAATCACTCCCCCACCAGATCGAAGGCATCTATCCTCTTTCAAGCCTAGAGTTTGATCGTTCTATAATTCAAGGAATCTTGAGTCCGAATCATAGATCATAAATTTTTGGATATGTGATTTTATATCCAAAGGGAAGAATTTGTGATTCATAAAATAACTAATAAAAATAATCCCTTTATTGTTATAAACACCGATGGGAGAAATGTTTTCTTAAGGGAAGTTGGTGTGATCCAAAAACTAGGATTCGAGGAAGTAACTATGAATCCCATGGATAACAGCATCCATATAATGTCGAAAATAAAAAAATAGTAATTACTTTTTGTGTACTTTTTTTCGTATGGTTCTAAACACATCACCATATCCAAAAGAGATTTACCAAACATGTTTTAGTAACTTGTCCCCACATCTTTAATCATATAATATGAACATAAAACAAAATTATTAGTAGAATTCATCAAAGTGGCCATTGGAAACCAAAAATAAAAAATAAATATTCCCAAACCAGTTAAAATATCTGATTAGAAAAGAAAAGAAGATTAAATTGAAGAATTATAATTTTAGGAAGAAGAAGGAACCCACCCAGACACTTTAACCAATTCCCACATATAGTCCCTTCGAGAAGGTTCCCCACACAATCCCCTCCAAAAAATCCTTCCCAATTGATCATCGAAAAGATATAATCATCACATCAATGTTTTTTGGGGGATTGTATCTTTAGATATTAATTTGGAAACCCTTTTGAAATGGAAGTGTGATAGATATTAGTTTACTAGTAGTATAGTGAGAGAGAAAATAATGAACTAGAAATCTGAGGAAAATGATAATGTGGTAAGAGATATTTATAGTGGAAGTTTTCCTATATTGAGGACTAGAACACCAGTCATATGCCACCAATCAGAACACCCATCCTCCATCTACCTACACACTGGTCATATAGAACCAACCTATGTTGAATCAATGTGAACATTCCAAAATACACTCCATAATATTTTCAATGTTCTATCATATGACTGAACCCTCATTTTTCGATCATATACAATTCAGAGGGTGGTATTTTATCTAAAATATATTATTAAAATATTGATAAATAGATTATGAAATGAACTTTATGAGTTCTAAACTAATATATATTCCCAATGTGTCTTAGTTTACTTTCTCCAACTGAGGTTTCACACACAAATATCAATGTAATAGAAGGCCTGCCCAGTCTACCCTGTGCACTGCCAAAAGGGTAGGGCACGCCAACGATAGGTACCTACAATGGGGGTCAATACCGTGTTCATACGTGAAAATCATTCATCAACTAGGGTCTCATAGAATCATAAAATTCCGCCTTTCATGAACTATATTTAAAAAATTATAAAATCAGAAGAATCCCATAAACTCTTTCCATACTACCGGTTCACCCTGTCATCCAAAATTTCTCATGTTTGATCTCTTAAACCCAAGAGAAGACATAACTAATGGAGATATGTGATTTCAATTTCCATTAAAATCTTAAAATTCAGGTAACCTACAAGAGGACCCATTATACTCTATGTAAATAACCTTCTATGTTAGGCCCCACTCTCTAATTAGGGACTTGTGCGAGACCCAACTAAGGACATCAGAGTAGACCAAATATTCCTAATCAAAATATTCAACCATGTTATTTCCAGGGTTGTCAATTTATCAAGGAATATTTATCAAATGTATTCCTATACTCTCAATGAAAAGAGATTTTATTTCCTTCTAGTAACTACTTATGTCACCTCTTCCCTCTAGGTTGATACTTGTGTGATCCCCTCATGGAGCCCACATAAAAGCCACCAATTATAAGGATTGCCAACTACTTGGAATCTTGTCTGAAAGGGACCCTGTTGAAACTAACACGAAAGCTTCCCAGAATGGAATACGATGAAAAGTTGAACACCAGCAAGACTAACATTTGTATTTTCATTCATTTAGACATAGGTTTTTCAATCCAATCTAAAAAAATAGTTAGTGTCTTCATGGTGAATGTACTTTTGTATTTCGTTGTTCATGAAGTATACAACCCCTAGAATGGTGTCAGGAATATCGTTGACTCATTTGTAAGAGTTGATTCTATTTCACACTCTTTTTGTCTCTATGACTCAGATCCTCCACTTCAATGTAAGGTGGAAAGGGATAATGTTTGGGTTTATATTTGACTTTAATATACATCCTCCTCCCTTGAAAAATGACCAATTTTAGGGTATCTCCCCACGAATAATCCCCTAATCTTTATTGTAGGAGGTTTCACATATGATCCTCATAACCACCATGGATACTATGTTTGAGAGGGGATGGGAACCAGAGTTCACAATTATTACACATCCTTCATTCCACATATAGATTCCAAACCCATAACAATTTTTGGGGAAAATCAATAACAAGGATGAGTCATAGCCTCGACCTCCACAATCATTAGAGGAAGATGTGGTTATTGTTTTTCATATATATTTCTTCCTCATTGTTAATAAAATTTAGGCATGACTTGTCTTGACTTATGTGGACACATGGTATATCTAATACCATAGTATCCACACCACCATAACCATTTGTTTGGTCATAGATAATCATTTTTATCTTATTATCACCATCAATCAGAGTTCCTCAATAAGATTGAGTACTCAAAGTCATGCATCCAACCTCAAGAGAAAATATATTATGTGGTTTCTCATATATTAAGTATCCTATTATTTCTCACACTATGAATGAATAACATGTTCTTTGAGGTTTATTGTTTTCATGATATCCACATGATTCCAAGTGCCCATGGCCTCCAACATGGAATAATCCCTAGTACACCATACATTTGATTCATTCTCATGAGTAACCCCCATTCATCACCACCATTAATGAGGAAATCCTTTTAAAAAGAAAGATTATTCTTAATCCTCTCATATATGTGTACAACCATGTGAGAAAAACTATTAAGGGACTCCATAGGTGTGGCTCCTCAACACAGAACTATGTGTACTTTGATTACCATCCCAATGAGATATGTATTAAGTCTCCATGAGGATGAAAGCCAACATACCAACTTAATCATTCCCTCTCTCAAGGCCACATTCCAAATTTAGAATAATTCTACCTTGAAATTCATTAAAAATTCATTATCCCCATGATTATTTGGAATAATTCCAAAATAAATCATTTATACATTACAAATGATTCTAAATTGAAGGGTTTTTAAATATCATTAGGCCTTGAATGGTATTATGTTTCCAATTATGTGGAACCAAATGATGGTGGATATGATTCAATTCATAATGATATTTAGAATGCCCATCAATAGGTACGACTCAGCATTGAAAAAACACACATCCCCATAAAACCCAACATACTCCATAGAACCACACAGTGTGGCTAGAAAACCATAATCATTGTAATAATGATCAATGAATATCAAATTTGTACATAAGTGGATTCAATCAATTGAGAGCCTCATTCAAATAAATATATCTTAATTGTTAATGAACCTATGATTCATACAGATGATTCAAATTATATACAAATTAATAATTGATATATAATTTAGGGGTAATGTATAGAATTCCTGGGAATTAATGAAATATTCATAAACATATGATATATATATATATATAAGAGAGTTTGGAAGATGGTAATAATCCCAATAAAAGATTATAATGACCCTGAATACCCAACTCCTATATAAAGGTGAGTACTTATTAATAATTGGATAGACATAAAAACCAGAACCTTCTATTGTAAAGAGGGTCTTCATAGATATAACATCATTAGCTGTTTCGAGTTCAACAAAAAACCCATTTAAAAATAATTGAAAACAGTTAACCTAAAGTGAATGATTACAAAAAATTCAAATACTATCTACTGAACAAACAAAATTTCTATAAGAAACATAAATATATAAATTATGTGATAATATCATAATAACTATCATAATCCTTGAAAACATTATGATTGTGATTTTTTTCAATAAACAATTTATGTGATAATCATAGAAAAATATTTTCATAGTAACTGATCAAATGACATGAAATCACGAAAAAAAATATTATAATCCAATATTTTGATATGATAAAAAATTATAACATCACATGTTTTTATAAATAATTACTATGATCTATATTAGGCAACAAACGTAACACTAAACATAAATAAAAAATAGAAAATGATAATTTTAATAATTCTATTATGAATTAACAATTAAATTGTACAAAATTAATAGTATTAAACATATTATTAAATTTATAATGTTATTATAATTTAAAATTTACTAATGAATTATTTTTAAATAGTAATCTATTCTCAAAATGGTTATTTTGTTCTTTAAAAAATATTTTATCCTTCAAAAATAATTTTGATGTATTTTAATGGATTGTTATTATAATTAATATCTATAAAAATGAGAAACATTATTTTGAAAAATAATTTTAAATTTTTATATCTTCATTTCATAATTATGTCATGAAAAATACTTGAGAAATATTTTAGAATATTTATTATTCATGTAATAGTTAAAAACGATTATCTAAATTAAAAATTATATTTTATTTTTAGGTATATACCAGCAAAATTTAGGTTTTTTATTATTTATAAATTTGTAATTTTGGTTATTGAAATGGATTTTATACATTAAATAATTTTAAGAACAATATTTATTTATTTCTTGTTCTATAAAAAATTATTTACCATTGAATTGCGTGCGTGTAATTATAAATTAATGTCTAAAGCATTCATGTACTGAATTATAGACAATTATTCCATATTTTTAAACATTTGGTCATAATTTAATAAATAATTATCCTTTATATTTAATTAATTTGGATATTCAATATTTTTATTTTCATTACCACAATATACTATAAATCATGTAATTAGTTTTTACTAATAAAAAGATAAGGACTATAAAATTTCTATAAAACAAGATTAAATTATATTTGGTGATTATATATCCTCCATAAGAATCTATATATCAAATAAATGTTTTTTCATTCATCATGGATGATTTTATGAACATTATAATAATGTATTCAATGAAATGGAAAACATGTCACCCTATTATTTTTAATATCCAAAATATTATTATCATGGGGGTAATATGGAGAATATTTATGAATAAAAAATGAATTTTTAAAACTGATGGATCTAGAATTATCATTCTATTATATTATTATTCATCAATGAAGAAATAAGTTTTCTAAATTCATACACAACATAGATGATTTAATTATTTAATTAATGATGGAATTACAGTAATGATATTAAAATATATAAAAAATAATTTTAGTTAAATATTATACTCAAATAATTTTTTTTATTTACATGTTAAGATAAATATATATTAATTATTTATTTTTGTATTCAATTTGTGTTCTTGATATTATCAATGTCAATATATTTAACAGTCCTAAAAATTACTAATATAAATATTTTATAATAGAATAAATTTTTATTTATATATATAAAATCTAAAATCTAAAACAGTATTCCAAGTGATTAGCCATTGGGATATAGTTTTATATAACATGTTAAAATTTTCATTTACCTCTAATTTTTAACTATTTATAAACCCGATTTTTTTATTAACGAAGAACCATATACTTCTAATTTTCTATATTCAAGTGATATTTTATTTTCCCTTTTTATGATGTGGGATTTCAAAAATTGTATTTCAAATAGTCATACCCTAATTAAGAATTTCAGGTTAAAAATTAGAAGATGAAATTTGTTAATGGGGATAGAATGTAACATCTATTGATCTTATAAATATAGGATTTTCTACATGGAGTACAAGATAAGAAACACTGTACATAAACAAAGAATGAAATGTTATTATATAATTGGGACCATAAATACCTACGAATTTTATTAATTATGAAATATATAATGATCTTTCATGTTTTTAATTATTTTATTATTTCTTTTTAAATATGTAATATATTATTAGTAATGTAAATTTGTTCTCCAAAAAATATATTTTGGATAAAAATTATTTTTGTAGTATTTAGGGTGTATTTTGTTTATTAATTTTTTGAAATTTTAAAAAAAATACTTTATAAAAAAGAAATTATTTTTTGAGTTCCCCATGTAATAATGATCTTACAAATAATTTTATATAATTTTCAAAAATTATTATCTTTTCATGGAATAATGGAAAATACTAAATTTTATTGAAAATTATATTTTATTTTAATAAAAAAAATAATGAAAATTGTTCTTCAATATATTTATATTTTAAAATTATCTTTTTCAAAACGAGTATGATTATTGAATTTACTTTAGAAAAATTTGATATTTTGAAGGTTATTTTTTAATGATTTTTTTAGTTTTCTTAAATTTTGATTTGAAATTTATTGGGTAAGTTTTATTAATTAAATTATGATAAATTTATTTCACAAGAGAAATTATTTTTTTACAATTATCTAAACAAGTGCCTTGTATTTTTTATAAACTTCAATAGTAATCATAGTAATTTTTGTTACAATATAAAATTTTTAAATTTGGTTGTTTATGGTAAAAACTAAAATTTGAAGGACTATAAAATTACCTTCACACATGAATATAGATTTTTTATATTATATAACATTTTTAATCAACAAAATATATAATTTATGACCATTTAAAAAAACATTGATGTGATTATGACATTTATAATATTGGTATTAAAAAAAGTCAAACATAACACCCTCTTTTTTTAATAAACAAATCATTTTCAAAATAAGATAATCAAGATGATATGATCGACTATAAATATTATTTTAAAATCAAATAGATTGATATTTTTTAAGTTAAATTATTTGTAATTTTAATTTAATAAATAATTACTTTAAATACATACATGAAATTGATGTAATAATTATCTAATTAATGATAAAATATATTAAATAATATTAATAAAAAGAAAATAAATATAATTGCAAATAAATAGTGTTTTCTATGAATTTGATAGATGGAAATAATATTTTAATGATATAAATAAAATTTCATTGAAATTTTAGATGTTTTATTTATATTATTAATGTTATTTTAATGAATACTTTTATAATTCACAATATTGATATTTTATAGCAAATTATACTTTATTAAATGAAATTATATTAATTTATATATTTTAAAATTTTAATATTTTGTTATAATTTTAATCATATTAACCATTTCTTTTTATGCGTATTTTATATTTTTATAGTTATTATATTTATCCCCAATAAATAAATATCAATATTGTAATGTTATAGTAAAATAAGAAAAATCGAAAGCATATGAGAAAAAATATTTTCCAAAGATGCATAATTTTTATATAATTAGGTTAATTTAATCATGCTAATATTATATTTAATAAAACTAACTTTGGAGATACTTTTATAATTAAATAAAATTAATAAAATTTATTATTTTTAAAAATCCCAAGTATTCCCCTCCACTATCAAAAAATGGGAACCTATTATTCGCATCTCCTCAAACATAAAACTCGTATTTTGGTCCAAATCATGACCAGCTACATTATTATAATCCATCTAATAATTTTGGCTGAGCTTTTTAGTTAAATACCTATCATAGGGCTCAAATGGTGCTAATAAAATGAGATATTCCAAAGAATATATATAGATTTTTTCATCGTATTTTTGTTTTGATTATTCTTACCAATAACCCAAAAATTATTTGACCATGATATTCTAATAACTAAAACAGCAAAAATATAATTAAATTTTAATTTGTTTTTATAATTTCATCAATCAATATATTATTCCACAAAATTGGAAAGCAATTCATTATTAGTTTGTACGGTGGGTGACTGGCCAGTGAATAAATGTATTTCATTTTTCATCACTATCTCTCAAAGATAGTTATAATGATTGAATTAATATTGTAAAATCATATTAATTAATTTTTTGTGGTTCCAAAAAATATTATATATCATTTAAATTAATTGTATTCATTGCCCTAAAATTTTTTAACAACATTCATTTGTAAGTGTGTACTACCACCTACACAAAGCTATGGGTTTCATTTTTTATCAAAATATATCATAAATGATATATATATATATATATTAATAATTAATATTATATATATATATATCTAATATTATAATAATTAATGAATGATATAAAAAAATATACAATCATTCCATAACGATCATTGAAAAATTGAAATGATTCCCATATATAAGTACTTTATACCATATATATTATTGTGACATTATAAAATTTTCAAAATCATATATAATTATACAATTTAATTTCATCATTTATATATAGGAATCGTATTTATTTAAAAATTTGAATCGTTATATTACGGATTAATTTAATCCTTTAAAATATTCATCCGACCATGGTCATATTGTACTTTTTAATATAATAAAATCAAAACATCTAGATGAAAAAATACTATATAATTATTTATAACAATACATCATGTAATATAAAGAGAGTAATGTTCTTTAAAAAATTTCTTATTAAATTATTGCATTATTAAATTGACATGATTCTTTTTGTTATAATGAAGAGGATCATATTGGTCAAGTCAAACATAATATACGAGACTTTTAAAGAAATCTTTTTTAAATGACATATGTAAAATTACCTTCTTCCATATCCATGAGAATGTATTGAAATAATTAACTAATGATTGGGTTTGTTATTATTATTATATTTTTTCAGTTTCATAATTACCAAAAATTTATTTAGTGTAAAAATAGTTTGAATATAATATTTCTATCATTTTCTTAATGGCGTTCTTTGTGATATTCTTAAAAAATGTATAGAAATAATTATTTTTGTAATATATAGGAAAAGAATTTTTTTTATAACCTTAGTGACTAATATTTTCCCCAAATCTTCTTTTTTAATCTTACATGGTTATTTTCAAAATAAATTATCGCTTTAAATGAGTGCATTTCTCTTTTTTATATAGTTGATTTTCCTCAAGGAGTGTTCTTATGATGACTGAAATAATGTTTTATAATTAAATTTTTTTTAAGATGGCAGGAGGTTACATTATAAAATAATGATCAGTGTTTATATAAAATCCCTCCAATGAATTTGGTATGTTGGAATTTGATCGTGACTGTTACTCAATGTATCACTGTTATAGTAACATCTCGATAACAATATGGGTTTTTTCAAGTTTAAACATGCGGGTTATTTAATGTGTAGTTTTGAGGGTTAATCCATATATAATTATGTTAAAAAAAATATTCCCTTTTTTACCTATATTAATTATTTCATACTCTTCTGTTTATATATAAATATAATGTTTTTAAAAGGCATTTTATTATGTTTATGATCACAGGAAATTATGTGAAATGTTATATGTGTGAAAAGTATTTCATTGGGAATAAATGTCATGAGATTATAATGTTGTAAAAGAAACCATTATGTGTTTTATTTTCCATTTATAATTTCTTATGAAATGGATTATTGAAATATTAGTGATGAAATTGTGATTTCATGAGAAACATGTTATCTTATTATTATGATTTTGGTTTTGAAAAATAATTTTTTTGTAAGTATTCCTGAAAAAATGATTACATTGATTATTTTTTTATGTCCTATATGAGTCTTTTTATTCTCATCCCATATTTTAAAGAGAAATTATATGGTTTAAATATGAGAATAAGTAAGGATGCTGACTTGAAAAAAGTTTAATACATTTCATTGATATATAACATGTTTTATTTGAAATGTTTTATATTATGAGAAAAATGGACATAGAGTAAAAGTGTCTATAATGAAATTTAGGGTTTTTATATAATAATTATGTCTTAATTCATTATATCTATAATCAAAAATGAACATTATAAATGTATGATAGTGAGTTGTATTTAAATTTACTAGAGAATGTGATGATAATGGACGGTTTATTTATAAAAAATATATATAGTAAACTCAATATTTTTTAATAAGATTAATAATAATGAAAATAATTATCAGAAATTAATGATTATTAATGTTTGTTACAATATCATTGTGATTCATGATGTATTCATTTTTTATTATATTTCAACTCTTTGTTATTTTTTACACGAGTTTTGGAATTTCTTTGCGAACATACAAACAAGTATTAATATTAAATTTGTAATCTATTGTATTTTATCATATTAATTTTTTTTTATTCCATGTTCATTTTCACATGGTTGATTAGATAAAATATTATAATGTATGTATTAAGGTTTAAATTAATCATCTTTCCAATGAGAGATGTTTTATTATTATAATGTCTTGGACAATAAATCATAAACAAGTTTTCCAAAAAAACACACTTACATCAAACGGTTCCACCGAAACGGTGGCACCAGTCACAGTCTCACATCGAAATGGTGGCACCGTGACAGTGGCACCGTAACATTCACACAGTCACGATCACTCACTGAAGCGGTGGCACCACTGATGGTTGCACTATGATGGTGGCACTGTGACGATGGCACACTAATGGTCGTACTGTCACGGTTTCACACTGAAATAGTGGCACTACTAACAGAAGCAACGTGACCATCGAACTGTTTACGGTGTCTCAGCAGATGGTGTCCCACCCTTATTTCATTTTTTAGTTCCACTCCCGCAACATTTATTTTGACATAAGAGAGTTTTAAAACCACTTTTGAAGCCATTTGAATCCCATAAATGATATTTAAAATTCAAAATTAGCCTGAAGATCCATGTTACCAAAATGTGTGGTTTTTCTTTGGTTTCACACCTTTTCTTGTACATTCTAGTTCTACCCATGTTACATGTTTTCTTCTAAATAAAGGAAACTATTATGGCCACCTCTACAATGAGAATTATTAAATGAAAAATAATTCAATAGTGTTTAACCACCCAACCACGAGGTGAAATGATGATCCACCTTTTATGTCTTTAAAAATTCACATCTCGAAACTCTATGATCTCACCTTTTTATCGCATGTGAATTTTTTTTCTTCTTCTTCTTCATGGATGTTCTATTTTCCATTTTTCGGTATATTTAGAGTCCTCATTTTCAAAGAATGTGGTGTGCCTGTGCATGAGCCTTTGTGCTCACTCTTGGATTCCTCAATGTTGCTTTTCTGCATGTCGTGCATCCGTAATTCTTGGTGCGTGGATAGAATCTTCGATCGTTGACCATCCAAGTAGAGTTATTCCTTCGTCTGTTTTTACTATGTATCATGTGAGGAGGGTATTATAATGTTTTTATGGGTATGTATGAAATAAAAAATTAATGAAGATAATAAATGGACTTCTAAAGAATGAAGTGGTATGTTTGATGATACTACTGTACTCTTTAATTTTTTATATATTTTGAATTATATGTGCTTTTTTCCAAAACAATCGTAGTCATTGGTGGTATTTCCTTGCACTCTAGGGGTCCTCTTTCATCTGTGAGGATTAAATGGTTGTAACATGGAAATTGGTTAATCACGTATACTCGATTGATTAAATTAATGTCTAGTGAACTAGAATCCCTGTGGGAACACCCTGGTTAACAAAATGAAAAAATAATCTCAATAAATGGTCTAATAGAATTTGGAATCTCCCTTATTTTATATTGGTAATATGTGTGGTTGTTCGACTTCATTCTTTAGGGTGACATGGATGGGGATGGGATCCCTGATTGTGGTGTAGTTTTTGACTTGTTTATATAAGGCACTATGGGTCCATATACTAGTTCATGATTTGGTTACAGTACATTGAGGGATCTCACAGATCCCATTGGTTGTTGTGACTTTAACAGAGTACAAGGAGTGAATTCTTAATCTGCTTCTTGGTTGTTTCTTCATCCATGGAATGTGGAAATGCATGTTAGTTTCCTAGAAATAAATAATTATTTAAAGTTCAACCACTGTAATGTGATAACAAGAATGGGTTCAATGAGAAATTTTTTTTCTAGGAATCAGTTGTGACTTGGATATGGGTGGTGTGATTTTTATGAATGAATAATAACAAGGTTTTTTTGTATAGGCTAGTTTATAAACCCCTAGGATGGAATGATTTCTTGTTTACCTTTATGTAAAATTTATTTCTTATGTTTCTTATTCATGCCCCAACCATGTTTATAACATCATGCCGAACACCTCCATTTAAATAGGGGAGGGGGTTTCTTCCAACACTCTTACGAGTGGGTGTTTATTAGATCCTTTTATACTCCCTTTCCTTAGTTGCGTAAGACTCATCAGGTAGGTTGTGATGGCCATAGGTTCGTTGTAGTTCAAGACTATCTAGGGAAGGGTATTTTTTGTTGATGTCCCAGGTGTGTGTGTGGGTAGGTTGTTTCTAAAGTATCTTTCGGATTAGGCCCAAGTGTCTTCGGGCATGGCCGTGGTTTTTCGGGCCATGGTGTCTTCAAGAGTGATTGTAGTTGTTCAAGTCCAGGTTTTTTTGGGTATAGATATGTGTGGGGGTTGTGGAATAGGTATTGTTTGGCAGTATGTGTGGTTATGGTAGCCTAGGTGTGTGTGGGCGGGGTATTGTAGTGGGACATTGGTGAGAATGGCGGGAGTTGTCCCATGCATAGTTTGACTTCACTAACTTGTTGGAATGTGGTGCATGGTACCCAAATGTTGATGTTCTATTACTATTACATTACATGACTTGCGTTATTTGGGTAGTGGTCCTTGGTGAGGTTGGGTAGATAGATCCTTTCTAGGTGCATCAATTATCTCCTTTTTTTCACAGATCTTTAGAATGTATCCCCACATGTGCACGAGATCATTTGGATTTCCTACTGAGTATACCTATATACACACCCTGTCTATATATAACCGCTTTTAGGTTTCCCAGTGGACATAGAAGAATGTGTGGGACCGTACTAGTTCGAATGATAGAATAGTGGTTGTTGTTGTTTTTCCTTTCATTGGAATTTTCATTTGGAGTTTCTTGTATTGTAGCACTTATTATTAAAACATGCATATGAAAATGGATTTATACTGTTTTTCCTTTCATTAGAATTTTCTTTTGGTTTTTTTTGGAACTTATTATCATATCTCTTGATCCTACTAAATAAAAATGGTAATCCCTACCTTTTTTTATGTAAATCAATAACCATTGTGCTCGTCCCAACTATGGGACCTATTGAATGTGGGTCTCATGGGATCATTATCCCTCCTTCAACATGAAGATGGAAGGGACTGGAAATTTGATGTCCCTTCACTCATCCTGGTGAAGGCTGGTCATGATCGAATTGTATCAAAGACTAGGGATTGGGAGATAAGATAGAGCTCAGGGTTAGGCATAAGGAGGATTTCGTGGGATTTTAGGGAAATCGTTTATGGCAATCTAGGTGCACGAAATAGGCCAGGGAAGACTGACTAGGACATGGGATTTTAGGGCCCCCCGTGATCTGATTCAAGGACTATGGCCCTACCAAATATCCAAGTGATGATACATTGATTGTTTGGTTGATACCCTAAGAAATTTAAATGCATCATAATTACTTGGGTTCTCATGTTTCATGGGTATTTTGTTGATTTAAAAGGAATAATATGTCTATGAAAAATTAAACGAAATCTGATCACACAAATTGGTATTGGACATTCCTTGTTTACCGTGCAGTTATGGAACCTAGACGATGACCACAAGTAGTGAAAGAGATTGAGGCCCAGGAGGCTAATATTATAGATAAGTAGTGGGATAACCAAGAGGATTAGGATGATTAGGGACATAGTATGCTTCATGATTTTTCGCGGAATAACCTCGAAAAGTATGAGGGAATTGTCTCTGATATGGAGACATAGAGATGGCTTGAGGAGCTGGTGATAGATTTCAGCTTGATTCGGGCTTCGACGGAGTACTAGGTTCCTCTAGCTATAAGTCAGATGTAGGGAGCAATTCATCAGTGATGGATGCTCTATCATGGGGAGAATTTGGAGGCTTAGGTTTCGTATATTGACTTCGAGATAAAGATCCTAGAGGAATTACTCTCTTTCAGAATGAAGGACAAGAAAAGACATGAGATACTCTCCCTTTAGAATGAGGTATTTCAGTGATAGGGTTGGGGATCAAGTTCTGGGATCTCCTTTACATTTCTCTAGACCACTTTCTAGACGTGGAGTCTAAGGCCAGACATTTACAGGAGGAACTCTGACCTTCTCCAAATTATGTTGTTACCCCCTTAACTCAACCGATATACATGGTGGTCAAGAAGAATGATGAAGTATTAGAGAGGATGTACACATAAGGAGGTGTTCCACAAGAGGTGAGCCAGTTGGGCTGGTCGATGGGGAATGCCGGCAACAACATGCGTCCATCATTAGGGCCTTCTAGAATTAATTTGGTGGGGAGCAGGCCCCAGCCATTACAGTTTTGATCTCTCATCCATATCCCTTTCCTTTTGTGCCCTATACCATGATGCTTCATCTGTGGAAGCTGTGGGAACCTTTAGAATCAGTTCCCAGACTAACTGCAGTAATTTGGGGCTGGTCTAATTCTGTTCCCACCTCAGCAACAACAGTTTCTTTCCAGTCCCTTTCAGCAGTAGCTGTAGGGACAGAGAGCTCCTGCTCCTCTGAGAGGATATGCGGAAGGAGGAGGATGACTTCTTGGAACCCCTTAGGGACCTTGACCAGGGAGTGGTTGGGGAGGAGGATGATAGACTAGTGGCATGGGAGGTTGGTGTGGGTAGTTTCACACCATAGAGGTAGCCATTCTAGTAGTTCTATAAGCTGTTCATGGTACAATCATATTGTTTATTACTCTTGCATGCACCTTGTTTGATTTAGGATCCTAAAAATTCATTTTTGACCCCTTTATATCCCTTTATTTGGGTCCACATATAGTGATGCTTTCCATACACCTGGTTTTGAGTACACGAGTCAGAGGTCAGACCAGCTTGTCTGATGTTTTCTTAGAATGTAGATTATGTTGGTACAACATCAGTCTAGTGGGGACGTTCTTCTACTGTAGATGTGGCCATATGATTTCATTCTAGTCATTGAATTAATTTTATCCAGATGTGCTGTTATTGACTTCTTCTAATGAGGGATTGTATTTTATGATGTGACCGGACAACGTGTGACATTCATCAGTGAGTAGGGTTTCTAGGAGGGCATCAGACAAGTGGAGCACCTTCTTTCCTTGCTAGTCAATTTGTCGGTAGAGTCGGCAGATACTAAGATGGTGGATGTCTCAGGGATTGACAGTGATTTCATGGACGTCTTCTCAGAGTAGTTGGTGTCTCAGCCCTATTGACCTGATGTTGAGTTCGAGAAAAAATTGCAACCTAGTGCCCATCCAATTTCAATGGTTCCCTATCTGATGGTGCCTTCTAAGACATGGGATTTACGGATTCAGATTGATGATCTGTTGAATAACGGTATTTTCGACCAAGTGCATCACCATGGGGTGCTCTGGTCTTGTTCGCAAAGAAGGTAGATGGTGGACTCAGGATGTGCATTGACTACCAATGACTGAATCTGGTTATAATGAAGAAAAATTACCCTCTCCCAAGGATAGATGAACTCTATGACCAATTTAAGGGGGGTAGGATGGTTCTATAAGATAAACATGTGGCCAGGATAACACTAGTTGAGGGTGAAGCAGGGATACATCTCAAAGAATCCCTTTAGGTGTAGATTTGGGCACGTTGACTTCGTAGTCATCATATTTGGTGTTACAAATGCACCATCCGTGTTCATGGGGAACATGAAATCCATATTCCAGGAATATTAGGACCATTTTGTAGTTCTGTTTATTAATGACATCCTGATCTACCCATGATCATTGGAGGATAACACTGAGCTTCTGAGGATGGTCTTAGAGGCCATCTGACAGCACCAGCTCTACGTGAAATTTTCCTTATGAAATTTATGGATGTGAGAATTATAGTTCCTTGGACACATGGTGTCTAGATAGGGAATAGTGGATGACCCATCATTGGATGAGGCGATTGTTTATTGTGCAGCATGCATGAATCTGATGGAGGTTCATAGATTCCTAGGCCTAGCAGGTTACTATCAGAGATTCGTTCCCAACTTCTACTAAGCTGCAACACCTTGGAAAATCCTGACCAAGAAGGACCAGTCCTTTGTGTCGAATGGAAAGTGTGAGGCAGCCTTCAGTTATTTGAAGGGGATGCTGGTTAGTTCCCCACAACTAAGGCTTCCAGAAGAAGGAGTGACGTTTGAGTTATTCTGTGATGCATTAGTCCAAGGGTTGGGGTGTGTGTTGATTCAAGAGCATATGTGATCTCTTAAGGTTCTACGTAGTTATATCACCATGAGAGTAACTATTCTACCAATGATCTAGAGATTTCAGCAGTCATGTTCTCACTATTTTTGTAGTGGAATTACCTCATTGGGGAATGCTTCATGGTCTTCACGGATCACACGAGCTTGTGGTATATCTTCTCCCAACGGGACCTGAATATGTAGCAGTTGAGGTTGATATAGTTTCTTCCGGACTACGACTTCGAAATCATATACACCTAAGGGATGGGGAATGTGGGGGCTGAGTCCTTGATTAGGAAGTCACAAAAGGATGTGGTTAGAGAGTCATAAAATGCTTGGAAGGTGTTGGAAAAGTTGGTTACTCTACCCCTAGATGCAAGGGTGGATGACGGTAGAGGATGCATGTTCCAGATAATAGTGCAGTCCCCTCTATTTCAGCAGGTGGAGGAGTCTTAGTGGAGGGACTTATATACTGAAGAGATGTGTGAACATATTTGTTTGTGTAATGCTCCAGGGGGATGGTCAAAAGATTGGGAGAATAAGACGATGTTGCATGGTAAGTTGTTCAGCCCGTTAGAAATGCACAAGAGTGTTCTCAAGGAGTTCCACAACTCACCCATGGTGGTGCACCCATGATTTAAAAAGATGTATCGAGGCATGAGGGGTTATTTTTTATGGCCCGAGGTAAAGTGAGAAGTGGTAGAGTTTTTGGCAAAGTGCTTTGTGTGTTAGCAGGTGAAGGTTGAACACCGCATCCCAGGGGTTTTGTTACAAACCTTAGATTACACTGAGTGGAAGTGGGATGATATCTCAATGGATTTCTTTCCATGAAAACTCATAGATCAAGGGGCTTGCGATTCTATCTGGGTATTGGTGGAATGAATGATGAAATCAGCTCACTTCCTCGTATTAATGGAGTTGAGTGTGGTGTATTCTTTAGCACATCAATATGTGGACGAAGTGGTGCAGTTGCATGGAGTTTTGTGGTCCATAATAATTGATCGGGATACCCGGTTAACTTCACGGGTATTGGAAAGGATTGGAATAGGATTTTGGTACCCAGTTATGCCTTAGCACTACCTTCCACCACCAGACAGATGGTTTTATAGAGCTCACCATCCATACATTTGAGGATATGCTATGGGCTTGTGTTTTGGACTTTAGGGGATCTTGGGTACGAATCATGCCTCTGGTAGAGTTTATCTACAACAATAACTATCAATCTACCTTTGTCATGGCTCCATATGAAGCTTGGTATTACAGGTCGTGTCGGTCACCCATGTGCTAGGCCGTGGTGGGGGAAGCAGATGTTCTTGGCTCAGAAGTGGTGTGAAGCACGACAGAGAAGGTTTAGATTTTATGAGATTGGATGAAGGTGGACCAGGACCGGCAGACGTTGTATGCGGATAATAGGAGGAGACCCTTGATGTTCAAGGTTAGGGGACACATGTTCTTGAATGTCTCCCCTCGGCGTGGACAATGGAGGTTCGACATGGGGATTAATATTTCTCCAATGTTCATTGGACCATTCGTTGTGTTGTAACAGGTCGACGAAGTGGCTTATCAGCTAGCACTACCACCCCCGCTACAGAGAGTGCACGATGTATTCCTTGTGTATCAGCTAAATTGGTATCTACATGGTGATTCACACATCCTCAGTTGGGGAAAGATGGATATCAAGGAAGACATGATGTTTGTAGAGTGACCAGAGATGATCAAATTCTGTGAGGATAAGGTTCTCTATAGATGAACCATTCCCTTGGTTCGTGTGTTTTGTAGAAATGATGGCCTTGAGGAGGCTTCCTTGGAAAAATAGGCAATGATGAACAACTAGTACCCATATATTTTTTGTGTTTTCATTATTTTGTTTCGTACTTGTCTATGATGTAGTGCTTAACAATGTTAACTATGAAATTTGTTGTTTTCCTTATTCACTTAATGTGTGTGAAGAGTATTGACACTAGGTATGTGAGGACCCGATCCCTAATCAAGATGCATTAAGTTGAATTAGATTAAACCCATGCGGGCGAGTTAGTGCCGTCCTTAGTGGTAAATATCTTTAAATGGGGGAAATGAATTTCTAATACATATGTCTAGATAGTGGAACCTTTATTGTTGAGTAGTTACTTGAGGTAGAGGTGTTCCTAGATGTCGAGGAAGTTTCCTCCTGAGATGTATCTTTAGAGGTTCTTGTTCAGACCACACTCTTTTCATTGGGTCTAGTTTTTTTTCACAAGGGATAGAATAGTTTGAGAGGTATCTAAAGTAATGGACTGGACAATGACACATTATGGACTTTTTAAATATAAACTCTTTTCCATTAAACTAGTCCACATAAATGGTGGTACTTCTTATTGTGGCACCATGATAGTGGCACCGTAACAGTGGCACTCTCACGGTCGCACACTGAAGTGGTGGCACCGCTGATGGGGGAACCGTGATGTTGGAAACGTGAGGAAGTCACTGTGACTATGGAATCATAATGTTCTCACCGTTACGATAACACACCGTTATAGTTACACCACTAACGGTGGGACCGTGATCGTGGAACCGTGACCGTGGCACCACTTATAGTGTCTCACTAAATGGTTTCCCACACTTTTTTCATTATCCAGTTCAGCTCTCGTAAAATATCATTTGACATAAGAGCGTTTTAATACCCCTTTTAATGAAATTTAATTCCTATAATTGATATCTAAAATTCCCCAAGATCTAGGAAGCCCTTGAATTAACAAAATATGTTTCTTTTCCTTCATGTCACATATATTCCCATAAATTACAATTCTTCCCCTATTATGCATTTTCCTCTGATTAAAGGAAAACATTTAATGCACAACTGTTATGGATAGATCTCCGATGTGAATTATTAAATGATAATTAATTCCATCATGTGTAACCGCCCAACTGTATGGTGACACCATGATCCTCCTTCTAGGTCATTCAAAATTCATATCTCGTGACTCCATGATCTTTCATTTTTATCACATTGGAAATTCTTCCTATTTTAATTCTTTTTGGCTGGTCACTTTTCCCTTCCTGTTTGTTTTTGGAGTCCCTCTTATTTAAGAAAGTGGTGTTCCTGTGATGAAGTCTTTATGCTCACTCATGGATTCCTCATAGTTCTTCCCCTGTAGGTCACGCATCCCCAATTCCTGGAATGTGGAGATAAACTACGATTTTTGATCATCCTTGCAAGGTTCTTACTTCATCTCTCTTTACTGTGTATCATGTGGGGTGGATATGCTAATGTTCTTATGGGGATGGATGAAACCAAATATTATCGAAGATAATAAATGGAATTTTAAAGAATAAATCGGTCTATAAGATAATGTCGTTGCACTCTTATACATTTTTTAATTGTTGTGAACTATATGGGATTGTGTCCACTAAAAATCATTTTCGTTGCTGTTATTTCATTGCGCACTAATGGAACCCTATATTATGTGATGATTAAATGGTTGTAACAATGTAATTGGTTATACATGTAAACATGACTGAATAAATTAATATTCAGTGAACAAGAATCATTGTGCGAACACCTCAGTTAACCAAACTAAAAAAAGAAACTCCATGAATGGTGTGATAGAATCTGAAAACTCCAATACTATGTCTTGGTAATATGTGTGGTTTTTTTGATTGATTCTTGTAGGGTGACAAGGATAGTGATGGGATCCCCTATTGTGGTGCATTTTATGGTTTTTGGATCTACGGCCGTGTGGGGCAGTATATTGGGGCTTTTTTTGGTTATAGTACATTTAGGGATCTCACGAATACCTTTTGTAGTTGTGACTTTACAAGATAATTGGATGTGAATGCTTAATATACTGCTCAGTTGTTTTTCCTTCCTTTACATGTGGTTATGCCTATTAGTTTTCAAGTAGTGAAGAATTAGTTAAAATAGAATCACTCGAATGTTATAACAAGAATGGATTCAATGGGTAATTTCGTCTAGGAATGTGTTGTGACTTGGTTGTGAGTGGCATGATATTTATGAATGTATAGTAACAATGGTGTTTGTGTATAGGATGGTTTTTGAACCCACAGGTTGGAATGAGTGCTTGTTTATATATATGTCTAATATTGTTCTTATGTTTCTTATTCGCACCCAACCTAAGATGAGCACTTTGTTTCAAAAACCCCCATTTCAATGGGGGAGGGTGTCTTTCCCAACACTCCTATGAGTGGATGGTTATTAGCTCTTTTTTTACTCACTTTCTTGAGTATCCCAAGACTCATTAGTATGGATGTGATGTACCGAGGTCTATTATAGACTAATATTCTTTGATCAGGGTTGTTTTGGTGGTTGTACTTGGTCTGTGTGTGGGTAGGTTGTTTCCTAAGTGTCTTTGGGATGAGGCACAATTATCTTCGAGAGTGTCAATTGTGGTTCCAACCTAGGTGTCTTTAGGCATGGTAGTAGTTGTTCTGGACCAGGTGTCTGTGGGTGTGGATACATGTGGTGGTTTTCAACCATGTGTTTAAGGGTAGGATGTGTGGTTATGGTAGCCTAGGTGTGTGTGGGTGGAGTATGTATATGGTACTATAGTGAGTATGGTTGGAGAGGTCTAACACATAGTACGATATCAATATCTAGTGGGAAAGTGGTACAGGGTGCCCAAATATCGATGTGATATTAATATTACATTACATTACATATGTTTTTTGGGGAGTTTCCTTGGGGAGGTTGGGTGGATAGTGTCTTTGTTAGGTGCATCAGTTATCTCCTTTTTCTCATAGGGCATTAGAATGAATCTCTACATGTGGATGAGAGCTTTTCGTTTTCCTACTGAGTATATCTTTATACTCCCCCAACATATATAAAACTGCTTTCAGGTTTCTAGGAGGACTTTAAAGACCATGGGGGAATATACTAGTACGGATGTTGGGATAATTGTTGTTTCTATTTTTCCATTCTTTGGTATTTACTGTTAGAGATTCTTGTATTGTAGAACTTATTTTTGAAACATTCATATGGGAATAGATTGTTTGGACATTACTTTTACATCTTGTTTTGGTGTAATTCGGGACTTAATATCTCATCTCATAATAAAACTTAATATGAAATGGTAATTCATTTCATTTTTAAAGTAATTTAAATTCCCTTTGTGCTAGTCACCACTCTGGTACCTATTCAAGGTGAGTCTCAGGAGTCAATATCCCTCATTCAACTTGAAGAAGGAAGGGTCTCACAATTTGTTGTCCCTTCCCTTATATTGGTGAAGGAGTGTCCTGAAAATTATACACAATTATTTATTTATACAAATTATATGATACCTATTGGTGTTATTATTTAAATAAATATTAATATGTAATCTTTTTTTTTCTGTTTATTTTGAATATTTATATCATTATAGAGGTTTCTATATGAATTTTACATGCACTATAACAGATTTCCCAACTCAAAATAATTCCCCTTCTATCAAGAACTCCCAACATTCTTATTATCTAATATTAAACTTTTATCATTCAATATTATTTTTAGAAAATTAATTGATATTTTTATCATAGGTGGTTAATATTTTTTAACAGTATAATATTATTTGAAAAAATAACATATCAATTAAAATATTAATTATTGAAATATTTTATGCCATTTCATCCAATGATATATTCTCTTAAATATCTAATATAGTTATCGTGATAATTATTCCACACATAATGGGAAAATATATGTAGAATAAATAATTTTATCCTATTACACCTATTATTCACATTTAAATATTAAATTTAATTTCTATATCAACAATATGTGTTTTAAATATAGACACTTAAAAATATTAAAATGAATTATCTATTATAGATGTATTAAATGGATTTAATACTACATTTCCTTATAAAACCCTAATATATCATTAAAAAAATTGTTGTAGAGTATTTATTTAAATTCAAGGTTTTACACTATAAATAATTAATTATAATATATATTTTTTAATATGAAATTTCAAAATATAATGTTGCTTGTTTTTTTTATATATGTTATTAATAAAAAAGATAAAAAATTAACATTTATAACATTTTTAGAATGGATTCACATAATATAGAATCATAATTAGCATATTTTTCTCATAAAAATGTTACTTATTCTCACATTATGTTATACGTTCTATATTATGTATTTTTCATTTAAAACACTGATTTTCACCAATCATTTTAAATTAATATTCAATTATTTTTGGAAATTAATTCTTCACATTTTAATGGATTATTTACCAATGTATTTATAGATTGTAATTTATAAATTTTTATAATATAAATGATTCATAATTTCCTTTCTTATGTCTTAAAATAATAACAGTATAGAAAATATTTTTCTCTTATTTTCTTTTCTTATATTAATAAAAAATATAAAACTCTTTGGATTAACATGTCATCATATAGATTCCATTAAATTAATTATTATAGTAAAAATAGAAATAGTAGTATGAAAAATATATATATGGTGTAAATAACATAACTATTATTATATTTTTTAATTATTATTTACCTATATTATAACATAATAACATTATATACAGATTTATTATCAATTGTTTTATCATGTTACGATAATTTATGAAAATATAAATGGTTTTTCGAACAAACAATTTAAAATGTTTATGAATCATTTTTTCCTTAAATGGTACTTCAATTAAGTGATGAATGAAACCCATCTTATTATCACATATTTTATTTGATCAGATTAGTAATATTAGTTTTTTATTGAATACATATTAATTGATTTTTATGGGTGAGTTTCAATTTCAATCTCCATTTTATTTGTTTTTGGAATTATATGTCATTATATATAAAAACATTGAAAATATTTTACCATTTCATAATTTTGATGAAATAATTATTTTACCTCAAATTTAGAATGTGTGAAAAATATTTCGGTTTTCCCACATGAATGATCTTTATTTTGTTTTCTCATATTGTTTTCTTTGTATATGTTTGAGTAATTTCTTTAATTTATTCTCCTGAAAATGTGATGCTCATGTGGATCATGGATTTTGACAGAAGTTCCCACAATATTGTTTTTCCATTTTTTTCTTGGATATGAAATATTCCATGAGTTATCTTTTATAATAAAATAAATTCTTATTATAATTTTAGATTTTACATTGATTATAACAATATAATCATCTTAGGTTCACTTATTATCGTTAATATTCATCACTTATGTTTTCACATAATGATCAATAGAACTTATACACTTCATTTATTTAATTTTCATGAGAATATGAAACTATGAATAATATTGAATTATTTAGAATATAGTGTCATGTGAATAATTACTAAAAGATGATGAAGTCATGTTATAAGTTAATATGTTTTACTTATAGTGGTAAAAATGTAAATTAGTTGAAATAATAATGTTTTTTCACAATTATAAAATTATCTATAACTAAAAGAACATCAGAATTTGTTATAATGAAATGATAATTTTATTTCATGTTAATATGTATTTTGAAACAATTATGTGTAATAAAGGAATTCATTGCACATTACTCTGATTGCAATATCATGATGAACATATACTCTTTGTTGAACTTGAATATAATAAAATTTCACTATCTAAAATATATTTAGACCAAATAATTTAATTATTCTCATAAACCGAGGAAGGGTAACATGTTATCTCACTCCAATGATTTAAAATTAACAATATAGGCAATGAACAAATATCCAATGGAGTGTAGTTTTATTAGTTTGTTTTTTTTGTTTTGAGAAAGTAATTACATGATGATGGATATGTACTACCCTTTCCCACAATCAAGATTAATATCTCTTGTGAAAATAAAATTGGGTGTTATAATGCCTCAAAACATGAATAATGGTAGAAAAAAGAGTTTATAAATGTAAAGATCCCATAGTTGATTTCTCTATGTCCACAAATAATACAATAATCTAAAAGAATAGGCTAATAGTATCCTTGATCCTAAATAAAATAATTCATAGGAGGAATTATTCAAGCTGATCTATTCAACCTAAGGCAACCATGATGACTTTGAATTCTAAAAAGAATTATTAGTGACATTAGATATGGTGTTCATTTGATTATTTTTTTATAAATTGGTTTTTATATTTCAATTAATTATAAATAAGAATCTCTACCTAATTGTAATTTTTAATATCCTTTATATTATGATATGGATGTGAGATTCAGTATTGACAGATTTTTCAATCGGTAAAACTACAAACCCTAACGAGAATAATAATATTTTGGTGATTTTAGAATAATTTACTAAGTTATACCATTTCAACTTATTGAAATTATAAATGGGGTTTAAATGTTCAAGAATTTAATGTCTGAATGGTGGTTCAGAATAATGTAGTTTCCTCAAATCTGTATTTTGATAGATAAATCCTTTTTAAATTTGTATTTTTAGGGTTATTAATTAATCTATATAAACCCATATGATGTGTAGAAAATCATATAACCCATATATTAATAGTTATTCAATGTCTACTATCATGATTCCTGGGGATATTTTTTGTCATCTAGCCATATCATTATGGGTTTATGGGAGTGGAATCTAACATTTAATTAGGAATCATACCAAGGTATCTATAGACCCTAAATAAATAATGATTATTTTGATTAGTTTTATAATGTCTATTTGAGAACTTATTATGTTTGGGAATGCATATTCACTATTCTGTGTCAGTACCAAGCTTCATATAGGTGTACATGTGGAGATTTTAGCTTATTCATGAATTGATGGTGCTAAATCCTATTTAATAGTAATATTATATTGATCATCATCAATTTTATATTAGATAAATAGATGAATAATAATATATTTCTTCAATAAATTTGTTTATTAGTTATTCATTATTTCGGAAAAAAATGTAATTTGGAAGAACAGTACATCAAGGCATTTCATATTATAGAGTGTCATAAGAAATTTTCCAATCCTTTAAACTTTTAACCATTGATGTCCTTGATTAAAAATGTAATACATGTGTTCTAGTTTATAATATATCATATGACACCACATATTGTATATGGTCCAAATATTTTGCCGGGATAGTTTTTTAATATAATGGAAAATCATATTAAGGGTCTTCATGAAAAATTGATCCTATATATAGATGAATAATGGTAGATTTTTTGATATCCCCATGAAACAAGGTATCAGGATGATTTTATGATATAGTATTATCCCCACCTATTTTATATTTCACATCCTTAAGTAAATTATTCGAAATAAATGGGACAATATATGGTGATTTGTTACAACAACTAGGTCATTAATTTATATTAGTTTTATTTTTTATTATATATTTATTTATTTTGTTAGTTCATTGATATCTGTGGAGCAAAATGAGTATTTTATGACAAACCAACCTAATAACAATGGTAGCTCATAGTTTGACCTAATTATTTTGTAAACAATGCGAGTGGGAAATATTGGGGAAAATGTTGTTATACATGGAATCTAAATGTTTTTTGAAATCACTATTTATTATAAAAAAACATAAAATCTAATTTTTTGAAAAAATATTATTCTGTATGGTTGGTTCATGACATAACAAAGTATATTATAAATCCAAGTGAATTGTACATCCCAATTAGTATCATAAATTTAATAAATTTTTCTTGATATATTTAATACCTAAATCACCCTACATACTAGTGATTCCCAAAACATTCCTCTAAATTGTCTTAGACTTATTTTCCTTTTGATTATTTATGGATTATATATCTTATATGGTGATTTATCAATTTTTTATCATGATTTACATTTTATTTATTGTTTCTCTCCCTTCCAAATTTTTATTTTTCCCATTATATAGGTGTGTTGGAATACTATCATGTTATGGTGGTGAAAACAATGCTCTAGGGTGGACATTTATAGGTATTTCTTTATTATGGACTATTATGATAGGTTGTCCTACTCATATCATTAAGATTTCATTCAAGGAAAATAGTTTCAATCTATTTGAAAGGCAATTGAATATAATAATAAAGAAAATTCCATGGATCAAACTTTATTACCTATTTCATTGGGTATTTTATTCACTAAATGAATGAAAATTTATTGGATAATTAAGTTTAATCCATGTTTATTTTCACATTATTATTTTATGTAATATATATTTTCAAATATATTTAACTTCATTGATATCATTCATTGCATGCTTGATCAAGTTCAAATAAACAACTATATAATAATAAAATTCTATTCTTTAATGCAATAATTTTTTATACACTTCATAATGGAAGATATTAATAGTATTAAATAAATAATGATAATTTAATTATTATAGATATTTCAAAAATAAATTTTGTTATTAAATATTTATAATTTAAAAAACCAATTGAAAATAAATGAAATATCTTTTTGGAAAACTATTTTTAAGAAAATGATAATTTATTTTTTGAAATAAACTATATATATTTGTTTTATTGAATTATATTTATAAAATTAATTATTATATATTCAATTCTATTGTCGAACATTTGTCATATATATTTCTTATAGGCATTACATGTAAATAAATCCAAATTTCCTCCCGAAAAATATATTTTTCATAAAAGAAGGTTTATCAAAATTTTTTGACATATTTTAAAATTAATATTTTAAATTATTGAATTATTTTTAAAATAGTAATAATAATTTCATAGATCGACATGTAAAATTATTGAATTATTTTTAATTTTTTCATTCTCTTATATTTTTATTTAAAACATATGTTTTTTATTTTTCCAATATATTATTATATAATATAATTTATTTTTTGAAAAAAAATTTCTATTATATGTATTTAAATTTTTATTTTTTTATTCAATGTCTATTATGACACCCAAACACTCCTTTTTTTAATTCGTTGTTTAAAACTACTATTACGAGGTACTATCGTAATTATTTTCTCACATTCGGTGATTTTGTTGACTATAATAAATATTTTAATGGTTTTCATAAGGTTTATTCATTATTAGAAATTAAATTAATATTATGGATCTGCGTCTTGATGTTTCCTTGGTTATGTATGCATATAAATATAAAAAATAGTTTTTTGTGAAAATTATTACTATGTTTAAATGTCCACATCAAATATTTTTCCATATTATATAAAATTCAAAAAATAAAAGTGTTCATGGTTTTGTAAAATATTAAATACTAAATTTTATTTCATAAATTTTATGTTAACATTTATGTCAAAATTATATGTATAAAATAATAAAATGTAAATAGAATATTTTTATCACTGTATCAAGAAGAACTGTTCGGTTTTGGGAGGTTACCTAGTTTCCAGAAACAAATATCAATTCAATTTATATTGACTCTATATAATTCTATTATTGATTACTAGGAGGTTGTGAGGGTTTCTGACATAGATTAGAGGCTTCTCTAGAAGTGCACATTTTTTTCACGTCTAGTAGAAACTATACACCATATCTTGGAAGCCATGCAACAAAAAATAATGGAAACTCGGAATGGAAAATATTGGAACAAGGTTTATCATAACCATTAATGTTCATTGGGTAACCCATTATTACTGAAAGAGATAGACGTTTATAGTTTTATGATAGGTTTTCATACCATCAATCCTAACCATTTTTAGTGTGGCCGTAAAATTGTCATATTGCATGGTTTGTGGGAATTTTCTTATACCGTTCATCCTAAAATGAGTTCTATAGTTTTCCCTCATGATATTATAAATCTCAAAAATATTAATCCTTTTAATCATAGCAATTCTCTAAATATCTCTATTTGTTTCACCCATTTCATTAGATATCTTTCTCCTAATGACATATGGTTGTTTAGCTAAATCAATGTACGTTGTGGATGATAATAAATTGGTAACTACCAATTATTAATTATTATATCAGGCTCCATTATTATTATCCATCTGAAAACATTTCATTTAATAAATTGGGTATATATCTATATTGTTGTTATAATCCATGATGATATACTGCTGTATGTAGTGAAGGGAAAACAAGTTTTTGATCAGATCATGAAGTTGCATTGTGTAATTCTTAATTAATTCCAAACACTATGAGATATGATCCTTCTCCCCCATATATAATTTATATAGATCAATAAGTCTTATTTTTTTAACAAATTAATTACTTCAAATTGATTTTAAATAATTCTTGATTCTTGATAGGAACCCGGTTTTTTTATGGATATTGATTAAGATAAAATAGGTTTTATTTATAGATACATTCATTTGATAGTAATTTTAAAATGATGATTCTATAAATATTATTCAGTTTTGAAACATAAATATTTTTGTTTAAAATTCATTAATTAATGAAATGGTTTAATATAGAATGGTTTTGTGTGGGAAATCGGAATTATTGGTTGGAATGAGTTCATTATATGATGTGGAAATGTGGAGGGGGAACATACCATTAGGAAACATTGTATTGCTAACCTTTTTATGTTTTATTAGATTGATGAGGGGCCACGCATTACTCTGGTACTATCATTGGTACATGTATGGTTTTTTTAGAGACATGGTCATATATTTTCAAATTAAATGAAAAAAGTATTATAAATATCAATTACTTTATTGGAATTATCTTACAGTTTTTATAAAAATAATTTAATTTAATTTTAAATTATTTTATATAATTTTTCTTAACATGTTTTTTACTTCTGGTTTAATAAAGGAAGTCATTGGGTGAAATCCTACTATGATCAGAGTCACCCACTACCCTGGAACTACTAATAATTAGATGATTTCATCTTTTTATAAACAATATATGAAATATAGAACCATTGTTTTGTCATTTTTCTTGCTACCATGGGAATAATATGTGGAGTTAGAACATGGAGTTTTTTGGGTATTTCTTGTTAATGTAACATTGAATTTTTGAGATTTGTGGTATTTTGGTTTTCTAAAAGTATATCTTTTGGATACATGTTGTTCTCTAAAATGTTTTATTGGTTTAAATATTTTATTAGAATATTTTTCTTCTCATGTCTTATTAATACATTTTAATGGTTTTGTCATTTTGATTTGAGGTTTTATCAATAAAAAGAAAAATTATTCCCATGATGTTCATGAATCCCCTTGAATTTATTCATAGCCTTTGTTGTCTTGGGGATGTCCCATAAGGTCATACAGAACACCCATCACTTTTCAAGCCAATGTGTAATAGATGGATTTAAAAAAGGTTATGTCCATGTCATCTCCAAATGAACAACAAATATCCAATGAAAATAGAACATAGCTACAATATAACCAAATACCCCATCATCCTCGTATTTCCATCATCATTGTTTATAATGATGTTGATGAAAATCAAACTCATTTTCTCTCCCCATCATGCATAACCCTAAAAATATATGTCATTCTCCTTCACATCTTTATCACATCACATAACTAATTAATATAATATATCAAATTAATTTACTTCATTATTTTATTAAAAATGTATATTTTTATTTTAGCAATGAAAAGACATAATAATACATGAAAATAGGTAATATAATGTGGAGTAATCAACTGGACGATCAATATATGTTTTTTTATAATTTAGAAAACCGAATACCAAGAAATATGCTTATAAGTAAGGTTATCTAACTCTAGTGAGGTGTTTTTGAGATCAAAAGAAAAATATAAGATAAAATACATCAACAAGTATCCCAAACATAATAATATTAAATAAATTAGAACTACAAGATCTATTATATCCATCGCACAACCCTATAACTTATTCTAATAAATAAAACAGATTCAATAAGCACATTCAACAAAAAATAAATATATGTTATCATTTTCCATTTTAGTAATATAATTCTTAATTTATTAGATCTTACTTTTCACATGCATCATTACACCATTATATGGTTTTTTGTCATAATGTTTCATCATTTATTATAGTAAAATAAAGTTGTGTTAATTTTTTTGGAGTCTATATATTTATCAGGGTGATCTTCAGGGGACTATAGTCATTTTTTGGATTTGTTTGGAGGCTTCCATTGAAGTGTGGAGATTGATTATGGATATTAGAAACAATTCACCATGTATAAAAAACCATTTAAGGGAGATTAGTGGTATATGAGTTGGCATAATATTATATCACAGATTAGAAATATTATGTGATTATAAAATGTAAAATATGATTCTAAAAACTAAAACAATTTACACTGTTTGGACATGTTTTTTCTAAGAATGTTAAAAAATCATATGATGTGTGGATTTATGATAGCATCACCACATGGTTGTCACATAGTTTACCAAAACGATCAACCGAACCATGTGGTTTATAGTTGGACCTCTAAAATTCATGGATCTAAATAAAATGTAATCATTTTTATTCAAATTATTCCCTTATTCATTCAATATATCAAATTAATTTTTCCCTCCTGAAAGAAAGAATATTCTATTTTAAATGCATCGAATAATAAAAATGATTTCTGTTGAATGGTCTTTTATTGGAATTTGGACGCACTCTAGGAACATCCCATTATTTAAAATATTAAAATGATGATTTGAATATTATTATTAGGGTTTTATTCTTATAATGACATTATTTAAATGTATTAAAAAATTAATTTCTTTTAATAGTTTAGTGTTCATATTTTGGATACATGTTTTTTGTGAGTACCCAAATAAAAATGATCTTGTTTAAGGGAAATGTGCTGTTGGGGAACAACTTGTTAGTCACATTGTAAGGATTTTTAAGATAAATGAGAGACCACTAATTAGTGTAGAAATTTAAACCTAGAATGGATGGTTTGTTTAGAGATATGGTTATAGGTATTATAAATAAATTTTAATGGTTTTATTCTTTCTAATGTTTTATTTCTTGGGTAATTTTTATCATTGTGGAATAAATTTACTAAACCTTTATAAAAAATTATATATATTATACTGAGACTTTTTTATATTTCCATTAGTAAGGTGTGGATATATATATCTCTAAAACCTCCTTTGTATATATGTTTTGAAAGATGATTTTATAATTGATATTTTTATTATTCTTATAATGTAGATGATAAAATTAATTTTGGAACGATTCTATTCTGTGTAATAGTTTTTCATTGTTATTTGGAATATATGGTTCGTGTTAGTGCATTTATTGTCATTTCTTTGTGGATATGTTGTGTTCCATTATAGGACATATTATTCGTCACCATATGAGGGTATGGTGAAGGAATGAGAGTCCAATCATGTGTATTGAACTAATAGATGGGTTGTCATGGTGTGTTTGATTGGAGACATGGTTTTGGGTAATACAAATAAGTTAAAAAGGGATTATTCTAAAAATATTTCCTTAGAAATTGTTTATGGTATTAATATAAATTATTTAAAAAACTGTAAATCTATTATTAGATAAATTATAATTTTTTTTCTTAGTTGTGTGAGTTAGGAATTCATTGGGAAAACCATATGGAGTTTAGAATCACGCAAGAATTTTTCAAGGAATTTTGTTTGTATATGTAATCTATTAATACAAATGAAAAATAATGGTATCTCAGTTCATTAGTTATTATTCTTGATACTATTGGAATTACATGTGTAGTGGGCTCTTGGAGTGGTTTTAGTATTATTAGTTGATATCAACTATGATTTCTAAGTATTGTGGTCTATTATATCTCTCAGATAACGTATATTGGAATCCATTTGTACTATAATATGTTTTATTGTTTTAGTTATGTTTTGAGTTTTTTTTGAACTCATGAAACAAATTTTTGTTTGGTTGGTTATTGATTATATATTTTTTTTTCATTAAATTTTTATATCATGCACCAGATAGTATAGAATCCAAATAAAATTCTATAGAACCATTGATTTCATGGGGAAGTAACCTACATACATCTAGAAAAACCATCATATATCATTTAAATAAGGAGTTATAGGATGATACAGGATTTTTGAGGGATGTTATATCCAAAATATCATCACATATATAAATCAATTTACAATATCAATACATAACACCCACACACCACATAATCATTAGACGTCCATCAATATTTGGAATTATATATATGAAAATAATAAAATCCATTTCCTCCACTCACTGGGCATTACACTACCATTTATCACATCCTCATACATATCTAAATCATATCCCATAACAAAGACTTCCAATATAAAAATGTAACAATAATATATTAAAAACCCCACGTTTATTATGACATTGATTAATGAAAACATACCATAATACTATATGGGAGAGAGGATATATCATATTAGTAGACCATATGATCCCTCACAGGCAATTATTTATAGGAAAAATATGAAAACCCCAAATATACAGGCATCAAGGAGGTTATCAGACTCTTGTGATGTGTGATTGAAATAAAATTGAAATTTTAAAATATAATACATCTACACACAACCACAAAATAATCATTCTATCTAAAATAGACCTTGAAGAATCATTATATAATATAAAAACCACATTTTAATTATAATACCAACTACAATTTAGTAATAAGTATAAAACCATAGTCAATAGAAACATCCACAAAATACATTAATATTTTATATTTTATTTTTATCATTGATTAATTAGTTGATTTACCATTTTACAAGAAACATTATACAAATCTATACTAAAATTTTGGAAATTTATCACCCCAAAATTCTTGTATATTACAATCAAATCTTGTGTTTATATTTTATATAAAGGTTTCGAAGATTTTTATTAGGTTCTGTTGGGGTTTGGAATGGTTTTTATTCTTTTAATATTGTTCATGATTTCTTTAAAGATATTAGATTTCATACAGAATCTTCAGTAAATATTATAAGGTAGAATAGTTGACACTGTCTAGATGCATGGTTAGAACAACGCTCATAAAAAAGTTTCATTTCCTAGAGAAAACATTGGTTCTTAAAATGGTGGTTAATATCGATTTGACACATGATTTTTCTAACCATCTAAGCCAATTGTGTGAGTTCTGGAATAAAGATAGTAGCAATGCATGGTTGTAATATAGTTTTCTAATCTATGTGACAATAATATGTTTCACACATATTCCCCTATGAAATTTGGGGATATAATACGCAGTAACACATTTATGCATCATAAATCCCCTATTATCAAAATATATTGAATCAATATTTCTCATTAGGCGTGATATATTAATCTCATGAATTATAATGTGATTATAATGGGGAATCAGTGAAAGATAGAGTTCTATATTTTTTAGTAAGCAGTCATTCTTCCATGCTAATTTTAATAACATATTTTTTTCTATAGTGAAGGTTATAGGTTCGAGTAAAACATGATGTGTACGAAATGAGTTTTCAAAATTTCATTTGAAAATGTTTTACAAATAATACATGATAATCTTGATGATACACATCATGTTAAAAGGAATTGAATCAAAGAATATAGACACCAAAAATCATGATATAACCTTAGTGATAGAGAGAGAATCATCACATATTATTTATAATTATTTTTTCTAAATGATAATTATGATTATGGAATTATTTCCTATGAAGGATTTTATAAAACATATCAAATTATACTCTTTAGAATTGTATGAATCAAATTGAAGATTCCATTTAGCAGGGATCCACCGATGTTCCATGAATCCTAGGACATAGTATAATGAATATCTGAGTTCTAACATGGAATATCCATGAAATTTCTTTATCAACATTTGATCAGTATAGTAATTTATTCCAGTGAATTCTATGAGATATTGAGGATAAATATCTGTCTTAATTATTGGGAGATATCTTGGAAAATAGAGATCTCAAGGTCTTGCAATATTTCTCAAAATATGAAGTGAATAACCCTAACAATAGAATTTTCCTTTTGAAAAAATAACAAAAATTGGATTATATATCACTAAGATTAAAATAAAATAATGTCAAGAGTTCAATAAATTATTTATTTAATCACAGAGAAAACCACGTAAATAATAATAAAAATATTATTATTATTCCTTGAAATGTGATAAAATTGTTTAATAAAATTAAATATTATTTTATCAAAAAATATATAATATTTATTATTTTCGAACCGATCCTAAAATATATGTCGTTATTTTTATATAATATTTATCGGATCTCGAATAAGGTATATCTGTTTTTATAATAATAATCTATCCATTATTCTCTAATAAATTAATAAATATTATATTCTCTAAGTAGAAAATAAATAATAACAAATATTATCTCCACATTGAATTCTTTCAAAAAACTAGTGATGAAATAAATGTGATCCGGAAAACATGAATAATTATTAATCCACAGAGGGTAATATTATTTATTAAATAGGATAAATGATAAACATTAGTATATTATTTAACTATGATTCGCAATACACATAGTTTACGGCTGTTTAGGCCTCTTTCTCAGTGGCATTCACCGAAGAGAAATAAATTCAAGTTGAGTATTTAGCCACATGCCAATGAAGTCCTAGAGATATAATTCAATTACAAAGTGATACAAAACCAATTACAAACCCTTATTATGTAATTTAATCTCTTTATTATAATATATTAAATCATTTAGGTTTCATGTCTGTGCCATAGACCTATGTGCTCGACGTCTCTTTCGTTGACATTATAGAAATAGACCATGACGGTAGACCACCAAAGCCGTGGATTTATTTATGAAATATCATATCATTAGTGGTCCTAATCTATTATATTCCATTAATGAATATATGGTATGAATAAATTCTCATATTCTTTATTAATGTAATGTTACTCATGTTACACCTAACGTATCCTAACTCACGATGACCATATTCCTTCATGGATTTCATCTATTGATCAAATTACGTGAGTCATAAAACACATTAATAATAATTTTAATGTATAGGAACCAATATTTATGTCAACATATAGGGACATCCAACGACAGATATAAATGTTGATTTCCTAATTTCGGGTTTTTTTCTCATAATATCATAATGGATATTAACAAGGGAGTAATCCATAAAAAGGTTCCTAATAGTCCAATGTGTATTCACCAATTATAGATTTTATCATTTTTTTCTTCAAATGATATAATTCATCAATAAAAAATATATTTAATAATAATGTCATAGAACTTTCATCTATTTATCATAGCAAGGAACTACAATGTCCTTTTATTGTTACACATACTCTACAGACATTATTACATAATATGATATGTAGAAGTGATATTATAATGAGATATGTAGTTCATTAATAATTAAATAATTATTTATAAGTTATCATAAAGCACAAAAATATTTTTATTATGGCACTATGTTGAACAATTTTGTCATGGGTTGTGATTAGAACATTATATTTCATAATGTCATTCTTCATTTTTTCAAATAGTTGTGAGGTTTGTGGTTTCTCACTAATATATAAATGTTATAAATCATGATGATTTATATTTTTGATGTATAGATTTTTAAATAGGATTGAAATCCTCATGTGATGTCTTATTTTAGCATTTTTTTATTATGGATTTAGATTTATGAAAAATGGATAGCTTTCAAATAAAACCCCATTTATAATATTAAAATGATTATTTTTATTTTTTTTAATTTTTTAATGCTTTTATATATTTTTTTAAATTACTTAATTAATGGAAATGTCTCATGAGGGATATCAGGGTTTGTGTAATTTACATACATTATTGGTGTTGGTTATTTCATAGGTGTGACCCTCTAAATTTGGTGTGTTTTATTGTAGATATGATGTTGGAAACTGGATGACAACATAGTGGATCAAAAAGATTCCACTAATGTGTTTATAACTCTCACCTAGGTATTCATGGTCTTTGTATGGAGACATGGATTTGGGTGTTCTAAATAAATGTGAATGATTTTAGCCTTGAAAATGATTTCCTTTTTAATTTTTATGGTTTTAATATAAATATTTTAAACCTATTATAATCAATATTATATTGACTATGATGAATCATTTTTTCATGATAGTGTAAATTGAGATATAATTGGGAAAATCCTATCGATTTCATAATCACCCTATACCTAGGAACTATTATGTATATTTAGATTTCCTCTATTAGGATTAATATAAAGTCAATGTATCTCGATTATTTATTGATATATCATGATACTATGAAAATGGAATGATGAGTTGGTACATAGAAAATATTATGTGTTTTCTGTGATTCTCACGTGGGAGTTTTGTGTTTATTGGTTTTTTTAGTTCTCTTCAATTACATATTATTTTTTCCTCTTATACATGGTAATGGATTATTGTTTTGACTATGTTATTAGTTATTTTAGTAATTAATCATCTAGTAGTTTGGTTGGTTATTATATATTTAGTTTGGATGTTTTATATTGAAATATTTAAATCATTTATCATCTGTACTTGAGCCCATGTTCCATAGTACATGCCTTTTGTGTCATGGTGATATCAATTAGTTCATATTAGCACACACATTACATCTAAATCATTTAATGGTGGGTGATATTCTACCAAATGGTTTAGGGATGTTATATCCCAAATATAATCATTTATAAAATATAACTTAGAATATTAAATCAACATAAAAATATAGAAAATAGTATATAAATATTAATATTTGTATGGTATTGTGAAGATTTTGAACATCATCCTCATTCCCTTCAACCCCTGAGCATGACCCTAAACACTTATCGTATTATCCATCACACCATCATCAGATCCAAAAATCATTCATTCAATTTATCTAATAAACTAATGTTAATATTTTACAACCCAAAATATTATTATAGCTTTTACACACAAAGGCCAATAACAATACTAGAAGGTAGAGATGAAAAGAGAGATGTGAAAACCATGTTTTACCTCCACATTAATTATATTTAATAAACATCATAAAAACCAAATCATATGTGTATAAGTTTGTTTATCTATCTCTTGTGAGATTTTTTAAAAAGATGAATGAAAACTATAAAATATAATACATCCACAAACCAGCCCAACATAAAAACTCTATCCAAAATAGCGCTGTAAGAATCACATTTACTACTTCACAACCATATTTTCATGCTAGTAGCATCATACAATTAAAAAACAATAGTCTATAACAACTATTAAATGAAAAACAAAATATACATCAACATTTTTATTTTTTCATATTATTAAATAAATACTCGATTTACCATCTCAAACGAGAATTTTTATTCACTATACCATAAATTTATATAATTATATCATAGTAAATAGACCACCATAAATACCTTCTATTTATCATGGATGTTAATTTCAAATATTTCTCTAGAAGGGAATTGATTAATCAATTATAGTCTTCACCATTTAATTTATTTACTATTAATAAAAATACTTCATTACCACTTGGAGACAATGGAACATCCTCAAATAAAATCAATATAAACCATATCACTATTTACACAACTCATGATAATTTCTACCAGAAAACCACCCAACACATCGACATTTCATATAAACATTCAATCCCCTATAGTAATATAAATGAACGGATATACTTATGAAAAAATTGTATAAAACATCACACACTAATGAATTCATACCCCTCCACCAACATGACATCCAAATTCTTCTACCATGACCACATAAATTTAATTATGTGAAAAATTATATAAATAATAAACTAAAAAAAACTATTATCCACTAACATCAATAAAAAAGATTTTAATCATTCCATTATCGAACATTTGTATTTCCTATATGAAAAAAATCTTATCAATTATGAATTTCATAAAACTAAATTGCCACATTGAATAAATTATTATACATATATATATGTTAATTCCAATAATTAATTCACAAAAATGGTACGTAATAGAAATTAATCATTAAATTAATAACAATAACCAAAATTTATCATATGTTACATTGACATTATCATAATAACATAGAAAGACATGCTAATAACCCCTTAAAATTAATCATCACTGATTTATTTTTGGATTTTCAATAATATAATACAAAAAATCAATTAAAATAAAAAGGATTACTACATCCTAATGTTCATTAATTTTAAGAGGGATACATTATGGGTTCCCAACCTAGATTAATTAATAATAACCATTATGCTTGAATAATTGGTCGGTGATGATTATAAAGACATGATCATACATAATTTCTCAAAGAAGCCAAATAATAATGTTATTCATCAATAAAATAGTTAATATTCAGTAAATCATAAAATAATATTCTACAAAAATCCATCCATGAATATGATAATGAAGAAAAATCATAATTAATTTTAGAGAATAAGTTCAGATGAAGAGATATTAAACCCCAAAAATCCATTAATATTAGTCTATAATGAGGTACTAAAGATATCCCAATATTATCCTCTAATATCCAATTATTGAGGAGAATATATATAAATAAATTTAAATTAAAATATAATTCCAATTTAACATTTATATTTGATGTTTACTTTGAAATATAATAATAGTATATAGTGAAACCATATTGATTATATATCAGACAAATCCTTCATATCTATGTTGTGAAATATTTCAACATCACAAATTTTACAGTCATTAAAATCATGTTATTATTTTGGATGATGAATTGGAGAACTTTAACAGAATTCCAATTAAAAAAATATTACCAAAAAAAATGAACACCTAAAATTTACCACTAGGTGTCACTCTATAAGAATAGTTACCTCGATACTATATACATTCAAAGAAATTAATTAAAAATCACCAAAAAAGATCAAACACTTTGATTAGGATACCTCATGTAATTAATAGAGAATGTATAAAAATAAATACATACTATTTGTAATCCATACAAAATTTTTCAATTGAGAAATATATTTGGGAACAATTGCATAATCTTCCAAAAATACCATCACATCACTATAAAAAACCACAACATTACAAGACATCAAACACCATTACTATATTGTATGTAATAGTCACATCATTCACCCCAATGATTATCCAATATTCATATTCCATTACATAAATCATGATGTTGTGAATTAACCCATAATATTGTATCACTTCATAATATGTATTATTGATTTCATCATGCCATCCAATTTCCCAATGAATCTAAAGGCAGCAACATAAATTCTATTATAAAGTGATAGTTTTTATGTGACAACATTCATTATAAATCATAAATTTTCATTCCCATAGAACACATAAAAATATAATAGTATGAGATCATTTATTCCATTACAATTCTTACAAACCAAATTAATATCCTTCATGATAATATATAGAAAAAGATATCTATAAATGACATCCCAAACCCAAAATCTCGCTAGTAGATACCTATAAAAAAGAATTAACCCCATGAAAAAATAATAATTTTATACAGTAATATAAAACATCAAGAAAGCCAAAACCAATTAAAAAACCACAAAATTGACAGAAAATATTGATTAAAAAATATTGATATTGATTATGAATTTTTACACCATGTTTCAATGTTCATTCTTCCTATCCATCATGTATCCAAAAAAAGAAAACAAAGGTAATAGAATATATGTGTAGAAAAGCATCTCGACTATATAAAATTTTATTTTCCATTCTAATAATTTTTATATCATCATCCCTGTCCATCTAAACCATTCTGAAGACATAAGATATTTAATAAATATATAGATGAAGCTATGATTCATGCAAACCATCATGAATATCATTCTACTATATTTAAAATAATAACTTGTAAGACACATCACAATTATTATCGACCACCTAACATTGAGAAATTAGACATTCAAAAATATCATTCAATTATCCAAACCTACACTACTAATTGTTAGGGTAAACACATTGAAAATCATTGTATCCAAAATCTATCTCTATATGAGTCATCCTTCAATTATTATAATATTGCATACAATATTATCCTATTTTCTTCCACTATGAATTAATATGATCCATCAAAGAAATTCAAAAAAACATCTAGGCTGTCCATTTAGTCCTTGATTTTATTTTTGACCAATTATTATATGTATGTACTCCCATTATATTAATAAATCAGAGACATATTATTAGTTGATTGTTAGATATTTTTTCTATAATAAAACTAAATACCAGTTTTATTGAAATGATACCATTAAATCAAATACCAATACATGGAACATAGCATCTAGAGTCCTGATTTTCAACTTCATAGAATGATATGTTGTTATACTAATTAGTAGATATTTATTAATAGAAAAATAAATATATAAGTAGAGTCATAAAGTATAATGATGACATATAGCTAATATTATTTTTTAAAATAACTTAGGAAGAGTCAAAATATAATCCATATACCACACCACTAATAAATCCAAAAACCATAATACCTAATCATAATTTAATGAGACAAATTTATTAGTTGATACACAATCTATAAAATGGATAAACATTAACCTTTACATCAATTTACCTAAGGATGGAAGGCCTTACAATATCATTCCACATCAACTTGGGTACATCCATTCATTTCAACATGAGCTTGTTCATTACCATAAATATCACTATATAGTAGAATATACTCCAAATCAATGATATATATTATATTTACCGATATTGATGTTCATGTTTGATCAATTAAGATCATAAATATACATATCAGACAATAATTATGGTATATAAATCCACCCCTATAAAATATATGAAGTCATTCACACTATTTTCACACCTATGGACAATAATCATAAAAGACACAATCCTATATCCCCTTAAAATCAATTCATAATATCAATAATTCATCAATTAAAATGACCATGATTATTACACTATCATAATAGATAGAAAACAACTACTAACCACATCTTTCACACTAGGATACTTTACATTAATCTCTACATCACCCTCAATGATCCTATAGAAACATGAATAACTTCTAATTATGTTATCATATATGGTTCATCCAAATATATATTATGCATTCCAATTATATAGGTTATGATGGCACTATAGGACTCTTCGAAGTCCAAAATAATCTTCTTTTGAAAATTTACATCCTAATGAGAGATGTAATTTCTCAACGTATTAGGATATGTGAAGAACAAAATTTGTGAAATGATGATGTAATGTAGGAATAAATTTATAGTAATAAAAACTAATTACAACTTTATATCATATGTGGTATAATTATACTTTAAGGTACAAAACAACATAGAACCATATTTTATTACATTTCCCCACATTATAATGAAACTACCATAAATAATTGTGGCATAATAGATATCTATAAACATAGCATTCTCTAATAGAAAATTAACATGGTTGGTGATCCGAATCCACTCCATGTTATCTACACTTCTCTAACATAAATATATATATATATATATATATATATATATTTTGTTCATCCTAGTCAATGAATTCAATATGGACTAATCCTAATATTAATCGAACAATGTCATTAAATAAGTGATAGAAGAAAAAGGAAAATAGTAATCCCCCAAAATATTCATTAGTTCATCTAAAAAAATACCTTTATATTTGAAGTATTAACATTTACCCTTTGTGAGACAAAAAATTATAATGAAAATAGACCACATGTGTCTCTAAAAAAGGGTTGAATAAACATAATATAGTGTATGGAAATTCCATGAAAACATCCCTATATTGATAAACATAGTCCTATATTGGCTAATAGAACATAATAATTTAATCGACGAAGACTACATAAGTAAAATAGTAGGACTCACCATACATCATAACAAGATTACAATGCATTTAATTTTCAATTTATGAAAAATAATAATAATTGATTATATGTACCTTTAATAACATATAAATGAATTCAATTGTATATCATACCCATTCTCCCTTTTTTGATGACACCAAAACCACATGCAAATCATTTATAATTTTTAAACTAACATGAAATATTTAAAAAATATATATTTAGAAGGCGATAATCATTATATATAAAAAATTTATTTAAATGGTTGTAGATTTTTCAAAACCATTTAATAATGTCATCCATTATAGTGAAAAACACCATAAAACCACATTATGAAAAAATAAGGACTAATTACACCACTTAAAATAAAAAACAAAATAGAAATATCAACACAACCATAATTAACCGTTTAATTATATTGAAAGTAATATAAATATAGGATGGACTAAGATGAATATCAGGCCAAGAAATGATATAATTTCGGGTGATAAATATTTTAACCTCTTTAAAATATAATAAAAAATGTTCTTGAAAACATTGAGGTTGTCCATATTATGTACCCCACGGATACCGTAAAAAACTCATCACGATGAGATAAAATGAGAAGGATATTATTATGAACAATGTACTAGTAAAGGTCACAAAAAAATAAATAATGTGGTCATTAACATCATATAATTCCCCAACAATTATATGTGAATGAATACCACTCAAGCAGAATACATCAATTATTTTATAATGGTTATACTGAATGGGTTTCTATTCATCGTTACGAAATCATATATGCAATGATTTATCATAATAACATTCCCAATGTTATGACATACATCATTATAACTCATCTAACACCTAAATATAATTTTAAACTTCATTAGAACTAGATTCCTCTCAACCGTGACTTCCATGGAAATGATCAATTATAGTAAAATGATGTATTTTTAAACCATTGAATAAAATAATAAATAATTGATGATAGATAATAAATAAATGTACAATAATATAACCATTAAAGTATCAAAACATGGTATATCATTGGTGTTCTTCTATCCATATAATCTCACTTACCACATTGGCTATACTTTTGGTCACTTCTATTTCCATGAATTATCTCATATCCTAGAGTAAGTAAGATATTTTTGGGATTTAGTTTGAATAATCTACATCCCCAATGATGAATAAAATAAAATTATATATACTGGTAATATTGTTTCTTGGGAATCCACCAATGACCATGATAGGAATCCTCATCACGGATAATATATTTTCCCCTAAAATTTATAGGCCTCCATAACTTATAATGGGCCTAAAATACATAGCATAATAATAATATGATAGTGGTCCCAAGGAATATATTCATGTCAAAATCTATAAGGATATATGATTAAAATTTCTTTAACTAACTTTTACCAGATCAATATCCTCAATATCCCAATATATGTGGATCACAATATGCATCCATGTTACTTGGAAAATGCTTTTTCGTACCACATGAGGACATATAGTGTACAAATCGATACATTCAATCACAATTTAATTTTTGTACCCCCTAGTTATATAATAAAATGAAATTAGTTATCCCCAAACCAAATATTAAGAGATATTTCCCCCTCTAAACCCTATTACCTAGATTCATCATCCATTAAAAGATATTGGGATATCCAAAAAATATTGGTGAATACAATCCAAATATCATGCTTCCACAGTCATCCATATAAGAGGGTGATGGTAAAAACATTCTATTTCTCATCCATTTAATATGAAAAAAATAACCCCATATGGTACTACCTATAATAATTTTACTATTTAATATCTTCCCCCTTTCACTCTCTAACATTAAAAATACAATAATAATACATAAGACCATTTATAAGACTAACAACCTTTCGTAAAAAATGATCATATTGTGAATAAATAAAACAAAAATAGATCTATATCTCCCCTAAAAAAAATTTATATACAAATCATCGATACAATAATTTTAATTCACAATCCTTAACACATGAACTCAAAAAAATATTCATCCAAAACAAATCATCCCCCATTGGTTTGAATCTCCAATACTAAATTAATTTTTCATATCTTACCTCTCAAACATAAACTACAAGTAGATGTCAAAAAATGAAGAATCTTTATATGAATGATAACAACCACACAAAACTTATATAACTAAATTCATTTTATTTTATTTTATTTATATTTAATTTTAATAAATTTAAAACGTTTATAACATATGGAAAACAATTAATAATAATTACACTTCATGTTAAACTACGTCACAATCAATATTACATTTCAAGGGTTTCTAGGGAGAATGAGTTCCTTGTTTCAGATAAACATGCTAATGAAATCACAAATTTACTATCTACAATACATAGATATATCACACTATTTTCAACTACTTCTATTTCTAATCATATACCATGAAATAATCAGAATTTGATAACTTTAATTACCAATTTTTTACTAATTCGCTGCTATTATACAAATCTATCATGACTTTTAATAATTAGAATACATTATATGTGTGTATAAAAAATTATAGAGGCCCTAGAATCCATAATTGAAAAAGGAAACGATTTAATATAGTGAAAGATATTATGTAATATATAAATTGGGGTAATTTCACAAATAAGTCATATTAAAATAAGTTAAAAAAGTTTTCAATAAAATAAGAGGATATGAAAACGAATATTTCATATTATATATAATGATTTAATTCTAATATATTTCTATGATAGGAAACCAATAAAAAATTTAAATAGATAAAACATGAAAACACTTATCAAGGGTCATTAATATTTATTCCCAGAATGAGCTCCCAATAAATCCTCAACACTTAATATAAATCTATATATATTAGTGAAAATTCATGTATATTTCTTTCGATGATCCTCAATATATTTAAAGTACATATTTTGGATGATAAATAATTCATTAACGAATAAATTTTAGAACCAATATACATATGAACATTTGTTTAAAAATCTAGCTTCACCATTAGTAGTCACCAAATGTCACATCCATGTGTAATAATATAACATTAAAAAATCCTTATCTTGAAAGAAATATGTAACCACATTTTGACTGGTTTTTTTATTATAAATTCTAATATAAAACATCTTGGTCCAATAAATGCTTCAGTAGAAATTTAAGAATATAATTGTTTCCGTATATCATTTTGGGAAACTTATCACATCATATACACATGATTTTATGGTATAAATATCCACGTATTATATCAATATATTTAAAACATAGCCAAATTCTCATTATATATTAATAATAGTGTTTTATAATGAACATGAATGAAAATATTTCTTTAACTTCTCTTACCATGGAGGAACTAGTCCATTTACCACATCATCAACCACATCACAACCACAAAACAAAAATGAGTCACCTGGTATATCACAAACTGAAATATTTTGTATTTATAAAATTTATGATTATGCATATATTAAACCATCGCATCGTATAATACTCATTAAATGGGCATCATTCATGATGTTTTATTCAACCACATCTTCTATATTCATCATATAAATTTGGAAATCACACTTGATGAATCATATGGGTACTCGTAATGTTATTTGACTTGAGTGCGAAGGATATAAAATTTTATATATAAATATGACAAATAATAAAACCATACAAAAGAAAAAACATATGATGTATTTGAATATATAAATTTTCATAAATAAATGGCCCCTTACAAAAACTAAGATATTTAATTTAGAACCAAGTGGAGTTAAACGAAAAATATATCCATATCCAGCACAAACAATAATGATAACCTAAAATGTTTTTGAATTTATTTTTTACTAATTAAATATTAGATTGAAAAATTTAAGTATATTATTTCATTATGATACTATTTTAAATATATAATTTAATTCTAATCAACTAAATTAAATATCATATTTCACCCATTAAATTTAATTTTCCACATTTTATAAAAAACCAAACCATAATAAATTCAATCTCACTCTCACAAATGCATTCACCATAACTAAAGTATCTCATTACCCTTAGGAAACTATAGATAACCCCATAGTCACCAAACTAGCCACAGTATCATCATCTTCACACCTCATTCCAAAAGAAATATTAAAATTTACACAACACTTCCACTTTCCAATGAACATGTCATTCCACTATCAGCATATCGATAACCATGAATAAAATTAGAAATGATATAAAACATCATTAATTCCCTCAATAAAATCTATATAACCACTCTATATTAGAAGAAAAAATCCACTTTCATGACCATTTTAATTACATATAGATATACTAATATGATTTTTTTACAACCTAAAAACCCAAATTCATCCACATAAATTTACCTTCATTTAATATTCATTCATAAAAATTATTTATTATGATCATATATAAAATTAAGAATGTTATTGTTTTTAAAAAAACTAACTTCATAAAATTCATAATATATTTTCCATTAGTGAATATGGAATATATATATTCAATTAAAACAAATGTACTTGATTTATTGGGGTAAAAAACTATCAAATATTAAAAAAATCATCTTTTCATCATATAACCAATGTAAATAGAACATAAATAAACTATTGAGTAACCCATTATTTTATTTTTCCACTGATCCATTTCATTATTATCATTATATTTTTTATTATAAAGATCTTATAGGACCAATAATATATTGAAAAAAATTAACAAATAAAAGAAGATGAAATCATGAGACTCCACCTTAAATAGATGTGTCCTATCACTTTGGAAGAATAGTTTGGTGATAATAATAAAAAAACATGATACCTTATTTATATTCATGAAAAATAGATAATAATTTTCTCCATATAAATCACAACTCAAATTAAAAATAACAACTCTATTATATTTACAATACCACTAAATGGAATAAAAAATAATTGTAAATCATGACAAAGGAATATATACATGATAAAAATAAAGTGTTTTTGATTCCCAAACATCTATAAATCAAATTAGTCTAAGAGGAATTAATGATCTCTAGATTATGAAATCATATCCCATTTAGTTTCTAGAGAATTTTTGAAATCAATTATAATTCATATTTTTTTCTAATAAAAAATTGACCTAGAATAATAATGATTTATAGAACATCAAGATTATGCCACATTTGTTTGGGTTTATCTGAATTAAATCTATAAAATCCTTATTCTAATAGAATAATCCTTCAATTTAATTTATCATGATAAGTCCATTATCCTAATATAATTAATAATTATCACGACATGATATGTTACTTATGGGTTGAGGTTTCAAAATAACACATAAAAAATTGAACATGTGGTTTTAATATGAATAATTAAAGCCTACATAATAACAATTATTAATGGAAATTAAAATAAGACACCCAAAAAATTCACCATGTGTGACCAGATGACTTGTTCTGTTACTAGAAATTAGGTAAAAGATATATATAATTACTTTCTTATATTTGTAATTTTTGCAGATAAATGAATTATATTAGAATTTTAAAAATCCTTTCCAAATCCCATTATTCAATAACAAATCACACAAAACAATGACCATACCTCCCATTTGAACATATTATGGAACTGAATTTTTAAAATACACAACTATGTAAAAAAATTAATAGAATTTTTAATGAACATAACATTCAACTATTAAACCAATATAAACATCAGACAACGTACAACATAACACCTGAATATTCAATCCATCATTTTTTATATTTATAATATCATGATTTTATTTTTCAATGTGGTAGTAATACCATTTTTTTGTGAAATTACTATGTATATTATGATAATTAATAAATTAGTGATATTTAGTGTGTTGTTCGTTTATAGATGAATATATAATTAATTGAATATTCAAGAGAATAGTATTTTTATATTAATACATAAAATATTAATTTTATTAATATAAATATATTTATATGACTTAAATTTCTTAATAGTTTCAATGAATTTTAAATTTAAACATAATTTTTATCTTTTGTAAGTATCCATTCATGGAATTAATAGATGTGGCATCTTGGACCCCTATATCTAAGAGTTGTTGAATAATTTATAAAATTGTCATATGATGAAACGAATTAAATCCTATTTGAATGAATAATATATAACTTTTGGTAAATAGACCCATATATGAAATTTCTTTTAGATATTAAAATATAGAATTTAAAATCATTTTTTGGGAAATTAGTTATTTAACAAATTGTATCCTGGAATATCGATCATTTTTTCATATCTTGAGTAAAATAATTCATAAAAATTGGTGAGATCATATTCTTAGTATGGGTAATATGATTGGAGAATCAATGAATAAATATGTATAAATAATTATTTGAAGGCAAATAATTGAAAAAAAAAATCCATTTAATCAACAACATGAGTATAATATTTAATGTATAAATAATGATTTTATAATTCCATATAAATAATCACATGTACATAAAACATAACCATTTAAATTATAATTAATTGAGTAATCACATGAAATATCAATATATGTATTAATAATGATATAATGAATAATGGTTGACATTAAAACATACCTTTTATGCATTGTTAAATGAAAATATTATACTCTCAATGCGATATGAAAACACTATTATATAAATGTGTAGGGTTACATGGAAAGCTAATGATGTTTCTCTTATTTGGCATAAATATCCAAAAATAGGATATTGCCTACCCTATCTATCATTATATTGGTCAAATTCATTCGTCAAAAGAAGGCGGTGAGAAAAAATCAACATTAACACTTGTATTGAATACTATCATTTTAAATTCTAATACATCTCCAATCAATAATCATAATCATATTCCATCTAGAGTAACATACTAAATATAAATAATGTTTTTAATGTTCATATAAACTAATCATAAATATGAAAATATAGAATAATGATTATATCAATACAATTTATCCCTTAAGTCTAATACATACAATAATGTGTTGATGTAGTTAGTTACTAAAATCAATATAAAAAGATGAATAAAACGTTTTTGAGGAAACTAAAAATTTTACGTGGAAAATATTTTTAAAAATAATGGTTAAATAAAAAGATTTATGACCCTTGTATTTAAAACTGACTTTTTGAATCATAAAAACTAATTTTTAATTATTTATTTATCATGATATTGGAGAATTTTATTTATCACATACATTTTAAAAAAATGAGTCCAATCACATTTTTGAGAAAATACAATTGGTATTTTTTAGAATAATACAAGACGATTAGATTTATCTAAAAAAAGTAAAATTGGGTAAACCATTCATTAATATTTATTTTATAAAATTATAAAAAAATCTAAAACAATTTTATATAATATTTTTTTTGATGAAATGTCATTTATGATTGATGTTAGAAATGGCGGCTTATTTTTTTTACAATTAATTATTCATTTTTTGTAATTTATATATATATATAATAAAATGGTAATATTGAATAAAATTGATCATTAGAAACCATATAAGTTGAGTATATAATTATCTTTTAGAAGGAATGACAAATAACTCCTCTAAGGAATATATAAACTAAATAAATCCTGAATTATGATGATACTATAAAATACATTTACCAAATTGTTGAATTTTTAATTGTAATTCCCATGAAAACAATAAATTAAAATCAACCATTTATTACCATGAACAAAAATTAAGTCCTGATATAAAAAATATAATTTCTTTATATATAACACAAAGAAGAAAAAAGGCTTTGGAATGTAACATGTATCAGGTATATAAATGTGAGATATAAAACCCATGCCTCTAGTCTGAATCATTATGTATGTTTATTATCTTCATGAATAAATTATTTTTATTTTTTTATTAAATTTCATAAGATTAATTTTCAATTTTATTATCCATTTTATTAAACTTATTACCATGTTATATATGAACAAAAAATAAATTATAATTATTTCCTTGATTACAATGATATTTTTTTCTTATATGTCAAAAATAAATTTTCTAGGTTGAATAGGGTGAAACATTTAATTTTTTTAAAATAACTAGAATAAAAATATTTAAATAATTTTAAAATATTTAAATATAATTATACCATTCAGACCAGTAAAAACTAATGTTTTATTAAAATTATGTACGTTATGATTTTTGAGAGAATATTTTGTATGTACCCATGGGTAACATTTTTATTCTTCAATGATAATAAATGAAATGAAGTAATTAAAATTTTATATTTATAGGCTACCATGTATATATCAAATAGAATATTATTTAATTAAAAATACAAAAATAGATCATCAATGTGGTTTGGTGATAAAAAGATAGTCGCATCCCATCGGGATGACTGTAGTCCACATGTACATGGATGTTGATTTTCTCTTCAAGTGGGTGAAAAGGTAATAAAAATAATGATATAATAAATTTTCATATTGATAAATCTATAATTAGTATTATTATTATGTCATTAATAGCACATATAATTATTATAATTATCTTTAATAACATCCTTGTAAAGACCTAGTGACAATTAGAACACATCACTTTGCATGGTGGTAGTCGGCCAAACACAAAAGTTATGTTATTGTATCCCATATGAAATTGAAAATAAAAATGATTACATATGATATGTTAGATACATATAGATAATTAGGTTAAAAATATTATATATATATATATTCTATATATTTATCATCGTATCCAATCGTGATAGGTGGAAATGGAAAAACTAAATACATATTTTTATGAGGTGGCAGTCTACCATACACATGACTGATGATTTCTTAAAAAATTTAATAGAATTAGGGAAGGTTTTAGGTACTTCAAAGTACTAGAAAAAACTCATTATATGGATAACATATATAATATTATATCATAATAGTTTAATAAAAATTTAAGGAGGTGGATAACTAAATAAAATAAAAATACCAGTTGGAGAAGATCACTTTTTCTTCTGGTATACTCCTTATATTTGATCAAAAAGATTTTATAGGATGCATTTTTTCAACAAAATATTACTTATATAAATATATAGGTTAATATTCAATGTTATTTTTTATATTATTGGATGATCCAAATGGGTTTATAGATTTTTGATTTGATGAAATGTGGTGTCCTTTTATAAGGGAGGTGAGTTGACAACTTATAAGACTTAGAAATGTGTAAAAAATAATATTTTATATAATTAGAAAATATATTGTCGAAATATGGCTATGAAATAATTTTTTATACTTTTTAGGTTATTTTAACCATTTTAATTTTAGGTTAACCCCCATGTAATCCTATTTTTTCCTTAACAATGGGAAATAATTTTTACAATTTTTACATCTAAATTTGAAAAAAATAATGTCGAACTAATTAGATATTAAAATCATAGTGATTACAAATAATCATGAAATTTATCCATATTTCAATAATATACGTTACATTATTTAATATAAAATTGATCTCATAGCCATGATGAGAAAGTCATTTCTCAAATAGAAACTGTTAAAAATATTAAATTGATTATATATTAAAATAAAACTTGAAACTATTTACAATGAAATTTATTTTATTTATATTTATATAATTGAATTATTTTCAAATTAAAAACAATTTAAAATGAAACTTAAAATATAAATAATTTAAATGAAAATGCTATTTTCAATTATTACTTTTTATATTTTATTATTCATTATAATATCAATCATTTCATAAAAATTCAAAAAAATTACCCTAATATAATTTTAAAATAATAATTTAAAATAATTATATTTATTATTTAAAATATAACTTTTTCATGTTGGAATGAAATTATAATATTTTGTGTGCCCTGCATTACTAAACATCCTTTACAAAAAACCTTTTTCAGAAAACATTTTTTTTTTCAATCGAATTGTTTTTATTTTACCTCTAATAAATAGACATCCATGTTATCAATCTATTATTTTTTAAAAAATATATATTTCATTATTTATTTGGAATTTTTCTTACTCTAAAATTTACTAATGGAGTTATAAATGAAATATTTGTGTAATAATAATTTAATATATAAATTTTTTTTGTAAAACCAAAGATTTGGTGAATTGTAAATAAATGAAGGAATTAAAATTATTTAAAATATACAAATCATTACGTATGAGGATATAATATTACCTTATATTTTTTGGAATTTCTTGTCATATTTAGAATTAAATAAAATTTTCTTCTTTTAAAATAGTGGTGTATTACATTCTACCCTATTAAATAAATTGTGTCACTGCATTTTTATCATCAACTAAATAATCAATAGTTGGGAATTTGAAAATACAATTTAATACAATATAGTATAATGTTATGTGTTAAAAAAATTCTCTAATTATGATATAAATAGATGTATAGATTCATATAGAATAATCATATTACTTGGTTTTCTAGTTGGAGAATATTTGTGGGATTTGAAGATATGTAGATGGAAAAATTGTGTGATGTAAAAAAAATTATGGATAATGATATAGATAATTTTTCTTAACAAAGTGAATAATAATTTTAAAATAATCAACAATATAATAATAAATTAAATAGGTGTCAAAAAGGTAATTGATATCATCATATTTGATATAAATAGTATAACAATTTCTATCAATATCATTGTCCTAAAGTGGATTAATTTTCATAGAAAGAAATACATAATTTACAATATTCTATTTTATAAGAACAATTACATCCATTTATTGTGGATATATTAATTTCCACATCATATATTCATATATGTAGATAAGATTAATTTTATTTGTATTTTTCACTATGGATCACATGACACTTAATATAATGATAAGATATTCATTCGATCTACGGTTATCATAACAATAAAATGGACAATAATTGTTATCCAATATGAATAAATATGACTATGGTGATATAATATATTAATATAAAAAACATCATTCAATTTCCACCTTAAAAAAATATAATTATTGGTTATAAATATTAAACAAAAAAAAGTATGGTCCAAAAAATTAGGTTTAAGGTCACTAAATTTCCAAAATGATATTATCATTATTCCCCCAAACAACATGATGTATCTCTTAGTGTCAAAATACAAATAATGTTAATACCTTAATAATTTATTCTCAAAAAAACATTTTTATAATATAAATTACCATAAAAACATTTTGAAAACCTTAATATATCGTTATTCCTTAAATAAAAAACATATTATAAGATATATTCCTTAAATAAATTTTTTAATCAATGATGATTATATATAATACATTTTTTAGTTAATAATTTATTTGTTCCATGGCAGACATTAATATATAATTTACAATAATATTTTCAATAATTACTTTATACTATCATTATTATCATATATGATGTACATATTAAACAAAATCATTCCTTTCAACATGTGTTTTTCAAATAGTTAAATGTGATACTAAATTATTATTCGTCATCATAGATTCCATTCTTAATATGCTATTATATCTTTAATGAATAATATTTAATGAACAATCCTTATACAATTACTAATAATCATAACCATGATATTATTGAAAAATATTCAAATGATTTATTGTTAAATCCAAAAACCAAAAAAACTCAATAATTACAATATGTCTATGGTAATATCAAGACATAGATTATGATCGACTATATACATTCAAGATATTATTTTTTCTCTTGGAATATTAATTTCCATAGTTCCATATCTCTTTATAGTTGAATCATTTTACATGCTGGAGTTTTTTATTTCTCCTAAAAAAATGATAGTTGTTTACAGTCTCTTAACACTTATATAAAACACTCATTCCCATTAGGAATGTACCATGTTGTTTCACTCCACAATTGTCACATTTTTAAAAATCATTCTTACCTGTCTTCCATTAATAATCATTTTTATGAACCATCATTGTCATCCCTTGATTCCATTCGAAGCCATAATAAGTGGATATTTACTTATCTTACATGGTTTCACATGATACTATGATCTCATATAGTTTGATTGTTTGGGAGTCAATTTCCTTTTGAAATATTAAAACAATTCTATTATAGAATGGATCAATCAAACAATATGAATTAAGTCAATTAAGGCGATTACCATTTATTATGATATAATGATTTTCTAGATGATAGGATAAATTTTATTAAATATTTTCCATATGAAAATTAATGTATATTACATAATGAAGTTAAATACATAACATAAATAGAAAAAATTATATTGGTCATATCACATTATCAATAAGATGGTTTATTTCGTAATATTATTCTTTTTAACTCTTTTAAACTAGTTTTCAAAATAATATTATTAATCATAAAAATATAATCTATTAGTGTTAAACTAAGTGAGTAGTAATTCCATTTTTCAAGAACAAGGTGTTGATCAGGTCAAACCCCAGAAGGGTATTTTGGATTTAGATACCCCAAGTACATCTATAATAGAACTACTTATACTAAAAGTATCTTAATGGGGATTTATTTTATAATAAAACCCATATAATCTATTTGTTACAAAAATAGTAGGTTAATTTTATATATTTGTCTTTAATATCTATCATATCTGCATTTTCCATGGTCTATGTTTTCTTAAATATATTTACCATTGTTTCAAATGAATTTAATCTAAAACCAGTTGTAGTGACCGCAAATGCATAATCATTAGGCCACTATCAAATTTATTCTATTGTAATATAATGAAAGGAATCACATCTGAAAGGAATAAATTGTTTTTTATTCATGGTAAAATACACACATACATGAATTTGACAAAAGAATTATGAATATATATTACATAAAATGTTTCATTGATGTTTACATTATTCCACTAATTTTATCAACAAAAATAAATAAAAAATCCTTATATATGACGAAAATATAAAATATTAAGGCAGTGTGCTGTGATTCTATGTAACCTGAAAATTATAGTGGATTAAATAAAAAAATAGTCCATAGTAATTTATAAAATTAAAATTGAAAAACAATATCTTATAAATCATTAATATGATAATAATTTGATAGGAATAATTAATGATCAACAGATATAGAATAAATAATCACCTAATCTTGAAACATAACAATAAATATTAAATAAATATATAATAATAAAATTTAATATCATTAACTAAATTAATAATGATAAAAATTATAATATTGGAAAATTAAAACCTACCTTCATGCCCCTTCTCCAGGACATGTATTATAATCAAGGTCTTTTGCAAATAAATTTATAAAAATGGGTAATTCCTTGAGAAAAAACCTGTCTAGTTTTTTCCATGAGTCCCAGTGATGATTCTAGGTATTATTTTGGGACCCAACCATCACCTTAAATTTACTATTTATTCATCATATTAAAGGGGTCCAACAAAATCAAAATAGATATTATTATTGAAGAAATAGAAAACTAAATGTAAATACAGTCCCTAATAATAAGTCATAGTCATAAACCATCTAGTGTACTATGGTGATTGTATACAAAATTACAAACTCATTAAAACTAACCATAAACCATCTACATAAAAAATAATTTTGATATCAATACAATATATCCCTAGTGAATCATATATTCAAAAATAGATTGATCTTTTTGATGTTTAAAAATACCATATAATGATCATTAAAAAATTTATAAGAACAAAATATTCATTTGGAAAATATTTTCAAAAATAAATAATTGAAAAATAATTTCATAACACATTTAGTTGAAAATAAAATTTGAATTAACGTAAAAACTATTTTTCAAAATTTATTGTTCAAGATATATTAAAATTCAATTCATGTCATACATGTTTAAATAATTTTTCCTGTAAAATTTTCAGTAAAACCAAAATGGAAATTCTTTTAAAAAAGAAAAAAATATTCCTCTAAAAAAATTTAAAAATTATTCATGGGTAAAAATATTTTTAACAAAATATTTTTAATTTGTTTCAAACATTTACATTTTTTTAAATCATGGCTTATGATTAAAAAGTATTTTATAACATGATGTAAAATAAAATTTGATACTCTTATAAATTTTATATTCCAAAGAGAATAAAAAATGGCAATATTACATGAAATTTTTTATTAATAAAAATATTAGAATAAAATAGATTTATTTAGAGAATTAACTATCAAATATGTCTATCGAGGTAGAGTTATAGAAAAACAATCCAAAATAGTGATGGCATTTTGAAATAAATCAATACCATATTGGATGATTTTGAACCATAAGAACCATGAATGGAATAACATTTCATTAAACATTTAACACTAATATGGAATATAAATTAATTATATAACATAATAAATTGTAGTATATAATCAATATAAATGTAATTTGTGGTGAATATGGCATATGTATATGAGAAGATGTAGTTAGATAAGAAACTGTTACATTGAGTATGAATCATAATGTACAATCTTTATCATCATAGAAAATGAAATTATGTTAATTATTTATTTTATTAATAACCATTTAATATTTAGTTATTCTTTTTTCAATTATTTCAATGAAATATATGAGGGATTAATCAATTATCTTCACATCGGATGTTTATATGAAATTGTGCTTATGTGTGAAAAATGATTTTGGTAGGATTAATATGGTCAATGATATCATTATTTAAACCACTACAGAATAATAATCCTAAAATAAAAATCCTATTTATAACTCAATTATACTTTTCATATAAAAAATTAGAAATAGTTTTGAAAAATGAAGTGAGATTGGATCATGGTGATTATAGGTTGTACAAACACATGGGTAATGTTTCAATTTTCAATGATCATTATTGAAGGTATAATTTTAAAATATTATTTTAAAATAATGATAATAACAAAAAAAATGTTTCTTTTTAAATAATATTATATATAACACGCATGTGATGTGGTGAGAAAACTAGAGTCTTATCAGTTTATAAAGGTGCTAGTCCACACGTAAAAATATGATGTAATCATATTTATTTGAGTGAATATATTTGAATTAAGATTATATCTTCATTTTTAATAATGATATATATATATATAACATTAATATCGTTGTTATTAATTATATATGACATAAAATTTGTTAAATTTACCAATATTACTTTCAACGTAAAGATTTAGTGAATAAATAATCACATCGCTTTGCGAGGCGTCAGTCTGATGTACACATGAGAGATTTTATCATATTACCTAAGTAATTAAATTAACATATAACTATATGATATAATTATTTATGGGGTAAAATTGTGTTATAAATATCAATTATATGTTATATATCCTTCATTATATCTTGTTTTGGGAGGATGTAATTAAACAACAAATAACATTAGTTCGTAGTGTAGTAGTCTTCGATACACATGACTGATGATTTCATAAAACATTTGATTAAAGTGGGGATGATTTTAGGTAACTAATATAACAAATAAAACATATAATTATATATAAAATAGTATGGTGAGTATATCATTATTCTTTAACAATATTTCAAGGAGTGGGAGTAAGAAAAAAATGCTCATTGATGAACGTTACCTCTTATTCAGGAAGCATCCTTTGGGAATCTTGAGAATTATTCCTATATTAGATTTATAAAAAATAATAGATATATATTTATATGAGGATATTTAATAACAATATTTTTTAAGGATAAGAATATAAAATGAGTTTTAGGTGTTAATAATAGAGGAAATGGGATTGCCTTTTATAAGGTAGGTGAGTGGCACATTTGTAGTGTTTTTCATGAAACATATTTGAACCCATTTTTCACATAAAAATAGTTTTAAAAAAGTTTAAATATATATTTATACATTATATAATCTAAAATTGTCCATAAAAAATGTTTTTGGAATGTTTTTATGTCATTGTAACCTATATATGTTTAGTTTACATCCTGCTAAACCCATTTTTCCTTACCTATGGTAAATAATATTTAATTTTTTCCCTATTTAATATGGTAAAAAAATATTTTTAACCTATTAAGTAACATATATTTTGTTAATTTAAAATAAATAATAAATTTTAAAATTTTAAACTCACATAAATGGAATATAATAATTATAAACCAGTGATGTAGACTCAGTGAGAAATCACGTTTTCAATGACAGAATTATCAAAAGACTAGAAATATTTTATGTAAACCTTAAATTTGAAAGATATTATAATGAACTAACCTTGATTAATAGATATATGATTTTACTAGGATTAAATTAAAACCAAATTAAATATAATTAAATATAAAAATAATTTGAAGGAAATTGTATTTTTCAATTAAAATTCATTATTTACACTATTAATCAAAAAAAGAAAAATTCCTTATACATTATAGAAATTAAAATAATATAAATATTTACCTATATATGTAAACAATTATGTTCAATATTAAAAATATTTGTTATAAATTGGGTAAAAATTAATTATAAATTATGGGGGCATTTCACAACAATATATTCTTTTAGAAAAATATTATTTGTGAGAAAACATATATTATCCATTTAATTTGACATAATTTTATATCTAAAATATATTAATTTTATTTGTTTTAAACATGATTAATAAATATAATTTTTATAATTTAGTTATTATTTTTCATATATTCTAATTTAATTGCCAGGTTATATTGGTAATCTCAAAATAATAATATTTTAATAGATTATGATATTTTGTTCAAAATTGTTGTAGCATGCATTGTAATCTATCGAAGGGATTTCTTTTATTTAAAAATAAATATCAAATAATGTATCATGATTTCATATTGTCTTCCACACTTGGTGATTCATGTCATAAAGCATGTCAAATATGATGTTCTTATTTTAAAATATCAGGGTGCTACAATACATTCCAATATTAATATTTTTATATTAATTATCATTATTTTAGAAAATAATTAATATTTTTTACTATCATAATCTGGATATATATATTTTGAACATGTATTATGATTCAATTAATTTTCATTCACTAATTAAATTTTTAAAGATACTTAATTTATTTGTTTTTTATTTTTTATGTCCAAGAATCATAGTCTATAAGATCTATTATATAAAAGGATTATACATATATTTTCTACCACCATTTTGATATGAGTATTTCCCATTGTATCATGATGAAAAAGTATACAAATATTTTAATATATTTACAGTCATCACCAATGTAAATCATGGGAAATTGGTGTATTTCATAAAATGAGATAATATTCTAGTATAGATGAATCCACAAAAGAGTATCATATGTGAAATATCATATATGTCAATGTTTTACCACAATAGATTGATTCATTGATTCAAAGTGTAATATTGTGTGAAAAACACATAATTTTAAATAAAACCATGAATAATTTAATACATATGTTTAATAAAATTTATAGAATACTTTATGTATTTAAGGTCATATACATAGCAATGTTCAGTATGGTCATAAATCTTTTAATCCCATTATCATAATGTACCCTCAAAATACTATTATGAAACCATTCTCTATGGTAGGTAGTTCAAATTATTTTTAATTATTGTTTAAAAAATGTGTTCAGTAGCTAAGGAATAAAATTCAATTATGACACATGTTCTGTAGTTATCTTTTCAAATATGAATATATGTTTTATGGGGTGATCTCAAAAAATTTTATGAAACCTCAGAGAATAAATTGATATGGATATGTGATAATTTTTACAATGAGGATAACTATAATATAATACACATTGGGGTTATGAATTATGTGTGGAATGCCTTATAAATTCATGAATAATGATAAGATATATACCAAAGGTATCTAGATTATGTATACTAATTTGAGATATCAGATGTTGTATATGAGTCACGATGATGGATAATATTTTATTCCTTTTCCTGTTTAATTTTAAAGGGAAACAGTTTTATTTGATGATGACTAATAAATATTGTGAGATCCTCAATAAGGATGACGTTTGGAACTCGAATATATCTTAAATAAGGAAATGAATGCAATAGTAAAGGGGAGTTTATTTAACCATTGATTTCTACATTTTTAAGTAATTTTTTTTATAAAAAATATTCTTCTTGAATGAATATTTACGTACTTTTTATTGGATAATTTTTTAGTGTTAATATGGTTGTTATTTCGATGGCACATTTACTTTAAATATGACATGATTTATAGATGGTGAAGAACTTTTTTCATTTTTGATAAAAAAATTTATTTTATTAATTAATCAATATATAATAATAGATTAAAATGATTTTTATTTCACTTTTTTGGAAAACATCGTCCTAAAAACATTATAACAATGAAATATTTGTATTCCTGAGAATATATGACCAAAATAAAATATTATATTGTTTTTAGGTACACCGATATTACATTTTCATCTAGATGGGTATTATTTATAATTGAATAAAAATATTAAGTGATTAGATTTGAACTCAAAACCTTTGATAATATACATTGTTATAATCTCATTAATATAGGTTCATAATAACATTACCTTAAAAATTTATTAAGAAAATCATATAAATTATATATTCCAAAAACATTTTCTTAATCCATTTATCTTATATTACAAATATTCTGTGAATCATTTGATAATATATTCGCATAAAAAAAGTTATAATGTGATTTATTTTATATCAAAACTCCCCCACAAAAAAATTATCAATAAAAATCTTCATTTTCTATTTCTCTTGATTTGTTATATTTTTTTGGGGATATTCCTAGATCTCGTGCACTAAAAATTCAATGTGGGTTCAACTATACATACCATATAATATCACATTATATGAAAATAAATAAATAATTTTATTTTACTCACAACAACTATATTATTGTATTACCATTTTCTGAGAATAAAATCTTGGTAATAAGGGGGAAAATAAGAAAAACACCAATTTATTTAATTTAAAAAAAATTATAATTAGAAGTCAATAGAATGTGTTTTAGATCATTGTATGAAAACAGATATCATATAGTTATTGAAATAGATAGATGTTATATAGATCCAATGAATGATTTAATTAATGTTTGAAATTTGAAATATATAGAGAGGGTATAAAAATAATAAAATAAAATCTCTAATCAATCCTACTCAACCAACATTGAATCTCTTTAGTTGACTAAGTGTCTATATGCTCAGGGTTTAGGAAATAAATATTTCATTTTTTAAATTTGTGAACTGGAAATTATGAACATAAAAATTTATATAAGATCATATAAAAACATATTATACAATTACTAATGTGGACTCTACATATTTCATTATAAAAATTTATTTTATTATGAACCATCTTACACATTAAGGGTTTCGTGAGGTTGGATGGAAAGTGTGGGGTTTCCCTTTCTCTACTAAGGGAAATATTGAAATAAATTCATATCATTCAATGGCATTGTTTCTAAGATTAGGTAAATACTTTATTACTAACTTTAAATGAAATTATAACATGGGTACTTGTGGAAGAACATAAAATAAAAAAATTATATATTGTTGAAAGAAAAATTTCCAATGAAAATTTGATATGATTTTGGGATATGTAAAAATATAACCCAACAAACGGGTTCCCTCCAATCATATTTTAGACTATTTTTCATGTTGTTTTCAACCTTTAGGTAATTGTTTAATTTAATAATTAGAATGAAAAATACATATAGGAAAAATGGAGATTGAGTTAACAATAATTTGTAACATTATATGTTTATACACACAATAGAAATGTTCAAGGGTAATAATAGTTAATTTATGAGAGTATAATAACTATTGAATACTATAAATGAATTCACAACTAGATAAAATTCTAATATATATTTAACCCATCTCGAATAAGAATTATATGCATGTTATAAACCATGTGGGATATCAAAATAATAATCAAACATCTATTGGTTAGTAAAATTAGTGATATATATTTAGTAATAATGAAAATACTTTCTGATCATGGAAAAAAAGGCACAAGATACTAAAAATTATATTCCTTCTTGTTGAGGGACTTATAATAAAAAAATATTTCTATATTTTTAAATATTTACAATCATAGTCACAGTAACCACTCAATGATTAATTTAATTGAACAATTAAGTCATAATTATACAACATACGTTAGATTCCAAAAAATTAAATAAACAAATTTCACAACCAAAATTAAGACGAGCCCCATTAATTCTAATGATAATCTTTGCTGAAGTATGTAAATGATTTTTATTAAATTTGATCCATAAGATGTTAATATTGATAATAAAAAAGCATATATTTATTTAAATAGTCATAATAATGGGTTTCCAATTGGGTGGTAAGAAAGGGAATATAATATAAGGGACATGGATAAGCTACTATATATAAAATAAATGAATCATGTAGAAAACGTTATGGATATGTAAAAAGGGAGTGGAACAAAAACAATAATGATAGAAACAAATAATCCTAGAAAATAACACACTCGAACTATGTACGAAATGGGATTTAAAAAATTTTACGATATTATATATGTAAATAATCATTGTATAAAAAAAATTAACTAAGACGTACTATTAAAATGATAAAATTTAATGAATACACTTGAATGTAAATAAGAATATATGGATGTAAAATGTTGAGGTGGAACATGATGGTATAAAAACTATTTTATTTTTTTCACCACATTCATTTGAATTAATAAATTATAGAAAAGGTCAACAATATAAAATAATAAATCCTCATGATACAATTATTGATAATAGAATTAATATTTAATTTTATCAAGATTTAGATAAAATATAATCATTACTAATATCTTTGAAAAATAAATTTTTCAAATGAGAAAATTGAAAAATTATTTTTTACTTATAGCATGACTGATGTGTTAATTATTGTTGTTTATTATAAGATACATCCTATGAGAAAATATATTTGTATATTAATTTTCCCTGTCACCATATCTGATGGTGGTATGATCAAAATCCATTATAACCGTAGAGAGAGTGAAAATTTAATCCCTTATTCACTAAATTCAAAAATGTGATTTTGAGTCGATCAAATAATCCAGATTTTCTTGTAGTTCTTCAAACACTCAATCGAATAAAAAACTGTAAGAGTGGAAGGATTTCTTATTTTGTAATAGATATTTCTCATACCTAGTTATTATCTCATCACTAATATCGATTGTGGTTAGGAAGTCCATATAATCTATGTTATGACTATCATATCCACTTGTGGATCTATAACTGATGATTATTTTGTAACACCACAAGATTTTAAACATAATTTATATATTTAATGAATGGAACACTGATTCAATACAAAACACCAATTAATTATAACACAGCAAGTAACCATTTTTATATAACCCATAAGATTTAAATTTTGAAAATCTATCATACACATTTGTGATCAATAAGTTATTTAGAGTATGCTATGTTCATCATAATATTTCTTGAAAAGTATCATACCCTTATAAAAGTAAATCTTATCCTTATAAATATTTACATTTCATTATGAATAATAACAACACTTATGGTAGTATATATAAAGGATTTATGTGAAATTATGATGTACCTGTGTTTTTGAATAAGTAAATAAATGTTTTAAAAACATAATTTTTCTTGTATATAATGAATGTAATTAATAAATAATTTTATCATATTTAGAAAATTATTTATGATAAATGGACTTTATTTCTTGATTCCACACATTTATCAATGTTTTAATTGAATTTTTGGGATTTTTTTGAATTACGTGAATTTTTATGAATAGTAAAATACAATAATTTAAAATAAATGATAACCAATTGATTTATTTAGTCAATGATGGTGTTCTAAAACTGTACGCACTGATGGATTGAACTGAAATACCAATATTACTATTTTGGATCATGGAATCAACATTATATCATGTCTTATGGAAAAATAATAAATAAATAACTAAAATATTAAGAAAACACTCCTCCCCTCCACTGTAAATTCCACCTATTTCACCCTTTTCTCTTCACTCCACTAAATCCATGTTAATTCCCTAAATTCTACCCAAATATATTCCCAAGAACATCCCACATGACCAGAAGACATTGGTTTCCTAAAAATACCAAATCTTTTTCCCTTAAGAGGCTCTCACAGAGGACAATTCAAGATATAAAATTATTTTTTTCTTTTCATTAAATTTCATGTTCATTTGTTGTATTTTCATTTATTACCAATACACTTAAAAATGGTATGAAAACTCTATTACTATACATGTAAAGTAATTGTGATATAGTAATTGTATAATTTATTTTTATCTCTCCTTTCACCATTATTTATGCTAAAAATGAAACATTGTCCAAGATGTGTTAATTTATCACATTCAAGGATGATAATGCTTTCAATTTTATTTACCTTCTTCAACTATAGTCATGAAACAATTTTTATGGTTGAACAACTCTATTATATATATATTTTATCTTATATAATGTTCTTTAATCCTTATTCATTTAGGATGTATTGTAATATTACAAAACCACATAATTATGAGAAAAATATCTAAATTGCTCCAGATATTTATCATCTATCATTTGTATAATGATTCAACTTCACTTCAAATAATAAAATTTATTTTATAACCATTTAACATTATTAATTATCATTAATAATGTATAAAATCAATTATGGGCTTCAACTCCCACCTTACATGATCTACTATATTCTTTTATAAGTGAATTGATCATAAATATTATGAGAATGAGGAAACAGAGACTATGAAATAGAATTCGTTAACACATATATAAGGCCATGAATCAACATAATAAGTTCTTAATAAACCAAAATAATGTATTAATGTTTCTGTAATTTTTAATTACTGAACATAATTTGGTTATTCGGGCCATTGAGATCACGTGGAAAACACCCTTGGACTTAAGAGAAGGGATGCTCTCTTTATCTCACTTTTATTCAAGAATCCCCTTTTTTGTGTCCTTTTATTTATAATTCTTAATGATGGGGTATGTTTTCAAACGTCCTATATACAAATCTCATGATATATAGAGGATTTTAAACCCCTTTAATGTAACGTCCTGGACCCGGCCTTCCACCCAAACAGTGCTAAACAGGTCGGGTGTTACTACCATAGGCTCACCTCCCCGAATGCCAAAGGTTTCTAACTAGCAGAGAGGGATTGCTGGGTTTAGTGTGGTGGATATACCATCCCGGAAGATCATAATAAGGGTACTGGACCATGTATAAAAATAACGATGCAGAGGAATAAAAGAAAGACTTCAACCATACGCGCAGAGCAGAAGCTCATTAAATATTGATAAACAATAGAAGCAACAAAGATAACAACAACAGTAGAAATAAACACTAAAGCATGATGATATCATGTAACTACTACTAAATAGTAAAACATGCATCCAATGAAGGACACACATAACTGAATATAAAAAGGGCACCAATGGATAACCAACAGTAGCTACAATAAGTAATCATGCCGATACAGAAAAGAAAAAAAACAAAGTAAACCCATGTTAGGCATTACCTCAAGGTCCAAACCATCTCTATGTAGCAACTAATGTAGCCGAACTCAGGAAGATGGCCTCTTTCCTGCACATAAATCCATAAAGTCTGCACGCGTCTCGAAGGGCCTGTGTAGGGTGTGACACAAATCTCAGTAAGCTACCACCCAACGGTGCGTACCAAATATATGTGTTTAGGCAGTCAAGAATTTCTATGGAAATCAGTAAACAATACAATGGACCTAATAAACACAAACCCCACTAGTGCTCAACAACCACCATGGAGTGTCACCTGCTTCAACCAACACCAGAATCTCTACCGTGTAACCTGGAACCATGTGCCACCTGACAGCTCATGTCTCATGTACCAACGTCCTGAAGGCATGCTCAAGAATAGTAACCTGGCACCTTGTGCCACCTGACAGCTCATGTCCCAAGTACCGAAGTCCCGAAGGCACGCCCAAGAAGTAACTCAGAGGAACAACGATGTCATCCCTAAAATCATGGTGAGCCTCAACTCCCAAACCGATAGTCTCAATGCTATCCCCTGAAGGCTCCTCACCTCCCATGTGGATTTCTACGACAGGAACCCCCCAAAAAATACCTAATTGCCACTATGGGGGCCTATACCCACATGAGTGGTCAAAACCACCTCATCATGATGTATCTTTGTGTGCAAAATACTCAATGTACCAGGTGAGCGGTAATCACCAAAATAGTACCTAGGCCACCAACTCATCTGACACCTCATGTTCTTGTGACCATGCCACTCAAGTCTGATGGCAAGGCCATCCTAGTAACCCGGGCCATAACCAACCTAACTATTGTACTGCCTCAAGATGACGTCCATGGCACCCAATCCTATGGTCAATACCACCCAATGTAACATGTGCCAAGCCCACCCTGTGATCAGCATCACTCAAAAGTAATCGGTCCAAGCCCAACACAACCCAAGGGGTCCATCAGATGCAATTCAACAATTGCATATATAACATATTTAAACAGAAAAAATGACCAGGAAAAAAACTAAACAGTTGAATTGTAGTATGCAAGGTGTTTTCCCAAACCAGAACTGATCTCTTAAATGCATCTAGCAATCATATCAGGCTTTAATAAATTAAGCTAACAGTTTAACACATTAATATTTCAAATAAAACCATTCTGGCCTTCCCTGGACAAAATAACCTAATGAACAATGACCCCTCACCCGGCCCCGCTCACGCAAAATGGTAACATGACATACCCAAATGCATCCCATAGGTCCAACAAGGAATTAAATATGAAACAACAGATAAAATGGGTCCGGCATAAAATACTCGAAAACGCACCGAAGTCCACCTCACCCAAATAACCACGAACACCGAAATGAGGTATGCACCACCTACCTGAGATTCCTAAGATGATAATCCTCCAGTAAGAGATTCCAATTCGGTCTAAAACTTATTAAATCTACAATAGATTCAAAACCTATCAAACCCCTATAACTCTTTCTAGAATTAAAATCAATTAAAATGGACCAAGAGGAATCAAGGCCTTACCGAGGGGGTTCCGATGGAACAATCCGTAATCGAAACGAAGTTTGAATGATGATCCCGGAGAGATTTGAAGTCCCAGCCGACATGGTTCAAAAAACCCGGCAGAAGAAAACGAATTCCGCCTCTAAACAAGGCTACAGCTCGTTTAAATTCTAAAAAAAGTGCACGGTTTGTACTTCTTGACTACACGCGGTGTATATTTCCTTTAACTGTTAATTTGGTGGTTGGGGTTCTTCCGACCTGCCGACACGGGTACATGGCATGTTCATATGGGTACACGGCATGTACATGGTTTCTCTTCTCTCCCTTTCCGACATACCTGCACGCCATGTATATCCCACATACATTGCTAGACTACACGTCATGTCCAAGGGGAACACGGCATGTACCTAGTTCTACCCGACCAACCAGCCTACAGGCCATGTATGGCCACCACGTGGTCGGGTGTACACGGCGTGTTTAAAAATAAATGTCGTGAAGGAATAAATTTATACACGGTAGTCACATGGCATGTACTTGGCGAGCACACGACCAAAATTCTCTTAACATATACACAGTGTGTACTTAATGTAATCAGCATGTAGTTTGTAAATTTCTAAAAACAACACATTTTCTCCAGTTTCCTTAGGAACCAGTGAAAAATTCAAACATGGTCGGTATTTTGACCCTTTCTAAAAAATCAGGTTCTTACAATCTCCCCACTTTAAAATATCTCTTCCCTGATCTATCAGACGAAACCCAGAGATGGAAGCGACTACCACCCCATTCAAGGCAACTCGGACTCCCTAGTTTCAATGGTCCTGGAAAAATTCATCAAGGGGGCTCCCCACCTTATGAATCACCTAACCCATTCTCAACCTGACAAAATTCAAAGAAAACAAAATTTACTAACATGTTTCCTTGGACGCATAGTCCTCCCGTGACTCATCATCACCCCTGTATCCCATTGGCGCTCTTGTGTTGTTCCCGACACCCATCGTATCCAGCACCGCATCAGTGTCCACCTCTATGAGGTCCTGGTTCCTAGAACATGAAGTAACCCACATCATCAATGCCCCGATTCCCATGACACCTCAAGTAACCTGCATCCTCAATGCCCCAATGCCCATGACACCTTAAGTAACCCGTATAATCGATTCCCTGATTCCACGCATCTCATACATATATATATACTATATCACACACCTGATATGGTTCCAATCCAATTAACTAGAATATAGTATGTCTATATAGATCATGTGTACCTCGTGCACTCAAAACAGACATGACTCAACAAGTCATGCCAAAAAGAAAAACACGGAGATCACGGCCACAATTTGGTGTACCTATAACCGTCATTGGCTCACAAACATGCTCAGCCTCTGGTAGCTCTCCATCATGAACTTGGCCTAAAACATGACTGTCTGACACCTGACCTTCCTCCGATTCTGCTCCAATCATTGCCCACTAACCCCTCAGCTGGGTCCCACCATCTCTGTCACGACCTCCGCAGACAGCTGAACATCGACTACCCTCTCTAGGTACTAATCCTGAACCAACTCCAGATGCTATAGTCTATCCCGGTCCCTATCTACGGGCTATCTGAGAAGGCTGCTTGAAAAACCTCTCTAGATGCCCATCCGTTCTACATGCCTGGAACTCCATTGGAGGCCTATTGCACTGAGACAGAACACGTCCCAACTTTCCACACTGAGTGGAAATCACCGAAGAACTACCATGAGGTGGTCTTCCTAAATCCTCGGCCTGACTGCCCTACTGGAACTCATCCCGTCCTCACATCATGCAGTTCGAACCATCACCTGAAGTTGTCTTCCTAACCAAGCGAGATTATTCTCTATCCTTTACCATGGATATGAGCGCCTAATTCACCACCTTAGAGAAGGATCCCATCTTGAAGATGTTCACCTGGACCCAAATGGCGCGTCGTAAGCCATCCTCGAAGCACAACACCCTAGCTGCATCATCGTTAACCATACCAAGTTCAAAGTGAGACAACTCTATGAAAGTATATGCGTAGTCCATGACATACATATCTCCTTGTTGAAGACTCAAGAACTCTCGAGCTCTTTCTACCCTCAATGTCTCTGGGTAGACGTTCTCAATGAACCTATCCCCGAAGTCCTTCCAAGCCAGTCCCTCGTACCTATGATCCTAAACCTGTACATCCCACCAATGCTTCACTGGTCCTCTCAGAATATATGTCACCAACTTGACCCTCCACACTGGAGGCGTCTCATGTTGCTCGAAGATCATCTACATACTCTCAATCCAGTTATCAGCCGCCTATGGACCACCCTCACCCTGAAAGAGCAGTGGGTGCAACGACTGGAACACCCGCGTCAGATAAGACATATAAGGATTTGTACCTTGTGTGCCTCGGTCAATCCCCTATAAGACACGTACCAGGCTAGCTCAGAGCTGCTCATTGAGCCATGGTCTAAACCATGTCAAACCCGGCTGCTGCCTAGCCTACACTAGATCCTGGACCTGCTCCAGTCCCTGAGTATGTACCTGCGTCTCATGCTCTGCCTGTACTGAATCCTGATCCTAATCCTACGGCATTGTATCCTCTCCTACCTAATTATCCATCGAGTCATGAAGGAGTAACCCCATGAATACCATAAATGGTCAGATATCCCACATATATATATTTACATATAACATTATATTCTAGGCAGATATGGAAAGCAGTAAAATGAAATGCATTACAACTACCCTTACTCCCCTTCACCGCAACCCATGCCCCACAGAATTCCTGTCTCATGGACTACTTACCTGACACCAACAGAGCCATGTATCAAAAGTACCTTGGGCCATGCCCATCCTCACAACTAACGTTGCCTCAAACCGACGACCGAGTCACCCAATCCTAACAGTTACACTGCCTCAGCCATAGTACCTCTCTACTCTCATAAGAGCCAGGCCCAAATATCCTACAACATGCAATTATACCAAATATAAAGCATGGAATACACTTTTTTCACAATAACAAATTCTATCAGGAACATTACCAGTTCACATTTCAATGCATATCAATCATGGCAATTGATTTGTTTTCCTTCACATGGAATTATCACGTCACAATGAATATGTGCAATTATGAAATTGAAATACCCTAAAATGTGCCTATCAAAAGCCAAGCCACCAAGCCTTTCCATACTGGGCCAAGGTCCAATTATCCCTTACCACACTGGGTCAAGGTTCATGTATCTAAAGCAGCCACATCACACATCAAGTGATCCATCATGGTGTAAACCATATAAACTATATCTTGAGAAAAAGAAAACAGAAATTCCCACCTATGGCAACTAGGTCCATCCCTCGTACCTAGGGCTACAGGCACCCAAGCACAATCCAGAAACCCGGTCCCATTAAAAACCTATTACAAGTCTACCATAACCCAAATCGTAAAACCAGAATAAAGATACAAGAAGCCTCAAACTAATTAGTAGCCATTAAAATTGTGCTACTAAATCCTTGTCAAGAACTCCTCTGATACCACATTTTAACGTCCCAAGGCTGGACAGCCACCTGAACAGTGCCAAACGGGTTGGTTGTTACTACCTTATGCACACTTCCCTAAACTCCAAAGGCTATCAACTTGAAGGGATGTTCTGTTAGGTATAGTGGGGAGGATATACCCTCTCGGTGGAATATAATAAGGGTAATGGTCCATGTCAAAAAATAAAGATGCAACAGAATAAAAGACAGACTCGAACCAGACCCATATAGCGGAATCAGATTCAATATAGATAAATAGCAGAAGCAATAAATATAAAAACAGTAGTGGAAATAAAAACAACATCATCCTGATATCATGTAACAACTAATGATCTGTAAAATATGCATCCAAAGCAGGTCACACATAACTGAATATAAAAAGGGAGCCAATGGCTAACCAAAAGTAGCTACAACATGTAAGCATGCCAATACAGAAAATAAAAGCAATACAAAGAAAACCCTAGCTAGGCATGACCTCAAGGTCCATACAATCTCCATGAAAAAACTAACGCAGCCCAGCTCCTGAAGCTGGCCTCTTTCCTACATGTAAATCCATAAAGCCTGCACAAGTCCCGAAGGGCCAATGCAGGGTGTGAGACAAATCACAGTAGGATACCACCCAATGGTGCGTACTAAATATATGTGTTTAAGTATTCATCCATTTCTAAGGAAAGTGGTAAATATTACAATTCACAAATAAACACAAAGCCCACTAGTGCTCAATAACCACCATGGACCGTCACCTTCTTCGGCCAATGCCGGAATCTCTGACATGTAACCCAGAACCATGTGCCACCTGACAGCTCGTGTCTCGCGTACCGACGTCCCAAAGGCACGCTCAAGAATAGTATCCCGGCACCTTGTGCCTCCTGACACTATGTGCCTCATGTACCAACGTCCCGAAGGGACACCCAAGAAGTAACCTAGTGGAACAGTGATGTCTGCCCTCAAATCACGGTGAGGATCAGCCCCCAACCCGAAAATCTCAACTCTATCCCTTGAAGGCTCCTCACCTCCCATGTGGCTTTCTACGTCAATCACCCCTACAAAAATACCTAACCACAACTATAGGGGCCTCTACCCACATGAGTGGTCAAAACCACCTCATCACAAAGTATCTCATTGTGCACACTACCCAAAGTCTCGGGTGAGCGGTAATCACCAAAATAGTACATAATCGACCAACTCATCTAACACCTCATTTCCCTATGACCATGCCTCTCAAGTATGATGGCATCACCATCCTAGTAACATGGGACATGACCAATCTGATAGTTGTACTGCCTCAAGATAACGTCTATGACGCCCAATTCCGTGGTCAAAACCACCCAATGTAACCCGGGCCAAGCCCAAACTATGATCATCATCACTCAAAACTAACCGGTCCAAGCCCAACACAACCAAAGGGGTCTAGCATATTAAATTCCACAATTGTATATATAACATATTTAAAAAGAAAACATAACCAGGAAAAACAAACTAAATAGTTGAATTTCACTATGCAAGGTGTTGCCCCATACCAGCACTGGGGACTTAAATGCCTATAGAAATCATATCAAGATTTAATAAATTAAACTAACAGTTTAACTAATTAATATTTCAATTAAAACTATTCTGGCACTCCCCGGCCAAAATTCCCCGACGAGCAACGACCCCTCACCCGGCCCCGCTCACGAAAACTGGTAACATACATACCCAAAGGCATCTTATAAGTCTAGTAAGCAATTCAACATGAAACAACAGATAAAATGGGTCCTGCTCAAAATACCTGAAAATGTGTTGATGTCCGCGTCACCCAAAAAACCTCAAAAACAAAAAATGAGGTATGCACCACCTACCTGAGACTCTTACGATGCTACTCCTATGGTAACGACTTCCATTTCAGTCTAAAACATGATAAATCTACAAAATATTCACAACTCCTCACACACATATATCTCGTTCTAGAACAAACATCAAACAAAACGGCCCAAGAGGAATCATGGCCTTACCGAGGGTGTTTTGATGGAACAATCTGTGGTCGAAATGGAGTTCGGAAAATGAGCCGGGAGATATTTTATGTCCTGGCCAACATGGTTCACAAAACCCAACAGAATAAAATGAATTCTGCCTCAAAAAGAGACCACTGCTCGCTTAAACACAGAAAAAGAAAGTATACGGCATGTACTTCATGACTACACGCCGTGTATATTTCATTTAAATATTCATTTGGAGGCTGGGATTCCACCGACCTTCTGACATGCGTACACGACGTGTTCCTATGGGTAAACAGAGTGTACATGGTTTCACTTCTCTCCCTTTTCGACTTACCTACACAACATATAAATCTCACATACACGGCTAGACTACACGGTGTGTCCAAGGGGAACACGGTATTTACCTGGTTTTACCCGGCCAACAGGCCTACCCACCATGTATGGCCACCACACGGTCGGGTGTACATGGCTTGTTTAAAACTACACACTGTGTAGGATGAAATTTATACATGGTCATCAAACGGCATGTCCTTGGAAAGCACATGGCCAACACTAGCTTAACATATTCATGGTGTGTACTTAATGTACATGACGTGTAGTCTTGAAATTTCCAGAAACATTCTATTTTCTCCAGTTTCCTCAAGAACCAGTAAAAAATTCAAATAGGGTCGGGATTCTGACCCATTCTAAAAACCCAGGTTCTTATATTTAACTCTCAATAAGAACTCACAAGAACACTAATTAACATGCCGACATGTTTATAACTAATTTCATCATCTCACTTCAATTATTTGAGATATAATGTATTATCTACTAATAATTATGTATGGTGTATGTATACTTCCAATTTTTTTTCCATATCATTAATATATTCTATTCATGATATTAAATTTATCATTTGATGAGTATTTATTTTTTGGAATACAATTCATTTGATTACATAGTTCGATGTATTTTCTACCTGAACTATTATTTTTGTTCACGTTTCACTTAATCTCTATTGACCTGAATGGAATAATAATATATTCTTATTTACTCATCATAAATTCAATGTGAATTCTCTACATATGTGTACCAATAATAATAATTCTTTAGCTTATAGGTAGTTACATGTTTTAAAATAGTCTTCCATAAATTATTTTAAAAAGAAATCTCGATTCAAAGAACTTCTCGAATTCATACCTATTGTTATGTTCACTATATAATATGATTTATGAAATAGTTATCTTTATAAAATAAAATATTTTGACATGAAATATATATATTTTTTATTTCTAGTATTATGAGTGCAACATTCCTGTTGACATTAAAATCCTTTAATATTTACCTTAAATCACACTAAAATGTTTTATTTCTAAAGCTTCTATAAAAACTCATTTTAAATGACTATACCTAAATAAAAATTAATTTAACCCTAAAATATAATTTAAATGAAATTCCATTTCATTTTATGTGATATACAATTTTACAATCTTATTTTATGACAAATACAAATTTTTCCATGAATTAATCTTCATTATAAAGTAAAAGGGATTTTTTATCACAATATATATTTTATGAGATATATGACTTATTCATCACCTTTTTCATACTTGTGGTGTATTTAATACCATTATGTATATCATATTAAGAGTATCTTTTTTATAATGATATTCTAAGGGATTATGATTTGATTGTTTAATGGTGTTATGTGACACTATTGAATGTTTATGGATAATTTCCTGAAGGATTTTTCAATGGTCTCATTTAAAAGTACCTTATCTATGTCAACATCATTTGTTCAATCATTCACTTCATTGAGTTTTATCTCCAATGATATATCGAAAATGTTTTATTGATTTTTTTATGATTGGTTTTACAGTGTATGTCCTATCATGAAAATATTCACCATATTACTCTAAATTATTAGTGTTTATGTTTAATGATTTCCGAAAGATATTTACATTTCATATGTTAGTTACAATTTGAATTTGGATGTTGTTTATTTTGATCCAAATTTATATGGGGAATTAATTGGACAAATTAAGTGATGGGTGTGGACCTCTATATCCCTTATATGAAATGGTAGGTCTCATCTGAAAAATTGAAATGGACATGGATGAGTCCTTCCCCATTTTTAGATATGGTTTTGGCCAAGGACTTACTCATTTTTATATATCTTAGCAGAATCATTGATGGAATGTTTTGGATTGTCTTACATATGAAAATAACACATTAAGGAACCATTAATTGAGAGTTCATGATGTTATTATACTGTTAGAATATCCATGTTCACGAATTATCATGGATTTATTTATTCAGCTATTGATACTATAATATTGTGTTTGAGTTATTTTTTAAAGGCATGTGTTTTTAGTTATGTAACATGCCTAATATTTATGTTTTTGATATATTCCACTATATTGATTATCCTATATGAGAATTTTATATCAACCCTTTCATATGTTTTATCCTTCTAGGATATGAGGGTGATTTTACTATGAAGGAATTTCATTTTTAATCTATGAGATTTTGGGCTTTTCTATTTAAGTTATTATGTTGTTTTTAGTTTCTAGATGTAATTTTGAACTCTTGTATCTAACTTGTATCCAAAACTAGTAAATTGATCGGTTCTTCATGAAACATCATCCTCATATATATTTCAATTTAATAAAATTAGGCCCCAACACTGATCTTCTAGGGTTGGGTCATTAAAGTTGATATTAGAGAATGTATAGTACAAAACAAGGAATATACATATAGACGAATTATATTAGTGAAAAATACCTAAGAATGTATGTGAAAACAATTCTTTTTAGAAGTCACAATTCCCTTTATATTGGATATCCAAACCCATTGATTCAGTCCCCATCCACCAAATCTATGAAAACAAAACCCATTTATTTATATCATAATGAATATACTCGGTAGATTACTAATACCAACCCCTGTGAAAACTATAAACCACATGAATTGAGATATTAAATCACACAATCAAAACCAAAAGTAATACTTGTACTAGATATCTATTAGAATATCTCTCAATAATCACAGGAATATCAAGAAATGTATGTAGTGAAATCCACCTACATGGAATGGCGATATGCATGACATGATAATTCTAGGTGCCTCCAATGAGGCATGTAAAATTGATCCATTATCACATATCATTGAGTAAAGGATGAAATAAATTCCTCAAACAATGTAATTACCAACAACAACACAACATATACATCACTAAATGGTGGAATAATTTCTACTGTAATAGGAAAAATAGAACAAACATGACAATTTTGGATAACATCGATTTTACGTTGATCCAGGGTTAATAATGCCCAAGAATGGATTATTAATAAGTCCCAAGAATTAATAGTCTCCAATAAATTGTCTCCAAATAGTAACAAATAACAGAACCCCATCTAATACCACTTCATAGTTGTCCTGATCCAGGTGGGACACATGGCCACAATCACTTCTCCCCAATCACGAAATGCTTCTAACATGAAGTGAGGGCCTAGGGTGTGTCTATGGGGATACTATGACATCCTTATAAAAGTGTATCACAATGGATAAATATAATAATTATAATTATTGTAAATAAAACATGTAAACTGAATGCACATGGGAAATTAGAGACAATAGTAACAATAACATAAATAACAATAATAACCTACATCAACTAATGATAATATGTCATGTATATAAGAAAATTGAAAACATGGATAAAAGATAGTACACATACCATTTTCTACATAATTATAAAGGAATGCAAAGGCTATCCTAAGAATCTCGAGCTCCAGTTTAGTCATCTACTCTAATGATATATACTAAACAATATGAAATCAAGAGTTACAAGTTATATGCTTCTATTTATCAACCCCTGAATTCATGTAATTTACCACCAGGTACCAAATTATTCTGAGAGATGATGTGATACAAATATCAGTGGGCCACCACCAACAGTGGCTATAAATCCATCCCGTGTAATTGGAATGTATTTGTGTGAAAGAATGCATATATAAATTAAGCCAACACAATGTAACTAAATTACCATGTACCTTCTTCATCCCTTGACTGGAATCTAAAAATTACAAGACTAGAAATTGATTGCATCAAATATATAAATAAGTCACATTTTAACAATATATAATGTTTCATGTTATGTAATTAAAATCTATAATGACATTTAATAGTGATGTTACTATATAATAACCAAAGAAACGTTGATCTCAAGGGTCGTCATCTCAATAACAACTAAAATCTAGCTAAGGTTAAGAGTATAATCTAAAGAACATATTTCAAGGAATTATACAATATTCTTCCTAACGAATCTCAGGTGGTCATCCAAGTTAAAACATGGATATGTAGTGGTTGTCCCCTATGGGCTCTAACCATGGAACTTACCAATTGATGTTGGATCAATAGAGTTTATCCAAGGAATCCATTAATACAATGTGGGGGATAATTTTGTTTCATACAAGGAATCCATGAATATATAATGATCAGGATTTAGGTGGGTCTCAACCTATGCATGTCGTATCATTTAATCGGAAAGGGGTTGTCGATTTCTCATAGAATTCGTCAATTAGATTCCAAGGAAAGAACAAGTTAGGGCACTCCTAATTGATAATGAAATAATGTAATAGTATTTTTGGATCATCAATTTCCATTAATTAGTTTGATGAAGTCATATAGATTGCAACCTTCTAATCAAGTCATAAATAATTAATATTCCCATTTGTTTCAATCCATTCTTCTAATTAGTGTTATAAGGTCAAGTACCATAAAACCTTTGTTATATCCATTTTGGAAATATTCAATAATAATTGTATATATTACTACCTTCCATTAATATGATATGGGGTTATATAGACCCGATGCCTAATATTTTTGTACATATAATCAGGTCCAGTAATATACTTACTATATATTCAAATTTATCATTTTTATTTAATTATAAATTAATACAATTACCTTAGGTGGGTCATGTGGTGAGAATTCATTGTACTTTCCATTATTCCATATACAATATAAATCATGATATTTTATATTGAAAATCTTACCGTTATATTTATTAATCCAAGACACAACTGAACGGTCCCTCAAATGTATCAAATAATAAACACCCAATTATGGCATAACATAAGACATGAGATGAATAATGTTTTGGGTATGAGAAAAAAAATTAATCATTCATATGGAAATAACATATTCATATGGTTCAAATTATTATAATCATGGAATATAAATTTAATCAAAACATCTATTATAATTAGTGGGGCCCACATAAGAATTCCAAAATATACAAACATGAAGGATGATTTATGTAAAACCGACCATACAGTTGAACAATACTTATCATCAGATATTTACCAATAATATGGAATATAATTTAGTATATCTAATAAATATGTGAAAAATATCACACCTCAATAACTAGGTCGAGACTATGATAAAAGAAGAACAACTAACAATTAATCAAGTACATACAATTTTGACATCAAATGTGATGAAAAAATGATCAATCAAATCCCAGATAAAAGAGATCCTCTAATCCCTTGATTAGGCCTTCAAATAACTCCAAAAGGAAAAATAAATGTGAAAATCATTCGTAAAATAATATTTGTATGAAGGATGGATTTTAATTATATTATTACGGTAGAAAAAGTAAAATTACCCTAAAATTATCTTGGGTACGGTTTTTCCGCACAGTTTCATAAATCATATGTAAACCCTACACAGGTACCTAGGAATGAATGGTAACCTGCATGGTTAGGTAGAACAATTAAAGAAACCTTGTTCCATCCATGTGGTAAGGTTTTATCCAAAAATTCACCATCTTCATGGTCTGTCATTACTATGTGGCCTTCCCGCATGTTATACTATAAACTATGAACTAAGCTTGTTTACCCAAAAAGATGGATTCTGGGCTCTAAACAAGCCCTGGACACCCTTGGTACATTCACTAACCCGTTAGGAATTAGTATTAGTCATAAAATAATAAAGTTTACCTAAATTTATAGGATTCATACAAAAGTGAAAACATAGGTTGTTATCAGACCCCAGTTTTTTGTTAGCCTAGATGACCTTTGTACACATATTTCAATAATATCAAGAGTATTTTTTTTGTTATGCCTTTTTATGATATATGGTTTTATCAATAATATTTTCATGCACCACACACTTAGTTATCATACTGCAGATCAAATTGTGAGGGTATAATTTATTAAACGAGGGATAATTTCACACCATAATATTTTTTTTATAAAAATTATTATGTGTTTAGTATCTTAATTAGAATTAAACACTAATATAAAAAGACCATTGAAGTATATTTTATTAAATATATTTTTGTATAGGAATCATTCGGTATAAATGAACTATAATATAGTGTACCATTATTAACTAGTCATTAATTTTGTATGTATGAAAAAGAATAATTAATTTATGAAAATTATATTTTTAAACATCTATTAAATAAATTAAATGGTTATCTATTTATTATAAAATAATATATGAATTATATGAAAAAAAAATAATTGTATTCAAAATTTTATTAATGATGGATTTATCACTCATTGTGAACATACATTAAAATTTATTTTTACCAATTTTAAAAATATGTATTTTACCAAATTGATATTTATTTTTAATACATAATATTAAATTTACTTATCATTATAAATTTGGGTATTTTAAAAATATTAATTTTCAATTAATTGAGAAAAATAATACTTTTTGTAAATATTTCATTTCAATTAAATTATTTAAATAATTTAATGTTATTTTATTTTCTGAATATTAATTTAAGTAAAAATTTTATTTTTTAGCTATATGTAATACCCTCATTTACTTTAAAAGAAAATTTATATCTTATTTTATTATAAATTTATTTTTGGGATTAAAAATGTTATTTTTTCTAGAAAACTACTTGAATGTGTATAATTTTAATCCATTTTAATAAACCAAAAAACCTAAATAAGGTGTGATATAGAGGATATTTTTTATTTATATAAATATATTAGTTTATATTAACATAATAATTACATTTTAGAAAGAAAAAATTTGAAATCAACTTACTTTTGAAATTCTAACATCATGAAAGCTTGTATTTTCACCACATATACATGTTTATATTTTGAATAAATTTGGATACTTATGTTAAATTTATTTAATATATTAGACTCAATATTTTTAATCTAAAAATAATATATTCTTTATTAATTAAAATTTATCTTTAATTTATTTAATTGTGAAATCATTAAGATTATTTTACATCGCTCAACGTAGAAACCGATTTACTAAGCTGTTAAGATAAAAAATATGTGTTTAAATAAACTAAAATCATGTATACAATTTATTCTCATGAAAATTTATCAACTTTATAATATATACATGTTGATAATGGTTACTTTGGGACCCTTGAGTGATGTGAAAAATGTTGTTATCACTTTTTATTTAAATAAATTACATGATTTCCACTCACGTCATTTATATAAAGCCATCGACTCACCTCTCATATTTACACTTTAAAAAAATTATTGGTTTTATCAAATCCATACATAATACCATAATCACATCGATCAACACTTATTAGAATCATTATTTTGATTAGAAATCTATCCTATGATGCCTTTTTGTGCTTACCTAAGGAGGTTGGCTGAATAAGTGGTATCGTTCTTGAACTTCTATCGTTGTTTTATTTCTACAACTCACACCATAAAATCATCATAAATTATTATTATATACTAATATTATATTATCCTATATACATATATTATATTATATTAATGTTATAATCTATATACATATCCTCATCCATCAAATTGTATGCGAAATCATCATTTACATGCAAGGAAGACATCCACCATGTGAACTAATGTGACTCATTTCCATAATTACCTCTATTCAAGTTTTTTAATGATCTATTTAAAAAAATTATATGATATTTTTTTCTTTATTATACTTAAATAATTTTTATATTGAGTTTAACTTCTTGATTTTTATTACATGGGGGATATGTTAATGTCTGTTGTATGTGTGGTAGACTACCATCATGTGAAGGGATGTTATTCATTTTTCACCAACAATTTATATGTAAAGTAATGTGTATAATGTTAATGAATATTTCACGACCCGCCTTCACAAAAAAGAAGGGAAGGGTTAGCAGATTTCCAAGCACATCTTTCTCTATGTTGAAGGAGATAAAATGATCCCTGAAACCCACCTTCAATAAGTCCCGGAGTAGAGACCAACACCAAGGGTATAGAATCTCACACAAAAATGGAAGGCATTACCCTTTTTATTTTTATTGGATTGAGTGATAAGATTGTAACCCCAACAAAACCCACGAAGAAAGTAAAGGTATATCCAAAAGTAAACCATTCCCATATTCATGTTCAAAATTAAGGGATACAAGCCACAATACTCCAAAACAAATAATGTACCAAGAATGTAAAACGACAATATCAACTTCCCCAAGGTTCGAGCTAGTACGATCCCACACGATCCATAATGTCCTTCTGGAAACCTAAAACCAATTTTATATATGTTGGGTGAGCATACAAGTACACTCAGAAGGGAAAACCAATGACTCTCGTGCACAAGTGAGGAGACATTCAAATGCCATGTGGAAAAAGTTATAACCAAACACCTAACAAGGTAAAATATCCACCCAAGCCTCACTAAGGAACACACCCCAAATAATTCAAGTCACGTAAAGTATAGTAATAGCACATCGATGTTGGGACACCCAGTGCCGCTTTCGCACTGGTTATTGAAGAAATCTTATGAATCGATCCAATCTTGCCATTCTCACCGCAGTCCCACTTCCACACCCACCCGCACACACCTGGGCCACAACCACACATCCCGCCTGTAGACACCTGGGCCACAAAAATCTCACGTAACCATGACCACAAACTCCTAGTCCATAACAACCATTTCCATGCCTGAAGATACTAGGGCCAAAAAGCTACCGTCATGCTCGAAGACACCCAGGCCTCATCCTGAAGATAATTGGGAAACAACCTGCCCATAAACACCTGGGCCAACCACCCTGCCCGAAGATTCATGGGCTAATAATGGATCTTAGGCCATCATAACCTGCTCAAAGATACTTGGGATATCCGGGAATGGGAGCTGAAAGGAGCTAATAACCAGCCACTATTACAAGTGTTCAAAAAAACACCCTCCCCCGTGAAATGGGGTTGTTCGAAACCAAGTGCTCAACTTGGTTGGGGCACGAATAAGAAACATAAGAACTAAAAATACATGTATAAGTAACAATCACTCAACCCATCCTTGGGTTTCCAAAGCCAATCCATGCACAAGAACACTTGTCCATATTCATAGGAAGCACACTGCTCATAGGCGAGTCACAAATCACCCCCCCATAACCAATTCCCATTTAATCTATTCTTGACTCTAAGTTCATGTAATCCCTTATAAATAATGTTCTATATTAATGAGAAACTAACATCATAAGAAAAAACCAAGGGAAAAAAGTTACATCCAATAGCAATTTAAGAATTCACACCTGGTTCTCTTGCAAAGTAACAATAACAAAGGGATAAGGGAGATCCCTAGAAGTACTGGAACCAAAGAAAACCCCAAGATACAGCCCCATATTCCCAAAATCCAGGAGCCAACGGTTTCTAACCAACAAAGGACCCCACCCTAATTTATGATATAATAAGAGTAATCACATAGCCTCAAATTCACAACCTGTGAAAGTATAACAACAGGGGATCCCATCCCAACCCACATTGCCCCAGCAATCGGCCCGTGAAAGAAACAACCAAACCGCTACCACCGACACAAGGCAGACCCATGCAGGTATTTTAAGATTTAAAAGATTTAACACACTCTATGGATTCAATTCCACTATTCTTCAACCGAGGTTATCACAAAAAAATGTTGATCCTGGTGCTTTCAATTTATTTAACCAAGTATACGTAATTAACCAATTCCATGTTATGGTTATTTAAATATCCAAAAAAACCGAGGTTTATTAGTGCACAGAGAAAGACCAACAACAACCATGATTTTCCGTGAGAATATTATTGTAAAATTCACAACATATATCAAAAATAAAATAGCACATCAGGTCATCAATCTCACACACCATTCATTCTTTAATGTTCGGTTCATTATCATCATTATGTTTGGCTTCATCAATTTCCATATGGTAAAAAGCGTACCCACCCCACATGGTAAACATAAAAAAGAGGTGAATGTGAGAAATCCCTACCTGATTGATCAAGGATCGACGTTAATTCCCTGTGTGGAAACTAGAAAACACGAGTAGCACGAACTCTAGAGAACGCGATCAAGGAAAACTTCGCAACAGGGGCACGACTCATCGGGAGGAAGGGTACACCGAGCGCATGATGATCGAGAAAAAAAACCTAGGGAGAAGCCTTTGGTTATAAAGGATGAGATACATCATTCCCAAACTGTTATGATACAAAAAGGAAAACTCAGAACCACGTAAGAGGCATGATCATGGGTTGACCACATGGCGAAGACACCCCACACGCTACGTAAAGGTCCCCACCTTTCGGGGTGTTTTAAACAGACGCACACCTCATGGTTTTTCATTTAAGGCAGGTAACTCACCAATAATTTAATTTAAATGGGAATTAATGGGATTTAAAATAGGCTTAAAAGGATCAATACATGGTTTAAAAACCAATTTGCGCAAAAAGGAGGCGCTACTAGAAAACCCGTGGGTGTAGGCGAGGGCTACCGGTAGACGAGTGCTACCGGTTGGCGAAAGCTACCGGTAGCCGAGAGCTACTAGTTGGAGACAGCTACCGGTAGTCGAGCGCTACCGGTTGGAGATAGCTACCGGTAGACGAGTGCTACCGGTTGGCGAAAACTACCTGTAGCCGAGAGCTACTGGTTGGCGATAGCTACCGGTATCCTAGAGCTACCGGTAGCCGAGAGCCACCGGTATCCAAGTTCCACCGGTAGCCGAGTGCCACCGGTAGCTGAGAGCCACTGGTAGCCGAGAGCTACCGGTAGCCAAGGGCTATAGGTATCCCAAGGTCACAGGTAGGCTAGGTCTACCGGTAGCCAAGGGCTATAGGTACCCCAAGGTCACAATGATTACATAATTTTTTACTAAATTTCATAATAAGTATATTTATATAAATAATATATATTTCTTTATATTATGATAGATATATAATGATTACATAATTTTTAACTACATTTCATAATGACTATTGAAAAATGGAATTGTTACTCATGAATACTTATGGCCTACTATCTGAGTGATTTTAACGTAGTTAATTTTACATAATCATACTTTGATGTGGAATTTAAAATTTTAATTTATCATTAAAAATAATAATTATTTCAGGATTATTATTATGGATATTTTGAGATAATTAATTTTCGTACCTCATAAAACACATTAACTTCCTTTTGAAATAATTAATTAAATATCCTCAAAACTCAAGAAGTTTATTTAATTACATAAGTATTTAGATATATAATTTAAATAAATAATATAAATAATATATGTTTACATTACAAAAATGAAAAAATGTTATTATTAAATAAAATAATTGATATAATATTTTTACATAGGAGTTAAAGGATAAACACTGACTGTCTGGACTTGAGGTAAGGGATTCATCCCCAATTTTCATTCATTTAAGCTTATATTGTTATGCACCTAGTTTCTATTATTTGGTTTGTATAATAACCCATTAACATGTAATATAATTATTTATTCATGGATCAGGGTATTTTATGTTTCAAAATCAATTATTTTATCTTAAGGGATTTGACTCAAATGTTTATTATTGAAAATATTTTCTTAACTCAATTTCAATTTCCTTGCTTATAAATCATCTTGATGAGATCCATAATGAATTTTTTTCATTGAATTTTTATCAGAATTATAATATTATTTAGTAGAAGAAATTTTGTTTGAATTTACATTTTTTACACATAATATTTCTATTGATTAAATCTCAATTCTATGATTTGATCATTGTAAGTGTTAAATATATCAAAATTCCATTCTTTAGGACTTATATCAATGATATATACCTAAAATATTTTATGAGTTGCATATATATCACATTTGATATGTAATATAAGACATTTTTTTATATTAATGATATTAAATTATTCATTAAATGTTCTTATTTTATAATGATTACAATTGAGGAGTAACCAAAGTGGAAATGTCTTTATGTTATAATCTATTTTATTAAGGGAATGTTTTTTTTCATGGTAACATTATATAAATTAATTTCCTTTTGTTTTTATAAACCTCATGTTATTCTTATCAACTAGTTATTAATGTGGATATAATGATTAATTTTCATTTAAATTTTTGTTTAATGAATTAAACTTATGAATGTTGATAATAAGCGGCACTGATCTTCTACCTTATTTAAGAACAATAATCTTTCCCTTCCATATCCATTTTTTCTAAAATGTATTAAAATTTTTTTTCTTAAAACATAATTGTTTTTTAAATCAATATTAATGAATATTAACCATCATTAAATGTTTTAAATAAATTTATTAAAAAAATTTAAAAGTGTCACTTTTGACTCCATTTAAAAAATGTTTAAACAATGTTTTTATTTTAATGTTTACAACATAAATAGATATTACAACCACCATATAAATTGTTTTCCTTAATGGTTGGTTCATTTTCATCCACATTTTGATCATAGAAAAATATTTTCAAAATTTAATTTTATAATTTTTATTTTTACAATGTTTTTTTAAAATTTAATAACTATATTTTCCCAAATAATGTTATTAGTGGAAGTTGAAAAATATTTCCATTTTTCAAAGAATAAAACCTTAAATGTTATCAAAACTCCAGTTAAGATATCTGTTTTGATAGAATAATTATTATTTCTCTAGATGGATTTTCAGATATTAATTAAAACCTATTCATTTCGTTAGGTTAACTGATTTACGAAACAAAATGAATTTTTTTTATGATTGAATCATGATGTTTCTTATATTTCTTATTAATGAATTGTATGGGGAACCTATTTATGATTAATCTATGATATTTATATAGGTTATATAATTAGTTGACTGGCATTATACCACACATGTGATCCTGATATATGTTATATGATTGGTGTTCACTCAGATAATACCATGTGATCGTGATATATCATATGAAGTGGGTGATCATTGAGGGCATAGGGTGTTCCCAGTATAATGTATAATATGGGTACACCCATATAGTTCCCCATTTATTTAATAGTTCTTCCTTATTCATTAAGGTATGGATGAGCTAGTTGTGGATGGGTTTCTCATAGAGATTTATTTAGGTCCAATTATATCTTATATTATTTTAAAATTATTTATTGTGGAGTTGTTCTAAGTTACTGATGCAATTTTTTATCTTGGATATGGGTCATAAATTATTAGTTTGATCATTATTAACACCACATCATTCTTAATTATTGATTATTATTAATCTCTATAAAAAAATAATTATTGCATTTTAAATGAATAATTATACAAATATTTTTCGGTATGATTTAACTTTATTTATTCTAGTGAAACATGATTATGTTATAATACAATTTTTCTCATATTTTTCTCAGTAATGGAATTCATTTGTAAATTCTTATGTTTATCCGTACTAATAATTTTCTTTTATACATTATATTTTTCATTTTCCTGAGTTTAAAAAAATTAATGTCAAATTTATTATTTATATAATAAAATCATAAGTATAATTATGATGAAAAAAATATACAATATGATAATTTTGGTATATTGATAAAAATAATTTTATGAAATCAATGGTAATGTCTATGTTAAAAAATTTTCTTAATAAAAAAACTAAATGGTTGATGGGTATATAAATGTTGTAATATATCCTTCTAATGATGAATTTTGTGGATTGAAAATATTTAGTCACACTCATCCTTATAAAAGTATAAAAATAAAAATAATATATTTTCATCAGATTCAAGAGTGGTGTCCTAGTGCTATTATAAATAATTATTTTTCTCAGAACTTGAAATAATATCATAGGGATTGAAATTTCATATTTTATTTTGAAGCATTAATGGGTGTATTAACTAGATTGATGTTCTAATATTAACTATTTTTAAATTTCATTTTTATGGGGTTATTCTAATGGTTATGAACATTATTCAAATTATTAAATTCCTCTAAATTTTATTTTTGAATTTTTGGAATATAATTTTTATAGAATAAATTTTAATTCTATTATATTGATCCATGTATTATTTAAAAAAAATTAATAACATTTTAGATATTTACTATTATTCTTTAAGGTTTGTTCACAATATAAGTTATTGGAAAATCTAAAATATTTCACAAGCTTGATTTTATTTTTTATCCTTTTAAAGGGTACAATGTGTTTTATTCTTGATTTTGAAATGTTATGAAGTATGAGAAATTTATGAAGTTGAATCTTTATTCTTCTCAATTAAATTTCTGACATCGATATTCTTTATTATAAGGTATATACACTATTTGTCTACTACAATTTAGTCATTATAATGATTAAAAATAAATTATTAAAGATTTTTTATTGATGAGGGTAAATATTTCATTTAATCCAAATTATAAATAAGTAATTTTTAATAATTTATTGACAAAAATTTATTTTCATGGTTGGGAGTTCTGATGGATTTTATAATAGTTAATGGAACCCATTAAATATATATAATATTTGAAAAACTAATGGAAAAGATATTATTTTAAAAAGATTAATGAAATTTTTTAAGGGATCAATCATTCAAAATACTTTTTTCATGGATCGATAGTGGGATTAAATTTTCAGTTACCATATTAAATAGAATATTTGAATAATCATGTATAAAATATTTGGTTCTTTACCCATACATATTTTTTTAACATATTAGAGTTTTGGAATTATATAGTGAATAGAAGAAGCCACTTTTTCAATATGAAGTGGAATATAAAATATCTTGACAAAAATATAAATTCATTAGGTGATTTATATTTTCATGAATATTGAAACCACTATAAATATATCAAAGTGATTATATCATAGTTCTTCATAGGAGTAATCTCATTTGTATTATTGTTTTTTATTATTATTTTATGTTTTATTATAATTATAAAAAAATTATTCCTATATAGATTTATGTAGATTTCTACTATTGTTATCGAAATGAGTACTTTTATTCTATCACTGTATGTTTTCAAAGTTAAAAAATACAATCTATTAAATAGTTTCGGAATTACTAAATTGTTATTCATTCTTTATTTAATGGAACATCAATCCAATAAAATTATAAATCTCCATTTTTCATTTTTTTATATTTAACTACTATAATATAATGTAAATATTTCAAATTTTTTATATCTAAAATATCACTAAATATAGATATATTTCACAATGAATTTTTGGAACGTGTTTTAATAGAGTATAATAGTTTTTCATTCTAGGAGAGGATATTTTTTAATTTAATTAATCATTGTTTAATAGCATTTTAGATGATATTGTATGAACTAAATTATTTGATGATTTAATTAGTTATAAATTAATTTATTTGAGTAGATAAATTTTGAAATCATTGGTTATAATATAATGGATATAGAAACACTTATATTTTATTTTTTATGTAATATTCAATAATATTTTCTTATTTTTAGGCATCCTGTAAAACATGTTTTAATCAAAAATGTTTTGGAATGAATTTTTTTAAATATCATCAATATGAAATAATTTTTTTGTATAAACATTGATGAAATTGTTTTAGTATCTTATATACTTATCTATTGACTATTTTGGTTGGAAAATATTTTTTTAACATCAATTAAAATTTTCCCATGATTTAAGAAATAATATATTAGATATCAATTCTGATATGAGATTGCTTTAAATGGTTATATATCATTTAAGTTCATTATTTTATATATTCTTTGGATTACTATTTAGGATATGAGTTGAATATTATTATAATCCATATTTGATTTTGTATATGAAAAAATTCCCCATATTTATTTTGAAAATTTACTATTTTAAGGATTATTTTTATTATTTAGTAGCTAATTTTATTTCCAAAATAATTAATGTTGTTTTGAACAATTTGGTGGTTAATAAATTCCATTCAACCTTTTATTAAATTTTTTTACATAGTTTTACTGATATATTTCAAATTCACTCTTCTATTGATGAATAGATAGTAGGATATATAATTTTTATTAAATATGAAATATATTTTTTATTATAGTTAATAAATTTTCACGGAAATGATTTTAGAAAGAGCTATAAATAATTTTTGAAAATTTAGTATTAACAGAAAATTGTTTGGTGGGTTGTTTTTATATCATTTTATTTACCAATTTAACAAATCCATTATAACTTTCTTGTACATTATTTTTCTAAAAACTATATGGTTTGTTCACTATAGGGAAATATATTTTTAAGGACACAAAAATGAAATTTTATGTTTTTAATTCATTTTATGAAGATTAAAATTCTATAATATTTTTATAAATTAAATCATGTTTTTTATAAAATTATTTTTTTGATAGAAATAAATATTAATATATTCATATGTTCATTGGGGAATTTATTTATTTTTTGAATAAGATTGTCATTTTTCAGAATAGATTTTAAATTTCTATGACTAATAATCATATATTTGATTTTAAGTGTTTATTAAATTATATAGTGTTATAAATTAACGTCTGGTTTAATTTGATAATTAATTATTTAAATATGTTCTTACACAAAATTTTATGAGGATTTATAATTATTTTATGATACACATTGATTTAATTGATTATATTTTGTGTTTAGATTATTATTTCAATGAAAATATAATTCATATAATAAATATATTAATGATTATTTTTTTACAAAATTGATAAAATAATTCATGTTTAATTTTAAATATATATTTAATGACAAAATATATTAAAAATTTATTCTGACATTTAAGCACAAATTTTTATTTATATGTTTTCAAAATAATTACATGTTGAGGAAGTATTCTATTTAACATTCCATGGATTTATCTTAAATATTATCTTCATAAAAAATTATGTATACCATTAATCAACATTATAAAATTATTGATATAATGAGAATTAAAATTTATTGAGAAAAAAATTATAGTTAACTAAATATATTTTTTAAATTAATTAATTTTAGTTTTGGTGATTTTGTAGAAGTATAAAATTAATGTACCTAAGAGTAACTATATATACTGTAGATGGAGGTTTTAAAGACATATATTTTCAAATTAGTATTTACCATTAGTGAATGCGTACACTTATGTCATAATACTAGAGTAATTTCACACATTCAAAGAGTAATGAACACAATAAAATAATATTTATCCAAATTACAATATATTATTGAATAGTAAGAAAAAACTAATACACTATAGGTGTAGCATCATATGAATTATTACCTACATTTTATGTTTTATACCTTTATTGATAGTGAATTATAATGAAAAATAATGTTTGTTTAAATCAATACTAGCATGAAAAAATTCCTTTGATTGCATATTTATCCTAGATGAATAGGAAATAAAAAAATTAGATGTTTCATATATTTCACTGCTATTGTATGTTTCAAAATCCAATACATGATAAGAAAAATAATTGAATGGATCATAAGACCCTTTGTGAGGTTATCAGAGAATGGAAGGATTTATACCTTTAATAACTAAGAGTATAGCTTTAATGTCTTTAAATTGAAAATTATAATATGTGTCATTGTTTCGTATTAACAAATAAAAATATGGTGGTGGAGAATGTCTTGATAATTTCCAAAGATTAAGTGAGAATAAACAATGTGGGGGATGTGACCTTGTGTAAAATAATTTAATCTATATCATAACACATTTAGAGGTTTTAAAAAATGTATGTATGAATATATCATGTCATGAGGATTTATATGATCCATATTCAATGATTTTTTGTGGTCATTGATGATTTTCCACTGGATATATTATTTTTAATCACTTCTCCTGGGATATATTTCATTTTTCTTTAGTAATTACATTAAATAGAGGATATAAATATTTATGGTCAAAAAGTATCTAAGAGATCAACAAATATAAAGGATTTGTGCGACACTATTTATCATTAAGGATTTTAATAGAGGAAAAATAATGATGATTTTATTTCTCCCTTTATATTTCACTTCTTTTTGAAGTTTAACAATTGTATTTAATTTTTTTATAATATCTTTTTTATAATATTTCCATTAATAATTTATTTTTTAGTAAATATTTTTTTCTCTTTAATTGGTTTATTTCATTCCTGGTTTATTTTATGATCTAGAACATTACAATATTAATTTCGCAATATCATTTACCAACAATACAAATATTCGTGCCATTAATTATTTTTATATTTAGTAAATATATTTAATTTATTGAATCTTTGATCAAAAAATCCATTATACAATGAATCAATTGAATCTATAAAAATAGTACAATAAAATAAAAGGAATATTTAATTTGTTTTCAACAGAAAATGAAATATATTCTGAATAAGAACATTTATTAAGGTAATTTCTTATGAACAAAAAATTTTGTAAACAATAACCATAACTAGAATGTTTTGGAATAACTAATAGTATATTTTTCTCCATATCATTCTATTAGAAAATAATTATTGAATATAAATTAAATTTCAAGAAATAAAAATTTCATATACTCTATTTATAATATGATGCAACTATTTTGTCAAAAATATAATATTATTATCTCAATACCTTTTTTCTTCATTAAATTTTTAATCATAACTCATATAAGTTATTTAGAATCTATAATGAATATAAATTAAAAGAACTATAATGATTATATTTATTATTTTCCATAAATTTCATATATTAAACACATTACACATTCCGTATAGGTTTGACACTACTAATTATATACAAAGTGATTGAATAAAAATCAATAAATAATTTTATAGTAATTTTAATACATATAAAAAACCAATATCCATGAAGTGACCCAATATTCACCTATAATAATCAATCTCTAAACAACATTTATAATCTTTTAACCATATTATGACAAAATAATCACCTAAATGGACCAATGTAATGAGAGAGGAGGGGTTGAAAATTTAATAATTTAAAACTGTTTCATATTGAAAATAGAAGTAGTATATGTTATATATTTTTTATTTTAGTTTCCACCTACAAAATTATTATAAAAATGTGTGAAAAAATCATAAATCCTTATTCTTGAGTCTACTAATTTAAATAACAAATCTCCCTTACCACTTTATTATCCATATCATTATTAGTGGTATATGATTTTTAACATTATTTATCCCATTAATATATTTTATTATACATATTAAGGATCATATTCCATTAATATAATTTTAAATATTAATATCATAGTACATAGTAATGTGATGTATTAATTGGTTTCACATCTACAAGGTCTAATTTTTTGTGGGATCTTCATTCACTAAACATGAGTATTCATTAATTTATTATTATGATTAATGGATCTATTTATATTGTAATGTATTATATTTTATTTATCTCTATAATTAAAAATTCCACTAATGTAAATTGTATTAATAAATATACTATATTTTAATAAGATAATATATAATATATTAGATTGTTTGAGTAATATTATATTTCATTAATAAACACATGAATTTATTGTTTTATTTGATACCTATCATTCATATTATATGAATGATTCCATTTAAGATAAAATTATTAATGATATTTTATTAATAATTATATTATATTATATATATATATATATATGTCTATTCTATAAGAAACATGTATTTAAATTGGTCAATAATAATTCCAAAACCTCATAAATATTTGGACTATTGTATATATATTGAATAGGTCCTAGTTGGGGGTACATTACACATGTATACTATTAATTGACATGGGAGTGTGAGAAAAAAATATATAGAATTTATATAAATATAAAATATTTTATATATCAACCTTCTAAATTATAATATTTAAGAAATTATAACATCAGGAGACCTAATTTTTGAATTATTATATTGAGGACATACAAAAGGTCATGGCGAAGGATGTGAGGTACTATTAATTCTCATAAGTGAACCATACATAATATATTTAATTAAGGATTTATATATTATTAGTTATAGAGGAAAAAATTGCATCTTTAGTGATACATGATGAATTAATCCTTAAATAATTGTTCTCTTTATTTGAAACACGAGTTAAGGTATATTAGTAAAATCATATAAATTAGGTTGGATTGAAAGGACCTTATGGTTTCAGTTTTTTTAAAGTTATGTATATTCCTTGATTTTAGTATATTTAATAAATATTCCGAGTTTATAATATTATGTCTGGTATTATATATATATAAGGGACACCTATACAAGAATAAAAAACAAACCCATAAAAGAAAACTGAATGCATTTTTTTTGTAATATGTAATTAAATATTGTATAACATGTCTTTACATTTATACACCATTTATATATATTTTAGTAGGATTTTTTGTTATATATTGCATGTTTTTGTTTTTTATTTCAAGATTTCTTATTTTATTACTTCATATATAAAAGGATAATATATTAAAACATCAAATTTTAATTAATGGGATATTTTTAATTGAAAATCAAAAGCATTATATAAATTATTATGGAAGGACTTTTGAATTGGTGTCTCATGGGTTAAAAATAATTTACCATTGAATATTATTGATTAAAAATTAATGATATATTTTAACACATAATTGATGAAATTATTTCTAAATCGGAAATATTATATATATATTATATAAATTAAAGTATGATGTCTTCTATTTTAAATTTACACTTAATATCATAATCATTTCAACCCATACTAGTTACTTTAGATATTCGACCTCATTTTATGACTTCATAAAGTAGTTATCTAATATATATATCTTTATATTAGGGTTTTTTAGATGGTGAAACAACATATTTATGGAATTATATACTATAAACCAATTTTTATGTCTTATAATGCATATAATTTATTTTTCTATAGATATTTTTATTCAAATAAATTAATGTTTTTAATTTAAAAATGATATAATGTATTTATTCTTAATAAATATTGGGTGAAGGATATATCAATTTTTTATTTTAATTATATAAATCAAAGAAGTTTATTGTGGTATTTGGATTCCTACAAACGATATTTTGGGATAAATTCAAATGGTTTGGATAAATTATATAAAATGAATTATTATTATATATTATATGGTTTATTTATTTTCATTAAAATGCTAATTTTTTCTATATTTTTATGTATAAATTAATTTTATCATGAAAGAATAATTTTATTGGATATTATTTCCTAGATAATATGGAATATGATAGACATTTTATTTTGAAGATAGATAATAATTCATTATATTTTAGATGGTTGTTTTCCTCAAAATATCTACCAAATGAGAAATATTAGTGATGGACATGTCCAATAATATGTAGAATATATTTTTTAATATACCATAAAATTATGAATCATTCTTAGGGAGTGTTTTAAATAAAGTGAGATGTATTTTACAATGGGTTATTACTTTTCTCTTTCTTGTTCATTGAGTTATATAATCAAATTCTTATGTTAGTTTTTATAAATTAAATTTAATCATTATATGAGGTGATTTTAAGGAAATGTTGGGGGGTATGAAATTTGATGAAATTTTATTTACTAATATTATTTTTCATGTTTTAATATGAAATTTATTAGTTTATAATGAATTGTATCTCATTACTGAACCATTCATCTTAAATTACAAATATTATATTGATCTCAAATAAATTTTTGTGTTAGGAAGTGAATAAATATGTCCTGATAAGTTGAATTACTCAATATTTAAATGTTTTTACCTATGTCTATGAACATATTGTTCATTGTGATATAGGTGAGTATATTAATTTTTTTGAGATGTTATTGACTATTGAATCTTTATTTTGACTATTATGGATTTGGTGCAACATTTTTTCTATAGGGTACATGATGGGTTTTCATGGAATATGGAATAATCTTTTGATACACATAATTATATTTAAGATATATTAATCATATTATGGAATATATAATTTTATATAACTTCTAAACATTATATATTATATTAATATTTATCATATGAATTTTATTATAGTCTATCTAGAAGAATATTTTACCTCTCATAAAATAGATATATTTTATATTTCATTTACACATTTAGAATTTATCAAATGTAATATAAAATTATTTACCATGCGTGAGATAGATAATATTGTGTTGATAATGAATGATTACATTAATTATTATTATTATTTTTATTTATTTGACATCATAATTTACAAGTTACAAACCCCTTATTCTACATTCACTGGAAAAAATTCTTTTCATGGGTAAAATGTGTTGATTTGCATAATAAAAATGATATATATATATATATATCCATTGATATGTATCAGCTAGAAATTTTGATTATGTTGTAAAACATAAATCCCTGTATTTACCCATTAATACATTATTCATGAATAGACACCATGTAATAAAAAATGATTACATATGTTTGATTTGGGTTGTCATTATATATATTCTCAATAAATTTCCCACCATGCCCTTCCTTTCCGTTATTAAATAGATTTTGAATATAAAAAGACATCAACAATATTAGGGGTTCTAGATACTAGTTAAGATTATGTAACACACACCCATGAGGGAATTTTCTTCTTGTACATGTACACAAAAAAGACCCCCAACAACATTTAATGATGAAATGTAAAATACAAAATATACAAATTAAGACACACATTAAAATACCAAAATCACAAATGATGTGAAAAATAACAAAATAAATAAAGATATAAATTATAATCTACGACCCAAGAATATTGGAAGATGTTAATTATTTGATTAAATTGGGGTGATTACATTGAATAAAATCCAAACGGACTGACCAGTTTAGTAGTTTTGGAATCTATATTACATAAATGAATGTTAGGTTACTGTTTAAATCATAAAAACCAAAGAATAAAAAATTTGAAGTATACCATCATTCTTCTTACATAACCCATCATATCATTCATAATATAATTCTTAGCATCAATGGGAAAAATAAAACATAATATAGGTTGGAGTTCAGATTCTCTATATCGTTCAGCAATACATCAGTATCTATCATAAATAAGAAAAAAATTATTAATGATTGATTAGATGAATTAAAATGAATTTAGTATATAACAGAAGAATAATATAAATGGAATATATCATGACTAAATAATTCAATATAAATAATCAGATGAGAATGAAACAAACCCATGTATACCTTATATGTTGAAGAATCAAATGGAATGTCAATTACTAATCTCATAATTATGCAATGCATAATATGGAACATCATAAACATATCGTCAAGGATTAGGTAAAAACCTTATACATTAATGGTTAACAACACAATATATATTGTCTCATGAGACATATCGATGTGTCAAGGTTCTAATTTAGCACCCTCCTGACACATAATAAATCTAATGCATTTAAAATATGAAAATGGTGATACATAAACAACATAAACAAAAATTTGGAATAAGTATCATACAAATGTGAATACATTAACAATAAACTATGAGTGGAATCAAAATATCACATCTACATTCATATTAATCATAATCCCTCCAATAGATTAATTTTTTATAAGATATCAACCTCAATAAATCATTACATTCAAAAAATGATGTTTATATATTTGAAAATAGTCTATTTAAATCATTAAAATTTATTATGTGAATTATAATTTTTTTAGTTTAAGATAATTTCTTTTAATGTGGAAAATTATTAAAGAATACAAATTCTTCAAAAATCACATTGTAATCCAATAAAATAGGCTTCAAATTATGAATGTAACATGATGCAGGTAAAATACACTCATACGGTATATGTTAAAAAAATTCATACTATATGTTTTTCAGAATATCATCAATGAATCATATTTAAAAAATGAAATAATATAAATATAAAATAATTTTAAAATATAATAAAGGAATAAAAACAAATATAAACAAAAATTAAATAATATCAATAACATTTTTCATAAAATATTTAAAAAACATAGCCATGGGGAAAAATATGTGATAATCAAATATTTAAACATTCAATGTGTCCTATAACATTTGGAATATTTAAATCATAATCCCAATGAATTTTTTAAATAATTTATAATAAATTTATTAATAACCTGATAATTAAAATGGGGAGTATTTACAAATTATTAATGATGGTCGGTTTATAACATTAAACAATGCCTTAGTGAATGGAGATTGAGATGAAGCCCCTTACCATGTGTTTCCTGTTGTGGGGAGATTCATTAAAATGTGTAGAATGGATTAATATTTGTTACTAACTTATTGAAAAAATATATTAATATCTATAATATCATATAATATATTCTTATAATATATTATTTCTAATTTTTGTTAATCTTCATCATTTTCACAATTTTGGGTCTTTATTGCATAGTTTTTCAAGTATGTATTGACATGTTACTTGTTGTTCCTTGTAATTAGATCACAATTAACTCATATAAACAATGTAAAACATGATTTAAATATCATATATATTTATTAAATATTTATTTATAATAATCTATAATATTTTAAAATGAAATTGTATTGAACTTTTCATAAAAAAAGTAGGCCATACATACAAATTAACACAAATTTCATTTCATTGTCACATTTAATAGAATGAGATGTGAATTATTTATATTTCTATTATAAAAAATATATTATTTTTATGTAATATTCATCATATTTATTTATTAAAACCAAACATTATAATTACAAATTAGTATAAATGTTTAACACCACTTTGATGATATGATAGTCCGCATGTCCACAAATTTTGTCATTATTTTCAAACAAAATTGGAATCCATGAATTTATGAGTTATATAATAATTTAAGAAGAATAATTACAAAATTAATATTATATATATCACACATAAACATTATTTTCATCATAATTACAATCTATTAGAGGTGGTAATAGAAAATTAAATTACATTATTTAGTGAGGTGATAGTTTTCTGTAAATGAATGATAAGTTTGTCACCAATTAGATGGATGTGTTTGAAATGTACGTAAAACTATAATAATAATAAAATTTATTTTTATTTATGATACTGATGTCATTTTATAAACATGTAATTAAAAAATCTCTTTAAAGTATAAATATAACCAAAACACTTATTGATGAACATTTTTTCTGCATTGGGTATCTTCTTCTGTTTTTTTACAAATGTAAATCATAGGATTGATTTCTAACAAAATAAAGGCATATATAATTATGATTGGTAATTTTGGAGGATAAATTGAATGGTTTGGTTGAGATAGAATTTTCACAGTTTTGTGAAGATGTGAAGGGGGGAGGACCCCTTTCATAATGGATGTGAGGGGATATTTTGAAAATCAAAAATATATTAAAATATAAAATGTTATTTTATAGAAACATAATTAAAATGGATAATAACTAAACTTGGGAAAAAACTATGATGATATATTAATTGATTTTTAATTACATGACATTACATTGATTTTTAAATAAATTAATAATATATTTATTCAACAAAATCTCATTATTTTCAAATTTGATACTACTCGTTTAATATGAATTCAAAGACTTCATGACTTAGATTTAATTAAAATACTATGATTTATAACATATCTAATATATCCTATGTATTTATAAAATTCATTGGACACTTTAAATTTTCCCAAATATATCAAAATTAATATTTTTTAAAATATTACATTTATTTTTCAATTAAAAAAATATAAAACTTTGTAGAATTGAAGAACCATTTTTGTTAGTCATATAATTTACAAAAAATCAATATAAATTTATATAATTGACATAATCTCATTAATATTAAAATAGTTATTTATGTTTATTAAAATAATTATGTTTTCACTATGTGGACACATAAAATATATTAAATCCAAGAAATGTGAAATTTTGAAAATGTAATTAATTATATAATTTATTTTTCATGTTATGGTGTCCATTAAACAAATTAAATTATAAATTATGTTGATATGGGTTGAATATTATTCAAAAATAAATAAATATTATACTTGTTTAGGACACATTTTTATCATTATCTTTATTGCTTTAACTATTAGTTAAACTCTATAACTACTACCATCAAAACATAAATTTTTTTCCTAATAAAAGACATCATAATTACTATAAAATACCAAAATGACCATAAATAATCAGTGTATGAAATATAAAACCCTAACTAAATCAGTTGGATGATGTTTATATTTTTATTAATTTTGTATCATTTAATAGAATATATCTTATTTTAAAATATAATTATTGTCAATATTTACACTATATATTTCATAACATTTTAAAAATATCAGATCTATAATGTTTCTTAAAAACGTATTTGAAATTATTCTCAATGCATGTAAGTAGTCTATAAAATTTGAAAATGACCCTAATTTTCTAAAATTAAATATATTTTTTATTTATTATAACTTTTTTATATGTCTATTAATTAAACAATCACTACAGCATCATTCTTCAATCATTTTATTAAATTATTTATTATCTAAAAATTAAAAATTAATTATAATTAATAATATAAATCTTTTATATTTTAAATTACTATTTATATTAAAAAATATCTCTTATATATCCCCTTGTTAAAAATATTTTATTTCTTAAAAACAAGAATATGAAAAAATCAACATTCTGCTACATATTTAATTAAAAATGTTATATTCTCAGCCAAAATGATAGAAATGATCTCCTAACCTATCAATTAATTTATATGGATGAAAAATTAAACAAATAATATTTCGATAAGTTTTTGCTAAATTTTATAATATATATAATAATTATTTAAACCGTATTTACCCTTAACCATGATAAATAAAAAATACAACTGTTAATATTCATACTAAAAAATTATAATGGAGCTATTTAATAAATTTGGACGATATTGTTTAAAATGTTTTATCCATTTTTTGATAATTAAAAACATGATGTTTAAACAAATTAATTTAAAGTTATCCATGGTGATGGAACCCGAATGTAAGCTTTTAATGTAAAAACGTGAAAAAGATTTAAATTTCATAATATCCTTATTCATTTCTAAATTTATTCTGGTGGATTAAATTGGAATAAATGATAAAGAAATTTAATACAATTATACTTCAAAACAAATAAGAAATATAACTTATAAATATAAATTATTAAATGTAGAAGCTTTTTTTCATCACAATTCTACATGTTATTAGTATACATAAAAAAATAAACATATCATATAAAAAATATGCCTAATGTAAATATTTACATTAATATATAAAATAAATTGTTTTCTTAAAAAATAATTTATAAATTTGTCAAAATTGCCTTTAAAATAGGTCCCCCAATGAAAGGCATTGAAACTTATTCTTTAAAACTATAGATTTTTTTTATATTGTTTTTTATATTTGATAACTATCCAAACAATATTAGATGAATGTAAAATAATTATTGGATATAAAATTTTAAAAATATTCTTATAAATGCAATATAAGTGATATGAATTAATTATCTTTTAAACATGTGAATAAATAGAGTTTTGATTAAACCCAATGTTCTATTTATTGTATTTTATCAATAGAAATATATTTCTTTAAAACATAAAAAAATTATGGTACATTTGAGGTGATTTTTTCTACCATACATCAAACAATTGTTTCCTCGTATTTTTAAATTTCGATCAAAAAATAAATGGATGATACATCAAATATTATTTATGGGAAACCCACATCAATAATATGGCCAATAAAAGAACCTCTTGATATGATTTAAAGGAATAATTAAAGGAAAACATAAGGTTATTATTTTAAACTAAAAACATTAGGGGGAAGTGACAATTTAGAAATGGAAGAGAAATAAAACCTTCATGATTTGATGGAGAGTGTGATAAATCATGATCATACAAAATTTTACCATCACAAAACCATAAATTCTTAATGGGTTATATAAGGGATTGATTTCGTGATATGAAAATGAAACAAATATATTTTTTATTCCAAATTCCATTCTTTCATTTGTGATATTATTTTACTATCTAGATAATAAATTCATGATTTCATTCATTTTCATAAGCATAACATAATTCTTTGGCAGTACTTATAATTATTTTTAGTTTATTTCGTACAATTGAAGATGGATATTCTAGATGAAGTATTATGCTCGAAGTAATTTTAATGATTCAAAAGGTCGAGAAGTATTTTTTTCATCCTATAAATGTTTAATAAACCCCAAAGGACAGTAAAAATTATATAATAAATCATTCATTAAACTCCAATATTTATATCAATGTTTCAACATAATCAATTCAATGATTAGATTCCTTTAAACTCATTGAGAATAATTATATAAAAAATTCAAAGTCCAAAAACTATGTAAAAAAATCATTGAATTTTCCAAATTAGTTTCTCAAAGTATTATAATGTTGCTCTTAATATCACATTACAAATATATGAATACATTGATCTCCTTAAAACCTTAATGGAAACTGGAATTATTACAAGCCCTTAAAGAAGTTGTTATATATTAAAAAGATTATATATATCATGATAATTTTATCTAGAATATCATTATATATATATATATTGTATACAAAAACATGCATACATCAACTATTTAACTTGTATTATATTAACAACATAATTTTAAAAAAACATTACCTTTTCTTTTTCTGAGATATGTTTCCATGATACTTATGTAATTCAGTTCAAAAGTTTCCTAGCGTCTTACAACTATAACAATTCATATTTATTGATTGTTTAATTCTATTAAAATCATGACCATGGTGATCATTCTCTCCGTATTTTCGAAAAACTCACATTCCATTCATGCAAGTATGAGGGTCTTTCTTCCCACAATTATCACATGTGGGAAAATCATTCTTTTCCTTTTCCATTTATCCGCATAATTATCCAATATTCCATTCTTCTCATAATTTCTCATAAATTCATAAGACTTATCAAATTATTTATCTTTCTTGATATCACATGAGACAATATCTCCACATGATGATAATGTTTTCGAGACAAATTCCTTTTAGTGCAATTAATTTTTCCAAATAGAGAAATGGTCAATATTACTAAAAAAATTATGCATGTAGTTCAATGCAAGCCTTTATATTCTTGTAAATTTGGATTCATAGTTAGAAAAATTTCCTTCCACATATTTTCTTAGATTTAATAATTATCTATCCATATCCACTCTTTATTCACAAGGGAAATAGACTTCCAAAAAATCACTTTAAACTATTTCTATTATGTGTTTTCTATTTCATAAATGCATTTTATGTTTTGAATCAATGACCAACATAGATGAATTTTTTTTTGAGATATTATAAAATACTATAAAAACATTTTCCCTTTATTACATCCCCATGAATGACATATATTATCTATGTAACATATATTTTTCAAAGAAAAAATATATTTTTATTCTCATTCAATGATAGAGTTTGTTGTTCATAAAGTGGTCTAACTATATACCTATACATTGTGGATGGGGATGATCTGTGTAGGAAAGGTTATTACTCATTAAATGAGTTAGGTGAGTATATATAGTTATAATATATTTATCACCAGTTCTAGATCTAACTCCGACATCATTATCTTTCTTATATGGGAAATCCCAACATAGATTACACAAATTTTAATTATTTCCATTCGTTCCAATAGGTTCCATTTATGAATAATGGAACACTCTAGATTAAATAATAAAATTATAAAAAAAACATACAATCACAGAACTAGTAAATACAAAATGAAAAACTGAAAAATATGTAAAACTAGTATTTTAATTTTATTGTACATTTATTTTGATATGTTTCCAAGTTCATTCATATTGTTTATTCTACAATATTTTTTGTCCTAAATAAATTTAACAATGATTATTCTAAAATAATTTTTATACCAACTATGACACCACATCCATATAATCCTGAATCTAGTGAATTATTTTACGAAATATCTATTATTAAAAGGATTCAAATCCGAATGGACTGATCAGTTTTGTAGTTATAGACACTAGATTACATATGTCAACCTTATATTACAATTTAAAAAGTAATTTAAAAATAGTCATTTAATAACACCATAATTATTGTATATTATCACTATATATCATTAATAATATTAATCAAAGAATCCTAGGAAAAATAAAATATTTGTTTGAGGTGATCTCATATGCCCAGTAAAGGAATAAAATATGACGAATGCTATCATAAAGAAGAATAAATGATTGTGAAAAGGTTATTAGCTGAAACATAAGATATTTATTAAATGTACATATCGTTATATTGAGGGAATGAAAGATGATAAAATAATTCTATATAAATAATTCCATGAGAATTTATCTTAAATATAGATATTCTAACAGTTAAATAATCATATAGAAAATTAATAACTAATCTCATAACAAGGTAATGCATAATACTGGATGTCATAATCATACCTTAAATGAATCATTCATGACACCATAAAAGAATGGTTATAAAATGGTCTCTTTTGTGTCATGAGACATATTGATGCATTAAAGGGATATAGTGGGTCCATCCTGACACATTGAATGTCCAATAAAATCCACATATGATTGGGTTGTATCATATATAACATAAAAATTCATATTGATGAACTAGAAAATGAAATATGAATAAATTAACCATAAAACCAGAATAGTAACAAAATAGCATATGCATAGTCAAACTAATAAAAAAAGTAATAATAAATGGAATCATAAGTTATCAACCCCAGTTATATATAAAATCAAACAATTTATGTTGACATAGATGAAAATATATTAACATAACCATTAAAATTTAATGTGAGAAATACTATTTTATTTAGAAGAAAAATTTTGTTTAAAAATTATAAAATTATAAAATATTACATAACCATGTTAGGGATACTTATAGACATTTATATTATTCTATTAAATATTAAGTTTTCATGACCTCATTAAAATCCATCGTGCTGTTTATGTTAAGGAAAAATTAATTCCCTATTTTTTTGTCATAAAAACCACATGGAATCGTGTTTATAAAATCAAAAAAAATATAAATTTGAAAAAAAACATAAAAATTTAAATAATATTAAAAATTAATTTAATCAATCATTGATGAATTTTAAAAACATTTCGGAATTTTTTATCAAAATAATGTCATAGAGAAAAATATTTGATAAATAATTATTTAAATATTGAAGGTATTCCATACCAATTTAAATATTTAATTCATAACCTCAATGAATGCATATAATTTAACAAAGCATGATATTAGATAAATTAATGACATTATATTCCAAATGGTATATATATAGAACTCTTAATATAATTTGGGTGTATAACATCAAATTATGCCACAATAAAAGTAGATTGAGATGAAGTCGTTAACCTTGTCTTTTCTTTTATGAGGACATTTATTATCCTCATGTATAATTTTTTTGTAAATGATAATGAATTATCAAATATACATATTAATATTTAAGATTTCTTATAGTATTGTCATATAATATTTTTTTACCAATTGATAGAAATCATTCGTTATCCTCACTATTTCTGGTGTAAATTGCCAAGATTATCGAGTCTATTTGGACATGTTACTTGTAATTCATATTAATTAGATCGTGATTGGACCTTTAAAAAATTGTGAGATATTAATTTAGTATCATTTATTTTCATTATATTTGTATTTATATATATTCATCATATGTGGAGATTATAAATTTAAAGCACCATTCCTATGGATGGTAGGTGAAACAAACAAGTGAATTCTACGTCCACATTATTATCTCATTTAAAAGAATTAAATAATAACTGATATAAATTTATAATATAAATTTACTTTCATTTTTATGTAATAAATTTCTTATTTTTTTTATTAGAATCATAATTTATAAATTCCATGTTTTGTGTGAATGTACTACACCGGGTTGAGGAGCCGGGAGTCCTTCCATCCAAAAAAATGTAATCATATTTACACAAAATATAATGTATTATTTTATGAGTTATAAAATAATTATAAAATCATTAATACAAAATAAATTAAATATATATCATATATAAATATATTTCACAAAATTATTCCCAACCATTAGAGGTGTCATAGGAAAAACTAATGACATCTTTTAACAAGGTGATAGTTTATCATACATGACCAATAGAAGTGTTACCCATTACATGGATTTGAGTGAAGGATTAGGTAAAAATGTTATCATAAAACAGTAAATTATATTGGGGATTTATATTTTAGTCTATATATTTTAAATAAAAAATATTAATTTGTTTAATTATGAAATAATACAACATTAGTTGATGAACATTATCTCTTCTTTGGGTATCACATTTTTTGATTTGGAGAATAGACATTATTTGGATGGATAATACCCAAAAAAAGAAATATTGTATAAATATGTAGATGTTTTAAGGAGAAATGGGATGGTTTTTTTCAAGATAGAATGCTCAATGTGGTGTGAGGAAATGAGGGAGGAGGTGTTGTTTTATAATTGAGGATGATGTTGTAACACCCCAAGATTTCATAGTGTGTTATTTCTTCAAAATAATTCAATAACATTCACTACATGCAACACCAAGTTCAAGGACACAATGACTTACCAAACAAGCCATTCAAAAGAGGTTATGAATAGTATTAGATAAATTTTAATGTTTATATAATCCTTATAATTTTAGAATCCATATTATGAGTTTCTTAGATATAATGCAAGAACAAATTCATTTTCAGTATTGCAATTTTATCAACTTTAATAGTGAACCCTTTTTAAATACTATATTTTAAACTTTTTGACTATATGGGGACATCAAAAATTTAAAATGAAACATCCCAAGCTTCTATGGTACGCTTCTCTTTGAATAATGTGATAGCGTGTGTTGTACGCAACACTGAGTTCTAACAACCAATTAAACTAGCCGTTATGAATAGTAATAACTACTTTTTGAAATTATATATATTTTATATTTCAAAATGGACTTCTTTTTTGGATTCAGAATATCAAAATTATCCTAGGGTGAAATTTTGGTACTTTTCGGATAACTTTTATATTTTGATGAATAGTGAAAATTACTAAATTTTAATTAAAAAAAACTTTTTTAATAAAAATAATTAATATTGATAAATTATGAATTTGAGTGGTTTTAAAGTATATTTAGAATATATTTTTACCATTTAATATAATGTTGGTCATTGGACATAATTTTACAATTAAACCGAACATAAACAAGTGTCAATCTTTTGATAGTTATTATCTTTTAAAAACACGCTTTTTTGTTTTGACAGCGGGAATAAATTTTAAATTAATTTCTGCCACTTCTGTGTTTTGAATTTAGGAAAATGGATTCCATATTTGGAATCAGGATGTTCAAATTTTGTAAATAGGTAACTTTTATTTTTAGACATTTTGAATAATTACTGCGGTAAATATTTTATTTACCATGGTTAAGGGTAAAATCGGTAAATAAGGGTTAAACAAATAATATTATAATAATACTAAATTACCCTAAAAAGTGTCTTAACCCTATTGGTTGATACATGGTCGACCATGGGCATATTTGTGTCAATTTTGGGTCCCCATGGATCCACTTGTAAGTGATAATGACACTTTATTTTAATTAAGTTAAAATGAATACAAAAATGACACAAGCATATATCTTTTAGAAAAACAATTGTTACATAGGGTTATATATGTTGTATTTTATATTATAAATATTCATTAGAAAGATAAAAAGATTTCCTACATAATGATATTTTATTTATAATTTTTGGACATTAAATAATTTATTTTATATATGACACAATGATGATGCAGTAATAACTATAATAGTGAAAAATTAAAATAATTGATATTATAAATACCCAAATAAATATAATATGAAACTTTTAATGAATTAAAATAATTTTCTAGGATAATATGATATATTAGGATTGATGTAATTGACTTTGTTCGAAGTAATCAATCTGTTATGAGTTTCACAAAAATCAACTATTGAATAGTGTCAAAATTGACATAAAAGAGTTCTTAAAACAAATATTATATTATTAATTGATATTAAATTTCTTAAAATCTAAGGTTCTGCCAAATGACTTATATCATGATAGGATCATCATTAATGGACCACTTGGGGTCTCTTGTATGTATATGGTAAGTTTATTAACCATATAATATAAAAATACAAAGAGACATTGTAAAAGTGAAACTAATTAACTTAGAGTTAATACTTAATGATAAGGTTAATATAAGTACCCAAACCTGTCTATATTCTATTGGTTGAGTTTTTTTCGACCCATACCCACCTTAAACTTTTAATATTCAACTTTGGAGCCATTAGAAACCGAATATTAATTTATTATAAATTAATATTTCTAGCTTTTCCAAAGGTGCCCCTCACCACTATTATAAAAGGGCACTCCTCCTTCCCATTTCTTCACACCTTCAAAGCCTTTTGGTTCGGCCAAACTCTGCCCAAATTCTCTCCCAACTTCCCTCACTACAACCTAGGGGCCTTAGTTTGATGAGAAATCCAACCTAAGGAGGCCTTTTGATCAAATCAAAAGGAAGAACCCGAAGAAGAGGTAATGATTTCACCACCCTTTTCTAAGTTCCTTTCTTCTTCCACATCTTCTTCCTTTGTTCTTACCATTCTAAAATAATAACTCCAGTATCTCACATATACTGTGATGTTATTATAAATATGGTACAACCATATTCAGTATTCTATCCATCCTTTGAATAACATGTCACCATACGTGCGTACGTACGGATTACCGTCTCCACGTCGTGGTGTAATTGTTATTCAATATATTATTATTTGGATGGGTATAATAATGATGTGTAACTCATGTAAATAATAAATATAAAATGTTAATGATTCTGTATATATGATATACCATCCATTTATATATTATTTTAATGTCAAAAAAATGATATCGTCGCTCGTGCGTACGTACGGACTACCGTCTCCACGAACGCGATGAGATTCATTCTCCATCGTATCCATTCAAGTATAATTATCATTTTATGATTTAAAAATGATGTTTAAGGACTTGATATCATTCTGGATATGAATAATATACAACAAACATGGCTTATGTAACAAAACATATAAAAGAAAATGAGTAAGTTAACACCCGAAACGATGATAATTCTAAGATATTATTAACAAATCAATTTTAAAAGATCATATATGATATCATATAAATATATATGATTCCTGTATAATTTAATAACAATTATTTCACCATTATACAGGAGGTTAACCTACCCCAACCAAGGAAAAGTACAAGGTAAGTGTTATTTCACAATCTCTTCATTATCCGAGGTTGTTTATATGTAATAATCTACTGGGATCTCTTTATCATCCACATCCATGTTTTCTTAAAAATGTATTTCAAAACATTTTTATTATTTACAAGAATATGGGTTAAAGTCATTTATAACCTTGTTTTACTTTTTATAAGAGGAATCTTTCCGTCGTTTTCAAAACAAGGTCCTTTTAACCTTTTCGATATAATTAAGGTAGGAATGTTTTTTTAACTTATACGGCGGGTGTGGTTATTTTCCGCCGTTATAAAATCTTCAAAGCTTTCCTTAAAATATTATAATATTATTTTCAAAGAAAATGTTTTATTTCATATGGCTCTCAAATGATTTCAAAAATAGAAAGAGATATTTCTCTAAAAAGTGTTTTGATTTCATCTATGTCAACATCCTTTGATGGATTTTACGCTTATTTGAAGTTGATTTATTATGATACAAAACTTCTATATTGTATTGAAGGTTTTGTGATATGTTTGACTGTGGATGTGCTATTTTTATACCATTCATAGTTTATAATGAAATTATTGAAATTTCGTATGCTAGTTTTAATACGAATGTTTATGTTATGTTTAAACGTTTTCATATGGGAATGCATTGGACTTAATAAGTGACGGGTGGAGCCCGCTATAGCTCCTCGATGAATCGGTAGGTCTCATGAGACAAACTAGTGTCTTGGCACAAAGCCTTGACAAAATCTTATTTGTAATCTTGGCACGAGGCCTTGGCTAAGTGGTTATGATAGTCTGGCATTATGCATTCCAACATTATGAAAGTGGTTATTGATATTGCTTGTGATTATTCGATTAATAGAATATCCATGTGAACAAGTGAATGGCATTATATCATTTTACTTTTGCCATACTATGTTGAAGTTCATGTTTAAAAGGATTTTGTTTTAGTTATACATATCCTTTAATGTTTATTCTTATTTATGAAAGTTTCCGGTATATTGTTATCCTTACTGGGCATTTGAGCTCACCCCTTTTCTATGTTTTATTTTTCCTAGGAAGTGAAGAAGTAAATTATGAATGACCTGCAGGGATTTTATGTATGAGTGTGGTTTATGGAGACATTATGTTGTTGTAGTAGTTTTTCAATTTATGATGTAATGTAAAACTTATGAATGTATCTAGTTATTCCAAGGCTACTAAAACAATCGGTCTTTCGAGACTTGATCTTTCTCGTGATCATGCCAATGTTATGAAATAATGCACCGACTCTGGGTAGCTGGGGTCGGGGCGTTACAGTAGGTATCAGAGGAAGTTTAGTACAAACCTTGGAATCTAGATTTAGATAAACTCTGATTAGAGCACGTATACCTAAGATGAACTTTGAGGATTAGTATAGAAGAACTTCCTAAAATTTTGGTATTGTAGAGATTTTGTGAGTTTTCCGAGTAATACATCCCTGTCTGGATACGAGCAGGTAGAGGCGGCTCTGGCACAGATATACCTAGGGGTAAAACCCGAAAACACCGCTTTGAGCTAGACTCGAACGGGAACTGGTGCACGACAACGGACCTTACTGCACTCTTGGTTACGACACTCCCGGGGGATATGCTTAGGATAATTCTCATTTTCATTACAAACCATTATGAAGGGTTTATGAGTATATACATCCTCAAATGAGACATTTTTATGATTATGGATTATATCCATAAATAGTTCAATTTATGTTAAGTGTTTTATAAGTATGGGATTGTGTATTTTGATTCATAAACTGATCTAGTGTATTCCATTGTTTAGAAACGGCGCCCAGTAGAAGGAATGAGAACTCCAGAAATGCACATGATCCAAAGAGAAGGAAGGATCATATCTTTCATGGTCTTAAGCTAGAATTTATAAGAGAAATAGTCTCCCATGTATTATCATCATAAGAAGAAATAATATCATGTGTTGATAAGATAGGTAAAGAGTTTACTGAGTCCTATGGCTTTGAAGGGAAGCAAGAGAAGAAAAGGATATAAGAGAGAAAGATGGATAAAGGGAAGAGGGAAAAGAAGAATTTTCCCATATGTGGTAACTGTGGAAAGAAACACCCTGGAACTTGCCTGAAAGGAATGGGAGTTTGTTATAAGTGTGGAGGAAAAGGGCACAAAGTACATGACTGCAAGGGTAAGAAAATGGTTTCAAATGTACAATGCTTCATTTGCAAGGAGTTTGGACACTACGCGATCCTATGTCCCAGTAATCAGACTATGCCACAAATGATGCTATTGGATAATAATCAAGTTATGATACTACCACAGATGAAGAGGAATGATTAGAGTTATTATGTTGATTATATCAATTGAGTGTTGTATCAACAATGTACTTGTTATAATAATTATGGAGTACATAAGGATTGTACTGCAGTACTATTTCATTAAGGACTTGAGATGGTGTGGAACAAAGAAAAGTGACTCAGTAGCAGGTTAAATGTTTGGAAAATATATGGTTGAGAGAAAGATAAACCATAATATGGTTCCGATACCGAGGTGGTGATTTTAGAATAATACATGATTGATTTGGATAAATTATATTGGATATTATTGACTACCTTGAAGCTGATTAATGATTTGTATATTCCATCATTGTTGGGGTTTAAAACTTTTTTGGATTAATGAAGTATATCCAGCATTCTATATGGAATAAGGGAACATGAATGTAATCAATAAGGAATATGGTAATACATGATGAAGGTATTCATATGCTATTACGGGGTAAAAAGGATATATATTATGTTTACCTTCCTTATAAATGTTGGAATGTGAGTTTGGATAGAAGTATTTTGGATAGTTCTAGTTTGGATTATTTTGTATTTCCATAAAAAGACAACCCGGAGGTCGAGCGACAACCCGTCGCGTCCGGCAAGGCTGCGATACTTGAACCCGCAACCGAATGGCGACAAGGGTGTATCACCTACCACTGGCCCACGAGATGTCCTGGATTAAATAATGTAGTTTTTATTAAAAGATCTTTTAGATGAATTATAAATTCGTTTATTTTGGAACCCTATACGAATAGTGTAAATAGAATTTGTTTACATTCTATTATCTTTTAGAGTGAAAGATGAGTATGTGGTAGAAATTTATTAATGGATAAAACTCTAATTATAAAGTAAGTATATCTCCATATGATCTTATCCAATCTCATAAAAAATTTCTCAATATTAAGAAAAGCAAATTAGAACAAAAATGTTTTCCTAGATGGTACCTTAAATCATCACTAATTTATGGCTTTGGGATTGTTGGCCTTTTCATAGCCATGTTCTCTACCACTCTCCATCAGGTAATGGATGGTTAGATTTTTCTTCCATATCAATATTTTACTACATGGAACCCTAGTATGTATTATTTTCGGTAATCTTCATACATTCGACTCTTTATTTTAAATAGAGGCCTCATTAATTCATTTTTCGATGTGGGATTTCAACTAAGATATTTTGAAACGTCAAAAATGTGTTATCCTAATACCCTATGTTTTGTTGAACCGGTGGTATTTCAAATCATCATAGATTGATGAATTTAAGGACCTCAATTTTATACTTGTTTGTGATTGATGACCTCAATCACTACCTAAAAATATTTACATTTTTCCTCCAATTATATGTCTCAAATTTCCACCAATGTTCTCCTAATCGAGATCATAATTTGGTGGTGACCCTTTCATTTCTCTTTTCCTCATATTAAGACTAAATTATAGTAACCCAATTTCCGATGTGGGTTTTCCCACAAATATATTATCTGTTTTCAACCTTTTATTTTCGAAGAACAATTTCAAATTTCGAGGACGCAATTTATTGAAGGAGGGGAGAATGTAACACCCCAAGATTTTATAGTGTGTTATTTCTTCAAAATAATTCAATAACATTCACTACATGCAACACCAAGTTCAAGCACACCATGACTTACCAAAAAAGCCTTTCAAAAGAGGTTATGAATAGTATTAGATAAATTTTAATGTTTATATAATCCTTATAATTTTATAATCCATATTATGAGTTTCTTAGATATAATGCAAGAACAAATTCATTTTCAGTATTGCACTTTTATCAACTTTAATAGTGAACCCTTTTTAAATACTATATTTTAAACTTTTTGACTAAATGGGGACATCAAAAATTTAAAATGAAACATCCCAAGCTTCTACGGTACGCTTCTCTTTGAATAAGGTGATAGCGTGTGTTGTACGCAACACCGAGTTCTAACAACCAATTAAACTAGTCGTTATGAATAGTAATAACTGGTTTTTGAAATTATATATTTTTTATATTTCAAAATTGACTTCATTTTTGGATTCAAAATATCAAAATTATCCTAGGGTGAAATTTTGGTACTTTTCGGATAACTTTTATATTTTGATGAATAGTGAGAATTACTATATTTTAATTAAAAACAACTTTTTTAATCAAAATAATTAATATTGATAAATTATGAATTTGAGTGGTTTTAAAGTATATTTAGAATATATTTTTACCATTGAATATAATGTTGGTCATTGGACATAATTTTACAATTAAACCGAACATAAACAAGTGTCAATCTTTTGATAGTTATTATCTCTTAAAAACACACTTTTTGTTTTGACAGCGGGAATTAATTTTAAATTAATTTCTGCCACTTCTGTGTTTTGAATTTAGGAAAATGGATTCCATATTTGGAATCAGGATGTTCAAATTGTGTAAATAGGTAACTTTTATTTTTAGACATTTTGAATAATTACTGCGGTAAATATTTTATTTACCATGGTTAAGGGTAAATCCGGTAAATAAGGGTTAAAAAAATAATATTATAATAATACTAAATTACCCTAAAACGTGTCTTAACCCTATTGGTTGATACATGGTCGACCATGGGAATCTTTGTGTCAATATTGGGACCCCATGGATCAACTTGTAAGTGATAATGACACTTTATTTTAATTAAGATAAAATGAATACAAAAATGACACAAGCATATATCTTTTAGAAAAACAATTGTTACATAGGGTTATATATGTTGGATTTTAGATTATAAATATTCATTAGAAAGATAAAAAGATTTCCTACATAATTATAGTTTATTTATAATTTTTAGACATTAAATAATTTATTTTATTTATGACACAATGATGATGCAGTAATTACTATAATAGTGAAAAATTAAAATAATTGATATTATAAATACCCAAATAAATATAATATGAAACTTTTAATGAATTAAACTAATTTTATAGGATAATATGATATATTAGTATTGATTTAATGGACTTTGTTTGAAGTAATCAATCTGTTATGAGTTTCAAAAAAATCAACTATTGAATAGTGTCAAAATTTACATAAAAGAGTTCTTAAAACAAATATTATATCATTAATTGATATTAAATTCCTAAAAATCTATGGTTAGGCCAAAAGACTTATATCATGATAGGTTCATCATTAATGGACCACTTGGGGGTCGCTTGTATGTATATGGTATGTTTATTAACCATATAATATAAAAATACAAAGAGACATTGTAAAAGTGAAACTAATTAACTTAGAGTTAATACTTAAAGATAAGGTTAATATAAGTACCCAAATCTGTCTAAATTCTATTGGTTGAGTTGTTTTAGACCCATCCCCACCTTAAACGTTGAATAGTAAACTTTGGAGCCATTAGAAACCGAATATTAATTTATTATAAATTAATATTTCTAACTTTTCCAAAGGTTCCCCTCACCCCTCTTATAAAATGGCACTCCTCATTCCCATTTCTTCACACCTTCAAAGCCTTTTTGATCGGCCGAACTCTGCCCAAATACTCTCCCAACTTCCCTCACTACAACCTAAGGGCCTTAGTTTGATCAGAAAGCCAACCTACGGAGCCCTTTTGATCAAATCAAAAGGAAGAACCCAAAGAAGAGGTAATGATTTCACCAACCTTTTCTAAGTTCCTTTCTTCTTCCACTTCTTCTTCCTTTGTTCTTACCATTCTAAAATAATAACTCCAGTATCTCACATATACTGTGATGTTATTATAAATATGGTACAACCATATTCAGTATTCTATCCACCCTTTGAATAACATGTCACCATACGTGCGTACGTACGGCTTACCGTCTCCACGTCGTGGTATAATTGTTATTCAATATATTATTATTTGGATGGGTATAATAATGATGTGTAACTCATGTAAATAATAAATATAACATGTTAATGATTCTGTATATATGATATACCATCCATTTATATATTATTTTAATGTCAAAAGAATGATATCGTCACTCGTGCGTATGTACGGACTACCGTCTCCACGAACGCGATGAGATTCATTCTCCATCGTATCCATTCAAGTATAATTATCATTTTATGATTTAAAAATTATGTTTAAGGACTTGATATCATTCGGGATATGAATAATATACAACAAACATGGCTTATGTAACAAAACATATAAAAGAAAATGAGTAAGTTAACACCCGAAATGACGATAATTCTAAGATATTATTAACAAATCAATGTTAAAAGATCATATATGCTATCATATTAATATATATGATTCTTGTATAATTTAATAACAATTATTTCACCATTATACAGGAGGTTAACCTACCCCATCCAAGGAAAAGTACAAGTTAAGGGTTATTTCACAATCTCTTCATTATCCGAGGTTGTTTATATGTAATAATCTACTGGGATCTCTTTATCATCCACATCCATGTTTTCTTAAAAATGTATTTCAAAACATTTTTATTATTTACAAGAATATGGGTTAAAGTCCTTTATACCCTTGTTTGACTTTTTATAAGAGAAATCTTTCCGTCGTTTTCAAAACAAGGTCCTTTTAACCTTTTCGACAGAATTAAGGTAAGAATGTTTTTTTTAACTTATACGACGGGTGCGGTTATTTTCCGCCGTTATAAAATCTTCAAAGCTTTCCTTAAAAGCTTATAATATTATTTTCAAAGAAAATTTTTTATTTCATATGGCTCTCAAATGATTTCAAAAATAGAAAGAGATATTTCTCTAAAAAGTGTTTTGATTTCATCTATGTCAACATCCTTTGATGGATTTTACGCTTATTTGAAGTTGATTTATAATGATACAAAACTTCTATATTGTATTGAAGGTTTTGTGATATGTTTGACTGTGGATGTGCTATTTTTATACCATTCATAGTTTATGGTGAAATTATTGACATTTCATATGCTAGTTTTAATACGAATGTTTATGTTATGTTTAAACCTTTTCATATGGGAATGCATTGGACTTAATAAGTGACGGGTGGAGCCCGCTATAGCTCCTCGATGCATCGATATGTCTCATGAGACAAACTAGTGTCTTGGCACAAGGCCTTGACAAAATCTTATTTGTAGTCTTGGCACGAGGCCTTGGCTAAGTGGTTATGATAGTTTGGCATTATGCATTCCAACATTATGAAAGTGGTTATTGATATTGCAAGTGATTATTCGATTAGTAGAATATCTATGTGAACAAGTGAATGGAATTATTTCATTTTACTTTTTCCATACTATGTTGAAGTTCAAGTTTAAAAGGCTTTTGTTTTAGTTATACATAGCCTTTAATGTTTATTCTTATTTATGAAAGTTTCTGGTATATTGTTATCCTTACTGGGAATTTGAGCTCACCCCTTTTCTATGTTTTATTTTTCCCAGGAAGTGAAGAAGTAAATTATGAATGACCTGCAGGGATTTTATGTATGAGTGTGGTTTATGGAGACATTATGTTGTTGTAGTAGTTTTTCAATTTATGATGTAATGTAAAACTTATGAATGTATCTATTTATTCCAAGGCTACTAAACCAATCGGTCTTTCGAGACTTGATCTTTCTCGTGATAATGCCAATGTTATGTAATAATGCACCGACTCTGGGTAGCTTGGGTCGGGGCGTTACAGATGTCATTTTCGGAGATCCTCAAAATATTAAAATAATATAAGGATATTCTAGGGATAAAAACATCAAAATGGATTATAAATGAATTTTGGAAGTTATTTTCCTCTATATATTATCTCTTTTGTGATTATTTTACATTTTTTTTAATTTTTAAATAATTTAATAATATATTAATTCAAATAATTTATCATTATAGTCATATTTAATACCATTAATTTAATTTTAATTCAATTACATCATGAAAAAGTTTTAATTAGAATTCAATGATTTAAAAAATCTCTAATATATATCATTGGTTGATAAAATTAATTATAAAAATTAACACATCAAAATTATGTCAAAATTAATACTTTTAAAATAAATTATTTTATTTTTATGTTAATTAAATAAATAATTTTTTATCAATGAGGTTGAATTTAAGGTAGTTATTTCATTTATTAAAATAGAAAATAAATTAATATATTGACAATAATATAATTATGATTAAATCAGACATAGATGTTCAGTCATATATTTATTTTTCTTTATGTGGATACATATAAGACATTAAAACAGAGTGTTTTACATTTTGTAACTAGAATGGATATAAATAATATATAGGTTATCCTTCAATAATAGGGTTAATTAAACAAGAAAAATTATATATTAAGATAATAAGAATATAATAATTTACAACTGATATTTTTTATAAAAGTTGAGCTCATATTATTACCATTGTGTTTAGGATTTAACCATTTCTTAAATATTTTTACTCTTACCACGGAAAGATGCCTTTTTACACATTATGGTATAATATAGCCACTATAAGATGAAAAAAAAACATATAAGATTTATGTAATTATTTTTACACCTTATCTAAATCATTTGGATATGGTTTATATTTTTATTATTTTTATATTTTTTAATAAAATTCAACTTATTTTAAAATATTAGAATTGTACATTTTTTCTCTATTCATTTCTTGACTTTTTAAAAATATCATAACTACATGGTATGATCACAAAAATATTTAAAAAAAATTAAAAAAATCTTTTCTTTAAAATTCGTGTATGACAACAATTATCTAAAAGTATATATATTATATAATTACTTAATACCATTATTTATATTCTAAATAATTAAAAAAAACAACTCCATCATCATTTTCTATGTCATTAATAAAATGAGTATTTATTGTAGAATATATCCCCTATATAACTCAATATTAATAAAAATTACATGTTAAAAACTACAATATGATATAATTGACTTAAAAATGAATACAAATGTATTTACATTATTATTTCATCCAAAGACCATAAATAGTCTAAAAACTGAGAATTTTATTTTTATGGATTGAAAATATTCGTCCAATAAAAATTTGACATGTTTTAGGGAAATATTGTAAAATTTATAATTTTATATTTATCTTAAATTATTATATTTACACGTAAAAGTGGTAAATATAAAAAATTTCTAAAGTTACTTTTCATAATTTATAGAAATAAAATGTACTTATTTCATAGATTTTTACATTCTTATTCAAAATATATAATCCAAATTTAAATATATTAAGTATTTTATTTGATTAAATTGATTTAAAATAAATCTTGTTGACAGATCGTGAAAATGAGTTCTTAATATACAAATATCCAAAATATTGAAATGATTTTATATCCTTATTCAATTTCAAATTGATTAAAATTAATTAAATTTGAATAGTTGAAAAATATGTTATATAATTATACTTTATAATAAATTTAAAGTATAATTTTATAGTATAAATTATTCAAATTAAAAAAATTAATTAAAATGCATTCTTTTATCACAAATCATCAATACATGAAACTTATTATAAAAATACCAAAAAAATTAAAATAATGTATATATCTATATTTTTATTTAATTGATTAATTTTCTATTTTCATATATAATATAATAATGTGTACACAATTGGATTTAAAAAAATGTTCTCTATAAAAATATTATTAAACTAGTTTTATAAAAAATTAGGTTATTAGGTATAACATTGGGCTTGTTCAAACTATATTACAATTGAAAATATAATGGATGATTGTCAAAATATTTTTTGAGATATTTTAAATAAAATTCCCAATATATAGTGTATATAGGTGTCCCAATTTAATTTATTATGAAAAACATTACTAATTTTTTTAAATCCCCTTGTGGCATAAAATGTAAGAATACAAAAAAATAATTTAATTATAAATGGAATAAAAAGAGTTAATGTGTTGAGGTTATACATATGTAATATCCCATAAAACTATAATTAAGTCCTAAATTCAGGAAAGATATGACTACATTCAAAAGTGACTCCTAGAACAAAAATTGAACTTTCTGTCCCAAGTCTGATTTACTAACACTCCGGGTCATCTGAGAACCTTGTTGAATAAAAAATCATCTACATAAGACTTGATACAACTTGGTAGAGCCCTTACATGAGTATTTATAACAATACCCAGTAGGGCACCATAAAATTTTAGGGAATTAATCATGAAGTGTAAAGACCCAGAAATTTGAAGAAATTTTTTTTCTTAACATCTTTGGAATATTATGAGTCTGCTATTTCTAACGGCACCTGATTCCAAGGCCGGGTTTGCCCGGAATCAATTTCTAAAGATTTGTTCGGGTACGCTCACTAATCGTACGTGTGAGTTTTTCTATCTTTTGAACCGGTGGTCAGAAATGAAATTTGAGGGCCCTGATGCACTCGCAGCACCGATAATTGCTTAAGGCGGCCATTACTGTAGTTGCATTTTATGCGGGTCAAAAGTTAATTTTTAAGGTTTAATAAAAAACAAGTTAAAAAAATTTTTTTGAACAATTTTATTTATCCTTGGTAGTTTAATCCTACATGGGGATGTTATTGGTGGGTTCCACACCCACATAACTTACCATGTGTGGATATATGTGAGGTGGGGCCCACATGAGCCAAATCCTTTTATCTCCCCGTAACTCTCCTTAAAACCCCCATTAACACTCCTCTTCATTAAGTTGAAAACTCCCCCTCATTTATTATGTGGAGCCTCTCCACCATCAACCCTTTGATTGTTCCAACCTACCTAATGAATTAATTAATCTCTTAATTAATTAATCTATGTGTCAACAATTCATTTTTGGATTGTTTTTAATTAGTTGGAAATTATTTTAAAAAGAGGGGAATGCCTTTTTTTATTTTTGTTTTAAAATATTTTTTGGGACTTGAGAGGATAATGAGATTAGTGTTCTTCTCTCAATTAAGAACATCTTCCTTCCAAGGAAGAACCACCGAGGGATGTCGATTACCTCCATCGATCTTCATCCAACACAAAGGAGAAGGAGATACCCGCAAGGAATGCCGACGATGCGCCATACATGGTTCTTTCTTCCCCGACGTCAATGAGTTGATGCCGCCACTCTGTGACGCCCGACAACCATGCCGATTTCCTTTCTCGGTTCATCTACGAGTGAAACATTATTCAAGGTAGGGTGGTTTGATTCAATTTTATTTGAATAAAAAAAAATTCATTCTTCGTGAAACCATTCTTGTCTAGGGCTGATTGTTACTGCCTAACAAGGAGGGCGCATGCCAAAGAAACACAGCCCGAAGACACTCCGTCATTTCTTGTTTTATTAATTTTAAAAGGGAGGCGGTGGCGATTGGAGGTGGTGGAGAGGGAAGGTGGTGGCCGCGCGGCTGCCGCATGCGAAAGAATCATGTCCTGCAACAGCGGCCCGATCAACCGATGAAGAACCGACTGGCTAATCCAGTAGAACCAAAAATCCGTGGTGCCACGAGGTCACCATGTTCTGAAGGGGCACAACCCGCAATCCACGTCCCGGCTTGTCGGTTCTCCCCCTCGGACCACCCATCCCACCGGCCGAGCGGCGGCCAGCCAAGCCACACCACACAAGGTCGGGTTGTGTGATTCATCGGGCCGGTATAACCCTTTGCTGGGTCGGACCAGTCAAAACCAGGTTGACCCCACCCGCCAGCCCACTGGGCTTAACGGGCCTGACCCGTTTTCACATAAACATGAATAACATTAAGACAGTGCGTCCGATCAACACATCGTCGGTGCCACCAGGATTCTCGCAATGAGTTTGCCCTTTTGAAATACTCTTATTGAGTTTTGGACGACTTTGGAAAATGGTTGGGTTGGATCAAACACGAAACCGACTAGGATATCGGAGCAGAAGCTCTTATAACCTAAGGACCAGACGTCTGATTGATGTGTCATCAACTACGTTGGTTTTCTATTGATGAGACAGTTCTTTTGGAATAATCCAATTGACGTTAGGACGTTTTTGGTGTATGGTCTGGTTGGTTATAGCTCGAAAACGAACCTGTCCCCTAGAACAAAAAATCCAATAACTCACAGACCGGGAGTCCAATTGATGCATCGTCTATTGCGTTGAGACCCCTATGATGAGGCAATCCTTTTTTATACTTCTACAAGAGAATTCATGACACATGGAGTATCGACCAGTAGATCGTGGAGCGGATCCTCTCGGAGGCGAGTAGACTGAGTGCAGAGACCTAGTAGCAGTAGAAATGATAATTGCTTGACTTATTCGACTCGGAGTGATTCGACTTGAATAGTGGATGGAGCGCCTGGATTGGTGGCAGACCCATGGAGTATGGAGTTCTTGGTTTCGTAGGAGACCCATGGTACTCGACAGGAGGAGTACCTCTGACAGCTATTAGGGGGAGAGCCCGATTTGGCGGAAGACCCACAGCGGAGGAGCGCCCGGTTTGGCACCAGACCCACGGTACATGATAGAAGGAGTACCTCAGTAGTCTAAGGTTAGTGAGTAGCGCCTCAGAGTCGCGACATGGCCACTATACTTGACAGAGGAAGAGTTCTCTGACAGTTGTTGTTTCAATAATGAAAACCCTGGTTTGAGCTGAGTCAATGATTGTTGTGTTTTCCTCATTATTGAGATAGGTTACTTGAAAACATAGGTATATGTACGGGCATATAAATAAGTAAAAGTAATCTGTTGAGATCATTCATTGTGGTTTATCCTTTTTGGATTTAGTGATACCTTGAGGGTCTCGGGGTCCCTACTGAGTATCTTTATACTCACACCTGCACAGGGTATGCCCGCAACTCGTTATGTTGGATGCAGATGACAGACAACGCTGACCAAGGCAGTGTATACAAGGATTGGATGGTACATGGAGGTGTACACGTGGTTTGGCGGCACACGGAGTGGACCGATAGATGCAGAGTGGTGAGGAGGACTTATGTAACTACACTTTAGGAAATAACCCAGAGGACGATCTAGGAGCTGCTTCACTATTATGTTGTTTGTCTTTTCAATTGTACTTTCTTTCAGTTGTAGTTGTACCTTTCTATTGGACTTGTATTTCCAGCCCCTTTGTACTTTCATTACACATGTTATACTACTTTACTTAGTGTTTTCTTCTTTTTTTTCTCTTGTTGTGTGTGTTTACGTTTTATAAAGGCAATTCCTTCCCAGTTCTCGGGAATTATACCTTTGGTGCATGTCTCCAGCCCCTGGCCTATGGAAGGCGGGATTGGGGAAGTCATGATGCGGGCTCCGGGTGATGGGTAATTACATATTGGTATCAGAGGAGTCAGTTCTACCATAGAATATAGGACTCTGATCTTTCGTTCTGTGAAGCAATACTGTTAAGAGAAACGAGTGTGGTTTTCAGTTCAGGGAGTCCACTGTTGGTGCAGAAGCCGACATATCCGTACACCAGGACTCAGACTTCTGATTTCCTACTCAGTGCACGAAAACACTGATTGCGTGTTTGTTTTTAGATGTTTTCTTTACGTCAGCTCAAAGCAGGTCAGCTCACCAGGTATAGTCTTTTGACCATGTCGCACCTCTTTCTTTTCAGGGTGTTTTCATCATGTCGATCAGGGCGGGTTCTGAGTGGAGAGTGTGATGGTAGCCCACTGAGCAGCGAGGCCATGGTGCAGGGTCCCATTACAGAAGAGGAACCAGTGGTACTATTACCTGCTGGGCTACCCTTTCCACCATCCCCAGCTACAGAGGGTGCATGACTCTTGAATTCGTTGCACGTGTTCCTATGATAGAGGCCTCTGAGGTTTCGAGGTGAGACAGATTTACAGACAACTAGGTACTGACTAGGGTTTATAGCACGAGTTTTCCACACTGTTGGGACGCCCACATACTTGATGGTATACCTAGCTCTTAGTCTCTTTTAGAGAGCATCTGAGTGGTGGTAATGCATGATGCACCAGTTTTACGATGAGGTGATCCTCACCTGGGGAGACATCGAGGGTCTTTTCAGGATGGAGTTTGTACCAACAACTCTATGCTTTGTTCGGGCTCAGGAGTTACTGCTCTCCCCGCAACTCTTTCTGACCGTAGTAGAGTCTTCTGCAGCCGGCAGTAGACATATGACACAGAGGTCCAAGCGGACTTGGACAATAGCAGGGAGACCATAGGATACAAGTTCGGTTGTGTGAGGTACACAGAATAGAGCCAGCTATAAGAGGAGCAGGAAGTGTTATGCATGTGGTGGGCAGGGTCACTTGGCTCGAGACTGCCCGACCCATCTAACAGATGAGTAGTAGGTAGTAGAGGAACCTACCAAAACGAGGTAGGGGAGATGGTCGTGTATCTGGTGGTCGATGATGCTTCAAGGTGCGGCCACCACCACCACCAGGATGTCTACCCCGACCACATGGAACCGGTGGTTATAGGAGATCACATCATCAGGAAGAAGAAGAATACGATTATGGGGCTCCGGAAGTTGTTGGATAGGATCGATACTTGTTCTGGGCATAGACACCATTGTTAATGATGCTTCTAGCTTCATTAATGTTGTTGTTGTGGTTTCTTTGTGTCTTTGTACTTTGATCTACAATAATAAAATACACATGCCCTTGTGAAATTTTCATCCCTTCCTTTTTGTGTGGTTAATACTAAAAGGTTTCAATTTTAACTATTGACTTGACCCTCATTTTCGAGATTTCTACTGGAGGAGACCCAGTAACCACACACTGATGCCAACAGTGTGACTCGACCCTTGGAGGAAAAAGTAATGGTTGGATCCCTTGGTAGTATCATCGAGGCCTTACGACGTCGTCCATTGAATGAATTAGTATCATTCATGTCAGGATTGACTGTATTAGGAAAAGGATGTGGTTTGTCTAGGGGATGAGACAAGAGTTCCCTTTTCGGTTAAGGATAAATCGTAGAAGCTCTTACAGATCGTAGGAAAAGATGGGTAAAATTTAACCGACATACCAAGTCAGAAAATTTCATACTGACAAGAGATGGTATGAGCTTCGACAGAGAAGGTGGAGATCATCCTGGAGCGGATGAAGACTGCACAGAGCAGGCAAATGACTTAAGATAATAAGAGACAGAGACCCCTAGAGTTCGAGGATGCGACCACGTCTTTATATGGGTCTCACCTCGACGAGGTCTACGTAGATTTATCTTAGGCATCAATTGATATCCATGATTCATCGGACCTTTCTAGGTCCTAAGAAAAGTAGGCGATGTGGATTAACACTTGGCTCGTCCTCTTCAGTTTCACTGGGTGCATGACATGTTTCACATATCTCAGCTGAGGATATATGTTCTCGAACCTTCACACATAATTGACAACGGGAAGATAGATATCGATGATGGGGAACCTTTCACGGAGGTTCCAGTAGAGATTTATGATCGATGGGAGTGGGTCCGATGAGGAAAACCAATTCCTATGGTGCCCATTCGCTGGTAGCATGGGAACCTCCAAGAGAGAACATGGGAGTGGGTAGCTCAGATGCGTGCTCAGTACCCCTATTGTTTTCCTAGTTTGTGTTGTAGCTTTACAGGGACGTAAATCCCTCAGGTGGGAGTAATGTAAAAACATCGAAATTTCAATGAATGTTTTCATAAATTATTTGAATTTTACAAGTCTTCGGTTTCTGACGGCACCTGATTCTGAGGACCGGGGTGCCCGGAATCAATTTTTGAAGTTTTGATTGGGTAAGTTTAGTAAACATACGTGCATGTTTTTCTTTATTTTGAATTGGTGCTCGAAATTGAAATCTGAGTGCACTGATGAACTCACAGCATCACTAATTTCTTAAAGGTACCTTTACTGCAGTAGCATTTTATGCGTGTTGAATGTTAATTGTTCAGGTTTAATAAAAAAAAGTTAAATTAAATTGTTGTGAACAATTTTATTTATCTTTTGTAGTTCAATCCTACACGAGGATGTTATTGGTGGGGCCCACACAAACATAACTTCCCATGTGTGGATATTTGCGAGGTGGGGCCCACATGAGCCCCATACTTTCATCTCCACATAACTCCCTTTAAACCCCCCATTAACACTACTCTTCATTAAGTTGACAACTCCCCCTCATTTATTATGTGGAGCCTCTCCACCTTCCACACGTTGATTAGGCCACACCACTTAATGAATTAATTAATATCTTAATTAATTAATCTTTGTTTCAACAATTCATTTTTGATTTTTTTAATTGGTTGGCAATTATTTTGAAAAGTGGGGAAAGATTTTTTTTATATTGGTTGGAAAATATTTGTTGGGATTTGAGAGGATTTAAGGATTAGTGTTCTTCTCTCAATGATGAACATCATCTTTCCAATAAAGAACCACCGAGGGACGTCGATTACCTCCATCGATCTTTGGCCAAGACAAAGGAGAAGGAGCTACCCGCTTGGAACGCCGATGACGCGCCATCCACGGTTCCTTCTTCCGAGACGTCAATGAGTTGATGACGCCTCTCTGCGATGCCCGACCACCACGAGGCTCATCTTCCATGGCTCGTCTATGATAGAACCTTTATTCGAGGTTGGGTGGGTTGATCCAATTTTATTTGAATAGAAATTGGTCTTCGTTCTTCGTGAAACCATGCTTGTCTATGGTCGATTGATACCACCTAACGCGGATGGTGCGGGCCAAATAAACACGGCCCGATGACCCTCTTTTGTTTCTTGTTTTAATAATTCACAAAGGGAGGCAGTGGAGAATAGAGGCTGTGGTGAGAGAAGGTGGCGGCTGCGCTCCGGCCACATGCAGAACAATCTCGTCCCCTAACCCTGGGCCGCTCGGCCGACAAAGAACCGGCCGGCTAATCCGACCGGACTAAAGAAACTGCAGTGCCCCGATGGTTCCGCAATGCGAAGGGTCGTGGCCCACATTCTACGGGCCCCTTCGGCGGGTGAACTGGCTGGCTCGTCAGCCAACCAGGTTGGAGAAGGTCGGGGCAGCACCTGGCACCGCGTGCGGAAGACTGCGGCCCGCCCAAGAGGGCTGCTCGCTCTGGAGAAGCGGGCTGGCATCGGCTGGCTGGATTAGAGGGTGACGCCACATGGCTCCAACGGTTCATGAAAGCAGGGGGCCACCCCCCCCCCCCCCTCGGACCTCTCGGCCACATGGTTCGACCCGTTCGGCCGGCCGCACCGCGCTGTGGCACGCCGGGCCAGGCCGCGCCCTGCCGGGTCAGGCCACGCCCCACCGTACTGGGCCACGTGATTCACTGGGCCGGTCTGACCCTCTGCCGGGTTTGATCCACCATACCCAGGTTTACTCGACCCTCCACCCCACTAGGTTTAATAGGCCGAGACTGTTTTCACTTAAACATGAATAACTTTAAGACCGCACGTCCGATCGACGTGCTGTCTGTAGCTCTAGGATTCTCAAGATGAGGCGGTCCTTTTACGATACTATTAGTGAGTTTTGGATGACATTGAAAAAACGGCCGGGTTGGTTCAAACCTAAAACCAACAGGGCCCTCAGAGCAGAAATGCTTATAACTTTAGGACCAAACATCCGATTGACATGTCGTCAACTAATTTGGTTTTCTTTTGATGAGACATTTATTCTGGCATACTCCAATTGGGGTTAGGATGTTTTTGGAGTATGTTCAGGTTGGTTTTATCTTGAAAACCAAACAAGCCCCTGAAATGGAAAAGCCAATAACTCACAGACCATGCGTCTGATTGACACGTAGTCTGTTGCATTGAGACCAATATGATGAGAATTTCTATTATGATACCTCTATGTAAGACATAATGACACTTGGAGTATCCACAAGTAGCTCATGTAACAGATATTCTGAGTGACAAGCAGTCACTGTGCGGAGACATAGTAGTTTTAGACCTAATGACTGCTTTACCGATTTGACTCGAAGTGATTCGACTGGCCCAGTAGACGGAGTTCCTGGTTTGGAAACAGACCCAAGGCGGACGGAGAAGCTGGTTTGGTTTCAGACCTGTGGTACTCAACAGGAGGAGTTCCTCTGACGGCTATTAGGGGGATTGCCCGGTTTGGCGGCAAACCCACGGAGGAGGAGCGCCCGATTTGGCAGCAGACTCACGGTACTCGATAGAAGGAGTACCTCAATAGTCTATGGTAGTGTGTAGCACCTCAGAGTCGCCACATGTCCACTGTACTTGAAATAGGAGGATTTCTCCAATAGTTTTTGTTTCGATAATGAAAATCTTGGATTGACCTGAGTCAATGACCTTTGTATTTTCCTCATGATTGAGATTGGTTACATGATAACTTAGGTATGTGTATGAGCATATACATATGTAAAGGTTATATGTTAAGATATTTCTTTGGGGTTTATCCTTGTTATATTTACTGAGACCTTGAAGGTCTTGGGGTTCCTAAGGAGTATCGTTATACTCACCCATGCAAGGGCTATGCTTGCACCTTGTTGTGTTGGATGCAGACGACGGACATCGCTGACCATGGTAGAGTGTACGGGGACTAGATGGTACCCAGAGGTGGAAACATGGTGTGACGGCACACGAAGCAGACCGATAGATGTAGATTCCTGAGGAGGACATTTGAACCTACCCTTCAGGTAGGAACCCAGAGGACAATCCAGGAGCTGCTTCCCTATTCACCTGTTTGCCTTTTCATTTATACTTTCTTTCAGTTGTAGTTGTACCTTTCTGTTGGGCTTGTATTTCTGGCCCCTTTTTACTTTCAGCACACTTGTTATACCACATTACTTAGTGTTTTATACTTCTTGTTCTCTTGTTGTGTGTGTTTACATTTTATAAAGGCAATGCATTCCCAGATTTTTGGAATTACGCCTTTGGTGGTAGTCGCTATCCCCTGGCCTATAGAAGGCGGTCTTGGGGTAGTCACGATGTGGGCCCTGGGGGATGGGTCGTGACATCAATTGTAATCATATAATCAATGAATAGTATAATAATAATAGGATACATTCAAAAAACATCTTCATTTACACATGGAATAAACTACGTATCAAGGAGATGTCCCAACAATATTGTCAGCAAAAGTTTTTTCTCCAGATTATTTAACAATTCCCTCCTTATAGAATATAATTTCACATTCTGATAGAAATAATTGAATTCAAATGAGATATCATTATCATTTTTCACATCACAATTAATTTAATGATGAAATTATTTATATATAAGTAAATCTATGGGAACCATGGCCAAGGAAATGGGGTATAAAAACCACCCAATATGAATTTATTGGATAAGTATGGGATCAACACCTATGTATAGTTGTTCATATAGATTCGGAGTACTCTCCTTAGGGAAGAAGATGATAGAGGAATCCACTCAGGGACATATTGGATTTAAAAATGTCTATCCATAACTATTACCCTTATAGAGGATCAAAATTATACTCTTATGATGTAATAACATACTATAGCCTCATATAATGGATCAAGGGAAAACAATCTAAAATAATCTATTCCATGATGAGGGGAATAAATTCTATTTTTTATTTTCAATTAATGACATGTCGTTTTTGTATGGTACATGATATATACTACTAATCAAAGACCTTCTTATATCTACATCCATGTGACTCCTCCCGTTGTTGGGTACATTTGTCCACGATCAGGTACATGGCCTAGTCTGAGCAATGAGTTGTTTCCATTTACACAACATTTGGTTGTGTACCATTAAATTTTTTTCTTTTATATCAATTGAGATACACTCTACAATTCCTACATGGTTTCACACAATATTAGACACACTTCATATTCCATGTCATTCTTACTATTCTATAGAAACAATATAACCACATCCATGGAGCCACAATGTGTCTATTGATTTGGAACACTCACAATAAGGTTGTATTTTTAGGTTCTCATGGGTTCTTTCAAACATATTCACCCATTCCTCCGGGGTTTTTTCTAATAGTGATTCTTTTTGGTGATCATTGAACTAGATTTTCCAATGCTTTTCATCACTAGTCTGCAGAATTTAGCAGTTCAATTTTCAAAGAAAATTATCATGTAACACTATCCAATCCCTACACACCAAATCACACATGAAAAAAATATGATATGGTCTAATAATTCATCATTTATGTCACTCCTGAAACTCATTTTCAATATTAATCATGGTTTATGGTATCTATTTATTTACATAATGAATAGGTTAAATGTTATTGTGTATTTTTCACAAAAAAATGATGCCAAATAGAATACATGGGATATATATAAAAATAAAGATGGGTAATAAATAACAAGACAAAAATATGATCAATGATCATTAATATTCTACCATTACCTCTTCTATCCATTTTCATATAATTAATGAACTCAGAAAAAATATTACTAATTATGAATGATCCAAAATATATCAATTCTATTTAGATTGATAGCCAATTCATGAATAAATTAAGGTTTATGGCATTTATTTTGATTGGAAACTAGAAAACAAATCAGCTAAATCCAAAAATTTAAATATCCTACCTAATGTATAGACCCATCACTAATAAAGAATGATCATGAATTATTTTAAATGGTGATATCCACAAACTACAATGTTTTTTCTGATTCTTACATTATCGAGAAGGCCCTATGATATGATGTCATACTACCTTGCCTTTCTAAGTATCGTATTTAGAATCATAAGTCATTATAGAAACATTATCAAAATTTATTACTCTATTTATTAATATTCATTACACAGAATAAAATTGAAGTTATGTTGTCCCCATAATAGGTATTGTCATCATGAAATGAAAATATTCTCCCTAAAATTTTTATTAGTTCTTAACATGTATTTAGATTCATAATCTTATGTCATCTCCTAAAAAATATTTTGAATCCATAGGAAATCTACCAAAAGAACTTAAAAACATTGAATAATAATCTCCAACAAATCTTCATTCTATACTGGGTACCCCACAGAGGTATTTCCATCCTCAATCCCCATTTCACCCCATTCGATAACATGGGAATTATCTTTCACACGTATTTTTTTATTCAATGCACGTATGAAGTTGGGTGGATGGTCTTTTTATTTTTTGTATGGTAGTATATCTAAATGATATGTCAGCTTACCAACCCTATGAAATATTATCAATGTTCTTGTGAACCTTAGACAAAGCATGACACCCTGTGAAAATCTCCATAATCAACATTGAGGTTAGAAGTATAGGAAAACAAGGTATCCTTCCCCAAAATCCAAAGGCATCCTTGATATATTCTCGTAGGAAATATAATAGATATATGAAGTCTTAGTGCCCTGAAAGATGATTTGTACCTTTTTTATTGTATCTCTATCCAACACAATTTCAATGAGGGTTTTCAAACATAGATCAGTCCAACATTGTGGAGACCAATAAAGTCTCTCATACAAGGATTCAAATGGTTTCTTGTCAAAGGTAGTATAATATAATATATTTCATAAAAACTACACCAAGGGTGTATCATCCACCAATATATGGTCCAGATAAGTATTCGAGACTAGAAATCTATTATCCCAAAGTTGATGGGTCATCTCATCCTATCCATCAATATGGGGGTGAATTGGAATGGTTAAATGAAACTGAGTACAAAAAAAATACTTTATTCCATTCTTTAACTAAAAACTGTACAAATAATCACAATATACAATAATTATTGATGTTACTCCATGTATCTAGACTATATATAACACATAATGTAATCCCAAAATCATTTCTAAACTCTGTTATTGAAAAACATGAATGTGGGATGACTTGATGTGTTGGTTAACCACCACAAAGATGGTATCAATTACTACGGGTGTTTCTGGTAACCCCATTATGAAATGCATATATCTTCCATATAAATTCAACTATTTCACCTCATGGGATTGCGAAAAACCTTTTGGAAATGGTTATTATGCTTCATATACTAATAATTTTGGTATAAAAAATTAAAACCCCATTATAAATATCTATATGTCAGTACACCAATAAAATAAATTATAAGTCTTTTTAAATCATTTCCAAACCATGGTTTACCCTAAATGGTTAATTATGAAACTAAATCTTGGAAAACATCATAACTAATACTATCATCAGCCATATGTAATAAATAAAATTATTCCCACTTTCATAAAATCCATCATGATCACGTCTATTGTGTGTTTGAGTACGTTTGTTATCATAGTCCATATCTCTATGTTGGGATTCCCCAACATGATGTATAATTAGTGGAGTAATAGATATATATTGATGATAACATGCATAATTCCTATCCACTATGTACACATACAAAAAGGATAACTGCTCTTATGCCTTAACTAGTGATATAGAATAAGATCGTATGATTTGATATTCATTCACAACATCACCCTTCGAAAGAATATAATATATTTTAGATTGTTAGTGATGGACGAACTGTATGTATTTCCTCTATCTCATGATATGATCGATCAGAGAAAATTTTTAAATGAGACACTTTTTGATAGATTAGATGATAAATAACTCATTCATATTGTTTTTCTCTCTGACATCAGGGAGAAAACATAGACTTATTAATCATCATGATGTATCATGTAGTTTTACTCATTTGATCTCTACATCCCAGAACCATAAGAGATCAATGCATACCTCGGCATAATAAGACACCCATATTCAGACCCCAAAGCATTTTAGTACCCTACCAACTCAACAACCACCTCTAGAAATATCAGTATTGGGGAACTAAACATCATCTAAAATAATTGTTAAGAAGATATTTAGGAAAAATTAGTCTACACAAAAGGCATTCCCTTTTGAATTAAATAATTCAATAGTTTCAAAATACTTGAGACATATTACACATATATTTTGTAGTATCCTTTAAAATAGTAGACAATATTCACTCCTATCATGATCGAGAATGGATCCCAATCTAATACATTGGAAAACATTTATGAATCCACTAATTTTCAATTATCTATTAAAACATATCCCCAAAAACGGATATCATTAATTCAATATAAGAAATCATTATAATAATATATTTATTGTTCTATCATATTGTGTTTATAATAATTCTTATGTTTCTCTCATAATCCTCCTTCTATTATGAGGACAATAGGATATTATGGATGAACACCACCACAAATCAGGCTATGAAAGTATAAAGGAACCCTTTAATTATTCCCATGAATCCTTCTTGGATATTTGTCAAAGAAAATAAAATAAATAAGTACTCATAGTGACCATAGTTGGATATGAATTCCATATCAGGTATATCCTCATTCTTTACACATAGTAGGTTATATCATTATGTATGGTCAGTTATTGGGAACCACCTCTCTATATTAACTAATCGATGATATTTTCAATACATGATAATTGTTAGTAATTATTCAAATTCATGTTCATTTGGTTCCAATAATCCATTCATAACCTCAAAATTCTATAAACCTTTTCTGTGAACAACACTAGGGCCACCTAATATGAAATTTTGGGTGTTATGAGTCTATTTTATTGCATATCCTTCAACTAAACCCTCTTCTAAAGAACCTATTTTGGAGCCATCTGGTGTATTGGTGAAAATATTGGGGTGAATATATGAGTATACAGTAATGTATATTTCCATCTCTCGTTAGAGAATAAATCATAACACACTATTTGGAAATAATTTCATAAAAGTTTCCACCAAAGAAAGAAACTGATAGAACACAACATGCAATTATCTATGATTAATGAAATATAAATGGTGATTAATTAAATTCAACCAACAATGAATGCGTCTATAAATATCTATCTAGGTTTACATATCATATATAAGTGAAAAAATCATCAATTAAATACTAACATACAACATCATCTTACAAAACTAGTCAATTTATACACAAAATATGTGTATCTAGTCCATGCCATAGAAGAAATTGTGTGGCCTCATTACTTCCATAATAAGATACATTGTGAAACTGTATTAACCTATTGTAAGATAAAAATATAAACAAATTCTTTATAAGAATTAACCATCTATAGTAGGAGTATCCATGTATATTGGTCGAGCCAATGGCTCAATAGGAACATCTATGTCTTGAATTGCGGATTTAGGAAAAAGGAAGTGGCTGTAATATATGTCTCTAAAAATAAATATAAGTATTAAAAGTAATGGATAGTACATATAAATATTTTCATATCCTAGGGATAATAGTACCATAGATATTGGGTATTCCATCACCTCTATCCAAAATCACGATTAGCATGGAAGGGAGAACATTTATTAGGTCATTAAAATAATTAAAACAATCTTTTACCTTGCTCTTCCCTCCCAAAACCACTACTTGGTCAAACCCCCTATGGGTATCTCGTATACCATCTCTAACATTTCTTAGGAATCCCTTTCAATCTCTCTCAATGAACCATATGGTTGATCAGACAATCCTATATGAGATACCCTTAATCTTTAGAAGAGAATCATAACATCTACATATAAATGTTAAACCCCTATGGAGGCCATATAAGGCCCCAGCCATAAACCTTACTTAATCTTGAGTTATTACAAGATTACACATTGAGGATCTTTTCAGGTTTAGTGTTTTAGAGAATTAGATCATAAAACTTACATTACATTCCACATTTAAACAATGTTTTTACATAAAAGATAGTATTCCTTTTTTCCCATCAACGGAAAAATATTTAAAAATAAATCTTGGATTCTTTCTTGACACATCCTTGACACTATCATCACATCATGTACCTTTCCCTTAACCCGTGAAAAACATTTCAAAAACTTGGGATGAGCATAAAAATCTCAATAAGGGATATAAAAATATGGAAAGGAAACATGAGCTCATATATACATAATAATGAAATCATACTTTACCCATAAAACAAAGGCACTTTAACATACCTCATCAAATCATGAATAAATCAAAGAAATTATAAGACATAAAGGTAACTTGAGGCATTCATAACATTCTTACGTAGGGAGTAACCCACTTAGTTAGGTTTGGAATACCCACCACAATATATTCCCTAAATCTCTTCGGAGAAACCATAACATTTCACTCCTTCACATTACCCAATGCATTGGAGAGATATGTGGGGCTCACCCACCCTTAGTTTATCATGAAACCACTCGTCTTAATAACAATTCCCAAGAACCATAACATAATCGTATCACATAAAACATACATGAAGGAAACATAACATTTCCACATTTCAATCACAAGATATCAATAACACAGTGATATTATAAAAACATTATCAAAACCATTTTAAATACCAAAATAAAAGAAAAGTAAAACATGGAATTTATTTTTCTTAAAAAAAAGTTATGTCTTGTAGAGGAAGCCAAAACTCAAATAATGGTTACGATGGCGGATAAGTCGTTGTCGCCACATACGTATGACAAAAACATTCCCATTTTTCTTTTTGTAAAACGCTTCGTATAAAAAAAGATTCATTTTGGATAAATGTAAAAGTCAAAGGGGTTTATACACCATATAAAAGAAGGTTGTGTATAAAACAAAATATGCCTCAATGAATGGTGATTGAGACGAAGTCCCTTCCAAAGACGGTAACCTTGGTTTAAGGTTAAATCAATTACATACTTATGTGTCACAAAAGAATACACCAAATATAAGTGGATATTACGTGTAAAAAAATCCGAGGTTATTCACAAATATTCATAGAATGACATATTCAAAGAGTACATGTTTATCCCAAAGAATCCAATTTGGGTTAAGAAGTTCCCTTTCAAAAATTTGGCATCCTTACGGTGTCACTACAAAATTCAGAAAATGAGTTGATGAGAGATAAAAAGGGTATATCATCACTTGGACATAAAATTTACATCAATAAGGATAAATAATAACATATCCCAACATAATATTATTTGAATTAAAAGACATAACAAAATAAATATTTTTAAAATAGGAGGGTGAAAGGTTCCCTGAACGACGTGGGTATCTTTCGAAACATGAACCTCGTGAAAGAAGGACAATACAACATTGATGTAAATACTCATAAATGAAAGTATATTACACAATGAGTAAAATAATGGGCAGTACATACACCACTCAATGGAAATTGTGGCAAATGTACCATAAATCTCACAGGAATAAAGGTGAGTTGAAAAGTCCTTTACAAAAACTCGGCAGCCTAACGACGCTATATAAAACCTCCAAAATGGATTGATGAGAGAAAATAGGGTCTCTCATAATATTAGCATAAAGTTTACAGATAGAGAAATATAAAATATCATCCTACAACATAACAATGAGGAGCGTAAAAGAAGTGACATAAAGGAGAGTACTTTAAAAGAAAGAGAGAGGTTAGATCTCTTACGAAAATTCGGTAGCCTAGCGACGCCACTCAAAACATCCAAAACGGATTGATGGGAGAGAATAGGGTCTCTCATAATATGATCATAAAAAATAAATTAAGAGTAATATAAAATAACATCCCAACAACAAGAAAGACGATCTTTACAAGTAATGACATAAAAGAGTGTACTTAAAAACAAAGAGAGGAGTGTGATCCCTTACATCAAGTCCAACTTGTCTTGTTCGTTTATTTATATTCCTGATTAATAAACATTGGTAAATTTATAATTTCTTATGGAACTCATTTAGGGATTATTATTCAGTTCATATCACATATTATAATGTTATAATAAGTGTTTAATAATGTTAGTTCATATCAGACGTTTTTGCCAATGTTTGGTACATGAGTCAAAAATGAACTTGTTTGAAAAATGATTGCCCAAGTAGTTATAAGTAAATAATTTCCAGAATATTATTAATCATTAAAATATCATATACATCCAGTAAATATTCATTTTATACTATTCCATATCATTTAGATATAAAAAACTAAAAGCACCGTTCATGGGGACGGTAGGCCGTACGTACGCATGAACGCTACTTTCATTTTTTCTTTGTCATATTAATCGAATTGTAAATAAATGATATATATATATATATATATATATAATTCCAGTATAATATATATTTTATTTAGGTCACATATGTTCATTAATTTCATTCTTTATACATTCCATGTATTGCATGTACAAGTAACATCACTTGAGGGGCGGTAGTCCACACTTCCTCATGAAATAATTGCATTTACACAACATGAAAAGAATAATGGTATGGTTTAAATATAAAATACAGAAGCATATAGTAAACATAAATAACATATATATCATATATAAAATATAGGTACAATATAATGGCCACCATTAAATGTGTTAAATGATTATTGAACAACCATCGTTTCGTGAGGCAGAAAATCGCCAACCACAGAAACAATATGTTATTTAACCATTAGATGAAGGTGAGTGTAAGTGTAGCTCTAATACTTCTTATAAAAAATTCCTAGTATATTTAAGATACTGTATTTGTTACAAAATAAATAAATAAAAAGAGTTTAGGGGGTTGGAGAGGCAAAATAAAACAAAAGGACTCAAGTGAAAACATTACCTTAAAATCGGGTAACTCCCTTTGGTTTGAGCTCAAAGGCTTCCTTGGGTAGACTTCCTCCCAAAGTGAGGATTCAAAGAGTTAAATAGGGATGTGGAGAGACCAAATGGGCAGGGGTTGTCTGAGCCAAGGGCTTTGGAAGTGTGGGTAAGTAGGTAGAGTTGGGGGCCTTTTATAAGACTACAGGAGGGGCACTCTTGGAAAGTAAAGAAATGTTACTTTATTTTAGAATGCTTTTCGGATTTTAATGGTCCCACATTGATATAATTCGAGGATAAGGTGATAAGGGTTCGATATACACCCATTCAATAGGTTTTGGACATGTTATGGTCATAGATGTTACATTATCTTTTCATTTTATTTAAATCCTTTATTAATGAGGTAATCGCTGCATCATTATGATGTCATAAATAATTTAATATTTTCAATGTCTAAAAATTATAAAAAAAATACTATGATGTAGGAAATATTTTTCTCTTTCCAATTAATATTTATAGTCCAAAATATTACTTGTATAACCCCATGTAAAAATTGTTTTAGTTAAACAACTCATGTTTGTGTCATTTTAATTTTAACATTAAATAAAAAGGTATTTATGTCATTTTTCAACCAAAGTGGCTCCATGGGGTCCCCAAGTTTACCCATGGGTTGTCTTGGTCGACCATGACTCATCCAATGAGGGTAGGACATGTGTCTAGGTCATTTCATTTTATTAAAACATTATTCTTACCTTAAACTACAATAATTACCTCTAATCGCGATTAAAAACATAATAAGCTACTATTCACCAAAAAATTATTTTAATCCCATTGAACCACATTTTACATCATAATGACAACCATGTATGTCAGATTTTTGAAATTCAAAACACAAAGATGGAAAAATTTCATTTAAACGGAAAATCAGTTTTTATAAGTACCACTTAGTGGTTTCACTATTCATCAAAAATTGATGTTTTTCAGAAAATTATCAAAAATTCACCCTAAGATATATTTGATATTCCAAATTAAAAAATAATTCATATTTTAAAAAATTCAAAACATATAAGTTGAATTAATTAATTTAATAATTAATTCCTGCTGTCAAAACAAAATAGCGTGTTTTTATGAAACAATATCTATTAAAAGATTGACACTAGTTGAAGTCAAATTTCAAAGTGAAATTAATTCCAATGACAACTATTTGATTAAATGGTAAAAATATAATCTAATTTAACTTTAAAACCAATTCAAAAGATAATCTTATCATATAAATAAATTAGATTAAAAATAGGTTTTGAATTAAAATACAACACTTTTCACTATTCATTAAAAATTGAACTTTTTCGGAAAAATACAAAAAATTTACACAAAGTAAATTTTGATGTCCCGATTCTAAAGAAAAATTTAGTTTTGTCAAATATAACACATAAAATTGTCAAAAGTGGATTTGAAAGAGGTTCGCTATCAAAAGGCGGTTAATCGACCTTTTAAAGAATATTAGAATGTTTACGCTTAAAATTGGATTCATTCTCATTTTTAATCCTATAACATTTATTGTAAAAGTGAAAATATTTGACAAACATATATAATCATTTTGTAGTTAGTTCTATTCATTCCTACCATTACAACGGCTAGGCGTTAACTACTATTTAAAATAATATTATTTTATTATTAGAGTGCAACGTAAGATTCCCAAGAAACTCGTTGTTGTGTATTGGGTATGTCATCGAGCATAGCATCCCCATTAAAGTAATATTAATATTTTATTCACAAATATCGATAAATATAAAAATTTCATATTCTTTATTTACCTGGGGTGTTACATCCTTCCCCCCTTTTTGGGAATTGCGTCCTCGCAATTTTAAAATTGAGCTTGGAAACATCCTTGAATGTCACACATCGGAACAAGAGTCGGTAAAACAATCACTTTAAAATAATGAACGATAAGTACATTGGTCACCCGAGTTAACCCATACTAGGATTCCATGTAGGAAAATATGGACATGGAGGAGAAAACATAGGGTCATGTTCTAATGGAGAGTGATAAAAAACATGTTTAGGAGAATGTTAACCACAAGTAAATCACAACCTTGTGATGGATTAAATGGTATTTGATTCCCCAGTAGGAAAAGTTAATAGACAACATTTTTGTTTTAAGTTACTTATTATTGATGAATTTATTCATAAGGAAACATAATCATTTATCATGTTGACTTTCAACTTTTTTTAGATTCCTTACAAAAACTCATATTTTCTCTAAAAGATGAGTATTTAGGAAGACTTGTTCACATTAAGAGTACTATAATAAACTTCTAGAGAATCACTTAATCCAAAAAAGAAAACTATATACTTCCCATGTCTTTATACATTATCCAAAACCAACACCAAAAAGGTTAGTACAAGATCAAATAATCCAGAAAAGGATAACCCTTTATAAAAAGAAAATATATTCTTAATCTCCAAAATTTGTCCAACAAAACCCAAAGTTCAACGAGGACCATTGGATAAACAATTTTTCCATAAAATTATTCAATGTAGTCCAATCTATGATTGAAACCCAACTATTTGAAGGATTTAGACACATAGTCTTCCAAGTTAAATCGTAACATTAATCTCCAAACAACATTTGTTGCTCTTAATGTATCGTATTGAAAAGTAATTAACCTAATCACATATCTTCCATGATAGGTTAATAAATTACCATAGATAACCCAAAATCAACTTACTCTTAATTCATAATACCATCTAACTAAAAAGAATCAGTCAAACTAACCAGTGACATTACGTAGTCCAGTGGTAGGCGATAAATACGATTCGCACATTGGATGTGGGTTCGATTCTCGCAGCTTTGTCCGACGTGACGGGTTGTCACACGGTCTGAGTGTTGTCCTTTTTATAAAACTCCAAAAATAACCCTAACATGTTTTAACCTCAATAGTTTCCTTATACCTATCCTTTTCATCCAAATTATTTTCGATCTCAACATCTTAATTCATGAAGTCTTATTTCACCACCATAAGGTAAAATAAAACGATTCCCAAAATGAATAACATCATACCATGATCATGGCGTCCACTCAGTTTCATCATCATCTTGCTCAAGTAGGTAGAAGTCCCAAGCATTACAACAATGATTTAATGATCTTTCAAAATCATTTGCTTCTTCCATGAAATACACCTTGTACAACATGGGTCATATGGGTGTTCACAGAAAAACGGTTTTGGAAAATTATCATGTATGACATGTAATTCCAAAACATCTTATAAAACATGATTTCTATAAAATAGTCAGACAGAATTTGAGTGGAAACTTTCTATTATTTGTCCTTTTAAAATACCATAAGTATAGTGGAGGTGTTTGATATCTCAAACAACTGCTTGCAAGTGAGTTGTATGCTAGAAAAAGTTCCACAATCATCCGAACATGACTTTGAAATATTTATTGCAAGAATTTCATCAGGAGGAGTTAAGAATGTCATTTGAGATCCTTCTCCTTCCATTCGTAACCGACTTTACTTGACCTGAAAAAAGTTATAAAACAAGGATTTAACTGAAATAATAGATATAGGGACTAATCATGTGTCGAACAAAAACTCCTAATCCCTAAAGATGACTAAACCGACCTTTGATACCCACTATAAGGCCCCAGCCAGAAACCTTACTTAATCTTGAGATATTACAGGATTACACATTGAGGATCGTTTCAGGGTTAGTGTTTTAAGGAATTGTATTATAAAACATACATTACATTCCACATTTAAACATAGTGGTTACCTAAAAGATAGTATTCATTTTTTTCACATCAACGGAAACATATTTAAAAATAAATCTTGGATTCTTTCTTGACAGTTCCTTGACACTATCATAATATCATGTACCTTTCCCTTGACCTGTGAAAAAAATTTCAAAAACTTGGTATGAGCATAAAAGATCAGTAAGGGTTATAAAAATATGGAAAGGAAACATGAGATCATATATACATAAGAATGAAATCCTACTTTACCCATAAAACATAGACACTTTAACATACCTAATAAAATCATGAATAAATCATAGAAATTATAAGACATAAAGGTTACTTGAGGCATTCATAACAATCTTATGTAGGGAGTAACCCTCTTGGTTACGTTTGGAATACCCACCATAGTATATTCCCTAAATATCTTCAGAGACACCATAACATTTCACTCCTTCGCGGTACCCAATGCATTTGAGAGCTATATCGGGCTCACCCACACTAAGTTTATCACAGGACCACCCATCTTCATAACAATGCCCAAGAACCATAACATAATCGTATCACATAAAACATACATAAAGGAAACATAACATTTCCATATTTCAATCACAAGATATCAATAACACAGTGATATAATAAAACATTATCAAAACCATTTTTAATAGCAAAATAAAAGAAAAGTAAAAAATGGTATTTATTTTTCTTTTAAAAAGAGGTATGGCTTGTATAGGAAGCCGAAACTCAAATAATGGTTACGGTAGTGGAGAAGTTGTTGTCTCCGCATACGTATAACAAAAACATTCCCTTTTTTCATTTTGTAAAACGATTCGTATAAAAAAATGTTCCTTTTGGATAAAGATAAAAGTCAAAGGGGTTTATACACAGTATAAAATAAGGTTGTGTATAAAACAAAATATTCCTCAATGAATGGAGATTGAGACGAAGTCCCTTACAAAGACGGTATCCTTGGTTTAAGGATAAATCAATTACATAACTATGTGTGACAAACGAATACACCAAATATCAGTGGATATTATCTTTAAAACAATCATAGGTTATTCAATCATAGAACGACATATTTAAGGAGTACAAGTGTATCCCAAAGAATCAAATTTGGGTTAAGATGTTCCCTTGTAAAAATTTGGCAGCCTAACGGCGTCACTACAAAATTCAGAAAATGAGTTGATAAGAGATAAAAAGGGTGTCACTTCACTTGGACATAAAATTTACATCAATAAGTATATAGAATAACATATCCCAACATAATATTATGTGAATTAAAAGACATAACAAAATAAGTATTTTAAAAAGGGGAGGGTGAAAGGTTCCCTTACCGACATGGGTATCTTTCGAAACATGCACCTCGTGAAAGAAGGACAATACAACATTGATGTAAATACTCATAAATTTAAGTATATTACACAATGAGTAAAATAATGGGTAGTACATACACCACTCAAAGGAAATTGTGGAAAATGTAGCATAAATCTCAGGGGAATAAAAGTGAGATGAAAAATCCTTTACAAAAACTCGGCAGCCTAACGACGCCACTTAAAACCTCCAAAATGGTTTGATGAGACAAAATAGGGTCTCCAATCATATAAGAATAATGTTTACAGAAAGTGGAATATAAAATAACATCCTCAAACATAACAATGAGGATCTTAAAAGAAGTGACATAAAGTAGAGTACTTATAAAGAAAGAGAGTGGTTAGATCTCTTACGAAAATTCGGCAGCCTAACAGTGCCACTCAAAACTTCCAAATTGGATTGATGAGAGAGAATAGGGTCTCTCATAATATGATCATAAAAATTAAAGTAAGAGTAATATAAAAGAACATCCCAATAACAAGAAAGATGATCTTTAAAAGGAATGACATAAAAGATTGTACTTAAAATGAAAGAGAGGAGTGGGATCCCTTACCTGAAGTCCGACATGTCTTGTTCGTTTCGTTATATTCCTGAATAATATACATTGGTAAATTTATAATTGCCTATGTAAATCCTTAATAGATTATTATTCAGTTCATATCACATATTATAATGTTATAATAATTGTTTAATAATGTTAGTTCATATCAGACGTTTTTGCCGATGTTTGGTACATGAGTCAAAAATGAACTTGTTTGTTAAAAGATTGCCCATGTATTTATAAGTAAATAATTTCCAGAATAGTATTAATGATTAAAATATCATATATATCCAGTACATAATCATTTTATACTATTCCATGTCATTTGGAGATAAAAAACGAAAAGCTCCGTTCATGGAGACTGTAGGCCAGACGTATGCATGAACGCTACTTTCATTTTTTCTTTGTCAATTAATCAAATTGTATATAAATGATATATATATATATATATATATAATTCCAGTATAATATATAAGTTATATATGTCACATATGTTCATTAATATAATTCTTTATACATTCCATGTATTGCATGTACGAGTCACATCACTTGAGGGGGCGGTAGTCCACACTTTCTCATATGAAATTATCGCATTTACACAACATGAAAATAATAAAGGTATGGTTTAAATATAAAATACATAAGCATATAGTAAACATAAATACCATATATATCATATATAAAATACATTGACATCATAATGTCCACCTTTAAAGGTGTTAAAAGATTATTGAACAATCATCGTTTCGTGAGGTAGAAAATCGCCAACCACAGAAACAATATATTATTTAACCATTAGACAAAGGTGTGAGTAAGTTTAATCTAATCCATCTTATAACAACATAATAGTATATTTATGATACTGAAGATGTTACAAAATAAATGAATAAAAAGAGTTATGGGGTTGGAGAAGCAAAATAAAACAAAAGGACTAAAGTGAAGACATTACCTTAAAATCGGGTAACTCCCTTTGGTTTGAGCTAAAAGGATTCATTGGGAAGACTTATGCCCAAAGTGAGGCTTCAAGGAGTTATAGAGGGATGTGGGGAGACAAAATGGTCAGGTGTTGGCCGAGAAAATGGCTTTGGAAGTGTGGGTAAGGAGGTAGAGGTGGGGGCCTTTTATAAGAGGAGAGGAGGGGCACTCTTGGAAAGTAAAGAAATGTTACTTCATTTTAGAATGAGTTTCGGATTTTAATGGTCCCAGATTGATATAATTCTAGGATAAGGTAATTAGGGTTCGAAATATACCCATCAAATCAGTATTGGACATGTGAAGGTCATAGATTTTACATTAGCTTTTCATTTTATTTAAATCCTTTATTAATGAGGTAATCGCAGCATCATTATGATGTCATAAATAATTTAATATATATAATGTCTAAAAATTATAAAAAAAATACTATGATGTAGGAAATCTGTTTAGATTTCCAATGAATATTTATTGTCATAAATCTGACTTGTATTACCCCATGTAAAAATTGTTTTAGTTAAACAACTCATGTTTGTGTCATTTTAATTTTAACATTAAATAAAAAGGTATTTATGTCATTTTCCATCCAAAGTGGCTCCATGGGGTCCCCAAGTTGACCCATGGGTTTTCTTGGTCGTTAAAGAGTCATCCAATGAGGGTAGGACATGTTTCTAGGTCATTTCATTTTATTAAAACATTATTCGTACCTTAAACTACAATAATTACCTCTAATCGCGATTAAAAACATAATAAGTTACTATTCACCAAAAATTATTTTAATCCCATTGAACCACATATTACTTCTTAATGACTACCATGCGTGTCGGATTTTTTAAATTCAAAACACAAAGATGGAAAAATTTCATTTAAACGGAAAATCAGTTTTTATAAGTGCCACTTAGTGGTTTCACTATTCATCAAAAATTGAAGTTTTTCAGAAAATTACCAAAAATTCACCCTAAGCAATATTTGATATTCCGAATTCAAAAATATTGTCTATTTTTCAAAATTAAAAACATATAAGTTGCATTAATTAATTTAATAATTAATTCCCGTTGTCAAAACAAATAGCGTGTTTTTATGAAACAATATCTATTAAAAGATTGACACTAGTTTAAGTCAAATTTCAAAGTGAAATTGATTCCAATGACCACTATTTGATTAAATGGTAAAAATATATTCTAATTTAACTTTAAAACTAATTCAAAAGATAATATAATCATATAAATAAATTAAATTAAAAAAAGGTTTTGAATTAAAATACAAAATTTTTCACTATTCATTAAAAATTGAACTTTTTCGGAAAAATACCAAAAAATTTACCCAAAGTAAATTTTGATGTCCTGATTCTAAAGAAGAATTTTATTTTGACAAATATAATGCATAAAATTGTCAAAAAGTTGATTTAATAGAGGTTCGCCCCCAAAAGGCGGTTAATCGACCTTTTAAAAAATATTAGAATGTTTACGCTTAAAATTTGATTCATTCGCATTTTTAATCCTCTAACATTTATTGTAAAAAGTGAAAATATTTGACAAACATATATAATAATTGTGTAGTTAGTTCTGTTCATTCCCTCCATTACAATGGCTAGGCGTTAACTACTATTTAAAATAATATTATTTTATTATTAGAGTGCAACGTATGATTCCCAAGAAACTCTTTGTTGCGTATTGGGTATGCCATCGAGAATAGCATCCCCTTTAAATTAATATTAATATTTTATTCAAAAATATGGATAAATATAAAAATTTCATATTCTTTATTTACCTGGGGTGTTACATCCTTCCCCCTTTTTTGGGAATTGCGTCCTCGCAATCTTAAAATTGAGCTTGGAAATATACTTGAAAGTCCCACATCGGAACAAGAGTCTGTAAAACAATCACTTTAAAATAAAGAACGATAAGTACAGAGGTCACCCGAGTTAACCCATACTTGGATTCCATGTAGGAAAACATGGACATGGAAGAGAAAACATAGGGTCATGTTCTGATGGAGAGTGATAGAAAACATGTTTCGGAGAATATTAACCACAAAAAATCACAATCTTGTGATGGGTTAAACGGTATTCGATTCCCAAGTAGGAAAAGTTAATAGACAACATTTCTGTTTTAAGTTACTTTTTATTGAGGAATTTATTCATAAGGAAACATAATCACTTATCATGTTGACTTTCAACTTTTATTAGAATCCTTACACAAACTCATATTTTCGCTAAAAGACGAGTATTTAGGAAGACTTGTTCACATTAAGAGTACTATAATCAACTTCTAGTGAATCACCTAATCCGCAAAAGAGAACTATATACTTCTCATGTCTTTAGACTTTAACCAAAACCAAAACCAAAAAGGTTAGTACAAGATCAGATAATCCAGAAAAGGATAACCCTTTATAAAAAGAAAATCTATTCTTAATCTCCAATATTTGTCCAAGAAAACCCAATGTTCAACGAGGACCATTCAATAAACAATTTGTCCTTAAAATTCTTCAAAGTAAACCAAACTAAGATTGAAACCCAAATATTTGAAGGATTTTTTCAGATAGTCTTCCAAGGTAAATCGTAACATTTATCTCCAAACAACATCAGTTTCTCTTAATGTCTCGTATTGAAAAGTAATTAACCTAATCGCATATCCTCAATGATATGTTAATAAATTTCCATAGATAACCTAAAATCAACTTACTCTTAATTCATAAAATAATTTAACTAAAAATAATCAGTCATACTAACCAGGGACTTCACATAGTCCAGTGGTAGGCGATAAATACCAGTCGCACTTTGGTGGTGAGTTCGATTCCCACAACTTTGTCTGACGCGACGGGTTGTCACACGGTGTGTGTGTTTTCCTTTTTATAAAACTCCAAAAATAACCTTAACATGTTTTAACCTCAATAGTTTTCTTATACCTCTCATTTTCTTCCAAATTCGTTATGATCTCAACATCTTAATTCTTGAAGTCTTATTTCACCACCATAAGATAAAATAAAACGGTTCCCAAAATGAATAACATCATACCTTGATCATGGCGCCCACTCGTTTTCATCATCATCTTGCTCACGTAGGTAGAAGTCCCATGCATTACAACAGTGATTTAGAGATCTTTCAAAATCATTTGCTTATTCCATCAAAATACACCTTGTACAACATGGGTCATATGGGTGTTCACAGAAAAACAATTTTGGAAAATAATCATGTATGACATATAATTCAAAAACATCTGATAAAACATGATTTCTATAAAATAGTCAGACATAATTTAAGTTGAAACTTTCTATTATTGGTCCTTTTAAAATACCATAAGTATGTTCTGAGAGACTATATTTTAAAAGCAAATATAAATAGGTTGTGCAAAGGTCTCCTTCCTCAGCACAATTTTTAATATCGTAATATGCTTCAAATTCTTGTGATAAAGAAAAATATTTGAAAATACGTTGATAATATTTACCTTTCTTGAAAATATGAGAATATTGTGAAAATAGTATTTTTCTTAAAATAACCCATGATCCACGACGATAACGAGGTATAGTGGAGGTGTTTGACATCTCAAACAACTGCTTGCAAGTGAGTTGTATGCTAGAAAAAGTTTCACAATCATCCGAACATGACTTTTCAATAATTATTGCAAGCATGTCATTAGGAACAGATAGGAATTTCATTTGAGATCCTTCTCCTTCCATTCGAAACCGAATTTACTTGACCTTAAAAAAGTTATAAAACAAGGATTTAACTAAAATAATAGATATAGGGACTAATCATGTGTCTAACAAAAACTCTTAATCACTATAGTTGTCTAAACCGACCTTTGATACCAACTATAAGGCCCCATCCTTAATCCTTACATAATCCTGAGTTATTACAAGATTACACATTGATGATCTTTTTAGGTTTAGAGTATTAGAGAATTATATCCTAAAACTTACATTACATTCCACATTTAAACAAAGTGGTTACAAAAAAGATAGAATTCATTTTTTCCCATAAACTGAAACATATTTAAAAATAATGCTTGGATTCTTTCTTGAAACTTCCTTGAAACTATCATCATATCATGTACATTTCCCTTGACTTGTGAAAAAAATTTCAAAAACTTGGTATGAGCATAAAAAGCTCAGTAAGGGTTATCAAAATATGGAAAGGAAATATGAGCTCATATATATATAAGAATGAAATCATTCTTTACCCATAAAACATAGGCACTTTAACATACTCCATCAAATCATGAATAAATCATAGAAATTATAAGACATAAAGGTAACATGGGGCATTCATAACATTATAACGTAGGGAGTAACCCTCTTGGTTATGTTTGGAATACTCACCACAGTATATTACCTAAATATCTTCGGAGAAACCATAACATTTTACTCCTTCACGTTACCCAATGCATTGGAGAGCAATATCGGGCTCACCCGCCCTTAGTTTATCATGGAACCACCCATCTTCCTAACAATTCCCAAGAACCTTAACAAAATCGTATCACATAAAACATACATAATGGAAACATAAAATTTCCACATTTCAATCACAAGATATCAATAACACAGTGATATAATAAAAACATTCTCAAAACCATTTTAAATACCAAAATAATAGAAAATTAAAACATGGTATTTATTTTTCTTTTAAAAAAATGTATAGCTTGTAGAGGAAGCTGAAACTCAAATAATGGTTACGGCAGCGGAGAAGTCATTGTCACTGCATATGCATAACAAAAACATTCCCTTTTTTCGTTTTCTAAAACACTTCGTATAAAAAAATATTCCTTTTGGATAAACATAAAAGTAAAATGGGTTTATACACCGTATAAAAGAAGGTTGTGTATAAAACAAAATATGCGTCAATGAATGGAGATTGAGACGAAGTCCCTTACAAAGACGGTATCCTTGGTTTAAGGATAAATCAATTACATAATTATGTGTGACAAATGAATACACCAAATATAAGTGGATATTATGTGTAAAACAATCTGATGTTATTCCCACATATTCATATAATGACATATTCAAGGAGTACAAGTTTATCCCAAAGAATCAAATTTGGGTTAAGAAGTTCCCTTGCAAAAATTTGACAGCCTAACGACGTCACTACAAAATTCAGATAATGTGTTGATGAGAGATAAATAGTGTATCATATCACTTGGACATAAAATTTACATCAATAAGGATATATAATAACATATCCCAACATAATATTATGTGAATTAAAATACATAACAAAATAAGTCTTTTAAAAAGAGGAGGGTGAAAGGTTCCCTTACCGACATGGGTATCTTTCGAAAAATGCACCTCGTGAAAGAAGGACAATACAACATTGATGTAAATACTAATAAATGAAAATGTATTAAACAATGAGTAAAATATTGGGCAGTACATACACCACTCAAAGGAAATTGTGGAAAATGTAGCATAAATCTCACGGGAGTAAAAGTGAGATGAAAAATCCTTTACAAAAACTCGACAGCCTAACAGCGCCACTTAAAACCTCCAAAATGGATTGATGAGAGAAAATAGAGTATCTCATAATATTAGAATAAATTTTACATAAAGAGGAAAATAATAGAACATCCTCCAACATAACAATGAGGAGCTTAAAAGAAGTGACAAAAAACAGAGAACTTAAAAAGAAAGAGAGAGGTTAGATCTCTTACGAAAATTCGGCAGCCTAACGGCGCCACTCAAAACATCCAAAATGGATTGATGAGAGAGAATAGGTTTTCTCATAATATGATCATAAAAATTACAGTAATTGTAATATAAAATAACATCCCAATAACAAGAAATATGAGCTTTAAAAGGAATGACATAAAAGAGTGTACTTAAAAAGAAAGAGAGGAGTAGGATCCCTTACCTCAAGTCCGACTTGTCTTGTTCGTTTCATTATATTCATGAATAATAAACATTGTTCAATTTATAATTTCCTAGGTACCTAATTTAGAGTTAATTATTCAGTTCATATCAAATATTATAATGTTATAATAATTGTTTAATAATGTTAGTTCATATCAGATGTTTTTGCCAATGTTTGGACATGAGTCAAAAATGAACTTGTTTGAAAAATGATTGCCCATGTAGTTATAAGTAAATAATTTCCAGAATAGTAATAATGATTAAATTATCATATATATCCAGTACATATTCATTTTATAATACTCCATATCATTTGGAGATAAAAAACGATAAGCACCGTTCATGGAGACGGTAGGCCGTACGTACGCAGGAACGCTACTTACATTTTTTCTTTGTCATATTAATCGAATTGTAAATAAATGATATATATATATATCCATTATAATATATATGTTATATAGGTCAAATATTTTCATTAATTTCATTCTTTATACATTCCATGTATTGCATGTACGAGTCACATCACTTGAGGGGGCGGTAGTCCACACATCCTCATATGAAATTATCGCATTTACAAAACATTAAAAGAATAAAGGTATGGTTTAAATATAAAATAAAAAAGAATATAGTAAACATAAATACCATATATATAATATATAAAATACAGTGACAACATAATATCCACCTTTAATGGTGTTAAAAGATTATTGAACAATCATCGTTTCGTGAGGCAGAAAATCACCAACCACAGAAATAGTATGTTCTTTAACTATTAGACAAAGGTGGGTGTAAGTGTAGCTCCAATACTTCTTATAAAAACATACTAGTATATTGGAGATAATGTAGTTTTTACAAAAGAATTGAATAAAAATAGTTTAGGAGGTTGGAGAAGCAAAATAAAACGAAAGGACTCAAGTGAAGACATTACCATAAAATCGGGTAACTCCATTTAGATTGATCTCAATGGCTTCCTTGGAAATACTTCTACCCAAAGTGAGGCTTCAAGGAGTTATAGAGGGATGTGGAGAGACAAAATGATCAGGGTTTGGCCGAGCCAAAGGCTTTGGAAGTGTGGGTAAGGAGGTTGAGGTGGGGGCCTTTTTATAAGAGGAGCGGAGGGGCACTCTTGGAAAGTAAAGAAATGTGACTTTATTTTAGAATGATTTTCGGATTTTAATGGTCCCAAATTGATATAATTCGAGGATAAGGTGATAAGGGTTTGAAATATACCCATCCAATATGTTTTGAACATCTGAAGGTCATAGATTATACATTATCTTTTCATTTTATTTAAATCCTTTATTAATGAGGTAATCGCTGCATCATTATGATGTCATAAATAATTTAATATATTTAATGTATAAAAATTATAAAAAAATTTCTATGATGTAGGAAATCATTTTATATTTCCAATGATTATTTATAGTCAAAAATTGGACTTGTATAACCACATGTAAAAAGTGTTTTAGTTAAAAAACTCATGTTTGTGTCATTTTAATTTTAATATTAAATAAAAAGGTATTTTTGTCATTTTCCAAACAAAGTGGCTCCATGGGGTCCCCAGGTTGACCCATGTGTTTTATTGGTCGGCCATGACTCATCCTATGAGGGTAGGACATGTGTCTAGGTCTTTTCATTTTATTAAAACATTAGTCTTACTTTAAACTATAATAATTACCTCTAATCGCGATTCAAAATTTAATATGTTACTATTCACCAAAAGAATTATTTTAATCCCATTGAACCACATTTTACTTCTTAATGAAAACCATGGATGTCGGATTTTTGAAATTAAAAACACAAAGATTGAAAAATTTCATTTAAATGGAAAAACAATTTTTATAAGTACCACATAGTGGTTTCACTATTCATCAAAAATTGATGTTTTTCAGAAAATTACCAAAAATTCACCCTAAGCAATATTTGATATTCTGAATTCAAAAATAATTTATTTTTTACAAAATTAAAAATATATAAGTTGCATTAATTAATTTAATAATTAATTTTCGCTGTCAAAACAAATATCGTTTTTTATGAAATAATATCTATTAAAAGATTGACACTAGTTTAAGTCAAATTTCAAAGTGAAATTAATTCCAATGACCACTATTTGATTAAATGGTAAAAATATTTTCTAATTTAACTTTAAAACCAATTCAAAAGATAATCTAATCATATAAATAAATTAGATTAAAATGAGGTTTTGAATTAAAATACAACATTTTTCACTATTCATTAAAAATTGAACTTTTTCGGAAAAATACCAAAAAATTACACAAAGAAAATTTTGATGTCCCGATACTATAGAAGAATGTTATTTTGTCAAATATAACACATAAAATTGGCAAAAAGTGGATTTAAAAGAGGTTCTCCATCAAAAGGCAGTTAATCGACCTTTTAAATAATATTAGAATGTTTACATTTAAAATTGGATTCATTCGCATTTTTAATCTTCTAACATTTATTGTAAAAATTGAAAATATTTGACAAACATATATAATAATTTTGTAGTTTGTTCTGTTCATTCCCGCCATTACAATGGTTAGGCGTTAACTACTATTTAAAATAATATTATTTTATTATTAGAGTGCAACGCAAGATTTCCAAGAAACTCGTTGTTTCGTATTGGGTACTCCATCGAGTATAACATCCCCTTTAAAGTAATATTAATATTTTATTCACAAATATGGATAAATATAAAAATTTCCTATTCTTTATATACATGGGGTGTTACATCCTTTCCCCCTTTTTGGGAATTGCGTCCTCGCAATTTTAAAATTAAGCATGGAAACATCTTTGAATGTCCCACATCAGAACAGGAGTCGGCAAAACATTCACTTTAAAATAATGAAAGATAAGTACAGAGGTCACCCGAGTTAACCCATACTAGGATTCCACATAGGAAAACATGGACATGGAGGAGAAAACATAGGGTCATGTTCTGATGGAGAGTGATAGAAAACATGTTTAGGAGAAAGTTAACCATAAGAAAATCACAAACTTGTGATGGGTTAAACGGTATTCGATTCCCCAGTTGGAAATGTTAATATACAACATTTTTGTTTTAAGATACTTTTTATTGAGTAATTTATTCATAAGGAAACATAATCACTTATCATGTTGACTTTAAACTTTTATTAGATTCTTTACACAAAGCCATACTTTCTCTAAAAGACGAGTATTTGGGAAGACTTGTTCACATAAAGAGTAATATAATCAACTTCTAGAGAATCACCTAATACACAAAAGAGAACTATATACTTCCCATTTCTTTAGAATTTAACCAAAATCAAAACAAAAAAGGTTATTATAAGATCAGATAATCCAGAAAAGGATAACCCTTTATAATAAGAATATCTATTCTTAATCTCCAAATTTTGTCCAACAAAACCCAAAGTTCAACGAGGACCATTCGATAAACTATTTGTCCATAAAATTATTCAAATTAAGCCAAACTAAGATTGAATCCCAAATATTTGAAGGATTTAGTCACATAGTCTTCCAAGTAAAATCGTAACATTTATCTCCAAACAACATCAGTTGCTCTTAATGTCTCGTATAGAAAATTAATTAACCTAATCACATATCCTCCATGATAGGTTAATAAATTTTCATAGATAACCCAAAATCAACTTACTATTAATTTATAAAATCATCTAACTAAAAAGAATCATTCAAACTAACTATGGACTTCACGTGGTCCAGTGGTAGGCGATAAATACCAGTCGCACTTTAGTTGTGGGTTCGATTCCCGCAGCTTTGTCTGACGCGACGGGTTGTCACACGGTCTGTGTGTTGTCCTTTTTATAAAACTCCAAAAAAACCCTAACATTTTTTAACCTCAATAGTTTCTTTATACCTCTCATTTTCATCCAAATTCGTTACGATCTCAACATCATAATTATTGATGTCTTATTTCACCACCATAAGATAAAATAAAACAATTCCCAAAATGAATAACATCATTCCTTGATCATGGCATCCACACATTTTCATCGTCATCTTGCTCACGTAGGTAGAAGTCCCATGCATTACAAAAATGAATTAGAGATATTTCAAAATCATTTTCTTCTTCCATCCAAATACACCTTGTACAACATGGGTCATATGGGTGTTCACAGAAAAATAGTTTTGGAAAATAATCGTGTATGACATATAATTCCAATACATCTGATAAAACATGATTTCTATAAAATATTCGAATAGAATTTGAGTTGAAAATTTCTATTATTTGTCCCTTTAAAATACCATAATTTTGTGTTGAGAGAATATATTTTAAAAGAAAATATAAATAGGTTGCGCAAGGGTCTCCTTCCTCAGCACCATTTTTAAAATCATAATATGCTTCAAATTCTTGTGATAAGGTAAAATATTTGAAAATACCTTGATAATATTTACCTTTCTTGAAAATATGATAATTTGTGAAAATAGTATTTTTCTAAAAACAACCCATGATCCCCAATGATAACGAGGTATAGTGGAGGTGTTTGATATCTCAAACAACTGCTTGCAATTGAGTTGTATGCCCTAAAATGTTTCAAAATCATCTGAACATGACTTTGCAATAATTATTGCAAGCAAGTCATCAAGAAGAGATAGGAATATCATTTGAGATCCTTCTCCTTCCATTCGTAACAAACTTTACTTGACCTAAAAAAAAATTATAAAAAAAGGATTTAACTGAAATAATAGATATAGGGACTAATCATGTGTCTAACAAAAACTCATAATCCCTAAAGTTTTCTAAACCGACCATTGATACCATCTATAAGGCCCCAGCCTTAAACCTTACTTAATCATGAGTTATTACAAGATTACACATTGAGGATCTTTTCAGGTTTAGTGTTTTAGATAATTAGATCATAAAACATACATTACATTCCACATTAAATCAAAGTGGTAAAATAAAAGATAGTATTCATTTTTTTCCCATCAAAAGAAACATATTTCAAAATAAAGATTGGACACTTTCTTGAAACTTCCTTAACACTATCACCATATCATGTACCTTTCCCTTGACCTGCGAAAAACATTTCAAAAACTTGGGATGAGCATAAAAAGCTCAGTAAGGGTTATAAAAATATGTAAAGGAAACATGAACTCATATATACATAAGAATGAAATTATAATTTACCCATAGAACATAGGCACTTTAACATACCTCATCAAATCATGAATAAATCATAGAAATTATAAGACATAAAGGTAACTTGAGTCATTCATAACATTCTTACGTCGGGAGTGACCCTCTTGGTTACGTTTGAATACCCACCATAGTATATTCCCTAAATATATTCGGAGAAACCATAACATTTCATTCCTTCGTGTTAACCCATGCATTGGACAGCTATATCAGGCTCACTCGCCCTTATTTTATGACGGAACCACCCGTCTTCATAACAATGCCAAAGAACTATAACATAATCGTATCACATAAAACATACATAAAGGAAACATAACATTTCCACATTTCAATCACAGGATATCAATAACACAGTGATATAATAAAAACACTATCAAAAAAATTTTAAATACCAAAATAAAAGAAAAGTAAAACGTGGTATTTATTTTTCTTTTAAAAAAAGGTATGTCTTGTAGAGGAAGCCGAAACTAAAATAATGGTTACGGTGCCAGAGAAGTCATTGTTGCCGCATACATTTGAAAAAAACATTCCCTTTTTTCGTTTTGTAAAATGCTTCGTATAAGAAAATATTACTTTTGGATAAACATAAAAGTCAAAGGGGTTTATACACCGTATAAAATAAGGTTGTGTATAAAACAAAATATGCCTCCATGAATGGAGATTGAGACGAAGTCCCATACAAAGATGGTATCCTTGGTTTAAGGATAAATCAATTACATAATTATGTGCAACAAACGAATACACCAAATATAAGTGGATAGTAAGTGTAACACAATCAGAAGTTATTCACACATATTCATAGAAAGATATATTCATGGAGTACAAGTTTATCCCAAAGAATCAAATTACGGTTAAGAAGTTCCCTTGCAAAAATTTGACAGCCTAACGGCGTCACTACAAAATTCAAAAAATGAGTTGATGAGAGATAAAAAGGATATCTCATCACTTGGACATAAAATTTACATCAATAAGTATATATAAGAACATATCCCAACATAATATTATGTGAATTAAAAGACATAACAAAATAAGTCTTTTAAAAAGAGGAGGGTGAAAGGTTCCCTTACCGACATGGGTATCTTTCGAAACATGCACCTCTTGAAAGAAGGACAATAAAACATTGATGTAAATACTAATAAATGAAAGTATTTTACACAATGAGTAAAATAATTGTCAGTACATACACCACTCAAAGGAAATTGTGGAAAATGTAGCATAAATCTCCTGGGAATAAAAGTGAGATGAAAAATCCTTTACAAAAACTCGGAAGACTAACTGCGCCACATAAATCCTCCAAAAAGGATTGATGAGAGAAAATATGGTCTCTCATCATTATAGAATAAAGTTTACAGAAAATGGAATATAAAATAACATCCTCCAACATAACAAAGAGAAGCTTAAAATAAGTGACATAAAGGAGAGTACTTACAATGAAATAGAGAGGTTAGATCTCTTAAGAAAATTCGGCAGCCTAACGGCGCCACTCAAAACTTCCAAAATGGATTGATGATAGAGAATATAATCTATCATCATATGATCATAAATATTACAGTAATAGTAATATAAAATAACATCCCAATAACATGAAATATGAGCTTCAAAAGGAATGACATAAAAGAGTGTACCTAAAAAGAAAGAGAGGAGTAGGATCCCTTACATCAAGTCTGATTTGTCATGTTCGTTTCTTTATATTCCTGAATAATAATATTTTTTCAATTTATAATTGCCTAAGGAACTACTTTAGAGATTATTATTCAGTTCATATCACATATTATAATTTTATAATAATTGTTTAATAATGTTAGTTCATATCAGACGTTTTTACGATGATTGGTACATGAGTCAAAAACGAACTTGTTTGAAAAAAGATTCCCCATGTAGTTATAAGTAAATAATTTCTAGAATAGTATTAATGATTAAAATATCATATATATCCAGTACATATTCATTTTATACTATTCCATATCATTTGGAGATAAAAAATGAAAAGCACCGTTCATGGAGATGGTAGGCCGTACGTACGAATGAACGCTACTTTCATTTTTTTCATTTTCATATTAATGGAATTGTAAATAAATGATATATATATATATATAATTCCAGTATAATATATAGGTGATACAGGTCACATATTTTTATTAATTTCATTCTTTATACAATCTATGTATTGCATGTACGAGTCTAATCACATTAGTGGGCGGTAGTCCACACTTCCTCATATGAAATTATCGCATTTATACAACATGAAAAGAATACAGGTATGGTTTAAATATAAAATTCATAAGCATATAGTAAACATAAATACCATATATATAATATATAAGATACAGTGACATCATAATGGCCACCTTTAAAAGTGTTGAATGATTATTGAACAATCATCGTTTCGTGAGGCAGAAAACCGCCAACCACAGAAACAATATGTTCATTAACAATTAGACGAAGGTGTGTGTAAGTGTAGCTCGAATCCTTATAATAACAACATCCTAGTATATTTAAGATACTGGAGTTGTTACAAAATAAATGAATAAATTTTTTTTAGGGGGTTGGAGAAGCAAAATAAAACAAAAGGACTCAAGTGAAGTCATTACCTTAAAATCGGGTAACTCCCTTTAGTTTGAGCTCAAAGGCTTCCTTGGAAAGACTTCTGCCCAATGTGAGGCTTCAAGGAGTTATGAAGGGATGTGGAGAGACAAAATGGGCAGGGTTTGGCCAATCCAAATGCTTTGTAAGTGTGGGTAAGGAGGTAGAGGTGGGGGCCTTTTATAAGAGGAGAGGAGGGGCACTCTTGGAATGTAAAGAAATGTTACTTTATTTTAGATTGAGTTTCAGAATTTAATGGACCCACGTTGATATAATTCCAGGATAAGGTGATAAGGGTTCAATATATATACATCCAATGTGTTTTTGACATGTTTAGGTCATAGATTTTACATTATCGTTTCATTTTATTTAAATCCTTTATTAATGAGGTAATCGCTGCATCATTATGATGTCATAAATAATTTAATATATTTAATGTCAAAAAATTATAAAAAAATACTATGATGTAGGAATGGTTTTTATCTTTCCAATGAATATTTATAGTAAAAAATATGACTTGTATAACCCCATGTAAAGATTGTTTTAGTTAAACAACTCATGTTTGTGTCATTTTAATTTTTACATTAAATAAAAAGGTATTTATGTCATTTTCCAACCATAGTGGCTCCATGGGGTCCCCAAGTTGACCCATGGGTTGTTGTGGTCGGCCATGACTCATCCAATGAGGGTAGGACATGTGTCTAGGTCATTTAAGTTTATTAAAACATTATTCATACTTTAAACTACACTAATTACCTCTAATCGCAATTAAAAACTTAATAAGTTACTATTCACCAAAAAATTATTTTAATCCCATTTAACCACATTTTACTTCTTAATGACAACCATGTATGTCAGATTTTTGAAATTAAAAACACAAAGATGGAAAAATCTCATTTAAATGGAAAATCAGTTTTTATAAGTACCACTTAGTGGTTTCACTATTAATAAAAAATTGATGTTTTTCAGAAAATTACCAAAAATTCACCCTAAGCTATACATTATATTCCGAATTCAAAAATGATGTCTATTTTACAAAATTCAAAACATATAAGTTGCATTATTTAATTTATTAATTACTTCCCGCTGTCAAAACAAATAGTGTGTTTTTATGAAACAATATCTATTAAAAGATTAACACTAGTTTAAGTCAATTTTCAAAGTGAAATTAATTCCAATGACCACTATTTGATTAAATGATAAAAATATATTCTCATTTCACTTTAAAACCAATTCAAAATATTACCTAATCATATAAATAAATTAGATTAAAAAGAGGCTTTGAATTAAAATACAACATTTTTCACTATTCATTAAAAATTAAACTATTTTGGAAAAATACCAAAAATTTACACAAAGTAAATTCTGATGTCCCGATTCTAAAGAAGAATTTTATTTTGTTATATATAACACATAAAATTGTAAAAAATTGTATTGAAAAGAGGTTCTCCAACAAAAGGCAGATAATCGACCTTTTAAAGAATATTAGAATGTTTACGCTTAAAATTGGATTCATTCACATTTTTAATCCTCTATCATTTATTGTAAAAAGTGAGAATATTTCACAAACATATATAATCATTTTTTAGTTAGTTTTGTTCATTCCCGCCATTACAACGGCTAGGCGTTAACTATTATTTAAAATAATATTATTTTATTATTAGAGTGCAACGTAAGATTCCCAAGAAACACGTTGTTGCTTATTGGGTACGCCATCGATCATAGAATCCCCTTTAAAGTAATATTAATATTTTATTCACAAATATGGATAAATATAATATTGTCATATTATTTATTTATCTGGGGTGTTACAGGCCAAGGAACTAAAAAACCACAATATATCAACTCATAAATGCTATCATATATCTGGATCCCTATTTATTCCATTAGACACATACATAAAAACTCTAATCCCATGTGTGTCCACTACAGGGACCCACTACAAATGCTTGTTTTGGATATAATATCTCTATCACAGACACATTATCTAAAACCATAGAATATGTTGAAATATATAGATGTATCAATATATCCCAGATGCATTATATAGAAATATCTCTATGATCTATTCATCAAAAAACTGATCCTAAACATTATAAATTGAGTGTTTTGAGATCTTGGTAAACCTGAATGAATACTCATCCAAAGTCTTGTTGTCATATAGTTGTTAGAAAATATCTCAGATGTGTATTTATCATATAATAACTAGTGAGTAATACTCTATTAAAATACACTCGAACAATATCCATGAACTATTATACTCATCAAAAGATATAACAACCAAGCTCCACCAATACCATATAAATTAATGAAGAGGATTATCAACTATGACCACTATCTACTCTATAATTGAGTTGAAAAGAAGAAATTCTTATGTAGCCACCAAGATCTAATCCTCCATATCATGAGGGTATTCATCTACCTAGAACCCAAGAGATCACAAATGATAAAACTCAAGATACATTCTCAACATCCATTCCTCGATTGATTGGATGGTGGGTTCCATGTTCGGGATGACTGGTGGAGGTATCGCTTGAAAATGACCCAGAGGTACAACATATAGATTTGGTAAATGTATTAAAGAATTATCACAATGTGTATCATCACCATGATCCTACTACTGAATCCTATCTAAATTTTTTTGTGGAATAACCTCAAAATAGGATAGATATACCACATATAAGCAGTATATATTAGAGAGAACTCATGAAGGAAATTGAATCGAAACATATTTATAAAAGATTAAATTTACAAGGTTTTTATATGAAACCCAATTTCAAATGGTACCATGTTGATGGTCAAGACATAATATATTTTTGGTATGGATACATATTCCATTGAACTGACAATGAAGTCACTGGAGGATAAGCTAATCATGAACTCTTAATATTTATTCTATAAAAAGATTCTCATATCTAGAAACAATTCCAAATTGATTTTAACATAGTACAATAGTATGATACATCTATTAAAATTACATGAACCTCCATGCTGTAAAATGATGGTGATAATTTGATTTTGAAATCCCTAATCTCGTCTCTAATAGGCCATGGGCTACTGACCAGTGTTGAGTAGACATAAAACTCACATTGTAGGGCCTAGGTTTGGTAAAAATCCTCACACACACATATCTAAATCTATAAAAATTTAATATATAAAGTATAATATGTAGAGACCCTATCCTATTATAGATAACATTACATGCTTTTAAGCATAGTAAATCAACATATTACAAGCCATGTATCTTAATGCCTTGTGTCATGGATGATTATTTACAAAATAAAACATCATAAAAAACATTTTATTTAATCTCATTAATAATCTCCTAACATCCATTATTCTCATAAATCTATGTATGATAACCTAGGGGTAACATGAACAATGTGGTCGATTAAAATCACAGAATGGTTTTAATCATATGAATAATGATTTATCACAATGTTTAAGAAGCATGACTTAAAGATATTAAAATCTATAAAATGTAACTGAACATATGGAACCATAACATGAATTAATTTGGATCATATAAACATAGAATCATATTAATGATTCTAAAACATAATATATGAATTTTTATGAATCGAGGCTCATTGCACTTCGAGGAGAACAAGTAAAGGATAAAAATCAAGATCATTGCACATGGGGGAACAAGTCAAGGTTAACCGCCAAGACTGTTGCACATAATGTCTCACAAGAATCCAAATTACCCAATGCATTGGATCACTATAGGGTCATACCAATCATAAAATGTTCAGGAATATTCAATCTACATATAGAATATTAAATACTCATTCATACATAAACATAATGAAACTGATGAATTGAAATGGGTAACATAATCATTTCATAAAGTATATTTTAATGGGTGTATCATAAAAGTGTCATTTAATGAAATAAATTAGAAAAGATATAGTCATTCATAAAATAATAAAGTAATATATTGTGGTACGTGATGTCAAATTGATGTGTTAACACATAAAAAGAATACTTAAAAAATAAGCATTAAAACTTTTTAGTGAGATTTTATGGAAATATCCAAAAATAATTTGAAATAAAAAGGAGAATAATATTTTATAAAAAACACAAAATGATAAAATAAGTTCTTAATAATAAATATACCGATTTTATGAAAACAATGTTGTCTTAAAATAGATGGTAGAGTTCACCGAAAATTTGTAAAAATTCAAGAAGTTCCCTTAAAATGTGTGAGCTTATTTGGAAATATTGAAGAGGTAATCACATAAAAGAATTTACATAAAAAAAAATATTTCTTATTTTATATTAACACATGAGGGTAGACATATTAACATATATTATTAGATGTACATATATAAAATATCATATTTCATTTGGGTAAAAAGAGTGTAAGAATAACCCGAATGAATGATGGAGGGTCATGTAGTATCCCTTACCTTAAGTACAAAAGTGTTCTACACATGATATTAATGACCTGAATAATCAAATAAAGATAATTAACTAAAAATTATAGAACCTATTTTATTTGTAATTAAATTATTATAACCTTTTTGAGTTTACTCATAACATTTTTATTAGTTATTTGGTTCAATTTCACTCTTTGGGTCTGTTTGTTTCATGATCACTTTACTTATATAAATGAATAAGTATTGATGTAAAATGATGATGGTTTTAAAGAATATGAGTTATATATTATTATTTAAAATCCATAATGATTAATGGTTCTAAATTCCATTTGATTACTATGAGTGAAGATGAATCATTATATAATACATTAGTGATAACCTTTTGTGTTAATTTGCGGTTTTTATCATAATGAAATGATTTTTATTAAAAATCAAAACCATGTGTAAAATAGATTTCATAGCCATATATGATACATAATACATACATAATATTTTTGTTCATCCATAATAAGGGTTTCATGACCATTATTGGGAACAGTAACGGAAATTGAAAACCCATCGTCCTGGAATGTGGTAAATTAATTCATATCAGATGGTTTTTTCAAAACTATAATAATATAATGTTAAAAGAGGGATGATAATAACATATTTCATTATCATAAAAAATTTCAGTACATATAATGTATTGGATCTCTCATAATTTTTTTTAGGATACGTAAGGAAATAAATGAAAACTAAGAAACTTGAAAAGAAATTGAATAAAATTAAAAGTGGAATTTACATAATGAATTATTCTTCATTGGGAGGCTCTTAAGGGGTAAGGATTTGGCGTTTTGTGGATTAAAAGGGTTACTATATGTGGGATATGATCTTGGGTTAATATTTTAACAGAATTTAGGAAAGGCACAAGGCTTGAGGGGCGTGAAGAGAAGAGGGGAGTGTGGGTCGTTTCTATAGTGGATGGGAAGGGGATTTGAAAATATTGTAATCATTAGTTTGTTATTTTTCCATAATAGAATGAAAAGATAATGAGTATTGTAACCAAATACAGTAATATGTGGATGTGAGTTTGATCCAAATTCCATTTACATTATCATTGACTCTAGTATTATGCGGAAATTCAGGTTTTATCATTCATCATAAATTTTTATATTTTACTATTCATAAAATTCATGTATTTTAGAAAAGTCCCAATAATTTACCCTACCCATTTCATGAAATTTAGCATCCAAAAATGAAATCCACTTTTACAAAATTAATTTCTAATTATTAATAATTTAATTATTAAAGAAAATAAAATATTACTTAAAAAATAAAGATTTTAAAACTATAACTGATTTTATAATGTTTTCCAATATTACATAAGGTCATATGAAATTACCTTAAAACCCGAAGACGTAAAATTTTTAATTTATGAAAAACTTTGAAGAAAATTTATTTTCTTTTAAAATAAATAATAATAATTATTTTTTATTTACGAATTATAAAAATACTAATACTTTTTATATCGTCATATTATCACTTATAAAAAGACTAAATTTTATTTATACATTAAAGGGTGAGGTTACAATTCTTTTAGTGATTTAATATTCATAAGGGTCATATTAATATTAATATGGGTATGTTTCAATTCATAAAAAATTATTCTTGTTCCATCAGACCCCAAAAATCACCCTGATCTCAACTGTGTATGTCAATTTTTTGAAATGAAAGACATAAAAGTGGAAAAATTATGTTTAATTGTCACATAGTAATTATTATCAGGACATTTAATTTTGTTTATAAACTTGATTACACCCTTAAGAAAAATTATATGAATGAAATTTCCATTGATTATTCCTTGTGTCATTAAATTCATCCCCACTTATGAAATTTCATCCTCGAAAATTCATTTTACATTCTAAGCCTCAAATAAGTGATGGTACTTTTCCTTATTTTCCTCATCTAGTTCCAATGTTTAATCTTCATACATACGGGCCCTCCATAGTACCATGATCAAGTGTGTTGTCTTTTTACATAGAACATTGTGTATATGATTCTATATCATCAATTGCTGCTCCTTGTAATATAGATCATTCTCCAACTGCAGCACCTCTCATGACAATTCATGTAAAGGATATGTTATGTAATTTCATAAAAGGGATACATGGAGGATATCATGTACTTTTGTCATGGTAGTTGGATGTGCTAGTCGATAGGCCATAACTCCTACATGATCAAAAATATCAATGTGGTTGATGTACATGTGACATATCTTTTCATTCTTCCCAAACTTCAAGACCTTCTTCAAGGGAGATAGGCAAGGAAATACCAAGTCTCTAAATTTGACCTCAAGATCTCATGAATGTTTGTCTGAATAAATCTATTTTCAACATTGGGATACCTTATTATGTTGTGGAATTGTTTTCACCTTCTGTATGATTTGTTCAACCATTTTAGGTACTAGAAGCTTATGATCACAAACATCATCCAATGATGTCGTTGTTCTTAACCTTTTCGTATAAATATCTTTATATGGTGCCATTCATATTCTCTAGTGGAAACTATTGTTGTATGAGAACTAGACCTGTGGAATATATTGGTCTCATTAACTTTTGATGTCCATATAAGGTACTCTTATCATATTTCCCGATGTATGAATAGTTTCCTCAGATTGGGCATTAGTTTGAGGATGATAGGTCATGATAAGGATCAATTCAGTGCATAGATCATATTGGAGACTTTTCATGAACATCGAGATGAATCTTAAATCTTGATTAGATATAAAATATAGTTTCACTACAAGAAATATTACCACCTCATTGATATATATTCTTTCTTGTTTGTCCACAATTAAGTCCACTCGAATTGTGATAATTTTAAATGTCTTTGTAAGATGATCCATAATCACCCATATAGAATTGTTTACTCTATATGTCCTTGGATGTCCAGTGACAATGTACATGGTACTGTTCTCCCACTTATATGTTGGTATGGGCTGTGGTTGCATCATATCCTTAGACATTTTCCTCCCATCCATTAAATGTTGACATACCAGGAGCATTGATTTATATTCAGTGGTATCCATTTTCATATTCTCCCACCAAATGTTTTCTCATATATCATAATTCATCATTTTGCACCATGGGTGAATAGATATGTTTGAGCTATGTCTGTTAGTAAAAATATCATTCTTTATCTATGGATCATATTATCAGATAGATTAATTATTTTAAATGTTATATTCATTTTATTTTTATTAATGATTTTTTTGGGGTTTCACCATGTTGTTTTGGAGGAAATGTTATGTTATCATGATTTGGGCCAAACCATGAGCCTTTTTAAAGTATTAAATACAATTGTTTTCATAACTCCTTTATTTTTTCAACATTTTAAACACATTTTACTTCCCAATTGGCATAACCTGAGATAATGAAACCAACATATCATTTTGTATCTCATAAGAATCCATAATCATTATGGATTTTGGTTTTTTATTAGGGTTTTGGTCTTTCCCGTAAGCCCATTTCTTGCATAAAAAATTATTTAATATATAATTTAATTTTTATGGTTTTTCAGTGATTTCAATGCTTAAAAAATACCACATATCCAAGGGACTCCCCCATTCTACCCCTCTTTAGATATCATATTCATAAAGAATTAGGGAAAAATATATGTAGCTTTCTGATATCATCATGATTTGAAGAGGTAACTTGATTCTTTCATAACGCCTTCAATTTTTACTCTATTCCCTCCATTTTCATTCCCACATTACCTACTAATCCTTATTCAAACATCAATTTAATTTTTGGAAATTTTTAAATTCATCTACTATTGTATTGGGGGAGTTTTATTCAATATATCTCAAGTAAGTTGGGATCCTTCCTTCTCACATTTGTATTGGGATTCATCAGTTTGATTAGGTTTTCATCCATATTTTCATGAATTTCCTAATTTATAAAAATTATGTATTTGTACCTAGGGATTCATCTTATATTTATTGGTATAATATTTTTTATGGTTTTATTTAACTCCCTTGTGGTGAGGCAGTGGTGCGGGTGAACTTTCGCACATGGATTTGGTGTTTTAGAATTTTTGGTAGGTGTTTCCATGTGTAGGAATTTCATGAAGATTTGGATTTCATGAATATTTTATTTATACTTCTCCTAAAATGTTTTGTTTGGTGGGAATTCTCATTTTGGTATCATTGGTTGAGTGGTTAATTTTAAAGTGTCATTTTTGTGTAAAAATGTGTGTTTGTCCTGTGTATTCCATGTAGTACCACTTGAGGTTATATATAGATCATAAAATGGTTTTATTAAATGGTTATAGGAATAAATATTATGGTTTCATGTTGTATTGGAATGTTTATTTTCTCAAAATAGGGGTTTTAGTTGTTTTTTATATTAAAATATTGGTTACCCTCCATTGAATTTTTTTATGAAGGATTTAAATGGTTTGTTAATTTATGTACTAGGTGAAGATAAGTTAGAAAATTGTTTTCATTGGAGTGTAAATTTTAAATGGTAAATTATAATGTGAAATGTTTGTTATGTGATGTGTATTATCATGGAAATGTTTTATAAAATTGTTTAGTATTTGATGATGTTTGAAAGAGATGTGAACACATTATGAAATGCATTGGTGTGAGTATGGTTTCAAAATGAATTTGAATAAAAAAGAAATTGTGTGACAAGTGTGTGGTCTGTTTGGTTTGTGTGTGATTTGGAAATAGATTTTGAATATGAAAATTGAATTTCATGGCATCTGGAACATGTTTGAGTACAAGTGGGAAACCCTAGGTATTTAGGTTGGTGGACGTGTACTAACAGCTACTGATCCTATGGCGTTTGCCACCTTTTTCACATAAAATGTTTGAAGATAAAAATACAAACTATATTATGATTATTATGATGTTGTTGGACCACAATGTTTTGGTTATGATCCCTACTAGTGTCTCATTTTCACCAGAGAAAATGTTTTTATGGTTACTTTCAACGAGATAAGTGGAACCTGGGACCCACGACGTGCTAGTGCCTAGGAGTGTTCCCATTGATTGTTCTCATTAAAAATGTTACACTCATCATCGACATAGAATTTTTTTGAATGGATAAATTCATTAGCTTTTGAATTTAACTTAAAATATTTTATTCATAAAAATATCCTACTTGAAAACTGATTTTATTTAAAGTATCATTTCATAGAGATTTTTAGTAGCATTTCATGTTTATAAAAATTTTATCTTTTTATATTGTAATGATTTTCATACAGAATTATTTTTTCGTGTAATCCTACTAGGATTTGGATCACTTCCTACTTACACCATTGGGTGTAAGTAGACATGGTAATTTTTTGTGTAGGTTTTGGTAATGCTCTTATAACTATTGGTCTAGTTTTCTAATAGTCATTCTGGTGTGGTATTGTAAACATGGATTAAGGGTTATTCCGGCTTACCATGAGGTGGTTCATGGGCTATACATTTTGGATTTAATCTTTTTTATTTGCAGTCTTTGGGATTTTTATAAACCATGTTTCTCAATTCTGAATTTTATTAAAGCCTTGTTTGGGGTAAAATTTCAGATTCAGGTTATTTAGGGTATTTAATTGTCAAATGTTTCTAAACTCAGTTAAATTGTTCCCAAACACTCATATATGATATTCGGGAACTTTTACTAACCCATGGGGATAAGGAACACACTTCGCGACATTCCACAGACCAGGTCGTGTGCTGATTTTTATGGCGACCAGATTCGATTCATGAAAAAATGGTATCAGAGGATGTTCTCTTTCCTGGGTCATGTTTTTTGGGGAAAAGTAAAATAGTTCGGGGATAGGATTATCATGACATGAATGTACAATTACAAGTAGTGTGTCTAGATAGCACACCTTGTGATGAGATTCAAGCCACTAGATAATGTTGTGTTGTATATATTTTCTTTATTTCTCATGTTTCGTTGATGATTGGGGGAAATGAAAATAGATATGAGTTGATTGTCCCAATGAGTTCGTAGGGCCGAGATAGCCATGTGGAGATGAAGATATTTTCCTCGAACACTCTATGTTATTGTGAAGTGATTGGAGTATGACTGTTATCCATAGGTTATAGTCACCCACCGACACTAGTTTTCACTCATATTGTATGGTTTCATTTTTTTTGGAAGCATGGATACTTGTTCTTAAAATAAAAATGAAATTTTATTAAGAAAATGGATTTTTTTGAAATGATATTCTAATAAAATAGATGATGATTCATTTCTGAAATGGTGGAAATAAATTTTCAGATTTTTTTTGGAATGGTAAATGGGGTGTTTACACCACCTACTAAAAAATAAATTATTTTAATGTGTGTATTGAAAAAATGATTCAATTAAAATTTTTGGAAGAATTAAAAATTATTTCGAATGAAATAAATTGTTTTATAATTTATGTATTGGGGATGAAGGTGGGTTTTGATTTGGTAAATACAAATAATTTGAAAATTATAATGAAATTTTAGAAAATTGGTTTGAAATGAGATGATTTGAGTTCTTTAATAAATGATGATTTATGTAATGGAGATTTTCATGAAATTAGAAGTGTCTTTAAATGGTTTGAAATGTTTTGAAATATTTGTGAAAGGAATGAATGTGTGTTTTTATTGAATTATGTGTGCTATTATAAATTGGTTTCTATGATGTAAATTGAATTTTAATTTTATGGTTAGTGGTTTTGAGAAAGGGTAACTGTGGTTATAATGATTTTATTTAGAAAACTGGAAGGGTTTGGTTTTGGTCATTGTTTTTCTAAAGGGTGATCACATACATGGGTTTATATGTAAATATGGATTGTTATTGGAATGACTGGACAATGGAAATATGAATAAGAGGTGGGTTCTCGATGTGGTAATTAAACATGAATGTGTGAGTCTTATGAGATTCCATTGGTAAATGTGCAACCCACCAACACTGTTTTTTAAGAATGTGTTTGAAGGAATGTGTTTTGTTTTGATATTCTTTGATTGGGAGGTGTGGCTTATTTGATTTATGGATTTTTATTGTGTGATGTTTTATTTTTAAGAACCCATCTTGTTTAAGAGATGCTTTTGGGTATATGTTTTGTCGATAAGTGGGAATGTAGCATTGGCCATCAGTCTCTTTTAATAATTTTTTTCAGAGGACAAGGTCATGGCTCCTCGCATGTGTCATGTTCAGGTTTGTGGTATGGTGAGAAAAAATGACCATCAGGGTTGGGTCCTTGGGTATTGTTGTTGGCTAGGATTTTCCCCCATTAAGAGTTAATGTGTGACTGATGTGTGGCCAATGGTGATTCTAAGTTGGATTATCCTTCAGTTGATCAACGGAATGGTATTCTTCAAGAAATTTATTGATTGAGTTTAACCCCTCTTCTTTTTAATTTTGTGGATCCTAATGTAGGGGGATAGTTGTTTTGGGAGGTTTAAATAGACCTTATTTTTTTTGTTTCCTTGACCATCGAAGGTGAATTCAGTTTGGGTTATTAGGTTTAAATGATGTCTTATTTGACCATTGGGTATATCATCAATCGTATTTATGAAAGAGTTCATGTCATGCCACCAGTGTGGAAAATCTATCCATGATTGGTTGTTATGGCCACTTTTTGGAATCACGTGCTATTTGGGATTTAGCATAATGTACCCCTCCTTGAGTTTCATGTCAGTCTGAATGGTCATGTTTGATGATTCTTTGTGATGTCATGTGGTAATTTGATTTTAAGGGTGAAGGTAGTGAAATCTTACTAGAGTCTTTGTTTTTTTAGATGCATGTCTCCCTTTAGGGAATCCTGAAATCATATGTTCTAGAATATTTTTTTACTATGTTTCCTTACATTAAGTTGTTTCCCAATCGATGAAACATGGGGTGAAATGTTTGAATCCTCTAAGCCCTTGTTTTGGTAAAATTTTGGGTTATGGTAATGTGAGTTTGAAATGTGTCGTGTCTCATTGAGCATATCATATATCACGGTGTAATTTTTTGTGGCACTGGATGAATAAGTTTCATTCAGGGGTTTCTAAAGCCTGACTACGTGGCATAAAATGACTCAATCATATGAGATATATCCATAGGTACCAAAGTGAATCTAGCACACAATCAGGAGAAATCCTGAGTTCGGTCAAACATTTGGTCAATTTATTATCCTTAGTATGGAATATTGGAATAGTTTAACCCTTTGGTATCATAGTCTTATTCCAGTTGTTTCCATTCAGTGGTAGATGTAGGAGGACCTCCATTCCATGTTTTATCCTGAGTTAATGTTATTCCCTTGATTTTCTTATGAATTCTTATAGAAAAGGATGAAATTTGGTCTAGGTAGATTGAAGAGAACGATTTGCGCACGGTTAGTAGAAACAATGTTCCAACCTATGAAATTATGTGATATGTGGTAGTGGTTAACACATGGTCTCTACATGGAAATGTGCCTCAGCACTTATAATTTTGAAATTATTCCCCTGTGGATAGAATGCTCGGCATGGTTAGCGCACGTTTTTCCAATCAGTGTGGACTAACCATGCAATCATGCCCACTCTTAAAATTTTGGCATCTATTCAAGACAACAAGTGATGGTGGGTTATGATGGTTCGTTCTTATGGTGGGGACACCCACAATGAGTCTAATGTATTTTCATTTAGAAAATTCTGTATATATATTACCCCTCTATGTCATGAGCCTTTTTGAGCCTCCACCTATTAGTCTCTGAATCCTATATCAGAAAATATTTTGAGTTTCCCCTAATGGTTGGGAAACTGTTTTAGTCTCCCTTTACGAGAAATATGGTTTTGACCCTAGTGTTGGTCTAGAAATAGGTCGTATAGTTGGGATTTATTTATCCACTGACTTCCTCACTGAGTATATGATGGTATTGGACTGTGTGCAATGATTTTGTTTAAGTAACAATTCGACGACCTCATTAATTTTCTTTGTTCATTCCAGGTATGTTGAACATGCTTGTTTTAATATTGTTTTTGGTGTTTTTTTGGTATATAGTTAGAATGTGCTTGATTATTTATTTATGTGTTATATGTTTTGATTGTTGAGAGTATTCCTTGATTGATCAACTAGAAGTGTTTAAGCCTATTTTGGTCATGAAAAACATGGAAAATAATTCTGTTTAGGCCTTTTGGCTGGGTATGGATTTTTCTTTTGGCCTTGCAATGGAATTCCTAGGGAAGAAAATTTTATGGTTGGAAAAATTGACAAATCCATTCCTTCTATTAAAATTATTTTTCATTTAATTTCTATTCATGATTTGTTTATGGGAGTTTCCCAATTGGTTTTGGAGGAAAGGGTTTTTTTCATGATTTAGGCCAATCCGTGGGCCCACTTCATGTTTTAAAAATTTATTTTGATTTTTATAACTACTTCATTTTCCAAAATTTTACACTCATTCCACTTCCCAATTGTAAATGCACCGTATATTTGTAGAGACCCTAAGCTTGACGTACAGTGACATTACATTACTGTTGTGGAATACTTAGTACATAACAAAAAACACACACACAAGGACCGTAATAGTTTAGTGTCTTTGGAAACTTGAAGTATAATCATCTAATCATGGTGAATGATTTTCAACATATCCCATAAAGATATTCCTTTTTTTAATACCTAAAACCATTCTTTATATCCTGGGGAAAAGAAAACATAAAATAGTGAGCTCAAATGCTCAGTAAGGGTAAACAAAAGAAATATCAATCACATCATATTCATAAGAACATAACATTTTGGAAATCGTAACCTACAAAAGAGATCATAATATCATAACATGGGATAAATCATAGTAGTGAAATGAAATCCCAATAATCAAAAATTAAAACATGAAACTCTGTGTCATACACACATAATCATATAGAATCATTTCTTATTAGTCAAGACACATTTCCAAGACTATCTTAGTGGAAAAAGTCCATTTCTGAACCGAGCTCACTCCTCGTTTCAGTCCTATTTCACTGAACCGGTTTAACCTGCCGTTCCAGCCATGTCTATCTCATGAGATATAAAATCTTTACCCAATGCATTGAAGGGATATATAGGTCCCACCTATCTCTTAATGATTCCATTCTTATGATTTCAACAAAATCATAAACCATACATCATAGCATAACCCAAGTAATAAAAACGGGAATGTTAAACATTGTGACATCATAAAACAATTCATATAAGATAAAGGAATTCATAAAAATATTTCCATCAAAACATAATAAAATCCATGTAACAATAGGGATAGAAATAGAACCCTATAATATATTAGATGGAAAATAAATTTGATAAAACTCTTGAACTCCATTCTTGAGGAAAATATCCTCTCTACTTCAAAAACATTTTTCCTTTCTTAACAAGTCATACAATATTAAACTAAAAGATGTTGATTAAAAATAAACTTGAAAACTTGTAATGAAATCTTCTTGGAAATAATGTTTTAAAAATCCATTCATGCCATATAAGTTAAAAAAACATTCTTCTCGTACTTTTGTCGGAAAAGTCAAAAAGTACCTCGTACGAAAAAAACGACAAAAGATTTTTTTCATATCTTCTAATAAAAACTATCCGAAGGGTAAAATTGGATTTAAAAAATTGTAGGTGGATGGAAATAATATTACATATTGAGGAAAAATGGATGTGGATGATAAAATACACCCCAGTAAATTCCAAAGTATAAACAATCTCAGATAAAAATGAGATTGTGATATTTCCCTTACCTTAGGTCTGATTTGATTCGTAAGTGTCCGAAACTCCTGTATAATTATTTAAATAATGTCATTGAGGTATTCCAGAATCATAATAATTGTTATGATATCATATATGGATCACTTATGACTCTATAATACCCGTTCTTTTATAAATTCCATGTTAAAGAGCGTTTTGGGCAAAATCATTTCATTTTTCGTCTGTGTTTTGACTTGTAATTATTCATACGATTACATAGATCATGATTACTTAATTCCAGAATATAAAACATGATTTATATATAATATATATTCTGAATATACATATATATAATAGATCAGTAAATGGAATGAAATACACCGTTCATGGAGACGGTAGGCCTTACGTACGCATGAACGCTGTTTTTGTTTCCTTATTGTGTTGAATGGAATTAAGTAGATGACATACATATATATACACATAAATCAAGTATAATTTTTATGTCATATATTTCATGATTACTTATTATATATACATTATAATCATTCATGAATGTTTAACGTGGAGAATGAATCACATCGCGTTGTGGAGACGGTAGTCCGTACGTACGCACAAGCGATGATATCGTTCTCATGATCGTGGATTTGTATTGGAGTGTATGTATACTATTTCAGAATCAATATCAATTACAATAATTATATATAGTTATTATTTACACCATTATACCCATCCAAGTAATGTGGTGGTGGAAAATAGATTACACCACGGCGTGGAGACGGTATTCCGTACGTACGCACACGCGGTGATTTCGTTTTCCGTAGGATGGATAGATGGTGAAATAGGGTTGTTTCATACATATAATAACATATCCATATATTATTGATACTTATGTTATTACTTCATAATGAAACAACCTAAGAAGAAGAAGTGGAAGAAGAAATAAAGTTGAAATAATCGTTAACGGACATTAACTCTTCTTTGTAGCGCCTCTTTGAGATCTCATTTTAGGGCACTAAAATTGGTCTTTGAGGAAAACCAGAACCTCTAGGATATTTCTAGGGAAGTGGAGAAGGGAATTTGGCAGGGTTTGGCCGAGAATTAAGTCTCAAAGTGGTTTGAGGAAGAGAGGGAGGAGGTGCCCTTTTATAAGGGAGGAGAGGGGCATCTTTGGAAAAAGTAAAGATATTATTTTATTAAAAAGTCATGTTCGGATTTAAATAGCTCAAAATTAATTTATATAGAATATAAGGTGGAGATGGGTCGAAATCCACTCATCCAATAGAATTTATACAATATTAGGTTCCTATTTTAACCTTATCATTTAGATTTGACATTAAGTTAAATAATTTTACTTTTACAGTGTCTTCTTGTGTTCTTATACTATAAGGTTAATAAACTTACTATAAAAAAAACGAACCCCAAGTTGTTTATTATTAATATATATAACCTTATCTCTCTCCTTTTTACAAACCATATAATTTTATGAATAAATAAAATTAATAATATAATATTTGTTTTAGAAACTATTTTATGTCAATTTTGACACTATTTAGTAATTGATTTTTGTGAAAATCATAACAGACTGATTAGTTCGAAAAAAGTTAATTAAATCACTACTAACATGTCATATTAACCTTGAAAAGTATTTTAATTCATAAAAAGTCTCAAATTACATTTATTTGGGTATTTATAACATCAATTATGTCAATATTTCATTAATAATATAATTACTAAATCATCATTGTGTCACAAATAAATTCAATTATTTAATGTCTAAAAATTAAAAATAAAATACCATTATGTAGGAAATCTTTTTCTCTTTCTAATGAATATTTATAGTCGAATTTATCTTATGTTTAAACCTATATTAAAAAATAATTTAGTTGTTAAACTTTGATTTTATCTATTTTAACCCTTCTTTAAATTAATTAATAATAAATGTCCTAATCTAATCCAACTGGGCCTAAATGGTCATATTTTATTCCTAAGGTTGTTTTTGATCGAATTAAACTTATCTAATAGAATTAGTTCTTGTGTTAGGTAATAATAATAACATTTTTACCCTTAATTACCCTATTTACTTTTAACCGTGGTAGAAAAAGTAAAAAGTTACTATTCGCCAAAAATTATTTTCATCTCATTGAACCATATTTTACTTACTGACAACATCCATGTCTCTTGGATTTTCTAAATTCCATTCACATAAGCGGCAAAATTATGTTTTATGAAAAATTTATTTTTTTTAACTACCACTTAGTGGTTTCACTATTCATCCAAAAATGAAAGTTTCCAGAAAAATACCAAAAATTAGGCCTAAGCTATATTTGATATTATGAACTCAAAAATGATGTCTATTTTAACAAATTAAAAACATATCAGTTGCATTAATTAATTTAAAAATTAATTCCCGTCGCCAAAACAAATAGAGTGTTCTTAAGAGATAATATCTATCAAAATATTGACACTTGTTTATGTCTAGTTTAAATGTGAAATTACATACAATGACCAACATTGTATTAAATTGTAAAAATATATTCTAAATATACTTTAAAACCACTATAATTAATAATTTATCAATATTAATTATTTCGATTAAAAATATTGTTTTTAATTAAAATTTAGTAATTTTCACTATTCATCAGAAAATGAAAGTTATCTGAAAAGTACCAAAATTTCACCCTAAGATAATCTCGATATTCTGAATCCATAAATGAAGTCCATTTTGAATAATAAAATTAAAAAAATTTAAAAAATTTGTTATTACTATTCATAACGGCTAATTTTAATAATATTTTAATAGCATATTGTTGTTTAGTGAAACTCATTATTGCGTACTACACACGCTATCGAGGAAGGTCGTGATTGTGTGTAATTCAAGGAAAATCAAGGATGTATGTTTTGTAAGCTCATTTTGGTGTAGCGTATAACACAAGACATTAATGAAATTAAAAAGAATATTTTTCATAAAATCTCAGGGTGTTACATTCTACCCCCCTTAAAATGAATTTCGCCCTTGAAATTCGTTGGGGTTATAAATGGTTTACTACTCGCATGTTTATTTAATAGAAACCCACATCATAAAAAGTAATACCAAAAACAATCTTTATAAACAAACGTATGAAACGTAACGGTTACCCAAATAAACTAATCACTTGGTTTCCACATAGGTGAAAATATAGATTTGGAAGAGAAATCTAACCATCATGTTCTGATGGAGAGTGGTAGAGAACATGGCTATGGAAAAGTCAGCAATCAGAAAGCCATAAATTTGTGATGATCTAAGGTACCATCTGATTCATCATATATAAGATCACTAGGACAACATTTTTAGTTTTCATGATCATTTCCCTAAAGTTGGTGAGATTGGAATAAGAAGAAATACTTTTTTGATTTTGGTATAGTCTCACCGTTGGTCGTTCTTTGGAATAATTCCACTTCATCTCTTAAAGAAATGAAGCTTAATTTGTCATTCATGATGTGTTAGTAGATCATGTGATAGAATGATGGGTCATTCCATCTGTCTCAAACAAAAGGATGAAAAAAGTCATCAAAAAATACATAAGTCTATCTATAGTGAGATTAATCATATATGGTTCCTAAAATGGACTTATACTTCATATATCATACTTCTTAATATAATATAACTAGTTTCTACTAAACAGGTACTTCCTGTAGGCCAGTTGTAAACGATAAAGGCCAGTCGCACTTCAGTTGTGGGTTTGATTCCCACAGCCTTGTCCGACGCGATGGGCTATCGCCCGTCCTGTAGGTTGTTCTTTTTCTAAAACTATATTACTATAACATCCCATCAAAAAAATCGAAAAAAATTCTATCCTTAAACAATACTAACTTCTGTCCAACATTATCCATTCCAATCTTTAGGCTTATCTGTAACACCCCAAGATTTCATAGTGTGTTATTTTTCAAAATAATTCAATAACTTGCACTACATGCAACACCGAGTTCAATCGCACCATGACTTACCAAACAAGCCATTCAAAAGAGGTTATGAATAGTATTAACTAAATTTTAAACTAATATATCCTTATAATTTTAAAATCCATATTACGAGTTTCTTAGACATAATGTAAGAACCAATTCATTTTTAGTATTACACTTTTATCAACTTTTAATAGTGAAACCTTTTAAAATACAATATTTTAAACTTTTTTACTAAATGGGGACATCAAAAATTTAAAATGAAACATCCCAACTTCCACGGTACGCTTTCCTTTGAATAATACAGTAGCGTGTGTTATACGCAACTTCGAGTTCTAACACACACCACAAACAATCAAACTAGCCATTAGGAATAGTAATACCTACTTTTTGAAATATATATTTTATTTTTTAAAATGGACTTCATTTTTGGATTCGGAATATCGAATTTAGCCTAAGGTGAAATTTTGGTACTTTTCGGATAACTTTCATATTTTGATGAATAGTGAAAATTACTAAATTTTAATTAAAAACAACTTTTTTAATCAAAAAAATTAATTGAGATAAATTATATATTTGGGAGGTTTTAAAGTATATTTAGAATATATTTTTACCATTTAATACAATTTTGGTCATTGGACATAATTTTACAATTAAACCGGACATAAACAAATGCCAATCTTTTGATAGTTATTATCTCTTAAAAACACGCTTTTTGTTTTAACAACGGGAATTAATTTTAAATTAATTTCTGCCACTTTTGTGTTTTGAATTTGGAAAAATGGATTCCATATTTGGAATCAGGATGTTCAAATTGGGTAAATAGGTAACTTTTATTTTTTGTCATTTTGAATAATTACTGCGGTAAATATTTTATTTACCGTGGTTAAGGGTAAATCCGGTAAATAAGGGTTAAAAAATAATATTATAATAACAAAAAATTACCCTAAAACGCTTCCTAACCTTATTGGTAGATATGTGTCCGACCATGGGCATCTTTTGGTCAATTTTGGGACCTCATGGATCCACTTGTAGGTGATAGGGACACTTTATTTTAATTAAGTTAAAATGAATACAAAAATGACAGAAGCATATATCTTTTAAAAAAACAATTTTTACATAGGTTTATATATGTTGGATTTTAGATTATAAAGATTCATGAGAAAGATAAAGAGATTTCCTACATAAATATATTTTATTTATAATTTTTAGTCATTATATAATTTAATTTATTTATGACACAATGATGATGCACTAATTAATATAATAGTGAAAAATTAAAATAATTGATATTATTAATACCCAAATAAATATAATATGAAACTTTTAATGAATTAAACTAATTTTCTAGGATAATATGATATATTATGACTGATTTAATTGACTTTTTTCGAAGTAATAAATCTGTTATGAGTTTCACAAAAATCAACTATTGAATAGTGTCAAAAATGACATAAAAGAGTTTTTAAAAAAAATATTATATTATTAATTGTTATTAAATTCCTAAAAATCTATGGTTCGGCCAAGAGACTTATATCATGATAGGTGTCTCATTAATGGACCACTTTGGGGTCTCTTGGATGTATATCGTAAATTTATTAACCATATAATATAAAAATACAAAAAGACATTGTAAAAGTGAAACTAATTAACTTAGAGATAATACGTAAAGATAAGGTTAATATAAGTACCCAAACCTGTCTAAATTCTATTGGTTGAATGGTTTTAGACCTATCGAAACCTTAACCTTTGAATAATCAACTTTGGAGCCATTAAGAAACCGAATATGAATTTATTATAAATTAATATTTCTAGCTTTTCCAAAGGTGCCCCTCACCCCTCTTATAAAATGGCACTCCTCATTCTCTTTTCTTCACACCATCAAAGCCTTTTGGTTCGGCCAACCTCTAACAAAATACTCTCCCAACATCCCTCAATACAACCTAGAGGCATTATTTTGATCATAAAGCCAACCTATGGAGCCCTTTTGATCAAATCAAAAGGAAGAACCCGAAGAAGAGGAGGTTAACCTACCCCAACCAAGTCAAAGTACAAGGTAAGGGTTTATTTCGCAATCTCTTCATTATCCGAGGTTGTTTATACGTAATAATATACTAGGATCTCTTTATCATCCACATCCATGTTTCTTAAAAATGAATTTCAAAACATTTTTACTATTTACTAAGATATGGGTTAAAGTCATATATACACTAGTTTGACTTTTTATAAGAGGTTTATAAAGGAATCTTTCCGTCGTTTTCCAAACAAGGTGTTTTTTAACCTTTTCGATAAAATTAAGGTAAGAATGATTTTTTTAACTTATACAGTGGGAGCGGCTATTTACCGAAGTTATAAAATTGTCAAAGATTCCCTTACAATCTTACAAGGATATTTTCAAAGTAAATGTTTTATTTTATAATTATGCGACTTTTAAATGATTTCACAATAAATAATTTAAGAATTTCGGAAAGGTACTCTTTATCAAAATCAGAATTTTAAATGTTTTAAAGATTTATCTTTCTAAATCCTTTTAATTAATGTCCATGTCTTCAAAATGGTTTTAAGGATTTATTAATATGTACATGAATGTTTTTAAAATGGTAATTCCTTTGAACAGTTTCAAAGTGGTATGAGACACTTTGATTCAAAAATCTCTTTTTAATTACTTCCTTTATAAATGTGTGACTTTTAAATGATTTCAAAAAGGATATATTTCTCTCAAATAGTTTTGATTTCATCTATGTCAACATAATTTGATGGATTTAATGATTATATGAAGTTGATTTCTTATGATACAAAACTTCCATAATGTATTGAAGGTCTTGTGATATGTTTGACTGTGGATGTGTTATTTTTATACCATTCATGGTTTATGGAGAAAGTATTGACATTTTGTATGCTAGTTTTAATACGAATGTTTATGTTATGTTTAAACCTTTTCATATGGGAATGCATTGGACTTAGTAAGTGACGGGTGGAGCCCGCTTTAGCTCCTCGATGAATCGGTAGGTATCATGAGACAAACTACTGTCTTGGGAAAAGGGCTTGACAAAATCATATTTGTAGTCTTGGCACGAGGCCTTGGCTATGTGGTTATGATAGTCTGGCATTATGCATTCCATCATTATGAAAGTGGTTATTGATTTTGCATGTGATTATTCGATTAGTAGAATATCCATGTGCATAAGTAAATGGAATTATTTCATTTTATTTTTTCCATGCTATGTTGAAGTTCATGTTTAAAAGGCATTTATTTTAGTTATATATTGCCTTAAATGTTTATTCTTAATTATGAAAGTTTCCGCTATATTGTTATCCTTACTGGGCATTTGATCTCACCCCTTTTCTATGTTTTATTTTTCCCAGGATGTGAAGAAGTAATTTATGTATGACCTGCATGGATAATATGTGGGGATATGAATGTGGACTATGAAGAAAATATGTTGTTATAGTTTTCATTTTTATGATGTAATGTAAGACTTTATGAATATATCTAGTGCTTCCAAGGCTACTAAACCAATCGGTATTTCGAGATTTGATCTTTCTTGTGATCATTCCAATGTTATGTAATAATGCACCGACTCTGGGTAACTGGGGTCGGGGCGTTACATTATCTAAAATACTCCGGTCCAAGCTCATAGTATAAAGGAAATTATTACTTGAAATGTCACATAACAATCACCTGAATGACATCATTTATCCCCCATATATCATAAGATATATCTTGTTAGTCAAATTACAAACATGTGAATACCTTAATCATGTATTCTCTTGAAGAATAAATACCTATTAATTAAACCAGAGTGAAAACATGAATGTAGTTAAAAGTTAACACTTTCCACATACCAAAATCCTCAAAATTCTTTATACTCAATCCATGATATCACTTAGTCCTTATATAAATCATGAGATCATGAATACAATCAAACATCTCATTATCTTCTTATCCCTTCATTATGTTCATATCATTTTCTTACCAAAAATATGTCAATCACTTTCCATGGTTACCGGTAGCATAAAATTATTGAAAACCACAACATACCAATAAATAAATATTTCAATATTCCACGATATTATATACAACATTATTTTGGAATCCCATTACATAAACACTTAATCATTCCACCACATCATTGTCATATTCAACGTCGCCAATAGTGATCGCATGTGCCTTCCCTTTGTCCTTTTCTTTAAGTGGTTACTCATGTTTATCATCACTAACACTTGGATTAGGGCATTTATTAGCATAATGCCCCATTTACTTGCACTTGAAGCATTGAAGTGTTGGTGGTGCGTTCTCTGCAGTATTTTCATTATTCACATCATTTGAAACCCTTTTTCCATTACTTCAACCCTCAGCTGCTCGATGACCTTCTTTTCCACACTTAAAACATTTTCTATTCCCTTTAAGACAATCTCCACCATGATTTTTTCCACACTTTGAGCATAAGGGAACATTCATCTTATTTTCACCATTATTTTGAGATTTCTCCTTGAACTCCATCTTTCGTTTCTTGTCAAAACTATGATATGGATATGAAACACCAACTTCCATTTCTACCTTGATAGCACAACAGAAAATTTCTTCATAGCTACTGAAGTCTCTTATAGCTAATGCCCTTCGATGATTTGGTTTTATGACACTGAAGAATCAATCAACTTTACTTTCAGGTTGGATGATAGATCCAGATACATACGTTTCATGCCTTGTAAAATTCGCTTCATATATACCAATAGATTCATCATCATTTTTCTTTAGTTCAAGAAACTCTTTCTCCATCTGTGTTTGAAGAATACGAGGGAAGTACTTGTTGAAAAATATGTTCTTGAACTCGTCCCATTCCATGGACTCAATTTCATCTCTTGGACTCATATTCATGATAAGATTCCACCATTGATCATCATCACCTTCCAAACGATACAATTCTAAGATGACTTTATCATGTAAAGAAAAATGAAGAACTGAAAATATCATTTCAGTAGTACTGATCCATTGTTCATCAACAAGTGGATCAGAAGACCCACTGAAAGAAGGTGGATGTTGCCTCGTGAAGGACTCAATAGAATATTGTTCCCTTATCTGCTCATTTGGAAGTCCAGAATGATTCATAGCTTGTGTAAGTATAGTAATAAGATTTTTCACTCCATCTTCCATAACATTTGTTTGTTCCAGAGGACAATCATTACATTTTCCATTACATTGATCAACATGGTTCCTTCGGGTTCTAGAAATCATCTAAACCCTAAAAAGTAAAGTGTGAGAGGGAAAAATCATGCTAGGGAAAACAATATAATAAAGGGGGATTAACTTCAATATATAACATCTTGGGTCACCGTAATTCTAGTACTATAACTTATAATTATACTTAACCTTAGGGGCATCCCTAGACATACCTTATAAATATCTCTAGGGATCTCACTAATGTTCTCGCATCCTAGTTTCTAATGGTTGACTAAACCTTTCCTCTAATACCAACTGTAGAGACCCTAAGCTTGACGTACATTGACATTACATTACTTTTGCGGAATACTTAGTACATAACAAAAACACACACACAAGGACCGTAATAGTTTAGTGTCTTTGGAAACTCAGAATATAATCTTCTAATCATGGTGAAAGACCTTCAACATCTCCCATAAAGATCTTCCTTTTTTTATACCTAAAAACTTTCTTTATATCCTGGGGAAAAGAAAACATAAAAGGGTGATCTCAAATGCTCAGTAAGGGTAAACAAGAGAAATATCAATCACATCATATTCATAAGAACATAACATTTTGGAAATCGTAACCCGCAAAAGAGATCATAATATCATAACATGGGATAAATCCTAGTAGTGAAATGTAATCCCAATAATCATAACATAAAACATGAAACATTGTGGCATACACACATAATCATAGAGAATTATTTCTTATTAGTCAAGACTCATTGCCAAGACTATCTTAGTGGACAAAGTCCATTTCTAAAACGAGTTCACTCCTCGTTTCAGTCATGTTTCACTGAACCGGTTTAACCTGCCGTTCCAGCCATGTCTATCTAATTAGATATAAAATCTTTACCCAATGCATTGGAGGTAGATATAGGTACCACCCATATCTTAATGATACCATTATTATGTGTGCAACAAAATCATAAACCATACATCATAGCATAACCCATGTAATAAAAATGGGAATCTTAAACATCGTGACATCATAAAACAATTCATATAAGATAAAGGAATTCATAAAAATGTTTCCCTCACAAAATAATAAAATCCATTTAATAATAGAGATATAAATAGAGCCCTATATTATCTTAGATGGAAAATAATTTTGATAAAACTCTTGAACTCCATTCTTGAGGTAAATTTCCTTTCTACTTCAAAAACATTTATCCTTTCTTAACATGTCATACAATTTTAAACTAAAAGATGTTGATTAAAAATAAACTTGAAAACATGTAAAGGAAGCTTCTTTGAAATAATTTTTAAAAATCCATCCATTCCGTATAAGTTAAAAAAACATTCTTCTTGTACTTTTGTCGGAAGAGTCAAAAAGTACCTCGTACGAAAAAATGACAAAAGATTCCTTTCATATCATTTACTAAAAACTCACCGAAGGGTAAAATTGGATTTAAACAATTGTAGGTGGATGGAAATAATATTACATATTGAGGAAACATGGATGTGGATGATAAAATACACACTAGTAAATTCCAAAGTACAAACAATCTCGGATAACAATGAGATTACGATATTTCCCTTACCTTAGGTCTGATTTGCTTCGTAAGTGTCTGAACCTGCTATATAATAATTTAAATAATGTCATTGAATTATACCAGAATAATACTCATTGTTATGATATCATATATGGTTCACTTATTACTTTATATTACCCGTTCTTTGGTAAATTCCATGTTAAAGAGGGTTTTGGGTAAAATCTTTTCATTTTTCATCCGTGTTTTGACATGTAATTTTTCATATGATTACATAGATCATGATTACTTAATTCCAGAATATAATAGATTAGTTAATGCAAAGAAATACACCGTTCATGGAGACGGTAGGCCGAACGTACACATGAACGCTGTTTTCGTTTCCTTATTGAGTTGAATGGAATTACGTAGATGACATATATATACACTAAAATAAATCCAGTATCATTTTTATATCATATAATTATTTATTATTTATTATATATACTTTATAATCATTCATGAATAGTTAATGTGGAGAATGAATCTCATCGCGTCGTGGAGACGGTAGTCCGTACGTCCGCACGAGCGATGATATCATTCTCATGATCGTGGAATTGTATTGGAGTGTATGTATAATATTTCAGAATCAATATCACTTTACAATAATCATATATAGTTATTATTTACACCATTATACCCATCCAAGTAAGGTGGTGGTGGAGAATAGATTACACCACGGCGTGGAGACGGTATTCCGTACATATGCACGCGTGGTGATTTCGTTTTCCGTAGGATGGATTAATGTTGAAATAGGGTTGTTTCATACTTCTAATAACATATCAGTATATTAGTGAAATTGATATTATTACTTTATAATGAAAAAACCTAAGAAGAATAAGTGGAAGAGGAAATAAAGTTGAAAGAATCGGTAACAAACATTACCTCTTCTGTGAAGTGCCTCTTTGAGATCTCCTTTTAGGGCACTAAAATTGGTCTTTGAGGAAGACCAGAACCTCTAGGATGTTTCTAGGGAAGTGGAGAAGAGAATTGGGCAGGGGTTTGCCGAGCATGAATGCTCCAAGTGGTGTGAGGAAGAGAGGGAGGAGGTGCCCTTTTATAAGGGAAGAGAGGGGAACCTTTGGAAAAACTAAAAATATTATTTTATTATGAAGTCATGTTCGGGTTTAAATAGCTCCAAATTGATTTATTTTGAATCTAAGGTGGTGATTGGTCGAAATCATCTCATCCAATAGAATTTAGACAAGTTTAGGTTCCTATTTTAACCTTATCATTTAGATTTGATATTAAGTTAAATAATTTTACTTTTACTGTGTCTTCTTGCGTTCTTATACTATAAAGTTAATAAACGTACAATAAAAAGACAAAAAATCCCCAAGCAGTTTATTATTAGTATATATAACCATATCTAAGTCATTTTTCCTAACCTTAGATTTTTAATAATGAAATAAAAATTAATAATATAATATATTTTTTAAAAACTATTTTATGTCAATATTTACACTTTATAGTAATTGACATTTGTGAAAATCATAACAGAATTATTAGTTCAAAAAAAGTTAATTAAATAAATACTAACATGTTATATTAACCTAGAAAATTATTATAATTAATAAAAAGTCTCAAATTACATTTATTTGGGTATTTATAACATCAATTATGTCAATATTTCATTAATAAGATAATTACTGCATCATCTTTGTGTCATAAATAAATTAAATTATTTAATGTCTAAAAATTACAAATAATATACAATTATGTAGGAAATAATATTATATTTCTAATGAATATTTATAGTCGAATTTATCTTATGTATAATCCTATATTAAAAATTATTTAGTTATTAAAATTTGATTTTAACTATTTTAACCCTTCTTTAAATAAATTAATAATAAATGTCCTACTCTAATCCAAGTGGGCCTAAATGGTCATATTTTATTCCTAAGGTTGTTTTTGTTCGAATTACACTTATCCAATAGAATTAGGGCATGTTTTAGGGTAATAATAATAACATGTTTACCCTTTATACCATATTTACTTTTAACCGTGCTAAAAAAAGTAAAAAGTTACTATTCACCAAAAATTATTTTCATCTCATTGAACCACTTTTTACTTACTGAAATCAATTGTGTCTCTTGGATTTTTTAAATTCAATTCACAGAAGCGGTAAAATTAAGTTTTATGAAAAATTCAATTTTTTAACTACCACTTAGTGGTTTCACTATTCATCAAAAAATGAATGTTTCCAGAAAAATACCAAAAAATAGGCCTAAGGTGTATTTGATATTATGAACTCCAAAATGATGTCTATTTTACCAAATTCAAAACATATCAGCTGCATTGATTAATTTAAAAATTAATTTCCATCGTCAAAACTAATAGCATGTTTTTAAGAGATAATAACTATCAAATGATTGACACTTGTTTATGTCTAGTTTAAATGTGAAATTACATCCAATGACCAAAAATGTATTAAATTGTAAAAATATATTCTAAATATACTTTAAAACCACTAAAATTAATAATTTATCACAATTAATTATTTCGATTAAAAAGGTTGTTTTTAATTAAAATTTAGTAATTTTCACTATTCATCAGAAAATGAAAGTTATCTGAAAAGTGCCAAAATTTCACCCTAAGCTAATTTCGATATTCCAAATCCAAAAATGAAGTCCATTTTGAAAAATAGAATTTACAAAATTTCAAAAAGTTGGTATTACTATTCATAACGACTAGTTTTAATAATATTTTAATAGCATATTGTTGTTTAGTGAAACTCATTATTCCATACTAGACACGCTATCAAGGAAGGTCGCGATTGTGTGTAATGCAAGGCAATTCAAGGTTGCATGTTGTGTAAGATCCTTTTGGTGTAGCGTATAACACATGAAATTAATGAAATTAAAAAGAATATTTTTCATAAAATCTCGGGGTGTTACAATATTAAAACAACATTATCCTTATAGATATCATAGGAATCCATCATCATGATGTATATGGTTTTTTTATTATGGTATTGGGCAAGCCCATAAGCCAATTTTCTTCATTAATAAAAATTTAATTCATTAATATATCATTAAATTTTTAATTTTCTTCAGTGATTCAAACTCTCTCCTAAGTCCATATACCCAAGGCACTCCCCATACTCCTTTTCACATATTTAGAGATCATATTTATCATGGATTAGGGAAAGACATTTCTAGATTTATCAAACCGTTTAGATTTAAAGAGGTAACATGTTTCTTTCCTAACTACATAAATTTTTACGTTTGTTGTTCCATTAAAATTCCCTCAAGACCTTTTCGGCCTTATTCATATATAACATTAATTTTTTTTGGTTTTTAAATTCATATACTAGTGTATATGGGGCGTTTTATTCAACATATCTCATGTAAGCGGGTTTCCTTCCTTCCTTCCCCCATTTACTTAGGGTTTCCTCATTTAGATTTGGGTTTTGGCCATATTGTTTTGTATTTAATAATTTAATGAATGTATATATTCTATGCTAGATTTTTACATATGGTGTATTGGTCTAATCTTTTGGTTTTGGGTTCTATTTTAATCACTCATGGTGCGGTAGTGGTGCGAGTGATCTTTCATACAATGATTTGGTGTTTTGAAAATGATGGTAGGTGATTTCTTGTGTAAGCATTTATTGATGAGTTTTCTTGCTTGATTTATTTTCTAATAATTATTTTAATATATTGGGTGTGGTACCAAAACTATTTTTTGGTAGCATTGGTTGAGAAGATAATTTTAAAGTAGCATTTTTGTGAAAAAAATGTGAGTTGGTCTTGTGTATTCAATGTTGTACCACTTGGTGCTATTTTGTGGTTCATGAAATGGTTTTATCAAATGATTATAAGGCTTCCAATTCTGGTGTTATCTTATATTGGAATTTAGTTTTTTTAAAATTGGGGTTGTATGATTATTTTATGGGAAAAACATGGTTACACTTCATGGAATTGATTTATGAAGGTTTTAAATGGTTTATTGATTTATGTAAGAGTTGAAACTAGGTTGGAATACTTATTTGGAAGTAGTGTAATTTTTAAATGCTATATTTTAATGTAAAAGGGATATTATGGACGTTTAATATCTTTTAAATGATTAATAAATTTTTTTAATCTATTTATTGAAGTTTGAAAAAGTTGTGAAACATGTTTTGGGCTATTTTGGTGTTACTATAGTTTCAAAATGTGTTTTAATGAATAATAAAATTATGTGACATGTGTCTGGGATGTTTGGTGTGCTTGTTATTTAAAGGTGGTATTTTAATATGAATATTTTATATTATGTCTTGTGAAACTTGTTTGATCACAAGTGGGAAAACCCAGGTATGTAGGCGGGGGGACGTGTACTAGTATTCTAGTGATCCTGTGAGGTTTGGCCCATGTTTCACGTAGAAATTTTGACGATGAAAAAAATATCTAAACTATGATGATGATGACATTGGGGGACCACTATGTTATTTGTGAGATCCCTACAAGTGTCTTGTGTGCATGAGAACAGATATTTGTATGGTTACATTCACTAATATATGTGGTACCTCGGACCCGCAATGAGATAGTGCTTAGGGGTGTTCCTGTTTCTAGTTCTCATTTGAAATTTTACACTCATTATCAGAATCTGGTGTTCATAGATAGAAAAAATTAGTATCTTGTGTATTTTTATTAAAATAGTTGATTCTTTAAAATAGCTGACTAGAATACTGATTTTATTTATAGTTGCATTTCCTAAATATTTTTACTTGAATATTATGTTTACATAACATTAAATCTTTTATCCATATAATGATTATAAAATGAAATCTTCATTGGTGGAATCCTATTGGGTTTTTTCCTCAAACTGTAATTACCACATTGTGTGTATGTAGATTGGTAAAAAAATTTAAGGTTTGGGTAAAGGTCTTATAATTAGTTGTCTAGGTTTCTTGCAGTCCTTCATGGTGTAGTATTGTGGACATGGATTATGGGTGATTCCCCCTTTCTTTTTGGTGGTTCCTCGTATTTCCATTTTCCAATTTATCTTTTTTTATAGTTTTTGGTTATTGTAAAACCCTGTTTCCAAATTATGAATTTTATTAAATGCAAGTTTAGGGTAAAAATTCATTTTCAGTTTATTTATGGTATTTGGTTGTCTTATGTTTCTGAACAAGGGTTAATAATTCCGAAGCACTCATATATGATACTTGGGAATTTATGAAAACCCATGGGATTAGAAATTCACTTCGGGTATTCCAACAGATAGGGTCAGGTGCCGTTTTTGAAGGAAAATCATACCATCAACTGGGTAGGGAACACCCTTAGAGCATATTGGATACTTTAATAGAACATCAAGGTGAATCACGGATCTCGATGAGATTCATTGGATAGAGGTACTTCATTCATCCCTTCCACATATTTGATATATATTTATGCATTTTGGTCAACCATGAAGTCCACATTAATTGTTATAATGTGAGTTTTCTTTGTAAGACGACCCATAATGACCCATATAGCATTGTTTGCTCTAGATTTCCATATATGTCTAGTGAAAAAGTACATGGTAATGTTCTCCCACATCCATTTTGGTATGGGTAGTGTTTTCATCATCCCCTTATAATTTTTCTTCTAAACATTAATATGATAACATACTAGGCACATTGATTTATATTCAGCGATCTTCATCTTCATATTGTCCCACCGAATGCTTTCTTGGATGTCTCAATACATCATTGTGCTCCATAAGTGAATAGAGAACGTTGAGCTATGTGTGTGATTCAAGAAGCTACATCATTATCTCTAGATCAGATGGTAAAAATAATCATTAAAAAATCATACAACTCAATAATTTTTAATCATCAACTCAGTGGATATCCCATTTCTAATGGCTTCCACCCTTTTAGAATTTCCACATCTTTTCTTTGTGGAGTTTTTATTTTCTATAATAGGTATGTTTAAGAAACCATTTGTGTAACCATTGATGACTCACTTCCCATAATAATGCCCACATCCTTCCTATTAAAATATCAGACGATTACATCCTTCTCAACTCGCATCATTGATAATGATGTCCTATCCTTTTACACAGAGCATCTGCCACCTTATTTTTCATACCAGGATGGTAGTGGATTGACTAGTCAACATCAAAGATATCTCTAACAAAATTTTCTGGTTAATATTATAGCCCTTCTATGTGAATATATATTTGAGAATCTTGTGATCAGTATATATCTCACACATCTACCCTTAGAGATAATGTTGCCAGATTTTTAACATAAAGATCACAGATGCTAACTCCAGATCATGAATATGAATTTTTTTCTCATGTAATTTCATCCTCCATTAGGTGTAGGCTATTACATTATCATTTCTCATCATCACACGGACTATTCCCTTCTTTGAAGCATCATTTTACACCATAGTGAGTTCTTCACTTCATAAGAGAGTGAATATTTGCCCAGTGATTATCATATTCTTCATCTTTATAAATAAGACTTCACATTTTTATGTCCAGACAAACATCACCCTCATCCATGATATCTTGGTCAATGGGATGGAAAATCATGAAATGTTCTCCAAAAATCATTGGTAATACCCTGCTAGAACACAAAAGCTTCGTATATCTGTTATAGATGTTGTCTTGGTACACTATTGACATGGAAGGGCCAATAGATATTACATTCCTAGTGATAACATTCCATAATAATGATACATCCATTTATCCATAACTCACATTTATAATACATATCATAATGTTTCCCCTTCGCAAAGTCTTCAACACATAATTCAAATTATCTTCATGTTCCTCATTACTAATGGAGTATACCATAATATCATCTATAAATGAAACAATAAATTTACAAGGAAATATCTAATGAAATTATTCATTAGATACATGAAAATTCTTGGAGATTTATTGAGTCTGAAGTGGATCATTATGAACTCATAGTCTTCATACCTCTTCCAAAAGTTATTCCAGAGAATATCATCCTTCCTCAAATTCAATTGGAGATATCATGACCAAATGTCCCCATAAGAGATATAACTGGACTTACAATGCAGATCATACAAATCACTAATATGTGGAAGGGGATACTTTTTCATTATCACAGTTTTATTGAGCTCATGATAATCAATGAAATGGAGTATTTTTAACAACCCAGGTATTTATAGAATAATAGATTTGATTTATATTAATAATTATGAATATGATATTAGTTTTATATTAAAGGGGATTCTTTGTCCAATAGCATACACAACACTCAACAAAGGATTTCTCTGAAGTCATATGTTGCACACAATGTTGAGTTACACAAAAAAATAAAATAATATTTTTTGAATATTATATGGTTGTTAATACATAGTCATTTTATATGATGTATTGAATAGAACAAACCATATTATGATTAAAAATGTTTGTTAAATGATTTTAAATTTATCGAATAAAATTTAGAGGCTTAAAATGAGAATGAACACAATTTTAATCATAAATACTCTAATATTTTTAAAAGGTAGTTTTACCACCTTTTGATTTTGAACCCATTTAAAATATATTTTTTTCACATTTATATGCACTATTTGACAAAATAAACATATTATTTAGAAAGATTACAACAAAATTTAATTGGGGTAAATTTTTTTTTATGATAAAGACCTTTTTTATTGTATAGTGAAAATACTACATTTTAATCCAAAACAGTCTTTTCATATTATTACTTTATATAGTTAGAATATATTTTTATTGGTTTTAAATTGTGATAAGAATATATTTTACCATTTACTCCAATTTTTAACATTATATGTAATTTCAAATTTTAATTTGACATAAACACATGTCAATATTTTGATAGTTATTATATCATAATAACAAGCTTTTTGGTTTTGACAACAGAAATTATTTTTAAATTAATTTATAAATGTATTTTGTTTTGAATTTTGATAAATTGACACTCTATTTGGAATCAGGAGGTAAAAACTGTGTTAATAAGTATCTTTTATTTTTAGATATTGTGAATTGTAACTTCTGTAATTATTTTTTTACCATGGTTAAAGTGTAAATCAAGTAAATAAGGGTAAATATAGAAAATAAGCGTAAATTAATAATTTTATAATAATATAAAATTACCCTAATAGAAGAACTAATCATATTTGATGAAACATGTTCGACAATTAGAATCCTTGGGTTGATTTTAGGACCCCATAGTGCCACTTGTGTGTGAATATGACTTTTAATTACTTTTAATTTAATGTTAAGGAAAATATAACATAAACATGTATCATTGAGTAAAACAACTTTTATATGGGATTATATAAGTTATATTTTATACTATAAATATTATTTACATAGATAAAAATATTTTCTATATCATGGTATTTTATTTATACTTTTTTGAGATTATATAATAAAATTTGTTTACAACACAATGGTGATATAGTGACCTTATTAATGAATGAATTAAATTAATGAGAATATAAATATTGAAAAAAATCATTTTGAAACATTTTTTGTCATCCATTAAGATTATTGACTATAATTACATGTTATTTTCTAATTAATGATGTTATTTTGAATGAAATAAGATGTTATGAATTTTTTAAAAGTCATCATATTAATAGTATATAAATTTTTCATTAATGATTTTTTTAAAACATATATTATTTTATTAAATGATATAACAGTGCTAAAATTTTATGATTTTGAAAAAAAGATTTAGATAAGGTTTAACATGTCATTAACTAACCACTTTAGGATCTATTTTCATTTTATCGTAACAATATTATCTGTATAGTATGAATATACAAGAAGACATGGTAAAAGTTAAATTAGTTAACTAAAGTTTATAACTAAAAGATAATGTTAATTTTATGAACAGAATTTGTCAAAAACCCACTGGTTTAGAGGATTTTTACCTATCCTCATCTTATATTAGAAATAAATCACTTTGATATATTATAATTTGTAAATAAATTTATAGTAAAATAATATTTCAAGACATTCCTATAGTTCCCCTCCTCCCTCTTATAAAAGGACACCACATATATCCCATTACTCTCACATCTCAATCATGTTTTCTCATTCATAATCTGCTCAAATAAGTTCCCAAAAGTCTTTTATACCTATAATAATTCTGTCATTGGGTAGAAGTCATTTATATTAGGCCCTTTTTATTAAATAAAAAAGAGTTATCCAATTTGAGGTAGTGTCTTCTCTCAAGATTCTTTCATTTGTTTTCCTTATCCAACACCCTAGACCCTATTTATTCAAATATTTTATAAAAAAACCTTTATTCTGAATATACTAGGTTTATATAATGAGAATTATTCGAATTACACTTACAAAAACCTCCGTCTAGTTGGTATTAAACATACTATTTCTGTGGATGGTGAACTACATTCTCAGGAAATAATGATTGTTCAATATTCTCATACCATCACTTATGGTTGTCATTGTAAAGACCCGAAAATTTCAAGGAAATTTTTTTTTTAATTTTTTTTGGAATTTTACAAGAACACAGTTTCTGACGGCACTTGATTCCGAGGCCCAGAGTGCCAGGAATCAATTTCCGAAGTTTGGCTCTGGTACGTTTAGTGAACGAACGAGCGGGTTTTCCAATATTTTGAACCGCTGCTCGGAATTGAAATCAGATGGCACCGATGAACTCGCAATGCCTGTAATCGCTTAAGGGAACCTTTACCATAGTTGCGTTTGTGCGGGAGAAGAGGTTAATTTTTGGGAATTAATTAAATAAGTGAATAAAATTGTTGAATCAAATTTTATTTCATACTGTGTGGTTAACTTCTCCCATAGGAAGTTGGTGGTGGGCCCACATCCATCCAACTTCCCATGTGTGGATATTTGAAAGGGTGGGGCCCACACGAACCCCCACATTTTCAAATTCCTTAAACTCCCTAACCCTCTTAACCCCTCAAATTCCAACTCCCCATTAACTCACCTTCTTTAATATTTGACAACTTGTTGTAATTAATTTGGTGAGTTACATGTAGGTTTTTGAAATTCAACCATTTGAATTTCAAATGCTTTGTTATGTTAATAAAATAAGTTTATAACTTATTTAATCTGGGTTGGAGTTTAGTTGATTGGGAGCCTTTGGAGAAAAACCTTAGGAATTCCTGAGTCCTTCTTTCTCTACGAAGAAGAACACGAAGAACGTCTCTTCCGCCACTAAAGCACGACGACGCCATCTTTTTCATCGTTCTTCAACTGAGGCAAGGAAAGGGAAGAGACGCCGGTGACATCTCCAATGACCTTCATCCGCGTCGAAGGAGAAGAGGTCACCTGCGAAGAACGTCGTCAACAACGACGTCACCTCCGAATGCTCGTCCACCAATGACGAGTACCCTTACTTCTTTTCTGACGCATGAGCGTGAAATTTGGGTGTGTGTGACGAACACGACAATCGAGGAATCGATATCCGCCCTTTTCCCGAGATCGTCAATGAACGAAAAATACGATGTAGGGGTTTGTTTTAAATTGTTTATATTTGTTCATGAATTCCGACTTGATGATTCTTCGTGGTTTAAAACCATTTGTTATCGAATTTGAACCTTGTTGTATTAAAACCAAATGATAAAGAATAACGTGAGGGGGCCGGACCGCACGAACACGGCCGACCCTCCTCCTTTTTTTTCATGTTGGTTATTTGCGGTTCGGTACGGGAAGACAAGGTGTCGTTGCACTATACGGAACCTTGCGATAAGAAAATGTGTGGCGCCGTCGCGCCGCACCGTGAAATGAAGAACAAAGAATATGACGTCGTCACGCCGCGACAGAGATACCCGGAAAATACCGTGGCCAGAGCGGGGCCGCGGCAGAGGGGCGCGGTGTCGTCGCACCACGCCAGACGACAAGGGTCGCGGCCGGTTCCGTGCCGCGGCGGAGCAGGGTGACCGGCATCCGGCATCGGGCCGCCGGCGTCGGTGCAAGAAGGGGACCGGCCGTCGCTGGTCCCGTGGTGCAGGAACCAGCCGGCCATGGCAGGCTGACCAGAGTTGAAGAACCGGGGGAATTAATTCCCCCGGCCAGCTAGCAGCAAGCGGCCCCATTAAGGGGCCGTAGTTTCGAAGGAACCGAGGGGGGCTTGCCCCCCCCCCCCCCCCCCGTGCGGCGTCCAAGCAGCGGCCCCCATGTGGAGGGGGCCCGTTTCCCTCAAGGCGCGGCAGATTTCCGTGCTGTTTTGAAACCAAGGGGGGGGGGGCTTTTCCCCCTGCGCGCGGCGCACATGCGGCGCCCAGGCCGTGCAGCCGCGCCGCGCCGGGTCGGCCTAGGCCCAGACCCCCCGGTTTCGGACCACTTTCGGTCAAATGCCCGTAACTTGGGATACGGGTCTCCAAACGGCTCGCTGTCAGCGGAAACACTATCCTTGGATCGAGACGGTCGTTTCGGTATATCGCACTCAAGGTTTCAGATTACTTTGTGTTCGGCCGGGTTGGTTCGGATACGAAACCAACCAGGCCCTCGGAGCGGAAACGCTGATATCATGAGCTCTGAACGTCTGATTGACGTGCCGTCAACTTTGATGGATTCATTTAAGTGAGACGGATCTGTTCGATTACTCCGCTCGAGGTTTGGATGCCGTCGGAGTGCGGTCGGGTAGGTTCGCTCACGAAACCAACTGGGCCCCTGGAACGAAAAAGTCTATAACTCACAGACCGGGCGTCCGATTGATGTGCCGTCTGTCTCGTTGTATTCCTCTTGATGAGACGGATCTTTTGGCATACTTCGCCTGAGTTTTGGATGCAGTTGGATAGTGGCCGGGTTGGATCGCACCCGAAATCCAATAGGGACCTTGGAACGGAAAAGCTGATATCGTTCAGACAGGACGTCCGTTTGACGAACCGTCCATGGCGTTGATGATCACGTGGAGAAACGGTCCCTTTGAGTATACCCTATGAGAGTTCGGGGTATACTTGAAATACGGCCGGGATGGTTCTCTCACGAAACCAACCAGGCCCCTAGGACAAAAAGGCTAATAACTCACAGGCCGGACATCTAATTGACGCGTCGTCTATTGCGTTGAGACCCCTATGACGAGGCGGTCCTTTGAGATACTTCTTCGTGGGACTTTGAGATACTTGGAGTATCGACCTGTAGCTCGTGGAGCGGACCCTCCCAGAGACGAGCGTGCGGAGTACGGAGACCGTGTAGCTGGCTGAGACCTGACGACTGCTTGACCGACTCGACTTGGAGTGAGTCGACTAGCCCAGTGGACGGAGCACTACTTTCTGATGTGCAGACCCATGGCAGACAGAGCACTGCCTGTGTGACAGTGCAGACCCGCGGTACTCGTTCGGAGAGTACCTCAGCAGGCTAATTGGGGGTGTGCACTACTGTGTTTGGTTGACATACCTCGGTGGGAAGCACTACCGTGTCTGGGTGGCTGACCCGTGGTACTCGACAGGAGGAGTACTTTAGCAGTCTTAGGTTAGTGAACAGTACCTCAGAGTCGTGACAGGACCACTGTACACTCCAGAGACGGAGCTCTTCAGCAGTTGCGGTTTCGATAATGAAAATCCTGGTTTGAGTTGAGACTTTTGACCTTTATGATTACCTCGTGATTGAGATGGGTCGCTTGATAACTTAGGTATATGTATGGGCATATACCTGGGTAGTGGTTATCCGTTGATTTCATGATCCTTGTGATTTCTCATTATTGAGATGGGTTACTTGATAACTTAGGTATATGTATAGGCATATACCTAAGAAGAGGTTATCTGTTGAGATCTTCTATGTGGTTATCCTTGTTGGTTTTAGTGATACCTTGAGGGTCTTGGGGTCCCTACTAAGTATCGTTATACTCACCCCTGCACAGGCTATGCCCGCACCTCGTTGTGTAGGTTGCAGACGACGGCCAGTGCTGACGGAGGCCGAGTGTTCGAGGACTGGACGGTACTCGGAGGTGGACTGCACGACGAGTCAGTATCCGGAGGTGGACTTCAAGGCGAGACGACACTCGGAGGAGGTTGACGGGAGAGAGCATTGTGGAGGCTATCTGTACCAACCCTTCAGGTAGGATCCGTGGTGGACGATCCAGGAGCTGCGCCGTCTGTACCTACCCTTCAGGTAGGATCCGAGGAGGACGACCCATGAGCCGCTTCCGTCCCTCCAGCTGTTGTCTTTTTCTGTAGTACTTTGTTCAGTTGTAGTTGTACTTTCTTTTGGGTTTGTATTCTGGACCATTTTTTCCTTTCAACACTTTTCTTTGTACTTAGTGTTAACTTCCGCTTTTACTTTGTGGTGTTTGTTTACTTTTATAAAGGAAATGCCTTCCCAGTTATCGGGATTTACGCCTTTGGTGCTAGTCTCCAGCCCCTGGCCTATGGAAGGCGGGCTTGGGGTAGTCACGGCACGGGCACCGAGGACGGGTCATGACAAATTGGTATCAAAGGAGTCGGTTCTACCGCAGAACTTATAACTCTGATATTTTCTTTCTGTGAAGCAATAGTGTAAAGAGTACCAAGTGTGCTTTTCAGTTCCGGGAGTCCATTATTGGTGCGGGCGACCGACGTATCCATACACCAGGACCCTGACAACTCATTTCTGACTTTGTGCACGAAAACATTAATTGGGTGTGTGTTTTCAAAGGTTTTCCCTTAAAACAGCTCAAACCAGGTCAGCAACCAGGTATAAACGTTTGACCGTGTCACGATGTTTCTTTCAGGATGCCTTTTCACGGATGACCAGCTAGAGCCTAGAGAGATGTGAGTGCTGACAGCCTGTCAAGCGACGAGGCTTCGGTACAGGGCCCTCTTGCAGTTGAGGCACCAGTGGAGGCACCAGCGGTATGACCATACGTTGGGCCACCAACGCCACCAGTCCCAGCAGTTGGCGATGCACACCACGTGAGTGCGCTGCACGAGTTCCAGCGCCAGAGGCCACCCAGGTTCCAGGGAGGGACGGACCCGCATGCGGCTGAGGATTGGTTGAAGGCTGTGGTGAGAGTCTTCAGGCTAGTGGGGACGCCGACAGACTTCATGGTGATATTTTCTGCCAGCCTTCTTCAGGCAGCAGTAGGCAGGTGGTGGAGCCACTTGTTCCAGTTTTGCGACGGGATGACCTTCGCATAGGAAGACTTCGATACCTTATTCAAGGTGGAGTTTGTGCCAGTAGCTCTACACCGCGAGCGTGTACAGGAGCTTCTTCCTTTGCTGCTTGTTTTTTCGATCAGTAGACGAGTCATATGTGGGCAGTAGAAAGATGATGCAGAGGTCCAGGAGGACCAGACCATTAGTTGGACGATCTTGGGTTTTAGGACCGGTGGTGCGGGGCACCCGGGGTGGGGTCAGAGCTAGGCGTGCCAGAAACAGGCTGTGTTACTCCTGCGGCGGAAAGGGTCACCTGGCACGTGACTGTCCGACTCCTCATACAGTTGATCCGCAGGCGTTGGAGGAGCCACCGAGGCAGGAGCAGTGACGAGTGCTTGAGAAACAGCCGAGCAGTGGACAAGGCAGTAGAGCTCCGGGAGCATGTGGACAGGAGCAGAACTAGTGGATACGTCCCTTGTACTTGCAGTTCCATTTTTCTTTTGTATTCGTGTCTCTGTACTATGAGCTGCAATATAAAAATACACTTATCTTTGTTTTCTTTCCTGTCCTTTTGTTGGGTTGATACTGAGTGGTTCCGGTTAAACTGTTGACTTGACCCTCACTTTCGAGATTTCTACTGGAGGAGACCCAGTGACCTCACACTGATGCCGACAGTGTGACTCGACCCTTGGAGGTGAGAGTGATAGTTGGATCACTTGGTAGTTACGTCGAGGCCTTACGACATCATCCATGGAATGAATGCATCATTCATTTTGGGATTGACTGTATTAGGCAACGAATGTGGTTCATCCAGGGGATGAGACCGGATTTCTATTATCGGCAAGGAAGAAATCATAGCAGCTCTTGTGAGACTAAAGAAGGTCCAGGTCATCCAAGAGCGGATGAAGACTGCACAGTGTAGTAAGAAATAGGAAACCAGTGCCAGTCTTAGAGACTCAGGCATGTTAAATGTTAAAGAAGAGGAATATTAAAGGAGAGATGAGTCTACGAATTAGCAGACATGGAGACAGATCTATGAGAGAAGCATGAGGTGGTGTACATCCTAACATGGTACAACCACCCACCTTAGTTATTCCTGCCAGGCTCAGGGAGCTGGAGGGTGGAGGAAGAGTGTGCCTACATGCGGTCAAGGAGTGTGACCTAATGGCTCTAGAAATGATTCATGGGATAGTCTGTGTCCACTTCTAGCTGATGTAGTAACGGACGTCGATATGAATCATTCCTTAGTTTCACATATCTTGTTCCAGACCTAGAGTTTCTGGTAAGCCGTGGACTTGACCCTCACGCCTGGAGATACCTTGGAAGGAGACTCGATAATCACACTTACACTGACGGTGTGGTCAGACCCTCGAGGCGAGAGTTCCAGTTGGAAATCTCTTCGTGGCAGCGTCGAGGCCTTACGACGTTAGTTTGAGTATGGAATGGGCAATAACTGTTCAAACTCAAATTGATGGTTTTAGGCAAATGTCGGGATGGGTTTTCCTTGGTCGGCGAAAAAGGAAACCCTGGGCAGCACAAGTTAAACTCATACATGGAAGGGTGCGACCGATCACTCCTATGTCGGCCAACCTTACCCTCGTGGCAGAAGTTTTTTCGAGTTCTAGTTCTAACAGAAAATGGAGATCTCTGGAGTTTGAGGAAGACGATCACGTCCTTATACAGGTCTCACCTCGATGAGGTTTACGAAGATGTGGCCAAGGCGACAAGTTATCTCCGAGGGTCAGCGGACCTTCTTAGGTCCTCAGCTGGGTAGACGGGGTGGTTTACCGCTTGACCCATTCACCGCATTTGCACCAGGTGCATGACGACTTCCACGTATCTCAACTGAGGAGATACGTGCTCGACCCTTCGCATATCATCGACCATGAGGAGCTGGACGATGGTGATGGGGTGTCTTTCACGGAGGTTCTAGTGGGGATCGAGGATGGATAGAAGAAGATCCTACGAGGATGATCGATTCCTCAGGTGCACTTTCTCAGGAAGTACGGGAACCTCCGGGTGAGCACATGGGAGCAAAAGGTTAAGATGCATGCTCTGTACTGCTTTTGTAACCTTAGTTTGTGTTAAAGATTTACGAGGACGTAAAGACCTGAGAAGAGAGTAATGTAAAGACCTGGAAATTTCAAGGAAATTTTTTTCTTAATTTTCTTTGGGATTTTACAAGAACGCAGTTTCTGACAGCACTTGATTCCGAGGCCCGGAATGCCCGGAATCAATTTCCGAAGTTTGGCTCGGGTACGTTCGGTGAACGAACGAGCGGGTTTTCCTATCTTTTGAAGTGGTGCTCGAAATTAAAATCTGATGGCACCGATGAACTCGCAACACTGGTAATCCCTTAAGGGAACCTTTACCGTAGTTGCATTTGTGTGGTAGAAGAAATTAATTTTTGGGAATTAATTAAATAAGTGAATAAAATTGTTGAATCAAATTTTATTTCATGTTGTGTGGTTAACTTCTCCCATGGGAAGTTAGTGGTGGGCCCACATCTATCCAACTTCCCATGTGTGGATATTTGAAAGGGTGGGGCCCACACAAACCCCCCACCTTTTCAAATTCCTTAAACTCCCTAACCCTCTTAACCCCTCACATTCCAACTCCCCATTAACTCGCCTTCTTTAATATTTGACAACTTGTTGTACTTAATTTCGTGAGTTACATGTTGGTTTTTGAAATTCAAACAATTGAATTTCAAATTCTTTGTTATGTTAATAAAATCAGTTTAGAACTCATTTTATTTGGGTTGGAGTTTAGTTGATTGGGAGCCTTTGGATAAAAAGCTTAGGAATTCCTGAGTCCTTCTTTCTCTACGACGAAGAACACGAAGAACATATCTTCCACCACTAAATCACGACGACACCATCTTCTTCATAGTTCTTCAACCGAGGCAAGGAAAGGGAAGCGATGCCCGCGAAATCTCCAACGACCTTAATCCGCGTCAAAGGAGAAGACGTCGCCTGCGAAGAACGTCGCCAACGACGACGTCACCTACGAACGCTCGTCCACCAACGACAAGTACCCTTATTCCTTTCCGATGCATGAGCGTGAGATTTGGGAGTGTGTGACGAACACGACAATCGAGGAATCGATATCCGCCCTTTTTCCGAGATCGTCAACCAATGACAAATACGAGGTAGGGGTTTGTTTTCAATTGTTTATATTTGTTCAAGAATTTTGACTTGATGATTCTTCGTGGTTTAAAACCATTTGTTATCGAATTTGAACCTTGTGGTATTAAAACCAAATGATAACGAATAACGTGAGGGGGCCGGACCACACGAACACGGCCGACCCTCATCCTTTTTTTCCGTGTTGGTTCTTTTTGGTTCGGTACGGGAAGACAAGGTGTCGTTGCAATATGTGGAACCTTGCGACAAGAAAATGTGGGACGTCGTCGCGCCACCCCGTGAAATGAAGAACAAAGAATGTGACGTCGTCACGCCGCGTCGGAGATACCCGGAAAATACCACGGCCAGAGTGGGGCCGCGGTGTCGTCGCACCACACCAGACGACAAGGGCCGTGGCTAGTTCCGGGCCGCGGAGGAGCAGGGTGACCGGCGGCCGGCATCGGGCCACCGGCGTCAGTGCAGGAAGGGGACTGATCATCGTCGGTCCCGTGGTGCAGGAACCAGCTGGCCATGGCGGGCCGACCGTACTTGAAGAACCGGGGGAATTAATTATTCTGGCCGGCTAGCAGCAAGCGACCAAATTAAGGGGTCGCGGTTTCGAAGGAACCGAGGGGGGCTTGCCCCCCCCCCCCCCCCGTGCGGCGTCCAAGCAGCGGACCCCCATGTGGAGGGGGGTCGTTTCCCTCAAGGCACGACAGATTGCCGCCACGTTTTGAAACCAAGGGGGGCTTTGCCCCCCCGCGCGCGACGCACATGCGGCTCCTAGGCCGTGCCGCCGCGCAGGCCCGCGCCGCCGGCCGTGTCGTCGGGTCGAGTCACCGCCTGGTCTGGGTCGACCCAGTTCGGCCGACCCCGGGGGGTCGGGCCGGGTTGGCCCGGTCCCAGACCCCCCGGTTTCGGACCACTTTCGGTCAAATGCCCGTCACTTGGGCTACAGGCCTCCAAACGACTCGCCGTCAGTGGTAACACGATCCTTGGATCGAGACGTTCGTTTCGATATATCGCATTCAAGGTTTCGGATTACTTTGGGTTCGGCCGAGTTGGTTCGGATACGAAACCAACCGGGCCCTCGGAGCGAAAACGCTTATATCTTGAGCTCCGTACTTCCGATTGACATGCCGTCGACTTTGATGGATTCCTCTAAGTGAGACGGATCTTTTGGCTTACTCCGCTCGAAGTTTGGATGTCGTTGGAGTGCGGTCGGGTTGGTTTGCTCACGAAACCAACCGGGCCCCTGGAACAAAAAAGCCAATAACTCACAGACCGGACGTCTGATTGATGCGCCGTCTGTCTCGTTGTATTCCTCTTGATGAGATGGAACATTTGGCATACTTCGCCCGAGTTTTGGATGAAGTTGGATAGTGGCCGGGTTGGATCGCATCTGAAATCCAACCGGGACCTTGGAACAGAAAAGCTGATATCTTTCAGACAGGATGTCTGTTTGACGAACCGTCAGTGGCGTTGATGATCACGTGGAGAAACGGTCCATTTGAGTATACCCTATGAGTGTTCAGGGTACAGTTGAAATACGTCCGGGTTGGTTCGCTCACAAAACCAATCGGGCCCCTAGGACGAAAAGGCTAATAACTCACAGGCCGGGCTTCCGATTGACGCGCCGTCTAATGCGTTGAGACCCCTCTGACGAGGCGGTCCTTTGAGATACTTCTTCATGGGGATTTGAGATAAATGGAGTATCGACCTGTAGCTCATGGAGCGGACCCTCCCAGAGATGAGCGTGCGGAGTACGAAGACCGTGTAGCTGGCTGAGACCTGACGACTGCTTGACCGACTCGACTTGGAGTGAGTCGACTAGCCCAGTGGACGGAGCACTACTTTCTGATGTGAAGACCCATGGCAGACAGAGCACTGCCTGTGTGATAGTGCAGACCCACGGTACGCATCTGGAGAGTACCTCAGCAGGGTACTAGGGGGTGTGCACTACTGTGTTTGGGTGACATACCTCGGCGGGAAGCACTACTGTGTCTGGGTGGCTGACCCGCGGTACTCGACAGGAGAAGTACTTCAGCAGTATTAGGTTATTGAGCAGTACCTCAGAGTCGTGACAAGACCATTTTACACTCCAGAGACGGAGCTCTTCAGCAGGTACGGTTTCGATAATGAAAATCCTGTTTTGAGCTGAGAATTTTGACCTTTATGATTACCTCATGATTGAGATGGGTCACTTGATAACTTAGGTATATCTATGGGCATATACCAGGGTAGTGGTTATCCGTTGATTTCATGATCCTTGTGTTTCCTCATGATTGAGAGGGGTTACTAGATAACATAGGTTTATGTATAGGCATATACCTAAGTAGAGGTTATCTGTTGAGATCTTCTATGTGGTTATCCTTGTTGGTTTTAGTGAGACCTTGAGTGTCTCGGGGTCCCTACTGAGTATCGTTATAGTCACCCCTACATGGGCTATGCCCGCACCTCGTTGTGTTGGTTGCAGATGACGGGCAGTGATGACGGAGGCCGAGTGTTCGGGGACTGGATGGTACCCGGAGGTGGACTACACGACGAGTCAGTATCCGGAGGTGGACTTCACGGCAATACGACACTCGGAGGAGGTTGACGGGCGAGAGCGTTGTGGAGGCTATCTGTAGCTACCCTTCAGTTAGGATCCGTGGTGGACGATCCAGGAGCTGTGCCATCTGTACCTACTCTTCAAGTAGGATCCGAGGAGGACGACCCATGACCCGCTTCTGTCCCTCCAGCTATTATCTTTTTATGTTGTACTTTGTTCAGTTGTAGTTGTACTTTCTTTTGGGTTTGTATTCTGGCCCATTTTTTCCTTTCAGCACTTCTCTTTGTACATAGTGTTTACTTCCGCTTGTACTTTGTGGTGTTTGTTTACTTTTATAATGGCAATGCCTTCCCAGTTATCGGGATTTACATCTTTGGTGCTAGTCGCCAGCCCCTGGCCTATGGAAGGCATGCTTGGGGTAGTCACGGCACGGGCCCCGAGGACGGGTCGTGACAGTCATTATTATGGAACTATAATTATATATGATATATGTGATTTTTATTCTATCTCTATGATTCCTTAATTATCATTTAGAACATACATTTATGATTTTCATTTAATATAAATACTAGAATTTCATTTGAGAAAATGTGGACTACCGCCCCCTAAATGTTATATGACATATTTATGCCATATATGGAGCATATAAAGGATTGAATTAAAGAAATAATTTATCATATCTAAACTTTTATATTAAATTGTAATTATAATATACCCATGTATCATTATGTTTTAATTTCATTAAATATTAAATAGAAATGAATGTAGTGTTCATGCGTACATACGACTTGTCGTCTCCATGAACTGTGTGTTTCATTTCTTATCTCCAAATGATACAGATTATTATAAATAAATATTAACAATATAAATATATGATCTATATGATATTGAAATCATTATTATCATTCCAATGATATTGTACTTTGGACCTCATAGAAATTTTGTAATTATAACAAGTTCATTTTTGACTCAAGTACATATTATAGACCAAATGACCCATAATAACTTATGTAACTATGTAATGTTTATTACATGGTAAAAATAGATATAAAAGTAATAATATACCTTAAATAGGTTTTGAATCAAGTATAAATTAACATAAGTTATTTATTCAGGAAGAACAAGGATCATACGTGATGATTAAGACATGAGGTAAGGGAATTCTTCTCAATCTCCTTTATAGGCATATTTTGATTTATACATCCCATTCTTTTATACGGTGTATAAACATCCATTGAATTTAATTTCATTCAAATGGAAAAAAATTTATACATATTGTTTTACTAAATGAAAAAATAATGTTTTAACGTATGCAGTGACAACAACATTTTTCCTACCACAAGCATTATTTTATATTTGGATTCCTTATCAAGTCGTCATGTTTTTATATAGAAAATAAATACCCTATACTGTTTCTACATATTTTGGTATTGAAAATTGTTTTTAATGGGGATTTTCTATTTCAATATCTTGAAATTGTTTTTTATTGAATATAAATTTTTTTATTGAAATGTTCATATTTTCACACTTTTATTACTGATGATTATGTAATGGTACACGAAAATGTGATGGGTTATTATGTGATAAAAAAATTATAAGTGGTTTTGTGATATACCATGGATCGGTGGTTATGTAATAACCTCTAATGATTTCGGTATGGAAGTCTTCTGTATAACCATTCCATTTGAAAGAATTATTTTACGATGTCAACTATATGGTTATTCCATTGAAGTATGATTTTGTCCAATGTTGTCCTTTTATATTCTATATGTTTCATTCAATGGGTTTTATGGTAATCTTTTGGTTTCAAAATAAGTGTAAGTAATGATTTTATATTCAGTGAAGTGTTTTTTCTACATATTTAACGTGAAATGTATTACTTTATGATAATGTATTCATGGTTTACATGTTGTTTTTTAGAACAATAGTTTTCGTTCTTTATGTATCCCATACTGAGCTTTTTAATCTCATCCCAAGATTTTTAAATTCTTTTCATAGGACTTAATTTATAATAGGTTCACACATGGGATGAAATAAAATTCATTCTATTTAAAACTTGGAAGTAAAAAAGTTTTCATTACGAGTCATTATTTTATGAAAAATTAGATACTCAGTTGATATTTCAATAAGTAATATTCCTGTTGTTATTTATATGTTATTATCTATTTCCTTATATCTCTAAACATGAAAACATCCTCTATTTGAATAATTAACATATTTCAATATTATGTAGTTTTAATGTCTGGGTCCTTATAGTTGTTATCAAAGGTCGGTTTAGTCAACTTTAAGAGTGATGGTATTGTTAAATTAATATATATAAATTTTTTTTACTTTATGGTAAGATTGAAATGATATATAATTTGAAGATTACAGTGTTTTTTCACCTATGATTTTTCTATGATGAGAATGGTTTACTGTAGAAGAAATAGGGTAACTATGATGAGATGGAATCATAAAGAAAACATCCATCTAAATCAGAAATCTAAGATGTTCGGAATCATAACTGAATAGTTTTCTTGTAGTGATGTCACAATTCACTCAGGCTATAAATTACGGTGGTATGCATTCACGAGATCATCCAGATCAACCATTTTGGAATATATCAGTAGTGGAGAATTTCATGAACCGATATCTTCTATCATTCATATTATAATTTAACCCTGTACAAGCTGAAGAGTATATCAAATCAATGGAAAAATAATTTTGATGACATTGGGGTATATAGAAAATCAAATGTTTTTTCTTACTATTTATCGTTTTGAAGAAGATGCAGATCAGTAGATGTTGATGGTTAAAAATATTTGGGACATTGAGGAGATTGATGGTCTTGGTAGGAAATAATTTAGAGGAATGCTTCATGAGAAGTATTTTACAAAGGCGGTTTGACTTAGGATTTAAAATCAATTCTTGGAATTGTGTTTGGAAGATGATTCAGTGGATGCCTATAATGAAACGTTCACTTGATTTTCAAGGTATTCTCTAAATTTTATCCAAGATCTGGATAATATTAAATCTGTTTTACTTAGGATTTAAGCCACAATATCGAAATGCATTATCCTCTTGTGAATTCAATAGTAATGAGAAACATTTCAAAAGTTTATAAAAAGTAGAAATGATATTTTCTTATGATCAGGTGTTCCATGAGAGCAAATAAATGAAGAGGCCTAGTTGGTAGGAAAAAGGAATGAATTCATCAAAGAAGAATGGAGGTAAGAATATTATATTTCCATCTTGTAAAATGTGTGGTAAAAAGAATCTTGCAGAATGCCTCTAAAAATCTGGATAGTTCTTCTGGTGTGGTAAGACTAGTCATAATTCTCATAAATATAATGAATTTGATCATGAAATTAATGAAAATTAAATGGTAAGACGTTTTAGTTTCAATGAGTTTGGGAATTATTCCATTTTTTCCAATGTTGATTACCCATGGTGAAAAGCCGAAAAATAAAAAGCATAAGGGTGTGTAGAAATATTTATCTACTACTATTATGGTTGTTAGACTATCAAATAAAGTGGTATCAGGTAATTTTTTTTTTCAGATTATTACATTTTGTTGTTTGATTCAAGATCTACTCAATCTTTAATTTCTAGGAATGATTTTATAAAATGTGGAATTCCATCTCATGATATGAATCCTGAACTTATGGTAAAAAACATAGAAAAATTGTTGAGACAAAAAATATATATGAACCATCATATCCTTATATGTGGAAATAATCTACCTAAAAATCATATTGTTTTTCACTAGTAGTTTTTGAAGTTGTTTTGGGTATGGAATGGAATTTTGTTTATCATGCAAATATTGACTATAGAGATAAATAGGTTTATATTATGATAAAGTTAATTTTGGGTTCCATAATGAAAAATTAATTTTGGTAACATATTAGGAAGCTGAAATACTAGTGAATGATAGAAATGAATGTTACCTTCCACATATTTCTGAAAACAAAGGAGCTGCTCAGATTAATGTTGTTCCAGTATTAAAAGAGTATCTATAAGTTTTTCTTGATGCGTTCCTGGTATTATACATGATCATGATTTTGAATTTATTGTTGACTTATTTCCTAATGCTAAGACAATTTCTAAACCCCATTATCGAGTGGATAATATTGTACTTTTAGAGATTATAAAACAATTGTTGGAGTTGTTATATAGATGTTTCCTTCAACCTAGAACATAACAATAGGGTTCCCCTGTATAGTTTTTTTAAAATAAAGGGGGTTCAATGAGTCATGGAATTCATTATAAATATTTGAATAATATCACTAACAAGAAAAAGTAAAATTTATATGATATAGATTATTTGTTTAATCAGATCTATGGTGCTTAGTATTTTTTGAAGATTTACTTCAGGTCAGGGTACCATCAGTTCAAAGAAATGGATACTGACATTCTAAAAACTGTGTTTCATACTAGATATAGTCATTATAGATTTGTAGTCATTACTATTGGGGTAACTAGTGCACAAAATGTATTCATTGATATAATAAATAAAATTTTCTTTGAGTTCCTTGTCATGTTTGTAGTTCTGACTATTGATGATATTTTGGTATATTCGCAAAGAAAATATAAGCATGATAGTTATTTAAGGGTTGACATTCATAACTAAAAAAAATAAATTTTATGGGAAATCTGTAGGTGTGGATTTTATTTACAAAAAAATTCCTTCCACGGTCACATTATTTCTAATAATGGTATAACAATTGACCCTTCTAAAACAAAAGTTCATGAAGACTACCCAAGACCGACCAATATCACAATGATCCATAGTTATCTTGGATTGGAAGGCTATTAATGAAGGATTACTGAACATATGTCATGGTTATCTAGACCAATGACTAAGTTAACTCAAAATGGTTCTAAATTTATCAAAACAAAATAATGTGATGATTTCTTTCTTGAATTGTAAATAAAATTGTTTAATGCTTTAGATTTTGAATTACCTTCCAGAAATATTGATTTTTTATCTATAGTGATGCTTCATTGAAAGTACTTGGTTGTTTCCTTTTCTAGAATGATTGTGTTATTTCTTATGCTTCACGTTAGTTGATAACTCATGATTTAAAATACCCTACAAATGATTTGGAATTATCTAATGTTGGTTTATATTTAATAATTTGGAGGAATTATTTGTTTGGTGTAAATTGTGAAATATATACTCATCACAAAATATTGAAGTATATATTCACTATAAATGAATTGAACAAGAGATAGACGAGATGTCTAGAATTAATATAGGATTATGATTGTACAATTAATTACCATCTAGTAAATTAAAATAATATGGAAAATGATTTGCGTAACAATATTAATGTTACATTAACCACATTACATTTGGAAAAAGATCTTTTGATTAATGATTTGATGAAATTTGGAATAGAATTTGTTAATGTAGGAGATCCCTTATGATTGTTTTAGGTGTCATTGAAATCATATCTACCAAAAATAATTATGAAACCATAGGAAGAAGACACTGAGTTGCAGAAAAATGTAAAATTTTTTCAGAAGTGTAAGTTGCTAGAATTAAACATTGATATATATTGTGTTTTGTGTTTTAGAAAGATACTCTCTATTCCTTATGATTCAGAGTTAATCAATGATTTGTTATGTGATGCTCATAGTTGTCCTTTTTCAGTTCATCCTAGCAGTACTAAGGTGTAAAAATATATTTAGGAGTATTATTGGTGAGTTGAAATGAAAGGAGATATTACTGACTTTATTATGAAGTGTTTAACCTGTCAAAAGGATAAATCATAATGGAAGTTACCAAAAGATATTCTTCATCATTTTCTAGTTCTAGAGTAGAAATGGTAAAATGTTTCCACATATTTCATAATCATATTACCAAATACATCTCAAGGATACAATGCAATCTAAGTTGTTGTTGATCGATTGACTAAATCTGCTCATTTCCATCCTATTTGAGATACATTGCCTATAAATTAAATATCATGTTTGTATGTGAAAGAGATAGTCAGGCTACATGGAGTTACCCTCTATATTGTATCTGATCATGATTCCATGTTACCTTTTATCTTTTGGAAAGGCCACTAGAAGTAATTGGGTAATGAAAAATAGTTTTTTGTGCAACTTTTCATCCTCAAACAAATGGGTAGTCAGAAAAAAAAATTCATACATTGGATGATATGTTATGTTCTTAATCAATGGATTATAAGGGAATATGCACAATCAACTCACTTTTTCTAAGTTTTCGTATAATAACAGGTTTCATTCTAGTATACAGATGACTCCATTTGGAGATTTATATGTAAAGTGGTTTTGAACTCTAGATTTTTGGGATGATATTTGTGAAAGAATGTTGATGGGACCTGAATTGGTAGAAGAGATGGGAGAAAAGGATTAGTTAATTTATAAGAACATGAGAAATGATTAGAACATGAAGATAATATATGAAGATAACTAAAGGAGGGATTATTCTTCCAGGTAGGTGAACATGTATTTCACAATGTTTCTACAAAAAAAGTGTGATGCATTTTGGTATGAAGACAATGTCGAGTCCACGGTTTATTGGACTATATGAAATCATAGAGAAAGTTGGATTAGTTGTCTATAAAGTCTAATTACCTCCAAGTTTATCCCAGGTGCACAATTTTTTTCAGGATTCAATTTTGAGAATGTATATGCTGGATCCATGTCATGTTTTGAGTCCCGAATTAGTTTAGCTGGAAGACAATATTTTTTTGTGGAACAACCAGTCCAGATTATTGACCGTAGAGATAAAGAGTGGCGAAATAAGGTGATTCATCAGGTTAAGGTTTTTTTGGAAACACCACATTAATGATAAGGTAATATAGGAATCTTAGAATGCTATGATAGATAAATAGCCACACTTATATGATTAGTCAATAAAATATTAGGGACACAATTCCCAAAAGGGAGGAAGGATGGAATAAACCAGGTATTTAGAGAAAAATAATTTTTTCCTATCAATAGTTATGAATAATATAATAATTTTATCATAACAAGGACAATTTTTACACTACTGTACTCAACACACAACAACATATTTTCCGAAATCTTAAGTTTCACACAATGTTGAGTTATATTAAAAAATAATATAATATTAATATTTTAAAATATTAGTTAAGACCTAGAAGTAATATTGACAGGAATGAATAGAACTAACCATATTATGTTTAAACATTTGGTAAAATGTTGGTACATTTATCCAATAAAATTTGAAGGCATAAAATGTGAATGAATCAAATATTACACATTAATACTCTAGTATTTTTAAAATGCAGTTTTATGGACTTTTGATAGAGAACCCCTATTAAATCTAGTTTTCTACACTTTTATATGTTTCATTTTAAAAACTAAACATTTATTTAGAAGACAAACATTAAAATTTACTCTTGTTAAATTTTTTCTATTTTTCTGATAAAATTCATTTTTTAATAAATCGATAAAAATACTCCATTTTAAGTCAAAACTATATTTTCATCTGATTTTTTTATATAGTTATATTTTATTTATAATTTGTCTAAATGTGTAATTAGATTATGTTTTTATCATTTAATCTAAGGATTCTCATTGGATGAAATTTCAATTTTTTTAAAAAAATATGTACATATCAATCTTTTGATAGATTTTATTTCTTAAAAACACATTTTTTGGTTTTGACAACTAAAATTAATATTAAATTAATTTTTGAAACTTCTGGGTTTAAAATTTGGAAAAATGGATTCCATATTTGGAATCAGGAGGACCAAATTATGTAAATAAAAAACATTTATTTTTTGTCATTATGAATAGAAACATCAGTAAAAAAATTAATTCACCTTGGTTAAAGGGTAAATTTTCTAAATAAGGGTATAAAATTAATATAATAATAATATTAAATCACCATAACATGTGTCCTAATAATATTGGATGATACATGTCTGAGCATAGGCATCTTTGAGTCTATTTTAGGACCCCGTGGAGCCACTTGTGTGGGAAAATGGCATTTAATTACATTTATTTTAATGTTGTTGAAAATACAACCAAAACATGTATTTTATAGTAAGAAAAGTTTAATATTGGGTTATATAAGTTATATTTTTTGACAATAAATATTAATTAAAATGATAAAAATATTTGATACATCATCTTATTTTATTTATAATTTTCAAGGATTAGATAAATAAATTTATTTACGAGACAATTGTGATGTAGTGAATACATTATTTATAAATGATTTAAATAAATGAGATTATAAGTATTAAAATAATTCTTTTTGGAAACTTTTTATCTCATTGACGATTTTTATGGGTGATTATTAATTTTTATATTTGAAATAATGAAGTTTTTTTAAATGAATACATTTCTAATGTATTTTTTAAGAGCCATGATATGAATAGTATATTATTTGACACAAATGAGTATTTAGAACAAATATTATTTTATTGAATTATGTAATTGTCCAAAAAATATATTCTTCTTTCATGTGACTTATATAATAATGAAATTTTTACTAATTAACCACTTTTGGTTTTATTGGCATTTTATAGTAACTATATTAACCATATAGTCTGAATATATATGAATACATAGAAATTGTTAAATTAGTTAAATAAGGGTTAAATCTAAATTATAAGGTTAATATTGTACCCTAAACATGTCCAAAACCCATTTTATGAGAGTATTTATGCCTATATTCATCTGATATTCAAAATCTATAATATTTTTGTTATTATAATTCTAAAATAAATTAAACGTAAATAATATTTCAATACATTCCTAAAGTGCCATGCCTCCCTCTTATAAAAGGACACCACCTATAACACATTTCTCACACCACTCAAGCCTCTTGAATTGTCCAAAATCTGATCCCATAAGCTTATAACATTCATATCATCCTCCAAGAAGCCTTATATTTGGAATAAGGTAATTAAAGTAGGATGTTTAGCTTAAATCAAAAGGAGTTACCCGATTTGAGGTATTGTCTTCTCTCAAGATTCTTTCATTTGTTTTCCATATCCAAAACCATGGACGTTATTTATTCAATTATTTTATAAAAAAATTATTATCCTATATATAATAGGTTGTTTTTATGAGATGTATTAGAACAAAAGTCACACACAACTCTATCTAATGGGTATATAACATATTGTTTCTGTTGATAGCGAACTACTACCTCAGGAAATGACGATTGTTTAATCTTATCCTACCACCTATTATGGTGGTGATATTTATTGAAATGAAATTATATATGATATATATGATATATATTTTATCTCTATAAATATTAATTTTTCATTTAGAACATACCTTTATGCTTTTCAGGTTGTATAAATATGATAATTTCATTTAAGGAAGTGTGGAACACCACCCCCTCAAAATTATATGGCTCGTTCTTTCCATACGTGGAACATATAAATGATATAGATAATGAACATATGTAACATATAAAAAATATTATAGTATATTGTAATAAAAATATACCTATGTTTTATTAATTTTTAATTCCATTTAATATGATATAGAAATGAAAGTAGTGTTCATGCGTATGTACGACATACAATCTCTATGAATGATGTTTTTCATTAATAATACCCAAATGATATGGAATATTATAAATACATATAAACTAGATATATATTATATATATGACATTGAATCAATTTATATCATTCTATATGTAATGTAATATTGACCTCATGGACAATTTGTAATTATAACCAGTTCATTTTTGACTGAAGGACCTAATTTCGAAAAAATGACCGAAATTAACTTAGATAACAAAGTAATATTTACAACACGGTAATAAGTGATAAAAGGAATATTAAACATTAAATATGGTATTAATAAAGTATAATTAAATGTATGTTTATTATTGAGGAAGAAAAAGTAACATACATGACGAGTCAGGAACGAGGTAAGGGAATTTGTCTCAATCTCCATTCATTGAGGCATATTTTGATTTATACATGACATTTTTTATACAGTGTATAAAAACCCTTTGGATTTTAGTTTCATTCAATTGAAATATTTTTTCAACGCATCATTTTACTAAATAAAAAATGGAATGTTTTTATCTTATGGGTCAACAATTACCTTTCTATCGTACTGAGCATTATTTGATATTTGGTTCCTTTTACAAGCATTGATTTTTTAAGTGGAAAATATCTACCATATACCCTATTTAAATATTTTTTTTATTTAAAATTGATAAAATGTGGATATAAAATTCCAATATCATTAAATTATTTCTTCTGACTGAAAATGAAATTTTATGATTGATTCAGTGATATTTGAAATCTTTTTGTGTTATGATTTTATAATAGTACTTAAGAATTTGGTAGGTATTAATGTGAAAAACCAAATTATGGGTGGTTGCATGAAAAACCACGGATGGGTGGATACATTATAACATCAAATTCATTGGGTATGGAAGTCAGCCATATTTCTCTTACATTTGTATGAATGAGTTGTGGAATTCGACTGTATTTTCATTCCTTTTAAGTATTATTATGTCCCTTGTTAAAATTTTATATGATATAAGTTTCCTTATATGAGTTTTATGTTATTATTTTGGTAACAAAATAAGAGTAATCACTTTATGATAAAGTATTCATGGTTTAAATGATGTTCAGAAGGCTAACAGTTTTCTATCTTTATGTATCCCTTATTGAGCTTTTTATGATCATCTCATGTCATTAAAATGTTTATACTAGGACTTATAGTGGAATAGTGTCACATATATGATCATGTAAAATTAATTCTATTTAAAACATAGAACTAAATCTAACTCTTTTTTATGAGTTTTTTTATGAAAAAATAGATACTGGGTAGAATAGTCTACTTGTAATATTCAATTAGTTATGTAAAATTTATGATCTAATTATCTTAATCTATAAACCTTAAAATATCCTCAATGTGAATAATTAACACAATTCAATATTATATAATTTTTATTGATGACTCCTTATAGCATTAATCCGTCTTTATTATTGATGAAGAGGGTTGGCGCACCCCATGCTGAAGCAATCTAGCTTATAAAACCCTTCTCCAAATTCTCGTGTAAATGCTTCGTCAGCTCTAAATGTTATATATTTGAAATTCTATAAGGTTTCATCAAAATTAGTAGAGAACCAAATATATGTATAATAGAGATCTCATCCTCTCGATCAGGATGAAAACTAGGAAACTATTCAAGGAACATAATACTGTAATCCATCACTATGGTCATATCATCTGGAAGCATCATCTCATTTTTATCAATCATTTGAGATACAAATTCTCACTCATAAGGTAGTAATATCTACATGGCGTACAATTATTCTAAAGAGATTCATCTACCTCTTACACTTGTAAATAATTTGAGGATTCATCAGGATTTGAAGAGTGTTCTCCCTTTCATGACAATTGATGTTGGATTTGTATAAATATAGGCAATTATTTCCCAATATAAAATTGAACTCCACTAAAGGACGTTTGACGAGATTTTATGGGAGGTTCTCTACATAATCATTTACTTATGAGGTGTTATAAAACATGGACGAAATAATCCCCCATTATTTACTCCAATAGAAATTTATCATCCAAATTATGAGTTAGTGTTTTAGTAGTTCTACTAAAATTCAAAGATATAAAATAATGCATAGAACCATAATCATGTAGTAAATTAACTATTTTGAATGAATAACTATATTACCTATCAAAAAAATCATTGTTTGTCTCCAGCTTACTAGTAGTGATAGCATAAAACCATCATTGTTTCCTTGGATTTTGTTGTTGATTTCCTCTAATAACACTTGGCTTTGGTAAATTGTTGTAATAATTCCCATGCTCCTTAAAGATGTAACACTACACCACTGTGTGAAATTTATCTGAACCATCCTATATTTTTCCACATTAGTGGGATTATTCAAACCACATCAATATTATTTTTCTAGATTTCACATTCATCCAAATTTGAATCAATTTTGGGTTCCCTTTAGATAGTTCCAAGGATACTTCTTCCCACAATTTTGACCCATGGGATCTTCAATCATCATTCCATAATGGGATTTATTTTTTAAAAAACCCATATTAGACTCAGTGTTATATGTTTTTCATCGAGATAATGAGACCATTGGGAGTCTCTGATCTCTATTTCAACTGTGAGGGAAAAATAGACAATCTCATCATAACTGTTAATGTCTTGAATCTCAAACACTTTTTGTAGACAAGTATTTATTCCACTGAATATGCAGTTTATCTTTCTTTTCTTGTCCATGAATATTACGAATATTTATCTTTCAAGCCTTGTGATATTTTCATCATACTTTCTGATGGACTTAACATCCTTTTTCTTGGGTCTGAGAAACTCTCTTTACATCTTGAGGTAGAGGGTTCGGGGAAAATAATTATTTACAAATATTTTCTGCAATTTCTCCAAATACAGGGACTCAATTTCTTCTTTGGACATCAGTTTTCTTGATATTTTTACAACACCAATCAAAATCCCCATAACAACTATACAAATCTTAAATGTCATTCTCTTTTTCAAAGCATTGGAGGATATCGAATATCATTTCAATGGAGTTAATCCACTCTTCTGTGAGGAGGGGATCATATGATCAACTAAACATGGGTGGAATTTTCCTAATGATGTATTCTATGAAAAATTACTATTTACATTGAGGAGGAGGGTGATCTATATTATTTATGTTATTATTAATTTCTTGAGCCAGCTAATCATTTACAACATAGAAGTTTTGAGCGCTCGTTCCCATCATATTTGATATATCATTTGGATAATCTTCACATTCCCTATCACCATTATTATTATCAGGTGTTCTTCTATTTCTATCCATTTACTAATAACTACAAAGTACAATTTTAGGGCTTGAATACTTGGATATTTAAAATATAAAGGAAAAATTTTAATTTAAAAGGATAAACAAGTAATGGGAATGTATATATTAACTTGTGATTCCATTTGTTTAATTCAATGTTTTCCTTGATCTAGTAATTAACATATATTATTATTGGATTTTTTATTCTTATAATCAATTTTTTACCAGGATTTTGAATTTAAAAAAGAATATCCCCCAAGACTGTCTAACCAAGAGTGTAACAAGGCCCATTATCGTGCACTACTAACCATTCAACTCAAGCTCAATGCGGTGTTTTCTGTTTTTACCCCTAGATACAATTATTCTAGATCTACATATAGATATTTTTTTATTGGTAGGGATATATTTCAATTGTAAACCACTTATTCTATACTTCCCATAATATAGATGGGTTTTTATATGAATAGTATCTTTATTAAGGTTCTTACGAAAGTGATCTATTATAAACCTCAATAATTCATTATACCATCCACTGATACAAACTATGGTGACCCTATACATTTACACATAACATCATATAATTTTAACCATAGTAATTCATCATATTTCCATCCATGGATCATAAAGTCTTGTGTCTTCAAAGACTATGTACATTATCCAACATCAAAAAAAAATTAATCTCCATAATGACCTCCTAACAACCATTGTTCTCAAACAATAACATAGGATAATTTGTGCATAACATGAACAATGTTTTCACCTAATTGTCATGTAAGGGATTTATTATGTGAATAAATCTTTAGAACATTGGTTAGGAATCATGATATAACTATATAAAAAGGCATAGCACATTATTGACCATATGTAAACACATCATGGATAACATTGTATCATATAAAAATGGAATCATTGTAACATGGAAGCAACATAAAATTTGAATTTAGCACGATTCAAGGCTCAATTCACATAAGGAACCACAATTCATTGTTATCCACCATTACCATTATACTTGGTAGTACATGTTAAGGCTAACCACCAAGACTGTTGAACATAATGTCTCATGAGACTACACATTACCCAATGAATTAGATCACTATTTAGGTTAACCCATCATAAAATGTTCAGGAATATTCATTCAACTTATATAATCATACAAAATCAATCATACACTAACATAATGTATCACATAGAATGAAATGAGTATCTTAATCATGTTACAAAGTATACTTTAGTGAGCGTATTAAATAATTTACATGAATGAAAATAATTTGAATATAATGGACATTCATAAGGGAAAAAATGAATATATTGTTGTATGTGATGTCAAACAGAAGTGATAACAATTAAAAAGAGTATTCCATGAATTTTAGCATTATAACATCTTAGTGCGCTTTTAAGGAAATTTATAAATAACTTTTAAAATAGAAAGAGGAATAATATTTTATATAAAACCAAAAAGTGAAACCAGAATTATTTCATAATAAAAATAATGATTTTATAAAAACAATGGTTTTTTGTAATAGATGGTAGTGTGCATTCGAAATTGGGTAAATATTTGGGAAGTTCCATTAAAGCATGAATTGTTATTGGGAAATATTGAGGATGGAATCACATGAAATCATATATATCCATGAAAAAGAATGATTAATGTATCATAGACATGACTTTGGACATATGTACAGAGATTATAATATGTAAACAAATATAATATAATATTTTATTTGGGAAAAAAGCGACTAAGAACAACTCGAAGGAATAATAGAGGATTGGGTAGAATCTCTTACATTATGTCCGAATGTGTTATTCAATTGATATTAATGACCTGAAAAATAAAGTTATCATTATTAAATAACAACTTTAGAAACTATTTTATATATACTTTATTTATTTTAACCTTGTGAGTTCATTCATATCCTCTTTTATTGGTTATGTGGTTCAATTTCGTTGTTTGGGTTTGTTTATTTCATGATCAGTTTACTTATATACATGAATGAATAATCATGTAAAATGAAGATGGTTGTCTATAATTGGAGTTATATTATATAAATAAAAATATATATGGTTACATGGTTGTAAATATCATTAGGGTACATGGATTGAAGTTGAATCATTATATAAAACATTAGTTAGAACCTTTGGAGTTAATTGGCGGTTTATTTTATCATAATGAACACATTTTGTATTATGAATCAAATCCATGTGTACAAAAATATTATAAAACATTATATGGTATATAAAACATAAAATTAGACTATTTAATCCATATGAGTTTTTTAATTACCATAATTTATGATTGTAATGGAAATTGAAAACCAATCATCCTTGAATGTGGTAAATTAACATATCTCAGATTGTGTTTTTACTACTGGAATAAAATAAGGGAAAAAGAGGTATGATAATAAATTATTCGATTACCAAAACAATAATACATTAAAAATTAGTTAATAGAGTTTTCAAAACATTTTTAAGAGGAGAGTTAAGGGTAGAAAATAAAAAAAAAGGAACTTGAAAACAAAGTAAATGAATTGAAAATATGAATTTACATCTTGAATTAATTATCCTTGATAGCCTATTAGGGGGGTTTGGTTTTTTTAGTATACCATGGGATTTTGGAAGTGCAGGAGAATCATTGGGATATATTTGAGAATAATATATTAATATATCAATGCTTGAGTGGAGTTAATAAAATATGAGAGTGTTGGTGGCCTTTATAGTATAGGGTATGAGAGTTATTGTAATATTTCAATAAATAGTTTATTATTTTTCCATAAGGAAAGCAATAGTAATAATTCTTATTAAAAAAATACTAATATGTACTTTTCTGTTCGATCTAATGTCAATTTACATCTTCAATGACTCAATCATTATGTATAAATTCCTGTTGTATTATTTATCATATATTATCATACTTTTTTATTAATAAAAAATTCAAGTATTTTAGAAAAATTCCATGAATTCACCCAAACCATTTTTCAATGCATAGAATCCAAAAATTATTCCATTTTTAAAAAATAATTATATAAATACAATTATTTTAATTCTAAATTAATATAATAAATTTCTTGAAAATAATGACTCAAAAACTATACTGATTTTATAATATTTTATAAAATTACATATGGTCTTAAAAAATTATCTTCAAACCATAAGACATATGATATAAAATTTATAGAAAACAATAATGAAAATATGTTTCTTTTCAAATAAATTAATTAGTTGTAACTAATTATTTATGACCTATAAAAATACCAATACTTTTACTACATTTATATTATGAATTATAAGATGCCTAAATTTTATTTATATATTCATGTATGAGGTTACTATTAATTTGGGCCATATAATATTCGTAAGTGTTATATTACTATTCATATGGGGAATTTAATATTAATATGTGTATGTTACTATTCACCAAAAATTATGTTTATTCCATCATACCCCAAAAATCTCTCTGAAAGCCATTGTGGATGTCAGATTTTCAAAATTCATGACACAGAAGTGGTAATTTTTTATAAAAGTTCACATAGTAATTAGTATAATGATATTTCATTGTGATTACTAATTTTATTATACCATGAGACATAATTATAAGAAGGTAATTTCTATTGATTAAACATTCAGTCATTAAATTCCCCCCTTTGAAAATTATACTTAGAAATTTCCTTATACATTTTATGTCGTAAACAGGTGCCATAACTTTTTAATCATTCCCTCCTTGAATTCCCATGTTACCACTTCATACATATGGTTCCACCATAGTACATTGACCAGGTGAGTGGTCTTGTTACGTAGAATATTATCTATATCATCCAAGATCATCACTAGTTACTCCCCATATGAATGATCACTCTCTAACTGTACCAACTCTAAAGATAGTACATGTGAATGATCTGGTATGTACTTTGATAAGAGGGATACATGGAAAAAAATCATGTAATTTAGACATGGTTGTTGTATGTTCTAGTTGAAATTCCTCAACTCTAACATGAATATGAATCTTGGAGGGGCCTACATACCTGGGACATTGATTTTCATTCTTCCCAATCCTCATAAACTTATTCCATAGAGATATGTGGATAAAAATCTTGTATCCATCTTTGAAATCAAGTCTCATAAATTGTTGTCCCCATGACTCTTTTTTCATCATTAGGATTTCTAGATGTTATCATGAATGGTTTTCAACTTCTCCACTATTTCTTGGACTATTTTTGGTCCTTAAATCTTATTATCCCTGACTTCTTCCAAACATGGAGGTGTTTAGCACCTTTTCCCTTAATGGGCTTCATTTGATGACATTCTGATTCTCATGTGGAATCTATTGTTGTGGAAGAATTTGACAATTATATAATGTTGGTCCCACCCTCCATTAATTTCCATATAACATTCTATCAACATATCCTCTAATTTATGAATAGATATCTCAGATTATCCATTTGTTTGAGGAATATAGGATGTGTTGAAGTTTGAATCAGTGATTAAAGAATGTTGGAGACTTTTCCCGAATTTCAAAGAAAATCTAGGATCTGTATCATATCATATAGATAGTGGTACATCAGGATAACATACCAACTCTTTGATCTATATCTGTGCGAGTAGATCCAATGAAAATTCCACTCTAATTATGATAAATTAAGCTATCCTTTAATTAGGATCCAGAATGACCCCTATAAAATTGTTTTCATTCGATATCCCATGATGTATAGTGACAATGTCCATGATAGTGTTCTCCCAATTCGATTTTGGTATGTGTAGTGGTTTCTTCACACCATTATAATTTTTTTTATCAACTTAACTTGTTGAAATACTATGAAATTTGTTGTATATTCTGAAATCATCATCTTTATATTGTCCCACATATGTTTTCTCATAGATCTTAATTCATATTAGTGCTCCCTTAATGATTATATAAGGTTGAGAGATGTGTTTTATTAAAAATCTCTTTTATTATCTCGGGACCATATGATACACATAATTGTGAACCAAATTGTACAACTCCTTCATTATCACTCTTGAACTCTGAATATTTCCAATTTCTAATGGATGAAACCCTTTTAAATTATTTGAAATCTTTTATTTGGGAATCCTTTATCTTAAAAAAGGAGGGTGTTTGAGAAACCATTTGTGAAAGGACTGATCATTTTCCACACATAATGATTCCCATGTCCATCCTCTATAAATATAAGATTATTATATCCATATCAACTATCATCATTGGTAATGATGGAACATAATTTTTAATTAGGGAATCCACCACCTTATTTTTATTTCCAAGATGGTTATTGATTGAGAAGTCCTCATTCTCGATGAGATCTAACTATCATCCCTGTAACATATTAAACACTTTCATATGAATTTATATTTGAGACTATTTTGATTATTATATATCTCACACTTCACCTCATAGAGATAATTCCGCAAGATTTTAAACAGAAATATCTTAGATACCAACTCCAGATAATGCGTAGTATTTTTTGATCATTTATTTTATGCAGCCTTGAGGAGTAGGCAATCAGATTTTTTTTCAACATGACACATCATAATACATTATTTTAAGAATCAATGTACACCACAAAGAGTTATCTTCTTGTTGGCAGTGTGAGTATTGGAATAATGAGAATCCTATTTTTAACTCTTTAATGTAGTCTTTACATTCTTGAGTCCTGAAAATCATTATATAATTCTATGTTAGCATGGTAATTGGGTTTTAAAATTGTTAAATCTTATCAATAAATAAACGGTAATACCTAGATAGTCCATGAATTCTAGGGATCTCTATTATAGATGTGGTCCTAGGATACTCTTAGATTGACATTATATTGGACGAGGAAAGAGATATTACATTTCTATTGATAAAATGTCCCAATAATGATACTTACTCTATTAAGAATGCACATTTACAGTATTTTTCATTAATTTATCCCATTTATAATGTCTTAATAATAGTACCAAAATTATCCTCATGTTACTCCATACTCTTGATGTATACCATTATATCATAGATAAAAACTAAAAAAAATTCATGTTAATAACTAAATAATATATTTATTAGATCCATTAAAATTGCTAGAGAATTAGTGATTCTGTATGTGTATGAAATCTTAGTGTCGATGCCTCATTCGAAAGGTATTCCTAGGAATATCTTCATTCCTTACCTTTAATTAAATATATCCCAACCAAAGGTCGACCTTAGAGAAATAACTTCCCCCACGATGCCCATCGAACATGTCTTCTATCTGTTTTTGGGGATATTTTTACATTATTGTGAATTTATTGAGCACATGATAATCTAGTTAGTGGCACATTGTTCCATCCTTATTCACATTGAAGAGGACAGGTGCATCCCATGGTGAAGCACTTGGGAAAATAATAACGTTCGGCAGATTCTCCAGTGACTACTTAATTAGCTTTTCCATCTCTATATAGTTAATATATAAAGTTTTTTTGATATAGGCATAAATCCAAGAATAATTTCAATTGAGAACTCAGCCTATTGATCCAGTGGAATAACAGGAATTATTCAGGGAATACATCACAACAATCCTATAAAATGGGAAAATCTTCAAGAAGTATAATCACCATTTTCTCAATCATATTATCCAGAAATGATTTCTTATAAAGAATTAATATCCACACTTGAGAAAATTATTCCAATATAGATTCATCTTCCACTTTAGACTTGTAATTAATTGGTGGATGATTTTGTATGTGAATAGTGATATCCTTTTCCTGAATGTTGATGTTGTATTTTTATAAAGATAACCAATCCATTCCTATGATAACATCAAACACCACTAAAGAATGTATGATGAGATTTTCTATGTGGTTCAGTCACAAATAAAATTACTAGGGACAAGTAATAAGCTAGGTATTCAATAATTTCCCCATTCACTGTTATCAAAGATAACATATCCTCTAAATTTTGAGGTTGCATTTGAATATATCAACTATACATGCTAGTCATGATAGAATTCATAGAACTAGATTCAAATACTAAATTCACTATTATTGAATGAATAACTTGCATACAAGTCACCAGAGAAATTGTAGTGATATAATAATTGTTTACATTTAGACTTAGGGGTTGTTTTTTATTTCATCCAACAACCCTTGGCTTTGGGGAATTTTTCACCTAATGCACTTTATCCTACTAGTTGTATCACTGCATCACAAGATACATACTCATCTTAACATTCATTTCTTCTTCGACATTATCGAGATTCTTTATATCCTTTCGAATTTTTATGAGATGTCTCATTCTTCAACATTTGAAGAAATTATGTGTACAATTTATAAATTTTCCAATATTATTCTTATAAGACAATGGATTGTTTTCGTAGCTCTGTCAATAACATGTGATACACTATTATTGGTTGGGATTTACAAATTAAATAAGAATAATTAATAGCTTCATAATTATTACTAGTAAAAATAACCGAGCTATTTGAATTATTTTAAATATATTTTTTATATTATATCAATATCCAAATAATTCAATATCATTAATTAAACAAATAGATCTATATTGTGACTCATTAATCAATGGAAGAATTGAATTGTTGTTTTCAACCGAGATCCAATATTGAGTGCAGATTTTTTTCTAACAATTTATACATAGATTTAGTTATAAATTCAACATAATTATAAATTTCTAGAATGAGAAAATGTTTCATCAAATGTATTTAATTACCCATATTTTTAAATTATTAATCATTGTACAATGATTTCTTTTAGAAATAACTGTTGTTTCTTTGTGATAAACAGTTATCTGTGAATCATTTCTAAAGGGAAATGGTTAACATTAAGACATAAATATCATATTAATGAATTTATATTAAAAAATAATTAAGATAATATGTCATAATGAAAAAAATTATTATACAAGACAATTTAAGAAAAATAGTTTTTTTAATTTTTAATATGACAATATATATAAATTTTTTATAATGTCCCGTATAAAAATTTAAATACTGAGATAACAAATATGGTATTATAGTTGTATTGAAACATAATTAATATGATGTAATGATCATACAGTAATATTATTTGATATATATCCTTAAGAATAAACTTAAGATTATGTATATACCAACCTATCATGGTTACATGAAAAGAATCCTTTCTATATATTTTCCATAGGCATTCATTAACACATAAACCCTAAACAATTACTATAAAATTATATTCAATTGGATCGATAAGATATTTCATGGAAACCATCATTATAATTTTAAATCAATAAAAATATAATATACATTAATGTATGAATTAATCATTGATATTATACCTTAATAAAGTCAAATATTGTGTTATATATGATGGGAAATATGTAACATTATATGGGTTAATGAGGAACATATATTTCATGATATTATTTATGAATGTCCCTCCATGATGTTTTTCATTCGTTATTATACATTAAAAAAACTCAAACCCCATCATTTGTATGAAAATCTTCAAGAAGTGTTATTATATCCACTCATTAGGGGATTTACTATAATGATGTAAATCCTCATTTTCATCATAAATGATATCCACCAATCCCTATCAATTAAGATTCAGGCTACAAATACAACAATACATGTGCACTAAATTATGCATTTTTATCATCTTAATTCTATTAAGGATATATTTAGATGTCCTTGGTATTTTATACACATTCCAAAAACATCATATAATCCCATAAATCTCATCTTCTATATTTGATATATTTTCTTCATTTAATATATGTATATCCTTCATTGGTATTTGAAAAACATATTTTTGATTTATATAAATATGTTTTCCAAATGATCATAAACATATATGATCATGTAAAATATAGATCAATAATAAACATTTTTTATGAATTAAAATTAATTTCGGGTATAATAAGATATTGAATAAGTATTATAACATAATTGGTATTGGAAGGTGACTAATATGTTATGATGATAATATTTTCTATATATAAACTATGAAAAAGAATATCATCATTTTTTCAAAAATTGACTATGTTGAGAGTCAATTTAAATGTGGTATTGGTAATTATATTATTTTGGAGGTTGTGTAATCTCAATCATGGTATGTAGTACACTTTTCTAATTAAGGGAATTGGAATAAAATCATATTCCTTCATTAGACATCACCTTGAGGGGGCACTGGTCTATCAAAATCATTAAACTAATGGGTGGCATTGATATCGCATGTAGTTTCCCCACTCGAAACCCATTATCTAAATGTCGTCAAATGTTGTTGATATACTACCCTTTAACATAATCTTTATTTTCCTACCAATGAAAACACATATACACTAAAAACACTAAAAACTACATTGATGGTCCTTGTTTTGTTGGGTGATATTTGGAAAAGTTATATTTAGTTAATTCAGCGTATATTATTGAACACGAAGACAATGTCATTATTAGAAACTCAAAAAATTATTTATTTATTAGCTGTACTTATGAATATTGTAGTGTTGAGTAGTGGTTGATCCACAAGGAATGATATTTGATGAAGTCTGTTTTGTGAGAGTAAGAATAATTGAAATGATAAAAAATTTAAATAATGATATAATAAAGAAAATGTGGTAGAAATGGGGGTGATGAGGTTGATTGAATAATGGAAGGGGAAATGAGAAACAAAGGATTTAAAATGAATGAATAAAGACAAAACAATGTGAGTAGGATATACCAAGGAAATTCAAGAGAAATAATTAAGTCATATAGTTGACCAAATATCTTTTATTCATGGAATTTTATTTCTTCTATAATTCAATTTTATTTTCATTTGGAAAGAGAAAAGTTTCTGAATGTTCCTTTTATTGGTCTTCTTTTCTATGAAAGGGTGTTTTACCATATCAAACTATAACCTCTTTATACATTTTTTGAGGTACCAAGTGGACCACCCTTATGTGGACTTCCATAATATCATATGTGAGTCTATAAAGATATTTAGCGATGAATATAATAGTTCAAAATATCTCTTACTGATTTTAGAAATTAATTAACATATATTACACAAAAAATACAACAACAGTGAAAAACAGTAGTTCCTAAAACCTGAGGGAGATAATTAGCACACCATCTCAAACCCTTTTCCCAATTCACATTTAGAATAGTAAAAAAATATAATTAATTAACATATTTTTAAATTGTTTATAGAATAATTTATACAATGATAAATTTTAAAAAAACTCATTATAAAGGGATTTAAAAACAACCACATGAATAATTTTATTTTCCCAAACATCTCTAGTTGTATTCATATCTATACCAATATTTATATTTTCTCAACCTCCACCCATGTTCTTAACTAAACCAATATATTTTTCCCATGTATAGAGATAAAAAACTATTTTCAATGAAGAATCTTCTTTCCAGTAGTTGTAAAAAACACTAAACTATTCCATTGAAGTTGATTCTAGCTTCCATATGTATGTTTGAATGAAAAGATTTCTCATAAGAAGGTGTATAGATACCCCATCAGTATGAAATACATAGAAAAAGTTTCCATTATACCACATTGGATATACGAATTTAATTTCTCAAACAACCACTTCGGTTCACATAATATATTATTTTACTTAATAAAATATCATCCTAGCCAAATAAATTCAACATAGCTAATTCCCAACATAAACAATATCCACCATGTAGAATGTTTGTATCACATATATAATATTATCGATGATCATGAATATCAATGTATGAAATGATTCATATAGAAAAATTATTTTACATTGATGAATCCACTCATGTATTTGTTTGGTCATATGTTGTCGAATCTCTATTTAGACAATTAAATATACCCCATTTCAATCATGAATTAATTTATTGATATATGAGATTTAATTTATGTACCTGAGTTCCCACATAAATATTACAATCTATCATTTTGGTATCTAATTTTATGTTTATATCTAGGAGAAAAATCATACATAACAATAATCCCCACAAAAAAAATTCTATCGAAATTTTTTATTTTCTCAACATAGTCGATTAAACACTTCATTACTATATGTAAACCATATAAAAAATAAATATCAACCAATGGGTAAAAAGGTATAAAACATAAAAAATGATGTATTTCCAAGTTGACTTTCTTAAATCAGGTCTAAAAAATGTTCTGTCATCATTTACTTATTTAAAATGTAATCATAAACAATAAAAAAGGTGTACATAATCAATAGTATGAGTTACATAATCCATCAATATGACATATTTTTTAACATTAACTTTTAGTATATCATTTAATGTTTTATTATTATTTATCTTGTTATTTAATCATTTTCAGTTCACAACCTTCTTTATATGGGGACTCTAATGATGAAGAAAGCATCAATGACTTCACCCTCTCCACAATCCGTGAGACCCTTAAAATCTTCCATAATGAAAAATATCTAAAAATTCAAAATGTTTTAATTGGTAATTTTTAAAATACTTATACTATTAACATAGCTTTGGTTTACTCAATTTTTATATGTTCATATGAATGTGATGACATTAGGGTTTTCTAAATGATATCGCATTACAAAGTACTGTTGTGATTTTCAGTGTGTATTTTTGTTCATTATAAATCAATATAATTTAAAAAATAATGAAAATATGTTTAAATGAAAACCATTGATATAATTTAACATGATTTGGTTATATTTAACAATCTATATCATATAAATTTTCATTATAAAATTTTATGAATAATAAATTCAATCATATTTGTGAGAAATTTTACCATTTTATGTAAGGAGCCAAATTTAAATGAAGATAAAATTTATTTTTCAAAAAAATATGGCAAATATGTGATAAAATATTTCAATTACAGTATGACAAGAACCTAATCCATTACATTCCTATGAAGTTCATTCATTTAAATAGTCTGTTAAAAAGAAATCATTTTCCTGGAATATCATCATGTCCTGTTTCAAAACCCTAGAAATGATTCCATGAAAATTATTAATTCATATGTTGTATGAAACAGTAATTCAATATAAGTGAGTTTAAAATAGTAACCTATACATTAGAACCAACTCAAATCACATTTCTAAGAGAAACAACGAGAGGTATGAAAGTGGAATTAGATATATAAAAAAAATGAACAAACCCTTTCAATCATGCATAGGTTACCCATACAAATACTTCATTTCATATGTCATTTTTACATCTCAATGTATATTCATTAAAATTAATTGTTTCTTTCATAATATTATTTCAATAATACCCACACATTCATGTAATAATTTTTAATATCAGTGCATAATTTTAATTTTTACTAGCCATCAATATGTGTGATGAATTCTGAATATAAATTACTTATTTATATTTTTTTCTCAAAACAATATATTAACCATTCATTATATAATCACATGAGGATCCAAATTTCCTATTTAACTCTTTATTAAATGGAGGTATAATTTATTTCATGGATTGGCTCCATAAGGTGTGCCATGTTTACCAGGAAATTCATTTATGTTCAAGTATAATTTCAGGATTCCTCATGTTATAGTTCCAACTCAATAATAATATACCCTATCAAACATAATTTTCCTAGTTTTCAAAAATCTATTCCACAAACACAGTGGTAAAGAACACTATGTAGTTACTTATTCCTTAGATCATTATATTCAATAATATGGAAAAAATAGACATGGTATTTTCCCATGATGGGAACAATGAGTTATTATTTTCTAGAACATGGGATATAGAGAAATATTATTTAAAGACAACAAAATGTATTAGTATTTCTAATTAATAAAAAATTGATATAGAATTTTTTGATTAGATATTGAATAAAAAATGCATAGCTAAACACATAGAATTTTCTCAATTCACCACATATAGAATACACAATTTCCCCTAATATTGAATCATATGGTTTATTAAAATTAAATTTATAAAGGAATATAATGTTCTTAAATTTATAAATTTTTAGAGGTGTTTCATAATATATCAATGATGAACAACTACCACACTTATAGTTAGTTCTAAAAAAGAATTAGTATTAATGGTATATGCTTTTTAGTTTTATAATAAAAAATGATATTATGAAGGAGGTCAAAAAAGATCAAAATAAAAAATGAAGAAGTTAAATTTGTGTAGCATATCGAATATGATAACCCCAAGATTAGTCTCTAATAAAAGTATAAATAAATGGGTATAAATAACCCAAAATCTCACTTGATATAGAAGCATGATAATTATAGCATGATCAATTTTTTCTTACATCCTTATCAAAATTGAATCCTCATGTTGTTTTTTTGAACTCTATGGAAGTGGGTGAATGTTAATATTAATGTTTATAATATAGATTTAGGAAGAAATGAAAAAACATGGAAAATGGAAATGATTGGAAGTTGGGTTGACTCGCCAAAGTCACTGATTTTAGAGTCATCAGTTGTAATTAAATAATCTAATGTTTGATTATGAGGTGAATTAGGGAATCAAAACCCTTAATCTATCCCTTAAATAGATATATCATTCTATGAATATTGACAAAAAATTAGAAGTTAAGATTTGAAACTAATTAAACTAGAAAATTTACTAACACACTAATAATATCAATATTTGTGAACAAAAAGATCTATGTTTACTAGAGAATAACTTTATCCTTGAATTGAGTAGAAGGACCATATACCCCACTTGAATTTTCCAATTTCAAATCATAGAATCATGAAAATTCTTGATCAGTAAAATGTAGATCATAAAATTTCCATAATATTATCTACCTACATCATTCATTTCACATAATTCATGAAATAGTCCATCCCAACCATATATCAAATTTAAATTCAAGGAGACATATTCCTAAAAATGTTAATGGTGTTACCCCATAAGAAACTGAAAATAGTTTACAATGAGAAGCCAATATAGAGTCATGAAAATTGGAATTTTGAATTTGTAATAATAATACCATAGTTTATCATCTAAATTTTAGGACAAGACCCTCCTTGAAGTTATTGAATCTATATCTTAGAATTGATTAATCCATATCTTAGTGACATAATCTAGGCCACTAAATCATGTATGATAGGTTTAATTATATTAGGATTAAAAACAACATGTTTCCATTAAATATTTAAAATTATTATCCTTAAATATATAACTATTTTTAGAAATAAAATCCATTGTCACTATAAAACTAAAAAAATATTTTTTTATGAAAGCAATTATCACACTAATAGATTTATTATTTATAAGAGAAATTAATTAAACAAAAAATGTGTATTAATCTACCAAAACAAAAATATTTTCACTTCCATAGGAATGACATATAGGAACAACGAATTTTATTCCATATCCATTAATAGTTTCAACTGATTTGGGCCTTCGGGTCACCAGTTTGGGCCTACGGGTCTCAAGGGCCTTCTGGCCATCAAAATGCCTTCGGTCCATTGGGTCTTCACACCATAGAGGCTATAGAGTAGCCCAATTCACATACAGTAGGCCCCAGAAGAGAATCTGAGAAACAATAGTTGCACTCAACAGAAGCAGAGCTAACCGGATTGAATGAATAAGAGGGTATAGCGACTTCCATAAGGACCATGCACCATGAATCTTTGTATTGTGAAATGATAGCCGATCAACAATGAAATGTGGGGATCTAATAAATCAATTATGCAAATGCTATGGAGGGGCATTTCTAGTGTGTTCGGCCTATGGGTCTTGTATTGGGAATGGTATGCCTCTAGGACTTTGGGTCATGTATTGCAGGTCTTATCGGGCCTTGTGCCTTGGGCCTAAGAGTAATGTATGGGTTCCCCATGAACACTTTAAATTGGGGATTATCCATAATAAAATAAAAAATAAGTCCTTCAGGCCATTCAGGTAAAAACAACATCCAACATCTCTTTTTGGAGAATCCCATCCTTCCTTCCCACATTACAATGTATTTGTCATTTTCCACATCTTTCAACTAGACTATGACCACCTTTAAATAGTATAGGCTATTGGAAACCATATTATATAATCTTTTGATAATTAATCTAAAAACCATGGTTCAAACTAATGATAGAGAGTTATGATTCTATATAATAGGGAAAAAATATAATGTTCACAAAATTTGAGAAATTCTACAAGAACATGTTTTAAAAAATAATGGAACATGAAATAAAAAATAATTATTCTTTGATATAAAAATATTCCTATTGTTTTTAGATTTTTTTTGGAATAATTTTAGAAAACTGAAAGTAATCGGTTTCAAAAAAACAATGAAGCAAACCATTGAGAACCTCTGAAATTACTTAGTTATGAAAAAAGATGTTGTATCTCCATTGGGTCATCGTTAATGTCTTCTTGTAGTCTAGAAAAATTTTCATCCATGATATGTTCCAACCCATTGTTATCCATCGTAAAAAAGTAGATTAAATAATGTAAAAAACCAATATCATTAGACATGGTTTATTAAAATTCATTGAAAATATATAATTTTGGTCTAAATGATACGTGAAAAAATGAATTTGAACCCAATCATATTCTACCTAACAATATTAAAATGGGGAACCACTACTGAAAGTTCCCTCACTATTGTGGTGTACTAAATTTCAGAGTCATCATGAAATATTCTAGAAAAATAGAAAATATACAACATCTATTCATTACATATTCCAAAAACATCTCCCACTACAATATCACATGAAAGATACATGATTCCAAAACGGTTATCCAATTTAGTGGAAATGGAAATGGGAGAAGATGTTAGATTTTTCATACATAAACTAAAATTACCCAAACACTTATCATTAAAAATTAATAGTATATAGTTAATGTTTAGAGAAAATCAAAGAGAATTAATTTATCAATATACTATAAAATCCATCAAATCCTAAAAATCTTCGGATGCGCTTAACATTTATTGGTGAAGGTATATATTAGATGATTTCAAATTTTTTAGTATAAAGTTCTAATCCATTCACGGTAATGTTTTCACTAAATAATATTACTTCATTTACCATATAATAATAATTTTAGCATTGAAATCTGATGTTTATCTCTCCACTTATTGGAAATGATTATTTTAAATATTTAAAAAATTATAAAATGTAATCCCTATTATAGGGATTCCATCCACTAAAAATTAAAAATTTCCCTCAATAAAATGAGAAGAAATGGACAATATGAAATGTTGAAAAGTTCCCAAAAAACATTAAATTTTATTGGAAATATAATGCAGCAAAATTTCAGGAATGGACATGATAAGTTTATTTTATTATGGTCATCACATGTTGTGGGGATATAATATTACCACAAATACAATTTGGAGTGAAGAAACATCAATTCACATCTATCCTATATAAATGTCGAACTATTACACCATTGTAAAATTTTCTTCTCATACATCATAGTTAAAATTTCTAATTAAAATGAGTAATTTCTATTTTCCCATTTTTAATTTGAATCTATTGAAAATTCTCATTGGTGATTAATATTACTTCACTTTTTTTAGTGAATAACTAAACATTTCATAACCATGGGCAGACTAATATGGAAAATATTATTCTTTTATCATGTAATCAAGAAAATATTCTATGAAATCATATATCATGTTTAGATTTTGGATTTCTTAATCATACACCCTTGGCATAAATTCATGTTCCCTTCGATGTTTCTGTATGAAGAATGATGAAATTATAACATTGATGTCAGCAATAGATGATAAATTAAAATATATTAAATTTATAATAAGATCAATAATAACTTCCTCAATAAATCATTATAATTAATAATTTATTTTTATTTTCAATTTTTATATTTTACTATGAAAAATTTCATATCATGATCTAGGAATAGTTAACTATCCATAGTGGAAGGTAGCTCACTCGAGAGAAGACACATGGGCTTGAGGAGTCCAATATTCATACAATGTATCTTAAAAAATGAAGTCAAAAAGAAACTTTTTTCCTCATTACTAGTTTCATGGAATTACAATTCCGATGTATGTTCATGTACTGGGTTTAAAATATGTTTTACATTTAACTAAACATTATGACCTAAGAAATCCTCGTTATATTATAGTACGAGATCATTTTACATAGATAAACTAATCCCCATTATTGATTTTATAGTTAAATAATGAGAATCATTAATTTTTCAATGAATCCTCAAAAAAATTACTTCCACCTCAACTAAAAATTCACCAATATGTAGAAGTTCATTTATTAGAGTGATATTTCAATTTTGTGGTTATTTAATCATTTAGAAGAAAATAAATTACATTCTCTAGAAAAAAAGATTAAAATTATGTTTTCCCAATGAAATGTCGTTGATATACAATATAGTGGAATTAAAGGTCCATCAAAGAAAAATTGGGAATGCATTTTTTATATCTCATAATTGAAAGTCAAGATATGAATTATAAAAATAACATACATGCTCGAACTATTAGGTCATATAGCATACCAACATGGTTGTTAACAGATATATCATCTATCTTCAAAAACAATGTTAGTGGGTTTTTGACTCCAAATATCAATTTCTAAAATAAATTATAATGTAATTTGATATATACATAATCCAAGATCACAAAAGATATCAAACTAGGTTACTAAATCACAAAAAGTGTATGGAATGAAAAAACATCATTTATCATTACATTTCAGAGTTATCCTATTCCAGAGGTTTACTCTACCATATTCTATGAAGTTGTAGATGGTAAAATATTATTTGGTCATCTAAACTATAAAAATTTTCATAAGAGATTTAATATGGGAACAACATTTAATTACAAATTTAATAGATGTGGTATTGGAATCTGGTTCGTAAAAATAATCAGAAAGTTGACCAATACTAATACATGAGTTTATTTCATAATCTTTTTAGGTATAAGAATTCCAAGGAATGAATCAATCACTACTATCGAAACCCCCTATGATTAGAATATAAGATTATTATTTCCTTGTGTATCAATGGTTTACAAGTCTCTTTCCAATGATTGTTCAATATGTATAATCGGCATCGTATGGTTGATAGTAGAGCTATCAAAATTCATATATTATTCATTTTCCAAGATATTTTTTAAAAAATACAATTAAATATTTGTAATCAGATTTTGAATCATATTGGACATACTCATGTCTTTGGAACCACTCATTATATTGAATACCAAGTAATTATCATTATGATTTAACTGAGTTGTGCTGGGAAATATCTCTTTATCTCTATCACATATATTTCAAAATAACTATCCAAAATAAAACACAATATTTTTTCCAATATTCTTATTTGTATGTATCAAAGTCAGACATTGATTTCTAGTAACTAAATTGAAAACCCAACCATTTTAATATCTCATTGTCCTCATCACTAGGACATGACTATTCAACCCTTGTTTATGGTCGAAATAGAAGTCAATTATTATGACATGTTGAGGATAGGAAGGTCTCATCACTCTCTACTAACCACAAGGAAATTTCATAGGACTTTTATGGATTTAGATTTGTTTATTTCATAATGTATCATCTATTAGCCGTGTCCATAGGAAATACATATAAGGTCCATGCATATTTAGGACTTGGGAAGGCATATCAATATTTTGGAAGAAAAAATGTTAATTTACATACATCCTATATCGAATATATAATTCTCTATCTGATGTTTATAATATTCCTTATAATAGATTTTGTATTTATCATGAACTCTATGACTTTGTTTAAATTTATTTCTAATGATTTTACTATTTCTAAAACCTTTGTGTTGTTAATATTTTTTCCTAATTGTTGAAAATTTATTATAGCACATCAGATATTTTATCATTAAAATTTCATATAGAAGACTTGTCAATGTGGGTTGGATGTTATGGTGTAAGAGCATTACAATAATTTTATATTATAAATTTTTGTGTACATAGGAAGTTGGGACACTGTGTAAGTATGCCATTGAACATATCCAATGCATTATATAATAATCCAACTTTGTCTTGATAGAAAGAATTGATATTATTACTAATATTATAAATCATTCTTTTCATGTATAAAATAATGTAAAGGGATTAATAATATTTTAACCATGTATAAAATATATCTGCATTTATTTCTTTTAAAAAAGGTTATTATATCTATTCATGAAAAACGATGCATCTCGGAATTTTAATTCATCCTCAGTTAGTAATCTATATAGAAACTAATGCACTGCTCCATAGAAATTTATTAGGAAATACAGAGTTTCCTAATTATTAATTAATAATTTGGATAATATCACATGGTTGTTTGAACATAATATCATATATTCTTGTTCCATGATTCTTCATAATGCATGATATCAATTTTTTTTGACAATATTGACATTTAAAATTCCCAGAGCCTCAAAAAATTAATTGTTTAATTTCTAATGGGAGATGATTTAAATTTGTGTCCCCGGTGATATTTGGAATTCATTAATTTTAATATTTCACCCCAATATTTTCCATTACAAATTTAATTTTAATTTTCAATTCCCAAATATGAAATTTAATATAACATTGGAATTTATCAAGAAAAATATATAATGACTGAGTTTTCTTTCACTCACATTTTGAAAAATAAAAAAGTGTTTCGAATTATTCATCATCTTCTTTATTTTTTTTTCTGTTGTTCAAATGTTCTCATCCATGATAAGGAAATATAATTTTTTCCATAAGGATCATGTCTTCATTATGCATTGAAGAAATAATTATTTATATATTCTAAAGCATACCTATGTAGTTTTGATAATTCTTTAGCCCATATTAATGAAATTCTATTTAAGATTTATTTCTAAAGACTATGTAAAATATACATGAAAATGAAATCAGGGAGATAGAGTTGGTGAAATTTTTGTTATGAGGTTGATAGAATGAAGACATAGAGAAAAGTGATATCGGAATGGAGATCAACGCTGTAATGTATAGGGAACAATGTGAGTTCACTATAATAGGGCTATTGAATATAACTAATAAGGTATTTCAGTTTGAGAAATATAAATTTTTGGTTCATATTATTTTATTTAACCAAATTATATTTACTACAAGACCTAGAAATTTTTTTTGAGATGGTTATCTTCAATGGTCAACCAATAGGTGATATTGGATTTGATCTTTTCAACTACAGACCTATTTGCATAATCATTGAGGAAACCAAGTAGACCAACCTTCAATGTATATCCATCCTCTAGTATTAGATTCTATAATTTAAGGTAATAATTGATGAAAATTACAAAAAAAAAGATCTTACTGAGTTTAGAGTGTTAAAGAACCTAGATTTGTCATCAGATAAAAAAGTGGACTTCTGCAGTTACTAACAACTGAATTAAAAAATGTTCATAAATTTTAAAACATGTTCCTCAATTGAATTTTATCCCCACTTCATAATAGTAATAATAAATATATATAGGATTTTTTGGGGACGACAATATAAAACCATGGAGAATAATCCCCTTGAGTGGGATTCATAATCTTCTTCTTAGATTATCTCATAAACAAAATACATCAAATTTCCATCTTCACAATACATTTTTTTTCAATTTTCCATCCACAACCTCTAATTTTTAATACCCCTATTTTATTATTCCTTATAATGAGATATCAAAAAATCATTGAAATAATATCTCGTTCTTGATAGAATATTACCAACACTTACAAGAACTATAGAATATAATTTTTTCTAGAATTTGTATGTCTGAATGACAGACATTACCTCTAGCTAGTATACAAAAAATTTCTACATGAATGAATTACCTGAATTATCCCATGTATCTAATTGGATTGAGTTATGTGATTTCACCTTTATCTAAATCTTTTCACATAATCAATGTGGACACATAAGTGATTGATGTTGCTAAATACATACCAAGTAGCTTAATTTTGACTATTTCATAATCCCTCTAAATATTTTTTAGTCACAAATATCTGATCTAATCCAATGATTGAATATTGAAATTTTAAATTAATATGGTAGCCAGATTGTATTACATTTTTTAATCCCCTCAGATTTAATTTTGGTCTTTCATGACTGAATATCCACATTTCCATTTCGAATTATCTAATTTACATCACATAAGATTTTATCAAAGTAGGTTTTTAATCGATATAAGTTATTTCCCACATAATCAATTCATATGTATTGGATTAGGATCTATGTAGTTATTTCACTTATAGTTGATAAATCATTCATATCAAAATTATCAAAAATAATAATATTCTTCCAAAAAATATGAATCTTCCAACATAGCTGATTGGACACCTCTTTATATTTGACGATCTATCAAACCATCAAATTTGTACTGCATAGTACCAGAGGTGAAATAGTATTAGAATTATGTATTTGTAATCATTTTTTCATACTCATTCCTGAAAAATGATCCCATAACATTCATCCCTTTATTCAGAGATCATCATCATTGAAAAAATATTTCCAACATCCATAGGTGGTGTGGTATCAATTATCTATTGGAGATGTGGATGTGGATTATCCCATACCTACTCAGTTCTTATATTTTGTAAATTTAGTGTTGAAATTTTCAATGCTCCACTCATGGACATTATTAAGTGGGGACTCCCATGTCGATGTTGGTAGCAATGGATTCACCATAATCAGAATTCGGAAATCCATTAAGGTCATGCACGGTGAAAACCATATCCCCATCCAACTGAAAAATGATAAATAAAAAGTATTAATAAAACAATTAAAGGGAAATAATATATTTGAGGTCCATGAGAAGGTGTTGACATACAGAAAATTCATATAACATCCCTTGACAATGACGTTAATTGTTCTTGCCTTTTATATTTGAGTTTAATATATTTTTCCAATTATTTCATAAAAAGATATTTATTTTACTTATTTAAAATGTATACACTTTGAAAATAATAACATTAATAAATAAGGAACCCAAAAATATATATTTTCATTATAAAATTAAATAAAAAATTCAAAGAATATTGTTCCAAATTCAACAACTCTAAATTTAAAAATAAAAATAATGGTACAAACAAATATAATTCATTAAAACTTATGAAGATAAGTCTAATAAAATACAATTTCATCAATTATATAAATCCATATTAAATTATATATTATTATTTATAAGGAAAACTAAAATTTTGTTTCAATTATTTATTAATTATAAAATTATGAACAATTATTTAATCATTAGATATTTATAACTAATTATTTATTTCAACATGATATTTAATAAATTTTTTCTTTATATTGAAAAATAATATTTAAAAAAATCTTCAATAGTATGTGGTAAACATATATTTTGAACATAAATAGTGCATATAGATTATATTATTTTAATTTATAATGGTTTTATAAATTACTAAATAGCATAGAAATATAATGTGTATATTTTGTGACTATTTATTTTTTATAATATATAATTTCAAATATTTATAGTATGTTTTGTAGTTGATATATTATTGAGACGACAATAAATATTAATGATAAAATACATGATTATGTATCGAATAATGTAATTTATTTGATATTTATATTTACACAAATATTTATTTAATAGATATTATATTATAAAATGATTATTATTTAAAAATATAATATATTTAATGTATAATCACTATAATGTTTAATATGAGTGAGATAATATTATTAATTGTATAAAGATTATATATATAAATGATATTTAATGTCAATAATTCTTATCTAATTTATAAAATTTGTGTTGTGGTATTTTATTTATGAATTGTTTACAAAATATTAATTTCATTTTGTACTATTTGAAATCAATATTTTTTTAATTTTCAATCTAAAATTCAGTAATAGTTATTTATATTTGGTGGATTATTATTTTTTTATAATTTTTTTATATGATAAATTACTTGTTTAATATAGAGCCACACATCAAAAGATAATTATGCTATCATAGGATTAATTTTTTTAACAATATTGACCCAAATTTAGATTTTTAGATATAAACGTGGGAATATATATTGAAAATTAATCATCCATATTAGGCATTATAGATATCATAAATCTAATATAATATTTTGTATTATTTATAAAGTAGGATTGAGTTATGTAAGGAGTAAACACCATCTTGTTAGGTAATTTACTGTTTTAGAAAGGTATGCAGTTAACTAACAATCCCACTTGGAATAATTATGTATATGTGATCAATATCATTTAAAATTGTTCCTTTTTGTTATAGGATAATATTTCATGTAAATTATATTAACTTATTTTCGTATAAATATAAACGAATTGTATTTTTTATGGGAAAAGACAATGTGTGGGGTTTTAATGAGTTACACATTAATTCGTTGTGATCAATATAACAAAGTGGATAAAATAGGGATTCCAAATATATATCATTATATGTATCCATAAACTGATGAATAAAAATATGAGTAGAATAAAAATTCCAGAAATATTGAGTTTATGATCAAATTTTAATAATATGTATATTTTATTGGCAAAAATTTTAAGTAAACTATTGAAATATTATCTAACAGATTTTATTTAATGAATAATGTTCCAAGACCATAAGAATTCAATATTTATAATATTTGTGGTCATGTTGCTATGAATTTTCATCAGTAAATATAAACTGTAATAATGTAACATTAGTGTTGAGGTTCTTTATTTTTTATTATTTTATTAGGTTCCAGTAGTTTTGAAATAATATAATTTAATATAATATTGGAATATTAATAAATATATCCATTTTATGTGTTTAAAAAAATTTCTACACAAACTCAATATTATAAGAGTCATATATGATCTGATGTATAACGTAATTTTCTACCATTAAATTTAATATATAATTTTAATTTTAGAACTATTATATGTACTAATAATATATTCTCCCTGGATAATTAAATAGATATATTATTAGAGGATATAAATTTTAGGGGAATTACATTTATTGGAAGTCCTTGATGATAATATTTAACAGAATATACTAATATGAGAAACAATTCATTTGATGGTATACATATTCGTTTTCACAAAATATAGCATTGGGGCCAATCTATAAGAATGATAATTGAAATGAAAGAAACTCCATATAATGTTAACCTATTAAAATATTATAGGTTAGATAAATTATATAATTCAGAGAAATAATATACTGTGTAATAATTCTATAGAATCTATTCAAAAGGCGAATAAATATTTTTCTATAATGAGTCGAATGATTCAGATTAAATATTAAAGGTATTAGATCTAATATAATGAATGAATTTTTTCACCATTCATGTAGTCATCAATATTTGATATATTAATCAGTTGTTTAAACTATGTATTTTCTATAAAAATTAACATAGTTAAAAATTTATTCTCATTTAGTTGGGGGGATATTATTAATGTTGAATAAATTTAGAAAATTATTTTATAATAATATATTATATTGTGAATAAATAATATAGGAAATGGATGCAAAAGATCATTTGACTTTGGGATAATACAATTGGGTAAAATTTAAAAATGGAAGATAAAAATATAGTTGAAAATATATTCAATTTTTTACCTTATAAATATTTAATTTCAATAAAACATATGGTGATATTTCTATTGATGGTTAATGACTCTATATTATAGAATTGTAAAGGTACATGAATGATTTTCTTAAGATACATGGAATTTAAGTTATATATATGTATTATAGAAAAATATCACATATCTTTATTGTCAATATATGCCAAAATTATACAGTAAATGGTTTCGAAATATATAGATGTTTAAAAAATTACAAAAAAATTGATTGATAATTTGTCTTTCATAAATATGAATAATATTAGAGTTACAAAAATAATACCTATATAGTAAATTAATTATTTATAATAATATGAATATAATTAAAAAAATATAATAATTTTATAATTTATCTTATATGTTAATAGGTTAAATTTATGAAATATATATTTTACTAAATAATTTGAGTTAATGAATTTTAAAAAAAATTAATCCATCAGAATATAAATTTTATATCAAAAAAATGAGACAAGGATAAATGAATTTAACCATTTATAAGAGGTTTATATTGATTTTTTGGATATAAAGTATTCTGTTCACCAATCCTTCATAAGTATATTTTAAAGAGTAAATAATTCTTCTAATACATTTTACTAGACACATATAATTCAATCTGTTTAATAGTTTATTTTAATAAAATTTCAAATGTAATTAAATAATATATTTGTCAAATGGAAATGATTTTCCATATAATAATTTGATATTTTTAATAAACTTAGTTCTTATTATGATAGACATACTACTCATTGAGATATTAAATTCAATGCTAACAAAAATAATAATAACAAAAAGATAAAATATTGAATTTCTCACTTAATAATAATATTTTTTGAACATTTGATATTACAAGAATATATAAATAGTAAGATTTTGTTATAATGAAAATATGACTATCAATATATTGTAATGTATTTTTCTATTAAATTTTCTTATGATATTGTTTAGGTTATTCTTGTAAATAATAATGTAAATATTCACATTAGTTGTGTATTGAATTAAATGAAACACTGATTGAAATGGTGTAAAAATGATAATAAAATATATTGAACGAGTTATAGGAAAAATGGTTATTATCTCATAGAATAAAATGTTTTGATTATATATTTATAGTATATTTTCATTGGGTTGAACAATTTTAATATGATTCAATTGATATAACTTTATTAAAACATGATTAATTCATAATTATTATCTAATAATGAGTTATCTTGGAATTTTTATATGTTGGTCACATAGAGATTTGGTATAAATGAAATAAAAAGTTAATTAGTTTAATACCCCTATAAAAATAATGAATACAAAAATCTAATTAACTGGTATATAATATATGATATGTTATGTACGTGGATTTTTATATTTTTTATTTTTTATTAACAAATATATAAAGTAAAATATTAATATTGTTATAATAAAGGAATTCATTTATTAACCGTTATTCCTCAATTTAAGTGTATTTTTTTGATATGGAATGAAAATTACACACTCAATGAATGAAATAGATTTTTTTCAAGTCTATAATAATCATGGATTTATATTGATTTTAAATATGTGTTATAATTATATAAAATTATCTCATGTATTGGTTGGAAAACCATATATATGACATGAGAATTATGGATTTATTAATTTATTGATTGTGTAATATAAAATTAATTGACTAACAAATGTATTTTCAATTGAATTTCACAATTTTTATGATATATGGTGTGGTTTATGAATGATATAATTTTTTGTCACCTAAGGGTCTTTAGATTAGCAGTATGTGTAATATCAAACATTTATTCCTTTTAAACATATACCATTATGTCATAGGTAATCAATATGATGGTGGATATGATGATGAAAATGTAATCTTTTCTATTAAAAAGACATGGATTTTTCACTATTAGGATTATTTAATATACATGTACATAAATTAAATAAGTCTATGGAAGTCAAGGAATGTTCATAGATAATTGGAATAGTTTTTGTTCATTTACCAGAAAGAGATTTATGTTATTTTATTATATACTAAAAGAAATTCATGTAATGTATTTATAAACCATGTCTGTTTACATTATGGAATCAAATAAATATGATTTTATCAAAACTATATTTAAATATTCATTATTAATTTGTTACTCAATGTCATGTAAAAAGTTATTATGTTGCAATAAATATAATTTATATGATACATCATTATGTAGAAATGTTCATATTGTTTATGAGTATTCCAGATGAAGATCACACAATAAACAATGTCATCTAGATTATCAATGTTTATTTTTTGTTGTTCTATTACCTACTTATAACTATGAAATTGATATTGATGTTTTTTTCAAATGGTATAAATTATTAAAGGGGATAATATTTTTATCCTTATAAAAGTGTTATTTTTTGGATGAGTTATTTATCCAATAGTTTATAAATCATATAAACATAAATCTGTAAGGTTTTTTATAAGGCCCCGACCTTAAACATTACTTAATCTTGAGTTATTATAGGAATACATATTGAAGATCTTTTCAGGTTTAGAGTATTAGAGAATTAGATCATAAATCATGCATTGCGTTCCACATTTAAACAAGGTGGTTACATAAAAGACATTATTCTTTTTCTCTTATCAAGGAAACAAATTTTTTATAAAACATGGATTATTTCTGGACACTTCCTCGACACTATCATCACATCATGTACCATTCCCTTGAACTGTGAAAAACATATCGAAAACATGGTATGAGCATAAAAATATTAGTAAGGGATATAAAAATACGGAATGAAAACATTAGTCCATGTATACATAATAATCAATGAAATCTTACTTTATTCACAAAATATAATAACATTAACATACCTCACAAAATCATAAGGTTTATGAATAACTCATAGAAACTATAAGACATAAAGGTAACCGGAGGCATTCATAACATTCTTACGTAGGGAGTAACCCTCATGGTTACGTTTGGAATACCCATTACAGAATATTACCTACATATATTCAGAGAAACCTTAGCGTTTAACTCCTTCACATTACCCAATGCAATGAAGATCTATCTTAGGCTCACCCTCCATTAGTTTATCACAGAACCACCCGTCTTCATAAACAATTCCCAATTACCATAACATAATCGTATCACATAAAACATGCATAAAAGAAAACATAAAATTTCCACATTTCAATCACATGATATCAAAAACACATATAATATATACATTATCAAAACCATTTTCAATACGAAAATAAAATAAAATTAAAGCATTGTATATATTTTTCATTTAAAAAAGTTATGGCTTATAAAGGAAGCAGAAACTCAAATAATGGTCACGGCGGCGGAGAAGTCGTTGTCGCGACATATGTAAGACAAAAACATTACATTTTGTCGTTTAGTAAAACTCTTCATATTAAAAGAATCCTTTTGAATAAAAGTAAAATTCAAAGGGGTGTATACACTGTATAAAAGAACGTTGTGTATTAAACAAAATATGCCTCAATAAAAGGATATTGAGGTGAAATCCCTTACCTCGTGTCTGACTTGACTCGATCATTATTTAATATCCCAAATAATAAACTAGAGTTAATTTATACTTGCTTAAGAACGTTTTTCATGTTATTTATTCCCTTTATTTCACTCATTACCTTGTGAAGAACATTACTTATTTATTTATGTTAATAATGGTCATTTTGTCGATCTTTGGTACTTGAGTCAAAAATAAACTTCTTATAATTACAAGTTGTTCATGTAGTAATGTATCCATTGTATCTAGAATTATATTTATAATGTAGATATCATATATATCATATATATCTAGTATATACATGAATTTATAATAATACATAACAATTAGAGGTAAGAAATGAAATGCACCATTCATTGAGACAGTAAACCGTACATACGCATGAACGCAACATTCCTTTATATTTCATATTTAATGGAATGAAACCATGACTTGCCTCAATCTGAACACTTCACCAACTGTAAGCCCAATGTAATTGACTAATGAAAATCTGACATCCACATCCACACAGAGGATGGGATTGACCGGATCGCTTATAGTGGATGTTTGAACATGGGAATAGAGATATCATCCCACCATAAAACCAAAATTATGAATAATTACCGGATTTTGGAAAGGAAGAAGGAGTTGAGGGAGACTAACCCATGACACGATTGTTGACAGATCATGATTTATACATAAATAAAATGACCAACAAAGAAGGCATAATCGGCATCCATTGCATCTACAAGGGGCACTAGACCAGGCCAAAATCGAATCATCTTTTGAGAAAAACCGAATCATGAATTGGAGTTTGTCGAGAGGACCAACAACTTCACGGTCTTGAAAATCCCCCTTACCAAAGATGAAGCAGTCAAAATCATCAACCAAGGGCATTCACTGAATGAATCATGCCACCAGTGTTAGATCTAAATGGCTCGATGATTCAAAAAACTCCGACGAAGAGATCAATAACCAAGCATCACCTTGATGAAGATCATGAAATTTTGGGCATAGTGAAATCATCCGGAATTCTGGGAGAGATCTTGGGTTGGAAAATGTAGTAAATGGTTTCCTCGAAATTTGAGGCTGTGAGACCCATTCCTCCTCCCCCATCCAACCTCTATGAATGGAAGGTAATTCATCCCCGGACATCATCTATAGTTCCAACACTGCGGATCTCCATTGCCAACGCTGCAGGAAGTCATCTCCATCGTCTTCATATAGCCTAAGAGTTAATATTATATAACAATGAAACATTAAGGTTACCCCGATCCTGTATCCCTAGTTTTTTTCACTATACCCTAATATTTCGTATCCTTGGATATATCCCTAGAAAATAATCCTCTCGCATAGACATGGGCTAAGTGTCATAAAATGGGCCTTGATCATCACATCATCACATCATACCAACTGCATATCTGTATATAGTAACCAAGTGCTATATGAAAAACACCATAGCATATATGAAATGTATAATTCATAATGTATCATATATTAATGTATCAAATCCCATATATCTTGTATATACCATAATACATCAAATTCTAGAGACATAATATCAATAACAATGCTTGGGATACTATAACAGGAGATAAATATGTGATAAAGAACCAAAATCCATACATACCTTTAAACACTTTTATAAGAAAACATATCACCATGCATAATAGCATAATTAACTACAATGTGAAGATACTGTGGATATTGGGGCTAGTAAGGCATCCATACTCCCACTGGGATGATGGGTAAAACACCATCCAAGATTCCACCATGTGTCAGTCCCTCTAACAGAAATTGGTGAAGAATCATATGAATTCTCAAAATATACAAGATATAATATATAACAGAGCTAGACCTTGAAATTAACAGAGTCATATTATCAATAATAGAAAAAATTTCATAGACTCTTGGCATCCAAATTAAAAATGAGATATCGTATTTAAAAACATGGATTTAACGTGATACATTAATGTAATGACCCAAACTATTTTAATTAAATTTGTTCTTTTTATTTATATAAATATCGTACTATGTTATATGGTTATATAAAAATCACTCACATAATTTATTTTATTATATCCTATCATATTTTAATGAGTTTTAATAATATTTTTCATTGATTATTTACTCATTGATTAGTTATCACCTGATTAGTTTAAATATAGTTTTTTTTACAAATCTTATTTACACAGATAAAGGAACTCATAAGATAAACATGCATGATCCTACCGAATGAATAACATTCATTGAATAATTAAAGGTAGATCACATAACTAGTGTTTTTCCTTGAGAAATACCATGTTTAGACCCAATAACATAACCACGGTGGAAACAATTTTAGGAAATGTTTATGTTCATCGAGATCATGACCCAAACCATGTTTGACGAACCACCATAAGAATTTCTCACCCTTGCGCACTTTACCCAATGGGTGATGACTGATATATTAATTGTATGTTTATCAATACCTTATAAATAGTATTATTTAAATTTTTATTTATAGAATAATGAATATATTTTCCTTGTATTGTTTGTACATTATAAATGATTATATTTTTTGATTCAATAAAAGAGAAATACAATTTTTGGGTAATATTAAAATTAAAATAATTAATTTATTACGATGAAATATGTTATTTTTTAATATAATATTTTTTTAATTAAATATTATTAATAAAAAGTTTTTACTAAATATAAATAATAATTATTTTGATGTAAAATGTAAATTGTATATGGGTTTAAAAACTATTAATGTGGAAAAACTTACATTTATCATTAAATATCAATTCTTAGATTTAAAGTGAAATATTATATATCAATAAATTATTAGGATAAAATTATTTGTACTTGTCGAATCAAAAAATTGAAATTATTGAATGGTTATTTTTTAATATTTTTTAAAGATATTCAAATTTTTGAGTTTAAAAGAAATACTGCGTAAAAATATAGTGTGTATTTTAAAATCACAATGAACCAAAAGTAATGAAATGAATAGTATAAATGGAATACACAACCAAATATATTTTCTCAAATTAAAATAATATTATTTTATGTTTAGTTGATTAATTTTATTAATCAATTAGAAATCATCTAAAACCATTAATATATTTTATGGTTTTAAATTTCATTTTTTATGTGTATGACTCACTTCCACATAATCAAGGGCATGTTAATATAATATTTGATCCTTGTTCTAATAAAATTATTTAAAAAAATATATATTTACATGAAAACATGAAAAAACTCATGGGAATATTTAATTTTTTCGATTCATTTTTATATAGAGTCCAAAACCTAACTTTGAGAAATATTAAAAAAATATCAACTAATTTCATGTATAAACCTACAAAATATATCACATTTAATCACTAAAAATACCTAGAGATCATACATAAAATTCCCTCCCAATTATATAGAACCCCTAATGTTCAGAAAATATCTTAATAAACTCTTCCAAATAATTTGGAGGCACACACTCATGTAAGGTATCCTCACATTTTCTTCATTATTCATGTTATTTTATTATCATATTCCTTGTATTAACCATTAAAAATGTTGGTATATTTATTAACATGTCCATTTTACATCCCATTTTATGTTTAAATGTTTATAGACCTATTTATCACTCATTAACCCATTTTTTGAATTATTTGTTGGGGACATTATGGCTCAGAAATTTCCCCACGATGTTTCCATGACAAACATATTAGGTAGTGATTTCCATAACTTATTCCTAACATGGGTGTTCACCTTTTTATAATTATACTTATTTAAATTGTAGATTACAGGATTTTATTCTAAACTTCATGATTGTGGAATAAAATATGATGATTCATGAGTCTATGTTGTATGATCTACGTGGAAAACATAAGAATGATATTGAAATGAAAGAGACAGGTGCACCCAATATTACACAATGCTTCAATGTATGGGATAATGTTTAGTATTAGTAGATATTATGTTGGGATAGATATTAAAACTAATCAATTTATTATAATTTTTTCATCATAATTTTTTGGGTTTTATCATTTACCTACAATCATGATGAAGTGTTTTACGTTGTTTCCACATTTCAAATATTCTGGTTATCATAACATATTGTCTTTTTATTCATGTTTATGATTCTCACACCTATAATTATATATTGATATGCCTACTTCCAAATAGGTATAACCATATTCTATGTTTACTCCCATAATATGATTTTTTAGATCACACCAATCTTTTGAATGTCCCTAGCTTGTCCCATGAATATTTAAGTGAAAGCATGTTAAGGATGTTTTTAATAACGATATAGTTTTTCATATTTTAAAATAATATGTAGAGTTACTAATTCAAAAAAGTCACTAGAATTAGAAATCATCATGTTTTTATATTGTGAAGCATTATGTAATAAATCTAGAATTAATTTTTAATCATGATAAGGGTTTTTATAGTTGTGATCGAAAAAAAAAGTTCATTGAGTTTAAGGATTTGGATGACCAAAATCTAGTGAAATCCATAAGGATAAAACTATGTATGACAAAACATTCCTAAATTTTGGTAAGTATAGATTATGTGTGTTTTATATAAAACTCATTCCTTTATAGATACTACATGTGTGTGTTGATGTGGAATATTTGCACGCAGGGGTAAAACCATAAAAAACATTATTGATATAGAATCGATTGAGAACTAGTGAATAATAACAAGCCATTCTCACAAGTATTTTGACAATCCCAGTGAATATTCTATGGTAAATTTAAAATTTACTAATAGACCATTATTAGGTGATCAAAGAAATATCTATAAGTATACGTGTTAGAAAATATATCACAGATTTCTTAGATTTATTCCATTGAAATCATAACTCAAGGAAACACATTTTATCTACATGTTGTCTTTTAAATGTAATTAGATTCCCCCGTGATCTATTCAATAATTTAAAAATTGTTATCCATAATTTTCCTTTATCTCTTCTTAATGTCTGAAATTAAGAAGAATTTATTGATCAACTAAATTGAAGGTAAATGTGATGATAACACCAATGAGATGCCCAACCCAATGGGTGTGGGAATAGTGAAAATTATAATGATACTATCTCAAGTGGATCAGGTTCAGAAAAAAACCTAGATTATGTGGAGAATCCATAAAAACCAAATATAGAAAAATCTATGATTTAAACCATCATAGGACAAAGTCCACCGATGTTAATTGGATCACTTGATCCCCTAATCTGAGAACAATGGATCAAATATATTTATAATATATTCTCTATCTTTAAATGTTTTAAAAAAAGAATAATTTTCTACTATATGTTTATCATATTGAAGAAGAATATGATCAGTGTTGTACATTGATTGAATCTATAATGCCCGAGTAAGAGACTAGAAAGATATAACAGAAGGAATTATAGATAAAAACAATAATGTTTTTCCTTACAATCACCGATATAAGATTGAAAGGGATTTCATTTCACTCAAAATGATGGATTATAAATATATTTGGTCATATGAGGAATAATTCACAATACATTCATTATATATCGTAGGCTTTTCATATCCCCTGAATTCAAGGTTGACCACATCGTAGGTGGGATAAAACCTAGTTTCATAAATCCTTGAAAATCCATGACATTAATAAATACGAGTAAATTGAATGACATTACCTTAATTTAGACATGGATATTGATGAATATCAAGGGTTTAATGGGGATATGAAGAAGAAATTTGAGTTCAATTCTACAATTTTGATGGAGAAATCTAATGATGCAAGGAAATTTCAATATCCTTAATTTCCATAGTATAGAAAGAAGCACCCAATAAGTTAACAAGGGGGTAAGGGTTGATACTTTATGTGTGGGATGGAAGGAAACATAGCTATTGATTATAAATATGAGAACACCAACACTATTACGGAGGAATTGAATGTTGTAGTTAACCCTCGACAAATTTATCATTAATTATACAAAAATTAACCAGATAAATTTTCAATCTTATGATCCCATCCAAGGGTTTCAAAGACAACCATCTACCACAATTATCAATAGGGTGAAATTTTTCCATCAAAACATCTATGTTGGATCCAAAAATTCTATGGATACAAGTATGGTAGATATTTATTCATTAATTGAGAACATAATTTATTTTTCTAGTTCTATTCATTATTTCATATCCTGAATGTTTATTATAACAATACAAACAACACCATGAATCATGGAATTGGAGTTTTCATTGAAAACTGCAAGTGGGGAAATTATTGAATTTAAAATATATAATTCCTCCCATGTCACAAATAGTTAACTAAACATCCTAGTGAACATCGTTGCACTCCATTTGGTCAAATTTGATGCAATTATGGTAATGAATTTTTTTTCCTATATAGATACCAAAATAATTCCCCTAAAAAGAAATCACTCTCTTTAATTTGAATCTTCCAACAATTCTGTACAAGTTTAAGGATGAGAATAAATTATTTGTAGCCTCATAATCTCAATCAAGGATATTATTTCTTTATAATGAAGCATTCAAGAAAAATAATTGATTATAAATGATGAATCATCCCTGAATACATGGAAATTCTATGGGAAGAAACTGATGTGTTTCATTGGTAATTTAATGGTATTCCTCCAATCTGAGAGGTGGATTTTTCAATCAAGCATATTCTAGGGATGTTACAATTATCGAAGATTCCATATAGAATGGTAATTATGGAAGTATAGGAGATGATGAAACCAATATAAGAATATATTGATAAGTGTTTAAAATGAATAATTTTTTCCTAATGGGGTGAATCATTCCTCCTCACCATGATGGAAGATGAATTAATGGGATTTTTCATTTATTAGCGTGAGCTTAACATGGTTCGGGATAATAAAAAAATATCATTTTCCTCATATTGATGATATGCTTAAATATCTATATGGTTCAGAATACTTATCTGTAGTGATAATATTATATATATATTACTAAGAAACAGTGAAGAAAATGGATATCACCAACATTACATTTTTTACAAGTTATAGGCAACATGAGTTCATAGTAACACAATTTGGAGACACCAATGCTCCAGTAATCTTCAAGGAATTGATGAATATAGTATTTAGGGATTACCTTGAAAAATACGTGTCGGTCATTATATATGATATTATTACATACTCCAAATGTATGGAGGACCAGAATGATCATCTGAGCACTATGATAATGTCCTTACAAAAAGATAAGAATTATGAAATTAATAGAAAATGAACATTATGGTTGATTGATGGACTACTTTAGGGATAAATCATTGAATACATGGGATATGTTTGGACCCATCAGAAATATATACAATTGATGGATAAATGAAGAAAATAATTTTGATATATATATCAATATTTTTCTTGGATTAGGTGGGCACTACAATCAATTTTTGTGAAATTTCTCATGACTGTCAAACCCACCAACCAAGATGAATCCAAATGGATTCAAGATATCTTGGATTTATTAATGAAAACTATGATTTAAAGAGATAAAAATGAGGCTTATCAGTGACCATGATGACACAGTATCAACAATTAGGTTACATTTCATGGTATACAATACTGCTTAAATAAAGGTATTCAATTGTGTATTAATAAATAATGAAAATTTAATAGCTTATGCTTCAAGGAAGATGGAGGTTCATGAATGGATCAACTAAATGCATGAAATGAATTTCGATATAATAATAATCACTTTATAAATATGGTGGAATTATCTCCTTGGGATGAAGTGTGAAATATATACAAATAAAAAAAGTTGTAAATATATACTGAAATAGAAGAAGATAAATATGCATCAATCTGAATGGTTAGAGTCGATCAAATAATAAGAATACTCAATCCAATATAGTCCTAGTAAATAAAATAAAGTTTAATATTATCTATGTATATTTAATCCAAAAAATTATATACATTAAGATAATTTTTATGGATATGATATTCTTTTGTTCTAAATGGATGGATATGTGAATCATAAAGGAAGAAACATCATCAATCCTTCCACAAAATATTTCTCAGCCATATCTTCAGCAGAGTATGATGTATGATCAAGGAGTTTATGTGGTAATTCCAAAAAAAGTAGAAAGTAAATGAAAATGGGGATCCTCATGGATAAATGTTAATGAAATATTCGTTGTAATATTTTTTTTAACATTTATGTGTACCATCAACTCCAATGTAGAAGAAATATTTGTTGGATGATTCACATAGTTTTCCATATCTATCCATCTTAGATGCATGAAATTTATCATGATCTCAATGATTACTATTAGAGGAACAATCGAATGAAACAGATCATTATGTATGCATCAAGAATTATTTTTTTTATAAAGTGAATGAATAAAGGAAAATATCAAAGGGTATGATGAATAAATTTCATATAACTATATGGAAATGAAAAAAATCACTACTAACATTGACACTTCTCATAAAAGTACATAATGAGGTAATATTTCTATTTTGATTATGGTTGATCATTATAAAAATAAATTACACATAATATTATAGCAATATGATTCACACTAGATCATGTTACATGGATATACGTCATAGAATTGTTAAGTTTTCTTGGTGTACCACTATTGATTGAATCTAATAAATATCCAAGAATCACATCTACGTTTTCAAAAAGTCTCCAACATCCATTTAATATAATTTGAACATCATCATGGATTATCACCCCAAAATTATGTAAAATCTAATCGTACTATCCATACATTGGACAATATGTGGCAATCATTCTCAATTTAATTCAAAGGAATATAGGACCATCATCTTCCTCTGGTTGAGTTCTAATAAAATAACATTTTCTACTAATGAATTCAAATGGAACCTTATAAATCCGTTTATGGGAAGATGTGTAGGGAGCCTATAAATGATATTATTTTGGAGAGAAATAACTGGTAGGTCCAGATATGGTTGACAAAAAGGTGGAAAATTAAATGACTATATTAAAGAAATTAATTTCTGATCAAGGATTACCGAATATCTATGATAAATATCATCGAATGTACATGGTGTTTGATGTTACAGTAATGGGTTTCCTCCACATATATCCATGTATGAATGTGTTGATATTTGAGTATGATGGAAATCATAGTCAAGGATTAATGAACCCCATTGCAGTCCTTGACTTCATCAGAGTTGTTTCATATAGAAAAGAAGTCCCAACTAACCTATATAAACTACACAATTCATTCGATGTTTCCTTTTTTAAGAAGTACATATCAAAACCCCTAACATGTAATTAATTTTAGGGTGGTGAATTTGGAGAATTATCATTAATATAAAGTGAATTCAGTGTGTATCATATATCATAGATGAAGTGTTCTATGAAATAAGTCAATGTAGTTTACCAAAGTAATATATAGAAAACACATGTTTGAAAAAGAAACATGGTAACCACAGTAGGTGGTGAAACAGAGTAACCATTATCTATTTCATAGTAGGAAATTGATATTTTGAGGATTTAATTTATTAATGGGGATGATTGTAAAAATCATAAATGGTATAAATAAAATTACCATGTAGATTTTATTGAATGTATTTTAATGTAATATTGTAATAGAAAATAGTTCATCATTTTTGGTTTTATTATATCTTATAAGATAAAAATGAAAAATAAGTGTAATCACTATAGATAAATTATACACTTAATAGTTATCACCTGATTATTATAAAAATTCGTTTATGAAAAATAAAATTAATATAGATAAATGAAGTGATCGCCTAAAAAAGTAGGATCGTATCGTATGAAGCCCACTTACCAAAGATTTAGAGGGAGAAACAATGACTAGTATTTTCTCCTTAACAATCCAAATTAGAGATCCATCATCTTAAGCGTGAGTGTATCCATTTATGAGATATTTTCTTGTGCACTGAGATCAAAACTGAAACTATGTTTGCTAAACCACCAAAGGATATTTTAACTCATTTCCATCTTACTCTTACGGTTTCTGAAATTTTATTAATAGGATATGTATCAAGACCCTAGATATATGATTATGTACATAATTTTTATTGAATAATGAATATATGTTGCTCCATTTATTTTTACAATATAAACATTCTCTATTTTTATATAATAAAACACAAATAGTAATTTGGGTAATTCTAAAATTCAATTAGGAAATTTATTTCAATGTATTAATTTTTTATTGGATGAATTACATTTTAATAAAATATTTTAAATAATTTTTTAGTAAATATAAATGATTAAATAGTTTTTATGAAGTCACATTTTACATTATATAAGAGATCCAAAACTATTATTATCAATAAGACTAGTATAGCTCAATAAATGTTTATTCTTATAATATTATAGAAATTTGAAATATATAGAAAATAATTCTGATAAAATGAATATTAGTTTTATAATCATAATAACACAATTATCCAATGGTGATTTTTTCATAATTTTTTGAGATAGTCGAATTTGCGAGTAAAAACAAAATATTTTATAAATATTCTATGTCTATAAATACATCATTACGATCCAAAGTGATTTAATAAATACTATAAATGTTATCCACGACCCAATATATGAACTAATTTTTAAATATTCTTATTTTATGTTAATTTTTTTAATTTGATAAATACATTATGAATCCACTAAAATCATTTATAATGATTAAGGTCTTAATATACTTCATTAAGAGTATGATTTACTTACTCATAATAACTGATATTAATAGGATAATTCCATCCCTTTACCATATGAAATAATTAATAGAACACTCATTTGAAAACAAATATATAAAAAATCATAGGATAATTTGTTTTTTGGTTATTTTATTATAAAGATTCCAAAACCAATGTTTGTGAAATATTAAAAATTTCCCCACTCATTTCCTACAAAAAACCATCGAAACTCTAGCATTTCGTCACATAAAATGATTTTAGTATGTAATTTCCCTTTCCCACATTCTTAATGGACCATCCAATGTTTCTGTAGTCGATCAAAAATCTCCTCCCATGTATTGGGAGTCCCACACTCATGTAAGGGTTCCTCACATTATTTTCATTACTAATGTTTCTTTATTATCAGATGCCTTCCATTTTTAATTTATAATGATAGGATATTTTACTTTTTGTCCCTATTACTAAGAATTTCATTTAATCATTATTAGAGACCCCTTTCCTACTAATTAACATAGTTTCTATTTTCTATGTAAAGCCATTAGGTGGAAGACATGACTTTAAGAAATTTTCATGAAGAAATATTTTTGGGGGAAAATCCCACTCATTTCATATCAAGGTTTTTCAATTTTATAACATATAGTTATCTAAATTTGGTCTATGCTGCTGAAATTATATAGTAAAATTAAATTGGTTAATGTTTAGGCTCATGAGAAATAATGTTTGGATTGTTAGTGAATCTATTTACTTTATGGTTCTTATTCCATAATGATGTCATGGAAGTTAGCATTGTCCAGTGTCTATGATGAAGTGTTTTATGTTTTTACCACATTTCCCATGTTATGTTCATAAACCAATATCATTTCTTATTTTAAATGTTTATGAATATCACACCATTTATTCTACATATATATTTCTATTTTCTAACAGGTACCACCTTATTCAATGATTACTCCCTTTATAGGATTTATAGGTCACCCCATTCTTTAGTATGTCCCCATGTTATCACAAGATGATTTAACTAAAATCATGTCATGTATGTTTTCAATAATTATGTTTTTCTGCTTATAAATTATTTTATAATGTACCTAACTCCTAAAGAAAGAATAAATATCATTCATCTATGTTGTATTATGTTTACATTTCCTTAATAATTCACGAATTGATTTGTAAAACAGAGCAAGGTTGTTTCAATTATTTAATCATTTCATTTATATCATTTCATTCGGTTAATTAATTATTAATCAATTAATTAATGAATAATCTTACTCCATGTAAAATTAATTTAAACGTTATATTTTATTAGGTTTCCCTCTTTTAGTAATATAAATAGAATCCATTATTTCTTAATATTTACATCTACAACACATTTATAATACATAAATTCCAATATCATGTGTCATGAAATAATTATTCACTATTAGCATCATTTCATAATCTATATAGTCATGGAAAATCTTCCTTATCATTAACAAAGGTGAAACATCGGACAATAAACATCTGACAACCTCATGCCATTAGGATAGGAATGTTGAAAAAACAAAAAACCCCATCCATCGAATAATAAAAAGATTCCTAAGAAAAAATGTCATATATCAACATCATATCAATGGGTAGTCTATATGAACTCTATCCATAATATCTGAAATCATCCAAAACACTCATATTTATATAAAATCATGGAATGTCTTCCCAATATCACATCAGATATTGGAGCTCACACAAAAACCATAATATAAATCACACGAAACAATCAAGAATATCAAACAAAGGCATTTTAGACCTATAAATATGGTAACCCTACATTACATATAATTTATATCTCACTGATCCAAACCATGGATCGTGGAATTCTCAGAAAGGTGTGAACATTGTGCCCTAATAATTATCTTTATCATATATTCATTTTTTATTTAATTAATGGATTCATTATTCAAAAGTTTTGACTATGGGAATCCATGTTATCAATCTATAACAAGCTGTCAAAATCTAAAGATTCATGTATAATAAAAACTAATTTAATATATTTTAGATATGAACCATTCTTAATTAACAACAAATATTTATTTATTATCAATAGTGTCAATAATAACTATCATGATTCAAATACTTTATAAATTTCATTAACACATGTAAGAACTCATTTAATTTTACATGTACATTTAAATTTTTTGATCATTATCAATTTATAGTAATAACACGATTATAAATAGGTATCCAATGTAATTATTCTTAATCCAAATAATTATAAATTAATTTATGCTTTAAATTCATAAAAAATTTCAATAGAGATAAACATTTCAATCCATTGAAATAAAGTACACTCTAACATGAATATGATAGATATAATTCTATCTAGAAAAACCAAAAGGAAAAATAATATCAAAATATAATATAATAACAGTAATGAATATCTATTTAATTCTTAATACATTTTGACTATTACTAGTTTAATTAAATTTATGATAATAGCGATAAAAATTATCAATTTAACTGTACTCATAAATAAAATAAAAAATCAACAAATCCATAACATGAGTGGTGTAAACATTCTTCTCAAAACAATAGTACAATTTTATGGATCCCAATTGCCTCTCCATTATAAGGATTCATCCATCCAATGATGTCACAACACAAATAAACAAACCAAGACCACGAAAATACCCATTATAAACTTTATTATGATCCTTCATGACATGGTTGATGAAGATGGAGAAAATATATCAAAGAACCATGAAAGAAGAGGTAGAATGTACCATAGATAACCATGGATTGAAGATAGGAATACAATGATTGATCCTCATCGAATTAATACCCAAAAACATGGTAAGAGGGTCATAAGATTCTTGGAAATGATAAAAGTACATATGATTTCCGAAATCAGGAGTGACTATATAATTTAAAGTTGTATTTCCTACGGAATTTACAAAGCATAAAACATTTTTTCACATTGTTTAATTGTCATGATCTATATCTCTGGGGAAACTTTTCACATAAAATAAGTGAATACATAATTCTTCAACATAATGTATCACTCTAGTAATAGTGAATAACATGATTTTTGCTTCAAATAAAATATTTAGAAAAAATTTATATGTTGTGCATTCCCTTTGATTATAGATCTTTCTAGTCAAACACCTCTAGACCGACTCCATGCCTCCTTATAGAACTCCATGCTTCTGAAGTATTCGATGGAATATACTACATCGATAATATAACATACATTGAATACCACTAGAACGTTTCTCATCTTCAAGAATATAAACAAAACCTAGAGAGAAAAAACAGAGGGTCTATATGAACATCTACCCCACTATGTACACCTCAAGTATTTATCCATCAAAGGGGCTCAACCAGCTCATAATAGAAATCGTTTGAAACCACACATCAATAACCACTAACTACTGAATAGTATCCATTTGGAGATATCTCCCAAATGAGAGTAAATCCAAAATAATAATAAGGATGAGGCCATATCATAACCCATAATGTTCAAAATTCACTAGTGAATAGTGTTATAGGACTAGTGATAAACATAAAAATGATTGGGGTTCGGGTTCTGCATTTGGGCGCCATGTTAGCATATACTCATCACCATTACATTATTCTGCTAAAAAAATTCAATGTAGTGGCACTTCATATAACACCATCCATTGGAGGACCTTTGTCCCCATAAACTCCATCATTGAGGTAACATCATCATGAAAAAATGTCCTCAAACCAATCGATGTCAAAATAGTCATCATGATTATAAATATGGACCATCATCAAATAAAATACACTATTTATCTATCTTATTTATGTGGGATGTTTTATCTATTATTCCATAAATACAAGATGATCCAACACCCTGTAAGGCCCAAAAAAACCTAGGATAATTCTTAATCACATCACAAATTCTCTAATACCCATGGTGAAGAGTCACAATTATAATCATGTGATCTAAAAACTTGAACTAATAATTTATCCTTTTATTTTTTATATTTGATTTTGTAAATTTATGTGAATCCTTTAACCTATAAAAAATTACATGAACCAACTATATCATATTTTATTTTAGTTCTGACCAAATAATTAAAGCCTCTCCCACCAATGTATAACCCAATGAAGAACTTAATTTTGGTCATTCAAATATTTATGTTGATGAATAAGAATTTTACAGTGGAAAATAAAATTGTAATAAATCTCATCCAATATCATATTCCTCATCTATAAACCTAAAAAATATAAGACATAAGATCATAATATGTCTTAACAATTCATGATGGTTTTCAATATCTTATCCACTATTTATGGATGAAAAGTAGGGTTAAATTATAAATAAGAATCAAAATCATGGTATATGTAATTAAAATACATAGAGGTAAAAGAAGGATAATGAACAAAATTGATTATCATTAGGAATATATGGAATAACACCACATCATCTTGATATTTCCTCAATAATACCACAAATGTTTTTTAATTTGAGGTCTTAATAATGTTGGATGATTTCTTCAAATCACCCACTATTTCCCATATGGAATAATAGACTTGTAATTTTTAAGGTAACAAGGAAATGAATTTTATAATGATATACTACTAATTTTACTGGATAACATCTAATAGTTGGAGTAAACCACCAATAATGCAGTTCTTAGACATCACCTTCTGTCCGAAAAAAATCTTGAAATAAAATCCACATATATATTCATCATCTCGAGACAACAAAACATGCCTCTATGGGCTAAGAACATATTTTTCATTCCGTTATGTACCACCAAAGGTGAAATTTGAAACCAAGAAGAACCATATCCCACATCACCTAATAAATAAAAATACATTCGTTGAACAAGAGAAGATATTTTCTATCATCAATCAAACCTTTAGGGGTATATCTAAAAAACCTATGTTTTATAGACATCCACCTATGAATACATATTATAAGGCTCCTCCTAATGATTAACCTATTTTTAATAAAAATTCATATATAAAATAAATCTACTACCCCCAACATCTCTTATAAGTATATTCCATTTTCTCTGTTCTTACATCACTTTATAAGAATATCATGATTCATAAATGAAGTCACTATATGAAATTATATGCAACATACTAGCTACAACATTTCCCTTTCTTAGTTTATAAGAAATATAACATTTTTAATCTAACATGATTTCTATCAACCGAAAATTATGCATGTTCATGACTTGTTGGGAGGACACAAACCTATCACTCATATGAATAGTGAATAGTAAACAATGGTCAACAATAATGTAATGTCCCCACAAATAAAATCATACCAATCCTAAGCCAAATAAGTATCAATTTTCGAATATGTTATATCAATATGACATAACAAGCAAGATAGATAATAAATAACTGATCTCTACTTCATTAGGACGTATCCCAAGACATGACATTATAAATCACAAAAAACCTCAATCTAAACTTCTTCTTCTAGATAATTTATTTATATGTTGATTAAATAAATTTACATTATGTATTCCGAAGATTCCTAGCATTGTTCATTCCACAAGGACATGGAATCATTCTAGTAAATGCATATAGAGGTGTCACAACTAATATGAATTGTATAAAAAGCATCTAGTAATATCTTGAACAACCATTGAATATACATACATCTGCTCTTTTCATAGGGGACAACTAAGAATCAACATCCTCTATATTCATTGGATACTTATATAATCCAAGATAGTACATGAAATTCCCCACAAAAAAATTCCATCACAGTCCAAAATATCATACACTAACATCATCCTAAACAGCTTCCCATAATGATGAACTCCCAAAATGGAACACAGGCTAACAACAATCTCCAACTCGTAAATAGATTACAAATGGGTTCCACTAATGAAATCCATATTGAACAGATCAAGGATCTCTCTAAAAAATGTGTGTGTCATCCCCATGAACACGCCAAAATAATTCTTCATTCTAAATGACATTACAATTAACTAATAATTCCCATTATGACAATGAAATGTAATATTAAAGATATACTCATCCATCACCCATATATGAGGATATCTAGACCAGAGATCAATTTTCATGATCCAAATTTTTACCACCAATTGATTGAAGAAATAAAAAATCCCTGAGAAAAGGATAGATTTTCCACTATCATTTGGTTTAAATGAAGAAAACTAATACAAATCCAAAAAAAACTATCATCGACCATATTTGAAAAATACTAGAGAACCCAAATGTAGGAGAATTGTCTAATCAAAACTCTATTGTAATAGATCATCAATCGTCACTCACATATATTGAAATTCCAAGGGAACCATATGATAAAAAAGATATTGAGATAGGATAAAATATTAGTTATTCTTTTATCCAAAAATGAATCTCTCATTGTGGGTGTACTATTATAATCTCATCTATAATGATATTATTGTAATCATGCGCTACCCTAGAAAAAATTGGATGGTAACCCTCTGACGAGCTCAAAATCATCTCATCCATCAATGAACACAAGGGTTGACCATTCCTCGTGCCCATATAATGGTCCTTCCATCCAAAATAAATCATTCGATCTCTATAAAAAATATATAAAAACCTCATCCCATTGATTTAATCAGTGATATCCAGAAAAAATAATCCATGACATTTAATTCATCATATAGTAGTAGCTATAAATATAATAATTCTATAAAATAGTGTTTCATTCCCATCACTGGCTCACAGTCTCTATATACATCATTAAAGCCAACTAGAACTCCAACTAGCGTAGTCAATGCAAATGGAACTAGAGACATCTCTACCACACATCCCAAAACAAGGATTATGATTTATAATATAGAGAAATGTGTAATCTGTTATAAATATAATTATGTTCCTACATAGAAAAAAAATGAAATGATAACTCCAATGACATTCATCTCTCATGGTGTTTGAAACGTAAAAGCCTAAATATCACCATGTCTTGCTCAACAACCACTCTGACCATACTGACGGCAACCTCAGTGGTCATTATGTACTCTCAAGGTATGAGAAGTATCCCACGGTGATACTATGCCTAACAAATCTCCTTTATATTGGTCCCAAACTAGATAATGTTACTACTTTTACCTTGACTGAAATTTCATTAGTAGAAGATCATAGAGCGGAACACCTTGGCCACATTAAGTTCTCAACAAGTTATATTAGTATCATTGATAATGATCTTGTATACCACAATAAATACATGCATGTTACACAATAGCATAGGTATAATGCCTACCTCACAAGGATAAATGATATTACGAGGGATGTGACCTACTCTTGGATTACCAAAAGATTTTTGATCCAAGAAAATAGTAAAATTATAACATATATTATCATTTTGAGGAATCATAAAGACTCATCTACCATGAAGATCAATTCTTGAAATATTCCTCTCAATAAACTCTTCTCTCACAAGCACCCAAATATATAACATCGATATTTACATGGTAACGTGGAATTGGATCTCAAAGTAAAAGTCTCTTTAAAATACCTCCCCTTGCCTCCATGCCTAGAAATATGACTAAATGATATCATAAAAGGGTGTTGTAGAATATCCTAAGAAATCACATGTTGGAATATTCTTATTTAATGGTAAAAATATCCTGATAATTGTCCACGTTCTATGTATTCAAATTTATATCTACCTGGAAATAGTCCAAAAACATCTCCCATGATACTGTGGACTCTATTAAACCTATAATGAATAAGAAAAATCACCTCCTCACATATCTAGACATAATTTTCATCACTAAAGAAACCAAATTATCCTTACATAGATGGATCAAACTGAATAAAAACACAACATTATAATACTTGTCTGTTGTGACTGAATATAAATCGAATCCCTCATATTTCTAAACACTCTAGATCTGGAACTCATGATGTTCTATCCTATATGTTTCATCATCATCAAACTACACTCTACAATGATATTTTATCACATAATCATTAAAATTATAATAGAGAACATGATGTGCATATATTCTATAAGACATGAATAAAAGAAGAACAAACTTTTAGAGATCTAAAACCCATAATATGGAATAATTATCATTAATTATTTATTTATTATCTTTTTACGGTTCTAACATATCAAATGGTCTGTAAATTTGAAACAAAACTCCCAAAAGAGAATCATGATCTTTTCAATTATTTTACCATGAAAATACCCTCACATCATTTAACATCCTCAGTAAACTGAATAGAACCTAAATCATTTCACAAGGGGGATTAAATATGCATGTCTTATAATGTATTATTTATTAAAGATACATAAAAAACATAACTGACATTGTTTTCCACATAACCCATGAAATCTCATCAATTCCTAAATGAAAACTAGATCAATTCCGTATAGTGGATCATATAATACTAGTATGTTAACAGGCTCATCCCCATAATATGTACCCCTCTAGAGCCAGCAATGAGGGAAGGTATATGGTGACTATATGAGTCTTGCCCCTAGTCAGTCTATGTTCGAAAAATGTGCCAAGGTTATAATAAACAATCATATAATTGGAAATAAATTTAAGAGAACATAAAAATGAGAGATATAATATGAATAAACAAATTAGAACCAGATTAAAAATATATATAATGAAACCCAACTGAAAAATTCAATTCAATGTCTTACTATAACAACTAAAAATAATATATAAGTAAAAAAATTTAAATATGGATTCAAACATGAAAAAAATAGCTCCTAAAAATGATAAAGTAATATCTAACATAATTTTCATCATTTTATAAATAATCTGAAATTAACAGTGTATATGTATATATGGTGAGAAAAACAATATACTATATACAATCCTCCATGTATCCACTATTGAAAAATATAATGAAATCATGCGACAACATTTTAAATAATACTAAAAAACTATCCATCAAAATAAGTATTCTAATTTCCCAACCACACCATGGTTAACTCTAAAAAAATTTCATTTTCAAGAATGAAAATAATATAATAATGAATCATCCTGGGTACCCCACTCTTTCTTCACATTTTTTTGGCGCTCAACCCTAGAGTCAGACGTCCTCAGATATCCCCCACAAAAATAAACCAACATGTATAATCCTAGTCAAATTATCACAACATATATGTCATGTATCACATCATCACATCAACCCCACAAAATATCACATTATAGTAACCATGTATTTTTGAAAATCCACTCTAACTGTTATGACATTTATCATTCATTAGGTATTATACCTCAATTCATCTCATTCTATACACTTAGTTTGTACCAGAACCCATCACCACCTATTCATTTCATAACTATAAGAATCATCTGAATATTATATTTCATTATAATGACATGTGAAATAACCACAATACAATATATACCTCTATATAAATATATGGTAAAACTAAGTACCAATCATACCATCATTATTACTACTCAAAGAGATATTCTAACTACATGGGGTAGTCATCCATCAATCATCCCAGTGGGATGTTGTGGGATACACCATCCCTAGGTTGACAAAGTTTCCTTCCCCTACCTAATTTTTTTTATATCATATGAATTCACTTGATGTACTTAAGATAATACAACTCCCAAGCACACTGTATCCCAATCCTAGTTTTAGAATATAGAGTAGCCAATGATTCTCGTACTAACATATACCAATGCTAAGACCATATATCTTATTATCACACAATAATTTAAATCACTATATTAATTACATATTTCCTTCTCATTACTTCTTTACACTAATTAATTCATTATCTATAAATTAACCTTTATGTTTATTCAACATTACATTACATTAATCATCATATTTATGTCTATTTACACAACAAAAAATCCATAAAAAATCGGGTATTTTTTAGATTGACATCTTTTTAGCATTTAAATTTCATAATCACTATCCCCATGTGTCGAGAATAATTTATTCATCGTTATCATCATTCAATAAAATCGGTACTCTATGAAAACCATAATATTATAACACCATGTGGAAATATGAATCTATGGACATCAATCAACCTCTATTAGTAGATAGAGAAATGTGGGTAAAAATTACAACACGACCATTATGGAATTTAAAAGTTTCATAAGTGACAATCCAAACTCTAATCGTCACATTTGTGGGTAATCATTAAATCATCCAATTACATAATTTCTGTTTCCATCCCCAACAACCATTTGTATATTCATATTTATAAATCCATCAAATACATAAGATCTTCCACATCATCAAGGCCAATCCTCCCCACACACTTCTATCATGAGGTCAAAAATATTAGGCTCATATCACATTTGGAATATTTTGCCACATATCACATCACATAAAAAATCCCTCATCCAGAAAACACAATAAATGAAATAGAAAAAAAACAAATCCAATAAGAAAATTGTTCCCTATAGACATGGAATCCAACAATTACATAAAAAATTTCTTTTTTACCCCAACACACATTTCCTATTATTATCCAGAAGATATAAAACTCATGTCCTAATATTTACCATGATCAAAAAACTATTTTTTATTCTATATTCAAATAAAAAATTAATTATTCATGGGATCCAACTATGAAGAAACAAAGTCATCATGATATAATATGCTACAAAAATCTAATCATGATTTTAGAATTAAACCATATTAATTGAACTATAAGAATAACCATTATAAATCAAAATACCATTTTTATTTATTTTATAAATTCTAAATAGTATTATCATGATTCATAATCATTATTGATTACATTAATACATGTAAAATAATATTTATTTTTAAATTCATGTAGAATCAATTTGATCATCATCAAATTACAACAAAAACCTTGTTACAAACACGACTCTTCCTTAATAATTCTTATAAAAATTAATTTTGAATTGATAATGTATTTTAATTCTGTACCAATTTCCATCAAGAATAACATGCTAATATATATCATAACAAGGAAATATTATAAGAATCGCATTAATTTCACACATTATATAAAAACATGTGGCAAACATTTATCACGTTATAACGAAAAAACATATATCACTATCCAACTCATTAGTAATACAATCCAATAATTATTAGGTTATTTCCATTTCCATTCAAAGGGAAAAAAATTATTAATTTCATGGTTTATTGTAAATAAAATAAGAGATCAATTTTATACAATACCACAATTCTATGAATATTTATTAAATGATAAAATAATAATATCGTAGATCATGATCACATATCCACAAAAAGGAAACATCAATACAAGTATTTGATGACACAAACCACGCCACACCAATCTATTAAAAACATAATTAAATTATGGTAGTGGTATTTTATTTTATGGAAAGAAGAAACATGAATAATTAGATCAATTCTCATGAAAGAAGAGGTAGATAATTCCATTGATCAGAACAGAATGAAGATATAAATCCAATGATAAATCCCTATAAAAATAATTCCCAAAAATTAATGTAAAGGGACATTGAACTCTTAGATAATGAGGGAAGGTTGTAGGTTTTCTGAACAATAATGCTACTATCAAATTCATAGGTTACAATGTAGGGAATTATAATGGTATGAAATAAATTATCATCTTTTTTAAATTTTAGTTTTAGATAAAACCAAAAAATGTGCCAACTCAAACTAACTAATATTGTAATATTTAAGTCATATAATTACAACTAAATTTTCCATAAAAAATGCGATATTTATATTCAATATTTGTAACTAAATTAAATGTTATGTATTCTCTATGATTATATTTTTTCACAACTGAACACCTCTAGATCCACTCTAGGCCCTCTCCAAGCTCAAAGAGTTTCAAAAACAAGAAAATTGTATGTTTACATGGATATATATTATTATAATGAATATAGAACATATATTATTAATATTGAATAATGAAATAAATTCTATTCATCAGATAAATTAGTTGTAAAATCTATATGGTAGGAAACTGATCTATATTTCTCTAAGATTTCATATATTCTAGTGAACCATGGACATAGCTTCTCATTCCTTACAAAATGTGTATTCCTTTTCAATAGTAAGACATTTCTAGAGACATGATCACCTACCACTAATGAATTATTAAGCCTCCATTTATCCATATATATATTCTTCCTTCATTGAGCCATCCCCATATGTTACTTAATATACTATTGATTCTATGCATTTTGATTTACAAATTATTGTACCTCCTACTTAATATCACATAATGTATTATATAAAGATGGTGTCTCGCACCAGATACCATATAATTCATCAAATAGTTCTAACTGTATACTAGAATGAAAATTATTAAATGGAAAAAAGTAATGTGATGACCCTAATTCCATTGATATCCATTAAATCATAACAAAACATATATTTTTTTGTCACAATTTTTTCCTTAATATTAAAACTAAATTTCATGATGAACATTCATTAAAAAAATGTAATTATATTCCCAAATATTTATATGATCTCTTCCAAAAAATATATGTAATTATTGGATTAGATATTGATACATTTGAAAGAGTATGATTCATTAAAAAATATATTATTTACCTCCTAATACATGATAAAAATATGTGATATTTTTGGGGTTTTACCATTATTAATAGTCATTTTTAAAAGGTTTTATTACCTTTTTAAATAAAATATATCCAAGGAATGAAATTTTTCCAAACCAAAATTCACACTAACAAAATTTATGATATATTCTAATTTCTATAATGGTTTTATAAAAATCATTATGTGTCTTTCATGTTCCATGTGACTATATGAATACACCAATTTTCCATCTACATATAATAAATACAATATTTAGAACTACACTAGAAAAAATATATTCATAATGTCGTCTAAATTTATTTATTTGTTATTTTAATTTCTTTCATATACGTCTAATGGTACATGAAACACATTTTAATAGTCAAAAATATTTTTATACTTATAACTAATTAAAAAATCATTGATAAAAAGAAATGTATATTTTTACTTAATGGTGATGTTATTCAACAATATATAATTAATGAAATTCCATATTAAATAGTTTTTTTAAATAGACATAACTGCATAACCCAAAGGTGAGTGGTATGGTGAATGAAAATATTATCCGACCACAACTGTAATTTATATGTAAATTAAGAAATTTCCACTTGGGTTATTCGATATGGGGGTTTAGAAATTGTCTTAACATCATGCATAATGTTCATAGAAAATTAAAACTCTTAATTAGAAATGACACTAAGAAAAACATACAGAAAAATTTCAATGTGATCATTCAAAAATCGGATATCACTCGTTTAAATAGGTTCATTGTTTTCCAAAATATGAGCAATTTAAGATTCATAACAATTTGTAATAAATTTCTCATCTAATTTATATTTTATAAATGGAATTAAATCATTTAATAACACATTCATTTGAAAAAAAATTATCATATCATGTTTAACATAATGCCATTACATAAATAATGATATCGTACACTATAGTGTATATTTCACAATTATTGTTAGGAATGGCCATGTAACTGATAACAATATGAAAATATCAAATAAATTAGTGTTATGTTAATAAATAGAAATGGATTTTTTATCTAAATTTCTATCATACATCCATGATTCGATATTCGTACTTAATCAAAAAATTAATAGAAATGAATTGATGTGATGGTCCATTGAAAAATTGGGTATTGGAATGATTTGAATACATAATTTACATACCAATCATCAAATCATTTGATAACCCAACATCAACTATAGTTTTTATAAAACATGTAAACTATTTTTGGCTTGAGTTATGATATTTTGAAACACATTTTCATAATTTCATAACACATTTATTCTAAAACACTTAATTATTGGGTAGATATGGTTAACCCATTATTTTATTCATGAGAATTAATTACCTTATTATCATAGCATAGGAGGACAAGATTTATACTATGGTTACAATTCTAAATGTCCATAGAAAAGTTTTTAGTGTTATTTTTACCACAAATTCCAAATGAAGTGAAAATTATTTTATTTATTAAGCCTATTTTTTTGTTGTATGTTTCATCATCACCATCCATCTGAATTGTTCCTACTTTTGTTATTTGGATGAACAAAACTGTTAGAAAGGACCATCCCAACATTTTCAACCCAACAAAAACATTCCTATAGAATTTATATTCTTATGTGATCAAATATAATTAATGAAATTATTTAACACGCCATTATAATAAAATTTTTTACTATCTATGTCCCCAATAACATTATATATGTACATGGAAAGTCATTTTAAATTGGATTCATACGCGACCATATAATCGTTATGATTTTTCCTTAATTAAATTAATTAGTTTCCATTTTATTTCATTCCTCCTTTTGGAAATACTTTTGAAGGAAAATATCATTAATTTATTTTTAATACATGAAACCATGATTCTAATTCTCTGTGGAATTATTAATAGATCAACTTCATTGATTAGAATCACCCATTTGTTGTTAAATAGAACTGGTCTATATTTTTCTATGAATTCATATAGTCTACTGAATCATTCAATTAGAGTACCATTCGAACCAATAGAACAACAGTTTCCATGGAGAAAAATTGATAAATATATGATCACCAACATAAAACTAATTATATTTCCAACAATTTTACACAAAAATACATTTCCTCCATTCATCCATCCACATATATTGCTCAATGAACTACAACTTGTCTGTTTTTCCTCTTCTAACTCAAGTCCCATAAACATTTATTCAAATAAATCATCCATTAAACCTAGATTAGAAAACCACTTTATATATAATTAATAAAATTATTCCAACTGAATATTGAAATTAAAATTAATATTATATGTTAACTAAAGAAGAGTGGTATCTTCATCACAACATCACTAGTAATTCATTAAACAAAAATTAATCATATATTCAATGTTCTGTATTGTACAGTCATAAAGACCATTAGTTTGATGATAAAATTCTTTAGTAAGACTTCATTTGTACAAAGTGATTTATAATCCCCCTTCCTAAAATTATAAGTAAATCCAGGATGACAGTCTGATACAATAGGGACATCAATTCTATCTAACATGACTATCTCTATTATATATGGTCCAGAATTATGATCTAATGAAATTAAATAAAAAATTGTATGAAAATTCATGTATTATGTAAATTGAACTAAAATTACAAAAAAAACAATTTTACCTCGATAAGTTAATGGTAATCCCACCGTTATACCCATAGATATAGTTTACCATTTCAACTCCATAATTGGAAATAGTTAAATCATTTTGCTCATTATTTTTTTCTTATTCAACTTTATGATAAAGTAAAACACCTCATGGTAAATTAGGTAGTATATAATTTGGTGGCATCCCATAAGAAATACTCAGGAATGACTTTTAACATCATTGTACTTCAGAGATGAATGGAAAATATAGAACTATGATCTTCACATAATAACTATTTATTCAACAAGGAATTACATGTAATAACTAATATATTTAAAAATCATAAAAAAATATTTATCTATATTCTAATCTTGAGTATTACCCATGTTAATGAATTATATCTTTTCATGAATTGTATAATGCTTTTATTAGTAGGAAAAAATTTATTTCATTTAGGCCACTACATCGAAAAAGGGACCCCCTACATCAACCACTTATAAGACCAATTTCATCTACTAATTATCAAAAGGGTAACATTATAAATTTAAAATGTTAAAGAAAGAATAATTTTTTCATTAAAATGAATTACCCAATTATTTTCTTTTAGAGGATGTTAATGAATTGTGAAATAATAATCATTGACGTGTTTTGAACATCTTCTCCATCTTAGGCTCAACAAATTCTATGTGAATATACTATTCAATAAATATTCTATCATTATATATTTTATTTTCTACACAATATATCAAATACTTCTAAAATATTAAAGAAAAAACATTATTGAAATTTCTATATCATCAGTAGGGTATCTTAACTCAAGATGTTTTGATTAATGTGAATCATATGTGTTTACATGATCTTTCATCAATAGGAAAAACATTCTTATCCATATATTCGTAACTATATATGAAAATTTCATCACTTATGGATGGTTGGGAAAATAATATAGCATTAAGAAAATTTAATTAATAAAACCAACCAAAAACTTTTCCCAGAGAAAATGAAATAACTTTATTCATAATATCTACAAATAATGCTGGTTGGATAACCCAAATGTAATAACTACAAAGTCACAGTTCCCATATATATTATGAAATTTATTCTTTATAATGTTATCCTCCTTCACCATTTTCTGGTCGTACTGAACTACATGTTTTTATTAAAAAATATTATTGTCCCTAAATCAGATCAAACAAATCATTGATATGAGGAAAATTAATTTCTTTCATAATAGTGTTTTTATTGAAGTATCTATAATACATTAAATTTCTTATTCAAAAAATCTCTTTTAAATACAGAAATTGTTGAACCCCATGATAATCATTTAGGTTGTATTAAACCATTATATATAAGACCTATAATTTTAATTTATAATTAATAAATTTTAGTTGAGTCGTTAGATAAGGGGGCACATAAATATACTTATTATCATGATGTTAGTCAATAAAAAACCGAACCTCACAATAATTAATAACACTATAGTAATTATAAATAAAAACTTCCTTGTAATAATTTACTACCATAACATGACTAATTTTAGCAACTTATTTCTTTTCCAGTATATAATCTATGTGAATTTCCATCCATCTATAATCAATGTATCATCTACATGGAATATTCTAAAATAAATGTTATAATTTAATAAAACTGTATTTTCCCTCAAATTTGTCATAGAATGGTAAAAATTAATCTATACATACACAAAATGATAATAAGATATATAAATTACATTTTAAATTTTAATATAATAGTGATAGTTCATATTGTGTAGTAAAAAAACATAATCACACAACCAGTGAAATAAAAAATGTAAAACAAATAGTATCTTTATAGGCAAGATTTGAATTATTAGAGAATAATTACCCTAATTGTGCATCATATCAGTAAAATACACCTCTATGACCTGTGATACACATATGGTCGCATAATCATAATTATTTTTTTAAAAACTAATTAGTGTTCCATGAAATATAATAAATTTTGATTACCAAAGTTTTCATTTGTGTTTTAAAATAGCTCACCACAATTAAATTCCCCATTTACACCTCCATCCATACAAATACATGAGAGGCCTACCCATCACTCTACTGTTTGAATTTATTTTTTAATCCATGGTACATTATTAAATAGTCTTTGTTTGTGATCCCAATGTAATATATTTTTAATGTGTCATAAATTTTTTTATTTATGTCCTTCTTAATGGAAATAGTATGAAAAAAATTTTCTTTGTCAAATTATTGATAGATGTGTGAATTTTATGGGACTTCCATTTGAATATACTATGCCTTTTTCTATTGTAATCGGGGATTCCACTCCACTACCATGACTTATTTGTAATATTATGTGGTTTTAGAAGTTCATTTTCGTCCGTAAACATTAAAATAATTTATTATATGGTAATTTATTTAAACAATTTTTAGACGCATGTTTTTCATTTTTTGAATGATTTTGAATATCATATAATTGATGAAAAATATATATTAATTTTTCTACCTGAATATTTATATATTATAATGTATATTATTTGGAAATGGTTGTATTTACATTTGATGTTTGATGAAATTATCTACATTAAATGAATTTTATTTTATAATATATAATTCTACCAATTAAAAAGGTGGAAAACACTTTGGATCCTAGTTATGTATTTCCTCAGGGAATGAAAAATATAAAAAAACATATGAAACACTACCTATAATTATATCATGAAACAAAATGATCATATCATGTTGATACCACGTACGTAGAGTCCCTTTGTAGGGAGGACCCTTTCTAATAGTCAAATATATTACCCTCAATTCAGGTTGAATTGAATTGAATATTATTTCTCAATCACTATAATATTATAAATACCCATTTAATTTTTATTCTATAGGATCCTTAGGGTTTACCATAGTGATAAGTTTTTAAAATATGATTTATATAGTATATATTGATAAATTTGATATTTCATAGACATATTATTTATTATTATTTGAATTTATTAAATTATTAATTTATTACAATTTATATCCAAACCATACTGATTATTTTTAAAAAGAATGAAATAGATTCTTGTGATGGTATATTACTAGTATTTTTATCTAGCCTTATATATCCCAAATAGGTGTATATAGACTTTATTTTAAATGATAAAAGAAATACGAATGTGATACATTGTGAAGTATGCAATTCATGTCAGCTTAACATGAATTTATTGTGTTATATTTTAGAACACATACTACAATTTATATGGATACTTGTCTTGGTTTTTTTTTATGATTATATTTTGTGTTAAAATATTTTATCGATTAATTATTTCATATCCTATTCCTTTAAATATTGATATTCCTAAATTATCTTTTTCACTATTGAATTTTTTGTCTTTATATGTTGTTTTTTTGGTTTATGTATTTATAATGTTTTCTTGTTTATTTTATTCAATTTTATAGTTTATTTCATGAATTTATTATTTTAGATAATAAATATACCCTTTTTAAGGAGATCATGATGGGTTCATAGTTCGAATGATCTTCATGTCTTATCTAGGGAAGGCATTCCAAATGAGTGTTCATTACAACTATAATAGTTTTAATCCTTTGGGTATTTGGATGATTCATCATGAATTATCAAACCATTACAAGAGTTTTTAGTTTTTGGATTAATCTGGTTGTATCAAGAAACAATTGAATCAAATCAATGTTTTGGATTTATGATATACCAGAATCCCAAATAAATAGTATATTGGAAAATAGATACTGAATATGTATCTTGTGTTTGTGTGTTTCTATAAAACAATCATATTTATAAGACTCAACATTCTTTGAGAATATGGGAAACCATTTATTAAATATGTAGTTACAAATGATTTTAATTTGTTGATGGTCTTTATTGACAGTTCAATGGATAATGAAATTCTTATATAACACACATTTAAAATTAATTGTCTATAGAGAATTCTAAAAAACCATACAGCTGGTCTTGAATTTTTCACTATGTCATATATTGTTAGAACATTATATATAGAACTTTTTGGTCAAAACATGAACAAAGTAACTTTTTATTTTCCTTATGTTGGTCAACCCCATATTTATTAAGGTAATATATATAAACTATTTAGTGATATTTATTATTTGAATATATATTAAATATATATTTGTATTTCATTTTTCTATAAATTTTGATTTAATGTATTGTAATGTTCCATAAAATGTATATTTTAATTACTATGGGGGACACAAATGAAAATTTTCAATTATTTTATCCCGTAGTGGAACAATTAAAATTTAACATTGTTGAATTATATATCTTAGTTGTGAGATAATAAGCAGTCCCTTGATTGACATATGATGAGAAAAAATCTGGGGGAAGAGTATAGGTAGTGACTGACACTATAGATTCAATCATCCAAATCCTCTACACAAAAAAGGGATAAATTATAAATAATAGGTAGTAGATTATCCAAAAAAATACTTGATAGTTCTTTATATTACATTAAATTTATTTTTTATGATTAATATTTTTGATTTTATACTAGAATTTCCAAACCAAAATTAATTTGAGAGATTTTATCAAGCTCAACTACATGAGAAAATTTAGATGAAATTATTAATATTTATCATCACATAGAAATTATATCATAATAAAAATATATATATATAACACTAATAAGTTATTATCCTTTAATAAAAGATGTTGAATGGTTGTGGTATTTGAAAATAATTTAACTGATCTCATCAGCATTTATTCTAAGCTAAATCTGAATGGGGAGTTACAATCCAGTTGTTTTGACATGGGATTGTGATTCAGTATTCAATTCCCTATGTTTATTTTTTTCTAATAAAATTCCATATTTAAAATTGGATTGTTTTAAAAATATATTTAATGTAATCTATGATGGAATGTCATAATTTATTAGGTTTCATTATATTCATTGTCATGGTGGAACTGTCTCATTAGATAATTAGTGGAAACTACTTGTATATACAAAGTGATACGATAGGAAGAACTGGAATTCACCACATTCATCATCTTCAGATGAAAGGTATAGTAAGTCTATTATATTTAACCAATTAATTTTATACATATTATTAAATTATTTTTTCCAAATATAACCATGATATAAATATCGTGACCTAAAAGGCCTTTTGGATTTTGAGGATTAGATATTTAAGATAAAAATAAGAAACTAAATTAAAACATCTATATATTGATATCCAAAATGGGCACCTAAATACCAATTAAATAGAAAAAAATATAGTATATGTTGGGGAATTCCTAAAATATAATGGTGATAAAAAATCCTTATATGGGAATAATCTTGAAAATTATGCACAACATGTGAGTCAAATGTATAACATGATATAATAAAAGAAACTGATTGTGTGTAATAATCAGAGATAACAACATCAAAACATGGTATCATAAGATAATGAAAATATGTGGAATTTAGAGGCAACACAAAAAATGACATTATCATAAGTGATTCCTATATTCCAACACAACATCATTTGTTAGTCAATGAACCTTAGTCGATTAGTTTTACTCACAATATCCCTTATATAACATCTAATGAGAAACAAATATACATAATGATTTAGGGTACTATCTAGTTTCTACCATAAAAACATGTTCATGATTATATTTGAATCAAACTTAAATGAATCATAAATCATAATAAAATATTTTCCAATGAAATGAAATGGGCTTCTTATTCTTGCATCATAACATAATGAATGAATATTTCATATCAAACGAATATGAGAAATGAACATAAAGAATGTATTTTCCAATAATATAAGGAATAATATTATAATTATATATGTGAGACATTTATATAAATTTTATAATAATTCTATAACATTAATTTGATAGGGAATGTGAGTAAGAAATTTATTGATCATAACCTAAAAAAAACGACTGTTCAAATTGATCCATTAACATAAGTATCAATTTTCTTAATACATGGTAGAAACAAAAATATAATAAATTTATATGAATATTAAATTTATTCGAGAAACATAATCACATATATCATAAAAAAAATTCATATATTCTTCTACTACCCAATTATTAGAAATTTATTATTAAAAGCACTGTTTAAAGAGATAACTGATTATTTTTTTCTGCATGTAATGGTTAAGTGATCAAAGAATATATTAATAAATCATATATAAATTATCTCCAAAATTTTAACTGTCACGAACCAGGCCGGGTCATCATCCGACCCAACGCCCGACCCGGTCCGCGACATGGCCTGAAGGGCGTTCCCGATCCCCACGGGCTGGAAACTAGTGTCAGGCATCAAAACAAACTAGTTGGGAACGGTTTGGCCCATGACAAATATAAATAAACATAAACTAAACAAGAAGATAAATAAAGGAAAATAAACTGAACAACGTGGCAGCAGAAAATGTAATAAACAAAGAAATGTGACATACCTTAGGTGACCCCGTGGATCACCATGGTACGACTACCACACTCGCTCCCAAAAGCGATCCAAGACAGAATCCTGAAACTGAAATGTAAAGTAGGCGTGAGAACCAAGATTCTCAATAGGAAAGCCAAAATATAACCACGTCCTATGCTTCCGCCTTTATTAAGAAATCCAACTATGCCAGTTTAAAAATAAGATATAATAAAATAATGTTTTCCCTTCTTTTCAAATTCAAGTAATGAGATTGCATTTTCAAATAAAGAATTCCTATATTACTACATTTTCAAAATAGGTTCCAAGCATGCATTAACATTTCAAAATGAAAAGAAAATAGTTTGGAATAAAATGTGAATTTTACAAACAAGACACCAGGTGTGAAACAACTGAAAAGAAAGTTACATCACAAGCAGTATGTTACAAATGAGCACTAATGGTAATCCCTATAGGTAGCTAGAACAAGTGGGAACCTATAGTCCTTGTACCTCAGTGAAACATGGCATAGAATACCACGACCCTCAAAAAACGTTGCTTAGAAGTCCACGACCCTCAGAAAATGTGGATTAGAAGACCACGACCCTCATAAATTCATATGTTTAGTTAGTGTTGTTGCGTCAATCTCCTAGACAAACCAGGACGAACCACTGCCGTATCATCTAGCGTACTAGTCCTGGTCACCCACCTAGATACCCGGGGTTCCCTATAGGTAGTTAGAACATGTGGGAACCTAGAAACCTCATACCTCGGTGAAACATGGCTTAGAAGACCACGAACCTCAGTAATTCATATGTTTAGTTAGTGTTGTTGCGTCAATCCTACTAGACAAACCAGGACGAACCCCTACCGTGTCATCTAGAATACTAGTCATGGTCACCCACCTAGATACTTGGGATTCCCATTGTGCTCTATTTCAAGTGATCGTGGGTTTTTCATTATCATGCAAACATATATGAACATAAATTTTTTTTTATCAAAAGCTCATTCAACCACTCACCATTGTTCTTCCCCCTTAAGCCCATTCCCCCTCTTTCACGTCACACAATGCATAAACATCAACATTTGTCACATCATAACACTTTCAACATACAAATCATTTTCTAAAACCAAGGGGGCATGCCTCAAGAGAGGTTTTTATTTTACATAAAACATTCTTAAGGTTCCAAACGTGCTTTATTACATAAGGGGAATAATTTTTACAATTAACTGGCCAAAAGACCAAACACCTTTGGAAATACACATTACCAATTCAAAACCACTTTAGGAAAACAATTTTTTTACGAAAGGTCACTTAAGACAGATATCATTAAAAATGCATTTTAGTTTCCAAATCAAATGCATAATCATTTCTAGCAACGGTAACCTGATTTCACAACATGTGTATATAGCGTAAATGTAAAACATATTTTTAAAACAAGCAAGAAATTATGAATCCCAAATTAAAGGCATAGGCATAGAGGACTCAACTCAAACTTGTCGCTATCTGTCAATGGCCACTTGAACCGACACATTCCACACACACGCACATGCATTTATACATATATATATACACACCCCTAGCTTCATTGCACATATTCCCCCCGCCATGACGAAATATGTACAAAGAGGAAAGATATATATATAAATATATATGTCTTACCCTATGCATGTACATGTAGGATGCCTCGACACGTGCGTCCCAAAACTAATGAAGCAAGGCCCAACGCACTACACATACAATTTAATAAAACAACATATACAATTGAACGATCTACAAAACATTTTAAAATAAAGAATCATGGGTTATCACCAAAATAAAAACAATCAAAACATCATTTTTAAAAGAAAACGCGGAATGATGCAACACCAAAACACCAACTGCATCCTACACACATTTTAATAGATGAACTTCATAGTTAAAAAAAACACTGATAAACAATTAGGCATGGGTTTTCCACAGAAAAGTTTCATGCGCAACGCCTATTGATAGTACAAGAAAAATAAAACGCACCCAACCCTCAAGCATAACTAGATTCATATCTTTAATGTCCTTAAATAAATCAATTCCAGAATTCATAAAACATCCATGAATGATGCAACAAATGACATACCTCAAAAACACCCAAATTCCTTTTCTTTTAAAAAAAACAAACGCACACTAAAACCTTTCAAAACATCATTCACATCACTTACTTTAATCAAAATAACCCACTTCATGATTTGTAAATTAACATCAAATAACACAACATGGGTTTTCTTCAAAAACACACCCCATTAGATACACACATGATATAAAATAACAAGGCATACTGAACATCTTCAATACTAGTTTCTCTCCATACGGATCAACCACATAACAACAAATTTATTTAAGAAAGTAAAATAATTCACCAAATAAACACAATTCGCACACATCAAATTAATTAAAGAACATCCTAAATTAATTAAAAAATAAAATTAATTCATCAAACAAAACATATATGCGGAAACACTTACCATCGGTGTCGAAACTACGAATTCTGATGGAAAATGTTGATCGCACGCCAAACGCACCACAAACAACCATGATTTGACCATAATTCAAGAATTGGAACCAAGAAAGAACAATAAAACCAAAATACAAACCCTGAAAACATAAAACCCCAAAATTACGATTAAGACACAGAGATTAAATTGAAGAATCCTCACCCGAAGACCATGGTGAACCCACTTCTCTTGATAGAGGTTGCTAAAACAGGCCTCGACAGAGCCCGGAGGAACTGAAACAACAAAAATAAATCAAAAAGAGAACCCCAAAACATGTTAGGGTTCAGCCAAGAAATGTGTACCCCATAAAATCAAATAAAAAATCAAAATAAGGGATGGGGGATGCATAAGAGGCTCACCGAAGGGATTCGCTCGCCAAAGCAGGAAGAGATTTGATCGCAGGAGTGGAAGAGAATCGTGTCGGAGCTACCGATCGGCCAGGTCGTGCGAACAAGAGAGTGGGGAGGCTGGGTTGTGTGAGCAGGGGAGGGGGAGGCCGCCACAGGAGAGCCATCACCAGAGGTAGAGGGAGGCGTGTCGGCGGCTTCGGCTGGAGGGGGAGTAGAGGAGTGGGAGAAGGAGGGTAAGGCGGGGTAGCGTGAGTAGGAGAAGGCGGGGGGCGCTATTTGCGAACCACAAGGAGGAAAAACAGCAAGGAAAAAAACAAGAAAATAAAGGGAAAAAAATAAAAGAAAAGAAATAAATAAGATAGAAAATAAAATAAAACAAAATAAAATAAAACAAATAAAACCTTAATAAACAATAATAATAATAAACTATGATTTTAATAAAATCCAATAATAATAATAATAACTTAATAATTATTATTATAAACTAAACAATAATAATCTATTTATTAGTAATCATAATAAAAATTTTAATAAATTTAATATGATATTAGTAAACTTAATATGCTTAACAAAAATAATGGAGAGTTAATAATAAGAACTTAATTATAATTACTCTATATTAATAAACATGGTGAGCATAATAATATTATTAATAAAAATTTACCATAATTATAATTATTAAAATAAATCATTAAACTAATTTTATTTATCTATCTTGAACTTGAGGCAGGCCGCACAGAGACCAGGGCAAAGTCGCACGGCTTTGAAAACGCACTGACCATGCACTGGATGTTGTCAAGGGAAAAGCATTAATTCGTCAACAAAATGTGAAAAAAATAAAACAGGCTTGATCCACAGCTTGATAGAAAATTTCACTGTCTGATAAAATAATAAAATAATATTAATTTGAAAAGTTCGGGTGTGACAATTCTCCCCACCAAAAAAACTTTCTTCCCCTAGAAAGTCACCCAGCCGAACGAGGAATCAAACTCGAGTTATAAACGAGACTATACCCACAAAAACACGAACTCGGTGTGACTTTTCACTCAACCAGTCAAACCAGACCAACTCTGAGGGAAACTGAAAAGAGAAGAACCATCAGGAAACGAGGAGGGTTCTCCCCATCACAAGAACCCGACTAGCACAACCATCATTGATACTCTTAGCATGAGTTAACTCTGGAACTGCTAACATGATCCAAGAGAAAACCTCCACATAGACCAAACCTCGAAGAAGCCACCAAAAGATTCATGGTGGGTCTCCCCACCATTTAAGAACCGCCCAACTTAAACCAACCAGTATAGACAGACATGAGAACTTCCAACCCAAACCAGAAACCACTGACACATGAGAAAACCCACAGAAGATTTATACCAAATAACGGACATAACCATGACTCATCATTTCCACAAGAGATGAGCATCTCCAAAACGAGCATGTACTAAAACAAAACAGATCACATTTGAGGAGGCGCAACTACAAGAATTACCAAAAGATGAGATCACCATGCCTTCTTACAACCACAGTGGGGTGATAAAAGAACAAAGACTACAACAAGAAAAAGAGAATTTTACGCCTCTTACAGCAAAATAGAACCTTCAAATATGGAAGAGACACAACATGGAAATTCCGACCGTCCCCATTTCAGCATTGGAGACAAAAATTAGTCCAAGGTGCCCCACACCCATCAATTTCTGAAAGCGTGAAAAGATTCACTCTGAGACCTGTGGCGGGAGCTCTAATGTCTTGAAGCATCTAATACCCCATAGTCAGGAGCTAACATCTGTCAGTCGAGACTCTTTCAGACATTGTCGCTAGCAGAAACTCTCTAAGTTCCCCAAACAGCCACACCGATAGCAAGTCTTCAATGGATGATGATGAGGTGACTTAAAGTACCCAAACCGGCCACAAAAGAAGTGAACAAGAGAGTGGCCCGACTAATAAATGATGGAATTGATCAGAAAACTTGTCTGATATGGGTTCCTCCGGCTCACTCTCACAGAATGGGGAACCATCCCAAAGCCCAAAGGGAACCGGTCCTTGAACAATAGACGAAGACCCCACAAAAGAGAAACTTTAACTGATTCTGCGACGTTATATTTGGAGAAAAGGAAACCAACATCTTGAGAAGCCCAACGTAGGCCTTCACTATTCGTTGGCCTTGCTGGACACTCATGAGCCTTGACGAATCCCTTAACTTCACTTCCACATATATAAACCATCAAATGAGAGTGGTCCTAAACAACTTCCAAGACATACCATCATGCAACGACGCTAGGATTATGACCACCACCAATCCCAAGTTGCACCTTCAAACAGACCTGAACCAACACAGACTCTCTTAGCTTTGGGAGTTTCAATTAACCTGAAAACAACAATGATTTCACCAAGCCATTCCACTACCTTTGATAGATCATGATCACCACGGAATACGAACAACAACCGAAAATAATTCAATTCCACCACCCCGCTAAGAGTCTGGGTAGAACCAACAACTAGAGGAGGCTCACTAGAAACTTATGGGACTTTTCTGGGGAGCATACTCAAAAACTAGAGGCACAAATCCGAATCAAAACTCATCATAAATCAAAATTCCACACCTCAATCACAAACGAAAGATCAAAATCAAATCACTATTCCAACCACAATTCAATATGTCAAAACCAAGAACCGACGAAAAAGAATACCCAACACGAAAAGAGAACGCTAAACAATTTCTCACTCACTTTTCTAAACATCTGAAAAACCTATGTCGAAAACCACTTTTCAGCAACCAAAACCACTTAAATATCCACCATTGATATCCCATGAGGTCTCACACATACATATCCAGTGCTAGCTCAAGCACCCATCCACTCACATCACCAATTTCCCCACTTGCCACAAGCGCACCTCAATGTATGTGATCACTCATAGGAATAACAAGGGTCAATTCAAGACACTTATCATTTCCAAAAAACACCATTAAGCACAAAGCACAAATTCCCAACCAATTGAGAAACTCACTTATCATTAAATAAACACATTTCAAAATTCCAAAACGTCTTCCATTTCAAAAACCATTTTCCACTCCAACAACCATATTCCCTTTTGAAAAAAACCTTCAAAAAATCCATTTTCATTTTTGAGATCTACTCACACCAACCAAAATGAAGGTCAAACATAATTGACATCAAAATTTCAAAAAATAGGGGACTAGTGGCTATGCCAACCTGGAAACATGGCTTAGCAGACCATGTTCTGAGCGGGCATCCAGCACAAGAAGTATCTTGAACCATGCACTCAGGCTGTACATGGGTTGCTACTCCATGTAGGCTCGTCGCGTATCACCGGATCACTTCCCTTGTCAACCCTCATCCACACATAAAAAGCAAAAGAAAAATGAAAATCTCATACTACCCTTGGCAACACGAGTCTCAGTAAGGGCAAGGGTTCATGATGTCCTTCCCTCACAAACCCCTCGAGTCCCGACACACTTAATCACTAAGCTACTTGACACCCCAAATAACAAGGGCCTCCTCTAATACCATTTGTTCATGAACTAGGCCGGGTCGTCATCCGACCTAATGCCTGACCTAGTCCGCGACATGGCCCGAAGGGTGTTCCTGATCCCCACGGGCTAGAAACCAGTGTCGGGCATCAAAGAAAACCAGTTGGGAACGGTTTGGCCCATGCAAAAGATAAATAAACATAAACTGAACAGGCAGATAAATAAAGTAAAATCTATTGAACAATGTGGCGGCAGAAAAAGGAATAAACAAAGAAACGTGACATACCTCAGGTGACCCCGTGGATCACCACGGTACGACAACCACACTCGCTCCCAAAAGAAATCCAAGACTAAAACCTGCAACTGAAATGTAAAGTAGGCATGAGAACCGAGATTCTTAGTAGGAAAGCCAAAATATTACCACCTCCTATGCCTCCGCCTTTATTAAGAAATCCAACTATGCCAGTTTGAAAATAATATATAATAAAATAATGTTTTCCCTTCTTTTCAAATTCAAGTAATGAGTTTTCATTTTCAAATAAAGCATTTCACCCTTACTAAATTTTGAAAATAGGTTCCAAGCACGCATTAACATTTCAAAATGAAAAGTAACTAGTTTGGAATAAAATGTGATTTTTACAAACAAGACACCCGGTGTGAAACAACTGAAAAGAAAGTTACACCATAAGTAGCATGTCACAAATGAGCACTATGGGTAATCCCTATAGGTAGCTACAACAAGTGGAAACCTGGAGACCTCATAACATAGTGAAACATGGCTTAGAAGACCACAACCCTCATAAAACGTGTCTTAGAAGGCCACGACCCTCAGAAAACGTGGCTTAGAAGACCACGACCATCAGAAATTCATATGTTTTGTTAGTGTTGTTGCGTCAATCCTGCTAGACAAACCGGGATGAACCCCTACCTTGTCGTCTAGCATACTAGTCCTCGTCACCCACCTAGATACCTGGGTTTCCCTATAGGTAGTTAGAACAAGTAGGAACCTAGAGACCGCGTACCTCGGTGAAACGTGGCTTAGAAGACCACAACCCTAAGAAAATGTGGCTTAGAAGGCCACGAACCTCAGAAAATGTGTCTTAGAAGACCACGACCCTCAGAAATAAATATGTTGAGTTAGTGTTGTTGCATCAATCCTGCTAGACAAACCGGGACAAACCCCTACCATGTCATCTAGCGTACTAGTCCTGGTCACCCACCTAGATACTTGGGTTTCCCATTGTGCTCTATTTCAAGTGATGGTGAGTTTTTCATTATCATGCAAACATATATGAACATAAAATTTTCTTTATCAAAATCTCATTCAACCTCTCACCATTGTTCTTCCTCCATAAGCGCATCCCCCCTCTTTCACGTCACACTATGAATAATCTTCATCGTTAGTCACATCATAACACATTCAACATACAAATCATTTTCTTAAACCAAGGGGACGTGCCTCAAGAGAGGGTTTTCTTTTCCATAAAACATTCATAAGGTTCCAAACGGGCTTTATTACATAAAAGGAATACTTTTTACAATTAACTGGACAAAAGGCCAAAAACCTTTGGAAATACACATTACCAATTCAAAACCACTTTAGGAAATAAATTTTTTTAAGAAAGGTCACTTAAGACTGATATCATTAAAAATGCATTTCAGTTTCCAATGCAAACGCATAATCATTTCTAACAATTGTAACCTGATTTCACAGCCTGTGTATATAGCCTAAATGTAAATCATATTTTTAAAACAAGAAGGAAATTATGAATCTCAAATTAAAGGCATAGGCATAGAGGATCTACCTCATACTTGACGCTATCTGTCAATGGCCACTCGAACCGACACTTGATGCACACACGTACATGCATTTATACATATATATATTTACACCCATAGCTGCAGTACACATATTCCCTGTTCCATGAGGGAATATGTACAAAAAGGACATATATATATATATATATATATGTCTTACCCTATGCATGTACATGTAGGATTCCTCGACACGCGCGGCCCAAAACCAACGAAGCAAGGCCCAACACACAACACATATAATTTAATAAAACAAAATAAACACTTGAACGATCTACAAAACATTTCAAAATAACACCTCAAGGGTTCTCACCAAAATAAAAACATTCAAAAAATCATTTTTAAAACCAAACACGCCAAGATGCAACACCAAAACACCAACTGTAGCGTACACACATTTTAATAGACAAACTGCATAGTTAAGAAAACACTGATAAACAATTCAGCATGGGTTTTCCACAGAAACGTTTCACGTACAACGCTTAATGACAGTACCAGAAAAATCAGACGCACCCAACCCTCAAGCAGAACTAGATTCGCAGCTTTAATGACCTTAAATAAATCAATTCCAGAAGTCATAAAACAACCATGAATGATGAAACAAAGGACATTCCTCAACAACACCCAAATCCCTTTTCTTTTTAAAAAATATGAAAGCACACTAAAACCTTTCGAAACATCATTCACATCACTTACAAAAATCAAAATAACCAACTTCATGATTTATAAATTAACATCAAAAAACACAACATGGGTTTTCCTCAAAAACACACCCCATTAAATACAAACATGCTATAAAATACCAAGTCATACTGAACGTCTTCAAGACTAGTTTCGATCCAAATGGATTAACCACATAACACCAAATGTATTTACGAAAGTAAAAAAATTCACCAAATAAACACAATTCCCACTCAGCAAATTAATTAAATAACATCCTAAATTAATTAAACAAGAAAATTAATTCATCAAACAAAACTTATATGCCGAAACACTTACCATCAGTGTCGAAACTTCTAATTCCGATGCAAAACATTGATTGCACGCCAAAAACACCACAAACAAACACAATTTGACCCTAATTCAAGAATTGGAACCAAAAACAACACAAGCAAACCAAAATAGTAACCCTGAAAACACAAAACCCCAAAATTAAGATTATTCCACAAAGAAGAAATTGAAGAATCCTCACCCGAAGACCATGGCGAACCCGCTTCTCTTGACAGTGGTGGCTAAAACCGGACTCGACAGAGCCCGGAGGAACCGAAACAACAAAAATCAATCAAAAAGAGATCCCCAAAACATGTTAGGGTTCAGACAAGAAAGGTTTATCCCATAAAATTAAATAAATAAAATAAGGGAAGGGGGAGGCAGAACAGGCTCACCGAAGGGATTCGCTCGCCAAAGAAGGAAGAGATTTGATCGCCAGAGTGGAAGAGCGGCGTGTCAGAGCTCTCGATCGGCCAGGTCATGCGAACAGAAGAGTGGGGAGGTCGGGTTGCATGAGCAGGGGAGGGGGAAGCCACCGCAGGAGATCCTTCACCGGAGGTAGAGGGGGCGTGCCGGCGGCTTCGGCTGGAGGGGGATAAGAGGAGCGGGAGAAGGAGGGTAAGGTGCGGTAGCGCGATCAAGAGAAGGCGGGGGGGTTCTATACACGACGCACAGGGAGGAAAAACAGCAAGAAAAAAAAGAAAAGAATGGAATAAAATAAAAGAAAAGAAATAAATAAGATAGAAAATAAAATAGAAGAAAATACAATAAAACAAATAAAACATTAATAAACAATAATAATAATAATAAACATAATAAGGATTTTAATAAACTCCAATAATAATAATTATAAAAACATAATAATTATTATTATAAACTAAACAAAAACAATATTTTTATTATTAATCATAATAAATTTTTTAATAAATTTAATATGATTCTAACAAACTTAATATACTTAACAAAATTAAGAGAATTAATAATAATAACTTAATTTTAATTACACTATATTAATAAACTTGGTGAGCATAATAATAATAATAATAATAATAAATTACCATAATTATAATTATTAAAATACATCATTAAACTCATTTTATTTATCTATCTTGAACAAGAGGCAGGACGCCCGGAGACCGGGGAAAAGCCACACAGCTTTGAAAATGCACGGCCCATGCACTGGATGTTGTCAAGGGCAAAGCATTCATTGGTCAACAAAATGCAAAGAAAATTTAAACAGTCTTGATCCACAGCTCCATAGAAAATTTCAAAGCCTGATAAAATAATAAAATAATATTAATTGAAATGTTCGGGTTTGACAATAACCATTATATTATTATAATATCAAATTTATAGAAATATATAGTCATCATTAAAAGTTTACTAAAAATGAAGTAAATTACACTATTTCTTGAGATAATTGACCGTATATACACATAAATTTTGTATGAATGTATTATTGATAGAATAAATTAAATTAAAATAATAAATCATTAATGACCCGGAAACCCTGTGGAATGTGTTTTCTTAAATACATGGAAATTTTACAAGTCTTCAGTTTCTAGCGGCATGTGATTCCGAGGCCCAGTGTGCCCAGAATTAATTTCTGATGTTTTATTTGGGTATATTTAGTGAATGTACGTGCGGGGTTTTATATGTTTTGATCTGATGCTCGGAATTGAAATCTGAGGGCACCGATTAACTCACAGCATCGGTAATCACTTACAGATACCTTCACGGTAGTTGTGTTTTATCAAGAATGGAAGATAATTTTTGGGGGATATTTAAATTTAATAAAAAATATTTGTAACATATTTTTTTATGTGTGGTGGTTAATTTCTCAAAGGGATGTTGGAGGTGGGCGTCACCCCCCACATAACTTCCCATGGGAGGTTATTATGTGGAAGGGCCCACACGAGCACCTAACCCCTCAACTCCCCTTGAACCCCTTTATCTTCCCTTGAATTTATTAAAGCCACCTCTATTCATTTATTTTGGGTGAACTCTCTACCTTCCTCTTCTCATTAAGTGTGTCAACAATCTAATTAATGAATTGAACTTATTAAATTTAATTAATTCCAGATTTTGAATTTTGAAAATGCTGGTAAAAAATAAAATAATAAGAGAGCCTATTATTTTAGTTTGGGTGTGGAACTTTGAGAGGAATCGGGTGGAACTATTGGAGAAATAATATTCTCTCAACGAAGAACACCGTTCATAAACAAAGAATGGTCCACATCTCAAAGAACATGAAGCAACACCTTCAACCTTCTTCAACCGGAGCTAGGAAGGGATGCACCGCCGCCTAAAAAATTCACCGACGGTGTAGACTCGACTCGACTACACTAGGCTCTACTTCTTCCGATGTAGAGGGAACGGAGAATGTCTTCCAGGACATTCGTTATACACGACTCTTCAATGGTCAACGAAAATCGAGGTATGGTTTTGAATTCGAGTTTGAATTCCTTTCTTTTATGTTATTATTTCCCATTATATAAAAACAACAACCTCAGATAGACCCCAAAACATGATGATCCACAGAACGAATGTTGATTGTGAAATGGGTTAGAGATATAGTTGGGGTTTGTTTCTGGTTCTATTATATGCTGGAATACTTTTTGAGCCTCTAACGTGGAGGGAATGGGAAAACAAACATGTCTGGAACCTCTGCGAATTCTTTCATGATGTGTGGTTTGATGGGAGACAGGTGAACAGAATGGAAACCCTAATTTGAGCCCGTCGTAGGGAAGAACAAATCCCAGGGAGCCATATGCACATACGAGAGGCAAAAATGACCACCAGAATGACACCGGTGGACCATGGAGGAGTGCAGTGGCGCAGTTTTCCATCACAATGGTGGCGGCGACCAGAGGCGGCAGCTAGCACCAGCTGGCCACCTGGGGGTGGCAGAACCCCTCGAGCGTCATCGGCGGAAGGTCGTCGCGGCACCGCCCATGGTTGTGGAGTAGAACATGAATCAGCAGGTTACGGGAAGGACAGGTGACGCCAGATGGTGCTGCAATTAATGGACACCACCCCCCCCCCCCCACTCAGTATTCCTTGCACGTAATGTGCCAGACCATCTGGCCGAACCACGACCGTCCGTGCGGACCGTGCAGCCGGCCGCGCCGCCTGCCGCACGGGACGGGCCAGCCTCACACGAGCTGGGTTGCCCATGCGCGGGCCTGGCTGCAACCACTGGGCCATGCTACGCCACTCCCTACCGGTCCTATCCTGAATCCGGGTCGGGTCGACCCAGTTCCAGCTGACCCAAGGGCGGGTTAGGCTGGGTCGGACCAGCCCCAGACCGCCCCTCTTCGGACCTCTTCTGTTTTTTCTCTCAAATAAAAATTGATACGGACCTCCGATTGATGCAACGTCAGTTGTGTAGGATTACTTATATATAGGAAATAATTTTTTTATATCACACTCAAGGTTTTAGAGATGCTTGGGTATGATTGAGCAGGTTCGAACCCGAAACCAGCCGGGCCCTCAGAGCGGAAACACTTATAACATAAGGACCGAACGTCTGATTGATGTGCCATTAACTACGTTGGATTTCATTTGATGAGATGGTTTTTTTTGGAATAATCCATCTATGATTGTGATGAGGTTTGAGTATGGCCAGGTTGTATTGTACCGAAAATCCAACTGGCACCTTGGAACGGAAATTTCAATAACTCTCAGACCGGACGTCTGATTGACACACCATCTATCACCTTGGGATCCTTATGATGATACCAAACTACGGGATACGTTAATTCATGACTTTGTTAATGTTGATGTATCAACACTTAACTCGAGGAATTAACCCTCCTGAAATAGATCATTCTCTATTCGGGAATCCTATGGCGGGCTGCGACTGAGATGATGGGATCCTCTATGGGTTCGACAACAGTGACTTCTGTACCAAAATCATACAAGGGTTCGACAGCGATGACTATTGTACCAGGATCCTATGTGGGTCCGACAGTGACGACTTCTGTAGTGGGATCCTCTGTGGGTTTGATAGAAGTGACTTCTGTACCAGGATCCTACGTGAGTTCGATAGCGATGAATACTATACCAGAATCCTACATCGGTTCGACAGTGACGACTTCTGTACCGGGATCCTCTATGGGTTTGACAGTAGTTACTTGTCGACCATGATCCAATATGGGTTTGACAGTGATGACTACTGTATCGGAATCCTATGTGGGTTTGAAAGTGACGACTTCTATACCGGGATCCTCTACGGGTTCGACAATAGTGAATTCTGTACCAGGATCCATCGTGGATTCGACAATGACGACTACAGTACCAGATTCCTAGGTGGGTTTGACATTGATGACTTCTGTGTCAGGATCCTTTGTGGGTTTGACAAGGCTAATATTGTTCCATGATCCTACGTGGGTTTGACTGAGGAGATTATTTAGAGGCTATATCTAATAATATCTACCCCTCATTCATGGGTTGTATACCTGTGTAAGTTGAGTCATGTCTCTCACCAATTATCAACGTGGTGATTGACATTAATTCCTTTCTGTAATGGTTTGTTGTTGGGCTTAAGATTAGGAGACAGACTATGATTGATAACATAGTTATATGTATGGGCATATACCTAAGTAGGGTGGGTTGATACTTCATGATTATATCTTTCTATGTTTGTTTATCCTGTTTGGATTTTTTGAGACTATGAGGGTATTGGCGTCCCTACTGAATATCGTTATACTCACCCCTGCATGGGCTATGCCAGATCCTCGTTGTGTTGGATGCAGACGATGGACAACGTTGACCGAGGCAGAGTGTAGGAGGACTGGATGGTACCCAGAGGTGGACCTCATGATGAGTCGGTACCCAGAGGAGACGGATGGACGTGGATCACTGAGAGGGTTATCTATACATAGCCTTTAATTAGGATTTGTGGTGGATGATCCAATAGTTTCAAGGGACCTTCCAACTATTTGTCTTTTTAGTTGTACATGTTTGTCCTTTCCATGTACTTTACTATTTGGGTTGTATTTCTAGCCCTTGTACTTTCTAGAACTTCTTCTGCATTTAGTTATTAATTAGAGTTTTATTTCGCTTGTTATCTGGTTGTGTTTGTTTGCGGTTTTAATGGAAATGCCTTCCCAGTTTAAGGATTTATGCCTTCGGTGCTAGTCGCCAGCCCCTGGCCTACGGAAGGCGGGATTGGGGTAGTTACAATACGGGCCCTGGGGGATGGGATGTGAAAAATTGGTATTAGAGGAGTCTGTTCTACCACAGAACTTAGGACTCTAAAATTTATTTTCTGTGAAGCAATAGTGTTATGATTATTGAGTGTGGTTTTCAGTCCTGGGAGTCCAGTGGTGGTGCGGCAGTTGACGTATCCATACACCAGGACACGTACTTCTGATTTCTGACTCAGTGCACGAAATCATTGATTGCAAGAGTGTTTTCAAGAGTCTTCTTTGTGAAATCATTGAGCACACTCACCATGTATATCGTATTAACCATGGCCCACCTCTTCCTTATCACGATGCTGCTGCATAAACAACCAACTAGGGTTTTCGAGAGCGTACACGATGACAACCACATAGCGATGAGGCTCCGGTTTAAGGCCCTCTTTCTATGTTGGAACCATTGGGCGGTGTACCAATAGTACCACCACCCGTAGGGCAGCAGATACCCCCAGCCGCACTAGCAGACATTTCACACCAACTGAGTGCATTTTATGAGTTTCAGTGGTAGAGGCCTCCGAGGTTTCGAGGTGAGACAGATTCCAAGGCATCAGAGGACTGGATGGAGGAGATTACTAGAGTTTTCCACCTTGTTGAGACACTAGTAGAGCATATTTTTATCTTAGATACTAATATTTGTTAGTGGATGGTCTTCATATTGATGAGGATTCGGTACCTGGACCATTTTCCAAGATGGTACCATCGGGTAGAGTGCCAACTATATCACTGCCCGCTAATCAGAAGACACTACAAGTGGTACTAGTAAAGGAGACTTGTAGGCTTAGTGCCATACATGTTTTTTAGCACCAGATATTCCTCATGTTTGCAGGATAACTTGACCCACAGGCGGCTAATGACTGGTTTGAGGAGGTTTATGTGAGTTTTCTAGAGCTTATACATCTTCGGCAGGACAACGTATCGGTAGCTGAGTATTCATCGAGGCATACCAATCTTTCCTGGTACTCGAAGAATATGATTCGATCAGTGCTTTAGAGCTCGAACCCTTGAGTGTGGTGTGTTTAAGGATATCATATCCATCACTTTTTCTTCTACGCATTCCTACTTTTTTTATAGTGCCAGAGAGAACCATTGTGGTTCAATGTTCTTAGGATGAGCAGATATTACCAGTGAATGATAGCGGTTGGAAATCATGAAACTGGCATCAGTCTCAGAGACATGGGAGTGTGAGATGTTTCCGGAAGAGGAAGTGTTAAGTACGGATGAATCTGTATGGAAGAGGACATGGAATCAGAGCAAGGATAGAATCATGAGGTGGTGGACATTTTGACATGTTACAACCACCCGCCTTTGAAATCCCCGCTAGGCTCAGGGAGCTGGAGGGCAGGGGAAGAGAGTAGCTACACGCAGTCAAGGTGTGAGATACAATGGATCTAGAAATGATTCAAGGTATTCTTTTTGTTTACAACTATCCTCCATATCAATAGACATAGGTACCAATCATTCCTTCCTTCCATGAATCTTTTCCCATACCTAGAGTTTCTGGTTAAGCCGTTGACATGACCTTCACGTCTGGAGATACCTTTGGGAGGAGACTCGATAATCACATACACACTGATGGTGTGATTTGACCCCTGAGGTGTGAGTTTAAATTGGAATCTCCGGGTGGTAGCATCGAGGACTTATGAAGTTAGTTTGTGTATGGACCGGGTAACCACTATTCATACATAGATTGTCTGTATTATGTAAAACATTTGTTGTTTATTTACAATGTTGGGATGGAGTTTTCCTTTTTCGGTGAAGAAAAAAACCAGGCAGCACAGATTGGAAAGATACATAAGATGGTGAAGTCGATCACTCAAGAGTCGGATAGACTTACCTTTGTTCCAGACTTCTCTATAGTTGTAGCACCACTATCAGCTTTGATGAAGAAGGGGAAACCTTTCGTATAGTCAGAGAGATGCTAACATAGCTTTTAAGAGCTGAGGAAGAGGTCAACTAGTGTTCCCATCATGATGCTATCGGAGGAGATATTTGGGTACATAGTTTACTGCGACGCATCAGGGACCAGACTCGGGTTTGCCCAGATATATGAGTGAGCAGTGATCGTGTATGGTTCTTTCCAGTTGAGACTACATAAGCAGAACTACACTACGCATTACCTAGAGTTAGCAGCAGTGGTCTTCGACTTGAAGACGTGGAAATACTATCTTATGGGAGAATGTTTTACCGTATACTCAGATCACAAGAGTCTCAGTTATATATTATATCCTGAGGACTTGAACCTGAGACAACGACGATGGATCAAGTTCTCGAGGACTATGCCTTCGATATTGTTTATACTCCTGGAAAGGGGAACGTTGTACCAGATTCTCTTAGTCGGAGATAAGACATTTAGCTGTTAGGAAACGCGATGGAGCAGCTGGCCATGTTGCAGATATCTTTTGTGTATAGAGATAGAGGAGCCTTTCTTTGGTCTCATATAATCACTCCCCCACTTATTCAGCAGGTCAGTGAGGTGCAGCGTGGGAACACTGACCGTGAGACATGATGTGCTTAGATATCCATATGACATGCACCTAATGGATTTTATGAAGGTGGTGTGAACATCAGCCTCTTCATAAAACGTACTATGGTACCAGTGTCGCTTCAAAAGGAATTGTTGAGAGAGTTCCACACATATCCTTTAGTGGTACATCCAGGAGAGAGAGAACTCTGTAGTTCGAGGATGGAGACCACGTCTTTCTATGGGTCTCACCTCGACGAGGTTTACAGAGATTTGGCCATGGCGGCAAGCTATCTCCCCAATTCATCGGACCTTTTCAGGTCCTCAACAAGGTTAGTGATGTGTCTTACCACTTGGATCTTCCACCTCAGTTTCAACGGATGCACGACGTCTTCCACATATCTCAGCGGAGAAGATACGTGCACGATCCGTCCCACATCATCGAACAAGGGGAGCAGGATATCGATGATGTGGAAAATTTCATGGAGGATCTAATAGAGATTGAGGATCAAAAATAGTGGGTCTTACATGGACAGTCGATTCCTCTGGTGCACATTCGTTGGCAGCATGGAAAATTCTAGGAGAGCACATGGGAGCGGGAGGCTCAGATGTGTTCCTGGTAACCCCTTATGTTCCCTTAGTGAGTGTTGTTGTTTGAAGGGACGTAAATCCCTGAGGTGGGGATAATGTTAAGGCCCTAGATTCTAGTGGAATTTTTTTTTCTTAAATACATGGGAATTTTACGAGTCCGCAGTGTCTCACGGCACATTATTCTGAGGCTTTGTGTGCCCAGAATCAATTTCTAAAGTTTTTTTTGGGTACATTTAGTGAACGTACATGTGGGATTTTATATCTTTTGAACCAATGCTTCGAATTCAAATCCATGGGCATCGATGAACTCGTAGCGCCAATAATCGCTTATGGAGACCTTCACCGCATTTGCGTTTTATCGGGAGTGGAAGATAATTTTTGGGGGATTACTAAATTTAATAAAAAATATATGTTGCTTATTTTTTTCTCAATGTGTGGTGGTTAATTTATCCAAAGGGAAGTTGGATGTGGGGCCCACCCCCCACATAACCTCCCATGGGAGGATATTATGTGATAGGGCCCAAATGAGCACCTATCACCAAAACTCCCCTTGAACTCTTTTAACTCCCCTTGACTTTATTAAAGCCACCCCTCTTCATTTATTTTGTGTGAAATCTCCACCTTCCTCTTCTAATTAATTGGGCCAACCATATAATTAATTAATTGAACATATTCAATTTAATTAAGTCTAGCCTTTGAATATTGAAAAAGCTTGTAAACAATAAAATATTTGGAGATCATATTATTTTAGATTGGGTGTGGAACATTGAGAGGAATAGGGAGTAACTCTTGGAGAAATAATAATCTCCCGATAAAGAATGTAGTTATTCAATGAAGAACGCTCCACCTCTCGATGTATGTGAAGCAACAACTTATACATTCTTCATCCGGAGAAAGGAAGGAAACCACTACTGCCCACGAAATACACCGACGGTGTCGACTCGACTCGGCCACACCGGGCTCTACTTCTTCCAACATAGACGGAATGATGTCTGTTTTCTGTGACTCATCAATGTTCAATGAAAATCGAGGAATGGTTTTGAATTCGAGTTTGAATTCCATTCTTTTATGTTCTACTTTTCCCTTGGATAAAAACAAAATCATCGGATTGACCCCCTAACAGTTGATCCGTAGAATAGATGTTGATTGCGGAATGGGTTTGATATTAAGTTGGGGATTGTTTGTAGTTCTATTATATGCTGGAATACTATTTGATCCTCTAACGGAAAGGGAAAGGGCTAAAGAACAAGTCCAGACCCTCCACCAATGCTTTCTTGATGCATAGTTTTATGGCCGACAGGTGAACAAAACGGAAACCCTGATTTGAGGATGTCGTACTGACGAACAGGACCTGGGGAGGCCGTAGGCGTAGATGAGAGGAAAAACGGACCACTGGAATGACACCAGTGTCCCATAGAGGAGCATGGCGGTGCCCCTTACGTGCCGCTGGTAGATGGCCGCCGCAACATTGTCTATGGTAGTGGAGACAAACCCGCATCCTCGGTTTCTAAGAAGTATGGGCAGCACCAACTGGAACCACCGTTGCAGGACACAGAGGGTCATGCCCCCCCCACTCTGTGTGCCTAGAGCGTAACGCGCTCGACCATCTAGTCGAGCCGCGTCCGACCGTGCGGTCCGGGCCACCCTTGCCCAGGCCGGGCCGCAGCCAACGGGTCGGACCGCACCCGTAGGGCCGGGCGGGACATGGATCCGGGTTGGGTCGGCCCGGTTCAGGCTGACCCAAGGCGAGTTGGGTAGGGTCGGACCAGACCGAGACCCCCCCCCCTCTTCATACCGCTTTTAGTGTTTATCCCATAACATGAGATATTTATCTCTGATCGACATACCATCAATTGCATAGGATTCTTTGGATCTAGACGGTCGTTTCAGTATATCTTGCTCAAGGTTTGTGAGAATTTTGGATATGGCCGGGTTGGTTCGAACCTAAAACCAATCGAACCAATCAACTACGTTCTATTCCATTTGATGTGATGGTCCTTTTGGAATAATCCACATAGGATTCGAATGAGGTTGGAGTATGGCTGGGTTGGAATGTACCCAAAATCCATCCGGCCCCTTGGAACAGAAAATGCCAATAACTCTCAGACCGGGAATCCTATTGACACACTTTCTATCGCGTTGGGTTATTTATGATGAGAAAGAACTACGGGATACATAAACTCAGGACTTCATGATAGTTGATGTATCGACACTTGGCTAGAAAAGAGGACCCTCCCAGAATCGAGTGTGTTGTGTGCGAGAACCCTAGGGCTGGCTGCGACTGAGATGACGGGATCCTCCGTGGGTTTGACAGTAGTGACTTCTGTACCAAGATCCTTCGTGGGTTCGACAGTGATGACTACTGTACAAAAATCCTACCTGGGTTTGATAGTGACGAATTCTATTCCGGGATCCTCCATGGGTTTGACAATAGTGACTTCTCTACCATGATCCTATATGGTTTTGACATCAAGGACTACCATACAAGAATCCTATGTGGGTTCGATAGTGACAACTTTTGTTCTAGGACCCTCCATGGGTTCATCAACAGAGACTTCTATACCAGCATCCTACGTGGGTCCGACAGCGATAACTACTGTACAAAAATCCTATGTGGGTTCAAAAGTGACGACTTCTGTACTAGTATCCTATGTGGATCCGACATTAGTGACTTTTGTACCAGGATCCTATGTGTGTTCAAAATAAATGACAACTGTACCAGAATCCTACGTGTGTTCGACAGTGAAAACTTCTGTGTCAGGATCCTATGTGGATTCAATAGTGCTAATATTGTTCTTGGATCCTACATGGTTTTGACTGAGGAGATGATTTAGAGGGTACATCTAATCATCTCTCCCCCTCTTCGTGAGTTGTATACCTTTGTGAGATGAGTCATGTCTATCAACCATTATCATTGTGGTGATTGACTTTACTTGTTTTGTGGAATGGTTTGTGCTTGGGCTCGAGTGTTGGAGCCGGACTATGATTGATAACATAGGTATATGTATGGGTATATACATAAGTAGGGTTGTTTGATAGTTACTGATTCTATCTTTTATCCTGTGGTTTATCCTTTGTGTATTTTGTGGTACCTTGAGGGTCTCGGGGTCCCTGTTGAGTGTCATTATACTCACCCTTACATGGGCTATGCCCGAACCTCGTTTTGTTGGATGCAGACAATGGACAACGCTAACCGAGGAGGAGTGAATGAGGATTGGATGGTACCCGTAAGTGGACCTCATGACGAGTCGGTACCCAGAGGAGATGGACGAACATGGAGCACTGATGAGGCTATCTGTACCTACCATTCAGGTAGGATTTGTGGTGGACGATCTATGATCTTCTAGGAAGCATCCAACTATTTGTCTTTTTAGTTGTACCTATTTGTCCTTTCCATGTACTTTACTATTGGGATTGTACTTATGGCCCTTGTAATTTCGAGCACTTCTTCTATATTCATTTATTACATAAATTATTCTTCTGCTTGTTCTCTAGTTTTGTTTGTTTTCAGTTATAAAGGAAATGCCTTCCCAGTTTAGGGATTTACACCTTTGGTGCAAGTCTCCAGCCCCTGGCTTATAGAAGGTGGGCTTGTGGTAGTTACGACACGGACCCCAGGGGACATTCCATGACAAAATCATGATTTAAGTGTCATATTTCTATAATAAATTACATATATATTTATTAAATATAAAATTATAATTTCACTTGACTGGTGGGGATCAATAACTAATTAAATCTATTTATGAGGTTGCAGTCCACAATACACAAAAATGATGATTATTTTTACCATTTAATAGAATTTTATATTTATATAGGGGATAAATTTAAAATGATAAAATATATTTATAATGGAGATAACATATTTAGTAAATTGCCTTGTTTATTAAAAAATAGAATGATGTTGAAGAAGCAATAAATCTAAATAATTATATTAAATATTATACCTATTTTTCTAAAAAATTTATTTATTTAACCCATATATAATCAATTAACTGAATTAAATATGATCTTTGTAAATTAGAATGTGGGTATGGATGTTATGATGTTGTTTGGGTTAGGTAATTATTATTAATTGATTTTGAACATCGAAGAAAATAGTATAGGATGCTCCTTTTTATAATTTGGGAAGGGATATTCATTGATGTTAATTAAGTAATAAATTAATTTAAATTATTTATCAGTGAGACATTTCACAAAAATGATATAATTAGAATCTAATAAGACAATTTCTAAAAATACATTAATTAAAAAATTACCTCTTCTATGTGTTTTTTTTTCTCGTATCTTTTTTATTTAAACCTTAGGTAACACTTTTTATGATTATCCTGATATATGATTTCATTACTCATTAAGGGTTATGATATTAATATAAAAGGATTATTTCAGCATATATGGACCATGGATTACATTTTAAAAAATATCATAATCACATGTTTGAATATTGGGTTTTTAATATTTTAAATTATATCATTAAATTATATATGTTATAAAATAAGAATAATTATATTATTGGATATATTAATATAATTATACATTTAAAACATCATTTTAATAAATATATTGTATTAAAATTAATCATAACATTTATATCAAGTAATTTCAATATAATAAAATCAAGGAATAAATTATTTAATTCAAATTACAATACACTTAACATTTTTAAATTCATTTATTTCATTTTTCTATTTATCAAAATATTATTATACAGTAATTATTTAAGAATGTAAAGTAATTATATTATCACTTATGGTTATAAAAAAATCATCAGAATAATAACATATTTTATATTTCATTATTCTTATTATGTCTAACCATTTATAATTTCTATCCAATATAAAAATTTAAAAATAATAAATCAAATAGAATGGTATTTTTGTATTTTATTTACAGAAATTTTTTTTTAAAAAAATTTGAAGATATATGGAACCATGGTTCTATAAGTTAATAAAATTAAAAAACATTACTGGAAATAAATCAAGCAATTGGATAAAGGTATGTGTAAAGGTCTTTTTTTTCTTATTATACTCTTTTTATCCTTAACTGAGCAATTAAACCTTACCATGGTGACAAATATCTACATTTTTTATAATACATATTGATTGAAAACTTATGGTAATTATATACCAAATTATATCCCCCTAATACCAAATATTGAATCGCTTTTCATGATTGAATTTCTAGAGGAGGAAAATATTTTCTTTAATATTAAAAAATATAAATAAATGAAAATAATGATTTAGAAAAATGAAATATTATTTATAGAATATTTTATAACATGTCCATTTATAAATTTTATTTTAAAGACAAACATCAGATATAATTTAATAAAAATGATATAATGATGATTTAAAAAATCCAAAATATAATTATAAATTTTAGATAATTCACAAAAAAAAATTTAATATTAATGAAAAATAATTTCATTATTCATTGAAAAGATTTTTTTAAAAAAATAATTCAAATTATATATTCTATTATAATTTTGATTTTAATATTTCATGAATTTTACACTTTTTATTAAATAATATTTTTATTACATCAATTAATTAATTATAATATTTTTTTCGAATAAATAAATAAATATAATTTTTAGGAAAACATATTGTTAAGGAATAAATTAAAATTAATAAAAATTAGTTTAGTATTTATGAATAAATTATAAAAATATTTATATTTAGTTGGAAATATATATATATATATATATATATATATATATTGTAAAAAATTAATCTTATTAATATGCAAATATTTAACAGATAGACTATAATTTTTATATTTATATAATAAAATTTCATTGTTCAATCAGTTTAGTGGTGTGTGAAGTATATTCTATAAAAAATAATTTCACATTTAAAATGCAGGTTTGATACTTTCTATCCACCCATATAATCTATTTAAACATCATAAATTGAACATTTAATCAAAAAACTGTTCTTTGACATTTGATTGAAATCATTTTTAAATATCAATCCTAAAATTTGTAAATAATACTTCATCATGAAATTATAGAGTGTAATATAAGATTGGCATATGTAAATAATAGGATTCAATGTTGAAGAACATTTTTGGAATTGGAAAATGTATTAAGAGATGAAAAATTATTGTCCATATAGTGAAGGAGTAATGAATATCATTAAACAAAAAGATGTCAATGATCAAGGAAAGGTTAATTTCTATACTATCATAACCCGATTATATAAAAAATGGAAATAAATTTCTTAGAAATGAATGAAATAAGACAAATTTTTAGTTTCTTGGTAATTTTTACAAAATTGATAAATTTATTTTTAATATATACTTGTAAAAAATGAATTATAAATACATTATATGTATTATTTAATCCTTAAATCAACATTTAATATAATTTGTTTTTTAGTCCAAATGAAGTGTATTAAAGATTATTTTTTATTCATAATGTCATAAAACAAACAAATAATTTATAAAATAATATATATAATGATAATAATAAATTATTTATATATTTAGAAATTCAAAAAATCGATAATGGTTATAATAATGTAGTAAAATTTCCAAAATAAAAAAAACATTAATATAATGAAATAAATCATTAATCTACATCATCCCTTAAAAAACCAATGTTCAACATTAGTTACTCAATGAATAACTAAACGTAAAATTATTAAAAATATATATTACAATGATTGAAACCAAAAAATTAGATGGAGGTGATGACATGTTATTATGCAATTAATTTGTCATTTACATGAAAATAAATAAATTTATTGTTAAATTCACATAAAAATGAATATTTCATGGTTACATAGTTTTCCATATAAGATAATAAATTCCATCAATGATTGGAATCAATATAAAGACTTATTAAAATTATATATGTAGCCAAATGTAGATTTTACCATTAATTCTAAAATATCATAAAATATTACTAAAATTATGAACTACATATAAATTAACACTATTAACAAAGTCATTATGTCACATTTAACTCATGTTATTAGAAGATAAATTTTTCCCAAATTTTTATCACACAAAATTACCTCAACATTAATGATCTTCTAATAATACATTCTAATTATACTAAGTGTTATATAAAATTCAAGATAATAAATAATATCCCTAAAATAAATTAATCAAATTAAAATCCAATTACTCAAAATTAATATGGATGGTGTAAGAATATTTACATTTCATTAGCCTTAAATATCTTAACCCATGATGGTACCCATAACTGTTCTGATAATTTGTTATTGAAGAATTATAATATCCTAATTATTTTAAACACCACACCAATACCAAAATTAGAAACCCATGTTTTAATTACAATACTTATAGCTTGTTTTGTAACAAAAATATCTATTAAATATAATAACAGTATGAATTTACTTGTATCATTGGAAGGCTAGTAATATAGGAAAAAATATAAAAATAAATTTAGTGATATCTATTTAAATATCTATAATTATATCTAATAAGGATTTGACATCCTGAATCATTATAAGTTAAAGTGTGGAATACATAATAAAAGGGGTGAGGAAAAAATTCTTGTAAGTGATTAATCATGATAAGGAGGAAAAACTTGTGAGTTAGAGGTATAACATAATATCATAAAATAATTGTCTCATGAGTAATAACAATTATTAATAAAATATATAACTTGTTTAAATTGTATCATGTTAGAAAAATATATGTATAGGAAACAAAAAAAACATGAATTAAGCATAATTCATGGCTAATATCTATTAAAAACATGGTGGAAAATTCCCATAATATATTAGGATTAATATATAATCCCACTCATTCTATAATTGGAGAAAAATAACTACCATATGATTTAGAGATCTATCATGGAATTAACATCATAACATTTACATGATTATTTATTCCAAAAAAAATCAATGATATATCATAGTCATAAGAATTAAATATTGATGGAAATTCTTTGCATAATCTTTCCACATAACATAATTGAATAAAGTTTCATAAAAAATGAATTTATTAAAATAACATAAGGCATTTATAAGTATATTTTGGAATGATGAATATGATGTGTATATAATGAAGATATATTTATTAATAATTTATAAGTTTTAAATAAATTTATTGTAATATATAATGTTAGTTAATGAAAGGAATTCCATATCCCAGTGAGAAAAGGATGGTTCAAAATATTTCATAACCTTTAGTATCATTTTTCATCATACTCCTCATAAAATCATAGAGAGTAAATATTGATTAATTATAAATTTATTTCATATCCATACTATTATTTATCATACCATATATGTTCTTTGTATAACATCTTACCTTATATTAATTAATAATTCGTTATTAAAATAGCAATTCTAGGTGAAAACTACTTCATTTTTCATTCCTATTTTCATTTTGGGATCATATTATTTATAAATTAAACATAGTTCTGTCATCAATAGAATGTTAAAAAAGATATTAATACCATATATATTAACTATATATAGATAGTGTAATCCATATGAGTTAGATAATAGAAACAAATTATTCCATTCAAGGAGAAAATAAGATGAACGTCCACATGAAAAATATCAATTTTTTTATTGATATATTGAAATTATGGAATAAAAAAAATCTTATATATTTCCCATTATAATATAATAAATAAAATATAGGTTTAATATTTCTATCCATATAAACAGAAATTAGAGGTGGAAATGGAAAATAAATTATGTTCGTTCACATGGAATTAGTCCTCCATTCATAAAAATGATGATTTCATTCCAAATTAGATAGAGAAATTTCAGCACAAATATAAATTTCTGAACCATTTCAATTTATATACTAGTGTTATTCAGTATATATTGTATCAAACAATTGAATTTTGAAACCAACTGTGATAAACATTGAAGATAATATTATTTTAAATTTTAATAATCGCATAATAGTTTAATTAGAGGGTTTTAATAGGAAGAAGTAAATTATAAAAATAAAGGTTAACATATTTATTTCATTAATGCATTTATTATGAATAGATTATAAATGATGAAATTATCATTTGAATGAAAATGAATTATTTTTCATTAAAACTGTTTTATGCCCAAGTTTATTTTAATATGTACAAATTTAGTTAATCATTATCAGTTGATTATTTCACTTACATGTATATATTTTTCACGTTTTCAAAAGTTTAGTTGAACAAATAACTATTTTACCATTATTAAGAAAATAATTAATCATTTTTTTGTCTAAATTTACTTTTTCAATCAAATTCCATTTTTCACACAAACATTAAAACTAATTTATTCACTTTATAGATAATATTACAGTACATTGTAGGCCATGTAATAGATAATGATGTGTGCATTAGGTGGTTCGTCTATGATATATCCAGTCAGTGACATAGGCGTGACACGGTCATGGTGATGCAGACTGAATGATGTAGGCATGATGTTGCACTGGGCATTTGGTCCATGTTTTGGGCATCATGACCAATGCACCTATGGGTCATCTAATGAATAAATATGGCTTCAATTATGGGATATACCTATTGGTGGTTTGTATGTATTACCATTATATAATGTATTTGTGGTGTTTTTTTCTGAACGTAATTGTACCCCCCCAAATAACCTAATATATATGAAATATTTATTTCGTATTATTAAGTTTAATTATTACAAAAAGACCTATTTTTTGGAAAAAATGAATTGTAACCTATAATGTCCCAGACCTCCACGATCTATTACATTGTGAAAATATGATGTTTGAGGTGTTCTGGGAAGTAACGTTTACTCATTCCAGTAGTTTTTAAAAAATACATTTTATAATGGTAACTCATCTGAGGATGAGTCATCCACTTGTATATGGTTATGTTAGGTAATACTATAAATGAGTCATGTTTATGACACATGATAGTGTATCAATGATGGTGATTCGCCTCGGTGAGTCGCTTGTAGGGAGTCACATCAATGACCAACTAACGATGAGTCATGATGGTGAACTGAATAGTTACTCACCGAATGATGACTCACCAAAGATTAGAACAATGGGCAGTTGCTCACCAAATGATGAATCACTGATCGGTGACTCGCTATCGGTATCTCATCATCAATAAATTGCACTAGTGGCTCACCCACCGGTGACTCACCCAATTGTTAGTTATTTCCACCTTTTTTCAATTTTCATCTTTTCTTAGTTTTTCTATATTCTCCCCTTAAAAGATTTATTTGAAATAATATGATTTTAAAAAACTATTTATGTGTTTCTGAATCCATTTAAAAGGATAAAAAATATATTTTTAAATTCATAATCCTCTGGAGGCTTTATGATAGTCAAAACACATGGTCCTGATCATAGTCACACATTAATGGTTTTAAAAACATTTTATTAAGTTGATAATGGTTATTGAAATTATTCATTCAATAACCTTTCTTCCTTTATTTATTTCCTTTACCCTTGATACTAATTATCTCAAAATCCTTTATTCCCCAAGTGATCATACTTTCTAGTATGTCTATCACATCATGTTTTTATGTAGGTGTTTTCTTACTGCATCCACACCCCTGGTTTTGGGTTCAAGGAAGAACTGTTGATCATTTGTTCTTTGAGGTAGGGATTCATTCATCATTGTTTAATTTTTTCTTCAACAGTGGTGGGTGTACGAATGTTTCCCATGTGAAGGAAGATGAATCCATATTTAATAATAACAATTGAATAGTCTTTGAAAAAATAAACTAGGTCTAGGAAAAACTAATATGTTCTTCTATTTTGTTTATTATTAATATTTTTTATTACATGTGTTATACGAAAAATTGAAAATCATGTCCATTGGTGGTCTTTTTATATTCATTTTAAATTAATTATGGTGGGTTTCTATTGATGATGTGATGAATTGATGTATATATGAAATTATTTTACTATGTATACCCAGTTACAAAAATGGATACCTCATGATCGAACTTTCTTTATGATAACACATGAATTATAAATGTGGAATTAAAGAAGGATTTTTTTCCAAAATAAAGAAACAACATGCTTTATTTGATATGGTTGTGTAATGTATGTGGTTTTGTTCTTTTTCATTCTATTAATGGTTGTGTGGAGATGAGGTTGGAACCACATATGTATGGTGGTGTGGTAAGGGTGGTGTAATGGAATCTCAGGTTGAGAGATTGAGTGATTGGGGAATTGATGGATATTGATTGAGAAGTGTGGATATATGTTCGGTATTTTCAATGTTTATGTTTCTTGGTTTGATGGGTGAGGTTTTGTTATACTACATGGTTGTCATGTTTGGTTGTGGTGAGATGTGTTTCAGTTTTTGTTTTTTTACAGTTGGCTTGTTGAGATAATGGATTGGGAATAATTTCATTGAAGACTGATGATGGTAGTGGTTGTTTGGTGTAAAACCATGTAGAAATATGATGTTTGTTTCTTTATAGGGGTTCTTTTTTCCTCTATGTTATTTATGATGTGTGTCTTGTTTCATGCTATGATTAGTGGTTTCCTGGGTAAGGATGGATTGAAAAAATGAATTTCATAATAAATAATGATAACAAGATATATGATTTTTCTCAGGTTATGTTTTGATTAGTGTCCTGTTTTTTAGAGGCTTTCATTTATCAACTACTGATGTGACTATTACTGGTGTTGATAAATTCATTTAGAGGTAGAATCAATGTTTGTTGTACCATAGGGGTGTTGGTTGTTTTATTGAAATCACATAGGTTTTTATTGAGTGTTTAATACTAAATATATATAACATTATTCTATTCTTCTATTATAGACTCACCCCATCCTATTTGAGGGATAGGTTCTGAATATGCACATTGTCACAGGGGGGCGTGAATTTTCCCAAAAATAGGGTGGGAGAATCGATGAATGGTAATTTTCTCTTCCATTCTCTCTATTCAAGGCATTAGTAGCCCGATACTATTTAAAATGTTTGTGGTATGGTTATACCTTAGCGGTCTGTGGGTGAGGTGTGATTTCCCATGTGTTTATGGGATGAGATGTGATGTGGTTGGGGCGAAGTTGTCTACAGGTAATGTGTGCTTTCCCAGATGTCTATAATATGTCTTGTGGTATGTTTGTGGCCCGTTATTGTGTGAGTGGGAAGTGGTGAACTTTTTAGGACCAGTTTGTAGGACTAGCTCTTAGGCCCATGTGTGTGTGGGCGGGCTTTGACATGGGGCTTGTAGGTGAGTTTGGAAGTGTCATGACATTTCAAATTATTGTATGATCAATTAACCATGAGGATGTTTTTCGGGGATTCAAAAAGTTATGTTTTTTTATATTGATTGAATTGACTTGCATTATTTTTTTTATCAAGCCTTGGTGAAGGTGGGATGTCTAGTATTCCTTGTTAGGAGTTGTTGGTTTATACTAATTTCTTAGAGAGGAATTAGTATTTTTCCCCCACATGTGCATGACAGACCTTGATTTTCCAACTGAGTATACATGTATGCTCACCCTGTATAGGTAAATCAACTTTTAGGCATCAAAGTAGAATATGTGGACCGTGTTAGACATTACTAGCTCATGTATGGTGTCATATCTTGTGCCACAATTTAGTTTTTTTATTTTGTTGAATACCTTGGAGCAGTTTTATTTGTAGAAGTTATATTATAAACATGCATGTAGGATATGTTTTTGCATTATTGTGTGTGTGTGTGTGTATTTTTGTCTATATTTTTCATGGTGTTGTTTTCAGATGAATCATCTAGTATATCGATCTAGTTTTCTTATAAACGGTAATCTCCCATATTTTATGATCCTTGAACCCTTGATACATGTCAGTACCCGGGTCTTATACGAAGAAGGACTCATGGGTTAGTATCTTTCTTCTTCAATTTCCTCCTCGAGAGGGGCATCATTCGGGTGATGGGTTATGATATAATGGTATCATATATAGGTCGATTGAGAAATATGGTGGAGATCAGAGTTAGGCATAGTTAGGTTTGTGTGGGTTAGTAGGGATACAAGGTAAATTGATCATGGGGCATGGCATAGTCCGGAGAAACTCGCTAGGACAAGGTTTTTAGGGCCACCGGTGATCTGATGCATAGACATTGAGCCTACGGAATATGAAACTAATGATACACCATTTGTATAGTAGAGAAACTAGGAAATCTACATTCATCATAATGACACGTGTTTTGGTTAAAATTACGAATTTTTTTGAAATTTGAAATCAATGAAGAACTGAGTTAAATGATTTGAAATGAATATGAAATAGAATTCCATACTACTAGGGCTTATGAATCCAATGTTTTCCTTGTTTTTAGATATGTCACCCACTCGTCGTCCAGGTGTAGTGTAAGATGTGGAGGTCAAACATGTTGTCCCAATTAATTGATAAAGGGTTGATCATGTAGAGAAGTATGATCAACAGTACAAGACACTGCGTGATTTCCAGTGTTATGCTTTGGGAATGCACGAGGATTGTGTTTATATATGGAAACAGAGATTTGGAACAAGTAACATCAGATCACCTTTAGTTTGATAAGGTCTATAATGCAGTACTGGGTTCCTTTGGTAGTTAGAATGATTATAGGATCTGCATGTCTTTTATCAACACTTTTCTTATGGGAGAGAAAGTAGGTTGAAATTATGTGGGTAGATTTCGAGAAAGAGTTGTAGGAATAATTATTTTTTCAAGAAAAAAGAATGAGAAGAGGTTGGTGTTACTCCCCCTCCAGTAAAGGAGTATGATTTAATGAGATGTGGTGACCATGTAAAAGGATCTACTTCATTTTTCTCCACATCTATTTTTAGATAAGCTATTTCATGCAATATTCCAAGTGGAGGCACTTCATCCTTCTCTCAAGTACATAGATACTCCCTTTACCAGTCTAACATACATGTAGGTCTAAATGAATGTGATTTTAGTTGATCAGATGCACTTGTGAGAAGGTATACTATGAGAGGGTTTCTAGTAATGTTCATTGAGTTGTAGGGTTACTAGCAGTAGGTCTTAGCCACAAGGGTCTTCAATACTTTGACTTGGGGGGAGTCGACCGCAACAGTTTATGTTTCAGCCTTCATGTCCTCATGAATTTCCCTTGAAAATGTGAGAAAGTTAATTCTATTATGGAGCTCATGAGAAATGTCAATGTTAGTGGTATATGTATGTTCGAGCTCATTATAGTGGAGTTTTGTAGCATCAGTTTCACTCCATAGGGGCAACAGTCCCCAAAGGTCAAGAGATTGTTCAAGTAACAACATGTTCATGTAGAACTATTATTTGATCATTGATTGATTTAAGATATTCACACCACTTTTTTTTAACACAATCTATCATGTTCTCTATGAATATATATAGAGAGGTTTTTGTTGCCCCTTTGGAAGATTATGCCATAAAGGGGTCATACCAGCTTGTTTGATGTGTTCTGGGGATGTTGAATGATGAAGAGATCACATCACTCCCATTGGGATATTTTCCTATTTCATATAAAACCATATTATTTTATCCATGAGATCTTTTGTTTTTACTCTATGAAATCTCTTATAAACTTATTCATTAGAAGAGTCATTTTTTTAGATGTGGACTGTCACATTGTGGCTTTTGTCATTGATCAGAGTTTCCAAGTGAGAAGTTAGTATATGGAGCCTCTTCTTTGATAGTTGGATGGGTTATAATGTGATCAATATATGCTGAGATGGTGGTGGTTCCCCGAATTTTTGGACAGATCATTCATATCATTACTGGAGATATTGCGACTCCACCCCCTCAATGTGATATTGAGTTTAATATCTACATATGCATGCTGCTTCTCTGATTTTGTGGTCTCCTTATCAGATTGATTCTTCAGAGATACAATAAATGATGATTCAGATATATGAACTGATGTATAAGGGTTTTATCTAGCCTAGTGTGTCACAATGGGGTGCTTATGTATTTTTTTTCCAAAAAAAGGAGTATGGTGTTCGGAGGTTGTTCATATACTACCAGAGGTTTAATGAGGTAATGTTCATAACTATTTTCCTCTATCGAGGATAGATGATCTTTTCAGCCACATGAGTGGATCATGTTTGTTGTCTTAGATTGATCTGTGGTGTAGATATAACCTGGTGTGTGTGTTAAAGAGGGTGATATCCCGAAGACTACTTTTATGTGCACGTATGAGAATTTCGAGTTCATCATTATGTCATTAAGTGTTAGAAAACTACCAATAGTGTACATGGGGATCATAAACACCATTTTCTTATGTTCTTTGATCAATTCATTCCAATATTCATAGATGACAACCTGATCTACTCAAAGATAGAATAAAATTTTTTGAGAATCTCAGGACTGTCTTAGAGGTTCTATGATGCCACAAGATTTATTGAAATCTATCCATGTGCATGTTCATATTTTGATAGGTTCATTTTGGTGGACATGTGGTGTCTCAATAGGGCTTAGCAGTAAAAAAATTCAATGGTTGGGAAATGGTTTCTTGGACAACACTATGTAATGTTGCAAAAGTTTCAGTTTTCATAGCATGTTAGTTAATTACTAGAGGATTGTAACTAATTTCTCTTTATTTGATTCCTCATTTACATTTCTAACATGAAATCACTAGTCCTATCATTGGAGTGAGTAGTTATAGGTAGTGTTCAACTATGTGAATAAGATGTCTATCAGTGCACCAGTGTTCTATTTTCCAGAGCATGGTGTGATGTTCGAGGTGTTTTGTGATTCTTCCCACCTGGACATGGCATGTTTGCTGATGAAAAAGAGGGGAGTAATTTCTTATGGGTATATGATGTTATTTTACCACATACATAACTATTCTTACCATGATTAAGAGTTTGTAGTGGTCATCTATATGGTGTTGTTATGGTGGAATTACCTCATCAGGGAGGGCATTGTGGTTTTCACGGATCACATGAGATTGAGGTATAACTTTTCGTTGTGAGATCTAAACCAACGATAGTGGATGTGGATGGAAATTCTCTAGTTCATGGACATAGAGATCTCTTACACAATTTTAAAGGTAAATGTTTTGTAAAATTATTAATGATGAAGGTCGAAGAAGTTCATATTTATGGAATCTGTGGATGCTTGGATGTTGATGGATGAGTTGGTCACCTAACACTAAGATTTAATAATGAATGGTGACATAGGATATATGTTTCAGATGACAGTGTAGTGCACATTGATTTAGTTAGTGGAGGAGTCTCAATGTGGAGACTTGGAGGCAGAGGTGACCTAAGATCATGTTGACCAGGGTGATGGTTTTGAATGATAGTCTGATGATAGTATTATTCAGATTTTGTTGCATTATATGATATTTTTAACAAGGGTTTTTTGTGATGGAGTCCTCTGTGAGTTTTATTTATCAAATTTAAGGGTACAAAAACGAATTTCTAAAATGTATTGTGGCATAAGGGAGCAATTTTGGTGTCCTAGGATAAAGTGGGTATTGGTAGAGTTTGGTTTGAATTTTATAATATGCCAGCATTTTATGACTGATCAACTTTTACCTGGGGGTTTGTTACATTACATTGATTTCCCCGAGTGGAAATGCGATGACATTTAGATTGATTTTATCGAATTATTACCTAGGCCTCATAGAGTCTACAATTTGATTTTGGTAGTACTGGATCCGTTGACTAAATCATCTAACTTCATAGAAATTAATATTTATGGCATGGATGATTTCTTCTCCCGGAGGTGGGTTGATTTGGTAGTGCATCTTAATCGAGTTTCAAGATCCATAGTTTTGGTTTTGGAAATGGGATTACCGCATGAGCTTTTATGGGACTGAAGAATGATTTTGTAATTCAGTTACACCTTAGAACTCTTTTCCACCCTCAAACAGATGGGTAGATAAATAGGACCATCCATACATTGGAGAACATATTTTGGGCATGCATCATGGACTTTGTAAGATCTTGGGGATGACACTTTCCATTGGTAGATTTTTTATAATAATAGTTATCACTCTTCCATAGGAATGGAAATGTTTGAAGCATTGTATAGAAGAATTTTTTGTCTCCTTTGTGATGGACATATGTTGGGGGGATAGCTGCACTTGGTCCCAAGGTTGCCCAAAGCCCGACAGAAAAGATTTAGCTTGTTCGTGATAGTATTAAGGCGGTAGAAGACTGGTAAAAGTTATATGTCGATCACAATAGGAGGTCGTTGGAGTTAAAGGTTGCAGAAAACATGCTTTTGAACGTTTCCCCTCATTGTGGGGAGTGGAGGTTTGGAACAGGGGGAAAGATATCCCACATGATCATTATACACTTTGAGGTGTTGGGATACGATGGAAATGTCACATACCAGTTAAAATTTCCACCATAGTAGGAAAACGTCAATGATGTCATTTACATCTCTCAGCTTCCTCTGTATCTTCATGATGTATCCCATGTCATTAACTTGGGAGACATTGATGTTGAAGATGACCCGATTTTCGTGGAGCTACCATTACAAATCCATGATCGTCATGAGAAGGTGATACACGGCTAGACCAAGTTGTTGGTTCGCATGTTTTGGAGGCACAGTGGCCTAGATGAGATTAAATGGGAGAGAGAAGCAGTAATATGTGGTATGTTCCCTGGGTTGTTCTGGGTTTTTTCTTGTTCTACTTTTCTTTATGATGTAATGTTTGATCCTGGTTTGTTATGAAAATAGTTTTTCCTAGTCTTGTTATATGTGACTAATTCATAAAAATTGATAGGGGAGGACCCAATTCCTAATAGATATACAATAATTGAGATGCAATAAAACCCATACGGGTGAATCAATGCAGCCTAGACCAGTTAGTATGTTGACATGGGTGAAGGAATTCCCTGATTAATATGTCGGGATGATATGGCATTTAATATTTTTGTGGTCCTTATTGTGGTTAGCTGGGGTAGTATATGATAGAGGATGTGTTCTTGGATGTTGATATTTAACTCTATATATTGAGAAACATAGGGTAGTTTATCTTTAAAAATTAATGTTGTAGCGGTGTCTTGCATATACAAATATGATTAAGAGTTATCTTATGGGGTGGTTGTTATAAACCCTATTTATTTTAGGTTAGTTTTGATCTTTTGAGGATTAAAATAGTTTTAGAGGTATCTAATGTAATGACTCTAGCATCTCCTATACATTACATTGAGAAAATATGATGTTTGTGGTGTTCATGGGGTAAACAATGAATCATTTCAAGAGATTTTCAAAAATCTTATTTTCAAAAGGATGCTCATATGATGGGGAGTCTTCCACCGAGAGTTGGTGATGGTAGTTCTTCCCAGTAGTGAGTCAGATCAGTGACAATAAATAGTGACTCACAGATGGTGAGTCACATCAGTGACTCGCTGACAATGTGTTGCATAATTGACTTGTTGAAGGTGATTCATCGACGGTGAGTCGCAATGGTGAACAAAAAGCTGACTCACTGAATCGGAGCTCATCAAATGATGACTCAACGAATTATAAATCTCAACAAGTAGCTCTTAAACAGTAACTTGCACTAGTGACTCCACCACCGGTGACTTGATAAGTTTACTCACACAATGTGAGTCATTTAAATAGTTTTTCAACTTCTACCATTTTATAATTTTTCCATATTCTATACATTAATGTTTTATTTTACAACTAATGAGTTCGAACCCACAGTTAAGTGTTTTTTAATTCATTTCAAATGATATAAAAAATCGTAAAAATCTTAATTCGTTAGAGGAATTTAGAAAGTCAAAACATGTAGTCTTGATCATGATCTAACTTTAATGGATTTTAAAACTCTCCCAAATGACCATATTGGATCTGGATCTTCTAAAGAAAGGTACCTTTAATTCTTGTACATTTAACATTACTATCACTACCATGAATCCAATGAAACATTCACCCCTTAGAGATCATTTGCTGTGTTTTTTACATTAGATGAAATTCCCTTGGAGGCATTAACTTTTTTCATGTGACCCCCCATCATGGGTGCATGGAGTAATTTTTTATTGTTTTTTCCGTAAGGTAGGTATTCCTAATTTTCACTGTTTTTCTATGTATTAGGAATGGTTGGTGTACGAATGATTCCCATATAATGGAACCTGATTCTGAATTTAATAAATATAATTTAATCAGCATTCAAAAAATATTTAGGGGCTTGGAAAAAGTGACACATGTTTTAGATTTTTTGATTATTGATTTTGTGAGTTGTATGGGTTGTGTCAACACTGAAAATCATTATCATTGGAGGACATTGTTTGTGCACTCTAAAAGACATGAGATGGGTGGTTTTTGATCATTTGTTGAATATATATATATATATATATATATATTTAATTTATTAACTATGAATATATAGTTAAATAAATGGTTTCTAGGGATTTAATGTTCTTTGTGATAATCCCTAATTTATCAAAGAGGAAGTAAGGAATAAGTGTTTGCTACAATCTGAATACAAAATTTATTTTTTGATGTGGTTTTTTGATGAGTGTGGTATTGTTTTGTTTTTGTGCCTTGTGTGGTTGTGTGGTGTTGGATTGAGAACATCACACTATGGTGGGGTGGTATGAATGATATATTGAAATCACAGGTTGATAGATTGGCTGATTATGGAATTTATAAGCAATGATTGAGCAATGGGGTTTCAGGTTTAGCTTTTTCTATTTTTATATTATTTGGTGTGATGCGTTTGGTGTTTTTATATAGTAGTTCTATTAGGTTTGGTTGTGATGTGTTGTATTGAGGGGTTTGGCTGGGTGTTGGGTGTTTTATTTCTTAGATGATGGATTGGGTGGAATGAATTTTCTGATTGATGATTGAATTGGTTGGGATGGGTTTTCAATAGATTGGAAATATGATGTGAGTTTCATTACTATGGTCCTTTTTTCCTCTGCACTGTTATATTTTATGTCATGTAGTGATCAATGATTGGTAGTATCCAATGGTATGAATGGAATGAAAATTTCAATTTCACAATAATGAATGATAATACTCTTATGAGTTATATTGGTGTGTGTTTTGACATGTGGATTGGTTTGAAGTGGAATTCATTTATTAACATTATATGTGACTATTTAAAGTGTTGATAAATACATTTAGAGGTAGCTGTATAGTTGGAAGTACCGTAGTGATGTTGGTTAATTGATTTAAAAACAATAGGTTTGGGATTAATATCTTGATAATAAATAAATAAACTTGTATTGTCCATGTGTTTTCTATATTCATCCCTCCCTAGTTAAGAACAATCAGTGAACACACCCATTGTTATAGGGAAGGGATAATTTTCCCCATATCCCAGTGGGGGGTTGGATGGATGATTATAATCTCTTCCGTGGTCACTCTTGTTGGCATTAGTAGCTCATGAAACTTTGGTTAGGCTGTGGTATGGTTGTGGACTAGGTTTTTGTGTGTGATGTGCGAATTCCAAGGAATCCCTGTGATGATATGTTGTGTATTTATGGCCCAGGTGTCTATGAACATGGTGTGATTTCCCCTGTGACTACTGGATAGAATGTTGTATGGTTGTTTCTTAGTTGTGAGTGGGCAGGATGTGGTGATCATTTTTTGCCTATGTTGTGGGAAATGCTCTGAGTACCAGCTGTATGCATTCGGGTTGTGGAATGGGGTGAAGGGAAGAGTGTGGAGGTTCCATAAATTTATATATTTTTGTATGAGTATTTATCCCATGAGAATTGGTGGAGTTACCCAAATATCGGTGTGATTACTATATTAGTTTATGTGACTTGCAATATTTTCTGATCATGCATTGCTTTTGTTGGGATGGCTTGTATTAATTGTTAGGTGATGTTAGTTTCTATTTTTTCCATACAAGTTAATTAGTATACTTCACCCATTTTTTCATGAGATACCTTATTTTTTCTTCGGATTATACTTTTATTGTCACCCAACATATATATATAACTTCTTTTTGGATTCCAGATGGACTATGTGGACTGTGCTAGACATTACTAGTTAGTCCATGGGGATAGTTATTATGTCGCTGATTATCTTTTTTCTATTGGTACATACCTTTGTGACTATTTTATTTTTTGTAGCAATATTTTAAACATGCATGTGGAATGGTTCTGGGTTTCTTATATATATATATATTGGAATTGTTTTTGGATGAATAGTCTTATCTCATGTTCATGTTTTCTTAAATAGGATAATTCTCCACATATTGTGATATCCTTGTACCCTTATTGATTGTATCCTCCTTGGGGAATAATAGAGGTGAGACTAAAGGAATATTATATCTCTTTATACATTACTATCTTGATAAGCGAATCATCGGAAAGAGGGGATCATGATATATCCATTTTTAAAATTATCTCTTTATTATTAGGGAAATCAAGATAATATTATATATGAATATGAGATTGGTCAATAATTATTCATAAACATTCATATTGGATGAATGAAATTATACCGTTAAAAACATAAGATCTAAATTGAGTTGTTTAATGGAAACATTTCTATGAACAATATTTATATATTACTTAAATTATAGATTGTTCTAAAAGGACACTATATTTTTGTAAAGTTTTTTTCCTTCATGGTATGTTATATTGTCATTTGTGTAGTGAGATGCATTCAGTGGGGGTTTAGAGATCTCAGTAGAGTTGGGGATGCAATGATCTACATGTGGTCTTCGATGAATTAATCCTGATTAATGTAATGAATTAGCAATTCATGGCTCGTATAGCCCTCTAGATTCAAAAAAAAATTCAGTAAGGGTGGAGTCTATATTATGGGTTCACAACAATAATTAATAAGTCACGATGTGAAATTAATTAAAATAATAGGTGAATATAATTTCAATAGAAATTGGAAATATGGGAATTCACATCACGAATGAGCTTCATGACATGAATGTGTTGTGTTCCATGTTATTTTTAAATATTTATTTAATGATCATCCATTTATTCAAACACAATTCCTCCTCTAATTTCATGGTTACCTTTAGTATATCTTGGGGATGTTATGTACCTTTTCTCTTCGTTCGATCTTGGTGTTCTCTTGGATTCCTATTGGATATTATTGGGGAGTCATCTAATCTTCCATAAGGGCTTTCATTTATTCATCATTGATGATCTTCGGTGGTGGATTTTATTAGGGTGTGTATAGTTTATGTGTTGAAAACCCATTTCATTGTTTGTTTATAAGAATATTCTTTAGGTTGTATTTATATCTTGGTAGTTTCATCATGACAATGTCGTGATGAATTAGAACAGAAATCTTATTTGTCTTATGATATCTTCATTCTCACATCCTTATATATTATATCTAATATATTAATGTGTTTTTATTAATTTTGGTATATTTTATGAGTTTTTGTACTAATATAATTAATTTTAATGTCTAAAAATAATAGGTAAAAGGTTATATCATTTGATTTTTTTAATGTTATTTTTTTAAAAATAAAATAATTTCAATTTCATGCCCTACTGAAAATAACTATAGTTAAAATACTTGTTTATAATGTGTATGATATAATTAATTTACCATTAGAATGATGTTTTGTGATCACAGCATGAATAAAATAAATAAAAATATATATTTTGTTTAGAATATTGTTTCGTATAGATTTCGGGTTCTGTGATAATACCCAAGATAATTTAATTAGTAATGTGATGAAATACCCTGGATATTTTTTATTCCATTTAGTGATGTTATTGTGTATGATTGTGTATTTCATTCTACCCTACATCTAATGGGGTATCATTTGTTGATGGATGATACCTCCTTGTCCTTGTTATATGTAGGGTTTTGATGTGAAGGTTTCCTAGCATGGATGTTATGTTGATTGCATGAAATGTTCTATATAGATATTTGATGCAGTTACGGTGTGTAGTGGTGTGATTTTTAGTGTTGCTGATGTGTGGTGGTAATGTTTAGTTGTTGCGTGTACAAATTGTGTTAATAGTTTTAGTGGTGGTGTAGTTATTGTGGCGCAGTGGATGTGGGTCTTGGCAGTTTTGGTTGTGTAGTATAATATTTTCATAGTGAGATGTCTCAGTCTATGCGGTGTAATAATGATGGTGCATGTGTGGTTTTTTTTGTATTGGTTTAGTTATTTAGTATATTTTAAGTTTGGTGAAGTTGAGATAGTTTTTAGATAATCCTTAGGATCAACTGTGATGCTAAATGAAACAAAATATGTTGGTAGATAAAAAATTGGACTAGAAATTACATTGTGATAGTTGGATAACTAAACTGAATAATTAAATAAAGAGTGTAATTTGAATTGAATTGGATAATTCAAATATGTGGCATAACTATTAATTTAATTAGTTAAATGTTGTGTTGTTTTTTTGGTTGTTTCATAGTGCAACATATATTGGTGGAAGTTGAAATGTTGGTTGGTTTGTGGTACAATGGTGGGGATATGGGGCATTATAGGGTTGTTCATGTGAACTAGTTAGTGGGGTGGTGTGTTTTATCAATATAACATATATTTTTACATTATTTTATACAAAATCCACCCTTTCGGGATAATAAAACCAATTCTAGAAGGTGATGAGTTTTAGTAGTGCTCTACAAAATCAAGGATAGTGGTGACAAGGATTTATATCTACCATATTCCCCCACTCATCAATCAGTTGTAATGATAATATTTTCTATTTGATATTACATATTCATTATGTGTTGGCCTTAGTGTCTAAAGATGAGATGTGACGCGGTGTGTTGTGGTATGTTGTGGGCGAATGCATTTTAGAGGAGGAAGTGAGGTTGATTTCCATTGTGATTATGATACCATACTACTCAGGTTTTGGATGTGGGGTGATGGGATGTGTGGATCTAGTCTCTACTAGTGGTATGCGATGAGATCTGATGTGTGGATCAGGGATTACTACAAAACTGGTGTTTAACTGTGCTGGTATTTATTAGGGCTCAAAAAATCACTGATAAAATGAATTTTTATCAGCACTTTTTATTTAGCACTCATAAAGGAGTCCAATATAAGTTTTGTTATAGGTGATTAAGCTATGAGTAAATGAAATGAAATTAATAAATAAAAAATTAGTTTAATTAAAAAATTAATAATTTTTTTAATTCAATAATTATTAACAAAAATGAATAAATTTATTATATTATATATTAATTATATATAATAAAAAATAGTATGTATAAAATATATACATATGAAAAAATAAAAACTAAATAAATGAAAATAAAAAATATGTAAATTAACAAAAATATTAAACATTTTATTAATTAGATTATAACTGATAATGTTAATAAATATTATATATTAAATTAATAGTTATATATTAATATCTATAAATATGATTTATATTTTAAAAATTATTTATTCACATTACATTAAAAAGTAGTATCTAAAGTGAATAATTTTTTATAATTAAAAATTATTATGAAATGAAAATACATATTAATTTCATAGAGTAATGGGCATATAATTGAATGTCATTTTATTTTTCAATTTAACATTTATCAAATTTTCTGTTATATTGATTTCACATATATATAATTAATTTACTTTTGTTTACAATGCACAGACATTAAACATATCCATTTTGTAAATATTATTAATGTGTACTTCTTGTTGACTTTTTCAATTTCACTCATTTTTGACACACAACCACATAAAATTAGATATTAATTATTAATGTTAAAAAATTATTTAAATAATATTTTTTAAAAATATTTTAAAATAAATATATTCATAAATAAACATATTTAAATTTTTAATTTAATATTAATAAAATTTTATATTTATAATTATTAATAGATAAATAATTTTTTAAAGTATTCATATAGTATAAATTAATATTTTAATATATCTAAATAATTGTTATTTATATAATAAATTTACATAAATAATCAATATATTTACTATAATCCTTTTTATATATATTCATAATATATATATGTAATTACATTAAAATATATAATGATAAAAATATTAGTTATATGTAATATTTATATAACGATAAATAAATAATTATATATTTAAATAGTTATAAAATTATAATAGATATACTTAAATAAGTAATATATTTAATATATTTATATATTTATATATTTATAATTTGTATATATATATATTTATTAGTTTTCTTGTTTATAATAAAAATTATAAAACCATTACCACTGCTTCAGTAATAAGTGCTGATAAATGAAATCATTATCAAGGATTTATTTAGCACTGGTAAAGATCATACTTTTTCAGTACTAAAACAATAGCACTGATAAATATGAATTTAATTAGTTCTTTTTTAGTGCTGATAAATACCTACCATTATCAGGTATAAATAAGTCTTGATAAATATGACTTTTATGTGTGCATAAATATTACGGTATGATAAAAGTGTCTTGATATAGGTAAAAAAGTAACCTATTGTAAATACTTCTCAATTTAAAAAGCATTCCACTAATTCCACTCATTAATATCCCTCCTCCTTGGTTAATTGAAGAAGAAATCGCACAAACCCAATCGACTCACCCAAACACACTGCCTCCAGTAGCTCGAACAACAACTGGCATCAGGTGTTTAGTTTCAGTTATGGTTTCCAATGATAACACAAAGATATAGATCTTAGGTTCACAAATACATTTCATCCAAGATAAGAATGATTGTGATTTCCTTTGTAGGTTCTGTCTTTATATCACTATATTCTCCATTATATCCTTTGGTAGTTCATTTTTTATGTCTTGGTTTTGGGATCATCGTAGCGGCGACTTGAGGATGTTGAACCTCTTTTTTTACGAAGGTTTCAAAGTCATATTGGATTTACATGGTGTCATTTCCCATTTCGTAATTTGTTAAGTTGAAATTTTTAAATTTCTGATTTTATTAAAGGTGCTTTCAGTTATTTTTTTAGATATAATTTTTGGAATTTATTGTTTTTTTACATAGTAAATTTGGGTCAATCATTCCCAAAGAATTTCATTTGATACCCAGGAACTTGTGTCATCCCGTAGGAATCGGAAACGCCCTTCAGCCCATGCCGCGGATGCGGTCGGGACCTAGTTAATGAAATTCACATTATATAATAATTATCCTCTATCACATATTGATGAATTTTTTGATCAATTTCATGGAGGTCAACCCTTTTAGATGATTGGTCATCATTTTTGATATAATCAATTAAGGGTCCATAAGGATGACATTCCTATGATAGTAATCTAGAAAATGTATGAACACTATGAATCTATAGTGACGACTTTTTATTAATGTACATTATAGGTTCATGGATTTGATTAAAAGTGTATAAATAGATTAACATGCTTATTTTTGGAGTTCCATATAGAAAATATTCATTTATATTCACAGAGAAAAGAATAGATTGAAAATCTCTTGATGATTGTATTGATGGCCATGAGTAAGGATATGATTACATAAAAATTTAATATGAGAGAATTATTATAATTAAAATGTTTAATTCATGTTTCATATAATATCACATGAGGTTATATTAGTAGACCATTCAAATATTGGTGGTATTGGACATTGTCCAAGAAAGACCACTATGTATCAGTAATTTTTATTATTTATCAAGATATTATTGGTGTTTTTTTTTAATTTCTCAACTCTATCGAATACAGTCACCTTGTTAACATGGAATGGAGTACCCTTCCTTTTGAAAGATTAATGTAGGGAATGTTTTATGAAACCTAAGAGAGTGATAGTCATGAAACATGTGCTTATTCTTTTTAGTAGTTGTAACATCCCGATTCCGGAATCCGCCCAGTGGTGCCCCGTATCGGGTTGGTCACATGGCCTTAAGAACAATTCCCAAAACGACAGAGGCTACTGACTAGCAGCAAGTGCGTTGGATGTGATATTGGGGAAACTATTTCCTCATTGGCAGAGTAACGCAGTTGAAATACAGATATTCAATAACTGAAGCAGTAAAATCATGAAATAAGTAAACAGTAAAAGACTGTAGAAATAATCAACTGAAGTACACATATATAATGATGAATGATACATATGTCTAGAAATTAAGCCTAACAAGTCAAAATGATGGAATACAATATTAAACCAAAGTACAAAAGAAACTAGATAAACTCTTACAGAATCGTATGCCTTATCATGGTCCCATGCTCTACAGCTCCACATCAATCATGTACCTGATGTAGAAGGGAGATTTACCTTTACTATATCTACAATAATATAATCTATTTGGGCCCAAAAGCCAGACACAAACAGATCTGAGACTAATCCCAGTAGGCAACCACCCAATGATCTGTGCCTAATAGTCAGTAAATATATATGGAACACAATAAGAAAAAAGAAGCAGTGTATAAGGAAGTACATAAAAGTTAACAACCCTATATTTTCATTTGAAAAACATACTTTTATATATTTAATCAACAAATAAAAATACAAGAAAACCACTGGGTAGTTCTCATATCCTAACCCCTCTAGATCACATTAAAAGAGAGCATATAACAATGACTCTCTAAGGAAGCACTCACTACTAATTCCCCCTACAGTCATGTGTGATAATTGATTCTATGAGGTAGAACTCACCTTCAATTCCCCCAATAGTATTTTACTGATAATCTAAATAATCCTTAAGTTATCATTCTTCATTAATTCCTCATGTGGATTATAATGTAACTACGTACACTATGTGGGAGCACTCAATGTCAATCCCCCCTATGGTCTCATAGCGTGATAATTATAACAGACACTCTAGGAAGGCCCTCAACGTCTATTTCTCCTATGGTCCCACTACACCTGGTTACCACAACCCCATGTAAGAAACAATGTGAAAATGATAATCACTAGCCAAAGTATACCACAAGAACTACATAGTTAAACAAACTACAGCATAACATAGCATGTCAGATAATAATCACTTCATCTTAACAATACTAGGCATGGAAGGCAAGCACTAGCATAACAGGCATGGCTAGACCAATTGGTCTATGACAAGAAAACATGGGAAAAACATCTATATCATAAAAATGTTAACCCTTTTCACTACAATTAACCTCTATCCATACAAACAGGGCATAAAAGACAATAACAAGGAAAAAAACCCATAAACATGCAATACCCCAAACAATGGTATTGGGAAATTTTTCACATATTGTTGACCACCAAAAACGAGTCCCCAAATTTTTTCAAATGCTTTCATTCATGATCCATGATCGTATTTGTTTTCACAAGCTTTGATTTGGTTGGTTGCAAGGCCCGAATGGAGTTACGAATTAGGAGTTATGGACATTTTAATTTGGGTTGGAAAACTGGTTCGTGAAGCCCATTCTTGAAGCCCCCTCCATCATTGCAGAGCACCTCCACGAAGCAAGGATGAGGGAGGCTCTGTGAACTTGTTTGATGTTCGCAATGCACTGAAAAGACCCACTACGAAGCAAGGCAGTAGGATGATTCGTGACCGCATTTGACATTCGTGACCCGCTGTGAAGCAAGCTCCATCTTCGCGCCGAGAGAGCTCTGCTTCGCCGCACCCCTTTCCTATAAGAAAGAATCCCGCCCCCATTCATTAGATGACCACTTCACCTCTTGGGTGGCTGATCTCCCGGTTCGTGGAGCTCTTCTTTGTGGATCCTTGAAGCCATTCTCCACGAGAAGCTTCCTTTGTGTTGCTGCTCTGAAAGCTGATGCTCTGCTAGTAGCTTCCTTCGTGTTGCTACTCCACAAACTGATGCTCCATGGGTCCATGCTCCGTATGCCGATGCTCCATGATTCCATGCTCCATGATCCAATGCTCCGTGATGTTGCTCCGCGAGACCATGCTTCACGAGATCCCATTGCTCTGTGAGAGCCCTTTGAACCACGAGACTCTTTTTCTCCACAAGACCCCTTTGCTCCATGAGAGACTGATGCTCCACAAGTCCATGCTCCGTGAGCCAATTCTCAGCGATACTACTCTGTGAAACCATGCTTCTTGAGAGCCCTTTTCTCTCTAAGATCCCTTTGCTCCATGAGACCCCTTTTCTCTACGAGAGACCTTTTTTCCACGAGGCCATGATCCGCAAAGCTACTTCTGGAAGACATATCCTTTGCGAAGCTCCTACATTCGCGCCCACCGGTCCATACTGTGATGGCTACTCCCCCGAACCCCCACTCATGGTCACTAACAGACTGCGGTCCCGGCCCTTCGTGTCGGTTCCTTCGCTAAAGTCATAGACCCCCATGAACAATGGAGACTCGCACCGCAAAATTTTCTAGTCGGGACTTCGGGACTTTCCATTGCACCCTTATGCACAACCTTCTTCCACCTATACAATACCATGATTTTAGAGACTCCTCCGCACACAATGAAACACCTTGAGTTGACAAATTCCTCTTGGTCCCTTTCAAATGTCGTGATTTGAGATTCTCATCATCAATTCTCCGAGTACCTTGAGTCGAACCATTCCTCACGTAACTCATCCAAACCCCATCACATGGCTCCTATGCCAGGATGAACCAGAGAGGGCCACCCTTGCATAAGTCTCAACACCATCTATTGCATGGTGCCTTATGGAAATAGTCCTATCTATATGACATTTAACATTAGTAATCCCTATATGATCAATGTAGGATTCCTCTTGACCCAAACAATAGATGCCTTATGCTCCATGCATGAGATGTCAACAGTCCTATCTACATGACTATAAACTATAGTACTCCCAATCTAACAAATGATAGGATGCCTCTTGCACTATACGAGAGATTACTTATTCTCTAAGCATAATATGCCAATATTCCTTTCTACATGACTATAAACTGTTGTATTACCTATGTTCCAAATATAATATGCATCTTGCTCCAAACAAGAGATGCCTTATGCTCCAAGCATGAGATTCCAGTAGTCCTCTCTACATGACTATAAAATGTAGATTTCCATATCATTCAACAATAGGATGCCTCTTGACCCAAACAAGAGATGCCTTATGCTCTAAGAATGAGATGCCAGTAGTCTTATCTACAAGACTATAAATTATAGTTCTCCCAAAGTTTCAAACATAGGATACCTCTTTCCCCAAACAAGAGATGCCTTATGCTCCAAGCATGAGATGCCATTAGTCCTCTCTACATGACTATAAATTGTAGCTTCCCATATCATTCAGTAATAGGATGCCTCTTGACCCAAACAAGAGATGCCTTATACTCTAAGAATGAGATGCCAATGGTCCTTTCCATATGACTATAAACTGTAGTTCTCCCTATGTTTCAGACATAGGATGCCTACTTACCAAAACAAGAGATGCCTTATGCTCCAAGCATGAGGTTCTAGTAGTCCTTTCTACAGAACTATAAACATTAGTACACCCTATGTTCCGAACATAGAAGGCCTCTTTCCCTATACAAGATATGCCTTAGGTTCCAAGAATGAGGTGCCAATAGTCAGCTCTAAATGACTGTAAACTATAGTGATCCCTATGTTCCAAACATATGATGCCTCCTGCTCTATAGAGATATGACTTGTGCGCCAAGCATAAGATGCCTAATGCCATCATCATAGTGGTGTAATTTCAAGAGCACTGGAATCTGTTCAAACATTCCATCACTCCACCTCACACTTTGTGTGTCCTTCATTCGGAACATCATCCACATCCATGTCTGGAGGGACCCCCTAACGGCCTGGTCCCATGCCGCATTGGCTAACATACCATCCTGGGCCAACGCCCTGAAATAAATTGGACAACACTTTGAGCCAGGTCTTGTGTTTCGAACATTGTCAGCAGTCGAACCTCATTTTCTTTTCCCCCATATCAGGCTAACACGATATGGATTTTATGTTTCGAACATGGTCAACAGTTATCCTTCCTTGTCACGCCACCCTCATTGTGATCTGAATGTCGGGCATGTGATTCACACTTTTCATCTCCCATTGTTTGGACAGATTCCAACACCCTTGGCGTTATCCCGCTTGTGCACTAGCACATAGGTGAAGGCCTCAACCCACCAATGAGTTGGGATTCCCTCATTTCCAAACATGAGGAAGACAATACGGGCAGATTCCATGCATAGGCCCCATCCACCAGTGTCGCTCCATAGCGGCACATAGGTAACATCTTTGCGTAAGCACCATCCACCAATGCTGCTCCATAGCAGCACATGGGAAACATCCTTGAATAATCCCATCCACAATTTCTTCCCCATAGTGGCACATGGGCAGCATCATTGTGTAAGCCCCATCGACGATTGTCGCCCCATAGCGGTGCACATACAGCATCCTTGCGTATGCCCCACAACAATTGCTACTCCATAGCAGTATCTAGGAAGCTTCCTAGCATAAGCCCCATTCTCTGGTGCCACTCCATAGTGGAAGCCGGGCATCTGTCTAGCGTAAGCCCCATCCCCCAGTGCCACTCCATAGTGGCACTCGGGCATCATCCTTGCGTAATCCCTATTCACTGTTGGCACTTTATAGCAGCACCCGGGCAGCATCCTTGCATATGCCCCATCAATCATTGTCGCTCCATAGCAGCACTCAGGTAGTATCCTTGCGTATCACCCATCCATAATTGCCTCTCTATAACGGCTCATGGGCAACATCCTTGCGTATGCCCCATTCCCTAGTGCCGCTCCATAGGGGCACCTGGGCAGCATCCTTGTGTAAGCCCAATTCACCGTTGCTGCTTCACAGCAGTACCTGGCCTGCATCCTTACGTAATCCCAATCCATCATTGCGTCTCCATAGCGGCACCCGGGTAGCATCCTTTCCTATGCCCCATCCATCATTTCCCTTCTATAGCGGCACCCGAGTAGCATCCTTTCGAAATCCCTATTCACTGTTGTCGCTTCATAGCGGTACCCAGGAAGCATCCTTGTGTAAGCCTTATCCATCATTGCCTCTCCATAGTGTCACCCTGGAAGCATCTGTGCGTAATCCCCATCCATTATTTCTGCTCCATAGCGGTACCCGATCAGCATGATTGCGTAAGCCCTATTCACCATTGTCGCTTCATAGCGGCACTCAGGAAACATCCTTGCGTCAGTCCCATCCACGATTTCCTCTTCATAGCGGAACTCGGGCCTCCATCCTAGAGTATGTCCCAATACCATGGGTCGCCTAACACGTAAACCCCACTTCGCTTCCCACGGACGCACCCTTCACGACATGATCGTCAGGTCCCTACAACCTCTCACACCGAGCAGGACTCCCGTGGTCTTAGAGTGAGCACTGACCATGACACACCTCGGGCCGCCTCAAAGTGTAAGCCCCAAAATGCCCCATCCCGCATGACGTTAAATTGCACACTCTAACAATGAGGACTTTGATCCATGTCAAGGCATGGTACATATGAATCCTCTACAAGGTTCAACCCCACCACCATTGGAAAAAGGTCCCCCTTCACGTCGGTTCGATGACGAAACCCTTTTCCACCTGAACTACGAGAACATTGATCCATGTGAAGGCATGGTAAGTAGGAAGCCTCCCTGAGGTTCAAGCCCACCACCCATCTGACCCCTGGTCCATCTTCAAATCAGTTCGCTGACACCCACAGCATTTTTGAACTACGATGTCTTTGATCCATGTCAAGGCATGGTACATAAGAAGCCTTCCGAGGTTCAAGCCCACCGCCCAACAGTTTATTCACGTCAGGATCTCCCCCCATCCTGCATGACGTTTAACTGCACACCAGAACTACGAGGACATTGATCCATTTCAAGGCGTGGTACGTAGGAAGCCACCACAAGGTTCAATCCCACCACCAATGGACCAACGTCCCCTTTACGTTGGTTCGCCATCATGCTTTCCGAATTACAAGGCCTTTGATCCATGTTAAGGCATGGTACGTAGGAAGCATCACTGTGGTTCAAGCCCACCATCCAATGGACCATGGTCCGTATTCACGTCAGTTATCCGACATTCCCTCATCCTGTATGACTTTAAACTGCATCCCAATCCAGCAGTAAGCCATTGCGATCCCATCACCTGGTTGTCCCGACCATATCGGTTCACCAACACCTTGGGCAGCCTAGAGTGTAAGCCCCACACCATTCTGAACTATGTGGTCTTTCATCCATTTCAAGGCCTGGTATGTAGGATGCCTCTTGAGGATCAAGCCCACCACCCCGTCATTCCGACCCCCTTCACGTCGGTTCACCCCCATCCTGCATGATGTTAAATTGTATTTGCAATCGGAACTATGTGGTCTTTGATTCCCAATCATGGGGATATGTAGGATGACTCCATGAGGCTCAATCCCATCACTCATGTCTCATCCTGGAATCACCCTCGAGCCTATCTATCTTAGGATGGTCATGCCCCAACCCAGAGGTTCCACCTCCTCTAGGTCCCAACCATGCGTCCATTCTCACGGGCTACCACCTTAGGTGTCCCATCATCCCACCGAACTATGCTGACTTTATTTCCCTACCATGGGCATACGTATGAAGTCTCTTTGAGGCTCAAGACCAAATTCACTGTCGCCCTTAAGATGGTCCCATTTTATTCCCCCTCCACTTCATTCATCCATCCATCATCCATCCTGATTCTCACCTGGGCTGCCACATCCCAGTGGGATCATGCCATCAACCTCCTTGTTGATCCCTGTAGTACTTGGGCCTCTATCCATGTGTAAGCCCCAGCATGTCTCCGGGTAATTGTCCTCTGTGTACACCCTGATTCATCACCCTATAAACTACGTGGGTTTTGATCCCTATTGTCTGCACAGGGTATGTTGGAAACCCCCATGAGGTTCAATCCCAGCCAATGGTAAACCATGGCTTTCCCCATATTGGGTCACACTCTCACGGATCCGCCCTTAGCGCTGTTCAGATCATCTATTACAGTGTGTCATCTCCCCTCCATGAGGCACAATAACTCAGATCCATCCTCATTGGATGTTTTGATCCATCCATCATCCTGGTGTTCCCTCCTTGGGATGTACCAAACTGATCCAACTCTATCGGATGTTCTAATCACTCTAATTTCGTCTCTGTAGATGTTAAAAACATGGCCTACCTCATCTTAAGCAAGAGATTCCTGAGGAAATCCTCCGAAGACATGCCCCTGGAGTAATCGTGTCCGCTAGATGTTAAACAAGTGGCATACCCGGTGTTAAACATGGGAAGCTAAGGAAAACATTAGAGACATTCCTATGGAATATGATTACACGCATTCGACATGGGATGCCTTAGGTTATGCACCCTTGAGTTGCCCTCTCATGAAGAAAAATACTGGTTCACCAATGTCTACGCACCCAGAGATGCCTCGACATGCCTGATGTTACCGTCTACTCCGACAGAAGGTTTCTACCATGTCAAGACCCCATGCAATGTCCTGACGGAAGTAGTGTAATTAACTGGTGTCCATGAAGATATGGAACCATGAGCGTGACTCATAAACCATGACTTAAATCTATGAGGGAGACCCGGACTAGGTGATGAGCTACAAGGAGGAATCCAAGGTAGGAGGAACCGACATCCCATCATCCTGTTTTGATCAAGGAGAAGACACCCCTGAATAAGGAACAGATGTCTCCCACCTTTGGAAAGTGGGAATGTGGGGTAACAAAATTCGCACCTGTTGTACTCAAATAGACGGATGCACGCGCCCAGAAAAAAGGTTCTGAAACACATATAACTCAAATACTATCTATAAAAAGGAAAAACTGCATACCTCAACATTTTGAGATCGATATATGTAAATATTAGGACTTTAGTCACCCAATAACGTCGTAGATCTACAAAAAACACACAAAACATTCATCTGGGGATAACTTATTAGAGAAGAGAAATCATGAGATGAAGTTCAAGAAGAAGGAAGAACTCACTATAGAAATTCCAACATAATCGACGGTAGTCGATTTGGAGAACAAAAAATGTGTCGGGGGCTCAGAAAATATATGCGGCCATATGGACGCTCTTGGAAGACATAGACAATGACTAAGTGTACTCTATCCGTCAGATTTGACCCCGTTATATTTAATGAAAAAAAAATAAAATACAAGACATGTTCTTTAAAAGTTCATGGCATGTAATTTCTTTAAATAGACTCTACATTAGATAGTCTCTAGGTCACCACACTTGACCATTCTATTGGCCATTAAACAGCCAATACGCAGTCACCTACAGCTACTGGGTACATGTTTTGTCCTTAAAGTACACATCATGTACTCCTAAAATTATCTAATACTCCTCTTTTTCAAAAAAAAAACCAGAAAAGAAAAATGTTCCTGAAAAGAAGATCTCGGATCCTAAAAACATCCCACCTTAAAGAAAAATTTCCCTATATTTCCCTGGGAAGGTGGCATAGAAGATGAAACTTCGAACAACTCCAGCCACTGTGATAGTACATTAGCCTCCCTCTCCCAAGCCTCATCATGTACTCACCCATGTTGCCATAACACTCGTACCAGAGGAAAAAATGGGACATGAATAACCATTGCACATTGATCAACAATCCGAATAGGATACTACTCAAAGAATGTGTCCACCTCTAATTCAACCTCCTCATATTAGAATACATGAGACAGGTCTTATAATTAACATCGAAGATGAGAAATGTGGAAGACATCATGCATAGCCCGATACCTCTAAGGTAACTGATGCCAATAAGAAACTGGCCCGACACTATCCAATACCTCAAACGGTGTGCATACCTTAATGAAAGCATACCCAGCCTCTTAATCCTCTTGTTTCCCAACCTCAGAGTGACACTAGGAAAAACCGGATCTCAAACCTCAAAAGCCAGAGGTCATCTTCATCAATCAGCATACGACTTCTGTCATGAGTGTGCAGTATCCATCCTCTTCTAAATCAACTATATCTTCTCTGTATTCCCCTGGACAAGTCAATGTCCTAGCATAGCTGCCTCTCTTTCCTCTAGCCAGCATAAGGGTGATCACCATGGCCTATCGTACAAAGTCTCACAAGGTGCCATCTAAATTGTTTCCTGACAACTATTATTGTAGGAAAACAACACACAAGGTTTTTGCTTCTCCCACAAACCCTGAAAATCAAGGATTTAAGCCGGAAGATTGTCCTATAGCACCTAAATTGTACACTCTAACTTGCCATCTATTTGGGGATGATATGTTGTACTCAAAAGTACCTGTATACTCAATGCCCATTGAAGTATCACCCAAAACTGAGATGTAAAACGAGTGTCCCTGTCTGAAATAATGGACTGTAGATCCCCATGTAGATGTAATATATATTAGATATACTACCATTTTAGCTCATCAACACTGAAGGTCACCTTCATCGACAAGAAGTGAGAAACCTTCGTGATTCAGTCAGTGATAACCCAAACTATGTCATTCCCTCAAGTCAACCATGGTAAAACTGTCACAAAATCCATCGTGACATCATTACATTTCCACTCGTGAATGGGTAACTCCTAAAAAATACATGTTGGTCGCTGACGCTCCGCCTTCACCAACTAACAGGTGGAACACCAGATGATAAAACCAGCAACATATCTCTTCATACTATTCCACCAATACTGATGGGGTAGATATTGATATATCCTGGTGACACTAGGATGAACTGCATAAACTGAGGAATGAAAGTCTTACATTAGCTCCTCACGTATGTCTGTTTTCCCTAACACACGTCCATGAAAATGCAAGATCTCATCCTCGACTACTGTCCATCCATGAATAGGTTCCTCTCCTGACACACTCTCCCATAGGACTAGGCCTTTTAAATATGATTGCTCCCATATTCACACACTATCAAGGAGAGTAGATGTAACGATTATATAAGATAGAAACAACTTACCTTGTATGACGTGAACCTCCAAATTTATTTTAGAGAACATATCATTAAGTTTCCATTCACTTATAGCCTTATAAACTACATGTATCTGAGTTCTCCTTCTCGACGCATCATCCACGGTGTTTCCCTTTCCCGGCATGTAGGCAAGCTAAAAGTTAATATACTGGAGAAACTCAACCCATTTTCCCGGTCTCAAAATCATGTCATGCATATTGAAGATATACTTGAGACTTTTGTGGTTGCTGAAAAAAACAAAATACTCTCCCAAAAGATAATGTCCCCAATAGAATTAAGCATGAACAACTAAAGGTATCTTGAGGTCATACATCGGGTAATTTGTCTCATGTGGCCTCACCTTCATAGACTCGTACACAACAACTACTTCTCCATGGATAACCAATGATCCCATCCCAATACATGATGAATCATAGTAAATATTATAGTTCTTTTCTAGCTCTGGAAATACTAGTATCGGTGGTGAAGTCAACCCCCGATTTATCTCTTGAATGGATGAATCACAAGAATCTGAGCCCAAGTACTTCACACCCTTTTTACCCAGGCATGTCATTGGCGCTGCTAAGCATGAAAATTTTTATATCAAACATTTGTAGTAATTAAAGATCCCTTCAATACTCTTTACCTCAAAGACATTCTTTGGTTTCTCCTAGGAAACTACTACTCTCACTTTTATTGCAACTACTGATACTCCACTATCATAGATAACATCACTCAAGAAGTAAATTTGGTCCTTCAAAAAGTGGAATTTTGAGAGCTTATCTTACAATTGATGCTCTCTTAGTGTACTCAAAATGATCTCATGATGTCTAGCATGGTTTTGTCGAGTATGAGAGTACACCAAGATATCATCCACAATAAAAACCATGAAAGTTTCCAAGTATGGATGGTAAACTTGGTTTATTAGTTCAATGAAAACTGAATTCACATTCGTGAGATCGAAATGTATAACCACATATTCGTATAGACCATACCTACTCCGAAATGCTCTAAGAGGTACATCTTATCATCTAACGTGCAAAAAATGGTAACCGAATCTGAATTCAATCTCTGGGAACACCCGGCGTCCGCAAATTCGATCAATGATATTATCAATCCTCAGCAAGGGATATCGTTTCTTCACTATCAACTGGTCCAGCTTCCAATAAACCACACAATGTATCAGGGTACCATCCGCCTTTATTGCAAACATGATGAGTGAACCTCAAGTATATGTTCTGGGTCAGAGGAAAACCTTTTCCTATATCTCATCCAACATCATCTGGAGCTCCTAAAACTCTAGTGTATCCATCCAATAAGGAGGAATAAACACCGGTTCTGCTTCTAGAAAAACATTAGAAGAAAATTCCACCTTTCACTCGGGAGGAAAACCTGAAAAGTCACTTGAAAAGAAATCCTAGAAATGATCCACCACAGGCGGAATGTCCATCTGTGAAGCCCCTAGTCATCTAGATATAGACTAGAAATCTGAGCTATAACTCCTCTCACTCCAGGATGCTCGAGTTCTGCTCTCCTTTCCTGGACATCCTACTCGCCCTTATGAAGAAACGATTTTCCCTCTAGTGATGTTAAAATCATCCTACAATGATAGCAATCGAAAATTTCCTAGAAGGGAACTAAATAGTCTATTCCAATAATGACATAATTTTAGGTCATCAGTAGGACATAAAGGTATCATAGTAAGTGACACCCACCAACCTCAAGAGAGAACTCCTTTCATTGATGTATACTAGCTGATCCTTTACCCAATGCTATGTCTTTGATCAAGATATCAGTAGAATAAAAGTTACAGAACCCAAGGAATTCCACAAAAGTGACAAATATAATGCTATGGGAATCCCATATATCAAAAATAGGAGAATATAAAACTGAGGAAACTAGGATAGTACATCGAACTGTAGATGGTTCGAGATCCAGCTCTTGCTGGGACGACTCCACTACAAAAGACTGACTTGCACTGTAGCCCTATGACCCTTCCTAACCACCCTGATCTGATCTACCCTAATGTATTATGAAAGCCATAACACTTGATACAATTGCCACTACCTCCACATCAGCTTGAACAGCTAGAAGAACTCCAATTCCCTAAGGGATGAGAAATTGAATGTGATGATCCTGAAAGAGGAGTCATAGAAAAACCCATGTCACTATCTAGTAGTATGAAAAACTGACAGAACCACTAATGATGACCCATATTACCACATGATAGGCACTCCACTGGGTATCTCGCGCAATGTGACCAGTTATTCTCGACCATCCCGCACTAGTATCACACCACCTGGCTCACTTAGGTGCATCCCACCTACATAGATATCCATGTGTAGACTCCCTCCGGTGCTTCCTATTATCATCCGGAGAAATAACAACTCTATATGCTGAACTACTCTGGTTCACATATCCAGAATCCCTTAGGTTGCGCTCTGTGATCACCTCCTGGTTAACTATGGAAGGGATCGAAGTCAGCCTTAAGATGCTCACCTGTGATCATACATCCTTCCTAAGGCCATCCTCAATCTTCCATGAATCGGATAACTCATCTCCCCTAGAAATTGTGTAATGAGATGCGGATCTATGATGCGAGAAGAATACTCCATAACAAAAAGAGTGCCCTGCTCTAGACTCATGCACTCACGGGCTCGATCGGTCCTCAACGTATTTGGATAGATGTAGTCATAGAAGGTATTATGAAACTCATCCCATTCCATATCCTACTAGAATCACACCTATGACATCACATCCCACCATCTCTTGGTGGAGTCCAGAAATAAATATGTAGAAAACTTCACCCTCTTCTCTGGATGTGTCTTTAGATGCTCGAAGAAAAATAACATTGATTATATCCATGACTCTATAGCCTGAGGTCCTCCTTCACATGTGAATGTGTGAAGATGCTGCTGTTGGAAAACCCATACCAACTCTACCACAGACAGGGTAGGATGCGGTACACCCTGTAAGGTTTGCATAAACCACAAAAATCCCTCTCGTAACTGTTCTTCAGCACCTGTGTCTGTAATGATGAATGGTTCCAGGACTTGCACAACTGGAGGATCTACCGGTAGTCCTTGATCAGTCATATCTGGTGTCTGATCACTTCCCTATAACAGGTGGAAAACTAGAGTATATCTCAGTGGCATGACTCTACAACGTCAAGTGCACACCTTAGATCAAGATTAACAGGGACTGGAACTTAGATGTCTAATAATGGAACAAGATAAAGAAATCATTCATGTTATTCAGAACGTGGATACAAGACATGTTTAATTCCTACATATTGTGTTCCCCTTAACCTTCACATGGGTGTGTACTTTTTCAAACCCAGGTTGTGTAACACCCCATACACATGACATCTGGTCCTAAGACACGACATGTACATGAGTCCTCTTTCCCTTCCCAATTTCATCTACATAGCTAGGACACACAATTTCGATTAAACATGACTATATAGCATCTTAGTTCCAAACATGGGTTATACTATATGAACTTCACCAACCCCATGTTTCTAGTTACATGGTCAGTTACATGGATGACTATACATGGCGTGTTGTTGGAAGACACGGTGTCTACTAGAAATTTTTCACTGACCTGTGTTGTTCACTACACGGCCGGATACTTGGGATACACTACACAACATGTTCATGCTTGAAACAGAGTGTATAACTTATTTTTTATCCAATCATTTCCTTAGTCACACAGGTGGACACCTGGTCTACACAATACGACATTTACAATTGGTACACAACATGTTCAACAAGTGATTTCTCCTCCCCATGTCTCTACCCACAAAGCCAGTGGCACAGTTAGAGACTACATGGCGTGTACATACAGCACATGACGTGTACTCAAGAGAAATAGTTCCTTCCCAAACAGGACACATACCATTTATTCATCCTTCGAGGCAGTGTGTTCTAGGTTTTTCTAGACAGTAAGCCCCAGAAACTACTATGGAACCCAGAAAAAAATGAAACAGTCATTAATGTTCCAAATTTCAATCTGTGATGGCCCATACTCCCTACGAATCAAATATTGGAATCTTATACAAGTCATACAAAAGGAATAACAATACCATGATCCACCAATTTCTGATCCATGAGGGCCCATAACACCATTATAACCAATGATTACATTCCATTCTAACGAAACCTTACATAATCTAATACCTTATCGAAAAAGGTTTTCTATAAATGCATATATCAAAACATCATATATATCTAGCACAACATCTATCAAAACAACATACAATCAATAATGCACCCTAAAAGTCATGGAAACAATGCATGACATGTGATCTCAAGCAAGTTCCTATATGATGCATGACATGGAATACACTCAAATAATCAGGTTGTAATAGAAGCAGAACCTCAATAAAATAAATGATAATAGAACAATACATTCAAGTCACCCAATAGTTAAATTCAATCAACTTCAAAATTCCAAAACTAGAAAAATTGCAATAACATGTTAAATTGGCTTTTCCATGTACACGGGTTTGCTACTCCCAGGAACAACATATTACCAAGTACTTATTCCATCCTATAAAAAGTTATAGGCTCCAAAAATTATTTCAATAAGAAAAAAATACTTCTAATACCACTTTGTAACATTCTGATTCCGGAAGATGCCCAAAGGTACCCCGTACCCAGTTGGTCACATTGCCTCATGCACATTTCCCTAAACACTAGAGGCTTCCAACCAGCTGTGAAGGAATTGGGTGTGATAGTGGGTAAACAATGCCCTCAAAGGTAGAGTTACACAGTGGAAATAATATTTATACAATAGCAGAATCTGTAAAATCATATAATAAATAAACATAAAATGATTGATGAAATTAACAACTGAAGCACATATATATAACGATGAAAGATACATATGTCTATAAAAGAATCCGAACAAGTCACAATTTTGGAATATAGTAGTAAAAAAGAAATATAAAAGAATACAAATAGAATCTAGCAGTATCTCAAGCCTCATATTAGTCATACACTATGCAGATCTACAGTAATCAAGTACCACATGTAGTCGGGTGCTTTCCCTTGTCTATAACTGGAACAATATAATCAGTTTGGGCCTAATCCCAGTAGGAAATCACCCAAAAATTTGTTCCTAATAGGCAATGAATATATATGGAAGGCAATAAGAAAAAAAGAAGTAGTAAATAAGGAAGTACATAAAAGTAAACAGTCTTACAGTTTCATTTAAAACATTTACTTTTAATTATTTTATCAACCAAAAACAAATACAATAAACCCTCTCGGTAGTTCTCACAACCTAACCCCTATGGCTCACATTATAAGAGAATATATAAGAATGAATCTATGGGAATGCAGTCACACTCAATCTTCCCTATAGTCACATGTGATCAATGACATTCTGAGGAAGCACTCACTGTCAATTCCCCCTATATTCATTTACTTGTAATCTTTAAACACTCTGAAGAATCACTCATCATCAAATCTCTTATGGCCTCATAATGTAACAATAACCACTTTGAGGGAGCACTCAACGTAAATCCCCCCTATGTTATCACAACGTGATAATTATAACAGACATTCTGAGAAGGCCATCAATGTCAATTTCCCCTATGGTATCACTACACTAGGTTCCTACAACCCTGGATAGGCAATCATGCTCAAATGATAATCAGCAGCCAATGTAATACTCATGAACATCATGGATAAACAAACTACAACATAACATATCATGTTATATAATAATCACTCCATCCTAATAAAAATAGGCACAGAAAGCAAGCAACAACCTAACAAGCAAGGCTAAACCAAATAGTCAATAAGAAGAAAACATGGGAAAATCATCCATATCGTGGAAAAGATAACCATATTCACCAAAATTTACCTTTATCCAAACAAACAAATCATAGTAGACATCAACAGGGCTAAAAACTATAAACACGCAATACCCTGAACAAGGGGTATTGGGGACGTTTGCATATGTAATTCAAATATTGTCTTCAGAAAGGCACAAACCACCTACTTCTGCATCCTGAGATAGATATATGTAAAACTCAGGCCAGGAATCACCCTATAATTTCATATATATACAATCAAATTTAAAAATTTCAACCATGGATAACTATTGAGAGAGATGAAATCAAGAGATGAAGTTCTTGAAGAATGAAGAACTCAGCATGGCGATTCCATTTTAATCGACCACAGTCGATTCAGAGAACAGATGGTGAGTTGGGGCAAGGAGAAGATCCATAGTCATACAAACTCTCTTGGATGAGATGAATGAAGAAGAAATGTGTTCTGTCTGTTAGACGTGACCTAGGTCCATTTAATGAAAAAAAGTACAAAGTGGTTTCTTTAAAATTACAAGGCATGCACTTTCCTTTTCCAGCCTCCACTTTCTGCAGTCTCCAGGTCACCACCCATGGCCTTGTACCCAACCATTACACGGCTAGTACACTCTCTCTACCAGCACCCAGGTACACGACATGTACATAAAGTACACAACATTTACTCATGAAATTCCTAGAAACTCTTCTTTTTCTCAAAAAAAACCATTAAAGAAAAACGTACCTGGAAAGACGATCTGGGTTCTTAAAAACATCCCCCTTAAAGAAATTCATCCTCAAATATACCTAGCAAGGAGGTTTAGAAGAAGAATCCTTGAATAGCTCCGGCCACTGTGATCATACATTGACCTCCCACTCCCAAGTCTCGTTATGTACTCACTCGTGCTACCATATCACTCATACTGGAGGAATAACCTGACCACTAAGTACCTTCTCACATCGAACAACATTCCGAATAGTATTCTCCTCGATGGATGTGTCCACCTATAACTCAAACTTCCCGGGTTGGAAAACACGATATAGGTATGAGGAGTATCTTCGATGCTAATAAATGTGGAAGGCATCGTGCATAGCCCGATTCCTCTTAGGTAACTGCAGCTGATAGGATACCATCCCAACTATCTCCAACACCTTAAATTGTCTGACGTACCTCGGTGGAATGTTACCCTGCCACCTATTCCTCATTTCTTCCAACCTCTTTGTGACATGTAGAAAAACCTAATCTTTAACATTGAACTCTAGAGGACGTCTCTATCAATCATCATAAGACTTATGTCATGACTATGTAGTAGCCATCATCTTCCAAATCTACTCTATCTGTTATGTGGTCTCCTAGACAAGTTAACGTCCTACCATAGATTCCTCTCCTGCCTCCAGCCAACATAAGGGTAATCATCTTAACCTACCATACAATGCCTCATATGGTTCTATATGAATAGTTTCTTGAAAACTATTATAGTAGGAAAACTCCAAAAGAGGTATGTGATTCTCCCATGATCATCCACAATCCAAGATGCATGTCGGATGCATGTTTTCAAGCACATGAAATGTACACACTGACTCTCCATCTTTTTGGGGATGATATGCTATACATAAAAGTAACTGTGTACCCAAAGCCCTCTAACATCTCTGCCAGACCCTAGAAAAAAATGGGTGTCCCTGTCCTGAAACAATGGAGTGTGGAACCCCCTGTTGATGTACAATCTCTCAGGTTTAAAACCATCCTATCTCATTATCATTGAAGGTATCCTTGATTGGAATGAACTGAGAAACATTCATGAGGCTGTCAGTGTCAAACTAAACTTCATCATTCCCACAAGAAGACCGTGACAAAACAGTCATGAAATCCATCGCGGTATCATTCAAATTCCACTTTGGAATGGGAAACTGCTACAAAATCCATGCTCGTCACTGATGCCTTTTCATTATCTGATGACATGTGGGACACCTCATGAAAAAACTAGCAACAACTCTCCTCATATCTGGCCACCAATAATGATAGTGTTGATCTAGATACATCTTGGTGACACCAGGATAAACTGCCCAAAACTGAGGAATGAAAGTATCACATCAGTACCTCACATATGTCTGCTTGCCCCACACCCATCCATGAAAATGGAAGATATCATCCTCGCCTACTATCCATATAGGAATAAGATCCTCTCATAACACCCTCTCCCGTATGAGTAGGCCTTCTGAATCTGATTGCTGCGTCATTTTCACTCGATCAAGGAGAGTATAGTTAACTACTACAGAAGATAGAATAATCTACCCCTGTCTATCATGCACCTCCAATTTTATTTCAGAGAATAGATACATATGATTCAACTCACAACTGGCCTCCTTAACTGTATGTATCTGATATCTCCTTCCCAAAGCATCAACTACTATGTTTCCCATCCCAAACATGTTGGCAGCATCAAAATCAAAAGACTAAAGGTACTAAACCCACCTTTATTTTCTTAAATTGAGGTCACACGGAGGGACGATATATATGAGACTTTTTGGGATGGTGAAAATCACAAGAGGCCCTCCTAGAAGATAATTACTCCAATAGCATAAAGCATGAACAACTAAATCCAGCTCGTGGTTGTGCATCGGTTAATTTTTCTCATGTGGCCTCAAGTACCGAGACCCGTACACAACAACTCTTTCTCCCTGCAAAAGTACTACTCCTAGCCTGATACCTATTGCATCACCTCACAAAGTATATCTCTTTCCTAGCTATAGAAATACAAGTATTGGTATTGATGTCAACCTCCCTTTCAACTCTTAAGTGTCTAACTCAGATGAATCTAACCACAAGTACTTCACACCATTCTTAGTCAGGCTCATCAGTGGCACTTCTATGCACGAGAAGGCCTGTATAAAACATCATTAGTAACCAGCCAGCCCTAGAAAACACTATACCTCAATGACATTCATTAGATACTACTAGGAAACTAATGATATCTCTTTCTATGGGTCTAATAATACTATTTTCTTTGAGATAACATGACCTAATAAATGAATCTGGTCCATCCAAAAGTGGAATTTCGAGAAATTAGCATATAACTGATGATCTCTCGGTGTACGAAAAACAATATAAAGATGTGTATCATGGTCATGTCAAGTGGGAGAGTAAACCAAGATATCATCCACGAAGACTACAAAGAATGAATACAAGTATGGACTGAACACTTAGTTCATCACATCCAAGAAAAATGTTGGCACTTTAGTGAGATCAAACAACATTACCACATACTCTTGTAGACTATACCTACTCTGAAAGGATGTAAGAGGTATTTATAATGGTTTAACGTGCAATTGATGCTAACTAAATCTCAAGACAATCTTTCGGAACACTTGTTCTCTTCCAATTAGATCAAATATAACATCAATCCTCAACAAGGGATATCGTTTCTTAACTGTAAACTGGTTCCACATCCGATAATTCACAAAATGTCTGAGGATACCATCTGCATTCATTGCGGATAGGACATGCAATTAATAAAGATATGTAATTAGAGAGAGGAAACAATTTTCCTACAACTCTCCAAATACTTCTTGATCTCTTGCAACTCTGGTGTACAATCCAATCTGAAGGAATAAACACCACTACCGCACCTGACACAAGCTCAATAAAAAAATTCCACTTCTTACTCCATAGGAAAAACTGAAAAGTCCTCTAGAATGAAATCCGAGAAACAATTCACCACTGGAGGAAAGTCCTTCTATGAAGTCCTCTGGTCATCATGATATAGACTAAAAATATGAACTATATCTCCTCCCAACCCATGATGATCAGGTCCTGCTCTGCTCACCTAGACATCCCACTCGCCCTTATGAAGAAACAATATTCCCTCTAGTGATGTGAAACTCACCCTACAATGATTACAATCGACAATTTCTTGGAAGGGAACTGAACTATCCATTTTAAGAATGAAATTATAGCCTGTCATCTCTTGGACATTTTTTTCCCATAAGATGTGATACCAACCAACTTCATGAGGGATCTACTTACACTGATGTATACTAGTTGTTCTTTTCCTTAACGGTATGTCTAGTGTTAAGATATCAGTAGAAGAAAAGATATAGAGCCCAAGCTTCTCTACAACAGTGACAAATATAATGTAATGAGAATCTCGAATATCGAAAAGAGAAGAAGATAAAGCTGAGGCAACTAGGATTGAACCTCAAACTGTAGAGGGTCTAAGATCCTAATCCTTCTGTGTCTGCTCCACCACAAAAGTATGTCCTACACTGCAGCCCAGTGGCCTTGATTGAACACTTAAATTTGATCCACCATATTGTCATTGAAATCATGGTGACTGGATACCACAACCACAACCTCCACCTCGGACTGAATGGCCTAAAGAACTCTGGTTCTCTAACTAATGAGAAACTAGTGGTATTGCTTCTTAACGTGGAGTTATAGAAGAACCAATTTCCCCAGTGGCTGGTGATAAAAACAGACAGAACCGCTGATGATGACCCATATTCTGGAAATATAGGCACTCCACTAGGTCTCTCGGGTAATGTGGACTAGTCTGCTCGACCTTCCCACATTGGTATAATACCACCATGATCCATAAAGCTACATCCCGCCAACTCAGATCTCCACATGTTGGCCCGCTATGGAGATTCCTACTATTAGATGGAGAAATTCCAACTCTAAATGATGAATCACCCTAGCCCACATCTCCATAATCCCTCAGGTTGCGCATCGTGATCAGCGCCTAGTTGACTATGGATGTGATGGAAGGAAACTTGAATATTTTCACTAGAGATTATATATCCTTCCTGAGACCATCCTCAAACATCCGTGCAAGTAATAACTCATCTCCCCCAAATAATGGTGTAAAGTTTTGTAGCTTAGTGAACCGAGAAGAATACTCCATAACAAAAAGTGTACCCTTATCCAGACTCATAAACTCATGGGTTTGATCGTCCCTCAAAATCTCTAGAATGAAGTAGTTGTAGAAGGTATTGTTAAAATCATCCCACACCTAACATGCTGGTGTCCCGCCCGTGGGATCACATCCCACCATCTCTAGGAAGAGTCTCGAATCATATAAGTATAATGATTCATCCTCCTATTTGGAGGATTCAACATATGCTCGAAGATAGACAACATGGCTTCTAGCCATGACTCTTTAGCCAATATTCATCCTTCACCTATAATGGTGAGAGGATGCTGATACTGGAAACCCGACGTCAACTCTTCCATAGACAGGACAGGATGCAGTACTCCCTCGATGGTCTTCATAAACCTCATAAATCCCTCTTGAAACAATGTGTCAGCACTGGTGTCTAGAATGACGGCTGGTGCCAAGACTGGCACAACTAGAGGATCTACTAGTAGTCCCTAAGCATCTATATCTGGTGTCTGATCACTACCCTATAACAGACAAACAACTGTAGGATGTCTCAGTGTCTTGACTCTACAATGTCATGCACACATCTTAAATCACGATTAACATGCACTGAAGCATATAATTGTAAAAAGGGAATAAGAGAAATAAAGCATTCATGTTTTTCAAAACATGGATTCATGGTGTGTATAATTCCAGTACGACATGTTCCCTTATGCCTTCACAGGGGCATGTACTTTTGCCAAACTAGTTCTCTTAACACCCCATACACACATCGTGTTGTCCTAAAACATGGAATGTACTTTAATCCTCTTTCACTACATGATTTTTTCTACATGTCTTGGACACAAGTTTTCCCATATAAAATATTACATGACATGTTAATTCTAGACATGGCATGTGCTGGACAAACATATCTGACCTGTATTGTTAGTTACATGGCCGATTACACGAATGACTCTACACGGTGTGTTTGGGCCAGACATGATTTGTACTAAAATTATTTCACTGAACCATGTTGATAGCTACCATATTGGACACATGGGTTACACTAAAATTGTGTACATGATCGACCCAACGTGTATAACTTATGTTTTATCCATCCGTGTCTTTTGTTAAATAGGTGGACAGATGGTCTACATAGCGTGGCATATACAAACGGTACACTGCATGATCCACCAATGATTTTCTAACCCCATGTCACTACCCACACAACCAGTGACAAAATTAGGGATGAAACGGTGTGTACATAGATCACACGGTGTGTACACTAGAAAAACAATTCATTTTCGAATCGAAGGACACATGGCATGTATTCCTCATTACACATCTTTTATTCTGGGTTTTCTCCTGACAGTAATTCTCATAAACTAATCAGGAACCCAAAAAAACCCTGAAACGAACATTAATGATCCAAATTTTGGTCTGTGATGGCCCATAATCACTTTGAATCAAATCATGACACTTTATACATGTCATACACAAGGAATAACAATTCAATGATCCACCAATTTCTGATCCATGAGGGTCCATATCACCACAAGTACCAATGTTTGGTGTCCATTCAAACAAACCCTTACGCAATCAAGTACGTTATCAAATTTTAGGTACTCTATCAAAGTATCTATCACCAAATCATGTATATATATCACAAAATCTATCAAAACAACATGCAATCACTAATGAACCCCAAATAACATGACAAGAAAGCATTTAATGTGATCTCTAGAAAGTGCCTATATGAGGAATGAGACGGAATACCTTTATCTCATTGGGTTGCAACAGAAATACATCCTCAATAACATCAACGATAATACCAGAATACTTGTTAATCACTATATGGTGAAATCAAATCAACTTTAAAATTACAAAACCCAAAAAAAAATCAATATGAAGGTAAATTGGCTTTTACCTATACAAGGGATAGCTACTCCCAGGCAAAGCTTATTAACAAGTAGTTATTCATTTATATCCCTAGATATAGGCTTCAAATAGTATGTTAAGAAGAATATAATCCCTCTGATAACACATTGAAACGTCCTAGGTCGGGATCCCGCCTAGAGGTTCCCTGTACCCGGTTGGTCACATGGCCTCAAACACATTTCCATGAATTCCAGAGGCATCCAACTAGCAGTGAGGGCCTTGGGTGTGATAGTGGGGAAAATATAGCCTCATTTTAAGAGTAACGTAGTTTAAATAACATATATACTATAGTGGAAGTAGTTAAATCATACAATAAGTAAAAAACAAAAGACTGTAGAAATAAACAAATAAAGAAAATATATATAATGATCAGTGATGCATATGTCACGGAAAGTAGCCAAACAAGTCACAATGGTGGAATACATTAGTAAACCAATGTAAAAGAAAAAACATAAACTCCAGTAGCATCGCATGACTCAGCTTGTTCCCATTCTCTCCAGCTCTCCAAAAATCTTGTAACTGAAGTTGGAGGGATCGTACCCTTATCTATGCCTGCAATAATATAATATATTTTAGACCAAAAACATAACTCAAATAGGGTGTGAGACTAATCCTAGTAGGCAACCACCAAATGATATGTGCCTAATATTCAGTGAATATATATGACAGGAAATAAGAAAAACGATGAAGTAAACAAGGATGTACTCATAATTAAGCTGTCCAACAATTTCATTTACAACATTAAATTTTTTGTATTTAATCAAATAAAAAAAATACAAGCAACCCTATGGGTACTTTTCATAGCCAAACCTGTAAGGCCCCAACCCCAGTTAACCATAGTCGGTGCAGTATTATATAACATTCGCAGGATCACAAGGGATTAAATCCCGAAATACCGATCTGTTTAGTATCCTTGGAAGTATTACATAAATTCATAAATATTACATTATAAAACAAAAACCAACAACAACATTGTCTTAATTGAAAAAATTCATATCCCTTAGACTATCCCCATAGGTCAGTCAAAATATACATCATTGGATGGTAGGAAAAATAAAACATTGAAAGGGGTGAGCTCAGATGCTAAGTAATAATAAAAATATAGCAGAAACTTTCTTAAGTCGAATTCCACATATGAAAAAATTTAAACATTACTTAAACATTCATATTAATAGTAGCATAAAAACTATTAAAACATTATCAATAAACCATTAATGGTATAAGATTAACACTTCCATAGGAAAATATATCACAAAAACATCTATACAATATAGAATATTTGTATCATTATAAATCGGCATCAAATTTTTTTAAAATTCATCATAGGAGGTTGACATAGATAAAAAAAATCATGAGACAAATATATCATTCACTACCAGAAAACTGGGCAAGGCATGCGCCTGCCTTTATCAACACTAACAGAAAAGCAATGATAAAGGGTCGGACCTTTATCAGCGCTAACAAAAGCGCTGATAAAGGCCTTCCACTGTATCAGCGCTAGAAAAGCATTGATAAAGGGGTACCCTCACTACCACAAAAACAGTTTTTCGCAGCGCCCCCCTTTATCAGCGCTTGCTTAGTAGCGCTGATAAAGGGGGGCCTTTATCAGCGCTTTTTTAGCGCTGAAAAAGGGTCGACGTCAAAAAAAATTATATTAATATATAAATATAGTTATATTGTTATATAAATACTATATATAATTTTTAAATATATTTTAGATAAGTATAAATGTACATTTACACTTATTATACTTATTATTTAAGATATTTAGTGAAAATGACTTCTTAAAAAATTAAAAAAATATTTTTAATTAGTATTTTGATAATCATTTTGGAGTAATAGTCATTTAATAACAATTTCATGACTAAAAAACTATAAAAATTTAAAAAAGATCCAAAATATGTTGAAAACGCAACTCAAACTTCAAACGACCATAACTTTTGATCCGGGTGTCCGTTTGAGCTCTACCAATATCAAATTGAAGCCTACGACGAGCTCTACGTCGCTGTGACCCAGGGGGACCCTGGTCAAGCGTTTTTCAAGGCCAAAAGAGGCCCAGAAGGCCTCCAAAACTGAGTTTTTTGTCGGGGTACCCAGATTTTTTAACATTTTGTGGATTTTCAAACTCGTTTAAGGGGGTATTGTTGGATTTTCATGGTGGGGAATAAATTTATTCCAAGGTATTACATTCATATTGATATTATATCTTTGAAATTTCATCCTGTTTTATAATGAACTGCTATTTATAATCAAATATATAACTATATGTACTTATTTTTTATATATTCGCACCTAAAAATTAAATTTTTTAAATAAATAATTAAACATATTTACATATAAAATATATTAGCTTTTTCTAAATAATAACGAATATCCATTTTATTTAAAATACCAATATATGAATATTTATATACCTATATATTAATCTAACTATATATATATATATATATTAATCTAACTATATATATATTAATCTAATAACTATATATATATTAATATAACTACATATATATATATTAGTATTACTATAAATATATATATATTAATATCACCATAAATATATATATTAATATCACTATATATATATTAATATAACTATATAAATATATATTCATATAACTATATATATGTTAATATAACTATATATATGTTAATATAACTATATATATGTTAATATAACTATATGTTAATATAAATATATATTACTATACAAATAAATATAACTAAATAAATATATATATATATAGATATAGATATATATTAATACCACTATATATATATATATTAATATTACTATATATATTATAATATAACTATATATATATATTAATATAAATATATATTACTATACAAATAAATAAAACTAAATATATAAATATATATATATAGAGATATCATGAATTGTAAAGCAAATCAAAATAGAGTAGTGGTAAGGTCTTAGGCGCACAGAGGGGTGGTCTCGAGTTCAAATCCTGGTGGAGGCAGGGGTGCGCGCGCATGGGGAATATTGGAGCAAGCGCTGTTAAAGGGTGGAGGGGGGTACGTGGGGTGCGCGGGGTGTTGTATAGGGGTCGAAAAGCACTGTAAAAGGGGGGGGGGGGTTCAAGCGCTATAAAAGCCCCCCCCGATTTGCAGTATTTTTTAAATTTTTTTAATTTTTTTTAAATTTTTTATAATTTTTTTAACTTTTATCAGCGCTTTTTTAAAAGCGCTGATAAAAGGGTGTTTTATCAGCACTAAAACGAGAGCGCTGATAAAGGAAGCGCTGATATAGGACCCCTTTATCAGCGCTAAAAAAAGGACTGATAAAGGGGTACTTTTATCAGCGCTTTTTTTAGCGCTGATAAAAGACCCCTTTTATCAGCGTTTTTTAGCGATGATAAAGGGGTCCTATATCAGCACTTTTCGGAGCGCTGATAAAGGGAACCCCCCTTTATCTAAGATGGCTTTATCAGCGCTTTTCTAGAGCAGATAAAGGCCATTTTTAGCGCTGATAAAGGCCATGTTTGTAGTTATCAGCGCTTTTCTAGTGCTGATAACGGTTGTATTTATCAGCGCTTTTCGTTTTAGCGCTGATAAATACACCCTTTATCAGCGCTTTTTACTAGCACTGATAAAGGGTCCCGCAGATTTATTAAAAACTCGAGGGTCCTCTTCCTCCTCCCCGCACACAATCAAGCTCTCACGGAAGCCCTCGTCTGCGCCGCTACCGCCGCTGCCGCCGCCTCCTTCTCCTCCGCCGCGGCGGCCGCCTCCTCCTATGCTTCTGCTCCTCCTCCTCCTCCTCCGGTGCCTCTGCCGCCACTGCCCTGCCTCATCCATGCCTCCTCATCGCTGCCGCCGTTGCCTCCTACTCCACCGCGGCCTCCTCCTCCTCCACCGGTGCCTCCTCCTCCTCTGCCGGTGCCTCCTCCTCCACCGCGGCCTCCTCCTCCACCGCGGCCTCCTCCTCCTATGCCGGTGCCTCCGCGGCCTCCTCCTCCTCCGCGACATCCTCCTCCTCCATTGTGCGGTATGCTATGCCTATAATTTGCTTTGTTTTTTGTTTTTGTTCTATATTTCAACTATCATGATTTGTGTGAATCAATTTTATTTGAAGTGGGGGGTGCAGGTGCTACGAGTGTAGTGGGTGGGGGTTGTTTAGGTGGGGGAGTTTAGGTGGGGGAGATGTTTAGTGGGTGAACATGTAGGTGGGGCGTATAATGGGGGTCCAAATACCGTATCTATTTCATCCTAAAAGGTGTGATCTTTTTCAATACCATTTTATTTCACTGTCCATAAAACATAGCATTCGCCCGTTTTCTGTTTTCCCATCCAACACTATCATATCCAGTACCATTACCTATAAAATAACACATTATTCATGTGTTCTTAAAAATATAATAAGAGAGTAGTAAAACTCCGCCGCCTCCTCCTCTGCTCCTCCTCCTCCTCCTCCTCCTCCACTGGCCTCATCCTCCTCCTCCTCCGCTGCCTCCGCTGATGCCTCCTCCTCCTCCGCCGGTGCCGCCGGTGCCTCCGCGGCCTCCTCCTCCTCCGCCGTCACACCGCGGTCAATCCGCAGTCACACCTCGGTCACGCCGCGGTCACACCACGGTCACGCCGCGGTCACGCCGCTGTCACGCCGCGGTCACACCGCGATCAGGCCGCGGTCACCCCGCGGTCACGCCGCGGTCACACCGGTGCCTCTGTAGCCGCCGCCTCATCCTCCTCCGCCACGACCTCCTCCTCCTCCTCTGCTCCTGCTCCTCCTCCTCCCCCTCCACCGACCTCATACTCCTCCTCCTCTGCTGCCTCCGCTGCCTCCGCTGCATCCGCCCTGCCTCTGCCCTGCCTCTGCGTTGCCGTCAGTGCCTCCTCCTCCACCGCGGCCTCCTCCTCCTCCACCGCGGCCTCCTCCTCCTCCTCTGCTGCCTCCGCTGCCTCCTCCTCCACTGCCGCGACCGCCGCCTCCTCCTATGCTCCTGATCCTCCTCCCCTCCACCGGACTCATCCTCCTCCTCCTCCGCTGCCTTCGCCCTGCCTCCGCCCTACCTCCGCCCTGCCTCCGCGCTGCCGCCGGTGCCTCCGGTGCCTCCTCCTCCACCGCGTCCTCCTACTCCTCCGCCGATGCCTCCTCTTCCTCCGCCGGTGCCGCGAGTGCCTCCACGTCTCCTCCTCCTCCGCGCGCTGCGGTCACGCCGCAGTCCCACCGCGGTCACGCCGCGGTCACGCCGCGGTCACGCTGGTGCCTCCGTGGCCGCCTCCTCCTCCTATTACGCCGCGGCCGCCGCCTCCTCCTCTTCTCCTGCTCCTCCTCCTCTTCCTCCACCGGCCTCATCCACCTCCTCCTCCGCTGCCTCCGCCCTGCCTCCACCCTGCCTTTGCGCTGCCGCCAGTGCCTCCTCCTCCACCGCGGCCTCCTCCTCCTCCGCCGATGCCTCCTCCTCCTCCGCCGGTGATGTCGGTGCCTCCGCGGCCGCCTCCTCCTCTGCCGTCACGTCACAGTCACGCCTCGGTCATGCCGCGGTCACGCCGCGTTCAAGCTGCGGTCATGCCGCGGTAATGCCACAGTCACGTCGGTGCCTCTGCGGTCGCCGCCTCCTCCCATGCTCCTGCTCCTCCTCCCCTCCACCGGCCTCATCCTCCTCCTCCTCCGCTACCTTCACTGCCTCCGCCCTGCCTCCGCCCTGCCTCTGCCCTGCCTCCGCGCTGCCACCAGTGCCTCCGGTGCCTCCTCCCCCACCGCGGCCTCCTCCTCCTCCGCTGATTCCTCCTCCTCCTCCGTAGGTGCCACCAGTGCCTCCACGTCTCCTCCTCCTCCGCGCGTTGCGGTCATGCTGCGGTCACGCCGCGGTCACGCCGCGGTCACGCCGCGGTCACGCTGCGGTCACGCCGCGGTCACGCCGGTGCCTCCGCGGCCGCTGCCTCCTCCTACTACGCCGCGGCCGCCGCCACCTCCTCTGATTCTGCTCCTGCTCCTCCTCCACCGGACTCATCCTCCTCCTCCTCACCTACCTCCGCTGCCTCCGCCCTGCCTCCGCCCTGCCTCTGCGCTGCCGCCGGTGCCTCCTCCTCCACCGCGGCCTCCTCCTCCTCCGTCGATGCCTCCTCCTCCTCTGCCGGTGCCTCCGGTGCCTCCGCGGCCGCCTCCTCCTCTGCGGTCACGCCGTGGTCACGCCGCGGTCACGCCGCGGTCACGCTGGTGCCTCTGCGGCCACCTCCTCCTCCTATGCTCCTGCTCCTCCTCCCCTCCACCGGACTCATCCTCCTCCTCCTCCGCTGCCTTCGCTGCCTCCGCCCAGCCTCCGCGTTGCCGCTGGTGCCTCTGGTGCCTCCTCCTCCACCGCGGCCTCCTCCTCCTCCGTTGATGCCTCCTCCTCCTCCACCGGTGCCGCCAGTGCCTCCACGTCTTCTCCTCCTCTGCGCTATACGGTCACGCTTCGGTCACGCCGCGGTCACGCCGCGGTCACGCCGCGGTCACGCCGGTGCCTCCGCGGCAGCTGCCTCCTACTACTACGCCGCGGCCGCCGCCTCCTCTTCTGCTCCTTCTCCTCCTCCTCCTCCTCCACCGGCCTCATCATCATCCTCCTCCGCTGCCTCCGCTGCCTCCGCTGCCTCCGCCCTGCCTCTGCGCTGTTGACGGTGCCTCCTCCTCCACCGCGGCCTCCTCCTCCTCCACCGATGCCTCCTCCACCTCCGTCGGTGCCACCGGTGCCTCCGCGGCCGCCTCCTCCTCTGCGGTCACGCCGCGGTCACGTCGCGGTCACGCCGATGCCTCTGCGGCCTCCGCCTCCTCCTCTTCTCCTACTCCTCCTCCCCTCCATCGGCCTCATCCTCCTCCTACTATGCCGCCATCGCTGCCTCCCCCCTGCCTCTGCGCTGCCGCCGGTGCCTCCTCCTCCACCGCGGCCTCCTCCTCCTCCGCCAATGCCTCCTCCTCCTCCGCCGGTGCCGCCAATGCCTCTACGTCTCCTCCTCCTCCGTGCACTGCGGTCAGGCAGCGGTCACGCCGCGGTCACGCCGCGGTCACGCCGCGGTCACGCCGCGGTCACGCCGATGCCTCCCCCTCCACCGCGACCTCCTCCTCCTCCACTGTGGCCTCCTCCTCCTCCTTATCTGCCTCCGCTGCCTCCTCCTCCGCCGCGGCCGCCGCCTCCTCCGCTTCTCCTGCTCCTCCTCCCCTCCACCGGCCTCATCCTTCTCCTCCTCCGCTGCCTCCGCCTCCTCCTCTTCTGCTCCTCCTCCTCCTCCTCCTCCTTCTCCTCCAACGCAGCCTCGTCCTCCTCCTCCTCCACTGGCACTTCCTCCTCCTCCTCCTAGTCCGCTGCCTCATCCTCCTCCTCCACCAGCGCCTCCTCCCCCTCCTCCTCTGCATACTCTGCTGCCTCCTCCTCCACTGCGGTTTGAGAGGTGCCTCAAGTGATTTCACCATCTTCCTTACCATTTTTTTCTTTATATTTAGTTTCTATTGATTTATGATTTATCTAGATTAGGTTTTATGGGTGATTCAACTGGCGCACGGTGGTATCATATTGATGTGAGGCTTGAGGATTGTAGTGGTTCCCAATATATTTTTTATTTTGATATTTATTTATTCTTTTATTTCCTTGAAGTGTCTTGTTTTTTATCTAAATTATACTCATATTCCTTCTCCTTTAACCTATATACTTATCCTATGGATTTTAAATAGGATGAATATAAATAAAGAATGGATGAATTCCAATCAGTTGAAAAAAGAATATGAATAAGGCGTGAAAGAATTTATCAAGTTTGCAATAGATCATGCATGCGACTCTTCTCAAATCCTTTGTCCGTGTTTATGCTGTTGTTATTCAAAACAAATTAGTCCAGATGAGTTGGAAGAACACTTGATCTGTCACGGAATAGATCAAAGTTATACATGTTGGAATAAACACGGGGAAACAACAAATGTAGGTAGTGACTGGGGTGACACTGCCTTTTATGGATCATATGATATGATTACAAACATGAACAATGAAGATGACCGTATGGAGGATGTGATTACAGATGTGAATGATGATGAAGATCGTATTGAGAAAATGACAAGGACCTTCGAAGATGAACTTCGTGATTGCCCAAAATTGTTTGAGAAGTTAAAAAGTTGTGCAAAGACGCCATTGTATGCTGGTTGCACTAAATATAAAGCATTGTCAGCCATACTGAAGCTGTATAATTTGAAAGCAGATAACGGGTGGAGTGACGACAGTTTTACGAAACTACTTGCCCTCTTGAATGACATGCTCCCAGAAGACAATGAGCTCCCGAGCCGAACATACGATGCCAAACGAATGCTACGCTCTATGGGTATGATCTCTGAAAGAATACACGCCTGCCCGAATGACTGTATACTGTTTCGCAAGGACCACAAATCACTTAAAGAATGCCTAAAGTGTGGTGATTCTAGATACAAGAAAGATGAATCCAGTCCTACTATAGTTGTATGGTACTTTCCAATCATTCCAAGGTTTAGACGCCTATATGGAAGTGAGGAGACTGTAGAACAATTAACATGGCATGCAGATACAAGAATTAAAGATGGGATACTACGTCACCCAGTAGACTCTCCTCAGTGGAAGAGAATCGATCATGAGTATCCTGAATTTGGAAATGAGTTGAGAAACCTTCATTTTGTGTTATCTACAGATGGAGTGAATCCTTTTGGTTTTCAAAGCAGCAGTCACAGTACATGGCCGGTTATGTTGATAAATTATAACTTACCACCGTGGTTATTCATGAAACGAAAATACATCATGTTATCTATGCTTATATCAGGACCAAAACAATCGGGTAATGATATTGATGTTTATTTAGCTCTATTGATGGAAGATTTGAAATTATTGTGGGATTCAGGTGTTACATTGTATGATGCATACAGAAAGGAAGATTTCACTTTGAGAGTCATGTTGTATTGGATGATAAATGACTTCCCAGCGTATGGAAATTTGTCAGGATATAACATTATAGGAACTCAAGGCTGTCCCGTTTGCGAAGAAGGTACACAATCAATTAGGTTGAAACATTCATTGAAAACCGTGTTTCTAGGACATCGCAGATTTCTACCGCGACGACATAAGTACCATTCTTGGAAGACATCATTCGACGGAAGTTCTGAAGAACGTAAAACACCATCTCCACTAACAGGCGATCAATTTTTTGAGAAAGTTAAAAATTTGGACACTACTTTTGGTAAACCGGCTTTGAAAAACCTTACAAAAATCGGTTGGAAAAAGATATCAATTTTTTTTGAATTACAATACTGGAATTGTCTGTATGTAAGAAATTTTATTGATGTTATGCATGTAGAAAAAAATATATTTGATAGTGTTATTGGCACGTTGCTAAATACATCTGGAAAAACAGAAGATGGAATTAAGGCTAGGTTGGACATGGTTGAGATGGGAATACGAGAAGAGTTGGCACCAGTAAAGGGTGAAAAACGAACATTTATTCCTCCTGCTTCTTACACTCTTTCCAGGCAGGAGAGATATCAGTTTTGCAACTTCTTGAATGATGTAAAAGTTCAGAGGGGTATTCGTCAAATATCAGTAACCTTGTGTCAATGAGCGACAAGAAGTTAAAAGGTCTGAAATCACATGACTGTCATGTTTTTATGAAAAATCTCATTCCAATTGCTTTACGTTGCATTTTTCCCAAGAATGTCCACTATACATTAATGAAATTGTGTTTCTTCTTCAAAGCTATATGCAGTAAAGTTATAGACCTGGTGAATTTGCCAGCTATGGAAAAAGAAATTGCAGTCATATTATGTGAATTAGAAATGTTCTTCCCGCCTTCATTTTTTGATATGATGGTTCATTTGATGGTCCACTTGGTGAGAGAGATTCGACTATGTGGTCCTGTACATTACAGATGGATGTACCCCATTGAACGGTATATGATGATTTTGAAAGGGTATGTCAAAAATCAAAGTCGGCTAGAGGGTTGTATTGCAGAGCGATATATTGTTGAGGAAGCCGTTGAATTCTGTAACGAATACTTGTCTAGTGTGGAGAGCATTGGATTACCGAAATCTCGTCACACTGGGCGGTTAGAGGGTGAAGGAATTTCTGGAAGAAAGGTTGTCACAATCAATATTACAGATCGGGAGCAGGCCCACATTTATGTTTTTCATAACAGTTTAGATGTTGACCCATATGTTGAAATCCACAAAGAAATTCTTAGGCAATTGAATCCATCAAGGGCTGAAAAATGGATATCAAATACACATAATCGACATTTTATAGGATGGTTTCGAGATCATATTTTTAAGAAGTCAGATGAAAATCCAAAGTCTATTTTGGAAGGACTTCGATGGCTAGCCGGAGGACCAAGTGTGTATGAATTATCTTACAATTCTTATGTAGTTAATGGTTATACATTTTATACTAATGAACATGATGAAGACAATACCATGCAGAATAGTGGGGTTACACTTGTGGCTAAAGCGATGCATGTTTCCGGTGCTAAGGAAAGAAATCAAATTTATGCGAATATGTCATACTTTGGCATCATCAAACAAATATGGGATTTGGATTATACGTAATTTCATGTTCCGATATTTCAATGCAAGTGGGTTTATAACAAGAGTGCTGTTAAAATAGATGATTTGGGATTTGTGAAAGTTGATTTCAGTAAGGAAGGGGAGAAAGACGAACCATTTATAATGGCATCACAGGCAGTGCAAGTATTTTATGTTCTCGATCCCGCAAACCAAAACTGGTCAATTGTTCTGTTATCAACCAAAACAGCTAAAGGGTCAGATGAAAATTCAATGGAAGATGATCCTTTCATTGGGATTTCGCAATAATTTTGCAGTGGTCTCAATGTAGACGACGTTTTGTATGTCAGAGGAGACCACAATGAAGGAATATGGATAGTTGATAGAGGGGTAAAATCCCTTCATCCTTTTAAAAAAAGGGAGTTCAATAATCAGGTTATTGATTTTTATTGTAATATAGGTTGTGTTACATTATGTTATTATCTGTTCGCTGCTGCTTTTATGTGATCTAACTTAAATTTTAAACCAGTTCTGCAGATAATGACTTCTTCAACTGCTGATGCACCCAATCCCGAGACACAACACGTCTCTCAACCTGTTGCAGCTGGTCCCATTGCTGAGAGACAACAGGTCTCTCAACCTGTTGCAGCTGGTCCCACTGTTGACGTACAATAGGTCTCTCAACCTATTGCAGCTGGTCCCACTTCTAAGAGACAACATGTCTCTCAACCTGTTGTAGCTAGTCCCACTGCTGATGTACAACAGGTCTCTCAACCTGTTGCAGCTGGTGTCAGTGCCGAAGCTAGTGTTTCGAAGAAACATAATGATGATGCAGAAACTGAGGAAATGGTAGGCGATGAAACCCCAGCGACACAAAAAAAACAGGTGCACCATAGTTTGACAGTTTTAGCAAAAAGCGTTAAGGAAAAAGAAAAAGGCATCAAATTTGAGGTGGGATGGAATAAGCTAGGCCAGCATGTAAACCCCAACAAAGCCATGTTTAGTAGCTACATTGGAATCGTCCCTAGACAACGCGTGCTGATTGATGTTGAGTCGTGGCAACATGTTGTCAGCGGGTTGAAATAATTAATGTGGGAAGAGATTACGGATCATTACGATATCATCTATTTAATTTATTAAAATAAAATAAAATATTGAAATATTGACTAACCCTTAATCATCTCTTGCAGAGTGCATTTATAGTATATGTTTTGCACAAAGAATATGTTTTCAGACTGGCAGGAAGGATTCATAGAGGATTTGGCACCATTTTAACGAAAAATCATCTGAAAGATGCTGAAGGGAAAATCAAGCCGCACCCGCCTCCTCTTTATGCACACATGATATCCCAAGGAACGTGGGATGCGTTTTGCAACCGTCGTGCGGAAAATAATTTTCAGGTACATTGTCTTTGGTGACACGTTGTGTAACGTTGCTTGTATTCATCACATTGATTGATAGGATTTTATTTATGAAACAACAACTGAGTGCTGGAAATAAAGAAAGGGCAGAAAAACTATCGTACCCCTACCGTAAAGCAAGCTTGGGGTACGCTTCAATTGAAAAACAATTGGTATGTATTTTAAAAGTACTGTAATAATTTTATGTGACATAAAACAACACTGTAACCATGTTTCTCTATTTATAAGCAGATTGATGAAGCAAAATCTCAAGTCACTTCCATTCCACACCATGTGCTATGGAAGGAGGCTCGTGTTAATAAAGAGGGGAAACTGATAGATGAAAACACACAAAAAGTGTGGGAAACATGTGTAAGTATGACATAATATAAACTTGTTTTGCTTAAAATCACTATTACATAATGATTCTTACTTATTTTTTCATATTTTCTATTTGACATAGTCACAGTAAACATCAACACCCGCACCGGATGTAGACATACTTTCAACGGCCTTGAAATAGCCAGAACAGTATGGCCGTGTCAGAGGTGTGGGTTTTGGGGTGTCACCCAAGACATATTTTAAGAAAAAAAACAAGAGGATGAACAAACTAAAGAATTTCATGTAATGAGAGATAGAGTAGCTACCCTTGAAGAACTAATCCAATCTCATGGAGAGATGCTAAAGAGTTTGATGGAGGAGAGGCGAAGAGAACAAACAACTCAGGAACAACCCCCGCGAGAAGATCCACCCCTCACCAGCTTTGAGGCGATCCATTCCCCTCAAAGATCTGACTTAACCGAGGTAATAAATGTTATAATATTCGTTTTTGTGGGATGTGAATCACATAGACACTGATACCTTTCATTTAATGATATTCTGCAGGGTGAAAATGACTGTGATTTATATCTGTCAACTCCCACCCATCGCCTTGTAGCGAGGGCTATGGTGTTCAATATGCAGAATGACACGCTACACTCCAGACCACTTCCAACCGGTCATGTCAATGTGTCAATTAACATAGCTAATGAGCCGAGCGCCGAGCTACCCATGCCAAATGACGATGACGACATTCATACGGTGGAAAAAGCTATTGGAACATTCGTTGCATGGCCGTCGAATCTTGTAAAAAAACACATCGAGCATGAGGTATTCATTTCCAGTTCATTTTTCAAGCAGAACCTTTAACATTAAATTAGAAAATGGCTTAACCGATGAATGTTATTACATAAGGATAAAATGGAGAAGCTAAAACGAAAGAGCGGCTCCAAGATTGGATCAACCAACCGATCAAAACGATCTACTGAGAGCACTTTCACCCCGCCCGTTCTCTATCCACGTTTAATATCATTGCAAGCTCATGTGGATACGAAAATGAAAGACGGAAAGAATCATACAATTGTTTGTGAAAAAGATATGTACGGAGAGGAAACAATGGATTTCATTAGTGCAGACGCTGTTTCTGAGATCATCACATACGACTGGCTAGGCGCCTCAGTTATAAATGTATACATGAGGTATGTTTTCATGATTTGATTTTACAGAAGCTGATATACTTTGATAATTATGGATAAATACATCTCATATTTTTCACAGGCGTATATATGAAAACAGTTGAAGGGATTTTCCCATGAATACAAATTTGGACTCATTAGTCCTCACACCATTTCTACACAACGAACAGAAATAGATTCTAATTTTCAGGCTGAATTGATGTCAAATCTGCTCAGAACGTTTCAAAGAAGAATTACGACTGACATGCTCTTTTTAATACCAACGATTCAAGGGTAAAACTCTACATTTTAATCAAATCAATTATATTTTCATTTCTATCAGTACTTATTTCTTTTTGTGTTTTTAGGGAACATTGGATGCTCATTGCAGTCATTTTGGAAACTCCAAAGATTTATTTTATGGACTCACTGCATGGATATCCAACTAACCGGCCACACATGATGACGATTGTCAATTTGTAATACACTAGATCCAACATTTTAGAACTAAATATCTAGTTATATAATTTATATTATCTTTTAATGAGGATTTTGTTATGATAGGGCGGTGTATGAATATCGTCTAAAGGCTGGAATGAATCCAGGGCGTAAGGACGACAATTCCCAAAAGATCTACAAATAGAGAAGTATCTGGGTATATAAAATTATATTTCACTATCCAAATACATATCAAAACAAATTACTTATTTTTATCGATGTTTCTGCAGTGTCCGAAACAAACAAATAACAAGGATTGCAGTTATTATGTTTGAAAATTTAAGAAAGAGATCATATTTCATAGACAAACTAGCATCCCTGAAGATGTATTTTTGAAAATAATTACTACTTTATTTAAAATAATTATTAATACCTTGTGTATTTATATTTTTTCAGTACTACTATGACTGTCGCAAAAACTCTTATTCAGAAGATGATATAAATGTCTTTAGAAACGAATGGGCATCGTACCTGATCGAAGAATGTAAACAAATAGGACAATGAAGGTGAATTCCTAATACTTATGTTATCTTTATATGGTCATTTATATCTCCCTTTACACTTATTGAGCATCTATGATCTCCTTTTCTTGTGTTTCATATCCTAAGATTAGTGAATTCCTACTACATAGTTAGAAAATGAGATAAACTTTGGAAAACAACACCAATGACATACGCCAAACCGAGAAAACACGTTCGGATTGTTTTGATACTTTAGGAAAACGATCCACGAGTCATTTGTGACACGTACGAATCGAACGCACCTCAATCCGACGCACGGGGTGACTGGTATGGATAAAATTGTCTTATATCAGTTTGAAAATGACATGAACTTTTGAAAACAACACCAATGACATACTCCAAACCAAGAAAATTCATACGGATTGTTTTGATAATTTAGGACAACGATCCACGAGGCATTTGTGACGCGTACGAATTGACCGCACCTCAATCCGACGCACGGTGTGACCGGTATGGCTAAAAGTGTTTGATATCAGTTTGAAAATGAGATAAACTTTGGAAAACAACAACAATGACATACGCCAAACCGAGAAAAAGACTTTGGATTGTTTTGATACTTTAGGACAATGATCCACGAGTCATTTGTGACGCGTATGAATCGACCACACCTCAATCCGACGCACGGTGTGACCGGTATGGCTAAAAGTGTCTGATATCAGTTTGAAAATGACATGAACTTTGGAAAACAACACCAATGACATACGCTAAACCGAGCAAAAGCGTTCGGATTGTTTTGATACTTTAGGAGAACAATCCACGAGTCATTTGTGATGCGTACGAATCCACCGCACCTCAATCCGACGCACGGTGTGACCGGTATGGCTAAAAGTGTCTGATATCAGTTTCAAATTGAGATAAACTTTGGAAAACAACACCAATGACATACGCCAAACCGAGCAAACGCCTTAGGATTGTTTTGATACATTAGGACAACGATCCACGAGTCATTTGTGACGTGTACGAATCGACCGCACCTCAATCCGACGCACGGTGTGACCGGTATGGATAAAATTGTCTGATATCAGTTTGAAAATGACATGAACTTTGGAAAACAACACCAAGGACATACGCCAAACCATGGAAACGTGTTCGGATTGTTTTGATACTTTAGGACAATGATCCACGAGTCATTTGTGACATGTACAAATCGACCATACCTCAATCTGACGCATGGTGTGACAGGTATGGCTAAAATTTTCTGATATCAGTTTGAAAATGACATGAACTTTGGAAAACAACACCAATGACATATTCCAAACCAAGCAAACTCCTTCGGATTGTTTTGATACTTTAGGACAATGATCCGCGAGTCATTTGTGACGTGTTCGAATCGACGGCACCTCAATCCGACGCACGGTGTGACTGGTATGGCTAAAATTGTCTGATATCTGTTTGAAAATGACATGAACTTTGGAAAACAACACCAATGACATTTGCCAAACCGAGAAAACGCATTCGGATTGTTATGATACTTTAGGACAACGATCCACGAGTCATTTGTAACGTGTAAGAATCGACCGCACCTCAATCCGACGCACGGTGTGACCGATATGGCTAAAATTGTCTGATATCAGTCTGAAAATGACATGAACTTTGGAAAACAACACCCATGACATACGCCAAACCGCACAAATGTGTTCGGATTGTTTTGATACATTAGGACAATGATCCACGAGTCATTTTGGACGTGTACGAATCGACCGCTCCTCAATCTGACGCACTGTGTGACCGGTATGGCTAAAAGTGTCTGATATCAGTTTGAAAATGAGATAAACGTTGGAAAACAACACCAATGACATACGCCAAACTAAGCAAACGCCTTCGGATTGTTTTGATACTTTAGGAAAATGATCCACGAGTCATTTGTGACGTGTAAAAATTGACCGCACCTCAATCCGATGCACGGTGTGACCAGTATGGATAAAATTATCTGATATCAGTTTGAAAATGACATGAACTTTTGAAAACAACACCAATGACATACGCCAAACCAAGCAAACACGTTTGGATTGTTTTGATACTTTAGGACAACGATCCACGAGTCATTTGTGATGCGTACGAATCGACCTCACCTCAATCCGACGCACGGTGTGACCGGTATGGCTAAAATTGTCTGATATCAGTTTGAAAATGACATGAACTTTGGAAAACAACACCAATGACATACGCCAAACCGAGCAAACGCCTTCGAATTGTTTTGATACTTTATTACAACGATCCACGAATCATTTGTGATGCGTATGAATCGACCTCACCTCAATCCGACGCACGGTGTGACCGGTATGGCTAAAATTGTCTGATATCAGTTCGAAAATGACATGAACTTTGGAAAACAACACCAATGACATATGCCAAACCGAGCAAACGCCTTCGAATTGTTTTGATACTTTAGGACAACGATCCACGAGTCATTTTTGACATGTGGGAATCGACTGCACCTCAATTCGACGCACGGTGTGACCGGTATGGCTAAAATTGTCTGATATCAGTTTGAAAATTACATGAACTTTGGAAAACAACACCAATGACATATGCCAAACCGAGCAAACGTGTTCGGACTGTATTGATACTTTAGGACAACGATCCACGAGTCATTTGTGATGCGTACGAATCGACTGCACCTCAATTCGACGCACGGTGTGACCGGTATGGCTAAAATTGTCTGATATCAGTTTGAAAATGACATGAAATTTGGAAAACAACACCAATGACATACGCCAAACCGAGCAAACGCCTTCGGATTGTTTTGATACTTTAGGACAATGATCTACGAGTCATTTTTGACGTGTACGCATCGACCGAACCTCAATCCGACGCACGGTGGGATGGGTATGGCTAAAAGTGTCTGATATCGGTTTGAAAATGAGATAAACGTTGGAAAACAACACCAATTACATACATCAAACCGAGCAAACGCCTTCGGATTGTTTTGATACTTTAGGATAATGATGCAAGAGTCATTTGTGACGCGTACGAATCGACCGCACCTCAATCCGACGCATGGTGTGACCGGTAAAGCTTTTTATTAGATAAAGAATCAGAATATATTAAATGAGATAAATCAATCAAAAACATATTGATTTTACATTATTCCCTTTCATTGTTATGAAAATGAAAACTTTTGAGTTTAAAATTTAATATTTTAGTTTCACATTTCCATATTAATGTATTCTTTCATATTCTGTTTTAATTTCTTTCATTATTGCATTACTAACATAATATTTGTTTTCTTATATAGGTGATTTTTTCCTTGAGTTTGGATGCTTTGTTCGGCAACAAATACCATCGAGAGCGGATCACGGATATCAAACGATGAAATATGAATGTTTATAACTGTTGTTGAATAATTGAAAATGTAACCATGTAAAACAATTTTTGAAATGTGTATAGCAATGCGTTTTTTTGTATTCATGATGTTAAGTAAATGTATATACCGTTGTCAGTAAAAATATTGGGTGTGGGTGCTATGGTGTGCTGGTGTGCATGTGCTACTTTGTGCAGGTATTCTGGTGTGCAGGTGTGCAGGTACTGTCTTTTAGGTGCAGGCGATGGGCCATTTATCAGTGCTTTTTTAATGTTGATAATGGAAACCTTTAACAGCGCTAAAGGAGCGCTGATAAAGGAACCTGTATCAGCGCTCCGAGAAGCGCTGATATAGTTGACCTTTATCAGTGCTCCACCGCGCGCTGATAAAGGGGACCCCCCCCCCCCTTATCTACGCCGGAATTAACAGCGCTTTTCTAGTGCTGTTAATGATGGTTTTTAGCGCTGATAAAGGCGCAGGTTGTAGTAGTGATTCTATATAGAAATCATTTATAAGTCAAATAATTATAAAAGAAAACATTTATTTTGAAAATTTTCTCATAAACATGTATAGGATGATTCAAAGGTGTTATAGGGGCGGAAAATAGCTGCACCCTCTATATAAGATAAAAAACATTCATTCTGTGACACCCCGACCCCTCTAGGATGAAGCTGGTACATTAATTGTGATATTGTCATGGTTAGAAGGAATGAAAACCTCGAAGGAACGAGCATTTTAGTATTCTGGATGAAACTAAATATATATATGTAACAAAAATTAAATTGAAAAATGTTACAAGATACAGTACATAACAAAACCAAAAACTGCAACCACACAGAATCAATAAAAGACCTCCTCTTAATCACATATTGAAGGTAAACAATGAAAGGGGTGAGCTCAAACGCTATGTAAGGGTTACAAAAAATGGAAACTTGAGTACAATAATAAGTGAATCAAAATCAATCTAACATAATCAATATGGCATAGTGATTAAATGAATAACTAATGCCATTAATAAAATGAGAATGAAACTGCATCCATAGATTTTATCCTAGTGAAATCATCATGATTAATAATAATAACTAATAATGAATAAAGATAATTATTATTAATTGGAAGCCATGTATCTGGAACATTAAACCATAATACCGTAAAAATGGTTTAGTTCTATGGGTAGAAACCCGTCTATTTCTTTTGGAAACAAACTCAAAGGGTTTGTCGCCAAACTGTTTTGTCTCATGAGACCTGTCGATGCTTCGAGGGGTTATAGAAGGACTCACCCTACAATAAATGTCCAAATCATTCTTTATACATTGATTTAATACAAGATCATTATTCCCTTTCAATATCATTATAGAGTAGAGTATACAGATTCATCAATATCTCCATAATTAAAACAACGTTCCAAATAAACACTGTATGTAAAATTGTATACGGTTTAGACAAGAAGCCTATCCATGGAATGAGATTATGGATATTTAATATATACACAATTTCAAATGAAAAGTGATCTCAAATGGGTAGTAGGTACACCACATAAGGATTATTTGGTGCATAAAACAATGTATGTCACAATGAAAAGTTTGTTGAGACGAAGTCCCTTACCACAATGTAATCAGTCGAATCATATGACCAGAACTTAATGGAAATAAATTGAACCATTAAATAACCTGAATATAAAAAGAATAATTTTATTATATATCACATTTTAGTACACATATACCACATAAAAGAAAAAAGTGGCGAACAATGAAAATCTCACAGTAATGAAAGTGAGATGAAAACCCTTTAACATTTGCTTGAGATTGTTCTTCTTTTGATTTAATTACCTGATAAATAATATTTATAATTATAAATTAATAAGTACAGAACCTCATATACATGTAAATAGATTTATTATAACCTTATTAGGTGCATTCGTTTCCCTTTTAATGGGTTTAAGAGGTTCAATTTTAATGTTTTGGAAGCATTTTTTTCCTTGGATTTCATGATTTGTTTACTTGCTTTCAAAAATGAAAGTTCATTTAAAATGTGGATAAATATCCAGAGTTGTTAATATATATTATATCATTCATTAAAAATTTATTGATGACATTATAATTATTATAGGTAATATATTTGAGGATTAATCATTAGTTGTAATTTATTGATTAACACTTGGATTTAGCTTGGAAGTTTTGTATAAAATGAACTTGTTTTGTATTATTATTCCATATTATGAGTGTGTAATGTTTCCAGAACATTAATGATATGAAATAAATATATTTTTATTTTGTTCAAGAATTAAATTAGTATTATGACCAGTAATAAAGGAGAATGTGTAGAAGAAAACTTTGTTGTCCAGAAAGGTTATAAATTGGAACCTCATGGACATTGATTTTGATTATAAAAATAAAAAGGGGGAGTAAGAATATTGATGATGGTTATTACATTAATAAGATATAATTCCAGTATATAGATTATACTGTAGTTTATTAGGGTCATTTGGACATAGGAGGTGGGAATAGAAAAGAAAATAGATGATCTTGAAAATAAAAGAAAAGTTGAGAGATCTCTTATGTTAATTCGGCATCCCAACTGAATCGCTTATAATTTCATAAAATAAAATTATGAGAACAAAAGGGAATCTCATAATATTGAAATCAAAAGTATAGTAAGAAGTATAAGTAAATCAAACCCCAAAATATGATAATGGAATTTCAAATATCCAACATAAAAGGATTTTCGACTTAAACAAGAGAATGGAGAATTATTTTACCTTGTAGAAAAACTATTATATATTGAAGGATGGGACCATAGAGGATTGAGGACACCCTGGGAGGACTCCATGAGAGGAAAAACCACCAGAGGTTCGATAATGAGGTATTTGGAATGAAATAAAATGAATGGATGAGTGGGTATTTATAAAAAAAGAGAGGTATTTTTTTAATAATTTCATAGGGACACATCATTAATTATTTTTTGCCAAACCGTGGGCTTTCCCAAGGTATTTTCCCATGGTTTTAGCCTCTTGGGACACCTCATGTGATACGTTATGCTACACAAGTCGACTATACTTTTATATTTATTTATTACATCATTATGATTTCATTATACTACCAAAAACACGAAACTGTATTTTTACTATTCATGAAAAATTCATGTATTTTAGAAAAATCCCATCAATTTACCCCAACCATTTTTTGTTGTTTAGAATTTAAAAATGAACTCCATTTTTTGATAAAAATATTCTACGTATTTTTAATTTAATTTTTATATAAAGTCAAAGTTAATTCGAAAAATAATAATCTTAAAGGGTCAATTAGTTTTATTTCTCATTGAAAAACAAATTAAGATATCATTATCTTATTTCCTTAAGAAAATAAAATATTATTATTATTTACTATTCATAAGGGCCATATTTCTATTCATATTACAATTCATAAGGGTATGTTACTATTCACAAAGAAATCATGTTTGTTCAATCAGATTCCAAATGACTTATTTATCACAACTCTATATGACCATTTTTCTTGATTCAAAACATAGAAGTGGAAAATTTATATTTAATGTCTTGGTTATGACTATCTCCTAAATAACCTCTTGTTTTTTCAAAGTAACACAATGATGAATATAATGTTTTTAAAAGAAGAATACCACAAAATTTTGGGGGCGTTATATAAAATCCTCCTTTGGAAATTTCTTCCTCGAAATTTTGTGAATAAATCCCACCAAAATGATGTAGCTGGTTCTTCATCATGAAATCATCTGGTTCCCATGTTAGTTCTTCCATATTATGATTTCTCCAAATAACCTTTACTAGAAATGTTGTTCGATTTCTCAATACATGCTCCCTTGTGTCAAGAATCCTGATATTCTTTTCATAGTATGATAAATCAGGTTCCAGTTCTAGTTCTTCATATGTGAGTACGTGTGTTGGTTCTGGCATGTACTTATTTAACAATGATACGTTGAACACATCATAAAATCTGGAGAGATTGGGTGGCATCACTAAATGGTAAGCTACATATCCGATTCTTCCGAAATTTAAAATGGTCCGATGTACCTGGGGCTTAGTTTCCCATTCTTTCCAAACCTTAAGATTCCCTTCCCTAGAGATACTTTCAGAAATACATGATCTCTCACATGAAATTCCAAGTCCTTTCCCCAGTTGTCAGCATAACTCTAATACCTAATTTGGGATCCTTTAATATGGGCTTGAATTTTTTCACCTTTTTCATTGTTTCTTCAAAAATTTCTCAACCTATAAGTTTCCTCTCACCAACTTTATCCCAACAAGTTGGAGTTCGACATCTCTTTCCATATAATGCTTCATATGGATCCATGTGAATACTAGAATGGAAACTATTATTGGATGAAAATTCCACCAAAGGCAAGTATTGATACCACATTCCTTGGATGTTAAGAAAAAATGACCTCAGCATATCTTCTAGAGTTTAAATAGTCTTTCAGATTATCCATCAGTTTGGGGCTAATATGTGGTACTCATGTTAAGCTCAGTATTCAAGGCCTTCTGGAGACTTTTCCAGAATTTTGACGTAAACCGGGGATCTTGATCATATATAATTGATATAGGTGCACCATGAAGTCTCAAATCATCATTAATATAATGTCTTGCAAGGAGATCAAGTGGTAAATCTTCTATTATTAGAATGAAATGTTCAATTTGAGTGAGACGATGAACAATTACCAATATTGCATAATTCCTTCTAGGTGTCCTCGGTAGTCCAGTGACAAAATCCATTATAATGTTATACCACTTCCACATAGTAATAGATAGAGGTTGCATCACTCCATTGAGATTTTGTATCTCTACCTTCACTTGTTGAAAACCTAAACACCTTGACAAGTAGTCCACAATTTCTCATTTCATATTATACCACCAACAATATTCCTTCAGATCTCTATACATCTCGGTATTACCCAGGTCTATAGTGAAATTTGAGCTATGAGCATCGTCTAGCAGTTCCCATTTTAGCTTAGGTACTGATGGAATGCATAACCTCTTCCCAAACATCAGAACTCCTTCTTCATACACGATGTTAGCCAGTTTGACATCGTTAAATGCATTAATTTTCTTGTGCAGATTCTCATCACCAGATTGAGAAATTTTTATCTTATATTGTAAAGATGGTTTAGCAATCATTTTAAAGAGGAGTGATGTTTCTGCTTCCTCAACAATTCCCACATCTATATTTAGTAGATCTATAAACATATAATCTCTTTCAATCCTCATTTGAGTCAAAAGGCCATGATCTTTAATATATAATCAATCTACCACCTTATTCGCCTTTCCTGGGTGGTAGTGTATTGAACAATCATAATCTTTGAGTAACTCGAGCCATATTCTTTGCCTCATGTTGAGTTCTTTTTTGTGAAAATATATTTCATGCTCTTGTGGTCCGTATAAGTCTCACATCCCTCTCCGTAGTGATAATGCCACCATATTTTCAGAGCAAACATTATAGCTGCTAACTCAAGATCATGAGTTTGATAATTTTTATTATGAGTCTTCAACTGTCTTGATGCATAAGAAATAACATTATTGTCATGCATTAGGAAACAACGGAGTCTATTCTTTGGCACATCTCTGTATATTTCAAATCCATCACTTCTAGATGGAAGAGTCAGAATTGTTGCATTGGCCAGTCTTCTTTTCAGTTCATTGAAGCATTTTGTACATTCTATTTTCCTAACAAACTTATCTCCTTTACATGTGATCTTGGTTAGCGGATTAGCCAATCCGGGAAAATCCTAAACGAAATGTCGACAACAACCTGCTAATCCAATTAAACTGCATACCTCATTTATGTTTGTTGGTGTGGGGGAAATCATGGATTTCCTTTGTCTTCATAGTATCCACTAAGATTCCATCCTAAGATATAATATGGCCCAAAAAATAAAATGATAAAATCCATAATTCACACACTAGTGCAAAAAACGTTTTTTACGTCGGTTATTTTTAATTTTTTACGTCGGTTTCTAGCCGACATTAATACGTGCGACGTTATAAATAAGGTTTTTGATGTCGGTAATATAAAAACCGATGTCAAAAAGCATAAAATCGCGATGTTTATCACGTCGGTTATTTTATAACCGACGTGATAAACTGGGGTGTGGGTGGTTTATCACGTCTGTTCTATGAGAACCGACGTGATAAACCGGGATGAGCGTGGTTTATCACGTCGGTTCATATAAAACCGACGTGAGAAACCGGGGGAGGGGGGTTTATCACGTCGATTATTCTATAACCGACGTGATAAACCGGTGGGAGGGGGTTTATCACGTCGGTTAGTCAATAGCGGACGTGATAAACCCTTGTCCAGGCCGTTTAGCATGTCCGTTATTCAATAACCGACATGCTAAACCATTCTCCAGGCCCATTATCACGTCGGTTATTAAATAACCGACGTGATAAACCATTATCCAGGCCTTTTATCAGGTCGGTTATTAAATAACCGACGTGATAAACCATTTTACAGGCCTTTTATCACATCGGTTATTAAATAACCGTCATGATAAACTAGTTTCCAGGCCTTTTATCACGTCGGTTATTTAATAACCGACGTGATAAACTATTTTCCAGGCATTTTGTCACGTTGGTTATTAAATAACCGACGTGATAAACTATTTTCCAGGCATTTTATCACGTCAGTTATTAAATAAACGACGTGATAAACCCAATTTTTTTTAAACAGAATGCAGTGATCTTCTCTCCACCAGAATCAACCAGAAAATAAATCAAGAAATCATACCACAAAAACAGAAGTACGTCAAAAATTAGCATGTAAATAGATAACATATAAAACTTACCCACTAGACAGCATCCACCCTCATTTATACCCCATGGACAGCCCTCCCCCACCCCGTTGGAGCCCTCACCCTCATGTATACCCCCTGGACAGCCCTCCCCCACCCCGTTGGAGCCCGCACCCTCATGTATACCCCCTGGACAGCCCTCCCCCACCCCATTAGAGCTCCCACCCTCAAGTATACCCCTTGGACAACCCTCCCCCACCCAATTGGAGCCCCCACCACACTCCTGGACTGCCCCCTGACCCCCGGACACCCCCAAACACCCCTCGACAACCCCCCCACCCGCCTGAACAGCACCTCCTCACCCCCTCACCCCACTTGACAGCCCCCACCACACCCCTGGACAACCCCCCCCACCCCTGGACAACACTCCCACACCCCTGGACCGGCTTCCCACACCCCTGGACATCCCTGCAACCCCCCAAGACTGTCCCACCACCCCACCGGACAGCCCTCCCAGACCGCTGGACACCCCCAACCCCACTGAACACACCCCCACACCCTGGGAACCCCTCCCCCACTGACCCAAATCCATACCTGAAGAACCATCAAAAGTAAACCAAAACAAGAAGTAGAGAAAAATTAAACATTCAGTTATATAACATTCAAAACGTACACTGTCAACTTCAAAAAAAAACCAAATCAAACCTGAACAACTACCAAATAGAAAATTAAAATGACAATATTCAAAATTACATTTTACATTACAAACAACTAAAATTCAATCAAACCTGTAAAATAATTTGACCACTCCACTTGTACGCGTTTGATGTCTTCAGCAGTATAGGGTTGAGGTTCATCAAAAAGCTACAAATGAAAAAGAAGATAGTTAATGTGTATAATGAATAAATCAAATTGAAATATGATGGGAAAGTTTAAGAGGAAATCGTACCAGGTAAAAATTCACAACTGTCCCAGTTGTTATTATTTCATACATAAATCTTAACATATAATATCCGCATTCGATGAGGCCTTGTTGTTCATGACAATTCTGTTTTGAATGAGTGTAAATTCAATATATTATTTTTATGTAATAAATCAAAAAGTACAAATTATAAATGGAAATTTACCTTCACCTTTACATATTTGATCTTTGCATTTCTTTTCTTTGTGTTTTTTCGAAAGTAGGCCCATGCACTGTTAGAAAATAATACGAATGGGGTAAATTTAAAATTTATTATAATATATAAAACTATTGAGAAATTGAAACTTACTTTCCCAATATATTCTTAAAACTTGCCCGCACATCACCATGAACAGAGCAAATCCAATAAAGAGCTTTCTCCCTTGGGAAAAAAATCCCTAACATCCAATGATTACTAATAAAAGGAAATTTAATGTTAGTGGTTTTTTATGTTAAAAGATAATTAACTATTTGAGAGAAATGTGTTTCATAACTCTCACAAAAAGGCATCATCAAACATTGTTGGATTATATTCTTTTCAAATCTTTCAGCAATATAAACCATTCTTTGTTCCTCAGTCAATGCACATGCTTCAGGGGAAATCAATTTCTTGTCCATGAATCCATATACTTCTGTCAGTTCATTCCTCTCACAAATTTTATAAAGATACCTAATACAAAACATATATAAGTATAAATTTTTAATAAATATAACGCAGGGAAAAGGTGTTAAGACTTACATGGAAAAAATTTGCACCACATTGATGCCCAACTTATCTCCAGTAACAAGCTCCATGATATCAGATTTTGTAATCCCCACACTTATTTCACGTCCACAAACATGAGATTCCATTGGAAACTCATAAAAACCCAACAACAAATGTGAATATCTTGACAATCTGTCAAGACCACTAGAATCTGTATCTGATGTCCTAGCATGTTGTCTTTGTTGTTGTCTATACAGTATTTCTTTGCCTTTGAAGTATTCCTGTGAAAAAAAATTGAGAATTATAGTAGTTTTCAAATTATAAAACAACTTTAAAAAAAAAATAAAATAAAAGATATAACATTCATACCTCTATGGTAATGAGTCGAAGATGTCTGGATGGAAAAACTAAAAAATGGCTGATACTCTGTCCAACTGTCGCCACCTCATCTGTAGGTATTGGTACCCTAGCTGATCTATCTATTATATCCTGTACAGTGACCCTCAGATTCTCTACCTCTAATTGTTGATGATGAACTGTATCTCCTATACAATATACCAACCCGTATGCTACTATATGATGCTGAGAATCATCAACATACAACTCGCAATATGTAGGAAGCTGCAGCGGAGGCGTAGGATAAGAAATGGGGTCCGCATGCTGAGGTGGGGGAGTGGGAGCTACTGGCGGAGGTGGAGGATAAATAATGGGGTCTACAGGGGGAGGTGGAGGAGTGGGAGCTGCAGTATGAAATTGTCATTGCATTTCTGCAAACATAGACTGCACCGAATCTCTAATCTTTTCTTCCATCGTCGCATTAATATTTTCAACTTCAGCCTCCAAGGATTCTATTTTTTTTATAAACCCCCTCAATGTTAGAAGATGAAGAACGTGGAAACACTTTTCTTATCGATACACCTGTCGGATATCCTCTTACACGACCAGGATGTTCGGGCCTTCCCAATGCTGCAAATAAAATATCTTCCCTCCCAGTAGCTGTAAATGTCCCCTCTGAACATTGCTCCTCAAGAGATTCCTGTATTAATTAATTGAACATTTCTGTAATGATTGAAACTTATATGAAGAAAAAATTTAACTTAAATAAATTAAATAGATATCTTACAATCCTCTCAGCCACGATTCTCGATTCTTCCGAAAGATATTGCCCTTTTTTCCCCTTCCGAGCTCTCTTCCATTTTTCATGTCTAGATGGAGGGGATGGAGGGGCCACCTCTCCAGATCTTGAAGACTCAGCTCTTAGTTGTTGAAATTTTTCCGCTATCATTTTTTCTTCCAATAATGTATACCCTCCCCGAGATAAACTATGAGGGTATACATTTTTAGATTGGATCTCCTGATGATCTTTCCTTGTTTTCTGTAATTTAAGAATAAGAAATCATTAACAAAACATTAATAAAATCATTTATATAAGAAAGTATATAAAATTTTACATTGCCCTTACCAGAAATGACTCTTTTTTTCTACTTTCAAAAAACTGTCTCCGTGTGTCTTCATCTATAAAAGGATATATACGACATGGTTTATCATGACTCCTATGACCATAAATGAAATCAGATGTGAGGGTTGATTTCAAATCCCTCCATCTCCTGGCAGCCAACGATAAGAATTTCTTCTTGACTCCTCCAGTGTCAGGAATATCAAATTTCATCTGATAAAGTAGAGGTTAAACATATTATATATACCAGAAACATTAAATGAATGGTCAATCAATGACAAAAGATCTTACCAAAATCGTCTCCCACAACTGAGAGATAATCGCTTTATCCACACCTCTCCAATCATCATACAGAATGCTTACTTTGGTCTTAGCCTGAGTTGCAACAAAACTCTTAAAATCTTTGGCATTCGGACCTCTAGGAATATCATCATCATCAAACTCAACTACTATCCTCTGATCCTGCGTACGGGCAAGTGATAATTTTGGTAAACGTGTGCAACCACGTTTACCAACCATTGAACTCTTTGTCGTAATAGGAGCATGTGAATGTTCATCCCCAGAGGTATGACCAACAATATGCTCCTCCCCAGAATCATGTGGATGATCATCTGAATGATCTTTCATTATCCTTCAAATCAAAAAAACAAACGTCAGTTCACAAATATACAAATTCAAATATTTTAATACTACTGTAATCAGAAAATAGAATAGTGTACTAGGTTACATAATAGTAAACATTGCTAATATGGTAAGCATGTTAAACAATGGTAAATATGGCAAAGATGGTCAAGATGGTCAAGATGGCCAAGATGGTAAAAAATGCAAAAAATGGTAAACCTGGTAAACATTGTAAACATGGTAAAGTAATTGTCAGTGAAAAAATATAAAAATTCCAATATTTTAATACTACTGTAACCAGAAAATAGAAAAGTGTACTAAGTTACATAATAGTAAACATTGGTAATATGGTAAGCATGTTAAACAATGGTAATGATGGAAAAGATGGTCAGGATGGTCAAGATGGTAAAAATGGTAAAAATGGTAAACCTGGTAAACATTGTAAACATGGTAATGTAATTGTCAGTGAACAAAAATAAGCATTTTAAAATTCATGTAATGGTTATAAACTGTTGGGTCGTAGAGGATGGCATGTGGGGGGGGGGGGGTGAATTGCCTTTTCAAAAAATAATTAACAATTTAAAACAATTATCAAAGCCCAAAGACTAGTTTGACTGGGCACATCGGCGGGCTGGTAGTGTCTCACCAGCTGGCTGGTGGTCCACCAGCTGGCCAGTGCTAAGCTCCTGGCTGGCCGGTGGTCCAGACAACAGGCTTTCGGTCTGGGTTCCACCGGCTGGCCGATGGGCAAGAACCGGTTGGCCAGTGACCATACCGGCTGGCCGGTGCTCTAACACCAGCTGACCAGTGGCTCTGGCAGAAAGCAATGCTTCTGCCAGAGACCACCGGTTGGCCGGTGGGAATCCACCGGTTGGCCGGTGGACTCAGAGAGTCCACTATCAGCCTTCTTGGGCCAACTCCTAGGCAACCTTTTTCCTAGCATCAAAACACTTGAAAACAAGTTAGAACACGATGAGAGTGATTGTGATCCTTAAAATCCAAGAGAGAGGGGTACAACAATAAACATGATAAAGTAAACTAAACAAACTTAAAACAAAAAATAACATATACTTACTTTATTTTAAAACATGTTTTAATAAATAAAAAACTTACAATATCTAACATTTATGGTAAAAATAAATGTAAACATGAAATAAACATATGTTACCTGTATTTTTAGGAATGTACAGATGGATTGTTTTCCCAAATTCCTTCGTCGTGATCGTTCCTTATGGCACAAACTATGTCTTCAACTTGATCGTCATTATGTTCTGTTAATATTTCCATTGAAGTAGTTATCTCACATAAATCAGCATATTCATCAAGTTCATCCTCACCAACATATTGTTTTTTCCCTTGTAAAACAACAGCCCCCTGCATATCTGATTGATCTACTACATAAAAAATTTGTTTTGCATGTGTTGCCATTATAAAAGAATCAGCTGTGTCTTCCAATCTATTCAGATTAACAAGTTTCATTCCAAATTCATCGTGTCTGACACTGTTGTTACCGTTAAACCATTTACAGTAAAAAACGGGAACTTTAATTTTAATGTAATAAACATCCCATATGTCTTCAATCACTCCATAATATGCATTTGATGCAGAAATTGGGTTTTTGTCCTTAGCACTCGAAAAATGCATTGCTTCTGCAAACACCAATACACCACTATTCTGAACTGCACGTCTGTTGTCCTGAGCTTTTGTATGAAATGTATAACCATTAATGTCATAACCAGACCACGTTATCACATTTAAACATGGACCACCCACTATCCATTTTAATGTCTCTAATACATCTGATCAACCAAGAAAAGTCTTTTTAATCCATGACAAAAAAGTTTTGTTGTGCTCATTGAAAATCCACATTTCTTTCTTCTTTGGATGACATTGTTTCAACTCATTAATATGCAATGTGATACATGGTTGAGCATCAGCTATGTTCTTCAAGATGTATGATTCTAACTTCTTCATCTGTTCAGCTGACAATGATTTGACTTTCAAGCCGCGAATCCCCTTTCCCTCATTATTAACTCGTTCATGGAGAGATGGAGGCAAACCTATGTGTCGCGCCGCAGCCAAGTAGCTCGTACGAAACTCTGCTACCTCCTCAGAAATATACTTTTCAATAATGGAGGCTTCAGGTCGATATAGATTTTTAACATACCCCTTTAATATTTTCATATACCTTTCAAAAGGATACATCCAACGAAGATATATAGGTCCACAAAGCATTATTTCTCGAACCAGATGAATCATTAAATGCACCATTATATAAAAAAAAGTTGGAGGAAAATACATTTCCAATTGACAAAGTATTAAAATTGCATCCTTTTCCAAAATATTCAAAGCATTCACATCAATCGCCTTGTTACAAATTGAATTGAAAAAATAACACAACTTCATTATAGTCTTTCTGACACGAATGGGAAATATTCCATGCAATGCAACTAGTAGAATTTGTTGCATCATGACGTGACAATCATGAGATTTCATACCTATCAACTTCAAGTCCATCAATGAGGCAAAATTTTTTACCTTAGAAGAATAACCTTGAGGCACTTTGGTATCATGAAGACACTGACAGAAGATAATTTTCTCCCTCTTCGATAATGTATGAAAAGACGGGGGAAGAAATGTTTGTCTTCCTTTAGGAGTGGGAGCTAACTCCAAATGTATTCCCATTGATAGTAAGTCTAATCTTGCATTCAACCCATCTTTAGTCTTTCCTTTAATATCTAACAATGTTTCAATCAAAGAATCACAGATATTCTTCTCCACATGCATGAAATCAATATTATGTTTAACTTCATGATACCTCCAATATGGTAGCTCAAAAAATATTGACCTTTTCTTCCAAATATGTCTATCATTACCAGATTTCTGTGTCTTTCCCAATGTCACGTCAAGGTTTTTCACCCTCTAAAAATAAAGATCATGGGATAAAGGTTTTGGAGCAGTATCAAATTCTTGTGAGCCATTAAATGCCTTTTTTAGTCTTCTATAAGGGTGTTCCATAGGCAAAAACTTTCGATGACCCATGTACACTGTTTTCCTCCAATGATGAAATTGACAATAGGACTTCTGTTGTTCGCAAATTGGACATGCTTTATGCCCTTTAACACTATATCCAGACAAATTTACATAGCTGGGAAGTCATTTATAGTGAATAGAAGCACTGCATGCAGTTGAAAATATTCCATTTTATAAGAATCATACACTCTAATACAATCAGCCCATAACAGTTTCAAATCATCAATCAACGGTGACAAGTAAACATCAATAACATTACCAGGTTTCTTTGGACCAGAGATCATTGTACTCAACATGACATATTTGCACTTCATACAAACTTTAGGAGAGAGGTTGTAAATTACCAATAAAACAGGCCATGAACTATGTGTGCTACTGTGTGTTCGGTATGGATTCATTCCATCTGTGCACAACCCTAGTCTGAGATTTCTTATTTCATTTGCAAATGTAGAATACTGCGCATCAATTTTCTTCCATTGTGGACAATCAGCTGGATGACATATTTTTCCATCACATACCCTCTCTTCAGCATTCCATCTTATCCTTTTTGCATCATGTGAATTAGCAAATAAACGTTTGAAACGATTAATTATAGGAAGATACCAAAATACCTTTGAAGGGAGCTTTGTAATCTCTACATCACCATGTGATTTTTCTTTCACCTTATACCGTGATGTCCCACATTTTGGACACTCTGACAGAAATTCATATTCCTTCTTATATATAATGCAGTCATTCGGACATGAATGTATTTTCTTGTATCCCAATCCCATCGGGCATAATATTTTCTTGGCATTGTAATGTGAATCTGGAAGATCGTTATATTTTGGAAGAATGTCTTTCATCAACTGTAGCAGCTCTGTAAAACTTCTGTCACTCCATCCATGCTTCGCCTTTAGGTTAATCAATCTTAACACCGCCGACAAAACCGTAAAATATGTACAACCGGGATATAATGGTTTTTCAGCATCACTATATAGACGTGTAACTGTCGGTTCTATCTCAATTTCTTCTGCTACAATATCGCGAATCATTTCTTCAATTCCATCGGAGTTACCATCTTGAGAATCATCATCATCAGTGACATTCCATCCAGTTTCACCATGCCAAATCCAAGGGCTGTAACTCGGATTAAAACAATGACATATCAGATGATCTTTTATCTCTCTACTTTTCAACTTCTTCATATTCAAACATTTCAGGCATGGATAGAAAAAAATGTCACTACTTGGAACATTTCGTTTTGAAAATTCCAAAAAGGCATCAACACCTTCCTCAAATTCATTGCTCATTCGATGTGCCGTAATCCAACTTCATCTCATTATTACCTATAACAAATATCAACAAAAAATATATATTTTTAAGATAAGACAAAACATGTTTATATGAAAAAAATCATAATTTGAATGTAAAACAATTTAAAATATAAAACAAATCTTGAATGTAGTAGTAGTTTTCATAAGTACCCAACACCAAATAGCTATACATCGTAAGTGTCATGTTAAAAATATTAATATAGACCATTTGTTTTATGTTTAATAATATTTTCATATTATCTGATCATTCTGATTATATATTAGAATTACTATATCTTTTTGATCCGATATATAATCAAAGGACATTAATATTTCTTTAGAAAAAGTAATGTTAATATCATGGTAATGTAAAAAAAGTATATGTTGAACTATATATATGTAATACCAATAAAAAATTACATATGTGTTTGCCCTGGGTTTCACACATAAAACAACTCATCTCACAGATTAAATATTTGAATCATCCTACATAATACTTATTTTTATAACTTAGGGAATGAAAATAATAAAAGTTTTCATTTATGATAATCCTAATGGGTAAACATGATATATATAAATTTAATATCTAATCTCATAAAAAGATATCCATGGGGGTATAAGAGAATACACAAACCACATGATCAAAAAGATAAGTGAAACAGTTCTATATAATCATAGATCATAAAACCTGAGTCCATGTATACCAATTTTAGCATAACATAAGACATGATTTATATGATAGTGGGAACATGATTTAAAAAACCTTATTCACAAGATCACAACATTGGTATGTGGAATAACATAAGAGTGTGGCACAAACATAATCATATAAGTCATAACATATGTCAAGGGAAAACATAGTTTCATTCACCTCATATTGGGATATGTTAATCAGCTTTCCTATAATTTATTATAATATTTCTTACCAGGCACATCACATAACACATTGGACATGGTATAACCATCTGTATCCCATATTGATCTATGATATATAATACATTGTCAAATGCATTAGAAGGATATTATGGACCCAAATGTCACATAATGACTAACCATATATATGGGTGAATCGTGATCATCAAATCATTTATAACACTTTCGTAGATCAATTAACTAACAAAAATGAAATGGGGGTCATAATTGTTTTTACAAAACATAATAATTATTAATACACAAAAATGTGTTTGGATGGTAAGATAAGAAAATATACCTAATTCAATCTAATTATCATTAAATTATTTCTACCTAGATAGAAAATACCTTTATAAAAAGTATAATTTAACTTGATAATGAAAAGAAAGTACCATTTACCTTTTTTATAATGAAAAATCTGAAAACGATGATAATAATATTTAGGTATTATAATTTTTTTATGAATTATTAATAATAAAAGAAATCACCTCACTTGGTTTTGTTGAAAATCGGACAAACCATAGTATTCAAGAAATAAGATACACTTTTCATGAAAAGGTCCATCATTTTTAGGAGATGAATGAAAGAAGAAATGTATTATCAGACTCACCATGAGTCCAGAATGAAATATTTTATTGTACTAGGTATGAATTGATATTTTTATGAATACAGATGATAACATATGATGGTTTTCTGATCAAGGAGTTCTAAAAATCATAATTTTTTGAAAAAATATTATGATGTAAGAATGTTGAATGAAATTTTAAGGATAGGTATTACCGATTGTACCTGGTCCAATTTCATTCATGAAAATAATTTTCTGGACAATCATATTGAAAATATGATTTTAAGAAAATAAGTACTACCAATCTTCATCTAGACAGACACATTCCAGCTAAGTAGGAAATAATAATGTTACTGGAAGAATGGAATGTTATAGTACCACCCATTATTTTTCATATTTTGCTGAAGCTAATCCACAATGTTTTAATAACCATTTGCGAGTTGAATGTTGTGAGTTTAATGAACATAATAACCATTTGCAATAAAAAAATTCCACGAGATTCAAAAATGAACGAAAAGCACATCAAGAATCGAAACAAAAACGAACGAAATAAATTCGTGGAAGGCTTACTTGAATGTCGCGAGTTGAGATGACAGATCCGAGAGCAGTGAAGAAGATAAAAAATGAAGCCAAAATGAGTGTAATGCAGGCGATCGACGAGCCGATTAGGGTTTACCGCGCGAGAGAGAGACGAGCCGGTGACTGTAAATCGAAAAAATCGTAAATGACAGAACACGGGCTTTAATTTTTTTAAATGCTTTATAACATCAGTTATATAATAACCGATGTTATAAACTATTTTTTAGCTTTTTTACGTCGGTTATCTTAAAACCGACGTAAAAAACACCAGGGGGCTTTGGTTTTTTACGACAGTTAATTGATAACCGATGTAAAAAACCAAAGCCCGCAGGGGTTTTTTACGTCGGTTACAAAATAACCGACGTAAAACACACCGCGATTTGGTTTTTTACGTCAGTTATTTGATAACCGACGTAAAAAACTCATCCATATCGGGTTTTTTACGTCGGTTACAAAATAACCGACATAAAAAACCCCCCGCGCATTGGTTTTTTACGTCGGTTATTTGATAACCGATGTAAAAACCCAACAGGCGCGATTTGTAACGTCGGTTATTAAAATAACCGGCGTGAAAAATCTACTCGCCGCATTGTTACGTCGGTTATATATAACCGACGTAAAAAATGGTGACGTAAAAAACGATTTCTGCACTAGTGACACATGCAAAAATTTCCATATAATTTGTTTTTTTCTAAGAGTTCTTATAACAACCCGTAATTTATTCCCATGGTCTTCATAGCTTTTTGAGTATACGAGGATATCATCTATGAATACCACGCCAATGTTATCAAGACATTCCTTCAAAACTCTATTCATTACATCCATAAGAATAGAGGGTGTATTTGTCAGTCCAAAATGCTTCACTGTAAAGTCGTAATGCCCATACCTGATCTGAAATGTTGTCTTAGGAATATCTTCTTTCCTCGCATGCAACTGATGATATCCGAATTGAAGGACAATCCTGGAAAATTATTGATCTCCATGAATTTGGTCAAATAAATCATAAACTTTGGGTAAAGGATACTTATTCTTTATTTTAATAGCATGTATTTCCCTCTAATCAATGAAAAGCCCCATGGATGTATCTTTTTCATGATAAAGAGGACATGGGCTCCCCATGGAGAAACACTAGGTCGAATAAATAAATTTTCACTCAATTAATCCTATTGTTTTTTATATCTACAAATTCCATAGTGGCTATTCTAGAGAGAGTCTTTGATATAGGTATTGCATATGAAATTAAATCAATAGATAACTCAACTTCTTGCTCTGGAGGATGTCCAGGTAAATCATCTAAGAAAACATAAATTTACTCATTCACAATGTGCAAATCATTAAGTTGGTGATTTCATTCTTCTCCCATAGATATTGTATTTTCTTCCTCTCTAAGTATTTCATTTATTAGAGCTACTGGGGTTGGTTCTAGATAAGAATCAAGTAGTGAATTTTATGACCTGAAGACTGGGGATTCTATACCATTTTTAAAAATTGTAACTTCATTCTTCTTATAGTAAATCTTCACATCATAATTTCATACCCAATCCATCCCAGGAATTATATCAAATTCAATCATTGGTATGATGATAATGATAGCAACTAGAGATCATTTTGGTCTCTGGATGGGGACTACTCGACATGCCTTTGTTGCAATGATATACCCCATGGGAGTTTTGACCGAAAAATCCTTTATTAAATCACATATCTTATTTTCTTGGAAAACTAGGAGGATATAAATAAATTTGATGATCAAGATTCAAATAAAGTGTTGTCTATGTTTGAGGAAACAATTAAAGTTCCTTCCACTACGTCACCAGGAACATCAACCTCCATTGTTGTAATCAAATAGGCTCTCCCTTTCACTCTTGGATTTTTAGGAGGCATGTTTCCTTGGCACATAGGACACTAATTTGCATAGTGTCCCATCTCTATGAAATTATAGCATTGAATATCATTGAATTGTTTCTTCCCCTAGCATTAACCAGATCGATGACCCTTTTCTCCGCAGTTATAGTAGCCTCCCATGCCTTTCATGAATTTCCCGTGATGATTATTTTCAGTGTTCTCGCATAATGGGAAACTATTCGTTCCCTTGATCTTCTTTGGTGATTATCTTTTTCTGTTGTTATTAGAGTACCACTTTTTTATCATGGATTCCTTTGAAAAGATTTCACCTAGAAAATTCTCTTTCTATTTTGATGGAACATGATACAATTTAATCATATGATGAAAATGATTGAGAAGCCAGATCCCTTTGAAGACTGGTCTTAAGACATTCAAATAAATGATCAATCTTGTCTACCGAGACACATATGTAATATAAATCATACCTGGCCAGCCTTGTTAAAGTTTCCTCATACTCTACAACACTATCTTTTTTCCTCTATTTTAATCCAAGGAACATCCTCTTCATTTCGGTTCGTTTCTCATGATGGAAATATTTTTCGAAGAATATTTCCTTAAAATTACTCCATTTTATATCTTCTATTTATTCTTCCTATGTGGTATATTGAATCAGGGATCACCATTGATCAATGTCTTCCTTGAGACAATATATTTGCAGTTCTACCTTTTCATTTTCATTGCATCTTAACGCCATGAATATCTTTTCAAGGGACTTGATCCATTCCTTAGAAACAACTGGATTAGTAGTCCCACGGAAAGATGGTGTCTTCTGCTGCATGAAACGATCCATCAGATGTGTGGAATGGTTTTTTGTTACAAATTGAGTATATTGTCCCAATATGGTCATGATCTGATCTGCTCCAACATTGATTTTGTTGACTTGATCTGTAGGGAGATCCCTAACTTTACCATGAGTATTGATTCCAATTATTCCATTAGATGTCATTTCTAAATAATGGGATTCACTAGATTAGTTTTTGAATCTCAAATAGAAAATCACTCAACATATATTTAAATTTTGTGCATTGTTAATCTTATAAACATATATTTAAATTCTGTGCATTGTTACTCTTAAGGAAAAATTTCTATTAACTCCTTCATAATGGCTTGTAATGAAAATGTGAATTATCCTAAGAATATCCCCTAGGAGTGTTGTAACCAAGATTGTGTCAAGGCTCACTATTGTGAACCAGTTATTGTTCAAGTCTAGCATAAAGTGGTGTTTTTGGGTTTGACCCCTAGATACATATGTACTCGAGCCGCCTTTACCTACTCGTATCCAGAAAGGGACTTATTTCTTAAAATATCCACATAATACTTTCATTACCAAAATACCAAGATGTACTTGTATATTTATCCTCAAATATTACCTTAGGGCTTCGTTTCCTACTATACAGTTTATACTATTTTTTGCATGTTTTCTACTAAACTTCCTCTGATACCAACTATAACACCCCGACCCCGCTGGCTGAAGCCAGTGAATTACTTGTCATAGTGGCATGGTTAGAGGGAATGAAAATCCTGAAGGAATGATCGGTTTTGTAGTGTTAAAGAAACTAGATACATATATGTACCACAAATTACATTGGAAATGGTTACAAGATACAATACATAACAAAACCAAAAACTTCAACCACATGAACTCAATAAAAGACATTCCTTGAATAACCTGTTGAAGGTAAACAATGAAATGGGTGAGATCAAATGCTTAGTATGGGTTACAAGAAACAAAATCTTGAGTACAATAATAAGTGAATCACAATCAATCTGACATAATAAATATGGCATAGTGTATAATTCAATAACTAATTTTATTAATAAACTGAAGATTGAAACTGCATCCGTAGATTATGTCATAGTGAAAACCTCATGGATAATAATAATAACTAATAATGAATAAAGAGAACGATTATCAACTGGATTTCATCTATCTGGAACATGAAACCATAATACCATAAAAACAGTTTAGTTCTATGGGTAGAAACCCATCTGATTCTTTTAGAAACAAACTTGAAGGTTTTGTCACCAAACTGTTTTGTCTAATGAGACCTACCGATGCTTCAAGGGGATATAGCGGGACCCACCCACCACTACATGTCCAAATAATTTTTTATACATTGATTCAATACAAGATCAATATGTATTTTCAATATCCATATAGATTATATTATATGGATTCATCAATATTTCGATAACTAAAATAACATTCCAAATAAACAACGTATGTAAAATGGTATACTGTTTAAAAAAAACCTATCCATCGAATGAGATTATGGATTTTTAATATAAATAAATTTTAAAATTAAATGTGATCTCAAATGAATAGTAGGTACACCACATAAGGGTTACTTGGTGTACAATACAATGTTAGTCACAATGAAAATGTAGTTGAGACGAAGTCCCTTACCACAATGTAATTAGTCAAATCATATGAACAAAACATAATGAACATAAAATGAATCATTGAATAAAATGAATATAATATAATAATGTTATTTAATATAATATGGTATTACACATATACCATATACATGAAATAAGTGGCGAACAATGAAAATATCACAGTAATGAAAGTGAGATGATAAACCCCTTATCTTTTACTCGAGTTTGTGCTTATTTTGTTTTAATGACCTAAATAATCAAATTTTGATTTCATAATTAATAATTAAATAACCTCCTTTATATGTAATTGATTTATTATAACCTTATTATGTTTATTCATGGACCTCTTAATGGGTTTAAGAGGTTCAATTTTATTGTTTTGGAAGCATTTTCTTCATTGTTTTTCATGATTCGTTTACATTCTTTCATGAATTAAAGTTCATTTGAAATGTTGATAGATATCCAGATTTGTTAATATATATTATTAATGTCATTAAAAAGTCATCAATTATCTTCTAATAATTATTGGTTATATATTTGAGGATGATTCATTAGTTAATTTTTTTTGATTAATTCTTGGATTTAGCTTGGCAATTTTGTATACAATGAACTCATTTTGTATTATTATTCCATACTATGAGTGTGTAAAGACTATATAACATTAATGAGATGAAATAAATATATTCCAATTTGTTTCAACCATTAAAATGGTTTCATGACCAGTAATGAAGGATCATGTGTAGAACACAACTCTATCGTCCCCAAAAGGTATAAATTATAACCTCATGGATGTTGATTTCACATATAAAAATAAAAAGGGGGAGTAAGAGTATTGATGATGTTTATTCCATTCACATGATATAATTTCAATATATAAATGATACTCGAGTTTATCATGGTCATTTGGACCGAAAAGTTTAGAAGAGAAAATAATAGAGATGATCTTGAAAATAAAAGAAAAGTTTAGAGGTCCCTTATGAAAATTTGGCAGCCTAACGACATCGCTTAAAATATCATAAAATCAAATAATGAGAACAAAAAGGTATCTAATCATATTTAAATTAAATGTACATTATGAAGTATAAATAAAAAAACCCTAAATTATGTTAAAGGAATTTTAAATTGATAACATAAAATGGGTGTGGACATAAAGTAGAGAATAATGAATTCTATTATCATCTAAAATAACTCCTAGATCTTGAAGGATGGTACCTTGGGGGCTTAGGGATATCTTGGGAGGACTCATAGAGAGGAAAAACCACCAGATCTTCGAGGATGAGGGATTTGGAATGAATAAATACAAATTGATGAGTGGGTATTTATAGAAAAAGAGAGGTAATTTTTTAATAATTTCAAAGGGACACCTCATTAGTGGTTTTTTCCAAACCATGGGCTTGCCCATGGTATTTTACATGGTATTATCCACTTAGGAACCTCATGTCAGAAATTACTATAAAAAAGTCATCCATTCTTTTATATTTAATTATTACAACATTATGATGTCAACAAACTACCGAAAACTCAAAACTGTATTTTTACAATTCATGAAAAATTCATGAATTTTAGACAAATCCCCAAAACATACCCTAACCATTTTTCGACGTGTATAATTCAAATATGAAATCTATTTTTTATAATAATTTTCTATTTATTATTAATTTAATTTTTAAATAAAGTCATAGTTAATTTGAAAAACATCAATCTTAATGGTGCAATTAGTTTTATTTGTCTTTGAAAAACTAATTAAGATCTCATTATCTTATTGACTTAAAAAATAAAATGATATTATTATTTACTATTCATAAGGGTCATATTACTATTCCTATTACTAGTCATAAGGGTATGTTACTATTCAACAAAAAAATCAAGTTTGTACAATCAGACTCCAAATGACTTACTGATCACAACTCTAGATGACTATTTTTGGAAATTCAAAACATAGAAGTGGAAAATTTATATTTAATTACTAGGTTTTGACTATCTCTTAAATAACCTTGTGTTGTTTCAAAAAAACATAGTGATGAATATATTTTATATAACTGAAGCATACCATAAAATGTTGGGGGTGTTATAATTTCATTAATTTTGTTGAAAAGGTTGTAAATGACCTTTTTTGGAAAATGAAGTAAGGATTCCATTAAAAAATTTTATAAAAATTCACAAAAGTGTATAAATTACATTAACCCATTTTCTGAAAATATTAAAAATGTTTTGAAATATTTTTTTATGAAACACAGATGAGGATTATAAAGAGGACCCAGTAGATACTCACGTATAAACAACCTCAGAAAATGAAGAGATTGTGGAATTAACCTTTACTTTGTACATTTCAATGGTTGACGGTATGTTAAACTCTTTTATAATAGATGAATCATTGTTATTAATTTATACCTGAACTATATTCCGAATTTTGATATCCTATATAATACTCTAATATTTCATTGTTAATAATATTTCAGTAGTATCAACATTTCCGGTGTTAACTGACTAGTTTTCCTTTATATGCTTGGTTACGTAAGCCATGTTTTTAATGTATAATATTTATTTGATTCGTATCCATGATTATATTATGGTCATAAACATTATTTTTAATCATAAAATAAAAATTATTCTTCAATAATTATGACGTGGAATGAATCTCATCACGTTCGTGGGGACGGTAATCCGTACATACGTATGAGCGACAATATCAATATATTGATTGTAAAATCATATGTAATTGGATGTTTTATCTTATATAAAAAATCATTAGCATGTTATATTTATTATTTAAATCAATTATACTCACTATTATACCCATCCAAATATTGAATAATTTGATTAGAAAACTACACCACGATGTGGAGACTGTAAGCTGAACATACACACATATGGTGACTTTTTCATTCATAGGATGGATAGTATAATGAATATGGTTGTACCATATTAATAATAACATCATATTATATAGGAGGTATGTAGGTAATTATTCTGCTGGTTAAATTATTACCTCTTCTTTGGGTGTTTCCATTGGATTTGATCAAAATGGATCCTTAGGGTGACTATATGAACAATGTAAGTACTCTTGGATGATTTTAGGGAAGTTGGGGGGATATTTGGGCTGGTGTTGGAAGATTCAAATGGCTTTGGAGGTGTGAAATTATGTGAAGATGAAGTACCTTTTTACAAGAGAGGCGAGGGACATTTTAGTAAAAGCTTAAAATATTATTTTATAATTAACTAATCTTCAGTTTCTAATGGCTGAAAAATAATTTATTTCTAGCCTAAGGTGGGGACGAGTCGTAAAACCTATCATCCAATTCGTTTTAGATAGGATTAGGTCACTATATTAAGCTTATCTTTTTTATTTAAATCTTACTTAAATAGTTTGAATTTTATCTTATCTCTTTGTATTTTTATATTATATGGTTAATAAACATACTGAAAACTACTAAAAAAAACCCCAAGTGGTTCATTATTAATATATATAACCTTATCTAAGTCACTTGGAGAATCTTTATAATTTTATAAATATAATTTCAAGTAATAATATAATTTTTTTTAAATATTCAATTATGCCTATTTTGACACTATTTTGTATTTATTATTTTGAAAGCCATAAAAACCTTATCACTTCTTCTAAAATTTATTTAATCAACCAGAACATGTCATATAATCCTTGAAAGCTAGTGGAAATTATTATAAGTCTCAATTTACATTTATTTGTATATTTATAATATCAATTATTTTAATATTTTTGTAATAAGGTAATTACTGCATCATTATTGTGTCATAAATAAAATAAATTATTTAATGTATAAAAGTTATAAACAAAAAAACATTATTTAGGAAATAATTTTATCTTTTTAATGAATATTCAAAGTCGAATTTATATTTTGTTTAACCCTATATTAAAAATTCTTAACTTATTAAACCTTTCATTTTACACATTTAACTCTTCTTTTAATAAAATAATAATAGATGTCCTAATCTAATCCAAGTGGACCAAGAGTAACATATTTTATTCATAATTTTTATTCTGGTATAATTGATATTTTCCAAATGAATTAGGTCATGTGTTAAGGTAATTATAATATAAATGTTACCCTTAATTGTCATATTTACTTTTAGTTGTGGTAAATAAATGTCAGAAGTTACTATGCATCAAAAAATATTTTTACCTTATTGAACAAAAATTTAGTACTGATGTTAACCATGTGTCTCGGATTTTTGAAATTCAACTTATAGAAGCGAGAAAATTATATTCTATGCAAATCTTAAAATGCTCCTAGAAGGAGTGTAAAAGACGTTAAAAATTTCAATAAAGTTTTATATATCTAAATGTATTATAAAATGACTCTAAATAATTAAATTGAAAATATATTGGTATTATGTATCAATTTTTAATAAAATTAAATTAATATAAATTAACTAATTTTTTAAATAAATAGTCGATTTTAAACAATAACCAAGTATTTTTCACTATTCATAAAAAAATTGAATGTTTTTAGAAAATTTCCTATAAAATCACCCTAAGCTAATTTTGATATTTAGAATCCAAAAATGAAGCCCATTTTTAATATTAAATTATATAAAAATTTAAAAAGTTGTTATTACTATTCATAAAAGCTAGTTTGATAGGTCGTGGTGTGTTAAAACTCCATGATGCATACAACGAAAGCTACTGCATTATTCGAAGGGAAACATATCATGGAAGCTTGGGGTGTTACATTATACCCTCCTTAAATTAATTTAATCTTCGAAATTTCTATAATATTACTGCATAAAAATATTTGAGTAGTTCTTCATCATAAGTTCCTCGGGTTCCCACGTTGCCTCTTCCATCTTGTGGTATCTCCATAGAACTTTTAACAGATGAGCCGACTGGTTTCATAGAACTTGTTCTCTGGTATCGTGAATATATTAACATGATATTCACAATAAGATAGATTAGGTTATAGTTAAATTTCATCATTGGTGAGTATATGCATTGAGACAGACATGTATTTTCTCAAGAGTGATACGTGGAACACATCATGAACATTGAAGAGACTTAGAGACATTGCCAAAAGACAAGCTATAACTCCAATTCTTTCTAGAATTTCGAAATTTCCAATGTACCTGGAACTCAATTTACCCTTCATACCAAAAGGTATAACACCATACCATGGATATAACATTAGGAAAACATGGTCTCCTACTTTAAATTCAAAATCCTCACATCAGTTATCAGCCTACATTTTTTCCCAACTTTGGGATGCTTTGATGTGGGTTTTGATAATCATTACATTTTCTATTGGTTCCTCATCATGTTCAGGGACTATGAGTTTTCTTTCACCTACATCATCCCAAAAATTTTGTGTGTCACATCACTTTACATATATTTCTTCATATGGATCAATTTGAATACATGAATAGAAGCTATTTTTATAGGAAAATTCTACCAGAAGTAAATATTGATCTAACATTTCGAGAAAGACATGTGAGAAAGATCTCAACAAGCCTTATATGGTTTGAATAATTTGTTTTGATTGTCTATTGGATTATGGATAGAAGTCGGTTCCCAAAAAAAGTTTAGTATGCAAGGCCTTCTGAATACTTTTCATGAATCTATATGTAAAACATGGATCACGGTCAGAATCAATCGATAGGGGCACACCATGGAGTCTTAAATATTTGTTAATATATAGACTTTCCAGATATTCAAGGGGTAAATATTCTCTTATAGGAAGAAAAATTCCTGACATGGAAACACAGTCAATAATGACCCATATTAAATCATTCATTATAGGATTCTTTGGTAGCCCCACGACAAATCCCATCGTAATATTATTCCATTTCCACTCAGGTATTAGAAGAGGCTGCATGACTCCTCCAGGCTATTACCTTCCAGCTTTGATTTGTTAACAAACCTTAAATCTTGACACAAATTCCATAGTCTCACTCTAAATGTTGTCGCACCAAATATTTTCTCTCACATATCTATACATCTTGGTGCTCCTAGGGTGTATAGAGAAATTGGAGGAACATTTTATGTGGGACAACATTATGTCTTAAACAAAAAATAATTTAAGAATAAATCATTAATAAATATAAAAAAATGTTTTATTAAAATTACCCTTAAAATGAATCCATTTGAAAACTCATTTATGAAACATGGACATTAATAATTAATACTTCCTAGTAGATACATATGTAAAAACAACCTCATACAATAAAGAGATTGTGAAATTAACCCTTACCTTGAACTTTCCGTTAGTTGAGGGTTCATTTAACCCCTTGTATAATAACCATAATATGATATTAAATTATACCATAACCATATTAATATTTATTATATCATACGTGATTCATTTATGACAATATCTACCCATTTAGTAAGTATTTCTATGTTGAATTAACATTTTGGGTAATAGTTGCTCTCTTTTTCGTACGTGTTTTAACTTTTTATTTGTGATCGTATTTTATGGTACATGATTTAAGTAATTAAATAATATAATACTTGATTTATATATCATTTAAATTTAGAATATAAATATTTATAATAGTTATATATATGTAATGGAAGGCACCGTTTATGGAGACGGTAGGTCGTAGGTACGCATAAAGGTTTTTTCCGTTTTAATATCGTATTGATCAGAAGTAAGTGAATAAGATATATGTAAGTACATATATATATATATCCAGTAGAAATATTATTTCATATATTACATAATTATTAATAATATATATTTTTATAATCATCGTTGAATGGTGAACGTGGGAATGAATCTCCTCGTGTCGGAGAGGCGGTAATCCATACATACACACGAGTAACAATATCAATATATTGATGGTGAAATCACATGTAATTGGATGGTATATCATATATAAATAATCATTGAAATTTTATATTAATTATTTACATTAGTTATACTCATTATTATACCCATCCAAATAATTATGTGTATGAAAAACAAACTACACCACGAAATGGAGATGGTAAGTCGTACATAAACATGTATGGTCACATTATCATTTATAGTATGGATAAAATAATGAATATGGAAGTAGAATATTTATAATCACATCACATTATGTTGGAGGTACTGGAGTTGTTATTTTAGGTATTGAAATAACAAATAATGAAAAAGTGGAAAAAGTAAAGAACAAGAAAAAGGATGGTGAAATTTTTATATCTTCATCAGGTGTTTCTTTTTGATTTGATCAAAATAGCTCATTAATTTGGCAATATGATCAATTTAAGTAGTATAGGTGTAAGTGAGGGATGTTTTTAACATATGTTTTTTGGTTTTGGATCATCCAAATGGATTTTTAGGTGTGATATTGAGAAGAGGGCAAGCGCCCTTTATAAGATGGGTGTGGGTCATTTTAGGAATAGATTAAAATATTAATTTATTATACCATCATATTCGGTTTATAATTGCTCAAAATGAATTTATTACAAGATATAAGTAGTTATGTGTAGAAATACTCTCAACCTATTGGTTCTAGACAAGTTTAGTTTACTATTTAAACATTATCATTTAGATTTAACTCTTAGATAAATAGTTTAACATTTACCATGTATTATTGTATTCTTACACTATATTGTTAATAAACATACTCTAAATATCCAAGATAACCTCAAGTGGTTCATTAATAACATATATAATATTATTCAATCCCTTTTTCTGAACCTTATATTTTTAAGAATATTATATAATTTAATAATATAATATTTTTGTTAAAAACTAATTTATGTTTATTTTGACACTATTTAGTATCTGGTGTTTGTTAAAGTCATAAATAAATGATTAATTCGAACAATATACATTGAATAAAATATAACACTACATGATTTCATAGTATGTTATCTATTTAATGTAATTCAAAAGTTTGTGCAACGCTCAACACTGAGTTCGAGCACATCACATCTTACCAAACTAGCTGTTCAGAAAGCGGCTATGAGTAGTATTATATGCATTAAGAATCTTATATACTCTATATTATTTTAACATCCATATTTTGTGTTTCATAGATATAATATTTGACAAAAATCATTTTTCCAGATAAAAGAAGTATTTTTCAAAAAATTGAAATTTACCACCTTGTAATGGAGAACCCATTTTATAACCCATATTTGACACATTTATATATTGAATTTAATGAAATTAAATTATTTTTTAAAATTGGTACATAAAAGTTTAGTTTGGATAAATCTTTGGTAATTTTAATATAACTTTTATATTTTGATGAATATTTAAAAATAATATGTTTTTATGGAAGACAAAAATTTTAATTGAAATAATTTATAGTGTTAAACTATGAATTTGAATGGTTTTGAAGTATAATTATATTATATTTTTATCGTTTAAAATAATTTAGTTTATTATATGTAATTTCACTATTTAAATATGACATACACACTTGTAAATCATTTGATAGTTTTTACTTTTTTAAAAACCTTACTTTTTTGGTTTTGACAATGAGAATTAATTTTAAATTAATAAAAGCAACTTGTATGTTTTTAATTTGTAAAAATATATTTCATTTTTGAATTTAGAATATCGAGATTAGTACTGGGTGAATTTTTGGTATTTTTCTGAAAACATTAAATTGTTGATGAGTAGTGAAAAACACTGCATTGTTGTTTAAAACTGAGTTTTTATTTAAATAATTACTAATTTAATTTTAAAATTTTTAAGTCATAATAAATACACAATACCTATATATGATCAATGTAATTAATTGGAGTTATTTTATAATATGATTAGATATATATAATTTTATTGTTCTTTTTACCATCTTTTACCCACCTTCTAGGAGCAGTTGCAAATTTGCATAAAACTAAATTTTACCACTTCTCTAAGCTGAATTTAAAATATCCATGAGACATGGTTGAAATAAGTTATTAAAATTTGGTTCAATAATATTAAAATAAGTTTCAGCAAATTGTTACTATTGACTTTTATTTAACCCGGTTAAATGTAAATAGGGCAATTAATGGTAAAAATGATATTATATTTACTATAACACATGTCCAAATTGAAATGTCAATGTTTTCATGAAATCCATGAATTTTCAAGGAGAATATGACAATTTTAGGTTGAATCAATTGATGTTTTTCGAAGTCATCAAGTTGTGGTGACTTCCACAAAAACTAAATACTAATTAGTGTCAAAATTTACATAAATTAGTTTTTAAAACAAATATTTTATTATTAAATTATATAATATTACTAAAAATATATGGTTCATCCAAAGGGATAAAATAATATTATATATTTCCTTAATTTACCCCTTCATGTTCTCCCGGAATCATAGAGTATGTTTATTAACCTTATTGTGTATGAATACAAGAAGAAACGATGAAAGTCAAACTATTTAACTAACAGTTAAATCTAAAAGATAATGTTAATATTGTAACATCCCAGGTAAATAAAGAATAATACATTTTCATATTCAATAATATTTTTGAATTAAATATTAATTTTACTTTATAGGGGTTTCTATGTTCGATAGCGTACCCAATACGCAACAACGAGTTTCTTTGAAATCTTACGTTGCACACTAGTAATATAATAATATTATTTTAAATGGTAGTTAGCACGTAGCAATTGTATTGGCGGAAATAAATAGAAATAACTAAAATATTATGATATATGTTTGTTAAATATTTTTACATTTATCTAATAAAAGATAAATGATTAAAATAAGAAAATAATTCAATTTTAGGCATAGATACTCTAATATTCACTAAAAGGCCGACATATCATCTTTTGATGGAAAACCCTCATTAAAAATAGTTTTGATCACTCTTATAAATTCTTGTGGACCAAATAAAATTATTCATTATAATTGGGACATCAAAATTTATTTGTGTAAATTTTTGGTATTTTTCCGATAAAGTTCATCTTAATAATGAATAGTGAAAACTTTTGTTTTTTAATTCAAATTCCTTTTTTAATATAATTTATTTATATGATTTTATTATCTTTTTAATTTGTATTAAAGTGAAATTAGAATATAATTTTACCATTTAATCCAATGGTGGTCATTGGAATTAACTTCACTTTTAAATTGGACTTAAACTAGTGTCAATCTTTTGATATATATATATTGTTTTATAAAAACACGTTATTTGTTTTGACAAAAGGAATTAATTATTAAATTAATTAATTCAACTTATATGTTTTTAATTTTGTAAAATAGTCATCCTTTTTGAATTCGGAATATCAAATATAGCATAGTGTAATTTTTTTTTATTTTTCTCAAAAAAATCAATTTTTGATGAATAGTGAAACCACTGAGTGGTAGTTAAAAAAACTGATTTCTTCATTTAAATAAAACATTACCACTTTTGAGAATGGAATTTCAAAAATCCGACATACATATTTGTCATTAGTATGTAAAATGTGGATCAATGTGATGAAAATAATTCTTGGTGAATAGTAACTTTTAAGTTTTATTAATCGCGATAAGAGTTAATTAGTGTAATTTAAGGTAAAAATAATGTTTTAATAATATGAAATTACCTTGACACATGTCTTACCCTTATTGGATGAGTCATGGACGACCAAGAAAATCCATGGGTCAACTTGGGGACCCCATGGAGCCACTTGGGTAAAAAAATGACATTAATAACTTTTTATTTAAAGTTAAAATAAAAATGTCCCAAACATATATTGTCTTACTAAAACAATTTTTACATGGGGTTATAGAAGTAATATTTTTGACTATAAATATTAATTATAAATCAAAAAAAAATTCATACATCATGATATTTTTTTTATAATTTTTATACATTACATAAATAAATTTATTTATGACACCATGATGATGCAACGATTACCTCATTAATGAACGATTTAAATAAAATGAAAAGTTAAGATAAAATGTAAACCTTAAACATTTCAAAAACCTATTGTATGGGGGGATTTGGAACCCTTATCACTATATTCCTGAAATATATCCTTTTGGTCCCTTTAAAATATGAAAATCATTTAATAATAAAGTATCATTTTATAACATTCCAAGAGTGCCCCTCCTCCATCATATAAAAGGCCCCCACCTCTACCCCCTTACCCACACCTCTCAAGCCTTTGGATCAACCAAACTATCCTCATTTAATCTCTCCACATCCCTCTCCACATCCTAGAAGCCTTACTGTAGGCCAAAATATCTTCAAGAAACACTTTTGATTCAAATGAAAGGGAGTTACCCGATTTAAAGGTAATATCTTCTCTTATGTCCGTTTTTTTTATTTTGCTTCTACAGCCCCGGAAATTGAATCAATTACATTATTTTGTAACAAAAAAAGTATCTTAAATATACTAGGATGTTTTTATGAGAAGGATTCTATCTACACTAACACACACCTCTATCTAATGGTTAATGAACATACTGTTTCTGTGGATGGAGAACTACTGCCTCACGAAACGATGATTGTTCAATCTTCTCTTAATACCTTTCGTGGTGGCCATTATGATGTCAATGTATTTATATATGATATATAATATATTTATTCCCTCCATATTATTATGTATTATATATTAAAAACATAACATTATGATTTTCATTTTGTGAAAATATGATAATTTTATCTGAGGAAATGTGGACTACCGCCCCCTCAAGTGAGGTGACTCGTTCATGCCATCCATGGAATTTATAAAGAATGTAATTAGTGAAATTTTGTTAAATATATAACATATATATTATAATATAATTATGATATATATTTGTCTCATTTAGTTTTAATTCCTTTAATACAAAATAGAAATGAATGTAGCGTTCATGCATACGTACGACTTACCGTCTCCATGAACGGTGCATTTAATTTCATACCTCTAAAGGTTATGTTCTATTATAAATACATGTATATGCTGGATATATCTGAAATATATGATATTCAAATCATGAATATCAACCTGGATATAATCAAACTTTGACCACATGAACAACATGTAATTGTAAGAAGTCCATTTTTGACTTAAGTACAAAATATCGACAAAACGAAATTTATTAACATAAATGATTACATAATGTTTATAACATAGCAATAAGTGATATAAAAGGAATAATAAGATGGAAAAAGGTTCTTAATCAAGTATAAATTTACAATAGTTTATTATTTCGGAGATTAAAGAGTGATCGAGTCATGTCTGAAACACGGTAAGGGACATCATCTCAATCTCCTTCCATTAAGGAATATTTTGTTCTAATACAAGACATTCTTTTATATGCTATATAAAACACCTTTGAATTTTCATTTCATTCAAAGGGAATATTTTTCTATGAAGCATTTTACTAGACGACAAAAAGGAATGTTTCTTTTAATGTACGCGGTGACAACGACCTTTTCGACCACCGCGAGTATTATTTGGTCTTTTTCTTCCTCAAACAAGCCATACTGTTTTTAAAATGAAATAAATACCATATAATCATTTATGTATTTTTTATTGAAAATGGTTTTTATAATGGATTTGTTATGGCAATATATTTAAGTGATATATTGTGATCAATATTTAGAAATGTTTTTTTCCATTATATTTGTTTTATGTATTATGATTTTATAATGGTACTTGGACATTTGATTGGTGGTTACTTGATAAACCATATGACGGGTGGTGCCGTGAATACCAGGACTTGTGGTTACGTTATAACCTCCAATGCATTGGTTATGGAAGTCAGCTGTATGGCTATTCCGTTTATTGTTATGTGTGGAAGTCGGTCGTATGGTTATTCCATTTAAGTATGTTTATGTCCCAAGTTACCTTTATATGTTATGTGTTCGTTATATGTGTATTATGGTAATCTTTTGGTTATAAAAGGGTGAGTAATGATCTTTTATTCATTGAAGAGTATTTACTAATTCTTAAAGGTGAAAAGTGTTACTTTGATAAATTATTCATGGTTTACTTGATGATTTGAAAAACTAAAAGTTTTCCATCTTTGTGTATCCCTTACTAATCTTTTTATGCTCACCCCATGTTTTTTAAATATTTTTCACTGGAAATAATGTGGAATAGGTTCATGGATGGGATCAAGGAAAAGTCATGTTGTCTTAAACATGGAACTAGACATGCCAATTTTTTTTAAAGAGTTCATGTTTTGTAAAAAAGAGAGGAAACCATGTAGTAGTGTCTACTGTGTAATCTTTTAAGATGTAATAGTTATTATCTAATTCTCTAAAACTCTAAACCTAAAAAGGTCCTCAATGTGAATTATTAAATTAATTCAATATTAAGTAATGTTTAAGGCTGGGGCCTTATAAATATGGTGACCTAAACCTATATAAAACCTATTTGTTTAGTGTTTCTCAACACATCCTCACCTTAACATAGAAATAAATCATTTTGGAGCCATTATAAAAATAAAATTATTTTATTATAAAATAATATTTCAAGCTATCTCTAAAGTGACCCTCACCTCTCTTATAAAAGGGTTCTGCCCCTTTCTCAATTTGACACCTAAAACGCCATTTGGCTCATCCAAAACCTCCTCAAATAACTTCCCAAAATTCCTCACAACAACTTATATTATTTAAATTGATCATAAAGAAAACCTAATGTTCCCTTTTGATCATCTCATAAGGATAGAACTGAAGAAAAGTTAATAATTTCACCACCCACTTTCAAGTTATTTTCTTCTTCCACTTCCTCTTTCTTTTTTTTTTGGTTCTGTGGATAAATAATAATCTACAGTAACTAAAAAAATTCTATAATGTTATTATAAATATGTTACAACCATATTATTTATTATAACTATCCTATAAATGAAAAATTCACTATACGTGTGTATGTACGGCTTACCACCTCCACATTGTGGTGTAGTTTGTTATTCAAACACTTCATTATTTGGATGGGTATAATAATGAGTATAAATGATTTAATAATAAATATTACATTTATATGATTCTGTATCTATGATATACCATCCAATTAAATATGATATAACGGTTAATATAATGATATTGTCCATCGTGCGCACTTACTGATTACCATATCCACAACATGAAAAGATTCATTTCCACATTCACCATTCAATGAGGATTATAATTTTTTTATTATTAATAATTAATTAATATATTAAATAATATTTCTACTTAATATATATATATATATATCTGTGTGTGTACTTACATATATCGTATTCACTTACTTCAATTCCATACGATATGAAAACCGAAACAACATTTATGCGTACGTACGGCCTACCGTCTCTATAAATGATGTCTTAAAAATAATTTAGATATCTATTATACATATTTATTTTTTCAATATATATGATATATAAATCATGTGATATATTCAGGATGTATTTAAATCACGATATTAATGATACGATCAAGAATAACATGTTAAAACACATACGATAATAAATGTGATTATTTCCTGAAATGTTAACTTAAGAAGTTAATCATTATGAAATGGATTATATAATTTCATAAATGAATCATGTATGATATAATAAATTAAATTTGGTTCAAGTATAATTTAATAATAAACTATGGTCATTATACAAAATTTGAAACATACCCTTGACCAAAAAAATATGCAATGTAAGGGTTAATTTCACAGTCCCTTTATTGTCTGAGGTTGTTTTTATGTAAGTATCTACTGGGACGTATTTATTATCCATTTCAATGTTTCATATAAGTGATTTAAAAGGGATTATTTTTATGTGATTATTTTTACTAAAACATCATTTCGAATGTTTTAAAAATTTATTCTTCTAAACCTTTCTCATTAATGTCCATGTATTAAAAAATGGTTTTAATGATTTATTTATATGGACACGAATGTTTTAAAATAATAATTCCATTCAAAATATTAAATGGTGTGTGGGACACTTTGATTCAAAACTATATTTTAAATTAATTCCTTTTTATATTTTGTGACTTTTATATGATTTCATGAAAAAATGATATTTCTCTCAAAGATATTTACGGATCATTTTCAACTATTTCAACATCCATTACGGGATATTAATCATTATCATGGTTGATTTATTATGATAAAAATCATCCATATTGTATTGAAGTTTTTGAGATATATTTTACTGTGGATGTGTTATTTTTATAACATTCATAGTTTAAGGTTAAAGTATTAACATTTCATATGCTAGTTTTAATACGAATGTTAATATTATGCTTCAACTTTTTATATGAGAAATATATTGGATATAGTAAGTGATGGGTAGAGCTCACTGTAACTCCTTGGTGCATCAGAATGCCTCATAAGACAATTATATGTGGAATTGGATGAGGCCTTTCCCAATTTTTTATATATGGTTTTGGTCGAGGCCTTAATCATTTTTAGACGTCTTGGATGAGGCCCTGACAAAATGATTTAGAATGACCTGATTTATACATTCCTTCATAATGATTATATTATTGATGGATCTTATGTTCTTTCAACTAATAGAATACGAATGAATATGTTTTATTATGGAATTATTTACTCATATCATATTTCTTCTATAATGTTTTCATTTTTATTATTTGTAAAGGCATGTGTTATAAATTATTCACTATGCCTAATGTTTATGTTATCTTCTACTGTATTAATTACCCTTACTGAGAATTTGAGATCACCCCTTTCTTATGTTTTATTTTACAGGGATTCCAAGAGGGGTATTTTGATTTATAAGTAGAGTTAATATAGGGGATTAGTAGCTTTCTGTAGGAATCAATTATGTTGTGTTTTATTTTTTATGGTGTAATGTAATGTTATATCATGTAATATATTTTCCATGATTGATAAACTGGTCAGTCTTTTGGACTTGATTCCATGTAATCATGCCAATTTAATAAAATAATTCACAAACAATATGCAACTGGGGTCAGGGAATTATAGTTGGTATTAGAGGATGTTTAGCCGCATCCTGGGAAACAGATTTAGATAAACACTGATTATAGAACATTACCATATGATAGACTATGATGATTAGTATAAAATAGCTTCCTATAATTTTGTTAATGTAGACATTTTTTGTATTTTTCAAGCAATACATCTACGTCTAGTTACATGTAGTTAGAGGTGGCTCTGGAAAAGATGTACCTAGGTGGGAAAACTCTGACATGGAGTTTCAGGCTTGACCCGGCGTATCCTGGTATGTGACAACGCGCCTTGTTTCACTCTTGGTTACGACGCTCTTGGAGTTATTCATAGGATAATTCACATTTTATTTACAAGCCATTATGAAGGATTTAGGTGTAAATACGACCTCATTGATTTTTTTATGATTATATATTATATGCATAATCTATTCAACTTACGTTAGTTATTTTACTTGTTTGGAATTATGCACTGTGATTCATAAGACTAACCTATTGTATGCCATTATTTAGAAATGGCTCCCAGTAGATAGAATGAGAAGTCGAGAAATACACATTATCCAAAGTGTAAGAAGGATCATAAATTTCATAGTATTATACCAACATTTAAAAATAAAATAGTCTTCCATATATTATCATCATATGAAGAAATAGTACATGTGTTATAAGATAAGTAATGAATTCTTTGAGTCCATTGGTTTTGAAGGGAAGCCAGAGTAAAAAAGGATGGTAGAGAAAAAGATGTATAAAGTGGAGAGGGGACAGAAGGATTTTCCCATATGTGATAAATGTTGAAAGAATCACTTTGTTAAATTTTGAAGGAAATGGAAGTTTGTTACAAGTGTGGCGAAAAAGGACACCATGTACCAGATTACAAGGGTAGATAATTGTTTCAAATGTACAATGATTTATCAATAATGGGTTAGGACCCTAGGAGAATAAATGTCCAAATAATCATTGTATACCCCAAATGATGGTATATGTTCATAATAATGTAATGATACTACCAAATATGAAGATTAATGACTAGTATTATATTCTTTGAGTGTGGTATCAACAATGTACTAGTTATATAAATTATTGAAAAAAATAAAGATTGAATTGTAGTACTCTTCAATTAAGGATATGAGTTGTATGGTACCAAGTAAAGTGACACTGTTTTGGGTTAAGCATTTTAGAAAATACATGGTTGAAGGAAAGATAAACAGTATTATGGTTTGGATAATGAGCTAGTTATTTTTGAATAAGATATGTTAGATTTGGATAAATTTTATTGGATATTCTTGACTAACTAGAAATTGAATAAGGGTTCTTTTATCCCATCATTGTTGGAATATTATAATTTTTTGTATATAAATAATATATCTAGTATTCTATATGGAATAAGAGAGCATAAATGTAATCAATATGGTTTTTTGATAATTCCCGATGTTACGATCTTTTAAAATAATACATGATGAAGATATTCACATGTTATTACGTGGAAAAAGAGATCTTCATTTTGTTTACCTTACTTATAATTTCTGGACATTGAGTTTGGAAAGATGTATTTTGGATATGTGTAAAGGTTGAAATTGATTATGTTTGACCTTGGATACTATTATTATGGTTAATTTTTTTATATTATTTTTGGATTGAAATAAAATGGTAAACCTAGAGTTTGGGCGACAAAATTCCGCGTCCAACAAGGGAGTGAGACTTGAACCCACAACCGAAGTGCGAAATGGGTGTATCACCTACCAGTGGCATACGTGATTTCCCAGTTTATGAAATGTGGTTTTTTAAATTAGTCTTAAAATTAATTATAAATTCATTATTTTTGGAACCCTATAGGAATATGCTAAATAGTATATTTTTTTATTCTATTATCATTTGGAGTGAAAGGTGAGTTTTTGGTAGACATTAGTTTAAGGTTGAAACTCAACATATCATGTATATATTTTTTCTGCTTATTCTATTAATTATTTAATTCTAAAACATTGGATAATGAATATTAAAACCAAAATTGTGTTATCCAAATACCTTATATTTTGTGGAACAGATGATATTTTAAATCACCATAGATGGATGGCATAGAAGCCCTCAATTTTACACTTAATTGTGACCTCAATCACTCCCTATAAATATTTAAATTTTTCCTCCAATTATGTGTCTCTAATTTCCACCAATGTTCCTATAATTGAGATCATAATTTGGTGGTGAATTTTTCATTTCCCTTTCCTTCTTATTATGAATAAATTTTATTAACCCAATATTTGACGTGGGTTTTCTACAAAGATATTTTTCTATTTTTAACGATTTATTTTTGAAGAAAAATTTCAAATTGTGAAGATTCTATTTATTGAATTAGGCTATAATGTAACACCCCAAGATTTCATAGTACGTTATATAATTACATTAATTCAATAGCTAGCGCTACACGCAACACTGAGTTCGAGCGCACCACAACTTACCAAACTATCCGTTCAAAAAGTAGTTACGAAGAAAATTATCTAAATTTTGAAATTTATATAATCTATATAAATTTAACATCGATATTATTTGTTTCATAGACATAATATAAGAACCAAATCATTATTTCAGATAAAATTAGTATTTTTCAAAAAATAAAATTTTAATTCTTTAAAATGGAGAACCATATTTAAAACCAATTTTGACACTTTTATATATTACATGTAATGAAATTAAATTCTCTTTTAGAATCAGGACATAAAAATTATGTTTGGATTAATTTTAGGTACTTTTCTGATAACTTTTATATTTTGATGAATAGTGAAAAGTACTATGATTTAATTGAAAATCACTTTTTCAATCAAAATAATTTATTATGGAAAATTATGAATTTGAAAGGTTTTAAGTATTATTAAATTATATTTTTATCATTTATTAAAATTTAGGTAATTATAATTAATTTCACATTTAAATTTGACATAGACACATGTTAATATTTTGATTGTTTATACTTTTTAAAAAATCCATTTTGGGTTTTGACAACGAGTATTAATTTTATATTAATAAATTCAACATCTAGGATTTGAATATTGAAAAATAGAATTTATTTTTGAAATCATAATATCATATTTTTCTTAGAGTAATATTTTGGTATTTTTCTAAAAACATTCAATTTTTAATGAATAGTGAAAAACACTTTTTTGTTGATTAAAACCGACATTTAATTTAAATAATTAGTTATTTTATTTTAATTTTTTTAGGACAAAATAGTTACATAATACTTACATATGTTAAATGTAATTCATTGGAGTCATTTTATAATAAGTGTAGAAATATAATATTTTATTGGTCTTTTACCGTCTTTTACCCACCTTCGAGAAGCATTTGCAAATTTGCAAAAAATTAAATTTTACCACTTCTGTGAGTTGAATTTAAGAAATCTGACAGACTTAGTTGACATAAGTAAAATGCTGTTCCATATGATAAAAATAATTAATGGTGAATAGTATCTTTTGACTTTTGTTTACCATGGTTAAAAGTAAATAGGGTAATTACAGGTAAAAATTATATTATAATTACCCTAACATGTGTCCCAATTCTATTGTATAGGAGTAATTCAACCAAAAAAACCTTAGTTATAAAATATGAATCTCTTTGGTCATCTTGGATAATATTAGGACAATTATTATTTTTTTATTTAAAGAAGTGTTAAACGTGACAAATTCAATGTTTAATAACTAAACCATTTATTATATAGGGTTATACATAAGATACATTTGACTATAAATAATCATTATAAATCTACAAAATTTCTTAAATCAATTTATTTTATTTATAATTTTTAGAAATTATATAAATAAATAAATTTATAACACATTCATGCTGCAGTAATTACATTATTAATAAAATAATAAATTAAATGATATTATAAATATAAAATAAATATAATTTCAATGCATTTTGTCATCCACGAATTTATTAGTGAATATGACATGATAGGTTTGAATTAATGTATATTTTTTGTAGTAATCTAGTTTTGATGACTTTCACAAAAACTAAATCATAAATAGTGTCAAAATTGACATAAACGTGTTTTTAAAACAAATATTATATTATTAAATTATATAATATTCTTAAAAATATAAGGTTCAGAAAAAGGGATTAAATAATATAATATATTTATTTAATTAACCACTTGATGGTCTCTTAGAAGTATAGAGTATGTTTATTAACTATATTTTGTAACAATACAAGAAGATACGGTAAAAGAAAAACTATTTAACTAAGAGTTAAATCTAAAATATAATGTTAATATGGTGACCTAAACCTTTATAAAACCTATTGGTTATGTTTTTTAGAACCATCCTCACCATAAACTTAAAATAAATAATTTTGGATCCATTAGAAACCAAAAAGTATTTTATTATTATATAATATTTCAATCTTTCCCTAATGTGACCCCCACATATTTTATAAAAGTGTACATCCCCTTCGCCTAAAATCACACCTCCAAAGCCTTTTGGATCATCCCACCACTGCCCAGATATCCTCCCAAATTACCTAATATAATCCTAATGTCCTTACATTGTTCATAAATCCATCATAGGGATCCCTTTTGATTAACTCAAAAGGAAACACCCAAAGAAGAGTTGATAATTACACCACCCTCTTTCAAGTTCTTTTCCACTTCGACTTTTTCTTTTATTGTTTATTACAATCCAAAATAATATCTCTGGTACCTCCTATATACTATTATGTAATTATATATATTGTAAAACCATATTCATTTTTATATACATCCTATAAATGACAAAGTCACCATATGTGTGTACATATAGCTTCATGTCTCCCTGTAGTGGGGTAGTTTGTTATTCGTACACTTCATTATTTTTATGGGTATAATAATGAGTATAAATAATGTAAATAATAAATATAAAATGTTAATTATTATATGTATATGATATAAAATCCAATTGCATACTATTTCACCATCAATATAATGATATTATCGCCTGTTCTTACGTACGGATTACCGTCTCCACGACGCGATGAGATTTATTTCCACATTCTCCATTCAAATATGATTATAGAAATATATATTATTAATAATTATGTAATACATGACATAATAATTATAAATACTAGATATTTATATATATATATATGTATTTATTTAAATACATATATCTTTTACACTAACTTTCATTCAATAAGATATGAAAGCGAAAACATCGTTCATGCGTACGTACGACCTCTCATCTCCATAAACGGTGTTTTACATTCCATATATCTATCAATTATGCATATTTATATTCTAAATATATATGATATAGAAATCATGTGTTATATTTTGTATGTACATAAACCATGATCTAAATTATATGATCAAGAATGACAACTTAAAACACATACAATAATGAAAGCGATTATTGCCCGAAATGTTAATTTATCATAGGAATTTTTATTAAATGAGTAGTATAATTTCATAAATGAATCATGTATGATATAATAAATATGAATATGGTTCTGGTATAATTTAATAATATACTATGCTCATATACAGGATGTCAAACATACACACGACCAAAGGAAAGTGCATGGTACGGGTTAATTTCACAATCTCTTTATTTTTCGAAGTTGTTTTTACGTAATTATCTTCTGAGACATATTTATTATCCAGGTACATTTTTCATACAATTTTTTTCAAAGGGATTCATTTTTATTAGATTTTTTACTGAAACATCATTTTAAATGTATTAAAAAATTATTCTTCTAAAACCCTTCCCATTAATGTTCAGGTTTTCAAAATGGTTTTAGGGATTTATTAATATATACATGAATATTTTTTATTTTTAAATACTATCAAATGATTAAAAGTGGTATTGGACACATTGATTAAAAACTAACTTCTAAATTACTTTTTTTATAAACTAAGTGACTTATAAATTATTTCTTGAAATAGGGAAATTTCACTCAAATATTTTTACTAACCATTTTTATCTATGTCAAACTCTATTAAGGGATATTATTCTTGATCGAGGTTGATTTATTATGAAACGAATATTTCATATTTTATTGAAGGACATGTGATATATTTGACTATGGATGTTAACTTTTTATACCATTCATGGTTTAGGGTTAATGTATTGACTTTTCATATTCTATTTTTAATACGAATGATTATGTTATCTTTCAACATTTTCATATGTTGAATGTATTAGACACAGTAAGTGATGAGTTGAGCCTGCTATAGCTCCTCGGTGCATCATTAGGTCTCACAACACAATTAGATTTTGAACTGGCCTATTCCTTTAACAATTTTTGATATATGGTTTGGGATGAGGTCTTATTAATTTTTAGACGTCTTGTACAAGGCCTTGAAAAAATGTTTTAGAATGTCGCACATTACACATTCCCTCATTAGGAAAATATTATTTATGTTTCATTTGGTTATTTGACTAGTAGAATACCCATAACTATGTTTTTTTATGACATTAATAACTCATCTCATGTTGCTTCCATAAGGAGTACTTGTTTAATATTGTTAATGGCATGTGTTTCTAATTATTCACCAAACCTAATGTTAATGTCATCTTCTTCTCTATTTCTTACCCTTACTGAGTTTTTGAGCTCACCCCTTTCTTAAGTTTTATTTTACTAGGATTCCAAAATGTGTATTATGATTCATAAGCAGGGATAATCTATGGGATTAATGGCTTTATCAAAGGATCATTAATGTTGTGTTTTATTTTTTAATGTGTAATTTAACATTCTAGTATGTATTCTATTTTCCTAAACTGCTAAACTGATTAGTCATTCGGGACATGATTCCTTGTAATCATGCCAATATAATAAAATAATGCACCAACTCTAGGTAATTGGGGTCAGTGCATTATTACATAACATAGACATGATCCCAAGGGATCAAATCCGGAAATACCAATCCGTTTTGTAGCTTTGGTAGTACTAGATACATTCATAATTATTAAAATATAAAATGAAAAACAACAAAAACATTTTCTCCATTGACCACCGAAATATCCTATAAACTATTCCTACAGGTCAGTCATAATATATTTTTTCACATCCTTGGAAAAATAAAACATAGAATGGGGTGAGCTCAGATGCTCAGCAAATATAATAATATAGTTGAAAGTTTCATAAATAATCCAATACATTTAAAAAAATGTATAAGACTAAAACATCATAATTCTTAAAATAAACTACTACATAATATGGCCAAAATAAATGAAATAATTTCATTTAATTATTCACATGTATATTCTACTTTTCTAAGAATCACATGCAACATCAATAGACAATTTCATGATTATGGAATGCATAATTCCAGACTTCATAACCATATAGTCAACGCATTGGGCCAACACTTCAAATAATAGTTTGTAAAGGACTTGTTCCATGACATTAGTTTGTCTTAGGAGACCCATCGATGCATCAAGAAGCTATAGCTGGCTCCACCCATCACTTATAAAGACTATGGGATTCCTCATATGAAAAGGTTTAAACATAACATAAACATTCATATTAAAACTAGCATAAAAAATGTCAATAAATTATTCATAAACCATTAATGGTATAAAAATAACACATCTATAGTCAAATATATCTCAAAATATTCTATAAAAAATCGATTATTAGTATCATAATAAATCCACATCAAACAATTTTAAAATCAAACAACTAATGTTGACATAGATGAAATCAAAACTTTTTGAGAGAAATATTTTTTTCTATTTTGAAATAATTTATAAGTGTTGTAATTAAGAAAAAAAGTTACATTGAAAATATTCTTATAATCTTGTAAGTGAAGCATTGAATTTTTTATAATAGTAGAAAATATCCACACCCATCGTATAAGTTAAAAAACATTCTTTTCTTAATTTTGTAGAGATGGTCGTAAAGGACATTGTTTGCAAAATGACAGAAATATTCATCGATAAATTTTTTATAGAAAATCATACATGGGTATACATGAAATCAAACCATAGTCTAGGAAATTTTAAAAATGTTTTGAAATATATTATTAAGAAACATGGATGTAGATGATGAAGAGGTCTTAGTAGATACCCACGTATAAAAAACCTCATATAATGAAGAGATTTTCGAATTATCCCTTACCTTGTACTTTTACTTGGATGAGGGTATGTTAAAATAATGTTCTATAGTTTAATATTTTTTATTAAATTATTCATGAACAATATACATAAATATTATATCATATGTGATCCTCGAATATTGCTTTGTTAATAATATTTTAGTAGTATCATTATTTTTGGTGTTAACTTATTCATTTTCCGTTAAACGATTGGTTATTTAAGAAATTTTTTGTTATGGATTGGATGTATTTGATTCAAATAAAGAATTATATTATGTTCTTAAACATTATTACTTATCATAAAATGAAAACTATTCTTGAATGATTATGAGGGGGAATGAATCTCATCGCGTTTGTGGAGATGGTAATCCATGCGTATGCACGAGCAACAATATCATTATATTAATGTTGAAATCATATGTAATTTAATGCTATATCATATATATATATAATCATTAACATGTTACATTAATTATATACATCAATTATAATAATAATTATTCCCATCCAAATAATGAAGTGTTTGAATAACAAACTACACCATGACGTGGAGACGATAAGCCATACGTAGGCACGTATGGTGACTTTACCATTCATAGGATGGATATAATAATTAATACAGTTGTACCATATTTATAATAACATCCTAGTATGTAGGAGGTACTGAATTTATTATTTTGGTATGGAAACAACAATAAAAGTGGAAGTGGAATAAGAAAAGAACTTGAAAGATGGTGGTGAAATTATTACCTTTTCTTGGAGTGTTTCCTTTTGTGTTGATCAAAAGGGAACATTAAGATGGATTTACGATCAAATAAAGTTCTCTAGGATCATTTGAGGGAAGTTTGGAGGATATGTGGGAAGGTTTTGGTCGAGTAAAATGGGTTTGTAGATAAGAAATTAGGAGAAGGAGAACTACCCTTTTATAAGAGAGGTGAGTGTAACTTTAGGAAAATCATAAAATATTAATTTTTTTAAAAATAATTTTAGATTTAAAAAGGTGTGGATTTGTCGAAATCCTCTCAAAAAATAGGTTTTAGATAGGTTTAGTTCACCATATTAACCTTATCTTCTAAATTTAACTCTTAGTTAAATAATATTACATTTACCATATCTCTTTGTATTTTAATTTTAAATGGTTAATAAACTTTATATAAACTTCAAAGAGAACCCAAAGTAATTCATTATTAATATATATAACTTAGATAATATCTTCATCCAAACCTTATATTATTATGAATATTATATCAATTAATAATATAGTATTTGTTTTAAAGACTCAATTATGTCAATTTTGACACTAATTAGTATTTAATTTTATTGAAAGCCATTATAACTTTATAACCTTAAATAAAATTTATTTAATCAACCCTAACATGTCATAATAACCATGAAATTAGTTTAATTTATCATAAGTTTCAATTTACATTTATTTGGATATTTATAATATCAATTATTTTAATATTTCATTAATTAGGTAATTACTGCATCATCATTGTGTCAAAAATAAAATAAACAATCTAATGTATAAAAATTATATATAAATTAATTTTATGTAAGAAATATTTTTATCTTTATAAAGAATATTTATAGTATATTTTCTAGTTTTTGTAAACCTATATTAAAAATTGTTTAGTTATTAAACTTTGAATTTTACACCTTTAACTCTTCTTTAAATAAAATAATAATAAATGTCCCAATATAATCCAAGTAAACAAAAAGGTTCACATTATATTCTTAAGGTTGTTTGAGGTCGAATTAAACATATACAATAGAATAAGGACATGTGTTGGGGTTATTATAATATCATTTTTAGCGTTAATTACTCTATTTATTTTTAAGCGTGGTAAATAAAAGTCAAATGTTACTATTAACCAAAAATTATTTTCATCATATTGAAAAAAATTTACATAATGATGTCAACCATGTTCCAATAATTTTTGAAATTCAACTCACAAAAGTGGTAAAATTATGTTTTATGCAAATTTTCAAATTCTCCAAGAAGGTGGGTAAAAGACAGTAAAAAGTTCAATAAAATTTTATATATCTAAACTTATTATAAAATGAATACAATTAATTACATTGAACATATATTTGGTGTTATTTTTCTATTTTAACCTTAAATAAATTAAAATTATTGAACAAATTATTTAAAAAAATTGGTTTTAAATAATAACGTAATGTTTTTCACAATTCATCAAAAATCGAAAGTTTTTAGAAAACTACATAAAAATAACCCTAAGCTAATTTTGATATTCACAATACAAAAATGAAGTTAGTTTTGAAATATAAAAGATATTAATTTTTAAAAAGTGGTTATTACTATTCATAATGGCTAGTTTGATTGGTGGTGGTTAGTTAAAACTCCATGTTGCGTAAAACACAAGTTGCTGCATTATTCGATAGGAAACGTACCATGGAAGCTTGAGGTGTTACATAAATCATCTGTCTCACATTAAAAGAGAATATATAATAATGAATCAATGAGGAAGCACTCACTGCCAATTGCACCTATAGTTATGTGTGATCAAAGACTGTCTGGGGAAGCACACACCGTCAATTCCCCCTATAGTAATTTAATGGTAATCTACACACACTCTAAGAAATAACTCAATGTTAATTCCTCCTATGGCCTCATAATGTATCTATATATACTATGAGGCAACACTAAACATCAATCCCCCTATGGTCTCGCAGTGTGATAATTATAACAAACACTATGGGAAATCCCCCAATGAAAATTTCTGTTATGGTCTCACTACTTGAGGTTCTCACAGCCCTTTGTAATCAATATTACACAAACGATAGTCCACTGCCAAATTAATCCTAAAGAAATACATGGCTAAAGATACTACAACATATCATATCATGTGAGATAATAATCACTCTATCCTAACAATACTAGGCCGGGAAAGAATGCATCATCCTAATAGGCAAGGCTTGACCAAATAGTTAATAACCGGAAAACATGGGGAAAATATCCATATCATTACAAGGTTAACCAAATTCACCACAATTAACCTCTATCCAAACAAACAAGGCATAACAGAAAATAACATGGCTAAAATCCATAAACACGCAGTACCCCAAAAAAGGGTATTGGGCACTTTTACACATATAACTCAATGAATATATACAAAAATGAACAAACCACCAACCTCAGCATCATGAGATCGATATATGTGATCTTCATGCCTTAAATCTCCCAAAAACACCATATATCTACAGAATATCATAAAACCATCAACCAAGGATAACTCGGGAGGGAGGATAAATTAGGAGAAGAAGTTCTAGAAGAAGCAATAACTCACTATGGAAATTCCAACACAATCTATGGTGGTCAGTTCAGAGAACGAATGTTTAGTTAGGGGCTCAGAAAAGATTTGTTGTTGTACGTGCGCTCTTGGGTAAGACGAACAAAGAAGAAGTGCACTCTGTCCATTTGACGTTACCCCGGTCCATTTAATAAAATAAAAGAAAGTAAACAACATGTACTTGATTTTTCCATCGTCCACTTTTGGCAGTCTCCAGGTCACCACACATGGCCACGTACTCAGCTGTTACACAACTAGTACATGGTCACCCATAACAATTGGGTATATGGTGTGTACAAAATGTACACTATGTGTACTCTTGAAATTTCCATAAACTCCTCTTTTTCTAAAAAACAACCAAAAATGAAAAAATTTACTGAAAAGATGATCTTGGTTCACACAGTTGTAGATATTGGTCTGTTATTTATCATTATTCATCTATGATTGGACTGTGATGGTACTTATTTAAAAGAAAATGGTTATATCTCATGACTCTCAAAAATTTACGTTCCTTGATAAAATTTACCAAAATCTAGATTTTAAGTATGATCCAATAAATTTTAAATTAAATATATAGGAGATTTATCTTTTTGGAGTAAATTGTGACATATATACTAGAAAAAATTCATAATTTATAGTTCCAATCCAAAAAATATGATTATACATCATATAATATGGTTGGATTATATTAATGATAAAGACTTCTTAATAAATTACAACTTGAGGTATTAAAACATTTTTGAAGATACTCTAAGTCAAAAAGATCATTCATATTTACCTATGATAAGGATCATAAATGATCCAGTATTACTATACACTAAAAATGGGGTTTTTAAATTCCTAAAGGAAGGGGTGGAATATTGACGTTATCAAATGAGTTTTCAATGATATGACAATGTAAAAGATTAACGTATCACCAAAGGAATATTTAGATCTAGAAATTAAATTGAAAAATATTCCAAATTTCAGTAATGATTTTAAAAGAATATTACTTTCTAACAACTGTCTTTGTTTCCCTTTAGTAATACTTTTGAAGAAGACCACGATGGATGAATCTTATATTTCTTCCATGTCTACTTATCTTAGATATATGAATAATTACATATATTTATTTGAGGATATATCCTGGTATGTTGATAAGGTATATATTACACACTTTGTTTCTAGATTAATGTTGTGTCAACTTTTAAAGGCTATGAGATAAAAATATAAGGGGATGTTGTAACCATTACCCATACTATAATGGAATTGGGAAAATATCCCTATGTATTTTGTTATTAAAACTCCCAAAACATTTAATGTGCATAATTATAATTAGGATCATAAGATTATATGATTGTTATAGATGAGGATTTACCAAGACATTGATATAATGTTTTGTTTCATAACTATATATAATAATTATATAGATGGATATTCTAATGGTACCATTGACCCTCTAGAAATCATGTTGAGATATTTCTCTACAGATTTCAAATGTAGTTGGGATCAACACCCTCCTTTTGTTGATTTCTATACAACAACATCATTCACTCCACCATTCAGATAGATATTTATGAAGCCTTCTAAGTTATGTTGTTATTTACACTAAATATCTAGAATTATGACGGATAATGAAATTTATAGGGTCATGTTCACGGTACCAATATGGTATATAAGGTTAGATCCATCCCACATCACAAAAGAGTTTCTCATAGTTGATAAAAACATTATTATTATAACACTTACAATGAGATGGGGTTTGAGGTTTGTGAAAAGGTTTTCTTATGAATATCTCCCCATATGATGGGTAAGAGATTTTGAAATAAGGGACTTATAAGACATATTTATTTTAGTTCATTTCTTATTCATGACCATATCAATATTATAGCTAATTGATTAATGGTTCATCTAAATCTATCTCAATTTCATGATGTGTTCAACATATATACTCGGATGTATTACATACCTAATCATTAACATATACTAAAACTTTCTATCTTTTTAATGGTGTAATATATTCACTATGTCATGGAAACTAAATAATGAATCTAAATATATTAAATGACTAAGAAGATTATATTTAAAAAGGGAACCATAAAAAACTATCCAATTGATTTTCCACTCCCACACCCAAACTACATATATATCATGCATCCTATATATTCCATACAATCCTTCATAAAGTCACTTGGGGAACCTTATTATGACAATCATCTCACATGAAACTAAAAATCACATCCCATACAATGCCACCTTGACGAAAAAAATCACATATCTATTATAAAATCTATAGATATAAAATAATATTTGGAAAAAGAAACTAAAAAAAACATCATATATCACCCAATGGAACATGTCCCATCTTGTTAAATCTATAACAAAACCATTATTATGATAATCATGTATCAAAAATATATAAGATAATAATCATGTTCCTTCCTCCGACCATGAATGAACCCTACAACTAAGAAACCTTAAAATCTCACCACACATGTCCTCATATATACAAATATAAGGCACTGTTAATATCCAATGGATAATAAAAACACATATAATGGAGATCAACTAGCTAGCTATCTGTCATCACTTTGTGGATGTTAGAACAAAAATTATTGAATTATTATGGAGTTGACACTATGGGGTCAACACAAGTTGTTAAGAATATATAAATAACAATGAAAATGAAATATATAATATCTTGAAACATAATAAACACTTTTTTTAGTAATAATACCATCCCATTCACATCAACTCTAAAAAAGGCCACAAAACCTCTACTAGTTATGTTGGAACCATTAAATCCATAAAAACATGAATTCTAAACAACACAACCAGGATCAAAAATTACTTTTCAAGTTAAAATAAATAATTATTTTTATATTGTAAAATATTATTTTCTATCTAGTTCAGGAAATTATAGTTTCGAGAACTAAATAATTAATAATATAATTCATTTAGGAATAATCCAATACAACAATTTCATAGCTAAAAATCATCCATGTAAAATACCAACCAATTTCAAATTAAATAAAAATGTGCCCCACTTTAATTTAAGTATTATCATCATAATTATATATCATTTATTTCCAGAACAAAACCCTTTATCTAAACCCAGATTCATTTCATTATAACTCACAACAAATCATGAATTACATATTCAATTTAAAACTCTATGTTTACATTCAATTCCACAAACCATTATAATATGAACTCGATATTTCTAAATAAAAAATAATTTCAAATCCCCACAAGTCAATTTTGATAATCCAACACACCCATAATTCAATCATTGTTGAATACAAAGACAACAATCAATATCAAATGAAATGGGGTAGCACAAAAAATATTATTTTTACACATATGATTAAATTAAAATCAATAATGGATTTATCTTTTACATGAGCGGTTGTTTCATAATTTAATATCAGTATATATAGTATATTCATAATACCAAACAAATTTATTTAAAAAAATACCCATCATGTTAACTTGTCGAAAAAGCTTCTTAGAAAATAATATTAAAAGTTGCTTTAGGATCATAACAATCCCTTTCCCTTATAAGAAATCAAATAGAAATTTTTTAAAAAATATAAAATAAGTATAAAAACTATTTGAATATGTTGCAATATTATCTATATATTCAAATATATAAAATATAGAGAAAAATAATGAAATATATAGGTTGAAAACTCCCTCAAATTAAATTTAGGTTAACCAATTTCATTATTTATATAAACTATAGCATAAAATAAACCAAAAAGTTAACAAAATCATGATTACTATGTAATATTGTAACATAATCAAGGATAATAGTTCCCCCAACTAGTATTTCATTATGACTCATACTGCTAGAAAATTAGAGGATATAATAATAGGGTTAGACCATGGAAAACATTTCAGAAGAACTTTAAAATTCATAAAGGATTTAAATAACTCAAATTATAGGGTTTTCAGTCACTAGACCTTTAGAAGAAATTATGTAATAAAAATCCATTATTTTTGATTATTTAAATAATAATTAATTTTCCAAAAATGTATAATATATTAAATTTAAATATTATATTTCACATTTAATTCATATTCAAAACCAATAATTTTCGTTGCCTATATAAAATCAATGGAAATGTTGGATATTATATTAATTTACTAAATAAATATTAATTTGTTTATTTTTGGAATTATGGTTCGTTGAAAATGAGTTTTCATAGTCACATACGAAGAGGGATAGTAAATGAAGTAACATAAGAGAAAACTAATAGTCTTTTTGAATATGATACACAGAGTGTATGGGAAAATCCTTTACACATAAAATATAACTTATAAATATCATGTATTGGTCACATGAGTATACCATCACATTTGATTTGAAAACCCCAAATGACCCTTATATGAATATCCTTACACCACTCTAAAATTACCTGATTTTTTGATTAATAATACATAATATTGAACTACCCACACATGGGTTCGAGGTATCCTTTACACAACACAATATTCTTCTAATTTAACATTATACAAATAATGGAATTTAGAATGAACCCTTCACAAATGCATGAGATACACTTAGATAATATTTTTTTAAAATAGATCCACCCTTATGTATTGAAGGGTGATCCTTATGATTATAAGGGAACATAATGATTTATCATACTCATCTATAATATTAACCTATTAGATTTTGTTTATAAGATATGAAACTATTGTGAAACTCAAGGGTTATTTATCAAATCTTCACACACCTTATGAAAAATCTTAGTTACCTCTACATAGAAAGCGGATATAGTATAAGAACCTTAGAAAACATTTAGAAATTGTATGTTACTATTATATAACCTATATAAAGTATATTTCACTCTTACACATGACGTTAACATCCATCATTTCCCTAACAAAACATCAACGACATGCATAAGGATAATTATTTCGTTGAAACTATTATCATTTCAATTTAAATAACATTTAAATTATTATGATTTTTATATAATCAATTAATAATTTGTAAAAAAATTATAACGTATTAAAAATATATTGAAAATATTCAATTAAAATTGTAAATATACATTATTAACAATTAATTTACATTCATAGATTGTACAACACTTTTAGGACATTAAATTAATTTACAGAATTAAATTTCAAAAACTTATATCTTTTATAAAATTATTCCAAAATCACTATAAACTCAATAATTGTAATGTTAGTAAAACAAATACTTTAGACCTTTATATTAGGTAGCTTAAAAACTATCCTCATACTCAAGAAATAATAAATTTTTATATTAAAAAATGAAGAGAGATAATATAAAAACTAATATTAATACCTTTCTAGGTTCCCAATATATTTTTTATATAATTCAAAATATAATAATAAATATTAGGGGATAAAAAATAAAAAAACAATTCTACTCAGGTATCTATAATAATAGAAATAAAATAATATTATCAATCAAACAATAATTTCAATAGAAAAAATAGAAGACTTATAAAAATTAATATTTAATATATTTTTAGAGATAGTGAATATAGATTAATTATTGAGAGAACAATATTATATAATTCAATTTAGCTACAATATACAATATTAGCATCAAATGATGATCTCAACTATATTTATCATTACTTATCATTCTGGGAAAATTATTTTTATAACATTCAACAATTATATTTTTTTAAATTTCGTAAAATAATTAGACTACCATAATTAAAATGAAATTTATTTACAACCAATAATATTTTATTTGAAACATTTCGTTGTATCTCCTTTTACAAATATTTCCAAAAATCATTTTTATATAAATATTTACTTTCATTAAAATCATTCTAACCCCTCATATTAACACATGTTGTTTTAAAAAGATTTATAATAAAACCTTTTCATGATGTATCTTGTATTTAAGAATTACTAATCAATTATGAAACCATTTTAAATTACAAAACTTTTTATATATCCAAAAACATTAATCAAATAATCTTTGGAAAAAACATTCAAAGATACTTATAAGACTATATTTTGAATAAGTAGTAATTTTATAAAACAATTTAACTCATTTGTTGGAGAAAAATTGTTTCCAACTGCTACAATTTCCTTAAGTGAGTCTCATTAAATTTTATTACACAACATGAAGGGAGTATCTATATATGAAATACTATATATAAATTTAGCTTTTAGGAATTCATTTCACATACATTAAATCAAATATTCCTACACAAATAACAATTAGTTTAATTCACTGCATATCATGAAATTTAATTCATTTACAAGTTATTTACTCTATAAGAAAATTATTCATATCAAATAAGTTTGATAATTTATATAAAAATATAGATTAAAAACATGATATAAAAATTTTAGTATTTACCATTACCCACTATGTATATAGTTAGGTCACATGACTTCATCTTTTTCCCAGTTTTTATTCAACTATCTTAACCATACCATATTTCTAACCATGTTTATAACAACACATAACTTCTTAAATAGTGACCCTAATTTACCCTAAATGTTTCATAACAATGTATATTTTTTTTGAAAAAATCCAAATTATTACTCTATAATGTTCTCCATGTTTTCAAATAAACCATTATATATTAATTGAATACTCATGAAATAGTTATAATGGACTTAGCGTCAGATTTTCTTTTTTGTAGGTTCATTCCATTGAATTTATGGGACTTCCCAATTAACACAACATAAAATACATGAACTATAAAAATAAATTATATCATTTAAACAGAACCTCATTGAGTAAAAAAATAAATTTAAATCATCCCCTCTCTATGATATTGTTTGCATTGGGCATCACTAAATCACCAAAACTGTTATAAAATTAATCATAAAATATCACTTCATGATAGTATATGTGTCCGCTATATTTATATTTGTGAGTGTGTATCCCATTACTTGAAAATAATTTCAATCAAATCATTCTCAACAAATAGGATTTCTGTCAAACACTTTGATTAGATTAGAATAAATTATTTGTAGAATGAAAGACCATCTGCATAAATTGAATGATCCAAAAAACCTATTATTTTTAATGTCATTTTGTGATTATCATATTAAAGGGAGGTGGATGATTCCTTCAACGAAACCACAAAAGAACACATAATTATCCTCCCTTTTAAGGAGAACATGCCAATAATTTCCACCATTCCACATTACAACAACTTCCTCATCAAAATTTCCATATATCACCTCAGCCACATCATACTTCAACCACCACATATCATAAAATAAAATCCTATAAAATCCACCATAAAAAATATTCATTCCATAAAAAATATTAAATATTATTAGAACCACACAATAGTTCTAATTTCCACATCATTTAATAAAGGGAGTTCATATTATTTACTTCTTTACATTCATGGAAATATTAAAAAATAAGGGTTCTTTGAGAGATATAAATACAATTTTTTTATATATGTTCTTATTCAAATTCATTCATTGGGTTATCAAAAAATCCTAGAAAAAGGGCTTCACAAAATTTTTAATGAAAATAAAGGGCATTATTCATACAACTATAATTTTAAACAAAGGAATTGTGCATAAATATTCCACAAATAAATATCACAATAAATGTTAGAACATATCAAATGAAAATTTTAATGAATAAGTAATAAAATTATATTCATAAATCATTATTAACATTAAAAAAAATTCAATCTATATTTATCATTCTAGAAATAGACAAAAAAAGTCACCAAATTTCATAACAAATTCATTATGTATGGAAATAAGATTATACAATATGATAAGAGTACTATGAATCTTGTTCCATATTAAAATAAAACCTGATAAAAATATAACAAACCACCATATCTTAATTGAATTACACAAAACATTTTACATTCTCTAGATTTATATTAAAAAATTTCATAACAATCCAGACATATATTTTATTCATCTTCACATTCACCAAATAATAAACTAAGCAAGGATTGATATATTGTACATTATTATTTTAAAACATAGTTTTTTATTTATTTAAAATATATGATTAAATCTAGTAATTTTTTTAAGCCTCAAAATGTTACCAAAAAATATTATTATTATTATTTAAAATTTACCAAAAATTTGAATTAATTTACATACTAAAATATGATTAAATTTATGGGTATATATATATATAAGAAAACATTTATCATGATAAAAATTAATACATGTTTTTAATTTTTTTTATTTCGGATCCTAAATAATTATTAGGAATAATCTTGTTGATAATTTCTCCAAATTATAAAAATCTGAATTTGAAAAATGATGGTTAAAATATTATGATGGAATATACTTATGAATAATTTCAAATTAAAATAAATTCATGAAATTTTTACTCATGGGTACAAGAGAGGACACATATTCATGTTTGTATATTGAAATATCTTTTATTGAAGGTGGAAATATAATTAAAGGGAAATGTTTTTTCTAATGTTTGATAATTAAAAATATATTCACAAATATATTTAAATATATTCACTAATTTTTTTTAATTTATAATAAAAATTTAGTAATTGATTTATTTTAATAGTGAAAAAAATTTATCTGAAACTAAAATTTTATAATAGGGGAGCGAATAAAAAATTATTATTTCGATAAAAATTTATGAAAATAATACCTGAAAAATGGCCACCAGTTTAATATTACCCATCTTATTATATGACTAAATTGTAGAAAAATAAAAGTTCATTCGAAACCACAATATAAACATATTCTATGAAAAAATCTAAAAAATTCATGATTTTTCATAACGAAATTCCATAAATTAAAAAAAACATATCTTAATCACAAATTATATAAATCATGATGCATGTACGCATCTTAATATCTAGTATATAATCAACACCACCTCAATTGGTTGATTAGTTGGCTCAGATTCCATGCATTAGATCATGGGGTCCATAAAATTCTATCTTCTAATCAATCTTCTCTAGCATATTGTAAACACTTAGATAATTTATTTTCATTTCCCTCTCCACAAATGAAATACAGACAGTTCCAAAAACAAAAAAAAAGTATCTTATGTATCATATCCTCATACATACCACTTTCTCATAACCCCCTTCATCCAAATGTACTCATCATATGATAGAAATATATAAAGGGAGATATTTACCAATTATTATCTGCCACTAGTATTCCATTCCTGAGAGACTACCACAGTGGTTGTAAAAATCTTATATAACAAAGGAAATACTCATAGATGAAGAAAAATTTCAATCATAATATAAATTGTAAACTTCCAAACATATCAATAAATTATGAAATGTACAAACCCATAAAATATTCAACCAATGTAATTTAATATTAAATTACAAAAGTCTCCATGTAAAACATTAGGGAGAATATATTTGTACCAAATGAACAAAAGATCCACTTGTAAATCTAGTGTTTCCAAGTAAAGTCATTATGGGGAATCAGGAAATTTTAAATATTGTTTACATATACAAATGGTGAGAAAAAATTTATACTTTTATGGACCATATGAAATGTATATCTTGATCATGTTAAAATAGTGTTCAAAAAATGTTGTAATGAAATATTTAAACTGATATCTCGAGAACAGCTCAACCAACCAATCCTATCCTAAAAAAGACACAATCACCAAATAAGCCATCCATGTATAGTAACACAATACGATGAATATAGATAGAAATGGGAACTCTGACAACATTCACACAAATTTTCCACTCACTCACACCAACATCATTTGTTCTATAACTCCCATATATTCTTTATAATCCTACATGCAGAAACCCAACAAACTGAATCATGCCTTGCAAGTGATGAGATACTTTGAATAACATGTCTCCAGAGGAAACAAAATCCAACACATATATCACAAATAAAACACATAATCCAACACCTAAATTCTCACACAAAAACATATTGAACAACACATCAATTATCTATAAAATCCATTGATAAAATAATATGATTCTATGATTATGAACAACAGAAACTATATTCCATCCACATACCATAAATGAACCAAACAATGAACAACCTCATAATTCTCATAAAACATAACCATATGTGAACTATAACACACATTCCAAAATATCACATCAATAAGAGCCTCTTCAATATGATAGAGAAGGGGATAAGGGGTATCTACCTATCATTCCGCACAATCTAGATGATTAGAAGACCTCCCCTAAAATTTTGAATTTTGTAACATATTTAGATAATCTTGTTGTCAGCAAATATAAAGCACAATAAACATAAAATATTCAACATTCTAACATACAATCAAAACATATGGGTTTTTAATAAGAATATATTTAGATTTATAATATCTCCACATTGGACTCAACCACCCCCCACTTTTAGTTCACATATAAATGGTACACAACACGCATACATTCCCTAATCCCTAGTAAAAGTCCCATAATTATATTAATTATGATATAGTTTTTATATTTCAACATTAATAATGAATTTGAATTATCCATCTGATCACATTCTATTCTCATCGAATCCTTAGTGTATCTTTCAAATAAGTTAATCCAAAACCAACTCATTATTTTGATATTTTCCAATAATCCAAATTAATTACAACCTATTCTAAAAATAAATATTCAACCTATTATATTCAAATTAAAAATCATAATACCATTAAAATTTTGTAAATTTATGTCCCATACCATTTAGCTCATCCACTAATAATTTATTTACAAATCACCACTTGTCAATAAATCCATAATTATTTAGAAACTACCATACCCACTTATAATTACGATGATAATTATCTTGTAAAATCTATATTCCATCCTCACACATAACCTACAGATGCCAACATGTAAATATCTACAATGAAACAAAACCATAATTACACCAATTTCACAAAGCATCAAAACATTTATCTTTACAATAAAAGGAGAAAACGACATCTTGGATTTTATCATAGGGCTCCCAAAATAAGTTAATGTTTATAATGATATTTATTTTGTAGTCAATACCCATACAAATATTGTTTTTAGTGTCTCTACATAGAGTATTATTTCAATTAAAATAAGTATTATAAATTAAATTCCCTTTTAAAATGAATAAATTCATATATTTGTAATTTTTACATACAAAACATGCACCAAATTTTGTATTTTGTATTGTTATACCCCATTATATATAAGCAACATTTATGGATCACTGGTTTTTTTATTTATTTCATTTTATTGTAATAGTTGATATTACTTTATATTAATGTTTAGGATAATGTCCAATTAACATAGATTGAAGGAGTGATGTCCCAGAAAATTTTAATGGTAAAATATGAAATACATTTATCACATAATTTAAGGGAGATGGAATCACTAGTATTTATCCATTAACATGACCATGAAAAGAATCAATATGTGAATATTTTATGATTCCATTTATAGTACATATTCAATTATATTGATATCTCATCCAAAACCATTTTTTTCAATCCACCATGTGAATGTGTCACTAACTAAAACATCCCCCTTAGGGAAAATGTTAATCTAATAACAGGGTTATGAATTCAATGACTAAAAAAATGATTTTTTATAATATTAATTTTTATGGATATAATTATTATATTTTTTACTAAATTATATATAATTAAATTAATAATTTTATATCAAATATATTATCACATTATAAGGAAAATATTTCATTTGGGATATATATAGTTTTAATCAAGACACAATGTTTATATATTCATAAAGAAATTAAAAAAAATATTTTCAAAAAATATTTTCATTAAACAATAAATATTGAAATATAAATGAGAGTTTTGTTTTCTGAAGTCAAACATAATTTTTGAATGGGCTATAAATAGTTATTGTAAGAAAATATCATATTTTTTTAATAAAAGTTATCTTTTATTTAAAATTTTAAAATATCATATTTAGAAAATTATTTTAATAAGATAAATATTATTTTTAAAATTAGTATAACAGTGTTATTAAACAATGACTTTTTATAATTTATTAGAATTTTTCATAATTAGTTACAAATTAGATGTTGTATAAATATATGGTATGTATAAGGACATCATAATTGGTCAATCATGGCATTGTAAATACTATATAGTGTCTAAAACCAAATATTATGTTTTCCGTTTTATGTTTTTTATGTTATTTGATTAGATTTATATTTCTGTAATGAATCCTCCATAACATAAATTATATTTTCTTGTTTTAAATTAATTCACTTATAAGAATGACACATTTATAGAGCTATGATGGTATTATAATAAGGATTTAGGCTCTTCACCGTAAAAAATATTTAAAAGAACTATTTTTTTATAGAAATGCTGGAAGGAAACCATTAAATATTTTTTGGTTTTTATTTTCTATCATATAGTTTCAAAAACCTATGTTTATATATTATTAAATAATTACACTATGTTTCGCTAAAAATAACAACACACCATCCAACTAACATCCACTGAAACCCAAATTAAAACAATTTTACAGTCTCATTACCTCTTCAAATACATCCCAAGACATACCAAATCACATAAGAATCCCCCCATATGATTTTTTACAATCCAAATTTTTGGAATTTGGGTCTCAGTTTCTAAACATTATTAATTTTATTTCATGGGATTTGGCCATTTCATTTCCATTTTTTGAAGTTGGAATGTGTTTTTACAAATATAATTTTATTAATTGGATTCCAGACCACATTACACTCTAAATAAACCATTAAATTTTTTATTATGTCAAACTATTATGATATTAAATATATCCTGTGAATTTTTCTTTACCAAACATTTTTTTCATAATACCTATGAATATATGCACCGAACGGTATTAACCTAGATGTACATATTATATTTTTATTATTGAAATAAATGTATTTAATAAACCATCTATAACCAATGGGTAAAATATCTTGAATTCTTTTGGGTAAGAAGCCAACCTGACACCTAACGCTACTCGTGGCATGGCCAGACTATTCATCCCAATCACTATGAGCCACCAAATTATGAGTGTCAATCATAAAAATTTATTGTGAACTAATTAAAAAATAACAATAATAATTAATTTCCATAAGATATTCATTTAATATAATTTCAAAATGAATACCTATCATCATCAATTACAAAATCCCAAGAAAAATTATAATTACAAGACTCATGGGTATACTAAAAACCATAAACTATAAGAGGAAAAGGACATTGGATAACAAAATAATTATGTGCCTCATAATAAAATGGGATACATCTCCCTCCATGAATCCAACAAAACTTATTCCAATCAGTATTCAAAATAGAATGAGTATCCACCATCACCAAAAGAGGTCATTCCTTAACAAAAGACAAACAATAAGGTCTATAAATACACATTGTGTATATATTGGTTGTGATTTAAATTTCCAAATAACAATCTAACAAGGGTAATATGAATAAAGATTATAAAATATATAATAAATATATTTTTTAAATGGAATGATACGATTAAAATTTTATAAGATTATTTAAAATTTGATAGTAATGTGAAAGAGGTGAATAAAAAATATATGAAAGTTAAAACAAAACATATGATCTATTTGGATCCCATGTATTGCATGGTTATCAAAATTACATGGATCATAATATACTCTATGATCAATCCATTCAAATATTTCATTTATTTCATGAGGTAATGGATGGGAAACACCCATGTTCAAATGATAACAACACATATCATATAGTTTACTCAGTGTTTCCACATGATACTTCTGCGGAGACCGATCTGAGGTGAAGCTAGAATCACCAATGTAATATAAATTTTCTACCAACTTAGTTACGCATGTTTACCATGTTATAAATCCCTTTTTCCAGATAATATTAATTTCTATTATATATCCACCAACACATACCATCCCATATACAAAATTACCAACCAATGTAAGAGGGTATAAAACCATTTTAATTTATTAATCACTCAAAAATTCATTGAAATGACCCAAATTACCATACAAAATATTTTATAACATAAAATTAAAAAATGGAAATAAAATTCAATTTACCAAATAATTGAAAAATATGCGACCAAAAACCCTAATAATTAAGATCACTGCCAACAAGTTAAAATCGATATGCTCGAATGATATGATATCAAAATGAAAAATTAAATAACCATAAGTCTATAAAAGAAAGAAAATATATAAGTATTAAACCATTATTGGGTCACCACACAAAGTAGATAGATTAAAAATAAAGAACAAATAAAATTAATCCAAATTGGAGAAGATAATAGACACATATTTGAAGTTTCAATGAATGATATTATTCAAAAGCACCAATTTATTTGAGCCTTGAATTGAGTAGATAAGAGGGGGGAAAATCCTAGATTTGGGAGGGAAAATTTTTAGAAGAACATAGGGATTATGATATTTAAATAGAGGGGGTAAAAATGGAAATTATATATATTTACAATTAAGGTAGGTTATTTTTGGTTTCCACATAATTTTCCAAACATGGAACCAAGATGTTGGTGACACTTTTTTTAAATGTGGGATGCATGGTTTGGGACACAGTATTTTGTAAAATATACAAGCATCCGATTTACACTATCCATGATCTATGATTCAAAATGTCAGGACCATAGTTTGTACTGACCATTCATCAAATATACACCACCATATCTCCCAAAATAGTTTCCAATTTTAAAAATCAAACACCATTATATTATATACTGTAATAGAAGGTCACAAAAAAAGAAAAATGAACATGAAAATGGAATAAAGTTTTTTCATATTTGACCTACCATGTTAATTTCTATCATTAAAAAGACAATCCATTGTCTAATTATTGAATTTGTGATGATAATGCAGTTATCCCAGGGAATTAATTCCCACCACTTAGGCTCATAATTCATATGATGACATATGTCTTAATCTGGTTGAATTCATATCAACTAAATAAAAAAAACATGGTTATTGATAATCATGAATGTTTATTTCATAATTATATATTCAGGTTACTGCACCACAACTTCCTAGCAGAGAACATGAATACAATTCATATTATTAATTTAAAATATAGGGAATTGAATGGCATTTTGAATCAAAATTCATTGATAAATAAGTTCCAATACTTAAAAAAACCATACCAATTTTCTCATTGATTTTTAATGGTCCAAAATAACTCAATGGGATTACCCAATCCAACCCATGAAGGTTATTATGCAAATGAGTTGTCACATTTATAAACAACTTGTCACCAATAAGTTTTAAGAAGATTGGGATCAATGAATAGTGTAATATATGGAATAAATAACAGTTGTAATCAATATTGTATCATTTTTAAAATTATACATGTCCCTATCATCCAAAATACTGTCCCACCAAATAAAATATCTCCAACATCCATCCAATAAGAAGGGGATCAATATTTTTGACCATATATAGCCTTATATGTAACATTATTAAAATAATATATTTAAATAATATTATAATAAAATTATACATACCTAAAATGGCGTTCTCATGAAATACCAAAATACATCTTGTATGAATAATGACTATAATCCATGATACGGTTTATTTTATCTATTTGTTATTCCTTTTCTTGATGGAATGTCTTTTTATTCCTATCTATTAAACCTATACACATTAATTTATCATCATATAACTAGAAGATAAAATATTGTTATCTATATGAAATAATAGAATACAACACACAATTATGTATCATTATCTCATGAATTTATAGTTTTCCTACATACACCCTATGGTGATGTCCAAAGTAAAAATTAAATGGGGAGGATTATCCAATGATCTATTAACATAGAAATACCATTAATTTTCCTCATTTATGGGATAAAATAATAAAAATTTCTATTTAAAAACCATCCCACATCTATTTAAGAATAAGAATTGGCTAAAGTAACCATAAGGATATCTAGTTTATATCATTAACATTATTTTGGCTGTAAAATCAAAAATTATATATAAAATTTCATATATAATTATCCTAATATAAAACCATTAACACATATCACAGAACATATTGAATGAATCAGGATTCTGTAATAAGTAATAATTATAAAAATCAAACATCAATAATTTCCTCATAGACTGTGGCACACTATAGTGGAATTAGATGAAATTTGATAAATTGGATGATTACAAACATTCACATGGAATATAACCACTATAATTGTACTGATCAAAATGAAGGTAAAAATCTTACTATAGATTCTTATACTAAATAATATATAAAAGAGATGGTGTTAGTTTTGATTCCATCATAAATACACCCTTATCGCTTATTTTCCATAATATACATCTTGGAATTATGTCCAATTAGAGTCCTCTAACAAGTATACTTTTTCAGAGCCTCATTCATTAAAAAATAAAGGGTGTTAGAGACTATATTTCCATTAACTATACAATAATTGATGTCAAAATAATACCCATGAATGTATTTTATCTTCCATTCCAACCATACATTAAAATATTTCTAGGAAATGTTCATACATAGCCTATTATGGTATGATCATTTCATAAATCAAAATATAAAATTATTGTGGAACCCATAATATATAGAATTCCTAACCATTTAATGCTTAATTTTATTGTTTGGGTAATTACATTAATTTGGAATTTTTTTTCAAATATATATAGAAGAACATGGTAACCCTTTAAAAGAACAGAACCATTCCCAATAAAAAACGTATTACAATAAAACATATATCAATTTCCAAACATGGGAATATTAAATATATGTTATAAAATAAGTCTACACTAAATATCCACTATATATTATTGAATATATGAGATGTAAAATAATATAATAAATTTATAGGTTATAACATTGATAGATAAGGCTATTCGGAATAATTTTCTAATGAATTGTACTTAGTATCCTACCAGACCAAAGAAGATCCTGATTTAAAAAATATTCCTTATCTCCCTACACTTCATCTATTATATAATCTTATATAGTTCAACTAAAACTCATGATATTTTATAATATTATAGATAAAAATGAATTTATTGATCCATAATTTTCATTATCATAATTTGGATAAGATTATATAGTCCCATAACATTCTTAGATCAATCTTCAATCTTCTTCCAATGGCCTGAAGGACTTCATTTTTTATTGATTTTTTATAATCTTACATTCATGGTATGAGGAGGAACTCTTACAAGGCCCTTAATCATAATTATTACATGTCCCATGGGCCTTTGAAGAATTAACAGCTCGTAGGATACATGTATTACATACAACCCAGACTAAATACTAGCAATGGCTCCTCCCCAGTATCGTCATCATGAAATCATCTCTCCTTCTTCGTATAGATGTTCGGCTAAGCTTTCCTATGCATGCACAAGTTTGTACCGATGGCAGGTGACATACCCTTTCTATCTTACAATCTATTAACTTCTTCTATGGTGAATTCTTTGTGCTCCTCCTTCTAAATCATGATCCATCTAGGTTGTCTGGTTTGCATTTGCAATTAGGGTGTCCCGAAGTCCTTACTGACCCGTAGTCCTAGGTGGTCCGAAGGCCTTAAATGACCCAAGGACAAAATAAGTGGCCCGAAGGCCCAAATAGGTTAATTTTCCCAGATTCTACAGTGCCAAATAGTTCCTGCTACATTTTCTACTATAGTACTTGCTCTAATTCTACACAGTTCATATTACAGTACCACTATAGTACCATAAATTATCCTCCCCCATGATTTAATCCTAGTTCGCCTGGATGCACATAAGGAGTCCTCAGTAACTGGGCTAAGGCTCATGTGAGATCCATCCTAAATTACTACCCATTATTCTTCCGTTTATTATGATGAATTGTAAAAAATATCACCCCAAAAACACTGATAAAATAGAGTTGAGTTATTTATGGTACACCTAGTTCAAAATTTTCATAAAATTCTGTTCTAATTTTTCAATCAGAGTAGAACAACCAAATACTAAAAAGAACTCATAAATATTTTTAAATGCATTTGTTTGACGATATTCTTCCCTCACCATAACATTGTGACATCCTAATTTGAAGTCGATCTTCAAATATAATATTTATTAGTTTATCTAGAGAATGAGATCATCATTATGATCTAATGGGTATTTAATAATGATAGTAACCCTATTTGGAATATGGTAGTTGATGTAGTGGGAAAATGATCAATCAGATATCACAAAAAATATTACTATAGATTCCCAATGAGAGATTATATATTGAATTAACTATATATGTATTAAAAATTATCCATATACATATCTATTTAATTTATCTCACTATGGTACATATTATGTGAAGGAATATATCGGGTATCTTTTCTCTATTTCAAGAAATATATGATCTATACACACTATTAGTGTTGTAGGACTGAAAAATCTGTAGGTAACACTTCAAGAAAGTCAGAAACCGTGGAAGGAAACCCAATCAGGGATCCTTCTGAATCATCATACACTAAATTTAATGTTACCTAAAAAATAATACTATCCAACATCAAATTTGATGTTCCAAATCATCCTATAATCATATCACATTCTCACTATGAACCATTAGTGCCCCAATTAAGGATCTTGATAGTTTTTTTCCTTTGGTAGAAACAAATATAGTTAATTGGGGGATATCATAATATCTATACCTGGAATAACGTTGAAAAAAATATGATTATAGGAACATGGAAATGAATCCTTTGATCAAGATAAGATAAGCTGACAACACTGTACGGGCTTGAGAACCCTTCTCTCTCCTCTAAGCCAAAAGGTGCAATAAACTCCATCGAAAAAGAGATATGATAATATGAGAGTTTGAATGGTTTAATATGTGAATATATGTGAATGACTGAGAAGTTCAGGTATCAAACACTTTGATTACAATGGACAATTCAAAAATAACTATTCATTTTCCTATCATAGATATCACATTATATCATACTTATTCATGATCCATATCATTCAGTTTCCATGTCATTAATTGATCTTTAGTTGAATAATATCATTTGGATACACCGTAAGATACCAATACCCTTTTGTAGATCCAATCTTACATATATGATTTTAAGAATGAGATACTCAATCCCTAGATTAATCTGAATATGCTATCATTAACTTTGAGTTGTAAAACCTAATACAATCTATGAAGGAGGGGAAATCATAAAAATAAAATCACATCGACAATGAATAAATAAGTTTACATGAAATAGGTTTTAATGTAAATGTAGATTCCCATTCCATGAAATCTCACACTAGTGTCACATGACAACTTCACCACCCAAAACAATAGATAAATGTAGTTGGGTTTGATATATTGTGATATTACCATCATTATTACCCTACACCTCATTATAATTATTCTTTATAGATGATCTAATATAACTATGTCCAGGTTTTGGATGTATCCCAATCATGCCTAATAAGTTATCATAGTAAATCATTATCATAAAAGGCTGATCACCCCACTCAGAATGCTTTTCTTAATAAAAAATTAAGAACAATGATTAAATTCCAGAACAATTCACTATTTGAAAAAGGTAGGCATTTTGGTTTTCAAGAATTACTAGATCTGGTAAAAAATTAAAAGAAATATATGAATTGGTTAGCATACCCTTCCCCAAAATAGTTCTTACATGGAGGACCTGTAATTCTTTAAACATGGGCTAGGATAACATCATAGGGTAATACTACTCAGTGATGATAGCTTTAAAGTCTTTTAAAATATCATCCATTGCTTCCCCACATGAATCTCCAATATGAACCACCTAGGACTTTGGCCTTCCGTTGTAAATTTAGAAAACATCATATTCATAATATCAGGATTCCTTAATATCCCAAATATTTTCTCAATTTTCTCCTCAAAATAATCGTCAACATAAGGATTAGTGCTTCATAAAAAAGGTGTTTTTTGTTTGAGTAACTCATGATCATTTTTTTATCCCTTATTTATTTTCCCTAACCTGGGAAAGGCCAGTAGTCAAACACTGCTCAAGTTATTAGGCTATAATAGACATTATATCCATTATTCATTGATTAACTAGTGATATAAATATTTATTTGAATCCATCCCATGACTTTATTAGAGGACTCTAGTGAGGAAAGATACCTTATAATTCAGATTGACCACAAGAGGAATTTTTTCAACCCATTAATCAATCATGAGTAAAAATGGAACATGATAAAACCCCCTATGACTAAAAAACTATAACATATTAAATACCCTAGTAACCAACTAAAAATTCCTTGGTAAATATATGTAGACTATAACATGAGAAATAAAACCAAAGGTGGATTAAAATAAAATTCTCACCATCCCATGATAACCAAAGGTCAATCATGGTGTTTGTTGCCTAGAATCCACACATATTACCAGTACATCAAGAAAAAACATTAATAGTTTCTCTACATATGTACCTTCCCCAAATGAAAATTCCCTAAATGGTAACCCTTTCATTGATGAAATTTTATCATCAGCCATCACGGGCATCCAACCTACATGACACCCTATGCATAACACAACATTCCTCAAAGGGCATTACTGCTATTAATAAGATGGATGCTAGTTTATATTCATAAAATATATCCTTTTAGAATGATTTCCCCAACAATAATTATTATAACTATTCCAAATTTATTATATTAAAATAATTACATAAAACATCACAATCATTATCTGTTACAAAATAATATATTATTATATATTCAACAATAAGGGGTATACTCAAAACCAAATAAAATTGAGAAAATTGTTGAGGGGACTACGAAATGATAGTTGAGCCTCCTCATTACATGATATCCATCTTCTAAAATTACACCAATGTCACCTATCTACAAATGAAAGGAATCTATAATGAGTATCCCTAACAACTAAAAGAGTCTTTTCCTTTAAATATGTCAAAATTTTCTAGGACTACATATACAAGTTGGGTATATGTTGGGTCTGAGCTCAAAATATCAATTGAATACCACCAATTGTAACATTTATATTAATTAAAATGTAATATAAAATTCGAATTTCTCAAAGGAAATAAATAATTTAATTTTTCTAAAATGGTATGACATTAAAAACAATCGTAAAATTGTGAATGAGTAACTAAAATTTTCAAGAAACAATGAACAAGAACCATTAATAACCAATAAATATATCTGGGTTGGATGGGGTCATAGGATAATCATACTATTTATGATTAAACCATTTAAATATCATTATTATTAATGGAATCTCTATAATGGTTTCTCCAATGATCCAAAGATACCAACTCATATTTTTTAGTTTATTATTTTTTCCAATGTGATCATTCTTGGGGGAATGAGATGAGTACCTTTAAGCTCACCTAGCATACTAACCAAGTAGTGATGCCATGGTAACTATGGTTCCCAACTGCTTTCTATGATTTTTAAAACATCATAAAAAACCTCTAATCATAAAGAAAACCATCACAATCAAATAACACAATTACATAAAAAATGTCAGAGGGGATAAATCCAAAACATGAATTGATTAACATAAATTCCATTTAAAATATAAAATTTAACCAAAAAATGGAATTTTATAAGACATTAAAAAAATTGTAAGGAACATATATATAATAAAATTATAGCTCAATATTTATCCACATTTAATTTCCTTTAAAATCAGTATCAACTAGTTGATCACTGGATGAAATGATCATATGATATCTTATATAACATAGAACCCATGAAAAAATACATATCAAGTATAAAAATATGGAGTATGACCTACCAAGGTCACCACAATATAAAGAGTGGATAAAACACAAGAATGATAAATGATTTGAGAATATAATATGAGAAGAGACACTTACTCGAAGCATTAATGATGGACCTTGTTCAAGACCACCGAATTATTTTGTCCAAGAGAATAGTGAAGAAGAGGGGATGTGTGCCTAGTGTTTTGATAAATCAATGTAAGTGAAAATTAGGGGTTATGAGTGTCAAATCATGGAAATGTAAAATGTTAAATTAAAAATATTTATAAATTAGGATATATACATACTTTTCCAAATAGGTCACCAATTTTGTGAGTGAATCTATCTATATATATATATAGGAATCATGGTTTGGGATATATGATTTCCAGAATACTACACCTAACTCTGTGGTAATCTTTCTTCTATTTACCATGACTCAAGATTTATAGGTTTGGTACATGGTTTCTACTAAATGTGCACCAACAACATTTATACTCTTAGTCTACCTAGTATTAAATATTTCTATAAAAAAATTACTAAATATGACAGATGATAAATGAATATACAAAAATAAAAATATATATATTTATAAAAAAAACCAAGTATGTGACATTAAAAGTGATGAAAATACATCATATTTTTTTATGTATTTTGTAAACTAATTTATGTACATGATAAGAATATGATTTGTGGTCTTGGATTGATATATACGAAAAATTAATTGTGTAATGTTTTTATCTATTAAAATGAAACTTATTTATAAAAATATGTCATCATAATTAGATTATGATATGATTTATCAACTATTATCATCGACATTTGTTTATGATGACATGTTGAATGGTTTTGGAACCGTTTCTTGTTTATTTTTTATTATAATCTTATCCCACGCTTCAAAGTACATTCTTATTATTCTCTCCAATTTTATGTTACCTAGATAGAATTTCATTCTTCAATAGACTATGATACCCTATGATGTTATTTCATGATTACATTATTTGGAATTACAGCTATCCACATTCATTTTTTACTTCACTAGGTTATCCCATGAAAATTTACTATAGGAATTGAATTTTTAGGTAATATTGTAGAGTTTCTATATAAGTATATTGTACCCATGTATCATTTTATTTTCTATGTTTCTAATTTCTAAAATACAAAAGGGCTCCAATTCATTAAAAATATAATTATGTGTAACCTTTCATAATCATTCATGAATTAGTTTTATATAGGGATATGGTTTATTATAGTTCGTATTAGAGAAAATTATACCAATTTTTAGAGACATGGATAAGATAAATATATAAAAAACATAGAGATAATAATAATGATATTAATCCATAACTAATTTTAGGTAATTTATTGACTATTAGGTTTTATTTAAAATATAATTGTTTCTATATTTTCAAATAAAATTTAGTTCAAGAGAAATTGTTCTTAGGGGTAATTACACTGATATTATATCACCGTTCATGACTTAATCTCTACATGGTTTATGAAAAATATGCCTTGTTGAATAATTTTTTGACACACTCTTATGATATGATTAGGTAAGTTCATGAGCACTTTATAAAAAAAAATTAACTAATTAAAAATATTCTTATAAGTTTATGTTACAATATATATCATGGATAAATTGGTTTGAATATTATTAATTAATAGTTTATATAATAATGTTAATTTATCATTTATCACTCCAATGTTCATTATTTCACTTTTTAGTGTATAATTGTTTTAAACTTATCATCCCTATGTCCATATTAGATGATTTAAAAGTTAAGGACAACAATAAAATAGAGAAATGAAGGCGTATAGTATATTAAAGATCATTAAATGTCATATTTGACAATTGTTCAATGTAATTTTTCACATTTTTAATGATTAGTTGAACTTTTGAAACACATACCCAAAAATAATGTCTAGTAATTTGTGAAGATGAAAATAAGTTAAATTATATTATCCCATGCATATAACACATATCCTATTAAAATTTATGAGTTTTAATTACTTGAACTCCTTTTCATAATCCATTAAAATGAATTTCAAGTTATTATATGAATTTATTACATTTCCTTATATAGACAATATGTAAATTTGAAGAAGATTAACACCAACCACAATATCAAAAATCCCCCTAAATATATATTAGTGAAAAGAGTATGATGAATCCCTATTTCATCCACTATCACATGAATCAATATTATTACCCTATAAGAATGTGTTATTACTTAATCTATTTATAATAAGTAAAATATTATCCTTGATTATATGATCATTATCATTTTTTATATTATTTTCTAGAATAATTATATTGTCATCCTCATAATCTAGATGTCATGTTCTTTTTCAATCTTATACTCCTAGAATTTCAATTTTTCATGAATCCATATAAATTGGATAACCTATTTTATCAGAAAATGATTAGGAAAACAATGGGGAATCTAGATAATGGCTTTATATAACCATGTGCATCATTTTGGTGTGAAAAGAAACATTTTTTAATGAATAATTGTCGGTTAATGTTCCTCTACATTGATTATTGTGAGTTTATGAAGATCACTACAAATACTAGTATAGTCATCATGGATTAATTACTTATTAGATCAGCTATGTGGAGAAAAATATGTCTCTATGGTTGATCTTGGGTTGGAATATTATAAAATAATTTTGAATGTATAGGATATCTTAAAGTCAACTTTTTATATAATCTATGGTCACTATGAGTTTAGGGATCCCATTTGGTCCCAAAAATACCCTAGGTAATTTCATGGACTTCTTGAATAATTACAATATAGATTAACCAATGAAATTGTTTTTGTAAACTGTAGTGAATGTATGTTCTAATGGACTATGTAAAACATGTGGTGCATGTTATAAAAAACAATGACATATATTTGGATCAATAAAAATTATATCCAATTAAGGGATTCACCATAATAATATATGTGAAATATATATATATATATATTTCTTTTATTATGTTGATTCTGTCAATTTTTTTTAAATCCATATCATGATTTTCAAGAAAATTCACCAACTTAACATTGAAGGGAGTCAATATTGTTTTTTTTTTTGTGAATGAATGGAAACCATAATTTTTAAATGGAAGAGGATAACAAATGAACTAAGTCTCACATCCCCCCAGTGGGGAATCAATTTTATATAATGAAATTCATTAAAAAATATATTGGGTTGTGTGATAAAGAATGATGAAAAAGTGATAGTCCATGCCTCCCTCCCATTATTGATATATCATAAGAACATCCAAACAAATGATCTAGAATTTGGTGTAGTTATATATGAATTTATGGTTCAGTGATGTTATCTATATGTGAAGAAGTTTTTATTATATATATACAAAAAAATTCCCTTGTATATATTATCCAAAAATGTTCGCACTATGTATCAACGAAGGATGTTTGAGCTGGTGGTGTATTATGATTTTTCAATCCATTACCAAATAGGGTTGGAAAACAATTTTCTATATCAACTGAGTATAAATGATCAGATAACCAAATTCATTATGAGGATTTCAAGGGATTATGTCTTTTAATATGTGAAAAGGGTGGTCATGGGAATTATTATACAATGTTAATCATTCAATTAATAAATAACTACTCCATCATCCATTTGTGAGAGGTTCAATGTGGCCCAAAAATAGGATTATTGGATACATAATGTGATAGTAAAAATTCAGGATTTATTATTTTATAAATACATAATTATAATGTTTGGAACCTATATATGTGTCCCATGAAATTCATATTTGAAAAGGGATCATCTGGATGATATTCATAGTAAATACATTTCTATTAATACACAATGTACTAATATGTATAGAGATATGGTGAAATATATATTGTGGTATATCATTATGATGATGGTTGTGGAATTTATTGCATCCTTCATTACAAGATAGAATGTAAAGACTCTATGATATAAGACTTTAGGTATGATTACAGAATTTACCATTCCATTATATAAATGGAAAAGCATAACCATGGATTTCATCATTCAACAAACTAGGAAATATAAAGGCAATAATTCAACATTTCTGGTTTTAAATTTCCTTACAATGTCAACACATTTCCTTACAATAAATTAATTTTTATCTTTTAAACATTTTCAAGGATATAAAAAATTTATGTATTAATACTACATGTATTATCAATTTACATAGTATCGAATTAATATTTGGGGTTTTACTTTTGGTATTATAGAATATTTTTGTAGTAGTAGTAAATACTGTCGAGTTCAGTATGACTAATTAGTAGTAGATAGATGGTCATCCTAGTATAAAAATTCATAATATGGACAATATATTAATATAATATTCAATGGATTTCTAAGGTATTTGAGATCAATAAAATTCCCATGTATAGTACTCATGTAAAATTTACATCCATTGTAGAATTTATATGGTACCTTATAAGGATATGTATATGGGGATGTGTACAACAATGACATTTTGGGATAATATTCGATACAACACTATATTGGGAGAATAAATTATTTAGGATACAATTAATAATATTGAAACCATTCAGTTCCATATTATATCCACCCATAGTATAAAAAAATATGAAACATATATTTGACGATACTTATAGATTTTGTTAGATAGTAACAGTTCCATAATATATCATAGTAGAATAAATTCATAATGATTGGCCTGAATGAAAATATTCTTCCAAGATACATAAAGGCTTTTTAGGTCCTCACTCATTTGAGATATTTCTTATCAACTTCACTAGTACTTAACATATGACTTGTAAAATATTTATTCCACTTATCCCTCTTGACGAATTTCATACAAAAACCGTCACATGTAATAAATACACTGGTCGAAACATTGTATAATTTTATTCATACAAGGAGAAGAGGTTGAATTTAATAAATTATAGAGAAATTGATATATAAAATTAAATATTTAACATGGCCAATTTATCATGGAGGAACAACAAGTCTTTAGAAGGAAACTGGAAATGGGAATAGGTAATGAAATAGAAGAAGCGTAATGAATATTATTATTTTACATGATATTTACAGGGTGAAATATTGTAATTGTGGAATAATATATTGAATTGAATTATTATAGATTATATTTATTTTTTAAATTATTAAATGACTTATTAAATATTTTATTTATATATAATAAAAGAATTATAAATCTTATTTTTTATAGTTATAATATATCAGATTTAAAAATTCATTATAAATCATAACCATTGATAATAAAGTTGTTTTGTGGAGACTATTATGATTAATACATATTAAGGTATAAAATATTTCCCATTGGATACAGAAGGAATTAATGATATCCTCTAAATATATTATTATTCCATATAAAGCCCATTTTTTGATGGTTTTGATAGAGATGTAATCACAAGTATTTTACCATTAACAATACCAAGATGAAATTCAACAACTAAAGAATTATTGATACCATTTTTTGTATATAATCATGTATATCATAACCCTGACCAAAACAATGTTTGTTGAACCAACCCTAGAATGTGTAACCAGAATACACATTTACATTATTCTATATGCAAGATTAATACATTTTTAATGAATCTACACCCTAATAGTATGAATTTGTATATTCTAATTTATAATATATTAAAAAATTTTTAATATCATGTTATATGATTTTGAACTAATATTTAGATAATAAATTTATGTTTATTTGATGATTTATTTGTATTTTTAGAAAATAAGTAGTTTTAACAATGGAATTGTTTTGATGAAAAAAATATATATTTAAATTTCACTTTTTTGAAATATTATTTTTATATAATTTTTTAAATATAAATGATAACACATTCTCATGATGAAAAATGTAAAATTTAGAAGGGAAAAAAAATATTAACTTCCAAAAAATATATTTTTTTAATTAAATTTATATTTTCTATTTATAGGTGTATACTGTAAAATTTATAATGATATTTCTAAAAAATATATATAAATTTTGGTATCAAAATCTAAACAATACATAAAAATTATTACTTCATAATATTACAATTCATTAAACATATTATATTTTATGTTTTTAAATTTATTTATTCAGAAATATCACTTACATTATCCTCCTTGAGGAAATTATTTTATTGATTTTGGTTCATACACAATAATTTAATTTTAATCTAGTAATCTATGGTACAATGAATGTTAAAAAAGATCACAACATTTTTTGTTTTTATTATATGATCATATAGAGTAAAAAACAAATGATTACAGATTAATGAAGTACACCTCTAACAATTTCTATAAATAACAAAACATTCCCCCAATACATTTTTTTGAAACCCATTTAGTTCAAAAATAAACTCTAATTCTATCATTTGTTTTTTTCCATTGTGTTCCAGAATAGGAAACAAGCTCATCTCATGATTTTAGAAGCACACTCTCATGGTAACATAATCACTCCTTCACCTCATTATTCAAGAAAATTTATTGTTTTATAAAATTTCCTTTCTAATATCTCATGTTTTCAATTATGTTTTAGATATATTTTATAATAATTTATATGATATTCCACCATTCACTCCCATTAAAACCTACCATGAATTATTATTTACACCTCTTATGTACCAAAAATTATCTTATGATTTTTCGTTTCCAAATATTTTTGTAGTAGATACCCAACCTAATTTCCGCTCAGGTGTATTCCCCTAGATGTATATATACATCATTTATTGGGGATATTTATATTTATAATATAACATCTATAATAATGGTATTAAAATTTATAAACAATGATCTTATTTAGTATGTTCAATTTTGATCTGTAACATATATACATGATATGAATGTGAAATTTAGTTCTAGAATTATGTAGTGATAAAATTTGTTATGTATTGTTTTTATCACCTAAAATTACAATTATAGTTATTGATAGGTAATAATAAGATCAATATGTTATGATACCTCATTGTTTTTACTTTTTTTATGCTTGTGATGTCATGTTTTGTTGGGATTCTACATTATCATGTTTCCTTTATCTTATCATACTATAACATGATTATATTTTTATGGTTCTAACTCTATCGCCTATTGGGTTATCTTAATTTTCAAAAAAAATACCATGAAATTTATGAACATATATTATTATTTTATATTTACCTTTTAAATAATTTATATATCTCCCATTTCATATATATATCTGTATGTTATCATAAAAGGTTTTGGAAGAGAAATGAATTTTTATGGGTTGGCTGTGGAGTTTTTTAAGAGTGTTTTCATACCCAAGTATCATTTTATTGGGATATGTACCTAATATACCAATAATAATTTTCCTCAATAACTTCTTGTATCAAATTATTTCTAACATTATTTAATGAACCTTGGATTATGTTGTCTTAAAGATATGTGTATCAATTACCACTAATCACTATATGTAATATGTATATGATGTTTACCACATTTTTTATATAAAACACTTCAGTGAGGTTTGGATTTCAAGCTATGTTTTAGAGCTAAATATAATCATTATATTGATGTTTAGTAAAAGAGAAATATTCAAAATTATAGTATATATAGAAATATTTTTCAATGAATTTGGATGGGTGTTGGGATGAACAATATTCACTTATATATTTATCATATAAAAAATAATCCCTTACTGTATTCAAAATGAACAATATGATTGTCCATATGGTATGATATGTAGAACAAAAACATGTGGAGATAAACATAAAGATAATAAGATTATATGTCTAAAAATATTGTAATGAATGATGGAGAATGATTAAATGATTTTGTGATATATGTATGTCAATAAATCTAAGAGAATACTAATAAAAATAATAATTAACGAGTTCAATAACAAGATTTTATGATGAAAGTGTTCCATTATTATATTCTCAAAGGTGTTTTCTGATATTTTGTATGAAATGGATGATAATGCTATAGTATATCAACCCCTTAGAGAATATTGACTACGTCACTTCAATATGACATAACTAAACATCATGGAATATTTTCTCTGTTTCACATGATGTAATCCATGTATCACTTTTTAGTATGTATTTATTATAAAATTCAATTGTTCTAAATTTAAAATATGTGAAACTATAAAATTATATATCAGATGAAGGAGAACCTATATAAATCTTTTATAAAAAAAGAAAAGGGGTTTTGAAACAAAACTAGTAATAGGGAAAATTATATATGGAGAAATATTATGTCTCAAAATGATACGTGTTAGCCTAAATATTTAATGTCTAAAAATTATCTAGACATGTATTATTCTATATAATAAAATATTGAGTGTAATAATATTTTTAATGTGGGTATAATTTATAAATCAATTTTTATTTAATACATAAATATATATCAGTTTTAATAAAATGTATTTCATGTGAAATACATTGTTATATAAAAGATACTTATTACAATAAAATTATTAATAATATTTAAAAAAAACTATGATTATTACAAATGAATTATATTCCCTTTATCGGATAAACACTTATTCTGTGTCAACATTGAATAAATAATTTTTAATACTACACATTTTATTTAAATTATGTATTTTCAATCAATGACCAGATTTTTTAAAAATGTAAGGTAATTTAAAAAAAATGACATTTATTTTAATTTTCTCCAATTGTAAATTTATTTATTATGATTTTATAATTTTTTAATTGATTATTTAGTATGAAATTTGGTAATTATGTGAATTATAACAAAGATGATTTTAAAATGATAATTTAATAAAAATTATTATCATGAGTTTCATTGAATGACAAATATTCCTTGTTGTATTTTTATTTATTCTTCGTAAAAAGAATTATACAATTAATTAGAAATATAAAAAACAATTTATGTTGAAAAAATTTGAAAATAATATAATTTTATTGTGTATATACATTTAATATTTTAATTAAAATAGGTTTTCCTCAATTATGTTTATTTATATTACAATATATTCTTCTGATATTTTTAAATTTTATTTTATAAAATTTTAATTAAATTTTAAATTATAATTTATAGTGTGCGTATATGGTAGTAATTTTTGGGAATTATAATTAATTACTAATGATTAAAAATAGATACCTTAATTAAAATTTAATGTTTTTAGAGGTAATTTCATAATGGAAAAAAAAAGATGTTACCAAATGTTTTTTAAGGAGTTGTTTATCTAATTTACACACTATAACAACTCTAAAAAATTATTTTTTACATTTTTATGCAACTAATACTTATATAGTGTGATGGAATAATTGAAAAATAATGATTTTTTTAAAAATAAAATATATCATCCCTTATTAAATGATACCACATCCACCATTGAGAGATAAAAATAACATTATAATTAATCTTTTAAATGAAGATCTTTTTCACCCACCATAACCATCACCATGATTTATCATGACTCGACCCTACCTGGGCTCGAGCCGTAACTACCCCAAGCCCATCTCTATAGGCCATGGGCTAGTGAAAGAGATGAAGGCTAAACAACTCGAGGAGGCCTTTTCCAGAGAACTTGTACAAACAAACATAGCCCACTCAAGGCAGAAGTGCAGAGTAAAAAGAAAAGAAATGTAATGTAATGTGACCACTTCTATAAACAGACCACAAAAAGGTGAATCAACCTCTAAATAGTACGAATCAAGTGCTGAAGGTAAACTGAAAATAAAAGGGTAAAAACATGCGCCCAACCAAAAAAGTGCCTAAACTCGGCAATAGGTAAACAAAAGTAAACATCTGGGAGATTCCCACACCTAGAACCCAACTACGACACCCGTACGTGGTCCAAGATAACGAACTCCTACACTCCGCTGAAGTCGTGACCAGCCTGTCCATTGTCTACAAGGGTACACCAAGTGGGAGCAAATCCCAAGTAGGGGTGATTATAACAATACTCAGAAGGATTCCCCAAAGGATCGAGGGAGCAACAAAGGAGGTACTGAAGAGGTGATCATTATATCAAATAGGGAAATGTAAAGGAGTATAACTGGGATTGAAATAAAGAGTAAAGCTGAACCAATATAGAGGAAGGAAGTAGAATCATCCAAATATAAGGATATAGAATTAGTGAGAAGATGAACTTCTCGTCGAGTCTTCGCTACCTATAGTAGGAGAGTAGACTCATCCAACCTCGAGAAGATTGACATGGAATGAACGTGGAATACCTCATGTTTCTTTGCCTCTCTTAGAAAGAGAGTATCCAAAACCCTAGGAGTGGGTAGTGGAACTAGGTATACATACATATATATTCTTTTTAAAGAAACCCTAATAAGTTCATAAGGGGATCTCCATCCCATAGCTCAACCCAGGAAAGTAAGTAGCCAACAGTCCCAGAAGTAAACATCATCGATGCCCATCATACCACTCTTATGCCCTGAAATGAAAGTCAAGGTGCTAAAATCACCACACCTTGACACTATCCTCTTTGAGCGGAACTGACTCACCCCCACGGTTTTAGGTCGCGTATCAACAACGTGTCTTGGTGGGGAATGCACCCCTCATACATGAGAGTTCTGGGGGAAAGTCGAACCACACCACATCACGGTCACATAGTCGAGAGGTCTTCTCAACGTCAACGTTTTCACATAAATAACCCATATAACCAAGGGTCCCACTCTAGTAGTCACAAAGAAAAGACACAGACTAGCCTATTAGAAAGGACTGAGTCTGAATGAAGTCATCGGGTAACACACTACCTAGCCCCGCTGGAGGGTAAACCCTAAGAGGTCATTGGGTAACCCACTGGCCAATCTCTGTTTGATGGTAAACCCTAAGAGGTCATCGGGTAACCCACTGCCCATTCTCAACTGGAGGGTAAACCCTAAGAGGTTTTTGGGTAACCCACTGCCCAGTCTATGCTGGAGGGTAAACCCTAAGAGGTCGTCGGGTAACCCACTACCCAGTCTCTGCTGGATTGTAAACCCTAAGAAGTCAATGAGCAACCCACTGCCCAGCCCCGCTGGAAGGTAAACCTGAAGAATTCTATGGGCAACCTACTGCCCAGCCCCGCTGGATGGTAAATCATGAACTGCTCTGCCTAGGGAAACACATCACGGTAGACCTCGAAAAGAGGAAATGATCTTCATAATTGGATTGGGAATCTAAACCCATGCTCAATGGGACACCATACCCTACTGGAAACAACTTCCTTGGTAGAGGATCTGTGCCCGTGTAATGTATCGGTCACACCAAATCCACAAAATCCTCTACTAGGGAACACGAAGGTACGTGATACTGAAAACCCACATGGCTAAAGGAGAAAGGGAAACCCAAACAACATTGCCAATCAAACCGTCGAGAACAGAACCAGGGGAAACCACTCGACTCTACTAGTCTAAATCATCTTGAACGAGACCAGGGGAAACTCTCTCAACCCTGATGGTCAAAATCATCGAGATCAAAAGGACCCTCTACGTCGCAAGAGATCAATGGTAAATAAATTAGAACACAACGCACACATGGGTCCCACATGACGTGTGGACCAAACAAATCTCCAATCCAAGAACACAAAAATTCTTAGGTAGAAACTACAAAATTTACCTCCATTATTCCCATATACTCACAAAGTTTTCCACATTTCCAGCCCAAGGTCTATCGTGCACCCAACACCCAATGCCAATGAAAAAAGGCGTAACCGCAATTTCACCAACTTACTTCCTCCACAACCCTAGCATGGGAAAACACATCTCTTAAAACATCATCTTCACTCACTTGGAAGTCAACACAATCATATGCCAAGGGTTTTCTTCCAAACACAGCAAGAAAAACCACCACCGGAGCACCTTTCATGCTTCCCCATTTAATGAGATCTCGAATGAGACTCCGTACATCCAAATGAATTGTACCATTGTAATCCTTGCAAAAAAGCTATATAGACTATTTACTCACTTGTAATGAACATACGATGTAAAATTCGTTCAACAAAACTTTACGCCCGATGGTGTCTTATAGTCCCAAGCCTCGTTCCTGAAAACCGTCGGGCACATCACACTATTGCAATACCCTTGGGAAAACATGTCTAATTCACTACTCACTTGAGTGCAACGGATATCTGCAGAAAGAGATGCATTTCTCTGTACCACACACGAGCGGTGATTTGTGGGACCCACATCTCGGTCCCGAAGCGCAACCAACTCCAAAAATGGACCTTGTGGGGCCCACACCATCATGCAAAATTAAATCGGGCAGATTGCCCCATTGCAATACCCTAAAAAAACCCATAATTGACTGCTCGAATGACCCAAACAAACATCTGATAAAAAAGTTGCTAAACACTGCTCGTAGCTTAAAAGATGGGTTGTGGGGCCCACACCTCAACTCTGGCTTCAACTCTAGGAACCACCCTGGAAAGCTCTGCCTCTGTGCAAGGGTCTCAACACCCCTGATGGATCTCAAATCATACATGGGATGTGTCCGCACCATCTAAAATAATAACTCCCACCAAAATGCCAATCAACTTAACGTACGCGTCGTGGCACTGAGCCCCTCGTCTCGGGAATTTAAAATTCACCAGACAATCTTAAAATGTCTGTCTTGATCGAAGGAAATCTTAACCACTAACAACACGTGAATTATATTAACAGTTTGAATTTTAGGGGCATTTAAATAGAATTGGACGAAACAAGGTGGGTTCGGCCGGTTCGGCCATCCCATCCTACCTGAACCGACCAACGATTCAACGTGCTAGCTAGCCCGTCTCGCCTGGACCGGCTCAGCCAGTCTGGTTGTACCCACAGGACCCAAGAGGTGTTGGTCCTTCTCTGCGGACCGGGGTCATGAGGACCCCAGGTCTCCCGCGTCAACCTGGCCAGCAAAGACGACATGTCTTCCCGCGTCGTGCGTCCTCTCCCAACACCTCTGCTCAACCACGAAGCCGCCCACGGTCGCCTATCAAGCTCTGTTGGCCGGCCGCGGTCACCCTCGGCCCACTGACCGCTCCTCTCCGTTCCGCCATCCAGAAGCCCCATTCACCCAGTCGAGGCCATCCGCCTCCTAAGCCGAGACGCCCACCGCCTGAGACGAAGCCCTCCCCCCCCGCCTACCGTCTAAGCCGAGCCCCCCAGTGCCTGAGCCGAAGCCGCCCTCTGCCTAAGCCGAGCTGCCCACTGCCAGACCAGAAATAACCACCGAAAAGCCTCTAAAAACTCACGGATTTTCGGCGGACAACTGCGATCGCCTCAGAACTCGGATTTTTAATCCAAAACATGCATTGGATAGCTCAGAACATATATTACGCAACCAAGGGCTTCACACGACAAAATAATGGAAATTAAATGCTAAAAATTATGCTCAATTGTGATGCGTAAAGTTAAAAAAATGAAACCTCAACGATCCTACATATGGATTGTATCCCGATGCTTCGATCCTTTGTCGTTCCACCACCGTTGTCGCTTCTGTATGGCTTGGGGGAGGAGGAGAAGTGGATAAAGTTGGGAGCTACTTGATCGGGAGCTCCTTCCTCTAGATTAAGGACAATAAATGGAGGGGGTAGGGTTATGGCTTTAATAAAGAAAACTAATAATAATTTTAATTAATTTTTTAACAATCCATATTGACCCGCATCTGTAACTCTTGGCGGGGTCAAGATTAAACTTCTCATAGGTTAAACACCACCTCATGAGCACAACAACAGTCTCGAAATTTTAATCTGAGCCTCTATTTGAATGTTATTAAATATAACGGCTGAGGCCGCTAAATTACAAAAACACCCTTGGTGGCATTTTCCACAAAAGGCCCATCCCCACGAAACTTACACCCCTCCTAGGGTAAATGGAACTCTGTGGACACAATGGTGCCCTCAGTTTTCCCATCCATGATACCATTTAGAGGTTATTCCATTTATTTGGTGTGACTAGTGTGAACACACTGAAAATTTAATGCCAGCCACACCAGGGCTTGGAATCACACGCCGTCTAAAGGCTCTTCTCTGGAATAACTTCAATAAAAATCTAAAATCTTTTATAGAAAAAACTACGTTCTTACATCATTACCTCTTTCAAGATTATCATCCCCGAAAAGCAAAACCAAGTAACAACTCAAGGTACTAAGCCCACACCAAGCTCTCCCATACCTATAAGAACTCTTGCACAATCCTGCATCACCGCACACAAACCAAAGGGTTTGATCTGTTCAAGTGAGGTCTACTCTTGATAATGATGTGCATAGGAGCATGCACACATCTCCTCAGTTATTTCATGTGGGAGACATCGTGCACCCACTATAGACTTTGGGGGGGGGGGTTGGGGAAAGGTTGTAGGCAACCTCACCATCCCTCTTCATAGTCTCAACAGATCCGAAGGCTCTCGGGGGTAACCCGCCTCCCCTATCAAACCCCTACGTCGCACGCTGCGACTAGAATCACCATTTCGACCAAGGACAAATCCCAGTGATTGCCTCCTTTAAAATATTCATATGGTGAAAAAACCAAGGATATCTGGTCACACATGGTTTCACAGTCGATGTCTCATGACCAAGACTCTCTCACATGATCTAAAGGAGAAGGAGTCGCTATCATAGGCTAGAGAGAAAGGTTCCACGCCTTCCATTCCACTAACAATGGGTTACACTGACGCCCCGCGTCACCCTGGTAACAACTCAACCAAGGATCATGGAGAAAATCATTCCACACACAGAGCCTAACAATTTTACTGCATAAAGTAGAAGAGTTGTTGAGCGTACCACTTTTCACCTCATACTCTGCAGGATCATAGACATCCAAAGCTCACAGTTTTCTCTGGTCCCAACTTTCAGCTCATAAAGCCTAACGTGGACCGTCTGGTGGTGATGGGATTTCCTTGTAAGGTCGTCCTCCACTTCCATCTCCTCCCACTCCTCTGCTAGCACCACCTCTCTGGGAACCACTCTGATCACGGTGCTGCCTCTACCACTGTGCTGCACCTGATGCCTTCCCAATATTCTCAGTGTGGCTAGTCGGGAAGTCTCATGCAAAGTGACCTCACTCATTGAAAGCATAACAACGACTTTATCTAGGCTGCACTAGGGCCCTCTGGCACCACTGTGGTGTACAACCATGCCCATAAGTTCAGTTATCGAAAAGACACATACTTTGAGGTTCTGATAGCTGATGTCTGCTAGCTGCGGCAGACGTCTCGGCTCGGTAAAGCTTACTGCCACTACTAACTGTAGAATGTGAAAGGAATATCTCTATCACCAGTGCGTACTCTAGCACCCCGACATAATTAGAAATGTCCAAGGGTACTATGAAATCACAAATCACTCTGCGGAGACCCTTCTCAAACATTCATGCTCTGAAGTTGGCGTCATAGACCATGTTTGGGTAAAAACATTCATGGTTCGCAAACCTAGTCATGTACAAAGTCACAGTCATCCCACTATGCTAAAACAGTAGAAGCTCCTTGATATGAAAAGAGCGTAATCTGGAGGGGTAAAACTTCTCACAAAAAAATATCTGAAAGCCTCCCCACAAAAGTGACGACTCATTGAGTAACTGAGTCCCCAGACTCCACCAATTCCCAGCTTGTCCATGGAAAAGGCTGGCGGCTAAAGCCACCGTGAGATCTATTGGTGCCTACACAAGCCTGAAGAGGAAAACCACTGTCTTGAGCCAAAAATCTGCTGCCTCAGGGTCTGTCTCACCACTGAACCTCAGTGGTGTCTGTCATTGGAACTCATGGATCACACTCAACCTGCGCTCAAGCTCTGTCTGCTCTACTGGTGTTGTCTACTACTCACCAGACTGGGGTGCTCCTACCGACACACCTGGAGAATGGGACTCGCTTTATGGGTCATGGACTGAGGCCCCGTCCCTCATAGGGTCATCTTTACGAACCAAAGCTAGTATCATGGCTGGCTATCTTCATGGAGACATCTTGAATGTTATCAAGGAGTGTTGTGATCAGATGAGCATATATGTATATAATACTTACAACAATGGGTAGATGACTCAAGAAGGACAACCAAGAATCAATCCTAATTGATGCACAAAAAAAATTTCTTGCAACAAGTGTCTCATTATGCCGAGTCGAAAAGTGGATTATCACGGTCCTGGTGAATGGATCTGTCGGCCGTTACATCATCACTGGACTCCCTGGCCTGAGAGCCTCCCTCAAGACACAACGACATTGTTTCCCTAAATCCCAACCAATTCCTTTTTATGGACGTCCAAGAAACGTCCCAAGGAAAGAACGACCTCTGATACCACATTTTCATGACCCGGCCCTACCTAGGCTTGAGCCGCAACTACCCCAATACCATCTCCATAGGGCAGGGGCTGGCGACATGCTCCGAAGGCTAAACAACTTGGGGAGGCATTTTCCAAAGAACTTGTAGACACACACGCAGCCCAGTCAATGCAGAAGTGTAGTCTAAAAAGAAAAGTAATGTAAAGTAATGTGCCTACTTCTATAAAAATACCATAAAAAGTGCATCAACCTCTAACCAGTACGAAGAAAGTGCTGAAGGTAAATTGAAAATAAAAGGGGAAAAACATGTTCCCAACTAGAAAAGTGCCACAACCCAAAAGCATGTAAATAAATGTAAAAATATGGTCGAGTCCCACACCTGGAACCCTACTATGACCACTGTACATGGACCAAGATCCCGAACTCCAATGCTCCGCTGAAGTCACGACCAACATGTATGTTGTCTTCAAGGGCACAATAAGTGTGGGCAAAGCCAAAGCAGGGGTGAGAATAAAAATACTCTGTAGGATGCTCCGAAGGCTTGAGGGTGAAACAATTGTGGTACTGAAGATGTGAGAAGTAGATAAAACAGGGAAAAGTAAAGGAGTACAACCAAGAGTGCAGTAAAGAGTACAGATCAACCCAACAAGAGGAAGGATGTAGACTCGTCCAAACACAAGGAGCTAGAAACGGTGAGAAGATGAACTTCTCATCGATTCTTCACTACCTACATCAAGATTGTAGACTCATCCAACCATGACAAGCTAGACATGGAAAACACATGGAATTACTCGCACGTCTTCACCTCTCCTAGAAGGAGAGTATCAAAAACCTGAGGAGTGGGTACTAGAACAAGGTATACATATATATATATATATATATATATATTCTCCATCAAAAAACATGAACAATATTGTAAGGGGATCTTCATCCAGTTGCTCTGCCCAAGAATGTGAGTAGGCAATATTCCTAGAAGTAAACACCATTGATGCCCAGTATCCCACTCGTCTGCCCCAAACTGCATGTCAAGGGGCTCAAATCACCGCACCATGAAAATATCCTCTTTGGGAGGCACTGACTCGCCAGTACGTTTTTTAGTCGCACCTCAAGGACGCGTCTTCATGGGGAAATCACCCCTCTAATATGATAGTTCTTGGGAAAGATGAACCACACCTCGTCACGGTCACACAGTCAAGAGGTCTACTCAAAGTCAATGTTGTCACGTCACTGACCCGTACAACCAAGGGTCCCACTCCAGTAGTCATGGAGAAAATCAAAAAACATGCCTAGTAGAAAAGACTGAGTCTAAAGAAGTCCTCGAGTAACCCACTACCCAACCTTGCTAGAGGGTAAACCCTCAGAGGTCTTCAGGTAACCCACTGCCCAGTCTCTACTAGAGGGTAAACCCTAAGAGGTCGTCGGATAACCCACTACCTAGTATCTACTGGAGGGTAAACCCTAAGAGGTCATCGAGTAACCCACTTCCCATTCTCTACTAGAGTGAAAACACTAAGAGGTCATCAAGTAACCCACTGCCCAGTCTCTGCTGGAGGGTAAACCCTAAGAGGTCGTCGGGTCACCGACTACCCAGTCTCTGCTGGAGGGTAAACCCTAAGAAGTCAATGAGAAACCCACTGCCCAGCCCTACTGGAGGGTAATTCCAAAGAATTCAATGAGAAACCCACTTACCAGCCCCGCTGGAGGGTAACCCCAGAACTACTCTGCCTAGGGAAACACTTCATAGTAGACCACAGAATCAGGATATGATCTCGATACTAGGCTAGGGAATATGCACCCAGGCTCACTAGGGCTCCGTAACCTTCTAGAAACAACCTCCTAGGTAGAGGATCTGTGCCCGTGTAAGGTATTGGTCACACCAAATCCACAATAACTCTACCAGGGAACACGAAGGGACGTGATACTAGAAACCGACAAGGCTAAAGGAAAAAGGAAAACCCAAAAAACTCCTCCAATCAAATCATTGAGAAAAGAACCAGTGGAAACCACTCAACCCTGGTAGTCTAAACAATCGTTAACATGACTAGGGAGAAGCCCACTCGACTCTGCTGGTCGAAACCATCGAAAACAGAAGGACCCTCTACGTCGTGAGAGGTCAAAGGTACATAAAGTAGAACCCGACACGCACATGGGGCCCACATGACGTGTGGCCCTAAATCATCTCCAAACAAAGAGAACAGACGTTCTTCGGTAAAAACTACAAAATTGTAACTCCAGTCATACCCATATAATCCCAGAGTATGCCACATTTCCATCCCATGGGCTATCGTGCACACGACACCCAATGTCAATGCAAAATGGTGTAAACGAAATTTCTCCAATCTGCTTCCTCCACGTCCCTAGCATGGCCAACTAAATCTCTTCAAATATCAACTTCACTCACACAAAAGTGAACATGATCACATGCCAGGGGTTCGCTTCTAAACATAGCATGAAGAACCGCCACCGTAGCACCTTTCATGGTTCCCCATTTAATGAGATCTCGAATGAGACTCCGCAAATCCAAACGGATCATAATTTTGTAATCCTCACAGAAAAAAATGTGAGATAGACTATTTACTTGCCTCTAATGGAAATTCGACATAAAATATGTTCAACACTACTTTACGCCCGACGAAATCCCATTGTCCCGAGCCTCAGTCTCAAAAACAGTCGGGCACATATCACCATGGCAATCCCATCAGAAAAACACGTCAAATTGACTGCTCACTTGAGCACAATGGATATCTGGAGAAAAATATGCATTACGCCGTACTGCACACGATCAGTGCTTCATGGGACCCACATCTCAGTCGTGAAGTGTAATTAATAGATCGCACCATTTTTATACTCTCAAAAAAGTACATAATATTGAGTATCCATTTGTCTGAAATGAACACCTGGTGATAAAAATAGAAATCATAGCCAACTCCAATAATGGACCTCATGGGGCCCCCACCATCGTGAAGAATTAAAGCTGGTGGATTGCGCCATTGCAATACCCTAAAAAACCAGAATTGACTGATCGCACGCCCCAAACAGACATCCGATAAAAATGTTTCTAAACACTACTCGCAGCTTAAAATACAGGCCATGGGGGCAATGTCTCAACTCTAGGTTCAATTCTTGAGTGCACTATGGAAAGCTCCGCCTCGACGCCAGGGACCCAATGCTGCTAATGACGCTCAAATCGGACATCAGATGTGACCGCGCCATCCAAAACTAGAACTCCCAAAAAACGCCAATACGATGAACATAAGCGTCACTGCACTGAGCCCCTCATTTCAGGAAATAAAAATTTCCAGAGACCATCTCACAATGTCTGTATCGATCCAAGGAATGCGTCGCCTCTGATAGAACGAGAATCTGATTTTCGATTTGAATTTTGGAGGCTTTTAAAAATAATTGAATGATACCAGGTCTGTCGGGCCGGTTCGACAGACCCACCGTGCATGAATCGGCCCGTAGATTACCGTGTGGGCCAACCCGTCTCGCTTGGACCAGCTCATACGGTCCGGCTGGTCCCACAATACACGCGAGGTGTGGGTCCTTGTCTACGGAGCGGGGTCACCAGGACCCCGGGTCTCCCGCATCAACCCAGCCGGCAAAGCCGACCAGTCTTCCCGCGTCGCGCGCCCTCACCTGGCGCCTCTTCTCGACCATGATGCCGCCCGCAGCCACCTGCCATGCTCCCTCGCCGGGTCACCATCTCCCTTGGCCTGCCGACTACGCATCACTGCCCTACCATCCTGGATCCTCGCTCGCTCACATGAAGCCACCTGCCACCTGAGCATAACCGCCAATCGCCAGAGAAGATGCCGCCCACCGCCAGAGCCGAAGGAGCAAGATTCCTAAGCCAAGCTTCCCACCCCCTGAGTCAAACCCATCCTCCACCTATGCTAAGCCACCTGCCACCAGACTGCCCAGAACTGCTGGAAAATCGCCAAATACCCTTGGATCTTCGGCAGATGACTGTGATCGCCTCAGAACTCAGATTTTTAATACAAAAAATTTTATGGAGAGCTTAGAACATATACTACGCAACCAAGGGCTTCGCTCGACAGAATAATGGAAATTCAACGATACAAGTCAATCTCAATGACGATGTGGAAATTAAAAAAATTGAAACTGCAACAATTCAACCTGTTGGGCATAGCCCAAAGCTTCGATCCTTCATCACGCTACCACCTTTGTTTCTTCCACTTGGAGTTCGGGGAGGAGGAGAAGAGGATGAAGTTGGGAGATCTTGGATTGGGAGTTACTTCCACTATAGGAAGGAAAAGGGAAGGAGGGGTAGTGTTATGGCTTAAATAAAGAAAACTAATTAAAAATTTAAATAATTTTTAAACACCCCATATTGACCAGTATCCGAAACTCTTGGCGAGGTCAAGATTAAACCTTTTCTATGGGAAACACCACCTCCCAAGCACAACATCTGTCTCAGAATTTTAATCCGAGACTGTGTTTAAAAGTAAAAAAATTTAACGATTGAGGCCGCGAAATTATGAAAACAACCCTGGTGGAATTTTCCACCGAAGGCTCGCACCCGTGGAACTTACACCTCTCTTAGGGTAAACAACAAGCTATGGACTCAACGGCACCCTCAGTTTTCCTTTCTAAGATACATTTTAGGAGTTATTCCATTTATTGGGCATTTCAAGTGTGAACGGACTGGAAATTTAATCCCGGACACAATGGGGCTTGGAATAACACGCCATCTGAAGGTGCTGCTCTGGAATAACATCAAGAAAATTCCAAAGTCATTTATAGAAAAAATAGGGTTCTTAAATGATCCTTATTCCATATGTCAGTCTATGTTATATTAGTCCCTTCAATTCAAATGTGTATTTCAATGAATGATCAAGTGTTTTACATTAGTATTATCTCATTATTATGTTTTTATTACTAATGATACTCTTCCAATTATATTTTAACCATAATATTGTGATGAGTTTTCTATCCTAATTTTAATAATATGTTATTTAATTAATATTATAACCCATTTTTCTTCAGTTTAATACTCTTATAAAAAAATGGAAATTCAATCTGGCATGTCTATGGTCTACCATATCCATAAAGAAGATATATAACATTTTTCATCTATATAATCATTAATTATAAAAAATAATAACACATTCTAAATAATAATAATATAATTATATTATTTTTATCATTTTATAATGATAATATTAGGTCTACAGATACACCTCTTTAAAAATACTCATAGTTTAGGTTAAAGAATGTTTTTGTTTAGGTTGCTTTAACTTCCTAAATGAGTGGTGTTATAAATAATTATCATGGATGACTATAAGAAGATAAATAGTAATACTTTTATATTATAATATGAAATGAAATTTTTTTAGAGAGTTCCTAAAATATATATTATATTTTTGGATTATTATAAAAGTTTCAACATCATTCTATAATATCATGAACATTCTAGAACTATTATTCCATTTTGAAGCAACACAACTAAAGAACATATTACATGATATAATATAATTATAAATAAAAAAATTAATATAATAAATTATCATATGTTATATAGATCATTTATATGAAATTTAATATTTTCGCAAATAATTATTAACGATATCAATGTTTTTATGAAGGCTTAAATGGTACGAGATATTAATCCCTTATGGTGAAAATATATTGTGAAAACCTTATAAATGTTGTGAAAGGGTTTTCATGATGAGTATGGGAATAAATTTTTATGAATAATGATCTCAAATAAATAGTAAATATGTTTATTATTCATATAAATGATTTTGTATAACCTCTATATAATTGAAGGATAATGGTAATGAACAAAGAAACACAAACTCCATTAATAGATTTATTTATTTCTTATTGAACATTATTTTATATTAGATTCAATTTTACATAAATTAATAATTTTAAATGCATTTTAAATATTTTATTTAAATCATATACAATATCATTAATTGTTATATTTTAATATTTCTATAATACAATGGATTATTTTTTCAATACTATTTGTAACTATAAATTTAACAAAGTATAATACCGTTTTTATCAAAAAAAAAATTAAGGATATAAATTTAAATATAATTGAAAGATAAATTTCTAATGGAGTGGTGATTCATGTTTCCCCCAATATTATTATTTAATATATTATTAGTTTAACTGATTAGTTTTTTGGTATCATATGTATTAATTCTTGATTTTGTTCCATAATTTGTTAATTCTATAGATTATTTTTTAATTGCTGAATTATTTTAATTTTCTGGTTTTCAGAATCCATTAATAATTACATGGGATCTTTATATAATGTAAATTATTTCAATTGGAATGTTTTATATAAAACATATCTATTTCATTTTGGAATTTTTAAATAGAGAATTAATTTTGGATGTCAATGAACTAATTTTATTTCATTGTGATCTCTATTACTCAAAAAGTGAATGATTTATTTATTTGATAGATAGGAATTGATGATTAATGCTGGGGTCATATACTTTTATCTAATGAACAAATATTTTGTTTCATTTTACTAAGAATTATATTTAATGGTATTTTTTAGTTTTTGTTGGAATGGGAATAAATGGTGTGTCTCATGAAAATAATTTTATGCATATTAAAGTATGTGTAATATTTGAGTAATGTTCTTCATTCATTTATTATTATCTCATTATATGGATCATGAATGTAATGTTTTCCTATTATAATATATGTTTCGTAGTTAAGTAAATTTATTCATTATAATCAAATTCCCTAGTGAATTAGTGAATATTTAGAATTATTTTAAACTCTGTTATATATATTTTGTTTCATTATTTATATTTTCTAGATTTATGTTATTATTTTGTTTACATTAAAGATCAGTTATGATTAATGTTTTTCTCTTATTTTATTGATATTGATTATATTTTCATGATTATGATAATTATTATTAAAATCGTACTTGATTTAATGTTGATTATCAACTTATAGTTCTTTTTACCTCCCACTTTTACGAAATTTCCATTCCTCGGATAATGTGTATGAGTCAACTAATAATATGTCTATAAAATGGTTTATTATTGTCCATTTAAGGAGAATTTATCTCATGTATTACAATATATGGTGATTTTATAGCTTTTCTCTCATGACACTAATCCTATATATCATTATGATATTAATATTAATCAATTTTATTGTTTAGATTCATGTCAATGTTATGTAATAAAAACATGATTATTCATTTTCGCTAAATTTTTGGGGATTCACATTTTTATTAATGGTTGATATTTATGAGATTATATACATAGAGAATGAGTAATCAATGTTGTATAGAAGGATAGTGATCTATTATTATATTTCCACTCTTACACAAGAGATCATTGAGAGTTATATCTCAATGAAGAATATTTGTAACTCTTATTTTTTCTGCACATGTGTGGTAAAATAAATAATTAGTTATTTTTTGTAATATTTAAATTGACCAAAATAATTATAAAATGAAAAATATGTCAGGAAACACAATTTACATTTTCATTATATCTAGGGGTTATTTTTTAGGTCTCATGAAATTTATATATAATACACGATCTATTTGATATTTAAATTTTTATACTCAAGCATGAATGTAAATCATGAATTTTTTTAGAGATAAATATATGAATTCTGATGTTAATAATTATAGAATAATATAATCGTAGTTACAATTTTTCAATGAAAATAATTGAATATAATAGTACTAATGACATCTTTTTTGTATGATTCTATGCTATTGATAACTACTTTATATTTAGGTATATTGTTGATAATTCTAATGACTAATTAATTAGATAAATCATGATAGTAATGAAAAAGTATTTTTAAAATAATTTTACTAAAAATGAATTCATTATACCCAAAATTTATATTATTCCATGTATTCTAGGACATTGTATACGATTTTATGTCCATGATGGTTCTTATATATTATTTTACTAAAAATATTTTTGGATTTTATGAATTATTATTCTAGGAAGGTAGATACATATTTTTTCAGGATTATTGGGGTTTGGAATGGCCATCAAGATATCACTAGTTGAGATTGAGTCTATATAGTTTAATATTTATAAGGACTAGATAGATATTGAGATTGGGGGAGAATGATATCATTAGCGGTTTCCTACATCCAAATTTATGTTAACGGGTAGTTTTATGTATTTTTTGATTTGTGGTTAAACATCATTCAAATTTATTCCAACATTTTGGTTTATTTTTGTGGATGGATTTCATTTTTATTCTTTATAGTTATTTATAACTATAGAATAAAAATTATTAAACACTATAGGAATAAATCAATTTCTGTTATCTCAGTTACAGTTTTTAAATACACAGATTATGGAATTAAATAGGAATTAAAAACAACACATTTGATTCGTTCAATAATTTTATTTATTAGTAATTGAGATATTAAATATAAAAAATTAGACACTACTATTTATTATCATGGTGAATGGGACATTAATATTGAAATGATATTTTTGTAATTATTTCATTTTTAATTGTGTTTAAATAAATGATTAAAAACATTTTAATTTGGATTGGTTAATAAATACTTATTATTAAATTCAAACAAAAATTAACTAAAGATATTAATTCACTAACATTGTATTTTTATATGATATTATATTTTAGTAGAAATTTTTAGTGGAAACAAGAGATCAATATTTATAGTAGCTATATTTTAATAAAGGGTTTGGTAATTTCCATTAGTTTTTTGTGTGATATTCTAATTATTGTATTTTATTAGTAATAATGCTTCAAAACCAAATTTTTTTTACCTAACACTATTGTTTTTTGTTGTACGAGTTTTCTACAACATTCATTTTTTTGTAGGAATATAAGGATTAATTCTCGATTTTTATCACCCTCCCATATTATATAGTATTGAATTCCTTCGTAAATTCACTGTAATGGATTAATTTTATTTGTACATTTCTATAAAGAGAATGATAGCTATCCACAATAATATTTTTTATGGTATGATGTCCCTTGTAGATATGAAACATAAAGATATTTCATATTGATTGACATCTATTAACACATTTGTTCATGAATATTTTATGATAGTTATAGTCGTAATTATAGATACATGACTTTTTATGGTTTTAAAATTCATTACATGGTCATGTGATCTAGTACTGATGTATATAATATGAGGCCCCATCCATAAACATTTAAAAATCTAGAGATATGTCAATAATTTTACATTAATTGAAATCAAGGATATTTTTGGGTTTATAAATTTAGAGATTTAGGTCATAGTAAATACATAACAAATTTAATATTACAACGTTGATACATATACTCACTATCAATTTTTTCATAAAACAAACACATAAAAAACATGGTTTCGTTTCATGTTTAAACAAAAAAACCGTTCATTCATCCCATCCTTGACCTTATTCTCTTTTAAATACTATGAAAAATATTTCAAACATGGAATGAGCATATAATTCACAGAAAGGGATACATAATGATGGAAAACTTTTAGTCTAGCGAAAGCAAGTAAATCATGAATAATTTATTATAATTTAATGATTTTCACTTTAATGAAGTAGTAAGTACTATTCAAAAAATATAATATCGATTGTAACCCTTTTTATCGAAATATTACAATAAAATTCATATAATGAACTTATAACATATAAAGGTAACTAGGGACATAATCATACGTAAAATTGAATAACCATATATACATATTCCACACATTCCACTCGTACAAATGGAATACTAATATGTCCAACTTCCATACCCAAGAAATTATAGGTTATATCATAACCACCATTCTTGTTTTATCATGGAACCACTCATCTGTAGTTTATCATATAACCACCTATATTTGGATTATCATGTAACCACCCATTAAATTTCCATTTACCATTATATAATGAAAACACATAAATGATTTCAATTATGATCATTTCACTTTTTCAATTTTCAATCACAATGAATCATTATAATATATTAATTTAATCATACCATACATAAAAATCAATATTAAAATACATTAAAAGTGGATATAGTATAAAAATTACATTAAAAACATTTTTTCTTGTAGAGTAATCCAAATAACTTATAATGGTCACATTGGCCAAAAAGTCATTTTCATCACATACATTAAAAAAATTCATTGGTCATTTAGTAAAAAACTTCAAAAAAAATTCTTTTTGAAAACAATTGAATGAAAATAAAATTCATTGATGTCAATTATAAACTATCTAAATGACGGTGTTTTATAACATGAAAATATCACTCAATTAAGGGTGGTTGACATAAAGTACCTTACCTTATGTTCAATTCGTCATCTATGTTATTTATTCATCTTGAATACTAAAAATAGGTTAATTTATACTTTCTTTTTAACAGTTTTCTTATTTATTATTTATTTTCTTCCACATATTTTGATATTATAAAAATTACATTATAATATAAGATTATACTATATGTTTTGTAAATATTTGGTAGTTGAGTCGAAGATGAACATGTTTTGATGTCAGTAGTCCATTTGGACAGAATTACATCATATCCATAATAATATTAATTATATTATTATTATTTGTATACATAAATTATAACATTAAATCATTCCATGATGTGTGGTTATGAAAAATGATCAATTTTATATTAATGGAGATGGTAAATTGTTCGTACGCGTGAGTAACATAATCATTTTTTGTTGATCATTATGGAAGTATGATTATTATTATTTAATCATTTCATAATAATAATATCATCATTAATACCGTATTAATGATTTAAATATATATATATATATATCATACAAGTATATAATGAATAAAAATGTGACACATCACATCGTGGTGGTGATAGTTCACACATACACACGAACACCATTATTATTTTTATGCGCATGGAAGTATTAATGTAGTTGATAAATTATTATCTTATAATGACAAAATTTTTGTTAATATCGCATATTAAAATTAATTCTATTATTATATACACTAATGAGATAGTGTTTTGGAAAACAAATTAGATCCGCTTGCAGAGGTGATAGTTCATACATACACACGAACGGTTAATTACATTCCAATTTAATGGAAGTAGATATTAATTTTGGAGAGAATATTAACATTATAACATTTATGTATATTGTGGATAATGAAGTTATTATATCATCATTTTTTGTTGATATCTAAAGGATGTGGAAGAAGAAATAAAATAAAAATACTTAATGAAAACAACACCTCTTCATCAGTTGTTCACCTATGAAGAACACAATAACATATCTAAAGGATAGTTATGTTCCTAAAATAGGTCAAAAATAAAGAGTTTCAAGATTATAGGAATGTTTTTGGGTAGATATTGGATGATGAAAAAGTGTTTTTAGGTTTGATTAATAGAGATTAATGGGTTCATTTTTATGGGATAGGGGAGGGGTTCCCATGGAATTATTAAAAGTATTTAATTGATATCAATTCAATTTTGATTCCATAAATTATAAAATAAATTTATTTCTAATATAAAATGAGGATAATTTTACATGATCTCATTCAATAATTTTTAGACATGTATTTGTTTTATTTTATATTGTATTATATCAATTTACCCTAATTATTCTTTTTTAATATCAATTGTGGTAACAAAATTTTAAATATTAAGAGGCTAGAATTTTTACATTTATGTAGAAAACATATCATAAATGAATAAATTTAGTAAATTTTAGACTTTTTAATAATTAATTTCTTAATTTTAAATATTTTTACTATTTTCAAATAATTTAAAAAAATAATATTTTTTATAATATATTAGTTAGGTAAATTTTCTCACTATTCAATTTATTGAAATTATATAATATTCAACAGAGAAATAACGTCAAAATAAACCATTTAATAGTATTATAACAATTAATATTCACATATAAATTCATATATTACATAAATTATGTCAAATAATATTTATTTCAATATTTATAATATCATTTACATGATTCGTTCATTAATAAGGAGATCACTACATCATCATTGTGTCATAATTAAATTCATATATATAATTTATAAATTTTATTAATAAAATACAATGATTTAGGTAATGTTATGTTATATATAATTAATATTTATAGTTGCAGATATCACCTATATATCCCCATATTGAAAATACGTCATTAATAATAGTAATGTTTTTTATATTTTGGCCTTTACTTTAAATAAAATGAATTAAGTGTCATAATTACACTAATGTGGTTTCCAAAGGCCAGAATTTTATTCCAATGGTTGTATTGGTGGGCCATAACTCTTAGAATAAGATTAGGACATGTGTTAGGGTATTTTGATATTACGGTAATATTATTTTTACCTTCATTTACTTGAATTTCACTTTAACTGTGGTAAAGAAAATATTTATGTTAGTATTAACCAGAAATTATTTTGATCCTATTAAAACACATTTCTTATACATTTCACAACAATTTCTGTTAGTTTTTTCGGAAATTTAATTCACAGAAGTGGAAAAATTTAATTTAAAATTAATCATGTTGTTGGGAATAGAAAATGATTTCTAAAAGAGTATAATCCATCAAATAATTGGCATTCGTTTGTATCAAAATTAAATGTTAAAAATATATCAATGTCCAAAAAAGTAATAAATGATTAAAACATTGTTCAAATATTAGTTCAAACCAATTAAACTGATAATATACCCCTGGGAACATTGAATTGAAATGTGATATTTTGACTATTTATTTAAATATTAATTTTAACACAGATATATAATGATTTCACGAAAATTAAAATTTGATGTATCACTTCCAAAAAAGAATATTTTTTTCCCAATTATATAATATTAAATTTCTAAAAACTAGATTTAACGTGTGTTCACCGTAAAATGGTGGTAAAAAAATGTTTCTAAAATATCATAATATTTTATGCTTACAATCAGATTTATTTTCTTTTTTGGCCTCCATAATTTATTTGCTGATTTAATAAAATTTTAAAAAAAGTGTAAAAATTATATTATAAGTTATTATCATTACTTCCAATAAAAAGATGAGGTGTAAACAACCATTAAATTTCATAATATTAAAACTGTACTATTTTTTGGTATAATTCAGTCTTCGACACTATGTATGATTTCAGATAAACCTGTTGTAGCGTGTCGGGTACACTATCAAACAAAGTGTCCCATTTAATATAAAATTAATATCTCATTAATAAATATTAGAAGATATTAAAATGTATTATTCTATAATTACATGGAATGTTATATCCATCCCAAATTTCGAAATTTCACCCACATAATTTTATTCACTAATCAAAATAGTGGGGGTATTTTTAATTAATATCATTTTTATATTACTAGGATTATTATTAAACCATAAGGTTTATCCACAATACCTAAACCTAAAAATAACTTTATTCCACAACACCTTTTATATAAATTCAAGAATCATTGGTAGATATTTATTATAAGAATGATTATCTTCGAACTGAACTACTTTTGGAATAAATACATGATATAAAGACATCATATACTTTATTTACATTAAAAAATGAGAAACACTGAAATCCTAGGATAAACACAGAGTTAAAGACACTCTATTGGAAACTAGTCCAAATTTTTCTATGATTTTATAGGGTCTAATGATTCTTGTAATCATCATCCATTTTTTAGAAAACCACATCACACTTTTCTAGGGTGTAACTATTAATAATAAATATTCACCTACAACAATAGAATGATCCTTCCTTCAGTTATCTGAATAACATTTCTACCTACTCTTTCTTTTCCTTATATCATTCTGAATAAACTAAACTATTTTTACCTTCACATCTACCAATTATTTTCCCATGAATATCCTTCCATTAAAATTAATCCAAAAAAGATGGATTTAGACAATACTTTAAATATAATTCCTCAAATATTACAATCTCTATATTGTAATGAAAATTGTTATTTTACGAAATCTCAACAAAAGAAATTTGTCGATACAAAATACTTCGGTAATACATTTAACCATCACCTAGCATATCATCCATGGTATGAATTTTTTATTCTGAATCCTCATAATATTGAGTTCATATAGTAGAATTAAAATATAATTCAACATCCAATGACATCTGAAGGCCTTTCCAAAATATATAAGTGAACCTAAGATCATGATTTGATACAACTGAGTGTAGAGCTCCAGAAAATAGAATTTATTTGTTAGATACAACAGTGAATGTTGATATAGAAATAGAGTATATTTAATTGGACGAAAATAAGTAGATTTATTCAATCAATCGAAAATAAACTATATCACTTTTTCACCTCGATATGTTTTTGTTAGACCCAATATGAAATCTAGGGATAAATTTTCTCATTTCCACATTTTCGTTGGAAATGGATAAATCATATATTTCGGTAACTACCACTCTTGTTTATCCTGCTAAAAAATAAAACATCTCATGATAAAATCATCAATGTATATTTACATTCCACCCCACCATTAATAATCATGACGGTATCTATATATCACAATGTTGTTCGGATCAAATGAAAATGGAGAACTTTGATCATCACATAAAAAAAATTTCTTTAACTGTGAATCACTAGAAAAACATAATATATTCCCAAACCTAGAAATATAATATTTATCAACATTAAATTCACATAACATTCCCTTCTGAACCAATTCTACCTTTTTCAACAACTCACTATCTTTTTTATACTCTGGTTTATTTATGTTTCATGGTGATGATTTCACTGCCACAAGAAACAAAATAGAGGAATTTCCTTCACCAATAAATTCAAAACCAAAATTCATCAAATAATTAACCAATGTATATTGTTCTAAAAAATGCATGGTTAATGTAACATTACTTTTTTTACTCGAATCAGCATCCACATTATTCTCATTTCTTATATGGTAAAGAGTCGTGCAATCATAATCATTGATCAATTACTTCCATATCCTCAAGGTAGTGTTCAATTCATTCTGGGTGAATATCTACTATAATCATTTTTTATTTGTATGTATTTCACTCTTTACACCAAAAAAAATGATTCTTCAAATTTTTTAAGAATAAACAACTGTAGTTAATTTCAAATAATACGTGTGGTAATTTATCTCATGAGATTTCAATTGATGTGAAGAATAAGAAATTACATGATCATTCAATATTAGGACACAACCATTTCCTTTTAATAAATAAAACCTAGAAATAAAAATTTCATCATTCCATGAATGAAGGTCCAAAACAAGAGCATTTACATTTCTATTTTTCAGTTCTAGAAAAAATTCACCACATGATTTTTCCTAGTTCAACATAACTCTATTATGTATTAATTTATTTTTTAGACTAGAAAACAAATAAATGTTGTCAAAAAACTATCAGTAATAACTCAATAATCATGGAAATCTATTAATCTATGTGATATTTTTTTTGTATACTATTCCAAAAACAAATTTTAGAAGGGTCGATAGTTATGTCAACATTCGAAATAAAATGATCAACAAAAGAAACTTTTCACAACCAAAATTCACTCGTACTAAACATTCCATAATGTATCATTTTTTGACTATTCCAAAAATAATCTTTATGTTAAATTCATGTTCATCATATTTTTTAGAATATTCCAAAATATTATATATAAACACAACAAAAAATAAATCCATATATAAATCAAATAATCCATTCATGAGATTCAAAATATAGAAGGAGCATCAGATAGACCAATGTGTGTAACTAAAAACTCATAATTCCCTTATCTCATTCAGAATACTGTCATTGGAATATCATCCCCCTTCACTAGTAGCTGATGTCACTGAGACCTCAAATCAATATACGAATAATATTGTCTCTATAAAGATGATAAAAGAATCATTGATATGAGGAAACCAAAACTCGTTATTAATTGTTTTTTATTTAAGGATCTATAATCAATAAAATGTCCCATATAACCATATTTATTTATTTAAAAAAATTAAATAGGATCACCCCATAAATATGTTCTATGTCAAATGAATCCTTTATCATGAAATTATGGAAACTATTTTATTAATTCCACCCAATCATCTTGAGTAACTTGATAAGGAGGTTTATATATAGTCATAGAATCATGAACTAAATCAATAGTAATTTCAACCTCCAAATTAAGAACAATACCATGGAATTCATCTGGATTAACATCTATGAATTCTTTCACTATTAAAATGCAACTAATCAAAACATTTTTTTAACAACATGAGCTATGTAACATTCACATCCATATTTAATCAATATTTCATATCCTTGTTATGTTATCAACTGTATGAAATCAATAATTAAAACATTCGTGGACATATAATACATTTTTTCATGATAAGCTGAAAGCCAATCCATACCAAAAATGGTAACAAATTCCACTATGTTATGTTCAACATGATTTTAAGTAATGACATCCCACTAATGATTATATGAATATTACTATAAAAATTGGTTTTTTTAAAACTTCGGCTTGAATTTTTTACCAAAATTTCTATTTCACATTCATGAGGTGATATATCCAATTTACATGCAATGCTCTTGGAAATAAATGAAAGTGATGATCCAGAATCAAATAGAGTAGTGAAATATTTTTTTAAAACTAATAACATACCTATAAACACATCATTATATGGTAAACATCAATCTAAAAGTTTAAAATTTTCCTTCCATTCCATTAGTTGTTTGATTTTTCTATTTTACTCCCTAGTTAATCAACTTTGGACACACATTGGAATAATTCTGTAACTCATTGCAACTAAAACATCATACTGGTATATTTTTATTATATTTATGATCATATTTATTATGGTTATGAGTGATATGACTAGTCTTACCAAAACCGAAACACATCACAGATATTGAATTAAATTCTACTGGATTCCTTTTACCACCCTTCTCATGAGTTAGAAATTTAGTTTTCTAACATCCTTAAAACTTTGATGAATTCATTCCCATTGCTTTAGAACTATATTTCTTCTTCTTATTTATCTCATGGAACACATGAGAATCAAAATACTCCATTTCTACCTTCCCATCACATTGTACAATTATCTCATGTATTATCATCTCACTTGAAGCTAATGCCCTTGAATATTTTGTCATTAATCCTAAGTAAACCCGATTTATCATACTATCAATATCTCAGATAATATTTGGGATGCATATTGAAAAAAGGTCTATATATTCTTCCTATGAAGACAAAAACCCATTTTCCATTTGTATCAATATAAGTAATTTTGTTTCCATCCTATTTCATACTTCCTTAGGAAAATATTTATCAAGGAAGATATTCTTAAATTCATTCCTTTTGATATCATCAATCTATTTATATACACTAATATTTTTAATCATTGACCACCACTGATCTACTTCATATTCAAAATGATATATAAGAAGTATAACCAATTTGTTGTCTGAAAACCCTGTTAAATTTAAAAAAATCATGTTCTTTATTCCACCCAAAACCTTTCATAGGGTTAGATGATCTACTGAATGAATGGTACATTTCCTCCTGAAATTCCCAACTACATAAAAATTACTCTATGAAATATTTAGTTTCTCTTGTACATGAACACCACTACCATTTAATGCCTGAGTCAACTGATACATCACTACAACAAATAGTTGAATTGAAACTGCGATTATCTCATGATTCTGATTTGGAGAGTTGATTTCCTCTGTATGTCATCCCAGCACACCTACCATGTTCCACTCTGAAAAACCAATCTGAATAGAAATATCTCAAATGAAGAAATATGGGAACTTTCAAATTCTGTATCACTTCAATTATACAACATTTTAAGTAAAAATCATATATATTCAATCTATTAACAATATCCTTACTCCTATTGTTATCTAAAATAATCTCTCATACCAACTACAAGGCCTCAACCTTAAACATTACAAAGTCTTTATAAATGTAAACAATTTGACATTAATTCAGAAATAAGTTCCATTCAAGATTAAAAGTTTATATAGTAATATCATATCTAGGCCAAAACAAATTAAATATTACAATGTTGATACATATAGCCACAATATTATTTCATAAAAAAAATTCTTTAAAAAAATTGTTTCATTATTTGATTAATCATCATATGTTTTCCTTGATACCAACCTGAATCTTTTAACCTTTATATCATGTGAAAAACATTTCAAACATGGGATGAGAAAAAAAATCTTAGTAAGGGATACTCAAAAAAGGGAAACTATATTTCTTGAAAAAACTGGTAATCCGTGAATAATTTGTCATAATGTAATACTTTTCACCTTTATGATGTTGTAAATTCTCATCACTGAATATTATCTCATATAATACCCATTTTTATAATAAAAATAAAATCATATAACACATATAAAGAACATATAACATATAATGGAGACATGTGACATAACAATTCATAAATAGAATTACCATACAGTCGACATCCACACTTATCACTCTTACAAATGAAATAGTCATACGACCGACATCCATACCCAATGAATTGGAGGTTATAATGTAACCACCTATCATTGATTTATTATACAACCACCAATATATAGTTTATCTTGTCTCCACCCATCTTTGTTATATCACATAGACACCCATCAAAAGACCATGTTCGATTACATAATCAAAACAACTGAAATATTTTTATTATCAACATTTCCCTTATATAATTTGAAATGACAAATAATTATTAGAAGATATTTATATAATAAATCGTTTATTAAAACCAATTTCAATACCAAAATACCAAAAAAAATTGAAAATTGTTTTTATTTTTCTTTTAATAACATTTTGTCTTGTAGAATAATCCAAATACCAAATAATGGTCAGGGTGGACGAAAAGTCATTGTCACCAAATATATAAAAAACTATTTTTCATTTATTAAAACACATAATAAAAAAATAATAAAATCAAAATTATTTTAATTAAAATAAAATTCAATGTTTTTTATTATAAACTTTATAAAAGTAAGTTGTGTATAACTTTCAAATATACCTCAATGAAAAAAGATTGAGATGAAGACATGTACCTTATGTTTGATTCATCACATACGTTCTTTGTTATTTTTGAATAATAATCTGACATTAATTATATCTTTAATGAGAACCTTAATACAATGTTTTATTTCTTTTATATTATTTATTAGCATGTTAGAAAAATTTCATAATTATTTATGTTCATATTAGTGATTTTGTCGATATTTGGTAATTGAGTCTAAAAATGAACATGATTTGATGTCAGTAGTCCATGCAGACATAATTCAACCATGTCTAGAGAAATATTTTTAACATTATTAATAATTTTAAAAACAAATTATACCTTTAAATAAAACCATGATCTCTTGTTATGAATAATGAACAATGTTATATTCATTGAGGTGGTAAGATGTACATATGCATGAGTAACATATTCATTTTTCATTGATCATTATGGATTTCATGATCCGTCCCCTGGGGCCCATTCCGTGACTACCCCAAGCGCGCCTTCAATTCGCCGGGGGCTAGCAACTAGCACCAATGCCGTAAATCCCTAAAATTGTGAAGGCATTGCCTTTATAACCTGAAAATGCACAAAACATAGTACAAGTTGAAAGAAAAACACTAAGTAAAACTGTATAACAAAAGAGTGATGAAATGTAAAAGGGCCGGAAATACATGCCAAACTGTAAATTACAAGAAACCGGAAAATGGATAAATAAAACATGGATCATCCACCAGGAAATCCTACCTGAAGGGTAGGTACAAATAGCCTCTTCTGCACACCACATCTGTCTGTATCCTTAGTCTACCGTCACACCGTGTGGTCCACCTCCGGTTACCATCTAGTCCTGGTATACTCAGCCTCAGTCAGTGTTGTCTGTCGTCTACATCAAACATAATGAGGTGTAGGAAAAGTCCATGAAAGGGTGAGTATAACGATACTCAATAGGGACCCCGAGACAGTCATGGTCAAACAAAATCGAAGAAGGATAAACCAAATGATGAGAAATCAACAGAAAACCCCACTTATTTATATTCCCATACATATACCTAATTTATCATGTATTCCATCTAAATCATGAGGAAAACACAAAAGATACTAACTCAACTCACAGTAAGATTTTATTCTAGGGGTAGTAACAAATAACATCCCCAGTCACATTGTCAAAAACTCGGATGCTGGAGAAATCCTCCTCTATCGAGTAAAGTGGGTCTATCGCAACACCAAGTTTCTTCCCACTAACCATGGAATACTGAGGTACTCCTCTTATCGAGTACCATGGGTCTACAACATCACGAAGGTTCTCCCCACTGCGGGTCTGCAGTGTCACCAAGGAACTTCCACTCGTAGCCTGCTGAGGCACTCCTCCTGTCGAGTATCATGGCTCTGTCGTGACACAAGGGCGCTCCCCACTGTGGGTTTTCCACAACACCAAGGCACTTCCCACTGGGTTAGTCAAGTCATTGCAAGTAAAATCAGTTAGCTGTCCTTAGGTCTCAGCCAGCTACATGGTCTCTGCACTATGCTCGCTCGTCTTCGAGAGGATACGCTCCACGAGCTACTTATCGATACTACAACTGTCATGAAGTCCGGCAAAGAAGTATCTCAAAGGACCTTCCATGTTATAGAAGGAAAAGCCAAACAATTTGTGTCCAACACATTGGGGACGAGATTACCAATCCATTTACCAAATGTACATGACATGATGGAATAAGGTACATGCCATGTTGTGAGACCTCGGGTGCTTCTCGTGTGAAACGGCTCATGTCGAAAGGCTGGTCATGTGGAAAATTATCTACACTATGTCTGGTATGGTTACATTCCATGTCCATGAAACTGGGGTCGACTGCGTGTATGATGGACATGTGCTCGTACACGCCCTCAACCTGTGTTCTCTAACCCATGTATCTAGTGCATGGGGTAGCCCTTGTCACTGGCCTTGCGTGGCCGTGTGGTGGAGTAAATGCCTGTTTACTTTACCCCAAGTCCATGTATCCCCGGGATACACGCCGAGTCTTGCGTAGTTGCCTCTGCCAAGCTGTGTGAAGAGTACACGCCATGCCACTAGGCTGTGTAATTCTTCTTGTGTCCATGTATTTCTCTGAATACACACTGACTCTCTTAAAGATACCTCTTCCAAGATACATAGAGAGTACACGCCATGTGACTTTGGACACCAGCCATGTGATATGAACTTGACACCTGAAACCCCAGCCACAGTATTCCCATACTACATTGCATATTCTTCGGAAGTATGTGCCGTGTATTATGGAATTTTCTAAAAGCAATGCTTCTGGCCAGCATGCCTCTCGTGATGCCTGATCGTCGTTATAATGGTAAAATAACCATGAAACTATAGAATCTAGGTTTTCTCAATGTTCTGAATTTATTAATGGTGTTTTCAGGCATCTAATCGGCTCTAAAAACATGTATTGATTCACCCGCTCGAAAAACGGTTAGAGAATAGTTTTCTCGATCTTGTCCGATCTATCACCCGCTATAATCACCATACCTCTGCTAGGTCATCATGTTGTTGGGTCTTCAATTTGGTATCATTGCATTCTAACACAAAACCGCAACATTCCATTGTTCATCACCTAAGTAGAAAGCGAAATACACACCACAAGAATTACGGTGGAGAAATCGGGCCATGTTAGTTTTGCTCTGTCCCTCCACATTAGTTTGATAGCAAGCAGTTCAAGGTAATAAAACAAAATATGAGAAAAAAAAACAATTTTGAACAAGTAAATCAATCCCCTACCTTTTTTCGTTGATCGTCAACATTGGCACAAGAAGGAAGACGTCGATTCGTTGTAGACGAACACATCCTACATCAAAGGAGGTTCTGAAGAAAGAAGTCGAAGACAATCCTCACCAGCGTTCATCGTTGGAAGAATGCATTCTTCATTATTTATTGGTGAGATATTTTCTCCCTCAGCTCTCTCCCCTCTTCCATGTTTCACCAAAAGACAAATTCCAACCCAAAATAATATATTATGTTTATCTATTATATAATCATTGGAAAAAAATCAAATGGATGAATTAATTAAATCTACTCCACCAAATTACTTCATGAGGTTGGAAAAATTTAATTTAATAAAAAGGATTGGCACAATTTAATGTTAGGGGAGTTAAAGAGGCTCCCCTACACTTAATGGATGATTGGGGGGGCTTCCATATTAATGGATTGTTTCAAGGTTTTAATAACCCGGCTGGTCTCCACCATATTAATAATGAAGAGAATGATAGGTTTGGGTGGGTCCACCACCATAATCTCTCATGGGTGGTTAGGGTTTGACAGTCCCCACCTCCATCTTCAACATGGAGGCTTCAACCATCCAAAAAAAAAAAATAAAGCTACAAATTTATTTTAATTTGATTCATTAATTAAAAACATAAAAACTATCTTTTATTTCTGACCATCTACCGTCAAGGTGAAAGTCTTCTTAAGAAAATAATGGCGCTACATGTTCAACGAAGACCTCAAATTTCATTTCCGAGCACTGGTTCAAAAGTTAAAAAAACTCTGTCATACGTTTACTGAACGTACCTGAACAAAACTTCATAAATTGATTCCAGGAAAACCGGGCATCGGACTCACATGTGGTGAGTTTTCACAAACTCGTAAAATTCTCATGTATTTAAGAAAAAAAATTCAATGGAAATTCTGGGACTTTACATTCTCCCCCCCTCAGGGATTTATATCCCCATAATATACACCTCAAACTAAGGGAACAAGTGGGGGTACTCACCATGCATATGAGCCTCCCGCTCCCATGTGCTTTCCTTGAAGTTCCTATACTGCCAGCGAATGTGCACCAGAGGTATCGACCGTCCATGTAGGACCCACTCATGTCGATCCTCTAACTCCACTAAAATGTCTGTAAATGTCACCCCATTATCGACGTCCAGCTATCCATTCTTGATGAATTGAATAGGATAAGATACGTATCTCTTCAGTTGGGATGCGTGAAAAATGTCGTGTACTCGGTGAAACTGACGGGGAAGAGCTACGCGGTAAGACACCTCACCAACTCTCCTGTCGTAATACAACTTCTGCCTACTATGGACATACATTATCTTCTCCAGGATGATCTTCATCTTCTCAGTGGTAGCCCATACCTTCTCTAGTCCCACTTTTTTTGACTCGCCTGGGTCATTCCATCATAGAGCTGATCTACAAGGTCACCTGCTCAACACCTCAAATTGTGTCATCCCTATAGTGGAGTGATAACAATTATTGTATGGAAACTCCACCAAAGATAAGTGGTCCTCCCAGCTATGACAAAAGTCAAGAACACATGTATAGATCATGTTCTCAAGGGTCCGAATGGTTCACTCAGTCTGACCATCCATATGAGGATAGAATATGGTGCTCATAGAAGATACTTCACGAAAGCCTCCTACAACCCCTTCTATAGTCAGTAAGTAAATTGTGCATCACGATTGAAGACAATCGTCAAGGGTATACCATGTAAACTCACAATCTCCTGCACATATAGGTGTCCCATGCACTCCACTGTGCCCTGCTCTCTGGTCGGTAGGAAGTGGACAGACATGGTGAGTCGGTTGACGATCACCCAGATAGAGTCATATCCCTCTAGATGTACATGGAAGTCATGTCACGAAGTTAGTGGATATTCCATCTCACATCCTCTATGGTACCTCTAATGGATGCACCAAGCCCGCTGGTACCTGGTGCTCCGCCTTCACTTCCTGACAAGTCAGGCAACGGGAGACAAACTCTGCTATTTCCATCATCATACCTGGCCACCAGTGCCGTCATTTGTGGTCCAGATAAATCTTTTCCACTCCTGGATGTACCACTAGAGGGGAAGTGTGTATATCCCTCAACAGATCATTTTAAAGTGCCACTAGTACCATGGTATGTCCCCTGAAGTGGATGATGTGCTCCCCACCTATAGAAAATCCATTAGGTGACTACCCTATGGATACCCGAGCACGTTGCAGTAAACTATTTACCATACACCCTCTTCTGTAATCCTCAATATGGGGGCACTAGTCTGCCTCTGCCTCTGCTCCTGAATGCTCTACTTCCATCGCTCTGACCACACAAGTGGTTTCCCCATCTTCTTTAAGGCTGATAGTGGACATGTAACTCTAGAGAAGTATAATACGAACCTATGGTAGTATCTTGCTAAACCCAGGAAACTCCACACATCCTTCACACTCTTGGGTGGCTCCCAAGAAAGTACAGCATCAATCTTCGCTAAATCCACTACAACTCTAGCCCCTGAGATGACATATCCCAGAAACAGAAACTCTCGAATCCAAAACTTGTAATTCTAGAGCTTACCAAAAATCTAGTTCCCTCGAGGTGTATCTAGTACTACCTACAAATGGTAGGCATGCTCATCGACAGTAGTCGAGTAGATCAGAATGACATCAGTGAATACTACGACAAAGAGATCAAGGATTGTCTGGATGATCCTATTAATGAGTCACATTAACACTTCTGGAGCATTGGTTTCTCCGAAAGGAATAACCAATAAATATTAGTGGTCATACAAACACCTTAAGGTCATATTCTATACATCATCATCTTAAAATCTAAGCTGGTGATAGCCTGATAGGATGTCTATCATCGAGAACCATCGTTCACCCTTCACCTGATCAAAGTGGTCACCAATCCTTGGCAGTGGGTACTTGTTCTTCACAGTCACCTGGATTAGGTGATGGTAGTCGACACAAAGACTCAATCTCCCGTCTTCCATATTGGAGAATAGAATCGGGGCTGCCCAGGGAGAAACACTAGGCTGGATGAATCCCTTCCCATGAAAGTATTCTTCCTATACTCGTAGCTTGCGAAGCTCCATAACATCCATCTGATATGCTGGTGTAGATATTAGTGTCGTATTGGGGTATAGGTCAATATAGAATTACACCTCTTTGTGAGGAGGTTGACCTGGGACATTATCAGGGAAAAAATCCGTGTACTTGTCCACCACTACAGGATAAGTTGGACTGTTAACATCAACTACTCTGAGGGTAATGCTAGCCAACTGATTAGTGATCAGCTGCAGCCTCACCTATGTGGTCCACCTCTGAGTACCGTCCAGTCCTGTTATAATTAGCCTCGGTCAGCACTATCCATCGTCTACATCCAAAAAAACAATGGTGTTGGAAAATTCCATCTAGGGGTGAGTATAACAATACTCAGTAGGGACCCCGAGACCCTCAAGGTCTCACAAAATCCAACAAGGATAAACTACAAGGTATGAAATCAACAGATAATTCCACTTAGCTATATGCCTATACATATACCTAAGTTATCATGTAATCCATCTCAATCATGAGGAAGACACAAAAGTTTCTGACTCATCACACAGCGGGATTTTATTCATGGGGTAGTATCAAATAACATCCCCAGTCTCATTGTCGAATCCTCAAATGCTGGAGAACTCCTCCTCTATCGAGTATAATTGGTTTGAAATGACACTAAGGAAGTTCCCACTATTCTTGGACTGATAAGGTACATCTCTTATCGAGTACCATGAGTCTGCCGCGTCACCAAGGCTCTCCCCACCGTGGTTCTACCGCATAACCAAGTTGATACCCTTCATATCCTGCTGAGGTACAACTCTTGTCGATTACTATGTGTCTGCCACGAGACCATGGTGGTTCTCACTATGGGTCTGCCGCGACACCAAGGATCTCCCTACTGGGCTAGTCGAGTCACTCCGAGTCTAATCAGCTTACAATTCTAAGGTCTCATCCACCTACAAGGTCTCTGCACTATGCTCGCTCGTCTTCGAGAGGATCTTCTCCACAAGCTATGAGTCGATAATCCAACTGTAGAGAGTCCCTCAAAAAAATATCTCAAAGTTCATACCATGTCATAAAAGGAAAAAAAAAATCCACGACATAGAGGAAGATATGACCATTCCATTTACCAAAAGTACAAGTCGTGTTGGAATAACGTACACAAAGTGTAGTCAGACCTCGGGTACTGCCCGTGTGCAACGGCCCATGTCGAAAGGCTAGTCTTGTAGAAAATTAACTACACAACATTTGGTATGGTTACAATCCATGTACACGAAATAGGGGTCTACTCCATGTACACTGTCCATGTGCTTGTACACAGCCTCAGCCATTTTTCTCCAACACTTGTATCTGGTACACGGGGTAGCCGGTGTCACTGGCCTTGCTTGGCAATGTGGTGGAGTACATGCCCGTGTACTTCACCTCGTGTCTGTGTATCCCTGGGATATATGCTGAGTCTTGCATAGATACCTCTACCAAGATGTGTGAATATTACATGCTAAGTTGCTAGGCTGTGTAATTCCTCTTGTGTCCGTTTTTTTCTCAGAATACACACTTACTCTCTCGATGCCACCTCTACCAATCTATGTAGAGGGTACACATCGTGTGACCTGGGTGACACACCGTGTGATACACTTTAGACACCCGAAACCCTAGATGAAGTACTCCTGTACTACACAGCATGTTTGTTGGAAGTACACACCCTATATTCTGGAATTTTCTAGAAACGACGCTTCTGGACAGAACGTCTCCCGTGATTCCTGTTCTTCATTCTGATGGTCTGATCGCCATGAAACTACAGAATCTAGGTCGCCCTGATGTTCTAAAATAATTACCTGCATTTTTGAGCCTCCAATTGGCTCTGAAAACATGTTTTTATTTACTATATCGATTAATCGGTCTAAGAACGGTCTTCTCGATTCGGTCCTATCTGTTTCCCGTTATCATCGTTGCACCTCCGCTAGGACATCGTGTTGTTGGGTATTCAATTTGGGATCATTGTGTCACCCAACAAACCCAAAACATTCCATTGTTCATCACCCAAGAAGAACATGAAGAACACACCACATGAAATACGATAGAGAAATTGGGTCGTGTTAGTTGGGCCTGGTCCCGCCGCATTAGTTTGACAGCTAGCGGTTCAAGAGAATCAAAGACCATATGAGAAACAAGAACAATTTTGATCAAATAAAACACTCCCCTACCTATTTTCATTGACCTTTGATGTTAGAATGTGATGGTGGACGTCGATTCGTTGTAGAAGAACATGTCCTACATTGAAGGAGGTTCCGAAGAAGGAAGTTGAAAACAATCCCCAGAGGCGTTCTTCGTTTGTAGAACTCATTCTTCATTCTTTGTTGGCAAGAGATTTTCTCCATCATCTCTCTCTCTTTTCCCATGTTCCGCCAAAAGAAATATGCAAAAACAAAATAATAGATTATCATTATATATTATTTAATAGTTGGCACAAAATTCAAATGGGTGGATTAATTAAATCGGCTCAACCTAATTAATTCGTGAGGTTGGAACAATTTAATTTAATGAGGAGGATTGGCACAATTTAATTTTGGGGGAGTTGAAGAGGCTCCCCTACACTTAATAGAAGTTTAAGGGTTTCTCCCCATTAATAGGGAGTTTCAAGGGGTTAAAAACCCAGGTGGACCCCACCATATTATTCATGAAGTGAAGGTTAGGATCCTGTTGGCCCCACCACTATAACCTCTCATGGGAGGTTAGGGTGTGGTGGTCCCCACCTCCAACATCCACATGGAGGATTCAACCGACTGAAATAAAAATAAAGCTAAAAATTTATTTTTATTTAATTCCTTTTTAAAAAACCCAAAAACTATATTTTATTTCTGACCATTTTCCATGGAGAATAAAGACTTCTTAAGTGAATATCGGCACTACGAGTTTAACAGTGCCCTCAGATTTCAATTTCATGAACTGTTTCAAAAGTAATAAAAACCCACTAGTACGTTTACTAAATGTACATGAACATAACTTCAGAAATTGATTGTGGGCACACCTGGCCTCAGAATCATGCGCCGTCAATTTTCACAGACCCATAAAATTCCCCTTTATTTAAGAGATAAAATTTCCATAGAAATTCAGGGTCATTACAATAGAAGTAAGGTAATTATTATTTAATCCCTACATAATAAACATTTCATTATTAATAAAACATTAATAATTTAAATATTCTTATATATATCATACATGTTATATAATGATTAAAAACAAGTCACATCACTTCATGTTGTGATAGTACACACATAGACATGAATGATGTTATCATTTTTATTGGAATGGAAGTAAGAACTTAATTGATATATAATTATCTTTTAATGATAAATATTTCATTAATGTCTTAAATAAACATTAATTCCATTATTATAACAAATCATTTGACAGGTTTATGGAAAATTAATTTGATATGTTTGTTGAGGTTATAGTGCACACGTATGCACGATTGATTAATTACTTTTCCATTTAATATAAATGGATATGTATTTATGTGATTATTTTGAGATTATATATTCTAATTATATTGGTTATAATGTAGTTATTATATTTTCATGGTTGTTTCGTGTCTCCCTCGGTACTTGTATTCTTGTAAGAAATCACTACATCCGGGCGGGTTCCATTTGATTTTTATATGGATTTGAAAAAATACAATGGTTATTTACCCAAAGGGAATTTTTCATTCAAATGAAAGTGTTCATTATGTTTGGACATACGATAATTAATAACACACATTGATCAAGGGGATTGGAGTTCAAACACATTACACCCTTTTGGGGTGAATTATTTCCTACTCCGGGACTCTCTTATAGATTTAAGACATTTCTTTTGAATAATTATTAATATACCTAATATAACATTGGATTCCCATGAAAATTTCAATCAATTATTAGAATCTGTGAAATTCAGAATCATCTGAATGTTTTTGAGGTTCATCATTATTGGAGATATCCATATTTATTTTAGGTTTTCCATCAATGGTATGCTCTCATATACTATTGAGAGATTCTTTAACCCGTTGTGATTATAATATTGGTTTTTAAGCCACTTAGAGTGGAACTCTGAAATTAATAGTCATCCATGGAAGTGATAGTTTATTTTGATATTGGGATAAAACCTATGAATGGGATACCAACATATTCTCTTGAATGGAATTAGAACCATCATATATTGGTACAGATTAATGGGGCATATCATACCTTTTATGGTTCTATGGTAAGGATGTAGCCATATATTTTAATGTCATGTGATATGAAAATATAAGAGGAAGGTTCTTAGTCAATACTTGGTGTGGGAATTATGTGTATGCAGTCCAAGGAACATGGAAAATATATGAGTTTCCAAGTTGCATTTGACCCAATTGGTAAGATGGAATAGGAAGAACATGATTGATATGAATTGTTGGGTTTCAACCTTATGGTGTCTTCTTATGTATCCCACATAGATGGGAATCAAAGTCCAAATAGTTCGATCAGTGTCATAGTTGAGTGTAGTCCTTTGATATATATATTTTTGGATGTAATTTTTAATCAGGATGCCTTTTATGGATGAAATGAAATAGATCGTGGGCCTCAGGATGCCTTCTTATGTATCCCAATTTTTATGGGAATTAATGTCTTAAAGGTTCATTCCCTGAATTGTATGGATGTTTTGATAATCAAAATTCCCTAAGCCCATGTGATTTATAATCAGCAGGTGAAAGGAAAGTGTGTGGATGATTGAACAAGACACACACACTCTTATTCGCTGAAGGGATATGGTAGGCCTATGATGAATGATGCCATAGAGATGGTGGTTGATGGTGTTGAGAAATGAACCCTTCAATGTGGGATGTCATCAGAGGTCATGTGGATTAGAGCTTATGTGGATAGGGTCTTAACTATGTGGGAGTGCCTCGGCTGATCCCAGGATTGGAGGGATACTTCTCATATTCATGAATGTAAAAGAATGTGTGATCCTCACTCTCTTTATTGGTAACTAGAGGCACAGAGTTTTAGAGATGAGAAGGGGAGGTCATGACCCAAACCCAAATCCTACAATTCGGGAACTTCCCATCAATGTTTCTAGGAAAAAGTTCCATGTGATATTGCATATACAAACCCACATACACTGCATGAATATTTTCCCCATTATGAAACATTTGTGGGAAACCACTGACTGCGGATATACAAACAATAATTGAAGACACGATGATGTGTACTTCCCAGTGGTTTGATATGTCAAGAGGTTTTGGTGGACACATTAAAATAGTCCATTTCCAATAAGGGAACCATGGAAAAAGATACCCCATCATGAGTGGCTTTGAATAAGGTTTACAAGATTATGTGTATGCACTTTGTGCAACAATGCAGTGTAGATATACCTCCTTGGTTTCTCATATAGGTACAATATGCATATATATTGTGTAGGTGTGCGGCACACCTATGTTCCAGAGGTGTTCCACATAGGTCCTAGTGATGACAAAAAAAATACACCGCATAGGAGAACCTTGACTATGAAAGCTTCAAAAACACCGAATGGATTTCAAAATATGCTTATCTGATCAATTTTTTGTCTTCTATCAGGTTTTAGTGAGTTATCTAATAAAATATGTGGGAATTCATCAAAAGAGATATGCAATGGGAGATACAAGTGTTCATAAAACGTTTTTCAGTTAGCAAATGAGGAGCCTAAGGGTCCTATTTATAGGCTAGTATGGGGTCTGATCAAAAGGAGTTCATCAGCATAGGTCGGTTTTGTAGCTTCACCACGTAGCTCCTCCACGTTGGGGCTCAAAAAGTATATTGTCAAGTAGCATTGTCTCATAGGTCCTCCGCGCAACTCCATCACGTATGTCCTTTACACAGGTGTGTATGCATTTAATTATTTATTTTACATTCTCTAATCACTGTCTTGAGACTTTGAAATATTCATGGGATATCTTCATAATCAATTTTTTCCCAATAACGAGTGTCCAAAGAATCACCCCCCCTCTCAGGATTAAATCCGATTAAAAAAGGGCTAGACTCTAAGGTAAGATCGTGTAAAAACGATTATGGTGTAAATTCTAAGCAATGCAGGTTTGACGTGTAGCTATATCTTGTTGGAATACCATGTAGTTATATCACATAGGTATGCTATTTAGGTTGATTGTGTCTATAAATTGCTCCGGTCCTTTGAAACTTTCTACACCCAGGCTCTACAATTTTTACTCTTGTTTCATAGCTTGTTCGTCCAGCCATGCTGCATTGTGGTCTCACGTAGGTACCTTAAAATTTATTCAATGTGAAACCATTTGGGAGATGTACCTATGTTGAATGATTTTGTTGAAGTATTTTTATTCTATGATCATTATCGAAGGTCCTATGAAAATGACCTCATTGAAGGACCAATCCGAAGAATTTACAATTCCAAATATTAAAAATCATTTTAGTTATTTTTTAAATTTTATTAAATTAAAATTCAATCCAAATTTTGAAATCTTCATAACTCTTTTCCAAGAAATGGATCTCTTAATTACCACCATTTTGGAAAATAAGGATCATAAAAATGAGATGAAAAAAATTGTCAGACTATATAATTATGATTTGGTGGAGAGTAGTATTGTTTGACTGCTAACATGATCAATTCCATACTAATGGGAATATCCACAAATTCATTATCTGCCTCTATATGGGATTTAGATTCTTCAGGATTCCCACAATCCTCCTATTAAGAGATACTTTCCAATGAATTGGTTTCTCTAATACTCCAATAGTTATCACATGAATTTCACCATGAAGGGTATGCATGTTCATGAGGGATGAGCCTCTATTAGATGCATACTACACCATAGTAATTGTACCCTTACCATGAACAATCATATTTTCTATCCAAGTCCATATTTTTATGATTCAACCTTTTGAGATTCGCTAACAGTTCAGTCTAATGGTAGAAAGGACGACTGTGTTCTTCATTCTGCAGTAGGAGTTAAACCTAAATGGATGTGGTAGTTTTTGGTACTCTAGGATTCTGTAGAATTTAGGAAATAGCTATTAGATGTTAACATATATAAAGCTATCTATATGGGATAATATTATTTTTACAAAAACAACTTCATCCCTAAATATATGTGCTGATGGAGTCTGCAAAGAAAATACACTTCACTTGATGCACCGTGAGGTTATCATCAGTATATGGGATGTTTACCTTATATCTGGGGATACCATTCATTGGTTGATGTATGATGAGTTTATTCCATAAGTAACAACATTGGGTGAAGTTACTAGGATACAACCATTGGCTCGTGAATTATTTAATATAGAAATGGAATTTATAAAAGAGAAGAAAAAAATTCATACAAAAGTGTGGATGTAAGATTTTTTAGATCCCAAAATAGATAATGTTCCAACCCGTAGAAGTCTTATTGTTTTTCTATCTCTAGATAATCGAGGCATTTTAGGCACATATTGGACAACATTAGAGAGAGGTGAATACAAGAACTAGGGAAATAAAGTCAAATATGATATCGATGCAAAGTGTTTCTTAGATGACCATCTTTTCATTTAGCTATATATTTACATGAATCCAGTCTATGAGTCCGATGGTGGTGTAAGGCAAGAGACTTTTGTTATTGCAACCAAATTGGTAGAGGAAATGTATATTGGGTTAGAAACTCATATATTGTCCAAAATATATTAATCGGTGCTACATTTGTATAATGGGAGGGATTCATTAGACTTTCATGGTCATTCAATATGTTGTGGATATGGATTGAGACACACGTTTCTTCATATTCAATGTTTAATTTAGTTATAGTACCCAATGGTCGATTTACTCCATTTTTACAGATAGTATCCATTATTTTTCCCCAGAATTTGCGACTTGATACAGTACCGAGGGAATTGAATGAATCATGAGAATTTTGATTATTTCCTTTTGGTAACCCACAAAAATGAACATTTATTGATGATGGAAATGAAGAAAATTATGATCTGAAGTCTAATATAATGGAATTTTGGGATAACATATCTTCAACCTGGATTGATGGTAAAAGTATTTATGAGACTTTGGTCCCTTATACATTTTATCACCATTTCAAATGTCTTCAACAATAAAACACATTTCCCTCTTCATATGTTAGACATGAGAAACAACCAATGGTAATAAAAAAATTCTATATTTCGATGGATATAAAGATACCAGAATTATAAATTATGTTACCTCCATCATATCCATCAATTGGATTGGAAGCTGGATATACCTAAGCGTGGAATTATTCATACCCTCCTGTGGATCTTACAAAAAGAATATATCGTGTAGTGGCCACGATGACTGTTCGGAGGAAAAATCATTATAGGAGGTCTAAATACAATGATTATGCAGATGCTTTAGAAGTTTTGAATCCTTCAAAACATCTTCGGAGAAGATACACCAAGATGACAAAGGCTGGGAAACCACAATTATTGCACCCTGGTGACCTAGTAGCCATCATCCGAAAAATATTCTTATCTTATCATTCTATTTTTATGAAGAAGAGGGGAGGCCTGCAAAGGATTTTGAAACAAAATGTTTTCAATTTTTTCCACAACCAACCATGTAAAAACTGAATTATTTGTGGCACTGAGCAAATCAATTTTCGTAGAGCTTGACTCGGGAACTCAGGGATGCATGGGTATTCCTTTAAAATAAACCCTGAATTCCGGTAGTGGGTGATATTATTGAACCTTCTAATTTTCATGCAAATAATAACATAGCTGATGTATTTTTGTGTATTACATAGCTAGATACCTTTATATTTTCAACTGAATAACAAGTCTCATCCTCTAATAGAGTATCTAATATGATGGAACTAGCGAAATGTGAATTTGTAATTATTCACCTTGAGGGTGAATGGGACATTTATGTTAATACTATCAATGATTTTTATTTTTCCCCCTTTTTAAATTCATCTTTGTGATTCACTATCCTTCATCTTGGTGAGATTAGATTTTGCAGCATGAATTTTGGGAAGGAACCTTGGGATAGGTTCTCGAGTTATGATGTTATGGACCTAAAGGTTCAGCCATAGACATAATAAATTATCCTCCCAAGTCTCTAGAACATTCCCAGGGATCTAGAATCATGGCTGGGTTAATGGGGATATACAATCCTTAGACACTACCTCAAGTTTCTGGTGCCATGAAAAGTATATCAATTTCTCCAAAAGATAATGAAACGAAACACATGGGAGCATTGATATTGGTCTGAAGTGTATATAGGAGAAGTAATTATTTGAACTATCCAATATTATTATGGCATTCTTGATACACCATCGTGACCACATTCAACCTCTCACATGGTCTATATATCAATCTTCTCATAAGGTATTAAAAAGTATTCCTTCATGAATAGAGAATGAATACCCAAGAGAATCACAAACAGAGGATGATAAATCTATTACCTTAATAAGAGAAGTACCAATAGAAAAAAATTCATCATTTCCTACTTCTATTAAGAGAGTGAATTTTCAATATAATGATAAATACATTTGTCTTGAGTGATAAATGATTTTATTAATTTTATTGCCTTTATAATTTCATAGATCATTTTCCCTTACCAAAAGATCCTAAAATAATCAATGTTGATATTATTATTAATCCAAAAGGAAGAAAAAAAATATCCTTTCCAATTTAAAACATATAATGGTTCTAATACTGACGTAGAAAAACAAGATGACTTTGCTCCAACTAGATAATTGAATGAATAAATTGTTGTTAGAGCCAATATGGGAATCAACCTATTTTTGTTAGATACCATAAATGTTGAAGATACTATAAACTTCTATGATGAATATGAGAAAATGATATACACCCTTATTCCCAAAAAATGATATTCTTATTTGCATCAAGGAGTTTGGATATTTTCATGAGTAATTATAAGGAATTAAGCTCTCTGTATGTCATGTTTCCTTCCTAATTGTTCTTATTTTACATGGTACTTCACATCAATGTTAAATTCATGCATCTTTATATATAGATAATGTTACGAAGACCCTTCAAGAATAAGGAACCCTACTCTATCCGTCATCTAATAACGCTGGAGAAAACCCGAATTAGTACACCATATTTGGAGAAACTCTAGAACCTACGATCATGACAACTAGGCAAACTCTAGAGAATAATCATACACAGGAAAAAAAATTACAAAACTACTAATGTTGAGAATACTGGGTATGAATATAATAAAATATCAGAATTATTATTGGGTAAATGTTATCAACTATATATATAATTCCATACTTCCACCATTCAGCTAAAACTGACAATTATTCTAACTCGCAATTTAGGGTTACTGACTCCCATAGGTAGATCCATGAGTGAAAATTATGTGTTGTCTCAAACATAAAAATAAGGTAACGTATCCATTTTTATTAGAGAAGACGATCAAGGCACCTCTCTAAATGATTTTTTCTAGAGTACATTCGTCCACAAAGTAGTGACTCGAAATTAGATTTAGAGATTCAAGTATCTCTTAGCATGGCACATTGGAATACATGGCACCAAATTTGGAATATAATTTCAGAGAAGCCTTTGGATGGAATTTTATCCCATTTTGGAAACTCCACACTCTATTTTGTGTATTGGGATTTGGTGGATTCAATTATCTCCCAACCTATAATGAAATGAAATATACCATTCAACGACATGAGAAATAACTTATTTTATAGAAAGATAATGAGATGTCCAAACAAATATTCATGATAGAGTTTCTATGATATATTAGTTGAGTACAAGGATGACTATAGTAAGGGGATGATTGAAAATAAACAAAAAATAATGAGGTGAAGAAGGAGATGATACACCTTCAAAAGAAAATGGGAATTTTTCAAAAAGAAGATAAATTGAACAAAATAATGTGAGAAACCCAATTTGAAGGGATAATTACCTCTTCAATTTCCAAAGAATATCTTCTTCAATCTGAGGAGGGTGAAGTTTCTCAACTAACTCAGCATCAAGTAGAGAATGATAAGTCATATGAGGTTGTTCAATAGTTAAAGAGTTATGATGAGAGTTTATTTTAAAAGGAGAAATATAGTCTCCATTCAATGGATATCCCTCTGATTTTACATATGAATGGAATTAATTCCTTTTCAATCACAAATGTCATCATTATTTATATATTTTAGTTATTACTATATCTATGGTGATGGTGACTTTTTTTAACACAAATCATTTATGTCTGATAATCGAAATTACAATAATATGAATGGGGGTGATCAATGTTTTCTACATAAGATAAGGTCCCAATGAGTATAGATTTATTTTTAATATGGTTATATAGTCAAACCCCCACAATCATTTATCTTTTGACTTGTTTTTAACTCAATATTACCTAAACCATACTAAATGTAGGACTAGGGAGCTGAGACTCTACTTTTGTCCACTGTTATGATTGTGGGTTTTCAATCTAGTGAGTACAATGTCTCTTGTTATTGAGAGTGTAGAGTCATTCATGCTGTAATAATAGGGCTAATATTTAAGGTCAAATATCTTTGACCATAAAAATGAAAATAGATCCCAAAAAAGTCTTAGTGGCTGCGAATTGCTGCAATACTATTTAGATGCATCCAAAGGGAACATTATGTCATGATTTTTAGTGTCACCAAATCTCAAACATGAAGTTTAAACATTAATGAGGTATTTTACAAGATCGAAGATATCACCATTTGAAAATCCTGTTATAGGGGTTCTATTATGCAAATCCTACAAGGGAATGTACTGTAAACCAAAACAATGGAATCTTTTGACTGAATGACATGTTATGTAGGAAACATTATGAACGTACACCTAGGGGAATGTAATTCATAGTTAGATAAAATAGGTGTTGAAAATGTTATATTTATTGTTTATTAGAAAAGGAAATTGTTATTTAGGTTGAATTAAGATCACAATGGGTGGTATTTCTAATGAAATTGTTCTAATATTAAAGTAACATATGTGATTACATGTTTCATTAATGGGGAAACAACATATAAAAAAATTTGTTTTGTTGGAAATGGGTAATAGTTTTTTAGAAAAAAATGTTTCTGATATCATGCTATAAATGTTTAATTTCATATTGTGAGGACATTATACTGTGATGTTTAAAGTCATGAACTAAGCTCATTATGGGGATTTAATTTAAGGTACTGATATCTGACAAATGATTTATGAGTTTTTAATTCCAAGAAAATTTTTCTGAAAACATAACATCATGGTTATGGATGGAAATAACGTATTGTAAACTATGATTTGGGAATTTCTAGATCTGGAGATCTAAAGTCATTGGAAGATTTTTTTCAACAACGATGTTACCATTATTTGAAAAACCCATTATGGAGCATATATTATGCAAGGAAAACATGGGAATATACTGTATAGCCGAATAGTGGCATCTTTTTACTGACAACCCTATTATTTTAGAAGCTTTATGCAAGCCCAATTAGAGGAACAAACTACATAGTCAAGAAAAAAGAATACATCTGTATCAAACATTCTATTTTTAATATACAAATAATCATTATGTCGTTTCAAATAATCCAAATCATAGTTTTCGGCTTGTGGAGTATGGTATCTGAATATATTATAATCATTTCCAATCAAAATTTCTGATGAATTGGAAAAAATAATATTTTTAATGAATGTTTGACCCAAATTTAGGATATATGGTGTCTATATTTTATGGTCATTTTACTAAGAACAAAATGTCATAGAGATAGTAGATGATATTTGGTGAAATGATCCATGGTTATTTCAATATTCTTTGAATTGATAGAGAGGAAAATTTGTAAATCATTGTCCTGGAGACATTCAGATTGAGAAAAAGGTAATGGGACAAATATAGATGAATGTATGATTTATAAAATTGATTTTTGTATTTGATAATCGATGTTTGAAGAGGAAAAATATTCCTTCACCATGTATTAATTTACCATTATTTGACGAGTTTGTTATAGGGTTGTATTATGCAGGGCCAACAAGGGAATATGATGCATTGAAAACTAGTGACATCTTTTTTCTGACAGGCCTGTTATATAAGAGTCTTTTCCAAGGACACCTTGGGGCATATTCTAGATAGTTAGTAAAACTATATCTCAATTTTTAGACACTATTCCATAAAAAACTATAATAATGATTATGATGATCTGAATGTATTCATGATTATTAGTGTAATATACAAAAGGGCTTAGTACTGAATAAAAAAGGAGAAATAATTGAATCTGTATTGGTCATGCGTATTGTGTCCCTTACACCGATCTAAATCATATGTAAAATGGGGAATTTGTTTGCTTCCATGGAGGGATCTCTAAAGTGAATCCAAAAATGAAGACTACCAAATAGATTGTTAAATAATATGTGGGAGTGGGAAAACATTATCTCATGGATGGGACCAAGATCTAAGTCATAGTTATCACAACTTGTCTCAATGGGATGTGAATCATGCCATACATAGTTATTTGGTGGATTTAAGATTAATGTCATGCAATAAGGACATGAAGTGGTTTCGATGTGAAAAAGGAATATTGCAGCTGGACTAAAAATTTAAACTTAGGGGGTGACTATTTATCTCATAGGAATGAGAATAAATCCAGATGTAGTTCATAAAATATTCAATGTACTGGTTTGATTCATACAAAATGGGAATAAATGGGTTCATATATTATTTTGAGGTAGGGCACATTATTGGCCATCCAGGCGTCTCGGCGAATCTCATATATGTGAGAGACTTTCCAAACATAGTCCATGAAATATTCCCTAGGAATGTTTGATTCATACACATATGGTATAAATGTGGTTATATATATTTTTTGTGACTAGCCCCAATATTGGATATCCATGCATGTCTACATATCTCATATATATTATTATCAAGCCAATCATAGTTACTCAAATATTCACTATGTAGGTTTGATTCATACACACATGGAATAAAGTTTTTTTTATTGTGGTTGGGCGCATAATTAGAGATATATGAGTTTCTACATATCCCATTCAAATGAGAATAAATCCAAACATAGTTCATGAAATGAGGTCTCTATGCAGATCTAATTTAGTCATTGGGTGAAACGAAACTCATGTGACACTAAAGAGTAACACTGATATGGTAAAATATTTCACGTGGAAGCTACTAATCTTTTTTAATAACCATAACGAATTATTATTTTTGGTATCTTATCAGAGTTATTAGTGTCAAATGAAGAAAATAGTAACCATCCAGTTTAATGTCATCTAGCGAAGACATTATAATTTCATACAGTTTATCATCTTGTGAAAAGAAAAAAAGAATCTACATATTTTAACATCATGCATCATGGAAACATATGGTTGTCATGAATTTTAATGTCTTACAAATAGGACATTGTGTTGTGTAGTTTAGAGTCAAACAAATATGATAAAAAATGTGTGATCACACATAGTAATTCATAAATAACCTTTCCTTGGTTGGAGTTTTAACGACTACTCCATCCATTGTGATTATGTAATAAACGCTATTAGAGTAGACATTATGTACAAAGTAATTTCATTCCCACTTTGGATCATGTATTGCAGGGTTCTTTCCTGGTATCATTGGAGTCCTAAGGACTAATACAAATTCTCCTTGAAGAAATAAGCAGAGCAGATATATTATGTTAATATCTTGTGCTATTCTACACTAATATACAACCAAATGAAGCAAAATGTGGATTATTTTTTTGTCTAATAATTCTAGCTCATCAAATCACATCTGAGACTATTCATATGTAGATAACAGATCAATGATTGTGACATAGAGTACAGAAAATATATTTTCAATTGGAAAAACTATTTCTGTTTCGTACCTAGATGAATATGGACTTCCTCAAGTGGTAGTATGCATAGTAGTCCGATAATCCCATAAGGAAAGAAAATGTTCGTCTGGACAAAATTATTTATCATTATCCACAATTTTTATGGGGAATATTTGATAGGGTCTTGTTTAAATCATCTATCAATCCAATATGAATTTTCATGATATAGAGATGAATGGTCGGATTTGATATTTATATCCTGATATAAATTATTCACCCGAATAGAATAGAAATTGGTGATGTTATTTGTCAATATAGTATGAGGATCACCAAATATGGTTATGATATTAGCATTGAGAATTATAACAATACTTTTGGATTTGACTTAATTGAGAGGTACTGCCTCAACCCACAGGGAGATGAAATTAGTAGCTATAGGAATATACTTGAATAGAATAGACTTATCTGTAAGATACGGTCCTACTACATCCATTTACCATGTATAAAATGTGCTAGTATATTTAGCTATATTAATAAACTTCAGGGGTTGATTAATTATTTTCACATGCATATGGAAAGAGTGAAATTTCTTGGTGAAATCTCAACAATATAGGGTCACAAACGTCTAAAGGATTCAAAGAATATAGATTTGATCAGAAAGCTTATACCCATACTTTTGAGCACCACAATCTCTTTCATGTACTTATTTAATGATACTTGCAGTTTCATCTCCATCGGTATATACAAAGAGGATTCTATTGAATCTTCTTTTTTTGAATATCTTATAGTGAAATAGCATGTCATAAAGATTGAGATAGGACACTCATCATTGGATTTGTTCGTTTTCAGATATATCTGGTGGGTGAACTCCATTTTGAAGGAATTCCATGATAGGTTTCATCCATCATGTAGTACAACCATTAGGCTCAGAAATAGGGATGATTTCATTAATATCATCCTTTCTAATTTGAACGAAATGTGAAACCACGTGATGATGGGCAATAATTAAAATTGTCTTAACCAGATTTGGATCTTCTAGGGTTATGGCTACATTAGTCAATGCATCTTCTTGGGAATTCAATAACCTCCAGATCTATGTCAATGTTGGATATGATAGAAATTCATCCATTAACCAGCTGATATTTTTACAAAAAAGGTATTTACTCTTATTTTTTTGAAAGAATAATCTTCATTAATCACTTTGATTACCATGTATGAATCACCATTCACTTTCAGGTGGTTCACATGTACCTGGAGCACTAATTCCAGGCAGGTAATGGGTTCTTGATATTCTTCATCATTATTATTACTTCATACTGATAACTTAAAGGAATATGGAAACACTGAATTTTATGGGGAGATAAACAAAATTCCTAACCTCACATTGCTAAGTTTAGGGTTTTCCATTCACATCCCCTCTGGTCTTCTAAATGCACAATCAATGTAAAATTTCCATGTTTGAGAATTATCATGAACTTTGATTATTTCGTCATATTTAAGCTCAGTATTAAAATATTTCTCTTCTGCAGATGTGTGTTAAGATAGAGAGTATGCTAAGTATTGGTATTATATTTCTTTCTAAGGAACAAACTAGATATTGAAATGTTGAAAAATATTCCCACTGTTCAAACTGTCTAGTAAGACTAGGACACATGAGGATAAATTTGAGCAAGGTATTATGAGATACTGAGTAGAATTGATGATTGTAACACCCAAAGCTTCCATGGTACGCATCTCTTTTTATAATAGAGCAGCGTGTGTTGTACGCAACCTTGAGTTCTAACACACCGCGATCAATAAAAGTAGCCGTTATGAATAGTAATACCCATTTATTGAAATTATATAAATTTTATATTTCAAAATGGACTTCATTTTTGGATTCAGAATATCTAAATTATCCTATGTTGAATTTTTGGTATTTTTCTGAGAACTTCCATTTTTTGATGAATAGTTAAAAATACTTAAAAATAACTTTTTTAATCAAAATATTTTATAGTGATAATTTATAAAATTAAGTAGTTTTAAAGTATAATTGGAATATATTTTTACCATTTTATCCAATGGTGGTCATTAGAATTAATTTCACTTTGAAATTGGACATAAACAATTGTCAATCTTTTGATTGATATTCTTTCATAAAAACACGATATTTGTTGTGACAGCGGGAATTAATTATTAAATTAATTAATTCAAAATATATATTTTTTAATTTTGTAAAATAGACACCATTTTTGAATTAATAATTTCAATTATAGCTTTGGGTGATTTTTTTTTCTGAAAAACTTCAATTTTTATGAATAGTGAAACCACTAAGTGGTAGTTAAAAAACTAATTTCTCATTTAAACAAAACATAACCACTTATGTGAATTGAATTTCAAAAATCTGACATACATGGTTGTCATTAAACAGTAAAATTTTTTTCAATGGGATGAAAATAATTTTTGGTGAATAGTAACTTCTAGGTTTTATTAATCGCGATTAAAGGTAATTAGTGAAATTTAAGGTAAAAATGGTATTAAAAAAATATGAAAATACCTTTACACTTGTCCTATACATATTGGATGAGTCATGGCCGACCAATAAAATCCATGGGTCAACTTGGGGACCCCATGGAGCCACTTGGGTAAGAAAATGACATTAATAACTTTTTATTTAAAATAAAAATAAAATTGACACAAACATGTGTTGTTTAACTAAAACAATTATTACATGGGGTTACATAACTTAACATTTTGACTATAAATATTCATTGTAAAGATAAAATTATTTCCTACATCATGGTAATTTTTATATAATATATAGACGTTAAATAAATTAAAATTTTATGACATCATGATGATGTAGTGATTACCTCATTAATGATTAGTTAAAATAAAATGAAAAGATAATTTAAACTCTAAGACTTAAACTGGTAAAAAACCTATTGGATGAGTTTATTTCGAACCCTTATCACCTTATCTTCGAAATATATAATTTTGGGACCTTTAAAATCCGAAATGCATTTCATAATAATGTAACATTTCATGACTTTCCAAGAGTTCCCTCCTTTCCTCTTATAAAAGGCCCCCACCTCTTCCACCTTATTCACACCATCAAATCCATTTTTCTTGGCCAAAATATACCCAAATACTCTCTAAAATTTCCTCTATTACTCCTAGAATCCCCAAATTGGGAATAAGTCTTCCCAAGGAAGCCTTTGGATCAAATTAAAAAGAGTTACCTGATTTTAAGGTAATCTCTTTTCTTACCTTCTTTTATTTTATTTTACTTCGCCAACCCCTTAAAATATTTTTATTCCATTATTTTGTAACAAAACCAGTATCTTAAATATACTAGGATGTTTTTAGGAGAATTATTTGAATTAAACATACACACACCTTTGTCTAATGGTTAAAGAACATATTGTTTCTGTGGGTGGTGAATTACTACCTCACGAAACGATGATTGTTCAATCTTCTTTTAACACCTCTCATGGTGGTCGTTATGATGACACTATTTTAATATAAGATATATATATATATTCTGTTTATGTTTTCCTTATTCTTATGTATTTTTCATTTATGGCATACCATTATGATTTCCTTTATGGGTAAACATGATAATTTCATTTTAGGAAGTGCAGACTACTACCCCCTCAAAGTGATTTGAATCGGTAATGCCATATGTGGGATGTATAAAGGATAGAGTAAATGATATTATATATGATATTATACTGGAATTATATTAATATACCTTTATATCGTTTTTATTTGATTCCATTAAATACAAAATATAAATGAAAGTAGCTTTCATTCATACGTACGGCTTACCGTCTCCATGAACGGTGCATTTCATTTCTTACATAAAAATGTTACGTAATGTTATGAATGAATATATATACTTGATATATATGAAATATATGATATATACATCATGAATATAATTCTGGATAAAATGGATATTTTACCACATGAACATCTTGTAATTATAAGATGTTTATTTTTGACTCAAGTACAAAAGATCGAAAAAATGACCGTTATTAACATAAATAATTACATAATTTTAATAACATGGTAATAAGTGATATAAAACGAATAACACAAATTGAAAAAGGTTCTTATTCAATTATAAATTATTTCTAGTTTATTATTCAGGATGTTAAAGAATGGTCGAGTCATGTCGGACATGAGGTAAGGGAACTTCATAACCAAATTTCCGTTCTTTGGGCTAAACTCTTACTTTGAAATTATATCATGATATTATTATGTCCTATATTTTATTTGTACATTATTTATGTGTACTTATAGTGAATACACATAATAGATATATTTTATTTAAAAAAGTGGTCTTTGTATGAGACTTCGTCTCAATCTCCTTTCATTGAGGCATATTTTGTTTTATACACAACTATCTTTTATACAGTGTATAAACCCCTTTTATTTTTATGTTTATTCAAAAGATATCTTTTTTTATACGAAGTGTTTTACTAAATGAAAAAAAGGAATTTTTTTTTGTCGTACGTATGCGGCGACAACGACTTCTCCTCCACCGTGACCATTATTTGAGTTCCGGCTTCCTCTACAATCCATAATTTTTTTAAATGAAAAATAAATACAAAGTTTTAATTTTATATTATTCTGGTATTGAAAATGTTTTTGAAATTGTTTATTTATTATATCAATGTGTTGTATTGATATCTTCTGATAGAAATGTGGAAATGTTATGTTTCCTTTATGCATTTTTTATGTTATACAATTATGTTATGGTTTATCATATCTTTAAATCTGTTCATATGAGGAATGAATTGGACTTAATAAGTGAAGGGTGGATCCCACTATAAATCCTCGATGCATCGGTAGGTCTCATGAGACAAACTAGTGTCTTGGTACGAGGCCTTAACAAAATATTATTTGTAGTCATGGCACGAGGCCTTGGATATGTGGTTATGATAGTTTGGCATTGTGCATTCCATCATAATTAAAGTGGTTATTGATATTGCATGTGATTATTAGACTAGTAGAATATCCTTGTGAATAAGTAAATGGAATTATTTCATTTTATTTTATCCATATTATGCTGAAGATCATTTTTAAAATGCTTTTATTTTAGTTATACATTGCCTTAAATGTTATTGTTTATTTATGAAAGCTTCCGCTAAATTTTTATCCATACTGAGCATCTGAGCTCACACCTTCCAATTATTTAATTTTTCCAGGATGTGAAAAATTATATTATGAATGACCAGCAGGGATAATATAAGGGTATATGAATACAATATGTTGTTGTATTTTTGTTTTACTTTATGATTTAATGTAAGACTTATGAATGTATCTATTTTTTCCAAGGCTACTAAATTAATCGGTCTTTAGAGACTTGATCTTTTGTGATCATTCCAATGTTTTGAAATAACACACCGACTCTGGGTAGATGGGGTTGGGGCGTTACAGTTGGTATCAGAGGTAGTTTAGTACTAACCTTGGAAGATAGATTTAGAAAAACTCCGATTAGAGCAAAGAGACATACGAAAGACTTTGATGATTAGTATAGAAGAACTTCCTAGAATTTTGTTCTTGTAGAGATTTTTTGAGTTTTCTGGGAAATAAATCCCCTGTTTGGATACGACCAGGTAGAGGCAGCTCTGGCATAGATGTACCAAGGGGTAAAACCTGAAAACACCACTTTGAGCTAGACTCGAACGGGAACTGGTGCACGACAACGAGCCTTGCTTCACTCTTGGTTACGACACTCCCATGGGGTATGCTTAAGATAATTCTAATTTTATTTAAAAATCATTATGAAGGGTTTATGAATATATACTTCCTCAAAGAAAACATTTTTATGTTTATTGTTCAATTTATGTTAAGTGTTTTAAAAGTACGAAATTATGTATTTTAATTCATAAACTAATCTATTTTATGCCATTGTTTAGAAATGGCACCTAGTAGAAGGAATGGAAATGGTATCAATGCACGCACTCCATGTAGGGATTCCCCTCCTACTCAAGATAATTTAGTAGAGCTGGTGATACAACTGGTGCTGATCATCTTATCACCAAACTGGGACAACTCACTCATGTTATGAATAATAACCTTAATTGTATGGAGCACCCTGATCCACAACATGGAGGATCAATGTTAGGCCGCTTCATGAGGCAACAACCACCAAAATTTAATGGGGGTACAAATCCATTAGTAGCTAAGCAATATATTAACTCCTTCGAGAACATATTCCATGCCATGGGGAGTAGTGAAAGATAGATGGTTGTCATGGTAGTTACCGCCTCACTGGAGATGCCGATCAATGGTGGTCGCTGATTCAAAACACAAAGGAAGATGAATAAGTATCAAATATGTAATAGAGGGAGTTTAAAGAAATTTTCTTAGAAAAATACTTTCCACATGACCATCGAGCAGATATAGAAAGCGAATTTCTGAGTCTGAGACAAAAGGATGATGAGAATGTCACAATGTATGAGGACAACTTTACAAGGTTAGCGAGGTATGTTGCAGATTATATATGTAACCTATGAAGTAAGATTGATTGTTTCTTTGATGGGTAAAAACCATTTCTCCATCGATAATTAGTCTCACAATCCTTCTCGTCGTATGAAGATATTGTATCATGTGATATCAAGACGAAAAAGGAATTCTCTAAATCTTATGGCAACATAGTAAAGTAAGAGAAGAAGAGAAGAGTGGAACAAGAGATAGATAATGGGAAAAAGGGAAAGAAGGATTTTTTATTCTGTGATAATTGTGGGAAGAATCACCCCAGTACTTTCCTAAAAAGAATGTGAGTTTGTTATAAATGTGGAGAAAAGGGACAACAGGCTCATGATTACAATGGAAAGAAAGAGGCTACCAATGTTGAATGCTACAATTGTAGGGAAATGGGGCATTATGGAAATGAATGTCCTGAGCGTTAGGGAAAATTATCTCAGAAAAGGCCAAGGGATCAAGGACAATCTTATTGTGTTACTACAGTTGATGTGGAATAATTAATGTATTGGTGCTTTTGGACTCTATGATTATATTCTTGTTATAAGAATAATGTGATATATATAAGGATTGTATTGCAGTACATTTTGTTTTCATTAAGGTTTTAATATGATGAAGATAATAATATTTTTAGTATGTGACAATAGGAGAAACATTACATTTTTTGGGGAATCTGATGATACAATTTATTTTGGAATTTAGACACCTTTTAGAGAAAGTCTGGATAGATGTATTTTGGACAAATATAAAGGTTGGAGTGGATCATATTTTACAATTGATACTATTTTTATGGTTATTTTTCGATATTTATAAAAAGGACAACACGCTGACCGTGTGACAATCCATCACGTCGGACAAAGATATGGGAATCGAACCCACAACCATAGTGCGATTGAGATTTATCACTTGCCACAGGACTACATGAAGTTCCTGGAGTGTATAATGTAGTTTTTGTAGTTCTGATAGAGTAATTATAAATTTGTTTTAGGAAACCAATACAGTTAGGATAAATAGAATATTTTTGAGTTCTATTACCTTATAAAGTGAAAGATGGGTTTGTGGTAAAAAATTAGTAAGGAATGAATGTCTGCATGGCAAGTAAGTGTATATCCTTATGTTCTTAGTAAATCTCACGAAAAAATTCTTGAATTTTATGAAAGGTAACTTAAAACAAAAACGTCGTTGGTTAACTTTTCTTACTGAGGAATCAATGATCGTTTAACTAATCACAATGTTGTGATTTTCTTGTAGTTAACATTCTCCTAATCCTATTTTATACAACTATCCATCACACCTTGATGGTTTGTTTTTCCTCCATATCCAGGTTTTCATATAATCCTAGTATTATCTATCTCGGGTGACCTTTGTACTTATCTTTCTTTCTTTTGATGTTATATTTTTACTAACCTTATTTCCGATGTGTATCTTCTACAAAGGTATTTTCTATTTTCAACCTTTTATTTACAAAAAAAATTCAAATTGCGAGGATGAAATTTATTGAAGGAGGGAAGAATGTAACACCACAAGCTTCCATGGTACGGTTCTATTTGAATAATAGAGCAGCGTGTGTTGTACGTAACCTCGAGTTCTAACACACCATGACCAATAGAAGTAGCCATTATGAATAGTAATACCCGATTTTTGAAATTATATAAATTTTATCTTCCAAAATGGTCTTCATTTTTGGATTTGTAATATCAAAATTAGCCAATTTTGAATTTTTTGTATTTTTGTGAGAACTTCCAATTTTTGATGAATAATGATAAATACTTAAAAACAACATTTTTAATAAAAATAATTTATAGAGATAAATAATACAATTGAGTGGTCTTAATGTATATTTAGAATATATTTTTACTATTTTATCCAGTGGTTGTCATTATAATTAATTTCACTTTGAAAATGGACATAATCAATTTTCAATCTTTTGATTGATATTCTTTCTTAAAAACACACTATTTGTTGTGACAGCGAGAATTAATTATTAAATTAATTAATTCAACTTATATGATTAATAATGTTGTAACATAGACACCATTTTTGAATTCATAATATCAATTATAGCTTAGGGTGATTTATTTTTGTATTCTTATGAAAAACTTCAATTTTTGTTGATTAGTGAAACCACTATGTGGTACTTAAAAAACTATTTTTTCATTTAAACGAGACTTTACCACTTCTGTGAATTTAATTTCAAAAATACAACATAAATGGTTGTCATTAGTAAGTTAAATGTGGTTCAATGGGATGAAAATAATTATTGGTGAATTGTAACTTTTAAGTTTTATTATTCGCGATTAAAGGTAATTAGTGAAATTTAAGGTAAAAATGATATTATAAAAATATGAAAATACCTTTACACCTGTCCTATACTTATTGGATGAGTCATGGAAGACCAATAAAATCCATGGTTTAACTTGGGGACCCCATGGAGCCACTTGGGTAAGAAAATGACATTAATAACTTTTTATTTAAAGTAAAAATAAAATTAACACAAACATGTGTTGTTTTACAAAAACAATTATTACATGGGGTTATATAAGTTATCCTTTCAACTATAAATAATTATTGGAAATATAAAATTATTTTCTACATGATGGTATTTTTTTATAAATTTTAGACATTAAATAAATTAAATTTTTTATGACATCATGATGATGCAGCGATTACCTCATTAATTAATGATTTAAATAAAATGAAAAGATAATGTAAAATCTAAGACATAAACTTGTAAAAAACCTATTGTATGAGTATATTTATAACCCTTATCACCGTATCTTTTAAATATATTATTGTGGGACCTTTGAAATCCGAAAATCATTTCAAATATTGTAACATTTCATGACTTTCCAAGAGTGCCCCTCCTCTCCTCTTATAAAAGGCCCCAACCTCTACCACCTTATTCACACCATCAAAGCAATTTGGCTCGGCCAACCTCTGCCCAAATACTCTCTAAACTTCCCTCTAATACTCCTAGAATCCTCACTTTGGCCAAAAGTCTTCCCAAGGAAGCCTTTGGCTCAAATCAAAAAGTGTTACCGGATTTTATAGTAATGTCTTCTCTTATGTTATTTTGTTTTATTTTGTTTATCCAACCACTTAAACTCTTTTTATTCCATTATTCTGTAACAACACCAGTATATTAAATATACTATTATGTTTTTATCATAATTATTTGATTTACAATTACACACACCTTCGTCTAATAGTTAAAGAACACACTGTTTCTGTGGGCGGCGACTTACTGCCTCACGAAACGATGATTGTTCAATATTATTTTAACACCTCTCATGGGGGCCATTATGATGACACTATTTTCATATATGATATATATATATTATGTTTATGTTTTACTTATTCTTATTTATTTCTCATTTATTGCATAGCTTTTTGATTTCCATTATGGGTAAATGCGATAATCTCATTCTAGGAAGTGCGGACTACCACCCCTCAAAGTGATTTGAATCGTTAATGCCATATGTGGGAAGTATAAAGGATGGAGTAAATGATATTATATATGATATTTTTCTGGAATAATAATATACCTTTATATCATTATGAATCTGTTCCATTAAATATGAAATATAAATTAATGTAGTGTTCATGCGTACGTACGGCTTATAGTCTCCATGAACGGTGCATTTCATTTCTTACCTCTAAATGTTACGTAATATTATGGATGAATGTATATACTAGATATATATGAAATATATGATATATAAATCAGGAATATATTTCTGGATAAAATGTTTATTTTACCACATGAACAACTTGAAATTATAAGAAGTTTATTTTTGAATCCAGTACCAAATACCGACAAAACGATCGTTATTAACATAAATAATTACATAAAGTTTATAGCATTGTAATAAGTTATATAAAGGAATAATAAAGTTGAAAAAGTATTTTAAGAAATTATAACTTAACTCTAGTTTATTATTCAGGAGGTTAAAGAATGGTCGAGTCAAGTCGGACATGAGGTAAGGGAACTTCATAACACAATTTCTGTTCTTTGGGTTAATCTCCTACTTTCAAATTATGTAATGATATTATTATGTCCTATATTTTATTTGTTCTTTATTTATGTGTAGTTATAGTGATTACACATAATAGATTTATTTTATTTAAAAAATTATCTTTTTAAGGGACTTCATCTCAATCTTCTTTCATTGAGTCGTATTTTGTTTTATACACAACTATCATTTATACGGTGTATAATCCCCTTTTACTTTTATGATTATTCAAATGGAATCTTTTTTTATAAAAATCATTTTACTAAATGACAAAAAGGAATTTTTGTTGTTGTACGTATGCGGCGACAACGACTTCTCCACCACCGTGACCATTATTTGAGTTTCAGCTTCCTCTACAAGAAAAAACATTTTTAAATGAAATATAAATACAAAGTTTTAATTTTATATTATTTTGGAATTGAAAATGGTTTTGAATGTGTTTTTTTATTATAAAAATGTGTTGTATTGATATCAGGTGATTGAAATGTGGAAATGTTATGTTTCCTTTATGCATGTTTTATGTTATACGATTATGTTATGGTTTATGATATGTTTAAACCTGTTCATATGAGGATTTCATAGGACTTAATAAGTGACAGTTGGAGGCCGCTATAGCTCCTTGATGCATCGGTAGGTCTTGTGAGACAAACTAGTGGCTTGGAACGAGGCCTTGACAAAATCTTATTTTTAATCTTGGCACGAGGCCTTGTCTATGTGGTTATGATAGTCTGGAATTATACATTCCATCATTATAAAAGATGTTATGGATATTTCATGTGATTATTCAACTAGTAGAATATCCATGGAAATAAGTAAATCGCATTATTTCATTTTATTTTTTCCATATTATGTTGATGTTCAAGTTTAAAAGGATTTTTTTAGTTATACATTGCCTTAAATGTTAATGTTTATTTATGAAAGCTTCCACTATATTTTTATCCTTACTGAGCATTTGAGCTCACCCCTTCCAATGTTTTAATTTTTCCAGGATGTGACAGAAGTATATTATGAATGACCTGTAGAGATAGTATGAGGGGATATGAAGACAAGATGTTGTTGTAGTTCTATTTTACTTTATGATGTAATGTAAGACTTATGAATGTATGTAGTGTTTCCAAGTCTACTAAACTAATCGGTACTTCGAGACTTGATCTTTTGTGATCATTCCAATGTTACGTATTAACGCACCAACCCTGGGTAGCTGGGGTTGGGGCATTACAATGATGTTGTAGTTAGTGCCTCATCTTCTGAACTACAAAGATTATTTCCAAGAATCACTTCTAGATAATTGAATATCATGTATCTACATCAATCATATCTTTAAAAAGATAGTAAATGTTATTTTCATTACTAGCTTCATTTTTTGGGTCAAGGAATGCACCCAATGATCTCCCTTAAGCTATTTCCTAAATTGTAAGCAACATTCTATCAACATGTGGAATCTATATATGTGAAATCAATAGATATTTCTTGAGGGAATCAAATGCCTCTTGGATGTCTTCGGTATATTGATATATAACTCACTTTTTTATTAATCTGGTGAAAGTTAAACACTTAGCTACAAAATTGGTGATAAAGCACAGAATATAGTCCAAGTGTCCTTAATTCCTCTTAATTCCTTAAAATTCTGAGGATGTGACATTACAAGGATTTCTATTTTCATCTCAGGATCAACATTGATGTCACAATGGCATACAACCAACATGATAAGTTTTCCAAAGGTTACTTAGAAAACACATTTCAAAGGATTCATCATCAGATTATATTGTCAAAGATTACTGAATTTGGAATCCAGATCAATTAGGTATCCAGAACGTTGTGTGAATTTAACCACTAGATAATCAATATAACATCCGACAAATTTTCCTACCATGGGTTTGAAGATATGGTGCATGGAATGTTGATATGTTTCACCAGCACTCTTTATGACAAATATAATTACCTGATATTAAAACACACCATGAAGGGCATTGAAGGGTGTAGACTCCACATCCTCTAGATCCATTCAGATTGGATTATACAGAGAGTAGTCATCAATGAATGATAAAGCTTCATAACAGGTTGTTGTATCAATAAAATGTTCTTTCATCAGAACTGGAATGCCATCATTGGGAAAAATCTGGTTTAGATGCCTAAAATAAATGAAATATATAATTTTCTTATTATTATTTTTTCCTAGGGAAAATTTCTTCTAGAAATTTTGGATATTTCCCTTCCCTAATTATGTTATATAAGATAATATTGCCGATTTAATTTTTAATTTTAATGGTGTGAGTTGGGTGTGTTCTTTTTTCTGCTTGCTTAAATCATCAATGATCCTCTAGAAAACACAAATAATGAGTAGACACATAGGAATTAAGGAGTGTAATTTATGAATTGTTCGAAGATAATATATCATGATGATTCCTTAGAAATGATTTATACATCTATTTCTCTTCGGAATTCATAGCAAAACTAATTAGTGCAGGGAATGGATCTTCTTTTGTGTCGAGATTTATTTCTCTGAGCTCATCTATAGTAGTAGAGACTCTTTCCTCAAATGATGGAAGAGAATATTTTTTGATTTTCTTCTTCTACATCCTTACCTTCAACATATTTTATTTCTGCTTCTCGAGTAGGTGATGAAGCAAATATTTCAGAACTATGGGAGGAGTTAGTATTCAAACATCCTAAAGAAGAGGAAATCATTTCTGACCCTACAGACGATGAAGGGTATTCATGGAGTATTAGAGAGAAGATGATTGGCTGGGAATCAACATCTTCATATTCCATTTTTAATGAGACATCTTATTTTAACCTGATTTGATGAAACATTGATTTTATAATGTACAACGGATGAAATGAATTCATCTCCATTTATGATTTCGCTATTGAAATCTTCTCCCATGTTGTGAGGCTCAATTTCGGCAATTGACATAATGGAAATCACTGAATGTGTGATTGAATTTGGGAGTATCCTTTCTATTTGATTGATAAGATACACATAATTTATACATAGATATTTGAATGGATTTCATGTGATTTTTGCTAAACTATTCAGAGAATTAATTCTTGTTACATATTTTGGTACATACATTGTTCCATTTGTGTGAAAGAATTATTCTAAAATATACTGAAATTCACTTGTTTTGTGTTTGTATTTTTTCACATATAATTTCCAAATTTGACAATTAAATAAATACTTGATAAATTGGTGGTATGTTGATGGAATGGACACATGTCGATATAGCCAAATACATCCAATAATAATTTTGAAGGTTGTATCATGTCGAGAAACAATGAACTATAAATAAGACATAAGATTCCCAAACTATGATCTGAGTGTAATATCACCTAGAGGATATTTTTCATTCTCTTCATAAACTTGCACCTTAAAAGTGGATGGAGATAAGTCAGATTTGGTGAGACCCAATCGACGAAGTGTATAGATGGGAATGAGGTAGACTCTTGACACATTATCAATGAAGGCTTGTTGGATGTTTATATCAGTAACTCTTCTAGATATATACAAGGACATGATTATCCCATTAATAACATCATCCTCATATTTATATGTTAAAGATATGACATCATGAAATCTTTCATGATCATTCTCTATACGATGAACCTCAACAACAACAACATCGGTTTCAAACTCTTGAGGACGTGAAAATGCCTCAATAACTGATTCACAAAGATTGATTGATAGATTGATGGAATAATGGACTGATAACATGGCCGGTGTATGGGATATCTATTTGAAAACATCATATTATTGGTCCAAAGGTCTGTGTTTTCCAACATGGAGATGTAGTTCGGAAAGAACCTTATATGTTCATGTTCCTGATGTAGATGTACCATTTGTTGTGGTAAAAGATTAAAATATTTCTAATTTTGTTAGATTATACTAACTTAGTTTTTTTCTTACTGAGGGAGTGATGGTATAACCACAAATTAGTCTTCCAAGATGATGATTTTATAGCTGATCATGCCTTATGTGGGAGAATTTCCTTGTTTATTCAAAGCCTTATGATGGGTTATTCCACAAGTTTCTGTCGCATAAACGGTTTGAGTAGAGGTATAGTTAAAATAGTGGTTTCTAGAATATCCATTTCTTCCCCTATATCCTCGTCCTTTTCTTCTTCCTCTATTCCCCATATCAGGTGCAGGGAATTCAGCATCATAACCACAACAATCACTTGCTTAAGGGTATGTTATGTGGATAAAGTTAATAGAACATAAGATCAACTCATCATCTAATCCATATTCTTCTTGACATCTTTTACTAGTTTATCCATTTATTGGGGTTGTTCTCTATATTTCGAGATTTATGTTGTGAACTCTTCCAAATTCAAGGAAGACTTTGCCCTTAACACTAGCTCATCATCTTCCTTCATATATTTATGTTTTTGATCATGTTGCTTCATTGAGGAATGACCTTTAGATGAAGATTGATTTGTTGTAGTGTAACTATAATAAGACATTGTTGGTTATTTCAACTATGTTCTTATAATTTTATGATTTTATTTGATATATTTTAACAATTAAAATCACTACACAATTGCATATTTCTCTTTTTGACTTTATGTCATTCACATTCATTCTTTGGATGAGTAGTAGGAAAAAATGGTACTTGGGCTGATGATATTTTTTTATACATGTCCCAAACCTACAGTTAATTGTAGGAGATATTTGAAAACGAAACTCTCTTGAATGGGAATCTACAACATGTGATGAAATGGGAAACAATTTGGATAATTTTCTTCTCCTTCTTTGTTCTGTTTCTTCGTCCTTGGAAACTAAACCAATTTGTTTTGGAAAGCTGAAATGAAGTAACCAAGAACCTTTTAATTAAGAATAGAATAAAAAATTGATCATTAGTTTCTCAAAATGCATCCACATTTGATATTTTTTATCATAATGATGAGGCGGTCATTGATGATGACGAATTTTAGGTGGATCCCTTCAATACGATGATGATTTGTTTTAGAAGCAGGTACAAGTGCTTGTTTGAATGTGACTGTTGTATCCTCTTATTTCCTAATTATCCTTCCCATAACTAATTGAATTTCTTGAGATTTGTATTTGGATCCTAAAAATGAATCCTTTACTTATTGGGAGGTTAAATCAAGGTCTTGAAACCCTCATATGTATTCCATAGGGAGTAGTGGTGTGCATAACATATCATGTAGATTTTCCACATGAATAGGTAGAAACTCTTCATGAGGGAGTTCTATATTTAAAGAATATGTTAATCCTATACCACAAGTAATGAAATATAGAACTCTTCCATTTTCGCCTTATTTGAAATTTTTATGATAAAAAACTATTGTCTTTGGCAGCGTTGAGGTGAATTTGAGAAGGAATTTCTTTTTTTGGTCTTCCCATCCAGTAATTGATTGAAACTGAAAAATTGTATGCCATACAAAGGCTGGCCCCTATAATGATTCCTCAATCCACATAATCTATAATGATTCATATATTTGAGGGGACCCTATCATCGAATAACAATGATAAAAAAATGTGATATGTGATGCTTCGTATATCTCAAACCATTACTGATTGGAATGTGGTATTCACAATTTTTTGGGGGAGGGATCAGATCCACGAATTCTGTGGATGATTTATTTTCTGGTTGTACTGGAACATTTATTTCTTCCATAGATTCCAATCATGTTGTTAATGCCTCAATTTTATTCATAATAATTTGTAGAATATATTAATGTTCTAGGACCTGTGCAGGTACTGCAACTGGAGCAAGAACTTGCACAACAACTGGAAAGGTGGGGTTTTTGTTATTTTTCATTGATAACCCATTAAGAAATACTTATAAGTATGTGTCTGATCCTGTCCTAGAGACATACCCAATGTGTCACGACCCGTCCTCGGGGCCCGTGCCGTGACAACCCCATGCCCGCCTTCCATAGGCCAGGGGCTGGCAACTAGCACTAAGGCGTAAAATCCCGGTAAAGGGAAGGAATTGCCTTTGTAAAGTAAACAAGCACCACAGAGTAAGCAAGCTGTAAAAGTAAACACAAAGTAAAACCTGGTACAACAATAAGTGCGGAATAGTAAAGGGGGTCGGAAATACAATCCCAACTGTAAAGTACAACAAAAAGTGGAAAAACAGCAACTGAAAGGAAAAGCCGCAGCATCGAGCCAGCCTCTGGAAGTCCCACCTGAAGGGTGAGTACCGATAGCCTCCACCGCTCCTTGGTCTAGCCGTCCACTCCGAGTACACCCCGCCCAGTGGTCCACCTCCAGGTATTGTCCTGCTCCGCAAGCCTCCACCACGATCAGCGCTGTCCGTTGTCTATAACCAACACAATGTAGTGCGGGCATAGCCTGTGCAGGGGTGAGTATAAGCTACTCAGTAGGGACCCCGAGACCCCCGAAGGTCTCCCAGAATCCAAAAAGGATTAACCACAAAGGAAAGATACAATCACGAAGTAACATCCAACACGACCTAGGTATATGCCCAAACATATAACTAAGTCATCAATCCCAGATCAGCTCCAAAATCCGAGCCCAAGTGAAAACCAGTCTACACAGGAAAAACATACCCAGTCCACAAAGGAAAGCACAACTTAGTCCACACAGGAAAGCACAACTTAGTCCACACAAGAAAGCACAACCCAATCATCTTGATGACAGGGGTTGAAAGTCAAGACTCAGCTCACACATGAATACATCATTGAAAAGGTGAATGTGATGATCAGATATAGATGTTGAATCTTCTATGCTAGGACCCACATAGGATACAAGACCAGCAGTCTTCATCGATTCACCTATGATGGGACCCATATAGGATACAAGACCAGCACTAAATCATCTAAGCTGGGACCCACATAGGATACAAGATAAGCAGTCTTTTCATTTCATCTATGCTGGGACCCACATTGGATACAAGACCAGCACTGAATCATCTAATCTGGGACCCACATAGGATACAAGACCTGTAGTCTTCATCGATTCATCTATGCTGGGACCCACATAGGATACATGACCATCACTAAATCATATAAGATGGGACCCACATATGATACAAGACCAGCAGTCTTCATCGATTCATCTATGCTGGGACCGACATAGGATACAAGACCAGCACAGAATCATCAAAGCTGGGACCCACATAGGATACAAGACCAGCAGTATTTATCGTCGCAAACGCAACAATCTTTAGGGTTCCCGCACACGGCAAGCTTATTCGGGAGGGTCCGCTCCATGAGCCAAGAGGCTGATACATCAACTGACACATAGTCCAGAGTTGATGTATCCAAATGTTTTTTATCGTCATCAGGAACTCAACGTCGTAGACGACGCGTCAATCGGATGCCCGGTCTGAGAGTTATTGGCTTTTTTGTCCCAGGGACCCGGTTGGTTTTTAAGGAAAAACCATCCCGACCGTGCTCCACCTGCGTCCAAACCTTGGGAAGAGCATGCCAAAAGATCTGTCTCACTTAGAGGAATTCAAAAAAGCCAACGGCACGTCAATCAGACATCCGATGCTCAAGATATGAGCGTTTCTGCTCCGAGGTCCCGGTTGGTTTCGTGTACGAACCAACCTGGCCGAACACAAGGTATTCCGAAACCTTGAGTGTGATATACCGAAACGACCGTCTCAATCCAAGGATCACATATCTTTTGAAGGGGTGTCGTTTGAAAGCCCATATCTCAAGTTATGAACAAAATAACGAAAAGGTCCGGAAATGGGGGGGTCTTGGCCCTGACCGACCCGGCCCAACCCCCCTTGGGTCGGCCCACGCCGGGTCTGCCCGGCCTGGCCTGGCCTGGGCGCGACCCGGCTCGGCTCGGCCGAGTGGCCGAGTGAGGGGAAGCCGCGGGGGGCTTGCTTCCCCCCCGTGAAGAAACGCCGCGGCCCCAGGCGGGGCCGCCTCGCCTGCGGACGCGGCGGCCAGGCCGCGTCCCTCCTCCCGGTTCCGCGCGGCCGCGGAGCAGGCTCGCCGCTGCGGCATGCCAAGCGCCACCACTGCTGGCGGCGCCACTGCCATCCGCCGACGCCGCCGCGCCGGCAAGGCGTGCTTTCGGGAGCTTCTGCATGCCACCGGACGCGCTCCGGTGGTCCGTTTTTCATGCGGTCTTCACCAGTGGTCCTCCCGAGACTCGATCTTCACTGCCAGGCAGTCGAATTTCCCTTGAGTCCCCGTTTATCATCGTCCGCCATTCTGCGCACCAAGAACAAAAAGGTGCTGTGGGTTCAGACTTTTTCGTTAGTCCACACCCACCGAGTTAGCGGTCTTAAAGATATTCATCCAACAATATTTAAATGAATGAGTATTTAATCACAATGATTTAAAGAATAACACCCCTACCTCACCGTAATCGTCGAGCATGCGTTCTTCGCGGAGTTGATCGTCACAGAAGAAGAGGATCATCACGTCGCGGAAGGGCATCGTGTCTTCGTGGTAGACGGCCTTGGCTCGACGAACTCCAAGGATCAAGAACATACAGATTCAATTATAACAATTAAATCCTTGTTGTTGCTATAAACCACAGAGAAATTAAAGGTCCGCAATCTCTTACCTCAACGGATGATCGATGATTTTTCGCGAATGAAGGAACGTCGCAGAAGAACGTCGCTCGAGAATAATCATCGGCGTCACGGTACTTGGCGTCGCATCGTCGATCTCCGAGGTCTCGACGTTCTTCTTCTCCTTTCGTCGAAGGCTAGAGTTCTTCGCGTTCATCGTGTTCATTGTGTTCTTCACGATGGAGGATGAAGAATTTGAGGTTTCTGCCAAATCCTCTCGACAAGAAACCCTGAAGAAGAATAGTGTTGGTCTTATTTTATTATATGCCAACAAACGAAAAGCACACTAAGTAACGACCCATTAATTCATATAATTAATTTGAACGAATAAAATGACCAATTAATAGGAGACTTTAATTGTTTAAGAAAATGCCCCAGTTGAATTTTAATTAATAGGGGTTTTTGTGGGTGCGTTACATAGCGGAAAAGAAACGGTGGGGCTCGTGCGGGCCCCACCTCAAAAATATCCTACTAAGAGGGTAGGATATTTTGGATTGCACCCTATCTGCTTCAACTTATCTTAAGTGGCTTTAAGTGGATTTTAATTGGCTTTTATGTGAAATAAAAATAATGTTGTCACACCACTTTATTTTATTTCTTAACCTAAAGCCCAAAAATTAAAAACCACACCCGATCAAACGCAACTCCGGAAGAGGTGTTTCTAAGAAAATACCGGCGTTGCGATTCCATCGGTGCCCTCAGAATTCGATTCTGAGCATCAGTTCAAAATTTAGAAAAACCCGCTCATTCGTTCACTGAACGTACCCGAGCCAAACTTCGGAATATGATTCTGGGCACACCGGGCCCTGAAATCACATACTGTTAGAAAATGAGTTTTTGTAAAATTCCAAGGGAAATTAAGAAAAAAAAATTCCATGAGATTTACGGGTCTTTAAATTACTCCCACCAAAGGGATTTACGTCCCCATAAAGCTTCACCACAAACTTTGGGATACAAAGGCGGTACTGAGCACGCATTTGAGCCTCCCGCTCCCAAGTGCTCTTCTGAAGGCTCCCAAGCTGCCATATGAAGCGCACTAGAGGAATCGATCTTCCACGTAGGACCCGCTTCTGTCGATCATCAATCTCCACTGGGACCTCCGAAAAAGTCTCCCCATCATCAACGTCTTGATCTCCATGGTTAAAGATATGTGTCGGATCGTGCATATATCTCCTTAGCTGAGATACGTGGAAGACGTCGTGCACCCGGTGCAACTGAGATGGTAGAGCCAGGCGATAAGTCACCTTTCCAATCCAATAGAGGACCTAGAATTTTCCGATAATGTGTGGAGACATCTTTCTGCCTCGGCCAAATCTACGTAACTCATGTTGTGGTGAGACCCGTAAGAAGACGTGGTCTCCATCTGCGAACTCCAGTGGCCTCCGCCTCCTATCAGCATAAGACTTCTGCCGGGTCCGAGCTGTCCTCATCCGCTCCTGGATGACCTGGACCTTCTCTGTCTTGGCCTGGACCATCTCCGATCCCACAAGAGCTGCTAAGATTTCTTCTTTGCTGATAAGAGAAATATGGTCTCATCTGATGGATGAACCACATTCATTGCCTTATACAGTCAATCCCAACATTGATGATACTAACCCATACCAAGGATGACGTCGTAAGTCCTCGACGCTACTACCAAGAGATCCAACTGTTACTCTCACCTCCGAGGGTTGTGTCACACTGTCGGCATCAGTGCGTGGTAACTGGGTCTCCTCCAGTAGGTATCTCCAAAGTGATGGTCAAGTCAATAGTCTAAACCGGAACATCTTAGTAACAACACAAGAGAGGACATGAAAGTAAATTCCACAAGAAAAGGTGTCTTTTATTACTGCAGCTTAAGTAAAAAGATATAAAGCAACTACAAACATACATCAACAAACCTATAAGCAACATGAACAAAAGTCTCCAGGTCTGGAGCTTGTCCCTCTACTATCCATCTGCTCCCGGAGCTCCATGATCGTAGGCCTCAACTGCCTGAAGCTGAGCTCTCCCATGTCCACCAACTCCCTGCGGTCGGGGTGGACCTCCTAGTGGTGGTGGTGGAAACACCTCGAATCGTCGTCCACCACCTGCTATTAGGCCAGCTCCTCTGCCTCGCATGCCTGCACCATGCGGACCACCATGGTCAAACCTCTGTCTGGGAGGTCCCTCTACCACCTGCTACTCATCTGTAAGATGAGTCGGGCAGTCTCAAGCCATGTGACCTTTCCCGCCGCATGCGTAGAAATGACTGCCCCTCGTGTAGATGGCTCTCCTTCGTGTGCCCCGCACAACCGAATCTTCATCTTAAGACTGCCCATCTGATGGTCTGGCCCATTTGGACCTCTGCGTCACCTGTCTACTGCCAGCTATAGAAGACCCTGTGGAGGGCCATCCTGTGGAGGGCCCTGTCACTGGAGCCTGCTCGGCGAGATAACTCTTCACGAGAAGGGCTCTCTCTAACACCTCTTCCTACGTCAGAATGTTGAGGGAGATCATCGAAGCCCTGATCTCATGCCTCAGTCCCTGCTCTATGGTCCGGGCCCGGAAGAATGGGTCCCATACCCTATCTGTGGAGTAGCGCGAGAGATCAGAAAATATTGCCGAGTACTGGGCCATTGTCAGGCTGCCCTGCCGTAGCTGTAGTAGCTCTTGGTTGCGCACCATACGAAGGGTGGATGGGACGAACTCGGAGCGAAATATGCTCTCAAAGTCCGTCTAGAGGAGAGATGTCTTGTCATGCACCTGGAGCATCAAGCTCCACCATCTGCCTTCTACCGCGTGTATGAGGATCAATGCGAGGATCACTATGAGGTCTGCTGGTGTCCTCACTAACCGGAAAACTCTCACCACTACCTCCAGCCAGTCCTCGGCTACCTGGGGGTCCATCTCCCCGTGGAACCTGGGCGGTAGCTGGCGCTAGAACTCATGCAGTGCACTAAGGCGACATGCATCGTCAGCGGCTGGGGCTGGAAGCATCGGTGACTCAGCGGGTAGAGGTATCGTCGGTGCCTCAACTGTCAATTGGCCCTGCACCGAGGCCTCGTCGCTCTGTAGGTTATCGTAATGCTCAACTCTCGGAACCCTAGCTGGTAGTCGTCGTGGGGCCATCCTGAAAAGGAAACAGGTGTGCCACGGTCAGAACAGTATACCTGGTGAGCTGATACAAGTAATCACAAAGAAAACATGAAAAACACATGCAATCAATGTTTTCGTGCACTAAGTCAGAAATCAGAAGTTAGGGTCCTGGTGTACGGATACGTCGGTCATCGCACCAACACTGGGCTCCCTGGACTGATAACCACACTCAATACACTTAACACTATTGCTTCACATAGAATAATGATCAGAGTCTGAGTTATAACATAACTCCTCTGATACCAATTTGTCACGACCAGTCCTCGGGGCCCGTGCCGTGACTACCCCAAGCTCGCCTTCCATAGGCCAGGGGCTGGCGACTATCACCAAGGCGTAAAATCCCGGTAAAGTGAATGCGTTGCCTTTGTAAAGTAAACAAGCACCATAGAGTAAGAAAGCGGAAAAATTAAACAGTAGGTAAAAATTGGTGCAACAGTAAGTGGAGAAAATTAAAGTGGTCCGGAAATACAAGCCCAACTGTAAAGTACAACTAAAAGGGAAAAAACAGCAACTGAAAGGAAAATCCGCAGCGTTGAGCCATCCTCTGGATGTCCCACCTGAAGGGTGAGTACAGATAGCCTCCACCGCTCCTTGGTCCAGCCATCCGCTCCGACTACACCCCACCCTGTGGTCCACCTCCAGGTACAGTCCTGCTCCGCAAGCCTCCACCACGATCAGCGTTGTCCGTCGTCTGCAACCAACACAACGTAGTGTGGGCATAGCCCATGCAGGGGTGAGTAGAAGCTACTCAATAGGGACCCCGAGACCCCCGAAGGTCTCCCAGAATCCCCAAAGGATAAACCACAAATGAAAGATACAATCACAAAGTATCATCCAACTCAGCTTAGGTATATGCCCATACATATACCTAAGTCATCAATCTCAGATCAGCTCCAACATCCGAGCCCATGTGCAACCCAGTCCACACAGGAAAAACATACCCAGTCCACAATGGAAAGCACAACTTAGTCCACACAGGAAATCACAACATAGTCCACAGAGGAAATCACAACCCAATCATCTTAATGATAAGGGTTGAAAGTCAAGACTCAACTCACACAGGAATACATCATCGAAAAGGGGAATGTGATGATCAGATATAGATTCTGAATCTTCTAAGCTGGGACCCACATAGGATACAAGACCAGCACTGAATCACCTAAGTTGGGACCCACATATGATACAAGACAAGAAGTCTTCATCGATTCATCTATGATGGTACCCACATAGGATACAAGACCAGCACTGAATCATCTAAGGTGGGACCCACATAGGATACAACACCAGCAGTCTTCATCGATTCATCTATGCTGGGACCAACATAGGATTCAAGACCAGCACTGAATCATCTAAGCTGGGACCCATATAGGATACAAGACAAGAAGTCTTCATCGATTCATCTATGCTGGGACCCACATAGGATACAAGACCAGCACTGAATCATCTAAACTGGGACCCACATTGGATATAAGACCAGCTGTCTTCATCGTCGCAAATGCAGCCAGCTCTAGGGTTCCCGCACACAGCAAGCTCATTCAGGAGGGTCCACTCCACGAGCCGAGAGTCTGATACATCAACTGACACATAGTCCTTAGGTGATGTAGCCAAAAGTTCTGTATCGTCAACAGGAACTCAACGTCGTATACGGCGCGTCAATCGGACGGCCGGTATGAGAGTTATTGGCTTTTTCGTCCAAGGGCTCGGTTGGGTTTAAAGGAAAAACCAACCCGACCGTGCTCCACCTACGTCCAAACCTCGAGCGGAGCATGCCAAAATATCCATCTCACTTAGAGGAATTCAACAATGTCGACAACACGTCAATCAGACATCTGAAGCTCAAGATATGAGCATTTCCGCTCTGAGGGCCCGGTCAGTTTCGTGTACGAACCAACCCGGCCGAACCCAAGGTATTATGAAACCTTGTGTGTGATATACCAAAACGACCGTCTCGATCCAAGGATTGTATCACCGCTGACAGCGCATCGTTCAGAGGCCCGTAGCTCATGATATGAGCAGAAGACCGAAAAGGTCCGGAAATGGGGGGGTCTGGGCCCGGATCGACCCCCCCCCCCCCCGGGTCAGCCCAAACCGGGTTGACCCGACCCGGTTCCGCCCGGCCTGGGCACGACCCGGCCCGGCGGGTCGGCCCGGCTCGCCTCGGCCAAGCAGCCGAGCGAGGGGAAGCCGCGGGGGGCTTGCTACCCCCGCCTGAAGAAACTCTGCGGCCCCGGGTGGGGCCGCATCGCTAGGGAACGTGGCGGCCAGGAAGCGTCCCTCCTCCCGGTTCCGCGCGGCCGTGGAACCGGCTCATCGCCTCGGCTTCAGTCGCAGCAGGTTTTTCTGGGGGCGCGCGGGGCGCAGCCGCGCCAGTGGGGCGCGCCGGCAGGAGCTTCCGCGGGCCACCGGATGCGCTCCGGTGGTCCGTTTTGCGTGCAGTCTTCACCAGTGGTCCTCGTGGGACTCGATCTTCACTGCCCGACCCTCGAATCGCCCTTGCGGCCCCATTTTATGTCGTCTGCCATTCTGTGCAACAAGAACGAAAAGGTGTGGTGGGTTCGGACTTGTTCATTAGTCCGCACCCACCGTGTTAGCGGTCTTAAAGATATTCACCCAACAATATTTAAACGATCGGGGATTTAATCACAATGATTTAAAGAATCAATCCCATACCTCGCCATAGTCTTCGAGCGTGCGTTCTTCGTGGAATTGATCGTCGTGAAAGAAGAGGATCGTCGCGTCACGGAAGGGCATCACGTCGTCGCGGTATACGGCGTTTGCGTCGACGAACTCTGAGGAACAAGAAACTATAGATTTAATTATAACAATTAAATCCTTGTTGTTGTTATAAACCATAGGGAAATTAAAGGTCCGCAATCTCTTACCTCAATGGATGATCGAAGATTTGTCGCGGATGAAGGAATGTCGCAGAAGAACGTCGCGGGATAATAATCGTCGGCGTCACGGTACTTGGCGTCGTGTCGTCAATCCCCGAGGTCTCGGCATTTTTCGTCGCCTTTCGTCGAAGGCCGGTGTTCTTCGTGTTCTTCGCGTTCTTCGTGAAGGAGGATGAAGGACTTGAGGTTTCTATCAAATCCTCTCAACGAACAACCCTTAAGAAGAATTGTGTTGGTATTATTTTATTATATGCCAAAAAATGAAAAACACACAAATTAACGACCCATTAATTCATAGAAATAATTTCAACGAATAAAGCACCCAATTAATAGGAGAATTTAATTGTTTAAGAAAACGCCACAGTTGACTTTTATTTAATAGGGGTTTTCGTGGGTGCGTTACTTAGCGGAAAAGAAATGGTTGGGCTTGTGTGGGCCCCACCTCACAAATATCCTACCAAGAGGGTAGGAAATTTTGGATTGCACCCTATCCGATTCAACTTTGATTTAGTGGATTTAAGTGGCTTTTAAGTGGCTTTTACGTGAAATAAAAATAAAGTTGTCGCACCACTTTATTTTATTTCATAACTTAAAGCCCAAAAATTAAAAACCACACCCGTGCAAACGCAACTCCGGAAGAGGCATTTTTAAGCAAATACCAGCGCTGTAATTCCATCGGTGCCCTTAGAATTTGATTCCGAGCACCGGTTCAAATGTTAGAAAAACCCTCTCGTTCGTTCACTGAATGTACCCGAGCCAAACTTCGGTAAATGATTCTGGGCACACCGGGCCCTGGAATCACGTGCCGTCAGAAACTGCGTTCTTGTAAAATTCCAAATAAAATTAAGAAAAAAAATTTCCTTGATATTTACAGGTCTTTACACAATGTATCTAATTAATTATCTCCATCAATATTTAAAATAAACCATCTTTGCTGAGAAATTTATACAAGACGTGCAGGTTGAAGATCTTCTTGCGTAGCATGTCAGGCAGAAATGTTTCTCCAATATAACTCTACATTGAGTCATTTTATCTCTTTAATCTCTTATTCTTTACGAGTAACTATTTTTCAACGTAAAATTGATTGAACTTCTCTAGTAGAAAATTGAGACATGATCTGACCTTTACCTTTCCCCTTGATTGATGCCTTTCGAAGAGGTGGATGTTGATCACTTGAAGGAATACTTATATTCTGGGTAATCATCTGATTTCAAGTATTCACATGACATTTATTTGTTTCAATTTGTACCATATTATGAATAAGAACATAATCATATGATACCACTAAATTTGAAACATTTTGTAGAGGATCTATCATAATGTTATTAATGACATTTACTTATACATAATACATTGGAGGAATTTTTTTTGGTTTATTTAAATGATCTATTATTTCTATATCATTAATGAGACATTGTTCCCTCATATGCTGAATCCCTATGAAGATTTTGATATACACTAACGTGAATAGAATAATTGGATAATTTTTTTGGGAGTTCACTTTTTTTCTTCTTCCATAATCATGAGAAAACTTACATCTATTGTAGAGTGGATTATATATGTGAAAACACCCCTATCCCAACATGTTAGTGATGATCTTGTTCTTCAATCATTCAATCATTGTTTATTGTACTTGAAGTTTAGTTGTATAAGCTCTCAACACTATAGACTAGGTGGCTCCTAAATAGTTATGGCTATGAATATTGCAACTTCACTTATGATTTTATAAATTTTTCTACAAACATTTGATAAGTGGATTATTTGTCTTAAAACTAAGTCACCTATTTCAGAAGACCACTTTGTTATTTCAGACAATTGCGCAAACTGATGATTGTCATCTTTTAAGTGATAGGCCTACATAATATTTATAGATTCATGATGAAAAAGTATCTCAATAGCTAACTCTTTTTCAACCTAACAATAATGAGATCTAGTCAAGGAATGTTCCTGATTTTATCATTGATTACACACAAAATATGTTGATTTTAGCCGACCATATACAGTTACATTTTTTGAGACCCCATTTTTGTGGGCCTTACTTATTTTGAAGCGCAATGATATGAAATGATCCATGTGCACCTCATCCTCTAACATAAACACTAAATGGGGTATCAGTAACTAACTATCATAGCCTATTTATTGCATCGAGGAATGCCCACTTAATGGTTACCTTGTGCTTCTCAACCCATTGATTATCGAGAAAATGAGATAGATTTCAAGTCGATTTTGCATTAAAACCCATCAATTACCTTTACATGTCATTGATATTCATCATATGGTAATACTTTGGCATTCATGTGAGGAATAGTTTTCAATATGTTGAGTCAGTTATCATGAATTCAATATTGTACCATCAATTCGGAAATATTTTATATAGAGGTTTCCAATGGCTAGGACATGACTGGTATTTCAACTATAGCTAGTTGTTTTCTCATATTCAACATATCCCCATCATATTTTTCTAGATATTTCTAAACATGGAATGTCCCATGTGGACGATTCTCATTTTTTATTACAAAAATTAGAATGAGTTTTGATTTCCTCTTCCCTATTAGAAGAAAAATGACCTAAGGGAGGCACAGAGAATTACCATCAACTTAGGATGTCTTCTAGTTGAGAAATGATTTCACCTGTTGGTAAAAAGGCATAATAAATAACTGGAATTTTGATGGAATGTGAATCCAAATAAGGGGGATTTATCATCACTACATTTATAATTGGAGAATTATCTAGACAGTTAGAAACATTGTTGTTTAGATAATGTTTGCAGTGAATTACATCATGGGGAGGACCACCATGGAGGATTGCAAAAAGAATAAATCATCTTGCACTTTTGTCCTCTAGATACACTATGGGATTTGGTGGCTCTCATATGGAGATATGCTCCCTAGATTCACCAAATTTTCATAAAGGATGTCTTTGTGATTAAGTGTCCAATAGTGAACATCTTAATTATATCTAATACATTCATAATTTGGTAGTGGGAGAGTTGGATCCTAAGTTGAAATATATAAATGAGTGAGGGTTTTAATAAATACAACATTATGTGGATCTAGATCAAAGATTAGACCTTGATTTTCCTAATGTGTTTGGGAAGATATAATCTAAAAAGCACTATTAGACGTAGATGTGGGCACTTTTGGGGAGAAGTGTTTGCCATTGATAGTGTATGTGCCTACCTTGGAGTGGTCTTTATAATAGGACAGTTATCTCTAATTGAAAATGGTGTATGTTCCAGATCCGATTTTCCTTATGATAATGGGGGATTATGCCTGAAAACCCTCTTAGACTGGAATAGTGGTTTGTATGTGCTTTAGGATGACATACTGATGAGTCATTCCAGGTGTGGCGACAAAATTATGTGTCCATTCCCCTAGAACTTTTGATGTAGCTACAATGATATTCATGAAGGTTTCTAGAACATGATAAGGAATTTGTGTCTGCTCTTTCACATTTTATAAAATGTGTTTAGTTTCATCTGCATCTAAAATGGGAATATACATCTATTATGACTTTGGAGTAGGTGTATGTCCATGCTTCCATCGTCCCTTTCGTATATGTGGATACTGATAGTACTCATGTCTGGGGGATTAGAGTTGAGTCTGCCTGAGTTTTATCATCAAATATTTCTAATTGAATTATCTAGGTGCTTCCAAATGAGATTACTGACAAACTTGATTAATGTTTGTAAATGTATTTTCCTGCTGACTTTTTTCCTTTAGGCATGGATGATTAATTTATTTAATTGATGATATATGAGAATGATATATGGATTTATATGTATAGGTATGTGTATGTTCTATCTTGCCAGTATTTTCCATATTATATTAGAGGGATTCCTTGAATGTAATAAGATAACTCTTATGATTGTATAATAGTTGTTATGTAGGTTTATCTTCTTTCACATGATATAAATTCAGGTTTGTATTGTTGTATTGGTTTTATGTCTTCAGATAAGTCTGTTGGCCGATGGAATAAGAGTGGGAGAGTGTATGTTCTCGTTCACTATTTTCCATCATGTAATGTTGACAAACTTCTCTTTAGGGAGAAGAAGTAATAAAATTATGCCAATTTAACTGATGTTGTCCCCAGTGGTGCATTTTGTGTGCCCAGGTCTGAGGTACATGGGTCTAAAAACAATTTAAAACACCTATATCATATTATGGTTTCGTTGTCGCATGATTCTGTTGGCTGTGATTGTTTGTGGGAGGGCTTGGGAGAGAACCATGTATATTTGAATTGAGGCCATGAGTGACATCCTAATCCACCTCCCTATTGTATGGTAGTGAGTAGTGATTATGTTCCCTATAAAAGGACCTGAAACAATTGAAAACAATGGTTGTTACTGATTGTTTCATGACCACCAGCCATCTTTCACCAGACGGTCAGGGGGTTTTGTTGACTTGGAGATCATATAGATCAGCCTCTAGGTTTGGGATTGTACCATGTTGATGGTATTACTATACCAATACATTTAGGACCCTCTGTTGAAGATGTTGATTTGGTTATGATGTCCTTCCATTTGGAGATGATCCATCTTAAGCAGTGGCTGGGTATTCATGGGTGAAAATAGAAGTAAGGAATTTGGATTGAAGGGAGTTCTTAGAAAACATGAATGGAAATGAACTCTATTCAAGAAAAATCATTTATATGGAGACAGAAATGATTGATTTCTGGTATGTCCTTCCTTTGATAGGGGCCTGACTGATGGGTAATACTATCAACACGGTTATGGATTCTCATCGGGTTCACCATTTCGGCTTTGCATCTCTCTCAGAACATGTGTTCAAGTTAGGAATCAGTACTTCTGGGCAGTTTTGATTTGATTTATTTATTGAATTGGAAACATCCAACAGTTCATTATCCCAAGGGACCTTCATTCCAAAGGCAGGTGTTTGTAACGATTGAACCTATGATACTTAGGAATGAACACTAGTTGGGAGGATTGGAGGTCAAACTCATCACACAATTTTGGGGGGATGTATTCCCTTTCCGGGGCACTCATACAGTTTTAATATATTTCTAATGAATCCTTACTAATTTACCATATATAACATTGTTTTACCTTTATGTTTTCAATAAATTAGTAGCATGTGTGGTATTTATAATCATCCATATGTATTCAAGGTTCTTCATTAATGCAGATATTCATATGTATTTGAGGTTCTTATTAATAATATCCTCTCATATACTCTTTATAGATTCTTCTAACCATTGTTAATGTCGATAGTGTTTTTAAGCCACTCAATGGGATAGTATAGAATTTACTTTCCTCTAGGGGGATGAATGTTTGGGATGATGTTGCGATTGTACCCATGACTAGAGTACCTACATATCCTCATGAAAGGATGGAAAATCCTCACAGTTTAGTACCACATAATGGAGAACATCGCACCTTTTATGATTGGGTGATAAGGACACGGAAATTGAATATAATTCCACGTGGTATAGATATATAAGTGGAAGGTTCATAGTCAATGAATGGTGTGGGACTTATGCCTAAGCAGTACAAGGAACATGGAAAAGATCTGAGTTTCCATTTTGGATTATAACCTGTTGGTAATATGGAACAGGAAGAAGATGGTTGATTTTAGGTGATGGGCTTGAACCTTAGAGAGAATTCTTACATATCCCAATTGGTTGGGAATAGAATTATTTTTAGTTTAATACTTCTAATAGGATAGTGTAGTCCAATTAGAGAAATGAGTTTGAGGTCACTTCTTTAAAAGGATACCTTTTATAGATGAAATGAAATGGGGATCAGACATTAAGAAGGCTTCTTACATATCCCAATTTTGATGGAAATCAAAGTTCTCATAGTTCATTACATATATTATATTGATGTTGTGATCATTACAATTCTTTAATCCCACAATATTTGTACAATGTTTATGATACAAGAGGATGTGAATGATTCCACAAACCAAAAACTCTCTCTTCTACTGATGGGAGATGGCGCGTTAATATTGATAGAAGAAATGTTGATAGTGGTCCAGGGTGTGGAGCCAGAAATACATCAATGTTGCATGACATAGTTGGTCATGTTTCGGAAATCTTAAAAGATTGTGGACATTCCTCCAGGGTAGTTCCCATATTGATCATAACAATGGATGAAGACTTCACATTCTCTTGAATAGAAATTAAATTGTGATACTCGATCTATTGAATGGAAACTGGAAGCCATGAGCATTAGATATGAGAAGGGGATTTATGAACCCAAACCCTAATGCTAAAAATAGGGAACTCCCCATTACTATTCCTCAGAGAATGTTCCATGTTACTGCAGATATACAAACCCATAGACACTACATGAATCCTGGCCCTGTTACGAAACAATTGTGGGAAACCTCTAACTATGGATATATGAAAATAAATAAGAGACATGTTGTTTTTCCTTCCCTATGTTTGATAAGTTAGGAAGTTATTGATGAGGCTTAAACATATTCCCATTCATGTAAGGGAACCAAATATGGAGATACCCTTCCATGAGTGGCTTTGAAGAGGGTTTACAATATGATATTTAGACTATTTGTGAAGCTATGCAACATAGCTATACCACATAAGAAAGTCGCAAAGGTACACTATGTTGGTATATTGCGTAGGTTATACCACCCATATATATTGCATAAGTGTGCCATGCATGTCCTATTAATGACTAAAAAGTGCATTACAAGGGAGAATAAAGACTATAAATGCTTCAAAAACTGTGAAAGGATTTCAAAACATTCTTATCCCATCAAAATTTTCTCATCTCACATTTTTAGTGAGATAAATGAGAAACATTTGGGGTCATAGGTGAAAGAGTGATGCAATGGGATCTTCATGTGTTCTTCAATCATTTTTCAGTCATCAAATGAGGAACCCAAGTGTACTATTAATAGGATAAAAGTGGGTGGTGGAAAGGATTTTTTCAGCATAGGTTAGATGCACGACTTCTATGTGTAGCTCCTCCACATATGGGTATAAAAATTATTTTCTCGCATAGCTATGTCATGTAGGTCCTCCACGCTGCTCCGTTGCATAGGTCCTTCACGCAGTTCTATATTAATTTTCTAATACCTTTATCTCTTATTTAGCTTCATAGTGAGATTTTGAAATATCTAGAGGACATCTTCATACTCTATTTCATATTACTAAGGAGTATCAACAATGGTTGGAGGAGATTTGAAGGAATTAGAAAAAGAAATTAATTAGAAATACTTAATGAAAATATTATATCTTCTCGATATACTCTATTATAATTATTTTCAGATGTGTATTTATTTTATTTTAAACCATATCTGTTTGGGTTACCTTAAGGATTCTCATTTTACATTAATTTTGAAAGAACGATTTTATATTTTAAGAGGATATAAATTTTAGTTTTATGGGATAAATGTTTCATAAACAGATGCTTTCTGTGATTTTAGACCATATAATAATCTATTTTTTAATTTTTAATTTATTTTATGTATTTTTAATAATATATAACAATATTATTTGTTATAAAATAACAATTTTTATTATTTTGACACTATTCAATTTATTGAATATAAATAAAATCCAAAAGAAAGATATCTTCCAACAAAACATTTAATTGTAATTTTGAATATCATATTCACCTACGATATTTTTATATTATAAAAAAATATGTTATATAATATTTATATTAAAATTTATAATATCATTTAATTTATTCTTTCATTAGTAATGTAATCACTGCATCATTATTGTGTGATAATTAAATTTAATTATTTGATGTCTATAAATTATTAATAAAATACGACCAGGTAGTAAATTATTTTACATTTATAATTATAATATATAGTAGAAGATATCACCTTTATAATCCGATATTTTTATTTTTTTTAATAAGATACATCTTTGTGATATTTTTTCCTTTACAGTAAATTTAATGCAATAAGTGTCATAATCACACCTAAGTGGTGTAAAAATGAAAAAAATTCATCCCAATGGTTTAATTGTTCATCCATAACTCATAAAATATTATTTGGACAATTATTTGTGTAATTTTATATGATTATTATATTATTTTAACCCTAAAATACATTATTTACCCCTTCAATGTGGTAAATAAAATAATAAAGTTATTATTCCACCAAAAATAACTGATTATATTAAACAACATTATTCTTTTGTATTACATACATGTATATTAGTTTTTTAAAATTAAATTTTACAGAGGTGAAAATGATAAATTTAAAATTAATCTCATTTTCGGATAGAAAAACAAGATATGAGGAAGTAAAATCCATCAAATGATTGGAATGTGACTATATCAAATTTCATTATGAAAATACTTTTTTGGGACTAAATTGTATCAAATGAATGAAAATTAATCAAAATATACATTAAAACAAATTAAAATAATAACATAAAAATACCATTTAATTTGATTAAAAGGCAGTTTGGAATTAAAATGCAGTAAATTCACTATTCATTAAAGTATGAATTTTATAAAAAAATATGAAAATTTCAACTAAAGTAAAATTTTATGACTATATTCCATATAAAAAGTTTATTTTACAAAATAGATAATATAAACGTTCTTAATAATATATTTACAATTTTCTCTTTATTAAAAGGTGTTAAAAATATATTTTAAAAATGTCAGAGGATTTTATCCTTACAATTGGATTTATTCTTATTTTATGCCTCTAAAATTTATTTGATGAATGTGAAACATTTAATAAACTTTTGTAATCCTAATATTGAAAGTTAATTTCTTTCCCTCTTATTCAACAACTATGAAATAAGTCCCATTTAAAATAATAATAATATTAATGCATTATTCACTATATAACTCAATCTTTTGAGTGACGTATGATTTTAGAGCAACGCATTATTTCATGCCATGTACGCTATCAATAAAATGAATCCCCTTTAACATAAAATAAATCCCTTATTCATAAATATTATTACAAATGAAAATTTATAATTATATAATTATTAGTTAAATTAAATATACTCTAGGGGATGGATGATATATGGCATGTGAGGCCATTTTTTAAGATGAATTATTGATGGGACTATAGATGAGAACTAACAGTGATGGGGAATGAGAGAAAAAAACTAGTGGGAAGTTCATTTATGGTAAATTTATAATTTATATTCATCTATATGGATAATCTTACAGGAATTTTTTCATGGTATGTGTTCCTCGGTGAGGATATGATATAATATTAATTATTGAATAAATATATAGTTTAGTTACTTATTTATAGGGATTTAGTATGGATCTATTACATTTGAATAAGATGTCTCATTCAGTATACCACTATGTATACTAACATAATCAAACTATATGTATAGATATTTTTTATTTTATCATGAGTAATTTTTAATACAACCTATCATTACAAAATCATAATTGTTTTATAGAAGCGATTACTGTGCATGATTGAGACCTAGAATTTCCATTGATACTTTTTGGTATTATTTATCATTTCTGACACTACAATCAATTATTGGGATTTTATCATTATTTATACATGTAATATATACCAAATGTTCACCTCACCAACCCATATCGAATGAATGGTAGGATTTGTGGTTATCTCACTTCCCACTCTTGACATAGGATGGGTAGCATTATCATTGGGGGATGGGTGGGTCGATGCGTCATGATATATTTATATTATATATTATTGTAAATAATTAAGATGGATTATATTAATAGACATATTTGAGGATTTAATGGGTTAGTAGAGGAATCATATCAAATGGAAGAAATACATTATGTCAATAGGAGCAACTAGCTTAGAATATGATGTCATTTCTCCTCCGATGAGATGGAAATACCATAATATGTAGCCAAAATGATAAATTAATTGTTCTTAATTGAATTGAATGGACCATGATATAAATAATTCATGATGGTTTCCTACTCCTATATTTTAATTCTTTATATATTTTTAAATATTTATAAATTTAATTAATTACAAAACCAAAAAATTATATAAATTGTTCTTATAATACCCTAGTTTTTTTATTTTTGTACATGATCAAGTTTATCCTAATCATTATTTATTAATAGATGATTATTAGTGGGATTCTCTCGTCTATAATGGGACATTATAATTTGATGATGACATTTCTTTGAGAAGGGTGGCCTTTGATATCATCCACTAGATAATTTAAAATTAATAGGGATGGTTTTTAAGTATAGAGAGTGATACTATATTTGAAGAGTGTACATAGGTATACGATTAAATGATAAAAAATAAATATCTCGTGTAGTGTTTTGTATCCAATTATTTAGCATTATGTTTTTTTTTCATTTATTTTTTTGATGTGTAATTGGTTTTCATGGTTATAATCATTTTTTTCTAGGTAGTTTTGGTTTTATTTTATATATAACTACATTATTAAAATATATCATATAGATAGTTTTTTGGATTCGCATTTTAATCATCATGGGTCCATTATTAAATATTAAAGGTTGTTATTTTCTTAGGGTTATCTTATGTCAATCTATACTAATTATATAACCCATTTTGTTTCTGGGTGGCTTGCAAGTTTCTAGGTGATGATGGAGGAGTATATGATTTGTTTGAGATTAAATTTATAATGGTAGATTATGTAAGGTTTTTCATGATGATCCCCATATTATGGATGTATTAAGGTTTAATTTTAGAAATTGAAATTATTTTTATGATGATTACATATAGAGTTCAAGGATATGTTTTTCTTTTATTACCATTATAGGTTATGAGAAATAACCATTACATTGTTTAAAAAAATAATAGTTATATAGTTTCAGTTTATTTTACTAGATGAAAAACATGATTGTTTTCTATTATTCATGTAGTTCTGTGGTTTGTAAAAATTCTTCCACGAAACTCTAGTGATTGGTTTTTCTTCTTCCTCACATTAGGGGTTTGTTTTTTTTATTAGCATATCCTATTGAAATATTTCAATGATTATTTAAATATTTATGATTAGATATGATTTAATTGGGATGTTTATTATTGTGTAACATTGTAGTGGGGTTTTTTATGGATGAACTTCCAATGTTTCACAATAGTTTTAGAATAATCCCAACAAATTATAAATAGGTTCATGGTTTATTTTTTGGACTATTATTATAACCGAACTAAATATATTCCATTCAAAAATAATATTTATAATAATAAGTCATTATCCTTCCAAACCTAGTCAACCTAAGGGTCACTATCAAAGGCACTGTGATCCCATTTGGATGAATTAACCCACATCCCCTAGAGGTTTCTTTATTGGTGACTTGAGTTGAGATTTTCAATTTTATATCATATTTTATATATATTGTTATCCTTATTCATTAATAATTAGTTTACTACATTAGTATTATTTATGTTCACATTTTTTATGGATTTATTAATTTTAATGTGATTATATCTTTATATATTGTTGATTATTTATAGGATATGTTGTTTGTGATATGTTCTTAATCAGCCAGGAATATTGAGAACTGTATATAAAATATTGTTTTTCATAATCTCATTTTTTTATAAATACATGGAAAAAATATGCACTGATTTCCTTTATTAGTGGTTTAATTTATCTAAATGATGAGTATAACTAGAATAAATAATTAATTTTATATAAATACATGATAATATGTGGTGATTAATTATTATTTATTGCTTATAATATCATTAAAATAATTGGATATCTATTTTCTAAAATATTTTTTTGTTCAGTATCATATTTTATATGATTGAAATTAATCATATAATGTTTTGATATTAATGACGATGTTAATGTTTAATGTTCTTTGTGAATGTAATTACAATTCAACTTATATAATTTTTTATATGGTATAGTTTCATTAGAATACTTATTCGTTGATTATTAGTTATTTTTGGTTTTTTAGTCGATTAAATTGTTTTTAATGTATCTAATGAATAATTAATAAGAATATGAATTGTAGTAAATAAAAAGGTTATTATTTGATATAATTGTGTTTAATGTTATTGGAAACCCAACCATGATGTTATTGCATCCAATATTGGCATGTGTTCTTGATGTGATATCATTGGTTTCCCTATGAGTTTTTTTCTTAAATATGTTCTCCCATCATTTATAGGTTCTCTAGGATGGTAGATCATTTTTATTAATTAATGTATGGGTTTATTTAGGGATATTGGAGACGAAATTTGTTGATATAAGGTAGTTTATATTTCTTGTTCATTGTGTTGAGTTTTATGTTGGGATATATTCAAAAAGAAAATTGTGGGAATAAAATTAATCAATGTTGCAGTAAAATGGTTTTTGGAATGATATGATAGATTAGATTTATTATTAGGTTTATTATTTCTTTTGTGACATTCTATTTTTATAGAATACATTAAATAATTATATATATATATTTTTTCTAACTACCATTTCTAGTTGGATTATGCATGGATGGAGTATATACCACACTGGAATCCCAGGAAAAGACATATAATAACCATTCTACCGAATGGAAAATGATTTTAAAATGTATTTTAGTGAATATTATAGTGTTTAGTTGTAACGATATATGGTAAATTAAATGAAACCCATGTTATTGTAAAATGAATGTATAGCAGAATTTCATTTGAATCTACAACTAATATTTATATTATGAAATAATTTTTTCTTATGTTGAAATAAAATTAAAAAAGAGAAATTATAATGACATTAAATCATATTCATTTATTAATAATTACTAATGAATAGGATTAATGATCCTGAATAGTAATTCATTTTTTCTTTTAGGTGATATTGTTTCATTGACTATGATGGGGTAATTCGTGATTTATGTGGGATGTTTGATGTAATTTAGTATATGGATAGGGAAATTACTATAAAAATTTAGGTAATATATATCCATTAAATTTGTATATTTTAAATGCTACAAATACTTACCTAGGACATTTTCATATTACAAAATATTTTTAGTTCCAGATGTTTCATAAAAAATCTAGGTTGGTGAGGGATCATATAGATATTTACACCCTCTTCTACGTTATCCAATCAGATATAAAATGATGTGTCGTTTTTCCTGGAAGTAGTTGTGTAATGTGTGGGATACATGTCTACACTGTCTATGGTTATTATAAATATTTCTATACATGTGTATCTAGAATATAGTTGAAAAATGTTATACAAAAAATGATCTCATATTTAGTGACTATGGTCACCATGGGTATAATCTTAGGGTATTTGATGGAATAATGTACAATCCATTTCTTATGGGTTTTGATTTCTTTGAAAAATGTTACAAGATTAAAATATATTTTAAGAATATATATTAACTAGTTACAAAATTAGTTGTGGTATATATGCCTCCATGAATGATGACCTATGGAATAGATTTCAGAACAAAAAATTCAATTACAAGGGCATGAGTTATAAAAATTACTCAAGAAGTATAGGGATGGTCTATTTGAGGTAACTTTATTGTTATATATATATATATATATATATATATATTATGTGAATGCATTATTTAGGGTGTGAGCCTCAGAAAGGATAATAAATTTTTTGAATAGATAGGATATGTATTGTGTTTCGTTTAATCTATAGTATATAATTGGACAAATTTAAATATTTATGATAAGTTATAAAGAGTATCATATATTGTATAATTATATTCCCAAATAACAAATATATAAAACAATTTATAGGTATATGTGAATTTGATAGGGATCATGATGGGGGTTACTATCTGGAAGGGGTTATTCAAGAGATTTTAGAAATCGTACTTTTTCATTAGATTTCCATTCATAAGTTTCAATTTATTACATTATGTTTGATATTAAAATAATTTATTTATATGTAATTTTTATTAATTAAAGGATTTTATTGGTGTAAATAATATAATATTTAATTCCATAAATATTCAAAATGGTTGTAAAACTATAATGAACCAATAGTGACGTACATGGACATTACATTTATTTTCCAAAATACAAAATACATCACACAAACTAATGCCTATATACCATAAGAGTTTAGTACATTTGAAAACATGTAACACATTATAACAATTTAGGGAAATATCTTCAATATATCTCATAAAGTTCATCCCCTTTAGTTTTCCTACATAAAATCATTCCTTATCACATATGGAAGATAAAATATTTGAAAATGGCCATCATAGATTCTTCATACGGTTAAACATGGAAAATATTAAGAAAAACGGGAAGATTAAATGTAAAAACATGAAAAAAATGTTTTTATATCATACCATATATAAAATATATCAAAATCATTATACATAATATATGTCTCAGTCATTCAGATGTCACAAAACATAATGTAACAATAGCCATGAAAAATTATCATTAACATAAAACATGCTTTTTTGGAAAACACATAATCATTAAGGATAATTTCAAGGAAGTCAAGTCTCATTTACAAAACCATCATAGTGAACTAAGTCGATTACTAAAATGAGTTCACTCTTCATTATATCCTTGTATTATTGAACCTTGTTTACATACCATTTCATCCATGTATTACAGAATTGATATCATTTCCCATTCCAACCATGTATATCTCATTACATATAAATCATTACTCATTGCATTGGAGGGATAAACAGGTAACACCAATCTCATAATGAAATCATTCTCACATGATATAAGAAAACATAAATTTTTAATTTATGCATAACCAAAGGAATAAAATGGTTTTCTTAAACATCAATACATCAAAACAAAATCTATATAAATCAATTGGGTTTCTTAAATTTAATTCCATAATTACAAAATAAAACCATAAGAATAATATTGATAAAAATACGACCCTATTAAAGAAAGGAATCTTAGGTGTAAAGTAATTGTAATAAAACATCTGAAATTAATTTCTGGGAAAAATATTATTTCATCTTCCATTTTTTTCACAGTTTGAATAAAATTTAAAAGAAAATAAATTCATTAAAAAAAAACCTTAAATATTGTAATGTTAGTTTCATGTAAATTAGGTATTGTGAATGTTAAAAAATATTCTCCTGGTGTATCTATTGAACGTTAACATTCTTCTCATGATTTTTCAAAAACAATGTACCTCCTGTTGAAAACAACAAAATATTTCATTAAATATCATTTCATAAAAATTCACCAAGTGGTAAAAAAGAATTAAAAAAATAGTAGTAGAATATTTAGATTATTTCATTCTACATTGGTTTAAAACTAGGATATGGATGATAAATATACCCCATTAACTATATAGATATAAAAAATATTGTATAATAATGAGATTCAATAATTATCCCTTACCATATGTTAGATATTAATTGAATGTATCTTAACCACCTATATAATGATTTATATAATATTATTGACTTATTCTATAAACAGATTAATTTTTATGATATCAAATATAGTCACATTATCATCTGTGTAATTACATTTCATTATTACTTGTCATTTTCATATAAATGGATTCATTTTTTTAATGCATGATTTGTAGAAAAGGTAATTATTGTTATTTATATGTTATAGTTGTATCATTTTTAAATGATATTAATGTAAAATATTACATATTTATAATTCCATAGATTTATTCTTAAATTGGTATTCTATATAACGAATTCCATCGCATCGTGGGGATGGCAGGTTATACTTACACAGCTGTGATGAAATCATTCCCTTAATTATTAATTGGTATGGAAGTGGATAGTATATATATTGTTACAAAAAATATATTTATATAATAATAATCTATAGTTATTATTTCCATTATTATACCAATCCATGTAATGTGTTAGTGAATAATATATTACACCGTGATGTGGAGAGTGTAAGTCATACATACGTACATGTGGTGATTTTGTTTTTAATAGGATGGATAGATGGTTGAATAATGTTATTCCATTTACATAATAATATATATTTTTATAAATATTTTTTCAGTTATGAATTAATTTCCGAAATATCAATGGAAAAGGATGATGATGAAGAAATGATATTGAGATAGTCGGTGATGGAGATAACCTCTTAATTGGTGAGATCCCACTGGATATCATCCTAAAGGAACTAAATATAGTCTTTTGAGAAGTCCACCTCAAATAAAATGTGACTATGGATGTGGATATGGGAAATGGGAAGGGTTTGAACAAACTGCTACGAATCGATGATTTACTAATATATAATGGAGGAGGTTCTCTTTTTTAGTTGAGGTTGTCGGCACCAATAGAATTACAAAAAAATTCTAAATTTATAATAAATTCAAACCACATTCAAAAAAAAATTACATATTCATTAATATGAGATGATATGATGTTGTAATATAATAACACTATAATTTTTAGAAAATTTTATATATCCATTATAACATTATCATTTTCATTTAAAAATTATTTATTTAATTTAATTTTAAATATGGTAAAGAATATTTTCTTATTAAAAGGGTTTAATATTTACATATTTGATGTCAATTAGACCAAAAAGGTTCAATTTAAAAGATCAATGACCATTAAATAAATATTATATATATTTTAAAATTTGTTTCATTATTTTTAAATAATAAATTATTTCATTTTTTTGATAAATAATCAGTAATCTGCATTTTGATACTATACAATTAATGGATTGATAAAAATAGTAAGATAGAATGTTAACAACAAAAAAATATTAATATATTAATATGAATTTAATTTCTTATCTAAAATTCTTTTTAAGCATTAGTTATCTAAAATTATATTTATTTTATTATTTTTAATAACCTTTTCTTTTTATCTGCATAAATTAAATAATTATAACATTAGTTTTGTCTAATTATTTATCATTGGTAATTGATGAATTAATATTCAAAATAAAATGCCCCAATGAATATAATACTGCTATATTGTTTTGGAATATTTATAGTAGAGTATATGTTCTAGAAATGAATATATTTAAAAAACTATTTATTAAATGATGAATGTTATAACATTAATATCACTTTAAATAAAATATTATATGTGTCATAATCTTATCTATTTGGATCCAAATGGTCAGTAACACGACCTTTGGCTAAATATAGTCATGATATACACAAAATGACGATTTTTTCATGTGTTATTGTCTGTTAATAGTTATTATAATTTTTATAGTAAATATTTTATTGATTTCTCATCAATTAAATAATTTATGCCTCATTAATGTATAAGGATTTAAGATAAATATTTATATTTGAAAAAATTAAAAATAAATTATCATGATAAAGAAAAACATTTTTTTTCAGAATATTATTTATAATTTGTTTATCTCTTCTATATCATTATATAAATTTTTTTATTTTTATTAAAATTATAGTTATACATATATAAAATTTCTTTACAAAATGAAATTTCCTAATCTCATCCATGAGGCTTCCAAAGGATACAATTTGGCCTAAGGGTTATTTAAGTTTAAAAATAGTCATCCTATTATATTAGGAAAATTTTCAGTGTAATTTTATAACATTATTTTTATCCTTAATTAGCTGATTTACCCTTTGTACGGTATTAATAAAAATAATTGATGTCACAATTCTTTAATTCCAAAAATAAAAGAATATATTTGTATAATTTTGACATACTAATTCCAAATATAAATACGATTTCTAAAAATTAAAAAAAATTGTTAATTAATTTAAAATTCATTTCATTATCAGAAAGGGAAAACATATTTTAAAAGTTACAATATTACATAATATTGAAATTTTTCTACATCTGATATCAATGAAAAATTAATTAAAAAGAACTAAATTATACTAATTAATAAAAATATGATATATTTAAAATTTAAATCGACTCAATAAAATAATTTAACTATTTTTTTGAATGAAAACAATTTATTTTTAATTAAAATTTAGTATAGTTTTACTATTAATTGAAATACGAATGTTTTTAAAAAAATATATAAAATTTATCCATGGTTAATGTTTATATAATGCATACAAATAATAATTTTATTTCATCATATAAAAATTATTAATGCATGAAAATATTTATTTAAGAAGGGTTCACAAGTAGAAGGAGAATAAATTTTCTTTCTTAAAATATAGATTTTTATATTTAAATTTATTTTATTCATAAACACTAACTAAAAAATTTATTGGATGAATATCACAAATATTTTATTAAATATATTACATTATATTCTAATAATTTCATTTAATAAATCTTATTTTCTTAATTCATTAATAAAAAACAAATAGTTCGTTTACATTAAATTAGTTTTTATTTTTTCCCTTAATAATTAGTAGCAAAATAATTCAACTTATATTTTCATAAGTAACTTATTTATTCCTGATAACCGAAGACATAAGTTATAATTTTCATTTTGTACCATGGAAATCTCAGAGTTTTTTTAAACTCAAGAATGTGTGCAATGCAAGCTATTGAAGAAGTAAGATTATTTAAATTAAAATATTTCATAAAAACAAATGGGTGATATATTGGTAGAACATGGAATCAATTGTAACAATAGAAAATAATTATGTTGCGTATACTGAAAGCTAAGTCATTTTCTGTGTAGTAAAAACATATCATTGTGTAACATAAAACACATGATATAAAATAATTTAAAAAAAATATATTTATAAATAAAAAATTAAAAAAATATTTATAATAAAAATATTGGGAGTTACATTTTACATTGATAAGATGAATTTCTCCATAAAAATTTATTTGTTTTAGAAAAAGGTTAATACATTAAATGTTCTTTTACAGAAACCCACATCCAAAAAATAAAGACTAACACTTACTTTTTAAAAGTAATGTGAGAAAAATAACTATTACCCAAATTAATTCATAAATGGGTTTCTCCATAAAAGTATGTAGGTGGAAGGTGAAAACGTAGATATGGAAGATAAATATAACCATCCAGTTGTGATAGAAAGTGATAAAAATAAGGCAATGGGGATGATAAAAATCAAAAATCCATTGCTCAATGCAGATTTAATGGGCCATTTGAATAATCCAATAATATGGTACTATGGTAAAATTATTGGTATTAGTGTAGTATTCCAAGAGTTGAATAATGAGATAAAATATTTGTGTGATTAGGTATAATTTGTTCCTTTCCTTTGTGAATTAATCAATTTCCACTTCAAACCTTATTCCATGAAATAAAGTTGAATTTTTCATTCCTGAAGCATTAGTAGATCCTGAAATCCATATATAGAATGATAGCTGATTCAATATATCTAAAAAACGTCATACAATGTTATCAAATAATCATTATTCAACATATAGTGGGATAATACTTTAATATAACAACCATCATATGATGTTTATCTAATTCATTCAATAAAATGATTACCACAAAAACCTTCTGAAAGCGGTAAATCCAAATCATTTTAGAAATGATTAGTTAATCATCATAAAATTTATGGCCCATATATAATAAATTATCTCTTGTTGGAAACAATCCATACATGTGAACACCTTCATTATGTATTCTATTAATTCATATTATTAACCTAAATTACCATAAGACCTTAGTAAAAAAATACATTCTTTCAAAAGATAACTCTTTCAAATAACATAAATCGAAATGATTATATATTCTCTATCGATGATATCATAAATGGCCTTTTCATCATATATATATCATGTTCGTTAATACTATCAATCAACTATTTATTTCCTTATCGTAACATTATGCACATATTAAGGTTTACCCATCCCCAAATGATTTTTTCCAAAAATATTTTAATCACTTTTCAGGGTAATTGGTACCACATAACATATATTATTAAATATATATGAAAATTCCATAGTATAACAATATATATTTCATTATTTTATAATGCCATAGTAGCGATTTTACAACATTATTATGTAATCCCATTACATGATCACTCATTCATTCCACTGATTCACTATGATACTCTACATCATGAATAGTGATTTCATATGAATTTCCATTTTCATTGGAATTAAGAGGTTTATTTTATTGATCATCTATAACCCCTAGATTATGTAATTGGTTCACATAATTCCCCATTTCATTTCAAATGTATAATTAGAATGTAAGAGGTGCATTCTGTGTGGCCTTTTCTCAATTCAAAACATTAGATATATTTTCCCATTACATTAGCACTCAACATCCTAATTACCATCATTTAAACACATTAAAAATTTACTATCCCATAAGATAAAATCTCCACTATTATCATTTCTACACATTTTGGATATGTAAACACTCATCCTCATTTCAAGATTATTTTCCAATTTCCCTTGAAATCCATATTAAGTTTATAGTGAAAACCATGATATTGACATGTAACTCCAAATTAAATTTCATCCTTGATAGAACAACACACAAACTCTTCAAAGATAATATATAATATTATGGAGAATTCCCTTCAACGAAATGGTCATATGATAGTGAGGAATTTATCAACATAACATTCATGTTAAATTATAATTCTTAAATAACACATAACATGTATTGTAAAATATTCCTCGTATGCACCAAATTATTTATTATCCTAATAAATAAGCTCTATGAACTACTTTTACAACATTGTATGAATAATTAGAGAAATTTACTCATTTAAAAATATGTTCTTGAAATCTTTCCATTCAATGGATTCAATTTCATCATTATACATTGTATTTTTGATTAGATTCCACCACTATCGTCTTTACATTATAAATGATAAATAACCATAAGTAATTAATAATGTTCATAATAGTTTTGGATATAAAATATCATTTCTATGGTATTGATTTATTGTTCAGAAATACGAGGATAGGAAGACCAACTAAATGAATGTGGATGTTTCTTCATGAAGGAATCAATTTATTTTTTCCCTTGTCATCTATTTTGAAATTCAATAATGATTCCTAGATTTTTTTTATAGAGATAAAAATTTTCATTCCATCACTCTCTAAACACATTTGGTTGTTCAGGAAGAATATTTTTTAATTTTCTTGATCATTCATCATTAACATGGTTCATTCGTGTTCCAACCATTGTCTAAAACTCAAAAAATAATAGTGTGATAGTAAAAAATAATACTATGAAAGGTGCATAATCATGGGGGAGTACATTATTTCAGTTAAATAAAAGTTTTTTTCCTATGTTACAAATGATCATTAAAAAATCAATATTATAACCTATACTTATACTTATCCTTAGGTACATTACTAAAAGTATCATTTGAAACATTAATTTGGATCTAACCATTGTTTTGTCATTCTAGTTTCTGAAGGTTCACATACATTCTCTCTGATACCAACTATAATGTCCGAAGCATAACATTCATGAAAATAAAACTTCTTTTATGGAATACAAAAAACAGTACCAAAAAATTACAAAGGAATTTATTATTTTAGTTCCTTCTTTAAAATGAAAAACCTTATTAGATATTGGTAACAAATCATAAAAATATTTCATATATATATTCCCCTTTATTTTTCATACCTAACACCATCCATTCTATCATAGGGAAAGAAACAAATTTGAAAACGTTGAGCTTATATGCCTCATGAGGTTAAAAAATGAAAATGTCAAACAAAACAATAATATATGAATGAAATAAAATGTACATAAATTTTCAAAATCATAAAATATATAACATATATCATAATCATGAGACATTGACGAAATATTAGTAGTTCATAAGGAATAAAAAATCCACAAGAGCCATGATAAAATAGAATAGGCATAAAACATGGATTTGTAGAAGAACCATGTGAATAGAAAATCATTTCATATTAGTCAACTTTCATTTATATGACAATCATAGTGAATAAATTACATTACTGGACTGATATCACTGCACATTCTGGACCTGTATTACTAATCATGGTTTACATACCTTTCTAGTTATGTATTACTGAACTGAGAACGTTTCTAATTCCATCCCTATCTATATAATGAGACACAAATCATTTCTCAATGAATTGAAGAGGTATATAGTCCCCACACATGTCATATTAAAATCATTCTTATTAGTTCCACAAAATCATAAATCATTCATCCTAGGATAACCTATGGAATAAAATGGATTTATTAAACATCATTAAATCATAACATAATCCCTATAAAAAATTGATTTCATAAATAGAATTATATCATAAATACAATAAATTCATATGAATAATAGGGAAATAATGATAACCCTAAAAACTATTATCAGCTTATATGTAAAATAATTTCAATAAAATAGTAAAAATTAATTTTTGAGGGAAAAAATAATTACTTTACCCATGATTTTTGTCTACTGCCAAATTTTTTTCATTATCCAAAACATAATTAAATTTTAAATGAAAATAAATTTTGAATATAGACACGAAATCTTGGAACAAAATATTAAAGTAAATTAGGTATTATGAATCTAACACCAAGATGTTTTTATAAAATATTTCATTTCAATTATTTTTATTCTTCATTATTTTATGTAGTATGAAATTGTGAGTTTAAACCAACAACGAGATTCGATTTGTTCAAAATTATTGTTATATCCTAGCCATTAGGTTATCCAGATTATGTATAACTAGCGTATTAAAATGTATTGTGATTTCATTGGGTATCAATTATTTAAGAAAAATATAAATTATATATTTTTAATTTTGAGTTAATTACAACTGGTAATTAAATAAATTAGATATATATTGTATGTAAAATATGTTTATATTCATTCAATGGATAGGGTGTGAATAAACTCTATTTGTTGCACAAAAAACTATATTTTTTTTAAAATTGTAATCTAACACCTTTGAATAGAGAACCCCTTTTAGATTAAGATTTTTTGCACAATAATAATTTATATATGAAAAAATAAAAATTTTCTTTTAATGTGGAATAAATTTTTTTACTTTGAATGAATTTAGAATTTTTTCTAATAATATTAATATTTTTATGAATTGTGAAACCACAATTAATATTAAGTGAAATATACTATTTACATCAGAATAATTTATGTTGTTAAATTATAATATTTAATGGTTGTATAATATATATACAATAAATATTTATCATTAAATATAATTTATATCATTATCATTAATTTTACAATCAATTCATATGAAAATAATTTAATATATTGTGATGTTTTAACTTTTTAAAACAAATTATCTCATTCTGACAACGAGATTGATTTTAAATTCAATTTTATCAATTCAATTTTTATAATTTAGAAAAATTGGTTCCATATTTGGATTCATAAGGTATAAATTTTATAAATTGGTATCTTTTACTTCTTTAACATTATGAATAGGAACATTAGTAATTATATTTATTTACCATGGTTAAATATTACATCTAGTTAATAAGGGAAATAAAATAAAACAATAATAATATAAAACTACCCAAATCATGACCAAATAATATTTGATGAGATATATCGGATCATGAGAGTCCTTGGGTTAATTTTCGGACCCCATTGAGCCACTATTGTTTTACAATGACATGTTTTAAAAAATAATTCTATGTAAAGAGAAATATAACATAAAATTGTATCATTTACAAAAAAATTAATATAGGTACATAAAACTGATATCATTGACTAATAATAGTCATTATAAATATAAAAATATTCCCAATATCATGCAATTATATATATAATTTTTAGACATTAAATAAATAAATTTATATAAGACACAATGATGATGAAGTGATTAAATTATTAATGAATGATCTGAATAAATGAAATTATAAATATTAAAATAAATATAATTTGACAATAATGATTCCAAACATGAATTTTTTTAATATTACATGTTATATTTGAGTTTACATATTAAAATAAAATGAATAATGTTTTTATAGGTGTATGAAAAATAACTTACCAAATAATGTAAAAATTAACATAAATGAGTTATTAAAACAAATGCTATTTTATTAAATGATATAATAGTACTACATACATTGATTCATCTGAATAACATATATAATTTAAAAAAATTATTTTATTATCCATCTACAGAACTCTTGGATGTTTATAGAATATATAGTAATCATATATTAGGAAAATACAGGAAGACATGGAAAGAGTTAATGTTTTTAACTAGGGGTTAAAGCTAAAATATAAAGTTAATTTTGTTACAAAAAATTGACTAATACACATGTTATAAGATTATTTAGATCCATAATAATCCTATCCACCAAATTTATAACATTTTAAATAATATAATTCGATAATAATTTTATAATAAAATAATATTTCAAAAGCATTCCAAAAGTGCCCCTCCTCTCTCTTATAAAAGGCCACAACATCAACCCACATACTCACACCGCCAAAGACCATTGGGTTAGCCAAAACCTACATAAATCACTTCCTATATTTTCTAATATTATCCTAGAGGATACCCATTAGGTAGAAAACAATCAAAAGGAGTCCCTTAGTGTAAATCAAAAAGAGACACCCGTAGAATAGGTAATCATTTTATCACCACTTTCAAAAGTCATTCATTCTTATATTTCCACTTCATATGTTTTTTTCAATAATAAAATAACAAATACATCATATTATACATTTTTATATGTTTTTATAATTATGGAATGGCCATATTATTCCTTATATCTTTCATTTGAATAACAATATCACCATTTGTGGGTATGTATGGCTTACTGTCTCCACGCTGTGGATTAATTTTTCATTCAACAATACTTTATTGTGGCATGTATAATAATGAGTATAATGAATCTAAATAATGAAAATAACATAATAAGTATCCTGTAAAATTAATATACCATCCAATTCAATATCATTTGACTATTAAGAAGATGATATCGTCGCTCGTGCATACACACAGTCTACCGTCTCCATGATGTGATGTGATTCATTCTATATGATCTCCATCAATATAAAATTATATAAATGAATGGAATAAATTAGTATGATATATACTATTCTAAACAAATATGTAAATGATATTACTATACCTGAAATAAAATATGAACGTACCCGACAAAACATGCAAAAGAACATAAAGCAGTTAATATCAGAATAACAAGTGACGATGAAATGTTACTAACTAATGGATGATAATATAATCATATACTATATCATAAAAATTCATATGATTATAGAATAATTAAATTATATTTTTTAAATCACTATACATGACGTTCAGATCCATATACTAGATATGGGACCTAGGTAATGGATAACATTGTGAATATTGTTTTCTCCAAGATTGTTTTTTCATACGTATTTACTGGTGTATATTTATCATCCATGTTCATCATTCCTAAACATGTATTTAAAAATATTCTTTATATCCTTATATTTTTAATATCAATTTTACCCATTGGTAAATTTTTACTAAATGGTATGAATGGAATATTTTTTCGTTTTCGGTGTGAGGTACTCTTTAACATTTTTCAAAAATGTATAATAAGAATGTTATTTTTACTAGTACAAAATCATCGGATTTTTATGATTTCAAAATTCCTTACGTTCTTGAATATTCCCTAGTCAATATTTTAAGGTTATTTTCACATAATATGATAAATTTATAAATTGTGAAGCATTTTGAGGAAGAAAACGTTTTCTAAAAAGAAAGGATATTTTCCTCAAGAAATAATTTCAAGTGTTTTCTCAAAATTAGTGTCCATATAATCAAAAACATTTTAATTATGGTAATTTTTCTATCCCTATTATTACTATGATTTGACTGTGTTAATTGTTAAATTTTATATCAATTATGATCGAATGATGTCTAAAGAACCCATTTTATTTCATAGGTTATGCTTAGGAGAATGTTTATATGTTTTCGTGGAAAAAAATAAGATTGGTTTCATTCTGAGATGGGTGGTAGAAATATATTACTCTAAATAATTGGCTAATGATTTATATCTCATATGATATAAATGACTGAAAATAAATGTAAACCTAGTTTAGTAATGGTCTTTTTCATCTATAATGGTCTAGGCTATGAGCATTGGATAATATGGAAATTATTTTATATGCTTATGTGTATTCCACAAAACATCAGATCTTATGTTTTCATTATTGGTATACTTTCCATTAATTCTTATAAACTTTAATCTTGTGAAAAATATATTACAATATTTCATATGCAGGATAAGATATCCATTTGATTTTTCATATATCTTATGATTGTGATATGATTGATATTCTCCCCTGTTTACCCTTATAGAGCATTTGAGATCACAAAACCGTATCTTCCATTCCCAAGGTCATATAGATGGGTAATAATTATGATATTTTAAAAGGTTTCTACTTATATAGAAATAATCATGAGATAATGTATATTTTTTTATGAACCATATTTTTATGTTTCCCATTTTATAATGACATTATACCTATATTGTCCTATTGATTAATTATTATATGTTATAATTAATATTCATTAATTTTGAAATAATATCAACATATGTAAATTATTGTTCTCTATAGTTGGTATTAGAGTAATGGTATAGTTTACCTTTTGAAACTAGTATGAGAATACCTTAGTAAGATCCCAAAGGATATGTATAAGTATTTAATGAAATCTTAGTGATATTGAAATGACCATGGAAAACCTAAGATAAACCTCAAAGTATTAGAAATTGAATTTTTATTCTTCATTATGTGGTTTTATTGTTATGATTAGTGTTTCTCATACTATGATTCTTAGTTTTAGTTATTGGCATGAACCCGATTGGACCGTGTTAATGCTGAATGTGGTTGGAAATGCAATGATTTCCCCACAAAGCAATCAAATGTTATGGGAAATAGTATAAAAAATTATGTATCCATGCTAAAAGAACATTCTCAAGATATGTATCATGATGGACTTCTAAATGAGCAACTAAGGGAGAAAAAATTTATTGAGTCCATCATGTGGAAGCATTTACCTTCATTTAGCGAGCCTTCAGATCCATTAGTGGCAAAACAAGGGATCATTACCACTGAATATATATTTTCTGTTCTAAATTTTACTAAACATGGTAAAGTCATCTTATCAATATATCATTTGGAATGTAAATTTGGTCAACGGTGGAATGTTATCATGATTATGAGGAAAACTTATGAAATTGGGTCCATGGAATGATATAAGATCAAGAACATATTATTCAAAAAGTGCATTCATCGTATTATTAAAACAAAGATGGGGATGATGTTCCTTAAACTTAAAAAAATAGATGATGAATCCATTGGTACATACAAAGAATGTTTTATAGGACTTTCAAGTTATTGTTATGAAATTATTATACAAACTGAGATTAAAATAGATCTATTATTTAGTGACATAAAACCAAATCTCTGAATGTGTTTATCCATAGGAGACACTAACAGTTATGAGGAAATCATTTTATGATCTCTCAAGGTTGAGATGGAGATTAGAGTAACCCGTCAGTCATATGTGTCTAATAATAAGAGAAAAATAAAATTCAAAGGAAAATCTAATGACCACATAGAAAAAAGATGATTTTCCCCTTATTCTCAATGTCTCATAAGAAACATGGATGAAATTGACTTAATGGGACAATTAAATGTTTTATGTTCTGAAAAGAAGGTCATCAGAAAATTGAATGAAAACGTGATCGGATAAGGATATATAATGATGAAAACTGAGAAATGTCTAATGAAAATTCACCTCATACACTTATATGCTACAAGTGAAAGGAAATGGGTCATTATGATAATTAATGACCAAATCCAAGTGTTAATGATGATTATCTATGTCAAAAAACTCTTAAGGCCAATGAAAATGGACCATCACATGTAATCACTATCGGTGACAAGGAGTATGGTAATGAAGTGGTGAAAGGTACAATTATTATCAACTCTATAGTTTAAAATGTTTTATTTTATTCTGGATCCACCAACTATAATGTCCCAACCGTATTATATTACATAATATGGAATTTTTTTCAAGAACTCACTTCCTTTCATATTGAGGAATATTTGCATGTTTATAGTTTTAGAGAACCTGTATATAATACGTTCATAACATTTCAAATTCAAATAGATAAGGTACTACAAAAATATTATCCATTTCTTCAAAATATAAAACATTTTAATTAATAGATATTCTCATTGAAAAATATTCATAACATTTAACATTTCTTTCTACATTGTCTTACACATTGTTATAACCAGTTAAAATCATTTAACAAAATAATATGATCACAAAATCATTAGTTAGGGATATAAATATAATGAAATAAAACTTTTGTCTATGAATAGTTGTAACATATGAAATCATTTTCAAAAAAGATATACATGATACCCATATAATCTTACTCTGTTAAAAGTGAGATTTCCTTGAGATTTCCCAAAAATATATAGAAAAAAAATTGACACCATAATGGTATATTTGGGAATTACATAAATAATCTTATAACCCTCTAGGATACCATATAATTTGTAACCCTCAAAACTACCTTACAATGTAGCCCTCACGACTACATTATTGTGCAACCATCATAGTTACACATGAAGTAACCATAAGGCCGACCTCCAACATAAACATACACAATGAATTGGATGTAGATATAGGTCCAAAATGTAATCATAAACAATTTATAAAAACCCGATAATATCATTCAACATGAATAATTATTTAAAAAATTATTTTTGAATTTTGTAAAACAGAATTTTAAATGAGGATTTAAAAAAATCCCTTTACCAATATAATATAATTTTCGTGAATCTTAATTGTGTAGGTGGAATATTTATATACACTATCCATATATATATTTAAAAATAAATTAACAAAATTCATCACCCAAACATTTATAATATCACATGAACAATGAACAAGAAGGTTAACCCATTGAATAGAAATCAGGTCATGAATTCACTTACATCATGTTTATTTTAATTAAATATCATTTATTCCTCCAATATAATTGTTAAAATGGTATTATTAATAGCTTATTGAAAAATATTCATATTTATAACACTTTATATGATTATTTCTTATCATCATTTCACCCTTTAATGTTTATTATTTTGTTCCATCCATTGTTTTGGGTGAGTTCATTACATAATTTCATTGGTTGGGCTGTACTTTATACTCTTGTCGTATAGAAATGAAATTATAGAAGGGGATTGAAAATTTATTCATATGTTTACTAAATATATTATGATCTCTTAAATCATTTTTATCATATATGATAATGGATCATTAGATAAAACATTAATGCTATTTTTTAGAGCATTCTTTGTTGTCCATCAATAATCATGAACTTGATTGATTATAGAAGTTAATTTCATGCATATAATTTCATTAATAAACATAAATAAGGTAACATAATACACTGTACATTATTTTTCTACAAATAAAATTTTCTTATAATAATATTTTGTGTAATTAATGATAATTGAAAACACATCATCTATAATTTTGGAAAATCAGCACAACGTGGGTGTAATATTTATTTCTAGAATAAGAGGGGGAGGAGAGGAAGAAGAAATACAAATCCTTAAAATTAACATGATAAAATAATGAATATATAAAATTATAGAGGTATCATACATCCACGATTTGTGGAAAAAATAAAATTATATGAAAATAAAAGAATTGGAAAGAAAACACCTGAAAAAAGAAGAGAATTTGTAATCTTGATCTCTTCATTGTGAGATCCTCATAAAGGGATTTGGTTTTGGGAATTGTGTGAGACCCGAAGGTCTTGAATTTTATGAAGATCCTTGGGGAGGGAATTTGGATGAACATAGAAAATTTTCAAGGAATGATAGGTGTGAGAGGAAGAGGGGAAGGATGGTGGTTTTAATCGTGTAGGAGAGGAGGGATTTTACATTATTTTAATCTTTATTTTATTGTTTTTTCTCATTAATATGAATATTATAGATTCATGTGACCCCAAATAGTTATAATTGGATTTTTTTGAACAATTTGGGATTATATTTTCCATTCATCTTATATGATGTAGTAAAACAAGTATTTATCATATATCATAATTTTTTGAATTTAACAATTCATAAAAAATTCCAGAATTATAGAAAAATCCCAAGCAATTCACCCCAACAATTTTTCAACTTGTCGAATTCATAAATGGACTCTTGTTTTTGAAAATAATTTTAAAATATTAATAGTTTATTTTTTAAATAAAATCATTATGTATTAAAAAATAATAATTTAAAATCCATAATTCATTTTTAACATCATGAAAAAGTTATCAACATCCCATTATATTTTAACCATAATATAATAAAATATTATTATGATATACTATTCATAAGTTTCATTTTATAATTTTTAAGGGTATGTTACTATTAATCAAAAAATGATTGTCCTATTAGACTCCAAATAACTTACATATAACAATCATAGATGACCAAAATTCAAAATTCATATCATATAAGTAGGAAAATTATGTTTAATGGCTAGTTGTAAATATATATTTAAATCCATGTTTCATACACCTCAAGATTTTTTAAACAATCCGGTGTTACATTTTCCATATCTTCTAGAAATTCCACCCTCATCATTTTATTTACATATTAAACAAATTAGGGTGCCTTTCACTGTCAGTATTTTCAGATTTCAGCATTGATTATTTAACCATGTGGTTTTTCCACAAAACATTTACCTTTTAGATTACCTTCTATCGCAATACTTTATCCCATTGATTGTGAATCTAAACTAGTTTCTATTTATAAGAAATTTTCTTTTCAAGTTGAACTACTTCTGGCCCCAACACATGAGATTAATATAGAATATTCTTTTTCAACATTGAAACATGAAAAAGAATTGTGTACCTGAGATAAACATTAAGGCAAAGCTACTTTGTAGGTGACTGGTTATAGTTTCTCAAAAATTTCATAATGTCCCATGAACTGTTGACTTATCTTTCTTTTCATACGAATACACATATCACTTTTCCCTATTAAGATTCTATGAAAAAAATGATCACCTACCTCAAAAGAAATGTTTTTCCTCCTATTTCCTACATATAGTTTTTTCTTGATATGAGATGTCCTTATGTATTGCCAATTCTTATTCACCATGTCAACCACTTGCTCTACTAATTCTGGTCCCATAAACATCCTTTCCCTGACTTCATCCCAAAAACCTGGAGTCCTACACTGCTTCCCATACAATTCCTCAAAATGTGCCATATGTATACTAGAATAAATACTATTATTATAAGAATAATAAACTAAATAATTATACTTATCCTAACTTCCCTGATAATACATTGAACAAACTCGATGAATATCTTCCAATTTATGAATTGTTTGTTATAACTTCCCATCTGATTAAGGTTGAATATCGGTACTAATATTTAAATCTGTGCCCAACAACTTTTCAAGGCCCTTCCTAAAGTACGAAGTAAACCTGGGATCCCAGTCAGATGTAATATAAAGGTGACCTCCACGTATCCTGGAAATATGATTGAGGTATTTCTAATAATGTTGATCCAAATACACTATACCTCAAATAGAAATGACATATTGATATTTAGTCATTCGTTCCATAATAACACTTATTACATTGTTACCTTGAAAAGTCTATGGTAATCCCACAATGATGTCTATAAATATTTTTTCTTATTATCAATCTGGCATAGGTAATGTCAGAAGCATCCCCATCGGTAACTACCACTCTACCTAAAATTGTTGACATTTCAAATATTTCAACCTAAAATATTCAATACCCCTTTTCATTCCATCACACCTAAAACACTCTTGAGGGTCTTTTTACATCTTAGTACTTCTAAGATGAATTGATAATGGATAACTATGAGCTTCACAGAACAAGTGTTTCTTCAACTGTAAATCACATGGAACATACAACCTTTTACTATATATTTAAACACAAACTTTCCAAAGTTTAAATTATAAAAACATAACCATTTTATCCAATTCTACCATTTTATATATCTCATAATGGTAACTCTGCACTTTATTAATTAATTTTGATAATGATAACTGCTCTAAAACATGAAACAAAGTAGAGTTAATTTAGTACCTAATAACTTCTAATAAAATTTCATAAAATCATTAATCAAGAGACCATGTTCAAAATATAACATGGTTAATGATGTTTTATTCTTTTTACTCAACGAGTCTGTAAATTTTTTTTCATTAACTAGATGTTAATTGATCATGAATTCATTATATTTTTCTAAAAAAATCTGTCATCTGTTCCTTATGTTCAATTCATTCTGAGTGAATATATAATTCTTACTGTTTTAGTCTATATATAATTTTCATTTGACTATGTATAAATGATCCCTCCATATTTTCAAAGAAAAAACAGACAACATATAATTCTAAATCTAGTTTGGGATAATTTACCTCATGAAGTTTTAGTTGTATTAATGAATATGTAATTACCTATTAATTATGCATCAGAACTCATCCATGTCCCTTCAATGAAGAATCACTAATGTTTATATACTCACCATTTCAGGAAGACAAGTCCATGAATGGAGACTTCAACAATCTATTCATTATTTCGTGAAAACAAACATCACATTCTTATATCCAAATAAATTTTACCCATTTTAACAATAAAATAGATAATGGGCTAGATAATTTTTCAATGTTTTAGAAAAAATATTGTTAATAACCAGTTAATCCAATAAGACTAAAAATATATATATGATTTTTTAGGCCTTTTCAATTTATCAACCACTTTTGTTTGGTTAGAATCAATTGTTATTCCTTCCTTATTTAAAATGTTCCTAACAAAAGAAATTAGTCGAAACAAAAAATCACACATTCCGAATTTTCCATAATGTTTTTTTCTATTAATGTTTTCAAAACTACCCATATATTTTCTTCATGGTCTTATTTACTCTAAGAAAATACCATAATGTCATCAACCAACACAACTACAATATTATCCAATAACTCTTGAAATATTCTATTCATAAGTCACATTTATACAACATGTGCATTAGTTCACCCAAACAACATAACAAGAAATTCCTAATTCCCAAATATAGTACAAAAATCTATTTTCAGGATTTCATTCTCTTTTACCTTCAACAAATGGGATAAGGATCACAAGTCATGGAAAAGTACTATTATTATTGAATCTAATAAAAAAAGTCATCCAAATGAGCAAAAAGATACATGTTTTCAATTTTTTCATAATTCAAGGATCAATAATCTATGAAATGTCTAATAAAACCATATTTCTTTTTAACGAACATAAAAGGGGAAACCCATGGTGAAGTGTTAGTGTAACATACAAGGTAAATAAAGAATATGAAATTTACATATTTATTAATATTTTTGAATAAAATGTTAATATTATGTTAAATGTAATGCTAGGTTCGATGGAATACCCAATATGCAACAACGAGTTTCATTGAGATCTTATGTTTCACACTAATAATATAATAATATTATTTAAAATAATAGTTAATGCCTAGTCGTTTTAATGGTGGGGATGAATAGAAAAAACTAAAAAAAGAATTTATTTTTTTGTTAAAAATTTTAACAATTACCCAATAAATTATAGAGGCTTAAAATTCGAATGAATCCAATTTTAAGCATAAATATTCTAATATAATTTAAAAGGTCGATTAACCACCTTTTGTTGGAAAAACATTTTTAAATATTATTTTTGTAACATTTATATGTTATATTTGAGAAAATAAAATCCTTCATTGTAATTGGGACATCAAAATTTACTGTGTAAATTTTTAGTATTTTTCCGATAAAATTCATTTTTATTGAATAGTGAAAAATGTTGTATTTTAGTTCAAAACTGCCTTTTAATCTAATGTATTTCATTGGATTGATTATCATTTTAATTGGTTTTAAAGTGTAATTAGAATATATTTTTACCATTTAATTCAATGGTGGTCATTATAATTAATTTCACATTGAAAAAGGACAAAAAATGTGTCAATCTTTTGGTAGATATTGTTTCTTAAAAATACGCTATTTGTTTTGACAGTGGGAATTAAATATAAATTAAACTTATATGTTTTTAAAATGGTTAAATGGACATAATTTTTTAATTTGTAACATTAAATATAGCTTAGGGTGAATTTTTGGTATTTTTCTGATAATGTTCATTTTTTAATGAATAGTGAAAATTACAACATTTTTAATCAAAACTGCCTTTTCATCCAATTTATTTGTATAGTTAGATAGTCACCTTAATTGATTTTAAGGTGTAATTTAATTATGTTTTTATAATTTAATACAATTTTGGTAATTGTATATAATTTCACTTTTAAGTTGGATGTAAAAACAAATCAATCTTTTGATAGATTTTACACCTTAAAACATGTCTTTGGTTTTTTCAACGAGAATTATTTTTAAATTAATTGCTGCAATTTTTGTGTTTTTAATTTTTTAAAATGGATACCATATTTGGAATCAGATGGTCCAAAATATGTAATTAAGAGTCTTTTGTTTTTTGGCATTATGAAAAGTAACGACGACCATTATCATTAATTATAGTGATTAATTAGTAATCATGTATTTATGGATAATAAAATAAAATAATATTAATATAAATTTACCCCAAAATGTGTCCAAATACCCTTTTTTGAATCATGGTCGACCATGAGAATCTTTTTACCAAACTGGAGGGTACATGGAGTCTCATGGGAGTGATAATGACATTTATGACATTATTTTTAAAAAGAAGAGAAATATAACAAAGGTTTGTATAACATCAGTAATAAAATTTTAATTCCTCATACCGAAATTATTGATAGACTATAAATAATAATTATAAGGATAAAAATATTTCCTACATAATTTTTTTTATTTATAATTTTTAGACATTAAAAATAAATTTATTTATGACACCATGATGATGAAGTGATTACCTCATTAATGAACTATTTAAATAAAATGAAAAGATAAGGTAAAATTTATAACATAAACTTGTATAAACCTATTGTAAGGGTGGATTCCGAACCCTTATCCCATTATCCTCAAAATATATCATTTTGGAACCTTTAAAATCTGAAAATATCTTTATAATAAAGTAACATTTCAAGACGTTCCAAAAGTGACCATTCTCGCTCTTATAAAAGGCCCTCACCTCTACCCCCATACCCACACCTCTAAAACCCATGTATCGTCCAACCTATACTCATATTATCAGTCCAAATCCCTCTATTACACCTAGAAGCCTTACATTTGGAAGAATTCATTCCAAGGAAGCCTTTGGCTCAAATCAAAAAAGAGTTACCCGATTTAGAGGTAATGTCTTCTCTCGAGGTTCTTTCATTTATTTTACTTCTTCACTCACCAATAAATTTTTATTATTTGATCCCATAATAACACCAGTATCCTTAATAGACTAGATGCTGTTTTGATAAGTATTCTACCTACACTTACACACACCTCCGTCTAATTGTTTAAGATATACATTTTCTATGGGTGGCGAATTACTACCTCATGAAACGATGATTGTTCAATATTATTTTAAAAACATTCATGGTGGCCATTATGATGTCACCGTATTAATATATGATATATATTATATATATTTATTCTCTATGCTTTAGTATTTTATATTTAAAACATACTTTTATGCTTTGCATGTTGTGAAAAATGTGATAATTTCATATGAGGAAGTGTGGACTACCGCCCCCACAAGTGACGTGAATCATTCAAGCCAAACATAGAATTTATAAATAATGTAATTATTGAACATATGTAACCTATGTAACATATATATTATACTTTAATTATAATATATCTATTTCTCACTTAGTTTTAAAGTCTATTAATATGAAAAAAAATTAAAGTAGCGTTCATGCGTACGTACGACATACCGTCTCCATGAACGGTACATTTCATTACTTATCTCCAAACATTATTTAATATTATTAAATACATATATACTAGATATATATGATATTTAAATCATGAACACAATTCTGTAGATTATTTACTTATAACTATATGACAAATTCTTTTCAAACATGTTCATTTTTGACTCATGTACCGAACATCGACAAAATATATTATATGAACTCACATAATTAACTAATTATTATAACATGATAATATGTGATTTGAATCGAATTAAAAAATGTAATAGATGTCCCTATGAAATTATAAACTTACCAATGTTTATTATTCAGGAATATAGAGAAACTAATAAGACAAGTTGGACTTGATGTAAGGGGATTTCTTATTCCACTGTTAATTCCGTGTATTTTCCATTGTTCCCAACTTATTTATTTCATGTTGTTTATTGTGTAAAAAAATTTCATATATATTATCATGATTATTTTTATATTCATTGTATTAATTAATTAATTTGGTGTCTATTATCTTTTGGTCATACGACTCGATTGATTAAAAAGTGGTAAAGGTTTTTTATCTCACTTTTTATTCCCGTGAGATTCATGCTACATTTTCCACTATTTATTTCTCTTTGGTGTATGTACGACCCATGATTGTATTATTTGTTTCATATAATTTAAATTATGCATATTTACATATTCATTTTATGACCCTTCTTTCACGGGGTGTGCATTTCGAAAGTTTCCCAAATCGGTAAGGGAACCTTTCACCCTCCCTTTTGTAAAAGACTTATTTTTGTTAGGTCTATTAATTTACATTTATTATGTTGGTATATGTTCTTATATATCATTATTGATATAAATTTTATGTCCATGTGATGAAATACCCTTTTTATCTCTCATTTACTCATTTTCAGAATTATAATGTGACGTCGTTAAGCTATCGAATTTCTGAAAGGGATCTTCTTAACCCAATTTCAATTTTTTGGGTTAGGCATCTACTTCTTGATTAGGTTGTTCTATGAATATGTGTGGATGACCTATGATTGTTTTAACATAATATCCACTTATATTTATTGTATTTATTTCTATCAAACATAATTATTTAATTGATTTTTCCTTAATCTAAGGATACTGTCTTTGTACGGGACTTCGTCTCAATCTCTTTTCATTGACGAATGTTTTGATTTCTACTCTAATTTTTTTTATACAATGTATAAAAACCCTTTTGAATTTTAATTTAATTGATAAATAATATTTTTACATGAATCATTTTACTAAATGTAAACAAGGAATGTTTTTGTCTTACGTATGTGTCGAGAACAACATCTCCACCCATGTGACCATTATTTGATTTTCAGGTTCTTCTACAAGCCAAAACATTTTTAGATGAATATTAAATACCATGGTTTAAATTTCTTTTATTTTGGTATTTAAAATGGTTTTGATAATTCTTTGATCATATCAATGTGTCGTATTGATATGTTGTGATTGAAATGTGGAAATGTTATGTTTCTTGTATGCGTGTTTTTTGTGATACAATTATGTTGTGGTTCTTGGGAATTATTTATGAAGTCAGGTGGTTCCTTGATAAACTATGGGTGGGTGAGCCTGAGATAGCTCACCAATTCATTGGTTAACGCAAAGGAGTGAAAAAATAAGGTTTCTCTGAAGAGATTTAGGGAATATATTGTGATGGTTATTCTAAATGTAGCAATGAGGATTACTCCCTACATAAGAATGTCATGAATTCCTTAAGTTACCTTTATATATGATGATTTCTATGATTTATTCATAAATATTATTATTTCATGGGGTATGTGAAGTGATTATATTTTATGAGTAAAGTATGTTTTCATTTATGCTTATGTATACATAGACTAATGTCTTCATTCAGTATTTTTATATCCCTTACTGAGCCTTTTATGCTCATCCCATTTTTTAAAAATGTTTCCCATAGGACATAAAGATGAGTAGGGTCAATGATGGGATCAAGGAAAGACATGTTGTCCAAAACATAAAACTAGTCATGTTTATTTTTTAAGAGTTTTTATTTTATGAAAAAATGGAAACTGAGTAGAATTTTCTACTTTATAATCTTTTGAGATGTTATAGTTATGTATTAATTCTCTAAAACTCTAAACCTGAAAAGTTCCTCAATGTGAATTATTCATTTAATTTAGGATTATGTAATGTTTAAAGGCAAACTCGTTATAGTTGGAATCAAAGGTTAGTTTAGATAAATTTAAATGTTAGGGTATTATTTAAGCATAAGTGATATTACCATAATAGTTAGGATTTCAGAAGGAGGCATAGTTTTTTAGATAAAGTGCATGAGTTTAAGATAATATGAATAATTATATCTTAGAATTATATTATCATTTTACTGATATACTCACACTAACATTTTTGGTTTTAGTAAATAACTGGATCTAGCATGCACCAAAGTAACAGTGTATGTGAAGAAAATAGTGAGGTTATCTGAGAAAGCAACTGATTGATATGGGAGCTGCAATGAGAACTATTATGGTTATTCTCAACCAACTATCTAGAGACATGATAGACCGCCTAGACCATAGTAATTTTTAAAATTCATCACATATGCAAAAAACAAATCCCTACAGAAGTTCATTCAATAATCATGAAGGTAAGTATGTTTAATAACCTATGTGTCAAAGATGTGGAAATAAAATCATAGGAAAATATTTCAAAGGGACAAAAAAATGCTATAGATATGGAAATGAAGGTCATAAAGCAATAACCTTCCATTGAAAAAGGAAGCATCTAGTTGACCCTATGAAAGGGAAAGAAGTCTTTCTAAGGGATCAATTGAATGTTTTAAATGTGGTCTGCATGGTCATTATGAAACACATGTCCTATGAAGATGTTTCAGGAATGGGATCACAAGTATCGTACAACTATTCATTTACTAATACATAATTCCATTCCTATTGTGGATAAAGAAACTGACAATGACCAATAAATGGTATTGACTATGAATTAACATATGTTTTCGTATTATTCAACCTTATGATATGATTCATGATTTTGTTTTTAGGAAATTAGTAGTTCAGAATAAGTTGGAAAGTAATTTTTAATGGATCATGAAGAATTTTGAAGGAGTAATATGTCAACATATAAGGGATTCAAGAGTTTTGGTAGATTTTAGGATGGTGAAATTCTTAAATATATTAATGCTCTTTTTATGATGAGATTACATTATAAGTATTTTTATAGTATGTGTAACATTGATGTTTGATATATGAAAATTTTATTCAAGGAATAATTATCTTTTCTTTTGTAGATACAGTTATAAAGAACCATTTGGGTTTATATGATCCTTGAATTTGAGACAATTACCGGTTAATACATTTTGGGATGCAAAATGAAAGTTATTAGATAACCTTTGTGGTTAAAATATGTTAGGGTTATTTTTAATAAATTTATCTATTTTGGGGAATGTTATAAATTTATATAGTTTTGTAAAAGGGACAACACGCATACCGTGTGACAACCCGTCGCGTCGGACAAAGTTGTGGGAATCGAGTCCAAAACCAAAGTGCAACTGGAATTTATTGCCTACCACTGGACTACGGAAAGTCTATGGTTAGTATGGAAAATTTTTATTTAGTTATATGATTTTATGAATAATAAATAAGTTGATTTTGGGTTATCAATTTAAATGATTAACCTATCATGGAGGATATGTGATTAGGCTAATTACTTTTCAGTATGAGACTTTAAGAGTAATTGATGGTATTTAGAGAAAAAATTTATGATTTATCTCGGAAGACCGTGTGATTAAATCCTTCACAGATTTAGGTTTCAATATTAGTTTGGATTACTTTCAATAATTTTATGGATATGTTTTTATTTAATGGTCTTTCTTGAACATTGGACTCTTTTTGTTGAATTTTGGAGATTAATAGTAGTATTTATTTTTAGAAATGATTTTACTTTTGGGGATTATCTGATCTTTTACTAAAAATTTTGGTTTTTAGTAAGGTCTAAAAACATGGGAAATATATAGTTCGTCTTTTGTGGATTATGTGATTCTCGGGAAGTTGATTATAGTGCTCTTAAAGTGAAAAAGTTATCCTAAATACTCGTCTTTTGGAGAAAATATGAGTTTGTGTAAGAAATATAGTATGAGATGAAAGTGTACATGACAAGTAAGTATATTTCCTAATGTTTTAGTTATGTTCATTAATAAATTCCTCAATTAAAAGTAACATAAAAAAATGTTGTCTGTTAACTTTTCCTACTGGGGAATGAAATACCGTTTAACCCATCACAAGTTTGTGATTTTATAGTGGTTAACTTTCTCCTTGACATATTTTCTATCACTCTCCATCAGAAATTGACCCGTTTTTTTCTCTTCTATATCTATATTTTCCTACCTGGAATCCCAGTATGGTTTAACTCTAGTGACCTTTGTACTTTTATTTCTTTATTTTAAAGTGATAGTTTAATTTACTCTTTTTCTGATGTGGGGCATTCAATGAATTTTCCAAGCCCAATTATAAAATTATGAGGACGTAATTACCAAAAGGGGGGAATGATGTAATATCCCAGTTAATAAAGAATCTGGAATTTTCATATTTATTAATATTTTGTGAATAAAATGTTAATATTGCTTTAAAGGGAATTCTATGTTCGATGGCGTACCCAATACACAACAACGAGTTTCATTGAAATCTTACATTGCACAATAATAATATAATAATATTATTTTAAATGGTAGTTAACGCCTAGATTATGTAATTTCAGGAATGACCACAACCAGCTAAAAAATGATTATATATGTTTGTTAAATATTTTAACAATTACCCAATATCATATATAGGCTTAAAATTCGAATGAATCCAATTTTAAGCATAAATATTCAAATATTATTTTAAAGGTCGATTAACTACCTTTTTGATGACAACCCCTTTTTAAATCTACTTTTTGTCACTTTTATATGTCATATATGATAAAACAAAATCCTTCTTTGGAATCGGGACATCAAAATTTACTTTGTGTAAATTTTTGGTATTTTTCCGATAAAATTCATTTGCAATGAATAGTGAAAAATGATTTCTTTTAGTTCAAAACTACCTTTTAATATAATGTATTTCAATGGATATATTGTTTATTTAATTGTTTTTTAACTGAAAATAGAATATATTTTTACCATTTAATCAAATGGTGGTCATTATAGTTATTTTTACTTTGAAAATTTAAATAAACAAGTGTCAATATTTTGGTAGATATTGTTTATTAAAAACATGCTATTTGTTTTGACAGCGGGAATTAACTATAAATGAAACATCCTTGTTTTCAATTTGGTAAAATTGACATCATTTTTTAATTTGGAAAATCAAATATATCTTAGCGTCAATTTTTTGTATTTTTCTGATAATTTTCAATAATTAATGAATAGTGAAGAATACAACATTTATTATTCAAAACATCATTTTCATCCAATTTATTTATATAGTTAGATTGTCATTTTAATTAGTTTCAAGGTGTAATTTAATTATTTTTTTTATCATTTAATACAATTTTGTTCATTGGATGTAATTTCACTTTTAAATTGGACCTAAAAACAAATCAACCTTTTGATTGATTTTACATCTTAAAAACTCGTCTTTGGTTTTGACAACTAGAATTATTTTTAAATTAATTATTGCAATTTCTGTGATTATAATTTGGTAAAATGGATCTCATATTTGGAATCAAAAGGATTAAATTATTTAATTAAGACTCTTTTTTTAACATTATGAATAGTAACGACGTCAATTATCTTTAATTATCATGATTAATTAGTAATCAGGTAGTTAAGGGTAATAAAAAAATGTCATAATAATATAAAATGTCCCCAACATGTGTCCAAATCATATTTTTTGAGTCATGGACGACTATGAAAATCCTTTTACCAATCTTGAGGACCCATGGATTCACATTGATGTGATAGTGACATTTATGACATTATTTTTAAAAAGAAGATAAATATAACAAAGGTTTGTATATCCTAAGTAAATCAATTTTAATTTTTTTTACATAAATGATCTCTTAGACTATAAATAGTCATTGAAAAGCTAAAAATATTTCCAAAATCATGGTAGTTTTTTATAATTTTTATAAATTAAATAAATAAATTTATTTATGACAACATGATGATTCAGTGATTACCTCATTAATGAACGATTTAAATAAAATGAAACGATAAGGTAAAATGTAAGACTTAAACTTTTCAAAAACCTATTGTATGGATGTATTTAGATCCCTTATCACCTTATCATCATAATATATCATTTGGGACCTTTAAAATTCAAAAATCACTTTATAATAAAGTAACATTTCAAGACATTCCAAAAGTGACCCTCCTACCCCTTATAAAAGGCCCCCAAATCTACCCCCTTACCCACACATCTCAATCCCTTGACATGTCCAAACTATTCTTGTATTATCTTTCAAAATTTCTCTCCTACTCCATGAAGCCTCAAATCGGGCATAAGTCTTTCAAATGAAGCCTTTCGCACAAATCAAAAAAGTGTTACCTGATTTGGAGATATTTTCTTCTCCTGAGATTCTTCCATTTATTTTACTTCTTCACTCACGACTATCTTTTTATTATTTGATCCCATAACAACACCAGTATCCTCAATATAATTGTAAGAACCTGGTTTTTTCTACGAAAGACTTTGGAATATTCTTGATGATATTCCAGAGCAGCGCTTTCGGACGGCGTGCGATTCTGAGCCCCGGAGTGGCCGGAATTAAATTTTTAGTGAGTTCACAATGGAAACGCCAAATAAATGATATAACTCCTAAACAGAGTTCCGGATCAGAGATTTGAGTGTACGGATGGGTCCGGAATGGGGTGTTTACCCTAGGGACGACATAAAACTTATCGGTGCGGGGTGTTTGGACCCCTCGCCCGCTTCTAGAATGTTAAACCGATAAATTAATTTATTTATTTATTCTTTTAATGGTGACATGCTAGTATATCATAAATGGTGGCTCAGATTGGAAAACCTAGGGCACATTGAGTTCGGAGCGTGTTGTTTACCCTAGGAGGGGTATAAGTTTGGCGGGTGCGGGCCGTTTGTGAAAAATGGTCCCAGAGGCGTTTTCGTAATTTGGCGCCCTCGGGTGTTGAGTTTTATAACTTCTGAACGGGGTCTCGGATTAAATTTCTGGGACCACCATTGCACTCAGAGAGTGGTTTTTAGCCTAGGGGAGACTTAATCCCGACCCCGCAGAAATTTCGGGTTCGGGGCTATCGGGCGGCGTTTATGTATTTTCTACTTAAACGCATCCCCCCCTTCTTCTTCTTCTTCTTCTTAATCAAACCCTCCACCCCCTCCTCCACCTCCAGCGAGGCGAGCTCCGGAGAGGCGACTCCGGTAAGGTGTGGTGGTGCCGGCGGTTCGGCGGCGAAGCTTCGGGCAACGCCCACGAGGTAGGGGTATGTTTTTGCGTTTTAATTCCTAGGCCTCCCTTTGAACCCCAATTTTAGCATCGATTTGTTTGTTTCATTTCTAGAAAAGCCCATGGATGCGTAGTACACAATTTTATCTTTCCAACTCAAATTTCGGAATCAAAATATGAGCTTGGAGGAGTTTGGGGTGGATCGTCGAAGGTTGTGGGAAATTTGGGTTGTCCCGGCGGTTTCCGGCGGTCCGGTGGGTTCCCAGGCGGCGACGGTGGCGCGTCTCGGCAGCGGGGTAGCGCGGAGGAGGCGGCTGCGGCGAGAAGCAGCGGGCGACGTGGCAGGCCTCCCTGGGTGAGGCGGCCGGGAGTGCGAGGGAGACGGCAGGCGGAGGCGGTCGGGCGGCTCCGGCGTAGGGCAGAGAGGGGAGCCACGGGGTGCGCGACCCCGCGTGCGGCGCGACCGCGACCTGCATGTCGCGGGTCGCTGCTGGTGGAAAGGAGACCGGCCTTGAAGGCCGATCAAGGGCGCTGCCCATGGCCAGCTGGCAGCGGGGGACTGAACCAGTCCCGCGGCCGGGCCGCAGGCCGGCTGAGGGCGGACCGGCCGGACCGGGCCAGTCCGGGCCTAGGGAGTGCCCCCCCCCCTTCTTTGAATTTCCGACACCTGTAACATTCGTTACGGGCCTCCATTTTGTGCGACGTTAGCGGCAGAATGGTCCTCGCGTAGAGGGAAACTTTTTGAGATAGTTTCGGGAATTTTTAATTCCCTAAATGAGGGGCCGCGGAGGCGCGACGGGTCATGAAGTAGAAGAGCGTTTTTCTTCTGGGATTTTTGTTTTGAGCAGCACAGACGCATCCGACGTCCGTTTTGAGCGCCGTCAGTGGCGTTGGGACACTGGCACCGAGGTGGAGCTTTCGCGGGCGGTTCCAGGCGTTGAGGCCGAAGTTGTGGCATGGGCCCCATGGCCCATCTTTTGAGCGGCGTCCAGTTTTTAGTAGCTTCTTACTCGGATTTCCGTTCGGGGTGTGCGAGGAGTCGATGTTGGGTGTTTTTCCAAGGGAATCGCATTGACGCAGTCTGCCCGCTGTAATTCTGCATGATGGTGCGGGCCTTGCGAGGGCCGTTTCGGGAGTTGACAGTGATTTCTAGCTTTATCACCGGGTGACCGTTTTGGACAAGTAAATAGTCCATTTCGTGTACTTTTTGGAGAGGATCGCAATTGTGTGATCCGTTTGTTGAGTTTCGGGACCGGGATGTGGGTCCCAGGTGGCACCGCTCGAGTGCGGTGCGCCAGGATGCTCCTTTTTCTCTAGATATCTGTGGCACTCAAGTGAGTAGTGCTTTTGACGTGTTTTCCCAAGGGGATCACAATGGTGTGATGCGCCCGAATGTTTTCGGGGCCGAGGCTCGGGTTCACGGGACGCCATTCTGGCGTGAGGCGATGTTGGTGACTTTTCCGTCGGATATCAATTTGAGGTGGGTGAGTAGTCTATCTCGCGTGTTTATTCGTGAGGATTACAACGGTGTGATCCGTTTGGCTGTGCAGAGCCTCTTGCACAATCTTAGGAAATGTGGAATGTGAAAGGTGCTCCAGTGGCGGTTCGTCCTACCATGTTTGTAGCGGACCCTTGGTGTGTGATCACGCATTCATGGGAGAGTGATATAAATGGCTCACGAGGTGTGGTTGGCCGTTCCTGGGCCTTTTAGGTGGAGTTGTTACGTCACACATTCGCGTTGACGTTGGGTGCCGTGTGCACGATATCCCTTGGGCAGGAGACATGGTATACTAAGGGAGTATACGATAGCACTTGAAGGTATGTGTGCTTCGTACCTGAGACGTTTGTGCTCTTGGTTGGGGTTGACTTGGGGCCACACGTCGTGTGGGCCCCACGTGCGTGCCATGTTCTACTTTGCGTACTTGGACCTCTTGCGGCGTAGAGGGTCCGTTTGTGATCATTTGTTTGGTTAGTAGGGTGGAGTGTATTTCCCATGGCTTTGTGCTCGTTTGTTTAACCAACAGGGTTGAGTGGTCTCCCCCTGGTTTTGTTCACGATGGAATGGCCGTTAGAGGTGCTAGTGACACCTAGTGCTGGAGCAGACACTGCACCTCTTTTGGGTGAGTTGTTCTGGAGTTGGGAGGTTGCGCGATACCCACTATGTGTACAGTTGGCCAGTGTGCTGCCCTCTAGTGGATATTTCTAGAGCAGTTCTGAGTTATACCCTCCAGCGGGGTTGGGCAGTGGGTTTCTCATCGACTTCTTTGGATTTACCCTCCAGCAGGGCTGCGCAGTGGGTTGCTCACTGACTTTAGGGTCTACCCTCCAGCAGAGACTGAGAAGTGGGTCACTCGATGCTATTAGGGTCTACCCTCCAAAAGAGACTGGGCAGTGGGTCACCCGACGCTATTAGGGTCTACCCTCCAGCAGAGACTGGGTAGTGGGACCCCCGATGACCTCTTAGGGTCTACCCTCCAGCAGGGCTGGGTAGTGGGTTGCCCGTCATCTAGTTCCAGGTCTACCCTCCAACACGGCTGGGCAGTGGGTCGACTGTCGACTTATTCCAGGTCTAACCTCCAGCGGGGCTGGGTAGTGGGTTGGCTGATGACATATTATGGTTTACCCTCTAGCAGGGCTGGGCAGTGGGTCACCCAATATCTTATTATGGTTACCCTCCAGCAGGGATGGGTAGTGGGTCACCCTGTATCTTATTATGGTTTACCCTCCAGCAGGGCTAGGCAGTTGGTCACCCAGTATCATATTATGGTTTACCCTCCAGCAGGGTTGGGCAGTGGGTCACCCAGTATCTTATTATGGTTTACCCTCCAGCAGGGCTGGGTAATGGGTCACCTGATATCGGGTTATAAATTACCCTCAAGCAGGGCTGGGTAGTGGGACACCTGTTGGCATTCTAGGATCAGTCCTTTCTACTAGGCTAGCATGTGGCTTTCCTCCGTGGTTACCAGAGCGGGACCCTTGGTTATGCGGGTCAGTGTTGTGACGGCTTGAATTTGAGGAGACCTCTTGACTGCAGGGCAGTGATGAGGTGTGGTTTGACTTTCCTAGAACTCTCAAATAAGAGGGGCGCTTTCCCCACCGAGATGAGTTCTTGTGACGCGATATAAAACCGTGCGGGTGAGTTAGTGCCGCCCAAAACGGATAGTGTCGAGGTGCGGTGATTGAGACCCTTGGCTTGTAGTTCGGGGCAGACGTGCGGGATGCTGGGCGACGATGATGTTACCTCTAGGACTATTGGAGACTCATTTTCTTGGGCTGAGCTACGGGACAAAGATCCCCTTACGACGTTGCTCAGGCTTCTCTATAGTGCATATGGATTTGTATATATACCATGTTTCGAGTACCCACTCCTTGGGTTTTGGCTACTCTCCTTCAGGAGAGGCGAAGACGCGTGGGGTATGCCACATGCTTTCCGCATCCAGCTTCTCGTGGTAGGAAGAGTCTTCTATCTTTCTCTTGATGGGTTGAGCTGTTACTCTTTACTGCACCCTTGGTTGTACTCCTTTACTTTTCTTGTTCACTCTACTGCTCACCCTTCGGTACCTCCTTTGTTGCTCCCTCGAGCCTTCGGGGTATCCTACTGAGTAATTTTATACTCACCCCTGCTTGGGCTTTGCCCGCACATGGTGTGCCCTTGTAGACGACAGAAAGGTTGGTCATGACTTCAGTGGAGCATAGGAGTTTGGGAGCTTGGACCACGTGCGGTGGTCGTAGCCGGGTTCCAGGTGGTAGACCCGTCAGCTGTTTCTTTTGTTTACCTGTTGCCGGGTTGTGGTACTTTTCTGGTTGGGCGCGTGTTTTTCCCCTTTTTCCTTTTCAGCACATTGCTTGTACTTGTAGAGGTCGATGCACTTAATGGTATATATATGGCAGTTGCCCTTTCCTTTTATTTTCATGTCTTTTCTTTTACTCTGCACTTTTTCATTGAGTGTGTTGCGTGTGTCAGTACAGGTACTTAAGCAAAGGCCTCCCCGAGTTATTGTGCCTTTGGCACTGGTCACCAGCCCCTGGCCTATGGAGGTGGGCCTGGGGTAGTTGCGGCTCGAGCCCGGGTAGGGTCGTGTCGTGACAATAATAGTATTTTTTTTATGATAATTATTCTATCTACACTTACACACACCTGAGTCTAAGGGTCAAAGAACATACTATTTCTGTGGGTGGGTAATTACTGCCTCACGAAACGATGATTATTCAATCATCATTTAACACCTTTCATGGTGGAAATTATGATTTATAGTATTTATATATGATATATATTATATATATGTCCTCTCTATGATTCATTATTTTATATTTAAAACATATTTTTATGCTTTGCATGTTGTGAAAATGTGATAATTTCATATGAGGAAGTGTGGACTACCTCCCCCTAAAGTGATGTGACACGTTCATGCCAAACATGGAATATATAAATAATGTAATTAATTAAATTATTTTACCTATATAACATATATTTTATACTGGAATTATAATATATATATGTATCATTTAGTTTTAAAGTCCATTAATTTGACAAAAAATGAAAGTAGCGTTCATACGTACGTACAACTACCATCTCCATGAACGGTACGTTTAATTTCATATCTCCAATGAATATGGAATATTATTAAATACATATATAGAGGATATATATTATATTTAAATCTTGAAAACAATTCTGTAGATGATTTACTTATAACTACATGGCCAATTATTTTTGAACTAGTTCATTTTTGACTCATGTACTGAACATCAACAAAACGTTTTATATGAAATCACATAATTAACTAATTATTATAACATGATAATATGTCATATGAATTGAATAATAAACATTAATCGACTTCCTTTAGAAATTATAAATTTTCCAAGGTTTATTATTCATTAATATAAATAAATGAAGACGACAAGTCATACTTGAGTTAAAGGGATTTCTTATCTCTCTTTTAATTCTGTGAGTTTTCCATTGTTTTCCACTTATTTGTTGCATGTGGTGTATTTTGTAGTTCCATTTAATATATATTATAATGAATCTTTTTATATTCATGGTATTTTGTGATTAATTTTATGTTTATTATCTTTTGGTCATATGACTCGATTGATTACAATGAGGTAAGGGGTTTTTATCTCACTTTTTATTTACGTGAGATTCATGCTACATTTGCCACTATTTCATTTCGTGTGGTGTATGTACTACCCATGATTGTATTTTTTGTGTAATATAATTTAATTTATGTGTATTTACATCTTCATTATATGACCCTTCTTTCATGTGGTGTATGTTTCAAAATATACCCAAATTGGAAAGGGAACCTTTCACCCTCCTCTTTTTAAAAGAATTATTTTTGTTAGGTATTTTAATTTACATCTTCTTATGTTGGGATATTTTCTTATATATCCTTATTTCTGTAAATTTAATTTCCAAGTGATGAGATACCATTTTCATCTCTCATCAAATCATTTTTTGAATTTTATAGTGACATCATTTGGCTATCGAATTTCTATAATGAATCATTTTAACCCAATTTTAATTCATTGGGTTAAAACTCTACTTCTTTATTATGTCATGTTATGAATATGCGTGGATGACCTCTGGTTATTTTACACATAATATCTACTTATATTGAGTGTATTTTTATCAGTCACACATAATTATGTAATTGATTTATCCTTAATCCATGGATAATGTCTTTGTACGGGAATTAGTCTCAATCTCCTTTCATTGAGGAATCTTTTGATTTCTACACGACATTATTTTATATGGTGTATAAAACACTTTTGATTTATAATTTCATTAAAAAAATTTTTTACACTAAGTGTATTACTAAACGACAGAAGTAAATGTTTTTTCGTACGTATGTGCCCACAATGACTTCTTCACCGCAGTGACCATTATTTGAGTTTCAGCTTCCTCTACAAGACATAACATATTTAAATGAAAAATAAATACCATGTTTTACTTTTCTAATATTTTGTAATTGAAAATGGTTCTGATAATGTTTTGAATATATCAGTTTGTTCTATTGACATCTTGTGACTGAAATGTGAAAAAGTTATGTTTCATGTATGCTTGTTTTTTGTTATATGATTATGTTATGGTTCTTGGGAATTTTTATGAAGTTGGGTGGTTCCATGATAAATTATGGGTGGGTGAGCCCGAGATAGCTCTCCAATGAATTGGGTAATGTGAAGGAGTTAAACGCTAAAGCTTTTACAAATAGATTTGGGGAATATACTGTGATCGGTAATCAAATGTAACCATGAAGTTTACTCCCTACTTAAGAATGTTATTAATATATCATGTTACCTTTATGTCTTATCATTTTTATGATTTATTCATAAATATTATGATTTCTTGAGGTATTTTACGTGCTTATGTTTTATGAGTAAAGAATGTTTTCATTGATTCATATATATACGTGGACTAATGTTTTCTTTCTGTATTTTTATATCCCTTACTGAGCTTTTTATTCTCATCCAATGTTTTTGAAATGTTTCCTACATGACATAAATATAAATAGGGTCAAGTATGGGATCAAGGAAATATATGTTATCTAAAACATGGAACTAGTCGTGTTTCTTTTTTTATGAGTTTTTATGAAAAAATGGAAACTGAGAAGAAGTGTCTACTTTATAATCTTTTTAGATGTAATAGTTATATCCAAATTCTCTAAAACTATACCTAAAAAGATCATCAATGTGAATTATTCATTTAATTCAATATTATTTAATGTTTTAATGATGGGTCCATTTAGCTAGGATGAATTAATCAAGTACCAAGAAACTCTTAAAATTTTTATTTCAATTAAATAAGTTTTATTTGAGCAATTAAATATGTGGGTTTTGAAATTGTATTAGCATCAAGATCTAAGTAATTTGTGAATTCTACATCCCAATCAGGTATGACACTGGGTAACCTATTAGGAAAACCCATATGGAATTCATTTACCACTTGAACATCATTAATCTGAACAACCCCCTTATTTTCAACAATATGAGAAAGATAAATTTCAATTTTATCATTCAACAATTTCTATTCATCTAGATATGTGATCATTTGTATGGGTTTTTTATTATATAAAAACTAATAAAAATTATAAAAAAAACTTATTTTGTTCTACTGTCAATCTTATCATGATAAATGGAAATTCAGTCCATTCCCAGTATGACATCAAACTCTATTACGGGATAAAAAAATGAATTTCATGTATTTTATTTTTACTGAGAATAAAATAAATATTATTTTAATTCATATATTCTATAATTATTCCCAGTTGTGATTTAAAAATAAGTTCTAGTATCATTTTTTGGGGGGATATTTCAAATTTACCAAAACATTCCACAAATATAATAGAATTTTTTGACCCCATATCGAAAAAATTCGAAAAAATATGTGTAAACAATAAAGTTACCTAATACAACTTCATTGGATGGTTTGTCATGTTCAAACGTAGTTGTAAAGGATCTCACTACACCTTTATTATTATATTATAACGTCATTGCATCATTCAGATCTCTCTTTGAGAATACATTTTCATAATGAACCATCTCTGTACATTTAATATAAAAAATAGTTTTCCTCATAGGATTAGTCTAAAGATAATTTTCATTAAAATATCAGGCCATATGTCCAAACATATCACAACAAAAACACTTTCCAGTTTTGGTACGACATTCCCAAGATGCTTTTTTCACACTTTTCACAAACTAGAAACATGAATTTCATACCATTATATTTATTAGATTGATTCATAACCATAACATTCTATCTGGGCCTATTCTCATACTTGTTTTCAATGTTCACATTATCATCATGAAACTCCATATCTAACCTCTCAGCACATCAGACAATTTTCACTAGACATTTGAATTTAGGGGAGTCTAATTCATTTCAATTCCTTTGAATTTATCACGAGTAAAATCGGTTTATTTTTCTATAAAGACACTGAAAATCATTTAGAGAATGCCTCTCCAGTCCTGTGAGGTTCAGTTCATAAATGGCCACTAAATCATCATCATTTTTTATTATTTCAAATAAATGTTTCTACATCATATTTCACACCACCTTAGGAAAATATATTTTCAAATAAAATACTTTTAAATTAATCCTATTCTAAGGAATAAATCTCCAATCCATCCCTGATATTATTTTACATTTTCCACCATTGATTAGATTCTCATTCTAAACAATAAATGGAAATACATAACTTTGGATTGACTGAATTTCCCAAAACATTGAATAACTTTTCAAGGTATTTAATTTATCATTCAGTCTCAACTGAGTCTGATGATCCACTAAATGTATGAGGGTGTTGTCTTGAAAAATATTCCACTATTTTCATGATCCATTGTGGTACCTTTGGTTTTTCTCTTGCATGGATCCCACCAATATACATTGCCTACATTATCTGATCCATCACTATCACAAACATCTTGGATCCAATCCCTACAATTTCTGGCTATATATTTAGAAGGATACAATTATGTCAGAGCATCTCCTTTTCACATTACCAATTTTTTTTTTGTGGAAAATAATTCTGAAAAAACAAATTGTAGTAAATGAAACATTTTAATATTTAAATGATATAACATTTCAGACTAAAAATATAGTATAAATTATTTATGGTATTCTATTATCATCATCCTAACCCATAATTTTATCTAAATCATCATATAATACCAACAATAAGGACCCATCCTTATTATATTACACTATTTTGAATTTTATCAAGAACTAAATTCTGTTCATTTGAGGATCAATTGAATTTTATAGTTTTAGATAATTTTTGTATAATACATACATAAAATTCCACATCCATAAAGAAAAGATACCGAAAAATAGTATCTATTTCTTTTAAAATATAAAAAATTCTAAATAAAACAAGTTTTTTTTGAAAAATATCCATAACATTTAACATAACATTATTATATGTGTTAAACATCCTTATAACTAGTGAAATTCATTTAAAAACATGGGACATGCCCAAAAATCATCGTAAGTGATGAAAAAAAGAAGGAAGAAACACATTAGTCCCTGAATACATGTAACGTAGGAAATCATTTTCAAAAAAGGAAAACTAGTTACCCATCTAATCTTACATTGTGAAACATGAAATTCCATGAAATTACCACTAGACTTATATAACATAAATAAAATCATAAATGTAACATTTGGTATTACGTACATAATCTTCTAATTCTTATGGATACCTTATAATCAGTGACCCTCATGACTATGTTACAATGTAACAATCATGGATACATTATTGTGTTACCATCTTCATTATACTTGGATTATCTATATGACCTACCTACAACATACATATACCCAATGAATTGGAGGGAGATATAGGTCACACCCTTCAACATAAACATTCCCACGAACAATGACAAAATCATAAGACATGAAAAATTTTATAAGAATTTTGTTTATTTTTTAAAACGGAATTTTAAAATTGGATATTAAAAAAATCCCTGTAAAATTATCATATAAATGAATTAATAATTAATATAGTGGATGTAATATGTATATAAAGGGTAGATATACATGATAAAGCCTAAATATACAAAATTCATCACACAAAAAAATTTAATACAACATAAATAATGATGTATAAGGTAAACCCAAAGAACGAGAATTTGGTTAAGAATTCACTTAAGTTGTGTTTGTTTTACAAAAACATAATTTAAACCACCAGTATGATGGTTAAAAGATATTTATTAATATATTAAAAAAAATTCTTTTTTATAACACATTAAATTATCATTTAATTACATCATTTCAACATTTAATTATTAGTATTTAGTTTCTTCCTTGGTTTTGGGTGAGTTCTATCCATGGATTCCATGGACGATTTGTATTTTATTGTTCATGTTGAATGGAAGTGAAATTCTAGAAGTGGAATGAAATTGTATTCATATTTTTCAATAATATATTATAATACCATAAATCATTTTTTATCATATATTATGATGGATCATTGGATAAAACATTAATGATTTTTGTTTATATCATTTTTGGTGGTTCCTCTATAATCATGAACTTGTTTCATTATATAATTTAATTTCATGCATATATAACCATTATAGAACATAAAATAGGTTAAAAATGCATTTTATATTATTTTTCATTTATTAAAAGGGTTTTACAATCATTTTTGAATTGTGTTATGGAAATTGAAAAAGTTTTATCCAAGATTTTGGAGAATCAACACATTGTATATTGTGTATTATTTTTAGAGTAAGATGGAGACTAGATGTTGAATGATGATGAAAGTTTAACATTAACATGATAACATAATGAATATATAAATTTTTTTATATTTCATATCACCACGTTAAATATTGGAAAATAGATTAAAAGATAATAATGGAATTGGAATGAAAACACATGAAAAGGGAAGATAATTATTTCTTCTAATCCCTTCTCCATGTGATCCTCTTTAAGGATTTACATTTTGGACTTTTGGTTAATGAAATAGGTCTTGGAAAAGAAAAGATCAATGGAGAAGGAATTTGGTAGAACATAGGCAATTCTCAAGGCTTGAGTGGTGTGAGAGGAAGAAGGGAAGGAGGATGGTTTTTATAGTAGACGATAAGAGGAATTTTACATTATTTTATTCATTATTTTAATATTTTTTCTCAAGAGTATAAATATTATTTATTCATGTGACCCCGAATAGTAATAAATTAATGTGATTTTGTTCTAAGTGGGCTTATATCATCCTTTCCTTACATATGACGCCGTAATACAATTATTTATCAAATATTATAATTTATCACATTTTACTATTCATAAAAAATTCCATAATTTTGTAAAAATCCCAAAACTTCACCTTAACAACATTTCCACACTTAGAATCCAATAATTGAACACATTTTTTGAAAATAATTTCCTTTATATTTATAATTCAATTTTTAAATAACATCATAATTTATTCAAATATAACAATTTTAAATATATAACAAATTTTTAAATCCTTGAAAAATTAAGAAACATATCATTCTCTTATAACCATAAGAATATATAATAATAATAACATTCTATATTCATAAGGGTCAAATTACTATTTATAAGGGTATTTTACTATTCACTAAAAAAAAGTTGGTTCTACCAGACTCTAAATTACATAATTTTCACAACTGTAGAAGACTATTTTATGAAATAAAAATCATAAATGAAAAAAAATTATGTCTAAAGGCTAGTTATAAATACATGCATAAAACAATGTTTCATGCACTTCAATTTATTATTAAACCCTTGGGATGCTACACCCACTTTTTTATTTTAGAAATTTTTTTATGGGTATAGCTATATTGCCTGAACAATTAGATGTTTTGTTAGCTATGATTACTTCTAATGAATAAAATATTCAAATAAAAATTTTATAATACATCACTAGTTGATGTTTGTGGGAAATTGCTTCATGAAAATATGGCGATCCTTCTATACTAAAATTAGATGTGATTCTGGGAATGGGGTTTCATTGTCTATATGGTGCTCATATCAATTTCAATGTAAATAAAGTAACATTTCATAATCTAGATTAATCTATGATTATTTATTTATGTACGGATGAATTTAACCTTCAAAAAGAAATTTCTTCAATCTTATGGGTTTTTATTCCTATATAAGAAGGTTATTTTTCCCAAATTGTATGGGAGAGACTCACGATTATGAATACACACATTTTACAGGAGTATCATGTTGTTATTCTAGAAGAATTGTTAGGTCTTCCACCAAATTGGGATGTTTAGTTATGCCTATTTAAAAGACACCTTATAGAATGTACCCAACTGAGTAGCTGGAATTGAGGAAGAAAATACAAGAGAAACTTGATAATAGATTCACATGCCTTAGTGCATCGTCTTGGGAAGAACATGTTCTTATTGTTAGAAAGAAAGATGGATCAAAGAGACTTTTTATTGATTATCAAGAACATAACAATATATATATCAAGAAAAATATCATCTTCCCTATATTGATCACATATTCGACCAACTACACTGAGCCCAATACTTTTCTATGATTTCACTTCATTCAGGATATCATCAAATGAGGTAAAAAAGAAAGATATCAAAATGAGGGCATTCTGTACAAGGTATGGACACTTGGAATTTATTATGATGCATTTTTCCCTTATTAATTCCCCTTTTATCTTCATTTATCTAATACATATATACTTTAGAGACTATATTGATGAATTTTTCTAGTCTTTATAGACAATATTCAAGTTTATTTTAAGGAAAAAGAAGAACATGAAGACTAAATGAATATGTCACTAAAGCAACTACGAAAAGAGAATATTTATGCAAAATTTACCAAGTGTAAATTTTTGAAATATAATGTATAATTTTTTTTAACATAATCTCAAGATATTGAATATCCATAGATCCATTAAAAATAAAATTCCATGAATGTTTTCTGAGAGAAATAGTTTTAACTTAGATATAATGTTTTCAATGTTTTTATGTTTATTATCGATGTTTTTTGAAGGATTTTTCATGATTATCTAATCCACCCATCATATTGACTAGAAATAGAGTTATATTCATGTGGAAGAAAGAATGTGAAGAGAATTTTAATGATCTAAAAATGAAGGTCAGCAAGTGCACCTATGCTCACACAGCCTTGTAGTAGAGAAAGATTTCTGATCTAAAATGATACATACAAGATGGTTCTCGGATGTGTTCTCATTAAAATTGATATAGTGATAGCTTATACCTCACGGTACAAGAAAATACATGAGAAAATTACCAAACTAATTATTTGATGTTAGCTATTGTAATCTTTTAATTAAAGATATGGAGGCATTATCTTCTGGTGGAAGGTGTGATATTTATATTGATCATAAACTTTTAAATTATATTTTCATCAAAATGAGATAAATATTACCCAAAAAATATGGTTGGAGTGGATTAAATATTACAACTTCTCAATACATTATCATCCCTGGAACGCGAACAAGGTGAAATTCGCTTTGAGTCAATATGTCCATGCTTTCCAATCCCTGAAGAGGATCACAAAAGATCCGATATATATGGATTTGAAAAGGAAGGATCCTTAAATTTTAATGGAAGGGGGAAATCTTATCTTTCTCAAATGAAGGTTCAACCATCAATACAAGTGATGATTAATGAGGATTATATGAACGATATAATGATACAATAAAAGGTGAGAAATATTCCTGAATTCAACATTGATTGTGATGAAATAATATGGTTCAAGAACCATTTTTTAAATTTTTCCCACAATGGAATTAAAGAATGATATAATGTATATACTTCTTCATTATGTATTCAAAATATAAGAACAAAGATGTACAGTGACCTAAAAGAGTATTTTTGGTGGTATGGCATCGAAAGAGATGTCACCAAATATGTCCCTTCATCCTAGGTTTGTCAGAAAGTTAAGGCTGTGAGATTGAAGTCTAATGTGATGTTACATCCATTAACAATACTGGAATGAAAATGGGAAAACATCACTATGGACTTTGTGGTCCGACATCCCCAAAACATTCAAAGGCTATAATGTTACCCGGGTTATAGTTGATCAAATTACAAAGTCATTGCACTTCATATTCTATTAGAGAGGATTTAAATTTTGATTACCTTGTTGGGATATATGTAAATGAAGTTGGAAGAATGAATGGTGTAACACTTTCTAATATATCTGATTGTGATTCGAGGTTTACCTCAATGTTATAGTAATTTATTCTGTAGAATATGGAAATAGAGTTAGGTTTCAACACTTCTTATCATCATCAAACAGATGGTTAGTCTAACAAGAAAATTCAAACTCTATAAGACATGTTGAGATATTTATTTATTTATTTAAAATGAGGTTGGGATCAAAATCAACCATTGGTGGAAATTTCTTAAAAATGTAGATTTCCCTATAGTATTCAGATGGAGCCTTATGAAACTCTCTATGGAAATAAATTTAGTACTCACACTTGATGGGATGATGTTGGGGAAATCAAGATATTAAGACCTGATCATATTGATGAAATGGCATAAATCGTCAAATGTATTCAACAACACTTAAGATTAGCTCAGAGTAGAAACAAATATAGGCCGAAAATTGAAGAATAGACATAGAGTTTGAAGTGGGAGATTAGGTGTTTCTACAAATATCTCCCTGGAAGAGAGTACTGATATTTTGAAGGGAGGAGAAGATGAGACCTAGGTATATCGGTCCTTTTGAAATTCTAGATCGTGTTGGAATGGTATGTTATTATTTGGTGTTCCACCAAATATATCTCAAGTTCGTGATGTTTTTCATGTTTATCTCTTAAGAAGGTACATAACTGATACTTCACATGTACTAAACATAGTAGTTAATGTGATAGATCATGATCCTTCCTATGATGAATAATAGATATAGAATCTTGATCAAAGAGAAAATATTCTAAAAAACATAACTACTCACTTGGTTAATGTTTTATGGTGTAACCACCAATTTGAAGAAGCTACATGGGAACATGAGGATATGATGAAGCAGGTTTATCCCCTTCTATTAGTTTCAATGTAATGAATTTCTAAGGACAAATTCAGTTTAAATGGTAATAATGTTACTCCAAGATGTTTTTATGAAATATTTTACATAAATTATTTTTATTCTTCAAAAACATGTTTTTCATTAAACTTTGTGTTTAAAATATATGTATGATTCCCTTAATAAATAATTAACTTTATTGCCCAACTATTTGGTTAGAGGGAATATGTAGAACTAACTTATGATATGCAATGTACATTCATTGGCTATCAATTTTTTTTGAAAAATATAAATTAGAAATTTTTATTTACTAGTGAAATACTACTGGTAATAAAACTAATGAGATATACATGTTATGTAAAATAATATTATAATCATCTAATTGATATGGTGTAAAGACACCATTTTTTATGTATTGAATCCCATATTTCATTAAAATGGTAATCTTATGCAATTGAATGGTGATCCCCCATTAAATTATGATTTTTCAACATTAATAATTTTCATATAAAAATATAATGAAATTCATTTAATGTGTGATATAAAATCATACTTTGAATGAATTTATGATATTTTCTGAAAAAATTCAAGTTTTGAGGAAGAGTAAAAGCAAAATAAATTTTAAGTGAAAACAACTATTTTTATCGAAATAATTTATATAGATAAATTATTATATTGAAGAGTTTATAAGCTGAAATAAAATATATTATTATCATTAAATATAATTTATGGCATTGGAATTAATTTTACATTTAATTAATATAGAAATTTTTTTCAATATTTGGCAATGTTTTAACTTTTAAAAACGCATTCTCTCATTCAAACAAAGATATTGGTTTTAAAATAATTATTGCTAATTCTGTTTTTTTGAATTTAGAAAAATGTATTCTATATTTGTAATAAAAACACTAAATTGTGTAAATTGTTACATTTTATTTTGGGACATTAGGAATAGTAACTCCAGTAGTAATTTTTATTTTCTACGGTTAAAGGTTAATCTAGTAGATAAGGGTAAGAAACTAATATTATAGTCATATAAACTTCCCAAAATTGTTTTCTAATTCTATCAGATGATATATGTTGGACCACGAACTTCCTTGGGTCTATTTTAGCAACCCATGGAGCCACATTGGTGGGATAATGACATTTTATAATGATTAATTTAATGTGAAGATATATATAACATAAACATGTATCTTTTATTTAAAAAATTAATATAGGGTTATATAAATGATCTCTTTGATAATAAATAGTCAATAGTAATATAAAAAAATTTCATACATAATTGTATTTTATATATAATTTTACAAATTAAATAATTAAATTTATTTATGACCTAATGATGATGAAATGTTTAAAATATTATTGAATGATTTAAATAAATGATATTATAAATGATAAAATAAATATAATTTTTATAATATTATGTCGTGCATGAATTTTATGGATGACTATGACAAGTTATCAGTTATTTAATGTAGTTCTTTCAAATGAATAATGTTTTATGGCATTACATTTACTAAATAGTGTCAAAATTGTAATAAATGAGTTTTTAAAACAAATACTATTTTATTAAATGATATAATAATCCTAAATATCATTGTTTCAGCCAACAATATTATATAATGTTAAAAATTTCATTAATGATTCACTTTTGGTTCTGTATTTATATTATAGTATCTATATTAACTATATATTATGAAAATTCACTAAGACATGGTAAGAGTTAATGTTTTTCTCTAAGGGTTAATAATAAATGATAATGTTAAGTTTGTGGTCTAAACATGTCTATAACCTATTGGTTGAGTTGATTTAAACCCATCCTTAACCAATCCTATTAATGGGTCAAATTTTAATTATTATAATTATAAAATCATTTTATAATTAAATAATATTTCCAAACATCCCTAAAGTGTCCATCTTCCCTCATATAAAAGGCCACCAACTCTTCCCACATACCCACAACTACAAATCCCTTTGGCCCAGCCAAACCCTGTCAAACTCACATCCACAATACCCTCATTTCATCCCAGAGCCCAATATTTTGAAAGAAACCCAACTTAATGAGTACTTTTGTGAAAATGAAAAGGATACAATCAAAGAAGAGGTTATCATTTTGTCACATCATTCAAAATTCTTTTCTTCTTCTACGTCTTCTTGTTATGTTGTTTCCATAATATAAAAATAAATCCATTATATTCTAATGTTGAGATTTTATTAAAATTATTATAAAAACTTTAACCTTCTTTTATCTATCCTATGAATAATAATATAACCATTGGTGTGTACGTACGGTTTACCGTCTCCACTCTGGGGTGTAAATTGTTATCTAGAATTCATTGTTTGGATGGGTACAACGATGTATATAACGAAATTAAAAAATTTATATATCATGAATTTTTTATAATTAATATAACATCCATTTTCAAACCATTAAACCATTACTAAAATCAATACATAACTCATGTATACGTACGATATACCATCTCCACGATGCGATGTAATTCATTCAACATGATCTTCATTAAACCATGATTATATAAATGAATGTATTGAATAAATATGATATATACTATTGTAATATCATTCTGTAAATTATAAAACTATTCCCTAAAAAGTGGATCATGAACTTACCTGACAAAACATTCATGAGAACATAAAGTAGTTAATATCCAAATAACGAGTTTCGATGAAATTTTACTAACAAATGGATGATTATATAATCATATATTAAATCATAAAAGTAATTATGATTATGGAATAATCCTATAAGATTATTTAAATAATTATACTTGGGGATTAGATACATTTAAATGATATCATACCTAAGGTAAGGGATAACATTTCAACTCTAATTTTATCTTAGATTGTTAATTCGTAAGTATTTAATGGGTTATATTTATCATCAATGTCAATCATTCCTCAATATGAATTTCAAACTATTATTTATATACATGTATTTTTTAATGTCAGTTTCAGTTGTTGGTGAATTTTTACTGAATGGTATGAATGGAATCATTTGTCTTTTTTGGAATGTGAAATTTGCAACTTTTATTAAAAAAGTATGAGAATAATATTTTTTAACTAATACAACATGAATTGATTTTTATGATTTCATAATTACTTAATTTGATGATTATTCCCATACAATATTACAATGTTATTTCCACATATAATTAATTATTCTATAATTTTGTATCATTTTTAAGAAGAAAAATGATTTTGAAAAAGAAAGAATATTTTTCTAATGAATTAATATAATGTGTTTTCTTAGAATTATTTTCCATATAAGATGACACTATTAAAATTTGGTATTATTTATATCCATGTTCATACTATGATTTGTTGTGTTTATGATTGAATTTTATATCAATCATGATGAAATGATGTTTATGAAATGTATTTTATTTCATGGGTGATGCTATGATGAATGTTTTTAGGTTTTTGTGGAACATATATGAGTTTTTTCATTATGATATGGGTGGGACATATATCTCCCAGAAATGAATTGGGTAATGACTTATATCTCATGAAATATACATGGTTGAAATAGCAAGTAAACTCGGTTCAGTAATTGACATTTTTATCTGTTATAGTCCTAGCTATGAGCCAGGGATAATATAGATATTCTTTTATATGATTATGTATATTCAAAAAAACATAATTTCTTATAATTTTAAATTTGGGATTATGTCCATTAAATATTATAATATTTGATCCCATGACATGATATCATGACCTTCATATGGAGGATATGACCTCCATGTGTAATGTTCGTATGTATTATGATTGTGATATGATTACTATTCTCCATTTATTACCCATACAGAGGATATGAGCACACCCATTTATAAGTTTCATTCCCCATGTTATAAATATGGGAATTATATATGATATAAAAAAATTGATTTTAGTGATAAAGAAATAATAAGGACCCAAAATAGATGTTTTATGAACTAACTCTTCATGTTACCCAGTTTCTAAACACAATATTCTTATACAGTCATTTTGAATCTTTATTATATTTTGTAATGAATGTAATTCAATTTTGATTAAATATATAAGTATTTTACTTATGGATAACTATAATTAAATTGTAATCATCTATTCATGTCGTATAAGCTAAAACAAAACATTCTTATTGTACTTCTGTCATAAACTCAAAAATTACCTCGTATCGGAATGGACAAAGGATTACATTCAAACCATTTTATAAAAATTTACCATGGGTTATAATTGAAATTATACAACAGTATAAGAATATGATGAATATTTTATTATACGTATTTATAAAACATATAAATGGATGATATATATACCCTAGTAATGACTTTGGTATAAACAATATTGGATAATACTGAGATAGAAAAATTATCCATTACTATAAGAAAGATATCCTTTATATGCTTCCAAAATTACTGTATTATTATTTAAATAATATCATTGACTTATTTATGATCCATATTTAATTTTATGAAATCATATATGATCTTATTATCACCCTTCTAATAATATTCTATTATTACTCATTCTTCATGTTTAAACAACTTCAATTTGTTATGAATGTTTTATCGAATAAGTTTTGATTAATATTCATATTTTATATTTATAACCTTACAAGGATGATATTAATATAATATATATATCATTTATTCATTTAGAAAAAATTATGCTTAAATTGATCTTACGTATAATTAATCGCATCATATTATGGACACTGTAGGCTGCATTTAAGCACGATTGATGATGTCATTCATTTTTTTATTAAATTGTATGGAAGTATATGATATATATATTGATCCAGAATAAATATAATGATATAAAAATAACTTATAGTAATTATTTCCATAATTATACCAATACTAGTATGTTGGTGAGGACAAATAGATAACACCATGACATGGAGATGGTAAGTTGTACGTACAAATGGGTGGTGTTTTTGTTTTTTATAGGAAGGATAGATGGTTGAATTTGTTTTTTTACATAATAATAATATTATCTTATTATATAGGTGATACTGGATGTATTACATAATATTGGAAAAAACAAAGGAAGAGTAAGTAAAGAGATAAATGATCTTGAGAGAGTCGGTAAAAGACATTACATCTTCTTTGGGAAGCTCCCCTAGATCTTATCTTAAACTTACTAAAGCTTGTATTTTGAGAGGACTATCACCTCAATAATGTCACTAGGGATGTTGATAAGGGAAATATGTTGTGTATGGATGATATTTAAGGCTCAATGTGTTATGTGAAATGGGGGTGGAGGTTCTCTTTTATTGTTGAGGATGGAGGGACCATTGCAATTTGGGAAAAATAGTAATTTATAATAAATCAAAAACAAATCCAAAAACCTCCAAAATTACTTTTTTTCAATATTTGATGAGTTATATTTTTAATATCATCAAACTATAATTTTTAGTCATTTTTATGTCCATTTAAACCTTATAATATTTATTTAACACTTTTTCTTTCTATATAAATCTAAATTAGATAATAAATACATCAATGTTAAATGGGTTGAATATTTAAATATTTGAATTAAATTAAACCATTAAATAATAATTTTGATTATTATAAATCAATTATTTATTTTTTAATATTTTTTAAATGAATTTTTGGTTTTTATATAATTTAATAATACATAATTTTGAAAAACAGTTGATAATGTCCATTTGGATGCTATACAAGTAATTTTTTATAAAAAATATATAGATTACAAGTTAACATCAAAACAATATTTTTTTTAAACATGAGAAATAAATTTAAATTATAAAATTCATTGGATAAAATAAATATGAGAAATTATATCTGTTTTAATTTTTTTAATAATATTTATTTTTATCTCAATTAATAAAATAATTACCGAATCAGTTCTGTGTAATTATTTAACATAAATATTTATTAAATTTAAATAAAGGATAAAATACCATAATCATGATAATTATTCTCTATTTCAATGGAATATGTATACTACAATATATGTTCTTGAAAATCCAATATTAAAAATTTGGTATTTATTAGAATATTAATGTAAAAACTTTAGCATCACCTTAAAAAAATTCAATGTTTCATAATCATACTCACATGGCTCCAAATGGTCAATAACTATACTATTGGAAGAATATGGACTATATATACTCAACCTATAAGATTTAGACAAAATATATTATCTTTTAATGGTAATTATCATATTAATCATAATTATTTTATTTATTTCTCATAAAATAAATATTTTGTTCATAATTACTGTATAAGCCATTAAAGTACATATTTTTAACATTAAAATTACAAATAAATTATCATGATAAATAAAAATAATATATTGTTAGTAATAATTTATAATATAATTTATCTTATTTATAACTCTATATTAAAAATTATATAGTTATTAAAATTTGATTATGTCTTATTTAACTTTTCATTAAATAATTCAAATTAAATGTCATAATCTCATCTATGTAGCTTACAAAGGATTCCACGGTTTTCAAATGATTATATATGTCATAACACACTCATTCAATTATATTAAGATGTGTATTACAGTAATTTTGTAGTACTATTTTTACACTTAATTACCCGACATAGCCTTTTACAATATTAATAAAAATTTCAAAAGATACTATTCATAATGCCAAAAAATAAAAGATTGTTATTTAGATAATTTTGACCTACTAATTTGAACTTTAGAATCCATATTTTAAAATATAAAACATTTATGTTTCAATAGTTACATTAAAATTAATCTCATATTTAGAAAATTATAACGAGTATTAGAAGTTAAAACAATTCATAAGATAGAAAAGTTTTTACATTATAATTTAATGTTAAATTTATCCAAATAACATCAATTAAATTAATTTAAAATAATATATTCAATTTATACTTAAAATCTTTTCAATAATATAATATATCCCCAAAAATTATTTCGATTATAAAAATGGTATTTGTAATTAAAATTTTGTATATTTTTAATATTCATCAAAACCTGAATGTTATCAGAAAATATCAAAAACATATCCAAAGTAATTTTTTTATCATAGTTCTAAAGAAGAATATTATGATCTCTTTTACGAAATATTAATGTGTCAACATTTTTATTTAAAAATTGTTTTTTGTTAATTGGTGATAAAATTATCTTTTTGAAAAATAATGGTTTTTATAGGTAAAATACTTCTTATTCATTCTATGTGAGTAAAATATATATTTGGTTAATATAAAATATATTTTAGTAAATATATAATATATATATTTCATTAATTTCATTTACTTATGGAAATTGTCTTAATTTATAAATAAAAAAATATTTTGGTTACATTTTATTGGTTTTTATTTTTTCATAAATAATTGTAGCTAAAGAACTAAACCTAAATTTTCATAAGTTACTCTTTTATTATTTATAACCTAACAACTAGGCCAAATTTGTAATTTTATACCATTGTCATCATGTGGAATGTTTAAACTAATGATTATGTGTAAGGATATATAATAAATAATTAAAATTATTGAATGAAAATATATCACAAAATCATTGGGATGTTACATTGATATAACTGGAAATTGTGTGTAATAGAATAAAAAAATAGGGTTTTATATACTAAATTATATTTTAGTTTATCATGAGGCTCATTCTTATGTAGATATAACAAACAACAGAAGACATCAAAAAATAAAAAAATACCTAAATAAATAAATGAAAATAAGAAATGTATCGCACAAAAATATCGGGGTGTTACAAAAACCATTCATTTTTATTGAATGTATATCATCAGTTCAAATTCGCTAAATAGGACCACCTAGAGAGGGACTTTAAGGTTTATAAATCTCTTTAATACTGACCATAGAGTTGTCGTAATGTAGTTGTTCGGGTCCATAACATGTTACCTCTTATAAAAAATTACTCAGTTTGTTGTAATCAGGGATTACATTCTAGAGAACTAAATCAATATCATTTAGTAAGATAACCTAGAAATAAATCGATCATTTAAATATAAATATTCTACAACCTTGAAATGTGTTTTAATTATTATCTTTTTATCAATGAAACATGATTTGAATTTCTTATATAATAAATTTAACAAAAATAGAAATTATTAGAATGCATTGTAGACAATTTATAAGACCTTTATAATATAATTTAAAAAAAATGATAATTATTTATGATTGTTAATTATATTTATTTGAATAATGTTTTTAATTATGTTATTACATTTTATATTTTCATTATACAGTAGGTTGGATAACATTATTTGATGTTTGGATTAATGGGTTGTGTTTTGTTTCTAATTTCATATTTAAATGAAACATATCTATTTATAAATCGGAATTTCTAAATTTTTTATAATATTATATATATAACACACGAATTTAATTTATTCTCCATTATTTATTTTCTAGTTTATATATATATATATATAATTTCTTGACCAATTTTCTCATAAATTTTCTAGAATTAGGAATCTAAGTGGATTTGATATTATCTCTTAATTTTTATGGATTATATTTTTTTCCTATATATATATATTTCATATTATTATATATATTTTCATATCCCTTACTAAATAACTTATTATAGTAAAAATATATATATTCTAAAATTATTTACAAATGATTTAATGGAATATTTTTGAAATTTTTTATAGATTGAGTAAATCTAAATGATTCCACTATTTTTTTATCAGTATCTATTAGAATATTTCATAAACATTTAAAATTATTTTTATTATTTTAAGAATATTTAATTTTAAATAATGGTGTTTCTAAATTAAATGTTATAAAAAATGTTATTTATATTTATTTTTTATTCAATAAAAAATATCATACGTTCTTCTAAATCATTTTTCCATGTTTTCGACATCCATTCCTATTATATTTTTTAACTCATTATATTTTATTGGAACCATCCTTTTAATTTCACTATAAAATTATGCGTTATTATATGATATTTTAAAATTTTAAACCATTTTATTCATAAAGGTTATGAATTTAATTATGGAATTTTAAAATTATTATTATTTTTTAAAAATTACTTTCATATATTTTCATCATATATTATGTTGGACTAGTATTATATAGAACTATATATCGTATGGTAATTATGTAGATATATTGATACGATGTGTAAGGGACTGCATGGTGAATGTATTAAATTATAGTTAATATAATTGGGAGTTAACTATATCCTATAAGATATTTGAATCAATCCACTATGGGATCATGGTATTGGTTTTTAATCATTACAAAATGAATGTTATTTGACACATTTTTTATTCCAAATTTTTATGTTATGTAATATTCCATTTTTTTGATTTCAAGGATCCTGATTTCTGACTAATTGTTCGAAACTCCTATCAATTATGCATATTATTGTGATGAAATCACAATGTAATTATTCATGATCAATTATACTTGCATTATTAGGTATACTTTTCATTGATATGTTTATACACCATGATTATGTTTTCATAACCTATTTTTCATCATTAGATCTCTTATAGTTATTGATATTTTTATCAATTTTTTAGAATTTCTAAGAATCTGATGTTACACTATCTTTTTAATCTACTACTTTTGTATTGTAGAATACTGTTAAATATGAATTAACTATAATGGATTTTGGTCCGATGATAGTTTTCTAGAGGATGAAAAATGTATGGAAAATAATGTCTTATGATAAAATCTCATGTTTCAAAAATATAATAAGTAAGGTTGTGTTATTAATTTTAATATATCATGGTTAATGATGTGAAAATAATGAATATTTTTTTTATTATAATAATTTCAAATGATCTTATATATATTGAGGTGTAGATAATTTTGTAGATTATGTTATAATAAATATAGATTAGTAAACATAAATACATATATGTTATTTTAATTGTACTATATGATTAAAAAATATGTCATTTTCTAATAGGATATATCATTATTGGAAAAATGTTATTTATTTGGATATATCATAGTATTATATTTAATTATCATTTGATTGTTTTCTCTAAATATTATTATTTAACTCACAAATAAATAAATATTATTTTTACTGAATGATTATAACATGAAAAAAATAATTATGGATATTCATATTTATTATCATTAGAAATAGAATTGTTTTTATATTTATTGTTAATCCCATTCCAGTATATCTATAATGTTTTCTAACATAATCAATTCTTCTTATAATTATTACTTATTTAATTATCCATGAAAATGATTAGTAGTATAATTTTTTCATCCCATGAAATTTTTTCTCCCTCCATATTAATTTGATGGATTGAGATTTATACTAATCACATTATTCACCATTATTTAAACAAGATTTGATTTTAGGTACTGGATCGATCGCTCTAAAAATTCCCTTATTAATTCTCCTATAGGTAAAACAATATTGTATATCACATATCGACTCATGATATGATATCAATGAAGGGATGAGTGATAAATCTGAATTAAATATCCAAATATTATGTTTGTACTATTACATTTTCTATATAGTTATTTAACATAATTGGGGGTGTAAAATTCAATATTATTTATATAAATGTTGAATATGAATTATTCACTTCCATTCTAAGAGAGTGTCATTTTATTCCACTAGATCATAAGAATGATATTTCAATAAAAGTCATAAATTGTGTTAAACTAATATCAATGTCACTAAATAGAATTTTAAAAATTGAATATCAATTCATAATGAAAAAACCCAAAAAATTTGATAATAATTTTATTCGCCAAACACCTTCCCCATTGAGTGTCCATGTTAAATATTGAATAATGGAAAATGGGTCAATGTGTTATTGTATTTATTATATTGAATATAAATTGATCCTGGTCAAGAACACGGATTCCCTACAACATATTTAGTATAGATTCAGGAAATATGTGTAGTTAAAAACATTTAAATGACATACTAGAGTATTTTATATGATCTATTAAGAGGAAATTACTGGATTTATCCAAGGAAACCATACATACATAATATATAAAATTTGAAAACATGACGATATAATACCGTATTAAAAATTCCAAAGATGACATCATGGATTTGAAGAGGATTTTATTTAAAGATTAATTATGAAAATTTCTTATTGTCGTTAAATAAGATAACATTATATATCGATTTAGAGAGATGATCTTTAATATCATTTTTAGATTTTTTTTTAAATTACATGAATGGGGTAAATTATATGACAAATTTAGTAAAAATTAATCATTTTATAAAAAAATATTTCTTTACTTGTCATATAATCAACAGAAAAGTATTATGTGTACATATTTCAACGATTTTGGGGATTTAATATTAATCTATAAAAAAAATATATTTTTATTATTTACAATATTAATGAATTATCATTATATTATCAATTACTTTTTTGGGGGACTTAAATTTTAGTATCCTAGATCATAGTCTATCATTTTGTATTCGCCTCTAAATAAATCATATATATTAAATTCAATGATACATACATAATAAAAAACTACAGTGAAAGAATCCATATTAAAAAATTCATTAATGTTAATATATAAAATTAAATACACTAAAAGATTTAATAAATTAATGTTAATTATTTATATTACTAATGTAATTTAACCAAATGTAAATAAAACACAATAAATTAAAAATTATTATAATCATGATGTTAAACTACAATATTTTAATTTAATGGAATTTCATGATTGATATAATTCTATATATTCAACATCAGGCTATATGCGAATTATAAAATAGTATAATAATATTATAATTTCAGTTTAAACGTTATAATGTAGACATTAATTTTTTTATAAATAATAATAAACCTATAAAGGAAAATATTCATAAAGGTATTATAAATATCATATTTATTTATTAATACATATGCTGAAAATTTATAGTAACTTTTGATTATTCATCAAAAATATGTATCCTTCCAAAAAGGATTTTCTTTATATTCTAGAGATATATATATTTATTTATTTTATATTCAATAAATATTTGTCATAAAATACTTTATATTTTTTCTAATCATGTTAATATAATTATAGTGTAAAATTTAAGAATTTTTTAGAAAATATTTTTTTCCTAATAAATACAAAACAATATCAAATTTTTATTGTGAAATTGACTTTTAATTTAAAAAAATAGTGTTTTTTAAATAAAAAATTATGTGTATAATATTATTATAATGTAAAAAAAATTCATATTTAATTGATATAATATGATTAGTTATATAGGGAGAAGTAATGAAACATATTTTCTTATTATTTATTTTGGGAATAAAAACATATTTATAATAATTTTCTTTGTTATGTGAAGGGTTTTAAACATGATTAAATTTAATTAAAATAAAAAATTAAATATTGAAAATTTGAGTCGATATTATGAATATGAGAATTCAATTCTTTTAAATAGGAATATTTCATGTATGGTTATTAGTAATAGAATTCATATAAAAAATTATCACATTAGAAATGGTAGAATGTGTAAAAAAGAGATAAAAATAAGGGATAATTCCAAAAAATATGGCTAAGTGTATTATTAATTTTATTTGTAACTATTAATATTCATGAACCAAACTATGATTTAAAATTTTTAATTTCATAACATGTGACTTTGAAAGTGACCAAAATGTAATTTTTTTTACATAAAGATACCACAAAAAATACACATCCCTTTTTTATGACACATATTATTTTTTAATATGAATAAAAGTAATTATGATCAATTCTTATGTGTTATTTTAAATTTAAATAAATTTTTTTGATATAAATTTTTTAGTTAATCAATAATGATAATTATATTTGTACATAACAAGGACATAATGGGTCATCATGTAATAAGAATATTATGCAATTAACTTATTTTAAAAAAGTAAAAGTAATACACATTAGAAGAATTGTTATCATCATAGAATATTTTATAAAAATACAAAATACTAATTTTATATCAAATAATTTTATTATAATAACAATACTTTGTTGATTTATTTATTTTTTGAATAATGTGAATACTCTCTCAAAAGACTATATGTGTATAATATATTAAATAATATTATATTTATGAATTTAAAATTCATAAAAATAGTTTTTTGGACAAGTGAAATAAATATATTATATAATATAAACTATAATCCACTAATGGGTCATTTATTTATTAATTATACTTTCAGGACTATTATGTATTTAAAAATAATTGTTTTATTCTGTTCACCACCAAAATGAATTGGGGGGGGGGGGGTGGGTGGGGTGGGGTTAAGACTATGAGATACATTTGAAAAATAATCTTTGAAGTATCCAAATATTATTCTATGAGAGGATTTAAAATTTTAAAAAATTTATAATTTATACAGTTAGATTTTTTCACGTTATGAAAAATATTATTGTTATTATTTTCATACTTTATTTACTTCCATCGTTTCTCCTCCCCTTATAATATTTTACCTTCTCTTGTCTATTACCCAATCCAATCAAGAACATTGGTTTGGAATCATGCTACCCAAGTATCCATTAATAACCCTTTTTCAAATCAAATATGTTTCTCTCTCAAAATAATTATAGACATAGATGACGTTAGTAATAATCAAAATATTATTTTTAAAAGAAGGTATATGTTCTAATATGCCATTTTTAAGCCACATTCCTAAAAAATAAACCATGAATTAATAATAACATAAGTATCATAAATGTTATAATATTTTAAATTTTTTATCATTAAATTTTACGTTATTGCATTTTTCATCATATAAGAAATGAAAATATTTATCATTATTATGTGTTTATTACTACCTAAATGATGTAATTGAATTTTTTGATCACCTTGTCACAATGATTTTTATTATTATTGGTTTAAATTAATTTCTAAATTATTAATTTAGTATTTATCATTCATAGAAGATGAAATCTCTCCAAAATTCTATATATTCAATCCAATGGAAATTGATCACATCATTTGTGCAAACACGTGATCTATAACCTCTATTATGGTATGTGAATCGTTTTTCTTGAATGTATTTATTAAATAGAAAAAAATTATTTAATGTAAATAATCTCTAATTATTTCATGATTGATATTATGGATTTGATGTAATTATATATTATTTTACCATAGGCATGCTACCTGATCTATTTTGGATTAATAATCCAATGATTGTCAAAAAATATTATATTAAATAAACTGATCATTTAATTATGTGTAAAAATATTATGAAATTAATTAATTGTTTTATAAAATTGGAAGATATTATTAAGAAACTAAATAAATAACATAATTATATTGATCTAGAGGATAACATAGGTATGTGACAAGTGAGACACAAAGTAAAGAACACATAATCATAAAACATCATTTTAAATAATTTAAATATTTATTTTATATTTATTTTTCTTCCATATAAAAATTAAATAAATATCAAATATAAGTATTTATATTAACATAATTAAAAATTAAATTAATTTTATTTCTGTTTTTATTTTTATTCAATTGATTTTAATAGAATATTTTTATGTCTTTTAAAATTATCATTTTGATATTAATTGAAAAATGAAATGGAATATTCTATTTAAACCAATAAAATATCATTTTAATTACATTCCACCAAAACCATTCTTTTATATTATTTATATTACAGTATTCTATTTTTTTATCATAAAAATCCAGTATTTTCATTTTTCTATGTATTAAAATTTTCGAAATGGGGTTTTAATTGATATAAATATATATAAATATATAAAAATAATTTTCATTTTGGTTAAAAGTATATTATTATGTATTTAGTGATGAAAATGAAATATTTTATATATTTTATGTATGAAATGTTATATTTCCTTTTGTAAAAATATAAATTGGGAAAAAATAGATGTAAAATGAATTGGGTAATGATGTTTTTTTATAATTTTGATGGTATTATTATACACATTATGTTGATCAATATGGATTTTTATGAATATAAAATTTCATGGGTTCTCTTAGTTTCTATGAAACCCTCATAATTATGATTTTTCAATTTTTTTTTCAATTATAATATTTTTATGTTAACATTTGGATAAAAGAATAAATTTATGTTTTTATAAATGTTTTGTTTGAGCTCAAATATTATTTTCATAAATTAAAACACTTTTCTGAGAAAAAAATGTATAGAAATGGACTAACATGTTCCTATTCCTATTTGTTATGTCTCATTCTGTTGTTTTTTATATATCACACTTTTTGAAATATTTTCATTGTATTTTGGAAATGATTTGGAATAATAATGTACTAAAATAATTACTAAATATATTACATGAATTAATAGCTTGTATCATTTTTGAAATACAAAATTATAAAGAAATATTGATTTGGAGTGTCAAAAATTATAATGATTGTGGTTTTTCTGTATGAGTTATGAAATCATTTTATTTTACTCTAAAAGAAAATATGATATAATTTATTACAGAAATTGAATTCATTATTTTAAAATCATTATTATTTAGTGTATCAGTACTGGGTCCTTATAGATGGTATCAGATGATATTTTTGGATATTAAATATTGTTATGATTTTTATTAAAATGTTAGAGGTACCTTGGACCCAGAATATTATTATGTGATATATAATTATTATTTCTGTAGATAAACATAATGTTCCAAATAGAAAATGACATTGTAAAATTTATTATAATTATTATCCACCTTTTAATTTTTATGGATTATTTTTTTATACACTGACTTACAGTATTATTTATTTTAACTGTATATATCCATTTTTTAAAAAATAAAACTTGGATCAGAAGTGATAGTCGTGGGTTGTCAAAATAGGAAACTAGAAAATATTAGAGCTATAGTTGAAACGTTTTCTTCTATTCGTAACATTTATTGACATGTTTTGATTAAAAACGATCACTATATATGTTTTTTTAAATTTAAAATATTAGATAAATGGGTTTCTATGATAGTTCATATAAAAATAATCATAAAGGTAAAATTAAATACTTTTATAAGTGTCATGAATATGGTAAAAAAATACTTGAAAAATTATGAAAGGATTGAGAAGGAGTTATATATATATATAAAGTGATTAGGATATATACATTCACATAAGAAGGTATAGTTAAGATAACACTACAAAAAAAGATGCAGTTCATCTTAATACATTATTTGATTGATTATAATGTTGAGATTATAGGAGTTATGAATGTTTATCTCAATGTGGAACATTCCAAAAGTAGATTATTTGGATGACATAATCAATGGTATAACAATGTCTAACAAAATTATATTTTAAGATGACAAAACTTTAAATGATAAGTAAAGAAAGTTATTTTTAATTAGGATTTGACACTGATGTATTATAAGTAATAATTCATGATTTTTAACATTAAAATGATGAATTTATTAATATGAAAATGAATTGTTGGAAATCTATTATAATGGAAATTTAATGTATAATGTTTCGACGTTAAGGGATTCATTTGTAATGATTTTTTGATATTTTTAAGGATTAAAATATAATAATTATTTATTAAATATTTACATATTGATATCAGATATGATATATATGAATCGGGATATATTTATTGATTACTAATAAATGATTGTGGTAATTTATAACCCTAATTATTGACTCATATTTTAGTAAAACTATTTTTAGGAATAATACTTTTATATTTTGAGAAAATCAAATTAATGTTTTTATAACAATTATATATTAGATTATCCATAATTTGAATATTATTACGGTTATTTTTGAAAAGATATTTGTTACATTATGGGAAATTATATTTTATATGACGGAAATTGGTTTTTATAAAATATGATTATTGTTATTTCAGAAGAAAAAAAAATTATTAAAATTATTCGACAAAGGTAAATTAATTGTTTTCTAGTGAAAATTTATGTTTATTTATGTAGTAAATGTTGAAATATATATTGTATGTATATATAATTTGTTCTATTTTATTTTTTTAATATATATTATTTATTTAAAATATTTGTATAACTTGATGAATTTATCATTATACCATATAACTTTTTGGTCAATGAATTTTTGGTAGATTGGTATTTCTAGAAAATCATTTTTATATAGACAATATAATAATATGATATCAAAGCATTCAAATCATTGGGTTTTATTCATGGATAATAATATTTTATAGATTTATTGGTTAAATATTTATTGAAATCTGGGGGTATTTTTTGAATAATTATATTTTTGTTTAGTATGAGTCTTTTTAAAAATTAATTATATTTTTCTATGGTTCAATCCATTTTTAATGAATTATTTGAGTAAGGGAAATAATTTTTCATCCTTTTTTTGATCATTTGATTTGTTAAATTTTTTTTATTCTTACATAAAAAAATACAAAATGAATATTTATTTATGGGAGTAAGAGTTGATATATAAGTGGAAAATTTTATTTTTGATTCATTCATAGATGGTGAAATTTTAAATTTAGAATCAAATGTAATAATATATATTTATTTATGTCATGTATTTTATCCAAAGTGAACAATGAATCCCTTAACACTATGAAATTGGTCATGAAGGAAAAATATCATCCTACTAACTTTATTTGTATGAATTATGTGGTCCTATTTATCTACAATTGACTAATTTTATTACTTATTAAATTTTTAATTTTTAATTTTCTGTACCGCAAATTATTTTTTCATGAACATTATTTATTTGCCTATATGTTGAAATTTTCACTTCTCAAAAATTTTATCTTTATATTGTAACCAGATTTAGTGTTATTCAATGACAATATAATTATCCAATATTATATAATATGAAGATTAAAATTTATTATACCTTTTTATGATATGGGTTTCTGTGATTCATTATTAAATATTAAAAATCATTTACTCTTTTTGGTTTCATTATTTTCGTATATTGATGTAATTGATTTTTAAAGATGAATTTATACTATTTTCATCAATAATGATTATGAATTTATATGATGATATTTCATTGATTGTGGTAGATTTTAAATACACAAAAAATAGTTCTAAATAAAACCATTCTTGATAGATTACATACTATTCTTTAATAAGCGTTGATTTTTATTTCAATTTAACATAAAAATTGTATAATTTTAATCTTAAATTAATAATGAAGATATTAAATTAGTGGTATGAGCTGTAATAATAACACTATGAAAAATAACTATAATGGTTAAATATTAATCAATTTCACTTTATAATTCATATGTAAATAGTTTTTGGTAATTTTATTTTATGCTTCAAAATTCGATTTCACCCAAATTTAGATTAATTGCATCTTATGAGTTTATATGAAAATTAATTTCATTCAAATATAGAAATTTCATTTAGTAAAATTTAAATAATTACTTAACTAATATCTTAAATATTAATTGTTTTGAAAATTTATTTTATTTTTTAAAAAATAAACATTCTTAATATTATATGAAAATTACAGATTTTTTTATTGAATCTGATTTTTTGTCATTGGGGTAATAATTTTAATATATCATTTTATATTGAATTTGAACTTAATGGAAAATAGTTATTTTATATTTATTTATAGTATAATTAATTATACAATAATCAATAATATACCTGATTTTTATATCCAATATTTATGGGCTTAAAAACACGATTCATAAAAAATGTTTTTTATATAATTTTTTATATTTATTATTAAATTAATTTCTACCGGTTATAGAAATCAAATAATTAAATAAAAATTTCATTCATTTTATGTGGAAGTAATTATTTGAAAAATATTCCCTTATTATAATTATATAAAATTAATATACATCATAAAAAATAATTTATACCTCAGTAATGGTAAATTTGGTAAACCAATGTAATAAATGGGATAACGTCTAAGAATACTCTTAAAACATGAATTAAATAATTTTTTCAATTTTTTTAAATGGTAAAAATAATGGTTTGATAATGTGACAATTTATTTATACATTCTATTAATAATGTACAATAAATGACTTCTTTGATTAGAATGAAAACTAAATGCTACACTCTTCTTTTAAATTCAACAACATTTTTTCTATTGGATAAACAAAATATGTTATAAAGGACTCTAAGTGGTAATTATAAATAATAATAATTTATTATTATTTAAATATATTTATGTTATTATATATCTATTAATTACATTAAATCCTTAGACGATACAGAAACAATGAATGTCTATGTAAAAGAAAAATCATTTACATCATTTTAAAAACATTACTTGTAATTTAGCTATGATGAATTATTGTATAATGTTAATTATTATAGATATATAAAACAAACTGATCATTTTAAAGTGTTTATCACAACATAAAAATGGATTATTTTAGATGAGTTATTTGTAATGGGACCCAATAAAAAATAACCAATCAGTGCAACTCGAGTTACAAAAGACATTTTATTTGATGAAAAGATTTCCTATCATAAATTATTTGTTAAACTGGTTATTTATTGGTATGGAAAATGTTACAGGTCACAAATAAGTTGAATGTATAAATAAAATGAGAATATATATATATATATATATATATCAATATAATTGTGTAAATTGAAAAAAAATTAAACATATGAAATACTAAAAAAATTTCCCAAAAATAACTTCATTTAAAATTAATGACCATTTATTTGTACATAATGTATCCATCACATCATATGGGGAGGTGAAGGGTTATACGAAAGTAAATGGGAGGGAACTGAATCACTAAACCCTAAAATAACTATCACTTTTACTTTTTCTGCTACACTTGCCATCATAGCACCTCCTCCTACTACTACTGGGGTAGTTGATATATCTCATAATGCTCTATATTCATGGACTCAATAACATCACCATGACTTCATTTATACTTTTTATACTATGAAAATGATGATTATGACTCTTTATTCACCCCCATCGTGATAAAAATTGAATGTGAATTATTAAAAAAACTACCTAGTGTGAGTCCATAACAGTTGCCAACCACTCGACCCATCATAATGGAATACTGTGTCTCCTCCATCCACGTTACACAATCATTTCTATCTAGATTGGTTGAAAGATTATTAGTCTCAACAAAACTCTCATCCATTGTCTACGAAATCACATCTTCATTTAACTACTTCAATTGAAAAATGAAATTTACATTTTTAAAATAATTTTTTTCCAGATAAATCTAAATATATAAAAATTTATACTAAAAATAATCAGATACTCATAACCACATGTATTCTTTCCATTGGTATGATCATTATACATCGTCTTATAGATGTTATATATCATAATATGGGGATGTTTATACAATTATATTAGTATAAAATAATCAGATTACATTTAATATTAATATAAATTATTTATAATGTACTTACATTATGTGTTCTATGCGTACTAAATCAATAACTACAAGCATGATGTGTCACATTCAGCCTCCCATGATTGACCACAACAAATAATGAACTTGACTAACTTATAGGCCCAATATAGTATGAAAATTATCCATCCCATACCAGATATAATATTTAAAATGTTTGATGGCCACAGAAAGACTGATCAAAATCCATGAATCCCACCTACTTCTTGATTTTCCTCCTTTAATTTTTAGAATACTGATGACAGCACTCATGCATACATAACTTATGGGACTCCCTGATGGAACTCGACATGCTATCATCTATGGGATACCATAAACCCTTAATTTTTAATATTATCATTTTAATAATTAAATTAATTTTAAAATATCCATTATTTACTGATGTACCATATAATTATCAAACCCACATTTCTGAATGTCAATGTTATCCTTATAACACATCACCTATGCCTATGAAAAGATTCTCCAAAAATAGTGGACCATTATCCAAAAACTAGATGATAATTTTTTTGAAATAAATTAAAACAACATATCATATTTTTTTGAAATAAATAAATTTATGAAATGTAATGAATACTAACTAAAATACATAACATAACATACATCTAAATGCATGGATCAATGTTAAGATGTGGGAATTTCTCTATGATATAGTATATAATTATCAATTTTGTAAGACCCCATGCCCTCAATTTCAACGGTGAACTACTAGAAACCTGAGGGTTAGATGATAAATCATCAACCTCATCGCTGGTTAGTACGTCCTTCTTTAAGCTTTGTGAGATATCATCACATGTCTCTTCTTCCATATGAAAAATAAAAATTAATTTTCCATCAAATAAATAAAAATCGGTATTTAATATATAGATTTAAGTATATTATACCTAAAATAATATTTTCCATTCCTTTTCATCATCATCATTCTTGTATATGATGGTTTCAACATCCTCATCCTCCCCCTCAGTATCATCAATTTATATTGATATTTTATCCTCTTCACCTCTTGTTAATTCAAATTCATTTGTAACATCATCAAAATTATCACAATTATAGACCCGCAACTATGTGGTGCCATCATACATATTTAGGTATCTTTTCTAAAAAGTTGTATTTTGGGTTTTCTCTTAAAACAATTGAATTTTTTTCACATCAATAGAACTGCATTGACATTTTGTAAAATTAATTTCATAGGAAATCATTTTTTAAATCTCCACCAATCAATTAAATCTCATGAAGAATAACAATAATAGGCATAATATATTTGGTTTTATTGATGATCTAATAAAAATTGATTATTTTGTAAAAGTATGTTTTTATATTTAATATCTATGATATTATAGTGAGGATGAACACACAAACCTCTACTAATATCAGACCAAACACATTTAAACATCATTACTTAGTTCTTACCAAGATAACACAAATCAATTATATAATCCAGAAATACATAAATTAAATGACATATCCTATATGATGATATCCTCTAAAAAATACACCTTTATTCATTATTTTTTTATTCTATATATACATGTTTATTAAATTAAAAACCATTCACTACATTTGTATTATAATATTTAAATGTTTTGGATAATGAGTTATCCAATAACCAAAATAGATTATCTATGATATCAGCGTTTTTCGATACCTATTACATTGAAAATCAAATAAAAATATAAAAATTTAATAAATGTATTTCATAGTTTAACTCATAAATAATTTACTATACCCATATTTGAATCTATTAATATAAATTTTATTAATAACATTCTTAATGAGTAGCTGATCAAATTTGTAAAAATTGTTTCTTTATATGATAATCATATAATCTATAATTAAAAAAATATTTTTTCCTAATAATTAAGAATATTTCATGGTATAACTCACTATAAAAATCATTCAATTTCATCGCAGTTGAGAAAAACATATATATGATCCATGTGATGTACATCATCTGAAAGCCACCTTTAATGAACTCTCTCATTTCCATATTCATGAGGATTAAAAAGATATAATTTAATGTTTAGTTCATCAAAAAATGTTTCCCCTTGAAAAATAATTTGATTATGTTTTGAATGATAATTAATTTCAAAATAATGAATGTAGAAAAAAAATTATACTATAAATATGCCTCTAAAATTAAAACTTCAACTAATTCATTTTGGCATTCCATTTCCATAGTTTCATCCAAAATTTATTATATATATACAACCATTAGAAATTTGTTGTCCCTCCACATTTTTTATCATAAAAAATGTAATATCAATTTTCCCATTTATTCAAATTAATATGGTAGAATAATTTTTATAATTTAAATAAATGTAACAAAATATCTCCTTACAATCTACAACGATCATCATAATCTGTTATCACTACATGGATGTCCCAGAAATAATTTGATATTTCTGTTATTGTTTCCCAAATCAATTAATTCAACAAAACTCTAAATCCAATTTGTAGAGCTCATTCTAATATAACATGACAATCATGACTTTTTAATTTGTTAATATTACTCTTTTTGAATGATGATGAAAAATCAAAACATAACGATCATGTAGCCTCCAATCAATAAAACCATGAAAAAATAATGCATTATTTTCATTGAAAATTTATAAACCCCATTTTCCATTATTAAATTCTTTGATCAGTCTATTTCAATCAACTGAAGTTATAGTCTCCTAAAAACATTTGAAATAATAAATTGTACCATTAAATAATCATTCGTCATTCTATGTGTGTCAAAAAAATATAAAATATTATATTAAAACAAAAAATCTCAATTTTCATGTCTTCCAACATGTGAAAAATTGCCAAATCAACCTAATATTAATGATCCTAAGAAATACTCTCCATTGTGGTCTTTCCCAAAGCCATATATAACTTTTTTTTAAAGTCACTATAAAAGAAATTAATTGTAATTAAGAAAAAATATATTAAAAATCAATACTTGATATCATTTCTAGAGGTCCATCCTATTAAATTTGACCATTTTTTAAATTATTTTGGTTCCATCGACAAGGGTGATCAATATGAACAAAAATGTTAAAAACGAGTCAAAAAATGTCTTTATCCCATTATTGATCCTAAATGATTTACTATCACTTATATTGTTTGTATATTATTTTGAACAATTTTTAATCATTCAGGATATCATTTCATATGATGTGATTTCACTAATGGTCTACATTAATTCGCTTTTAATTAGAATTTTTTTCCCAACAATATAATATGTATTAACACTATTAAAACACAATACATTTTAGTCATCAGTTAATGGATTCAAATAAAAATATATATTATTTTTTGGATGTCCTAGAATGAACAATTTCAAAAAAAGATATAAGGATCATCCATAAACATCCATGGAGGTATGTTGAATGGAATTATTAAGATAGTCCCTCAATAATATGGACTACTATGAGAAAAAAATGGAGATAACAATCAGAAGAAGTACCAATCACATGTATCATCCTTCTAACGAATAATAATGATATACCTAGTCAAATTAAATCCCTGAATAACCATTACAATGATATTTTAAGCTTATAGATTTTGAAATATTGGTTTTGTGACATAACCATAATGATGATGTGTTCTATAATATAAATAATTGTTGGAATGTGGGAATAATAGTGAAATTACTCAAATATTTAATAGAAATCAAACCATACAACCCTATTTTATCCTCTTTGTAACTTGATTTTATATATGTTGGGCAAGTAAATAACAAATTATTTTACCATTATATATGATTATATAATTTGATCATTCATGAATATTCTAATAAACACGACCAAAAATATTAACCAAACTCTTTAACATATAAAAATTAGTACACAACACATTTAATTCAAGTAATGGTTCCTTAACCAAAAATAATATATGATCAAAAAATCTTTTTAACATTCAGTTTTATGATTTACTAGACATAATTTTTTAAACCACATCAAATATTCTAATCATAAAACCATGTTATAAATAATCACACAAATACATTAGAAAATCATTGATACAATTAATTTCTAACTCTAGAGTGAAATTAATATCAACCAATGTTTTAGTCTATTGAATTTATGATCTAACAACATCTCGGACTAAATTTTTAAATAGGGACGGCTCTGGAACCCAATTATGAAAATCATTTCTCAAACTATGATAACTCTGTTGATACCAAAAAAAATTAGTTTTTTGAAAACCAAATCATAATATATTACCTCCCAATATTTTCAAATGTATCAATCATTCCTCAAATCAAATGTCATACATTGACACTAAATTGACCATTCTGAAATAAAATTTTGGTTTTTACGATGTGAATGATTTCAAAGATTTAAGATTCTCAAAATATAGAGGATTTATACCAGAACCATTTGGATTATAATGATAATGTATCAAATCATGATAGTGTAATAACGACTAGATTCAACATCCATATTCCATATTTCATTTTATAAAAATTATGCCTTTAATTTTTTTATAAGACAATTAGATTAAAAAAGAAGGTTAAAATAAAAAATTTATAGTTGACTAGTAAAATTTATCAATTTTATCTATTTACCACTATTATTTACTAAATAGTTCTTATTTTTATAATTTCTCTAGGATTCCATACGATTTTAGGTAATTATTTTTTAAATTTATAAAATGTTTTAGTAATATTTACTTTCTAAATTTTTTTTAATAATTATTAATAAATATGGGTATTTTTTACTAATTTCTATCATTATTTACAATTTTTTAAGAAATTGTTATATTTTTTTAATAATTACTACTAATGATGATTATTTATTAGGAATTAATAATGATTTCCACTAATTAATACTAATTATTTATAATTAAAGATAATTATGACTAATTATTTCAATTTATTATTAACTATTTATTATTACAACAAATTATTGCTAATTATTATTAATTTCCACTATTTGTTACTAATTACAACTAATTATTAATAAATATTACTAATTTAAACTAATTATTTCTAATTACCACTAATTGTAAATAATTCATAATATTTATAAAAAATTTGTATTAATTTTTAATTATTTTTACTAATTATTTCTGATTTTTCCTGATTATTACAAAATAGCACTAAATACCAATAATTATGAATAATTACCATCAATAATTACAAATTTCTATAAATTAATGCAAATTAACAGTAATTATTAGTATTTCATATCCATTGCTAATAATTTTTTTAGTTTTATGTTTTTTAGTTACATTTCCTAATTACTAGTGATTACTACTAATTATTACTAATTACAACTAATTATGTATAATTATTATCAATTATACTAATTTTCTTCAATTACCAATTTTTATTAATAATTACTATTAATTTTTACTAATTACTATTTATTATTACTAGTTACATCTAATTATTATTAATTATTTTTAATTAACTCTAATTACAACCAATTGTTACTAATTAATACTAATTATTTATAATTATTACTAATTATTACTAATGTTATTAGTAATTACTAACTATTATTATTTATCCCTAATTATTAGTAATTATTAATAATCTCCTATTTTTATAACTAATATTGATTACTTATATCATATTATTACTAATTACAAATAATTGTTAATAACTACATCTAATTACTACTATTTACAACAATTTATTATTATTTACTAATAATTATTACAATTTTTTAATATTTATTACTAACTACAACTAATTATTACTAATCATTTCTATATTTGAACTAATTATTAGTAGTTTCCACTAATTACTACTAATTTCTAATAATTATTACAAATTACAAATAATTATACATAATTATTTCTAATTATTTCTAATTATTAATTATTATCAGTAATGATATAAAATTATTAGAAACTAATAATACATATTAATACGTGTTAATACTAATTAATTAATACAACAAAATTATCAGTATTAATTACTAATTATTACTAATTTTTTCTTGATTATTACTAATTATCACTAATTATTACTAATTACTAATTATTATTACTAATTATTACTAATTACCAATAATTGTTTCTAATTGTTACTAATTATTTTTAATTATTACTATTTATGTCTACTTATAACTATTTATAACTAATTGTCACTAATTAATACCAATTGGGACTAATAATTAGTAATTATTACAAGTTATTACTAACTATTAACAATTACCATTAATATATCTAATTATTAATAATTATGAATAAATACTACTTCTTATTACTAGTTACCACTAATTATTTCTAATTAACATTAATTACATTGAATTATTTATAATTACGACTATGTATTTCTAATTAGAACAAATTAACACTAATTATTTCAAATTATTACTAATTATAACTTATTTTATCTAATTACCCCTACATATTACTAATTACCACTAATTAGTACTAATTACCAATAAAAATACTATTTACAACTAATTATTATTAATCTATTCTAATTTATACTAATTACATCTAATTATTGGTTTTTTTAATAATTATTAGTAATTACCATGGAATATTACCATTAATTCAATTACTATTAATTACAAATATTTACAACTATTTTTTACTAATTACCACTAATTAATAATAATTACCACTAATGACCACTAATTGTTTCCAATTATTACTACCGAATAATAAATAGTACTATTTACCACTAATTGATACAAATTATTATTTATTTTTACAAATTATTATTAATTATTACCTATAAGTACAAAAAATTCATAATTATTACTACCTACTAATATTTTTAACTAAATACTTTTGATTCAAATATTTCTTAATGATTGAAACTAAAAAAATTTAATTGAAAATAATTAATATTTCACAAAAATAATTACTTCATAATAAAAATAACAAATTATAATTATATCAAATTAGATCTTATTAGTAATAACTATTACTAATAAGAAATAAAATAAATTAATAAAAAAATAGATAAATTACATAAATAACATAAAATTGAATCTTCTAGCAGATACAAAGCTTAAATTATTATTCCATCTAATATTTTAATCTCTTAAATGTTTACACATAAAAATATAAGAGAAGTTTGGGACAGAGTATTTTAGATGTGAATACAATGAAAAAAACTGGTGGGGTCTATATAGGTTAGATAATTTGGGATGAGATTATTTGTGATGGGTTTCCACTCATAAATTATAGTATCAGTGATAAGACCTCTCCCCAATAGTATCCTCTGTTATTACTTTCCACAGTGGTAAAATGTATATTTTTTAATGATCAAATCGAAAATAAACTAATCCCAACAATTTGTTTGTTATAAGAGTTAACTCTTTTCATAAATGAGAAAGATAATGGAACATAATTGTGATTTTCCAATCGTCTGATCGCAAATACGTTTCAAGTGGTGTGGCGAACAGTGTGTACTAAATAGATTTTTGATGAGAAGTGATTCCCATCCCAATAAGTGTTTTACAATGAGTATTTTCAATAGGAATCGATTCACATAATAAGTATTCATTGCAGAATTTTATTTGCAATGGGTGACATGGATTCCACAAATAACTCATCACATAATCCATCTTTTCCACTAGTCTATACTAAATTTCAATTACTATATAGTATTTTTTAAAGTTAGACTACGTGAATTGTTTAGAAAAATACATTAGTAGTTTATTATGTTATATAATTATTTATTTACTGATTTAAAATTCTTTAATATATTTTATTATAAAAATTTATAATGAAACAATTCAATGTATCATCCATTGTCCACTTATTTTTCACTTTCACTTTTACAGTAACCTTGTCGACATGAATATAGTACTAAAACATTTTAATCATCATAATTGTTGTAAGTGAGGGTTAAAAATATTATATGAGGAAGAAAACATCATCAAATCATTTACATTTTTGTTATTAGATAATTTAGGATCATAATATCCTAGATTATAAATATTTACAATTAGTTTCAAATGACTACAAAAAATAATTTATACTAATTTAATAAAAAATTATTTCCAAGGGAAACCCTCACATCACATATAAAAGGTAACCCTATAGTAATTTCATGTCCCTACACATTATCTTGAGAGGGATGTGAGATGTTACTATTCCTTATGTTACATCCCCAAGACACCCACAACGAGAAAAAAATGTCGAAGGGAATCAATACATGTGGGGGAAATTTTTCCATTTATGAATAAAAAATATAACCAACCAATCCATAACTAAACTAACAACTACTAGATGAATGATAACAAAGAAGAAAACTTAATATATCTTTTATCAAAATCATACTATTTTCACATACCATAGCAGAATACTACAATTTCAATGTATGAAACAAAAGATAAACTACTAAAAATCCAAGATAAGCATACAACAACAATGCTGCGTAGTGTCCATGATCTAACATCACCAAATATCCCAAGTATCATGAGGAAGTGCTAAATATGGATGATAATTTACCTTTTCCAATGTTCTGATAGATGACACCTACAAAAGCACCAATGTACCAATGAATGGGTTAGTACTAAAACTCAATAGGAGTTTTCCCACTGACATCCTTACTCATGCCACCATGATTAAAAATAGAGAAATATTTATATAAAACAACATAAATATAACGATTGCTAAAACTATTAATTAGTAATTATAAACAAGTTCCATGTCAATTAGTTTTCAAAAAAAAATCTATTTTGTAATGAATGGAACCGATAATTTCTTTAATACATTTATAAGGTTCAATTTGGGATATCCATTCCATGTCACATATCCACACAATCAATCATGCATGCTTCATTATGATAGTTTCATAAACATTAGTGGTTCCATATTAATCTACCTTGTTTCAACATGGTAATTATGTCATATTCTCCATTACCCCTTTGTATCCAAGAACAAAGAAAAATTTCAACCAGTACTCATAAATGTAATATGAACAGACACACTGAGTATGCACAAAACACATTCCAATAAAAACATGAAAACCCTGACATAGTATAACATCATTTTTATTGAAAACCCTTTTATAAGAAGCACTTTTGAAAATACAGAAATCAATATTTTAAATTAAACATTTTAAAATCAAGAAGCAGAAATAAAATTTCATAAAAAATTACCACAATTCTAGAATTTCACAAAAAACTATAAATCATTGCTATAGAGTATTTATATCCAGATTTACACCACAATTTCACAATAAAAATCATTCAATTAAACATTTTTATACTAATTTAATCTGTTCTAGCAAGAGGATACGATAATGAAGACACCTACCTCAATATTTTGAGTGAAAATGATAAATAAAATTAAATACATAAATATCAAGTTAAATCACCATCAACCCGCCATACATCTCCTCCCATATAACAAAAAAAGAAAAAAATTATCATATTATGAATTCAAATCCTCATTTATACCCACATAGTGTTTAGATTTAAGAAAATAAAATTAATGGAGAACTAGATCTGATAAAAGACCTAGAATTACCAAGAATGATAACATATTTTATGGAATTTGCTTCTAATAAAAAATGGAAGCCTTCAGACCACTTCTAGATCGATAAAAGAACAGTCCATGACCATTGACAGAGAGAAAACCATAATTAGGTCTATTAGAGGAAAAAATGAGGCATCAAAACATATGGTAGACCTAGATGAAATTTTTTACGACCAATTTTACTAACCATGCCAAATTTAGTTATACGGTTCAAAAACCATGTAAAGACAGTGTGCCAACCACTGCCTTAAGGAAACCCCTCACACAATAAGATCACTCAGTCTCCAAACTATGATTAAACCATGCCAAAGACCCACTTTCAAAATGTCCAAATGAAACTTTCAAATTGCATGTTTTCTATAAATTGGACGTAGGGTTTTGAGAATGTCATGCTCCACCTGGGTGCCTTAACTTTTTTTCATGTCTCACTGAGCACAGTTTCATAGAGGTGTTGCTGGATTTTCCCAAGTCACGCATCACCAATTCACCAGTATAAAATCACAAAAAAACACACTATTGATGTATTCTAAACTCTCGCACACATCACTCATACACAATATGTATGTAGAAACATAATTAAATGGTTTCATACATGAAACATGGGGTCTTAAATTCTCCTCAACCATTGTCCTTTCCATCGCCATAAAGTGGAAAACCATTGTTTACCTCTAAGAGTTTTAACATCTTCTTTTTCGTTTACTTCTCATGTTCCTAGGTATCATCCTAAATCTGACCATTTCTTCCACAGATCATGCAATTGAATGATGAATTTTCCATTAAATACATTCTTACTATCATCAATCTGTACTGTGATATGTACTAATGAGTCATCTATCTCATTGTGATCATGATCAAATATGATCGTATGGTCACAGTCAGGCTGATACATTTTCAACTGATATACATATAGAACGTTATGAAATACACTGAAGTGTGCTAGAAATGAAAAAAAAATATTCCATCTAAATAACAAATTCCAGTATCTCAGAATGTCATATTTATCAAGGAGATAAAACTACCTACATCCAAAAATGTCAATGTCCATTCCTTAGAGAGATCCTCAAAGACACTAAATCACTTACTATGATGTCCAATGGTAGACGATGATGAAACACTAATTATTTCTATTTAATTTTTCATATCTACATGTGTTTCTAGATCAACTATATCTTCTCTAATGTTTCATGGACTAGGATCATACCAATAAGCGAAGTCTCAACTATTTCCATCCAACAAATTGGAGAATGACAAGGACGCTCATAACGATCCATATGTATCAAGGCCTGAGAGTTTTTGTTATATGCAAACCCCAACAATGAAATTTCCTCTTCCCATTAGCCATGAAAATCCATTCCAAAAACTTGATACATGTCCTTTAACATCTGTATCATCCATTAATATTGGTCACCCTTCTTAGGATGATACATCGTAATAATAGTCAAAAAAGTCAAAAGTACATTCTATATTGACTTCAAGAAATTATATGTAATCCTCAAAACTCTATATTATACTATAAATACATATATTCCATGTTCATGTTCATCTTGATATATTTATATATATATATATATATATATGTTGGAAAATCATCCACAGTAAGATTCACACAAATAATGATGAAATAGCCTGACTTTTTGAGCTGATCCACAATATCCCATAAGGAATCATGCTTCGAATCCCTTCTTGGGAGGCCTATAACAAAATACATATCTATTTTCACCCATTTTCACTCAAGAATAAGTAAGCATTGTGACATACAATCTGGGTGCAGATGTTCTACAGTAACATGCAGATATGTTATGAACCACGAAACAAAATCAGCCACATTAAATTTCATTCTACTCCACAAAAACTATTTATTCCTCACATTATACATATTCTATGTTTTATTATGGGCTTCCAATGATAAATGGTTGTAAGAATGAAGAATTTGTTCCTGAGAATCCATAAGTACACACATATGATTCTTAAATAACTACACTAAAATCTCATCCAGAGGTCATTTTTAGTGGTCTCCTATCCCTTATGTTTTAAACTCATTGCAAGACTTTTCTAATCGGATGTTTGTGACTCTTTAGAAGTAAATAAATAAATTAGAAACCATTAAAATTGGAAATAAAACCACAACATCACCTTTTTCTTCACATTAAACATGCATGTCAGTGAGGATTGACATCAACTACCACTCATCATCACCATCTTTTACCAACTACGATAATGATCTTCTACTTTCAACCAAGTTTTCCTTCATAGTGTATACATGAATTCAATGTCCAATATTATGAGATTCCACATATACATTTTTTTACTCTAATTTTAATCTTGTTTTTTGAAAATGTGGTTTAAGAAATTTTGAATCATGAACATAGTAATTTTGACACAAAAGAGGTAATGAATCGATGTTTTTAAATAATGTATTACTACAACAAACTCAAAATCATCTCTTTGGTAGTTCCTCTAATGCACCCTTAACATCGTTAAGCCAAATCAAACCACGTGATCTCTTGGAATAAGAACACACCCTAACCTAGATCCAAACACTTTTCAATAAACCACATAATCTTTTCCTAATTCTATAAAAAAAAATTGGTGTTGATGTAAGATGAAAATTTTTCTTTAAAAAGGTTTTATAGCATTATTCAATAAACTAAAATGGAATATATTTCTTTTTAAATTATTTCAATGGTGATTCGAGTCATGAGAAGTCCTGAACAAAGCATCAATAATAACTAAATAGACCAAGAAAAAATCATATCATAAAGTCACTCATTAGAGGTGTCTAAGAGAAAAAACATATATGTTTTCTTGATCAACTAAAATAGATCTTTTAGAAATTAAATGTCCACAAAATCATACATATTGTATAAAATACCCAAACATTGATTATTTTCAACATAGATGATGGCCTCTCAATATTCCCAACGTTAACACCAAGTTTTCTTCACACTTAGCCTCATTTATAAATACACCAATATTTCCTTCATAAACCACTCAACAATAGAATCATCATATTTCCTAGATATTTGATTAACAAATTAAATAAAATTAATTTATTAATACCCATGAAGAAACTCATTACCATATATTCATAATGGCTAAATCTTCTTCTAAAAGTTTTCATTATTATTTTCTTCTTCTGAACATGCAATTAGTGATATCTTCATTGTATGTAAATTATAAAGAACCACAATGCTCCCCTGAATTGATTAAATTCTTTTTCATTGTCTGTATGTTGATATCTATTAATTATTTTAACATTGTTGAGTTTATAATAATCTATATATAACTTTATTTTTCCATATTATTTCTTTAAAAAAAACATGAATGCTACCCATGGAAACATGCTATACACGATCAATTCCATTTATAGAATCAAACATAAAGTCCAGTCCAGGACTAATAGAATGAATCTATACACGATCAATTCCATTTATGACATGGCTGACACAACCAACTCACAAGAAATTTTACAAATTGTTGCTATCAAGAAGCCTATTTCACCCACCTTCAAACTCATTTCTTTTTTAAGGATATTATTGACACAATCATCAGTAACAAAACTAACTATTCAATTATTAAAAATCAGGTGATAGTTGAATGTTATCAAGAAATATATATCTAGGATTACATCATATACATAAATATTGAGAATACCCCATTTTATCTCAACTCCATCAATAGTTAGAGAACATTGTCTTCAAATAATGTCTCGGCATTCTTTTTGAAAAAAATAATTTTAATTTTTTATCACAATGGTCATCCTTTCAATTTTTTAACAAAGAAAATAAATATCATGAGAAATAATAAAAGAATGTGATCCTCCATTAACAAAAAACACATTCATAAGGGTATAATTAAAAAGGTATCATGCCACTCACTGTGGATGGTACAACATTATCATCCATATTCACCTTCTCTTCTCCCTATATGTTCTTCATCTCTACATAATTTTTTATGTTTCCCTAATGATAATTTACTAGATGAAGAGTCATGATATTACTAGAATCACCATGTATAGCTCTGTTTGACTGTCTATATTGATTATATTTCATGTGTCCCATCATATTATAAAATACATAAGAGAACTAAGAAGTGTATCGTGATCCTGATCTTAGAGAACTAAAAAAATCATGTAATATTTCCCATATTTTTGTAATTATTTCATGCATTTGGTGATGTTGTTTACTCGTTATTTATTTTTTAGAACGAACAACATTAGGAACATCACATTTTTTCATGTGTCCTGGGGGAAGATTCTCTAATCTATCCATTTGATTCTTATTCATGATTCTACCCAGGAAGATGGTGTCCCTCTTCTGATTTCCCACATAATTAGAGTTCCCAAATGTTCCTATAGATATCAACATACATCATGCTACAAAATTTTCTATGATTTCCTTTCTATAACTATCACTCTATTTATTATCTTCATAGAGTCATTAATGTAGAGAAGTAAAATATTTTATTGAATCTTCTACCATATCCCTAATTACTATATGTCTTCCTTCAAGGACTAACTCAAAAATCATTGGGTGTAAATCACACTATAATTTTGAATTTAACATCTATCAATATGATAGAAATATTTTCCAACTTCAGGCTAAAAAAGACATTCATTCTCTAGATCTTGAAAATTTGGAGATAGAATTATTTGTTTACAATTCCTAAAAATCCTCCCAACAAATCCCTTGATCAACATTAGAATCTTCCAAAATATCCCACACATCAATGAATGATACATAAGAATTTACATCCCATGAAATAACATTTTTCTCTACTGGTGTACCGATGAAATCGATGATACAATTCATCATGTTCAACCAAACCCATGTTTTTCATGTTTAGAATCAGCTTGGATGATTGGTGGATTCATCTCATGGAACTAGATAAAATGATCCAATCGACGTGACTTATCCCATCGGTTCAATCTGTATTCGTCCTAAAATTATTGGACGATATGCTAAACTAGTTTTTGTTCACATGACACTCAAGTGAAACAACAATATCTACAGCTTCTTCTAGTTGATTTTTGTGATTCCAAATGGTCTCCATTTAATAAACAGACAACAACTCCATATGATTCACTCTATATAAACAGAAGGATTATTATTTCAAATTATATCACATCAACTATCACAACGTTTCTTTCTAAAATCAACCTTTTCATGTTAATTTTTTTTATATTTCTCCATTATTTTGACAATAATTTTATAAAAAAATACAACAATAGTGATGTTTTTGAAATATTTCACTTGAATAAACATTCACAATAATAAAAAATAAACAATTTTTCATAAAATCATAAATCATTATTCAAATTGAAATATGAACTCCTAGTGGGATGTCATTCCTCTACTGCATTTCATTGTCATCTAATTTGCTAAACCCATGACAATGAGATTATTAGTCTTATAAATGTCTTTGAAATACATATATTCCCAAATCCATGGTAACATTACGATTACCATAACATTTTTACCTATGTCTTTTTATTTTCTACATTTCAAGTTCCCAAAATCATATTCCTTCCGATGATCCTAACTCAAGTAATATATGACAATAAATATCAACTCCAAGATCAAAAACCAATATCATGTAAACAAAAAGATTTTCCAAAATTAGATGGTACAAACTAATACCACTTTTAAAAAACATACTATTGGACCGAACAAAGCTAATATATTTTGTCTCAAACAGACTATTGGAAGAAAGAAAACTGATAAAATTTGTAACATCCCCCCTCATCTCATTCAGCATAGAGGACAATGTCATGTCACCAGGACATTAGTATAATCCCTAAGATTCGAAAGGATGTAAATAAATTATATTGAGAATAAATATTTGTGATGGATGATTTTACCTTTATGAATTAAAAAACTAACCAACAAATCCATAACCAAACAACCCAAAATATGATACATGATAGCAATGAAAAAAATCAACATTATATTTATCAAAATAATACTAAATTCATGTATCATATAATAATATAATAATATAAAAGAAAAAAGGTGAAATTTAAAAAATTGAAAATCCAAGGCAACCCTAAGACTGAAATTTCACACAATATATATGATCCAAAATCACCAAACATCCCATGTATCAAGAGGGAGATCAAATGATGTGTGATAAATTACTTTTTCTAATGAACCAGTTGATGGCATATGACATGGAAACAAATTTCCAAATAACACATGCCTACTAAAAAGTAATAGGTTTTCCCCCAATCAAAACCACACTTATTACACTTAGATATAAATGATAGAAACATTTATATGAAACAATTCATATAGAACAATTTTTATAATAGTTTATAAATAGATATAATAAATTCTCATGTCAACTGGATTAAAAAAAATTTCTCAACAAAAGATACAAGACAATGCTTTGAAATGATTTCTCAACTTCTATTTGGAATAACCATTCCATTAAATATCACTATAAAATCAACCATGAATGCTTATTTATGAAAATTCATCATTCTTGAGAGTTTTACAATGAATCTACCAAGTCATAAAAATTATCATATATGACATATGTGATTAAGCCTTTACCACTTTGTACTTGTTCATATTTCATTCGAGCCATCTAAATGAAATATGAACACAGACACACACAATATTTTTTCCCAATACCCAATCCAATACAAAGCATTCCAAAACCATTTCAATAAACAAAAGTTATATTAAAATACAATTTCAAATAATCCATTTCCAAAATAAAGGAAATCTATATTTTAAAATAAACGTTTTACCATCCTAACATCAAATTACATCACCCAACAAGTTACCATAATTCAAAAAGTTGACCAAAAACCATAAATAATCACTAAGGAAGATCTATATCAGTATTCTCACCACAATATCAAAATGAAAATCAAACAATTAAACCAATTTAAAACTAATACAATCAGTTCCAGAAAGAGGAGGTGAGATTGTAGGCACAAACCTTAAGAGTTTTGGTAAAAATGAAAATCTACATGAAAAACATTACAAAACTGAGATATATAAAAATAAACCTAGCATATATCTCCTCCCCTATTTTTTGCAAGGCCAAAAAAATTTATTTCATATCCAAAACCATTGATCTACCCACAACTAGTGTAAATGATTGAAATTGAGAGATTGGATGATGTAGATCAATAAAAAATACCAAGAACAACAATGAATGGCCATTTACCCTATATGATCGAAATTTAATCATCAAGGGAATATTTTATATTACATATGGATCAATGAAAGAACCTTCTAAAACTATATATATAGACAGAACATGAGTTTTAACTATTTTAAAGCCAAATCCATGCATTAAAAGACATGTCTGGATAAAATCTACTTTTTTAGCATCACCTTTTTAACAACACACGCTTTAGTCAGATGATTAAGAAAACAATGTAAAATCAAGTAGCAGACATGATTATAAACAAAATCATCACATGGTCTACTCGAATGGTCTGAAAAACACTAAGAAGCCATACCTAATCCACTTCCTAAAAAAACCAAAGAAAACATTCATTTTCTACAGTTCTCATAAGTGGATGCATGGTTTTGGAAAACCATACTATGCCTATGTGCCTTACTATTTTCCCAAGTTGCATAGTTCTCTACTTCCTTGATATGTTGCACGGTATTCCCAAACGATGAACCACAGATGTACCAATATAAAATACCCAAATATATCTCCACAATTTATAAACAAACTCTCCCAAATGTCACCCATATACATTATATACAGAAAAAGAATAATAAAAGGGTTACTTACATGAAATCTGGGGTGCTACACCCATTTACTCCATTTCTATACCATTTTTAGCACCCTAGTTCAAAAAATACAAAAACAAATAGATCCCAAGAACCCATCCCTCTTTTCTAGAGGTCATGTATTCATCAAAAGACTAAACCTAGATGGAATAATGTGTAATCTAAATAGATTACCAGAGAGAATTTATAAGAAAAAATAAATAAACTTCATGGTTATTTTATCTCCTACCTTCATCAAATATTATATAAATACTAATAAATAATATCATATGAATCATACATATACTAAAAAGTTATTATCCATCTGTTATAACCCTATTTTATATTATATTCCTTATCATGGTAAAGGAAACATTAACTCATACATACATATGGATTATTACCCATATGAAGTGATGTGTTTATTTATTAATCACTACATCACAAGGATGGTTATTAAGATAAATTTAAATTAATATATAATAAATTAGTGAAATAGTTATCAATTTTTATATATATGAAAATTCAATGACCCCCTCCATCAAAATATATAACAATTATAAATGAGAGATAATGATCCCACAAGTCCCTCCTCAAAAAGGCATAATGATAGTGCCTAACACTAATAGTATAAAATTATTAAAAAATTGGCTAAATTTCCTTATTTTATATAGGATTACAAGATCGAAAATATTAATGTTAAAAATATCTGTGACATAATAAAAAATATAATTAAAAAAAGAGTCTAATAATTAATGTGTATAAATTGAAAAAATATAGATTATCGTTCTAATATAAATATGCAATCATAAATCTAAGAAGGAAAATAGAAACAATTCATAAACCTGATAAATAATTATATTGTAAGGTACACATAGTTCAGTTGGAAACATTAAAGTGTAGTTTATATATTTAGAGTGACCATACCTATATACTAATGAAGGAAAAAAGTTATCCCTTTCAAATGTGTATAAAGTATAAAAATGCACACTTGAACAAACAGTGTAACCAAATAACACCTATGTAGGTCTACTAATAAGTCACATTATCACAGAGATCACTTATAAAATAAAAAAAAATACAAAAATAATAAAATAATATCAATTGAATCATTAAAGGGTTCACCACCACACTTCTCCATGAATTTTCATCCTTCACACCCCAACATCATACACATTTGTCCACCCATATCACCCATATACCATCAAATATCGACACCAAATAGAACAAACATCAGATTACATGCCACTGAATGATATGTAGTCCCCCAAAAAACATTAATTACAAGGATATTCGAGTGTCATAAACATCAGACTCATCAACCATGTTCCCTCCTCATACCACGCACATCTCATAAAATATGTCATTCTATCACATCTCTCCAAACCATATTCAACCATCACATTATATCATTCTAGAAAACAAATGTTCTATCACACCACAACAATATCTAGATGATTTACTTTTCTACTTCTTATAATCATATCCTTAGAATGTTCACGACACATGGGTAATATGGTGGGAACATAGGGGCATCCGGGAGGCCATTCTCAACACCGCGATATTGTGAAAACACACCCCACATTTATATATCTTTTCTAGCATATTTTCCTCTAAAATTGTGGGGAGTGTATTCGAAATAAATATAAACATGAAATTTATATATAATTTAAAAACACTTAATCCCATCCTTGGGTCTACAAACGTCCCACATAAACTCTCAAAATCACCACCCATCCTAAGAAAACTACTGCTTTGATTTGGTGCCATCACTAAATGAACAACTCCACAAAAAAACAATCGACAAAACACATACCAGATTAATTAAAACAAAAAATAAATCCAAATATCTTGCCATTCATATCATTACTCATCCAATTTAATTCCACATTCATTTTTCTATAATCCCATTCCATTGAAATAAAAAATTTATCATTTAACTCCATTATTATTATGGAATCATTCATAACAAAACTCATTTTCCAAAAAAATACTCTAATCTAAACCACACATCACCATCATAAATAAACACCATTAATCACTACACAACATCATGGCCTCATTCCATCCACACATGGCTCACAAAAAACTATATCATTGTCAAATCAACAACACATTTCCCCATAGCACTGTACAATATGACCAAACCAACCTCAAATCACCCCACACTATACCAAAATAAATTCGAACCACATCAACCATGATCACAGGAACATTCAACAGAAATCTTATAATTATTTATATATATTGAATATAGTATTTTCTTCATTATAACATTAATATTTAATTGAATTCTAATAAAATCCGAAAATCCTTGGGCAACGATTTCATTTAACAAATATAAACTGTCATCCAAATTCAATTTATAGTTATAAAAAACAATTAATAAAATAAGGTTCTTTATATAAATCCAAAATCGTAATTTAGATGGTTCCGAAAAACAAAACTTTCAAGAATAATTCATCTCATTGAGATAGAATATAATAAAAAATATAAAGGATATAAAAAACTCATGAATATAACTCTTTTCACTTAATCAAAAATTAATATTGTTCATTATCAATGTAAGGTTATTTCAGACCTACATCAGATAGAAAAAAGAGTAAACACCTACCTCTTGATATGTAAAATTAGAAATATAGGATGAAATACGTAAAAAAAACATTATAATATCACTAGAAAACATATGGAATTTTTGAAATTTCCACAGACTAGAACCACACAATGAAAAAACAGATTAACCTACACAATATAGAAGTATCATTAAAAAAGAACAAATCACTATTAAACCATGAACAAAGGACAAAAATAGACATCCTATTGAATAAAAAATAAAAATAAATATAAAAACTAGGAGAACCCATATTGGATCTCAAAAACACAACCAAAATAACCCAAGGATGAAATCAAGGGAAATAAGGATAGATGATCCTTCAAAATAAACAAGGATTACTCTAAATAATGAGAGTAATGGGAGTCTAATGAATTGGCATGAAAAGAATTAACTATCTTATTTTCAATACTAAAATTACATAAATTATGGTGGAAATTACACTTTCATGATGTATGTTCCACAATCCAATGAATTTTAATCATAAACATCCCATTGTTCTTTTAAATCCTCGATACTCTGAGAAAATTGAAAAACAATTGTTTCTCTGGATCGAATTAACATACCCCATATGCCATATTCATATGGAATTAATGGATTGTAGCATATTATTTTTCCAAACACAATCTAAATAACACATGAAAATGTTAGTCAAGAACCACATTATTATACTATGAAACACATTTTTATATTATAAACCTCTTTACTTCTACAATCCTACTACACACCCCTGGGGAACTATTTATCAATAATAGATTACCCAAGGGACTTTATCATATAGGAATGAACATCTCAAAGAAATTATGGATCCTTACACGTATATCCACTAACATCATTTCATCTTATATTTCAAACTCTCACATATAGAGAATGATTTTCATCATAATGATACTGAAAATAAAAATATAAAGTAAATACATCATGGATTCTCAATATAAATACTAAATCATACTACTATTATTACACTTATACAATTCAATCAATCACCTCATAATGTCCATCTAACTACTGTTGAAACTGAATCCCCCTAAAAAATGGATTCCGACATTGATGGGACACTTTCAAGAACACATGTTCTCAAATATCAAAGTCCAAGGGCCAACTTATTTAGAACATATAAGAATTAATATAAACCTGTGATATTTGATTCCCCTATCAAATAAATATAACCTTCTCTTTGATACAATAAATGAGATCAAGAACAATAACTACACAATATCCCACCACTAACTAGCATAATGGATAATTAAAACAACACCCATAAAATGTCTCAAACATGGACATTCAAATGGATGAGTGATATATGTTAATATAATGAAAATAAACCGTGGTTAAATTAATTTCCCATGATCTATTTATTTCTATGATATAGACACAATCATTATCCAACACTATTTTTATAGTACACGCAGTCAGACAGTCAATTGGTTGGTAGAAAATAAGGATATGGAAAAATCATGTGGATATATCCTTCTAATCCATGATATAAATCGTGTGTCCAAATATAAGAATATAGACCTCAAATCTCAATGAAAATTAACCTATACTTCCAAATATCTCTAATCTAAAATAAAAAATATGTCTAATACCATGATGGAAATGAAGTGAGTTGATTTCATTAAATGATTTTTGATTACCTATATAGCATCACAAAATCATTCGCCATTGGGTAACCATGTGACTATATTCAAATCGATGTCATCACATTGACGTTATATATTATCAATGGTATAAATGAAACCTCCCTGAAAATGATGCTCTTCATTTTCAAACTAGAAAACCCAACATCGAGCTACAAACTCTGCCACTTCCAACCTCATTGTTGCATAACAAAAATAACTCCTCCAGACAATACACATCTAGTAAAATATAGGTTCACGCACCTATATTGTTCTAGGTAATTAATTAAGTAATCCCAATGTCACGACCCGTCCCCCGAGGCCCATTCCATGACTAACCCCAATCCTTCCTTCCATAGGCCAGGGGATGGTAACTACCACCAAGGCATATTCCATAAAACTAGGAAGGCTTTGCCTTTATAACCTGAAAGCACACGTGATCAAGCACACATCATGATACGAAACACTAAGTAAAATTGTACAACAAAAGAGTGTGGAATGTCAAAAGGGACTGGAATACAAGCCCAATAGTAATGTACAAGAAATAGAAAGTACAAGTACAGCTGATGAAAAAGGAAAACAACGATCGGGTCATTTTACGAGGTTCCTACGAGAAGGGTAGGTACAAATCGCTTCCTCTTCATTCATCGTACATCCATCCCCTCTGCGTACCGACTCATCATAAGGTCTGCCTCCAGGTATCATCCTACCTTGGTAATCTCAGCCTCTTTCAGCGTTGTCTGTTATCTACAACCAACAGAACAAGTTTTGCGAATTGCCCATGTTGGGGTGAGTATAACAATACTCATTAGGGACCTTAAGACCCTCATGGTTTCACAAAATAAAACAAGGATAACCCAAAAAGTATGAAATCAACATATTACCTTACATTTGTATATTCCCATACATATACCAAAGTTATCAAGTGATCCATCTCAATCATGAGGAAAACACAAGAAAAACTGACTCAACCCAGTGAGGATTTTATTTTTGTGGTAGTATCAATTAAAATCCCCAGTCACATTGTAGAAATCTCAGTTGCTAGATAACTCCTCCTCTATCGAGTACAATGAGTATGACACAACACCACGAACACATACCACTAACCTTGGACTGCTGAGGTACCCCTCCTGTCGAGTACCATGGATATTTCGCATAACCAATAATACTCCCCACCATGGGTCTGTCGTGTCACCAAGCATGCTCCCCCTTGTAGCCTGCTAAGCTACACCTCTTGTCGAGTATTGTGAGTCTTCTAGGGAACCAAGGTTCTCTTCACTGTGGCTCTTCCGAGACACCAAGGAGCACCCCACTGGTCTAGTGGAGTCACTTTGAGTGAAAACGGTCAGCAGTCGTCAGGTCTCAGCTAACTACTAGGCCTTCACACTACGTTCGCTCGTCTCCAGGTGGATCCGCTCCATGAGCTACTGTTCCAGACGAAAAATATCACGAAGTCCCATGAATAAGTATCACAAGGGTCTTCCACATCATATGGGTATCAACGTAATAGACATAGGGTCAATCAAATGCCTGATTTGTGAGTTATTAGCCTTTTAGTCCTTGGGGCTCGGTTGGATTCATGCTCAATCCAACCTGACCATTCCCAATATCAATCCAAATATACAGTGCAGTATACTTAAATGGAACATGTCACTCTAAGATTTCAAGCATCATTGATGGTTTTTCAAATTGATGTCTGGTGCCAATGATATGGCTGAAAGAGAATAACTGCATCGTAGTGGGCCCGGTTTCGGTCCGACCCAGTCGGACCGACCCGGGTCGACCCGACATAACCTCTTTGGAATGGCCCGACATGTTGGGTTCTGCCCGGATTATAGGACCCTGCCCAGCTGTCCATGAGGTGCCATGGAGAGAAGTGAGGGCTTGGACTGGCTACGAGGGCTCCGACCGGCCGCAGGTCGATGCGAGGGCAGTTCGGCCGGGAGGGCGCCGCCCGGCGGCTCTGGTCGAAGTGCGGGGATGGTTCGGCTCTGAGGGCCATGGGGGAACGACTCAGGGAGGCTCATACTGAAGGTTAGGGTGGCGTTTCTAGGGCCGGTTCGGCCAGTGGGTGGCGCCACCAGGGCCGGATTGGCCGGGTGAGCAGAGCGGCTGGGGTGGGTCGGCCGGTGGATGGCGCAGCCAGGGCGGCTCGGCTGGGAGGATGGGGTGCCTGGGGTACGGCATGTCCAGGGCATGGACCAGCTTGAGGATGGTTTGGCTGGCAGTGGTGCGGGTACGGGGCTACCAGCGGCAGCGTGAGGCCGGTTTAGCCGGTGGTGGTGTGGGGCCGGTTGGGCCGGGAGGTCGGGGTGCCTCGGGGGTGGCGCAGGTCGTGGAAGCTGCGGGTTGCTGCATCATTCCCTTCATCACCTTTATTGCCTTTCTCCATTTCGATGAACACTGCAAATTAGCACAAGGGTTACAGAGAGGATGTCCCATGTTAGATTGGTCTAGACTCTCCACCTTAGAGCATTAGTGAGAGGTTCACAAGTACAAAGCACATCAAACCCTCTTGCAATGATTATTCCCAACCCACACACGAAAAGAAGAGGTGTTCATGTGAAGAGATAATCAAATAGTATTAAAAACCATACCATGTTTGTTGTTGGTTGAGGTTGGTGTGAGAACGTGGACATCGATTCTTTGTAGATCAACACATCCTACATCGTAGAAAGTTCTGAGAAAGAAGGTCGATGTCGAGGTTGTTCTTCGTAGTGGAAGGCATTGCTCATCAACGTTCTTCTTCGGTGGAGCGGTCTTCGTCGATGAAGCTTTCTTCATGGGGAGCTTTCTCCCAAGTTCCTCCTCTCCCCAAATCCACCCAAAAAGAAATGGTAGTCCAATATAATATATTATAATATCAGTTAAGTCATTGTCCTAATATTCAAATGGTTTAATTGATTAAGGGGGAGTTGGCACAATTAAAATATGCATTAGCATAATTAAAAGTGTGGAGGTGTTGAAGTGTCTCCCCCCACATTTTTTAGTGAGTTGAGTGTTTCTCCCAATTAAAGGGGGGTTTCACAGTAGTTTAATCTCAGGTGGTCCCCACCACCATAACCTCTCATGGGAGGTTATGGTTCGGGTGGTCCCCACCAGCATAACCTCTGATGGGTGGTTAAGTTCTGGCGCTCCCCACTTCTAACATCCACAAGGAGGTTTAGTTTCAGTGGACCCCATCTCCCAACACCGACATGGGTGTTACAAATAAAAATAAATATTTTCTCTCACATTTTTTTTTATTTTTACAGGAAAAACCAATAAAATAACTTTCACTCCCGACCCACTACTGTTGAGATGAAATTCCTCATAACCGGTTACTGGAGATGCATGTTCAATATTGCCCTCATATTTCAATTTCGAGCACTGGTTTAAAAGTTAAGAAAAAACGCTCACACATTTACTGAATTTACATGAAAAAAAGTTCAAGAATTCATTCTGGTCACTCTGGGCCTTAGAATCACGTGCCGACAATTATTTCAGACTCATAAAATTCCCATATATTTAAAAACAATTACATGGAAATTATGGTTCTTTACATTCTCACTACCTTAGGGATCTACATCCCCGAAATCCATAAATCAATCAGGGAAAACAAGTGAGTGGTATTGAGCATGAATTTGAGCCTCCTACTCCCAACGGCTCTCCCGGAGGTTCCCATGTTGTTAGCAAATGCACACCAGAGGTATCGACCATCCATGAAAGACCTAGTCCTGTCAATCCTCAATATCCACTGGATCTTTTGAAAATGTCACCCCATCATCGATATCTAGTTCTCCATGGTCGATGATGTGAGAAGGGTTGGGCTCATATCTCCTCAGCTGAGTTACGTGGAATACGTAATGCACCCTGTGCAACTGAGGTGGAAGATCTAATCATTATGCCACCTCAACAACACTATAAGGGGCCCCAAAAGGTTTGATGAATCTCTGAGAAAATTTTCAACCAAGGAAAAATCTCTGTAGAACTCGTTGGGGTGAGACCTATAGAAAGACATTGTTGCCATCATTGAACTCCAAAGGCCTACATCTCCTATCATCATACGACTTCTTCTTGCTCTGTGAAGTCTTCATCTGCTCCTCGATGATCTGCACCATCCCTGTGGTAGCTCATACCATCTATGGTCCCACAAGTGCTGACTCCCTTGGGACAGTCCAACACAAATGTGATATGAATGGTGGCCCATAAAACGCCTCTCAAGGTGTCATATCAAGGGTGGAGTAATAACTATTGTTGTCTGCCAACTCCACTAATGTATAGTGATCCTCTAAACTGTGATCGAAGTTGAGTACATAGGTATGCATCATATCCTCAAGGGTATAAATGGTCTGCTTAGTCTGGCCATTCGTATGAGGATGGAAGGGGGTTCTCAAATGAAGTTACATACTGAATGTCTCCTACAACCCCTTTTTTAGATGGGAAGTAAATCATGTTTCATGATACGAGATAATCGTTGAAGGTAATACATGTAACCACACAATCTCTTGCATCTAGAGGTGTCACATGCTCTCTTAAAATCCCTACTCTATGATCAGTAGTATTTGGGCTGAAATGGTGTGTTGGTCGATGATCACCCAAATCGAGTCATGTCCCCGGGATGTACGTGGATGTCCTGTCACGAAGTCCATGGATATCCCATCCCACATCCACATTGGGACCTCTAAAGGTTGGACCAAGCCTACTTGAACCAGATGCTCTACTTGTAGGACACCGGGACACCCTGAGAAGGGAGGGGTGAATCAGGGTGCCAACTTTTTCTTTTAAAACTTGTGGATCTTGATCCCACGTTGGTAGAAACTAGTTAATCCTGTATGATGGATATGATCAGCAAGGAAACATTCACCTGCAAATAGTTGAAACAACAAATTTTACTTAGTTCACCACTAAGGGATTCGTCCAACGACAATGCGTCGACACGTTGTCGGTCGTACCATATTCCGCTAATCTTCACTAGTTGTGGATTACAAAGGTTCATGCACAGTCAATCTGTCCCAGGATCACTGCCTTTACAATGGTTCAGGGATAGCTCACTGCTTCCCTCGGGTCACTCCCATTGACTCCCCCTGGATCACTGCGGTTGGTGAAGTTAGACTTAGTTTATAGACATGAAGGACTCTTCAATATATTTTCATTGATGTCTTGGTCTCCTATTCAGCATGAGACAATGCTTGAATTAGAGTACTGAGTTAATGCTATTTTGTATTCAATATTCTTCTTTAGTGAAATAACTGAATGCACTAAATCTTCTTATTCTCTTCCTTTTATTCCCAATAATAATACCTGATTGTATTGATATATTCCCCTCTTTATGTGCAGATCTGGGTTTATTTGCATGAACCGTTCCTCTTCTCTTCACAAAGCACAACGAGGGTGTCAAACACCAGTCATGTGTGTGTGGTACCACTTCTATTCATAATACAAGAGTTTTCACTGTTCTTCCATCTTCAAAAATGAATACATAATCTCTTGCATTGAAGGTATTGAGGAATCATTCACCTTTTGTGCAGCTCCAAAAAGACGGGCGTACTCCAACAACACCTGGTGCTTTTCTCCAAGACTGGCGTGCAAGTCCCAATACGGTGTGCAAGTTTTCGTCATGAAAGTCCAAATTGGCATGAAAGTGTCACCAAAGAACCTGTGTGACACTTCCCTCCCCAACTATAAATGTTCACAACCCACTTCCTATCTCTCCCAATCCACCTTGGGGTCGCAGCCAACAACCGGTGCACATCCTCTACTTGCGCGACCCAACTACCACTTGCGCGACCACCACACCTACGTGGAGGGAGTTCTAATTTTCACTATGTGTTGAGATCATGTAGAATGAAGAGGGGTCGACCTGTAATTATAGGTATTTGAACAACCTGCACGACGGCGCACATGTCTCCCCTCAGTGCGCATGTTACGACATGCTACTCAATCTTCCCTAGCCTCTCTTGCGCAACTCACTTGCACGACCACACTAATACATGTATGAACTTATTTCCTTTTCCATATTTTAAAGTTATGATATTTAAAAACAACAGTTGTGAAGGTTTCCAATCTTCCTAGGCACTGGCGCGCAGGTCTCTTCACGGCACGCAGGTCACTTGCGCGACCAACCCAATACTTGTGTGACCCTCTTTCCTTTGCCATTTTTTCATGTTCTGATCATGAAAAACACCAGGTGCTCAAGTTCCCTCTCCTTCAAGTTCACGGCGCGCAAATCTCTATTCCAAATTCACTTTTCTCCATTTGTCGATATTCAGGGATTTTTTTTTCAAACACTGGAAAATGACGCCAACTTGTATCTATTCTTTTGTGTCGCCTCTAGATGGTCTCTTCCTTTGTCATTTATCTCTTCACTACATCCCATAACCATTCTTTATCTTTCATCACAAACACTACTATCTTTATATATATATATACTTTGATAGATCGTCTTCAACATCATCATATTTTGAGACAATGTGAAGTGCATGACCATTTCGGAATTCCAATCCCTTTCACATTGTCTTATTCTTCATCCATCATTCTCTTCATCATGCAAAACATTTGATTCAATTATTCAAGTAGGCTCTGACATGGTTCTTATTCAATCATGAAGAATTACATGGTCTTCATCATCCATCATGTCTTCTTATTCATCCTCAGATGGATTATACCTCACCATTCTTCACTATTGTAAACAATGTGTCACCTTTGACACATGTTCTCTAGATTTATGATCAGTACAAAAATCATCTGAATTTACATTCCTCCATTTCATTGGAGTACTTATTGATCTCCTTTAGTTTTATCTTCATTGACAAATATTTACAAAAAATACAACCTTATACACAAATTGGTTCCAACACCACCTTCACTTGCTGACAAGTGATGCACCATGAAACAAACTCTACGACACCTTTCTTCTTTTCCAGCCACCAGTGGTGTCATTAGAGATTTTGTTATATATTACCCACTCTTGAATGTACCGCTAGTGGGGATGGGTGTAACTCCCTCAAAATTTTTTCATAAAGTGATACTTTTCCATGGTAAGTCCTATGAAGAGGATAAAGTGCTCCCCACCATACGAAAATCTATTAGGTGCGTGTCCTGTGGATATCTAAGCAAGTTGTGTCTCGCATTCAAAGTCCTCATGCTGCACCTCCCTGACTCACTGTAGAAGTTGGGGAGTAACTGTAAGAGACTGTAGAAAAGCTTCTTTGTCTATATCCATAATGGATATCGGCAAAGCGGCCAGCTGCTCCATCCCCGCGCCTCATAGTTGTATACCAGATCTCATGTTGTGCACATCTGCAACAATTTTCCCCTTCCCAATAGTATAAACTATATCAAATTCATGGTCCTATAGTATCTCAGGACAACATTGTTGTCTTTGGATCAGTTCCTTCTGATAGAATATATACATGAGACTCTTTTGATCAGAGTACATGGTAAATCATTCGCTCATCTGAATGTGTCACCACATCTTCAAGGCGAAGACCACTGCTCCTAACTCCAGGATGGGGGTAGCTTACTTCTACTCATGTTGTCTCATATGTCGAGAATCATATGCAATCACTGCTTGATCCAACCTCAGGACACATCCAAGTCCTATCCATGATGTGTCGTAGTAGACTATGTACCCTATGACCTCCTCTGGAAGCCTCAATATGGGGGCACTAGTCCGTCTCTGCCTCTGCTCTTAAAAAATCCGCTGGAATTCTTCTAAACAGATAAAGGGTTTCCCCGTCTTCATCAAGGATGATATTGGTGCTACATATCTAGATAAATATGGTAAAAATATCTGGTAGTGTCCATCCAAACCCAATAAACTTTGTACCTCCTTCACACTCTTGGTTGGCTCCCTAGCAAGTACCACCTCAATCTTAGTTAGATTTTTTGTAACTCCATCCTATGACATGACATGTCGCAGAAACTGAACCTCTCAGATCCAAAAATGGAACGTCGAGAGATAAACATAAATCTATTTCTCTAAGAGTGTGTCCAGTAATACCAGCAAATGATAGGCATGATCCCCCTCAGTAGCAGAGTAGATTAGAATGTTGTTGAAGAAGAGCACTACAAAGTCATCATGGTATGGATGAAAGATCCTGTTCTTGAGTCCCATGAACACTGCTGGAGAATTGTTCATGTAGAATTGAGTAACCTTGAATTTGTAATGGTTGTACCAACACTTAGAGGCCATCATCTACGCATCCTCATCGCAAAATCTAAGCTGGTGATGTCCTGATCTGTGTTCTATCTTCAAGAACCACCGTGCCCCTTCAGCTGATCAAACAGATCGTCAATCCTTGGGAGAGGGCACTTGTTATTCATGGTTACTTGGATCAGGCACCGACAGTAAACACAATTCCTCAAGCTCCCATCCAACTTCTTGGGGGGAAAAATCGAGGCTGGATAGGGAGAAACACTGGGCGGGATGAAACCCTTCCCCTCCAAGTCCTCTAGATATACTCGCAACTCTCAATGCACTGTGGGAGCCATCCGATATTCTAGACTTGATATGGGTTCCATCCTGGGGTTCAAATAAATGTAAATGTACACCTCTCGGTGAGGAGGTATACCCGGAACATCATCAGGGAAGACATCATCATACTGGTCCACAACTCTAGGATAACTCAGACTCTCTACATCAACAGCTTTAAGGGTAAGTCTATCCAACTGATGAGTGATCAGCTACACTCTCCTCTGGATAAGTCCATCTTTCCCTGTATAGGCTCCCTTCATGCCAGTGAACATAAAACTAGTCCAATCCGTGCAAACTCACCACACTTTGTTCCTAATAAAGTCAATCTGGGCATGGAATGTAGATAACCAGTCCATACCCAAGAAGATGTCGTAAGGCCTCGACATCGCTAAACGGAGATCCCAACAGAAGATCTTGCCTCCTAGAGTAAGCTCACACTGCCAGAACCAGTGTGTAATCATCAAATTCTCTCTCGTAAGAGTATCTATCCCTAAGGATCGAGCCAATAGCTTCATTGGAATCTCCATGCTCTGAAAAAGGGTTGTCACAATGAAATAATGTCTATAACCTGTGTCTATAAGTACTAAAAGATTGGTGGAGTAGACATAGATCGTACCTCATATCATCTCCGGAGCATCGTGATCATAGGCCTTAGCTACCTGGAGTTGAGCTCTCCCATGTCCACCTGCTCCCAGGGGTCGGGGAGGACCTCCAGTTGGTGGTGGATGTAACACCTCGAATTTCTGCCCACTTCCATCTGCATAACCCTATCCTCTGCCCTGTTCGCCTGCTCCATGCGGACCTCCTCGGTTAAACCTCTATCTCTGCTTGGGCAGTCCTTCAACCCTCTACTGATCACTTGAATGGAGGGTCAGATAGTCACGAGCCATGTGGCCCTTCCTGCCGCATGTAAAACACTTCCCAATCTTGGAATGTCTGTTTCCACTTCGGGTGCCCCGCATAATCCATCCTGAGTCATGCGGTCACCCGCATGTATGTCTGGTCCTCTTGGAACTCTACAACATATGTCTACTGCCAGCTATAGAAGACTCTGCTACGTGTCGACTAGTGGTGGATATCAATGCTGCATACTTCTCAGCAAAGAATATCTCTATTTGGAGGGCTCTCTCTAATACCCCTACCTATGTCGAGATACTGTGTGAGATCACTGAAGCCATGATCTCCCGCCTGAGTCCCTACTCGAAGGTCTAGGCCCTGAAGATTGGGTCTCGTACCATATTTGTAGAGTACAATGAGTGTTCTATGAATCTCACTAAGTACCGAGCTACTGTCATGCTGTCGTGCTACAGATGATGTAGCTCTTGAATGCACACTGTGTGAAGAGTCGTTGGAACAAATTCTGCCCAAAACAGGCTCTCGAAGTCTGCCAAGAGAAGAGTCACCTCATTGTGAATATGAATCATTGAGGTCTACTATCTTCCCACTATTTACTGTCTGGGTGGAGGCATCCTAGAATGAAACTAGTGCAGTACAACTAAAATGTTATACCTGGTGAGAATACCTGGTGAGATGAATTAAAGAAAACTTTTGAAAAAACACATGCAATCAATGTTTTCGTGCACTGAGTCAGAAATCTGATGTTAGGGTCCTAGTGTACGGATACGTCGACCGTCCCACCAAAATTGGACTCCCTAAACTAAAAAACACACTCACTACACATATTACTTTTTCTTAACTGAAAATATCAGAGTCTTATGTTATGCGGTAAAAGTTACTCCTCTAATACCAATTTGTCACGTCCTGTCCCCCGGGGCCCATGCCGTGACTAACCACTAGTATGCATTCCATAGGATTGGGGATGGAGACTAGCACCAAGGCGTATTCCCTAAAACTGGGAGGGCATTGCCTTTATATCCTACAAGCACACGTGGCCAAGCACATATCTAGATATGAAACACTAATTAAAACTGTATAACAAAGGAATGCTATATGTAAAAAGGGGCCGGAATACAAGCCCATTAGTAAAGTACAGTAAACTTAAAGTACAAGTACAACTGAAGAAAAAGAAAAACAGTTGATGGGTCATCCTCCGAGGTTCCTAGCGGAAGGGTAGGTACAGATCACCTCCTCAGCACTCCTCATCAGTCTGTCCCCTCTAGGTACCGAATCATCGTAAGGTCCACCTCCAAGTATTTTCCATTCCTGGTACTCTCAGGCTCAGTCAGTGTTGTCCATCGTCTACCACCAACACAACACGGTGTTGGCATATCCCGTACAGGGGTGAGTATACTGATACTCATTAGGGACCCCGAGACCCTTAAGGTCTCACAAAATACAACATAGATATAAAGAAAATAAATATGAAAATAATAGAACAAATATTTTAGAGAGAATATACAAGGTCGAAAAAATAATATATGAGAATAGAACACATTCTTGTTTGTGGGGAATACGGAATTATTTGGTGTGAAAAAAAAAATCCAAACACCCTTGTAGTAGCAAACCCATGTGAAGAACACCTTCATAGAGAATATCACCTTAATGGAATCTAGAACACATTTCTTCCACGACCCTCTATTTTGGTGTTTATTTCCAAAACTGGACTCAAGAATCAAATATATTACACCAATGAAATTCAAAAGCATAAAGTGAATCACACAGACCATTCTATACCATTTTCTTTATTTAATATATTTTTACCATGATCTCATTACTTCTCCATTAGTGTGTGTCTGTATCAAAAACATATATTGCCTCCAAATCTAAGCTAGAAGTTACAATATATCTTCCAAATATCACACATTTACACTATTTTTCTCCCATGTATATATTTGGAAGAGGTCCCTATGTTTTCTAGTTCTATTTATTCCCACGAATAATTTATATAGAGGTCTAGTTAACCAGGACAGACTTCAGTTCTATTATGGACTCCAATCCAGGGTGTGGATAATATTTATTAATATAAACTGCTTTGTGGAAGGTGGCCCCAAAGTAGAGAGGACTAGGTCTCAGCTTGAGGTTTAAAATATTGTTTTTATCCACTATGTTTTTCAAATTTTGTTTTCACTAATTTCAAACATATTAAATAAAAATAAATATTACATTGATAGTTAATATTAATTATTGATTATAATTTTTTTTCATTTATTAAATTACATTCAAAAGTTATATCAATATTTAAAAAAGTTGTACCTAATAACTAATCTATAATTTTATAAATTAATAGATCATTTAATACTCTTATAAATATTATAGGAATTCAATTCACCACCTCTTGAGTGTTCCACTTTGACAAATATTTGGTATCATATGACTATATTTAATCCCCTATTCTCAATTTTTAAATCCTTTTTAAATCCTTTCAAACTGGATTTTAGTTGTGTTTTAGATATCTCTACATTTTCGTTAGTTCATAATTGTCAGCTATTATAAATAATTGTCATTATTATTTATCTTGGATAATATATTGGATGGTTCTACTACCAATAGACGCCCATTTTTCAATGTAACTAATTATGATCAGTGGAAAATTATGATGAAAATTTATTTTGATATTATGAGTTTTGAAATATTGTTTTCTATATTAGATTAATATTAGATTCATGCTACTACTTTATATACAAGGGATGAACCAAATAAAAAAGCTTATAATAATCACTATAACGAAATTAATTCCTTATATTGTTCCTTAGGATATTAATAATTCATTAGGATATATTCATGTAAAACAAGATATGAAAATTGGGATACTCTAGAGGTTCACACGATGAAACCAATAGTGTTAAGGAAATGAGATTCAATACATATACTATTAAATATATAATTCAAAAAATAAATCATGTTGAACCAATCCCTAACATGTATCTCTGAATTAATTAAATAGAAAATACTATGATCATTGTCTGAAAGGATGTTACAACTACGGAATAAATCATCTGAATTCTCAGATTTCTACCAGATAGATGGAGGGTAACCATAGTTTTAATTAGATAATTCTATGATATTAGTATGTTTTTATTAAAGGTGATGATAGGTATGTTGATGATATATGAGAAAGGATTAATGGTCAAAAAAGAAGAGGAAGATGAACCAAAGGGAATGTATGTGTATCTCAAGACTACTACTTCTAAACACAAAGAAAAGGTTAAAGAACAAAAACATTCTAACGGTTATTGTAATGATGAATCACCAAATAGTAGTGATGAATATGTGGAATAATTATCCAAAAGGATTAGAAAAATTTACAGAGAGAAGAAGGTTTATTGGAAGACCAACATTAATGGAATTTATGACTACAATAGAAACTTGATAAAGGACTAGATGATAGTTTATAACACTAAAGAGATAGTCGTTTATGAATGTAACATAAGAGTACATGTAAATTCTAACTGTCCTAAAATTTTTACATGATTAAATATGAGGAAAAAGATAATAGTTATTGGATGGAAATGAAGTCCAACTAGAGTGCCTCAGAGGATATATCCAATGAGACCGAGTCTTAACATGATGAGAATGTGGTCAAAGATAACATGTGATTAATGGAAATAACTATTGAGTTAACACTATATGATCATTTGTAAAATTCCAAATATTATAAAGATGAATTTTATTATAATAACATGACCAATGGTGAATTGTTTGAGTACTAAAAAATACATGATGACACATAAAATGATTTAAATTAAAAATATAATGTTTTGAAGAAACAACATGCTCTCACCTCTGATGTTAAATCTAATGTTACAATAGATAATGATTAAAATTATAAATTTCTCAAAGACCATAATGAGTTTAAATTATCAAATGAGTTTTCAAAGGGCACATAGAAATTTTTTCAAAAATCAATAGCACTTTCACTCAAATTCATGATAAAAAGGATTAAAAAATATGTTATTTGTATGAGTTATGTGAATTTATAATGAAACATTATTCAAAATAATTTTGTATAAATATCTAATTTTTTGTGGCTTTTTTACTTCGATTACAATGATCTATTGTATGTTTTTATTGTAGAGAATATTTTATTGCATGTAGTTTTTCATAGACAGTGGCTGTTCATGTCACAAGATGGGGAACATAATGAGATTCTAGAATTTTATAAATATTGATGGTGTGCAGGTCTATTGTGGTGATATTGATAAAAGAAAAATTATTTTCCTTGGCCCTATCGTTAAAACAAATTCAAGTTTAATTTATACTGTACTTTTTGTTGATGGATTAATGTACAATCTACATGGTATCTATCAGTTATGTGATGATGGGTTCAATTTGAAATTTGAAATTAATACATGTAATGATTTTAATTCTAAAAATGTGTTTGTGTTTAATGATTTTATAAATTAGAATGTTTTTGAAGTGAACAAGGATTATTTTTTTTCTCAAAATATTTATTTCATAAAGATAACATTATTTGGAAGTGGAGATTATGCCACTGTAACAATCAATCACGTTGAATAATTGAATAGAAATTGTTTGTCAAGGATCTACCCTAACTAGAATTTACAGAAAATAATGTCTGAAATCATTTTCAAAAGGGAAAATATCACAAAATACACTCAAAAACAATTAAATAAGTTTCAAAAATCTCACCTGCTTTGGTTTGTTCACTTGGTTATGTTTGGACGATCTAGAGTTTCATATTTAAATGGGAATTACGTTTCAATGCTCTTGTAGACGAATTCTCCATGTACTCATGGACCTTCTTTTTTTCTCACTAAATGGATATAGTCATAACTTATCTAATCTTAGGACAACTTAAAATAATTGAGTTGTTTTAATAATGAATAGAACCATACCTAAAATATACCAGAAAAAGCATAATGATCATGGCTTACATATTTATTTATGGGATTATGTTGTCAATATAGCTTGATAAATAATTAATAAATCCTTAATAAGAATAATTATTTTGAAAAAAACCACATACGATCTATGGAACAATAGGAAACCCAAAGTAATCTACATTAATGCTTTATTATGAAAGGTTTATATTATTAATAATAAGGAGAATCATGAAAAATTTTATTCCAAAGTGATGATGTAATTTTTCTAGTTTTCTCAACCTCGAGTAAATCCTTTATATTTTTTAAAAATAGAACCAAATCTATGGATTAATCTATACATCTTATAATTGATGAAAGTGAAAAAATGAACCTAAAACCCATCTTTAAGAAATTGAGGATGATCTATCCAATGTAAACATAAATATTCGACCATCAAATTTTATTATTAATAAAGGTGAAAAAGTATCTGGTTGTGGAAAATCTCCAAATTCTAATAATAGTGAATTTGAACCAATAGATGTTCCGGAAATAACTATTCCTTCAATTTATAGATCAATTTGAAACCTTAATAAACCATCTTTTATATGCTATAGTTATAGATGTTGATAAAGGGAAATTCACAAGATATTCATTTATGAACCATGTTGAACAACAAGCCTTCTTGTCATAGCATGTACATAAAAAATTAATAATGCAATAGATGATAAATTTTTGGTGATGGATGTGTTTGAAGAGTTGAATAATTTTGAATTAAATAATGTTTTGAAACTACTAGATAGTCTTAAATAAACATTGACTATTGGGAGAATGTTTGTCTTTAGAAACAAGGTAGATGAAGAAGGCACCATAGTGAAGAATAAGTCCAGACTCATTTCACATAGTTATAGTCAATATGAAGGCATTGACTGTGAAGAATCCTTTCCACTAATTTACAAACTTGATTACAATATAATACCCCTAGAATATGTAGCTCATCTCAATTACAAGATATATCAAATGTATAATAAAAGTGTATTCATGAATGGGTATATAGTTGACAATTATTTTATTGAACAACCTCTGGTTTTAAAAACACTCATTTTCCAAATCATGTTTTTACTTTAACAAATTATTTATATGTGTAAAAATAGGCTCTAGTATATTGGTATGATATTCTATGTACATTTATTGTTTACAAAGGTTTAAAAATGGTATAGTTGATCAAAATATCATTATCAAAATAATTTCTGAAGATGTTTTAGTACTTCTAATCTATGTAGATTACATTATATTTTGATCATCGTAGAATTATTTTTGTACTTGTATTTAAAAAATGATGCAAAGTAAATTATAAATGAATTTAATGGAAGAAATAAAATTATTTCATGGATTTCAAACCATTTAAAATAAATAAAGTATTATTTTATAATAGAGAAAATATGTTATAGTTATTTTATATGGGATTTGATTTGATATAATAAGAAGTACTGATACTAAAATGTGTAACAATGATATGTTGTACCTTTATGAAAATGGTAAATAGTTTAATAAAACAAATTATAGAGGCATGATTGTAAGTCTACATCACTTGATATACAAGATGAACTTGTATTATGTTTACTGTATGTGTTACCATTTTCAAGGAAACCCTATATAATCTCATTTAAATTATGACTAAATTGTTTTCAAATACCTCAATAATACTTACAACATAAAATTGATCTACCCTATGGGACTTGAATTTGATTTTCTTGGTATTCAGATGATGATATTGGTAGTTGTATATTAGATAAAAAAATAAACACTAGAACATGTCACAATTTGGGAAAGTCTATTGTATGATGGTGTTGAAAAAAATAATTACACATGATCTACTATTGAGGAAATATATATATTTATATATTTGTCATTATTTTTCTCAGATTTTTGTGGTTGAAACAGAATTTTATTTTCTGGGGATATTTGTTTAGACATTTAACAATAATTTGTGTCAATAAAAGTGAAATTATCTTATCAATGAATTATGTTTCTAACTATAGAACAAAATATATTGACATAAGACATAATGTTTTGAGATATAATTATCAGAAAGGTTATATAAATCTTGAATTTATTGGAACGAAACATCATATGGTGGATATATATATACTGAGCCATTAATCTCTGAATGAATGAGTTATAGAAGACATGAATTGTGTATTATTAATTTATGTGGACCTAAAATTAATTAATCACTAATAAAAAATAGTATCATAGAGTCACTTATAGGACACTTGAAATATCTCACTGAATCATGATAATGTTTCACTAATAGTTTCATTCTGACACTGACAATTTTTTACTATCAATGTCATGCCAACATCGACATGTTAATGATGACAGTGTAATGCAATGACTGACAATGTCATGATGACACCATGAATTTCATGTCAATAGTGTCAAGTTGCCACTGATGATATATCACCGATGGGTACTCACCAATTGAAAACATCTATAATTTTATTAAATGTTTCTAATTTACTTATTTATTTTTATTTTACCTGAATAAAATTTTATATGGTTTATTAAACTATGAAGGATAAAAAAAAGTTGATCCTACATAATTCTTACTCTTAGTCTCCCATTCTATCACTCTTACCCTTAACCTCCCTTTACCTTCGACCCTTTAAACTTCTAGATTTCAACTGAACTCACAATATGGTTAGACTAAAACTCATATTATAATGATATAGAGATGGGTCACAACCAATAAATTGAGTGAAAGGAGAATCGAGAAATTACATGCATATTCATCTATGACATGAAAACTAGGTGGTTTTTATTAAAAAAGAAGTGCACTCAGAATATCTATTAACAAGTATGTCACCATTGTTAAATTCTTTAAAGATTCATGGATGGATGGAATGGTTCTCAAATAATGAATGTCCATATTACCCAAGACTGCTACATGAACTTTATCATCAAGATTTGATTATTCTTGAGGGTAGTGAGTCATACAGGATAAAATTTATGGTGAATGGAAGAAGAGTATCATTTTCTTCAAACAATTGTGAAGAATTAATAAGAGTGCCTCATGAAGGGATTTATGATGACTTTTAGGGGATTAATCCTCTCACAAGTGATTTATTTTTCTATGAGATATCTTTGGGTGAGGTAACTAGTAATTTAGAGCATAGAAGACCAATTTTTACTGAGTTAGGTGGTGAAATCACGTCGTTATTCATTTTCATCCAATATAAATTGTGTGCCAAGAATGTGGACATTGCATCACTCAAGTATCAATAGGTATATCTAATATACATTGTGAAGACATGATATAAGGTAAATCTATATTGGTATTTAATTTTCCATATAAGTCAAATGTTAAATCTATATTGTATGAAAAATTCTCTATTTTACCCAAGATCTATATCCACCATGCTAAATGCTAAAGGATGTGTATGTGAAGATGAATAAACCATAACTTCTTGTAGTGGTATCAACCGAAGTATGGATATTAGATTGAGAATGTTGTAAAATTGGAATTTGTATATGAAGGAGTGGGTTAGAGATAATGATAATATTTATGAGAATATTAACCACGTTGACCATCAATCTTGGTCAATATATGTAGTCGGTATTGGTTTGACAGTAGATACTGATGTTTTCCATTCTGTTGAAAAGGAAGCATCCAAACCTGGTAGATAATATGAGTCTCCTATAGATTAAATGTGTGACCTTGATATTGTAGAATGTCTTATGGGTATGAATTTTGGTCCTACTAGTCCAACTTTATCTCTACCATCAATGGAATATATTCTAGACCATGATGATGATGATGTGACTGAGGAATCTAGAAGCATGGAGTATAAAATCCAATCTAATGGCCTAGATGAGATTATTGGAGGAAAATAATAAAATATAGAGGAAGAGGAAAGTGGTTATTAAGCTAATGGTGTTGGTAGTAATGAATAAGAAGAAAAATCTAATGATAAAAGTAGAGATGATTGGTTAGACGAAGCTGGTCAATAAAGTGGTGCAAGTGATTTTATTTTTGATAATCATATTGATGATTAAGGTGATAAAATCGAACCTATTGGCATTGTCTCTCAGGATGATTATGAAGAAATGGTATTATTTTATGTTCATGGTGAATTATATTCCCATGTATCTCTTGTACCAACATTAGTTTACACTAGAATGAGAGCTCAAATTGGGGTGAAGACTCAATCCCAGAATGCGAGAGTACATAAAATAGCTCCTTTTGATGTTATTGTGGAATCTAAATTGGAAATGTGCACTAGTTATATTGTTATCATTTTATATTATTTTGTTTCATATGTTGAGGGTGGTGTAGTTTCTCCCAGTATACTAGTAGTGGAGGAACCACTTTATTGTGAGACACCTTCTCTCGTTGAATCTACTTCATCTCCTGCACCTCGAGTGACATCATTGCCTGGTTTCTATGTCACCAAATTAGATTTTGAAAGGATTTTGGAAGATCATATCACATGTAATAGAGATTCATATCAGCCATAAACTTCTCATTTTTTTAATCTATGTGAAAGAGATATTTCTATTCTGATAGAAAGAGGGAATTATTAAGTAGAACCTAGGATGATCTCAGTTTATGTAACTCTAGTTAAGGATAACCAGAACATGAGGAAGTGTTGAAAAAAATTGTTTCATCTGTAAACAGATTGGATATTGATTACATGAAATACAGGGATAAATTGTTACCAACTATTGAGGATATTGTTTCAATAAATTAGGTTGCTCAACCTCAAACCCCTGATATTGATATGGATCAATTGAGACAGAAAATAAAATATATAGAGTATGGTGCATAATGTTTAGAATCTCTAGTTTCACACCTTCTAGATAACGAGATAGTCCTAAATTTGATTAAATAAAATCTTCAGACAATGATGGGTTGAACTAACAAGGATTGTCTCTCCAATTTTAGGAAGAAAAATGATCACATCTATGGTATGGGGATATTCTATACCAAAGGTTCTAAAAATTCACAAGTCAAAATTACCAAAAAAAGATGATTTATATTTCAAGGGAATAAAAAATAATAATTATATCTTTAGACGATTAAAGTATTTAGATTAGAAAATGAAAATTCCTCTAGTGAAACTTTAATTTAATGATCAAGTGATGATAATTAAAGAGTTTACTATTGTACTTAAGATATTTCAATAAAGGAAGGATGATTTCACCAAGTCTATGGAATATGACGGGAAACATATCATGTTTTAGGTAAATATCTCCTGAAATTTTTAAGGAGATTACAATCCCTCCCACTCCTCTATCCCAAGCTTGGCCCCTTCAATGGTTCTTTTTGTCCATCTTCCTCCTATCAGAATTAACTATGAACCTCTAGTCACCACCTCAACATCTACTGCTCCAACCCCTGATGCTTTAGAAAGGGAATATAAGTGGTTGAATACTCTTTGAACAAGATATAGATTTAATCAATTGTTAGATATGGATATATTGATTTATTTTTTGTATTTTATTTTCTAATGTAATTTCACATTATTAAGAAATTCAGTTTCTCTTCATTCCTTTAATTATATTATATTTATTTATATTTTTCTTTAGTCTTTATTCCTTGGTGAAATTTAATATTTTTTATAATCCCGAATGGGGGAGAAAGAATTATGAAATATTTTAACATTATAGAATATGGTAACACGAAAAGGGGAGCATGGTTTTTTATTTTATTAATGGATATATTGTAAGCAGAATGACTAATTTCACATTGTGAATAAACTGATTTTGATTTACAATTCCATGATTTATAATCATAAAAAATGGGTAGATTGATGGCCCTCTCTAGTTTTAGTGATCACAAATCATGTCAAATCATGTTTGATCATGTCTTATATTTTATGTTCAGAAATGGTTAATTATGAGTATCTACGTTCAATTATATTTTTAACACATTCATTTAATGTTGATTGTAACAGACATGAACAAAGAAAAAATGGTTTTTTATGAGTCATGGATACACATTTGAGTCACAGATAGTCTAAATTTACAATAGAATAACTCACTAACATCAACGACTCTCCATCATATCAACATACTGATAGAAGGACCTACCAACAGAAGCAACTACCTACTGATAGAATGTTCATCTGACCAAAGGACCTACAGACTGATATAAAGTCCTTCTGACAGAAGGACCTAACTACTGACATAAGGACCCACAAACAAAATGAACTACATATAGATAGAAGGACCTACAGACATAAGGATATACCCACTGACAGATGGACTAACAGAGATAATGAACTACAAATCAATAATTTGAAAATATTCATTACTCTTAAATTCAAAATTTATTCTATGGATTATATTTAGGAATATCATAATTTCTTATGATATTAATTACACTATCTCTCTTTTGAAGACATTGTTAGAGACCAGTACAATGCATGATGTACCTACCCGTGATGTAGAATATTCATATTATTGACCTCTATGATTTGTAAAGAAATCAACTCATAAAAATTCATAGAGAACTTTTTAGTGAGAATATATAATGTGGTGATAAGAATATACGTGAAGACCAGTCATTATTGATATATGTGAACAAGGAAGGATTTGGTGTGAACCAAAAATCCCATCAAATGTTCAGCAACAAACCCGAGTCAAGAACACCTTTTTGGAGCATATCACCTCAACAAAAACTAGAACACAAAGATTACATGACACTCTGTTTTGGAATATGTTTCCAAAAGGGGACTGAAATTTCACATCTACTACACCTACGAAGTCATGATGCTTCATAAAGATCACATTGAATATTATAAAACTTTTCTATTTATTTTTTCTCTATTATGAACAATCTTATTACTTTTCAAGAAATGTTTGTGTTTGTATAATAAACACATATTGTCTCCTTATATATGGTGAAATATACAATATAATTCACTCTCTCACTAATTTAAACCTTTCGTCTCCTACGTATAATTGTGTAAGGGGTCCCTTTGTGGCCTGGTTGAAATTTTATTCAAATAAATAACTATGGTAGTGGTCTAGTTGGCCTGGAAAACCTTTTATGAAGTTATGAAACCAGATCCATGTTGTAGATCAAGTTAATTAATATAAACTTCCTGGTAGATAGTGATCTCCATGTTGAGAGGAATAGGTCTATTCTCAATATTGTTCCTATTTTTTTATATTCTTTGTGTTTCAAATTTATCATTCCCTAATGACACACATATTTTAGAAAACAATAAATTACATTGATAGTTAATATCAGTTAGGTTTTATAAATATTTTTGATTTTGTAAATAAAATTCAATAGTAATATCAATACTTAAATTATTGTAAGTAAAAATTAATAACTCTTTTGAGAAAATATTTTAACAATACTGAATCTTATGAATATGGCACATTGGTTAAATGGGTTGTTTATATTTTTTAATTGGGGTAATTTTTAAATAAGGTTTATAAAAGAAATTTTTTTAGGATCAAAATTTTCCCCCACATGAGTGTCATACACCACCCCACATTACTATCACATTTATACTAAAATTATGAATTTAAATTAAAACATGAATTTTGGTTACAAAAAATGGAACAACATTATGATCAGGTTGATTGTAGGCCTAATATAAGCATGAATAATATTCTCCTCTTTCAATGATCATTATGAAAAAAAGTAATGTAACATTTATATTTTCATAATTTCCATTATGTTATAAATATCATATTATTTAGTTATAAATAATTATAAATATCATTCTTCTGATGTGTTGATGAATATGGAAGAATAACAATTTATTAAGGAGACGATGAGTTCCAAGAAACCCACTCCATATTTAAAAAATTCCATGCAATGTGTGATGGAATCACATCACAATGAGGATATTGTAGTCCACACGTCCTCAAACGTTGTTACCATATTCCCACAACAAAAAAATGAATTAAGGTATATATTTTTTATTTATTATATATTTATTAAGAAATTGTAATTATTATATATTTCATATAAAAACTTGTAATTCCATCCATATCTCTAACATTTAATGTTGGAAATGGAAGAACATGCAACATTGATTCATGAGACAATATTCTACTATAGACATGAAAAATGATTGTGTATCACATTTGAGGGATGTGTGTTAAGGTGTAGGTAGAACCATTATCATCAAAACATATCATTATGTTTAGGATACTGAGATTATTATATTATCATGAAATAAAAAATTTTGTAATTTGAGAATGAAATAATAAAAAAAGTTATCAATGATAAATATGGTCACTTTTTCATGTAAATCTTTTTGTTTTTCACCAAATGACACCATTGGTTCTCTTTATTCCAATGTTGTGGATACTATGATTATGGGGACGGTTTTTAGAGATTTTTTTGTCTGTGGTTGGTAGAGTCCAATGTCCTGTAACATGAAAATATGTTGGGAGGGTGCATAACATTTTTTAGTGGAGAGGGTTTGGGATTATTGTAAATATAAAGAGGTAAACACTATTGGTAGGCCTCCCTTACATCATGTGTCACACCCTAATTATTAAATGTTTTTTATTCTATCTATTTTAATAATTTTAAACCTTTATTTTTATTCAAAATTGTGGGATAGGATAAATATAAATTTTTTTATCTATTCATTTATTACATGGTTAGCCTGAATGGTTAGTAATAACAGTGTGATGCCCATGCAGTATGACAAGTGATTCTGTAGTGTGGTTCTCAGACTGGGTATAGACGATTAAACCATGTGGAAAACATGAATTTTAGATCTGTTATGATAGTTTTGAGTGGAATGGTTTGAGAATGGATTGCTCAATTATGCATCTAACTAGGGGATATTATGAATGGGTCCCTACAGTAGCTAGGGGAAAACACACAATTATTGTATTGTTTGATAAAATGTGTGAACACCAGGAACATTACCTGAAATTTTTTTACTTTGAGTTTTTATGTTACTTTATTTCATATTTATTATTATATCGTACATTCTTATTCCCCTCCTTATCCTCTCTAGCATCGTGTGACACCCCCACCCCCTACTATACTCAATAGTCATACCCCCTCCCTTTATTGATCACTCTCTCATAACAATTTATCCATGATTTAGTTTGGATTATCCATCGAAACCTTGATTTAAGACCTCTTATACCACGATATACCATTTTGGGTTGATATTCTATCTCACCATAACCATGTATCTTCAGTGAACTAGAGGTCAAGGGTTAACTGGTTCATTAGCAATTATTTTGATATTTGGGATTATATTAGGTCTCTCAGGACTTCCACAATTTCCTTTTTTATATGATTTTGAAGATAAAGAGTTTAAAACCATTTCTGTTTGGCCTCAACTATTTTAAAGTTGGTTTTCTTATACCGTTACATTTATCCATATTTTGATTGGTTTTTATGTTAGGTTTGTGACCTTAATATTAAAATTGTCTACCTTATACATTATTTGATGGATTAAGGACATCAATTTCAAAAGAATTATGTATTTATAAATATTTATGGAGAAATATATTTAAATTCTCTATTTACATATAAGATCCCATTGAAATATGAATATACACAACATGTTAAGTATTATTTTTCACATATATGAAAATTAAAACATGTATAAATGTAAATGTGTATATGAATATATGCTCAATTATGTAAGGATATAATTGTATAAATTTGTCCATAAAAATCTGTTCATAGTGGATAGGGGTCCTTGAATATAAAGTAGGTGAATATGCATGAATGTAGAAAGACATGATTTGCATTTCAATCATCTAAAGCATCATTCCATGATTTTGATGTTGGTTTCCTATGCACATGCCATTAATTTGAATTATTTGTTTTCTTGAACATTTTAAAAATATATATTTTAAATATTTATGTGGTATATATATATGTTAGGTAAAATTAATTTCACCTCTTGGAATAGTTTCCTTATTTATTTACAAAACATTTCTTACTTGATTACAATTTTCAAATCAATCTGTAATATCATAAATTTTAAAAAAATTATCTAAATTATTAATAACATATGAAGTTGGTTTCATTGAACAAGAATTATTTCATTAAATGATTTATCTAAAACATGGCACATTTGCCTCATTGATTTGTATTTTTGATATGAAATGTCATTAAGGCAAGTTCGATACCGTTTTAGTGTGTTGTGTGTTTTTGTCAGGGATTTGAATTTTTTTGAATGGAATATTTGAGTTGTAAAACCTAAATTATGGGTTTCTCCATTATGAGATTTATTTTTTGAATTTTTTTTAGAGTGACATTACATGTAGGCCTAGTTACAACTTATTCAAACCTAATTTCAGATGGGATGTTCATTGGTGGACCTTATGTGGAGAGGGTCATCACATAAGCTTTGTCAGTGTTTTTGAAAGGAAATCATAACGGTTGTGTATTTTAGTTTAATCAACACATATAAGTATATATCCATTAACCACATACTATTATCATGTAATTACTATGAATCATATTCCGTGTCGATTTATTGTTTATATCAACCCCAATTAGATGAGTTGGTACCCCATGGATTTTAAGAGAGTCCATATGGGTTATTTTATTGTTATGTTGTGTTTAGTGTATTCATTTGGTTATAGAATATGAATTACATCGTATTATGTTAGGTGAGAAAGAACCAATTACATACAGTGATAGATTCTATTGTTTTTTAGGAAATTACTATGACTACATATTTTTATGTTTCTATTTTATTTTGTGTCACATTCGATACATGATCCCATAACACTGATTCCTTTAATTCCATATTTAAATACATTATCCAGTTATTATTATCTTCAAAATGAATATATTGAAATTATTTCTTCATTCATTGGGAATTATTAATGAAAATTTAATTGAAATTGTTATTTATTAAAACTGATAGTATGTTTCCGTATTTATAAAATAGAATAAAAACATAATATATATATAGAAAATTTTTTGAATCCTGAATGAGTTGGTATTATTTTTAGAGGTAATAATTGGGTATCATTTATCCTTGTAATACCCATTAAAAATTATGATGTTCATGCATAATCTATCATTTCAGTTTCAGGATCTTCAATTTTTTGATCGCTCTTAGAGAGATAAGGGTTCTGCGATTGGTGGTGACCCATGAGGTCTGTAAGAAGAATGTTTATACATATAGATTTATTTATTTATTACAATTTATTTTTGTTTTATATTATTATTATTATTATTTTTATCAATCTACTATTTGATAAATTACAACCAAATAATTATATTTCTTTCCCAAAAGTTGTTACCATTCCTGGAGGATTGAGAACTACTATTAGTACTTGTTGTCGACCATATTGGGAGACCAATTTGCGTGGGACCTGATTTGGTTAAGGAAAAAATGGTCTTTAAGCATTCCGGTGTTTTTTAGAGTTTCAGGTAGATCAGGGTAATATTGTATGGACTCGATAGTTTTGTAAGGGAATAAAGTCATGAACTCTTCCTTGTTCCAATCCATTAGTTTCTAGTGGTATTCCATGACATCAGTCTTTGGATTATTTTTGTGTGGATGGGGGATAGACAAGGGAGTGATCTGGTGTTTCACTGTAGATTACATGGAGTAAAAACATATCTGGGTCCATAGTGTATGGATCAAGACACTCTTATTGGTTGGTGCTTGCATGGTGCACGAGTTCTTTATCCATACATGTGTATTATTTATGACCACTTGTTCCTCATCTTATTTGTTTTTTGTATTGATAGGTATATTTTGTTTCATTTCAGTAGGATTAAGTGGGATTAAAATGTAAAATGGTCTTTACACAAGAAAAATGGTTTTTGATATGAAAATGATCTCAAAAAATGAATTTTATATTGGAAAAATAGATTTCAAATAATAAATTTATTAAATATTTGGAAAAAATTCAATGATTTTGTTTGAAAATTGAATTGGGAATTTGGTAAATTCATGGTTTAGTTGATGAGAGTGTTAGTATGGACCATAGTATCCCACATTGATGTTAAATATGTGGTGTTTTGTGTTTATTGAAAGTGCATGTTGGAATATATTCATGGATAATATAATTGGAAGTTTTATGAATATGAATGTGAATTTTCATTGTATGTTTCATGTGAGTTTTTAAAATAAATGAATTGACATGGTTTTTCAAAAGTGGTTTATGGAATAGAAAATGGAGTTTTAAACAAAAATTTGAAAATGGAAATTATTTTTGGGCACATGGATTTGTTTATTAAGTGGGACTTGGTGATTATATAAAATTTTAAATGTATTTTGGTAATTTTAAGATGTCATTAATAAAATTGTTTTAAATATTAAATGAAAATTATGCTTTTTGAAAACAGATTTTAGGTTTATTGTGATGAATCTCCATTGATCTTAGTTATTTGGATTTATATGTTATTTTTGAAGGGTTCTGACCAGTATTTAGAAGAGTTTTGTTTTAATGTTGGGTTTTTGTGATATTTCATTGCTCATGGTAAGCCACCCATATTGGTCCATGATGTTTTATGTATGTTGTTTTATGTTCATTGGAAATTCCTAGATTCCTAATGGAGTTCAAAAAGTTATTAATTTTAAAAAATATATAATTTTTTTGGTGAAAGATGTTTGTATGAGGTAATTGATTAGCTTGAAAAAGTGGAATGAATTCTTTGTCCATTGGAAACTCCAAAAATAAGGAGTTACCAAGATGATTAATGTTGATTGAGTGTCTAGGATTGGATTGGTCAAATGTGGTCCTTCCATTATCACTGTGAGTTGGGATGCATTTTGTTGTCTTAATGACCATATTCATCCGGTGGATTATTCTTGAAGATGATAATGAGAATTGAAAATCTCTTGGAATGTTGAGAAGGTCAACTAATGGTGAAAGGGGAAAGATGAAAATTTCAAGGATATGGTTTTAATTTTTCCAGTGATAATGTCGACTAATAAGTTAGAATATACTATTTTCATGTGGGGTCTCGATCAAGAGTATAATTAATTTTATCTTTTAGTGTTCATGGAAGCTCCATATCAAGTGATGTGTATGAACTAGAGGGACACAATATAAAAAATGTCCCTTGTCCATTTCTACATTTCGTATGATAGACCACTTACTCATTTCCTTCTAGTGTGTTCTTTTTGGAGATCCTAATACATATATTCATAATCCTATAAATTCTTCCAATTGGTGTAACCATTTTCTAAACAGGTAGAAGATCTACATGATACATTGTCAAAAGAGGAAGTCACGAACAAAGGATGTCAGCTTATGGATGTGAGGTAAGGGATGCTTCAATACATCATGACTATAGACATAGGCCCCAAAGTAAATCATGTGTGGAGATATAAATCCTTGGCGTTTGGAGAACCACATTTCAAATATTTTATTATGTTTAAAATTGGGGATTTTTTGAGTTTCCTTGATTAAATTTATATTCCCTTATAAATCCAGTCTGTAATAAAAATACATATTGTTCATTCCACCCTATAGTTATATATTTTTTATTTTTTTCCTGAATTAAGGGTTGTTCTCAGAAATGTAATTTTTTATTTGTTTAGATGTTTTTAATTCATATATTATCAATTACTTTAGAAATGATGAATAAATATTTTTATTAGTAATTGTTTTTAGTTAATTATGTTATTTTTCAATTGAGTTGGGGTATTTAATTTTTTAGTGGTATTTCTAAGGGTATCTTAAGATTGTATGCTCTTTAGTTTTATAGAGACCAAACATGAATATTTTTGTGGTTTCATTATGTTTTGTTTTTTACTATGTCATTTCATAATAATTTGGATAATCCATGATTTTATTCACCCATGGTTCACTGTAGTGTTTAATTCTCTACAAATGGTCAGGAGTGACTTTGGAGAAAAAGGGTCACACAACAGTTCATTGTTCATTAGTATTATATTATTATTCTGGTTGGGTATTGTTCATTATTTGGTTTTTTTACTTTCTAGAGGAATAAAATTATAATTATGTAGTGAAATTTCAAACCCCTAACCATAAAATGTTATATATTTTAAATAATTTATTTAATTTTATAATAGGTTTTTAATTATGGTATTGGAAGAGATGAACGAAAAATTTTGGACTCTCATTAGTTCTTTCACAAATAAACCTTATGATTAGAAGTTATTTTACAATTCACATGATATTTCTCAGGATAGTCTAATGTATGGGACATGGCTTGCACACAAATTGTTAAAACATTAAAAATAATGTATTTTGGCTCTTCATGTTGATAGTACCATTTAGAGTGGTTCAATTATATATTTCTCAATTTTGTACATTCCTACGAGTAACTTTTTTTGGGTTCCTGACCAAGGATGTGGCCAGTACATGGCAATTACATGGTTTGGTAAACCTTGCTAAAACAATGAAGGTTACTCAAAATTTAAATTCATTGGTTTTTAGTTTTATTTATTTCTCTTCATTTTAATTTCAATATCACTCCATTTTTACCCTTCTTCTCTACCTGGTACTGCACGATACCCCCCACCCTATACTCATAGGCCTGCTCACTCTGTCGATCTTCATATCGAAAATATTTCACCATGACGTATTCTTAATTCTCCTTTGACGTTACATGGTAGGACATCCTCTTCTATTATTCTTCATATATCTGGATAATGATTCCTCCCCTAGATTCCATCTATCATTTTACTGAACCTGGGGTCAATGGGTTACATTTTCTTTTGGTCATATATATGGATTCTAATTGGTCTATTGGGGAATCTTATGGTATGTTTAGAACACTAACACTAAAGGAAAAGAATTTCAGATCATTTTAGTTCACCCAAAACTATTTTGAGGTTTCTTTTCTTCTCCCATTTCTTTTGGAATAATTTTAATTTGTATTTTTGTGATGTTTGGCTCCCTAATTTTATTTTAGTGCACCTTGAAGCTTATCGGGGTGGATTTTGGCCACTATTGTTAAATTTCTGTATGATTATTCATATGGAAGAATAAAGATATATATTTTCATATTTATATTTATGCACCAATGGGAGGATTAATAATTATAATGCGTCTAGCTATTCTTATGTGTATATATATTTATATTTTAAATACTATATATGTTAATGTGTAAAGGATTATATGCAAGTTTGAGCATATGTATAAGGATACCATTATAAATATTTTTCCATGAAAATATTTAAATAGTTTTAGGTGTCTTTAAATATAGGTTAAGGTGAATATATTTTCCATTGGAAAGGGGAGATTCAATTTTCATTCTTTTAATGAAACATTCCTTGAGTTTCATGTAGGATCCATATTTACATGAAATTAATTTTATTTCATTTTTTTCTTGACCAATTTAAAAATATGTTTTTTATTAATGTGATATATATATGTAATGAAAATTTCATTGGGCCTCATAGAATTTGTTTCTTATTTATCTTTTTAGCCTGTATAACTCTATCTACAAGTTTTTACATAAATGGGATGTATACAAAATGATTATAATAATTTAATAAATGATTCTGAGATTTTGAAGTCTTATTCTTGGAACATAATGGGTTTAGTTAAATTAGTTATTGAAACACGCCCAATTTATCACCCCAAAGTGTAGTTTGTAAATTAAATGACATGAATTCCCAATTGGTATGTTTTTAGTATCTTATGTGTTTTTATCGTCGATTTGTAAATCGATTTGGAAAATAGGATTTGAGTTGGAAAATTTAATGTCCTGGTTTGTACTATATAAAATTATTTTTCTATAATTGATTCCACGTTTTTGGATCAATATCTTTTATGTATATTCCATGGGCTTGTTTATAGGTTCTATTTTACTTGATTTTATTAAATTTTTATCTGTTATATTTTGGTAGATTTTTAGATATAATTCAAGAAATTTGGATGGAGGATAGGTAGTAAATGGTTGGTGCATAGTTTATCCATATAGTGTGCCCTACCATAGAAAACACTGAGAACCTTAATATATGTGATTCACATGGATGGTTCATAGATTTTCAAATAATTCTCCCTTTTAGGGGTAACCATTCTCCCATAGTTATGGAACACATTTTCTCATAATGGTCACCCATTTCCATGAAACCCCATGCAGGTTTTTAATGAAACATAAAATTAAATTTTAAAATATCGAACCATCGTACATTACCCCAATACAACCCTTATAGACCATAATTGATTAATATAATTCAATAAGGATACTAGAATAATGCCTATTTCACCCGTCCCTTGTTTATGATGATTTGAATCCCTCATTGATGATCTAAATCCCTAATAGTAATAGGTCTTAATGCCATGTGGTTACCACCCTGTATCACTTATTTCCCTCATACATTAAATAGATGATTTAAATGATTTTTATGGATCACAATCTTGGTTTTTAGAAACAGGATTCCGTTGATCTAGGATCTATTTTTCGGATCATTATATATTCCTTCTTCACATTCCTTTTTTTATTCTTAAATTGGATATTTCCATTGGTGAATATTTTTCAATTATATTGTAAGGGTGGATTATTATTAAAATCTGAAAATCCTCATTTGAATTTTATATTTTAAATTGTAAAAATTTTATTTGAGAATTAATGATTGAGTATCATTAACTGAATTAAATAATTTATTAAATTAATTAAATAATAGATCGTAAAATTGGGGATATTGGGATTATTGATTTAGATTAATTAACCATTGAATTATTTAATAGTTATTATTGGGAATATGATTATTATTAAATTGGATTAACTTATTGTTAAAACAAATATGGTGATATTAATATCAATTAATTCGATTAATCAATTGTGAAACTTTGTGAAGATTTTTTTTTCTAATGATGTAATTGATTGAATTGGATTAATTAGTTATTAGATTAATTATGAGTGTTGATGTTATGAATCATTTGAATGATTAATTAATGGAACTGATGTGAGTATTTATTTTTTTATTTAATAAATTGTATTTTTATGAATTTTTAAATATTTAATTATATATTGGAATGATTTTAATATAGAATTTTTAGATTGGATAGATTAGTTATTGAATTAATTAATGGGTTATTGTTGTCCATGTGATATTATGATACATGTGAAATTATAATATTGTGATATATGTTAAAATCATTTGTGGGATGTGGTTTGATGTATAAGAATCTCATAGTGAAAAAGTTTGATTTACATCTCTGGTACATGTTCCACTACATCAAAATCTCATAGTGATGAATTTATTGATAAATGTATGTTGGATTGGGTCTCCTAAATCCAAATCCCAGAGTGATGGATTTTTTCAGATATGAGTATTGTATAGGGGTTGAGTATCTAAATAACCATATAATATTGAGTTTTGGGACAAGACTGAGGCACTAAATAACAATGAGGTGTCAGACATGATAGTCTACAACCATAACTTAGTATTAGACTATTGTTCGAATTGACATGTAAATTAATTGATTTGGTGAGAGGTCGTAATGTAATGATGATATATGATATCCCATGGGGTTATTTTACACATTTTCATGGTCCTAATAAGGTTTTGAGATATTGGGTGTCCTTATGAACCTAGGAGTTATGTGGATAAAAATGAGTAATTGATAACATGTAAATGGTTTACTTTATTTATAGTTTAATATTCTTTATATAATATAAATCATTTTTATTGACAATTTATTGTTTAAGAGGACATTTTTGGTGTTTTACTGAGTTGTACTATCATCCTACTCAGGCTTCCAGATCATTACCTAAATATATTTCATTGTTTTATGATATGATAAGGGAATGATCTATATTTTAGATAGATGGGTTAGGATGGACCATATTTGAGGGAACCAAATCTATTGATAGGAATCACATGGAGTATGTGAGTTTCTAAATTTTTATGTTTTCATTTGACACATTCCACATATAATGAATGACATATCTATTCATTTAGTTTTGTTATTGTATCTTTGATCTTGATAACATGTGTTTCTAACATTTTCTCATTATTTGTTTATGTCATCATGTTATTGTTGTTAATTTTTTATGTAGTTCGGATTTTATAATGAGGTTATTTTGTCCCCATGATTGATATTGACCATTGATGTGGGTCTCTAGCCTATGGCATATGTGGAAGAATGCCAAAGGTCTGATAGAGAAGTGACTTTGGACACAAGTTTGTGGAACCAGGGTGGAGATTTTTACTAAGTGACTTGACATATTGGAATGATAGTTTCTTATTCCTAACATTATATGAGATTAAAAACTCTCTAGTGGACCCTCTATGGAGAGGGTCATCACATGAGGAATGCTGATGTTTGGGTTGGTATGTATGGTGGTTATGGGATTTAGTTCGATCAATGAATGTGGGGAGATCCAAATTCACAACTTACTGTTGTAATCGGATTCATGTAAATCATATGGAGGTTCATTTGAATTTTCATATTGAACATGATTATATTGGTTGGTACCCCTGTATTATCTTATAGGAAATGTGGGATGCACCATAAGTGAGGCTAAATTAGGGCCACCTATTTATTATAGAATATATAGTTGTACCATATTCAAACATGTGATTATGAACTGAGTAAAAGCATAGACTCATTTTTAATATGTTTAATAAATCCCCATGAATATATATGTTTATGTTCCATTTCACATTATGGATCTTTGGAACATCATCGATTGACATAGATACTTTGGATTCCATATCAAAATAATGGATTGAAAAATGATTATATTTTAGTAGAATCGATTTAATTTTTTCTATTATTATTTGGATGGTGTTTCTTAAATGTAATGGAAATGGATAATTCTCTAGTATGGGAGAATATTTTTTTTCATAAAGAATGGAAAAAATTATTTCATATATTTTATTTTCAAAGAGGAATAGTGTTTTCTAAGAAAGGATAGGCATTGAGATTTATTTCATCATATTCTCTACTAAGAATATTGATACTCATGCGAACCCAATCTTTTCTGATTCATGTTCCTCCATTTGTGTATATTTCTCATAGTGAATGTGGTTCTGTGATTGGTGGTGACCTAGGAGGTGAAATTGATATATGTTCATCAGTTTAGTTGTATTAATTTTCCACGATCAGTTTGTTTTGATTTACTATTGTTTTCAAATCTACATTCTATGGCATAAATAATTCATAATTTAGTATATTTTATTCCCTCCAATAGTTTCCAGTATTGGAGGATCATGAATGACTATTGGCCCTTGTTATGGTTCAGCTCATGTGATCATTTAATGGTCAACTCTGGTTGGTTAATGACATCATGCGCCCCCAATAATGAAATATATTCTTGAAAATTGTGTATATGGTTGATTTATAGAAACAATATCACCTTTAGATACATTTATAGGTAAATTCTCTGCATAATTTTAATGTTAAAATACTTAGTAATCATATTTTTTAACTTTATTCGTAGTAGTTAAATTTAATGTCATTCATTAATATTTCGGGGAAAAAAACTACATTTACTCCAATGGAATTTATAAATTATGATTATTAATGATATGTATCCAATTTTTAAAAATTACAATCAAATACATTATATAAATTAATTGATAATTAATCCCATGTACAAGGTATTACATACGTGTTTTACAAAGAGAGGAGATCAAAAGATTTAATTTTTGTTATATTCACTTTCAAGAAGAAATTGATTGAAATGACCTTTGTGGTTTTAAATTATATAATATTTAACAATTTATACATTAAAAATAATTGCAAATATAATTCAATGTAATAAATTATTTATAAAAACATGTTGACTTCAATTTTAATTTGTGACAATCACTATTACTCACAATATTAATGTTCATTGAAAAAAAATAACCACAGTAAATTTTGATATTAATCATCAAAATATAAGTTAATTTTTTTATTATAAATTATATAATTTTAAATATTTATTTTTTAAAAAACCATCCATTAAAAGGTTGTAAAATCATCTTAAAAAATATATATGTTTTTATAATTTAAATTAGATGTATTATTCTATTAAAACTATATAACCTAATGGATTTATTTTTTAAAAAAATATAAAATATATACATAATTAATATCATTAACTAGTGATGATAAAATTAGTTTATTATGATGAAATTTATTTCATGTAAAAAAATAATTTTTTCATAAAAAGTCATATTTTTTATTGAATATATTTAAAGTATCCTATATAATTTAAGTTTCAAAAAAGTAATCATTATATAAACATATTTAAACCTAATATTTATAATGTATTTATTCATATTAATTCTATCTATTCTAATAAACATGTGATAATTATTATGTTAATGAAATAATATTAAAATTATATTGTCATCCGTTAAGACTCACCATTGCATTTATTAATTTTTACACAAAACATATTGTTATGTGAAATGAAATATAGATGTTGATTTCTTAAAAAACATGATAGGAAGTTCATTTCATGTTAAACAGGTTATTGGAGAACATAAATTAATTTTAAATAAGATATTGATCAGAATATCAAGATATAACATTTATGAACCCATTTTCACCTTTATGGTGTATATTTTTATTCCTTTAACATTTTATATCATCAATTTAGTTAATATCAGGATCTTTAAAATTTTTATAAATTTTCATGAAATCATGTTTAATATGGTTTTACAAATTACAATGTGGAATGGTAATTCCAAACTCAATTTCATTTCACTGATATAAACTTCAAAATCCATGATTACTTTACGCTATGATCATGTGTCAAATGAATTTTGATTAGTTTTTTTCCACTTGTTTTATGTGGATTTCATATTATCCACCAAATAGATAATTTTTTTTAATTCTATTATCAATTATATGATATTTTCATTTGACTTGTTAACTAATAAAATACTTTGAATGTTATTATGTTTTATTTTATAAATTATTGACATTTATATCCATTTTTTAAAAAGAATTATGGTAATATATTTATATGTAAATCAATGTTTTTAAAAATATAATTTTATAATTTCACTATATTTTCTCAAAAAGAGATCATTTTAAGAATTTACATAGGTGATAATCATAAAAAATATTCTAATAATTTTAATTTTAAAAAAGACTAGATAAAATTAAATATTTAATTTATATATATATCATGAACCGAATTACTCGATGTCATGTCAACATAATATTTTCAATCATAATTTACATGTATTTTTGGTTACATTAATATAAATTTCTTCCATCATATGGGCACTATTTTTCAGAATAATGGATTTCAAAATGGAATGCTTATTTTCATCAACTAATGTTTTAATGTGGAATGATTTCATGATTCATATTTATATAATGGTAAATGGTAATTTATTCTAGTTAATGGTTGTTCGAGAATAAACTAATTATGGGAGGGTCTATGATAAAAGAGGATGGGTGGTAATATTTTTAACCAATGTTAGGGGGTTCCATGTTAAAGTTAGATTGGGTGGTGATGTTATAACCTAAAAGGCATTGGGTAATCCCATGTTGGAGGTTGGACATATTGGTTACTAAATTTGTAATATTTATACATAAAATTATGTTACGAGTTACCTTTTTATTATGTACATTAATCATCATGATCTTTCATGGAAATTGATTTATTTTTTAAATATATTATAATGATATATTTTTTAAAATATGATTCCTTTATCAGGGTAAAAATATGTGTTTTGATGAAAATGTTTTATTAGTTTTTACTCGACTAATATTATTTTCTTTATGTCCCTTATTATGTTTATTTTCTTGTATATAGATTATTAAAATGTTTTTATAGGGTTTAAGGATCTTCCGTGACAAGGAAGAGATCATAGGGAAAAATATTGATGAATATTCAGGAATAGAGACCATGTTTTTTATAGACATATTTTTACTGGTATAAATGATAATATGAATATGTTTCCACTATTAAAATATAAGTGTACTATGTAAGTTTTAGATTAAATAATATAAACCATTAAATTATACAATAATTAGGATTTTAGTAATTTTATTTCTAGTTTAAAATCAGTAGACTATTTAATTCATATGGATTAGAGCATATAGTTTCTATTAAAGTACATTATAAATATTATTATATTTTATGATGTATGCATAATATTAATATATATCATCATAGAGATTACATGTGAATGATTATTAAATGAATAAAGTCAAAAAACACCATTTTTATTTTAGTTGATGTATTTCTAGGAGATTAATAATATTATTAGATATTGGATTTCGATTTGTAATCGTGTTATATAAAATGGATCTGATTCTTATGTTATTAAAAAATTTATAAGGGTAAAATATCATAATGGTCCATATTCATTTTAATATATGATACTTCATTTTATATTTTAATAATTGTTCTTTACATATATTGCAGATCATTTATCAATAAAGAATGAATAAGAACTTTCAAAATATTTTTTTCTAGTATGAATGATTAAAATTTCAATAATATTGAAAAGTCTAGTAAAAATGATTTTGATAGCTGTACAAGTATTCAAATAACCTATAAATTATTTTACATATCTTACACCCTTACTTTTCACCTAAAATTTCATGTTTTATGGTATCTTGTTTATTTTATTTCAAATTATCAACGTTATCTACACTCCCAAAAAAATCCACAAATGGACATGAAATTTTACATTCTGGATGTTTGGAATCATGTTATAATATAAAATGTATGTCAAAAAATACTAATTTCTATATTTAATGGATGAATTATTATCTTATCTTCCATTTATACAACAATTTATGGTTTGACAATGATTAATCATGAAGATATAATTCATATAATTGATTTTTGGACTGATGCAATATGGAATAAGTAAATGGATTATTGTTTAATGATTAATAAATATGTTAAATGAAGTATGTGTTTATGTATTGAGATTTTAAATTGATTATATGATTTTATTTGAAATATATTATAACAATTATGAAACACAAAAGAATTTTTCTACAATATTTTTTTAATTCGGAAATGTTTGATAGATTTAATTTATATATTTTAATTATTGTAAAATTGTGATAATTTTCATGTTACATGTAACATAAAAGTATATAATAGGAACAAATCCATTACATTTTGTGGACATAAGATTAAATATATTTATAGATATTCTGGTTTATATGATATATAAATGTGATGTAATTATAGGTTCCTACTGTTTTGTGATATATAATGATGGTATGAGATAAACATTATTATAAATTAAATTGATATTATTTTTAAGATGTTATCCACTTTTAAATAATTCTAAAATTATTAAACTAATATAATTTTAGAGAAGGAAATATTTAAAAAAAATATGAAAACCCATCATCCATGGACAGATCATGGGGATCAAACCCACAACTAGAGGTTGAAAATCATTCATCACCTGCCATTGGACAATGTGAAGTATTAGTTAGAAGGATATTTATATTATTATTTTGGTAATTTGATTGATGAAAAAAAATTACTTTTAGAATATATTTATTATCTTATAGATAATAAACAGATTGATATAATATAATATTAATTGATTAATTTTTATTCATAATGTGTCTGCTATATTTGGAACATAATAAGACTAAGGTAAAATGATTATTGTAGAAATTTATTTGAGTATTTTTGGTTGTATTATAATTTGAATCATATGTGGCCATAATGTTTTATCATGTTGCTTCATGTTATTTTTGTAAAATATCAACCTATCTGGTAATTTATATGAATTTGAAACGAATTTTTTTTGTATGATTCAATATGGGACAACGATTTTATTTTGGAATACAAATGATAAATCTATCCTCAGAGGTGATGTGATTAAATAATTATGATTTTTTTGATTCACTCATAGTCTATAAATTTGAGGATGAAATTTAATTGTATTATTTGTTGAATAATATATTTTATATGTTAGTTATTAAGGTTTAATTATTAATATTAAGGGAGTTTTGAATAATATTTTGTATTACTATTTTTGGTGTTATATCATATCTTTCCTTATTCCATTGGGTTTTTGTCTGTACATAATGTCATGAGGGTTATATAGTTTTACTATTTTGTATTTTATGACCTATAGATATTTACTATGATAGTTTATGTATGGGAAATTCCGGTTGAATGCTCATTGTTTATAGGAAAGATGAATATGAAGATCTGAATGTTTTTTAAGTATATTTCGTTATTGTTTTATTCAAGGATGTAAAATAATTCTGCAACATAAGAAAAAAATTGAAATGAAAATGTTATTCATTTAAATTTCATATAATGATATCAATATCATTTCACCCTATCATAAACATAATATGGTAAACATTGTCATACAAATTTTCCATATCACAATCTATCTACCCATGAATGTTATATTTTCTTTTATATGTCCATTTTTTCATTCACGTAACTCTAGTATGTGTTATCTGAGGTTCTCTACATAATGTCTTGTCTCGCATTTCTACTAAAAGTATTACTTATCTTTATTATGTTGTGGGATATCAAAAAATGTATTTTGAAAATTCAAGCAATATGTTTTAGATCTAAAGGTAAAATAGAGAGTATTAAATTCATTAAATATTGGTGGATAATTTAACATCATGGCATTTTCCAAATAAAATAATAAAATAGATATTCTATATGATATGTTACACATATCTTAAACAAACCAAAAAATATTATAATTTTGAAGTCCCCAATATTACCTAGAAATTACATTAGGGATACTGAATATTATTAATTGTATTATGAAATATATAATGTTTTTACTGATTTATAAGAAATTAATTTAATATTTTTAAGTAATCAAACAATTATTTATCAAAATTATATTTTCTATAAAAATCTTAAAATCATGGTTTTTATATAATTTTATAAGAGAATATTACAATGATTTATTTTGGAAATTCTAGAAAAATAATTTCATAAAATAAATTAATATTTTGATATAATAATATATTGTTTTACATACAGTGATAGGTACGGATTTTCATGAAAATATTGGGTTTTAGTGATTTTTGAGAAGTTGAATTTTTTTTATAAATTCTAGTCTTTTTAATAAATAAAAAAATCTAAAACTATTTTCAGGTTTTAAATTTTATTTTATGTCACATAATAATTATTATGTTTATTATCATAAAAAATTATTATTAATAAACTATAAATTGAAACTGAAAATATGTTTTTTTGGTTAGAAAATGTATTTTTTGAAAATAATATTAAAGTACAATTCATTTTATTTTTTTGTATTTTAAAATAATACCAAATGAGTAATTATTGAAATGAAATTTATATATTATAAATATATTATTGATAATTTTGTTTCATACGAGGATCATTATTATTCATAGTGTTAATATAAAGTCATCTTTTACTTTGAAAACATATTTATGAAAAAACTGAGTTTTCATATTGTCTGCAAATTTTCTTTTATGTATAATTAATACAATTCCAAAAATTGAATTTTTTAAAAATGGAATCCACAATTAAAATAATGAGGTTAAAATTCCATTTTATGTTCATTTTTATTATTTGGGAATAGTTTTTTAATGATAAAATAATTATTTACTATAGTATAAGAAACATAATTAAATATGTTAATGTTAAAATGTAATATATTAAAATACCAAAATACTATTACATTAAAGGGGTTGTAGATTTATGTCATAACCATAAAGAAACTTTTATAAAATAGTTATCAACTTGATTATTTTTAATAAATTCATTACAAATGTGGTTGGATTTAAATATAATTCATAATTATTTAGACACTTTAAACCACCCCAACCAAGGTATAAATACCACACCTCAACACCACTATTCTCCTCACAAGGCATTAATTTTTTAAAATCACATACAAACCATCTCTTTCCCACTCAGCTCACTTCTAGGTTCTAGTTGTCTTCCCAAAATAAAAAATACATTTTCATTATGGTATCCTATAAAGATATGGTATTCAAGAAAACATTAATGGAAAGTTTAATGTATTCAAACACAAGGAATTAAGGACCTCCCAATATCTTTCTTGTTTTCTATTCAAGTACCTTAGTTATTCAATGAGTTTTACTTCTAATTCCTAAATATTGGATGTTATTTTACCCATTGTCATTGTTTACCCTTTGATATTAAATTATTTTTAACACTTTATTCTGTCATTAAACTATGTTAAGATTATTTTTTCACATAGAGTATGCTACAAAAATATAGTAATGAACATAATCTATATTATATTAAGTTAATGGGTGTTTAAATGTTATAAACCCAATTTATTTTTTGAGGTGTATATTTATTTGATATTATACATTATATATCATGAATTTATTTAATATTGATATATTTTATGTTTTTTTAAATGACATTATTTCATAGGTAAAACTGCTCAACTGATGACAATTTTTTAAGGGAATTAATAACTCAATTTCCATTAATTATAATAGATTTATACTTTATTGATTATGAAGTGACAATATAATTTTTTTAATTATATTTTATTATCTTATTCATCTAATTATTTAATGTTTTTTACAAATCATAAAATTATCTATTCATTTGAAAATTTCTTTTATCAATGATATGATAATTAAAATGGACTCACTAATTAAACTATATATTTTTTAATTTTATAATGAATTATCTAATAGAAATTTAACTTTTGTCTCCATGTTTTTTAAATTAATTTTTTCCATATATTTATATGTAAAAGAAAGTTAATTAAAAATAGATTTCTATAATTTATTTAAAATGTATCATAAGGGATAGTTTAAGGATTTACATAAGGGACTTTCATTAAAATACATATTTTAATATTTTTTAGAAATTTAATAAATAATGTCTTATAAATATAATTAAAAAATTATATTTCTCACAATGACCTAACCATAATATGTTAAAGAATACATTACATTATTATATGGTTATATTAAGTTATTTTTTTCATTATACTTAAATTTTTCTATAAAATTAATGATATAAAAATGTGGAATTTGTTTTCCTCATATATGGTTTTTACAATGCATGACATCACTGTTTATGCATTTTTATGTTTCAAGAAATTTTATTATGATGATGGGTGGTTCATTTATAAACCAATGAAGTTATTATCTAGAATAAAACAAGGATAGTATATAACATTATTAACAATTGATACATGGTTTTGTGATAAACCAATGACTTAATATTACATTATAACTTGAAATACATTAGCTACATTGGATTTTGATGTTGGCCATAATGGTTACTCCATTTATATGGGTGATATGTAAAATTATATCCCAAGTTCCCTAATTAGATTTTATATGATTTATAATGATATTTAATAAAAATAGATTTATTTTCAATGGAGATAATGATTATATTTTGTAAAAGATTCTTTTTTTTTCAGGGAAAAAATGTATGTTCTTGTGAAAATAATTTTATTAGTTTTTACAAGTCTAATGATTTTATTTCATTATGTCACTTAATTATCTTTTTGTTCTCATCCAATGTTTCGAAATATATTTTTCAAGGTTTAAAATTTATTAGGGACACAGATAATTTAACATCACGCCCACATCTAAATGGGTTGATTGGGTGGTGAGATATTACTTGGAATTAAGAGACTTCCCCATGGACTTAAAGGATTGAAATAAATGGTGAAGGGGTTCAATATATTTATGGGTTGATTGTCCATATAATAACAAATCAACTAACCAGATAATCCAGATCTAAACAACCCACTATATGGTGAATGAGAATAATAAAGTACAAAAAAACATTTCTTTTCTCAAAATCCTACTAAATTCAAGTATAACAGAGATGTTCTATAAAGTCAAATTAAAATGCATATGAGAAACTGGTAAACCTCTAAGTCAACCATAAGACTCCACACTCCACAAGAACCATGCTCAAACATCACCAAATAGACCAAGTATAAAGAAGTAGTGATAAAGATGTGTGATGTATTACATTATCCCATGCCACGGTAGATGACATTGTTATATTCACAAAAGTTCCAAAGAAAGGTTGATTGATAAAACTTAGTAGGTTTTAACAAGTGAAATCCCCATGCAGGGGACTAGGATATAAAATTTATAAATGATTAAAAGAAAAAATTTATATAAAAGGTTACAAAAACGCATTATAAATAAATATAATCATCTTCTTTATAAAAAATTCCATAAAAATCCATTTCTCAAATATAGAAACAAATTATTATTTAAAACAAGTTCATAATTTCCATTATGCATGTCTATTTTATTTTAGATATCCAACCATGAAAGCTTTGTAATGATAGTTCCATACTCCTGAGTAGTTTCTCATCGATATACCAAGTCATCACCAAGAAATTATATCCTTTGTGTAATTTGATATTTGGAACTGATCACATGGTTAAAATTTAACCAAGCCTAATTAATGCAATATGAACTAACACACCAAGTATGCCTAAAAACCATGAAATTCTTAATATATGAAGACTGTTTCAATAAAAAATCAAATTATTTAATTATAATTCAAAACAAGATATTATAAAACCATGGAAAAGTAATATTTTAATTTCAATATTTTAAAATCAAGAAATCGTAGAACATTTCACAATAAATCACCAAAAATTAAACTATTTCACCCAAAACCATAAATCATCAATAAATGAGATTTATATCATTTATTATTCCAAAAATTTATAATAAATTTCAATCAATTAAATATATTTTAATCTTAAAAAATTAAATACAGCAATAGGAGTCGAGAGTCGATGCACCTGCAATAAGATTTTTGGGGAAAATAATAAAAGGTATACAAAATTTCACAAAACATAGTTGAAATCTCCACAAATCCCACATTTATATATTTCCCTAAAATAAACCTAGACAAATAAAAAAATATTTTGTATACACAAACCTTATATCCACTCAAAATGTGTATAGATATAAGATACCTAGATAGAGGGAAAATGGGTCTATGAATAAAATAATGAAAATTGATTAATAAAATAATACCTTAACAATAGTGCATCAATTCATAATTGAATTGATCTATATCACTTATAATTTGATTGTTGAAACTTTTTTGACCTTTGATAATCAAAATTCCCATGTTATAGATATTATGGGGGAAAATGTGGCATTAAAACATTAAACCTGCCTAGATCCTATCTTTAAGATCTAGTGTCTTTTAACACATGGTTTATTTGCATGGTTAGGAAAACTATGCTCTAACCATGAACCTACCGTTGACTTCAGGAATCCCCTCACATGGTCACCTAACATGGTCTCTAAATATGGCACCGATAGAGCTTTTGATACTACATCAGAAACACCATATACAAATTTCAAATCACATGAATTCACCAATGTAGATGTATAGATTGGTTAAATAATGTTCCACCTATTCGACATCCATTTTCCACCTATATCACTCTGCAACATTTCTTGTAAGTGTTTTATAGTTTCTAGAAGCTATGCACATGTATAAAATCTCCAAGAAACTCTTATTTGTTCTCCAAACAATTCCAAATACTCACCCTTATAATTAATGTATGAAATAATCAAAAATAAATGGATACATAAAAGAAAATGAGGGTACTATAGTATCCATAACAATAGTCATTCCATACCCGAAATGTACAATACCAATGTTTCTCTGAATGTGTTCCAGCAATTGCTCCTTCATTTCCTCCTTGCATTAACATGTATCATTTGGAATCTGACCATGTTTCTAATAAACCAACCCTATAATGATGATTTTTACATTCAATGCATTATATTGCCTATTAATAATAAATGGTGACATACATACCAACAAAAAATTGGGTTCTAGGTCATCCTGATCCCATCTGATCACATTGTTAGGGTGATGATGATAGTTATTAAAATGAGATACGTAAAACATATTGAGTTCCACACTGAATAGTAGTTACAATGCCATTCGATATGACACATCTACATCCCACTCTACTATCTCAAAATGTAATATGTATCATGGAGATTACATTCAATACTATCTAAAACATCGATGTTAAAGTTGTGAAGAAATACCCAAGAACACATTACAACTCACTGTAAATGACAATCACCATCGATTATAATCTGTATAATATTTATGGCCAATCAGAGCCATATCATTCAGCTTTTTCATTAGATGAGTGTTCTCTACTATTTCATTGATAAGACTCAGTCTAACTAGTGAATTCTAACTTGTTTCCACCAAACAATGTAGAAAATGATAAGGAATCCCATAAAATGCTTCCAAAGAAGACATATGTATTGTGGAATGATGTGTTTTTTAAGATAACTCTACCAATGACATGTGTTCTTCCAATTATCCACAACAATACATTTTAAAATCTCGTAACATGTCTTCAAATGTTTGTATATTATTTGTCATACTCATAGTCAAATGAGTCGCATGGGAGATATGTATGGATTTAAAAGAAATGAAATATAAACCTCAGATATTTTCCTAATAGAATTGAAACTAGTATTCCATGTATCATTAACAATTATATGATATATATGTCACATAGATCCTCCATCACATGATTTTTAAGAATAGTGATCAAATGTGATGTCATTGTAAGCTGATCCACTATCACCCATATGTAATCATGTTTCTGAACCATCCTAGGGAAACCTGGGACAAAATCCATAGTTATGTTCTCTAATTTCAATGTTGTAATAAGTAATTAATATAAAATACATGTTTTTCACTTATTTTATTACTTATCATGCTGAATATTTATGATCCATGAAAGAAAAAAATTAACTTTACTTTTTATGACGATCCACCAAAACTACCATTTCAACGCGATACAAATCGCATGTGTTTCTAGATGATAAAATCATCTTGAATAGTGGTGTTAATGAATAATCTATTCCTAAATACTTATTGGTGAGGAAATCAAATATCTGAAACACAACATGAAATTTCTATCCATCCTATATCTATAATTGGTCTCTATACCATTCAATTTTGAATTCATTGCAACACATTCTACATCAGATATCATTCCCACCATTACCATCTTTACAAAATAAATAAGTAGTGAAACTGAGTATAATACAACAAAATCACCTCAGTATTTGAAATCTAAATTCATTAGGGCTTAGAATGACATCAAAATATACTCATATGAATCTTCTTTTTCTAACTAACCATTCGACATTCTTCCTAATACAGATGCCACTGAATTTCCTTTACCTGGTGTATCTATCTAGTAAAAGTATATAGTTTTGAGATACTTCATCCATGTTCATTTCTTCAGATTCTATGGATGTTGTGATAAAATATGTTTTAAAATATTATGATCTAAAATCACAATAAATTTATCACCAATTTGATACTGAATACCATTTCTTTAATGCATGGAAGACTGCAGCTAAATCCTAATAATTTTTAGGGCAGTTATTCTCATGAAGCATAAACTGCCATAAAGAATAAGCAACAACAATGTCTCATTGATTGATAATACACCCCATTCAATGCCTTAACAAATCATAATACACCACGTACCCTTGATCAAATTATAAAAATATCAGTTTATGTTTTGATGTAACAAAATAATTTAACTCTTGGAAGGATTTTGATAGATTCATCAGTCTATTGGAAAGGAAAACTCTTCTTTGTAAAATCTGTCATTGGTGGATCTAGTCATGAGAAGTCACAAAAAATATTTATCAATCACTAGATGTACTAATAAAATCATTATCTAATAGAAATTATTCAGTAGTTGGTAAGAGATAGCAGCTTATATTTTTTGGGATCCCCTCAAACTCCTCTTTTAGAAATGACATAGCCATGAATGCATACCACATGTATCCAAAAATCATGCTATGATATTATGGAATAGAAGTGGAGGTATCTCATGATTTAGAAAAAAATTTCCAAGGGCTTCTTATGATCACAATATATCCTTTAATGAAATAGTAGGTCATAGAAAACACTGCAACATATTAATCAAAATATCAGTGAAATATCAAATTCATTAATGATATAAGGAATAATTGTGAATTAATAATACCAAAAATAATTAACACATCTTAATAATAAAAATATATACTTCTGAAATCTATTTTTGGAATATCCTCCTTCTGAACATGAAAGTAGTTATATCATAATCTCATGTCAATCATAGAGAACCAATGAGCTCCCATCAATAAATTGTACAAATCATCAATGTGTGGATCTATATACATGTTCATTATCACTTCATGGTTATGATTATGATAATCCTCCCATGTAATTATATTTATTTAATATTTCTTTAGAAACAAGACAAGTGGTTCCAATGGATTCATGCTTATCAAAATAAAACATTTGGTTTCTTGCTCTTCAAACAAACTTTCCAAATCCATTATTTCTATTGGATCCATTCTATAAAATAAAAATGAGATAGGAGTTGTCCTAAAGAAGAGTCGAATAATAAACTACACTTATATTATATTTGGAAACACTGAGAAAATTTTATGAAACACATAAAAAAATTGATCTATGACTACAAGAAATTTACTATTCTTGATCTTCGACATTGATGCTGAAGTCTATGCAGCAACTTGAAAATAGATTATTCCCACTGCTGGTGTCAACAAGAAATTTTCACCTTATTTGAGATTCTATTATCCTTCAAATATATACTTGATTCCACCATCAGTTGTGAAACTAAATGATCATCAATAAATGATTATATGAGCCATGGACATTGTCAAACAGTACATACACAAGATTAAATTATGGAAATCCCTCTATAGTATATTGAAATATCATTTTATCTCTACATCATAAATATTCATAGAACATTATATACACAGAATGTCAGGACATTTTCTTTAACAAGGATGTCATTGATGTTTTAACAAATAACTCATCATCTCATGTTTTAAACTCATCAAAACAAGTGAATGATAAATTATAAAGGAATGAGTTACACCAATATCAAAAATAACATGCATATGGGTTGAATTCAAAGAATCATACCCCTCACCAAATACAGTTTATGTTGATCATTCACAATATCCAATTTAGATCCGTATAATTTCTTCATCATTGAACATTGCTCTTCATTTCCCTACTGATATTTCTCTTGTTGAGGAGTCATGGTATTCATAGAGTCACAATGGTATCTCTATTTTTCTGATTATATTGATTCTATTAATCTGTCTGCATCAAATAATCTGATGCTTGTGATAGCTATGATGTGTCTCGATTATTGGACCACATATCCCTACAGTAATAGATTTGAATATTCTATATCATGTTGCAATTATAGAATGGACTTAGTGGTGTTCTAAACTATATCATTTTATAGCCAAGAAAACAACATTATAAAAATAGATTTATTATCATGGGTATTGCAAGAAGATTTACCGATCTAGATTTTTGATTTTGATTCATGATACCACCTTGGATATAGGTGTCCCAAAAATTGTTTCTCTCATCATTAGACTTCCCACATGTTCTCAGTGGTATAAAAAACTCCTATCTCCATTAATTCATGAAATGTCATGTTCATCTACTGTCTCTTTTTCTATATCATTGAATAATATATATAATAGAGAATAACTATAACGGATTGAATCTCCACACTTATTCCCAACTAAAATATTTGTTCCATTAAAGATGAACTGGGGAAAATTTGGATGTCAAGCTCACTAAATTCATTAATTTTTCACATACTCTATGATAGTCAGATTATCCTGCTTTATGATGAGGAAGAAAAATTTTCTTAGACTCTAGAAAGTGTGAGGATATATTTATTTTTGTACAATTCCAATATATCATCACAATGAATTCCATGATTCAATTAAGTTGGTATTACTACATCCCACCACTGGCATGTAGGTTATTTTAGAATATATGTTAGTAGCATGATTTTCATTATTCCTTGTGTGCCAATGAAATTAAATATATTATTCATATAGTTCTACCACACCTCTACCATTATAGTTGATATTCTTTTAATGAAGATCAGTGGATTATTCTTCTAGACCAGGAATGAATAATTGACGTGTCTTGTCTCATCACTTTGGTTCCCTATTTCCATAACCTGAAATTATTGGATGATACACTAAACCCATTTTAGACTCACATGTGTCTCAGGTGAGACCAAATTCTCTACATAACTTTCTAGTTGGTTTCTATGATTCCTAACAAGTTCTATTTTCAATATGAACAATAAATTTTATAAGTCCCACACTCTAGAAACATAAGCCTTATAATTTCAAATTCTATCACATCAACTATCACAACAGTTCTCAATAAAATCGGTATTTACCATGTTAGGATATTATGGAAGACATTGAAAATTCATTTGAAAATTAAACCATTTTCAAAATACCACCACCATTCAATTCTCATAATAATTCATTTGAAAATAGTTTCAAAATATTATAATATCCATAGATTAGCACAAAATCAAAAATCAATCCTCAGAATGATATGTAAACTCCTAGCAGTACACCACTCCACTAATGATTTTCATTTTTCATATCCTAGGATAATACCATTATAATGAAATTTACAACATATCAGTGTCTCAAAAACACTTATATACCCAACTCATTGATAACGTGAATTTTATCATAACAAGACTAGCTATATATTATTTTTCTCTATATTTCATGTCACGAATATCCAATTCAATTTAATGATCCCAACTAAAGGAAGGGAAAAAACGAAATTCAACATAAACATCGATAGATTATATGACTACTTTTTCTACAAGGAAAGGAACATGTTGAATCCATTTATCTCAAACCTTCATTTGGACTGAATAAATTTAGTACCATTACGAATGCCTCACCCCTTCTCAATGGATTGAGTTAGTGGTGATATGTTACTTTGGTTATGTGATATCCCCTTGATGCTAAAAGATTTAATAAATCATGAATTTCCTCAATACATGTAAATGATGATATTACCTACATAAATAAACAAAAAACAAGATACTATGTAAGAAAAGAAACCATATTATGATGCTTTATAAAAATTAATGAAAACTCAACACTTCATTTTTGAAAATAATACCCAAATTATGTACCACGGAAGAAGACTAGAATATCAATTAAAATAGTGAAATACAAACAAATAAATCTCTAAGAAAACCAATTGGATTAAAAATCCAAAATCTAAAAACTCCAACATCACCATACAACATAAGTATCTTGAGGTAGTGCTAAATATGTTTGATACTTTATGTTCTCCCATACACCGGTAGATGACATCTAAAAAAGAACCAATGTTCCAATGATCCTCTGAGTAATATAACACAATTGGTTTTCCACAAGGACATCAACACTCATTTTACTAGGATAGAAAAGATAGAATAGATAATATAAAATGATTTATATAAAAGAAAAATCTAAAATAGTTTATTAGAAAAAATATAAAAGTTACATTTCAACAAGATTTCCAAAAATATCCATTTTTATAAAAACAAAACAAAAAAACTCATTAAAAAATTTATCCTATTTTATTTGGCATAACCATTCTATTAAAGATATCCAACCAAGCATTCTTTTTATGATAGTTCAATAGTCCTGAGTTGTTTCACATCCATCTAGAATTCCATCACAAGGTAATAAAATTCCATTTTATATTATGCATTTTTCATTAAGAAAAAGGTTACATTTCAACCATGCCTCATAAATTAAATATGAACACGGACAACAAGTATTCCCAAAAACCATTAAAATAAAAAAGTCCAAAAATCAATAAAAACACTTTTTTTAAAACTATTTCCCCACAAGACATGTCATAAATAATGAATGTCCATATTTTAAAATAATGAAAAAAATTAATCTTCATGATAAATCACCACAATTTCATATTTTCAGGAAAAAATATAATTTGTCACTATATACGATTTATATCAATCTTTGATCAACAATTTGACCGACAATTTCAATAATTAAATAAATTTAATACTATAAAAGTCATTTTTATTAGTAGGAGTCAAATATGAAGACATCTACCTGGAAAGTTTTGGAAATAATGATAAACAATAAGAAAAACGTAAAAAAGCTTGGTAAGAATCATTATGATATCTCCTTATATCTCTTCCCCTATCATAAACAAAAACAAATATAAAATTATTCGGCATATAGAAAATTAGATTTACCCATATAGGGAATATATCTACTGGACTAATAGAGAGGGAAATGTATATATACAAAAAATATCAATAATAAAGATGAAAGAAGCCATACAAAAAGAATTGAGATTTAACACACCATGTAATTACTCTAAACCATGTCCAATTTAATCGGAGAACCATCATTGACGTTTAAGAGAGAAAACTATTGAGTTAAGTATGTTTTGGGGATGATAATGAGGCATTAAAACATTAAACCAAACTACATATACTATTTTGGTATCTAGTTTCTTTCTATGAACAATTTAATTTCATGGTTATGTAAACAATACAATAGTTTTGTCCCAACCACAGCCTTAAGGATACACCCCCCTCACACGGTCAACATGAGAATCCTCAAAACTATGTGTAAACCATGCAGTATAATTACCTAAAAAATAACTATTCCAACATTCATTGAGCACAGTATCAATTATATGGGATCAGAAGTTGAAAAAAACTATACACCACCCATGCATCTTTCCATTACTCACATGTCTCATTGTGAATGGTTTCCTCTAAGTGATGCATTGTTTCCACAAACAATATAGCACATGGGAACCTGTAAAAAAGCCCCAAAACACTAAAAACATCTACAAACATTTCCATAGCATACCCTTACAATTTATATTCCTAAAACTTTAATAAAAGTGTTATATACTGAAATAAAGTTTTCAAAATCAAATCATGTGTAAAATTTTGAATATTTTTTACAAAAAGAATAGTTATATTTTTTTTAAAGTCTATTGTTTGGTGAAAAATGATACTTAGTATGTGTTACCAATAGAAATTTATTGGTATACTATGTATGTTTTTTCACGAATTCTATAAAAATATATATAAAAAAGCTCTTATTTATTATAATAAAGTGAAATAATGATTAAAATATACTGAAAATGTATTTTTTAGGGAAGGGTCACTATAAAAATAGTTTTTAAACCAATAAAAATTGATTTAATTATTTTTTATCCATTTTACCTCTTAATATTCTAAATTATCTCATTTTTTTTATTGTTTGGTGAATTAAACCATACAAATAATGGGTACATTCACTTTTTGTGGATATATCATTAGGATTAATGATTCATAACACTTTTTGATTATCATATATATTATATTTTGAGAATTTTAAGTAGTATAAATGAAAATTTCAACCCATGGTAATATTTTTTTTCTATCTATAATTAACATCATTCCAATTGAATTTGGTATAAATGAAAATATGAATTGTGTTAATAATTATTGTATTCTATCTATTCTGTTTAGACATTATTCATATTTAGAAGGACATAGTTCTTTTATCCATTCATTCATTTGGATTGCCAATTCACTATAAATAAGGGAATATGTCAATTAATATATAGGAGGTTCAAAATTACATTACATGAAAAAAAATATATGATACAGTATAAGAGATTCTAAATTGTTTCATTGAATAATAATTCAAAATGAATATTTTTTCCTGCAATAAAAATTCCCCCATGTATATTTGTAATGGAATCCATAAGACAGTATACACAAAGATAAAAAATACCATTTTTGACTTCAAAAGTATATCAATTTCCAATGATTAAGAGAATATGATTTAAAATAAAGTAAATAATGATATAAAAAAAATGTAATAATATTCCTAAAAAAATATGATATTTTTGGGATTCACTAGAAATAATGTCCTTCCTGGAGTAGGTCATTCCATTTATTTATTACTGGTGAGAAGTGTTTTAAATCCTAAAATCACATTTCTGACTATCATATGTAAACATATTGACATAAGAAACAACGACTATTGTTTGTTTTTCATATCTATAAATTTGATTTTCATTACCATATTTTCATTGACATATGATTATGAAATATATACAACATATAAAAATATATGAATAATTTTTATAAGATGAAATTTTACATTATTTAAGATCATTCGAAAAACTCATAGCTCTAGTACCGATTGACCCATATCATACATCTGATGAAAATTCTCAATACTCTTTTATCGATAGAAAATAATCCCATTCTTAAATACAAATATATTTATCCAAACTAATGTATCATTGTATGATTCAACTAACTCTTCTCTATAGGGATAATTTTCTGAACCCCTCATTCAATAGAAAATTTACCATTATCTTTTATAAAATATCAAGTCACAAAAATTATTGATCTATGGAAAATTTAATAAAATCTTGTATCCAAGACTAATTTCCTATTTCCTTTCATCTAGATAAAAATCACCAATCTATTTTCTCATATATAGATATTTCACAATATAATAAATTCTTTAAAAATTCACCTACCACCAATGATTTACCTATAAATGCATTAAAAGGCTAACTCATTTTATATTCGATGGAATATGAAGGGTGAATCAATATTCTATTGAAAACACACTATAAAATACTCTACAAATGGAGTTTATATTAGTCATATGAAAAGATGTCATGTTCTTTAAATCATTTAGTAATTTAATACTAGAAGAATGGAAATGGAAATAGGTTATTCATTTTCCTTATTTTGGTAAACTTGAATGATCACATAGTCCAAATTTTGTAAAATTAGTGTGCGTATGTTGTTCTTATTTGTAATAATGAAGTTATTCACTTAAACATTATTCGGGAGAACAATTTTTTCACCATTAACATGTTTTTCTACTTAAGGTGATTCACCAAACCTTTATTTGGGTGACCAGGATAACAAAAAAACGATTTATTAGTGAAATATTTTTTTAATATATATCTTATTTGTTGAAATAATGTGTTCACCAAACCAATATTTCCCCAATCAAGGTTGTTTGTGAAGACATTATTTGGTAGAAAACGATTATATATATAATATATTACTAGGTATAATCCTCATGCATGATCTTATTATGGGAATTAAATTAAATTTCACTCACTAAGAATAAGCAAATTTGAAGGAAGATGCATGTACTCTATTCTATTCATTTTACTATATATGAGATCTAACATACCTAGGCCCCATACCTAAGACCCAATTCACCTTGGTGAAACAACTATACACATATTTAGAATTATCTCACACATGGGGAAGAATTCATAAAACATACACCATAAAAGGTTATACTACTCATAGTATCATTAAAACCATTGAGTAGTGAAACTTCTTTGGTGCCCCAAAATTTATAGTGTTGAAAGAGTGATCATTAAACCAAAAAATAAATTAACTTAAAAATTAATTTATAATTGAATATTATATAGGGAACCTCTTTAGGATTACACCCAATTAATACCCTATCTATTATTTCTTCATGTTTTGATATTTAAAATACATATTTACTAAATTCACCTAAAATGTTATATAGATCTAGGTATCCAAGGTGGAATCCTCAAAAAGTTGGGATTTTATATGAATTTATGTCATATTAATTACATATTTGATGAATAAATTTGAAATAAAAAATTAATTAATTGATTCATTGTCACATGTGATAATATCATCAATATATTATCTAATTTTATTACTAATGATATGGAATCATTTGGGATTAATTGGATTATTTGATATTTTAATTAAAATTATTAGGTCTTGAAAACTAATATCCTTACAACCTAACATTAAATAGCATGGACTAGTATTTTCACATGGTATTAAATTTTATATTTGAACTATATACATTTTCAATCATGTTCTCCATTATAAATTTTAATCCCTTATGGGGATCGACTAAAACAATTCCCAAAAAATTAATTTCTCTCATGTTCTTAGACTAAGATGAACTATTACACCTTCAGTGTTGATTATTATCATAAATTAATTATATATAATATGAGTTCAGATTGGACACATTATATTTAATGATAACATCAGTCATGATACTACACGTGGTCTCCCCATATTTGCGGCCAATAGTTGTTGGATTCAAAAAAATTTGGATTCTTCCTCCCATTTAATTATCCAGGTATGCCTTGTGTGTTAATAATTATATTTTATTATGGTTAAAAAAATTGTAACTATAACATACCTTTACCTTCAATCATCTTATACGAGAATGATTATTTGATCAGTATATGATTGGTTCTTTTTTTGGTTTTATTTTAGTAGTTTAAAAAAAATTAGAATCACACTGTGTTGTGTATGGTTGGTTCACAGTAAATGGGATAACATGTAGTTTTTCATAACATGATATAAAATATGTCATATTTTCCTAAAAGTGGAAAAATAATTTTCAAAACCATGTATCCACCCCTATTAACAATGAAACATTAGAATGATGGGGTTTTATGGTCAACACAAAGTCGGTTTAACCATCAATAAAAACCATTCAATATTTCTATATGTCCATAAGTAGAGAACATTTAAGGAAAATTATTTTTACTAGTCATGCTCCTATCAACCCATTAATGCATGTAGTATTTTATTTTCATTAAAATCAATAAAAAATACAAATATAACAATTTATGATTTTAATCATCCCCCGTAAACCTCAATATGTTATATTCATTTATTTTGGTGGCGTAGTAGATGATTTCCTTTCCCCAATACCTCATTCATTATGAATAAATTTGTTATGGGAAGATTCAATCCATCCCTATTATGTGAATATAAAATATTTTAGTTTCCCTATATTTTATATTATATACTCATTGTAGGGTTATATATCATTGTGCTATAGATATATCTAATATTTTTTATGGATCATGAATCTAGGATTGATAAAATGATCTTCTTTTCCATCTATCCTCATTTTAATTTCTCATTGAAGGTGTTAACATTTGAGGTTGTGAATATATATTGGGGGCTTCATAAGTATCTTTCAAATATTTTAAATGCTATATTTATTAATTTATATATAATAATTTGTAATTATATTTGAAAAATATGATTGAGATGATTTGATGTATGATTTTAAAAGGGAGTTGAAATTTACAAAACACCACTTTAAATGATAATTACTTTTGAGGATGGATTTTTTAAAAAAAAATTCCTTATTTAAAAAGTGGATTGATAAAATGATGAATTATGTATTGATAATAGACGAGTAATAAATTTAAAGATTATTTGAAGGGTAATTGTTTTTTTAAATAATTTTATGATTTGGTTTTAAAATTAATGTAGAATACTGAGACTATTCAAATGAAATTAAACTATGAATTATGATGATATTTGAAATGATTTATCATCTAATGATAGTTTTATTAACGAGGATGAAATTTTTTTCTTGGGTTATAATGATAATTATGTGTCGGCACTAACTCATGAGCTCTGGATTGAAAATGGGAACAAAATTTATAACAAGATCAGAATTGTTTCCTATAATAGTTTCCATAAAAAGGGTGTTGAATTTTTTGTGAACACATACCTTGATCCATATAAGAAAATGAGGTGTTTTAGAATCATGTATAAAGAAAACAAACATATCATATAGTTTATATCTTGGATCTATGTTATTCATTTATTCGATGATTTTATTACATTTTTGTGAGTTATTTTATTCATTCCAATTTATTTATATAATGGTGTTATATAGAATTATCATTTATGTTATATTTGTTATATAATCTATCCTTTTTATTTTAAATTATATTTTGATGCAAATATGTGAATTAAATTAAATAATATTTTTAATTTATGTTGATATCATAAATTCATTATTGTTATGGTATTTCTTAAGGAACACTTAGTGAGACCATAATGTGTTATTATCTCAAACAATAATATTATCTATAAGCGTTTTTGTATTCAATTTTTCTATGTACACACAAATGGATAACACTAAATGGTGGTGTTTTAGGTTCTTGATACATAGGATACAAATGATACTGTTTTTGAATCATCATTATATGATCCATCAAGTATATGTAATTTCGAGGATTATATCATAACAATTATTGTTTCTCTATATTTTTTAGTGGTTTTAAAACATATTTCATTATTGATAACCCTTTCCCATAAAATTATTATAAGATTTAAATAGGTAATTTCCACTACATGGGGTTTTATAATACCATCATTGTTATTCCAGGATCAGATCTATTATTAGAGTACCAAGGAATATGTGATGGTTCATTAAAAATTGGTTTCATAATGTGTGTCTTTGGAATATTTCATGGATTAAATATATAGCTGGGTTGACTGGGATAATAAGAGAAATTATTATTTGGACATTAGAGGAAGATTCAACTCCAGACCTGACAATAACTCATTATATAAAATATTATGGTACCATGGGTGATTGTGAAATGTTTCCATGTGTGTGCTTTCATCCGATACCAGTCTTTTTATAGTTAATATTACATAAATATAATCCCTGTAAAAGTTGGTTCATTTAATAATTTGTGTATCCCTGTAAATTATTTATATATTTATATTGATTTTTGATATAATCATGCCTTTATAGACACATGTGAATAGGTAATAGGAGGAGGATTTTGTGGAGACACAGTGAGTGAATATTCCAGTGAACCAGAATCTTATTATGATTAAAGATCATGCTATACATTCTTTTGGGTATGTTCCTAAACAATTTCACATTCATTTTCCAGTTATGGACCTTGAAAGAATGAATCAAGATAGATCAACCATAATTTTTTCTAAAAAAAAATCGATTTTCATTGATATAATCATCCATATAGAGTTGAGGATTGGATAAAAATGGAAGAGATCCTTTTAAATGTATAGGTACAAACATAATATATTAATGTGATGTGTTACACCTTTATGTAAGAGGGAACCACTAAGAAATGGTTGTATTTGATGCTTATTGAGTGGAAACATAGGGTAATATAGTGGAAATACATTAAAAATCATGTTATTGGTCAATTTTTTCTATATTATATTGTATTCAAAAAATATTTGGCATTTTTAAACCTTGATTATAGTGAAATGGTTTTTACCTAGTATCCAGACCTTTTTTATGATGTTGTTCTATTTGATGTTGAGTTGGTGATGACTGAGAATCTAATGGAAAAAGGCTTTGTGATCATCCATAAATATAATTCTCGATAATAGGTTTCCATATATAATATAATTTCTAATTGTGATGTTCTAGATAGAGAGTTTATGACTACACTTGGTAAGGATAGTTAATTAGTATTGTTGTGTGTTTCTTATTTTCTATGTTTTTGTTTGGAATGTTTCATTAATTGAATGAGAAATCATGATGACCCATATGGTGGATCTTGATAGAATGATTTCTAAGACGTCATGTACTACATAGTATATGAACATTGACTTAGTTCTATTCCGGTATGGTATAATATTCAAAACCTGATTAAAGTAAGGCACACATGATCTATAATTTTTTTGTTTATTCCGGTAACATAAAAAAATAATTTATTTTCACCTAACTAGTGGAACAGAATCTTTAAAACCATAATGTATGGAAGTTAAATTAGATTCTTTAAGAACTATGTGTTTCAAATGACATGCATTTATATTTAATATTCATCATGCAGTGGAATTATCTATAGAACAAGTTGACATTGGTTCAGTAACTGTGAGAGCTACCATTACCATGAATTCTTATTTAGTTACTTTTTTATTTTATACAACATCATGGATATCATTTTTGTCATCTCACATTGTGATCATAAAAAATATTCCATGTGATAAATATACATATGTGATGAATATTAATATGCCTCTCTAGATGAAGAGATCATTGGTTGTTCAGTTTCCTACTTGTGTTTTCTCTCTATAATAGGCTCACAATACATGTAATTATTAGTTTTAGGACATCATTCATATGGAAATGAATCTCGACATTGATAGGATGATTTATAATTATTCCAGACTGAAATATTGTTTTTGATGGGTCTCTTTATTGTAGCATATGTGATGAGCCATTTTTTATCAGTTAAATTGGGACCAAGGGTAGAGTAGATACATCAAATGTTTATTATACATGTGCATGAAAGATATGTAATACATTTTGACATGGATTTAGAATCCTTATGAAATGATATCCATATATATTTCATCTATTTTAAAGGTTTGTTTTCATTAATCATTGATGGACTTCCACAAGTATGAGATATCGAGTTACATATTGATTTAGCACATGATACCAATTTATTTTCAATTAGTTTACACCATATTAAAAAATCAAAGATGAATCAGTTTAAATAAAAATATGATGATATATTATAGGACTGATGAATATGAAATAGTTTATCACCATGGGTGGTTCTTATTTTATTTGTAAAAGAATTATTGTGGGACATTTTTCAGATATGATTAATACATGAAACATTATAGAGTCACGTTAATGAAAAAACTAAACACACATATATATAAATTGATTAGGTAAATGGTTAGAATATATTTATAATTATTGATATTTAATCTAGTTATTTCCATTTTTATATTTAATTATTTTATGTTTCAAGATACTAATATCAAGACTAGGTGGGTGTCATCTAATAAAATTTCGTCAGACTAATCATCTAGGGTGTTTAATTTTATTGATTTCCATTATATTATTTGAGTAAATCAACTTATTATTTGTATTTTTATTGTATGAAATCTCATAAAACTAATAAACTATGGAATATCATGTGTATTCTTTGATAGATGTTATGGAAATATTGATAAACTACATACATTATGTGAAGCATTCAAGGTGTAATTTCTGAATTTATAAAAATATATTATCCACACACAAACTATAGAAAATATATATTTATACTAAGTTGTTAAGTTAAAATATTTCATGATAAGGGATAAACCATGTAATATAATTTTTTATAAGGTTATTTATGACTATGGGGAAGTCTTACCACATATATTCAATTTTTTTTTATCAAAAATGGTTTATCAGATGAATGATTTTACTTAAAATCTTGTTACATTCTTAGAGGATGAAAAAGTTATAATTTAATAGATCTAATTAAAACTATTTTATGTTCATATATAGTTATGAACCTTATTTAGGGGTGTAATGGATATGTGGTCTTTTGGGATGCATTAGGAACAGGTTTTTGGTGTATATTTTTCAGGGTGATCATTTTTTAATTGATCATTCCAAGCATAAATGGACACATGAGATGAAATTACAAACCTATTATCTTTAACATGATGTTATGATGGATTCATATAATAATTTGTGGTATTAGTATTGTTTAACAAGACAATACCATTTATTATGACCACATAAATTTTATTTACATTGTCACTCAAAAACTATTTGATCATCTATAGAAGCATTTAGGGGAGCATGTTCACTCTTATGATTTCAAGATTTCCTACACCACTGTGAGGGGAAATTTCAGCATCAAAACATTGAGATGGATCCCTTTGACCAGTTTTATGAATGATTAATCATTATAGTTTAATATGATAGTTCTTTTGTGCATATTCAATTTGGGATTCTCGGAGAATATGATTGTGGTTATTTTAAAAAATATTCTATTTTCCTCAACTCTTCTCAGGATGACTCGATACGAGGTATATCCTTGTGAAGAATTACTTTTATTTAAAAACACTATTTATATGGGTAGTGATTCCATTTTATTATGTGAATTATATTCATATAGTAAAAAATGTTATTGTAAATGTTATGATTTTATATATTCCTATGAGAAAGGATGTGATGTGTGATTTTCATAATTCAATGGGTGGGACACCCCAAGATCATTATAAAGTTATATGATATATATAGATGATTATAGTTGATTAGTATTATATGATACATCATAAAAATTGTTTCAATATGTTATTCCTTCAAACATGTTAACATTGGGAAAATAATTCCATTGTGTTTTCTTCATCTTTTACTTGTGAAAACAATGATGTGGAATGAAAATTATTTGTATATTTGTCTTTTGCATTCCACAAACACCTTATCAAATTAAATTTATTAGGTATATGAAGTATAGGCTAACCAACTGATCTCATTTTCCCCAAATTTTATATTAAAATTATATATTATTTGGGAAACTACTATATGGAAGTGATTTTATATTGTCAATTAATTCCTTATACTATTGTTTCTAATAGACATTTTCGTTTTAGTTCTTATTTCTATAAGGAACAATAAGAGTCATTGGGAACTCATTTGATTTTATTACGGACGTACACATGTTACATTAATGAATTATTGATTCTTTCAGCAGTTTGGTTGACCATTTTGGTATTGTTAACATAAAGAAAAAAATTCATTATGAATTTGACATTAGGATTTATTTTGTGAGGCCATCTATGGTAATCCATTGAAATCATTATTATGTTTGTTAGAGATTGTTGAAGAATCCACATTTTAAATTTAGATGGCCTATTAGATGATTAAAATGACTCAATTTATTCATCCAAGAATGGAAAGAAAACAAAAAAATTATAAATATTATGATTATATTCTTAAATTACCACTAATGATTGCAGTGGACGAACATGTGTTGATTATTGTGTCACTAATATACAATAACTGATTGATTGGGAAATAGGGGATATATATTTCTGGGTTTTTGGGAAATATTGATATTCAGTAGTTAGTTTAAAAATGGTCATGTTATTTTTCATTTTATCCATTATTTCTTATGATCCCCAAATTATTTAATATCTCACACATAAAGAAATATCATTTTAATTATTCTCATGTCATGTTCTATGAATATAAGGAAGATGGATCTAATTTATCTATTACAATAAATCCATTCAGGATTATTGATTTGGAGACAAAATTTATTCATTGTATTTTGACACAATTGGTATGTGTGAAGTGTAATAATGGGTATATTAAAAATTGGACATGTGGGTGAGGAAATAAAGATGGTGAAGAACCATAATATTCTTGATTCAGAACATTCATGAATGTATTTCATAGGACATAATCCATTTATGGTGGGGAGGTTGTAACATCCCATTACTTTTAATCATTCATTTTTTGACACCTTTTGTCTTCATGAATTGATGTTTTCTTGTTTCGGGGACATTTTGAGTATTTTTTAAAAACGTTGAGATTATAGGGATGTTAAATCTTATAAGATGGTTGAGTAAAACCATGAGGTTAGGGCCAAAAAATAGTGCACCATGTTATAGTACTCTATATGTGTTATAAAGATTGTCCAAACCATTTTTCCACTCCCACAAATAGTTCCCTACAAGAAAGAGCATGTTTTCATGGATTTAAAAATATTATTATTTTTTCCTTAGGATAAACCATGCTCCACATCATGATGTCATATTGGGGCTCACAGATTAGGAGAATATTTACTAATAACTAAAAGCCCTCTCCATCAGAGGCATTATGAAAGCTGGGAATGGGAAATAGCCATAGTGGAGGAAGATTATGGAGATGGGTATGGGTTGTGTGACATGTAAGCTCCTTTCTTTTTGCATTTTGTTGCTTGTCTACTGCACTTTTCTTTTACTTTAATAAATGGTCAGGGGGTTATCCCCTGGCTCATCTTTTCTAGTATACATTTAGAGGCTTCATAGAATATTCCATGGTTCCTCCAACCTCTTTCCTTTTGATTCAATATGTAGGTTAATTATATGGTCCCTCTCTAATAACAGAATATCCTTTCATTAATTACATGATTTCATATCATATCATCATTATGATGTGATATATCCTTATGATATTAGTGTATTAAATCTCAATTTTATTTTATCATATTTTTATATTTCATTATTTGAAATCATTCTGCTTCATTATCCATTGGTGTTCTATGTTTAGTTTTTTATCATTTTATCTCATGATTAAATGTATGTGGTACCATAAAACAAAACCCAAAAATTTAATCCCTATATTTCATCATTTATTCAATAATATTTAATAAATGATTATAACACATATTATTAATGATTTAATCTATTATAATAAAAGGGAATGAAAATTGTTAAAATTTACAATTTTAATTATGGTGAATTTAATTGGTGGATTTTTCAAAAAATTATATCGTCATTCAAGAGGTTACTTTCTTGAAATTATTGATTTATGATTCTAGATAAAATTAGATTAATTTAATGATGATTTTTAAGGGAATGAATTTTCTAAAAATCTATGATTTGGATTTTAATTGAAAATTTCATATTGATTAAAAAAATTGGATGATATAAGAATTGATTAAAAATGATTGATTTTATCAAGATTGATTTATTACTTGTTGAAGAAAATGATATCCTAGGTTGATTTAATGTTATAATGACACAAACATAGTAATAATTCTTTCATTGCAATGAATTGATTAAAAAATTTAACAAAACAAATTTTTTCTTTCTTTCATTAAATGGGTCCCCTCAAATGGTTGTTGACTTGAGTACACACATGTATTTGAGCCATGTCAATGAATATGAATTTTTAGGATCCTATATCCAAAATACTAATTTACAACATGACAACAATCATAGTTATATGATATTAATTGTTTTGATGATTAGAATCCATTAATTTTGGAAAATATTATTCATGAAAATGGAATTACATAAATTTTTATCTGAAATGTCCATTTAATAATATTTTTATTTTATTTCAATAATACTAATTTGAAAACATGTTTTTTGGAAAATATTTAAATTTCATTGCATACTATATCACTATATATGAAAGTAATTAATGTTCAGCATTTACTAAATTTATTATTGAACAATTGGTTAGACAATTCTAGGATTTTACCTCACACCGTTGATTTTACATTGGGAATTGATAGAATATCATTTTAAAAATATATTAATTGGGAATTATCACTATGGAGATTATAGATATACTCCTTCCTTGGGACACTGAGTGATGGGGATGACTGGTGGAGATGTGATCCTTCCATGAAATAGGATATCTAAACAACTATTTCGATATATATTGTGCATCCTGGTGGTGTAATGTTTTAGTTTTTCCACTGACAATTTGATTTCGGTAAATTCTCATTCCGTTTTGTTGATAGGTTGACTTGAAACGTATATATATATATATATATATTCCTTTTTGTATAAACTATTCCCAATTGAATCTTTTGTGATATGAAGTGGTAGTCAATAAATTATGGTTATTTAAAACTCCCATAATGCTAGTCCATGTTCAAATTTATAATCATTGTACCAAGGAATCTAGTTCATTTAATTGTAGTAATCCCTTGATATTATAAAAAACTATGCTCTATAGCTTATATGACATAAAACACTGAGTCTAAAAAGAGCATGACATATTATTAATTAATATTTTTCTATTATAACATATGTATTAATTTAGTGGGTATGTATAAGATCTAACAAACTACTAAATTAGTATAATTTTACTATTAAGTATAAATATATTGAAAAATTCTTTGTAAATTAAAAATCCAATTTCATGAAGAAATTTTTTCCAAAAATATTTATTTATTCAAAATTAAAAAATTTTCTTATTTTTGTGGGAAAATATAATAATTAATTTATTGATAATTTAAGATAAATAGTTTAACAAATTAAACTTGTTTTTGTAATTGGAAATTAAATTTAATATTAGGCTGAAAATTTTATATTATTTTAGAATGAATTAATTTTAAATAAATAGTGATAATTATTTATTTTTAAATTAGGTCAACACCATTCACTAAAAAATCAATGTAAAAGTTATATAATATTTTTTAATTGGTATTAAAGAAACATAATAACAATATTATTTATAATAATTTATTTAATGTCTTTTGATTTATTAATTTTAATTATTTATACATATGTTTATTTATACATTTAAAAATGTAGTTTTATACACTCTCTATAATTTCATAAAGTATTCCAATTTCATTTTTTAAAATAACCCCCAATAAAGAAATATTTAACATTAATTTAAATCTTCCACATCTATTTAATTAAATTTTATATTCATATAATGATTATTATTAATCATAGAGTTAATAATTCATCTTTTACCTCTATAAATATTCATGTTCCCAAAAAAAATATTTTAATTGAGTTTTGTGGGGTTTATTTTGAATTAAATTTCTATAATTATACATGTGGATTAAGTTAAAATGGATTTCATTTTTTGAAATAGAATTAAAAAAACAATCGATAAATTCTATTTATTATTTCATAATAATGAATTGTAAAAACAGTAAAAGTTGGGTATCGTGGTTAATGTTCAAATGTGGATTTGCTAGTAGCCTTTAGTAGTGTAAAAATAAAAATTATGCCTAAATAATATTTTAATTGACATATTTTTTTAATATATATAATTATTGATTTATAATTTTTCAATATGGTTCATTTTATCTGTACTCATAAAGGATAAGATAAATTTGTAAATACTAGTTAATATGGTGAAAACTAAAATACTAAACGTCTATAACCATAATGATAATTAGAATTAAATTTCTAGAAATTGATTATTTTTTACAAATTGTTGACTCTCTCGTTATTATATTTCCAATAGTATTCAATATATCTTTTTTATGGCACTAATATTTTATATTATATCTCATTATCTAATATTTTTGGGTGTTTAAAAAATTCATACTCGATCTAACATATAAAGGAGAACCTCCTCTCAACATTTCATCACAATTAAAAATTAATTTGGATCATTCATGATTGTACAAAATAAAATATTTTCTCCATATACCTCATCCTAAATGAAAATATTTTCTTGAACATGAACAGTAGAATGATTATGGTGTAGATATAAATAGGACGTCCGGAGAAGATTTTTTATTATTATCCAAGTGTTTCTTATTTATTAGTCATCTTATATCAAATATTATATTACAATATTGTTATAATATAGTCATTTTATCCCATATAATGAATTTTTATTTTCATAAGTTATAAAAATATCTTCTTCAAGTAAATGGTAAACGAAACCACTATTATAATAAAAGGCGGACTACCGCCTCATGAACCGATTTAATTCATTTTCCAACATTATTTATATTGATAGTTAATGAATTTTTTTAATATATATATATATATACTAATCATGAAATATTTATATTTCAGGAAATTCGATATATAATTTATTTTCTCACCTTTCAATTCACAAAAAAATGTTAATATCATTCTTGTTTATATATACATTATAACCATCTGAAATCCATGTCATTCATTTTTCATCACCATATCACTCAGATAATTTATATAAGTTTATATAAAAATATAGAATGGTTTTATGATATAATTATCATTATGTAATGTTAAAACAACACTTTTCATTTTTCAATATAGCTCGTTGAAATACAAAATCGTTACTCATGCATACATACAACTTACCATACCTATTATTGAAACATAGGTTAATTTTCACATCTCTCATTCATGGTTGGTTTTTAAATGGTAATTTATTTATATAATTGATAGATATATCACAATTCATATTCTTTATATTATTGATAAACAATAGATTTCACTGTAGTAATCACACATAAGTAATCTTGGCATATGAACACATTTTCTCCAAAAGTTATGACATGACCACAATTGAATATATAAATAAAAATAATAAATTAATATATAATATATAAGTAATAATATACATAAAAATATTCTTAATAATGTAAATAATTAACATTATAATAATATTGTTGATGATAATTTATTTACATGATAGCTCGAACTTGAGTTATGGTATTTCTTCTAAAATTTCGTTTGTTAAGGAATATTTAAATTGTATGCACATAATTTCAATTAGATTTCCTATATTCATCCAATTTTAAATAATATATAATTATTAAATCATTCATTGTCTTATTTTATATGTAAATTTAATTTACATCATCCAATACAGTTCGATTCGATAGTTACCAATGAAGTAACGTCTTTACGTTCCAATATCTATACTCATTAATATTTTTAAAGATCCAGTTTTCATTTGGGAAAATAAGGTGAATGTTTTATCAATATAAAAAAAATAATTCTACATTAGTAATTAATTTGGTTTTCCTGTTTTGATTCCATTTTCCCCTTATCTAGAATGATTCTCTTCCATGTCTATTTTATATCTAAAATTAATTAAAGTTTTTTTTACAATTATAAAATTAATTATTAAATAAAATATAACACATGTTTGACATATATTAAAAAATTATAGAAAATTATTCATTCAATTTATTGTAAATAAATTTATTTTTTGACTTATTTAAGAATGTGTGGAGGAAATATTTTTTTAACTTATAAACCATTAAGATAATTTATCAAAATCATGATAACTCGTTGATTTTTAGAATCCATAAAAAAACTCCTTGGTTATTTTCAAAATAATGGTTTTATATAATATTATAGAAAATTTAATAATTTTTTGAAGTTATTTATATAATGATACGGTACATTTATTAATATGTATTACATGTGATCTTTAATGATATTTCACCAATTAATACTTCATTTGATATTATAGATTTCAACTAGAATCATTTTATTTTTCTCTTACACGTTTACCATAATTGTTATCCCTTACATTGATAGATTAATACATAACATAAGTTCATTAAATATAATTTTTTTTTTTAAAAAAATTCCTTATTATTTTGTTATTATGGATGTTTATAAAACCAAATTTCCCCCCATAGGAAATTTAATTATTATACTTTCTGAGTTAATTAGTTTCTATGGCCTACATAATACTAAATCTTTCATTATGGGTGAACCTATTTGGTTTCGTAATGATTTTTTTAAATCATTGTACACATATAATGTTATGTAATTCATTAGAGAGTAATCTTATTCCACAATTAATGATTTCATAAAATATCAAATTATTTTGGCACTTAACCTTTACTCATGTTTATGATATGTTTAATGTTCCTTCTACATTTCTTATGTTTATATGATCGTACTATATCATGTTTCATATGTAATGTTTTTTTGTTAATAATCATAATCCTTACCTTTTATGATATCCTAATATACATTTTTCTCTAACATTATGCTTTGTTCTAATATTTATTCCATACTAATATTTATAGATCACCCAATTTTTGTATATATTACACAGTTTATCCTAATAGTTTTTAAGAGTTCAGTAGTATTAAGGATATCACTATGGATAATAAAAATAATGATCTAATGTCCTTGATATTTACTTATTTTGTGTTACTACTTCTTATTATAAAATAAGAATCATGATCATTGTGTTATAGTTAAGAGAATTTTATTATCAAAATAAAGTAATAATATGAGGAAGGGTATTGGGTCTCTAAATTTGGAATCAAAAATTAGTGTATATATATATATATATTATTACTATAATAGAACATTTATAAAATATCTCACTATCTAACTATATGTATGATATAATCTTAATTCTTTGGAATGTGAAACATTATGCAGTTTTCCTACAAAAACACCCATTTTTGATAAAATAAGTGGATTTTTAATCGATTAATATAGTTGTAATAATCCTGATTTTTTATTAATATATATAAACTAAAAATATAATAAATAGTGATTATTACCTTATTATGTAGTAATATTTACACACTGAGATGATATGTGTGAGTTGATTCACATTTTCATTATTAACCATCATGTGGGATTTTAGTAGTTGATGACCATAAAATATTTAAGTTGAAACTATGGTTACATAAATTTAAATTAATGTTTTAGGATATATAAGACATAATGGTAATTTTCAGGGTAATTATTATTGTTTTTCATAATTTGACTTCTGTTTTTAGTTAATGGTTGGAACCTTTTGGACTGATGTTAATAATGAACATCATAAAAAATAAGAGTGATTCTAGTAAAATGAAATATGAAGGTGAATAATGAGGAAGATATCGTTTTTCTGATTAATTATTTATCACAATATATGATTAAAACAAGTACAGTAACACACACTCCAAGAATCATAAATTTATAGAATGATGGGGTCCATTAATATCTTGGTTTGGAAGGTACCATGGAGGGTAGAATGATTAATTTTATTAATTATATATTTTTAGAAAGAGTACACCATTGAATGTATAAGTGGAATGTGAAAACAATTTATGTGTGGAAAAATGGTCTAAAGATGTGAATTCTAATGAAAAAGAGTGGATTTAAATAGAGAGAAATAAATTTCAATAAAAATATCGATTTATAGTTTGTTTTTTTGAATGTGTGAAGAATGGGAATTGTCTAATACAATGAAAACATTCAAATATTAACTCATTGACTTTGTATGGACCCATTTTATGTCAATTATTGAAGTGAAATGGAACAATTAATTGTGTATTATGATCAAACAATTATGTTTTATATGATTTTTCCGGCATATGGAATTTCTATTTCTACAATCATGACATATCTATGTATTGTGATAATTTTTTAATCATATCAATATTAATGTATGATTAACATAAGTGTTATGGATTCTATCATGGGTTTATTTATATAGAGTTATCATATTTTCAATGTTATAAAATTTCAATTTGAGATTATATGTTATGTGATTTATATGTTCTTGATAACATATAGGGGGATATCTAATTAATAAAATGTATATGTGAACCTTTCTATCAACATGAAGTATTATAAGAGGATGAAATAGCTATTAATAAGTATAATGGTATGGATAAACATAATGGTTAATATTATATATGATGATTAAGGGTAATTTTATGTATTTTAATCACAATCATTTCTAAATTATAAATGATATATTAATATAGTTACAAAATAATTCGAGACTAGCCGCATTCAGTAATACCATGGGGATGTACCTTAAAATAGAAAGGTGATAATGATCAAACACCTATCACTGTCCTATGAAATGTATGAGATAGTAATAAATTAATTATCATATAAATATTATTTTTCTATAATAATAATTGTTTCATAATAGAGACAAATAAAGGATTGAAATTTAATTTTCTTAATTATTATATTTTTTTTTGAAGGATTCAATTTTTGGAACATTATATAATTATGTTAAATAAAATATTATGTGATGTTATTGGAGCAATTAAGGATGATTAATATTTTAGAATAAAATTGAATTTTTAGATGGATTCATGTTGATTTTGGTTATTCTAAGAATTTCATAGAATATATTAAAAATTATATGATTATGGAAGATGCATTTTTTGTAGAATACATTATGATTTTATATTGCGTTTTATTTATAAATATTAAATTTTTCATGGAATAATATGATACCAAATCATTCTAAATTTTTTGAATAAATTTTATCCTATAATATATCGAACAATTTCAATGAAAAATACTTATATAAGTTTCTATGATGAAAACAAGTTGTTATTTTTTATGTTTGAGATATTAATATTTTTTTCGTTATATGATTGTTTCCTAATTTTTAAAATTATCATACAGAGATAAAATAAATTAGTTTTTTAATGTATAAATATATGGGGAATTATTTTACACTTTTATGGATTATTTTACTAATTACATATAATTTTTAGTTTATTAGTTATAGAAAATCCCCTCCAAAATTTATTATTTGATGAAAAATATGAGATTATTGTGGAAATTTATTAAGTGACAAAATTATGAATGTTAAGATAAAATACATCATTACATTTCTTGTATATATTTTTACAAAAAAATTAAACTCCAATAATATGCTCATAGATAATAAATTATTATATAATTATACATATTTTTCTTAAATAGATTATCTTGTTTACAAATAATTGGATTATGATTTTTTTTATTTAACTTTTTCAGGATCATTCAATTTTTTATGATCAATGCTCCATGTCACACTCCATCATTATATTGGAAATTATTTTAATCTAACACCATTTTTTGTATTCCCATGAATTTTATCTTTTTTGTAGACATAGATTTTTTGATACAATTTGTTATTCATTTTTTATGATATTATGAAATGTAATTTAAACACTTTTTATGAAGTGGTATTTGAAAAATGGTATTCATAAAAAAAATATTTTTGAGTTACTTTTAAAATTTTGACGATATTATTTTTTTAATGAATTGTGTTTGGAATGTAATATCTTGATATTTTAACTTGAAATCTATTTTCAAAGGAATATAAAACATAGAGAAACAATCAAAAATAAACTACGAAAGATTATTATTTAAATATTACTGATATAACCTTATCGTTAAATTAGAATGTATGACTATGAATAATATATTTTTGATATATATATATATATATATTCCTATCCCACAAAATATAAATATATTTATATATTTTTATGAAGTAAGAACATATGTTTTAATGGTGACATTTTACTCGATAAAAATGTTTTCTTTAAAAATTATATTTATTGTATTTTGTAATAAAAATATTATAGTAATTCTTTTAGAAATAATATATAATATTATTTAAAATGAGGAATATTTTATTTATATATTCATATTACAATTAACATTAGATTAATTTTTTTTTATTCTTTAAAAATTATTGATATTTTTTCTGGGAATAAAGAGATTCCACGATTTTTTAAATACATTTATTTTGTTTCAATATATTAGTATATTTAAATGTGCCATTATAATTTTTATTTTCGGGTAATATGAAATATGATATATTTTTTTTTTATGAACTAAAATAATTTAATTTAAGTAAAAAAATTCTTATAATTTTGGAATATGATTTTTTTAAAACATAAAACACAATTTTATGCAATATAATTTTCGGTGCATAATAATTATCCATTTTAATTAATTAAAATAACAAAAAAGATAAAATTAATAAAAATAAAATTAAATATTATATGTATATATATATTTGTATTTATTTCTATATATATTTATCTTTACTTATATTTCTAATATAAGTTCTTTTTTTGGAAAATTTCATTTTAACGTAAAATTGATTTTCCATGAATTTTGTGGGATTAATTTTATAACAAATCAAGAAAAATGTGTCTTTTTAATTTAAGAAAATTTTATTAATATTTTGAATTATGATATATATTATTTATTTACATGGTAAAATTAATTTTTTAACATCGAATAAAAAATGGTAAAAAATTATTACAATGGTATTGCATAAAATGATGATTTGCATGTTAAAATGTATATTTTAAACATTTACTTTTCAAAAATATATAATTCCTATTTTATAAAATTAAATTTATATTTAAAATAATATGTTTCCCATTTAAATAATATTTATCATTTTAATTTTTTACTGGATTCCTTACATTAGAAAGACATGTTACCATGGGGAAAACTAAAATGGTAATAGAATGTAATTAAAAAGTTAAAGGGAAACTAGCTCAAATGTACCATCATAGACCTCACTCGAATAACTGATCTCTGATGTACTGATCCCTGACTATATCCATCGAGAGCCGGGCAAGATTAGTGAACCTTGGTGAATATTTGGCTACCATCAAATTGCACTGCTGGAGCTGAAGAAGCTCATGGATGTGCACTACTCTCAACAAATCTGGAGAGACCTCCTCCCTGAAAATTCACCCAGACACTATCCACGATAGAGTAAACTTGTCATGAGTTTGTGTGCTCAAAATCCACCGTCGTCCTGTCAAACCCTAAAAACGATCTATCATAGGATCGCCATATGGTCTGCTGGTGTCCCTACTAGATAGAACACTATGGTCACCACCTCAAGCTATTCCTCAGCCTCCAGGGATTGGGCTCACCTTAGAACCTGAGGGGTCACTATCTGTGGAAGTCATGGAGCATGCTCAGTTGGCGCTCTCCGTTGGTCGGTACTACAGGTACCACGGGCTGCTCCACTGGTGGTGGTATAGAGGGTGAACCACCTGGTGGAAATGCATGGGGAACTATTCCATGTATTGAATCCTTATCACTGAGGGGTCATCCTTGTGATCAAGCTACTAAATCCTTACAGGTCTGCGTTGTGGAGGCATCCTGTAAGGAAACAAGATGCACCATGGTTAATGAGTACATCTAAATAGATGACACAAAGGACATGGATAACAATTCCTTGTTTTATATGATGCATGTACAATTATTTTATTTCCTCGTAAAAAGTGTATTCATGTACCGAGCCAAAAAGCAGGTTATCAGAGTCTTGGTTTATCGATAGATTGGCCGCCCACACCAATACTGGAGTCTCTGGCCTAAATGTCGAGCATTAAATACGTAACATTGATTCCCCTAACCACTCTCACAGACTCTTGGTCCTAATGTAGAACTGTTCACCTCTGATACCACTCTTTCACGACTCATACTAGCAAGTTCCATGCTGCGACTCCCCATGCCCACCTCTAATAAGCCAGGGGCTGGTGACTAGCACTAAGTAGGCATATTATTTACATGGGAGGAATTGTTGTAACACCCGGACCCCTCTAGGCTGCATTCAATGAATTACTTGTGAAATATACAAGGTTATAAAGATTGAAAATACCAAAGGAACGATCATTTTAGTAGTATTAAATAATCTATATATATGTATTTTACTGAAATTACATTGGAAATGTTTACAAAGTACAATACAAAATGAAAACTAAAAACTGTATCCATAAGAACTCAATAAATTATCTCTTCTTTGTCACATTTTGAATGTAAAAAATAAAAGGGGTGAGCTCAAATGCTCTGTAAGAGTTAAAAATAGTGGAATCATGAATGCAATAATAATTTAATCATAGTCAATATGACATAATCTATATGGAATGGTAAATAAATGAAACACTAATGACATAAATAAAATGAGAATGAAACTGCATCAATAGATTTTGTCATAGTGAGAACCAGATGAATATGAATAATAACTAATAATGAATAAATATAATGATTATTAATTGTAAGTCATGTATCTAGCACAAGATACCATAATACCTTTAAAATGGTATAGTTCAGTGGGTAGACACCTGTCTGATTTTTGGAAATAAACTCAAAGGGTTTATCGCCAAACCGATTTGTCTCATGAGATCTACGGATGCATCGAGGGGATATAGTGGGATACACCTTCCACACAATGTCCAAATCATTCTTTATAAATTTATTCAATACATGATAAATATTCCTTTTAATATCCATATACAGTAGAGCATATAGATTCATCAATATTTCCATAATTAAAACAACATTCCAAATATACACCGTTTGTAAATTGGTATACGGTTTTGAAATCAAACATATCCATGATATGAGATTATCGATATTTAATGTAAATATAAATTCAAAAGAAAATTGATCTCAAATGAGTAGTAGGTACACCACATAAGGATTATTAGGTGCACAATACAAAGTTAGTCACAACAAAATAATAGTTGTGAGAAGGTCTCTTAAGACAATGTAATTGGTCGAATCATATGACCAGAAAATAATAACCCTAAAATGAATTATGGAATATCATTAATATAAAAATTGTGATTTTATTATATATAAAATAGAAGTATACATATACCATATACAAGAAATAAGTGGAAAAAAATGAAAATCTCACAGAAATGAATGTGATATGAGAAACCCCTTACAATCATTTTGGCATTGTAATGAGTGTTATTGTGAGGGATTAATGAGAAGTAAAGGGTTATTACATTATCTATATGTCACAAAGATAGTATGGGGAGGTTAGAAAACATACCCCATCATTATGAATTAAAAATAAAGGGGCAAAACATAAAGGATATTCTTGATTAAAAGTGAGAGAGAGGATCCCTTACCATATACTCGAAGGTGTTCTTCATGGTTATTAATGACGTAAATAATCAAATTTAGATTCATTAATTGCAAATTCAAGAACTTCATCAACATATAATTGATATGTTGTGACCTTTTCAGGTCCAGTAATGGCATTTTTTATTGTCTAAGAGATTAAATGTTATTGTTTTGGTATCTTTTTCTTCTTTGGTTTTCATGATCCATTTACTTGTATTCTTGAATAGATGTTTGGCTAAAATGTGGTTAAACATACAGAATTGTTAATATATATTATTAGTTATATTAAAGATATATAAATGTTCTTATAATTATTCTGGTTATATACCCTGAGGATGACTCATTCGATGGGGTAAAATAAACGCTTGGATTTCACATGGTGGTTTTGGGCACAATAAACACGTTTTGTATTATTATTCCATATTATGAATGATTTAGATTCCAGAACATTAATCACAATAAAATACATATATAATTACGTTGTTCTACCATTTAATGGGTTTTATTACTAGTATTAAATATAATAATCCAAATTGATAACCAGTCTTCCTTGAGTGTGACAAATTTACACATCTCGAACGTTGTGTGCATTTATTTATAAAAGGAGGGGAAAAGAGAGATTATGATAAAATATTCCATTAGCACAATGAAAACCCAGTACATGTAAGGTACTGGAATTTTCATGGTATTTGGATGAGGGAAGGTGAGAATTTAGAACAATATAATGGAACCTTGTAGAAGTAGTTGAAAGAAAATAGAAGGAAGGTTCACCTCCTGAGTACCCCTCCTTGAGAATCTCCATAAGGCCTTTATTTTTGGCATTTTGGTGATACCAGAAGGTATTGGAAGTGGGGATAGGTCTTGGGAAGAGTATTTTGTAGAATGTAGTCAAGGATTAAAGCTTAAGTGGAGTGGGAGGAAGAGGGGGTTAAGGGTTGTTTACATAGTGGAAGGGAGATAAGTTTTCTTAATTTTATAACCATTAATTTATTATTTCCACTCAAGACAACCAATAGTGAGTATTCCATGACACAAAACAGTAATATATTCATGTGATTTCGAACCAATTGGGAATACATCCGCAGATGATCATCAATGACTCAATAAATTTCTTATTTAGCATTTTTCGTAAATGAGTGCATTTTACTATTCATAAAAAATTTAAATATTTTTGAAAAATCCAAAAAATTGACACTAACCATTTTTCAATGTGTAGAATCAAAAAATGAGATACATTGTTTAAAAATAATTTCCTAAATATGATTAATTATGTCTTTAAATAATATAATTATTTAATCAAAAAATATAAATTATTAATATATTCATCATCATTTTTAAGGTACCTAAATTCATTTATACCATCAAGGGCATGGATACCATTCATAAGAGTCATATTACTATTCAAATGGTTATGTACTATTCATAAGGATATGTTACTATTCATAAGGGTAGGTTACTATTCACTTAAAATTATGTTAACTCCACCAGACTGTAAATATCATCTTCAACACAACTGTGTATATCAGATTTTTAAAATTCAAATCAATGAGTTGTCAAATTTATGTTTAGTGACTAGGTGATGGATATCTCTATAAGTAACCGTGTTTTTCTCCATATATGCTCATTTATTGATGAAATATAATCTATAACTAGATTTTATTAAATAAAAACATACCATTAAGTGTTTGGGTGACACAATATTCCCTCCTTTTGAAAATTCGTCCTAAAAATTTTATGTATGAAGCTCACCAAAAATATGATGGTGATTATTTTTCATTATATCCTCATGTTCCCATGTTGATTCCTCCATATTATGGTTTTTTCAAAGAACCTTTACAAGAAAAGTATCTTTATTTCTCAATAATTGATCCCTTGTGTCAAGAATCTTGATAGACTTTTAACAGTATGGAAAATAAGGTTCTTGTTCTATTTCTTCTTGTGTGAGTACATGTGTTGGTTCTAGCATGTATTTCATTAACAGTGACACATGGAACACATCATAAACTCTGGAGAGATTTGGTGGCATCTCTAACCAGTAATCTACAGCTCCGATTCTTTACAGAATATCAAATGGTCTGATGTACTTGGGGCTCGGTTTCCCTTCCTTAACAAACCTCAATACACCCTTCCGTGGAGATACTTTCAAAAATACATTATGTCCCACTTGAAATTCCAATTCATTTCCCCCGTTGTAGCTTAACTCTTCTTCATAATTTGGGCTACATTAGTATGGGCTTGTATTTTCTTCACCTTTGTCATTGTCTCATCAATATATTCTGGGCCTATAATTTTCCTCTAACCACATCATCCCAACAAGTTGGTGTTCCACATATCTTTACATATAATACATTATATGGAGCCATTTGAATACTAGAATGGAAACAATTTTTGTATGAAAATTCCACCAAATACAAGTATTGATCCAACATACCTTGGATGTCAAGAGAACATGACCTCAATATATCTTCTAGAGTTTGAATAGTCCTTTCAGACTGTCCGTCGGTTTGGGGGTGATATGAAGTACTCACACAGCTCAATATTCAATTCCTTTTGGAGACTTTTCTATAATTTTTAGGTAACCTTTGGTTCTTGATCATATACAATCGATATAGGTGGACCATGAAGTCTTAAAAACTTCATTAATATAATTTCATGCAAGGAAATCAAGTCATAAATCTTCTCTTATTGGAAGTAAATGTGCTGATTTTGTGAGACGATCAACAATTAACCACATTTCATCATTCCTTCAAGGTGTCCTCGGTAGTCTGGTGACAAAATCCATCATAACGTTATCCCACTTCCACAAGGGAATAGGTTGAGGTTTCATCACTACTTTGGGATCCTGTCTCTCCACCTTCACTTGTGGACAAACAGGACACATTAAAAAAATAGTAAAAAATTTCCTGCTTCATATTATCCCACAAAAATATTCTTTCAGATCTCTATACATCTTTGTGCTACCCTAGAGTATAGAGAAATTTAAGCTATGAGCATAATCTAGTAGTTCCCTTTTTAGCTCAGGTACATATGGAACATCGAACCTCTTCCCAAACTTCCGAACTCCTTCATCATAAAAAATGTCTTCCAATCTCTCATCCTTAACAGAAAAAATATACCCATCTAGATTTTCATCATCATATTGAGATATTTTTATCTTATCTAGTAAAGATGGTTTATAAATCATTTGAAAATGAGTGATGTTTCCCCTTCCTTAAAAACTAATATATCCATCTTCAGTAGATCCATGAATATAAGATCACTTTCAATCCTCACTTGAGTCAGAAGGCCATGATCATTCATTCTTATTACATCTACCAAGTTATTTGCCTTTCATGGGATGTAGTGTATTGAACAATCATAATCTTTGAGTAACTCGAGCGAAATTCTTTTCCTCATGTTGAGTTCTTTTTGTATGAAAATATATTTCAATCCGTTTTGGTCCGTATAAATCTCACATCACTCTCCGTAGAGATAATGCCTCCATATTTTAAGAGAAAATATTACGGATACTAACTCATGATCATGAGTTGGTAACTTTTATCATTATTCTTAAACTGTCTTGATGCATAATCAACAAATTTACCATTTTTCATAAGGACACAAACCATTTCATTAATTGATGCATTACTATATATTACAAATCCATCTGTTCTAAAAGGAAGAGTGAAATTTGGTGCATTGACCAATCTTCTTTTCAATTATTCAAAGCATTTTGTACATTATTTGTTCCACACAATCTTACCTCTTTTACGTGTGATCTTGGTTTTTGGGTTAGCCAGTTGGGCATAATTAAGAACGAAATGCCGCTAAAAACCTACTAAGCCAATAAAACTGTGTACCTCAGTTATGTTTGTTGGTGTGGGCCAATCTTGGATTGCCTTTTTCTTCGTAGGATCAACTAGGATTCCATCCATAAAGAAAATATGCCCTAGAAAAGAAACTGATTGATGCATGAATTCTCACCTGCAAAATTTCCCATATAATTTAATTGTTCTAGGAGTTCACAGAATAACCCGCAAGTGATTCTCATGGTCTTTATAGCTTTTTGAGTATACAATGATATCATTAATGAATACCAAAACATATTTAAAAAGATATTTCTTGAAAACTCTATTCAATAAATCCATGAAAATATAGGGTGCATTTGTTAGGCCAAAATGCATCATTGTAGCCTTGTAATGCCCATACCTAGTCTGAAATTCTATCATAAGAATATCTTCCTTCCTCACACGCAATTGATGATATCCGGATCGAAGGTCAATCTTAGAAAGGTATTGATCTCCATGATGTTGGTCAATTAAATCATCAATCTGAGGCTGATGATACTTATTCATTATAGTAATAGCATTGATTTCCTTGTAATCAATGAAATGCCTCATGGATCCATCTTTATTCTTGACAAAGAGGACAGGGGATCCCCCTGGAGAAACACTTGGTTGAATAAATTTGTTTCCACTCAAATCCTCCAGTTGTTTCTTTAGCTCTATTAATTCAATAGTGGTCATTCTAGAGAGATTACTTGATATAGGCCTTGCATTAGGACATAAACCGATAGAGAAATCAACATCACACTATGGAGGATTCCCAGGTAAATATTCTATAAATACATCAATGTAGTCTTTCACTATTTTTACATCTTCAATTTGAAGATTTCTTTCCTTGCCCATAGATATTGGTTTGTCTTCCTCTCCATTTATTGCATTCATTTGAGCTACTAGGGGCAGTTTTAGATAAGAATCAGGTGGTGAAGTTTCTTCCCTAATGACAAGGGATTCTACACCATTTCCAAAAATTGTAACCACCTTATTCATACAATAAATCTTCACATCATAATTTTATAGAAAATCCATACCATGAATTACATCAAATTTAGTCATTGATATGATCATAAGGTTAGCAACTGAAGCACATTTTGGTGTCTGAAGGGGTAGTAGTTGATATTCCTTGGTTCCAATGATACATCCCCAGGGAGTTTTGACTGAAAAATCCTTGGTTAAATAATATTGAACATATCTAATTTTATTGGCTAACTTGGAAGATATTAATGAATGTGATTATACAGAATCAAAAAAATTGTTGTCTAAGTGTAAGGAAACAATTAGAGGGCCTTCCACCACGTCATTAGGAACTTCAACCTCTGTGGTTGTAATCGCACAGGCTCTACATTTCTCTCTTGTCCAATTCTGAGTCAAGTTTCCTTGGTGCTTAGGACACTCATGTGCATAGTGTCCCATATCTCTGCAATTGTATAATTGAATATTATTGAATTGTTTCTTCCCCTTGTATTCATCTAATCGACGACCCTTTTCTCCACAGTTATAGTACACTCCCATGCCATTGAAGCATTTATTGATATGATCCTTTCCATAGTTCTCACAAAATGGGAATATCTTTATTCCCTTACACTTCATTGGTTCTTATCCTTTTCCATTGTTATTAGAGTACTGCTCCATATCATTGTTTCCTTTGAAAAGATTTGATCTAGAAAATTCCCTCTCTATTTTGATGGCAGTTGATACAATTTCATCATATGATGAAAATGATTGAGAAGCCAGTGCCCATTGATGACATGTCTTAAGACCTTCATAGAAATGATCAATCATGTCTTCCGAGTCACATATTTAATCTATAGCATACCTAGCCACCCTTGTGAATGTATCCTCATACTCTGCAACAATATCTTCGTCACTTTGATTTAATCTCTGCAATTTCCTATTCATTTCAGTTCATTCCTCACGAGGGAAATATTTTTTTAAGAATATTATATCAAAAGTCCTCCATTTTATATCACTTTTTTCTTATTCCTCAGTGGTATTATAAATCAAGGACCACCATTGATCAGTGTCGTCCTTCTGACAATATACTTTTAGTACGACCTTTTCATTTTCATTACATATTAATTCCATGAATATCATTTCAAGGGACATGATCCACTTCTCAGAAACGATTGGGTTAGTAGTATAACTAAAAGATAGGGGCTTCTGCCCCATGAAACGCTTCAACACAGGTGAGGAATGATTATTCATTACAACTTGAGTATGTTTTCTCAATATGGTCATGATCTGATCTGCTCAAACATTGACTATGTTGACCTGCTCAGTATGGAGATCCATACCTTTCCCAAAAGTATTGATTCCCCTTCATCCGTTAGAATCCATTTCTAAATAATGGGATACACTAGAGTATTTTATGAATCTCAAATATAAAATCACTCATTATAGATTGAAATTCTATGCAATGCTAATCTTATAACTATGGTTTCTGTAAGGAAAAATGTACCTTTAACTCCATCATAATGGCTTGTAGAGAAAATGTAAATTATCCATAGCATATCCCCGGGAGTGTCCTATCCAAAAGTGCATCAAGGCCCACTATTGTGTACCATGATACCCCAGGTCATGCCTGAAATTCATTGTTGGAGTTTGTACTCCTAGGTACATCTGTACTAGATCCACCTCTATCTGCTCGTATCGAGACTGGGATGTATTTGCTAGAATGATTCAAATAATATATTCTATACCAAAATACCAGGACATTATTGTATATTTATCCTCAAATACTACATTAAGGCTTTTTCATCTACTATATAATTCCTACATTGGTTTCCATGTTTGCTACTAAACTTCCTCTGATACCAACTGTAACACCCCATCCCCTCTAGGCTAGAGATAATGCATTACATGTGATATTGGAATGGTTAGAAGGAATTAAAATCCCTAAGGAATTATCAGTTGAGTATTCTTGAAGAAACTAGATACATTTTTGTTACTCAAATTACATTGGAAATGTTTACAAAGTACAATACACAACAAAAACTAAAAACTGCATCCATAAGAACTCAATAAAGGACATCCTCTTCGTCACCTGATGAAAGTAAACAATGAAAGGGGTGAGCGCGAACTCCTAATAAGGGTTGAAAATTGAATAAGCATGAATTCAAGAATTAGTGAATCATATCCAATCTGACATAATCTATATGGCATGGTGAATAAATGAAACACTAATTCCATAAATAAACTGAGAATGAAACTGCCACCATAGATTTTTTCATAGGGAAAAACTAATGGATAATAATTAAAGCTAATAATGAATAAAGAGAATTCTTATTAATTGGATGTAATGTATCTAGAACGTGATTCCATAATACCATTAGAACTGTTTAGTTCTGTGTGTAGAAACCCATCTTATTTTTGGAAACAAACTCAAAGGGTTTGTCGCCTAACTGATTTCTCTCATGAGACATACCGATGCATCGAGAGGCTATATTCGGCCCCACCCACCACTTCATGTCCAAATAATTATTTATAAATTGATTCAATAAAATAGAAATATGCATTTTCAATAAATTTATATTGTATCGTATACAGATTCATCAATATTTCCATATATAAAACAACATTCCAAATAAACACCGTATGAAAAATGGTATACATGTTAGAAAATGAACATATCCATGATATGAGATAATGTGTATTTAATCTAAATATAATTTCAAATTAAATTTGTTATCAAATGGGAAGTAGTTACACCACATAAGGATAATTAGGTGCACAATACAATGTTAGTCACAACAAAATAGTAGTTCTGACATCGACTCTTACCACAATGTAATCTGTCGAATCATATGACCAGAACATAATAGTGCTCAAATGAATCATAGAATATAATTAATATAATGATAATAACATTATTATATATCAAATATTAGTACAAATATACCAAATACAAGAAATAACTTGCGGATAATGCAAATCTCAGATAATTGAATGTGAGATGAGAAACCCCTTACAAACATTTTGGCATGGAAACGAGTGTTATTGTGAGAGATTAGTGAGAGGTAAAGGTGTATTATATTATCTATATGTCACAAGGGATGTATGGGAGAGTTTATAAAACATACCCCATCTTTAGGAATTAATAATAAAAGATAACAACATAGGAATGATTCTTTAACAAAAGTGAGAGAGAGGATCTCTTACCTCATACTCGAAGGTGTTCTTGATGGTTCTTAACGACCTGAATAATCAAATTTATCAACATTAATTAAAAATTCAGGAACATAATCAACATATAATTGATATTTTATGAACTTATTAGGTTCATTAATGGACTTTTTACGGTTTTAGAGATTAAATTTTATTGTTTTGGTAGTATTTTTTTCTTTGGTTTTCGTGATAAGTTTACTTGTATTATTGAATGGAAGTCTGTTTGAAATGTGGTTAAACATCCAGAATTGATAATATAAATTAATGGAGATATTAATGAGATATAAATGATCTTATATTTATTATGGTTATATACCTTGAGCATGACTCATTCGAGGGATTAAAATAACCGCTTGGATTTGGTTTGGCAGTTTTGTGCACAATAAACATGTTTTGTATTATTATTCAATATTATGAACGGGTAAAGATTCCAGAACATTAATTAAGATAAAATACATATATTATGACCTGATTCAACCATTGAAAAGGTTTCATGACCATTATATTATATAGTAAGAAAAATTGAAAACCCGTCTTCCTTGAGTGTGATAAATTTACACATCTCGGGCGTTGTTAGTAATTATTGTATAAAAGGAGGGGGAACGAGTGATTTTGATAAAATTTTCCATTATAAAAGTGAAAATATTGTACATGTAAGGTAATATAATTATCATGGATTTTGGATTAGGGGAGGTGAGAATGGATAATAAAATAATGGAACTTTGTAGAAGAAGTTGAAAGAAATGAGAAGGAAGGTTCACCTCTTGAGTACTCCTCCTTGAGAATATCATTAAGGACATTGTTTTTGGATTTTTGGTGAGACCAGGAAGTCTTGAACGTGTGGATAGGTCTTGGGAAAATTATTTTGTACAATTTAGGTAAGGATTGAAGCTTATGTGGAGTGGGAGGAAGAGGGGGTGATGAGTGGTTTATATAGTAGAGGGGAGATGAGTTTTCTTAATTTTATAATCCTTAATTTTTTATTTTCTCCCAAGAAAAACAATAGTGAGTATTTCATGACCAGAAACAGTAATATAGGACTGTGATTTAGAACCAATTGGGCTTACATTATTATATCACCATCAAGGACTCAGTAAATTCCTTATTTAGCATATATCGTAAATTATCACATTTTACTATTCATCAAAATTTTAGGTATTTCAGAAAAATCCCAAAAATTCATCCTAACAACTTTTCAACATCTAGAATCCAAAAATGAAGTCCATGATTCAAAAATAATTTCTTAAATATGATTATTTATATATATAATTAAAATAATTATTTAATCAAAAAATATAAACACGTAAAATATTCATCTTTATTTTTAAGGTGCCTAAATTCATTTATACATTCAAAACCATCGATACCATTCATAAGAGTCATATTACTATTCATAAGGGTAAGATACTATTCATAAGGGTAGTTTTCTATTCATAAAGGTATGTTACTATTCACTAAAAATTATTCTAATTCTACCAGACATTAAATATCATTTTGAACAGAACCGTGTATGTCATAAATTTTAAATTCAAATCAAAGAGGTGGAAAATTTAAGTTTACTAGCAAGGTTATGGATATATCCTATAAGTAACCATGTATTGTTCCATATAGGCTCAGTGATTCAAGAAATACAGGCTATAACTAAAATGTATTTAAGAGAAGCATACCATGAAGTGTTTCGGGTGCCACAATTGCCCATGTACCTGTACACATGCACACATTTCCAAGCCCCCAAATGCTAAAATGTTAAAAAACCACTTAGGAACAAATTGCATTGATACAACTGAACCCAACCAACATATTACGATAGGAAGTAATGTATTGAAAGAAAATTGGGCCAGAGTAAAATCCCACAAAAAACAAGAGTCTGAAAACTACAATGTCTAACCGGTAAACACAAAGAGGTACTGGGACTGATGCTCGTAGCCATAGGAAGACCTCAGCCTTTAGAGAACTATAAATTCTTGATCTTGTCCGGGTGCACCCTGGACACTGTCCAATGTTTTCTCATCTGCACAAGACATGACACATGCAGGAAAAGCCTATGTAGTGGTGAGTATAACAATACTCAGTAATTTACCCAGAAACCACAAAGAAATACACAAATGAATGTTATAATCATCTATACACAGTATATGTCAATAGAACATATAATAGGTAAAAACAAACTAGACATACAAAAAACCCAAACTCGTAGTCTGGAGACAAGTCACACAATCGCTTTCCCCCGCTATGGATGTAGTTTGGAGATTCCATGAAATGATCGTCTTCAAGAACTCAATCCCGAAGATTTTTAGCTTTGTTGATGTCTGTGCGAGAGGTACTGCCCATCGAGAAAGGTCACAAAATATAGATACACTCATTTCGGTAGAACACAGTCTTGAGTGGTGAAAAGATCACGATACACATATGAGGATCACTGCCCAGGCCTTAGCGGACACCCCGACTCATCCAGAATTCACATGCTAATTAAAGGATCAACACCCTATAGATTGGGTCATGTTGATACCTGACTCTACCAAGGGTCAAGAATGGATAGAGGATCTCGATCCGGGCCACTCGTTGGGATACCTGACTCTATCTCAAAAAGTCCTGCTGAAGGGATCATACACCTGTTGTAGGAAACGATACATGACCTTTAGGGGAGTGATAAAAAGGGACACTAATCCGATTGAAACATTTCCAAGATGTGGTGGAAAAGAATATCAAGTCATGTACTGAAAAGTACGTGGTGCGTTGATATGTCACATGTCATGTCTTCTGACCCAGGATACATCCGGGGTAATACAGCCCATGTCGCAAGGCTGGTCATGTAGAGATGTTAGTATAGGACATGTAGCACAGAATACACATCGTGTCTGAGTAGCTTGGGTCACCTCCGTGTACGCGGTTGTGTGCCCATACATGGATTTATTCCATGTGTGCCATATCATGTAACCGGTACAAGGGGTAACCCATGTAGCCAACCTAGTCTGGTCAAGTGGTGGTGTACATGGTCGTGCACTCCATCCCATATATGTTTACCACTAGATACATGTTGAATGACACATAATCAACTCTTTCATGCCATGTAGGATCTACAAGTCATGTTTTGAATCCGTGTAGTCCATCATGTGTCTATGTACTTCCCAGAATACACGTCGAGGTTTGGGGAAGGTCCAACACCCAGTGTGACTACGGTCTCATGCTGTGTGATACATGTCTGACTCCCGATACCCAAGACACTACCACCGGTACCACACATCATCTTATTCGGGGTACACACAATGTTATTCAGAAAATTACAGAATCGTGAACCTCCACCATCGCCCCTCCCGTGCTACCTCATTCTTCAATCTGGTTATCTGATCGCCATGGAAAAAAGGGTTTTGGTTTCTCAATCCCTATGAAGCTGATTATGACAGTTTCAGGCCTTTGACCGGCCTTCAAAATGAGTTTTTATCATTCGTGTGATGATTGATAAAAAAAAGATCATTCTTGAACCGTGTTGATTCATCTGCTGACATCGTTGTCGTACCTTGGCACGGTCGCTACAATGTCATATATCTAGTTTGGGGTCATTGTGTCGCAAAATATAAACACAAAAATTTGTTGTTAATCACCCCATGAATCACATGAACAATTCAGGAGATAAAGAAAGGGGAAATAAATCCCATAGAGAATCGGGGAGCGATATTCTGCCATTGTTCGTCATGACACTGATCTGATCCCGTTAAAAGGATCAAATGGAGAAGAATCAAAACAAAAAACTAACATGAATTATTTATTTGAGATCAACCCAATAAAAACCCTCCCAAAAAATGTATGAATCCATAGATCAGAATGGTCATGATTTATCCACGTTCATCGTTAAATACAAAAACAGGGAATCAATTTTCGAAATAACAAACGCCAACCTCGATCTGTTTAAATAACAATTGCCCCATCATGTCTATTGGTGAGGTCCGTTGGATCTGAGATGTGTCATCATCATTCACCAATGAGTTCTCCTAGATCCAAGAGCCTCTCTCTCAATTCAGAGGGTTATGAGGCTGACCCTACATACATTCAATAAGCATGAACTTATAGTTTAGGATTAGGTCGTTGTGCAAAAAATAAATATTTCAAAGGAATAAAAATATATTAATCATTTAGTTTTATCTCTTTTAAAATATACAAAAACTAACTCTCGCAGCTGACATGCATCAGTCGATGATAGGACCCGCCTATTGTAAAATCGATGCTCTGAATGGAATGGCACCCTCAAATTTCTAATCTGGGAACCCGCTTAAACAAAAAACCAATTTTTCAGGAAAACCACTCACACACGCTATTTAAATGGTTTAATTTATTTCAACGATTTATTCCGGGCACTCCGGGCCTCGGAATTGCTCACTGTTCAAAAGTAAGGTCTTGAAATAATTGTATATGACATTCAAAAATAATACACAGAAAATACAAGACATTACATGGAATTTCTTAGTATGAGTGAAAAATATGTTATTTCTTAATTCATACCCGGTCACCAGATTTAATTTTGTATATCACAAAACATTTTTTTTATTCAGTGAACATCTCATTGGGAATTTTGTAAATCCCATCAAATTGACAAACATATTTTGAAAACATAAAATACCCTCTATGGAGAATGACCATGCAACAAAAGTATTCTCATGATAATGGGTGTTTCTAATACTATGTCAACCATTATCAAGATGGTTTTCATAAATAATAATCAAGAGAAAAGAAGATTTAAACTACAAACTAGCTAATAATACCATGGCCCCAATCTCCCAAATTACAATACATAACTATTTAAATGGATCCACCAACATCCACTCTTATGATTTTTCATTCATATATTAGTCCTATATTTTCAAATAAAATCATCAGAAACAACATTCCCCTTCCCAATGGTATATGAAAGATGAATATCAAAAAATTCAAAATAATTTTCATAACACCACTAGTGGATATTCAAATATGTTGAGATTATATATATCATCATATCTTATGGTTGTAAAAATTGTAATACTTTCATAAAAATGGAAATAAAAGTGACTCATAATTTCAGGTATAAAAGTATTATAGTCAATTTATTGGGATGCATAATTAATATTATGGTGAATAAACTTCCAATATCTATAAGAGACAATGTGATAACCCTACATACAAACACATCCCAATATTTCATGGGATGCATCATAAAAATCACATAGCCTTTCCCAACCATTGGAATAGTAAAAATAGGTGTAGAAGTTGAAATATTGTTCATCCCATCAAAATAAACCTAAAATATTCCATACCACAAAAACATTACTCCTTATTTATTTATAGAATGCATGGGAGAAGAAAAATTCTAGAAATCCATTGAGAACTAGTGGTAGTTTACCTTTAAACCCAATAAGCACATAATCTAATTAATATTACATGGATTATCTATTTTCATAAAATATTTCATCTTATCTACATAAACTAAATGAAAATTACATGACATCATGTATCCAAACAATATTTCATCCTAAATCTATAATTTACATTCCTATAGCTTGGCATAGTGTTTTTGAATTTATATAATTCCAGAACTGCTATAAAATTATGTACAAGTTCGACCTTAGACATAGTGTAAAAATCATTTCATCCACAAATAAAACCTTGACTGCATAAAGATACTAATATAAAATCCCATTCATGAAATCAATTAAGACATCATCATAATCTATTAGAAAAAATGGCATGAAAATGTACTCATAATGACCAAACATGCTCTAGAATGCAATTTTAATGATGCTAGATACTTTTATTATCTACTGCTGATAACCAGATCAATGATCTGTCACTATAAACAAGTAATCCACTCTAATTATTAAAAACATGTCATCAATAAGTGGAAATGGATAATCATTAATTAATATGAATCAATATAAATTTTGGTAAAAAAACAATTGAAATTCTTTCTGTCATCTCTCAAAGAGAATGGATCATACAAAGTATATGGTGATACTATTTTGAAAATAGATCCATTATGAAAAATAATACAACTAAATCATATAATCATTAATTTCAGCTAGTTACATGTGATATGTTATAACTGACACTTATTTAATACAAGATACTAAATAAATAGAAAATGTTACCTTAATTACTAGGGATACGATATAAGTCTGGAGGAAGAACCATTGGGAACTCAATGAAAACATGATGGGTTATGACATATCTTGTATTCATATTTTAGATCAAAAAGAAAATCAAATATTTCATTACATGAGTCAACATATTAGGGTTTGGTTCTACTAGACCTCTGGTCCCATTCTCCCAGAAGGACACGATACACCATATCAAGAGTAATAAATGAGACCCATTGAAGATATAAATAAATTCAAAGACTCATTATAAATTATCCAATCCATCTTTAATATTACATAAAGATGTTTCATATCTAGAAAAAGAATTTATAATGTATTAAAAATCTCTAACAAAGGTAACTCATTAGTATATCAATAAAAACATTTATTCTCTCCATTCTAAGCAATTTAGTAGTATCCATAACATAAGATAAAATATTTATCAGTTAATCTTGAAGAATCACAATATGATATAATATAAAAGAGTGATATGGACCAGTATAAAATAATGTTTTCACTAATGAAGAATATATTGTAATGATAGCTATCATATTCATTGGATGCATGTTTTCTTCCTCTATAGACACTTACTCTATGTGAAGAAGAATCATTACAAATTGTGGAATGGATTCCATTAGATCATAATGAATCTGATTTCAGCATAGATATATTTTTTGTGGATGACCCATACTAATTCATGCAACAATTAAAATATAACAGAAATTATATAAGTGTCCAAAATGAACACATGAACAACATCTCTTGGTTATATCACTATAATCCCAATTTTAATTCCCATGATTTCCATTCTTTTACTAATTAATAGGTTCTCTTCCTAGAATGGTAGGTGGGATACAAGAACATTTCTGTCGAGATCCACCATGAGACTCATCAAAATTCCCCTTTCATTTATGTGTAGTAAAAAAACTACCCTTTGGGGAAAAACACCCATGAACCCTGATTCACAATCCTGATCGAGTTTAACCATAAATGACATATGTAGCACATTATCATAAGAGGAGAGATATAGTATTAAAACATGAGTACGAATGTGAGATAGAAGTCACATCTCAATCCACTGAGTCATCAACTCCTCATTTCATGTAATCTCGAGTAAAAACTACACAAGATCAGTGAATTGGTTTTCATATTCAGTCATAATCATGTCAACCTTCTCATAATTAAAAAATTACATATCCTTATCCAATATCATAGAATATAGATATGACCATTTGGTGAAAAAAAAATTATTTCTTACACTATAAACTATCGAGCTTTGTAACCCTCGTAATCGAGTCCCACCATCACATATTAGGTCCCTTGATCTTAATGGAAACACATAGAAATTTAACAGTTTAATTTGATTCAATGAAATAAAATTAAATGTAAATCATTCTAAACATATCCTCATCTTATTTTGAATTAGTATTTCTATGTAAAAATGGTGGTATATGAAAATAGAACTCCAAATAATGATTTCAGTAATCATCCCTTATAGGCTCCACAATTAGATGCAAAACAAGAATGCTTGTTTGTGCATGTCTAAGTGTTTGGATGGCACACATTATAAGGCCCCAGCCTTAAACCTTACTTAATCTTGAGTTATTACAGGATTACACATTGAGGATCTTTTCAGGTTTAGAGTTTTAGAGAATTAGATCATGAAACTTGCATTACATTCCATATTTAAACAAAGTGGTTACATAAAAGACAATATTCATTCTTCCCATCAAAGGAAACCTATTTAAAATAAAACACGGATTCTTTCTTGACACATCCTTGACACTATCATCACATCATGTACCTTTCCCTTGGCCTGTGAAAAACATTTCAAAAACTTGGGATGAGCATAAAAAGCTCAGTAATGGTTATAAAAATATGGAAAGGAAACATGAGTTCATATATACATAAGAATGAAATCATACTTTACCCATAAAACATAGGCACTTTAACATACGTCATAAAATCATGAATAAATCATAGAAATCATTAGACATAAAGGTAACTTGAGGCATTCATAACATTCTTATGTAGGGAGTAACCCTTTTGGTTACGTGTGGAATACCCATCACAGTATATTCACTAAATCTATTCGGAGAAACCTTATCGATTAACTCCTTCGCGTTACCCAATGCATTGGAGAGCAATATCGGGCTCACCCGCCCTTAGTTTATCACGGAACCACCCGTTTTCATAACAATGCCCAAGAACCATAACATAAATGTGTCACATAAAACATGCATAAAAGAAACATAACATTTCCACATTTCAATCACAATATAACATTTTAGTATATTGAAATAATGAATCCATTAAAAAAGAAACAATTTCCAAAACAATTTAAAACATTTAATAAAGAGATTTTTGAATAAAAGTGTCCCATACCACCTTGAAGATTAAAATTTTAAACCATTAATATCCATATAAATAAATCCTTAAAACCATTTTGAAAACATGGATATTAATAAGAACAAATAATTAAAACATTTAAAACGATATTTTGGTTAAAGGGGTTTTACCAAAATTAGAGACACTTGAATACAATAATTGAGGAATAACAATTAGTCAGAACTTTATAATATCATGAGAATAAATGGATTCATGATATAATACTCCAAAGGACAGTATATACACCATATAAGAGTGAATTGGTTCATAACAACAATGAACCCTCAATAGAAAAGTCAAATGTGATTAAATCCCTTATAAAGAAGGTATCCTTAAATTAAGGACAAATCAATCCCAAAATATGTGTGACAAATATAAATACACCCAATAATAGTGGATATTATGTGTACAACAATAAAAGGTCATTCACACATATTCAATGGATGACATATTCAATTACTACATGTTGAACCCAAAGAAATCGAAATTGGGTTAAAAAGTTCCCTTGACAGCCTAACAGCGCCACATAAAACTTCCGAATATGGATTGATGAGATCAAATAGGGTATCTAATCACATTACAATAAAATGTACAGAAAGAGGAATATAAAAGAAAATCCCCCAACATTACAAAGAGGAGCTTAAAAGAAGTGACATAAAGGAGAGTATGTAAAAAGAAAGAGAGAGGTTAGATCTCTTACGAAAGTTCGGCAGCCTAACGGCGCCACTCAAAACTTAAAAAATGGATTGATGAGAGAGAATAGGGTCTCTCAACACATGAACATAAAAATTACAGTAAGTTTAAAATAAATTATCATCCCAATAACAAGAAAGATGAGCTTCAAAAGAAATGACATAAAAGTGTGTACTTAAAAAGAAAGAGAGGAGTAAGATCCCTTACCTCGGGTCCGACTTGACTCGATCGTTCTTTAACGTCCTGCATAATAAACTTGAGTTAATTTACACTTTATTAAGAACCTTTTTCTAGTTCATTATTCCTATTAGATCACTTATTTCCATGTTATAAACATTATGTAAACATTTAAGTTAATAATGTTTGTTTTGTCGATATTTGGTTCTTAAGTCGAAAGTGGACTTCTTACCATTACATGTTGTTCGTGTGGTCAAATGTTTATTATATCCAGAATCATATTCATGATTTGGATATCATATATGTCATATATATCCAGTACATGCATGCATTTATAACATTACATAATCATTTAGAGGTAAGAAATGAAATGCACCGTTCATGGAGACGGTAAGCCGTACGTACACATGAATGCTACTTTCATTTCTATTTCAAATTTTTTAGAATGGAATAATAATGATATAAAGGTATATTATAATTACAGTATAATATAATATATAATATCATAGTTCCATCCTTTATACGTCCCACATATGTTATTTAACGAATCAAATCACTTTGAGGGGGAGGTAGTCCGCACTTCCTTAAATGAAGATATCGTGTTTACCCATAATGGAAACACTAAAGGTATGCCCAAAATGAAAAAAACAGAAGCTTAAGGAAAACATAAACATATTATATATCATATATAAAAATAGTGACATCATAATGGCCACCTTTGAAGGTGTTAAATGAGTATTGAACAATCATCATTTCGGGAGGCAGAATTTCGCCATCCACGGAAACTGTATGTTCTTTAACCATTTGATGTAGTTTTGTGAAAGTGTAGCTCGAATAAATCTTATAAAAACATCCTAGTATATTGAATATACTGTTGTTGTTACAAAATAAGTAAATAAAAAGATTTTAGGGGGTTGGAGAAGCAAAATAAAACAAATGAACATGAGAAAATGAATTACCTTTAAAAGTGTATCTCCTTTTGATTTGAGCCTAAAGGCTTCCTTTGAAAGGATTATGACAAAATAGAATCCTATAGGATGAGGAGAGGGATGTGGAGAGAGTAAATGGGCAGGGTATGGCCGAGCCAAAGTCTTGAGGAGTGTGTGAAATGAGGTAGAGGTGGGGGCCTTTTATAAGAGGAGAGGAGGGGCACTTTTGGAAAGTAAAGAAATCTTACTTTATTTGAAAATGTGTTTCGGTTTTAAAAGGTCCCATATTGATATAATTAGTGGATAAGGTGATAAGGGTTCTAAATCCACCCATCCAATAAGTTTTGGACATGTGTAGTTCATAGATGTTACATTATCTTTCCATTTTATTTAAATCTTCAAATAATGATGTCATCGCTGCATCATTATTATGTCATAAATAATTTAATTTATATAATGTCTAAAAATTATAAAAAAATTACTATGATGTAGTAAATCTTTTTATATTTCCAATTACTATTTATAATAAAAAATATGATCATTATAACCCCATGTAAAAATTGTTTTCGTAAAACATATGATGTTTGTGTCATTTTGACTTTTACATTAAATAAAAAGTTATTTATGTCATTTCCCAACCAAAGTGTCTCCATGGGGTCCCCAAGTTGACCCATGGCTTGTCTTGGTCGTCCATGACACAAACAATGAGGGTAGGACATGTGTCAAGGTCATCCTATTTTATTAAGGCATTATTTTTACCTTAAACTACACTAATTACCACTAATCGCGATTAAAAACTTAATAAGTTACTATTCACCAAAAAATTGTTTTTATCCCATTGAACCACATTTTACTTATTAATTACAACCATGTATGTCAGATTTTTTAAATTCAAAACACAAAGATGGCAAAATTTAATTTAAACGGACAAATCATTTTTTATAAGTACCACTTAGTGGTTTCACTATTCATCAAAAATTGAAGTTTTTCAGAAAAATCCCAAAAATTCACCCTGAGCTATTTTTGATATTCCGAATTCAAAATTGAAGTCTATTTTACAAAATTCAAAACATATAAGTCACATTAAATAATTAATTAATTAATTTCCACTGTCAGAGAAAATAGCGTGTTTTTATGAAACAATAAGTATCAAAAGATTGACACTAGTTTAAGTCCGATTTCAAAGTGAAATAAATTCCAACAACCACTATTGGATTTAATGGTAAAAATATTTTCTAATTTCACTTTAAAAACAATTAAAATGATCATCTAATCATATAAATAAATTAGATTAAAAAGAGGTTTTGAATTAAAATACAACATTTTACACTATTCATTAAAAAATGAACTTTATTTGAAAAATACCAAAAATTTACACAAAGTAAAATTTGATGTCCCGAATCTAAAGAAGAGTTTTATTTTTTACAAATGAATGTATAAGAGTGATCAAAACTATATTTAATGACAGTTCGCCATCAGAAGGCGATAAGTGAACTTTTTATGAAAATTAGGCTATAAAAGCCTAAAATTGAATTCTTTCTGTATTTTAAGCCTTTGGATAGATGTAAAAAAACATATATATTATATTTTAGTTATTTCTATCCATTCCCGCCAATACAACGGCTACATGTTAACTGCCATTTATAATAATATTATTTTATTATTAGAGTGCAATGTAAGATTCCCAAGAAACTCGTTGTTGCGTGTTGGGTACGCCATCGAGCATAGCATCCCCTTTAAAGTCATATTAATATTTTATTCAAAAATACGGATAAATATGAAAATGTCATATTCTTTATTTACCTGGGGTGTTACATCCTTCCCCCCTTTTGGGAATTGCGTCCTCGCAATTTTTAAAATTGTGCTTGGAAACATCCTTGAAAGTCCCACATCGGAGAAGAGTCGGTAAAACAATCACTTTAAAATAAAGAAAGATAAGTAAAAAGGTCACCCGAGTTACCCCATACTAGGATTCCAAGTATGAAAATATGGACATGGAGGAAAAAACAAAGGGTCATGTTCTGATGGAGAGTGATAGAAAACATGTTTAGGAGAATGTTAACCACGAGAAAATCACAAACTTGTGATGGATTAAACGGTATTCGATTACCCAGTAGGAAAAGTTAATAGTCAACATTTTTGTTTTAAGTTACTTTTTATTGAGGAATTTATTCATAAGGAAGCATAATCACTTATCATGTTGAATTTCAACTTTTATTAGATTCCTTACACAAAATCATATTTTCTCCAAAAGACGAGTATTTAGGAAGACTTGTTCTCATTATGAGTACTATAATCAACTTCTAGAGAATCACCTAATCCACAAAAGAGAACTATATACTTTCCATGTCTCTAGAATTTAACCAAAACCAAAACCAAAAAGGCTAGTACAATATCAAATAATCCAGAAAAGGATAACCATTTATAAAAAGAAAATATATGATTAATCTCTAAAATTTGTCCAACAAAACCCAAAGATAAATGAGGACCATTAGATAAACAATTTGTCCATAAAATTATTCAAATTAAAACAATCTAAGAATGAAACCCAAATGTTTTAAGGATTTAGTCACATAGTCTTCCAAGTTAAATCGTAACATTTATCTCCAAACAAAATCAGTTTATCTTAAAGTCTCGCATTGAAATGTAATTAACCTAATCACATATCCTCAATGATAGGTTAATCATTTTCATTGATAACCCAAAATCAACTTACTATTAATTCATAAAATGATATAACTAAAAAGAATCAGTCAAACTAACCAGGGACTTCACGTAGTCCAGTGGTAGGCGATAAATACCAGTCGCACTTTGGTTGTGGGTTCGATTCCCGCGGCATTGTCTGATGCGACGGGTTGTCACACGGTCTGCATGTTGTCCTTTTTCCAAAACCATATAATTCTCAAATCATTACCCAAAAAGGGTTAAAATCATAAAAAATAACCATAACATAATTTAACCTCAATTTTATCTCATGCCTTTCACTTCAATCATAACATATAGTAACCCATAATTACCTCAAAAGTAAGGATCATATAAACCCAAATGGTTCTTTATAACTATGTCCACAAAAGAAAAGATAACTATTACTTGAATAAAATTTTCCTATATTAAACATCAGGGTTACACATAATATAAAAAGTCTTCTAATGTAACCCCATCATCAAAAGATACTGAATACTCTTAAGAATTTCACCCTAACTCTTGAAGCCCTTATATGTTAACATCTTACTCATTCAACATTCTTCATGATCCATTATCCATTCCTTTCCAACTTATTCCGAAATACCTCTTTCCTACAAACAAAATCATGAATCATATCCTAAGATTCCAAAATAAGAAAACAATAGTCATGAAATAGTACATACCTTTGATTGGTCATTGTCAGTTTCTTCATCTTCAATCGGAATGGAATTAGGTATTGGTAAAAGAATATTGGTACGCTCTTGGTGACCCCATTCACGAAACTTCTTCATAGGACATGTGTTTGCATAATGACCATGCACACCATATTTAAAACATTCAATTGATCCGTCAGAAAAAACTTCTTTCCCTTTCCTCGAGTCAACTGGATGCTTCCTTTTTCCATGACTGGTTCTTGCTTTATGACCTTCATTTCCACATCTATATCATATTTCTGTCCCTTTGAAACATTTTCCTAGGTGTTTCTTTCCACATCTTTGACACATAGGTTTTTGAACACACTTACCTTTAGGATTATTACCTGTACTTCCGTAGGGATTTTTTTCATGCATATATGATGCCGTAGAGAAATCTCTAAGGTTTAGGTGGTCAATCATGACTCCAGATAGTTGGTTGAGGATAATCAAAAGAGTTCTCATTGTAGCTCCCATATCATTTAGTTGCTTGCTCAAAAAACTGTCACAGTTTCCTTCACATCCATTGTTACTTTGGTGCCTGCTAGATCCAGCCATTTACTAAAACCAAAAAGGTCAGTGTGAGTATATCAACAAAACCATCATGTACTAATGAGTAAGATAAACACTAAGATATACTTACTCATTCAATTTATCTAAAACTGGGACTCTTTCTGAAATCCTAACCATTATGGTAATGTCACTTATGCTTAAAGAATACCCTAACCTCTAAAGTTATCTAAACCGACCTTTGATACCAACTATAAGGCCCCAGCCTTAAACCTTACTTAATCTTGAGTTATTACAAGATTACACATTGAGGATATTTTCAGGTTTATAGTTTTAGAGAATTAGATCATGAAACTTGCATTACATTCAACATTTAAACAAAGTGGTTACATAAAAGACAATATTCATTCTTCCCATCATCGGAAACCTATTTAAAATAAAACACGGATTCTTTCTTGACACATCCTTGACACTATCATCACATCATATACCTTTCCCTTGACCTGTGAAAAACATTTAAAAAACTTGGTATGAGCATAAAAAGCTCAGTAAGGGTTATAAAAATATTGAAAGGAAACATGAGTTCATATATACATAAGAATGAAATCATACTTTACCCATAAAACTTAGGCACTTTAACATACCTCATCAAATCATGAATAAATCATAGAAATCATAAGACATGAAGGTAACTTGAGGCATTCATAACATTCTTACGTAGGGAGTAACCCTCTTGGTTACGTTTGGAATACCCATCACAGTATATTCCCTAAATCTCTTCGGAGAAACCTTATCGTTTCACTCCTTCACGTTTCCCAATGCATTGGAGAGCTATATCGGGCTCACCCGCCCTTAGTTTATCACGGAACCACCCGTTTTCATAACAATGCCCAAGAACCATAACATAAATGTGTCACATAAAACATGTATAAAGGAAACATAACATTTCCACATTTCAATCACAATATAACATTTTAGTATATTGAAATAATGAATCCATTCAAAAAGAAACCAGTTCCAAAACCATTTAAAACATTTAATAAAGAGAATTTTGAATAAAAGTGTCACATACCACCTTGAAGCTTAAAATTTTAAACCATTAATATCCGTATAAATAAATCCTTAAAACCATTTTGAAAACATGGATATTAATAAGAACAAATAATTAAAACATTTAAAACGATATTTTGGTTAAAGAGGTTTTACCAAAATTAGAGACACTTCAATACAATAATTGAGGAATAACATTTGGTCAGAACATTATAATTTCATGAGAATAAATGGATTCATGATATAATACTCCAAAGGACAGTATATACACGATATAAGAGTGAATTGGTGCATAACAACAATGAACCCTCAATAGAAAAGTCAAATGTGATGAGATCCCTTATAAAGAAGGTATCCTTAAATTAAGGACAAATCAATCTCAAAAATATGTGTGACAAATATAAATACACACAATAATAGTGGATATTAAGTGTAAAACAATAAAAGTTCATTCACACATATTCAATGGATGACATATTCAATGACTACATGTTGAACCCAAAGAAATCGAAATTGGGTTAAAAAGTTCACATGACAGCCTAACAGCGCCACATAAAACTTCTGAATATGGATTGATAAGATCAAATAGGGTATCTAATCACATTACAATAAAATTTACAGAAATAGGAATATAAAAGAAAATCCCCCAACATTACAAAGAGGATCTTAAAAGAAGTGACATAAAGGAGAGTACGTAAAAAGAAAGAGAGAGGTTAGATCTCTTACGAAAGTTCGGCAGCCTAACGGCGCCACTCAAAACTTCAAAAATGGATTGATGAGAGAGAATAGGGTCTCTCAACACATGAAAATAAAAATTACAGTAAGTGTAATATAAAAGATCATCCCAATAACAAGAAAGATGAGCTTTAAAAGGAATGACATAAAAGTGTGTACTTAAAAAGAAAGAGAGGAGTAGGATCCCTTACCTCGGGTCCGACTTGACTCGATTGTTCTTTAACGTCCTGAATAATAAACTTGAGTTAATTTACACTTTATTAAGAACCTTTTTCTAGTTCATTATTCCTATTAGATCACTTATTTCCATGTTATAAACATTATGTAAACATTTAAGTTAATAATGTTTGTTTTGTCGATATTTGGTTCTTAAGTCGAAAGTGGACTCCTTACCATTACATGTTGTTCATGTGGTCAAATGTTTATTATATCCAGAATCATATTCATGATTTGGATATCATATTTGTCATATATATCCAGTACATTCATGCATTTATAACATTACATAATCATTTAGAGGTAAGAAATGAAATGCACCGTTCATGGAGACGGTAGGCCGTACGTAGGCATGAACGCTACTTTCATTTCTATTTCATATTTTATAGAATCGAATAATAATGATATAATGGTATATTATAATTACAGTATAATATCATATATAATATCATATTTCCATCCTTTATACGTCCCACATATGTTATTTAACGAATCAAATCACTTTGAGGGGGCGGTAGTCCGCACTTCCTTAAATGAAGATACCGCGTTTACCCATAATGGAAACAATAATGGTATGCCCAAAATAAAAAAAACAGATTCTTAAGGAAAACATAAACATATTATATATCATATATAAAAATAGTGACATCATAATGGCCACCTTTGAAGGTGTTAAATGAGTATTGAACAATCATCGTTTCGGGAGGCAGAATTTCGCCATCCACGGAAACCGTATGTTCTTTAACCATTTGATGTAGTTGTGTGAGAGTGTAGCTAGAATAAATCTTATAAAAACATCCTAGTATATTTAAGATACTTTGTTGTTACAAAAGATGTAAATAAAAAGAGTTTAGGGGGTTGGAGAATCAAAATAAAACAAATGAACATGAGAAAATGAATTACCTTTAAAAGTGTATCTCCTTTTGATTTGAGCCTAAAGGCATCCTTTGAAAGGATTCTGCCAAAAGGGAATCCTCTAGGATGAGGAGAGGGATGTGTAGAGAGTAAATGGGCAGGGTTTGGCCGAGCCAAAGGCTTGAGGAGTGTGTGAAATGAGGTAGAGGTGGGGGCCTTTTTTAAGAGGAGAGGAGGGGCACTTTTGGAAAGTAAAGAAATATTACTTTATTTGAAAATGTGTTTATGTTTTAAAAGGTCCCATATTGATATAATTCGTGTATAAGGTGATAAGGGTTCTAATTCCACCCATACAATAAGTTTTTGACATGTGTAGTTCATAGATTTTACATTATCATTCCATTTTATTTAAATCATCAAATAATGATGTCATTGCTGCATCATTATTATGTCATAAATAATTTAATTTATATAATGTCTAAAAATTATAAAAAAATTACTATGATGTAGGAAAGCTTTTTAGATTTCCAATGACTATTTATAATCAAAAATATGATCATCATAACCCCATGTAAAAATTGTTTTTGTAAAACATATGATGTTTGTGTCATTTTGACTTTTACAGTAATAAAAAGTTATTTATGTCATTTCCCAACCAAAGTGTCTCCATGGGGTCCCCAAGTTGACCCATGGTTTTTCATGGTCGGCCATGAAACAACCAATGAGGGTAGGAATGTGTCAAGGTCATCTTATTTTATAAAAGCATTATTTTTACATTAAACTACACTAATTACCACTAATCGCGATTAAAAACTTAATAAGTTACTATTCACCAAAAAATTATTTTTATCCCATTGAACCACATTTTACTTATTAATGAAAACCATGTATGTCGGATTTTTGAAATTCAAAACACAAAGATGGCAAAATTTCATTTAAACTGAAAAATCCGTTTTTATAAGTACCACTTAGTGGTTTCACTATTCATCAAAAATTGAAGTTTTTCAGAAAAATCCCAAAAATTCACCCTGAGCTATATTTGATATTCCAAATTCGAAAATGAGGTCTATTTTACAAATTTCAAAACATATAAGTCGCATTAATTAATTTAATAATTAATTCCCGCTGTCAGAGCAAATAACGTGTTTTTATGAAACAATAAGTATCAAAAGATTGACACTAGTTTAAGTCCGATTTCAAAGTGAAATAAATTCCGACAACCACTATTGGATTTAATGGTAAAAATATTTTCTAATTTCACTTTAAAAACAATTAAAATGATCATCTAATCATATAAATTAATTAGATTAAAAAGAGGTTTTGAATTAAAATACAACATTTTACACTATTCATTAAAAAAATGAACTTTATTGGAAAAATAACAAAAATTTACACAAAGTAAAATTTGATGTCCTGATTATAATGAAGAGTTTTATTTGGTACAAATGAATGTATAAGAGTGATCAAAACTATATTTAATGACAGTTCGCCATCAGAAGGCGATAAGTGAACCTTTAGTGAAAATTAGGCTATAAAAGCCTAAAATTGAACTCTTTCTGTATTTTAAGCCTTTGGATAGATGTAAAAAAACATATATATTCATATTTTAGTTATTTCTATCCTTTCCCGCCAATACAATGGATACATGTTAACTGCCATTTAAAATAATATTATTTTATTATTAGAGTGCAACGTAAGATTCCCAAGAAACTCGTTGTTGCGTGTTGGGTACGCCATCGAGCATAGAATCCCCTTTAAAGTCATATTAATATTTTATTCAAAAATATGGATAAATATGAAAATGTCATATTCTTTATTTACCTGGGGTGTTACACACCTAGTATCATTATCTATATTCTTTTCTAAGGGAATACTCAGTCATGGTGGTTATTTGCAGAATCCACCTTTAACCTATTCAAGAGACCATATGGGATGCCTAATACTACACAAAATCATTAAATATTATTTAAGATATCATACAAATGACACTATGATCAAATGTTGGACATGTGGAATTATGAAATTATTTCCATCAGATTAGAAAAAAACATGTGTATTTAATCATTTCCAAAAAATGTGATATAAATACTTGAACTAATCCTTATGAAATATTTCACAATCCACCAATTGTTATTTAATGTTCATTAAAATAATAGAAATATAGGCACTCACATGCAACTAGCACATATTTCCCTACCTTATTTCTCAACTACAAACTAACATTATGGAATTATTATTGAAATTTTGCTACCACATTTGTTACAAACCACCCCTAATACCTGAGTACCCTGAAAACTGATATAATCCTATCATTGAATGAAAGGTATTCACAATCCATATGGGTTGATGACTAGGATATTCAATCTTTGAATATAATCTTGGAAAAAATTACAACAATCATATAATAATAAATAGATTCATATAAGAATTCACAAGAATTAACATATGTCATAATTCAAGAACACCAAATTTGTAAATAAAAAAATGCACTATACACCATCAATTTTCTTTAAAACATAAAGGATAACCCAATATCAAAATGAAAACTCCACTCCAATCTCCAAATAAACAAGAATAACCACCACCTCTTAGATTAAGTTTCCCTTTGATGGATCATGGTAGGAGACCATCTACAAATTCTCTAATTAAACGGTAGTGTGTGCAATAGAAATCTTATTTGGATATCACTATGAGTTCCATAATATGATTTGATATTAAATATAAACCAAAACATGATTTTCGTTTTTAATCAATATTGTAATGGAAGTACATTTTCATATATTAATAATGTACTTTTCATTTGAAATGATATAAAAATATTCAAAAAATACATAATAAAAAAAATTATATAATATACTTCATATTAATGATTAGGCATGAGAGAAAATTGTTTCACAAATAATGGAATATAAAATAAAAATAGTTATAATAAAAAACATAGTCATTTTACATAAAAATGATATTATCTAGTTCTGATATTCTAAAACAATAATATGTGTGATCATGGTAATGTTAACACACATCACTCCAGATCAGTTCAAATATGACCCATCAACATCCCACTAGAGATATGATCCATAGAAATGTGATTTTTTGGAGTTGTAAGGAATCAAAAGATTTCTAGGTCATTATCATACTCCTATGATAGTCCAATATAATTACATAAGTATCCTGTCTCACATGTCCCAAAAAAACAATCAAAAATAGTAAAATCATTTCAAAATCATTTCCAATGTTATTTTTCCAAATATTGTTTCACTGTTCCATTTTCATTCAAAAAACAATCATTTTTTTATTTCATCAAATCTTTCCTTTAATATAAAAACATAAATATTTATTCATCATTATAATTTAATACAAATTTTATAAACAATTCAAATAATTTTGACGATTTCCAAAAAAATTAACTCCCACCCCAAATTTATATTCCAATAGAAGTATGCAGTTTTCCAAAAATCTATACCACTGAATAAAATCAATGTCAAATTCGATATAGATTAATTTTTCTTAATTTAACAGAAATATATTTAAAAAACCAATAAATTGATGATTTATTCAATTGGCCTCCTTAATACGAACCACACACCTTTTTATGTAATCATAGTGACTACAATATGACTTGCTAATAAGAATGACAATGTTGAAGATCTTGAAAATCAATGTTGAAACAAAATTGAAAAATTAATTTTTTAAATCCTTCAATCAGGGGATGACATGTCAACTACCAAGGTTGGAAATTTATTGAGACAGAGAGATAGGGAATCACATACATGGAGAGATGCATCAAAACATCAAAAATGGCCAATAGTTGAATGAAATGATATATATTGGATAGATGAATCTGAAATCATCTATAGTTGGATCTATTTTTATAGTAAATAAACTAGGAGTAAAGGAAAATATACATTTATATGAGTACCTTCTTAAAACTAACACTCCCGAATTCACATGATGTGTAAAACAATTTTACATCTTGTAATAATCAAGTCCCATATACACAAAAACCCAATTATTATTTATTAAAAAATTAATATTAAATGATAAAATAATGTTAAAATTGTACCTGGAATGTATCCACTTTCCATGTGGATCGATTTCAAAACAAATTCTATAAAATAATTACATTTCATGTAACTGAATTATATGGTGTGTAAATAGCCAACCGACTATATAATGCATAGGTTTTATGATTATAATTCCATCGAATCTCATACATCCCCATTATAGGTATCTTCCAAATCTATACTCATCTATAAATATTCAGTGAAAAAGGAAAACTATGAAAAATCATTAAACAGACATGTCATATGGGTAATTTAATGTTTTATCATTGGGTTGTAATTAAATTAATGTTATGTTTATGACAAGTAATAATATGTGTATAATTATTGGGTAACTATAAGAAGAAGTTATTTCATTAATCCATTGTTATGTATCATGTAAACCTCTATTGACTAGATAATGATGATATATCATCCAATATGTGTTGATCATGATATTTATACATTCCCTTACATTGTTATGATAATGTATTATTTATACAGTGGGAAATACTCAATCAAATATTCATACATATATTTAAAAAAAATCTCTAAATTTCAACAGATTCATAAGACCCACAATAGTATTATTAGGAAACATAGATCCATACACTACATTTTCCATGACATTAAGATGTTTGGGTATACAATTTTCAAAAGAAAATATAAGTTATGATGTTTCCCATTATGTGGGGGAAAATACATGTGTCATGATACCCTTCAATGGGACATTTAGAAACTCTCAATAACATTATTGATACTATCAAATTAACACATACATCCTCTATGGATGGAAATATGTTCCCAATATCTCATTTATTCCACTTTAATAAAAATTATTATAAACTGATTACTGAATAATTGTTAACTATTCATGGACATCAATATTAACTTATCCACATGGATTCAACCAGATCACTGGGACTATTTTCACCCGTATTATGATGAGATTTTAGAAGTATTCATGCATATATTTGAAATAAATTATATAGTCCCATAGTATAAAAATAATTACCACTAAATATATGCATTTCTCCCAAATATAAACATATTGTCCAATCTTCATTATAAAGGATTTTGGACCATTATAAGGAAAATTTATATGACCAAACATAGAATTCATAATAAGGGGAAAATTATATAGATTATTGTTAGATAATATTTCAGATAAAACTACTAAAATTTTCCCACATTAATTTTAAATGGCTCAATTAGATTATTATAAATTTCACATTAATAATTTAATTTTTCATGTCTATATGTAATTATTTTATATATATGGCGATCTATTTTTATTTAGTTGAGTACCAAAAACTAGAGTATTTCCTTATAATAAATTTTAATTAAAAAAATAAATAATAAATTTTGTATCATATTCAAATAAAACTTAGGATCCATATTTTGTATATACAAACAACCATACATTTATACTAAAATGGTGTGAGAAATAAACATATGTGATCAACCATATACATCATCTAAATGATGTCCAATAATATTTCACTCTTTGGATTCAATATTATAAAGGCACTAATATAAGTATTATTAATAAAAAATTATTCTAAAATTACAATAAGAAAACAAAATATCATGATACTAAGAATTTATGTCCGTGATATCATAATAAAATAAATGATGGACCATAAAACATACTTCATTATCCAAATACGATAAAACAAGAATCATTTATATTCATATATAATATTATATATTTTGTATTTATCTAATAAGGGAGAATACAAATCCCAAAAAATATCCTCCGTAATTATTTTTAATACTTACACCCTTCTATAAATAAACATGATCACATCATCACACCATACAAATCATATAAATGTTTACACTCCAAATAATTACTTCCAAAATCATGTAATATTCTATGTATGAAAACTAATTATACATTAGCCATTATAAAAATAAGGATTTAATATTTAGAGAAACGTATATAATTATTTAAATAATACATAAACGTTTTACACACTGACTATAACTCATCAATATATTTTTTAAAATTTTATTCTATTAAATTTTGATTCAGAATATTATCCAATAAATTAACCCTTACTGGGTTATAGTTACTCCTAAAATAATTGGATTATTAGTAAAATACACATCATAAATCAATTCAATATAGGCTTCCATGATTGAATATTTTGTTAATTTTATTCTAAATATAAGGTATAGACCACCTAATTGAAAAATAGTGCATAAAAATTAAGTTCAAGATATATAATAATCACGTAAAGGTATAAGAATACATTGTTCTTCTAATGATTCATCATATAAATTTAGTTTTATATAATAAACTGATAACACCATTGAAAAATTATTGATTTGTCTTTTACCAAAACAACTTATTACATTCCACAACAATATCCATAAAGGTGTAAAATTATTATTTGTGAATTAATAAGAATCATTTTATCATCCTTAAAGAGTGCCTTAAACAGATCACTATCCAAAATTTTCAATTCATTCATAGTATTCGATTCCATTATTATTGTATATAAAATGAAATTTTAAATTTAGACGAGTTAATAGAGAATGAATCTATAAAATATCCTTATATTAAAAACTTTTTAATCATACTGTAATCAAATAATTTTTTAGGCTATAATGGGTAAAAAAATTCATTGTCATATATCAGGTAACTAAAAATCCATATTAAATAAATTGGAATGTTTAAATTTCATTATTGTAGTACATTTTTGTCCCAAAAAATATTCCCCAACAACTTCATCAAATATCATCCATCAAAATCACATTTTAAGAAATATAATATAATATTATCAATAAAAACCACCATGATTACCCGTATTTAAAAAAATGATATTTATTTTAATCTATGAACACTACAGTTACCTTTATACTAATTTTTGACATAAAAATTTCCATATAGTCTTTATATAGAAACAAATAAGGCCTACAAAAAATAATATTCATTCACAATAATATAGTGGTAACATATACATATAATTGAATTTGAGAGCAGTTATGATTCTTCTGATAAACTAAGAAATTCATTTTAAAAATGTTGTAAAATCTTAATCATTATTAACATAATTTTTTTTAAATAGTTCTAAATATTCCTCTTAATTATGTAATCACACAACATAGTGTATATATCTAGGTAACTCCTTGTATATGCTAGAAAAAAAAATAACCTCTAGGTCCTCCAGAGAAAACATTATCGCTCATAGCTCATCCCGAAGAGTATGATATCATTGTTACCATATTTTATTTGAACAAAGTATCATATATATATTAAACATTAACAGAATATGATGCAGTAATTGGGGTATATACACCTAATTATCATTAATTAATTTGTTAACTATTGTTGAATATACAAGATTCCAACATTAATGATTTTAGAAAAAAACACAAGAATTCCCCCTATAATATATCATTATGCATATATAAATTTTTTTCCTCCCCTAAGAATCCTAATATTATAACTGATTTATAATGTTAAGGTTAGCTCATATATGATTATTAAGATAAACATGAATTTTATCTAAATTGACTAATATCTAATGACATATGTTCTCATTAATACTAATATTAATTTATCAACCACTCATGATTTTCATAATAATTTCTTATATACACACAAATGGGGTCACGAATATAGCACATCTAATGTATCTTATAACACTATCAATAACCTTTACCATTGATATATTGATGTTATAGACACCCATCAAACACCATAATGATAAAACCAAATAAAAAACCACCTATAAGAAGTTTTATTGTGTATTATATCTGTTTCCAAAAATTACTACTAATATTCACATCGCATAAAACATACCTAATAGATTTAATGACATATCAATGTAAACTATTAATTTCCTATAGTCTGTAATATTGTATCATAAATTCAGTCCATAATTCCTAACTCTATATTACTAACAACATAATTATTGACCCTATTTTGTTCAATATTTATCTATAATCATAATTAAAAACTACTTCTCAATGTGTACATGTATATAAAAATAAATTCAATTACTTTTCCCTCATCACAACTCCAAAATCCTCTGACAGTCTAAATCCACACCGATGTCAATGATCTAATTTAAACTAGAAATATTGTTCAAGGATTTTTAGATGTATATATAAGAGACACACCTACATGAAATGGAAATTATCAACAAACATATACCTATATTGTCACATTGTTTTCATTTTAAAGAGAAACTCCCATTAGTATCAAGACACAAAACTACATCCATATAAAATAATATCCTACACCCTAATAAGAACCCTCACATATACAATTTTATCTATTTAATCAACCTAATATGAATCCTATATAATGTGTTAACATTAAATAATCTTAACTTCAAAATGATATTTTAGGTAATGATATCCTTTTTCATAGCTTCTGAATGTTATTTGATATTGAATTTTAATACTCAATCCATCATCACCGAAAATAAGAAAATATAAAAAAAATCTATAATATTTTCATATCTAACTAATTTTATAATAAATCATTATAGATCATTAAATTATATTGAATAACCAATCATATATAACTATATCTTTTATGTATTCGATAGATAAAAAAAAATTACATCTACAACATCTCAAAAAATAACAAATAAAATAATATTACCTACAAATCAATACATTTTATCAATTAAGGAATGATTTATGTACATATACATTCCAATAATTTTAATATACACCATATATATTGAATAAATAATATTTATCCACATCAAGAAGACTATATATCTATTTAATGTAATTTTAAATCACTTATATAAATTTTAAAAATTATAATGTTCACTTTTGACCATTTTTAATGAGTTAATGCAATATATGGATCCCTATAAGGATATAAAATAATGTATCAGCACTCAATGTTATCCCTTATTATGTTAATGGGATCCCATGAAATGTGATAGCACTGTTATATACATCTATAGTGGCACATTTTACATATATAGAAAGAGAAATGTCTTACATACATTCCTAGGAATCTATAAGGTTTTTTAAATATGATTTTGAAAAAAAAAATTAATACTCCTAATAAAAATATTGTAATTATTTATTTTAGAATTTTATTTATGTTATTACAGAATACTAAATTTGAATATTTTACTACAATACTCATTTAATTCTATATTGATAATTTATTTGTCATATTATCCAAAGTCACTGTAAATGGACAACGCATATCAATAAAGGGTACATGATTTTTATTTATAATGTTTATTATTTTATTATATAAATATTCCTAGAATATCTTATCATCAATAGAAATTAGTATTCTCAGTCTTATTAGGATATCACAATTCTGTTACAAGAAATATATAAGGGTGTTTTAACTACACTTTTTTATTTAATATCAACGTAATAATTAAAAACTAAAATTTATTGATATGTGAACTCTACCTAATGTGATATCATAACTATCTATCATTAATTTATTTAGAAGAATATTTAATAATATATTATTTTAATTTTAATTAAATATTCTCTTTGAAATCATTTTTTAATCGTACACACTCATGATAATTTGGTTTGGACTAATATAAATTTTTTAATAAATATATAATTAAAATTTTTCCATTCCAATAAGATAGTTCATTAATAAATAAAATTTATTTTTTTAATATGATGGAATAAATAATTTAATTTTAAAAAACATAGAATATCAATCAAAACATACCTATAGATTGGATTATATATATGTGTGTGTGTTTTTTAATTGTTTTTTTCGTGAATGAATAATATTATTTTGAAAATAATTTAGCATATATAAAACCAAAATAAGTGAAATTTACAATAAATGGTATTAATTAAAGTTTAAAATTATTTTACTTGATTTTCCACCTTTCAGAATGAGACAGAATTCCAAGCATCCTCCACCTACTTCTATATATAAACACTATAATATTCTATAGATTTATCAATATAAAAAATGTATATATTATGAAGTAGCTATAAGAATCATAAATCATAATAAATATGGGTCTATCGTCAAATAATCTGATAAATGAATCTATACTGGGATAGGTATTCACCAATTTATTAGTTATAATATGATTTCCAATGATAACATTACAACATAAATTGTCCCAAAAAATTGAATTCATATATTTATGTACTTCAATGAATGTATTTTGTCCTAATATTTTAAATTATTGGTTTGTAACTAAAAATGAATGATATAGGTTTGGGTTCCACATATAGAAAAAATATATGAATTGTTATGTTTGTGATCGTACCTAGTATGTAAAGAGAATATGGATGATTCAACACCGTATGGAATATATATCATGATATTTTATACATATATTTGGGTAAAAATTTATTTATTTTCCCATAAAATACCTTGGGTACAATTCACAAAGACAATTTTTTCATGTATATTTTCAATGTTTTATCTTTTTGAAACACCATTTGGCCACATAAAATAATAAATAATTCTAATAATATAAGTTTGATGATTAAAAGGATTCACTAGAGTGAATTTTATTCTCTCTCAGTGATAACCATAAATATCTATATTATTAAATATATTATCATTATATTTATGATCCAATTATAATTTTCATGATGATTTGTTTATCTTTCTCATTCTCCCTCTTCTTTTATTATCCCTCATTGGGGTATCATATGATTAAATAATATCAAGATCCAGAAAAGTTTAATTTAATTTAGTTATTAGTAAAATAATTATATAAAACTCTTACTACTTTGTATCCAAGATCAAAATTTTTAATGTTAAAAAATATTAAGGTCTCATTATATTTCATTTCTTGTGATCAATAGTGTGTTGAAATTATTTACCCCTAAATAGATTTAAATTATTATATTTTTAATTAATATTTTTTTCTTGTTTCATTATGTAAAATGGATGAATGATTATATAATTATTATATTAGAATATATTTATAATAAAAGAATTAATTTTGGAATCAACAGTCATGATTTTAATTAATTCTAGAAATCAAATAACTAGATTCCTAAAAGGACCACGATTAGTCATGGTGAAAATAATGAATGATATTTTCAATGAAGTTTGATTTTGAAAATATTGGAAAATATTGATAAGGATGTTTTAGGAGTCAATAAAGACTCATGATGGTTATGATCTATGTTGGTTTATTGTATTTGTAGATTTTAAATTATATGTGGATAATTTAATATTTCATATATCTAAATGATTATGTTGGATGATTTTTTTCATAGATTTTAAAAAAATGTATTCCATGAGTGATTTATACATATTGATATAGCTTATCCATTACTGTTATAAAAACCATTTTTGGATCATTGTTACCCAATATTAAATAGAATATATAATATTAATGGGAATAAGGATTTAATTTGAATTCATGAGAGCCCAATATTTAATTTATTGTGGGAATTCATGTAAAAAATCATAATGACACAACTTTGATTCTTATAGATTAATTATATAATGATTCATTAAAATTTGTGTTTTGATATTAATTGGGTATTATTATAAAACAAAATTGATCATGGTTTGATTATTTTTATTCATACATATACTGATAGAAGAGATAAAATATTAGTAATAGATAGTTTAATCAATCGTACGATTTCATTTATTTGGATGGATTATTAATTTCATAATTATTCTTCCCATAATATGATTTTTAATAAAATACAACTTTGTAAGATGTTGGCCACTTATAGAGTTATCTCATGTACCTTTTCAGGTACATTTTGAGGTTTTTATGTACCTTATATTGGAGTAGTGGCTTGGAGTGAATTTGGGTGAATTTTTTAAAAAAACTTAAGGACAACGGGTTGTGCACATTTTTTACATGGTTTGACAAACATTGGGACTAAACCATGCCAACCATGAAAACCTAGATAGAGAGGTCCAAATTTTTTGTACATGGATTGATAAACTATGCAACTATATTGTGTCAAATGTGGAAACCTAGATAGAGAGGCATGCATGGTTGTTGCATGGTTTTCCATAACCATGTGCCGTAGCCAAGGAAACAATACGAGCAAGATTAATAACCTAAAAATATTTTTTTAAAACCTCCCAAACCCCCAAACTCTTATATTTAGACCTTGCCTCAGTATTTATCAATTATAGGTGATCCGAGTGACTTGTTGGGGGATTCCAAGTTTATTTGACCATCGTTCATCTTTATCGAACTCTCGGATTGAAGATCTCCTCTCTTCCCAGTAAGTAGAATTATTCTCGTTGCTTCTCCTATTCATTCCTCTATCTTTCCTTTCCATTTTCATGGAAGACATCCACCATTTACGTGGATCTAAACAAATTATTTCATATCTGGATATAGTATTTTGTATCTAAATCTACATTTTCATGGACATGATACCTTTGATATAAATTTTGGTTTAGGGATTTAGATCTGGAACTTGATTAAAGATGTTGTGCCGCTCGAATTTTGGTGACTTCCATTGGGCTAACATCCATCAATAATCCAAGGTATGTAGTCTAAATCAAACATTCATAGTCATGGATTTGATATTCCGATGTGATTTAATGGATTTTCTAGATTCTTTTGATGATTTATTTCCTAAATTTTAGTAATTAAGAATGTGGAATTTACTTGTGATTTCCCCGGATATTAATTAATGATTGAAGTACATAAAAAATGGGTTATTGACCAAATAGATATATTTTTGTTGATTGGTTAGGGGTTGAATATTATAATTTAAATATTTAATTGTTTGTCTTAAGATAATAAATTAGGTGAAATTAATTTTGAAATTATGTTTTGATATGTACAATAATTAAATGTTAGAATTAAATATGTTTTATGATGTTGAAAAAAAAATTAATTGTGAAAATTAATTATGATAAGTTGGTATTATATTTGGATAAGAATGTGAAGAATTAATTATGGAATAATATTTATATTGATTGATTTGTGAATTGATTAATTAATTAATGGGTTATATGATTAGTTTGTTGTTGTGATACCTAAAGGACTTTGAAGTTCTTATCTAATAGTTGGATTATTACTGGAAAGAAATAGCTAATTTTTTTTAATTAAATAATGACTAAATTGATGATATTTTTGGTGTGATATAGATGGAATTCTAGACCAATTTATAAGTTGGGACTTGGACATGGTGTTCCTCTCCAATAGTTCTCCACACCTGAGATTGTGGGGTTCTAGACATAATGACATACATAGGATGAGATATAGAGTGTTGAGAATGGATACGTACACTGAATGAGAGTTGGGGTGCTTGACATGATGTTCAACACTAAATGAATGATAATAAAGAATGATTATTCAATTGAAACAATCAAATTTAAATTGGGCCTAATGTGTTGATTAAGGATTAGATGACAATGGGACAAGTGTTTAATTATTAATTGTATTTATTGAATCATAAAAACATCATACACTGTCTTTTTAATAGTCTTGTTTTAATCACCATCGAGGGTGGCCTACTGAATTATTATCACAACCAATTTGGACCACGTGATTAGATCTTGAGTAGAGTTTGTTGTTGCAGGACAATATAAGGGAAGGGCCCTAGGATAAGTTATTCTTTTGGATTGAACAATAGGAGAGGGAACCAGATATGGTTAAGGACCCACATGGGATTCATTATGTCTTTATATTTATTTGAATTGTATACACATGAAATTTCTTTTTTCCATAACATGTTTTACCTTTAAGTTGAGTATTTTATTTTCTTGTTTTGAATAACATATGCCATTTTTTTATTTTGGTTAGTTATATGCTTCCTCACATGGATATTGTTTGTTTATTATATGTGTGTTTTATTCTAATAAAATAGTATATAATCTACCAATGACTAAATTACCAGAACCTTGATGTTGGTTAACACCCTCTGGCATACATGGAGGTGAGCTTAAGAGAATTTAGCCCATTAACTTGTAGAACTATTTAGTGTTACCCAGGTCGGGACACCACTAAGTGGTTTCAGGGGAGTTTTATTTTCATTCTTCATATTTTTTAATAGTATGGGAGAGGTAAAAAAGATACTAATACGATTTGAGGCTTGGTAAGGAGCTCTTTCATTTTAGTTTCAGTCTCATATTCGGGTAAATTATGAGTACATAGGGTGGGATTGTTAGGATTTCTATTTTTTGTTATTGTTGGATATTATTTCACCATCGGTGATGAACTTGTGGTGTTATTTGATATTTTCTTGACCACTTTTGATTTTTAATTCATGTCTTAGAGTGGAACGATACTTGTGTCTTCATGGATCATTTTAGGCACTCTGGGTTTTGGATACATGCATCATTATAGGAACTCCTAGGAAAATGTGTTATGGGTATATTGTTGAACATGAACTATTTTTCCTTGTGGTGAGATTGAAAAAAGGATTCATAATGAGAATAAATGGTTGTCTAATGTGAACCTTGATTCAGGAAATGAGTAAAATTATTTAATTAATTATTTAATTAATTAATTTGAGATAATGTTATTAATTAATGGTTCTGTTAATTAATGGGATGATATATACCCATGTTAACCAATACCTAGGAGTAGGATGGTTAGGGTTAGTTATAATGCCTAGGTGTTTTCCATGTGGAGAGAAAAGGAGGAAACAGTATGTAGAAACTTTTTATGATAGCTTCTTCTCTTGTGAAAATGTTATAAGGTTTCATTATGAAACCAAATCCATGTTTTTGTCATTATAATGATATGCATCCACGATTCTTGTAGAGGGATATACTGAGGGGAATATCTTTGAACTATCATCTACATTGGAAAAATGAGGCAACATTGGTTCAAACTAAAAAGTATGGGGAAAACATCCCAATGAACATTGCTTATTTCATTAAATTCATGGAGAGGGACCAATGGGAAGATTCTAAAAAAGAATATCTGAGATTACGAGGGAGTTTCAGCTATAACACCCTCATACTTTTACTAGATAGTTTGGACCTGGGATTGATGAATTCTGGATTGAATCAACAGATTCAATGATTTTCTGTTTGAATACTCCATCGAAGAGGAGGGTTATGTTGGCTGCATATATGCCACGAGAATCAACGATGCTATGGTGGGACATTTAGGTATGATCCAGACATACTGATGATATTTTATGGAAGGATATTCTGGGGAAGATCATATATAACTTCTATCCAGACAAGCTATGACAAGACAACACTTTGGAGTTTTTGCATCTGACCTAATGAAACACGTCTATAATGGATTACACTGAATGTTTCATAGTCCTACAACGTTTTATTCTATCATTGAATGAATATGAGTCATCATTGTTAAAAAAAATTCAGGATGAATTTAGGAGTTTTATTAAGTCACAGATAAATATGTTTAGGCTATCAAAATTCTCAGAAATAGTTAATCAGGCTCTCATTCCATATGTGAACCTGAAGGAGGCATCCATTACATGAAAAGTAGCTATAACTAGATGATCAGGGGGTGTTTATTTATAGAGGAGGTTTCACCGTTATGAGAACCTTAGTCAACAAAGTTGAACGTATGACAATCATCCTGGAAGAACAATTATAGGAGATCTTACACATGTGCTTTTCACCAGTGCAGTTTGTAGGGGCACTATCATACACATTGTCCTACACCATAAGTGGAGTTCCAGTTTTTTGGATTAAGGGGGATCCTATAGAATTTCTGTAAGATGAATCAAAAATTTGGTGCTGGGGGGGGGGGGGGGCAGTTTATTAGACTCAGAGTGTGGGAAGGGGGGCTTCTAGAACATAAAGGTCAAGTAGCTAAAACTCTCTAAGCTGAGGTGGTAGAGGTAGTTGATGTGGTGCATCAGGGTATGAGAGAATGTATAATCAGAGACGTGCTACTCAAGGGAGTCAGAAAACACCCCAGGGAAGAGTGTCATGATAGTTACTAGTAGTTAATCCTACACTTGTGGAGATCAAGTATGGTGCATCGACAATGAGTGGAAATATTCAAGTTTCTTAACTTTTTTTAAAGCCTTGTTTGATACTGGTTCCCCTCCTTCCATTATTTTATGAATCTTGTAAATGGTTTGAGATTAGAGGTGTATTATGTAAGTGGGGTGATGAATATTGACAAACTGTCAGGAAAACGGTCTAGGAATATATGGTTATGCAATGTAATGTTCTCAAGATTTCAAATAGTATCATTTTATTTGGGATATACATTTTTTCTTGATAGAATTGGCTTCGACCTAATTTTGGGTATGGACAAGGTAGTCGCATACAAATCCCTAATATATTATTACCAAATGTGAGTGTCCTTTTTATCTCCTATGGGTGACTAGTATGTTCATCATGGAGAATAGGATATCCATAAAAGATAAGCTCAACCAATTACTCAAAAATTAAGAGTGATCATAACCCATGATTATATTATTTTTCTATATGAAAGGATTGGTATGAAATACTTCATTACCCCTATAGTAGAACTATTTTATGATGTATTTATTGATGACTTATTTGGGTTTCCACCTGAGAGAAATGTGGAATTAACTATTGAGATATTTTCAGGGGTGGAGCTGGTATCAATTTCGCCTTACAGAATGACACTGACTAAGCTCCAAGATCTCAAAATGAATTTAAATGAGTTAGAGGATAAAGGGATTATATGACCATGTACGTTCTCTAGGGGATCAGTTGTATTCTTTCAGATAAGGCTAATTAGAGTATTTGTTTATGTGTCTATTAACGAAAGTTTAATTAAATGACATTGAATAACTAATACCCTCCTCCATGAATTAATGATATGTTTGACTAGCTGAAGGGTGATTGTGTGTTCACATAGAATTTTATGAGATTATGGTATCATCATGTGATATTTCAGACATTTTTTTTTCCAATAACATCTTTCAAAAGTAGGTTTTTTCTTTATGTGTTTATTTTAATTCAACATGGGTAGAAAAATTCTCTAGAAGTATTTATGGCCTTGATGAACATGATATTTCATCCTTACATAGATCAGTTTGGGGTGGTGTTTTTTGATGACATCTTGGTGTACTCTATGACTCATGAAGATCTTGACCAAAATCATGAAAATGTCATGAGTACACTATAAGAACATCAGATATATTCCAAGAAATTTAAATGTCACTTTTGGATTGACATGGTACAATTTTTGTGAAATATCATCTCAGAAAAAGTAATGCCATTGGACCTAAAAAAGGTCAATTAGTGATTTCATGGGTGCATCCAAATAATTGTTTTTGATATCCAATTCATTTTGGGAATATCTGGTATTTAAAAGCGGTCCATCTATGATATTTTCAGATTAGCAGCACCACATTTAGGTATGAAAAATATAGGGATAATGTTTTATTGGACTTAATCATGTGAGAATTATTTATAGGAGTTGAAAAAGATCCCGACATCGGAACCAATTTAGCTCTTACATGAGTTGAGTGAGAAGTACACCATGTATTTTGAAGCTTCTCGGATCATACTCTGAGTAGTTTTTATTCTATAGGATAAATTCATGGCTTGGGTGTCTTAGTAGTTGATGACACATGAACAGAATTACCCTACACATGATGTCGAGTTCGTAGCTATGATTTTATCTCTTAAGTGCTGGAGAAACTATCTTTTGGGTGAATATTTTACAGTTATTACGAATAACAAAAGGTTGATGTATATCTTTTCACAATGTGACATGAATATTCGGAAATGAACATGGGTATAATAGATGCAGTTCTTTGATTTTGAACTGCTATATAATTTTGGGAAGGGGAATAGTGTGGTTGATTCCATAGGCAGGAAAACTTGGACACATTTGGAATACGGGTCATGTGCGGAGTTAAAGATGATGACTTTGCTGGAAGAAAATCATTTTTTAGTTATGAAGATTCAAGAATTGATGAATCTAGATTCTCTAGCAGTGGAGTCTACACTCTTGAGGTGGATCGGGGATAGGCAGTATGAGGATCCAGAGTGTTCATCCTTAATATAATTCCTCATAGGTGGTGATACACCTTTATACTAGATAATAGATGTGGTAGAGATCATCTATGTGAAAAATTTGGTTGTTGTGCCTATTAGTATGTGAAATTAAATCATGCGAGAATTACATGACTCAAAGTGGGTGGTACATCCTAGGATGAAAAAAATGTATCCTAACCTACGATGACTATTTTGGTATCCATGAATGAAAAACAAGATAGCAATATTCGTAACAAGATATTTCACCTATTATTAGGTGAAGGTAGATCATCAATGACCTTGAGGCATATTAAATCGTTTACATATTTCGGAATAGAAATCGGATGACAAAAATGTGGGTTTTGTTGTTGTACATCCAAAAAACATAAGAATGAATGGTTAGGATTATGTCATTATAGATTATCTAATGATGGTATCACATTTAATTCTTATTAGGGAATCCTTTACAGTAGAAACGTTTGGTTAATTGTATGTATGAGTGAATGTTATTTTTCATGGGATTCCACTTACTATAGTATCATATCATGATTTTGGATTTACATCATTCATTTGGTAGGGATTGAAGAAGGAACATGGTATACATGTTTTGTTATGTAGATCCTTCAACCAATATACAGATAGTTAGTCAGACTATACCATATAGTTGTTAGAGTATATTCTATGAGAATATGTGCTTCACTTTGGAGGTTCTTGTGATAATCACTTGGATTAAGTTTATTTCACCTATAACAACAATTATCATGAAACAATACAGATGTATCCAAACAGGGAACTTTATAGTAGACCATGTAAATCCATGTTATGTTGGTTAAATGTCATTGAGTCAGATCTGTTGGGACCGAGTCTCTTTCAGGAGACATCAGAGAAAGTGATGTTGATTCGGAAACATGAGGATATGGATCAGAGTAGGAAGAAGTTGTATCCTATTTGATGGAGACATCAACTACATTTTACCATGGGTGATCATGTATTCCTTCTAGTTTCACCTTGATTGGGTCACCATGGGATAGAGAGTTAGGGAATATTGGATCCCCAGTTTGTAGGACCCATCTCATGTGATTTATGTTGAAGAGGATGGCCTTGAGATATATGCGTCCTTTGAGGAGCATTTGATACATTTTTTGGGTGAAAATGGGATAGTGTTTTATGGAAAGACCATTCCATTAGTTAATGTGTTATGGAAACATGGAAGTCTTCAAAGGGTAACAAAGGAATGGTAAGTAGATATGAGGGCTCAATGGACTAATCATTTTTGCTTGGAATATTAGAGAAGTTTGGGAATGTAGCTCAACGATGGGATGTTATAATGTGGGGAGACTGATAGATCTCATCATTTTCTAGAGTAATCTCATGCATGTTTAGGTATTTTTTCTGGTATTTAAGTAAATTTGTTATGGTGTAGTTTCTTGGGGTGTATTTGGGATAATTTTTATGAAAAACTAATGGACAGTGGGATGTGCACTGTTTCCACAACATTTGAAAATCCATGCGAGTAAACTATTCCATCCATGCAAACATCAACATAGGTATTCACATGATTTTTTGCATATATTGACAAGCCATAAATATAAACTATACCTACTAGGAAGACAGAGATGGAATGGGATGCATGGTCGGCACACTGTTTTTTCCTAACCATATTCCCCTGCCTAGGAAACTGTGCACACCAGATTAATTACCGAAATATATTTTTTCAAACCCCTAGATCCCCAGAGACTCCCATATTTCAACCATGGATAAAGATTGAAAAATTGTTTGTGATCTAAGATCCTTCATAATTTATTTCAAGTTGATTTGATCATCATTCAGAGAGATCGAATTCTCAAATTGAGGATATTCTATCTTCTGGGCATGTGGTTTTCATCTTGTTGCTTCTCCATATCGTTCCATTATCATTCCTTGATATTTTAACAGAATATATACATCATTTACATATATATAATCATTTTAGAAGAGATATAGTTATAGTATTGTGGATCTAGATCTATATTTTCATGATCCTAATGCATTTTCTATTAATTTAGGTTTTGGGATTTAGATCCTGATATTGTTCAATGATGTTGTGCGGTTCAAATTTTGGAGATTTTTAATGGTCTAACATATGTCAACAAACTGATGTTGGGGGGGTCTAAATTGAACTCCGATAATCATGGATTTGATATGTAAATGTGAGTTTATGGATTTTATAGGTTCCATTGATGATTTATTTCATAAATTGAACTAATTGTGAATGTTGAATTAACATGTGATTTCCTTAGTGATTAATTTATAATTGAATCCCATAAAAAAGGGATATTGACCAAATATATATTTTTAATAGAGTTTGGTTATGGGTTAATATATTGTAATTGATAAACTGATTTGATTGTGTTAATGTAATTAATTGGGGGAAATTAATTATGAAATGATATTTTGATATATAAAATAATTAATTATAAGAATTAATTATGTTCCATGATGTTGATAAAAAAAATCTAATTGTGAGAATTAATTTTGACACCATGAGTTTTGATTTGGATAATTAATTATGAATAATTAATTATTGAATGATTATTTTGATGATTGATTATATAGTGGTGGAATAAAATTATGGTTTATGTTTTCAGTTAATTTTTGAGTTAACTAATGGCCCTTGTAATTTTTAACTAATCATTGGATTATTAACGGAATGATGTGGATAATTCGTATAAATTAAATAATGAAAAATGGAATGAATTTTTTTTTGTTCTATACATGGCGTTCTAGATAAATTAAAAGTTATTAATTGGACATATCATTCGACAAAAATTGTTATTCAATCATGAGATTTTGGGGTGCTAGGCATGATGACCTACATCGAATGAGATATGGAGTGTTTGAAATGGATACCTACACTAAATGTTATTTCTGGTGCTTGACATGATGTTCAACACCAAATGAATGATAATATGGAATGATGATTCAAATAGAAAACATGAATTTGAACATTGCCTAATGTAGTGAGTAATGATTAAATGAAAATATGAAAACTATTTAATTATTAATTGTATTTATTTATTCATAAATCTACATACATTATATATTGACTGGACGTGTTTTAGATATCGTTGCTGGTGGGCTACTGAGTTATGATCACACCCTATTTGGCCTGCCAGATAGGCACCTTAGTAGACTTTGTTGTTGTAGGACAAGATAAGGGAATGAACCTGGTATATATTTTTTTGGGATTAGAATATGGAATAGGGAACCATACATGGTTTGGGACCCGAATTGGAGTCATTGTTTCTAAACATTCAGTTTCATTGTAGTCACTAGACATTTTCATTGTCATATAATGTGTTAATTTTCATTTGAGTATTGTTTTTTCTTCTTTGGAATATCATATTACATGGTTTTGTTCTATTTATTTATACTCTTCTTTACTTGGATATTTTTGTTCTCTTCCATAGGTGTTTTTTCTAATAAAATTGGGCATAGTATCCCCAATACTGATTTAAAAGACTCTCACTACTAGTTGGAACCCACTATCATATGGGGAGGCATGCTTGAGGCCATGTGGCTAACTAGATCGGGGGCACCATTTAGTGGATTCCAAGTAGGAAAATAAGAAAATGGATATATTAATATTTTATTTTATTTCAATTTAAATAATTTTTGGCTATTTCTTATATCTAACTTTTTGAGAGAAAATCACTACACTATGAATCTATACTTTCCATGATAGTTGTTCGTATCTTATGTAATCAAAAAACAATTGATTTTACCAATATAAGAAATTATCGATTCTCATATTGTAGATTTTGAGTCATGGTGACCAAAATTTAGTAACATAATAGGGGTTTAAAATTTGTTATATTTAATTTTTTTAGCCATGAATATTACGGTGGTACAAACTGAAGATCTAATATATAATAGGTTTATAATACTATAATATTCTAAATTTTACAAATATAAAATTCCCCTCTAATTATTAAATTATAAATGTTTTATGTGAAAAAAATACATATCCATGAAATCGAGGTAATAAATATTTTAATTAGTTTGGGTAGGAGTAAAAACCATGTAATAGTTTAGAATATTCATTCAAATAATTTCTAATTCAGAGAATAAGTTGATTTTAGATTATATGGCATGTAAACCCTCAGTAAAGACAGAATAAGTTTTTTAAGTATACTATATAATAGATGAATAATTCATTCAAAATAATTGAATATCTAAAATAATGTTTATTGTATCTGAAATTTGAGTCCAAAAGTAGGTATGGTATGTAGTATTTACAATATTAAATGTAAAATATTTTTACGCATCCTATATCTGAAATCCTTCCTCCTGTAAAAAATATTGTTATATTTACATAATTTTTAAATCAATTTTTTGATTATAATAATTTATATCTCTCAAATGAATAATCATATTATAAATATAAGACCCCAAGTAGTTATGGAATGATGATAACACTGTCTCAATATTAGATACCACCTCATTAAAAAATTAATGGCTATATAAAATATGGTATGGAATTGATGTAAGAATACTATTAAAAATAGTGATTCTCCCCCCAAATGATAGGAACCGATTCCTCCAAATGTTAATGTCAACAAAGATCATGTCAACTATCTTGTTGAATTGAATAAAACATGTCATTAACTGATTGATTAGGTTCCCAAGGTTTTCCAATATGTGTAAAAATAGAAAGACATATATTCGTTGAAAAATTTCTTCTATTTAAACATTATTTATATAGGAACATGACGCTCTTCTCATGGTTCACCAATTACCCACTCCAATGGTTGTATTCTTCCGAGAAGCTGTGAATACCTTAGATTTATTTTTTTACATCCCTTTAATTAAATGGCATTGTCATCAACATCCATTTGTGAGAGATCCCTTATATATTGTAGATACAACAATAATGAAATATTTTCCCATCAAGGAGTTTTTTTCATTATAAATATAAGAGAATATTGAGTGATATTGAATAAGATGGGGTATAATTGTTGACCTTAACTAAGCTTGGAAATTGTTATAAAAATTCCATAGTTTTTCCCATGATGGAGATAGATTACCATATCTAATTAAAGAACATATACATAAGGCTGGTATCCAATGGGGAAAATATCTTTCTGTTAATAAACTTTAGAACCAATATTCATTATTGTCTATCATAAGCCTTATCTGTATCTATTTCAATGACAGCAATGTAGCTATAATCATAGATGTAAACATTGATTATCTATCCCAGAACCAAAGAACTTCATCCATGGATTGATCTTCCTTTAATGAATCCATGTTTATCATTCTACACACATAATGGTATGTATGCTGATAAGAAATGATTGGTGATACTCACTAGAACCATGTAATGAAGATTAAACATTCTGACTGGAAGATAACTCTTTAGAGAAAACAAATCATTTATTATTTGGATAAGAACCAAGAATATCATAGAGGACTCTCAAGGAAGAGTATCTCAAAGAATGAAATACTGAATATCCTCCAAAACATGTCTCCTGTTATGAGACCAAAAAGAAATGAAAATGTACCCTAGAAATCCATCTAAAATGAGTGAAATTTTGGGGTTAAGAGATTGAAACTCTTCCTAAAATTATTATCATCTAAAATTCATTCAAACCAAATGATTTCATGGGAATCCACTATACAATATATTTTATCTATGATCCTATATTCACCCCTTGGATACACAACATTCATTCTAGGGTGAATTTCTGAAATTATGTATTTTAAGTATATATCATCAAAACATCCCACAACATAGTAGTCCACTATATAAGTTCCATCCAAAATATGTATATTAGGAATTATAAAACAACACTTCAATTTTACCCATGGATTAAAATAATATTCATTTTGGCCTCCCCACTATAACCATTTTCTATAGGATAGGTCTCAACATGGAACACAACATTTATTTAATTAATGTTATTATTCATCATCACTTTTAGTTTTCTGTAACATCATTATCACACACAAGGTGTTATGGATGATTCAATTTAGGGATTTTTGATCAATTATAAAACCTCAAGAACCTGAAATTGGATAAATAATTGAGTTTATATTGATTGGTTCTGTGTTTGATTGATTAGAAAGAGAGATTTAATTTTTCAAAGATGATAGTAAAATATGATATCCTTTAAACCTGACATCTATTCATTGCATTGTGAATTTTGATTAGATTGATGACACAATATTCATTTTGGTCTTTGAGTATTACAAAATTCATTGTGGGTTCATTATATGTTATAGATACTTAATGTGTGGTCAATTCCGAGTATTACCCAATTATGTGTGAATATTGAGTTGGATGTTTTCAATAATATCCTTGTAGATTCTGAGTGGCTACCCAAAGTCCCTGTTATCGGTTTGGATACATATTGGCATACCATAAAATTCCATCCAGGTGTTGAAATTGTAATATCTAGAGTTTTGTGGCAGTTTCTGTAGTGCATGAAATGTAAAGAACTAGAAATTTCAAAGAAATTTTTCTCTTAAATACTTTGGAATTTTGTGTGTATGCAGTTTCTGACGGCACCTGATTCCGAGGCCCGGTGTGCCTGGAATCAATTTTCGATGTTTTTTTTGGGTACCTTCAGTAAACGTACGAGAGAGTTTTTCTAACTTTTGAACCGGTGCTCGAAATTGAAATCTGGGGACACCGATGAACTCGCAGTGTCGATATTCTCTTAAGGGGACCTTTACCACAATTGCGTTTTCTTTGGAGGAGATGTTAATTTTTCGGGATTAAAAATTTTTTTAAATAAAATTGTTGCACATAATTTTATTTATCATGGGTGGTTATTTTTCAGTAAGGAGAAGTTAGAGGTGGGACCCACACACCACATAACCTCCCCCGAGAGGATTAAGTGTGGTAGGGCCCACACAAACATGTACCATTTCACCTCCCATCAACTCCCCATTAATTCAATTCTATTTATTTTGACAACTCCTCATATTTATTATGGTGGAGCCTCTCCACCTCCCACCCATTGAATGTTCCAACCTACCTAATTAATATTTGCATTAATTATGTGGAAACTCATAAATCAATTTTAATTGCATGGAAAATCTATTAAATATGGAGCCTCTTATTTCTTTTGGTGTTCGAAAATTATGATTGGGGCTGGAGAACTAGAAGTGGTGTGATCCTTCTAAAACGAAGAACAATGTTCTTCAACGAAGAACATCCCTGATGAAGAATACGAAGGAATTATTCCAAAGATTCATCTTCCTCAGAGGTACCTCGATGTCAAGGAGTCTACGTTATCTTTGGCAGTGTCTCTCCATCCCACATTGACAGGACAACACCATTCTCCGCGACATCATCTTCTGTGACGCCCGACTATAGTGACGCTCATCTTCCACGGCTCGATGGGGTTCAACGTCAAATATGAGTTAGGGGGTTATTATATTTTTAAAGATAATAAAATTTACCCCATTATTTGTTGAATTTCATGGATTACGATCGGCCATCTGCTACCGCCTAACGCCGAGGGCGCGGAAAAAACGAACATGTCCTGACATCCCACCGTTGTTCCTTTTTCATTTTCAATGTAGACGATGATGGAAGGTGCGGCGGTGACTGGAGAAAGAGGGGGTGGTATTTCGACCACATTGCGGGCCACTTGGCCGATGATGAGCTGGCCGACTTAAGTCGGTCGGGCCGAAGGATGACTGCGTCACCACAAGGGGTGACTTGCTGCGGAAGACTGCAGGCCACAAACCGTGGGCCGCTTCGGCCATGAACCGGTCGGCTCGTCGGCCGGCCGGGTGAAGAAGTAGAAGAACCCAATGGTGCCCCGTAGCAGGATCGTAGGCCGTCCGAGTAGGCCGCTTGCACGAGGATGGCCGACTAGCTTCAGCCGGCCGGTTTAGGATGGCGGCGCCGCTTGGCACTGCCGGTTCGGGAAAGCGGGGGTCCCCCCCCTCCATTGGACCGCTCGGCCATCCGGTCGAGCTGTGGCCAGCCAGGCCGCACCTTGTCATGCCAGGCCATGCCTTTCCGGGCCGGGCTTCACGATTCACCACCCGCAAAAACCGTGTTGACCCAACCCGCCAGCCCACTAGGTTTAACGGGTCGGGCTCGTTTTCACTTAATGGTGAATAACACGAAGCTCGCACGTCCGATCGACGTGTCGTCTGCGGAATTGGGACCGTCATGATGTGGAGATCCTTTTACGATTCTCTACGTGTGTTTTGGATGACTATGGATAATGACAGGGTTTGGAAGTAGTGTATTTCAAATGGGGCCCGTGGAACGAAAAAGGAAATATCTCTTAGACATGGCGTATGATTGATGCGTCTTCTGTCATGTCGGGTTCTTTTTTGACAAGACGGGTCTTTGGGATATATTAAATCTGGACTTCATGACATTTGATGTATCGGCCTCCTTGGCTTGATGAGTGAATCCTCCCGGACTCAAGCATGTTGTGTGCAGGAAACCTAGAGATGGATGCGACTGCAATGACTACCGTAAAGGAATCCTCCATGGGTTCGGTGAATACAGTGACTCCCATAAAGGAAACCTCTATGGGTTCGGCGATGATGACTACCATATTGGAATCATCTGTGGGGTTAGTGACGATGACTACCATACTGGAATCCACCGTGGGTTTGGCGATAATGACTACCGTACTATAATCCTCCGTGGGTTCGGTGACGACGACCATCATACAAGAATCCTCCGTGGGTTCGGCGATGACGACTACCATACTGGAATCCTCCGTGGGTTCGACGGTGATGATTAATGTTCTTGTGTCTTACATGGGTCTGATATTTTGACTTCTGTTCTAGTATCCAACGTTGGTCTTACAGAGTAGCTGGTCTAGTATCCTACGTGGGTCAGACAACTTAGCTGGACTAGTATCCTACGTGAGTCCACTAGCTTAGATAAATCAGTGATTACATCTGATCATCTCTATCACATTACAAAAGCTTTATACCACTGTGAGATGACTCTCTACTTTCAGTCATTATCATCGATGTGATTGACTCCATTCCTTTGTGGACTAGGTTGTGCTTGGTTTCGAGAGTTGGAGCCTAAATTGATTGATGACTTAGGTATATGTATGGGAATATACCTATGTAGAGTTGGTTGATACTTTGTGATTGTATCTTTTCTTGTGGATTATCCTTCTTGGATTCTGTGAGACCTTCGGGGGGTCTCAGGGTCCCTACTGATTATTTTTATACTCACCCCTACACGGGCTATGCCCACACTATGTTGTGTTGGATGCAAACGATTGACAACACTGATCGTGTTAAAGACTTGTGGAGTTGGATGGTACCCGGAGGTGGACCACATGAAGTGACGTATACAGAGTGGACAGACGGATGAGAGGTGCAGAGGAGACTATCTGTACCCACCCTTCAGGTGTGATTCCTAGAGGACGACTCGGTGGTTGATGTTTTACTATTCCAGATGTACTTTCTTTCTAGTTATAATGTACTTTACTATTGGTCTTGTATTTTAGGCCCCATTCCTTTTAGCACTTACTTTTGTACTCAGTTTTACTTAGTTCATTCTTCTGCTACGTACTCTGTTGTGTTTGGTTACTTTATAAAGGAAATGCCTTCCCTTTTTATTAGGATTTTCTCCTTTGGTGCTAGTCTCCATCCCCTGGCCAATAGAAGGCGGTCTTGAGGTAGTAATGGCACGGGACCCGAGGGTGGGTCGTGACAAATTCGTATGATAAGAGTTGGTTCTACCACATAACTCAGGACTATGATCTTTCCTTTCTGTGAAGCAATAATGTTAAGATTATTGAGTGTGTTTTTCAGTCCAGAGAGTCCAGTGTTGGTGCGGTGGCTAACATATCCATACACTAGAACCCTAACCCCTGAATTTAGACATAATGTATAAAAACACTGATTTCCTGTGTGTTTCAAAAGTTTTTTTGTGATTACATTGTGTCAGATCATCAGGTATACTGTTTTGACCATGGAAAACCTGTTTCTTTCTAGGATGGCCCCATGAAGGCAGCCAGATTGGGTTCTGAGTGGTGTACGAGATGTTAGCCCACCGAGCGACGAGGTCTCAGTATAGGGCCCCATCACAATGGAGACACCAGTGGTACCACTACCCATTGATCCACTGAAACTTCCATCACTAGTAGTAGAGAGTGCACACCACCTGACGGAGTTGCATGAGTTCTAGCGACAGAGGCCTCCAAAGCTTCAAGGAGAGATAGATTTTCAGACAGGCAGGTGCTTGATAGTGGTTATAGCACAAGTTTTCCGCACAATTGGGACATTCGCTGACTTGATGGAGTACCTAGCTATGAGACTCTTTCAGGGAGCTACTGAGAGGTGGTGGAGATTGATGATCCAGTTTTATGATGATCGACTCCCACCTGGGGAGACTTCGAGGGTCTTTTAGGGTGGAGTTTGTACCAGCGACTCAATGCTCTGTGCGAGCTCAGGAGCTACTACTCTGTCCATAGGGATTTCCGACCGTAGTTTATTATTTTTTAGCCGGTAGTAGACAGATGACACAGAAGTCCAAGTGTACTAGGCCAACAGGTGGGCGACCCCAGGATACAGTTATGGTTGTGCAGGGCACATGAAGTAGATCTAGACATACGAGGAGAAGGCAATGCTATGCATGCAGCAAGCAGAGTCAATTGGATTGAGACTTCCCGACCCGTCCTACTGATGAGCAGCAGGAAGTAGAGGGACTTTCTAGGAAGTGGCAGAGGATCATCCATAGGGGTCCTCCGGGAGCAGGCGGACGTGGAAGAGGATCTGGTCGAGCAGTATGTGTACAGATGCAGGACTAGCTCTAGACTTGGAGGCCTTTGATTATGATTATTCTAGCTTCATTAATGTCGTTGTGTGTGGATGATTTGTGTCTTTTTACTTTGATCAGTAGTAATAAGAGACATTTGTTCTTATAATGTTTTTTTCTATGTCCTTTTTATGTGATTGATACTGAGAGGTTCCGGTTAAAACCATGGACTTGATCCTCACAATCGAAAATCCTACTGGAGGAGACCTAGTGACCACACACTACTGCCGACAGTGTGACTCGACCCTTGGAGGCGAGAGTAATGTTTTGATATCTTGTTAGTACATCTAGGACTTACGACATCTTCCATTGAATGGAATAGTACCATTCATGTCAAGAGTGACTGTATTAGGAAACGAACGTGGTTCATCTTGGGGATGAGAGAAGATTTATCTTCTTGACAAAGGAGAAATATTAGCAGCTCTTGTAGGATGTAAGAAAAGAAGTGTGTAGTCGAGTTCTTTACAAATGGATAGTCACACCCATAGTTCATTGAGTGAACGGTATATAGTTTACTCTAATCTCAAAAGTCTCATGTGTGACTTCTCGTAGAAGGATCTGGACCTGAGACAGTGACGATGGCTCGAGTTACACCAGGACTATGACTTTGAGATAGTCTATACTCCTGGGAAAGGGAACATTGTAGTAGATTTTCTCTACAAGAGATTGGGCTTTCAGTTGTTAGGAGAGGCTATGAATACCTAGCTGCGTTGCAGATATCCTTTGTAGATAGAGATGGAGAAGCCTTTATAAAGTCACTCACAGTCACTCCTCCACTCCTTAAGTGAGTCAGAGAGGAACATCATGGGGATGTTATGAGACATTGCTTGATCAGATATCCATAGGGCAGGCGCTTTATGGATTTTCTGATGGAGGGGAGCACGACGTCCTCTTGAAGGGACGTACCATGGTACCAATTGCACTACAGGAGGAAGTGCTGAGGGAGTTTCACACTTCCACTCTAACGGTATATCCAAGAGTGGTGATGATGTACCAGGACCTCAAACGATAGCACTGGTGGCTGGGTATGTAGAAGGATGTAGCACCGTTCATTTCACGATGCCCCGCTTATCAACAAGTGAAGGTGGAGAACAAGGCACCAGTAGGCTTGGTACAAACCACAGAGGTCTCAAAGTGGAAGTGGTACGAGACATCCATGGATTTCATGACACAACTTCAACGTACATCTTGAGGGAACGATCCTATCTAGGTGATCGTAGACTGACACACCAAGTCATCCCACTTCATTCTGATTAGAGAGTAGAGATCAGTAGAGTGCTTGGGACGCCTCTATGTTTAGGAGATCGTATGGCTTCATGGTGTGCCATTGACTATTATTTCCGATCGTGGTCCTCATTTCACTTCCCAGATATAGAATGGGTTACAGAAGGTTTTCAGGAAACAGCTTCACTTGAGCACCGCCTTCCATCCTCAGCTGGATGGCCAGACTACGAGGACCATACATACACTCGAGGACATTCTCTGTGAATGTGTCCTTGACATTGGTTGCAGCTGGGAGGATCACCTACCCTTGGTGGAGTTTCCGTACAACAACAGCTACCACTCCACCATCGGGATGGCACCATACGAGGAACTATACAACCAACCTTGCATATCACCTTTGGGATGGACTGACCCTGGGGAGTCAGCACTCGTAGGACCAGAGATGGTTCATGCTATGACGGAGAAGGTGCAGATCATCCGGGAGTAGATGAAGATTGTACAGAGTAGATATAAGTCCTATGCTGATTGGAGGTGGAGACCAATGGAGTTCGTGGATGGTGACCAATCTTCTTACAGTTCTCACCATGACCGGATCTACAGAGATTTGGCTGGTGTAGCAAGTCATCTTGGTGTTTCATCGGACTATTCCAATTCCTTAGTAGGGTAGGTGACATGGGTTACCATCTGGACCTTTAACCTCAGATACACTAGGTGCATGACGTCTTCCACGTATCACAGATGATGAGATATGTGCACGACCCAACCCACATCATCGATCATTGGGAGCTGGACATCGATGACAGGGAGACATTTACAGAAGTCCCAGTGGAGATCGAGGTTCGACAGGAGTGGGTCCTCTGTGGATAGTTGATTCATCTGGTGCGCATTTGCTTGTAGCACGTGAACCTCCAAAAGAGCACTTTCGAGTGGGAGGCTCAGATGCGAGCTCAGTATCCACATTTGTTCCCCTAGTGTGTGTTATATCTTTATGGGGACGTAAAGCACCGAGGTGGGGGTAATGTAATGTCCTAGAAATTTTAAGGAATTTTTTTTCTTAAATACTTTGGAATTTTTTGAATACATAGTTTCTGAAGGTACCGGATTCTGAGCCTCAATGTGCCCAGAATCATTTTTTTATGTTTTGTTTGGGTATTTTAAATAAACATACAAGAGAGTTTTTCTATCTTTTGAACCAGTAATCGTAATTGAAATATTAGGACATCGATGAACTCACAACGCCGATATTCGCTTAAGGGGACAATTACCATAGTTGCATTTTATTGGGAGGAGAAGTTATTTTTTGGGGATTAAAAAATAAGTTAAATAAAATTGTTTCACACAATTTTATTTATCTTGGGTGGTTATTTTCAGGCAAGGATAAGTTTGAGGTGGGACCCACATCGCACATAACCTCTCATGAGAGGATTTAGTGTGGTGGGGCCCACATGTACCTGAACTCTTTTACCTCCCCTCAACTCCCCACTAATTCTCTACTAATTATTTTGACAAATCCACATATTTATTATCGTGGAGCCTCTCCAACTCCCACCCATTGAATGTGCCAACCTACCTAATTAATATCTGCATTATTTATGTGGCACCTCTTATCTCAATTTGAATTGCATAGTATTTCTATTAAATTGGGAGCATCTTATTTCTTTTTCGGTTGGAAAATTATTATTGGGGAGGCTCTAGAGAATTAAGAGAGAGGTGATCCTTCTTTGACGAAGAACACCAATCTTCAATAAAGAAAATCCCCGATGAAAAACGTGAAGGACTTCTTCCAATGATGCTTCTTCCTCGGATGTACCTCGACATCAAGGAGTCTATGTCATCTTAAACAGCGACCCTTCCTCCCACATTGACAGGATGACATCGTTCTTCAGGGCGCCCTCTTCCGTGACACCCGACTATCGTGATGCACATCTTCCATGGCTCGACGACATGTGACATTAACTATGTGGTAGCGGTTTTGTATATTTTTTAAGTGAATAAATTGTACCCCATTTTTTGTTGAATTTCATGGATTACCATCATCCATCTCCTAGCGCCTAACGCGGAGGGAGTGGGCCAAATGAACATAGCTCGATGATCCTCCGTTCATCCTTGTTCATTTTCGATATCGATGGTGACAAAAGGGGTCGTGGAGACCGGAGAAAGTGGAGGCCATATGCCGGCCGCGTGGAGAGGAACAACGGGAAGCAACTGTGGGCCGCTTGGCCAAGGAAGAACCAGCCAGATAAAGCCGGTCGGGATGAAGGAGGACCGCGGTGCCGTGCTACGGAAGACCATGGCCCGCAAACCATGGGCCACTTCGGCGATGAACCGACGGGCTCATTGGCCGGCCGGGTGAAGAATCTACAGCTCCCGAAGGTGCCGTGTAGCCAGACCACAGCCCACCCAAACGGGATGCTTTCCCCATGAAGGCCTCTCAGTTTGGGAAAGTGGGGAGCCCCCCCCCCCCCCCGTCGGGCCGGGCCATGCCACGCAGGGCTGGTCCGCGCCCTGACGGGCCGGGCTGTGCGATTTACCACCCGCTAAAACCGGGTTGACCCGACCCGTCAGCCCACTAGGGTTAAAGGGTTGCGCCCGTTTTAAGTTAAAGGTGAATAACTCGATGACCGCGTGTCCAATTGATGCACCTTCTGCAGCACTACGAACCTCGTGGTGGGTCGGTCCTTTTGCAGTACTCTATGTTTTGGACGTCTTTGGATAATTTTCGGGTTTTGGATGAGTGTATTTCAAACCGGGCCCCTGGAATAGAAAATCCAATATCACTTAGACCGAGCGCCCGATTGATGCATTGTCTATCACGTCAGGATTCTTTTTTACGAGACAGAAGTTCGGGATACATCAACTCTGGACTTTGTAACAGTTGATGTATCGACCCCCTTGGCTCGAGGAGTGGACCCTGCCATAATCGATCGTGTTGTGTGCGGGAACCATATAGTTGGATGCGACTACAACTACTACCGTACTAGAATCCTCTATGGGTTTGGCGACAGGAACGACAATCATACTGGAATATTCTATGGGTTCGTAAATGATGACTATCATACAAGAATCCTCCGTGGGATTGGTGATGATGACTACCATGCTGGAATCTTCCATGGGTTCGACGACGACAACTACTGTACTAGAATCCTCTGTGGGTTTGGTGATGATGACTACCGTACTGGAATCCTCTATGGGTTCGACGACGACGACTACCAAACTGGATTCCTCCTTGGGTTCGGAGACTATGAATACCATACTATAATCCTTCCTGGGTTCAAAGACGATGACTACCATACCAGAATCCTCTGTGGGTTTGACGACGGTGATTACAGTTCTTATATCCTACATGGGTCCAATAAATTGACTTTTGTTCTAGTATCCTACGTGGGTTCGATAGAGTAGATGGTCTATTATCCTACATGGGTCTGATAGCTTAGCTGGACAAGTATCCTACGTGGGTCCTCCAGCTTATAAGAACTAATGACTACATCTAATTATATTTATCAATTTACGAATGATGTATAACTTTGTAGGATGAGTCTTGACTTTCAATCATTATCATCGATGTGAATGACTTCATTACTGTGTGGACTGAGATGTGCTTGGGCTCGAGAGTTGGAGCTGAAATGGATTGATGACTTAGTTATATGTATGGGAATATACCTAAGTAGAGTTTGTTGATTCTTCATGATTGTATATTTTCTTGTGGTTTATCCTTCATGGATTCTGAGTGACTATTGGGGGTCTTGGGGTCCCTACTAAGTATTTTTATACTCCCCCTGCATGGTATATGCCCACAATATGTTGTATTAGATGCTGATGACGGACAAAACGGATCGTGGTAGAGATTTGTGGAGCTGGACGGTACCTGGAGGTAGACCACTTGGCATGATGTATACAGAGGGGACAGACGGACCCGAGGTGCTGAGGAGACTATCTGTGTCCCCCATTCAGGTGGGATTCCCGGAGGATGACTCGGTGGTTTCTATTTTACATTTCTAGATGTACATTCCTTCCAGTTGTTCTGTACTTTACTGCTGGGCTTGTATTTCTGGCCCTTTTCCATTCAACACTTTCTTTTGTACTTAGTTTTACATAGTGCTTTCTTATGTTGTGAACTCAGTTGGGATTGTTTACTTTATAAAGGCAATGCATTCCCTTTTTATTGGTATTTTCACCATTGGTGATAGTTGCCAACCCCAAGCATATGTAAGGCGGGCTTGGGGTAGTCACGACACGGGCCCCGAGGATAGGTCGTGACATGAAAACATAGTTTTTTATTATGAATTACAAAGTTTGTTACACATTTATTCTTTTAAGGAATACACTTTTATAAATTAGACCATCATGTTTAGGGAACATTTGTGGTGTCCTTATGAGTCATGTACTTGAACCAAATTTGGAAATTTCAATGAGCATGTATAATTAATGATGGATCCCATGACTGTAATGGGACTAGTGTCAAATGAATGAGCAGTGGAACCCAAAACCAGATATAACATCCCAATGCATTATGAATGGAGTTTCCCTCTCGTAATTATTGATTATAGCATAAACACATTATCAAGAACAATGACATATAATGATCCTAAATTCTAAGTAACCATTAAATATAATTTTGTCTCTTCAATGTTTTGAATTTCTAAAAATTTACATACTTTGTTGTGTTCATGGTGATTTTTGGTGAATTGTAAAATACCCTTATGAATAGTTATGTTTCCCTTATTAATAATTACATGTCATAATGAAATATAACCTCACCTATGATTATATATATAGGATTTATGTGAAATCATGATGTACCTATGTTTTGGAATAAGTAAACATATGGTTTAAACCTGTATTTTTCTAGTAAATCATGCTTTTAAATCATAATTAAAATAATAATATTTCTAAAATTGCTTTTGAAAAATGGACTTCATCTTTAGGTTTTACAAATCAGAAAATTCGTTGGGTGAATTTTGGTTTTTTCTAAAAAAAATTACTTTTTGCTGAATAATAAAATACATAAATTCACCGTATAAATACAATATAATTTAACTACACTATTCCTGACATCAAAGTTGATGTAAGTACAACAATATAGAACTCCCATTCCCTTTTTACTATTAATGGGCTTATAATCTTCATTATTTCTTATTACAGGGGAAATTAATAAACTAATTAATTAAATATAAAGGAAAAACCTCTCCCCTCCACTATAAATACCTCCCTTAACACCCTCATTTCCTCACACATCTCAAACTTCAATCCTTGTGTATAATATACCCATAAGTATTCCATAGCCCCTCCCCCACATCCAAGAGATTTTTTTCTCATAAAAATACCAAGCTTAGATTCCTTAAAGAGGATCTCGAGATGATCTCAAGAGGTAATTCCCCTCTCTCTTTTTTCCATTAAATTCCTTTCAATTTGAACTTAATTTCTTAATATATACCTTCTTATCATCATCCACATGGTACGATAACTCTATTATTATAAATTTAATTTAATTTTAAGATTTTTATGTGACAATATATCATCCAACCCTATTCTCTTATTCTTTTTATTTTATAAAAGAAAACATTGTTCGTGAGGTGTTAATTTATCCCCTTCAAGAACGACATTTTTACTGATTTCCATTTATGAATTCAGATCAGGTCATGAAAACATTTTTTCGGTTGAACCATAATATTTCTTATGTATAATATTCTATTTAATTTTCTAGATCTTAGTTATGTACATATTACTAAATTATCAAACCAAACAAGTTTTTTGTTGTTGAAAAACCACCCATATTAACCCAAACAATAATCATTTAATTATTATATAATGATTCATCCACATGGAATATAATATAAATCGTTATAAGATCATTTATGAAACTATTATATCCATAAAAACATGAAATATTATCCCTGTATTTTTATCCATGTTCTAAAAGAACTTCCATATATAAATACAAGTGAACCGCTCAAGAAAAACCTAAAAACGAACGTTATCAAACAATGGTTTTAAACAATTTAACACATCCAAAGGCTCATAAAATAACTTCATAAAACCATAATGAACCATATTCATGTAAAAATTGTTCTATAATTGTTAATTAATGAATATAATGTGGTTATAAAATACATTAAAGTGGAAAAGGTGTTCAAGAAAAATGGTTTGGGAAATTATTGAATGTAAGTTTATTTCATTGGGTTCTCCATATTTCACTCAATGTTTTCATGAATACTAAATAAAAACAATCATTTTATCATTATCAGATGTTTTCTGGGATATAAAATTTTTCTAATTGATTTAATTAAAACCCATTTTTATTCTAAAAGAACTCTAATTTCAAATAAACACACAATTTTTTACTTCTTGATTATTGTTTTACTCTACAGTCATGGTTATTAGTAATATGTGAAGAATGATATTCCATATTTATTTTGGGGAAAAAATGATTATGAATGTATTATTTATTTTGTGAAACCCATTTCTTTCTATTGGTTATGTTATTTATATGTTTAACATATTTCTAATGTGGCATGCATGATAATGTAAATATTATGATGTGATGGGTGAACCCGGATTTATGTAGCACAAATATGAATGATTGAATATGATATGTGCAACTAGAATTATAAATTTCTCCAACGCATTGGGTAAAGTGATAAATCTAATGAGTTAATTGGAAATGATGAATAAATTTAATTATATAATTGTTCAAAAACTATGTGTTGTAGATATCCAATAATACAGGATGGTTTACTTTTTTATTCACTGCCACATTACCATTCATTTTTAATGTTTCATCTCATTATATTGAGTATGATGTTATGATTATGATCACCCCATTCTATATTGTTATTTTCAACCCACCTACTGGGGTTTAAATCTCCCCTTTTTGATGTATATCCTTAGGTGACTACATATACTATTGAGAGGTCAAGTGATAATAATAAGCTATAGAAGATGCAATTAAACAAATGCTTTATTCATGATGTGGTAATTGTTATGTTTGGTCCTAGTTTTCCAACGACACTAATCCTTTGGATCCTCTATGTGTAATACTATTATAATGTTTCTATTAACAATGATGTAATTGTAATGTATGAAAAGGTTGGGTCACTATAGTTGGTATGGGAGGCAAGGTTTAGTTAATTGGGTATTCGTAATTAGTAAACCCTAGAGAAAACCTATAGCATGAGACAATGTAAAAATATTCACACAAGAATCTTTACATTGGGATCCCATAGTTTATGATTTTAGTTTAAATGTTAAAAATTAAAAATTTATTCATGACTTGTTGATTTATGTTTTTTTCTAACCTTTTTTATTTTAGAAAATGGGGGGAACCAGATAAATCCTGGCCATGAACTCATGAAAGGGCCAATGCAATGATTACCAAAATAGAATCCTGAATGATTTGGAAGGTGGATTTCAAAACATCAAGGAGATGCTTACCCAACTATCTCAGGTTATGAACCACAACTAGAATAATGTGGAATGTCCTCCTTCACCAAAGAGGGAGAAGCTTGTTATGGATTGTTTTACGTGGTAATGCCCACCAACGTTTAGTTAATATTTTGATCCACTTGATGCAGAATATTGAGTAAACCACATGAAGAAGATCTTTTCTATGGTCCAATGATATAAGATAGAGAAGGCGACTCTATAAATGTTTCATGTACATATAGCATCCGATCAATGGTGGAATTTGATTAAGAACACCAAACAAAAGTAAGAAATTAAATAGATGGAATGCGAATACTTTTAGAAATTGATTCTGAAGATCTATTTCCTAGGAACTCTTTGTACGATGATGGACAATGAATTCATAGTGCTGAAGAATATAGAAGGAAAATATGTTATAAACAATGATGTTAATTTCACAAGGCATGAAAGTTATACTTTGTGTTTTTTTATAAAAAATGACAGAAAAATTTATAGATTCTTTAGAGGATTAAATCCACACCTTCGAAAGGCTCCAGAAATTTGATACATTCAGAGTTATGAAGATGTTTTTCGATGTGATATCAATTTGGAAATTTAGTTAGGAAATTGGTCCCATGGTTGTGATGATAAGAAATGAAAGATGGAGTTTCAAGCTGGAGGATATAATGATAATGATGGGTAGAAAACTCAATGACCCACATGCCAAAAATGTGGGATGTTGCATCATGGAAACAGACTCAATAGGATGGGGAAGTTATTCATGTGTGGGAAAGAAAGTCATGTGCTTAAGAGAGTTGATAATACATGAAACAGATGGCAATTCTAGTGGAATAAAATATAGAAACCCCCATGGTTCAATGCTAAAATTGTAGGGATCAAGGGAACTATAAAAGATACTCCACTAAACCTCATGTTCTTGAGGGTTATCATCTTCAGCTTCTACCAAAGCCAAAGGAACAAGGGAAGACTTATACCATCAGTACTATAGATGTGGAGCAAGATAATTTAGTCAAGAAATGTACACTTCTTACTCACATAGGAATATAAAAATTCTTATTTGATTATGGTTCTATATATTACTTATTATCTTGAAAGTTTTCTAGAACTATTGAATTGGAGCCCTGAAACCTAGTAGTACATATATCTATAAAAACCCCAAGTGGTTCGATCACTGAAACCCTAATGTTTGACTCTTCTCATGTTGGAGTACGTGAGAAGATTTTTCCAGAGAATCTAGTAATACTACCCTTCATGGAATTCAATAATATAAAGGTAATGGATTGGATAACATTATATAGAGCACACATCAACTGTCTAGAAAAGGAAGTAACTTTTCATATTCCAAACAATCTCATGCTCCTCAGTAAATTAATTGAAGATTGTGAATCTTCTTTGAAAAATCCTTCAACTATGTGGGTGTTGATTCCCTATAAAGAATCATACCTATCCCAAATGGTTGAGTAAAAGGAATGCACCAACCTTGAATAAATACCCATTATTAGGGAATAAAGTGATGTATTTCCTGAGGATTTACCGAGACTTCCCCCAGATCATGAGGTATAGTTCTCAATATAACTCATACCCGGAGCTAATCCTCTATCAATGTGTCCCGATTGTATAGCTCCATTCAAACTAAAGGAGTTAAAGAAGAAGCTAAAAGAGCATTTGGTAAAATGGTAATATAATCCCTAGTTCATCACCTTTGGGTGTGTCGGTGCTCTTTGTGAGGAATAATGATGGATCAATGTGGCTGGTTATCAATTATTGGGAACTCAGCAAGGTCACCATAAAAAATATGTATCCACTTGCACAGATTGATGACATGGTCTATGAGTCAGGTGGAACATAATACATATCAATGGTGGATCTTCATTCTGGATATCATTTGCTAAAGTTGAAGAAGGATGATATTCAGAAGATTGCCCTATATACAATGTATTGGAACAATGAGTAATGGGTGATGCCTTTCAGACTTAATAATGCCCCTCCAAAATTCATGGATTTGGTTAATATTTTGATTATACATTACCTCAAAAAAAAATTTTGTGATTATCGATGATATTCTCATCTACACTAAGAGAAAGGAGCAACATGAATATAATCTATGACTTGTTTTGGTGACATTGAGAATAAATAAGTTGTATGCCATTTTATACAAGTGTCAATTTTGGATAAAGCAATTCATTTGATTTGGAAATTTGTTCAAAATTGAGGTAATTTTTGTTGACCCATCAATAAAAATTTTGATTGAGGAATCGATCAGGCCCTCTACTATCATGGAAATCCATAGAATTTTTGGATTAGTTGGGTATTGCTGACGTTTTGTGAGAAATTTTTCACGATTGGTAAGACCACTAACTAATTGAACACGAAATGTTGTAAAGTATGTCTGAAAAGAAGAATGTGAGGGAAGCTTCACGAAGCTAGATAAATGCTGATCATGACACCTGTACTCACATTACCAAAGAGTAGAGAACTTTTTGTGATATATAGCGATGCTTCAATGAAAGGATTGGGTTGTGTACTCATGAAAAATTTTAATGTGATATCCTAAGCTTCACAGTAGTTGATGATCCATGGGAAAAACTACCTGATCCATGATCATGAGTTGGAAGCCATGATTTTTTCCTTGAAAATCTGGATGCACTACCTTTATTGTGAGAAGTGCCACATATACACCAACCACAAGATTTTAAATCTTATATTTACACAAAATGTGCACATCATGCATCAAAGGAGATTGTTAGATCTAATAATGGATTATGATTTCTCTATTCACTATCATCTTGGAACGAAGATTAAGGTAGCTAATGTTGTTAGTAGAAATGAACATGCTACTATATCTATGTTACAGATTGAGATTGACCTTATCTTATTAGATATGAAAAAGAAGGATTTCAAAATCATAATGGTACATGATACATCCTACATTCCACAAAATATTTTTAAAACATCTATCTAAGAGATGATTATGTTCACACAAATTGTTGATCTAGAGTTACAAAAGAAGGTTAATGCAGTAATGGAATGGAAACTGCACAACATCTATTTCGACGATGAAGGTGTGATTCAGTTTGGAACCAGAAATCGTGTGACTTCATCACCCAATAATAAAATGGAGCTATTAGAAAATTCACATACCTCAACATTCTATCTCCATCCAGGTAGCACCAAAATGTTTTGAGATCACCGAGAACACTTTTGGTGGGATGACATGAAAAATGATATTGCAGAATATATCTCATGGTGATTGGTATGACAACATGTTAAATAAGAGAGACAAGTGTCTAAAGGTATGATGAAACCATTGCATATACCCATTTGGAAATGGGATAACATCACTATGGATTTTTCATAGGTCTCATAAATACGTCGAATTGAAATAATTTGATATGGTTTGTGGTTGATCGACTCACCAAGACTACCGATTTTATCTCTATTCAAGAGGACCTCTTCCTTAAACAACATTCAAAGATATAATTGAAATATGTGATGAGTGTGCATGTTTTTCCACTCTCGATTGTCTCTGACCATGATCCACGGTTCAAATCTAAATTATAGAGGAGCCTCAAACATTCTTTGAGAACTGAATTAAATTTCAGCATGACCTATCACTCTCAAACTGATGGCCAATCTGAGTAGAATATTTTCACTTTTGGTTACATGCTAAGATACTATTCTCTACAATTCAATGTTGTATGGGATAAAAATCTCTCATTAGTTGAGTTATCATACAAAAATAGATTCCACTCGAGTATTCAGATTTCTCCATGTAATGTTTTATATGGAATGCATTGTAGAACACCAACCTGTTGGGATGAAGATAGAGAAAGAAAACCATACAGACATGATATTGTGAAAGAGATGACAGAGAGGGTTCAAGTCATCCAGATACATATCAAATCTACTCTAATTTCATCCAAATACATATGATTAAAACCATTTATGTGACTTGGAGTTTGTTTTTGGAGATAAAGTCTTCCTTCAAATAACACTACGGAAGAGATTTATGCAGTTTGGAAAGAATGTGAAGTTAAGCCCAAGGTACATTATCCCCTATGATATCATTGACTTCATAAGTGCAGTGGCCTATTGGATTGCAAATACACCAAATAAGGCTCAAGTTCATGATGTGTTTCGCGTATCACTACTATGAATGTACATACCAGATCCCTCACATGTTCTGAACATAGAGGTGGGGCAGCTTGAAGATGATCTCTCCTATAAGGAACATCATGTATCAATTTCGGACTAGAGTGATAAGGTTCTATGCAACAAGAAAACCTATCGTGTCAAGGTGTTTTGTAGGAACCATAATTTTTAAGAAGCTACTTGGGAACTAGAGGAGGTGATTAAAGAGAAGTACACTCATCAGTTTGTGTAAAACCAAATTTTGATGGTGAAATTTCATTTGGGGGAAGAATGTAAAAACCCCAATCTTTATCAATGGAATTACATACTTATAATTATGCCTTATAGTATAATCACATTAGTAATCACAATAAAATATAATGATACTAAAAACTATGTGACCATTAATCAAAATTTTGAATCTACTATATTTTGAATTTTGGAAATCTGACATACGCAGTTCTGTTAATGATGAATTTTGGTGTCTAAATGAACAAACATAAATTTTGGTGAATAATACGATACCTATATGAATACTAATGTTACCCTTATGAATAGTTACATACCCTAATAAATAGTAACCTAAACTATTATTATATATATATAGTATTTTATTGAAATCATGATGAACCAATGATTTGGAATAAGTAATCAAATGATTAAAAAATGTTTTTTTCTAGTAAATTATTATTTTAATTAAAAATTATATTAATAATATTTATATAACTATTTTTAAAAAATTTTATTCATTTTTGGATTCTACATATTGAAAAATTGTTTGGGTGAATTTTTGGGATTTTTCTGAAATACATGAATTATTGGGAAATACTAAAATACATTAATTTACTGTATAAATACATTATAATATAAACTCACTATTCCTAAAAGAACAAGTTATTTAGACACCCAAATCTAGAACACACAATACTTATTAACTATTCTGGTTCATGTAATCATCACTATTGATTATCTTAGTAGAAATTAATAGTCTATTGAATTAAATATTTAGGAAAACCCTCTCCCCTCCACTATTAATACAACCCTTTACACCCTCATTTCCTCACTCCTCTCTAGCTTCATGAAATGTCTAAATTAATCCCATAAATCTTCTATATCCCCTCCCCCGAGTCCAAGAGCTTATGGTATCATCAAAATATCATGCCTAGCTACTTTAAGGGGGATCTCAAGAGGATAACTCAATAGGTAATTCCCCGCACTTTTTTCCTATAAATTTATTTCAATTTCATGTTCATTTCATAATCTATCACCACTTATATTTATCCACATGTTATAGTAACCATAGTATTATTCATATAATGTAATTTTATGATATTAATGGGATATTATATCATCCATCATCCTTATACTCTTCTTTTTATTTTATAAAAGAATACATTGTTTGTGAGGTGTTAAATTTTCATCTCCATGAATAACATGTTTTCAATTTTCTCATATCGATATTAAGATATGTTTATGAAACCATATTACTGGTCGAACCAGAATATTTTTTATTTATTATATCTTATAAATTTTTTTATATCTATCTCATTTACATATAACTAAATTATTAAACAAAACATGTTCTTTTGGTCGAAAAACCACTCAAATTTACCCAAACAATCATCATTTAATTCTTATCTAATGATTCCTCAACATTGTATATAATATATCTAATTATAAGATCATTTAATTATTTATAATATCATTAATCACATGAAATATTAGTTCAGGATATTTATCCATGTTCTACACGAATTTCCATTTATGAATACAAGTGAGCCGCACAAGAAAAACATAAAATTTAACATTTCTGAGCAATGTTTTTAAACTCTATAACACATAAAAAGGGCCATTAAATAACATAATGAAACCTTAGATTAGTATATTCATGTACATTGGGGTTTTTAATTATTAATTAATGATTATATTGTTGCTATATAAGACATTAATGTGATGGAATCATTCAGATACAAGGTAAGGGGAAATTCTCGGACCAGACTTTCATTCTTCGGGTTATCCCTCTATCACTGCATTTTTATTATGGTGACTCTATAAAAATAAATTTTTTCATAATTATCTTATCTTTTCTAGGATATACATGTTGTCTATGTGATTTTATAAAAAAACCAATGTTTTCCCAAAGAACTCATCTTTCAAATAAATGCACCCTTTTTACTTCTTCATTATTGTTTTTCTCTTCACTAATGGTTAATGGTTGTATATCAAGAATTATATCCCCTTATTATTTTGGATTCCAAATTATTATGAATGTATTATTTATTATATTAAACCCATTTTTTACATAGGTTACGTTATGTTGATGTTTAACATATTTTTAATGTGGCATGCAAGATACTGTATATATTATAATGTGACGGGTGTGCCCGGAATTATATAGCATAAATATGCATATTTTAATGTGATAGGTGTGCAAAGAATTATAATGGTCCCCAATGAATTGGGTAAAGTGTTGAGTGTCATGAGTAAATGTGAAATAATTCATTAACATGATGCTATAATTGTTCAAAACTATGTGTGGTAGTTAACCACTACGAAAAAATGTTCCATTTTTAATGCATTTGAACATTACATGTCTTTTAGTAATGTTTCCTCTCATGATTTGGACGACGAGTTTCTGATTATTCTCACTTCATGATATATTGTACTTATCAAACATCATACTGGGATTTTAGATCCGTTTTTATGTATATCCATAGGATACTACATGTACTATGGAGAGGAAAAGTTCTCATAATAAGCTATGGAAGAAAGAATTAAATATATATTTTACGCTTGATGTTATAATTTTTATGTTAGTTTATCATTTTCTAAAGACACTAAACCATTGGATCATCTATGTGTAATAATATTATGTTTTTTATTTTTATAATTATGTAATATTATTGTATGAAAATGATTGGTCAATATACAGGCTAAATATGATGATGGAATCCAAATTTCTATAGTTCATATTTTATATTTCTATTTCATATTTTTTGGGTTTTATTTTTCCATTGGGTGTCACCTTGTTATATGACATGTATACCATATTGACCTTTCTACAATCTACTATGATTAATTATATTTTTTTATTATTGATTCTTGATACAATGTCATGATACTGGGGGTATAGTGTCCCCACAGTTCTACTTGAGACCATCACCACTAGTTGGAAACCTCATGCATACAGGGAAGAATGCATGTGGTTATGTGGAATTTCATATCAGACTTGATGTTTAGGATTGGGATGTTACAAATTTATGCGATTGGTTTATAACTCACATACAAGTCTTTTTATTGTATTTGTGTCAGGACCCATCCTAGAGGGTGCCATGTTGTGACTACACTAATCCCTCTATCAAAAGTCCATGGATTGGATACTAAAACAGAATCGGCATATCAATAAATGGGATGCATTTTCCTAAGCACTTGTACAGATGCACACATCTGTAAGACAAAAATGATGAAAATTAAAAAACACTAAGTAAACAATGTATTCAACACAATTATTCAAACCATTGAGTATAATAGAAGGAAACAAGAATTAAAACATATTGAGAATACAAGACAACCAGAAGAAGTGTCTCTGAAAATGAATATACATGATTTAGAAATCTTTCCATAGAAAACCCTACCTAAAGGGTAGGTGTAGGATAAGAATGTGATGTCTTATGAGCATACCTCATCTGTCTAATAACTTTAAGTACCACATGGTCTTGTTCCACCAATAACACCATCAAAATGGGGATCATCTGTACAAGACATGACACATGCCAAAAAGCCCGTGCAGGGGTGAGTGAAATAATACATAGTAGGTATCCCAGAATCCATAAAATAATAGCACTAAGAAATACATGAAATACACTATAATGAACTAAAATTTTTATATAATAATTAAATATATGATTTATACCACAAATAAATACATAGTATACCACAATGAAAAGACAAAAAGTACAATCTTCTCACATAAGTATACGTCCATATCTCTAAACGTAGTATAATCATGTGTAGTCCATAGAACACCCAATATCGATAACATGTGGAGTGTTGATAACACACAGACTGTCGATAACACACAATGTGTTGATAACACTTTTTGTGATGGTAGGAAACAGAGTTTCAATAACACATAGAGTGTGGATTAAATATAAATTGTCAATAAGTCATGTATCCCCCAAGTCATATAGCCACCTAATCATGTAGTCTCCATGTCATCGTTATCCCTAGGATTTGGCTTGATACAAGATTTTACTATCATATCATACTCCTCAATCCATAAGGTCATATTCCAAATCCTTATACACCCCCTTTAAGTATCTTAAAAGGACTGTCTCATCACAATGTGTCCAACACAACAACCCAATCATCAAACAAAAACATTGTATGAATGTTAAAATTGATTTACTAAAAAGGACTGACCCAGGTCTGGTCTGGGCTCGATCTGATCCTCCAGACCCAATCTAACCTAAAGGATAACACAAACCCATTCAGCTTACCCAAACTGACTAGAGCTAGTCCCTACTGGACTAAACCATCCAGAATACCTTGGCTCACAAGACTGTTGGAGTGGCCGAGTTCCTCTTGTCTACCCCACGATGTAGGCTAGCTCTTTATCCTGCACATAGTTCTCCTCAACATCATTACAATAGGATCTATAAGGTTCTTCACTATGTTCACATGATTGGCCTTCCATCCTCCAACACACTGGATTCACCACCGCAATGGGTTTTATGCAGCCCGCCATCCATAGATGCATCTCATCCATGCCACGTTAACCGGTGGTCACACTCACCAATACCCAGTGTAAATGTATTCCACTACCACACCCATATTTTACCCCTCCATTATCATCACACAACTTTGGTGTCATTTTGGTTCAATATCATAGGATTCGGTTTGTTGTTCCATGAATCGAAGGAACAATAATCATTCTCTCTTAAAATCAAAAAAAACATAAAGAATGAAATGATCTTGGGAAAAAGAGAACTCAAAAAAACACGATGAATGGGTCATGGAAGTTGTTCATTTCATGATAAATTCTACCTTTTTAGATGATTTAATAAAGAGGGATAACGATAATCACAGTGACCTATCACCTGTTAACCCACAATTTATCAATCCCACTAGAATGACTGAACTATAGATCAACATGTTCATTTGTTGTTCAGCATTCATCATTGGATCTATAAAGGGCAATGGAAAACACCAAGATATATAACATACTACCTGGGGTTTGGATTAAATTTTTAATTGGGTAAAATTTGGGTCGTCGTATTTTGTCGACCAGTTGATCTTCTATTCATGTTCAAATATTGGATCCACTATCAAATATTCATGATCCACAAACATCCTTAAGATAGAGCTCTTTCATCACTCATCAAAGGAATTATCGGATTATGATGATAACCTTGAATTCTTGATAATTTTTTATTTAATAAAATAATTCATTGTTTAATCACAATAAACTGTCATTATTAAATATAAAATTATTTGTATGTCCAAAAAATAATTTTTTTGGCTCATATTAGGTGATGTTAAGACCCGCTGAAGGTAAATTTGTTGTTATGAACATATGAGGACCCTCAAATTTATGATCCATGAACCCATATTGATGTTATTATAGTTTAATGAAAAACCACACGCCCAGTTTATTAAAAACATAACATTTTACACCCAATTTTTTCCAAGAACACTGCACCACTAAATCTCACACTATCTCAAAGCCTAGTCTTTGAATTTTCTCAATTAATATATAAAAATAAATCCAGATGAAATATAAGGAATTAATTTTTTCCCACCTTATATATATACATAGCCAAATCCAAAAAAAATTTCTACACAACAAAAAGGTGAAGGTACTGCGGAGGAATTTGAGCCTCCTTCTACCATATCCTCTCCATGATATTCTTGTGCAGCCACTTATCACAAACCAAATGAATCAACCAGGAATGAAGTATCCTCTCTTATATTTTCACGATCTCCACCATGTACACTGTAAATATATCCCCAACATCAATTTCTAGCTCACCAAATTCACATGCATGTGACGGATCATGCACGTTCATCCTACACTACGACATGTGGAATAAATTATGCACCCATTGCAACAACGAGGTTAGAGTTAAGCAGTCCCCCCTCACTAATAGTACTCAAGAATCAAAATAGTTCTGATATATCCTAGAGATAAATTTATTCCCTTGCAAGATCTCAGTAATCCTTATCAAGGTGATACCTAAAGGAACACATGTTCTTCCTCTTTGAATTCTAAGTGCCTCAGTCTCCAATCACCATATAACTTCTACCATATATGTGTAGTCCTCATCTACTCCTAGATGATCTTCCCCATCTTGGTGGTAGACTGCACAATATCTAGAGAAATGTGTGTTGATTCTCCTATGCCAGCTGAGACAAGAGGGGACCTTCATGGTCGCCCATACAAGGCCTCAAACGGTGCCATATCAATGGTCAAGTGGTAGTTGTTTATGTACACATACATCACCAGAGGTATTTGATCCTCCCAATTGTTTCCATATTCAGAGATTTTAGCATGTATAATTCCCTCTAGGATATGAATAGTAAATTGATTCTGGTTATCCATTTGAATATGAAATGTTTTTATTAGGTGTAATTGAGTCACAAACTCCTATTGAAATCTTTTCCACATTCGAAATGGCAAATGATCATCATGATATAATATTATCTTCGAAGGAAATCAATGAATATAAATAATCTTCTGCACATAGAGGCATCTAAATATATCTAATGGACTCTTCTCATGGATCTATATGAAGAGGGACAGTAAGGTGAGTCATTCAATGATCACTACAGTGGCATTGTGTCCCCTGGATGTGCTTGGTAAAGAAGTCACAACGTCTTTTGATATCCCATCCAACTTCCACTACAACACCTCAAGTGGGTGGGTCAAGCCTATTGGGACCGTGTGCTCAGCCTTCACTTGCTAAGAAGTCAGGCCTCATAAAATTAACTCTTCCACTAGATTCTTCATCATTGGCCACTAGAACTGTAATATTTTGTGCTAGTACAAAATGGTCACTCCTAGATGTACCATCAAAGGGGATGTGTAGGACTCCCACAAAGCCCCATTTTTGTACACCACTGATACAACTAATAACCCTCTGAAAATAAAGTTTTGATTCTCACCAATTGAATATTTATCTTGGTAATTCCTGGGAGAAACTAAGCATGTTAGTTCTTGTATTTCCTATCATCAATATGTGCCCCCCTGATTTAGTATAACAGTATAAGGGTGACAATCATCATGTGGAGGTAAGAATGTCCACTCCATCCATAAATAATAGCTTTAATGAAGCCAACTAATCTAACGCCTCACTCATCAACTACATGATGGATCTTTGGATGCAAGCATCCAATATTGCATTTCCCTTACAAGTTGTATATTTTTTTTCAAAGTCATTTTCATGGAGTAACACTAGCCATTAACTTTGTCTCATGTTCGTATCCCTCTAACAGAAGATATACATGAGACTCTTCTGGTCAGAGTAGATGATACAACACTCTCTGATCAGATAATGTCGCCACATCATCAATGTGAAGACTATCACCGCTTGCTCAAGATCATGGGTCATATAGTAATTTTCATGTTTTCTCAACTACTGTGAACAATAGGCAGTCACATATTTCCCCTATATAATCTCATAACGAAGCCTGACCCTTGATGCATCACCGAACTCTACATACCCAATGCCCTCCTCTATAGTCTCAATAATGGATGAGTCTTCAACATATACCTCAACTCTTGAAAGAACTTCTAACACATCTCTATCCACTCAAAAGGCTACCCCAATAATGTCAACATTGTAAAGAGTGATTTTACTTTGGAAAAGTCATGTACAATCCTCTGATAGAATCTTTAAAACCCAAGAAAAATTAGCACCTTAAGAAAATCATGGGTGGATCCCTAGAAAGAACCACCTCAATCATAGCCATATCTAGTACAACTCTTGTATTTAAAATTATGTGTCATAGAAATTGGACCTACTGAATCCATAACTAACACATCGAATGATTCCCTGATTGATGGTTATCTTTGAATGTTTCTAGGAACATCCTAAAATGCATCACATGCTCCTCCTTGGTCCTGAAGTACACTAGGATGTCATTAATGGGCATCGATATGAAATGTTATATGTAAGGATGGGTGATCCTATTCATGAGTTGCAAAGAATACTGATGTGGAATTCACCATGCCAAAACGACATCACCATGTACTCATAGTGGACATATATACATATATTGATTTTTTTCAGTATATCCTTGTCTCGTAGTTGAAGTTGGTGATACCCAAACCCAATGTAAATCCTTGATAACCACCTATATCTCTTATGATAATCGAAGAGTTCATTGATCCTTGGTAGTGGATACATATTTTTCATGATAATTTGATAAATGTGCAATAATTTCACCAATAACCTCAATGGATATGTATTGCTTCATGGTAATCAAAACTGTTTCTACCTGGGGTGGAACTCTGGGTCTCACAAATCCCATCCTCTTCATGTCCCCATCTAGTACCCATATCTCACAAAGCTCTACATGACCCATCTGATATTCAGGTCTAGAAATTAGTGACATCCAATGGTAAAAATCAATCCAGATGAGAACCTCCCATCAAGGAGGAAATTTGGGTACACCTTCCAGAAATGCATCCTCATACTCTGCCACCACTGTTGGAAACTGATGACTCCAATCATCCACTACACAAAGGGTGATACAAGCTAATTGGTGAGTAATCAGCAGAACCCTCCTATATGTTAATCCATCATCCGCAACATGCATTGACTTTTCTCCTACAAAGGATAACCAGGTACCATCACCATAGACACGCCACCCTCTACACCTAAAACTATCAATATTAATATCAAAAATAGATAACCAGTCCATACTGAGAATAACGTCGTATGAATTCGATGCCGCTACCATGATATCCCAAATGAAACACTATCCTCCATGTGTAAGGCCACTATATCGGCACATGTGTTTTATCATCTAATCCCCTATTGTAGGACTTACTAAGTGTATGAGTCATGTAAATGGTACCACTATAATATTTTGGACCAAAACAAGGTTTGATTCATGAAAATAATGACTAGAACTTGTGTTTATCAAAACCACATCTACATTAGAAAATATAGAGATCATAACTCTAATGAATCCTATAGAACTCGGGTCATAGGCCTTCATCACATGCAGTTTTCCTATTCCATATTCACTAGCTTATTGAGCCTGCTGTGGACCACCAGAATGTTGTTGTGGTAATAGGTGAAACCTCTACCCCACACGCTTCTCAACTTTTTTTCATCTACCATGTATTCTTCCCTACATACCACTCTACAAATGCTTCCTTATCATCCTTGACAGTCCCTAAACCTTCTCATGATTGACCATATGGAGAATAGAGAAATCTCATGCCAGATCTCCCTGACTGATATAGGAATAACACATCATGTCCTTCAGCTAGATCCCTATTTTGTGGGAGCCACACACCATTGATAACGTGCCTTGTGTCTCCCCTAGGAGTGCTTGAAGATTTTGGGTCCCTACATCAACTATTGGATACCTACTACTGATGACTCATTTTCCTGGTCCCTACTTGTAGCTCCCATTATTAGTGTCTACTCCCCTATAAATATCTATTATAGAATATATCTATGTAGTACACCAACATATGTTGAGATTATTGGGTATATCCTGGATTACCAAATCTCTCACAGTACCCCGGATCAATGTTCCCTGAAAAAATGAATGTGACTCACAAAATATTTTTGGAGTAGAGAGAATTAAAAGAAAACATTTTCGAGTACTCGGACATAGTCTAACTACACTATTGTATATGTAGGGGCTGTTGTATGCACATTGAACATAAAATTTCTGAGAAGAAAACCTCCTGGAAGACTCTCTTATACTCTACCAATGAATGAGTATCCTTGTCATGTACCTGGGGCACTAAGATCCACCACTATCCCACTGATCCCGAATGATGGCTCACAGCTATGACTGCCATCGGACGACAGCTTTACTTAAAATGATGAAAAAACTAATAACATCCTCTATCAAATACTATGCTACAGAGGGGTATGCATCACCCCTAATCCGTGGAGGTCTCTGCTGATGGAAATATTGAAATGTGCCCACTCTTCATGCATCCTCATCTAATAGCACTAGTAGTAACTGATGCTCGACAAGCAACACAACAACTGGATAACTACATAAAGGTTCCATCTCTTGAATAATCAAATGTATTAAAAAGTCATCAAGAGGTGGACCATCCTTATGATCACACAATAGTATCCTAGATTTCTTTTAATAAAGATGCATCTTGAAAAGGAACAATATGGTTGACAATTAATTGAGTATACCTGGTGAGATAACTGAATAAGGACGTGAGAAAACACCCAAATCTTATATATTTCATGTAAAATTAATTTCCATAAAAACCATTGTTTTCAGGTACTGAGTCAAAAATAAGTTGCCCAGAGTCCTAGTGTATGGATATGTCGGCCGCTGCACCAGCACTGGATTACCTAAACTAAAATCTAAACTCAAAACACTTAACACATTTTCTCAAAACAAACTCAAAGACTCTCTATTCCTAAGTATGACCGAACCACCTCAAATACCATTCTATCAAGTGCTATCCTAGAGGTTTCCATGAATTGACAACCACAATCCCACCTTTGATAGTCCATGGGTCGACAACTAGTACTGAGTAGGAATTTCTGAAAATGTAAGTCATTTCCTTATGTACATGTACACATGCACACATCTCCAAAAAATATGCTAGAATTTAAAAATAATTAGTAAAAAATGCAGGAAAACTCTAAGATGCCAAAAAAAGAGTAAAATAGTTGGAAACTATAAATTAAATAGGTCCAGAATACATGCCCACCAATATAATGTGTCTGAAAAACTGAATGAACATATTCCTGAATCTAATCTACAGAATACCCTACCTAATGGGTACATGTAGGATTGTTGTCTAAAGTCGTACTAGCACACCCCATCTGTATGATTAATCTAAAAACCACCTACACCTTGACCACCCAGAACACCTTAAAAACATTAATAGTTTTCACATGACCAGATAGGTTTGGGAAAAACTATATAAAGATGTGAAAAACAATACACATTCGGACACCCCTAAACCAAAAAGAATACCCAAAATAAATACACAAGGTACAGAAAAAAATTCAATAATTACACCACAATAAAATACAAAATGAATACCACAATTGAATACATGAAATATCACCAAAAATACATGTAGTTAAATAATCTCACATGGGTATAAGTCTATAGAATGAAATGAAGGAATATTATAGGAAGATTAGAGAATACCTAGTATTCGTAACACATGGAATTTCAATACCACATAGAGTGTCGACAACACACAGAGTGTTGATAACACATCGAGTGATAATAAAAAAATTTGTTTTGATAACACAAAAATATTCGATAATAGATAGAGTGTTGATAAGTCATACATCTCCATTGTCATGTATTCACCATGTCACATTGTCACCATGTCACCGCTAGCCATAGGATTCTGCTCAAAGTTCACTTTTACCATGGGGACCTACACCTCAATCCATTAGGTAATATTCATTCATCCACAAAAACTCACTTAAAATTAAATAAAATAACCATATTGTCACAAGGGATTGAACATCATAAATATATTATCCAATAGAAAAAAGATTTTATTGAAAATATTGTTTTATTGAAAAGGTCCAACCCATGACCAGTCAATATCCGATTAGACATGGTCTGGTTCTGCCCAGCTTGATCTGGCCCGGTCCAAACTAGCTCGACAAGAATTGCATGCTAGACCCCACACGCTAGACCCAACCCATTTGGATTCTGGGTCCAGCCCTCTAGTCCTCTATATTATCATGGTTTATCTAATCTGACATGTGTTTCATTAGGTATGCACTGACCATGTGCCATCAAGACCCATGCGGGCAACCCACCATCCAACAACCTCATGGCTTCTCCACCTTCATGGGGTTCTTGAGGCCTGTCCTCACTATGTACCCTGATGAATGGCCACAACATTTCTTTGGTCACAGACACCCATGTGATCTATCACAAATATCACCCTTCCACCTACCCGGGTGACCCCACTGGCATTCCAGCTGGAGCAATCAAAGCATCTTCTGCATGTGCCAACGTTCACCCCATCCATATGATGCTTTAGGTCACTACCGCCAAAAATTTCAATGCACATTATCCATATTCCCACTTTGGTGTCATTAGGGAGTAGGATCCCTGATTTTGGGTAGTTTCAACATAAATAAATGGTCAGAAAATTCCTCCAAAAATACAATCATCAAGAATGAGAAGATCACAAAGAACAAAAGAAAAATATGAAGAAAAAAATATCCTTATGGATGGATCTTATCCTTTGTTCATGTCGGCCATAATGTTTCCTCATTTTAAGGATTAATGAATAAAAATAAGGATAATAACAAATATACATCACACATTGACCTAACAATTTAACGATCCTGAAATAATAACCAAACTATGGATCAAACAATTCATCGGTTAGTCTGGGTTCTTGATGGATCTAAGAAGGGTAAAGGAAATAATAATGATATAAAATGCCCTACCTTGGTTTGGGATGTGTTTTTGGAGAAGGTAGAAGTTGTTCCCTCATTTTTTTGATCCATTGATCATTGATCCAAGTCCTGATCATCAATCCATCAATGACGATTCTTGATCTGCAGGTGTTTTTTAATGATATTGTATTATCTTCTCGATAGAATAATTATAGGGTTATGAACATATCCCTAAATTCTATGAAAATGTTCTTTTAAAAATTGAAACACTTTCTTCGTTGCAATAAAATATTTTAATTAAAATATTTATTAGCGATATGTTAAAAAGAAATTCATCTGTCTTGAACCAGATAATGATATTCCCTGCCTAAGGTAAATTAAATTTTCAGAACACAATGGTGGCCTTAGATTTATGATCTGAGAAAGAATTTATATATTATCATATTTTAAATAAAAACCACCAATTCTGTTTTTCATAATAATAACATTTTTCAATGAGATGTTCTGTGTACATCAGGCCTTAGAATCTCTCTTTGTCTCAGTTCCTGGGCATAGAATGTTTCCAAATAATTGATAAAAATAAAACTATTTAAAATGTGAGTCATTATAAATATTTCATGATATGTTATACTCAAGTAATGATGATTGGGACTTGGCCAGGGACACCATTTTAGTGCCAATCCAAAACTGTATAGTGTACCTTCATGTTTCTATAATGTGTGGAATTATGTTTTAATGATAATATTGATTAGAATCAACTCATATGATGCACATGATGTTTTTATGTGATTTATGTGATTTATTGAATGTCATAGCATCATGAATATACACTTAAATTCCCAAGATATATATATATACTAGTTGTTGTGATTCATCATAGTTCATTGATTAAATTTTTTTATATGTGCAATAAAGTTGGGATATGTTTCTCTTGGGTGATAAATTTATGTTTCCAAACTATGTTCATATCATTATTGGGATAAATTATTTTTTCGAAGAATGTTGTTTTGTTGGTAAATATATGATTATTGTGACTAAAAATATGGGATGTAAACAAGGGTTAGTGCAAGAAGGGGATGATTATATACTCTTATAAAACCAATTGTTATCGTCATAAAGAATATATAATATAAATTTAATTTTTTTTTATTTTCTATAGTCAATAAATAAAATATCATAGTTGTAATCCATGAAGATATATATTATGTGTTTTATCACTCAATTATATTAACAATAAATAATTTTATTCATCAATGAACGTATAAATTTGGAAAAATAAAAATAATTTATACTTCGATCCATTCTTACAAAACATAATAACATTATCCATCTCTTTTGGTAAAACATAAGACGTCCATAATATTGATATATATACTTTCCTGGAAAATAAAAATGTGATCCTATAATAGAATATTCTTTGTAATGAATATTTATGAAAGGGGAAAAACACATTCATTTAGTAAATGATAAAAAAAAATTTCATATTAAACATTTAGTAAAAAGTAAAAAGTAACACTTTATATAAAATGTTAGGATTATTCATCATAATCTATATGATGAAAGTATACTATATTTTAAAATGAAATTATAAAATGTTTATATAATATAAATTATCATTACAAAACAAATTTTATTAATAATATTAATTGAAGAAAAATATTTTCCATAAAATATGAAATATTATATTTATTCAAAATATGCTTTTCCAGGATCACATTAACTACCTAAGAAACGAAAATTAATGAGTAACATGTAATGTCACCATATATCATGAGTAAAAAAATATATTAATTTCAAAAATATAAATATCATATAATTTAAATAAATATAAATTTAAATATTAACAATCTTGAATAAATTCAGATTATATTATAAAACCATACCTTAGAATTCATCTTTTATAGATGCAGTAAATTGGATAATTATTCTATATAAATTTATTAAATAGTTTTATAAGATCCCATCAAGAAAATAATCCATTTTTAATTTATATTTATATAAAATTGGAATATATATATATTAAAGAGTTCCAATCTACGTTGAACACATAATTTTTTACAGTCAATGTATATAAATTTATATTTTTATGTTTATCATCATTTAAGGTGTTTTAAATTTGATTCATCACTTCATGTATGAAATTTGTTTCATTATCATAGTTATATATTATTTTATAATCCTATAATAATTTTAGTAAGAGAATAGACAATCACATCAATTCATGGGTGTGGTAGTTCTAACGTATACATGAATGAGTTTTTAATTATCTAATAAATGCATCCTTAAATTTTTTTACTATATATTATATTTATAATATACAAATTATGTCTTAAATAATATATATATTAGTAACTTATATATTTATAAAAATAAAATTAAAATGGTGATGAAAAATGAATTATATCATGACGAATACATGGTATATCGTATGTATGTAGGAGCGATTATTTCACATTTCATAGGATAGAATGTAATTTTAAAGTAATTGTACTATTAAAATAACAACATAATATTATGAGGAATAAATAATTTTAATTATGTAAATATTTTTACTTATTATTTTTATATTATATTATAAAAAGAATTAGTAAACCATTGGTATGAAAATATATATCTTTTTTGTAAGCCCCTTTAGTATACAACATAAGGTATCATAATGTTCTTTTTTTCCATGAACTAAATTTACATTCTCTTGATTTTTGGTGTGATTTTCTATTATGAATTATTTTAACTAAATTTCTTATACATTATAAATAATTGTGAAGTGTATGGTCACAATTGGATGTTATGTGGGTGGAAAACATTCTATTAAATGAATCATTATTAAATAAAAAAATTGATTTACATAGAAACCGAGAATCACATTATCATAACATAAAATACATTAAGAGATTTGAATAAATATAAATATTCATCTAAACGAATGTTTTCTGTTATAATATATGCTTATCCCTTTTTTAAAACCATTTTATCACATATTATCCTTAAAAATGTGATGAAAATAAATTTTCATAAACTAAAAAAATTGGAAGTTGAAGATTAATATTGATATAATTTGGTTAAGATTAATAAAATTAGACTTAATTTTATTTTAATATAGTCCAAAACTAAATGGATATTGTTAATACAAGATCAGGATAAAATATTCATTTTATTTTATTTTAATGAAATCATTTATTTTATTATTAAATTATTTTGATGATATTTCCATTTTAAAACATATAGTTTTATATGAGTTATATTAAATTTTAGATATGGAATTTATAATAAGAATATCTTTATAATGAATAATTTTATTCCAACATCATTTTTATTTATTAAATGGGTGAGTATTTGTAAAATTTTAAATTTCACAATTCACCAAAAAAAATTATTTCTAAAAAATAAAATAACATATTAATATTATTTAGAAATGATTATTTTAGAAAGGAATATACTCTCCTTAAATTATATTAAAAATATATTTTTGTTTTAGATAAAATTCTTGAATAATGATATGTTTATTATGTTCTTGTTTCTTGTGTTAAAATTATTTCTTATAATCATTGAAGCACAAATGATATATAAAATGTCATTATAAAAAATGATGTGTATTAAAATAGTTTCACAAGTATTCTGAAATAATAATGGAATAGAAATATTTTCTATCCCATTTCTTTATAAGGAATCAGTATTTAGATGCAATGGAATATATATTTTGGGCTCATTTTATTGTGTGACTATATTTTATTATATATTAAGAGATTTTTGGTGTTAGAAATGAGGGGGTAGATTATATATATTGGATTTGACATTTTATACATAGTGTTTCATTAGGTATGAGTTATTGGAAGATTGTATTGATGTTTGGTTGATGGAATGAGGAGGTGTCTGAGATATTATGTATAGGTTTTTTGAGAAATAGACAACAATTCTTTTTTAAAAGATGATTCGTAGTATTTATGAATTGATTATTAAAACATTTATTATTTTTCTAGGGATATTTTTAAGTAATTATTTGACTATATTTTCTAAAATTAAATTTATATAATTTCTTTCATATATAAATTTTTTCAATCTGGGTGTGTATGTGACATGGGGGAGTTTGTATATTTTTTCTAGATTCTATCACTAAGTTGTTCCAATGGATATATAGAATGTTCCTTTTGATATATTTTAGAATGGTGTTTGTATTGGGGTTAGGGTGTCATGGTTGTGTTAGATACATGATCTGTAGTGGTAATATATATTTAATGTTGTTTTGGCCATGACTAATTTGGGATATAAGAGGAATCATGGTTCAATTATTTGTATTTTTGGAGAATTTACACTTTAATATAATGACTATAATACTCTATGATGTGAAACATTATGTATAATTTATATCTTGATTTAATCCTTATTTTTCAATTTTCCAAACGTTTCTTTAATCCATTGGAATGATTATTGGTGTCATTAGTGATTATCATGTGCCAAATGACTATGTTTTGTTCATGAAAGTTAGTGGTAAATTAGTTGTGAAATGAGGTGTGTTATTATTAGTTATAATGGATTTCTCTATATTATACATCATTTTTAGGTTGTATTGAAAGTGTTATAGTTATATTAAAGGACTGAAGAATGTAATTTTGATGGGGATTTATGTGTCCAATGATTTTATGTGTACCTTTTCATTGGTGGAATTTAAAATCTATATCACTGACCTACAAAAACTATTACTAAAAATTAATCATTTCATTTCGGGATTTTATACTAAAAGACATTCCACAGTTTTATCAATTAAATAATATACCATTATACTAAAATGTTATATCACATAAATATAATAGTACATTTTATGTTTAGATTTTTTTGGATTGTGGATGAAATCTTACTTGGAAACATGGATACATAATGGAATGGTTCCTAAAATTATAAAGCATCTGCTAATATGAACCTCACAGTTAGTGACCTTTGGAGGCATATCATACATAAATTAAATCATTATAAATGGACAAAAGGGATACATAAAATAGGGTATCAGAAATGAGAATTATTTTTTAACATAAGAATTAATAATTGATCATCATTAATGAAATTAATATGATAATAATGGTATGATGAAATGATCAATTTGTATGATCATGACATAGGATAATTCATACCCATCATTATTTGGATAAAAAAATGAATCAAGTCAATAGTATTAACATATGAAAATTATCATATAATTCAACAATAAAGAGTCATGTGAAAATAATAATTGAACAATAGAATAAAATATATGACGATGCATGAATAATTAAAAAATATTTGTAATGTGAAGATAATATTTATATAGATCTTACATATTAGAATAACTAAAATGATAATTTTATGTAATTTCATAGGATAAACCAATATATCTTTAACTCTATAAAATTTACCCAATGAATTGGATATATATATATATATAAATATATATTTGTATAAGCCTTCATCATGTGATATATTAGGCCCAATCATCATTATAAAATGTTTCACAGAATCATAATATAATCATAATATTTGAAATCATGTTTTTTAAAAATATATCAATAACCACTTATCATTAATTTCATAAAATAAAATTTAAATAGTTTTTATGATAATATATATGAAAAATAAATAACCATCCATATAAATAAATTGATTGTATTATTATAACATATTCCCATTGAAGATATGTTATTTTACAAATTTTTTCCATTTTACAATATAAATACCATTACAAGATTGAAATACAAATTATTATGGAATAAAACATCAAACTATTATAAATTAACTTCGGAAAACTAATCATATGAAATATATTAGTGTATTTTTATATCATTGATATTAACCATAGATAAATTTGATGCATTACTCAAATAATTGATCAATATTGATGGTGGGAAATTCCCATCATGTCCTAATAATTGAAATAAATATTTTTATATGATAATAAAAAAAAGAAACATATCAAGAAAATATCAAGAAGTATCTCTTTGTACAAGTTTAAATGAACTCAATCATATGTAAAATATGTTTTAAAAATCATTGGATAATATTATAAAACATCATTGAAAACATTTTCGTAAACATGGAAATTTATGAAAACGTTTTTCGATTAAAAGAAGATAAAAATGGATGGATATTCATAATTTATTTTTTTTGAATCATATATTTTACAAAGATATAAAATTGGGATTAAAAGAACAATTCCAGAAATACCCAGAGAATAAGAAAACGTAAATGGATTAATAAAAAAATATCATTTAATTTCCTTAATATAATTTCAAAATATTAATTCCCTCAATTTATGATGAATAGAAAATAAACCACATATCAATTCAGTAAATTTCATATCAAAATCCATATAAAATAGTAACATTCAATGAATTTATACAAATCATGACCATTGATAGATTCATGTTAAAACATGTCAAATGAGATATATATATATATATATATATATATATATCATTGAATAATATAGTTTCATAATATAATGATATGACGTAATGAAATAAAATTTTACTTGAATAGCCCTTACAAATATCATAACATTTAATTGATATGTAATCAAAATATAGAATATGTGTAATGAATATAAATAATCCAAATAAAGTTGAAAGGAACCACAAAGAAATAAAAGGAGCATTAAATCGTAATCATAACATAATATAATTATTGGAGTAAAAATATTTTCAAATGAATGGAAATTTATTTAAAAACCCACTAACCAATGTGGAAATAATATTGACTTTTATTTATGAAACTATTATTTATCATTTTATTTACCATAGTGTGGAAAATTTTATTAAAATATAATTAATAATAAATAATATGATTAGCTTAAATATTATGGACTTTGATGGAGATGATCTATATAATCTCATTTAATGGAATATCAGTATAGGTAGTTTCGAAAAAATGAGATTGTAACATAAACAATTTACAGCAAGTCATTTCCTACATCATATTCAATTAAATGCAATTTATAATAAATAAAAACATATTAAAATTATATTCTATATCTATATTATTTTATAAAATATTATTTAGCATTAATATATAATATTTATTTACCCTTTTATTAATAATAGTATCAAAATTGAACAATTTGGTGACATTTTTTCTCTTTTTTATTAATTTATCCATTTTATGGTTCCTGTATATGAAACATTAAAAAATTTCATTTTCTCTATAATATTAACAACACGATAAGCCTAATATTTACTCTTCATATAAAATTTTATAATTATGCAATTATTATTTTGACAAGAAATGTATTAAATCACATCATGGATATGATAGTTTGTACATATATAAGAGGTATGTTTCCACCATTCGATGGTTAGAATGAAAGAAAGTTAAATTATTGTTCGCAATTAAAAAATAATTATAATATACTTTATTTTAATTAAATTTATATTTATTACCATTCATTTCAGACTGAAATGAAAAACAAATTACAACATTTAAAGGAGGTTGTAGCCCACAAATATTCATGAATTATATTATCATATTTGAAAAGATGTAAAGTTAAAAATGTAGATTATATTGTAAAATTATAAATCCATATTAATTTCAAAAATAAAAAACATAAATATAAAATCTATAATAACAACTAAACATGAAATATGGTAATAAAAAATGAATTATATCAATAAATGGAAGTGGTAGTCCACATATATGCATGAGTGAAACATTCATTCCAATTTGATGGAATAAAAGTGGAATTTTTTTTCAATCAGTATAATATAATATTATTATATTAATGATACTAATTGAATTATTTTATAATGAATTAATTTTTTTAGGTAATATTTACGAATAAATCAAATTCAATGTATTTTGTAAAGTGATATACCTTTTTTTAGAAACCTTCTTTGGATTAAACTATAGGTGTTAAATGGATTCTATAATAAATAATCCAGAACTAGAATATCATGGGGATGGATTATAAAATGGAATAATTTTTTATTAAATAAATTATATATCTAATTATGTTTGATAAGGTTATGATACAGGGTATCATATTATAATAGAGGGTGGAAAGACTCCATGAATAGTTCAGAATAAATAATTATATGAAGGTCTAACTATTATCTTGTCCCTAAAAATGTAAATAATAAAACTCTAAAATGGTTGAAATATATATAATATTTAAAATAATGAAAGATCATAATTGCATCATATAGCTTATCAACATGGTCAGCTACACGTTAATCAAATTTTTACAAGAACATTAGAAAAAAAAAATTATTGTATATTTCATAATATGAAAATGAATTAAGTTTCCTAATTTAATCAAATTTTATTTATTTCAATTACAAATATGGAATCCGATTTAAAAGGAATTATTTTTAAATGTGGATGAAATTCATTATTATATATGTCTAAAAACACAATGAAATTATTTTTATAAAAATCATTTTTTATAATAAATCTATATTATTTATTTTTGACATGCCCAATTAAAAAATTATATTACTAATAAAAAATTAAATTTAATATATAAAAAATAGATTTTATGAAATATATTCATCAATGGGAATTAATCCATTTTATTATGATAAAAACACATTATGTTCATAGGAAATATTTTTATAGAAAAAAATCTATTTAAATTCATTATAATTTATATTCATTTATATTCAATTGAAAACCAATCAAGTCATTTTATACAGATTTCAATAGTAACTATTCATAGGTTATATTTTTCTACTCATATATTCTATTTCAATGTCTATGAGATATAAGTGTTATTAAATAATTAATATTAATTTGAAATCATTATTTTATTTAAAAATATGACCAATATAAAAAACTATCAGTTAAATAAAATATATTAGAAGCTTAATATATCATAAAAATATTGTACTGTTACATTATACACATCTTATAAAAAAATTTATTTGGAATTTCTATCACAATAGTAGAATAATGGTGGATCAATATTCCTAATTAATTATTCTTTTTCACATGATGCTTCCAAAAAACATATGGTTCTTCAACAAAATATTAACCAATTTAGTGGTATTATTTCACACAATATTATTATTTTTATATATAATTTCAACCAATTATTACTTATAGTAGAATTCATTATTGAGTTGTAAAACCATTTATTTCAATAAATTGTTATTATTTTGTTGGTATCTACATTAGAGATATACATAAAACACATTATAAAAATGATATAGATTCTCTTGAATAAAAATATAATAATACACTTTTATGAGAGGATAACTAATTTCAAATATACACATATGTTTTTGGATAAACATTACATTCATTCTATAACTAATAATTTTATTCCTATAGTTTATTAATTATAATACCTCATCACCATCATTGTGTTTCCAATACCACCAATAAATATCAACCATTCATTTATATCAACTTTTAAATCAAATAAATTGTTGTTGAATATATATAACCCACTCTAAATTCCATGATATTTCTCAAATTTTAATACATTAAATTATCCATTATTATCACAACACATTTGATAATTAAAATTTTATCCATTTAGAGATTCAAATTTATTTGTATGTATGATTGATTAGAATCTCTTATTAATTGATAATTGAACCTATGAAATTTATTGATCCCAATAACATATTAAATTTAAACAAAAAGGTCTGAAAATGGCATCTATAGATTTAATTTTCATCTTAAAATGATCATTTGTTGGTGATGATAATAAATACTTAAGATAAACCCCATATTCCACACCCATATAGGTATTATAACGAACTGACCCAAATACCCTCTGAAAATTGTACTTAAAGAACCCAAAAAATACACGAGGCATTTTTATAACCCCAAAAGGTTGGTGACTACAACCACTAATCAAAAGGAAACAGTAGGTAATTATTTAACCCAACATGAAGTAACAACATGGAACATATATAACTCATGAATAAGAGTGGAATGGATAAATATGTTATATAATTTAAATAAGAGAGTAAAACCCATCACCACACAATTTGAAAAAATATCCATGTACAAGTACAACCTCATAAGATTACAAGAAAAATAAATCAATTAATCCATGTGATATCTTGGAATGACTACCACCATCTAAAAACAATTTAATCAACTCATCTAAAAGAAAAATATTCTACCTCAATGTGGTGGCTTTACTTTCTCTTCATCAAAATTCATAACAAGGACTACACAACACTAAAGGGGTATGTAATGTGTTAGCTAACAGGATCAATGGGTTCCTAACCATGCGATCCAAAAATTGTATATGTAAAAATGATCATGTACGATAATTTTAGAGAAAAACATGGAATTATATGTGGTATATTGTTTTGATAAAATGATTTATAAGTATTTCATCTTTTCTATAAATTCTAATCCATAGAAGGTATATCATTTTATATAAAAAATTTAGGTTATCATCTAAGATAACAGAAATCATGAAATTCATAACCATAATATTATAAATCCATTAAGTGGAAAAGAATTCCATGAAAGTTAACATTTAAGGATAATACACTACTCATAACATAATAATGACTAGTAAAAATCAATTCTCTAGAACACATTCCAATGTAATTGAGGAACACACCATGAGTTACCCCCCCAAACAATGTTAAAAAGGTCCCTAGAATGAAATTTGTAGTATGTTGAGAAAAATACCAATGAGATAACATCCCAATGTTAATATGGAAAACAACCAAAACTAATCCTTGCACCTACACACCACTACCTTCCCATGTGTTTTATTTTATAAATAATTTCAAATCTTTCAATGTCCACATTTTTTTAATTACCCAAAACCATGGGAAAAATCTTTAGTCACCAATCCATTATGACACATAGAACAATCCTATAAAAAATCATATATAAATAAAAATTTAAATATATGATGAGTAAGTTTCAACTATCATTTGATATATATAGAACTACTTTCCCCAAACATAGGGTAATACACACCCACAAATTATTCTCCAATAGGAAGAGAAAAAAATGAAAAATTATTCCCAAGAACAAATATATGAATCGTAAAAATTTATTAATTTAATAATAGGTTTGGTGGATAATAAAAAATGTATAAAAACCTAAAGAAAATAGAGTCTTGTCTTCACAACCAATAGTGGAAATAACCCCCATAATATGATCTAACAATAGATATAGACAAAAATGAATCATCTGTATAGAAAAATAGATCTTTTAAAGAAACACAATTGTGCTACCAAGATCAAATAAATGAATAATCATAAATAAACATGTCTTATATATAGATACAAAATAACAAAAATGGTTATATATCTCAGAACAGATCAATCCTAATCAAATGAAGACTTTAAAAATCACAATAGAATCCCAGAAGTTCATGATCCAGAAGTCATGTGAATGAATAAAATACAATTTCACTCTTTTCAGTCCGAAAAAGTAATTCTCACAACATTTAAATGGAATATAATATATTTACATGATGTGTAATCATCATAACTCTAATAAAATGAGAAAAATTAGTTTTTTATTAAAATATGGATTTTAACGTACCATGTCCTCAAATTCATTAACATTTCTACTGGGTTTACAACATATTCAATATATGACTCGATAATTAGGATGTCTTAAAACTTAATGTGTATTTCTTCTATAAACTATAAAATCTATAAACTATTACCGGAAAAACCAAAACACCTCAATAATATTCATAAAATTTATAGAAACTCATAAATATATTATGATATTTATAATTGGACTCAATAAATTTAAAAAAATTCAACCCCATTTTTTGTTATTTCCCCCAAAAATATCTCTCTATCTTTAGGAGCCCCAAGATATGCACAATTAAATAGTTACAAAATTTAATGTATATGAATTTTTTAAAAGATGGAAATTAATGTTACAAACTACACAACATAAGTCTTTTCATCCCGAGCAATTCATGTGGAAAATAATGTTTCAGAAGGATGAGATAACATGTATCCCTCATAAATTATTTGTGCTCTAAATTATCATGGGAATATAACTCATTCCACTATAAAACTCTAACCATTTGAATATACATACAACACAAGACATTCAATTGACTATCTATTACCTCCACTAAATTCTCCACAATATAATCATCTGGATCAAACTCAATCTCTTCCCAACACAAAATGTTATAGTAGTAGCAATGATATTTCATAAGATACAATGTGTTGAAAAAATAATAACTTAACATATAATTATCTAGTACTTTCAACCAATAAGAAAAATTTCCCAATCATATCTTTGAACTAAAAATGTAAAACATATATCAGTGGAAACATACACTGTTGTCCAATCCAACAATGACTTGATTGGGAGAATCGTTCGAGAAAACATGGTGTCTTATGAAATAATAAAAAGGATGATTCCATTTACCCTCATAAAATATTTTCCAACACTATTATATAAGAAGATGTTGAATTATATTATGAATCCTCATGAACATCATCTACACCAAATGTTATCCCTCCAAAGAACCATTTTCTACCACTACCCAAAAATGATGTGACCATCATGACATACCACAGACTGCCCCCAAAAGGATCTATTCCAAATGACATATGATAAATTATATTATTGGAATACTCAATTATTAGCATATGGAAATCCCATGTCCCACCAAATTCCATGGTGCATACAGGTAGCATATCCTCTAGGATCTGAATAACACACACTGTCAAACCATATTTCATTGGATGGAATGTTTTACTCCATCTATCCTATGTTTCCATCACCTCTTGTATAATTATTAGGGACCTCATAGTAAACATTAGATCACTATCTAATCTATTTCTATAGGAAAACCATTAGTCCTTACAATTTATTTCACTTATATATTACATTGATCATTATTATTTTTTAGTATTTGATCACAATGAAATTATATTACATTATAAAATGATTAATCACCACCTATATATATTTTCTCTCTCAATAATATTTGTTGCAATATATGAAAACATCTAAATAATATAACACATTATTTCTGAATAAGAACTTAGGATCGATAGTGTAAACTTGAAGTTCTAAAATATTCATCCGTTATCTATTAGATGGTTTAACAGCTAGACACACTCTATTAAATGTCTCTAATTATAATTAGACACAAGAATTGATGAATTCTATCAATATACATCATCATAGTGTTTTTTTGAACTGTCATAATAAAATATTACTATCCTCAAAATGAATTTTCCATTATGGTATTGGGACAAATAACTTACCCTCAAAATAGAGTATACCATGTCGAGAAAGGGACCATCCCAAAATGGACTACCACATACTGAGTTTCTCCAATTCTTATAAACCCAAAATTCATTTTCTAAATATGAAAAATAGACTCAAGGAGAGATATGATAACTGATCAATGGTAAAAACCATTAATAAAATATTTTCATGAGAATCCATATGTAATTGAGAAAAAAATACATATAAAGTTACACTCTTCCTTCATTTTAACAATAGATTAATCATTTTTATTTTCTACAATTAATTCTTTCACAAAAATTTATCTTCCTTGGTGTGTTGCGATAATGAAGTTGAATGTATTAAGGTAATCAGAACATCATCACTATTCAAGAATCAGTTATTTCTATGAAATAATATAACAAAAGATTTATAGTAAAAATGGAAGTTATATTTTTCTCAGAAATAAAATAATTCTAAAAGTGTACTTCATCCATAACTATGGACAGATATAAATCATGAGTGGGATAATTAATTTCATGTTGTATTGTATGAAGTTGATTTTAAGACACCCAATGTTTTCCAACATTAAATGACATCCCAAACTATCCCCATAAGAATTATAGAAAACTATGTACCCCTAACAAAGATTTAGTAAGATCAAAATATGAATCACTGTTAGAATTATTATTAGCTCCTCAATAGAGGCCATTCACAATGAATCCAATATGAATTTCACCCTATTCCTAGTAAGATAAGAAAAAGTGATTTAAAATTTGATAAATCCATGACGAACCCCAAATTTTAACTGGAATGAGAATGGATAAATCAAATGAAAGAGTTATTACTTGGCTCGTGGAATTAAAAGAATACAATTACCTTCCTTGGATCAATAGATGTATTATATTTATAAAACATATTCCCCTAAAACATCACATTTTGATTATATATTGTTCATTTCAAGATCATTCTATAATGATATAATATCAAAAAACGTCAAATGGTGCTCATTCTCACACATTGATGAAAATTAAACCAAAATATTTTCAATGAACGCTACCAAAATAGTTTTGACATAATGATGGAATATCTGATTAAGGAAATATATGAATGTTTTAGGATATTTAGTTACAAAAAAATGACATCAAATTTTAAACCCTAACCTCATATTTCCTTTTATTTTATATGTTTTCTAGTCTCGCATCATTTGGATGAGGTTTAGTTGGGTGATGGTTTGATGTTTTTCAAAGATTGATGTTTTTGGTGTGTCTCAAGTCATTGTGATGTCACGCCACTACTAGTTGTCAGTGTGCATTTTGTCTGGGTAGATGCGCAGTTGCCTAATAGATCCAATAAATAATAAATTAAATAAATAATTTATGTTAGTTGAAGAAGAAAGCTAAATAAAATTTTATAATGATAAAAAAAGGTTAATGTTTAAATCATAATAATAATAAAATTATTGAGCAGATTATAATAATATAATTATTTAATTTGACAACAATACCATTATTTTTAAATTTTTCTAAATATAATTATTACTTATAATGAAACGAAACAAGTTATCTTTTAAATTATTTTTATGTTTTTTATTAATATCATTTTATTATTATTTTTATTTTATTATTATTATTATTATATTATTATTATTATTATTATATTATTATTATTATAGGAGTTATAGTTATTATTATTATTATTATATTGACAAAAAATAAAAAACCCCTATATCTACCCACCCTACGAAGCAGAGTTTTTTTAGACATTTTTTTGAAAAAAATTAAAAATACATCTCTGTTAAAAAAAATTATTTTTTTACCCCCCACAGGCGGTACTTGGTGTGCCGCCTTTGGTGGTTTTTCCACCTAGGGCAATGAGGCAGATGGTGTGCCGCCTATGCTCAATATGTAAATGCAAAGGCGGCACACCAGGTGCTGCCTTTTCATAAATATTTATTTTTAAAAAAATTATTCGTATTTTTTTGTTTTGTTTTGTTATATATATATATATAAGAAAACTTTTCAGTAAAATTTTTCTGCTATTTAATATCCTGCGGTTCTGCCATTACAGCAGTCTAGATTCTGACTGATACCCTCACCCAGGACTCCCTTTTATAAGGGGGTTTGCCCTGAAAACCATACTGCATTTCCGATGTGGGATTCTGGTTCTCCTTTTCCTGCACAGTATATTCTGCGTTTCCGATTTGTGATTCTATTTCTAGTACGCGACATTGAAGGAATATATAACATAAAATATAAGTGCAATATAAACGAAACTTTAAACACTGATTAAACTTATTATAAATAGTTTAAAATAAATATAATTTCATAAAAAATGTTGATACAGATTAACTTATAAGCTCTAAAAACCACCCACTTGACACTTAATCATATTTTATGTACGTGACTTTGAAAGCGTATTAAAGATAAGCTATAAGACCAATACAAATGAAACTTCAAAGATTGATTAAAAAAATAATAAATAGTTGAAAAGAAAAACAATTTCATAAAAAATGTTGACCAAAACCACTTTATAAGCTTTCAAAACCATCAACTTGAAACATAAAAATGTTTCAAGTTCCCGACATTGAAAAACTATAAAACATAAACTATAAGAACAATAGAAATGAAACATTAAACGTTGATTAAACATATAAGAAATAGTTGAAAACAACAAAAACTTCATAAAAAATGTCCATAAAAATTAATGTATAATCTTCCAAAACCATCTACTTGAAACTTAATAATGTTTCAAGTACGTGAATTTAAAAGACTATAAAACATAAAATATAAGAACAACATAAATGAAATATTAAACATTGATTAAACATATAAGGATTAGTTAATAATTAATTAAATAATCAGTAATATAATTATTAATTATATAATAGTAAATTAGTAATATAATTTCTATAAAATATTTTTCATCAATTATATTTATTAATTATTACTTATTAATTATTAATTTTAACTTATTAATTATTACTTATACAATTATTATTTAGTTAACTATTAATATAACTATTAATTATATAATAATTTATTAGTTAATAATTAATATAATTATTAACTATAAAAAAGTTAATTAGTTAATTAGTAATATAATTATTAAATAAAATTATTAATAACTAAATATATCATTATCAATTATTTAACTAGAAATATTATTATTAATTTTATAATAATTAATTATTAATATTATTATTAAATATATAATAATTATTTAGTTAATTAGTAATATAAGTAATAATTATAAGTAATTAATTAATAATTATTAATTATTAATTATTAATTAGTTAATTAGCAATAAAAATATCCATTATAATTATCCATTATAATTTTTAATTCCTAATTAATAATTATTAATAGGTAATTATTAATTATAAATTTGTTAATTAGTAATATAAATATTAATTATAATTATTCATTAAATTATTAATTATTAATTGTTAATTATTAATTATTACTCACTAATTATTACTTATATAATAATTATTTAGTTAATTATTAATATAAATATTAATTATATAATAATTAATTAGTTAATTAATAATATAATTATAGTCTTTCAAAGTCACGTACTGGAAATATTTTTAAGTTTCAAGTAGACGGTTTTGAAAGCTTATAAATTATTTTTCATCGACATTTTTTATTAAATTCCATTTTTTCAACTATTTCATATATTTTTAATGAATATTTAAAGTTTCATTTATATTGGTATTATAGTTTATGTTTTATAGTATTTCAAAGTGGCGTACTTGAAACATTTTTATATTTCAAGTAGGCAGTTTTGAAAGCTTATAGATTAATTTTCATCAATATTTTTTAGGAAATTATTTTGGTTTTCAACTACTCCTTATATGTTTAATAAATTTTTAATTTTTCACTTATGTTGGTCTTATATTTTATGTTTAATAGTCTTTCGAATTCACATACTTGAATCATTTTTAAGATTCAAGTAGACGGTTTTGAAAGATTATAAATTAATTTTTATGGACATTTTTTAGGAAGGTTTTGTTGTTTTCAACTATTTCTCATATGTTTAATCATTTTTTAATGTTTCATTTTTATTGGTCTTATAGTTTATGTTTTATAGTCTTTCAAAGTCGGGAACATGAAACATTTTTATGTTTCACGTTGATGGTTTTGAAAGCTTATAAATTGTTTTTGGTCAACATTTTTTTGAAATTATTATTGTTTTCAACTATTTTTTATATTTATGATCAATGTTTAATGTTTCATTTATATTGGTCTTATAGTTTATCTTTTATTAGATTTCAAAGACACATACTTGAAATTTGATTAAGTTTCAAGTAGGTGGTTTTGAAAGATTATAAATTAATTTGTATCAACATTTTTTATGAAATTATTTTTGTTTCCAACTATTTCATATAAGTTTAATATGTTTTTAAAGTTTCATTTATATTGGTTTTATAGTTTATGTTTTATAGTCTATCAAATTCGTGTACTTGAAATAGAATCACACATCAGAAACGCAGAATGTACTATGCAGGAAAAGGAGAACCTGAATCCCACATCGGAAATGTAGTATGCTTTTTAGGGAAACCCCCCTTATAAAAGGGAGTCATGTGTGAGGGTATCAGTCAGAATCCAGACTGCTGTAATTGCAGAACCACTGGATTTTAAATAGTAGAAAAATTCTCCTGAATTTTTTTGATATATATATATATATATACAAAACAAAACAAAACAAAAAATAAAAAAAAAATATTTTAAAAAAAATATTTATGCAAAGGCAGCACCATGTGTGCCACCATTATGGTATATTTTTAGGCAAAGGCGACACACCATGTGCCTCCTTGTCCTGGGCGCAAAAACCCCCAGAGGCGGCACACCACGTGCCGCCTTTGGGATGTAAAAAAAATATTTTTAACCTGGTCGTATTTTTAAAATTAATTTTTTCAAAAAATGTAAAAAAAAATTCTACGAAGCAGCTCCCACCCCTGGTTCCCCAGCGCGTAGCTGCCCCACACCTAGCCTCCTCGCACTGCGCAACCACCCAACTCGTCGACCTTCTCCTACCGATAAGCCGCTCACGCTCTCGATTACCCTGGTATCCCCACAGCGATGCCCACCTTTTATGCAGATAGCACCTATCGAGACACTCTCTCATGCGCTGGAAATGCCTGCAACGTCTCCCTCTCCTACTTCGGCAGCACCTACAGTGTCCCCCTCCTCCTGCACAAGTGGAACCCACGACGTCACCCCTCCTCTAGCATCGGCCACCCGTTGCACCACCCACTCCATGTCTGGTGGCCAGCGGTAGCAAACCCCCCCTACGGGCCCCATTCTGGTGAACCTGAACCCCCATATGTGCTCCATTCTAGCGAACTCGAACCCCCTTGCACAATGAATCCAACTTGTTATGGTTCATCTATTAATCCCATCATTGTCATCCTCATCGGTTGCAAACCCTTTCATACGACCATGCGGGTTGAGTTCACATCCATGCCAAGGTTAGGGTTTCATCGTTCAATTGTTTGGCTTATTTGATATTTGAATTTTTGTGTTTTTATTGGTTTACATTTGTTGTATTGGGTTTTGAACTTCTTTAATGGTGTTGATGAAAATACTCAAGTATGAATATAAATATAAATATATATATATATATCTCCCATGTTTGTGTTACCTCATGGCATGGGGGCACGTTCTTTGGGTTAAGAATATATATATATATATATATATATATATATATATATATGTATTTATGTAGATGGATGTTTTTACATGTGAATATGATACTGCTTGAGTTAAAAAGCATCGACTCGGTTCTCTGTTGGGATTCTGTTGTGTTCGCTCTTGGATTGAGGTAGGTGAATCCATGATGGTCTTTTTTATTTCATTTCATTTGACACTTGATGTTATTTTTAAATTATAACCTTGTTTCGCATAGATATGATACTTCTATTAAGCTTGTTAGTTAGTATGGAAGTTGTTATGTTTTTTCACTAATTGTTTTTAAAATGAATTAAGGTTTAATCCCTTTTGTATTGTGTCTAAGGTTTTTGCTAAAAAATTTATTTTTTTCCATGGGTGAAATTAGATTGTTGAGTGGGGTTTCCCTGTTGAATTGTTTGGTTATGTTGGTTTGAATCTTGTTTTAAACTCTACATGTGAAACGTGGGGTTTTCCCCTTAGTTTGGTTTTGTGTATGTTTTCGAAATGGATGTTTGGTTTATAAACATGTGTTATTATTTGTAAATGATATAAATGGATGGTTTTGTGATAAATGAAAATGGGTGTATTTATGATATTTGGTTTCAAATGGTTTGGTTAGTTTGAGAGTATTACATTAGATGGAGGCACCACCATGGGTGCACTAGGTGAACACATGGTTGAGTAATGAAGTGATGTTGGAACCCTAATGTTAGTCTCCCTCAATAATGCCTATTCTCCCTTCACTCCTATTTCTTCTAAAATAGATCTTTGTTTTCCGAAATGGAGTAACTGGTGCTTCTTTTGATCAAAATGTGGACTCAAAATGTGTTTCTCTTCATCTGGACCTATTGTCCTTGAAAAGAAGTTGGGTGAGTGGTTGGATGCTAAGGCTCATTGTCACACCATAATGGTGTGTTGGATAGGATGTAATTAAAAAACGGGTTTGGAACTTTCAAATGATTTTTATGTTTTAATGTGTCTCAAAATTCAATTGGGAATGTTTTGGTGGAAGATTCGTTTAAGGGACCATTTGGTCGTGTTTATTTAAATATGAGATTTGTTGTGATTTTGGAAATTACTTCAAAGTGTTTTTGGTAAATCCTTTAGTGTTGTTAATATGAAGGCATGATTGGAACTTTTTGATATCTATTAAAAAAATAGGTTTGATGTGTGGAATATTTTGCGGCCCATTTCGCATCATGGAAGCATTTTTTTGGGGAACCCCTCATAGGTTTGGTCTCTTGCCTCATTGATTTATTGTAATATGGGAGGGTCCTTAGAATGTGACCTCCTTTTTCTGATATTTTTAATGCATGGTACTAACCTTGAGGTGGTCGGGGTGGTTCCTGATTCTGTAGTGTACTTGGTTGTATATGTAAATGGATTGTTGTTTGAATGTGTGGAACACCTATTTGTGAACATAGCACAAAAACCTTGCATACCAATGGGGTTTCTACGAATGATTTTTGCAATTGAATTTCATGTACTTTGTAGTGGCCCATATTAGGTAGATATTTTGGATTTTTTCTATGGGATTGGTCTCTATCAGTCTATCCTATGAAAAGGTGTCCAGGTGTTATGGTGTTTGATTCATTCATTTGTGGAATACTATCAGGGATGGAGTCATAGGTATTAGTATGTTATACTCTTCATTCGAGTTCCTAGGTTTTCTATGATCCTTTGGTATGAGAACTATTAGTACCGCTACCATTATTGTGTTTGGAATCATGCCCTTAAAATTGGTTTTGGTGTTTTCATGGATATAATATTTTATGTGTGGTTGGTTTTAAAAGTATTTCAAACTAGGTTTTTTTTAAAAGTTTGCGTGAGCCCCTATTTTTCTTCTCCTTTTTTTAAATTATTGGGGAAATGGAATTGTGATTGTTAGTTTTCCAAATGCAGTGTATATATGAAAACAATAATTTTATAATTGTAGTTCAAACTTATATTTTGGGATATTTTGGAATTGAAAAATCCATGGATTCTATGGTTCACTTTTGGCATCCCTGCTGAGAATTTAAATGCTCACGCTTATCCAATATTTTCATATACTGGTTTCAGTTCCATGGTTCAGGTTCCTAGTTTGAATGCCTGTTGAGGTAGGTTGTTACTGTAGGATGTGACCTAGAGGTCACATAGAGGTATGTGTAGTCTTGTTTTCTTTTCCTTGATTATTTTATTTTTAATTTGGTTAGTTTTTATTAATTAATTTTTTTATTTTATGGTCCAAATCATTACCACATGATTAGTTTTGATGCCCGGTAAATGTTTTTATCCAGAAGGGATCAAGAACGCCCTTTGGGAGTTTCCTTGGACTGGCTCGGGTGAATGGTTCTCGGTCAACTCAGGTTGGTTTGGAACAAAATGTTATCAAACTAGGTTTTTGATATTAGGGATTTCTGGAAGATAATGATTTGGATTGTCGGGGCTCAAGAGGTATGTTACGGGTTGGTTCCTGGTTACCACTACTAATGATAACAGCTAAGTTACTAGGGGTAGTTCGGGTTTTGAAACATTCATCATTGGTTGTATTGGATTGGGGGATGTCAATGGAGGAGAATCAGTTCACGTTGCGGTCTCACATGTGGTGGTGACCCATGTGAGGTCAACGTTCCCGACTCAAGGTCCTCTTAGTGTTATGCCTTAATTAGGCACGGATCACCACCATGATGTCGTGTTAGACATATTACCTAGTTCCTCATTCTAGTGGGTTGTTGTTGGTTCTGTTTTGTTTTGATCTCGGTTGAGGTGAGTGTGTGTTAAAAATGAAATTGTTTTTTTAAAATATAAAAGGGTTTTGATTAAATTGTTTTGAACTAGGTGTAATGGGTTTTAAAAGATACAGTGTTTTGATTTTTATTTTTTTTGTGTGTGTTTTTTGATTTTATAAGGAAAGGAAGGGTTCAAACATTGGTATTCATTATAGAGGGTCACATGTGCGGGCATTTTTACGGAGACATCTTGGGAGAAATTTTTCACAGATGATGTATGCTGGATTGAATGAATGCACATGTGACAGTTCATAAGGTTCCATAGGTGAGAATAAAAAATTTATAACAAAGGTATGTTTTTGAAAAAAAAAATTACTTCTATTTATTTTTGTTTGTCTTGTGAGCCTATTTCCATTTGATTAGACTATTTCATGAATTGAGATTTGGCCTCATGTTGATCAAAATTGTGTTTTTTGTGTTGTTCTTAGTATGTTGACTAGAAAAGTTTATAGGGTTTCCAATGAGTAATGCCATTTTCGATTATTTTAATGTGTTTCTTATCTATCAAGGTTATCAAAGTCCGATTGGGGTCATTGTGTAGTTCAAAGAGTTAGAGTGGGCCTTCATGTTGCTGGTAAATTCTGTGGGTTTTAGGGTTTATACACTCCCATTGTTGTTTTAGGTTTCATTTCTGGACAATTAAAGGCGATATGTTTCTTCATTATTAGAGTTTTGGGTTTGTATAATGGTTGTCAGTTCCTGCAGAGCTTCCCCTTCTAGAAATAAGTACATGCTAAAAGAACCTATCTCCAAGAAGCTATCTTCGTCAGTACCAACTTCTAATTTTTCGGACCGTTCACTTGTCTTACACAAGTGTGGCCATTATTGGAATTATAAATCTTTATCTTGCATCCCCTTGAAAAATTCCCACCATTGACGTCATTTCAATCATCAAGAGGAATAAGAAGTTGGAACCAGAGGATGCAAATGTATAACTATGAGGAAGAAGATGTTTCAACCATCAGGGCCCCAACTACATGTCTCAGGGTGAACCTCATGCACAGTGAAGAGTTATCGAGGGTGTGTGGAACCTCTGTTCGGTATATTTTTATAGCATTGGAATAGAAATGACAAATGTCTCCTCATTCAGTTTTAGCTGCCCTCATAAGCTCATCATCATATGTTTGGTGTAATTACCTTGTTCTACTTCACTCCAAGTGGAATTATCTTCTCTTACCATGGATTCTAAATCATTATGATTCCTTGAAGAGGTATTGGTCCTATTAGTAAACAGACCTATTCTAATTTTTAGTTTGGCCTTAGATTTTCTGTTTAGGGGAATACATGGTTAAATCAATGGGTGTTTTCTCTCTGATCAATCTCAGTTTGGGTAACCCTCTTGGTTTTTTCCCAAGTGTGTTTTTATTTTGTGGTGGATTCATCCATTCCAGTGTCCTGGTGTATCAATTGGATTCATGATGGTTTTAGATCATAGTTCGGATGCTGTTTCATCATTTCACATTAGTGGAATCCATGTAGTGGGGAGAACCATTTCATGTCCCCCATGTTTTGAGTTGTGGTTTTGTATGGGTTGTTTGGGTGTGACTTGAGGAATAAATAGTCATCCTTAAACTCTGTGTAACTTCTAGTTACATTTGGTAATGGACTTAGTTCATGCATATCTTCAGGCTTGGTGTCCTTCAGGGGGCTGGAAGTGTCTATAGTGGAGATAATTGTGAAACCCTGAACTCAGATGCAATTTTATTTTATTCTTTTTCTGGCCTCGTATTGTTTTGATGAGTTTTAGTTGTGTGTTAGTTTGATATTTTTCTACGTTAGATGATTTTGGTGCATCTCGGTCAAGTGTATAGACACTGCACCATTAACGGTCACCGTATATTCAGTCTAGATGGATGAAGCATCTCTGGGTGTTTTCTCCTATGTGATTCTAATTTTTGGGGGATTCCTCCATTACAGTGTCCCATGGTATCATTTGGCCACATAATGGTTTTAGATATTAGTTATGATGGTTTTTTTTTGAATTAATGGAATCCATTTGGTTGGGATAACCTCTCTTGTCCCCCCTTGTTTTGAGTTGTGGTTTTGTCTTGGTTGTTCGACTGTGACATGGGTAATAAATAGTCATCCTGAAAACCCTTGTCTCTTTTTGATGCGTTCAGCCGTAGAATCAATTCATGGATATCTTTGGAATTCGTGGATTGTTGGGGGAAGAAAGTGTCTATGGGGGAGAGAAATGTCAAACCCTGATCTCAGACACCCATTTATTTTATTCATTTTTTGGCCTCACTTTTTGGTGTAGGTTTAGTTGGGTATCGGTTTGAAATTTTTCTGTGTTTGATTATTTTGGTCGGTCTTTGGCCAGTGTGCAGTCACCGCTATAAGATCGAAATGATACTGATTGTATTTTCGAAATAATTAAATAGATGCTCAATATACAAGAGGGGGGAGGGGGTGAATTTTATATTTTTAAAAATTCTTTTGGAACATTTAAATACTGTAATGTTTAACAAATTTAAACAAGTTAAATTCAATATACCACTTAGTTATAAGAACATTATTGATTCTAGAAATGTGGATCTAGAAATTAAACATAAGAAAATTTTAGAAAGATAAATATTATAACATAATGCATATAGAATCTTACAAATTAGAGTACATGTAAAAGAATGTATAATATAGTTATACATTCATTAAAAATGAAAAGACAGCGAAAAACATGAAACAATACAAGTAACAAGTAATAAATCATTTAACCCAAAGAGAAGGGTATCCAACAACCTTGGATAAAGGTCCCTTGATTTATACTTTCAAGAATGTCTATCTTACCCACACTAGAGTAAGCCCTAAATACGAATATCAAAGTCTGTCTTTTGATCCCCGCATGCCTTCAAACTTCAACGTAGTCGACACCTCTGTCTTCCTATCCTTAGAAGCCCTCAAATGTACATAGAAATATTTGGAGTCGCACGAAGAAATTATGAACAAGATGTTCAATACGCACAAAGCATGAGAGTATTTCTTTATAAATAAATCCAGCATGTAATCTTTAGAGTTCTAGAATAGTCATCAAATGTTGTGAACTCATTCAAATGAGCTCTTATTTATAGGTACATTTCCAAGGTTCGGGACCCCCTTCCAACGGTCATATTTTTCCTTGAATTTTAGTGGGACATGTACATGTGTCACTCAAACAACGATTGGTTAGAAACAGAATGCATGAAATCATTTTATAACTCAAACAACAGTAAAAAAAATATGGGTTCTTAACCAAATCTATTTTTCAGAGTGTAAGAAAAAATAAAAGATAGGTGTCTAATCAAAAAAACCATTCAGTGTCTAGTACATGAATATTCTGATTCTGTCTTCAAAAGAATTTATAACCTTAATTCTATAGAATTCCCAAATCTTAATCTCAATGAAATTCAGAGTCCAAATTCATAATAATTCATAGTATGAATTCAGATAATTCGATGTCTGAATTCATAAGAATTATGAGTCTGAATTCATAAGAATTCTCAGTCTGAATTCATAAGAATTCAGAGTCTGAATTCATTAGAATCCAGATTATGAATATATAAGAATTCGTAGTCTGAATTAAAAAGAATTTGGAGTCTGAATTCGTATGAATTCAGAGTCTGAATTCATATGAATTGAGAGTCTGAATTCGGATCCTGAAAACAGAATTATCTATGTCTAAGTATTTATATGATTCTGGTATTTTAGATAAGAAAAAAAATTTGATTCTTAGAATGAAAATGAGTATGTTTTAGAGAAATTATAACACGAACAAGGAAGAATGGTATGGATAAATTTCCTTGGGGAAGGAAAATTTTCCTTATGATTATAAAATATAAGGGAAAATAAATTTTCCATAAGATAGAGTGTTTGTGATTATCAAAACATGAAGGAATGGAAACGTTAAAAGGAAACTGTATTGACTCAACTACCACACCACTAGCGGTCACCACAAATTTGGTATGGATGGATGTGTGTTCTTTTTCTAGTTAAAATAACAAATAAATTAAATAAACAAATTATGTTAATTGAAGAAGAAAGCTAAATGAAATTTTATAATGATAAAAGAAGGTTAATGATTAAACCATTATAATAATAATATTATTATTTAACTAAGGAATATATTAATATTATATAATTTTATAATAATACAATTATTGTTATATTTTTATAAATATAATTTTTATATAAAATTAAATTAAACAAATATATATTTTTAATTATTTTAAGCTTACTATTAATTTTATTTTATTATTATTATTATTATTATTTATCATTTATTATTATTATTATTATTATCTTTATTACGACAAAAAACAAAAATACACCAGATATACCCTCCCCAAGAGGCATCCAACACTGCAGGTTCCCATTGTGTAGCCTCCGCGCTCCAGACCTCCTCCTATCGGGAAGCCGCCCCACCCATCGGCCTCCTCCTCCCGCTACACCACTCTCCCATCTCGTTGACGCCAGTAGCGCCACGATGTTGCCCCTTCCAGCTCCGAAAACACTTCTATTTTCACCCTCTCTATCACCTACAACAACTACAGTGTCACCCTATCCGGTGTCGACCATAACCATAATGTTATCCTCCTCTAGTGTATGTCTCCTCCAACTCCACCCTCCCTCTTTATAGTGGCCACCAGTGGCGAACACCCCCCGTCCTATGCACTCCCCTTTCCAGTGAACCGAACCCCCCCTGTGTTCCCCATTTTAGAAAACCTGAACCCCCCTTGCATAGTGCCAATTCCATGGTCCGTTGTATCTACGAATTCCTTCACTGGAATCCTCACCAGTTGTTAACCCTTTCACACAACCCTGCTGGTCGATTGCACTACCACACCGAGGTGAGGGTTGCACTGTTCTATTTTTTGGATTATTTTAAATTTATATTTCATGTATTTTTGATTGGTTTACGTTTATCGCAGTGGTTTTTGAATGTTCTTAAGGGTGCACACACAAATACGTTGGTATGAATATATATATATATATATATATATCCAATTTTTGTGTCCCCTAATGGAGTGGCGGACATGTGCATTGTTTTTACCGTATATATATATATGAATATGGAATTATGTGCATGAGAATGCGTGACTGCATAAGTTAAAAAGTGTTGAATCGTTTCTCCATTGGTATTTCATCATGTTTGCTCTTGGTTTGAGGTAGTTGAATCTGTGATATACATTTCTATTTCCTTTCCTTAGATACTGGATGTTTATTTAAATATATAACACTTTTTCACACCTATATGATACTCCAATTAATCTCTTTAGGTTGTTTTGAAGTTGTTATGTATTCTCAAAAATATGTTTCTACATGAATCTTGGTTTATTCCCCCTGTGTATTATGCCTATGGTTTTTTCTAAAAATGTAATTTGAGTTCCTTGGCTTAAATTGGATGGTTAAGTGGGGTTTCCCATTGAATTGTTTTTCAAATTGGTTTGGATCATGTTATAAACTCAAGATGTGAAACATTGTGTTTTCCCCTTTGTGTGGGTTTTTTTGTTTTAGAAAGGTCCTTTAGGTTAATGAACACGTGTTTAATTTTATAAATGAGTGAAATGGGTTGTTTTGGGATAAAAGAAAATGGGGGCATTTATGAAATTTGGATTCAAATATTTTAGTTGGTTTGAGTGTATTCCATCTGATGAAGGCACCACTCTGGGTGCACTATATAAACACAAGGTTGTACAATCAAGTGACGATACAACCATACAACTTGTCTAAAAAATGCCCCCTCTCCCTTCCCTCCTATTTCTTCAAAATTGGTTATTTGTCTTCAAAAATGGGACATGTGGTTCTTCTTGTGTTCAAAAGGTGGTTTGAAAATGTGTTCCACTTAGTATAGCCCTGTTTTCCATGAAATGTAATTGGGTTAGTGTTTGGAAGCTAAGGCTCCTTTGGCACTTTACAAATTTATGTGGTCTTGGACATAATCAAAAAAACTCACTTTGAACATTCTTATTATTTTTATTTTTTAACACATATCAAAATGAACTTGGGATTTTTTAGGAAAAAGTTTTTTAAAGACCCATTTTTTCATGTTTATTTAATTGTGATTTATGGTGTGGTTTTGTAAATGGATTAAATTTGTTTTTAGTAAATCCTTGTGTATTGAAAAGAAAATGGCCCGATTAGAACTTTATGATGGCTTTTTGAAAAACATGTCTAATGTGTGGAATAGTTGGAGGCTCTTATGGAATCTTGGAATAAGTTGTTTGGAAAACCCCTCTTAGGTTAGTTATCATGCCTCATTGTTTTATTGTGATATGGGAGTGTCCTCGGTATGGGAAATAATTTTTATGATAAATAATTTAAGGCATGGAACTAACCATGATATGATCAGAGTGGTGTCAGATTGTGTAGTGTGATTGGTTATATATGTATATGGATTTTTGTTTGAATGTATCCCACACCTCTTTGTGAAACATAGCATGGAATCCTTGCATAGAAACGGGGTTACTGAGAACTATTATGACATTGGATGTTTATGTATTATCTAGTGTCCCATATTTGGTGGATAATTGGAATTTTTCCATGGGATTTGTCACCTGGTCTGACCTGAGAACAGGTGGTCAGGTGTTAAGGTGTTTGATTCGGTAATGTGTGTCATGCTAATGGGGATGGATTCATGAGTATTAGTATGTTCTATTCTTCTTCCTAGTTACTAGGTTCTCTATGATCCTTGGGGAAGAGAACGACGAGTACCATTTCCCTAGCTGTGTGCAGAATCATACCCTTGCACTTGGTTTTTGTGTTTATTGGAAACATTTTTGTATGTATTGTTGGTTTTTAAAAGAATATTATAGTAGTTGTTTTGGAACAGTGTGTATGAGCCCCAAATTTATTATTTTCCTTGTTTTAGTAATATAAGAGCAATGAAATATGGGTTGTATGTTTTCTAAATATAGTGTATATATAAAAACCTTAATATTTTAACTGTAGTTAAAACTAGTGTTTTGGTCTCTTTTGGAATTAGAAAATGCACGAATTATGTGGTACACCATTCAAAACCCTGATGAGAATTTTAATGCACACTCCTATTCTATCTTTTTAAATGCATGTTCAGTTCCCTGGTTCATGTTCTTGTTTTTTCATCTAGTTGAGGTACGTTGTTTCTATCAGAGGTGTCCTAGAGGTCACATGGAGGTATGTGTAGTCTTGTTTTCTTGTCGTTTCTAGTTTTACTGTTTTTCCTTGTTTAGTATATATTAATTAATTTTTCATTAATTTATGGGACAAATCCTTCTGACCTATTTAGTTTTGATTCCCCACACTAGTTTATATCTTAGTGAGGTCAGGAATGCAATTCCGGACTTGCCACGGACAAGCTCAAGTGACCGGTTCATGGCCAACTTGGGCTAGTTCTTGACATCACACGATATTCCTAGTGTCCATACCAATTCCTAAGCTCTGTCACCACTGTATCCCACTCCCAATCTCTTATATAATGATATATCCACATAAGAAAAAAATTTAAAAATTAATTGTCCCAATTACATTGTTTTCAATATTGATCCTTATTTAAAAAACGATACTTGTTCTAAAATATTACCCAATTGAACATCTGATAGTCCATTATCAATAAGACTTATATTATTTACATCTTCTCAAAGAGCATCAGGGCTATCCAAGGCTGAGAACATGGGAGAAAAAAGTAGTTCTCCAAAGAATATTCTAACTGAATCATGAGATATATAAATTATGATGGTTTAATATGATAATTATGTAATGATATCGACCACATCTGATGAACTCAGTTAATTTATATCTATGTATCCTTCTATAGAATAATACTACAAAAAATACCTAAGAAAATGTCCAGCAAAACCTAAAAAATCGTAACAGAATCAATAAATATGTAACCATCATCAGACTAAGCTGAAATAGTATAAAACAATATTTTTAGGTGTGGTAATAAAGGTACTATATGACTAGAAATCAGATTCCACTATCCTTAAAAACCTATAAACTCCCATCAAATATAGGAAATGAGATATGCTGATGATAATAATAATACTCAACATGATGAGAAAAAATCCAAGCCATCCCATTGATGATTTCAAATAAATATAAATCTTTAAAATGAAAATCGCATACCATCTCCATATCATATAATGATTGCACACTCAGATTGTGAAACCCCTCCAATTTCATCTTCCCAATAGGTTTTTATAACTCTATAAGAAAGGCCATGTGTTCCATAAGAATCTTATGAGTAACATCCATGTGGCCACATATAAAAAAGTGAGAATCATATATTTATAATAATTCAACTGTTACTAATGATCAAATAATAAAGGAACATATTAATATCACAAGAAACATCTCTACGTCCACTAGAATATCATCTACTACATGGAAGTGTTTCACTCACGAGCCTTATGGATGAAACCCTTTAGTCTTTGAAAAATATGTTTTCACTCCCGTCAACTTTGGATTCTGATGATCCATGACCGTATCAAGGAGTATACGTGGCCTCACAAAAATTCTGATGATGAACATAAATCCCATATCTATTACACATCATTTTAGGTGAATGAAAATAACTCAATGTGTGTCTGATCTTTCCAAAATGATTGAATGTCATAGGGATACCACTAGTAGTTACATGAGGCATCAATGTGGTCTTTTACTGAGAACCTTATCCAAAAACTCCTACAATTATCCTATTACATTCTATAATTCCATATATTGAAACTGAATCATCCACTAGGTGGAAAAGAATGTAAAATATATCCAATATTTACTACCATATTTAGATTTTCTAGTATAGTCATGTCAACTATATCTACATAGGTTGAAAGCATCATTATCAATACATATGATATAATTTATATTCATAAAACAATTAGGTATTTATAATCATTCATATTTTCATTATTTATATCTTTTTTCTCAAACCAATCCTATTTAGAAATCATATTTGTGTATGACTACACGGAATGATTTCTTTTCTATAAAGAGAGAAACCAAGGATACCTTGCTATCATTAGTGAATCTTGGAAAAAAAAATATGGAAGAGAAGAGTCATGAAACCCTTCCATTAGAAGACCACATTCAAATTATCCTATTCCATGGAATCCCACCCCCTCTTACTAGGGACCTTAAGTAAAAAAACATCAGACTTCTCAATTATACTCTTATGTGTACTAATGAATTAAAGGATCTTGTTGATCTTATCCAATCATTCCTCTACCTCTTTTGGATTGTCTATATGTTCAAAGGATGGTTCTATCTTATCTGTGAACCACCATGATAAATCTACATATCCTCCTAACCCTGTTTATACCTGATAAACTGCATTCTAAACTTGTGTCACACTCTAATCAATAGAATGAATTTCTCACATGATAATCCCTATAATTTTTTGATCAATAAGAGGATTTCCATGAAGAGTGTCTGCCACACGATCTTGAGGAACCCACCAAAGACATTTAAATGAAAATTATAAAATAAATAAATAGAATGAATATTCATAAAATAGAAAAATTTCATTTCAAACTAGGATAATCTTATGAAAAAAAAACTCATATATAATCATCATGAACACAAAACCAAATGACCACATCCCATCATCCCATGGTAACATGATGCTCATCATTGAGTGATCTATAATGTAACTTCTTATTATATTCCACCATGTCTGCACTATCCTACCTCGAGTATAACAAAATTCTTATGAAATTTATTTATGAGGTAAAATTACATTAATACCAAACAATAATTAGTTGACCAGAATATATTTGCAAACTGGTACTCAATCAGACTTATCACATAATCGTAGGGTGTATTTGATTCCTCGGGCTGGTGACTTTCACCAAGGCATAAAAAACATTCAGAATGAACAATTTTACACATCCTAATGTAACAACCTGAAACATTTAATTAAAACGGTAATCCACAGAACATATTAATATATTACATAATTCATAGCAGATAGCGAAAACCAAAGAACTCATGAGTAAAAAAAATATGTACAATCCAAAAAAAAGGGCTTCGAAACTATAAAACAAAAAATCTATGCAACAGAGTGTGAAGGATCCCACTATCCCAACACATTTTACTGCTCTAATATGATATAAAAACATTCCACCACTTTAGAGAACCTTGCATTTCCCAATATCAAAAGACAAAATTGGGCCTAAACCCCACCAAAGGGGTACATAGGGTGATATATATCTCCCTCAGTAGGGTTCCAACCATGATTTAAATTATAATAATTGATAAAAAAACTCAAGAATGGTCATTTTAAAAAAAATGGGAATATATAACGAAAATTTGTACTAAAAAAATATGGTAAGTATTTTTCATTTTTCAATCAATTCTAAAAAAATCTAGGTATAAAAATTTCATTAATAATTTTCCAATATCATTAATCAAAATTTAAAGCATTCATATAATTTTTGAAATAGTGTATGTCCATGATCTAGTAAATCATTACAATGAACAAAAAATATATCATTGGAATAATAATCATACAAAAAACAATGACTATGTATAACATTTCCCTATAAAACATTCCTATGTTGAATAAAAACACAAAATGAGCAATCCCCCCAACTTTTCTAGAAACAAGTTCCCAGAATGAATATACTATGAAGTAGAGAAAATCCAAATGAAGAACCATAGTAACTGTAATATGGAAAATGGATCAATTATAAACCATTAAACTATATACCCAAGGATTTCCATGAGTAAAACTTTCTAAATAATTTAAATTATTTTAAAACACCACTTTTTACATTTAAAAAATCCATGGGAAACCCACATTTGATCAAAAATCCATTAAAACTCCCAAAAAATTCATGCCATTCTAATTTGAAAATAAAAATGAACAAACGAGAAATAGACTTCATACAACAAATTCTTGATGCAAAATTGTCTACCTAAATCTCAGGGTTGTACATACCCAAAAAGGATACTCTAATAAGAATATACTAGTAACGGTAATATAGGACCTATAACAAGTCTATACAAATTATAATTAATTAAATTTTGAAGAATTGTATGATGAGATGAGGATACAACACATTCCTCATGAAATCAAAACCACTGCACAATAACCAACAAAGTAAATGACCACAATAATAAGAATGCCCAAGGAATCTAGAGAGAAACAAATAGAAAAAAAATTATAAGAAAATGGGTCTGGTAACCCAATGGAATGGTTCCATCATGACAAAAACTATGAATATATAGAAATAATAAATCTGTTATATCTATTTAAACCTAATGAAAAAGTGATCAATCTCTTAACTGATCAATCTAGATTAATGTGAGAATAAAAAAATCACTATATAAGTCGTATAAGTAGGGATCTAAAGGATATGTAAAATAATGTAATAAAATTTCACTCTCATGTAGTTATAAATAACATAATCATGACATTTACATGAGGGGTAATCCCATTACATGTCATGTAATCATCAAGACATGGATACACTGAAAAACTAACCACCATTTTATTTAAGAACAATATTCTAAACATACCTAGCATGAAATATTTAAACTTCATATACCTCATTCATGACATGTGATAGTTTCGAAACATCATACCTATAGAACATACATGTCCTATAAACCAATCACACTACATGAATTCCTCATACCGACTAGGAAATATGAAGATTCTTCCATAAAACCCCAAAACACATTTGTCATCCTCCAAACACATGGAGAACCATAAAATAATATTAATAAATTTATACATAGACTCTATTAATTAAAATAAAAACACATACATTAAAATCAATACATTTTCACCAAATAATGATCCCCATCCATAGGTGTCGTATGATGCACAAATTTAAATAAAAAAAAAATCAATAAATAGAATGTGAATTATATGGAAGCAGTATCAAGATATTAATGGTCATCTCTAAAACATTGAGGTAAACTAAAAATAATAATTAGATAAAATAGAATGTTGAAATCCATTCTAAATTTTGAAATCCAGAGTGCATATAACATAAATATTATCATCAAAAAAGTAATCTATAATGGAAATGAAATTATAAATTTTTATATGTTGATGGACAACAATCAAAATTTCATTATTATTTTCAGATTTAATTATACAAATTATAATAATGTTCACGATAATGTTTTATAATTTTCAATTTTGAATACATAATAGTTTTATCATTCCCATATACATCTATCTCTCTGCATTTCCTTTGGATAACCATGAATCTAGATTCCTAATCATCAATATTCTTATCCATGTTATCCTTATATAAATATTCTTTCGGATCAAAATACATATTTGTAAATCCAGTATGAATATGGAATGATCAATCGTGAGAATTATCCAATATATCCTTTTAAATTTATTGTACTGATGAAACATTAATTTGGTTCCTGAATGTAACAATTCAATCCTTAAAAATGTTTTAATTTTTAAATTCATATCCTTTTTGTTTAGTTTTACATTCACGAAATGCAGTTTTTTAATCTTGACATGGGTTGTTAGTTGATAATTCATTTGTGAAAGATATGATTTTTCTTCTTTATACATGATCTCTAGATCATCCATCTAAACATAAATTTATATTAGAGCACTTTAAATATTCATCATGAAGAAACTATCATTATATTTCTAATTCAAAACATTATCCATCCATCACAAGGTAGTAGTGCATTTAGATATCATAGAATTTATTAAAATCCAATAATTATGTCTGTATAATATCAAACTCATTAATTTATATTATATAATTCATGCTTTTATGATCGATTTATATTTCACCTATTTCACCTTAATGATAATTCACTCATGTATTAAATGATAAAACATTTACTTCTAACTAAAAATAACAAGTCATGTGATTATTTCCATGAATGTTTAATTTTTTTGTCACATAAGTTAACACAATATTAGCATTCATATGTAAATATTCAAGTATCTTCATTGATTCATCACTAAATATCACAATCCCTTCCCCATTGTAGAGTACTATAATTATCACTTCTATAAAAAAAATATTTTTAGTATCCTTAAAATTTTTATAATCATTAATATGTCAAATGGTACAAGGATCCCTTATAAGAAAACAATATTATTGGATTATATATGCATGTAAAATTTCTTACAATTCTCAATTAGTATTCATCAATACCAATAAAACTATATATCTTATTAACAATGTTTTTTCTTGGCTTCAAACCAATAAAATTCTTCTTATATGGATTCATTGACAATCACTAATATGGGATTAGACGAAAAAATAAATAAAAGTACCTCTAGACAAAATTCACACATTGTAAATTATGCATAAAATTTTTTCTATCCAAGGGTCATCATTACAATCCTCAAAATTGGACCATTCTTTTCCTTATCATTATAATCTAACCGAATATAATCTATAAATACTATAATAATAAAATAATGGTAAATATTGAATTATATACACATTGAATTTATAACAACAAGAATAGAATTGGCATATCAAAATGGCATGACTATAAATTCACAATGATAATAACTCATACAAAGTGTTTATTTTTTATATCCTAAACCATGGATCCCAATCAATGGTATATGGATATAAGATCAAACATGGATAAATATTAGAAAAAAATAATAAATTAAAAATCTTAATCTTATGGGGTATTGGATACATGTTTTTGGTTATGATCATTTCATGTTCTATAAAATATGTGAAATGATCCACTTTTTCTTATTCTTATTTATCAGAAAAAATAGGTGAACACCATAATGAAGAACTAGATAATAATAAACCCTTGTTAGTCTTTGATATAATTTCTTATTAAAATATTATACATCAATCATGGAAATTATATATTAATTCATTAAGGTTGGTATGTCACCAACTCTTATTTAAATGAATAACACATTGTCCCAATTTTTGGGAACACTATGCAATAATTTAGGAAATATATCAATATAATATTAGAATATATTAATAAAATAATTATTTATTTTCTTTATCCATTTGTGATAAATATAAATAAAAAATAAATTTTATGACCCATATATTGGAAGTATATTCCATTGTATGTTTATATTGATCATATCATACAAAATAATCATATGAAAAATTAGAATATCAAAAATTACATTCTCTAATTGGAATTTTATAAAATATCTATTTAGATACATCCAATCCATTCCAACAATCACATAAAATTCATGATTAGGTAGATTAAAAATATTACACGATGTAACATACTAGAAACCTCTATCAAAGATGATATGTTGACATTAGAGGTGATCATAGTGTCACTAACAAATTTACTACTACTTCAATGTCCATTGATTTAGAATATGATTGAATACACCTAGAGCATTTTCAGCATACAAATTAATTACTATGAATAATATTAAATAACATAGTATGGTATCTTTTCATACCACTCCCATCCACAACACTATTATTCAATCCTTATTAGATTAAAAATAATAAAATGATTATTGTGATTATTAATTCTTAATAATTCGAGTACAGAATTTTCTAATTATAAAAATAATTTATTTTGATGTCTAAAATTATGACATCGTTATTCAAATAATGAAATTTTATGATTAATCTCAGTCTCTATAGTCTTCATTTATTCATGTCTGTCACAGTGGTTAATAAATAAAATTAAATTAATCACAACATATTCATTAAGATTCCCTAGGTCGGTGGGTAGTTTTAGACCCACCCATCATGCACTAAAGATTATTAAATTATTAACTAATATTCCCCAATCATTGTTTTTATATCTAAATGTATCTATCTCACAGCCACATCAAAAATCCAGTACCCAAAAGTAGTTTTATTTTTTTTGTAAGAGCAAACATTGATAAATTCCAAAAAAAATAATGTTGTTATATTTATAGAAATATACCATGGTTTTTTAACAAACATTTATAAGCCTATTTTGAAAAAATATAATCCCACCAAATAATAAAATATATCGTTACATTGACATTTCATACATTAGTATTTCATCATTTTAGATGAATACTAAATTTACATCAAAATATTTCATTTGATATGTACATAATTGTTTAGTGTCCTTGGATACTATGAGGATACTTATCTTATTTTAGGAATGATTATTTTTATCACCCTAAATTATCTTCTCAAAATGTAAATCATAGATGCATAAGAAACTATTAATATATCATCATTAACATCATTAAGGAATCTATAGAGAGGTTGAGATCAAATGATTATAGAAGGCAAACATGGTAGATACCAATTATTGTTAATAGTTGAGAATATGATAAGAATAAAGGAATAACAACCCAGTCACAACATTCAATAACCATATAAAATCCCTTTACTATAACTGACAATGATTAATTGCATATGTTTTTTTCAATCAAATTAAATATGTAATAATGGTTTAGAGTAATGAATTATCAATCCCTACACATGAGAAAAATCATATTCAAGTGATAAATGTTTTTTTTCACACATTTAGGAATATAAATTCACTTAATTAGTTATGGATCACACTAATGTCTATAAATACATAATATGTTTAATACTATTACTTCATAACTATTCATTTGAAAACTACACATAAGAGTTACCTTGTAAGGACCCGACCCCTGTTTCTCAGAACCAGTGCATTATTTTATTACATTGGAATATAAACAAGAAATATGTATCCTGAAGGACCAAGTAGTTTACTTGCTTTAGGATTCAAAATTAATAAATAAGTATATCATTACATAATGACGGGAAATACAACAGTAAATTATTCCATTAGAAACATCCAAGACTACTAGATTAAGCCTTCAAGTCACTCATAATTAACTTCTTCATATCATGGGAAAATGAAACATAATAAAGGGGTGAGCTCAAAAATTTATAAGAGTATGAAATACAGAATAAGATAACATAAATATTATACATGGTGAATAATTTAAAACACATTCCATTAAAAATAAACATTAACATAATATGGCATTAATATGAGAGGAGTAAATAATGCCATAAATAAAACATAATAATGGGTATTCAACTAGTCGAATAACCACATGAAATTTCATTTACTATATTCATAACGAGGGATGTTCATGTGCCTAAAATGATGAAACATTTGTTCACATACTAGGACAATACTTTTAAAAATGTTATTGGCCTTTGACAAATCCATATATCACATTGGGAAAGGCCTCTAAAAATTCCACTTCTATTTGTTTCGTGAGACCAACAGATGCATCGAGGGGCTATAGTGGGCCCCACACATAACATAATAAGTCCAATTCATTCCACATATGAGTGGGGATAAACATAAACAACATATACATTCATATTGAAACTATCATATGAAATGTAACAAACTTTCCCAAATCATTAAACATAAAACACTAACCATTCCAAGTAAAATGATGAATGGTTTTAGAATAGCTCATTAAAAATTAGTCATAAAAATTTCATTAAAATATGGTAGATAACATCATAAATGATAAAACACAATAATACTTATGAATCAACAAGAGTGTTGAATCAGAAAAAAATACTCGTATGAAATCATTAAGCAATTCTTGAGATAAATACTATATTAATTTGAAAAGAAGAGTTATTTTGGAAAAATAATTTTATAAAACCAGAAGTTAACCAATATTGTATTTTAATAATAAAATGATTGATTTTACAAAGATAATGGTATCTAAAATATATTATATAATTCCCTTGAAAATATATAAGAATTTGATAAATTTGTTATAATTGAGATAGTATTTTTGAAACAGTTTTGATTGTTGCTTTTAAAAAATTTAACTATCTATACAATTGGAAAGTATTATGGGTGGTTTACATATATATAATACTCACAAAAAATTTATTAGGAGTAAATAATAATACATAATAATTTCATTGAGGTATGTGGACAATGAAAGTAACCCGAATGAAAATGGAAGTTCGGCTAGAAAACCCTCACCTTAAGTATGAATGTGTTTCACTCTTGAACATAATGTCCGGGAATATAATAATAGACAAATTAAAAACATATTTCAAAACATAATAAACATTTATTTAGTTTATCATTATTCTTTTTTGATCATTTATGTTCTTATTTATAAGTTATTATGTTGAATTTCATCATTCAAGAGTGTTTGTTTTCTTGATTTTCTCAATCGGCTCACGTGTTTTTATGTAATAAAGATCATGTAAAATGGAGGTAAATATCTAGAATTGAAATTATATATTCTTTATGAACATAAAAAAATGGTCATTTATATCATTTTTTTACATGTAATGATGATGAGTCTTTAGACGACAACAACTTCGATTATTTGGTGGTATTTTGGTTTTAATGAAATTGTTTTTCATATAAATTAAAAATATGTACATATGCTAGTTAAATAATATTAATTATGTTATACTAAATATATTATAGTGTTTTTAAACAATAAAAATGGTTTCACGACTAGAACTGATGTATAAATGGAAGAACAAAACTTCGTCATCCATGAGGGTTATATATTGGAAACTCATGGCCATTGATTTCATTTATAAAAATAAAAGGGAGGGATTAAGAATATTTATGATGGTTCATCCATTATCATGATATAAATTCAGTATATATATGATGCAGGAGTTATCATGGTTATTTGGATAGATGATTTGAGGAGAGGAAAACAAATGAATATAAATTGAAATGAAACTAAATGAAAAAGAATGGTGCTTTATATCCTGAAATAACCTCCTTGACAACCTCCGTAAGGGAAGGGGTTTGGTCTTTTGGAAAGAACAAGAGAATTTTGAACTTGTGGATTAAATAGGTAAGGTATTCTGGAATAGATTTGAGGATTTTAAAGGCCTATAAGAGTGAAGAGAAGAGGGTGTGAGGGGCGTTTTATAGTGGAGGAGGGGAGTATATTTTGAATATTTTGTTCATTATTTTATTATTACCATCTAAATAACCAATAGTGTTATTTCATGTGACCCATAATTGTAATAATTTTATATGAGTTCTATCCATGTGGCGTTACATCACTTATTATGTCATAAAAAGTTTATTTTACTTATAATTTGAATATACTTTAATTTACCATATATCACTATTCATAAAAAATTCACGAAGTTCAGAAAAATCCAAAAAATTCATCCAACCATTTATTGACCTATATAATTCAAACACGAACTCCAATTTTTAAAAATAAATTTCTAAATATTATTAATTGAATTTTTATATGAAATCATATTTATTTGGAAAAATAATAATTTTAAAGGTATAATTAGTTTTATATCACATTAAAAAATCAATTAAATTCATATTATCTTTTTACAATAAGAAAATAAAATAATACCATTATTAAATATTCATAGAGTTTATATTACTATTAATATGAATATTCATATGGGTATGTTACAATTCACCATAAATAAAGTTTATTCTACCAGACTCCAAATGTACTGCTGATCATAACCCGAGACGATGATTTGTCAAAATTCAAAACATAAAATAGGAAAAGTTCTGTTTAATGGATAGATTATAAAATATTTTTATTTTCAAAACATTGGGGTGTTACATTCTCCGTTCATTACAAAAAAATTATCATCTAAATTTACAAAATGTTAACTAAAAATATTCGGGTATGTCTTCAACATAAGCTCCTCAGGTTCCCATGTAACTTCCTCCTTATGGTTCCTCCAAAAAACCATTACCAGATGAGTCATCCGATTTATCTGTACTTGTTCCATGGTATCAATAATCTTGATAGTCTCTTCACAATAAGAGAGGTCGATCTCAAGTTCTATTTCATCTTATGTGTGTACATGTGTTGGGTATAACATGTCTTTCTTTAACATTGATACATGGAACACATTGTGAAATTTGGAGAGACATGGGGGAATTGACAAATAGTAAACTACAACTTTAATTTGGTCTAGAATTTTAAATGGTCTGATGTACATGGTATTTAATATTCCCTTCTCACCAAATCATATAATACCCTTCCGTTGAGATACCTTTAGGAAAACATGATCTCCTTCATGAAATTCCAAACCCTTCTTTTAGTTATCAGCATCAATATTATTTCTACATTGAGCTATATTGATATGGGTTTGAATAATATTCACCCTTTCTGGTGTTTCCCCAACATTTTCTAGGCCTACCAGATTTCTCTCACGAACACCATCCCAACAAGTTTGTTTACAACATCACATTCCATATAACGCATCATATGATGACATATTAATACCTGAAATGAATCTATTTTTATATGAAAATTATATCAAAGGTAAATACTAATCCAAAATACCTCGAAAATCATGTGAACGAGACCTCAATATTTCCTCCAATGTTTTAATATTCCATTCATTATTTTCCATAATTGTTTGGGTGGTAGGCAGTGCTCAAATGAAGGTCTGTATGTTGGGCCTTCTGATAACTTTTCCTAAATTGTTATATAAAATGGGGATCACGATAAGAAATAATTGATAATGGTTCCCCATGAAATATTTCAACATCATTAATTTATAGTCTTTAAGACATTATAGTGGTAAATCATATCTTATAGTGTTAAAATGTTCTGATTTTCTAAGACGATCAACAATAACCCATATCACATCATTATTTCATAGAATCTTTCGTATCCCCATGACAATGTACCATTGTAATATGATCTTATTTCCACATAGGAATAGGAAGGTGTTGCATGGATCCTCCATTGTGTTGTCTTCCAGCCTTCACTTGTTAACAAACCAAATAGCTCAACACATAATCAATAGTCTCCCTCTTCATGTTTTCACACTAATTTTTTTAGATCACTATACATCTTTGTGCTGCCTGGGTGTATAAGGAAATTAGAACTATGATAATATTCCAATAGTTCCCTCTTTATCATATAAATAGCAGGAACACAAAGCCTCTATCTAAATTTCAAAATTCCACCTTCATAAACGAAGTCAGTCATCTTCTCCTCATTTATAAGCATAATTTTCTATTGAAACACCTCATCATAATCCTGAAATTATTTTATCTTTTATAGTAAAGAAGTGTTAGAAACTATTATAAAATGTTGAAATCTGTCACCTTCCTCGATTATTCCCATATCCATCTTAACTAGATCCATGAACATAGGATCCCTTTCATCTATAATTTGGTTCAGAATTCTGTGGTCATTTATACTCAAAGAAATTGCTACCTTTTTGGACTTCCCCATGTGGCAGCGTATTAGGAAATCATAATCTTTGAGTATCTTAATCCATCTCCTTTGTCTCATGTTGAGTTGTTTTACTTAAATGATATATTTTGATCTCTTATAATTTGAATATATCTCAATGTTTTTTCCATAGAGGTAATGTATCCAAATCTGCAGAGTAAATATCACTGCTGCTAACTCAATATCATGAGTTGGAAAGTTTTTTTCATGAATTTTTAGCTACCTAGATACATAATCAATCCCTTGACCATTATGCATGAAGACACATCCAAGTAATTTCTTGAATGCATCACTATAGATAAAAAACTCATCATTCTCTGATGGTAGGGTTAGGATCAGAGAATTCAATAACCTTCTATTAAATTATTCAAAACATTCATCACATTCCTCTGTCCATACGAACTTAAACCCTTTTCGTGTGATCTTTGACATTGGGATTGCTAAACGGGAAAAGTTCTGAATGAAATGCTAATAATAACCTGCTAAACCAATATAACTACATACCTCATTTATGTTCGTTGGAGAAGGACATTATTTCAGAGCCTTTTCATTTACAGGATCTATATATATTCCATCCTTAAAGAAAATGTGTCCAAAAAAACTAATATGAGTCAAAAAAAAATTATAAACATCCCATATATTTAATTTCTTCTAAGAGACTTCCGAATAGTGTTCAAGTGATTTCCATGAGCATCATTGATTTTAGAGTACACAAGGATATCATCAATAAACACCACCACAAAGTTTGCAAGATATTTTTTGAAAACTCTATTCATTAGATCCATGAAAACATATGGTGTTTTAGTTAGTCCCAAAGAAATTACTATAAACTCTTAATGCCCGTACCTGTTCGGAATATTGATTTTGGAATTTCTTCCTTCATCACAAGTAACTGATGATATCTAGATCGAAGATCATTCATAGATAAATATCGGGCTTTGTGATGTTGATCAAATAAATCATCAATGTGAGGTAGGGTATACTTTTTTAATGTTATAGAATTTATCTCCCTATTTTCAATGTGCAACCTCATAAACCCATCTTACTATTTAATGAAAAGAACAAGGGCTCCCCAAAAGGAAACACTAATGCAAATAAATCCTTTATCACTCCATTCCAGTAGTTTTTTCTTTAGATCCACAAACTCCACAAAGGCCATTCTAGTAGGGGTCTTTGATATGGGTCTTGAACCATGAATTAAGTCAATGGAAAACCTAATTTCCAATTCTATTGGATGTCTAATTAAATCCTTTGGAAAGATGTCAATAAATTATTGCCCAATTGGCACATATTCTATTTGAACATTCCTTTCTTTGCACATAGTTATTGTATTTCATTGATCCAAAATAATTGAATTTAGTAGAGCTAATGGGGGTGGATCTATATGAGAATCAGATGGCAAGGTATTGGCTCTATAGTAAATGGATTCTACACCATTCTAAAAAAAATTAACTTCCGTCTTTTCAAAATAGATCTTCCCATCATAATATTATATCCAATTATTTCCAATAATTGTATCAAAGTCAATCATTGTTATGATGATAATGTTAGAAACTAATGAACATTTTTTTGTCACGAGAAGGACTAATTGACACACCTTTGTTGGAATGATACATCTAGTAATAGTTTTGACAGAAAACTAATTTATAAATTCAAATTGGACATAACTAATTTTCTTGGAAAACTAGAAAGATATAAATGAATACGGCGATAAAGAATCAAATAAATCATTATCAATGTTTTATGAAACGATTAAAGTACCAGACACCCCCTTTTTATGAACATAAATATTAACAATTGTGATCGCAAAAACTCATCCCCTGCTCTATTGACATTTTATATGGAACATTTCCTTGATGCTTTGAACAATCCTGAGCTTAGTGCCCCATCTCCAAACAATTATAGCATTGATCATTAATAAATTATTTCTTCACATTTCAATCACAAGAAAGATGGCCTTTCTGTCCGCATTTTTAGTATACTCCTTTTCCCTTTAAGCACGAACCAGGGTGTTTCCTTATACAATTATCACAGGGTGAAAATTCAACTCTTCCCTTATTTCATGTTTCCTTGTTCCCCTTCCCAGTGCTCTCAGCATCCCTCTTCTTCTCTTTTGTTCCCTTATAGACATAAGACTTAGATAATTCCATTATTAACTAAATAGAACATGAAATTATATCAACATTCGATGAAAAACATTGGGACACCAATTCCCTCTAGAGGAATGGATTTAGGACATCAAATAATCAGTCAATCTTGCTCCTCAAATTTCTTATATATTTCACATCGTGCCTTGATAACCGTGTAAAGTTAGGATTCATAGATTGCAACATTATCATCTTCCTTTTTCTTCAAATTTAGGAACTGCCTTTCCATATCTACTCGATATTATTGAGGAAAGTAAATATCTAGGAATATTTCATTAAAGTAACTCTATTCCATATTTTCAATCACTTATTCATATTTTGTGTTTTGGATTATTATCCACCACTGCTCTGCATCTCCCAACAGATGATAAACTTCCATGAGGACATTCTCTCATTCATTACATCCCAATATGAGAAATAACTTTTCTAGGGAACTAATCCCCTCATTAGCTTATAATGGTTTTAAAGTCTCATTGAACAATAGAGTGTGTTGTCATATAAAGTGATCTATCATAGCCCTACCATGTGGTGGATCTTGATGCTTTATATGGGTAAGGTTTTTATTCATTACTTGATTATGTTTTCCCAGTATAGTTATAAGTTTCCCAAAACTAGTCATAGCACCAGAGAAAACATTATTATCTTTCATTGGAGGTAAATCCATATTGGGGACACACACCTTCCTACGGTTTCCATTCCTTCCACTTGGTGCCATTTCTAAATAATGACATATACTAGATTACGATATGAATCATAATGTGTAATACTAAAATAACTAAATTCTAATCATAAATTGTGATCCTATGAATGGAAAATCCCATAATCAAATAAATAGTTTGTTTGAGTGAAAATATAAATTTTAACCAATCATAATGGCTTATAAAAAATTGTAAATTTACCTAAACATATACCCCATTAGTGTCATAACCAAGAGATCAAAATTACCCATTGATATGTATAAAAAACCCTAGTTTAAGCATGAAACTCCTTGATGAGGCACTCTCTCATAGGTACATCTTCTCTTGAGCCGCCTCTACCTGATCGTATCCAAACAAGGATGTATTTCTTGAAATATCAACATAATCTATTCCTTACCAAAATTCAAGGATGTTCTTGTATGGTAATCCACATATTAAATCATAGGGACTCTTCCCTAAATTTTTTTTCTAAATCTAGTATCCATGTATTCTAAAAAATATTATTTGATACCAAATGTAAAGACACAACCCCAATTACTTGGAGCTGGTGACTTATTTTATTACAACAGAATATAAACAAGGAAAATGTATCTTGAGGGACCATGTTGTTTATCAGATCTTGGAAACAATATACATAAATAAGTTTAACATTACATCTTTAAGATAAAATACAACACTATAATATTCAATTAGATACGTCCATGCTTCCTAGATTAGGCCTGCAAGTAACTCATAACTAACTTCTTTATATCTTGGGGAAATGAAACAAAAGAAAGGTGTGAAATCAAACGGTCAGTAAGTGTAATAAATATAGTGGAAGATAACATATATATTAATAATGGTGAATAATTTAATACACATGACTTTATAAAATCATGAAAATAATATTCTAGGAATACGGGATGAGTAAATAACGCCATAAATAAAACATAATCATGGGTGTTTAAATAGTCGAATAACCACATGATCATTAAATTCATAGATTAATAATGATAGAATTGAATATTTGATAACTTCTAAAACATTTTTTCATGGCATCTCCCTAGTTGTCTAAAAATGATTTATGCCTTGGCTAAATCTATATATCACACTGGTAAATGCCTCATCCATTTCCATGTCTATTTGTCTCATGAGGACTACTGATGCATGAAGTGGCTATAGAGGGCCCCAAACATTAAATAATATGTCCTATAGATTCCCCAAATGAGAGGGGATAAACATAAAAAATCACAAAACTTTATATTGAAACTTTCATATGAAATGTAACTAACATTCCCAAATCATTGAAAATAAAACACTAACCATTCAGAGTAATACAATGAATGGTTTTATGATATCTCATCCATTATAAAATTAGTCATAAAAAATTCATTAAAATAAAGTAAAAGAAATCCAAAATGATTAAGCAAAACAACACATAAGAATAAACTAGTGTTTTTAATCAGAAGTTAATACTCTTATAAAACCATTAAGTAATTATTGAAATAAATACTCTTTTATTTTGAAATGAATAGATATTTTGCAAAATTCATTGTGTAAAACCAAAAGTGAATTAATATATTATTATAATAATAAAATGAGTTATTTTATAATTATAATGGTTTCCAAAAAAATTTATAGTGCCCTTAAAAATATATATGAATTTGAGAAATTTCATTGATTCAGGTTTGTATTTTGGAAAAAGTTTTTAAAGTAACTTTTAAAACATGAAAATTCAAATAAAATAGGGAAGGATTTTGGATGATGTAAATATGTAGAATAATCAGACAAAATTTATATAGAGTAATTAATAATACATAAAAATTTCACTAAGGTAATTAGACAATTAATGTATTCCGAATGAAAATTGATGTTCGGGTGGAAAACCATTACCTTAAGTCTGAATGTGTTCCGAATTTGAACATCAAGGTCCTGGAATATAAAATATTAATTATTAATAAATTATTTCATAACCTAATAAAAATGTATTTATTTTTTTATAATTATATTTAGTTCAATTATGTTCTTATTGATATGTTATTATATTTAATTATAACGTTCCGGAGTGTTTGTTTTCTTGATTTTCATAATCGGTTCAATTGTTTTTAAGTAATGAAGTTCATGTGGGATTTTTGTAAATCTACAGAATTGAAGTTAAATATTATTTATCAATATCCAAAATTTTCAATTTTCATTTCTAGGATTTGGTCACATGTAATGAGGATGAGCCGTTAGATGACAACCAATTCGATTATTTGGTGGTATTTGGATTAAAATGATCTAGTTATGTCATCTAAATTTATAATATTTACATGTAATGGTTCATTAATATTAAGTTAGTTTTAATACATATATTATAGTATGGTTAAACCACCAAAATGGTTTCAAGGCTGGTAAGGAAGGTGAAAATAAATAACAATACTTCGTCATCACAGAAAGTTATAAATTGGAACCTCATGGATGTTGATTTCGTTTATAAAAATAAAATGGAGAGATTATGAATATTGATGATGGTTCTTCCATTAAACAGATATAAATCATGTATATAAATGATATGTGAGTTATAATTGTCATTTTTATTGAGTATGTTATGAGAGTAAAACAAAAAAAGTAAAATTACACATGTTCCACACACCTCGCTTATGAAAGTTCATTCACTATCCTTTATTCATAAAATAAAAGATATATTTTTCATCATAACATACATAAACAAAATCAAAAAAATCCTCTAATATTTTATGATCCTCATTTAGTTCATAGTTACATCTTAGGAATTCATTGGTGATATATTGTGAAGGACACCTGAAGAATAAGTTATATTATTAAACGAGATCCATTACTATTATTTATTTATCCACCTCAGTACATTGATGTAAATACATTATGATATAATATCCTCATATATTACATATAATATAATGTTATTTTAAAATTATCCTGACTTTTAACCATATCCACTCCAAATAATGGGTTACGAAATCTTCATTTGTGTGTATGTCAGACTACCACCTTGAAAACTAATGTAATTTTGTCATTTTTACAACTAATGGTTTGTTTTATGATTCATAATAGATATATATGTATATATATATATATATGTGTGTGTGTGATATTTTATATCACAATTTTACCTATGCAATCAAAATATATTATATTAAATTTTTACATTCCATTCCATAGTGGATATGATAAGGTCATTTGTGTGTACGGAGGACTGTAGCCCAACGAAGGCATATGACTTTTTTCAACTAAACAATCTAGGATAGAAAAATGGGTCTTGATAAATAATAAATAGGATATAAATGATATAATTATGAAATTTATGATATATTAATAATTCTTAAAACAAGACACATCATCTTCTTTATGACATTTTATTTCACTAAAAAAGTTATTACATCTTTTTTGTAAATGTGGACTATAGTCTTCATGATGTAAAGCTACTCACTTTTTTCCACCACAACTCATGGATGATATATATTAGTATATTAAAATTTAAATAGGGTACATATTCCATTATTATCATTATTTAATGTTAAAAAAACCATACCTCTACACTATAATGATTTTTGGAAAATGGAATCACTACTCATATGTACTGATCTTCTACTGTGTCTATAATCATAACAAACATCATTTCTCAAAAATAAATTTTCATGATTTTTCTTAAAATAATAATTTATTTATAAATATAAATATAATTTGATTAATATAACTGTATATATTTTTAAATAATCACCGCTTAGACCATTTAAACCTACAATATTTTGTTTTTAATACATTACAGAAATATTGTGAAAAAATTCATTGTAAACTTAATAGATTATGTAATTATATATAAAATTTTAATAAATGAAAAATAAATAAAAAATAAACATGAACATGTAATAACGAATGAAAATAATTAACATAAGTTTTGTGTTTAAGAAGATACATACAGACATGAAAAGTCATAATTTAGATAAGGGCCTTAACATCAATTTCCTCTCATTGAATAACATATTTATATTATACACCTATAATATATTACAAGGTATATATATGGGCCAAATGAATTTTTTTTCAAGAATTTATATATTTTAATTCTATTTATAAATCTCTTAAACGTGAAGTATTAATGGGAATAATGGTTCAAGCTTTTCCAAAGTGATAAAGAACATTTATTAAAGAAACTCTTTAATGATTTATTTAAAAAACCTTCATTGAAATGTCCATATTTTATGAAATATATTTTAAATAAAATTCGAATATAAATTTATAAATTAATTTTTTTTTAAATTATTTAAATTACATTTCAATGATTTCCAAAACTAATAAATTTCAAATGTTTTATATGACAAATTTTTCTATTGATAAATGTAATTCTCTATTATTAATATACAGGAAAACAAAGACATTTCCAATGTCATGTAAATTATTATTATTTTTATTACATTTTATATTAACATGTTTACATCAATGTAAAATAAATTTTATATTTTTCATAATTCTTGTATTAAAAATATGTTTTTATAAGAATATGGTATTTTTATCATACATTTTTTTATATTTATTTAGATTATTTTTTAATGTTTTTTTATATATGTGTTTTATTTATGATATGGTATGTAAGCGTTATATGAAACTTGTGTTCTCAAAAAAAACATATACAAAAGGGTGAGCCACATTATAGCTCACGGTTGAGGATGAGGTACCATATATGAATTGTTTATTCTCATAATAACTCACACTAAATTTGTGATCCCATTATAGTTATAAAAATGGGATCCAAATTAAATGTCTCCAATGAATTGGGTAATGATTATATTAGAAGTCAACTCTATATTTATTCAAATTAATGTTTATTTTAAATGAATTAAGGAATATAATTCCGTCTTTTACCAATAGTAGGGTTTTAATTTCATTCTATGAAATTAGATATATTTATTCAAAAAAAATTATCTGTGTATTTTTTTAATTGCTTTATTTCATATAGTCAAACAATTGCATAGAAAAGGGTAACACATTTTTGTATTTTTATATTATTAACTAAAATAGTGGTATTTTCTATAACTTTGATAATAGTATTGTTATTTTCCTATGTTTTAAAATTTTTGTTTTTGGATTGAAGGATGGGTACGGGAAAGGATGAAGTATTGTTGAATGTTGTGGAGATTTTCATGAAAATAAACCATTCTTTATTTTTTCATTTTTTATTAAAGGATTTTTTTTTTCAAATTAGATGCTTCCACTATTTATTTCATGGTTTTTATAGTTTTTTGTTTTGGAATTGTTCTATATTACTCTTGAATATAGAATATCAAAAATGTTATGTGAACGAATTATAGATAGAAATTAAAGATTATATATTTTTAGTGCTAGTTCTATATAGTTGGTATCATACAATTATCTATATAACTATTATTTCTAGGAAAATCATAGTATCATTTCTAAAAATGATTATACATTATGGATAATTTGAAATAATAAACCATTTTAGGATTACCATATTTCTTCATAAAATTAATTTTTATTTACAATGGATTTCCATTGAAGATACATATAAGTAGTAGTGGAAATTTACTAAGAGAAAAATATCATTTCAAATCATCATCCCAATATGATTGGAATTGGAAGAAAATAATTTTTTATAGCAATGGATCAATTGACACATGTTATAAATGGTGTTGGTTCCCAAGATAAAATAAGTTCAATATTCCATGGAGGATAATGTCTATATTAGAGACTTTAATAAAAAACCATCATTTTAAAGCTCTTCTGACCCTATAGTAGTTGAATACTTGAACAATTCGATGTAAAAGAATGTTGGTGTTATGGGATTTTGAGAAAACCAAAAGGTAACTTTATTCATTTAACATTTTTATGGTGAAGTTTCAGGATGGTTATATTTGGGTAATTATATCATAGATAATGATGATATATATACTATTTAATGGGTTGAATTTCTGAAAATATTCATTGTAAAGTACTTCTAAAATATTTTTTTCAGAATGGGGTGGAGAAAAAAATCATGGGATTATGGAAAAAGGATAAATATCCATTTCCTCGTTTGAAGAATATATTACAAGTATAGCCTAGTATGTAACATATTTTTTTCAAGAAATTGATTGTTAAAATTAATTATTTTTCTAAATAATAAATCCCAGACTATAATAATCATTAGCCAAATGAGAATTTAAAATTTAATAGAATGTTGTTCAATTGGGTGAGAAATTATATATTTAGTTCAATAATACATGTGATTACAGAGATAAATTTGGTATGAAACAATCAAATTAGTATAAAATGTAGAGGAAAACAAATAATAATCCCATAAGAAATCCCTAATCATGTTCAATGTGTTGTTAATCATTTCTTATGGTAATTATTTGAGGATATGAAATGTGTTACTGGTTTGGTAAATTTTTTCACAAGTTTCGTGACTACAATGAAAGGATTCATGAAAAATATATAACTGAGATAACATATATCTAGTTAATAGGGAGATGTTTTATCTAAAATGATATCAGACATTATGATAATGTGTGCCGAAAGTTAAATATTCAGGGTTGAAGTCATCCAAATCAAAATTCCAATAGTCAAGAAACAACATTTCCTATATATACTATTAATGATGGGCTATCTGGTGAAGATTTTATAACTCCTAGTATAATTGATTTTTATTCAGGTTGATCATAATCATAATAACATATGGAACCCTAATTTTATGTTTTTGTAATGAAAATTGTTTTTGAAAAATTTAATCTATTTTCACCAATATGAAGAGAATATTTTTTTAGTAATATATAGTTGAGAAATAATTATATTAAATTTTATTGATATATAATTAAATGTAATGAAAACCTTTTGGGTTAATATTATCATTTATTAATTTTTAATAATAGTTAAATAACATTATTTTTCATTTCGGAAACTAATTTCACATAAAACCGTAGTAAAAATGTTATTAAATGATAAATTATTTATCAAGTATATATATATATTAGGAGAACATTATTGAAATTATATTGACATGGTTTTGAAAAATAAAAAGCCACATTTAGGTTGAAAACCCATCCCATCTAAAAAGGAGTATGAATTTAGCCCCTTACTGATGGATGATAATGGTTTAGTGCTACCATAATCCATTGAAATATACATTTCAATATCATATTTTTTTTAATTTAATCATTTTGTAAAATAAATACTAATGAAGAACCAGTAGTGATACTTTTTATGTTAATATGCTGATTTATGATGTCAGTTATCTTGTTGTATCCATTATGGTTTTTGAGAATAGTTTGATATATATAGAAAGAGTAGTCAATAATTTATGGAAATCATGATCTATTGAAAGATAATTTATTTCGTCATTAAAAAAAATAATTGTTTTGGGATATTGATATCATGAATTAAGGGATGAATTGGAAATTTGTTAATGATAAAACAAAGGATTAAATTTTTCTAATGAAATATAAACTCATTATGTAGTTATGATTACACACATTGATATACTATAAAATAATACCTTATCATTAGGTAAAGGATATTAAACAAATGAAATAACATTCACACCAAATTAATGAAATGTTCTTTTAAATCATCATAAATTTTTAGATTTAATGACATAAAAATTCCATTAATCATTAAAATTCTCATGATCAATGGAATCAATAAATCTATAAGATTATTTCGACCATTTCTACCATGTCCGTATATTGACATTCTAGAAGTGATCTCATTCTAGAAATCATTGTAATGTGTTATTCAATATGACTATTATACATCACATTCTATCTTATTAATATAATTTTTTATTAACCCTTATAATCACATATTGTTACCACAAATAAAATTTCATATTTCTGTAAGATGATTTCTGATATCATGTTCATGTTTCAAGGTTTTATTTTATAAAATGTGGTGAGGGTGTAACACCATGATATTTTACATGAATAAAATTATTGTTGATAGCATATGAGATAGAGAAGAACATGAATATAATAAATTATAACCATTTAATTTTAATGATTTAATTTTTTTAAATAAATTCAATTTCATAAATATGTTTCATTACACACGACACAAAGTTTTGACATTATTACACTCAACAACATATTTACACAAAATGTGAAAAAATGTTGAAATATATATTTTTAATTTGATAATTATCACATATTAATTAGAAATATGGTATGACAAAATTTAGTATATTTTAAAATTTAACAATGTGGTATGAAATTTAATTTTAAAATCTCATTTAATTTATCGATATTTTATATTGACATTTCCATTTGAGAAAATAAATGATACTAATATTTTAAACCATATATTTTTCACATATAGTTATGTTTCTTCCTTTCCGATTATATTCAATTTATTATCTTGTTGAATAATGAACCAATATGTCACTTACATATATGAGATATAATTTTAAAAAATCAATGTTTTCCCTCAAAATGTTTTTATAACATGAATGTATTTATGCATATCAATGAACATTATGTTATTAATATTATATATATATATATATATTTGCTAAAGTCTATATTATAAATTTTGTTCTTTCATTAATAGTGACTAAAATGAATACTTGTTAATTTTTAAAAACAATAGAAATTTTAGAAGTGGTGTGATCATAATATTAATTTGAAGTTACACTACCAGAAATACATTCCCAATCATCAAGACTACCATTTAGTTTGATGAATCATATAAAATTTTCAATTTTTATATTATTTCAATATTTTTACAATATATATTGAAATTTAATAGTATGTGAAAATTGATTATTTTATAATTTTATAAATTATTGATTGGGGGCACAATACATAGAAACTCAAACAAATACATACCCACTGGATAGGGAGGATAGGCCATAGATCCCTCTAATAATAATCCCAAATCCCAACCATTTACAAATATCATGGACTAAAGGCCTTGGTGCATAAAGCCCTACATCAATGCCCAAAATCCAATTTAAGGCCATAATGGACCCTTTGATTAATAACACTACTAGGGGAACCAAAATTATATAGTACCTACTATTGTAACACCAGTACTACATTACATTCTAATGTTCCCTTCACTAATACAATTTCCCCATTTGTATAGTGTAAACACCCCTACACCAGTATCCCAGATGTAGTGATTTATATTAATTTATTGTTAATGAAACATGTATTCTATCATGAAGGATAACTAATTTTAGTAGATTTTGAATCTAGATTATATAAATTATGTTTAAATTACAAAATTAAAAAAATATAGAAAATCCATTAGAAACACCCAAAAACACATAGATTAACTGAAAAAGTCATTCATAATATTTATCTTCAAAACCTTGGGAAAAAGTAAAACATAACAAATTGGTGAGGTAAGATTCACAATAAGGGTATGTAATACAAAAAAATTGATCATGTACATAAAAAATAATACATTGTGAATAACTAAATACACACATTATTAAAACAAAATCATGATCATAAAATGGATGAAATAAATTATTATTAAATAACTCAACAATAAAAAATAACCATTCATATTTTACAAGTTAAGTCATCACATGAACTATAAATTAATATTTTTATAATATGGGAATGCGTAATTTCATACATAATTAACAAACCATCAAGGACTAGACCAATTTACCATACATAATGAGTAAAATCCCAGAGTAGATTCTCTCATGAGATCTATTGTTATATTGAAGGGATATATCGGTACAGACCCCCCACATACTTATTACTATGAATTCCTTGTATGAATTATGTTAATGAAATATATATATATATATATATTATTTAAATATATTTTCCAATTTGTTTTTTAAAAAAATCACTAACCAGTATGTGTATTGTGGTGAATATTATCATTAATTAAGATCTACAGTAAAAAAGATCATAAACAATTTAATAATTTATGTTCTATCATAACCATCATAGATAAATCACATTAAAGAATAAAATTAAATATTTTTTATTGAAATACATCTAAATAATCTAATAAAATCATTTAAAAATTCTCTGGAGACATTACCCTTTTATAATGGAATGAAAATTTATTTTTGAAATATCATTCTTATTCATCATAATTGATTATATAAAACCATAAATAAATAAAAAAGATATTAATGAGAAAATAGGTGAATTAATTAAATTAACAAAGTCTCAAAATAGATTATAGATGGTTCTATAATATGGGTAAGAATTCATTAAGATCCCCCAAATTGGGTTTTCTATTTTGATAAGGCAACAATTTAAAACATGAAATTTCCATTAAAATTAAGATGAAATGATATGTTTATATGATTTTGGAATATATAAATATAATATATAAGAATTTGTAATAATGAAATTAGTGTTAAATTGCCTCAAATATACTAAATTAAAAACCCAATGTAAAAAATGAATGTTTAGGGAGAATCCCTTACATGATGTTTGAATGTGTTCTAGACATGACATTAATATCATAGATAATCAAATTAAAACCATTAATTATTTAATTAATAACTTCTTATACAATAATTTTATTCATTATAGTTTTATTAATTTGATTTAATTCATTATTTATGTGTTATAATGTTTAATTTCATTATTTTAGAGCATTCATTTTTTGGGATTTCATGACGAGTTCGCTTTTTTATATGTAATGAAGTTCACATAAAATTTGTATAATTTATTATTAATTTTAATTACATATTATTAATGTATATACTAATTTTAATTGTTTTTATATACTATTTTTTCATATATCTTATGATGAATCATTATATAATATGTTAATGGGAATCATTTATATTAATTTTAGCAATTTTTTGTCACAACGAAATTTTTTTGTTTTAACATTTGTTACTACATAAATATGTAACATATATATTATAAAAATTCTAATAATATAGATTATTAAATTTTTTGGACCATTAAAATGTTTTTATTAACATCCTTGATGTTGAGAAAACAACCCCTCATGGATGGCGTTACAATTTTTAGAATAAAGTGAGAGGTAAAGGGATTGATGAATAATTTTTATATTATCAAAAAACACATTCCACTATATGTAATATAATAGACTTATAATGCTAATTTTAGGAGGGGAGGTGAGTAGAGAATAATAAAAGAAAAGAACATTGGAAGAAATTAAAATTAAAAGAATGTGGTTTTTACATCATCATTTTCTCCTCCTCGAGATCCTCCTAATGGAAATATTTGTTCAATTTGATGAGACTAAAAGCTCTTAGATATGGCGGAGGGTCATGGGAGGATAATTTGGAAGAAATTTTATAAGGGTCAATTTTTGAATATTTGAGGAGAAGGAGTGGTTAGTGTCATTTTTATATTTAAAGAGATGGGTATTTTTGATTTTTTTTCATTTGTTTATTATTTTGGATAAAGATAAAAAATTTCCCAAGAATTATCAAGAATCATTTTGAAACAATAAAGGAATGTTCACGATTATGGGATTACATCATCAATACATTACCTATGACTAAATAATTCATGTATTTAACACATATCGTAAATTATCATATTTTATCATCCACAAAATATTAATGTAATTTATAAAAATATAAACTAATTAGCCTAACCATTTTTATATGTCCAAATATCAATACTGAGTGCTAGTTTATGATAATAATTTTATATATATGATAAATTTAATTTTTATTTAAAATAATATTTTTATTGAAAAATATATTTTTTAAAATTATAACTCATTTAATAAAACATTGAAAAATTAAATTATCTCTCATAAACATATCATAAAATAATAATACTAGAGAATGGTAGTATATGAATCATTTTTTCAAGATAAATTTTATCTTAAATGATTATATTAATTATAAAAATTTAATTAATCATTTTTTACAGATAAATCGACAATAATTAAATTGAATTTATTTTTTAAATATTATTTACTTATAATTTGATATTAATATATCAGACATTAAATTATATGATTTTAAATTTAATTTATAATTTCATGGTTGAGTTTTCTATTCATTTAACTGATATATTGTTGATAAAGTGATATTAATATTCCTTTAGTCATGTTATTAGTTCATCGTTATAGGTTCCTTAACCTATAGAAATACTTATGATTTCATTCAATATCCATTTATAATCTATGTATTGTGTTTTATATGTTATTTGTTTGTGATTTAAATTATATGTAAAAGTATATATGAAAAATATCATTTAAATAATTATTTATCATTATATTCTCCCCTCCAACCAAAACATTTTGTCCGCAAAATTTCCATAATTTAATTGCCAAAAACAATTGTGAGTTCTCCGTCAGAAGTTCATCTCCAACGACCCTAAGGCCTTTATTTTTTTATTTTTTTTTGATAATCCTACTTTCAATGGGTGAGTTGGAACCCTTACAAAGCCTGTTCCATCATATGTTCATAATGCTCCGATTTCCCCTCTTCAATTTTATTATTATTTTTTTCAAATTACCTATAACATCCCAGGTAAATAAAGAATAATAAATTTTCATATTTATTAATATTTTTGATTTTAATAGGAATATTACTTTAAAGGGGATTCGATTATCGATGGCTTACTCGATACGAAACAATGGGTTTCATTGAAAAATTACGTTGCAAATTTATAATATAATATTATTATTTTAAAAAGTAGTTAACTACTAGAAATTGTATTGGAGGGAATGGATATAACTAACTATAATATAATTATACATGTTTGTTAAATGTATTAAGAATTATCCAATAAATGTTAGAGGCATAAAATATGAATGAATCTAATTTTAATCATAATTTTCATTAAAAGGTCCATTTACCGCCTTTTAAGGCCGAACCCACATTAAATATAGTTTTGGTCAATTTAATAAATTCTAATTGACCAAATAAAATCCTTCATTAGAATGGGGACAAAAAATTTATTTTTTTAGTTTTTGGGAATTTTTCCGATAAAGTTCAATTTTTAATGAATAGTGAAAATATTGTTTTTTAATTCAAAACTGCATTTTAATCTTATTTATTTATACAGTTAGAATATGATTTAAATTGGTTTTAATGTGTAATTAGAATATATTTTTACAATTTAATCAAATTTTAGTCATTTGAATTAATTTCACAGTTTAATTAGACATAAACAAGTGTCAATCTTGGGATAGTTATTGTTTCTTAAAAACACACAATTTGTTTTAACAACGGGAATTAATTTTAAATTAATTAATGCCACTTTTATGTATTGAATTGGGAAAAATAGACATCATTTTTGAATTTGAAATATAAAATAAATATTAGGCTGACTTTTTGGTATTTTTCTGAAAGACATCATTTTTTGATGAATAGTGAAATCACTTAAGTAAAATAAACAAACTTTTCCATTTAAATTAAATTTTAACAATTATATGAATTGAATATTGAAAATATGACATACATGGTTGTTATGAGTAACTAAAATTTGGTTCAATAGGATAAAAATAATTTTTGGTGAATAATAACTTTTGAGTTTTATTTACCACAGTTAAAGGTAAGTAGGGTAATTCTAGGTAAAAAAAATTATAGTAATTCAAAATTACCTTAACACTTATCCAAAACATATTGGTTTAGTCATTAACAAGCATGGTAATATTATTGTCGATTTTGGGACCCCCTTGATTCACATGGGAGTTATAATGACAATTGAGATCAATTAATATAAAGTAAAGGCCAAAATGACAAAAACAAAAATCTTTTAGTAATTAATTCTTATATGGTGTTATATATGTAATCCTTTTTTCTATATATATTCATTGGAAATCTAAATATATTTCCTATAATATAGTATTTTTAAAAAAAATTTAGACATCAAATAAATTACATTATTTCGTACACAATAATAATGCAGTATTTTACCTCATTAATAAATGATTTAAATAAATAATTTTATAATGATTAAATTGTTATCCCATACAAGTCCATTTCTGATCGGATGATTTTATTTCAAATATTAGTCATTTTATCTTCTACTTTAATGATTTTTGGATCTTTTGAAATCAAATATCATTATATAATAAAATAATATTTTCACACTTTCCTAAAGAACACCTCCTCACCCTTATAAATGGAAACCACATCAAACTAATTCCTCACACCTCTCTAGCGTTTTGGCTCATCCAAACTCTACCCAATTAAGCTCTGTAAATTCCTCTCCCCCTTTTGGAAGCCTTACCTTAGGCAGAAGGCACTTCATGATGTCATTTTGGTTCAATCCAAAAGATGTTACACAAATTTAAGGAAGAATAGGGAACAGAAAAGTCAAGTCAGACATGAGGTAAGGGATGTTCTTATCTCACTTTTAATTCTGTGAGATTTCCATTGTTCACCACTTATTCATTGCATGTGGTGTATTTTTTACTGCCATATAATATATATAAATTATCATGATTCTCATTATATTAATGGTATTTTGTGATTAATTTGGTGGTTATTAACTTTTTTTCATATGGCATAGTTGATTACAACATGGTTAAGGGTTTCATATCACCTTTTATTGTCGTGAGATTTAAGCTATATTTTCCACTTTTTTCTTTTTTGTGGTGTATGTATTGCCTATGATTGTACTATTTTTGTAATATACATTCATTTATGAGTATTTACATCTTCATTGTATGATCCTTAATTCATGTGGAATATGTTTTGTAAGTTTCCAAATCGGTAAGGGAACATTTCACCCTCCTCTTTTTAATAGACTTGTTTTTTTGTCTTTTAATTTATATCATATTATGTTGGGATATGTTCTTTTATATCATCATTGATGTAAAATTTATGCCTATGTGATGAGATACCCTTTTTATGTCATCAAATCATTTTCTGAAATTTAATGTGACGTTGTTAGGCTGTCTAATTTTTACAAGGGAACTTATTAACCCAATTTCAATTATTTGGGTTCAACTTGTATATCTTGAATATGTCGCCCTATGAATATTTTTGAATGATGTCAGATTGTTTTACACTTAATATCCACTTATATTGGGTGTATTTATATTTTTTACACATAATTATATGATAGATTTATCATTAATTTAAGGATATCGTCTTTGTCAAGGACTTCGTCTCAATCTCCATTCATTGATTCATATTTTCATTTATACACAACATTCATTTATACGGTGTATAAACCCCTTTTACGTTGACTTTTATAAAAAGGAATATTTTCCGAATGAACCATTTTAATAAATGACAAAAATTATGTTCATTTTTATCATAAGCAGTGACAATGACTTTTTCTCTCATCGCGAGTATTGTCTGATCTTTGGCTTCCTCAAGAATCTATAAAGTTTTTTTAAATAAAGATAAATACCATATACTCTTTTATGTATTTTTCTATTGAAAATGGTTTTGATAAAGGGTTATTTTATGTCAATATATTTAATGATATTTTGTGATTTAAATGTGGTAATGTTATCATTTCATTAAATTGTTTTTATGTGTAATGATTTTATAATGGTACTAGGACATTTGAAGGGTGGTTACGTGATAAACCAAATGATGGGTGGTGTCATGAAAACCAAGACGGGTGGTTACATTATAACTTCTAATGCATTTGGTATGGAAGTCGTCCATATGGCTATTCCATTTAGTGATATGTATGGAATTTGATCGTATGGTTATTCCATTTAAGTATGTTTATGTCTCATGTTACGTTTATATGTTCTCTTTTCTTTATATGGGTTTTATGGTAATCTTTTGGTTAAAAAAGGGTTGGTAGTGATCTTTCATTAGTGAAGTGCATTCACTACTTCATAAAGGTGAAAATAATTACATATGTTAATGAATTCATGGTTTACATGTTCTTTTGAAAAACTCACAGTTATCCTACATTATGTTTCCCTTATTGAGTTTTTTATGAACATCCCAAGTTTTTCAAAAAAAAAATCACATAAAATAATGTGTAATAGGGTCAAATATGGGATCATGGAAAATTCATGTCGTCTAAAACATGGAACTTGACATGACTCTTTTTTTGAAAGATCTTTTATTTTATGATAAAAAGGGAAACTGAGTATAAGTGTCTACTTTGTAATATTTTTTAATGTAATTATTATGGCCTAACACTCTAAAACTCTAAACCTAAAAAAAATACTCAATGTTAATTATTCATTTAATTCAATATTATGTAATGTTTTAGGCCAGTTATTTATAGTAGGTTTTAGAGGTCGATTTAGATAACTTTAGAGGTTAGGGTATTCTTCATGCATAAGTGACATTACCATAATGGTTAGTATTGTAGAAAGATTCATAGTTATTTTAGATAAATTTACTAAGTTTATGATAACATGAATAGGTATATCATAGTATTTACCCTCCTCATAAGATATTATATGATGATTTTACGGATATACTCACACTGACCTTATTGGTTTTAGTAAATGGCTGGATCTAACAGGCATCAAAGAAACAGTGGATGTGAAGAAAAATGTAACTGTCTTATGAATGAGATACTGAATGAAATGAGATTTGTAATGAGAAATATTATGGTTATTCTCAACTGACTATATAGAGTCGTGATTTACATACTGATCCTTGGTGATTTTTATAAATCATCGTATATGCAAGAAACATATCCCTACAAAAGATCAGGTAATAATCATAAAGGTAAGTATGTTCAAAAACCTATGTTTCAAGGGTGTGGAAAGAAACACCTAGGAAAATTCTTTAAAGTGATAGGATGATTCTATAGATGTGGGAATAAAGGTCATAAAGAAAGAACCTTACATGGAAAAAGGAAGAATCTAGTTTACTCTAGGAAAGGGAAATAAGTTATTTCTATGGGATCATTTGAATGTTTTAAATGTGGTGTGCATGGTCATTATACAAACACATTTCCTACAAATATGCTTAGATAATGGAATCACCAGGATCATACAAATATATGTTTACCAATACCTAATTCCATTAAAATTGTGGATGTAGAAACTTGCAATGACCAATGAATGGAATGGATTATTTCTTAACATATGTTTTAACATTATTGAATATTAAGATATGATTAATGATTTTTTTGTAGGAAAGAAGTAATTCAAGAATAAATTTTAAAGGAATTGTTAATGGATCATGAATAACGTTGAATGAGTAAGAAACCAACATATAAGGGAATGAAGTGTTATGATAGATTTTAGGATGGTGAAATGCATAAAAGTATTAGGGCCCTTTAGATTATAGGATTACATTAGAAGAATTTTTATAGTATGTGTAACCCTAAAGTTTGATATATGTAAATTTTATTCAAGGAATAATTATCTTTTATTTTTTGGATATTGTTATAAAAAACTATTTGGGTTTATATAATCTTTAAATTTGAGGCCACTACAAGTTAATAGATTTTTGGATGAAAATGAAAGTTATTAGATAACCTTTAAGGTTAAAATATGTTATAGATATTTTATTAATTTATTACTTTTTGATAATGTTATAAAATTATATAGTTTCTTAAAAAGGACAACACACAGACCGCGTGACAACCCGTCGCGTCAGACAATGCTGCGAGAATCAAACCCACAACCAAAGTGCGACTGGGATATATCGCCTACAATAGGATTACATGAAGTCCCTGGTTAGTATGACCATTTCATTTTAATTATATGAATTTATAAATCAAAAATAAGTTTATTTTGGTATATCTATGGAAATGAATAACTTATCATAGAGAATATGTGATTTGGTTAATTACACATCAGTATGAGACTTTAAGAGTAGTCGTTGATTTTGGAGATAAATGTTATGATTTTTGTGGAAGACTATGTGATCAAATCCTTTTAAAATTTTGGGTTTCAATCATTGTATGGGTTACTTTGAAGAATTTATGAATAATTGTTTATTGAATGGTCTTTGTTTATCTTTAGGTAATGATAGACAAATTTTGGAGATTAAGAGTAGTTTTTATTTTTGTAAAATTTTATCCTTTTGGGGATTATTAGATATTGTACTAAGATTTTTGTTCTAGGTTTATGTATAAAGTCAAGGAAAATATATAGTTCATATATTTTGGGTTATGTGATACTCTAGAAGTTGACTCTTGCACCTTTAATGTGACCAAGTCAGTTTGAATACTCATCATTGGGAGAAAAGATGCGTTTGTGGTAGAAATTTTGTTATGTATGAAAGTCTATATTACAAGTAAGTATGTTTCCTTATGTTATTATTATATATATTAAATAAAATAATAAAAATTATGAAAAAAACATAAAATAAAAGTTGTTGGTAACCTTTCCTACTGGGTAATCAAAGACCATTTAACGCATCACATGTTTGTGATTTTCTGGTGGTTAACTTTCTCTTAATCATGTTTATTACGACTCTCCATCAGAACATGACTATTTGTTTTCTCTTCCATATCCATGTATTCATGAAATCATAGTATCTATTGCCTCAGGTGACCTTTGTACTTCTCTTCCATTATTTTAATTCGATATTTTTACTGACTCGTTTTCTAATGTAGAACTTTCAATGATGTTTTGAAGCCCAATTTTAAAAATTGCGAGGACGAAATTCCCAAAAGGGGGGAAGGATGTAACATCCCGAGTAAATAAAGAATAATACATTTTCCTATTTATTATTATTTGTGATTTAAATATTAATTTTACCTTAAAGGGTATTCTATGTTCGATGGCTTACCTGATACGCAACAACAGATTTCTTAGAAATCTTAATTTGCATATTAATAATATAATAATATTACAGTAAATGGTAGTTAACTATTAGTCTTTGTATTGGAGATAATGAACAAAAATTACTACAATATAATTATACATTTGTTTTAAATGTATTTATATTTATCCAATAATATTTAGAGGCTTAAAATATGAATGCATCTAATTTTAAGCATAATTTACATTAAAATATTGATTTGCCGCCTTTTAAAGGAGAACCATATTTAAATATTATTTTGGTCACTTTATTACATTATAATTGGAAAAATAAAATCTTTCTTTAGAATGGGGACATCAAAATTTACTTGGTGAATATTCATGGGATTTTTCCCATAAAATTCATTTTTTAATGAATAGTTACAATAATGTATTTTAATTTAAAACTGCATTTTAATCTAATTTATTTATATGGATAGATTATATTTTTAATTAGTTTTAAAGTTAAATTAGTATATATTTTTAAAATTTAATCCAATGTTGGCCATTGAAATTAATTTCACTTTGAAATTGGACATAAACAAGTGTCAATCTTTTGATAGTTATTGTTTCTCAAAAACATGCTTTTTGGTTTGACAAAGGGAATTAATTTCAAATTAATTAACACGAATTTTATGTTTTAAAATTGTAAAAATGTACATAATTTTTTATTTTGGAATATTAAATAAATCATTGTCTGAATTTATGGTATTTTTCTAAAAAACTTCAATTTTTTTATAAATAGTGAAATCACTTAGTAGTGGTTTTAAAAACTGACATTTTCATTTAAATGAAATTTTACCACATCTGTGAATTGAATATTGAAAATCCAAAATACATGGTTGTTATTATTAAGTAAAATTTATTTCAATAAGATGAAAATTATTTTTGTTGAATAGTATCTTTTGACTTTTATTTATCATGGTTATATGTATGTAGGGTAATTCAAGGTAAAAAGAAAATTACAATTATTCAAAATTACCTTAAAACATGGCCAAACCTTACTGGTTGAGACATTAACGTCCATGGTCATAAATGGGTAGACATTGGGACCTCATTGAGCAACTTGGGTGTGATAATGACAATTTATATTATTTAATTTAAAGTAAAGGCCAAAATGACATAAACAAAATTCATTTAGTAATTTTTACGGTGTTATACAAGTAATCCTTTTAAATATAAATATTCAATGGAAAGCTGAAAATATTTCCTATATCATGGTATTTTTTAAATAAGTTTTAGATATCAAATAAATTAAATTTTTTATGACACAATAATGATGCAATTTTTACCTCACTAATAAATGATTTAAATAGATAAGATTATAATGATAAAATATTATCAAAAACTTCTCCAATTCTAATTGGATGATTTTATTTTGAATATGAGTCATCATATCATAGAATTTAATGAATTTTAGACCTTGTGAAGTTGAATATAATTATATAATAAAATAATAATTTCACACTTTCATAAAGTTCCCCTCCTCTCCCTTATAAAAGGAAACCACTTCTAACCAATTCCTCACACCTCTCAAGCCTTTTGGCTCTTCCATCCTCTGCACTATTAATCTCCATACATCCATCTCTTTCTTCAAGAAGCCTTACCTTCTACTTACGTTACTTCACGAAGTACTTTTGGTTCAAACCAAAGAATGTTACCAAAATTAAAGGAATAATAAGGAACAAACAAGTCAAGTTGGACACGAGGTAAGCGATTTTCTATAAGGCCCTGACCTTAAACATTACATAATCATGAATTAAACGAATAATTCACATAGGGGATCTTTTCAGGTTTAGAGTTTTAGAGAATTAGACCCTAACTATTACATCTCAAAATATTACATAGTAGACACTTCTACTAAGATTCCATAAAATAAAAAAACACTTAAAAAGAAACATGTCTAGTTCTTTGTTTTAGATAGAATGTCTTTCCTTGATCCCATCCTTGACCCTATTGATCTTTATGTCCTGTGGAAAACATTTCAAAAACCTGGGATGAGCATAAAAAGCCCATTAAAGGATACAAAAAGAAGGAAAACTGTTAGTTTTTCAAAACAACAAGTAAACCATGAATACTTTACCAATTTAATACTTTCACCTTTATGAAGTATTAAAAACCCTTCACTGAATAAAAGATCATTACATACCCTTATGTAACCAAAAGATTACCATAAAACCCATATAAAAAACACATAACATATAAATGTAACTTGGGACATAAACATACTTAAATGGAATAACCATACGGTCGATTTCCACACATACTTAATGGAATAGCCATACGGACGACTTCTATACCAAATGCATTGGACGTCATAACGTAACCACCCGTCCTGGTATTTACGGCACCACCTTTCATATGGTATATCATGTAACCACCTGTAAAATGTCCAAGTACCATCATTACACATATAATATTGAAAATATAAACATTTCAATAACAACATTTCATTTTCAATCACAATATATAATTCCAAGATATTGAATTAATCAATCCATTTTCAAAAACCATTTAAAATAGATTTTTGAATCAAAGTTTCCCATACCACTTTGAAGCTTTTAATGGAATTATAATTTTAAAACATTAATTTCCTTATAAATAAATACTGAAAACCATTTTAAAACATGGACATTAAAGATAAAGATTTAGAATAATGAATCTTTAAAACATTTAAAATTATATTTTTTTAAAGAGTTTTTACCAAAATGAGAGACACTTGAATAAAAATAATTTCAAAATAACATTTAATCTGAACTTTATAATATCATGAGAATAAATGTATTCATGATATAATATGTCAAAGGACAGTATATACACCATATAAGAGTGAATTGGTGCATAACAACAGTGATGTCTCATTGGAAATGTAAATTGAGATGAAATCCATTATAAAGATGGTAAAATATATCACAAAATTTTGTGTGAGAAATATTAATACACCCACTATAAGTGGATATTAAGTGTGAAAAAATCAGAGTTCATTCACACATATTCATAGGACGACATGTTCAAGAATTACAAGTTGAACCTAATGAAATCAAAATTGGGTTAAGACGTTCCCTTGTAAAAATTCGATAGCCTAATGACGTCACTTTAAAATTCAGAAAATGAGTTGATGAGACAAAAATGGTATCTCATCAGTTGGAAATAAATTTTACATCAATACATATATATAAGAACATATCCCAATAGAATCAGATTTAAATTAAATGGCATAAGAAAAATAAGTCTTTTAAAAAGAGGTGGGTGAAAGGTCCCCTTACCGAGTTGGGTAACATCTGAAAGGTACACCCCATGGAAAAAGGGTCATACAATGAAGATATAAATACCCATAAATGAAATTATACTACACGAATTTTATAATAATGGGAATTAAATACACCACTAAGAGGAAATAGTGGCAAACGTAGCATAAATGTCATAGAAATAAAACTGAGATGAAAAATCCCTTACGAAAACTCGGAAGCTTAACGGCGCCACATAAAACTTCCAAAAATGGATTTATGAGATCAAATAGGGTCTATCATAATATGAACATAAAAAGTACAGTATGAGTAATACAAAATAACATCCCCAAACATAAGAAATATGAGCTTATGAGAAATGACACAAAAGAGAGTACTTAAAAAGAAAGAGAGGGGTTGGATCCCTTAACGCGGGTCCAACATGACCCGATCATTCTTTAACGTCCTGAATAATAAACTTGAGTTAATTCATAATTTCTTAAGAACCTTTTTCAAGTTATTTATCACTTTTATATCACTTTTTTCCATGTTATAAACATTATGTAATCATTTAAGTTAATAATGTTTGTTTTGTCGATATTTGGTTCTTAAGTCGAAAGTGGACTTCTTACAATTACATGTTGATCGTGTGGTCAAAGGTTCATTTAATCCAGAATTATATTCATGATTTGGATATCATATATATCATATATATCCAGAATATACATGTATTTTTAATATTACATAATCAGTTAGAGGTAATAAATGAAATGCACCGTTCATGGAGACGGTAGTCTGTATGTACGCATGAATGCTACATTCATTCCATTATCATATTAATGAAATGAAAAATTATTGAGAGAGATATATATTATAATTCCAGTATAATATATATTTTATATAAGTCACATATGTTCATTAATTTTATTCTTTATACATTCCATGTATTGCATGAACGAGTCACATCACTTGAGGGGGTGGTAGTCCACAGTTCCTCGTTTGAAATTATCGCATTTGCACAACATGAAAATCATAAAGAAATGATTTAAATAAAAAACTCAGAAGCATATAGAAAACATAAATACCATATAAATCAAATATAAAATATAGTGACACCATAATGGCCACCATTAATGATGTTAAGAGGAGATTGAAGAATCATCGTTTCGTGAGGCAGAAATTCACCATCTACAGAAATAGTATGTTCTTTAACGATTAGACGAAGGTGTGTGTAAGTATTGATCTAATACTTCACATAAAAACATCCTAGTATATTGAAGACACTTGTTTTGTTACAAAATAAAGTAATAAAAATAGTTTAGGGGTTTGGATAAAGAAAATAAAACAAAAGAACACAAGGGAAGACATTACCATTAAATCGGGTAACTCTTTTTTATTTGAGCTCAAAGGCTTCCTTGGAAAAGGATTCTGCCCAAAGGTGAGGATTAAATGATTAATAGAGGTATTAGGATAGATGAAATGGGTAGGGGTTGGCCGAGCCAAAGGCTTTAGAGGTGTGCGTAAGGTGGAAGAGGTGGGGGCCTTTTATAAGAGGAGTGGAGGGGGACTCTTGGAAAGTTTTAAAATATTACTTTATTATATAATGTTAGTCGGATTATAATGGTCCCAAAAGGATATATTTTGAGGATAATGTGATAAGGTTTCCAAATCCACCCATACAATAGGTTTTTTACAAGTGTAGGTCTTATATTTTTCATTATCTGTTCATTTTATTTAAATCGTTAAATAATGAGGTAATCGCTGCATCATCATGGTGTCATAAATAATTTACATTATTTAGTGTCTAAAAATTATAAAACAAATATCATGATGTGGGAAATATTCTTAGCTTTCTAATTAATATTTATAGTAAAAAATATGTCTTTTATAACCCCATGAAATAATTTTTTTACTATAACAACACATGTTTGTGACATTTTAGCTTCATATTTAAATAAAAAGGTATTAATGTCATTTTCCTACCAAAGTGGCTCCATGGGGTCCCCAAGTTGACCCATGGATATTCATGGACGGCCATGACACATCGAATGAGGGTAGTAAATTTTTCTAGGTTATTTCATATTATTAAAACATTATTTTTACCTTAAATTACACTAATTACCCCTAATCGTGATTAATAAACTTAAAAGTTACTATTCACCAAAAAATTATTTTAATCCCCTTGAAGCACATTTTAATTCTTAATGAAAACCATGTATGTCGGATTTTTGAAATTCAAATCAAATAAGTGGTAAAGTTTCATTTAGACAAAAAATCAGTTTCTGTAACTACCACTAAGTGGTTTCACTATTCATCAAAAATTGAAGTTTTTCAGAAAATCACCAAAAATTCACCCTAGGATATATTTGATATTCTGAATTCAAAAATGATGTATATTTTACAAAATTAAAAACATATAAGTAACATTAATTAATTTAATAATTAATTCTCGCTGTCAGAGCAAATAGCATGTTTTTTTGAAAGAATAAGTATCAAAAGATTGGCACTAGTTTAAGTCCAATATGAAGATTAAATTAATTCCAATGACCAATATTGGATTAAATTGTATAAATATATTATAATTTCACTTTTAAACCAATTCAAATGATAATATAATCATATAAATAAATTATATTAAAAAGAGGTTTTGAATTAAAATACAACATTTTTCACTATTCATTAAAAATGAACATTATTGGAAAAATACAAAAAATTTACACAAAGTAAATTTTGATGTCCTGATTCTAAAGAAGAATTTTATTTTGTCAAATATAACACATAAAATTGTCAAAAAGTGGATTTAAAGGAGTTTCTTCATCAAATGGCGGTTAATCGACCTTTTAAAGAATATTAGAATGTTTACACTTAAAATTGGATTCATTCTCATTTTAAATCCTCTAACAATTATATAAAAAAGTTAAAAAATTTAACAAACATATATGATAATTTTGTAGTTAGTTCTGTTCATTCCTGCCATTACAAAGTCTAGGCGTTAACTACAATTTAAAATAATATTATTTTATTAATAGAGTGCAACGCCAGATTCTCAAGAAACACATTGTTGCGTATTGGGTACGCCATCGAGCATAGTGTCCCCTTTAAAGTTATATTAATATTTTATTCGCAAATATGGATAAATGTGAAAATGTCATATTCATTATTTATCTGGGGTGTTACATCCTTCCGCCCTTTTGAGAATTGCGTCCTTGCAATTTTAAAATTGGGCTTGGAAACATCATTGGAAATCCCACATCGGAACAAGAGTCAGTAAAACTATCACTTTAAAATAAAGAAAGAGAAATACAAAGTTCACCAGAGTTAACCCATACTAGGATTCCAAGTATGAAATTATTGATATGGAGGAGAAAAAAAGGGTTATGTCCTGATGGAGAGTGATTGTAAACATGTTTAAGAGAAAGTTAACCATAAGAAAATCACAAACATGTGGTGGGTTAAACGGTATTCGATTCCCCAGTAGGAAAAGTTAACAGACAACATTTTTGTTTTAAGTTACTCTTTTTTAAGGAATTTATTTTTGAGCTTAACTAAATCATAATGAACCATACTTACTTGTCCTCTAGACTTTCAAATTTTACTAGATTCCATAATCAAACTCATATTCTCTCTAAAAGACGAGATTTTAGGAAGACTTGTTCGCATTAAGAGTACTATAATCAACATATTGAGAATCACCTAATCCACATAAGAGAACTATATATTTCCCATTCCATTTGACAAAATACAAAACCAAAATTGTTAGTATGCGATCAGATAATCCACAAAATTTTAATCCTGTATAAAAATAAAATATATTCTTAATCTCTAAAATTTGTCCCAAAAAAAACCCAAAGTTCAACGAAGACCATTTGATAAACAATTCTTCCATAATATTCTTCAATGTAAACCAAACTAATATTGAAACCCAAATATTTGATGTATTTAATCACATAGTCTTCCAAGGTACAAATTAAATTTTATCTCCAAATAACATCAGTTTCTCTTAAATTCCCATATTGAAAAGTAATTAAACTAATCACATATCCTCGATGATAGGTTAATAATATCCATAGATAACCCAAAATAAACATACTCTGGATTCCTATAATCATCTAACTAAAATGAATTAGTCAAACCGACCAGGGACTTCACGTAGTCCAGTGGTAGGTGATAAATACCAATCGCACTTTGGTTGTGGATTCGATTCCCGCAGCTTTGTCCAATGTGATGGGTTGTCACATGGTTTGTGTGTTGTCCTTTTTCCAAAACTATATAATTCTTAAAACATTCCCGAAAATGAGATAAAATCATAAAAAATAATCATCACATAATTTAACCTCAATTTTTTTCTCATGCCTTTCACTTTCTATCATAACATATAGTAACCCATAATTACCTCAAAAGTAATGATCATATAAACCCAAATGGTTATTTATAACTATGTCCACAAAAGAACATATAACTAATAAAATTTTCATATATCAAACATCAGGGTTAAGCATACTATAAAAAATTCTTCTAATGTATCCCTATCATCAAAAGAGACTTAATACTCTTACGAATTTCACCGTAACTCTTGAAGCCCTTATACATTGACTTCTTAAACATTCAACATTATTCATGATCCATTAACCATTCCTTTCCAACTTATTCTGAAATACATCATTCCTACAAACAAAATAACTGATCATATCCCAAGATTCCAAAATAGGAAAACAAAAATTAAGAAATAATCTATACCTTTGATTGGTTATTGTCAGTTTCTTCATCCTCAATCGGAATGGCATTAGGTATTGGTAAACGAATATTTGTACGATCTTGGTGATCCAATTCTCGAAACATCTTAATAGGAAATGTGTTTGCATAATGACCATGCACACCACATTTAAAACATTCAATTGATCCCTCATAAAGAACTTCTTTCCCTTTCCTCAAGTCAACTGGATGCTTCCTTTTTTCCATGGAAGGTTCATGCTTTATGACCTTCATTTCCACATCTATAGCATATTTCTATCCCTTTGAAACATTTTCCTAGGTGTTTCTTTCCACATCTTTGACACATAGGTTTTTGAACACACTTACCATTATGATTATTACCTGTAGTTTCGTAGCGATTTGTTTCTCGCATATAAGATGCCTTATAGAAATCACCAAGGTTTAGGTGGTCAATCATGACTCCAGTCAGTTGGTTGAGGATAAACACAAGAGTTATCATTGCAGCTCCCATATCATTTAGTTGCTCACTCAGAAAAATGTCACAGTTTCCTTCACATCCACTGTTACTTTGGTGCCTTCTAGATCCAGCCATTTACTAAAACCAAAAAGGTCAGTGTGAGTATATCAACAAAACCAGCATGTACTAATGAGGAAGATAAACACTAAGATATACTTAATCATTCACTTTATCAAAAACTAGGACTCTTTATGAAATCCTAACCATTATGGTAATTTCACTTATGCTTATAGAGTACCCTAACCTATAAAGTTATCTAAACCAACATATGATACCAACTATAAGGCCCCGACATTAAACATTACATAATCATGAATTAAACGGACAATTCACATAAGGGATCTTTTCAGGTTTAGAGTTTTAGAGAATTAGGACATAACTATTAAATCTCAAAAGATTACATAGTAGACAGTTCTACTAAGTTTACATAAAATAAAAAAAACACTTAAAAAAACATGTCTACTTCCATGTTTTAGATAGAATGTCTTTCCTGGATCCCATCCTTGACCCTATTGATCTTTAAGTCCTATGAAAAACATTTCAAAAACATGGGATGATCATAAAAAGCCTAGTAAAGGATACATAAATAAGGAAAACATTTATTTTTTCAAAACAACAATTAAACCATGAATAATTTACCAAAGTAATACTTTTCACCTTTATAAAGTAGTAAAAACCCTTCACTGAATAAAAGAACATTACTTACCCTTTTGTAATCAAAATATTACCATAAAACCCATATAAAGAACACATAACATATAAATGTAACTTGGGACGTAAACATACTTAAATGGAATAACCACACGTCGACTTCCACACATACTTAATGGAATAGCCATACGGCCGACATCTATACCCAATGCATTGGAGGTCATAACGTAACCACTCGTCCTTGTATTCACGACACCACCCGTCATATGGTTTATCACGTAACCACCAGTAAAATGTCCAAGTACCATCATTACACATAAAATATTGAAAATATAAACATTTCAATAACAACATTTCATTTTCAATCACAAAAATTAATTCCAAGATATTGAGTTAGTCAATCCATTTTCAAAAAAACATTTAAAAGAGATTTTTGAATCAAAGTATCCGATACCACATTGAATATTTTAATGGAATTATAAATTTAAAACATTAATGTCAATATAAATAAATACTGAAAACCTTTTTTAAAATATGGTCATTAAAGATAAATAATTAGAATAATGAATCTTTATAACATATAAAACGATATTTTTGTTAAAGAGTTTTTAATAAAATGAGAGACTCTTGAATACAAATAATTTCGGAATAACATTTAATCTGAGCTTTATAATATCATGAGAATAAAGGTATTCATGATATAATATGTCAAAAGATAGTATATACACCATATAAGAGTGAATTGGTCCATAACAACAATGAAGTCTCAATGGAAATGTAAATTGAAATGAAATCCATTATAATGATGGTAAAATTAACACAAAATTATGTGTGAGAAATATAAATATACCCAATATAAATGGATATTAAGTGTGAAATAATCATAGGCAATTCACACATATTCATAGGATGACATGTTCAATAATTACACATTGAACCCAAAGAAATCGAAATTGGGATAAGACATTCCCTTGTAAAAATTCGACAGCCTAACGGCGTCACATTAAAATTCAAAAAATGTGTTGATGAGACAAAAAGGGTATCTCATCACATGGAAATAAATTTTAGATCAATAAGGATATATAAGAACATATCCCAACATAATCAGATGTAAAATAAAAGGCATAACAAAAATATGTCTTTTAAAAAGTGGGGGGTGAAAGGTCCCCTTACCAAGTTTGGTAACTTCCGAAACGTACAACCCATGGAAGAAGGGTCATACAATGAAGATTTAAATACCCATAAATGCAATTATACTACACAAAGTGTATAATAATGGGCAGTACATACACCAATCAAAGGAAATAGTGGAAAACGTAGCATAAATGTCACAGGAATAAAAGTGAGATGAAAAATCCCTTACGAAAATTCGGCAGCCTAACAGCGCCACTTAAAACTTCCAAAAATGGATTTATGAGATCAAATAGGGTCGCTCATAATATGAACATTAAAATTACAGTATGAGGAATATAAAAGAAAATCCCCAAACATAATAAATACGAGATTATGAGAAATGACATAAAAGAGAGTACTTAAAAAGAAAGATAGGGGTAAGATCCCTTACCTTGAGTCGGACTTGACTCGATCGTTCTTTAAAGTCCTGAATAATAAACATGAGTTAATTTCTAATTTCATAAGAAACATTTTCAAGTTCATTATTCCATTTATATCACTTATTTCCATGTTATAAACATTACGTAATCATTTAATTTAATAATGTTTGTTTTGTCGATATTTGGTTCTTAAGTTTAAAGTGGACTTCTTACAATTACATGTTTTTTGTGTGGTCAAAGAATCATTATATCCAGAATGATATTAATGATTTGGATATCATATATATCATATATATCCTGAATATACATGTATTTATAATATTACATAATCATTTAGAGGTATGAAATGAAATGCACCGTTCATGGAGACGGTAGGTCGTACGTACTCAAGAATGCTACTTTCATTTCTTTGTCATATTAATGGAATTAATAATTATTAAGAGATATATAGATATTATAATTCCAGTATAATATATATGTTATATAGGTCACATATGTTTATTAATTTCATTCTTTATACATTCCATGTATTTCATGATCGAGTCACATCACTTGAGGGGGCGGTAGTCCACACTTCCTCGTATTAAATTATCGCATTTGCACAACATGAAAAGCATAAAGGCATGATTTAAATATAAAATTCACAAGCATATAGAAAACATAAATACCATATAAATCATATATAAAATATAGTGACATCATAATGGCCACCATGAAAGGTGGTAAGAGGATATTGAACAATAATCGTTTCGTGAGGCAGAAATTCACCATCCACAGAAACAGTATGTTCTTTAACCATTAGACGAATGTGTGTGTAAGTATAGCTCGAATCCTTCACATAACAACATCCTATTATATTTACGATACTGGTTCTGTTAAAAAATAAAGTAATAATAGAATTTAGGGGTTTGGAGAAGCAAAACAAAACAAAATAACACAAGAGAAGACATTACCTTTAAATCGGGTAACTCTTTTTTATTTGAGCTCAAAGGCTTCCTTGGAAATGATTCTGCCCAAAGGTGAGGCTTAAATGATAAATAGAGATATGTGGAGAGATGAAATGGGCAGGGGTTTTCCGATCCAAAGGCTTGAGAGGTGTGGGTAAGGTGGTAGAGGTGGGGGCCTTTTATAAGAGAAGTGGAGGGGCATTCTTGGAATGTTATAAAATATTACTTCATTTTATAATGATTTTCGGATTTTAAAGGTATTGAAACGATATATGTATAGTATAAGGTGATAAGGTTTATAAATACACCCATACAATATGTTTTTGACAAGTTTAGGTCTTATATTTTACATTATCTATTCATTTTATTTAAATCATTAAATAATGAGGTAATTGTTGCATCATCATGGTGTCATAAATAATTTAATTTATTTAGTGTCTAAAAATTTAAAAAAAAATCATGATGTATGAATTTTTTTTAGATTTCTAATTAATATTTATAGTAAAAAAATTTTCTTCTATGACCCTATGTGAAAATTGTTTTAGTAAAACAACACATGTTTGTGACATTTTAACTTTAAATTTAAATAAAAAGGTATTAATGTCATTTTCCTACCAAAGTGGCTCCATGGGGTCCCAAAGCTGACACATGGATTGTTTTGGTCGGCCATGACACATAAAATGAGGTTAAGACATGTGTCTTGGTCATTTCATATTATTAAAACATTATTTTTGCCTTAAATTACACTAATTACCCCTAATCGCGATTAATAAAATTAAAGTTACTATTCGCCAAAAAATTATTTTAATCTCATTGAACCACATTTTAATTTATAATTAAAAACATGTATGTAGGATTTTTGTAATTCAAATCACAGAAGTGGTAAAGTTTCATTTAAATGAAAAATCAGTTTCTTTAACTACCACTTAGTGGTTTCACTATTCATAAAAAATTGAGGTTTTTCAGAAAATCACCAAAAATTCACCCTAGGCTATATTTGATATTATGAATTCAAAAATGATTTCAATTTTACAAAATTGAAAACATATAATTTACATTAATTAATTTAATAATTAATTCCCGCTATCAGAGCAAATAGCGTGTTTTTATGAAACAATAAGTATCAAAATATTGACACTAGTTTAATTCCAATTTCAAGATGAAATTAATTACAATGAACTATATTGGGTTAAATGGTAAAAATATATTCTAATTTCACATTTAAACCAATTCAAAAGAAAATCTAATCATATAAATAAATTTGATTAAAAAGAGGTTTTGAATTAAAATACAACATTTTTCATTATTCATTAAAAAATGAACATTATCGGAAAAATACCAAAAAATTACACAAAGTAAATTATAATGTCACAATTCTAAAGAAGAATTTTATTTTGTCAAATATAACACATAAAATTGTCAAAAAGTGGATTTAAAGGAGGTACGTCATCAAAAGGTGGTTAATCGACCTTTTAAAGAATATTAGAATGTATACACTTAAAATTGGATTCATTCACATTTTAAGCCTATTACATTTATTGTAAAAAGTAAAAAAATTTGACAAACATATATAATCATTTTGTAGTTAGTTCTTTTCCTTCCCTCCATTACAACGGCTAGGCGTTAACTACAATTTAAAATAATATTATTTTATTCCCAAGAAACTCTTTGCTGCATATTGGGTATGCCATCGAGAATAGCATCCCCATTAAAGTTATATTAATATTTTATTCAAAAATATGGATAAATGTCAGAATGTAATATTCTTTATTTACCTGGGGTGTTACATTTTCATATCTCACTTTTATTTCCATGAGATTTCCATTGTTCGCCACTTATTCATTACATTTAGTGTATTGTGTAATTACATTTGATATATATATTATCATGATTTTCATTATATTCATGGTATTTTGTGATTCCTTCGGTGGTTATTAACTTCTGGTCATACAACTCAGTTGATTACAACATGGTAAGGGGTTTCATTTCACTTTTTATTCCCATGATTTTCATGATATATTTGCCATTATTTCCTTTTTTTGTGGTGCATGCCTTTCCCATGATTATACTATTTGTGTAATATACATTCATTTATGAGTATTTACATCTTTATTATATGATCCTTCTTTCATGGGGTATATTTTTGTACATTACCAAATCGGTAAAGAAACCTTTCACCTTCCTCTTTTTAAAAGACTTCTTTTTGTTATATCTTTTAATTTACATCTTATTATGTTGGGATATGTTTTTATATATCCTTATTAATGTAAACTATATTTCCAAGTGATGAGAGACCGTTTTTACCTCATTAACATAATTTCTAAATTTTAATGTGACGTTGTTAGGCTGTCAAATGTTTACAAGGGATCTTCTTAACACAATTTGAATTCATTGGGTTCAACATGTACTTCTTGAATATGTCATAAAAGGAGTATGTGTTAATGTCCTCTGATTGTTTTACACTTAATATCCACTTATATTGGGTGTATTTATATTTGTCACACATAATTATGTGATTTATTTATCCTTAACTTAAGGATATCATATTTGTAAGGGATATTGTCTCAATCTCCATTAATTGAGGAATATTTTCATTTTTACACAACATTATTTTATATATTGTATAATACCCTTTGAATTGTACTTTTATTCAAAAGGAATATTTTCTCTACGAAGTGTTTTAATAAACAACAAAACATATGTTTCTTTTTAATGTAAGTGGTGAAGACGACTTCTTCCACCGCCACAAGTATTATTTGATCTTTGGCTTCCTCAATAAGCCTTAATGATTTTTAAAATAAAATAAATACCATGTACTTTTTTTTATGTATTTTGGCATTGAAAATGGTTTTGATAAAGGATTATTTTATGTCAATATATTTAAATGATATTTTGTGATTGAAATTTGGTAATGTTATCCTTCCTTTAAATTGTTTTAATTTGTTATGATTTTATAATGGTACATGGAAATTTGACTAGTGGTTACATGATAAACCAAATTACGGGTGGTGTAATGAAAACCATGACAGGTGGTTACGTTATAACCTCCAATTCATTTGGTATGGAAGTCGGCCATATGGATATTCTATTTAGTGATATGTGTAGAAGTCGACCGTATGGTTATTCCATTTAAGTATGTTTATGTCCCAATTTACCTTTATATGTTATTTGTTCTTTATATGGGTTTAATGGTAATCTTTTAGTTATAAAAGGGTATGTACTGAACAATTTTTTTAGTGAAGAGTATGCACTACATCATAAATGTGAAAAATAATTACCTATGTTAATGTATTCATGGTTTACTTGTTGTTTTGATAAACTAATAGATAGCCTTCTTTGTGAATCCCTTACTAATATTTTTATGCTCATCCCAAGTTTTTTTGAAATTTTTTTCATAGTATATAATGTGGAATATGGTCATGGATGAGATAAAGGAAAAGTAATTTCATCTAAAACATGGAACTAGACATGACTCTTTTTTTCAAAGAGTATTTATTTTATGAAAAAAATAGAAACTGAGTAGAAGTGTCTAATTTATAATATTTTTCAATGTAATAGTTTTTGCCTGACTCTCTATAACTCTAAACCTGAAAATATTCTCAATGTGAATTATTCATTAAATTCCAGATTATGTAATGTTTAAGGCTAGGACATTATATTAACTTTTCCAATTTGGTTGTTAATTCCTCAACACCTATTTTTATTGTCTGGAATCCTGATAGGATCATCACAAAAAGATAAATTAGGTTCCAAATCTATTCCTTCATTTTTGAGGACATTCATTGGGTCTATAATATAATTATTTATTAACAAAATGTATAAAAATTTTGTTCTCTATTAATATTAGGCAAAAATAAAACATGTTAATCACAAACTCCAATTCTACCCATAATTTCGAAATGTCCAATGTACATGGGGGGTCAGTAATTTTTTCATAAAAAAAGACTATAAATAACATCCATGGAGATACATTTAATACAAAATTATATCCCACATGAAATTGGAATTCCTTTCATAAATTATCAGTAGATATATTTTTCAAAAATTGGGCATTTTTAATATAGGTTTGAATAGTATATTCCTTTTCTGTTTTTTCATCCACATGTTCTTGGACATCATGCATCCTTTCACCAAATTCATCCCAATATGTTTGTATATAACAAATATTTCTTTAAAATACATCATGTGATGAAATTATAATACTAGAATGTAAAATATTATTGTAGTAAAATATTACCAAAGGTAAAAAATGATACCACATTCCCTGAATGTAATGTGAGCAGGATCTCAATGTGTTTTTTAAATTTTTTATTTTATTTTCTACATTAATGTTAGTATAAAGGTGATAAGAAGTACTCAAATGAAGTTGTGTATAAAAATATATATATATAATTTCCCTAATATTGTTATGCATTCAAGATCAAGATCAGATACAATTGATAGAGGTTCTACATGATGTTTTACAAATTTATTAACATACAGTCATTCAAGGTGCTCTTGTAGAAAATCCTCCATTATTATATTGAAATATGATTATTTTGTAATTTTATCAATAATTACTGATATTTAATCATTCATTCATTGATATTTTTGTTGTATTATTACAAAATGTAGGGTGTTATGATCCCATTTTTATGTAGTAATCTTAAAAGGAATCATGACCCCTCATTGATGTTTTCATTCATCCTTCATTTTTTATAGTCTAAACATCTTGAAACATAATCTAATATTTATCACCTTATGTTATCCAACTAGAAATTTTCCTTCAAATATATATACATCTAAATAATGAAATGATTTATAGGAAAATTTCAAACCTGTGAATCATCCAAAAAATCCCTATTTAACTGAAGTCTAGTTTTAACACACAACAACATTCAAAATTTCATTATTCAATCCTCATAATCGATGTCTTCCAACATCCCATTATTCTCATATTTGATTTTATTTTTAATATTCACATCATCATAATGATAAATTATAATCATTTCCAATATATATATTTTGGAATCACATTAAAAATGTAATGATGTTTTACCTTCACTGATAATTTCTATATAAAAATTTTCCTAATCTATATACACAGAATCCTTAAAAATTCTCATTTTTTTTCAAAACCCCATGAGCCTTATTTATCAATACATCTATTAATTTATTCTCCTTCACTAGGCTATAGTTTATTAAAAAATCATAAAACATGAGAAGCATGATCTATTACATTTTCCTCATATTGAATTCTATATGTAAGAAGATATATTTCAAGGTATTTTTACATGTATATATCTTTCATACATTTAATATTGATAGTGTCTCAATATCATTAAAGTAAAGATAATAGCATCTTACAAAGGATCATGAGTTGGATAGAATTATACATGATTTTTAACATCAATAATTTATAAGAATTAACTATATTATAGTACATATGCTCAAAAAATGAGTCCTTTATTAAAGGAATCACAATAAATTTCAAAACCATAATTTCTCAATAATAGATTAAATATAAAGAATTCAATAATATCACCTTAAATCATTCAAAACATTATTGAAATTATTTTTCAATATGAAATAAACCTATTTATGAGTGTTCTTTGAAAACATATTTATAAATCAAGAATTTTTTTTAATGAACCATCTACTATTACCTGCAATTCTAATAAAGCAATGTACCTTACATAAGTATGTTAGCATAGGCCATTCATGAACTACCTTTTTCTTCACATGATCAATTTATATTACTTCTTTAAAGATAATATGACCATGTAATTAAACTGATTGAATATAAATTTCACACCTGGTAAACATCCAATAAAAATCATTATTTAATAGATTCGTCAAATTTATCCTTAAGTTATTCAAATTTTCACCATATCTTTTATATTATACCAGGATATAATCAGTAAATACAAAAAATTAATACATCAATTTATTCTTGGAAAACTATGTTTATTAGATCAATGAAATGAAAAAGTTCATTTTTCAGTCCAAATGGAATTACTGTAAACATGTGCTGCCCATACCTGGTTTAAAATTCTCTCTATGGAATGTCATTCTACTTCAAATTCAATTAATGATATTCATATTTTAGTTAAATCATTAAAAAACTATTGATAAATGTGAAGATGTTCAAAAAAATCCTCAATGTGAGGTATAGTATACATGTTATTTATTATTATAGAATTGATTTTCCAATAGTCAATGAATAAACTCATAAATAAATCTTTATTCTTTAAAAACATAATATAAGATCACCATGGAAAAACATTAAGGATAATAAATCATTTATCACCCAATTCCCTTACTTTTTTTTCTACACCCCTATTAATTCTCCATTATCTATTCTATAATAACTCATTGATATTGGTCCTCTACTAGGAATTAAATAAATAGATAACTAAATTTTCCATTATGGAGTATGTCTATGTAAATACCTATAAAATAAATAAATATATTATTTAATAAGAGTATTATATTAAATCTTTAGGTTTAGAAATTATTTTTTCTCTTCCTCTCAAAGAATATCATTTAAAAGACCTACTGCTTGTGGATCTTGATAAGAACCATATGATGACATTTATTCTATAATGATAACATATTTAATATTTTCCCCACCAATTAGGACTTCCTTCTTCTTGGAATATTTTTTCACATTATATTTTATAATCTATACCATCCTAAATATTATTTCAAAGTCAATCATAGGTATGATGACATGATTTTAAATGAAATCACATTTATGTTTCATAAATAGGACGGACAGACACATCTTTATTATAAGGATACATCCTAGAAGGGTTTTTACTAACAAATTCATTACTAAATATAAAGGCAAGTGTATAACTTTTAGGGATAAATGGGAAGATTTAAAACTATTTTATGGACATGAATTAAATAAATCACTAGATGAGTTTGAAGAGAATAATACTGTACCTTCCTCAACATCAAAAGTATCTTCATCCTTAATAGTTGTGTCAACATAAACCTATATTTTAACCCTTGGAATTATTTGGACAAATAATATACAATTATTTGGACATTAATTTTCACAATATATCATCTCATTGAAATTATATAATTGAACATTGTTAGGTTTATTTATTTCTTTTTCAATCATGGTCTTGGTGGCCTTTTCACCAAACATGTAACAAACACCAATCCCCAACAGGAATATACCGTGTTTTTTCTTCAAATAAATATTAATGTATGGGAATTACCCTCATCCCAAATACACCATTTACATATTAACTTTTATTGAGTATTTGTAATACCTCAACTTCTCTTTTTTTCCATTTATGTCATCAGTCATAAATAAATCATTTTTCATCTTTTTATTTCATGATATTATATCTCCATAGGAAGAGTAATTTTGGGAGATGAGTTTGCTTTAGAGGAATAAGTTTACACCATAAAATAAGTAATAAATTTTTTCCTTTGGATTATTTTTATAGGCCACAACATCTGTTATTAACCTCTTAAAATTGGCTTCAATCTTAGAAACATTTTCATCCACTTTAATTAATATACTCAATAATTTCTACTCTATATATACTCATTCTTCATGTTGGAAAAACTTTTAAATGATCATTTCTTTAAAATAATTCTATTCTATATTTGTAATCCCTTTATTCTTCTTTTTTGTTTTGAATTAATAACCACCATTGATCCACATCTCTAGATAGTTGATAAACTCAAATTCAAACCCCTCCATTCTTTTACTTCCCAATGCATGAAATATATACTGTAAGGAACCAATCCAATTATCCAATACAAATGGGTTTTAATACCCATTATATAATGGTGTTTATATCAAATAAATAATTCTAACATTTCTTCCACATGTTGTAGATTAGGAATCACTATATTTGTAATGATATTATTCGTAAACTAAGTTACATGTTGAAATATAGTTATAAGTGGCTCCATACAAGTCACCGCTCAAGTGACACTATATTTATTTCAAATAAGAGGTCAATACATATATGAGACATAATTGTTGGCAAAACATTTATTGCATCAACATGGAACTATTTATAAATAATGGCATACACTATATTAGGTCATGAATATATTTTATAATCTCAAACTAGCATAACACCTAACAAAAATTGAGATTTTATGCCTACGTAATATTTTAATCATAATCATGGTTTCTTTGGGGAAATATTTACTTTTAAATACAGAAAATTGGTTTGTTAAAAAATGTGACATAACAAAATAATATCACCCAACTTTGTAAATATTGGTGCATAGAAAGGCACATTTTTATGTAACAAGTTACGTAGAGTCAGGCCCGAGACACCTATATAGAGATGTTACACCCGGGTTCATCTATACCAAAGTCATGTCCACTTGTAGTGTCCACAAATCAATTTATATCTAGGAAGAACTACATAATCAATACCATAATAAATTCGTGTATTTCCTTTTATTCTTCTTCAAAATTTCAATCTTAGGACTATATTATCTAATATAGGTTTTCTAAATATTGTATCTATAGATTCTACAAAACATTCACTAATACATACAATGAAGACCCTAACCCTAGTAGCCTTGATTAAGTTCCTTATATTAATTAATCAGTATAGATACCATACTATAAAGGAAAAGTACTGACCATTTTAGTCAATTAAAATATTTATTGCGTAAATGAATTCTAAATTACATCATGAAATGAAAAATGATGGAGAAAATCCAATAGTAACACCGAAAAACTTTTTGACTAACTATGTAAGACAATGAAAATATTCATCTTAAAATCCTAGTGAAAAAAGAAAACATAAAAAATGGTTTATATTATATTCCCAGTAATGGTATGAAATAAAAATGAATATAACATAATCTTAACCCAAAAGGCATGTGGAATAACGAAAAACACATGTCACTAATACATAATTTTGAGCATCAAATGATAAGAATAAAAGTTGTTTAGATAATTTTATAATAAAAATTAACCCTAAATATTCTACTAGTAAAATAATTATATGGTTTTCTAATTACATGTTTCAATAAGATATAATGGAAAATAATATACATCGTCAACATATCTTCAAGTCCTTGGTGAACAAAACATATGTAATGGGAAAAAACTCAGTATAGTTTATCTCATGAGGCATGCTGATGTGTAAAGGATAACAAAATGTCCCCACACATCGAGTATTATATCCATTGAATTATATATATTAATGGTGTTAAATATAAACAACATATACATATGAAATAAAAATAACATTCCCCAATCTATAAAAATAATCACTAACCATTCTGAGTATTATGGTGAATGATATCATGATGGAACATCTATTATCAAAATGATAATAAACAAATTGAATAAATTATGGTAGATTCAATAATAAGATATCAATATTATTAAATCATAAATGTAAACAAATTTGTTGAAATAAATAAAAATACTTTTATAAAATCATTGAGTGATTCCTGAGAGAAATACCCTTTTAAATTTTAAAGATTTGTAATTTTTTATAAAATACATTGTATTCATTCTAATTTTTCTATAAAACAAGAAAAAATATAGATTCTAATAAAAAATTAGTGAATTAATAAATATTATTTCCTCTAAAAACAAATTATCAAAGGTACTTGAAAATGTGTTAATAATTAGGAAGTCCCCATTGAACATGTTTGATTATTCGGAATATGAATACTTAAAAAATGTACTTCCAAATAAAATAAAGATGAAATGAACAGGATACATGATTTTAGATCTTATAAAAATAATATATTTTGATTAATAAAAAAAATATTAATTACATTGGGGTAAATACTATTTAATAATATCCTAATGAAAAAATGATGGTTCAGGTTGAATCCCTTACATTATGTATCAATGTGTTCTGGAATTTACATTAATTTTATGGTTAATCATATTATATCAATAAATTAATTAATATCATTTAATATATTAATTTTATTAATTTTTAATTTATTAAATTCATTTATATGATTATTTATGTGTTATAGTATTTAATTCCATATTTTGAGAGCATTTTTTCTTGATTTTCGTGATCGATTTGCCTGTTTATGATTAATGAAATTCTTGTAAAATTGTATTATTCATCTAGAATTATAATTATTTGTTACTAATGAACATTAATAATTTGAATTGGTTATATATATTTTTTAAAATATATTAGTTTCAATCAATTAATATCATGTTAACGATATGTTTTTATATTAATTTTAGCGAATTTAGATTATAGTGAACTTCTTTTAATTTATCATTCAGTATTATGTAAATATATAACATCCATAAAATGAAAATGTTTATAACATAAAATTTATCTCATATTTCAACCATTTAAATTATTATATGAATGAAAATTCTGGTGGTGATGGAAATTGAAATCATGATGTCCATGCATGTCATAAAACAACACCTCAAGAACAACATTTCAATTTTTTGAATAAAATTGATTAGAGAAGGGGATCGATGAATGATTATTATATTATCATAATAAAATAGTTATATATTTATGGAAATGAATGTATCATTCTATATGGATGAGGGTATGTGAGGAGAGAATAAGAAATGGAATGAACATGAAATGAAAATGAATGAAAAAGAAAGTGTTGTTATATCATAATTTTCTCTTTCTTGACAACTTCCATTGGGAATATGTATCCGCATTTTTATGAAACGAATATATCATGTACTATTGGGAGGATATTGGGAATATTATTTTGATAAAATTTGAAATGTCATATAACTTGGAAGGTGTGAGGAGAATGGTAGGTGAAGGGTGGTAATTACAGTGGATGGTAGGGGTGTTTTTTTAATATTTTATTCATTTGATTATAATTTTGGATCATTACTATAAATTTTTAGAGAATAATCATCAAATATATTAAAATAATGAATAATAGTTAAATAAAATTGTCTTAATTATTCTATACATCACTTATGACTGAATAATTCAGTCGTTTATAATTTATCATAAATTATAATGTTTTATTATAAACCAAATATACATGTACTGTACAAAAATCCAAAACCTTTATTTTTTAATTTTTAAAATATATATTTTCATATATATAAAGATATAATTATATAACTATTACTTTTTTAAGATGAATATATTTTTTTATACTTTCATGGATGAGGATTCAATTAATTTGGAAAACTTACAATTCACAATGGTAATATTACTATTTCTATGGTAAAGTTACTATTTTATCAGTATATGTTCTTTTACTTATATATATACATCTTATTTCATCCATTTTTAATTTATATAGATTTTATTGGGTTCTATAATTGATTTCATGTGATTTATAATATGTGAACTAATTATACGAATATGAATTTTATTGATAGAATTTTGCGCCATTACCTACAGTTCACTGATTCTACAATAACTTGGTATAGTTTAGCTGTTGTACTCCACAAATACCCATTTCCCTAATCTGAACCTAGTACGTATGGATTTAAGACTATGGGTTTTACCATTAAAGAACCACCGCAATGGGAAAATGGTATTATTTACTTAAAGTAATTGATATAGTATTTAAAATTCATTTTGTTCATTATTCTTATATTGATCCACAAATTATATTTTAATGTTTTATTTTCTTATTAAATTCTGAATTAATCATTTTACTAAAAAAATTTAATCTATAATGATTCAACAATCTCACATTAATGATAATAGAGTATACCATGTAATTATAACATTTACATTATTGTGATCATGTTATCTATCCCTATCTATTTTTCATAAAATAATATTTATCTCCTTTAGGACTTTTTTAATATCATGGATAAAGTCTTAATCGTTAAGTAAAATCGATGATATATCAATCATATACAATTTATCAATGTATTATCAATTAAAGTAATTATATTAATAATGTTACTTCATTTTCTATTGAAATATTGATGTTCAATTTCTCCAATTTAGTGTACCTACTTTTTGAGTTATAATAAATTGTTACAACTAATAGTATCGATGATAATAAATTTTAATATTCTATTTAATGTGAATAATATGGGTGGGTCATAGTTCTATATATTCCATCAATGAAATGGCTCATATCACGATAAAAATAAAAATAAAATCTATATGTGGGAAAAAATTTATAGAATGTAATTAAATTGAATAATTAAATTTTTTGAGAGGAATTAATAGAAATATTCATGTAGTATTGGTTTAGGGGATATGATGGTATGTAACAAGATTTCTTTACTTTGAGTTGGTGATAGTGAATGTGTTGAATTATGGAATTCCATTATCCTGAATTTAATATATATAGTTATATATTTATTTTTCTATGGATACTCAGCAATATAGAAATATGTATTTGGGTGAATTTTTAAGGATAAACCAATCATTCATATTGATTATTCCTTACTTACTATTGATATATTCCCATATATGTATACCTTACTAAGAATATAGGATCATTATACTTTTTTTTCCTGTAATATGAAAAATAATATAATAGATTACTAAGGGGCGTGATAGTTTTTTTTATCATTTTTTTATTGACAATGTTATACATAAATTAATTTAAAATATTGTTTTAAAAAACTGTTAAATTGATCGGTGTGATATCCAATATATCATCTAATAATTTTCTTATGCATTTAATCTTGGTTACCGGTGACTATTTTCTATAGTTTGTATAAAAGAATGAAATTTATGAATAATTGATACTATATTATAGAAAATAAGGATTATATTAAAAACAAAAATACAGTTTAATGATAGTTCGATGTATTGTTTTTTATCATGAATATTTTATAATTTTAATGCTGTACGGTTTTCTAAAAAATATATACACGTATTGATAATGGTATGTAGATTCGGTTTTGAAATAGATGAACCTTGGGGTAAATAACTAAATGGGGGAATATATGTTATTAAATTGACCTTAAATACTGTACAAAGATGAGTCTAAGAACTGTACACCTCCCTAGGAACTCCTATATGATATTCATGGGATAATTCCAAATTTATTTATTTACTATTATTATTAATTATTGGGTAAAACCAATATTAATATATTATTTAATATAGTGATATTACATAGTCATAAATTATTTATATGATGATAATTCTAAGCATTATCATATGTTTAATGGGACTTCTACACTTTTTGTGTGTTTTTGATGTATTTTTATGAATATTATAGATATTTATAGTGGAATATATATATAAATAAAACACAACGGATTATTTAGTGTTTAGTTTTAATGTTTATTAGATAAATAATTATTTTATTTTACATGAAAATAATTTTCCTAGTATTTATATCTATTATGGATAATATGTTCCTTGATGTTAATTGGGTTGTTTATATAACATAATACTTAATTATTTATAATATGATGTGTAAAATAAAAATAATAATGGGAAAAAAAATTGAACATTTTGACAAAGTGAGAATTTTTATTTTTGAATAAATACATTATATTGTAAAAAATATAAGAAATAGTAAAATAGATATATTGTTGATTGTGATGTGATTTTAATTTAAATATTATTGTTGATACGTCATTAATATTTATATAATGATTTATAGTGTCTTAGTGGTGTTTTAGGTCAGTCATGGGAATGATATGAATATTTTTATTTCTATATGATTTGGTATGTAAGTAGTTGGTGTATGAATATATGAGTTATAAATGATGATATTAGATTAATGTTAAATTGATCATTGATGAATATCTAACAAAATATTTCCTAATTTCTCAATACTTATATGGTCATGAGTATTTATACAATTCAATTCTTAGTATATATTTAAGGACATATATTTAACATTTAATATTATTATTATGTAATTGGATATCAACATTTTATTTCACCATGTGATGGGTTGTTCATAAGGATTTTTATTTTTTGTTGTTCTTATTATTTAATTTTTTACAAGTGGAAAAACATTTCATTGTTTTTGGGTCCTATAGTCAATTATAAGTTAATTTTATTACTCATGTAATAAAAACTAATCATTATCATATATATTATCATCAAATATTGAATATTTTCTTATATAATAAGATGAAATCTTGTTAGTAATTATTAATATATCTCATATCCTTATTGTAAATAAATTTATCAAATAGAAAAATATAACAAGTCATTCAATTATTATGTGGAGTTTAAAAGATAAAATAACATTGTACAATTCAATACACATGATTCCATGTATTTTTCATATAATTCTAAATTAAAAATATGTATCCTTTTATAAATCTAGAATGTAAATTTAATTATAAAATCTAATTTTTTAATTTATAAATATATCATTTTTAAATTTAATAAAATAATTAAAATTTTATATTCACAATTTCATTACATCAAGGCTAATATAATACCCATGATTTTATATTACATTCCCATTTAAAATATTAATCAGATTTCATGGTGGGTAGCTCACACAACACTGAGTTTTGACAAAGAGTTAAATAATATTACTAAAAAACGAGTATTATAACCATATCATTGAAATAGACTCTATAAATATAAGTAAAATCATTATTAATTATAAATTTATATATTTAATTTCGATAGTCAACATAATTTATTCCTTATTTTTTAAGAAGTAATTAGAAAAATTTTCATGTTGATATTTTAGGTTTCCCAAATTATTTGTCTTTATAAATTGGGTTTATTACTTCTTGGGATAAAATATAATAATAGAATTATACCCATTTAGATATTTTATTTTATAAATTTGATTTAATTTTTGTATCATCATATTTAAATTATCATATTTTTTATTTTTGGAATCTATTGAAAAGTTAAATTTTTTATTTAGAACTGAAAATAGTAGTATTATTTTTGAAATTTATTTTATTTTAATGTAATTGTAAAGTTTAATTATGTTTGTAACATCCCAAGTAAATAAATAAATATTAATTTTTCTTTTTATTTAACATTTTGTGAATTATATATTAATATTATTTTAAATGGTTTTCAATGTTAGATGGTGTACCTAATACACAACAACGGGTTTCATTGAAATCGTATGTTGTACGTTAATAATATAATATTATTATTTTAAATGGTAGCTAATTAAAAGCCGTTGTATTAGAGAAAATGAACATAAATAACTATAATATGAGTATACATATTTGAAAAATGTTTTTACATTTAAGCAATAAATGTTAGAGGCTTAAAATGTAAATGAATATAATTTTAATCATTAATACTCTAATGTTCATTAAAAGGTCGATTTGTCACCTTTTCATGACAATACATCATCAAACATATTTTTTTTGGAAATTTATATGTTATTTTTTCAAAATAAAATTCTACATTTTAATTGGGACATCAGAAATTACTTTTGGTAAATTTTTTGTTTTTTCTGATAAAATTCATTTTTTTCATGAATAGTGAAAAATATTGTATTTTAATTCAAAATTTCTTTTTAATCTAATTTATTTTTATTGTTATATTTACTTTTTAATTTGTTTTAAAGTGTAATTAGATTATGGTTTTCCAATTTAATCCAATTTTTTTCATTGTAATTAATTTAACATTGAAATTGGACATAAATTATGTGAATCTTTTGATAGTTATTGTTTCTAAAAAACACGCTTTTTGTTTTGATAACGAGATTTAATTTTAAATAAATTTCTTCTGATTTTCCATTTAAATTTGTAAAAATGGATTCAATATTTGTAAACATGTTGTTCAAATTGAGTAAATAGGAAACATTTATATTTATTCATTATTAATATTTATTTTTGTAAAAATATTATTTACCATGGTTAAAGGGTAAATCTGGTAAATAATGGTAAACAAATATTATTATAATGATATAAAATTTACCTAAAATGTGTCTTAATCCTATTTTTAGATACATATCCGACATGGGAATATTTGGGTCGATTTTGGGACTACATGGAGCTATTTAAGAGTGGTAATGACACTTTATATTAATTTATTTAAGGTAAACTCAAAAACAAAATAAACAAATATCTTTTAGTAAATTAGTTTTTACATAGGGTTATATAAGTTATAATTTAGACTAGAAATATTCTTTGTAAATCTAAGAATATTTCCTACATCATTATATTTTTTTAATAATTTTATAATCAAATAAATAAAATTATTTATCACACAATGATGATGTATTGTTTACCTAATTAATAAATTATTTAAATAAATAATATTATAAAGATTAAAATAATATCCTAAACCTATCCAATTGTTATTTGATTATTTTATTTCGACCCAGAGTCAACATATCTTAACATAAAATTGTGTTGGACCTTTATAAACTAAAAATAATCATATAATAAAATAATATTTTCACACTTTCCTAAAGATCCCCTACTCCCCATTATAAAAATCTTTCACCTATTACCCATTCCTCACACCTCTCATTACCCATGTCACATCCAACCCTAGACATAATATTCACTCAAGATCACTATATTCCACCTATAAGCCTTATTTATAACATAATTTACTTCAAGAAGTCGTTTTGGTTCAAACCAAAGGGAGTTACGTGAATTAATGGTAACTGTTTCTCTTAAGTTCTTTTCTTTTTATTTATCTTCTCCAACCCCAAAAATCATTTTATTATATTCATTTATAACAACACCAATATCCTAAATATACTAGTATGTTTTTCTTATAATTATTCTAACTACCCATAGACACACCTGCATCCAATGGGTAAAGGACATACTGTTTCTATGCATGGAAAAATAATACCTCACGAAATGATGATTGTTCAATTATCTCCTACCGCCACTCATGGTGGCCATTATGATGACACTATATTTATATATGATATATATTATGTTTATGTTTGGTTTATGCTTATGTATTTTCCATTTTTATCATTACATTATGGTTTCCATTATGGGAAACACGATAATTTCATTTAAGGATGTACGGACTATCGCCCCTCAAAGTGATATGAACTATTTATACTATACATGGGATGTATAAAGGATGGAGTAAATGAAAATATATATTATATTATACTTTAATTATATTATACATATGAATCATTATATTTTTATTCAATTAACTATGAAATAGAAATGAAAGTAGCATTCAGGCGTACGTTCGGCTTACCATCTCCACGAATGGTGCATTTCATTTATTACCTCTAAATGTTATGTAATATTATATATATATATATATATATGATATATATTATATATATGATATATAAATCTTGAATATCATTCTGGGGATAATGGACTCTTGACTACATTGACAACTTGTAATTATAAGGTGTTTATTTTTTACTCAACTTCCAAATATCGAAAAATGACCATTATTAACGTAAATGATAAAATAATGTTTATAACATGGTAATAAGTTATATAGAAGGAATAATAAAAATTAAATTTCTTTAAATATAGTATAAATTAACTTTCTATAATTATTCATGAGATTAAAGAATGAATGTGTCAAGTCGGACATGAGGTAAGGGGTTCTTTATCTCACTTTTAATTCCAGGAGATTTCTATTGTTCACCACTAATTTATTGAATGTGGTGTATTGTGTACGTCCATTAGATATATATTATCATAATTATATTTATATTCATGTTATTATGTTAATCATATGGTGGTTATTAACTTTTGGTCATGCGAATCGATTGATTACACTGTGGTAATGGATATTCATCTCACCTATTATTCTCGTGTGATTGATGTTATATTTTCGACTACTTCTTTTTGTGTGTTGTATTTACCTCCCATGATTGTATTTATTGTGTAATATAGTTCAATTTATTGGTATTTACATCTTAATTTTATGATGCTTCTTTCAGGGGTTGTATGTTTCGTGCGTTACCAAATCGGTAATGGAACCTTTTAACCCAATTTCTATCCCTTGATCTTATCTTCTAATTATATATTATATCAATATATGATTATGTGTGGAATAACTATTTATTTATTTATGTTCTAATTTACACTCCTTTTTTGGATATACTTATGATACAGATAATCATTCCATTTATTAATTCCCATGTCATCGATATGAACTTGATAAGAGTAATTTTAACTCATTTTACATTCATTGAGTTAAACATCCATGTAATTAGTTTTGTGTCCAAATTAAACTTTTTGAATGTTTTACGATTGCTTTATACTGAATATCCAATAATATAGGTTGTATTTATACTTGTCACAAATTATTATTTAATAGATTTATCCTTAATCTAAAGATACAGTTTTTATAGGGGATTTAATCTCAATTTACATTCCATTGGGATTTAATTGTTGTTATAAACCAATTCACTCTTATATGGTGTATATAATGTCCTTTAGAGTATTATAACATGAATCCCTTTATTCGAATGATATTATTAAGTTTTGATTCAATGTTATTTCTCTAGTATTTGTATTCAAGAGTCTATCATTTTTTTAAAACATCATTAACTAAAATATCATTTTAAATAATTTAAATATTTATTATTCTAAATCCTTATCATTAAGGTCTATGTTTTGAAAATGGTTTTAAGGATTTATTTATATGGACATTAATATTTTCATATGATAATTTATTTAAATGTTTCAATGTGGTATGGGAATCTTTGATTCAATATTCTCTTTATTAAATTTTTTAAATGGTTTTATAAATCATTGAATAAATCTATATATAGAAATGATATGTTGTGATTGAAATGTGGAAATGTTATATTTCCTTTATTCTTGTTTTAATTTTTTTGTATATTTTATGGTTCTTGAGAATTGTTTACATATACGGTTGGATTCGTGATAAACCTAGGGCGGGTGAGCACGTGATAGCTCTCCAATGCATTGGGTTACATGACGGATGTAAACCTTAATGTTTCTCTTAATAGATTTAGGGAATATACTGTGATGGTTATTACAAATGTGACTCCCTATGATGTTATGTTATCTGAAATCTATGTATGTTATGAATTCCATAAGTTACCTTTATGATTTATGATTTCTATGTGTAATTCATAAATCGTATGATTTCATGAGTTATGTTATGACTGAAAATTATGGATTAATTTATTTCTATTTATTGATGGTTTAATGTTTCCTTACCTTATTTTCTGACCATTACTGTGCCTTTTCTTCTAATCCCAATTCATGTTTTTTTTTCACAGGACATAAAGATGAATAGTGTCAAGGATGGGATCAAGGAAAAGTCAAGCTGTCTAAAAATGGATCTAGACATGTTTTGTTTTTAAGAGTTATTAATTTATGAAAAAATACATATTGAGTAGTAGTGTGTAAAAGTAATTTTCATGTTGATATGTAATATTTATGGACTAATTTTCTAAAAATATAATCCTTAAATGATACTCAATGTGAATTCTTGATATAACTCAAGATTATGTAATGCTTAAGGTAGGGTCCATATAGTTGGTATCAGAGGTCAATTTAGATAACATTATTGGTTATGGTGTTCTTGGAGAATTAGTGACATTACCATAATGGTTAGTATTTAAGAAAGATTCATAGTTATTTTAGATAAAGTAAATGAGTTTTAGAAAACATAAATAAGTGTATCTTAGTATTTACCCTCCTCATAAGTTATTAAATGATAATTTTACTAATATACTCACACATACCATTATAGTTTTATTAAATGGCTAGATCTAGAAGAAACCAAAGTAGCCGTGGATGTGAATAAAACTGTGAAGGTTTTTTGAGTGACCAACTAAATAAAATGGGTGCTGCAATGAGAACTTTTGTGTTTATTCTCAACCAACTATCTAGAGTCATGATTGACCACGTTATCCTTGGTGATTTTTTATGGAATCATATATGTGAGAAAAAAATCCCCACAGATGTTCAGGTAATAATCATATATGTAAGAATATTTAATAACATATGTGTCAAGGATGTAGAAAGAAACAAATAGGAAAATATTTCAAGGGGACTAGAAGATGGTATATATGTAGAAGTCAAGGCCATAAAATAAAAACCTACCATGATAAAAGGAACCATATAATTGACTCTAGGAAATAGAATGATGTTCTTTTTGAGGGATCAATATAAAGTTTTAAATGTGGTGTGCATGGTCAATAAATAAACAGATGTCTTTCGAAGAAGGTTTGGGAATGAGATCACCATGATCATTTAAATATATGTTTACCAATACCTAATTCGATTCAAATTGAGGGTGATGAAATAGACAACGACCAATGTAATGTATAGATTATTTCTTAACTGATGTTTATACATTATTGAATCTTAGGATATAATTCATGATTTTTTTGTAGGAATAAAGTATTTAGAATAAGTTGGAAATGAATGGTTAATAGATCATGAAGAACGTTAAATGAGTATGAAGTCCAAAAATAATTGGTTCATCTGCTATGGTAGATTTTAGGATGGTGAAATTTTTAATAATATTAAGGCTCTTTTGATGAACGGGTTACATTAGAAATTTTTTATAGTAAGTGTAACCCTGAAGTTTGATATATGAAAAATTATTCAACTTATAATTATATTTTCTACTGTGGATATAGTTTTAAAGAACTATTTGGTTTTATATGATCATTGAATTTGAGGAGATTACAAGTTTGTATATTTTGGGATGAAAATTTAACGTTATTAAAAAAAATTTTTTGTTAAAATATGTTATGGTAATTTTTTATGAATTTATATCTTTTTTGGGAATGTTATAAAATTATATAGTTTTTGAAAAGGACAACACACAGACCCTGTGAAAACCCGTTGTATCGGACAATGCTGTAGGAATTGAACCCCCAACCAATGTACGACAACAATTTATCACCTTCCACTGTACTACATGAAGTCCCTGGTTAGTATGAATATTTTTTTTTAATTATACGATTTTATGAATCATAAATAAGTTGATTTTCTATATATATGTAAATCATTAACCTATCATGGTGAATATGTGATTAGGTTAATTGCATGTCAATATGAGACTTTAAGAGTAACAGATTTTATTTGCAGATAAATATTAAGATTTATCTTAGAAGGCTATGTCATAAAATATTAATGAGATTTGGGTTTCAATATTATTTTTGAATAAATTGATGAATTTTATGGATATTTTATTATTGAATGTTCTTTCGTGAACTTTGGGTATTGTTTGAAAACTTTTGGATATTAAGAGTAGTTTTTCTTTTTGTAAAATATTATCCTCTTTGGAAATTATCTGATCTTCTAATAACCATTTTGGTTTTGGATAATGTCTAATGACATGGGAAAAATATATTTCATATTGTGTTTATAGCACTTTTAATGTGATGAAGTCTTCTTGAATACTCATCGTTTGAAGAAGAAATGAGTTTGTTTTATGAATTTAGTAAAGGATGAAATTCTACATGACAAGAAAATATGTTTTCTTATGTTTTTAGTTAACCTCATAAATAAATTCCTCAAAATTATTAAAAGTAACTTAAAACAAAAACATTTTTAGTTAAATTTTCATACTAGGGAATCAAATACCGTCTAACCCTTCACATGTTTGTGATTTTATAGTGGTTAACGTTCTTTTAATCATGTTCTCTATAAATCTCTATCATAACATGATGATTTGTTTCCCCTACATATCCATGTTTTCATGGAATCTGATTATCTATTATCTTGGGTGAAATTTCTTCTTCTCTTCCTTTATTTTAAAGTCATAGATTTTTTACTCTTTTATTGATGTGGGACTCCCAATGATGTTTTCGAGCAAAATTTTAAAATTTCAAGGATGAAACTCCCAAAAGGGGAAAGGATGTAAAATACAATGCAAATAAAGAAATGATACTTTTTATTTATAAATACTATTTTTTGAATTAAATTTTTATTTTAATTTTAAGGGGTTTCTATGTTCGATGGTGTACTGGATATGCAACAATGGGTGTCTTTGAAATCATACATTTTACAATAATAATATAATGTTATTATTTTATATGGTAGTTAATGCATAGTTGTAATATTGGAGTTAATGAACATAACTAACTAAAATATTATTGTACTTATTTGTTAAATGGTTTTACATTTATCCAATAAAATTTAGAGGCTTAAAATGTGAATAAATCTAATTTTTAGCACAAATACACTAATGATCATTTAAAGGTCTATTTTTTTACCTTTTGATGGAAAACCCTCATTATATCTAGTTTTGGTCCCCTATAAATGTTTTATTTGACAAAATTGAAATTTTCTTTACAATCAGGACATTAAAATTTACTTTGGGTAATTTTTTTGTTTCTTTTATAATGTTCATTTTTTTATCAATAGTAAAAAATACTGTATTTTAATTCAAAAATGACTTATATTATAAATTATTTATATGGTTATATTATCCTTCTAATTAGTTTTAAAGTTAAATTAGTATATTTTTTCTACCATTTAATCCAATTTTGGTCATTCGAATTAATTTCACTTTGAAATTGGATATAAATAAGTGTCAGATAGTTGATAATTATAATTTTTAGAAAAACACTATTTTGTTTATTGACAATGAGAATTTAATTTAAATTAATTTCATCCACTTATGTGTTTTTAATTTGGAAAAATGGATTTCATATTTGGAATATGGAATTCCAAATTGGGTAAATAGTTAACTATTATTTTTAGACATTATGAATATTTACATCCGTAAAAAAATTATTAACAATGGTTATTGGGTAAATCTGGTAAATAAGGGTAAACAAATATTCTTATATTAATATTAATTAACCCTAACATGTGTTATGAACTTATTGGGTGATACATATCCAACCATGGGAATCTTTGGGTTTATTTTGGGACCCCATAGAGCCACTTAAGAGTGATAATGACACTTTATATTAATTTATTTAAAGTAAAGACAAAAATGATATAAAAAATATCTTTTTGTAAATTAATTTTTACATTGAGTTATATAAGTTATATTTTAGACTATTAATATTCATTAAAAATATAATTTTATTTCCTACATCATGGTATTTTTTCATAATTTTAGAAATCAAATAAATAAAATTATTTATGACACAATAATGATGCAGTGTTTACCTCAATAATAAATAATTTAAATAAAAAAAATTATAAATATTAAAATAAAATCCCAATATTGTCTAATTATTATTTAATGATTTAATTTTGATTATGAGTCATCATATCTTATACATTAATGAGTTTTGGACCTTTAGAAACTGATATTATTATATAATAAAATAATATTTTCACACTTTCCGAACAAGCACCTCCTCCCCCTTATAAAAAGTCTTAACCTATAACTCATTCCTCACACCTATCAAACCCCTTAGCTCAACCAAATCCTACACAAATAATCTCTCATGGTCCCTCTATTCCACCTAAAGTCTTTACCTTAGTTAGAAGTCACTTCATGAAGTATTTTTGGTTCAAACTAAAGGGAGTTTCCCAAATAAAAGGCAACACTTACTCATAATTTTTTTTCTTTTATTTTACTTCTCCAACTCCTAGAATCTTTTTATTCATTTATTTAATAAAAAAACCAGTATCCTCAATATACTAGGATGTTTTTACAAGACGTATTTGAACTAAACTTACACACAACTCCATCTATTGGGTAAAGAATATATTGTTTTTGTGGATGGGAAACTAATGCCTCACGAAACAATGATTGTTCAATTATAACATACCGCCTCTCATGCTGACCATTATTAGAGAAAATTATTTATATATGATATATATTATGTTTAGTTTTTTTATTCTTCTATATTTTCCATTTATAGCATACCTTTATGTTTTCCATTATGGGTAAACGTGATAATTTCATTTCACGAAGTGCTGACTACCACCTCATCAAAGTGATATGACTCGTTCATTCTATACGTGAGATGTATAAAGGATGGAGTTAATGAAATTATATATTATATTATAACGTAATTATAATATACCTATGTATAATTGTGTTTTCATTCCATTAAATATGAAATAGAAATGAAAGTATCAAGCATGGGTACGTACAGCTTACTGTCTACATAAACAGTGCATTTTATTTCTTAGCTCTGAATGTTATGTAAAATTATAAATACATATACATTCAGGATATATATTATATATATGATATATAAACAATTAATATAATTTTATAAATAATGAACTCTAGAATACATGGACAACTTGTAATTATAAGGTGTCAAATTTTTACTCAAGTACCAAATGTCGACAAACGCCCATTATTAACATTAATTATTACATAATGTTTATAAAATAGTAATAAATGATATAAATTGAATAATATACTTGAAAACATCCTTTATAAAGTATTAATTAACTTTATATTAATATTCAAGTGGTTAAAGAACGAACGGGTCAAGTCAGACACGAGGTTTGGGGTTTCTTATCTCACTTTTAATTCTGTGATTTTTCCATTGTTCTCCAATAATTTATTTTATGTGGTGTGTTTTATACTTGAACATGAAATATATTATCATGATAATATTTATATTCATCTTAATATGTGAATCGTTTGGTTGTTATTAACTTTTCGTCATATGACTCGATTGATTACAACGTGGTAATGGATTTTTATCCCACATTTTATTACCATGAGATTCAACCAATATTTGCCACTATTTCCTTTTGTGTGGTGTATTTACTTCCCATGACTATTTTTATTGTGTAATATACATCAATTTATGGGTATTTATATTTTTATTTTATGATGCTTATTTCATGGGTTGTATGTTTCGTAAGTTACCAAATTAGTAAGGGAACCTTTTAACCCAATTTCCATTCCTTGGGTTAATCTTATAATTTTTAATTATATCATGATCTGATTATTTTTGGAAACACTATTTATTTATTTATTTATTTTTCACTCCCCTTTGTGTGTATATACTTTTGATACACATAATCACTCCATTGATAAATTCTCATGTCATCGATATGAATTTGGAAAGATTAATGATAACTCAATTTCCATTCATTGAGTTAAACATCCAAGTCATTGGTTTTTTCATAAAAAGAACATGTTTGAATGTCATATGATTGATTTAAACTTAATATCCAATCATATTTAGTGTATTTATATTTGTAACACATTATTATTTAATTAATTTTTCCTTAATCAAAGGATAATGTTTTTAAAATGGATTTCATCTTAATTTACATTCCATTGAGACTTAATGGTTTTTATGAATCAATTAACTCATATATGGTGTATATACTGTCCTTTTTCATATTATAACATGAATTACTTATTTCTCATGATATTATTAAGTTCTGATTAAATTTTATTACACAATTATTTTTATACAATATTCTCTCATTTTGGTAAAAACTCTTTAGCTAAAATATAATTTTAAATGTTTTAATGATTTATCATTCTAAATAATTATCATTAATTTCCATGTATTAAAGGTAGTTTTAAAGATTTATTTATATGGACATTAATATTTTCAAATGATAATTTATTTAAAAGATTCAAAGTGGTATGGGACACTATAATTCAATAATATCTTTATTAATTTTTTTAAATGGTTTTAAAGATGGTTTGATAAAGCATTGATTATGTCTATATATAGAAATGATATGTTGTGATTACAATGAGAAAATTTTATATTTATTTTATTCTTTTTTTATGTGTTATGAAAATGTAATGGTTCTCAGGAATTCTTTAAGTATATGGGTGGTTCCGTGATAATCCTACGGCGGGTGAGCCCGAGATAACTCTCCAATGCATTGGGTAACGTGGCGAAGGTAAACATTAGTGTTTATTCTAAGAGATTTAAATAATATACTGGGATGGGTATTCCAAATGTGACTCCTGATTTAAATTCGATAGCTAAAATGTATTTATGTTTTAATTAACATAAGTTAACTTTATGATTTATGATTTCTATGTGTTATTCATAAATATTTTGATTTCATGAGGTATGTTATGATCAAAAAGTTTGGTTTCATTTATTTATATTTATTGATGGGTTAGTGATTCTTTTCGTTATTTTGTAACAATTACTGAGCTTTTTATTATCATCCTTTGTTTTTAATTTTTTTCACAGGACTTAAAGATGAATAGGGTCATGTATGGGATCACAGAAAAGTCATGATGTCTAAAACATTGAAGTAGACATGTTTCTTTTTAAGCGTTTTTATTTTAGGAAAAAAATGGATACTGAGTTGTAGTGTATACATGTAATTTTCATGTTGATATGTAATATTTATGGCGTATTTATCTATAACTCTAAACCTGTAAAGATCCTCAATGTGAATTCTTGATTTTACTTGAAATTATGTAATGTTCAATGTAGAGCCTTTATAGTGTTTCAATTTGGTTTAAAATTTTCAATAAATCATGTTAATTAAAACATGTCCGTTGGGAAAAAATAGGTTGAAAAGTATTAAAAATTACTTAAATAACTCTATAAATCAAATTTTCAGGGCTTCTATTGACCCTATCTCTTATCTCTATCTAATCAGATTCATTTTGAACCCATTTTTTGTATAAAAGTCATTAGTTTATTAATTCACATTTTTTTAAATGAAATCATAATACCTTCACACATTTAAAAATTTATACCTATTCTCCAGTACTCACCACACATCATTGGAATATTAATTATATGGTAGAATATATTAAAGAAGAAATTACACCAAATTTTATGATTTATAAAATTTATGTTCTATTTTTACTCTTATCTCAGTATTTAAACCCTGCCAATACCTTTTATTATTTACCATTTTAAGAATTAATGCTGGTTCAAACAATCATTTTGACTAAAAATAAAATTATTCATATTAATTAATATTTATTACTATGATTTAGAATATTTAATCCATTTCAAATCATTCAAATTATTGATTCAAAAAAATTATAAATCATAACTGTGTAAAATACATTAAAATTTATTATCGAAAAAATTATTACATTATATATAAATATGATTTTTTAAAAAATCATGACAAATATTCACTAATGTGGAATAAATGTGATTATAATAAATAATGGGATACTTAATATTCTAGAAAAACCAAAACAGTAGGAAACCGTATGAGTATTTTATTAAAATAAAATACTATAATATTTTGATATTTTTTAAAAATTGTTACTTAGTATTCCAAATAGTAATGAAAATATTTATTAGTTCAATAATATATTATAATATGTATTTTTATTCTTATAAAATTTATATTTCATCCATAAATATAGTTTCACATTAATTAATATTTTACTTACATCATTATCATTTCTTAATGGTGTCAATTTTTTCTAAAATAAATATTTTTAAGTATTATCATCAAAATGAAAATATTTCTAAAACATCTCATATATCCACCATAAGAAATTTTACACACATTCAATTCCAAAAATAATAAACTGTATAATATTTTTTTAAAAATGTAGAAATTTTAAAAATAATTCAATTTATCAATATTGTTTAATTCATTACTCTATTACTTCTTTATAATGAAAATCTTACATACTCAAATTAATTAGTTTGTATTACATTCGTCCACTATTCATAACTTTATTACTCAAAATTCGTATAATACACCTCATGAATATATGTGGGTATTTATTCATTATAACTTCATGAGGATCCCATGTTTGTAATTCAATTTTATGGGTAATCTAAATCATATTAACTAATATAGTTTTCTGATTTCGTAACACATTTTGATGAGTGGCTAAAATCTATAGAGGTATTTCATAGTATTAAAAAGAATGACTCAATTAATTTTATTCAATGGTGAGAATTTTAATTGGTCCATCCATATAAAACCTCAATAATGAAATATATAAAACATTATAATCACAGTAACATCTAGGCGGAATTCTTAATTTGTAATAAGATACTATGATTATTTCTTTAATTTCCAATGGCCATATGTACATTTGAAATAGTCTCAATTTCATGTGGAACCTTATAAAACCCATGCATAGGTATTATTTCCTAAAAAATGAAACTCTATTTTAAAATTAAAATCACTTTCTATGGTTATCTATATAATTTATTTTTTCTTATATTAAGAAGTGTTGTTATTATTCGAAATTATCTTCATAGTAATTGGTGTCTAACCATTTTATTATATCATTAAATCGTCGTTTGGGTATTTATATCACCTCAAGATGAGTTTTTAAATGTCTAACAATACAATTCATAATATGGTTCAATTAGAATGATTGAATCAATGATTTTATTATATATATTTTTACAAAATTTATTATTATTCTAAATAACCTAGAATATCATGGTGGCATGAATTCAACCAGGCTTCATTAGTTTATATATATCATTTATACGAACCATTAATTTGAGGTTGATAGGTTGTTCTAAAATGTATCTCTATATAAAGTGTCCTGGAAATAATAATTTATAAATTTGATGTAAAACATAGATCATGATAAGATTCAATAAGTTGCTTTTCCCCATGATATCTCTCAAAATAAATAATATTGATACATTTGGGGAAAAAAATATTTAGATCATCCCATATATAGAAGAACTATGTGGACATGGTATGGAGATTGATAATACCCCATAATAAATTATTCCTTATATGAATATTTTTAAATATAGTGACTATATCTAAATAAATATAAACCCATTTAAAAAAAGTAAATGTTAGAGGATTCATGACTATTTAATATATGTTTTATATCATCAATTATATATCAAAAACCTAGTAAGAATATAATTTGTCTAATATTTCATTCAATGTATTATCCCAAAAAATGATACATCCAATCCCAATACTATTTAGTTATACCTCTATGTGTTGGGAAATTGTAGAAATGAGGAAAATCTAATAATTTTGTATTCTATTATATAATTGTTTACACACATATACTATTAACATAATTTAATATACCTTCCTAATAGATTATATCTAAAAACATTCAATAATTAATGGATTTTTTGTATTTTTAATGTTCATATCATCAATTGGATAAAAATTTATTTATTCTAATAAGAATGGTTTGAAATTAATTTGAATGATATGTGTTGTTTCTAGTATCGTAATGACATAATTGTTAATCAATACACAAATATGGGATAATTTTAAAAAATAGTTTTTTATATCTCAATATTCATTCAAACAAAACTCTTCTCTTGGCATGACCCATCCTATACTGGGTCTGGTGCCATTACTACTCTAAGCCTACATCCATAGGTCAGGGTTGGCAACTAACACCGAAGACACAAAAAGCTAGGGGGATATTACATAAGAAATTTTACAAACACATGCAACCAAATCAATTGAAAAGTTTATAGTAAATGAACTAAAGACCCAAAACTACTATAAAAAGGAAACCCACGATATATTAATCGACGTCTAAATAGTACAAGTACACAAAAAGTTAAGCTGAAATGGAAAGGGTATAGTCCCAACAGAAATGTGCCACAAACCGGCAATAGGTGAAAAGGTAAAACAACAAAGAGAGTCCCACTATTGAATCCCAAACTATGACCAACACATGTGGTCCAATCTCCCAATATCCCTATGGTCCTATGATATCATGATTATCTTGTCCATCATCTGTAAGCGAACATAATGTCTGGGCAAAGCCCAAACAGGGGTGGGTATAAAAATACTCAGTGGGATGCCTAAAAGGCTCAACGGGGTAACAAGAGAGGTATATAAGAGGTGAAAAGTATGAAATATAATATAATAAGAACAATATCAGAACCAGGTACAATAAATGTGAATATGAGTACCGCTCCACCCAACTATATATATGATCATTCAAAGAAACCCAAAAGAGGGAGAAAGTGGATCTCCATCTCAAAATATCAAACTGATAAAGTTATTAGCCAATAGTTCCAAGTAAAAAAAATATAAAATGTCCAAAACCTCATCACATCTGCCCATAAATACGATGACCAAGAGAATTAAATCACCACACCTTTAAATTATCTTATTTGGAGGGGACTAACTCGCCCACTTAGTTTTAGGTCACGTCACAATGACCCATCTCTATGGGGAAAGAACCCATCTTTATCATGCATCCTTAGGTAAACTTACCTTGTCCTCATCACAATGCTTCCTAGGTGAGGGTCCTCCTTTGGTAGTCATCAATGAACATGACTTCCCAGACCCGTTATAGGGTAAACTCGGAATGATTGTTAAGGAATGACACTACCTAGCCTAGCTGAAGGGTAAGCCTAGTATTGTTATCAGAGAATACCAAAAATCATCCTAGCTAGATGGTATGCCTGGTACTATCATTGGGGAACCCCACCTTCCAACCTAGCTGGATGGAATGCATGAAACTGTCGTCAGGGAACTCCACTACCTAGTCTAGCCGGTGGGTAATCCCAGTATAGTCATCAAAGAACGCCACAACCCAACATAGCTGGTGGGTAATCACATATCTTCTCTGGCCATACCTGCTAGATGGTGCCTCTTGAAAAAACATCAAGGAACTCTAATCATCCTTATTGGATTCTATCTCTCAGAAAAATAATTGGGGGGCAATTTTTATCTCTACTGGATGGTACCTCTCAGAAAAGAATACCAATGCAGTCGTCATCTATCTCTTCATATAGGCATCATACCCCAAAAGTATCCCATCATTTCCCAAAATCCACTATGGAGGGAACCATCACATTCTACGTGAAAAAACACTAATGATTGTCTAATCATATGACAATGTCTGAGTCCAAAAGAAGATGATACAGGATATAGAAGATTCAAAAAGTGGTACATGGCATGTGTCAAGCCCAGAAATTGTGTGGCCCTGTCTCTTCGCATGGTCACATACCATTCCCTACTCGGGTACAAAACTGCAAACAATTTACCCCAAGGAATGCTAGAGTACTCCAAGAGTATATGACTTCTCTATCCAAATGGCGATCGAGCACACATTTCTCATTGTTAAACCAACTGTAGAAAATGAAATTTTACTAGGGTTCCTTCTTAAATGACACTGGATAAATACATGGATCTCATCACTGTGATACCTTAAGATAAACACCCATGGTCTAATATTCATTCACCCTAAATGGAAATATGATTAAAAATTCTTATATCACTGCATTGTGATTTAAGAACATCACATGGGTTACATGCCTTGGTTATGAAAAAAATTATACAGACCTCGTCATTGTGATCATCACTGAAAAATACACTCGATGAATTAATCATTCATCTAAAATGGAAACCCAGGGAAATAATTTCATTTCATTGTAACGTGCGTGAACTGGGAATCATGGGGCCCACACCTTGATCATTATTTTAATATCCAAAATTGTTTTTCAAACATCTAACTTAATTTTTAAGTTGTACTGTCAAAGATGGTCCATCTTTCCGACACCATATGTGGTAGATATGTTGAGTACAATATTGTATAATAATAAATATTTTATTATTATTCTATGTTTTTTGGACTTATGACACATGTTCGATAATGGTATTAAACATTAGACTTAAAATGAATGCCCTAATGTCAAGGTTATTCAGCCGTTAACATTTCGTCAATTCAACACCATATGAAAAAAATGGGACAAAAAAATTTATTCCCATAAAAAAATTAATAGTATATTTTTATTATTATTTTATTAATCCTTACGGATAGTGGTATTCATTACCACACACAAGGGACTCCCACAATCCTCTTTTCATATATAGTAATGTGCATCACCGATTACATTGGATTTGATTTCTATTTTTTTATTTAATAGTATTATAATAATAATATCGTTAAGCTGAAGGAGCGTGCATTCATCCACCCACATTCATTCCCCCTTATGACTCCACACATGCATGACCTACCCCCCAATTCTCGCTTCTTTTATTCTTCTTTTAATTTTTTTTCTGTTAAATTATTTATCTCTCCAATCTCCTTCTTTTAGGATTTTTCCAGATCCATCTACCCATGCTCAGTAGTTCCTGAAAACCTTATCTCCCATTTTCCCTCCATGATTCAGTACAGAAGAACACGACCCCTGCTCACACCAGAAAACCCCCGCACACCATGTCCATCTTCGGTGTTCCTGTCATGCACCACTGTGTCGATCGACTACTCACTCGAATGCGTAGCCACTCTATCGTGAGTTGTAACCTCTGCGTGGCCACCAATGGATACAGCACCATATACCTATGACTGTCACTCCACCTAAAACCACCTCGCTAAGAGACGGATCTATTGGAACCCTCAAAGGAACCCTTAATGGACCCTCGCCGCGGGATCCTACCATTCATAATATCAGCTTTGATATAACTCGGATTGAATAGTAGAATGTTGTTCTGTGATCCTTTTGTTGACATATTGATGTCTGGTATGCCTCACTCAACGAAACAATGTGTTTTGGATGCGCTTAATTATCTGATCATGAAGAAATCTTGATGAATGAATATAGAATGAAATAAAAAATATCATGGTCATTCTGTGGATTGATGGTCATGTTTGTCTGGAAATCATCAATGAGAATATAGTACATGAGGACATGGAATGTATATATTAATCATACATCATGAATTTCAATTTCAAGATGACCAAGACAAAATTGATTCTACCAATTGTGTTTTTATCTAAAAATTATTTCATTCTTTTAATTCATGTTCATTATGTAAATTAAACTGAGGTAAGAATTCCACATAGATAAGTCCTAAATTAGTTTGGGATCAATATTTGTTGAAGAATGCACGTGCTGATAGAGGTGGATGATCTGTCACTTTCATTTTCATTAAATCCAGCCTGGGCTGAGGGTTCATGTTCTTCGTCAGTGATGGCTTCTTCCCGAGATATTTTATGCTCTCACTGGAGAATATAGGGATTATAAGGCTAAATCCCTATAAAATCATATTTATAACCTCTAATTAGGATCAGAAAAAAGTATTTATTTATTTAAATAATTATATAAATAATTATTTAATTTCTTAAACACTCATCCACAATGGCACATAAGTTGAACTCTCAAAAATGAAAAAGGTTATACACCTGTTACGGTAAAGGGAACTTTCTAAACTCAACAGTGGTCTCAGATATCTCATCTGAGTCCCCATTTACGATTTATTCCGGTTTGAGTGATTAAATGAATAAATTATTTATTTAATTCATCCATTTAACACACTACCAAAGAGCGAGGGGTCTGAACATCCAGTGATGACTTGTTTTATGTCGTGTTTGAGGTAAACACTACTTTCCAGACCCTACTTTAGACTTAGATTATTGATCTGAGCTACTGTTTATGTGATATCACATTTTCCTTAATAAAATATGCTTGCATAATATAAATTATATTCAATATTATTATATAATTAATTCTAGAAAGACTAGGCCTCAAAACTTCATGCCTTCACAATGCCTAACTCTGAAAAAATATTTATAAATATTCCAATGTATCGTTAGGGAAAAAATGAGGTCTTTAAATATAATGTATTATTTTATATTATTGTGTTATTGTTTTTTTAAAAATAATAATCAATGATGAGTTTTGATGATCCTTTTTTCTATATGTTGATATCATTCTATGTGAATAAATTTTGCAAACTTTTTTTATCAATATATATTTTACATATTACATTTTAATTCTAATGCCCTATATATTCAGAAATATGAGTATGACTATAAAATCAATATCATGGTTTGAATAATATTATTAATACACCATTACTACCATGATTCTTAGTGATATGAACTATAACAATACATAGATATATATCCAGGTAACATAACTGATGTATCCTTATGTGTCATAAATCAATCCATTTCCTATGGTAAGATAATTATATGTTAAATGAACTCTGTCAAAATTAATTCATCCAAGAATTATTTATATTCATATTACCATATGAACATATTATATTTAAATTTCAAAATCACTGATGTGTTAAATAGTCATTCATAATATTGAATAATTCCTCGCTAGTAGTCTTTGAGTCTATGTAAATGAAATAACGTTGTCATCTTTTTTAAATATGGTCATTCCATCAAGGAATTTTTTATTGAGGAATCAACTAATATTATATCATTGTTAAAAATATATCCATCAAACAAAATATCATCCATCCATAATAATTATTTTATAGTAATTACATATTATAAATTTTGTTTAATGGTATTAAGAAATATTATAAATGAATCTAATGATAATAATGGCTTTTATGGTATATGAAGATATCATTAGTAAATTCCACAGTATAATATTTAGATATTCTATATATAATTTCCATAACATCCATAAAAAAATTTTCATTAGTCAATAAATATTGTATTATCAAAATTTAAAGACATCCATAACATGTATGAATTTTCATAAATGAAATATGACCTATCTTTATATGATGTTGATGATACCCATAACAAAGATCAGCATTTCATAAATGGTATTCCCTATTACATTGATCAAACAACACTTTAATACTAGGTATATGATACCTATTCACATTAGTAACAAAATTTATTTCTTTGTAATATATTATATCCCATAAAGACACAGAGCTTTTCATAATAAAATTAATAAGGGTTCCTCATATTGAAATAACAGGTAATATAAGTCCCTTATCACACAAAACTTTTATAGGTTTATTTAGATTGACTATTTCCATTGATAATATCTAATATAGAGACTTAAATATTGTTTTTGAATCATTTATGAGATCAATAAAAAATGAAACATCATGCACATGTGTAAGTATAGGTTATTATTCATGAAAAAATAAATGTTTTCAATAACAACCCATATATCCTTTATAATAATAATTCCATTCCCAATTATGGGATATGTCTACTCATCCCATCCTAAAATTTAATATTTTATAGCTAATGAGTTTTAATATTAACCTAATACAAATGATATAGTCTCAGATACGAAGTCATGGAATTAAATTTTTTCTTCAAAAATTATTATATCATTGTGTCGATAATAATTTTTTACATATTTATTTAATAAGATAATATATACCAAATATTACATCTTTGTAAATCATAATTATTATTTTTTTCAAATACATTATTTTTATGGGTTATAATTTGAAGTAACTAACATAACCTAATTGATAGATAATTTACCCTACGGGTCTTGGATGGCAAAAACTATTCTTATATTGTCAGGGAAAAGTACATTTTTCTTTGAAAAGATGGGAGATATAAATTTGTGTGATAATAAAGAAACTAACAATGAACTTTATATGTAATATATTATTATCAATGTAGCTTCCTTATGATATTTAAAAAAACCTCCATATTTGTAGGAATTATATAATCATTTCATTGTTCCATATTCCTTAATAAGAAAAATTCAATTAAAACATTGGAAATTTTTTTAATAGTTCCCCATATCCATACATTTCAAGCATGGTATGTTGATGTATTATTTCCAAAAATTGTATTCATAAGGCTAATGGTCTCTTTCAATATTATTTTTTGAAAATTATACTTCCATAATGAATCTACTATAGTGTTTCAATCCAAAATTACGAAAAGTTTCAAATTCTACACTACCATTCATTATTTTTTTCCATATTTATTAATCTTTTTCAACTAACTTTTTATTTTATTATATTTATTTTAAAAACACATAGATAATACCATCAATATATTAATGGATCTAGATACTATATTTTTATATAATACAAATTCATGTGAGACTAATTCACTTAGACATGTATGATATGTACCATTAATAAAAGAACCAATCTTAATTCATTAATTACATAGAAAATATACATCTTAATTTGTTATGAATATAACATTAGCATCATAGTTAACAACAAATACTCTTTACATTTTTACTTATATTAGTGAGCATACTCTACATAACATCTGATCAGTCATTATGAATTTATTATTCAATGAATATATCATTGAATTTCTTTAACTGTATAAAATTTAATTTCTCACACTCCTCTATGTTATGGATCAATTATCACCACTAATCATGCTTTCCATATGATTATATAAAACCATTGAAACATTCTCTTATTTAATACATCATGATGTGGGAAATTTATTTTGTTTAGTGTCTTGAAAAATTAATCATATATGAATTGATTTTAGAACCTTTGATTGATGATAGATGATGTATCGTGAAGTGTTCAAACATTATTTCACCATATTGAGGATCAATGGGCTACTATATATGGAAAATCATATTAGTCAAAATAAGAGTCAACATACCCAATTTTTTAATAATAGTCTCATCTAAACCTCCAACTCCAACACCAACTCTACTGTGTTTCCCCATAATTAAATTCTTAGATAGATCATATGCATTGATATGTTTTTTCATTCATTATATCATGGAAAATTTATATGACATTGAATATATTTATCTATAAAATACATTATGAATTTTCAATAATATTATATAAATATATATATAGTTAATTTATTATCAAAAAATAAAATTTTTTTAGATAAATTATATGAATAATTTTCTAAATTTTATTCAAAACATTTTTGAATCATAAATACATTTATATAAAATACATAATTTTTAATAATGAAAGTGTAAATGAGAATAATCATATTAACCTATATGGTCTATCAGGGTGTACAATTATAAGACTTGTTTTCTTAAAAAAATGGAAAATAAAGTTGATATAGAATTAACCCATTCTTTGATATTTACTGTATGAGAAAAAACCTAGGTGGTCTAAACCATTATGTTTTTATGAAGCCATTGGGGCTTGGTGGAGGCCTTGAGTTTGTACGGAGGGGTTGGCTATGAAAATTATGAGATCAGTATGAATTCATGACATGTAAATCAAGTGGATTATATATTTGTAAGGGTGTTTCACAAGGTGTTATAATACGTTTTAATAGTCAAGATAAAATAATAAATGTAGATCTTTGTTTTGGAAAAAACATATTTCACAATAATTACATGATGTGTAAATAGTTTACACAACATTTAAATCCCATGTCCAATTCATTTATAAATATTTCATCTACTCAGGTGTTTTCAGAACCCAATAGCCCTATCTCATTCTTGGTGAACATCGAGTACCTTCTTTTTTATGTCATGATCCCTTCAATTGGAGATCAATTTTTTGTTTCTTTCATTAATTAGTGGGGACACATGTATCCATGGTCATTCTTGGTACTATTTCTACCAGTTTCTCATAGTTTATCACTTTTTCTCCCATTTTATCTTTACATTCTATAGAGGAAGATCTTTCATATTACAAGTGGGGGTTTCAGTGGTTTTTGTTGGTGAGGAAATCCAGCAATGTGTTCAAAAGGATGATTTTCTTGCGGGGGAGGGGGGATGATCAAATATTCACAATGTGGTCTGTTCTCATGTGATGAACATTAACGTATTTTGAGGTCTAAAATTAATTGATTATTTATTTATTTATATACAATATTAAATTGATAATTATTTACCCCATTGGATTTTAATTAAATTATCATAATAAATACTTATCCATATTATGAAAATGGATTGTGATCACTTGTTAATAATTTTGTTTCATTATATCATGGTCATCATATGCCTCATTTTTATAGATTTTGTGATATCTATTTGATTCATTATAATAAATTTTTAGATTGAAATTACTAATAAATGTAAATAAGAAATTACATTATATTTAAAATTATGGATAAACAATATAAGAGGTATGATTTTAATTAGGTGGATAACATAATTTGATGAAAATAACATTGATAAAATGAACATGTGTTTTTTTAAATTTATCATCTATATGGTTAATGGAAATAATTTATAACGTGAATAATTTTTATGATTAAATATAATACATAAATGGAATTTTATTTGATAATTCTTATTCTCATGGTTTTCGTGATCAAGAAATATATGTTAAGATCATTATTTTCCATGATAAGTTCTTATATCTAGATGCTTTATGTTTCCCAAAGTTAAAACCTATTATTAATGTAATTATTATATTAAATATAGAATAATAACAAGTTGTGTGATAAATATAGTTTTCTAGGGACTGAGTTTCATCCTTTCTTGAGAATGTCATATTAAATGTTTTGAATCCATAAATTCTAATTTTTATTAGAATACTGAACGCTTTTTTATGATACAATTTCCATGATGGGTAATTGTTTTTTTCTATGGATTTTCTGTTGTTATATGGATGTGATCCTTATGGTGTGATCCGGTTATGACAGAGATTTGTATTAAAGATATGGTATGGGAATTTTTATATTTTATATGAGACACATATGAAAGAACTAGAATAGCTATTTTGATATATGGGAAGATAAGTCCAGATTTTTTGGCAGAAGGTGATGCCTTTGATGGAAATATATGTCTGTATATACAAATGAGTTTTAGTTATAAAACTTGAGTTGATTGACTGGAAAAAATATATCAAAAATATTTTATGAGGTGATGATTGCTAGTATAATAGCGTATTAATCTATTTAATTAACGATGTACATGTTTCTAATTTTAGCTATATTACTTTTCTCCCCAGCATGAGGAATAATGATGTACTTGGATACATGGTTCCTCTTTGTGGTAGATATATATTAGTTTTCTAAAGTTAGAAGTTATTAAAAAAATTTAAAAATGAATTAACATATTATTAAATCATAGGGTAGGTTGTTGATAGAATGAAAATGATTAAAATATAAAAATCTTGTTAAACCATATAATTGTTTTGGAATATTCTGGAGGGGATAAACAAAATTCTATGGTCTAATGAATTTTTTTCATCATAATTTAATGTGTAATAATGATAATGGCTAATTAATAGATAGTTAATTAATATATGGGAATACTTTTTTAAAATTAGATGAAGTAATTAATGTTCAACTATTATAGGTTCATGTTATTATATTCTTTTTTTTAATATTGGTTGCAAGATAACGACGGGGAATTAGATGTAGTTGAGGCATAGATAAGGTTATTTTAACAATGTCATTATGATCTATATTATATCATGTATATTATGTGATTTTATATGCTTCTCCAACCATGTTGGTTGGGGAAACTGACACCTATTGGACTCATGGATGGTGTTTCTCCAACATCCTAGGGGGTGAGTGGATAGATGACTACCCCATCTAGATCCACACTCTTCAATGAATAGGTATGTTTTATGTTATGTATGCTGGATAATTTTCCCTTATATGGGTGTACAATGTTAGGTTGTGTTTTTTATTTTAAATACATTTATTAATAGATAAAGTATTCAATGGATTATTATTGGTTTTCCATGTATTATTATTGAATAATTATGGAGGTTAGTCAATGTATATGATGTAATGGTTGAGGTATAATGTTCGACATTTGATATACAACTAATTTAGTATAGTGGATCACAATATATACATGGTAAATATATTGTTATGAGAATGGGATGACTGGATATGTGATGCATGAGGTGCATTTGGTAGATACGTTCTCCAAGTGTCTTCGAGTTGGATTATTATAGGGCATAGGTCTCTCACGATGTGAGATGTTGGGTTAGAGTGGAAAATCCTTGAAGAAGTAGAAGAGAGGTAGCCATGATGTTTTATTATTATATTATATTATACCTTTATTCAATTCATGATGAAAATTAGACATGTTGATGTTGGTAACATTGTATACATTATTATGTGATGATTTAGTTTCAATGTTGTTCAATATGGATTAGAATTCATAAAATATACTTGCGGTGAAAAACATCAAGAATAATCTAATTTGGTTTACATTAATGATAACCCTAAATATATATATATATATAAATTATTTCTAGGTCAGTAGAAGAAGTTTGGATATCAGGGAGGATATTACTACCTTGCGGTTTAGCTAGAGCTATATAAGCTTCATGGTTAATATCTTCTATACCATTTCTGTACGACTATTTTTCCTTTTACTTCTTTTAGTACATTTTTACATATTATGTTTTCAAGTGGGTTTTCCTTTTTATATATATTTTTATGTCCGTGAATGTGTGATATAGGTTCCTCATCTATTTCTTACACATGTTACTCTAAGAAGGTAATACTTCCAATTTATATGTTTACTATAATCTCGGTTCTTGTTACAAGCTCTAGGCCTCCTACCTATAGGACTCGGGCAGTCACCATCCTCCAGCCCTAACTACAATTTTTTTGTGAGGGGTGTCATTACATAGGGGAATAAATTTTTCATGTTGATGGATGGGATGTATTTTAGAGTTATGAATAAGTGTGGTTTCATGGGTTGATAGGAAAATGGGGACATTTATGTTTTGTATGAGATGTAATCACATGATATAGGTTGAGAATTATTTTTTTAGGGACATAGTGATTTGCTTCCCGTAACATTTTTTCACTAATCCTGTTATGAAAAAGGATAATAGTTATTGGGTATAGACTGAGGAAAGGGAAATGAATCATTCTTCATTTCTCCTATATTTGAAATGGGTAGAGCATGAGATATATAAAAACCATAAATAATATAATAAAATTAATTTAATAATTAGTGTTAAATATTCAATATTCTAGGTTTCGGAGGTCTAATAGTGTTTTCTTCGTATAGTGTCAACACCTAGTCAAAGACCTTTTTTGGTTCACACCAATGATGGTCATCAAGATATGCATGGAGATCACCATTGAGTAGAGTTCGATAATGATAAAAAATTTAACTAACACTATTAGATTTTCATTTCTGGAGACAACATAAGTAGGGGGTCCCTGTTTCAGATTTAGTAAAAAATTGATAGATGGAAAGGGTTGAAATTTATTTCAGTTCTATCCATGATCATATGGATTACGATTTTTTTAGAAGTGATGGTATTTCATGGATCAGTGACATAGTTGTGGTCATTGTTCCTCTATTATAATAGGTTTTCGATAGTCTCATGATAGAATTTATAGGGACAGTTCATAGAAATTATTTTTTCTTCATCTATTAAGGCAGCCATACTATAGGATTTTATTACCCTTTGATAGGGTATCATTGGTGTGTTAGTTTAGAATCCACTTGGTGATCATTCAGTGGTATAATATAAACATGTTTCATAACACAACGTCTATGTTGAGGTCTTTTATTTAGGATTTAATACTGATGATCTAGTGCTAGGTTACCCCACATATGATAATGATTTTTCTTGAGGTTTTTATGAGAGTATATGTTATTAAGAGGATGTTAATTTGAACCAAATAATTGTGATATGTGAGTCTTCGTGATTCCAAATAAATAAGAGTTATGATATTGTGTTCTTTGTTTTTTATAATATAATAGTTTTCAGTAGTTTCTTATTGGTACATGCCTTCATCATCTCACTTTTAAAATGATGGATGATCTGAAAATTATACATAGGGGTCCAAAAAGTTTTCATGAGGATTATGTGGACATCATTGGAAGTAGATCAACAACATTATAAAAAATAATTTAATTCCATTTGTTCTAGTTATATGACATACAAGACGACAGTTTTAGGAAAAGTAGAAATGTCGGGGATGTACATTCATGGATCCACTAAGAGATTATAGATTGGGTAGCATATGTCCCATAGATACTCGTTGTCCTTAGAGATTATATCATAGATATATAAGGGAAATCAACAGTGTTATAGAGACCATATAAGAGGTTCTGGTAGGCTCCATGATTTATCATTTCAAACACAAGGTCTTCCAGACGTCGCTCGAGGCACCCTTTGAAATTTTTCAACTTGGTTGAATGATTTTATTTCTTCATGAACAATTAACTCGTTAATATAAAATACCATTATCAATTATTTAAGACTTCTGGAAGATTGGGTTATCGTTCCCTTTGAATATACTATGCTAGTTGGAGGTCAGGCTAACTTTTATAAACCATGTACAAACTATGAGCTACTATTATAGAAGAACCCATTATTAAAAGAATTATTTTGACTGAGAATAAAACCATGTCACATTATCCTCAAAATATGTTTTTTATATGCGGTATAATCTATCATTAATTTCTATAGGAGTATGATTCTATTTTATGCGGTTGATTGGGATATTCTCATTTTTTTGTAACGAGACCCCTTGTTGTCTCTGATGAATGTTTTGTCCTTGTTTTATATGATGATCAATATTTTGTTTATTTCATTGAAGGTATAAAAATAATTTTTCCATATGGTTGAGGATGAATTATTGCATGCCTATCCATAAGTGGTTGTAGCATTATCCAATCAATTCAGAGATCAATTTTAGGATTGAGATACTCTGAAGAGAGTGTCTTATCTATATATATTTGTATAACATGGTTCCATAAGAGTTTCTAATGTTGTGAGTTCAACTCGATGATCTATTGACCTTTTGTTTTGTTCGAATGAGTTTTTCACCTTGTGGGGAACCAAGTTTGTTAATGACGAAGTCTGGAAATATTATTCATCTTTGTAATGATTCGTGTCACTTAATTCATGTTACATTAAAGACCATATACACTGCTATATAGAATGATTATTTTCACAGTTATCTAATGGGAGAATGTTTGTTCTCAATGATTGTTTTGTGGTAAATATAACATCATATAAATTTAAAGGAAGAGGATTTTATAAAGACTGATATCCATTGAAATCATGGTCATTATGATTTTATAATGATTTTGTTCCCTATGATGATTCCCAAATTATGGGAATGGGGTTGATGAATGTAGGGTTCAGAGAGTTCATATATATAATGGTGGTAGTTTTGATTGATAACATATTTGTGTAATCAATGACTAAGTAGAGTATACAGATGATCTATATGACATTTTACCATTTCTTCAACATGAGTAGCAATTTAAGAGGTTTTAGAAGTGTGTGTTATAAGATTATGAAGTCTATTTCCGAGGGAATGATGTGTCATGATAGAAAGTATTTGTGGATCCTCAAATAATACTGTTAGTTTTGTATTAGGAAGAACATATTCCCATGTAATATGTTCAATGTTTATTTGGTCATACAAGTTATTATAAGAGTATCATTACTGATTTCTGCTAGACTGTGACTCCATATAAATATTTGACCAGAAAGGATCAGTAATTCTTATAGACTAAAAACGTCCATGAATAATCTGATTACATAAATGTGAAATTTATTGGTTCTCTAGAATATTACATTCATTTATATTTTGTTCATTTTGTGATTTTATGAGTTGATTTACATCTTATCTTGGATAATGTATTTCTGCTAATTTTATTGGACTTTTCTTATGAGTATCAATAGTTACATCCCCATGAGCATAATTATGCTATAGATGGTCTCGATTTCAAAGAAGCAGTTTTTGATTTGATGTTACTAAAAAACTAACTCCTCAACCAATGTTTTTTATTTTTTACTGACCATTAGTGCTTCAAGTATGCCTTCTCCCAGAAGGACTTGAACATTCATTTTCATTAGATGGTGAAGATCCAACAATATTATAACATTTAGATTTCATATAATTTTGGAAATAGATATTTTGTATCCAATACAGTATATAAGAAGTTATATAGTGATTCCTTTCCTGAATCTGTGGATTCGTGTGGAGTGATTGATGAACACTTAGAAATGAAATATTGTTTGATAGAGGTTATAGGTAGGGTTTTTATTTTTTAGATCATCATGATGTCTTCTATGGTATGTTAGAAAGTTGTGTCACAGTTTGGGGACTATATGGTGGAGGTTTACTAGGAATTAGGTGTATTTTATAGATTTCATTATGGTTTTTATGAAGATGGAAAACACCAAGCGGTGTTATATAGAAGATATTTCACTCCATCAGTGATATGTGAGATAGCTCTGCCTTACTTCCATAGTTCACCATTGGATATATATCCCAACATGACTATAACATCCACACCTGGGAACAACACATTGATTCATTAATCACATATGTCAATGACCACAAGCGCACCGCTACATATTGTATATCCACTGACTAGTATTGAGGGTTTAGTAAGTCATTCATAGTGAGAGTATACCCACTTTTATCAGTGTAATTCATTAGTGAAATTAAATAAACAATATAGGAAGAACATATAATCTTAAAAAAATGAATAAAACAAAACAATCAAGTTAAGAAATACAATATAAACATAAATAAGAAAACATAACATGATAATGTAAGTGTTTTGTTTCTAAAATGAAAACTAAAGATAATGACACCGACCTCTCACAAGTAAATCCTGAACCATTTCCACATCCCTCATCCACTCTTAAGGCCGAAATAATCAATCTGGTCTATGGAATATTCACTTAATACGTCCTACAAAAAAATTCTGGTATCAATAAGACAGCCTAATTATGGCATGTTCACAAATTAGTAGGCCACTACTTGTGGTGTATAAAAATAACCCATTAAACAATAGTTTATGATTATATATAAATAAATAAATATAATTAATAAATAAAATATGTATCACATTATTAATTACTATTTATTTCACCATATAACCCCTCAGGTTTTAGAGGAAACCCAAACCTCATTAAATACATTGGCCCATTACATAATCTGATTTATTTCCCATGTTATTTCACATTACAGTGCACATGTTACCATTCACAACACCTTTTTGAATTTCCATGTTAGCATTCACCCTTTAAGGTCACAAAAATGAATGAGCATGTTACCATTCATAATACCTAAAAAAGTTTATGTGTTTCTATTTGCTATTTAATATCACATAATTGATTGAGAATGTTCTTATTCATAATAATTAACCAAATTTCCATTTTACTGTTTACCATTTAACATCACATAATTTAATGATCATGTAAATAGTCATAATACATGGTCCAATTTCTATGTTATCATTTACCTTTCAGTATAACATAGTTAAATGAGTATGTTACCATTCATAATCCTGGGAGAAATGTCAATGTTACCATTTAACATTAAATACCATATAACTTAATGATAATGTAACAATTCATAATAAATAAATAATTTTCAATGATACTATAAAAAAACTAATAAAACATTATAACAACATCACAATATCACAAATCTCTCAACAACTATTGATTAATTCATCTATTAACAAGTCATATACACTGTTTCAATATCTCATAATTAATCATTACTTAATTATCTCAAATAATTACATCATTATATAATAATTAATCTATAATTAATTATCACAAATATTATTTCTTGTTATCACATAATTAATTCATTGATTAATTATCTTAAACCATTTATCTCAACAACTTGTAATTAATCCCAAGAATAATTATCTAAATCACAAATCTGTAAATTAAAAACATAATATAAAAATTAATAAACTCCTTAGTCAACCACTAATTCTCATAATTATTCTCCTAATTGTTTATTTAATAGATATACAATTAATATTATGTTTGAATCCAAAATTAAACATCCATTTCTACAAAAAAAATCAATTAATGAATTAGATATTTTATCAAAATAAATATAAGAATTCAAATTGATATATATATATTTATAAATAATAATACATGCATACACCTATGAAAATCAGGACTTTGGGAATTAAATATTAGACTGATTACTTCAAATTGTTGATGAATAGTCTCCTATGAGAAAAACATCAATATTGAGCTTCATAGGGACACATATCTTGATTAGAATATCAAAACCGTAATTCATGATTAAGTTAAATGATTATTATGAAAATATATATTTATATATAGAATTATACATCTTGATACCAACAAATATATATATAAATATATATAAATATAATAGACTGGACTGTATCACTAAAATAATGCCAAATATTATGGGATGAATGAGGGAGGAACATGAGAATAATTCACTTATTAGGAGAGAAGTGTCCATTTATACAGTCCTCGATTCATAATGAGTTAATGTCCAAAAGGACTACAATTATTATGGAGAGCTAAAAAAATGGGAAACATGACCTATAGCCAAATTGGGGTTTAAATAGGTGAGTTTCGTGGGTTGGGTGAATCATTAACATAATTTTCGGTCTAAATTAATTCCTATGCATGGTTTTCTTGGAAGAGGTTCATGGTGTTCCCTAACCATGTGCCAAATATGTTCCAGTTATTTTCAAGGTTCATGTTTACTAATAATAGGGTGTGTGGTTTGACAAATCATGTTCCCATGGTGTGAATACCTATTTCCCAATGTTGCACGATGTGTAGGATGGAATGCATGATTTTCCCTAAACATGTGTCATACATATACTACAACTTATTCATCATTACTCCTCAAATTTACACCCAAACACACAACAAGTGAAAAACCAAATGAAATGTTCACAACTATTAATAAAAGAGTACATGTAAACAATCCCATGGAAACTATATAAAATATTGGGATCTTATAATCTCACCACCATATAATAGCACATCATTGATATTGATACCAAATATTATCTATGATTCCTTATAAAAAAATATCAGGTCACTAAGACTGCATATATTCATCCCTTTTTCCATTAATCCTCATACGCAATCCCATTTATCAAGAATACATGAACTATTAATACCTTCATTCCCTACAAGACATTATCACTATGATATAACTCATGTGTCAGATGTTTCGTTAATGACACATTTACCTCCATATCAACATATTCAACATTGATCACATGAGAAGGTTCAAGGTGAAAATTCAAAAAATTTGATACATGGAAAACATCATGAATAAATCTTCATTTATGAAAATGATCCAATCACTATGCCACATGCCTCATTATCCCCAAAACAACAAATGGCATTATGAACATAGTTTCCAACATTCCCTATCTACATGTTCTACAGTGACACAGTCTATGTGACACTTGATGGAATAACCGACCACACTATGTAAACTATATGGGTCTTCCACATATTTCAGTATATAATTTCTTTCTAATATATATCACATCCAATCATTTCTAAATCAGTTGCACCATCCTTAACTTCTCTTGTAAAATACATGGTCCTAACAACTCTAACTCACCAGCATCCTTCCAACATAGTAGTTATTAGCATAACTTACCATAAAGTGCCTCATATAGTGACATAAATTTAGCTTATTGATAATTTTTCTTAAAGTAAATATCTACTAAATCCAATTTCATCTCCCAATAACCACCAATGTAAATAACACTCACATGTATTATATCCTTAAGCATTAGTATTGTATTCTCTAATAATGCATATATCTATATGTGAAAGGTCGTACTCACTAATATGTGTTTTCATATCACCTTATTCAAGACAATCAAAAATCATGAAGTGATTCATGAGTCACAATATAGAAAAACAATTTGTTGCACCTATGTATAAGAACATTCCTATGAACATACAAATCACCTTAATTATTCCCTGAGAAATTTTCCTGTATATGTGATAAATTATCTACATTCATCAGACAATCCAAAATAACCTAGATAACATCATTTTTACTTGAAATTTTTGGGAGACCCACTATAAATTCCAATTTAACATCATCACAGTTCCATTCCATAATATGAGATGGTTATACCAAACCACCATGTCAATTCTCCTCTTCCTTCACATGATAGTTGTTTTAGAATCTGGTCATGAACCCTACTTTCTTTTTTTCATGAATGTAGACCAAAACTATCGTTGTAAGTCACAATATATTTTTTCCACCCCTGTATTCCCCCACACACATTTAGGAACAAAATTACCACATGAGATCCTCTTGCATGATCACAGGTACAATAACCTAATTTTTGATTTAGATGATATCTTGCTAATATGTTCTCTAATTAGAAGGTGACTCCCCATAATCAAATAATTTCTTCATGATAATACACTATGGATCCTCATTCATTAAGTATCTAATTTGGAAGAAAATTGTAGAATCTAATTAATGTGATATGATAGTCATTTGAACCTATTTATATTGAACCACCACATACATCTTAGACAGCAGAGCAATCATCTAACACTAAATAATAGATTCATGAATATCCTAAGCGTATGTTGTCATCCTAGAATAATCATCTATAGTATTTTCTTTATGGGGTGTATATTCTAGAAAGAAATGATATAGCATCATATAATCTACCCACCTCCACATTTCAAGAATAAAATATTATTGTGAGAAGATATTCCATAATATTTTCTGACATATACATATAATGAACATATCACCCAATAGATAATACATCCAACACATAAAATCATAGATAACTACTACCATCTCAAATACATGGATAGGGTAGTACCTTTCATGTGGCCTCAACTATTGAGGTTCATACACAAGGAATTGATCTACATTAACACCAGTTATGTCTGATTCTAGAGGTCTCAATATAAAATGCATACTCCTCAACTGGAATGGGTAGGGTAAATATCAGTGATGATGTCATGTACTTATTCAACTCCTGGAAGGCCTTATTACATGATTATGACCAAATAAACATTATCCCCATTTCTGTCAATCTCAAAAAATTTACTGCCCAATGTCGAATAGTCCTGGAAGATTATTTCATAATATCTAGGTAATCTCCAAAAGATACAAATATCAAATAAGATCATTGGATGCTCACATTAAAATACTACTTGAACCTTCTTTGGTTCCACTGACACACCGTACTATGATATGATATTTTAGATGAAATGTATATGGTTAATCTTAAACTCAAACATAGTTTCCATTACATATAATAGATTCTCGATCAATGTACTTCAGAAAATGTAATGATGTTTGGAATGATTTTCATTAGTATTAGATTATAATAACATATATTCCATAAATACTATAATGAACTGATAGATGAATTTGTAGAATATTTTTTGCATCATGGTGATAATAATAATGCTACGTTTGTAAAACAAAACGTTGTTACAACTAACTCATATTCACCACACCTTATTCTAAAAGAAGTATTCTATATATAAATAGTCTAAACAGTCACTAATTTGACCACTATCTAAAGTATATCTTCTTGAACACATAAGGTCATCCTTAGTAGTCTAACACTAGACACATATGTGGAAGTTAATACTAGTTCATCAATGTCATCCAGTTTAACTTTGGGTAATCAATGGAAAGAAATAGGGTACTGTAAGACTTATTAGAAAACAACAATGAGGAATTTCATGGCAATATACAATGATTGATGGATACCATATCCTTTAGCCCCATTGATTGAGTCATTATTTCTTATAGTTCTCATTTTGTTGTTTATTATGGTGAAATAGAAGCTAGATCATCTCTTGGAATGAGCTCGATATTAAATTCAACATTTCCTTTAATTGGAATTTTTGAGAATTCTTCATTAAAGATATACTAAAACTATTCCACCTCTACTGTAAATACATAATCGATTACTTCCCCATTATCCAACAAATGGATGGCAACCTCGGTTATGAGATATAATGGTTACACTCTTACAGTAACAATCAATATCGGATCAGTTGGTTATTATCCAATCTGTAACCATAATTTGGTCAAAGACTTCAATTTCAAGGATATTGAGATCACATATAAATTTACACAACTCAACATTGAGGTAACATCCTTTGTAAAAAAAATATATGTCTCTAGACAGTACACCCAATGGTGTATCTATAGTCTTATCCCACTAGGACACATAACAAATTGGATGAAACCATTAAATTTTTTTTTAGATATGATGGATTGAGGAGAATGAGTAATAAATATTTCAGTATCAAATATATAATCTATAATAATAGAAACTCTCACATGTGAAGGTCCACCCTCTATATCATCATGTGTAGGTTGCACTGAATGTTGATTCCATACCTTTCTTCTTTATGAGGTATTCTCAATCCTCTGAGTAACAACATTATGATGATACAGTCTATCTGTCCCAAATGACACAATAATCCACTACCACTATCACATCAGACAGTAGAACTCTATATTTTATACTAACATGGTGTGTATGATCCCCTTCCCAGAACCTGGTTCTATTTATCTCCTTTATCACAAACTATCTATTGTAGGTTCTTAAAAAACAACCATAGATACCCCATTTGTCACAATTTTTATAGACCATGGAAGTTGTGGAACATTTCTATGCTAATGTCCTGACTTAACACAATGGTGGTACTTCACTCCAATAATTTCTAGTGAAACTGATTCATCTGTATGAGTACTATTCTTCCGAATACTCTATCTAATGTTATAATAGTGATGATTCCATCTCTCGGAATACATACTGATGATCATCCAGCTAAAACCACATGTCTATCACAAGAATCCTCCCTTAGGCCTCCATATAAATGATATCATGATCCACCACCTCAGAAAATATATTTAATCGATAGTGGTTGAATTGGTATGTAATCGCATAATAAATTCCATCTTGAAATCATCTCGTTGTAGTTGTCCCATTTCATGATAATGCTAGGGATATGTTCTACAAATAATTAAAAAATCTATTATAACATATCATAGACATTATCCCCTAACTCATCCCCTTTAACATTATATATTATCCCCCCTTAGAATATATGGATAAAATTGATCAAGAAACGTTTTCAAATTTTCATTCCATAGTATTCCATCATCATGTCATTTATGTGCAAGAATTTCCCACTTGTGATTTAATGATCCTTGTATAATATATTTTGTTAATGTGTCCCTCTTTTCAGTGAGGTTATCCAAATTTTCAAGTGTTGCCTTGTTGGAATCATCCCAAAACAGTGCTCCCTCAGTTCCCCCGAATCCAGAAATAGTTAGATGGTTCTCAAACTAAAATATCCTTTCCTAGTAAATCATGTTCTTTGGAACCCTACACAGGTCTTTTTCCTTGAATAGAATATTGTGTGACAAGTTATCTAAGAACTAATCCACTTATTTTAAATCCATCACTGTCTATGCCATAGGTTCTACTACTTGTTGACCATATTAAGACATATCCTTCAATCATCCTTTCAATAAGATTCACCAGGGAGGCATAACTCTACAATACCAAACACGCGTCTTAGGACTTATAACAAAACATTAATCATATTTACGAAATAGTAATAATAACGACATGATTTCTCCCAAGTCTCACCACATGGTAGATACTAAGGCAATATCATTACCCTTAACCATCAAACTCGTAGGTCATGGATATCAAGTTTAATTCTCATTATTCTAATTTCACATTTACAAATTAATTATATCACATTTTGTATCATTTATCAACTATCAATTTTATTTAATAACATTTTTATTTTCAATTTCACAGGAAAATAAAAAGACGTTCCAGTAGGAAAATACCCAAAATTCATTTTCTATGTGTGTATAAATTAAATCATATCACAAAATAATATTTTATGATTATAATGATGCTTAGAGAATAAAATTTCTTGCAATTCTGGGCTACAATACAATTCCTATAAATTATCAAAAACAATTTTCACATCACAGAACATGTGCATTGCTCACGGTGAAATATTATTCAACTGTAACAATGAACAAAAAGTCAAACAATAGCAACTTGGGTACTTGATTTTTCCCCAATACATGGGTTTCTAAATACCATGCCCGAGATAAAGTACAATCATTAACACTTACATGCCTCATGTCGAACATTCACTAAATAGTAAGACAAAGGAATTGAAAATAAAATCTTTTGATACCACATTGTAACATCCTAATCCAGGTTCCACACACTAGTTCCATGTGTTGATCAATCACATGTCCTCAAAAACACATCCCCATATAATAGAATCTACCAACTAAAAGTGTGTTCTAGTAAGTTGACCATGGGGATAAAATACAATATTTCTAAGAGTAATAAACTCGTATATTTAAATAAACAACATCGGGTTGGTTTATAATCATTAACAACACCAATATCTCAATATAATCAAAAAAGGAAATAAAAATATAAATAAATTAGAAAAAAAATCAATGAAAACTATGTGTTAAGGGTATAAAATTAAAACCAAAGATAAATACACTAACATATCTCTAGAAAGTCTTGAAATATGTCAAGTTATTTGATCCTTGTTCCATCCCCAAATCAGCAATATATCAATGGGCCTTTTCACTTAACCAATCTTATAAAAATAAAATATATTCAAGTATCATTCAAGAAGCCCGGGTATGGTATGAGAATGACTCAATAAGACACCACCAATGGTGTCTAAAAAACTTTTCGTAAAAAATAGTGTAATAGGTTATATATATATAATTAAATGTTTTTTAGTAATGGATAGTTTTTCACATTATTATACATTATCTATTTAACCACATAACCCCTAGGTTCTTGAGGACAACAAAACATCATTAGCTTATTTTGACTATGCTAGATTATGATCTATTACCTAGGGGTTCTCAAAATTTATTTTTGATGTTACAATTATTAAAACATTGTTTAATTTTTATGTTACTATTAACTATTTAGTATCACATTGTCAAATTAGTTTGTTACCGTTAATAAAAAAATAGCCAAATTTCCATGTTACCATCTAACATTTAATTTCACATAATTTAATGAGCATGTTACCATTACTGATACTTGGACAAGTTTCCATGTTACCGTTTTCCATTTAATATCACATAATTGAATGATAATGAGTCTATTCGTAATTCTTAGAAAATTTTCCTTATTACCATTTACCATTTAATAACACATAATTTATTTTTCATGTTACCTTTCATCAATAATGGCCAAATTTCTATATTAACATTTACTAATTAATATCACATAATTGAATGATCATTTTAAAATGCATAAAACTTGAAAAAAATGCCAATATGGCCAATTAATATATAATAACACATAATGAACAAAATCAAAATATCACACATATTTCAACGTCTATTAATCATTACCTCGATTAATGTTTTATACATACACATACAATATATCTTATTTAATACACCATTAATTATATCCAATCACAACATAAATATATCATTATTAATATATGATTAATTATCTAAAATCTTATTTCATGATATCTCATAATTAATTCATCAAATATTTATCAGAAACTAGTTATCACAATATTTTATACTTCATCCCTGTATTAATTACATCATTCAAAAATCCCAAAATATAATTATTATTATATCAATTATTTATCCTATTGGGAAGCCCCTAATTATCATACCCATTCACCCAATTAACCATTTAAATGGATTTCTTATAAATATATATATTGAATCTAAAATTATTCACAATTTCAATAATAAATTAATACAGTCAATTTTCTAATTTAAATATATCAAATTAAAAATTTTAATTTCTAAAAAACACATGAAATCCTAAAACATGCATACACATATCAAAATAAAAGCATTGACAATTTAATACTAAACCACCCTCATTAATTATTGATAGAATAATCATCCAATGGAAATACACAAAAATTGAGATTTCAAACGATGTAGATCTACATACGAATATAAAAAACCCAAGTCAAGATTTAAGAAAATAATCATTAAAAAATATAGATCTAGATGTTCAGTCATTGATCATGATATCACAAAATATATAAAGAAAATTCCAATAATCTGGATTCAATCTCAAAAATAATGTTTAATGAATATGAGAATAATGAGGGATGAATGAGAGAACAATTCACATGTTGGGAGAGAAGCGACCTTCCATCTAGGCTTCAATTTTAAATTAATGTAAGTCAAGAAGGCCAAAATTCATCCAGATAGCTCCCTAAGTCATGAAGAAGACCTAAGCTCTAATGGGCATAAAAATAGTTTAGCATTGTGGGCTTATGGAATTTTTAAAACAATATCCATCCTTAATTAATTTCCTTGCATGGTTTGTTGTGCAGGGGCCCATGGTTTTCCATAACTGTGTTCCAACCATGTGCCTGATATTTTAAGGGTTCATAGTTCTATTAATAGGGGTAAATAGTTGAAAAACCATTCCCCACCATGTGTATCTCCACTATCCAAGGATGAAAAAAATTATGTTTTGGGGAGCATTGTTTTCACAATCCATGCACCCACCACGAACTACCCATTTTCATCAATTTTTCTCAAATATTCACCCAGCGACACCACATGATAAAACCCAAATAAAAATTAATCAACACATAATAAAAGTGTACATTTAAAGGATCTTGGTAAAACTTAATAACAGGTTTGTATATTAAAATAAAAAAATTGTTCACATCTTTGAGAGGTTCGTTTTGGTGGTTTGGGTTGAATCATATAGTTGAAGAGTGTATTTCTCAATGATTGATCTTCTAGAGGGTCAAGGATGATCACTATATTCATGTTGGTTATAAAAAATACTCTATAATTATTAATGATTTTGATGTGCACAAATACTATGTATTGTTTACTAATTATTTTATTTTTATTGTTTTTAAAGAAATTTATATTCTCTATTAATTATTATCATGAAATATTATTCAACTATTTATTTGCGAGAAATATTCATTATAGTGTTTGAAATTTTCTTAAGCATATTCTAGAAACATTGTTCACAATTTCTCATTTACTAGATGTATTATTCATTAAAATAATCGAAGTAAGTAACATACGGAACAAACCTGAAGTTTATATAGAAAGATCAGTGTGCATAGTTAATAAACGATGCATTTGATGAGCCATATGTTTATTAAACATTACTCTTGGATAAGAATATTACATTTCCAAAAAAGGAAATGTATAGTTAAATAACCCTATGTAAGTATGGTAGTTTAAAAATGTATAGTTTATCAAACATACTTTAATGATCAACCTTACATTATAAAGCATACATTAAGAAAAGTGGATGAATTGATAATCAGTGTTATTTTCAGATATCTTTGCAGACATGGAACAAGGTATGGATCATCAACCAAAGGTTATTAATTTCATCTGTACATTTTTTCATTTGTCGTTTAGTGAAGGGACATTACGTTTGACTTTTTAATGTCAGAAATATGAATTTACATCCTTAATTGAGAATTTGGATTATATATTTGTATAATTTAAAGGTGATTTAAAGATCAATTTATATTGATTTAATGCTCATTTTAAATGATTTAAAGTAACATTTACATTAGATATTTTATATCCTATACTTAAGGGATGTTATAATCACTCGGAGTTATATTTTTTGAATTTGAATTCACTCTATGTATCAAGGGGCTTCTATGGATCTGAATTATATTTGTGAGATATATTATCATATATATCGTTCTGTGTTGAATTACTTTATATATATATACACAATGATCTGGAGATCTCTTAGACGTATTGAAAATAATATTTCATCATGATTTTTTGTGAATATTTCTGTATTGTGATACAACAATCACGTATCTCAGAAATGATGACTATGTTTTTGGAGATACACATGCTGAAAAATGGAATCATGATGGTATATTTTTTTCAGTTCTAAAAATCAATGATCTCTATGTGAAACCTGTTCACTTCAGATAAATTTCATGATTTTTATTCTTTTGAATCCATGTTTCATCTTTTATCAGTTGTATACCACTGAAACTACGAGATATATTTTTTTGTTACCTAACTACATTTTATCTGTCCTGAGTTTCGACTACACGTTTACCATCATGGTGGATTGTCATCTTCCTAAACTATGTTGTGGTTTATCGGTTCCCTGTAAAAGAACTAGAAGGCTCTGCTTTGTTAACCTTTGGTTACAAGGGTGACAACTTCCTGCACTCAATTGTGGATCATTCTTATGATATGAGGACCTTAGTAGTTAAAATCACCAAGCATGGAGAGAGGGTGATTGGTGGAGTGGACATGGGGACCTACATGCCCCGAACCACTATTTATTATTATTCATTCCACTCTGTTAATTATCTACTGCCTATAAATATTTTCATACAGAAACATCACCAGATCTATCTACTGTTTCTGTGAATTGACATAATTGAGAAATTCATAAAGGAACACAATTCACCCCCTCTTGTGTTGTCACTATAGCTATTCTGACATAACATTGGGTATCAAATGTAGTACTTTTCAACAAAGTTATAACATGATAAAGGAATATGATCTATTTTAGTGATGGAAATGGAGAATCTCAAGAATGAAATGTAAATGGTTCATGATCAATATTTCGATGCTAATAATTATGGATGATGGAAGTTACAAATGATAATCTATATAAAAAATATGGGATTTATAGTATACACAATTATTTTTAATCCTAACACAATTCCAAAAAAAATAAGAAACATGGTCTACTACTACTGAGGCTGAGTATGGTATGAATTAAAAAGTAATAAATTTTATTATTTGTTGTCTTGGACCTGATGAATTCAACCATTTATCACAATTCGCAACAACCTATGAAATGTGGCAGACAATTTTTGTAGCCAATGAAGGTACTATCAATGTAAGACAAATGAGATTTACTACAAAAAAAATTAAATTTTTAAACTTACAGAAATTATGGTGGAGAGATCATCACACAGATGAATGGAACGATGATAGAAATTATTAATAATATAACATCTTTAAGTGATATTATCATCAAAACTGATCAAGCATTAAAATTTCTAATAGCTCTACTTACAATGTGGAATGGAATTTCTTCGGCAATCCTCTAATAAACACTTATCAAGAATCTGAAAATGACAGAATTGATTAGAATCTTAATTTTGTTTCGGGATATATGGATGATGAAGTTAATGACCTCAAATACCTAGTCATAATGTTTAACACTAAATTAAAATTTTTATCCAAAAAGTAAAATAGAAACCTAAAACAAGATGTAATAAATATAGACTCATCTGACTTAGATATTGAGATAGATCAATTAGTTAAAAATTTCCATAAATTTTATAAAAATAATAAAGTATTCAGAATAACCTCAAAAAAGGATGAGAAAGGATAAAGTCATGTAATATTTTATGATTTAAAAAAATTGGGACATATAATACCTGATTTGCTTCAATTAAAATGAGAAAAAAGAAAGATGGAAAAGAAATATTAGAAGAATGCTAATTTTGAGGAATAGGATAAAAGAGCTTTGAGAGCCACATTTAGTGTGTCTGAAGACTCTAACATCCCATAAATCTCTTAGAGAAGGAAGAGTCAAATCTAAAACATATATGTGCATTACAGATAGAGAATAGAAGGTACAATCTTACTATTAATCTAATTCCGATTCTAGTTACTCAAATGATAAAATGAGATCCCACTGTACTATTCTAGAATAATGATATAAGTACTTATAATCGAAAATTAAATCATTTAAAAAATATTCATAATGCCATTTTAGGTGAAAGGGATGATTTTCCTTCAAAACATCCAGAAATAATTTATAAATTTAGACCATTTATAACAAACTATACTCATCAGGAACATAATATTGAAAAACTACATGATGAAGTGAAAAAAAATTAAAATTGATTCTATTTTATTTAAAAAGGAATTAAATATTATAAATGAAATTCTATGTAAAAATGTAATTAAAAAGAAAAGATATGGTATAAGCAGTAAGGGTGAATACCATAATAAGTACAAAACCTACTTTTTCCTAGTTATTACAAGAAAAACAAGTGAGCTGTTAATTTTTTTTATTTTGGTACTAATGTACATTATGCTAATGAATGTTATTTAAGAAAACATCAATTTTTGTAGTGTAAATAATGTTCATTCTTAAAACACTTTATAAAATTTTAATTATAATAGTTTTGATCAATATAGATTTGTTTATATTCTTATGTATTTTATAGCTAACAAAACATGACCCAAAATGATATGAGTACTAAAACAAATATTTTTTTTAATTTCACCATGTAGATAAAATTCCAAAGAAGATGAAAAGATATATGGTATATGTATAGTGGTTTTTCAATAAATATGAGTGGAAATTAATAATATTTCTATAATTGGACTAAAATAGATGAAGGTCAAGTCATCTTCAGTGACAATGCCAAAGGAAAAATTATTCGACATGGAATAGTTGATGATTCAAATATTGTATCAATTAATGAAAAACTCTATGTACAATTATTGAAGCACAATATTATAATTATATATTATCTTTGTGATGATGGATACTATGCTGATTTTTCTAATAACTACTATTCTATTATTAAAAATTATTTAATTAAATTCAGAGCACCAAGAATAGATAATGTCTACACATTGCATTTAAATTATTTGTGTAAACAAAAACTGAACTGTTTAACTACTAATGTAAATGAGTCATGGATTTAGAATAGAATAAATGGTAATTGTAATATTAATTCCTTACATATTTTATCTATGAAACAATTAGTTTTATATTTACGTAGTCTCAAATTTGATAGTGATATATTATGTGACACATTTTAGATTGGGAACCAACAAAAATCTTCATATAAATTTTTTAACAAAATTTGTTCTTCAAATCCCCTAGAAAAAATTAATATGTAATAGTTTGGACCATCTCGAAAAGAAATTTTGTCTGGAAAAATAAATATATAAATTTTAGTTGATGATTATTAAAGGTTTACTTGTTTATATTTTTTTACATTAAAAGAATAATTCTTTTTCTATTTTGGAAACTTTTTATAAATTAGTTTAAAATGAATATGGTTTTAAGAAAATTTCATTAGAAAATTATCAAGGTTGATAGTGTTAGAATAAATAATTAAATTCATTTAGTTCAAATATAGGTACTAAACACACTTTCTATACACCAAGAACACTTCAACAAAATGGAGTTTCGGAGTGATGGAAAAGAGATATTCATGAAATGGCTAGAAAAATGCTAAATTAATATTGTCTTACAAAATACATTTGGGTAGAAGCTGTAATCCCAACATGTTATGTTATAAATATAATTTTAATTCGACCTATTATAAAAATACCTCTTTTTGAACTATCGAATAACAAAAATCCTAAGTTAAAGTACTTAAAGGTTTTTAGATGTCAAATATATATCATGAACACTAAGAATAATCTCTGAAATGTCGATAAAAAAGAGGAAGAAAAAATATTCTTAGGATATTCTTCATCTTCTAAATCATATAGAGTGTTTTATAAAAAGTTAGGCTTTGTTGAAGAATCAATTCATGAAAAGATTGAGGAAACCGATCCTCTTAATAATGAAAAAGATCAAACTGATGAAGCAGATGATGCTACTAACAACATGAGACTTGATCACATGAAAAATGATTTTGAAAATATAAATAAAATTTAGTCTAGCCCAAAAGAACATGATACTGATGAACCTAAAAATTATCTTCATAGAATGTCTACAATCCTGAAGAATCATCCTTTATAGTCTGTTATAGTATATCTAGACACAGTTATAATAACTATAAGAATAGTTGGAAACCTAGAGGAATTTTCTATTTTTTCTCAAAGTTAGAGCCTAATTCTTCGGAAGAATCCATTACAGATGAATGTTGTTTTTTAGCAATGCAAGAAAAGCTAAATTAGTTTAAAATAAAAAATGTATGGAAATTAATGGAAATTATATCTATTTATGTTGTTATAGAAACTAAATGGGTCTTTATGAATAAACAAAATGATCATGGTATTAAAATTAGAAAAAAAATCTAGACTATTAACTAAAGGGTACAATCAAGAAGAAGGTATATATTATGATGAAACCATTGATCTCGTAGCTGGAATAGATGAACATAGAATTATTTTACCTTATTCATATCATATGAATCTTTAATTATATTTTATTGATGTAAATTTTGATTTTTGAAATGTATATTTAATGTTGGAATTTAATATGGAACAACATCCTTATTTTTAAAATACTTTAAAACATTGTTTTGTTTTTAAACATTCTAAAGCTCCATATGTCCATAAACAAACACCTAGAGCATGGTATGAATACTTACGATTATTTATTTTAAAAAATGATTTTAATTTTGGTTTCGAAAATCCATCCTTATTTATAAAAAAAATGTTTTATATTTTATTATCAGTTCAAATCTATGTGGATGATGTTATTGTTGGATCAACAAAAAAGAAAATTTGAATTGATTTTTCAGAACTTATGCAAAAAGAATATGAAATGAGCATGATGAATGAATTAAATTTTTTATGATATTAAAATTTTCAAAAATATTTTTGAAATGTATTAAATCAAAGTAAATACACTAATAATTTATTAAAAATATTTTTTCTTGATAACATCAAGCCATATTCAACTCCCATGTGTAAAAATATTAAATAGTACTTGGATGAAGATGGAAAAACAGTGGAAAAAAAGTTATATAGTGGTTAATTATATTTTCACTATATCTCTCTTCTGTTAGACCTGATATTATGTTTTTATTATGTCTTTCTGGTATATTTAAATCAAATACAAAATAATCCCATTTTTTTGTAAAAAAAATAAATATTTAAAAATAACATTCAATAATTCTATTTTATATCAAAATATATCTCTTTTAATTTATTATCATATTCAGATATAGATTATCGAGGTTATAGAATAGATAGAAAAAATAATTCAAGAACCTCTCAATTTTTTGGAATATCATTAGTGTCATGGTCATGTAAGATGCACCACTCTGTTGAAATATCAACAGTCGAAGCACAGTATGTATTTTCATGCAGTTGTCCAGCACAAATGTTATATATGAACAACACTCTAACTAAATTTGGACCTAATTTTAATAATAAACCTATTTCCTGTGATAATAAAAGTAATATAAACATTTAAAAAATCTAATATATTATTATATAACATAGAATATTGATATTAGACATCATATTCTAAGAGATCATTTTCTTAAAAAGGATATATCTTTAGAATTTGTTAATACAAAATTTTAATTAGCTAATATTTTTATTAATCCTATTCCCACTACATATTTTATATTTATTAAGTGGGAGTTATGTTTATTTAATTTTTAATTTAATATTTTTTTTTACATAATTTATTTTTATTAAATTTATTACTAATATATTTCATTAAATTTTATTTACTTTTATTTTTATCTTCTGGTATTTCAGTTAGCACATGTTATCTATAATTTATTTATGATATGTAATTATTAATTTTTTCATAATTACTTTAAGACACATGAAATGAGGACATATGTCATTTTTTCGAAACAAATCATTATCCATACCCCTCTTCTTCCAAATTATGTTTACCCAAAACAAAAAAAATGTTTCTCATATCCCTAACTCAACATACTTCCAAACCCAAGTACCCAAAAACATTATATTTTCAAATCTTCAATAATCATGAAAAATAAGAGAATCGAAAAAGGGGATAAAAGTGAACTGAAATGCCAAGGAAATTCTAGTAGAAAAATTATTTTCAGAAAGGTGAATGATCAGGATGAGTTGTACCAGACGAACTTGCTCAAGAAATAGGCCATGGCTTTTTAAGGTCTCAATACAGCATTCAATGAAATAAACTAATAATTTCTCTGTGGGGTAGAACTGATTTATTTTAATAATAGTTGTATATTTATCTTCTGAGATACAGTGGAACTGATATTTATTAGTATCTAATATATGGATTTCGCTATTTCTTCTACTGAGGTAGCGAAATTTTTTAACTGTCCAGATGAATGAGTTTTACATTTTGACCTTCTGTCGATTATAGAAATAAACCATTATTCCGATGACATTATGAATTTTTGGTTCAGCTCAACACACATCCGAAAGATATTTTTTAAGGATTTAGAACCTAATCATAATATTTTTCTAAAATTAAATCAGATTGGAATAGCGCCAAGAATGGCTGAGATGGAGAGAATACATTACCAAGATAAGTTTATATTGTTTCATTTTTAAGTGATATAATATTATCTTTACCGACGTATTTGTTTATATATCTTTTCTTATGATGTTCACCAGATTTAGGAATGAATTCTTATCCATATGGACGGATAATTTCAAGGTTTTTTATAAGAAAGATACTATCTCACTGGTAGAGGGAAGAGTAAATTATCATCAATGTAATGTGTTGAATGATGGAACATTAAGAAAACAATGAGTTTTCTAGAGCTCTGTGAAATGAATAATTTTGCATGTCGGGGATAAAGATGAATAGAGCACTGGTGCTTTTTCTAAGGGGGATCAAGATGGGGTCTGAAAATAGGGAGTAGCTGAATCTCGAACAGATGCAGTTTCAAACCCATCAAAGAGAAGTCTTAGATTTAACATTGATCAAGAAGAAGGGGAAGAATGGAATTAGGAGAGAAAAAGTTATGAAACCTATATAAAGAGATTATCCTCAAGGTGAAACAAAAATAATGGATTCTAGAGAAGAAACATGCTCAGTTAATTTGGAAGAGAATATTGTTGAAGAGGAATATCAGGTTTATATTCATGTTATATTTCTGGAAATTGTACCTTTGGTGAGTGAACAAGTACAAGAAATAATTCTGGTGGAAATAGTTCAAGAATAAAAGATTAAATCTGAAAATTTCCAATCAATGTTTATTTGTGAAGAAGTTACTGATCAAAGAGATGTTCAAGAAGGGAATCCTAACAAGAATCAGATTCTAAAATAAAACCATTAATGGTAGATCAAACTATGGGAGAGTCAGATAATATTTATGGTGGGAACAATTATGTTTTGGATAATCAGTCTTTTTCATGTGAATAATCTGTATTGAAAATAGTGGTAAATCCCTTTCCTCCTGAAAATTTAAACCAGGATATGAATGTATACAATAGGACATATAATTCATTATCTCATTATATTGAATAAGTTGTGATGAAATTCAATATGTCACAATAGGAAAATTCCAATCTACGGTTGGAACTAGAAATTGAAAAGAAAAAGATTTTTGGGCTTAAAAAGAATATTTTTTCTAGAAGGGATTTTGATGCTTTCCAAAGAGACATGTTAAATGATATTGGGAGGATTAGATTTGATGCTAAGTCAAAAATAGATTTTGTAGAATTTAAATGGTACATAGGAATCCATCTTGAATCTGTGAGATGTTCAATAAATCAGGTCGGTGAATCTACTCATACCCATGAAACATGTCTAGAATTAATCAGAAGACATCATGCCATTACATCTGTTATGGAATATGTGAATATTCGACTTCAGGATCATCAATGAAATAGTTATCCTCTATCAGTTTTTTTCGACAATAAGAAATTTCTTGTGGATTAGTTAACTCAAGGAGAACTAAACATTAGATTGATTTTCTGAATGTTATTATAAAAGATGGATCTTTTCATGAAGTAAGGGGAATGTGTTCATGAATTTATAGTTCTTTTATCATTTGTAAGAATTACTGTAAAAATTTATTTATTGATCAATGACATTGTCTATTATCAATATTTAGAATTTACTTATTTAATTTGATGTTCTATTTTTTTCTGTATCCAGAATCCATTTCTCATAATTCTTGATAGTTACTTATAACATTCACTTCTCATTCTGTTCAATATTAAATTCATTTTAATCCATTTTTATACTGTCTTTTTGATATCACTGAATGTTGGATAAATTTGATAAACAATACATTTATTATATTTGATATATTCAAATATTTCTTCTTTATTGAAATAATTCATATTTTTTTTGTATAAATTAGATAACACAACATTTTATTTAGATAAATTCAAAAATTTTATTGAAATATATCCTTGGAGGAGAAATTTAAATATTTCTTCTTTATCGAAATAAATTTGTCAAATAAAAATAATTTTCTTTTAACATTTTCCAAATTATCAATTATTTTTTCTAAGATTATAATTTTACTCTATGGGTTTTGTGATCATAAAAGATGAGTAGATTGTTGGGCATGTATTGTCTCCACAATAGTCAATAAATATTAATGAATTTGATACTCCCAAATTTTCATATTTGTTTTGTTAATGATTTTTATTTTGACTGTTATTCAGGAAATATATATTCTTTATTAATTCTTGTATTGAAATATAATTCAACTTTTTATTTGAAAGAAATATTCATTAATGTGTTCAGAATACTCTTAAGAGTATTCTAGAAACATTATTCACCATTTTTCATTTACTGGAAAAACTATTCATTCAATGCATCAATGAATGTAACGTATGGAACAAATCATACATTTAGGTTGATTGATTAGCTTGTCTGGTTAATAAACCTTAAATTTGATGAAACACATGGTTAAAGAACATTTCATTTGTATAAGAACCTTTTGATTGACAGAAAGGAAAATTATAGTTAAATAACCCTGCGAAAGAGTGGAACATTACAAATGTATTGTCCATCAACCGTAATTTTATGATAAACCTTATGTTGTGAACCATATGTTTGGAAAAGTGGATGAATGTATAATCAATGTTATGTTCAGTGATCTTTCTTGGAAAAGATTAATATATATATCATCAACCATGTGATATGAAGTTGAACCCTACGTTTTTTGTTTTTTTGTTTTCTGAAAAAACATTATGTTTGAATTGTCAATGTTGGCAATTTTAACATACATCTTTATCAGAGAATTTTGAAAAAACTATTTTCAGAATGTCAGGGAAATTAAATCTCAATTTTAATTGATAAAAAGTTCCTTTAAATTGATTTAAAGATCTATTTATAGCGAATATTTTATCTCCAGTCCTTAAGAGATGTTATGATTACTCTGAGCTGTATTATTTGAATTTAAATTCACTCGATTTATCAGACATCTTTCGTTGATCTGAATTATTTATTCTTGATATAACATTATATATATTGTTCTACATCAAATGATATATATATATATAAGATGATTTGGAGATCCCTTCGATCTATTGATAATACTATTTCTTCAATATTTCATGCAAATTTTATTTTATTATTCTACAATGATCAAGAAACTCTGAAATAAAAACTATGTTTTTTGGAAATACACACGCTAAAATAAAGAATCATGATGACCTATTATTGTTATTATTATTAAATCCAATTAAATATTTTTGAAACCTGATGTATTTAGATATATTTCATGATTATTAATCTTCTGAAGAAAATATTCATCATTAATCAGTTGTGTACTTCTATAACTGCAAGCTACATCAGTTTGTTAACAAAATACATTTCATCTATCTGGTGTTTTGACTGATCTTTTTCATTTGTGGTGGAGTGTTAGCTTCTCTCACTAAGTTGTGTTTTTATCGATTCCCTACAAAATAACCGTAAGGATATGCTTTTTAATCCTTTGTTGGTAAGGGTGAAAACTGATTTTATATTATTGTTGATCGGTATTATGATACGAGGACATTACTAGTGAAATTCACCAAGACCATAGAGTGGGTGATTGGCAAAGTAGACTAGGGGACCTTCATGTGCTGAACCATTAAAAATAGTTGTGCCTTGTTTTCTATTCCTTGTATGTTGCGTATATATATATATTATCATACAGAAACATTACAAACTCTATCAACTAGTTATGTGAATTGAAAGAATTATGAAATTCCTAAAAAACACAATTCTCCCCCTCTTATGTTGTCATTATATTTATTATATCCTAACTATATAAATTTACATTGTCATTGGTTCACCTTAAGAATAAGGATGTTATGATGCTATAATGGTTATTGTGGATCATTTGATGAAATAATCCCACTATATAGAGATTATATAGTCGATATCGGTGGGAGTTTTGTTGAGGATGTACTAGGTGGTTTTTTTGTGACTCCATGGAGTCCTGGTGATGATAATTTCAAAATATGATCTATTTTTTACATATAGGGACTGGGGGTCTCTATCATGAATTTGGTAAAATGGTATCCCATAGAACTATTTTTCATTCTCATACGAATGGAATGATAGAGGGAACTACCCAGCATCATGAAGACAAGTTATGATCATGTGTCATAAATTTAGAGGATAATGGTTGAGGGTACATCCCAAGGATGTGTTTCCTTAAAATAATATATTACAATCAACCATTATTATGACACCATTTTAAGCATTATATACCTGATTGTTCGGTTATATGTTGTGATAGACTATGGTTGGAGAAGAAGAAATTAACGTTTTGTAACATGTACAAATTATAACATTGATGGTCCATGTAACTAATGTGATGATGAAAGAAGACCATGATCACTAGAAATACTATGTTAATAATAGGAGGAGTCATATGTTATTCCACATTTGTGTAATTGTGCTCCTGATTTTTACTCCTCAACAATTTCAGTAACATTTTAGTTATAGGAAAAATCATTCTCCCAATTTTTTAGGACATTCGATGTGATGGAACGTATTTGAGTCATAGTTTATAGGAAAACACTTCTCTATATATCAGTTGGATAATTTTTTCCATGTGTTATAGATCCATCATTATCTCTATAAAGAATCCAAATTTATCAATTAGGGAGATATCAAAAATCTAATTAATGAAACTTTTATGTATCCTCTTATGGAGTTACAGGACCCCCGTGGGAATATGTTATTTAGGTTTCCTACCCCTTCGTTTCACATCATGTTGAAAAAATGATACATAGAGGAGAGTACATGGGAACATGATTTGTAGATGCATTCTCAGTACCCTGATATTTTTGATGTATTTATCTTCTATGTTAATGTTGCTTCCAGGTTATGGTTGATCGTTTAGATTTATTAGATTTTTTCCTTGTTCCTTTTTCATCAATTACTCACATTTTTTGAGATATATCTCTATCGAGAGTATTGAGGATACGGTTTCAATTATTGGTTAGTTAATTACATGTACATATGATGAGGTGGTAGAGATATTTTTATGGCGAGATCCTTATGAGGTATCTCATGGTGTAGATTTTTATTAAATCCCATTTTCATTTCCAATAAAGGTTTGGTTTGTACTTTCAAGGATGAGAATTTTTTAATTGATTATAATGTATGTTCTTGAATCTATGTGGTGTAATCCTTTACGTGTATTTAAATCTATTGGTGCTTAGAGGGGGAATGATGTAAGACCGATAAATTTGGCTGATAAAAATTCTTAATGCAATGTGAAGACATGAATGTACACATTATACACTCTTTAAGTGTAGTTGAAATATTTTTATGGATAGATTAAGGTATTTTATACTATTTTTAAATAATATGTGCAAGAATAAAAGGTAAAATGGTTTTTAGTAAAAAACCATGCCAAACATTAACATAAAATGTATAAGGATTTCATTTCATGTAAATTCCTTGTGAATAGAATTGATAAATTTTTTAGTAACACGAGTATTCTCACTAAACTATGGAACATTCTAATTTCATGTGACCATCAATTCCCTCCTTCATTATTTAGAGATACCTTCTACAATGTTTCAATTCATGGATTCCCACTATAATCTGTGGTGACATGAATTCATCCAAGGTGTGTTCCTTCTTCATTTTCTAATGTTCTATCTAGTTTGATATCATTTTACTCTTTTATCTTCATGATATGTGACTTATGATGATATCCCATGATTATTTAGGGGGTAATCATTTTTTTGATGGTGTAGTGTGGTCGTGGAATCCCTATACGGATGAAGTTATTATGGGACAGGTGATCAGAGAATAAACATGTGGTATGTTCTCATGTGAATAACATTGATGGATTTTGAGGTAGGATATTCGATTTTAATTTTTTGTTTATGTAAAATTATAAATTAACTATATTTCGTTTCTTTTATGGTATCTTGATTAATTTAATAAATATTTATTTGATGTGATAATTTTGAGAGTGATCACCTGTTGATGATTGTGTTGCTCTGTATCATTGTAGAAATGTTCCTTACATTTTTCTAGATTGCATGATATATATGAAATTTTATTATAGAATTGTGTTCTTAATTAAAAATGGTAAACACTGTAACTATATATTTAATTGATAATTACATATATTGATAAATTAATCAAGTGGCGTGTTTGTAATCTAGTGGTTATGTTTATTTGATTATAATAATATTTATGTATTCTGTATGTTTAATTTAAATTGATTTTCCATATGATAAATGTAATTAGTAGATAATCTTAATAATATCTATTCTTGATGATAATAATAAAATACTGTTGAATTAGGAATTGTGCTTCCCTATGATTTTTTGGAACCAGAGAAAATTATTTTGATATTATTTTACCATTACAGATTATTGTAGATTGATGCATAAGGTTTCTCGATGATATAAAATGTTAATAAATGAATTGGTTAATTAATGTATGAATAATAATGTGTGTATTTAATAAGATATTTTTATTGGAAAGAAGTCTCTTATTTTTGAGAGGAGGATAAGTGCCTCATTTTTTTGAGTCGTGGAAGCTTTTTTACTTCAGAAGGTTAAATGTCACAGTTTGAGGAAATATTTTCTATAACACCCAAATCATCAACAATATGCTTCCTTTTAAAAAATTCAATAGTGTTTTTTGTTCAAAACACCTAGATCGAGCACACCATGACTTATCAAACTTTCCATTTAAAAAGCTATTATAAATACTATTAAACAGATTTTGAAAATCTAGGGATTTTATTTTTCAAATTTTACTTTATCTTTGAATTTGAATTATTAGTGATAGCTTAGGGGGAATTTTTTTCCGAAAAACATTCAATTTTTATGAATAGTGAAAAACACTACATTGTGGATAAAAAAACTTTTTCATTCAAATAATTATGTTAATTTTGAATTTATTTTAATGTAAAAATAGATACATAAGACATATATTAGTCCAATGTATTTCATTTGAGTCATTTAATAATTGAAATAGATATATAAAATTTCAGTGATCTTTTGAACATTTGTTTTACACACCTTCTACACACATTTACAAAATTAGAAGTAAACATAATTTAATTGTTTCTGTGAATTGAATTTAAAAAATCATACATAAATGGTTGTAATCAATATGAAAAATTTGGTCTAAAAGGATCAAAATAAATTTTTGTAAATAGTGAATTTGGAATTTTATTTACAAAGAATAATGGTAAAAAAGAGTAATATATGGTAAAAATAACATTATATTAACATATAATTACCCTAACACACGTTCTAATTCTATTGGATATGACTATTTCAACAAAAAAAAATTAGTTATAAAATGTGATCCTTTTTATGCCACTTGTGTAAGAATATAATTTTTATTATATTTTATTTAAAGAAGAGTTAAAATTTTCATATTCAAATTTCAATAACTAAACTATTCTGAATATAGGGTTATACATAAGATAAATTGGACTATAAATTTTTATTATGAATCTAATAAATGTATTTACATGAATATTTTTTAAAATAATTTATAAATTTAATAATTATATTTAATTATGACACCATGATGTTGTAGTATTTTATTTATTAAAGTAATAATAAAATAAATGATATTAATAATATTAAAATAAATATTATTAGATTTAACTAATGGAATAAACTAATTTTTCTAATAACATATAAATTTTGGTGACATATTATAGGTAATTATTCAATGTCATCATGTTTTTTTTATTTTTTAGAAATGAAAACTTTGAATAAAATAAAAATGGACATAAATGATACTTTAAAATAAAAAATATTTAATTAACTATTATAAAAATCATTAAAAAAAGAAAAATTCAGTGAATTAACTATAAGAGTGTTAATTATGTCATTAATTACCCAATTGGGGTTCGTTTGGAATTTTATAGTAACTATGTTAACCATGTAGTGTCAAAATACAAGAAGACATGGTAAGAGTTAAACTATTTAACTAAGGGGTAAATCAAAATATTAATTTTAATTTTATGACCTAAAAATTTATAAAAAATATTTTTTGAGAGGATTTAAACCCAAGATCATATTATCCTCTATTTAAATCAATTTTTAGATATTATAAATATAAAATAATTTTTTTATATATTAAGAATTCAATTTTTTTCCTAAAGTGCCCCTCAGCTATATTATAAAAGGGAACCTCACTTTTCCTTTAAATCACACCACTTTTGAATTTTTGATCTCATAAACATTCATATTTCTTCTCCCAACCTCTCTCACTTAATTCTACATGCTACACTTTTTTTTGTTAAAATCCATTCTAAGGAGTCCATTAGTATAATTCAAAAGAAGAAACCTGAAAAGAGGTAATTGTTTTATCATATCTTTCAAAGTTCTTTTCATATTCTATTTACAGATTCGATATAGTTTCCACACTAAAATAATAACTCTAGTTCCATTCACATTCTGAGATGTAATTAAAATTAGTGGATAAATATATTCCTCCATTGACCCATCCTACAAAAAACATTACGTTCATGCATGCATATGTTTGACATACCATCTCCACACCATGGTGTAATTTTTTTTCCATGTAAACTTTATTTCATCAGTATACCAATTAATATAATGGATTTAAATAATAAATATCATGTGATTTTTTTCAGTAAAATTAATATTCCATCAATTTCAATACCATTTAACCATTAATGAAATTATATCGCTGCTCGTGCATACGTATGGCTTTCCATCTCCACGATGTGATAAGAATCATCTTCCATGATCACCGTCCAAGAATTATTTTTTGAATAATAGTTATTAAAATCTATGAAATATATGAAATAATAATTCTACTATTATGATATATATATATATAGAAATATATTTCATTCACTTACTTGAATTCCATACGACAACAAAACTAAAACAACATTCATTTATATGTACATCGTAACATGTTTATGATAGGTGTGTTCCATCTTAATTATCAATCTATTTAATTTATTTATAATCAAACTATATAAAATATATAAATCATGTTTTAAATTTTGGATGTATTAAAATTATAATCTATGTAATATGATCAAAAAAACAAGTCAAAACACATATGATAATGAATGTTATTATTACCCAAAATGTTGATTTTACATGGGAATTATTAATAAATGGGTAATTTAATGTCGTAAATGAATCATATTTGATATCATAAAAATTAATATGATTATTTTAAAATTTTATTATATGTTTATAACCATTATATAGGGGTCTTATACATGTAAAGAGAGTATCAAACTTGAGGTAAGGGAATTCCTTTTAAGTATTAATTTTCGTGAGATATAAGCAATGTTCACCCCCTATTTATTATGTGTGGTGTATGAATTTCCCATATTATATTTAATATTCTGAAAAAATAATATTCATCGTATTTAAATATTCATTGGATTATATCAGACATATGATTTAAATGTTCTATGTGGTATGGGACGTTTTTAATGTTTAAAGAATTATCCTTTCTCAATTTTAATATTCATGGTATTATTTTACATAAAAACTTATATAGATATAAAATGATTATAAAGGAAATTATATGTATATTTTTATGTTCATTAAAATGTTTTACGAAAGGGTAATTTTAATGGTTTTATGTAAGGATTAATTTGATAATGTCTTTATTATCTGAAATTTTTTGTTCATAACTATCTATTGGGACAAACTTATCATCCATGTCCATGTTTCATTACATATATTTCAAAATATTAACAACATTTGTTTAAGGATATTTTTACCCATATTTTATTCTTATAATACATTTTTAATTTAATCGTTCTGTTTCTTTCTAAACTATGTAAATTATCATCTTTTTGAAAAATTAATGAAAGAATTTTTTTCACTTATACGGTGTGAGAACCTATTTTGTATCGTTATATTTCATTATTATTTTGAAGCATCTTGTATAATTCATACAAGGTTATTTTTAATGGATATGTTTTATTTTATAATTGCTTGGATATTAAATAATCTCAAAGGATTATTTCTCTCATAGAGTGTTAATGAATTTATTAGATTATTTTCATTTATACCATCATCATTTGTTAGATTTTATTCATGATTGAGGTCGATTTATTATGATACAATCTTTTGTATTATATTGACGGTTTTATGATGTGTTTGACTTCAGATGTGAAATTTTTATACGATTCATGGTTTATGGTTATGTTTTTATCATTTTAAATTCAAGCATTATTATGATTGTTTGAGTCATGTTTCAACCTTTTCATAAGAGTAATGCATTGGATTTATTAAGTGACATGAGAGGCCTGCTCTAGCCCCTCAATGCATAAGACATTTCTCACGAGAAAAACTAGTGTCTTGGTAAAAGTCCTTGATGATAGGTTAATGGTCATGGAAAGATGCCTTGATGGTATGGTTATGATATCAAGAATTATTCATTTCCTCAATGTGATATTAATTATTGTTTTACATGTGATTATTTAGCTATTGGAGTATCCATGTGAATGATTAAATCTAATTATTTTATTAATACTTTCCATGTTATGTTCATGATAATTTTTTAAGAGGCATGTATTTTAGTTATGTAACATTACTTACTGTTTTGTGCTTATTTGTGGTATCTTCTTCTATATTTTTTATCCTTACTAAGCATCTAAGCTCACCCATGTCATAATTTTTTATTTATTCCCAGGATTCCATTAATTGTTTCATGATTGATATGCATGGTTAAGTAAGGGGAATAATAGAATTATCAAAGAATTATCTATTCTATAATTTATTTTAGAAATTATATTATAAATTTCATATATGTAATCTATTTTCCATGTCTAAAAAAACTGGTCGGTTCATCAGAACATGATTCCTTGTAATCATGCCAATGTATTGAAATAATGCACTAGATATTGGTAAATATGGTTGGGGAATTATAGTTGGTATCAGAGAATGACTATCAAAATCCATGGAAATAGATTTAAAACAAATTTGATTAGGGATCATAACCCTATGATAGGCATTGCAGATAAGTATAGGAGAACCCCTTTGAATTTTTGTAAAATAGAGATTATGTGGGTATTAGAAACAGATATATCCATATACGGATACTACACGTGGATGTTGTTTTGGCACATATGTACGTATGGGTGAATAATCTGACAATGTATTTAGAGCATGACTCAGGGGGACCCATCAAACAACAATAGGCCTTACTGCACAACAAGTTCGACACTCACTGGGAATATTCATAGGATTATTCACGTTTTTAATATAAACCAATATGAATAATTTTAATGTATGATGTGAATGAATAGTATTGGTCAATTCTAGGGTTGTTTATATTGAAATAAGGTGTCATAATATTATTTAAATTATATTATGACTATTGTTACTCAAACTTTTTTATTTTGTTTTAGTCAATGGTTGGATTCTAAAGAAGTCATATTAAAACCCAAATTAATGGAAAAGCTGGAAAATATGGTGGTGATGAGGAACATAATGGAATGTTGAGAGGAATGAAATATTTCCTGATTATGCCAAATAATTTTCCAAAAATTATTATTAACAATATATACATTAACCAACTCTCATACTCACCGAAGAAGAGAAACATATAGAATAATAAGATCTCTAGTGGTGGAGACCATGGATAAATGAAGGCTAAATTTTCATCATGCAATAAATGTGGAAGGAGACCCCCAAGAAAGTGTCTCAGCAGAATAAAGAAATTATCTATGTGTGGGAATTATGGTAATAAAGAAAAGTATTGCTAACAAATAATGAAGATCACAATGGAAAAAATAAAATCAATATTAGGAATCCATTTGTATTCATATTCCATAAATGCAGTGGACCACCGCATTACCTGAGTCAATGAACTATTATATAGGATAACCACTAGGCTATGGAAGGGCCTATATATAAATAAATTAATGATGAAATTTTTAAATATATAAATGGTTTTTTCTTGATGGGATTACTTTTTATTAATATATTTTATTTTGTGTAATCATGATGTTTATTATGTGAACGTGTTATTTTCGGTAACCTTCATACTCCCATTATTTATTTTAAAATAGTGGTCTCATTAATACATTTTTTATGTAGTATTTCAACAAAGATATTTTGTAATGTCAAACCCCTAGTTTCCAATCATTGGTTAATATTATGAAGACATTAATTATTGAACTAGGGGACAATGTAACACCACAATAATCCATGATTATCTTCATTTTAAATAATTCAATATTGTGCACCATTCATAATACCAAGTTCGAGCACACCACGACATATCAAACTATCCTTTTAAAAAGTAGATATGAATAGTATTAACCACATTTTGAAATTTTATAAATTTTATATTTCAAAATAGACATAATATTTGAATTCTTAAAATGAAGGTCATCTTTGGGTTAATTTTATGTATTTTTTGAAAACAATCAAATTTTGAGGAATAGTGAAAAACATTGAATTTTGGATAAAAAAGTCGTTTTCAATTTAATAATTATTTTATTATCAATTTATTTTATTGTAAGTATAGATACATAATATATATAATGGGAATATGTACATCATTGGATTCATTTTATAATAGAATCATATACATATAAATTTATTCAACATTTTCAACGTCTCTTCTACCCAACTTCTAGGGACATTTAAAAATTTGAACTAAATGTAAATTTACAACTTATGTTAATTGAATTTCAAAATTCCAACATACATGGTTTTAATCAAGGTAAAAAATTTGATCTAATAAGATCAAAATAATATTTTCTAAATAGTAAATTTTAAATTTTATTTACCATGGTTAATGGTAAATAGTATAAATAAATGTACTAATAATGTTATAATATTATAAAATTTCCCTAAAACATATCATAATTATATTTTATAAGTCTATTTCAAACGAAATCATTCATAGGATGAAAATATGATCTCTTTTCAGCCATTTGGTTAAGATTATGGAATTTTTTATATTTTATTTAAACTAGAGTTAAAAATGTCATATTCAAATTTAAATAACTAATTTTTCTAATATAGGGTTATATAGAAGATAAATTTGACTATAAATATTTATTAGAAATAAAAACAATTTGTCTACATAATTATATTTTCTTTCTAATTTTTGGATATTAAATATTTGATTTTAATCGTGACACTGTGATGGTATAGTAATTGAATTATTAAATGAAGAATCAAATAAATGATATTAATAATATTAGAATAAATATAAGTTCGATTAATTAACTAAATCCTCAAATTTTAAAGGAATTTTAGAAATTTTAGTTGTATATTAGAGATAATGTTTCAATGTTGTTGTGTTGATTTTATATTTTTATAAAATGAGAATTATGAATTGTATTAAAATGTGCATAAATGATAATTTAAAATAAATAATATTTAATTAATTGTTATAATTTTTATAAAAATATCATGTTTATCTAGATAAGTACGATACTGATACATGTGTCATAAATTATCCATTCATTGTACCTTTTTAATTTTATAGTTACTATATTAACCATATACTATCTTAATAAAAAAAATGGTAAGATCTAAACTGTTTAAATAAGTGTTAAATCCAAATGATACTATGAATTTTATGACTTAATCATATAAACAACCTATTTGTTGGGTGGATTTCCACCAATACTTATCTTAGGCTTGAAATAAATCAATTTTGAGATATTATGAGTTGAGAATTATTTTACTATATATTAATATTTCATGATTTTTCCTAAAGTTCCCCTCACCTCTCTTATAAAATAGAACCCCCAATTCTCTTTAACTCACACCTTTATAGTCATATGGTTCAAAAAAAAACCCTACCCATTTCCCTATTTCAATATTCTTGATATTATTTTATATAACTATTTATTTGAATATAAAATTATTATAATTAAATTTTACGTCTATTTTTATGTACATTAAATTGTTTTTGAAATGTAATATTTTACAGTATTTATGTAATAGTTAACTTCAAAAAATATTAATTATCTGTGATAGTTTATATTGAACTATCTACTGGGACAACCTGGCCATCCATTTCCATGTGTCATTAAATGTATTTCAAATTATTATCAACATTTATTTAAACATAGTATTACCCTTTTTTGAATTTTTATAAACCATTTTGATGGGAATCTTTTCATATCATTCCAAATTATATACTTCATTAACTCTTTTAAAAAATAAGGAAGGATTGTCTTTTTAAATTATACGGTGTTATTGACTATTTTATTCTATTATGACGTCTTAACATTTTTATGATTCAGATAAATGATTACAATTTCATTTTTAAAGGAATTGTTTTATTTTATAGTCGTGCATCTTTTATATAATTTCAAATAGATATTTATCTCAATGATTTTTAATTAATTTATTTCATTATATTCTTCTATGTCAACATTCTTTTTCGAATTTAGGGCTTGATTGAGGTTGATGTATTATGATAAAATCTTCAAAATTGTACATAATGTTTTATGATACGTTTGAATGTTGATGTGTTATTTATATACCATTATTTGTTTATGGTTACAGAATTAAAATTTTGTATGCAAGTTTTTATATGAAGGTTTATTTAAGGTTTCACAATTTTAAAAAAAGGAATGCATTGGACTTAGTAAATGATCACGGAGGCCCGTTGTACCCAAAAAATGCAACGATAGGTCTCATGAGTCTAACTACAGTCTTGGAACAAGGCCATAATGATATGGTCATCGTCGCGGACTGAGGCAATGATGGTATGGTTTTGAGTTCTGATATTATTCATTTACTCTTTCTGAGATTAGTTATTTATTTTACATGTAATTATTCAACTATTAGAGTATACATTTAAATTTGTAAATTGAATTTTTTTTAATTATTTTTTCTATATTATGATTAATATAATGTTTTAAATGGATTTTATTTTATTGTTGTACCTTTCTTGAAAAGATTATTCTTATTTTTGATAGTTTTTTCTATATTAATTATTCATACTTCGCATTTAAGCCCTCCCATTTCTTAGATTTTATTTTTTTCCCTAGGATTCCAATATGTGATTTATATTTGATGTACAGTGTTAAGCTATGTGTATAATGGAATTCTCCAATGATTTTCTATAATTTATTTTATGTTGTCAATTTTAATGTAATGTTATTGTATGTAATCTATTTTCCATGACAGCTAAACTGATTGGACATTCATAACATGATTCCTTATAATCTTGTCAATGTATTAAAATAATGAATCGGCTCTTGTAACTAGGGACTGGGCATTACATTTTCCCATTGATTGATTGTTATTTACTAATGATCATCTGATGTGTTATGGATTTGATAATTGTGGAATGATTTTGGTATAGTTCATATTGGGATAGAGGATACAAGGTGGGGAAGCCTCAATACAATGTGAGCATTAAAAGGATGATCCAAGAATTAATTTTTTGATTTTGGGGGGAAGGGATTCCCAAATTATGTACTAATAGATGACACCTATAATTGAGAGATGCATTGGAATATGAATAAAGGATTCCAGGATGGAAATAGAGGCGATTGAATGAGTTACAGATGGGCTTACCAATTATTGTGATATAGTGAGCTGGTAAGCTTTATTATGAATCTGTTTATTGTTTTATGGTTGTGTTTCTTATTTTATCTACATTACACTCTCACATGATAATAGATTTAGATGTTCTTGGTTTTATTTTTCATCTTGGTGTTATCTTATAATAGTTTTCCTAGAGTGTCTATATTTTAAATTATACTACTAATGAATAAATAAAAAATGCATAACCCACGAGCTTGGTTTTTAATGGAATTAAAATAATTAAAAAACATAACACTTTTGAAACCATGGACATTATTTGGGTTATTCATAAGGTCATGGAGTTCACTTTGATGTTTAATGTAATTTTTTTCAATGTAATTTAATCTGGAATAATGATAATGGTTAATTAAAGGATAATAATTTAATAATTGAGATTACATGATATAAAAATGGACGTAATTAAGGTGACTCATTTATATTATATTATTAATATTGGATATCTAGTCATAATAGTATAATCCTAGAGTCTGACCAATGTTATATAATATTGATTCTAAAGAAAAGATATGCCCATTGTGCTGTTTCAAGCGATATTATATCATGTATATTCAGTGATGTAAAAATCTCACAAAACCATGTCTATTATGGAAACTAAGACATAGTAGAATCTAAGATGGTGTTTTCCCTAGTATCCTAGTTGGATGGAAAATGGATAGATACCCCCTCTAGACCCACTCTATTCTCATAGTAATTAATTATTCTTATAATCATGGAGGTAATTTTTCCTTTTTTATGAGTGTAGAGTTCTATGTTGAATTGTGGTTATTTTACACACATGTATTATTGTATATAGTTTAAAAATGATTATTATTGGTATGACATGTGTAATATGTGATGGATTGAGGTACATAATCAATGTGTGAGATCTATTGGCTTGAGTAATAACACCATATGTTTGATTAATAACATAAGGGATTCTGGGGATCCCTAAAATTCCTTTGTTACAATATGGATATGTGGATTGGATTTTGTGGTTGTGTCATTAATGATGTTTATGTTACAATTTCTTCTTTGTGTAGTCTTCTACCTATAATATTTTTTAAGAGAGATGGATTAGGATAATTTACATTTGCATATAGCAGAATACTAGTGTGGAAGTCATGGTAGGGTACCCTTGATGTTTCATTATTATATTATCTACTATCTTGTATGTGACACTTTTTTAATGCAATCCATGGTGAGGATGAGAACATAGTATACCTATTTAGTTGATGAGTTAGTTCCATTGTTCATTATTTTTATTTATTATAGATTAATTATATATTTTAAGATTGGATATTAGGTGGATCTTATTGGGTATACTATTATTATCACCCAAAATATATATAAACTGCTTTTCAGGTCATCCAAAGCTGATTGGAAATTTATATGGATATTATTATAATGTAGTTTGGAGAAGCAAATTTGGGATTTATCATCACTAGAGCCTTTACCTATTTGGTAATATTAATTTCCATTCTAGTTTTTTAGTACTGTATGACATTTCATGTTTCACAAGGGGTAAAAACACACACTCACAGATATATATATATATATATATATATATATATATATATATATCCGTGTGTGGGTGTGGGTGTGCATGAGTAGGTTATTTTATATATCCTTCCTATCTCTCTCTTCTGTATATTTCTATTAGATGTTAATGCCTCCCATATTCATGTTTTACATACCAACATTTATTATTACCAACATAGGTACAACTATAGGATGGGCACGACCATTCACTATTTCTCACTCCTCATCGCTGTTTCATTATTCGGAAGGGGTAATGAAATTTACACATAATATAGTCTCTTATACTATAGAGTTTTCAAACTATTATGAATATAGTGATGTAATTTATACAAAATTGAACATTCTATACCAATCAAAAACATTTTAATTTATCCTACAGGTATACATTGACATAATGTTTTTATTAGTGTTATGTTTTATAATATTGGATTTCATAATCATTTTTCTATGGGATTATACTAAAAGTCATATGACACCAACTATAACATAATAATATGTATAACTCAAAGACTATGGTTATATCGCAATAATGAAATAATTCATAATAGAACACTTCTTGATGAATCGAATTGTTTTTATTTTTCCATGATTATATTCATACATGATTTTTATATTTCATATTCAAACATGATATATAATATCAAATCAACAATGAAATTTATTATTTATTCTATTAAATCTTCAAAATCTTTCGTAGATACCTTATTTGTATATAACATAATGGAATCCATAATTGAGGGTAATATTAGAGTCCTAGTAATGGTAGGTATATAAAACATTCAATCATTAAATAAATATACTATAAAATATATGATTCATATGAACTAAAACAGTATATTTTATATAAATAATTTTATAAGTATTGAAATTATACTTGGATGAAATAAAAATATAAATAATCACATGGAAGAAAAATACATTCTTTATATTGGATGGTTCAATATTTTTGTGAATCATATTCTCACATTCACAACATTGTGCGCATATATCATATATAAATGAGTATGGTTTACTCCAAACACCCAAACTAGTTTTACTTGTGATACTAACAAATTATTCAAAGCATTTTAATTTTATGTACATTCCACAAATGGTGTAAAATTAATTCATCATGTGATGGAATATAATAATAACTCAATATATAATCAACACAATAATTCTTATTTAGATACAATCATAAAAATAGCAATATTTTCTTAAGTACATTACTAAAGGATCATGATTATTATCCATTCAATGAAATATGATATATTATATCGTTGGAATATATAACTAATAGAACATATAATTAATCTAGTGATTTTGAAAAATATAAAATAATTAAAAATGATACATGAATATTTTATAAGGAAAATACCCATTTCATTTTGAAATCAATTCATGAAAATCATAAAATTTATAGTGTATTAGTAAATTTTTATACAAAAGTAAACATGAAAATTTTAAAAAAATTCATGGAAATGAATAGTTATGGTTGTGAAATATGAACTTTTTTATTATAATGTTCAAATAGTTATTCTAACAACACCTCAAGGGTAAAACTATATCACTCAAGAGATGTTAACAGTAATAAATGTTAATTTATTTGTAAAATATACAATTCTTGTAAAAATTACATTAATGAATTATTTTAAAATATTAAAAACACTCTTTATAATATTTCAAAGGAAATATTTACTATGATAAAAAATTTCCCTCAACAAATAGAACTCGTTTTTGTTAATTAACAATCATTTATTATTATTATCAATTAATGATTTTTATTGATTCGTTATTATTGTGAATTTCAATTATTATGTAATAATACATGTTTCTTGATCGTGGGTAAATAATATCTAAAATTATTGTCATAAAATTAAAGTAATTTTCATTCCTTATATAAATTTTTTAAAATTTTCCTAATATGAATATAAATAAAAAAATAAGACATTCAGAGAGATAGTGGTGCATATCTTCTCGTGATCATTGTTTTCATTTTCAAATAGAAATCCATATATAATGATAAATAATAAAAAATAAATATAAAATTATAACAATATTTTAAAAATAAAATATTGTTATAAAATCCATCAAAATATCAATCAAAGTTTATTGGTGAGGGAAAATGAGTCATAATACAATGTAGTGGGAAGTAGATCATAAATACACAGGATCCATACCTAGATTTAATTATGAGTGGATGGGATATAAAAAATTGGTTTCCTATAAAAATAAAAATAAAATATCTGTATATTGAGGAGGAATTGGTGATTACTTTAGGATTTATAACAATTTTTTTGCGATGTTTAAGACGAATTAAACATATAATGTGTATGGTTTGATATTTTACTCTTTATTAAAAGACCACTATTGGAATAATTATTACACATTCATAGTATAAAATTAATATATTAAAATAATGAAAATAATGGATTGAATCTCAGATGGATTTTATGTAGTCATGGATAATCTATATGAATTAACTGTTGTAAATAACAATGAATAATAGTTTCTCTTTTAAATATAACGAGAGGGACACATACAAAAATTACATTAAATATTTTAAGAAATTAAATTTATTTTCTATATAGAATTGGACCTATATATCTATGAAATTACAGATTATATAATATGTAATATAATTTCCTGTATCAAATAAGTGTTTTTATACAATTACATTTTTTATTATTTACTATAAGAATAACTCTGAGAAATCAATTTATCCATAACTATGGTGATATATTTCCACTATCGTTATTATTAATTAAAGCTAAATTATTTTATATTTTGATTATTATTAATACACATTCAATTTTAAATGATTAAAATTACCCTATTTGGAATGATTAATTTTAATAAATATAAAAAAATTTAAATGATAACCTTTTTAAGTAATTTATTCTAATCATTAGAATTATTTTTTAGTAGAATAAAGTATTTTTTGGATTATAATGGAATTTATTAGATTAATATAAATAAAAGGATATCCATTTTACAAAATTCTAATAGAACCATTAAAATATGTTATGAAATTAGAGGTACAATTTTTTTAACATTTTCACAGAAAAAATATTTAAAAAAATTTAAGGATGTATTTTTATGAAAAAAATTATAATTTTTTTATGAAATCTAAATTTTAATATATTTAATTATTTCTTATTAAATAAATTAATATAATATAATTTTATTCTTTTATCAATATAATATCAATATTTGGAAATTATATATGTTAAATATGTATTTTTTACTATTCACTAATAAATAAACTATTTCTGAAAAATAATATAAAATCAAGCTATGATAATAATTACATTTTAAATTAGAAATTAAAATTAATTTCTTATAACTAAATTTATATATTTATTTTAACTCATTTTCCAGTACAAATGTTCTATAATTATATTTTCATTGTTATATTGTATTTCAAGAAAAAAGATATCCTACTACAAATAAAGGGGGAGTGTTAAATTTATAGCCAAAGATATTATAATGAACTCATTACTACATTACTCATATCATTTTATAGAAATACATAATAAATAATAAATATTGTATCATGATTCTAATTTATTAGTTTTTACTTAAATATTTCCACATTCAGTATAATGAATCCAATCATAAAATTATAAATTTGGAAGAACCATTTCTCAAATTATTTTAACTTGTAATCATTATGATCAACATAGTATAAAAAATTATTATTCCAAATATATTAAATTGATTTCATTAAAAATTACATACCCCATTTATAAATTATGGAAACAAATAATTTTTTTTCATATTAATGAAATAAATTAATTGAAACATATATATTAATGGTCATAGCAGTAGAATGATTCAAATTAAATGAGCTCAATCGAGGATTTAAAAAATAGATTTAATTTCATATAATCCATATTTTGTGTTTAAAATGTTAATAATTTTATTAGAATAGATGTATTTAAAATAATTAAAAGATAATAATTTTTTTCATTGAACACAATTATATTACAAAACATTTAAAAAAATATTTTGATCACTATTTAAAAACTAATTCTTGAAAATAATATATATAAACGTCTAAATGTTTATTCGTACACATATTTTTTTAAAATACATTCTACACTTATGGTGGAAAAATATAATATATAGAACAAGTTATCATCAAGGTAGACCGTTACTCAAGAATGGAAATTGTTCCGTAATTAATATCACAACACCTATTATTACCAAAATATATAATCCTTACATTATTTAATTAGATCTACTTTTAAAAAATGATACATTAAAAAATTTATTCATTATTTCAAAAAAAATTATTACTTACTATAGATCGTGACATATTGAATTTTATTAGTTCAATCATGTTAGAACTTATATATTTATGAGTTTTCCCATAAAAAATATAGATAAGAATAGTAATATAATTTTATCATTCTCATATTTCAATTTATACATTCTTAGAAAGACGATTTAATAATAATTATATCTGTGATAAATATATAATTAAGTTAAAAAGGTAGATTCTTGAAACAGATTATAAATAATAAGAATAGTTCAATAAATTTTATCATATTTAGTGAAATTTTAGGTTACTAAAACATATGAAATTTTATTTAAGATCTAATGAAAAACACAAAGAATTTATAAATTTTTATATCTTGTTTTATTATTCAATATTCTTCCATTTACCTATGAATTATATATTATTTGTTTTCTTCATTATTTACCACAAAATCATTTAAAAATATCATTCTAAAATCTGATGATAAAATATAATAACATAAATACATGTACATAACCCCAATAAAAATAATAGAACTAAAATAATTCACATGAATGATAAGAAAAAAATTGTTTAATAGATATAGGGAAAAATAAATATCAATGAGAACATTGAAAATTACATTAATACATTGGTAAATTCATATCATTGGTCACTAAAATTAAATATTTCCCTATTCCTTAAACATTGAATATTCTTTATTGATAAACAACGTGATTCAGTTTTATACCACCAATCGAACCAAAATAAATCCTATCCACGATAGTATATAATGCATATACCTCTGTTTGGTCTCTACCCCACAATTAAATGTATATTTTATTTGTTATTTGATATTTTTTTATCCTTTTATTTTAACACAGGGGGACTAAACACTCTTTAATTTGAATATATCATTACTCCATAGTGTATTTTGAATGGCTAATCACGTTACTAAAAAAACCCATCCAATCCTTATTAGTGTCTAACTCCAAAAATAATCTTAAAAATACTCTAAAGCTATACTACCATAATTTTAGACCCTATAAGAACCCCACATGTATATATAGCAATTGTAAGTGTGACAGAAAAATTCCAGTTGTAATATTCTATGCGTCAGTTATTACCACCCTAAGTAGAATATAGTAAAATATGAAATATTACACTCATATTTCCAACCAACATATAGAAAATCCTACAATCCACAATATATGAATCAATGAAACACAATATATTTAGACACATATAAATTTCATAAACAAAAATGTATTGAAAAATAGAACAAGAAATGACAACTCATATGGGAAATAATTCAACAGAATCACCAATGATTGTGTTATTTATTCCAAGCTCAATCACTTAATCCCTCTTATAAATATGATAAAAAAGATTATATATATTTGTTTAGAGAATCATATAAACACTATATGGTCCTCCTTACAAATAATCATTAAATTATTGATAGAGCATACCAATAGATTATTGAATAACAACAAATATAAACACACACCTATAATGTTTTATCTATCACCCTAACTCCAAAATTATAACTCACTAAGAATCAAATTCCTCTCTAATAAAATAATAATAATAATATTATAATAAAATTTTCATTAATCCATATATTCATTCATTCATAACTATCATTAGAAATGAAAATTTTATTTTTTTCTATTTAATCCTTATTGGTGATATGGAAATACAAAAACACACATGTAATTTCATAACTAATGTTATATAGACAGCAACCCTACCACCCCCCCCCCCAAACAAAAAAATGGGTATAAAATTGTTTAATTCACTAGGAGAAACCATACAATCATATACCAATCTATTATCTATTGATTTATCCAAACAATCCCAATCATATGTAGGTTCTAAAATTCTCATTTGAAATTGTATATAACATCCATATAGAGATCCTATACATAATCATTATCTATAAAGTGTCATGAATAGTTATAAATTGACCCCCATCCATTCCTACTATGATTATATAAAAAAATATACATCATAATAATCCAACCATATATCAAAATAACAAAAATTATATAATCCAAATGAAAGACATCATCATTATACCCTCCTCTTATAAGACAATTCCCTCTCTACATATCATGTTATATTGTATAGTAAATACTAAACCTAAAATCTTACAAAAATGATATATTGATATGTATTTTTATTAATCAAAATCCTTATCCAATCCAATGGGAAAACAAATAATATTTTCATGAACACTCACTCTAAAGGGTCTATTTTCTTACAGAAAATGATGAATGGATGATAATTACCCATAAATATTTCATCATTTATTCCATGGGTAGGTGTCCCAAACTGATGTTTAATAGATCACATGAATGGGAGGCATTACACACTAAAAAATGTAAGTATAAATTTATATTTCTTGAATCCACTAAATAGTACAATGTATATATATTTATATATATACATTAGGAAATTTTTATATAATTTTATATCATAAAACAAGTACAACATCAAGAAAAGGAAAAATTTTCAAATGTATTTTTTTAGATACCAAAATCCTCCAAAATCTTGGTATCAAATCCTCAAACTAGTGACACCCAACGAAATAGATTGAGAATGATAGTGAAGTATAGAAGGGAAAAATATACGAGCCCTAAATTGAGTTATTTTAACAACAAATTTGATGATTCAAGAAGAAAATAAATTCGTGGAGTGGTGGATTACAATTTCCTAGGTGAAAAAGACCATTTTATTCTTTACACAAAAAGCATTCTACAGATATTCATAAGGATAGATCCAAGATGAGCTTCGTTGATATTGTCAAAAGTATGAGCAATATATCCTACCTTGATTGTGCATTGGCATCCACGAGATGAATAATTCAAAAGGGGTAGATCGTGCAAATCTCATCAAATCAGAGTGATATTGAGGAAAAAATAATGTAATGTGGGTTCTCAATCATCACATAGGTAGTAATTCTGAAGCTGGTGATGCGATGTAAGTTTAACAATCTTACTCTTAGGATTGATGAGATATAGGTTTTGATGAATCGAAGATGACAGTGAGGGGCCATGGGTTTTACAACATTGTTTTTACCTCATATGAGATCATGAATTGTGCCTATTGTTTTGGTTTGATCCCTTTTAAACCGGATTTCCTATAATTCTATGAATGCGACTATAATTTCGATCCCAATTATTTTAAGAACACTTATGCTCAAATATAGATAAGGGTATATAATCTAAATTTTCTATATTGGAACCATAAAATTCTCTGGGATATTTCCTCATCGGTTAGGAATCCCATTAGGCTTGATCAGTTGACTAAAAATCACACATTCAGTCACTATGCTAGAATTATTATAGAAGTTGATATTCATTATAATTTAGTGGAGGAAGTGGTGTTAACCACCAAATAAGTCATCCACACTCTCGTAATTTTCTATGAAACAAAGCCCAAATTCAACATGAATTTTCATTTATTTTGGCATGTTAACTTGAATTGAAATAGGAATAAATTTTTCAATATCTGCTAGGACCGTGGTCATGATGAAAAGAACTGATGAAGAAGGGTTATGAAAGAAACTGATACTACTAATATTGGGCCTTTACATTATAAGGATGCTTCTCTTATTCCTTCCAATGATAAGGTAGGGATAATACTTTGAGCTCCCTTAATGTTGAAGAGGCTTCTCAACCTACAAAAGTGGTTACTGATAATCATGATGCTAACATTTTTGAGTCGAACATACTATCCTCTACATTAGAGGTTAGTGAGGGGAAGTATAATCATGACACAAGTCATGGACATCCTCTTCAATGGATCACATTTCTTATTTTGGATCCTACTGATCTTGATGATGTCCAGGTACAAGATTCAAGTTTAGTTATTATTTAGTTCTTTATCAAAAACGATGTTGTTCTAGATGCAGCCACTGTACAGGACCCGATTACAGATTCTTTAGGAATTATTCTATTTTCTGATCAGTGTCCTACAGTTCTTTGTGCAAGTAATGGAGGAAAACCTGTTGCAGACCCTATTAATGGTGCTAGTACATGTCCATCCCCTGCTCAACCAGGTTATTTCTTGTTGGTTCATGAGACTAAGGTGGAAAAAAGGATATTACCTGTCAGTCTACAATCAGTTACAATTGACATTGTCAACAGCTTTACCTCGCTCAATATTGAGGATTCTACTATAGAGGATTATAATCCTTTATCATCTAACCATGTTCCATGTACTTCCATTTTCAATGAAACAATCTCATGTGATAAGAATGTGGAATAAATTAATGGATGGCCTAGTACTAGGCTTTGGTAAAAAATTAAATTTATCTTTTGGAAGTGTCTAGGGATTGAGAACCCCCCCCCCCCATAGTTATGTCCCGTAGACATTTTATTATGACCAATAGACCAATATTAATTCGTATTTTTGAACCAAGGTTGAGGTTTGAAAACTAAAAGTCATTAAAATTTGATTATCTGGAAAATTAATTTTTTGAAAATAATGAATTTTATATAAACACTGAGTATTTATGGGAGATCATGTAGGATATTGTTTTTATTGTCTCTGTTCTAACTGATTTTAAACCCGTTACTCTTTTATTTTATTCTGGTAATTCCTCACTTTTGGTGACTTTTGTCTATGATTTCAATCTTTATACATGAATAAGAGATCTGTGGAAAAACATAGTTGATATTTCTGGGAATATGTTGAATATGTTGGTTTAACATGGGGCTTTAATAATGTCTTATGGATTGAATAAAAAATTGGTGAAAACATTTTTTGTTCCTTAGATACTGACCAATAATATTTTATTGATTTTTTTGATCTTACTATGGTACATATTTTGGGAGATTAAATTTCTTGGATTAGGTACACTATCAATGGGAGGAAATAAAGTAAATTAGACAGACTCCTTGTGCATGTGGTTGATAGAAATACAGTTATTTTATGTTTTAGGGATAAATCTTCTGAGATTAAATTCTAACCACAATCCAATTATTTTTTTTTATTTTAGAATTTTGAGGTCAATTTTTATTCTTTTTACTTTAAATAATTCAAGGATTGTTATTCTAGGATGTATAGAAATTTTCACGGATGCCTGGTAAAATACATACTTGGGGAGCCCCCCTAACATTCTTAACTGATAATTAAATCTATTTAACGAAAGGCTGAACAAATAGAGTAATGAATCATTTTCTTCCTTTGATAATGACATTAGGGAGGATGAAACAGTTCTATTAAACTACCAAAAAAATAATCTACCCATGGATTTTCCAACTTAGGATGAGATACAGGCTGTAGAAAATCTAATTATGATTTTGGACCATATTGAAAAACTGGCACCATACCAATTTAACATCATATGGTTGAAGGATGAAGATAGAAACACAATGGTATTTCATTTCATGAATAGGGAGATAAGGGAAAAGATATGTCTTCATTCCATTAATATTGAGGGTAATCTTTTATCCTCTAGTATTACTATTAAAAATGCTATAGTAAATTACATCGAGAAGATTTACATAGATTCTAAGGCTGATAACTCTGATAAAATTATTCATTTTATTGATCATTCAATTAGGGGATGATCACAATAGAAAGCCTATTTATATTACTAAGGAAAAAAATATTCCTAATTCCCTATTCTATTTAAATAAATATTATTTGGCATGTCCTGATGGCTTTACGAATAAATTATTCAAGTTTTAATATGATATTGTTCACCTTGAGGAAATAAATTACGTGAAAGATTTTTTAGATCAACATATATGCCCTTTGAAATAAATTCTAACATAATTTATTTAATACCTAATATGTAGAATTCCCATGATAATAATTATTTTAGACCTGTTGGAATTTTTAATACTATACCAAAAGTGATTAACATGATCATGACCCCATAGTTGAATGGTATTTCAAAGGGACTTATCTCTAGAACTCAATTTGGATTTGTTCTAGGATGGAGTATTCAAAAGATTCACATTACTAATTATGAGTGTGTCAATTCCATGAAATGAAAGTAAATGGATGGTAACATGGAACTAATGATATATATCCCCAATTATTTTGACACCATCAGATGGAGCTTTCTCATCCCCATTCTCAAAATTAACAGGTTCTCACAAGAAGTTCATTAAAATGATTGGATTCATTCTTACAAGTTCCAAACTCTCCATTATTATTAATTGATCCCTTAGGGGCAACTTTCAATGCTCAAGAGTGGTCAGGCAAGGTGATCCCATCTCTAGTATGTTTTTTTCTATTGTGGATGATTGCATAAGGTGGTGTCTTACCAATCATTCTAATTTTGGATTTTATCATATGATTAAAATAGGATGAGAACTATATTCCCTCTCACACATTATTTATGATGATGATATTATTCTCTTTGGGAGAGTGGATAAATGCACCATATCTTTTATTAATGAGATTTTGTTCACACAGTGATGAGGATGAATGCGAGTCATTAATTGGGTAAATCATTTGTTATGTTTGGTGGAGGAATTATTCCATCAAAATAATAGATATGACTTGAACTTTGGTGTCAATAGGGAAGTACATTCTTTCAATTATATTATATTTCCACTTTTATAGGGAAAATTTAAATGATTCTATTCAGAAAAAAAAATCTCTAAAATCAAAAACTAGTTATAAAAATGGAAGGGGAGAACATGTCTGGTGTAGGGAGGATTTGTTTTGTAAATTTAGTGATCACATCGATGTTTTTTTATTCCTTATCTCTGTATACATGGCCTATATGTGATATTATGGAGATAAGTAGAAAAATCATAAAAATTATTTGGACTAGTTCAATTAATGAGAGAAAACTGGTCACCATTTCATGGAATGGTTGCATTAAATCAATCCAAAATGGTGTACTAGGTGTCAATGATTTATGATTATTCAATGACACATTGATCCACATTTTTACTTGGAATTTAATTTCAAAATATGATGACTCCATCGAATTCATTAAAATCATATTTTTTGGAAACACAATAATAGAGATTCTATCAATATTTTCCAATCAATTTGGAATATATCAAAGAAGGAGTATGCTGATCTCATGTCCTACTCTAGTATGCTGATCTAATGTCCTACTCTAAATGGATGGTGTGCATGCAATCCCCACTAAACATCTAGACTACACTATTTTTGTCTTAGCCTTCTGTGATGATAATTAAATACCTCTAATTTTGAAGGAGACTTCCATTGCATAATTTTATAATAATTTACATATAAACAGCATGCATCCAAGTAATATCTATATGGAAATATCTACGTATTATTATAATTATCGTGTTACACTGGTTTGGAAGCCAAATTTGAATGGCATTCTCACTGCGAAGGATTACTACATGTCACTTTGTGGGGTTTCGATAGACCCACCAACATGGGTTACAAAATTTTATAAACCCTTTATTCCCACATCATCTAAATTTAAATTTGGAAACTTTGGAATATAGGATTCCACTGTAGGGCATGTTACAACAATCTAGAATAAACCTGGTTGTGTTATGAATGTTCTGCCTGGATGTAGATGAAAATATTTCTCATGTTTTTGTTTCCTGCTTTCTTGTCTACATGGTCTGGACTTTTGTGTAAGAGGTTTCTCACTATTCATTCTCCACCCAATATATTTGGGAGATGTTGCAATCCTCCTTCAAGACTGACTGTAGTGAACATATCCACACTCTTTCCTTGAAAATTGTGGCATGTTTTCTACCATTTATATTGAATTCAAGAAATGACTAGATTTTTAATGACACTATACCCGCATTTCATCCTCGTGTACTGGGTATTCAGTGTGCATTCTGAACTGCTTCCAACATTCACGATAGAACCCTGGAGAATGTTGTTTCTGATCTAGTACTAATGAGGTCCCTTGGTTTTATTGGCAGGGTAAAGAAACCACTGATGATGAAACATGTTTGATGGATTCCACCTATCTCTAGATTGTTGAAGGTCAATTGTGATGGCATATCTTCTAGCACACCAGGTCCCTCTGGATGCAGTGGAGTCTTTAAAACCCATAAGGGTTTGGTAAAATTATTTTTCTTCGACTTTGTTAGAATTTAGATTATGATTGAAGAGGGGATTTGGGATATGATAAAGAAAATTTGGTACGTTTTCCACTATGGATGGAATGACTTATGGATGGAGTCAGAGAAATTTGTTGCAGTTCTAATTCCTAGAGACCAGTCCTAGACTTTTCCATGGATGATGCTACTAGCCTCAGTTGAATGCCTTCGTCTATAAGACTCTCTCTCACATGATGTTTAACATGTTTATTTTGAGTCTAATCAAGTCATCTATGATCTTTCCAAAAGATCAATTTTATAGGTCATTTTAATTGGTATTGTTTTCCATGTGTTTTGTAATATCCTTGTTTAGTAACATTATGGTGATGAGTTTTTTATTTGTCTTTATAGAACACATTTTTGATACAACACCATGTACTTTATTATTTTTTAATATATTTTCTTATGACTAGGCTCGGCTGCCCATTAATCTTATTTGTAGTAACACCCAACCCAATAGCATAATAAATTTTACAGTGAAAAAATATATAGACTAATATATATATATATAAGATAAAATGTATATAAATGTTCCTCTAATAAACATCAGATGTAAATGGGGAAAGAATCAAACTAAATACTAATGAAATTTATAATGAAGCCAAATCATCACTAAAGAGACTAATAATATGTTTCATATCCTCTAACTTTGTTATTCAACATGTAATAAATATAAGTAAAATTATTTTTTTAAAATAATATTTAAGAATTAATTTACCGAAGACGATTATCCTGGAAACTATTTTTTCTCATGCCCTAGTGACCCACACCTTATGCTCATTTCTTCAACCTAAAAAATTCATAATTTATCATAGTATAACCTCATCCTTTCATAAATGTATCCCATATGCGAAAACACTATTCAATTTGATCCAGAATGTAGCCCCATATCTCTATCCCATCATGATATTCTTACAACCACCACAATCTAAAAAATGTAGTTTACTAGAACACAATATTACATGTGTATAGGCATTATACATCAAGAAATAATATTGCAGTTTTGAAAATCCATAAGAATCCATATAAAATACAACTAAATTCATTTATATATTATAAATCATGCCATTATATCCCACATATAAATTTATTTTAATATAATTATCCATCACAACATGAGTATGATTTTATCTTTCACAAGAATCCTTTATAGACATGGATAATCATACTCCTAAATATATTTAAATGGATAGCATGGTTAAGAGTAAATTCCCCCATCAATTCACTAACCATTGTAGATTTTGAAGATAATTACCCCCAAAAACATTTGGGCGTTAGTTAGCATACCATTATTGATATTTGAAAAGATAAAATTAGAAAATATAGAATACATGATACACAAACATTCTATGTTAGACCAAATAGACGTAATGTATGATAACACTCTCATATCACAAGATAAATATATTCCACTAATATGGACTTTGTTTCAAACCAATATAATCCCATCAAAGATCCATTTAAATTAATTTACAAGACATTAAATTATATTAGTCCATTAATATTTCCATGATTAATAAGATAACATTTTATCAACTCTTATTCCACACATTAGTTAGTTGACAAATAACATAAAGTATTTGATCATTAATATTCACCATAAACCATCCACACCCATATAATAATTCATTTTTTAATTTTTTTAATTTCCTATTACTCTAGGTCTTATTCAAAGATTCTATGTCAAAAATTAAATACTTATTCATCTAGTAGAGTATTATATATATATATTTAATCCAATCTTAAAATAATACATAATTGATCCATAAAAATAGAATGAAGAATGATATATATTGAGTTAAAATCCACAAATTTGACTAGTTCCAATAGCCATATATAATCACTAACATCATTATGCATGTGTTAATATATCGCACCATTATTGATGTTGATATACACTACATCCATATGAATCCAACCAATTTGTTTTTAAAAATTTCTTATCTCAATAGGATTAAAATAATATCATCATGACAAAAAGAGACTCTAAATTTTTGGATCATCCAAGAAGGGAAAAATATATGTAGATAATAATTCAAGGTTACTATATGTCATAGTATTAAAAAAACTTTTATAAAAATATATGATCTTTATCATCTGAAAAATTATATACATATCATAGGACCATAATAATTCTCATGATCAGTTATCTTATATATTATGCAAGTATGTATTGAATCAAACAACCTATAAAAAATATAAAACAACACATAAAACCAATATAAACATAATTCTATAATTATTTCAACTTTAAAATAATTTCCTCAATAAATATAAATTAAATTTTAATTTTTAGGAACATCATATTACATTACATAATATCTTTAATGAAATTATATATAAAAATTAATGCTACACAAACATTACCTAACTACAATAAAATATGATTATTTATTTGGAATTTTCAATATGACCACTAAAGCATAGTGAATAAATTATATTTTATAAATTGATGTAACCGTATTAGAGAATAAATAAATAATTTGGGATAAAATGGTCCCCAAAAGTGTATTTAATCCTTTAGAATGTAGATTTATTATATTTTAAGAGAGGAAACATTAATAGGTTTTTATTATATAATTAAATATTCAAACTAAATATATTAGTCACTAAATGATGTCAATTATATGAACAAATTACACTTTCTTAAGACTGTATGAAATAAATTTCTGATGAATCACTAGTAACGATAACTAAAATAATGTTTATTATTTTTAGATATTATTTATGGAGGATATAGAGTATATTATATAAGAATTTGTATGATATAATGTTTTAATTATTAAATATATGATCGAATAAGTGTGTCAATTCAATATACATTTTAATAATAATTAAAAATTAATTATTAGTGATGAATTTTTATACCAAAAATAAAATAAAAATATTTTTTCAATGAATTTATTATACATATGAATATATTATCACCCAATATATAAAAATATATTTTCTTATGATATGAATAAATAATCATTATATATAAAAACTATAAATTTTTAAAAAATTATTCACCACCATTAGAAATTATATTGTATCATATTTATAGGTAATAATTATTTTTATATTAATAATATTACCTTAATATTTATATTCATAATATCAAAACTCACTTACTTTAAAATTTTAATTTTTCGACAACAGTCGGTATTTTATTTTATATAATTATTTTACAAAAAATATCTATTTTATGAAAAATTATAATTCTATAAGGATAATCTTAATAAATAAATTTTTTTATTATGTATTATATCATAAATTGATATTTGAAAAGATTCTTTTCACAATAATTGGTTCTTAATGATACGTTCGCTAAAGTGATAATTAATTTCTCTAAAAGAGAGAGTTATTTTGATAAAATTTTTCATATATATTATTTATTAATATTCATTTAATGTAATATTTCAAATTTTATTTTTAGGTTTTAAATGTATATTATTAGTATTAATATTAATTACCACCATAACGAAGAAAAAAAATTTATTAGAATTTTTTGTTAATATCATAGAATTTTTATCCAATCAACTGAAATAAGTTCTATTAAAAATAAATATTTTATTGGTTAATAAAAAATAAATATAGTATCACTCATTTTTATGGTAATAAAAAGTAAAAAAATTAATAAACCATAATGATAAAAATGAAATTATTTGAACTAAAATATTTTTTCATTTATATTATTTTTTTAATTTTAAACATAATTATATAATATATAGATATATATATTAATTTAATAATTATAGAATAATGTATATCCATAAACCTAGATTCAATTTTATAGATTATGTTATATTTCATAACAAAAAATCAAATATCTTATTATAAAACTAGATAACATGAATAAAATTAAATGAAAAAATTTTAGATTATAATTCTAAAATCCCTAAAATATTTTTAAAAAATCTATGGGATTCCTTGTAGGAGAAATTTTCTTTTCAAATGAACCTTAAAATAGTTATTTTGACTATATTGTACCATTTAAAATAAACTTGTTTCATGTTATTATTGAAATATTAATTTTGTGGCCAGAAGGGGACTTTTACTCTCACATAAAAGGGGGTAACATGCACTGATCAAAAGAGTCACAAAAAATTTAACATTTACATAAATATATGAAAATTTATCATCTATTATTATTACCTAACATATAGTTAATCTTATATTAAGATAAATTTAACCAATTTCCATAAATTCCAAGGATTTTTAAATGGAATGTTCATGTATTGATGTTATGTATTATCTAATTATTAATTTTTTCCCATAAGTACACAATGAAATATGTATTGTATTTTTAAAAATATAAGGAAATTATTATAGTTATTATTTTAATATGTTATTATAATAATCCTATAACCATTATTTATTCATATTTATTTATTATGACAAATGAAATCATTATTTCTGTGATGTGCGGACAAAAACAATTTCTACTAGAGTCCACATACATAAGGAACTTCTCAAAAATAAATAGAACAACTTCAATTAAACGATATTATCTACTAAAAATGTTATAAATAAATAACTTATGATAGATAAAGGAATAATAAATATGAAGTATATAAGAATAAATTTCTCTTAAATATCTAAATGATAAAAATAATAAAATTATTTACAATTTTATGATCATCTATATTGTTCTTTTGGACATTGATAAATGGTTTTAATGTTACGACCAAAATTAATTTTTTTGTGGTGTTTATAAATCCCGTGAAAGTATTTTATAATAATATAATATTTAATTCAAAGGATGTATATGTCCATTTGATACAGGAATCCACCAATGACTTTTGACTCAACAAATACATATGTTGTGAGTGTTTCCTTACAAAATTTCATTATTTCAGACATGTTTTTCTTATCCATTAAATATTATTTAAATTCTATTTAAACTATAATTTCTAAATAAAATTGTATGGTTTATATTTATTAATGAGATTTTTAATTATAAACGTGTCATTATCAATCTCAAGGGGTTTTTATTTTAATATTTTTTATTCCACAGGGGATTGTTTTTTTGAAAATTTACAGATTTAGAAGTATTTTTTTATCATGATTCATTATTTGATTTGAATTATTTATATAATAACCCTTAATGATATTGAATAACTATTATATTAAATTTAATAATATTAAATTTACTATTATATATTCCTTTTTTCATGGGGATATTACAAAAATATTTCAATATTTGTAAGTGTTTTCAATCATGTCCCTCTCATTGTTTCATGTTACATTTTATCAACCATGATTTCTTTTTATGATGTAAAATTAATGTTTAATTTAATTAGATTAGGATACAAAATATTTAGTTCCCTAATTGAAGTCCCCACTTGACATTGGGCACAACTTCAAATATACCATAGGCTACCAACTAACATAAATGATCTAATATTTTACGTGGGGATATTATACCATATTTTTTAGAGTAAGAAAAATAGACAACAATGAGAAATAAAGTAAATAATATAACAATTAATAAATCCTCACAAATATCATTCCCAAATCAGAGCACAAGTTCAAAACTACATTGTAAATATGATGTGTAATTTCAAACAATGTGAAGTGTAATCCAAAATAAAGACAAGCTAGAAAATCCCAAACTCATATCCCATATCTATTTCAAAACTCCAAATCGATGAAAATACCATTACTAAATAAAAAATCTAGAATATAGTCATTTACCTTGTTATGACTTTATTACTTTAGTTATTCTAAAGTTCCCAATAGAAACCTGAGTATGGTGTGAGTATAACTCAGTTGGTCACCACTAGCAATGTATAAAAAATATCTACTCTAAATAGTTTGTGAATTCTGCTACATAGTGAATAAAAAGAATAAAATTGATAAAATTGGTTCCATTTATAATCAAGATTCATAGTATATGTTAACATAAATTGTTCCATGGGTTATCCATTTTCGTCAATCACATTTCCTCATATGCTGGTATATACACTATGGATAAGGTTTAAAAATATAGTTCCCTATATCGCCAGGGATAGAATCCAAAAAATAGATATCTTTTGACATTGATCCTTAGTCTGGGTACTCATATCCCATGAATTCATTAAGGGAATAGAGCCTCAATCTGGCCCCTTGACCCAGGAATTGTAGGGGTGGGGCATAGAGAATTATTATAACCTGACACAAGGTCATAGATCCCCTTGTCCAATAACCCACATATATCTATGTCCCACGAGCACATGATTCTTTAACAACATAACACTACACCATTTTTAATGCGTATCTCATTGAACACATTTCAAATTTTGCAATCATATTTTGTTAAATATATGTACCACTTAAAAAACATATCTCATTGATTAAATTTACCATTTACCAATCATATTTCATTCAACGAATATTCCATATTCATGCCTTCAAGAATTTACATTTAATCAATTTACATGCCTTATTCAATCAATTCATTTACCACATACATGCCTTAACCAAAAATCATATTTACCATTTAAAATTAAAAACATTTTTTTATAGTCACATTATATAATATGATTCAACATTCTTTATCAGAAAACAAGACACAAATGTCATCAGTTTAAATAAATTACCCAGTTTTACACATGAACTTAATCATCATGAGATATATCATATTAACTCATCTTTTTAGTATTAAACATCCAAATTACTTGTTCAAAATTGAATCCAATCCCATTAGTGGTATTTAGATGGGTCAATTCGAACTTATTGTGCCAAAACAAATTCATGGCTGAAACTTTGTTTGTAGTAACTGGGTTCCATAAATGGTTTTCCCATGAGGAGGGGTTATTGGTCTGTAAAATTATGCAATAGGAAGAGGTGAAGCCATGAAGTATTGAAATCTTCAATTCCCAGTGGTTAATGAATGGTTTTTTAAACTGTGAGCTCTCCTAGAGAAATCATGATACTTGTCCAACTCATTGATAAATTCTATAACATGGTTGGTGTATGATTTGGTCAGACATAAATCCAAACCATGTTACTAAATAAATAAGAAGAAATTTTAAATTTCTACCCTCCTTCAATATGTTTTCCTACCCAATTATCATTCACATCAATTCCAAATTTCCAATGGTGACTTTTCCTTCCCAAATTTTAAAGTCTCAATATACCTTATATATATGTTGTTTGGAGAGCCTTTTTGTGTAGATATAATCCCCTGGAATTTCAAACACTCATATTCCTTTCATTTCCTATATTAATGTTTTTTGGAATCATTTTTCTTGTCCAAAATAACTAAACAGATATTTTGTTTAGTGGTTACGTTGATAATTTATTAATGGTGGTTTGAGATCAACTATTAGAAAAATGTAGAGTGTAAATTAATATATTGAATTAAGGATGGTAATATTTATGTTATATAAAATAGTATTGTGGTAAAATTTAGGTGTATATGGTTGTTCCCTTGTTCCATTGTGCGGTCCATTTGGAATTCCTTTGTATATATGATAAACTTGTTTGTTAAATCATTAATTGATACCCTCAAGATCCTCATTGGATTAATTATGGTTTAATATTTTGGGAAAATTTCCACCAATGGGGTGTGATATACCATTTACTGTGAAATTAGGATGTTATATAAGGAATTTATGTGTTATTAAAATAGTTTCAATGAGTATTATGTTAATATGTAATCATGAGTAATGAATTTTATCTAATGATTTTTTTGTTTACTTAGTGATATAACATAAGGGATAGATTGATATATTGTCAATATGAAACATTAGTTATTATTTGAAAATGGTTAATAAGATAATAAGGTAAAGAATGTGAGTGTTAAATGCGTTAATTTTATAATGAATGTATATGGTAATATTGTTATTTGGTTAATTCCTAAAGTTATTAATTGAGTTAAATGAATCATGGTTGGTAAATGGTAATTATTTTATTGATATATGGTCTTTAGATGGTTTATATGATTAATGAACAATGATTGATAAATGGTAAAGGTGGTAAATGAGATATTATTTGTAAATAGTATATGTGTTAAATGGTTAAGGAATAATTTTAACAGTGAATATTTGTATATTTGGGGTATAGAATATGACAATATATACCCAAGAGTCATGTTAGACTGAGTATCTATTCCTTATCCATATAATGGGTATGATAAGAAGTTTAACTGAATATTTATTCCCTTAGTGAATGCTTGATATATGAATACCGAGACAGAGGCATTGAGTTAAGTGTTACATATTATTTTATGATATTATTTTTGAGATTACATAGGAAACATAATTATTTTACCTTTTTCATAGTTTATATAAATTTTAAATGATGAGTTGTATTTGGGAAAATTGGATAACCCATTGAATGAATTCTGTTAGTGGATATTGTAAACTATTATAATTCATGGAACATTTTTTAAAATTTGGTTATCTAGTTTATCTTTATTTACATGAATATATTATAAGTCCATACATGATACTTTTTTTACTCCATTGGTGGTTGGATATGGAGTTGTAATCACACCATGTTTGAGAAGTCATTGGTTACCCAATCAGACATCGTGGTTATAGTTTAAGAAAAACTAATGATACCTATGCATGGTGGTTTATTTGGGAATTGGATCTACATGGATGAGATTTTAAGACAAGGATTTTGTGTCAATTTTTAGAATTGTTCATCATTTCAATATTTTCTATTTTCCATAAACATGAAACTATATGAAATGACATAGAATATTTACAAACATGATGTGTATTATCACCCCATTTTTGAATTAGATTTGTGAAAAATGTTTATAGGTTATAAATTTTTTATTATTTATCATTATTAAATATTTTGTATGACTCTAATAATGTTATTATAGTCTCCCAATGTATTTCATTACACCGTCTAATAGTAGTCAACATTCACTGGCATATGAGGAGCCACACCTAAGTTTATGTGGTAACCCATCTCAGGGAACCAGATATTTAGGAACCAGACTAGAGATGTAGTAATATTATTGCAGCGGTATTTTTCTTATCAATTATCAAAAAAATTGGTAGTGGAATAATGGATACTAAGTTGTGTTATGACGTCAAAATATTTTTATGGATGGGAGTATCGAACCCATGTATGAGGGAACCCCCTTGTACCCCGAGTGGGAATATTTTTTAAGATATTTTTTCTTATCATTAGATTATATCTCACCTTGGGTTAAGCACATGCGGTGTGATGTTCCAAATTCATTTTATTTTAATCATAGAAAAAATGTAAAATTGTTGGGGATACATAAATCATTTTACAAACCTAGGGGTATATCTAAAATTAATCCATGTAGGTACAGACACTATAATGATATTTGGTGTGTGAGGGATTCAATTCGTTTCATTTTATCTTAAATTTGATGGATGTGGAGTCAAATAAATATGATGAAACTATTAAATGAAATGAATGTAATAGTATTGTTAAAGAATATTGTATAATATGGAGATATAAATGTCTTAACATTTTGGTTTTATTCGTGGAAAATATTGAATGGTTTCTAAATGAGTAATATTTATTATATAAATGTAAAATGGTGAAAAAACTTCATGGTAAATGTGTTGTGATTATATAAGATGGTTTATCCAATGTTGATCGTGACCTATGTCCAGGATGGTTGTGTTTAGTTTGAGATATGTTACTATATCTATTAGGAAGGATTATTCTTAATTAGGGTTTTTATTTCTATTAGGGATACTAATTTTCGCTAACAATTGATGATTTCTCTTATGTGTTTGGAAATGTTTGTTTGGAATTGTAGAGAGATGACACCTCGTTGACGTGTGTTGATTATGAAACATGATGATATAACCTAAAATGCACCTTAATTATCAGATCTGAAAACCTGTTTAGTCTTGGTTACTATAGGTTATGGGGATCCCAAGATAAATTTTCTTATTTTAAAATGATCTTCAAACATGGGCCATGGAAGGTTGTGAGGAGTATGTTTTATTTTACAAGAGATATGTAGTTGCATCACCATCAAAACATTACTAGATATGATGGACCTAAATAATATAATTTCCTCAAAGAATTTCCCATGTTGATTTTTATCACCTATATAATCAAACTAAGAATAGATTCATATTGGAATCTTTTATATTGTGAGGTCTTAGAATGATCTCATTGGATATTTTGCTTAATACAGAGAAGAAAAAGGTGTATTTTCAAATTATTCTATGGAGAAATTTATAAAACATTTAAATATAAGGACCTTGAGGTCGGATATGAATACATAGTTTTTGAGGATGAACCAAGGTATAATGATATTTATATATTGTACTAGATTCTTCAACAACATAAAATGACTTGATTTAGTATTTGAAGGGGATGAGGCACCTACAGAGATAGATTTTTTCTCAATGGAATTATAAATGTGATAATGTACAGGGTAAATGTAATTCATGTAATGATAATTTGGGAGGTGGTGAATTAGGCTATTATTTCAAAAGTGGAACACAATAATATTTCTAGTGGTTGACATGCTATTCTAGTATAGTGATTCAGTGTTATGATTTTTTCTAGTATCATGAACTATTTAGGTAGTTTTCATTAGGATAGTGGTCAAAATAGTATACATGGGTGTGTTTTGACATCATGAGGACATTACCATGTGATATTCTTTATTTAGTTTAGAATCTTTGGAAACATGCATTATTAGTGTCCTCAACCATAAGAACAATTTTTAGAGTGTGACATGATGTGGACCGTGCATCGGTTTTTGAGGAACAATCAATTTATTTTAAATAATGTATGATCAAGGATGATTTAGAGTGCATGTAGGGGTTCAAAAAGCCCATACCATTCAAGAAGTTGGGGCTCTGACAGATGTACTAAATATGCTAGTAGACATAGTGATTTAGGAAAAGGGCATCCAAATCCCCAGGGGAGTAGAGGACATGGGACTCGGCCAAAATCCCAGTATAGAGTGACATGTTATCTTCATATAGATCGACGTGACCTTGGATGTTTCATGGATATATCCTTGACATTTAATGGTTTGATTCTAGTATATTCTCGGATTAATAATGATTTTTTATATATTTCCTTACACTCTTATATATATATATATATTTACATTTTGAATGTTTTGAAACTACTGATGGAAACTTTTTCAAAGGTAATGTCTATTAATACACCAATATGAGGATTGTAATAAAATATATGTAAATTTATGGAGTGTACCCTTGTTGTTGGCATGTATTGATTCCCGTGTGACATGTTTCAGCTCGAGATTTATGGTGTTTACCTGATATTGGAGATGGATTTTCTAGTATTATATCATGACAATATTTATTATTACTTCAATTGGGTAATGTTCACATCCCTTGAGTGGATACTTATGTTCATCATGTTGAATGTAAGAACTTGGGATGTTGTGTTGGTTCATTCATAAAATTTTCAGTGATATGATCACCCTAGTGAATTGTCTTGTACATTAAAATTGGGGAGTATAAATGATTCTATTTAATCTTATGGTGGATTTGATATATGATGTTTCTTCTACAAAATTTTTAGTGATACAACCCACAGGAGATGTTGAGTAATGATTTAGATAATTCATATGCATCTGTTGGTGACTATTCTTTTATACACGATGGATAACGGAATTTGTTAATAAAGGATTTATTTATTCAAGTTTTTCACTATCACGATCTATAATTTAGTTTGATATGATGGTTGATTGAATGTTTTAGTTCTGTGTAAATTATCATATTATGAAGATTATGAAGTTTAGGAAAAATTACCCTCTTCCAAAAAATGATATTTTTAACCAGCTATGGGGTAATTATATGTTATCTTTAATTGGCATATGATCAACCTATCATCAGCTGAGGGTGAGACATTGTGATCTTCAACATAATGCTTTCAAGAGAAGATATGGATTATTTTTGATTGTTTTGATGCTATTATAGTTTACCAATATGCCAAAAAGGTTTATGGAAATAATGAACTAAATATTGTACCTATACCTAGATCAGTTTTTAGTTGTATCTGGGGATGAAATATTTATGTACTTTGAGACTGATAATGATCATTCCAAATATTTGGACATTCTCATATGTAAAAACAGTGGAAATATTCTATATTCCAAGATGTTGAAGTCTCCTTTTTGGATTGGAAGGGAACGTTTCTCTAGTCATGTGACTTCATGGAGGTAGATTTATTAGTGGAAATATAGAATGTGGAAGCAATTTTATATTTGTAGTAGACTGTAAATATTTTTGATATATTAATATTTTTGGTTTTTTGGGATTTTATCAATAGTTTACCAATGAATTTACCACTTTTTTGCTCCACTTTTCGACTTACACATAAAAGGTGTTAGGTAAGATTGGTTTGGGGAATGTGAGTATGTCTTCAAAGGGTTAACATTAAATATGAATACTAAAGCAATTTTATCCTACCAGATACAAGTAAGGTTTGTACCTAGTTCTTGGATTCATCCAATGATGGTATTGGGGAAGTGTTGATGAATGATCAACATATTGTGACTTATTGGTCACCAATTTTGGTGTACCTTAAACTAAATTACACTATGAGAAATCTAGAAATATATTTGATGGTATATAAATTAACGTGTTGCATTGATTACTTATGGGATAATGGTTTATAATGTATAAAAATAAAATATGTTTTTAATAAAATTTATCCCAATGTTAATTTAATATTACTTTGTTATAATGGGTTGATTACATGATGTATTTTTATTTATAGATGTTCTACATGGAAAGAATGTGAAACATTGTTTCAAATTCATTGAGATGATTGCATCAGAATCAGGTTGTTCTAGAATCCAAGTCGGAGTCTTTGATGATGGCCCTATTTTCTATGATGTGTATTATGGTTCATGATTAGTAAGATAAAATGAACATTTTATCCCTCATAGTTTACTCCACTCTTTTTAGTAGGATCAAGAAATAAAAAATGAGGATAAAAAGAGTTTGATATTGAGGGAAATAATTAAAGGTGGGTTTTCACCTATTGATTAGAAATTCAATGGCGAGGACATCATTTATTTTCATGGTCATGTTTTCATGCCAACATGTATGAATGAATATTTGATGTATGATTTTCAATCGTCTATTGGTTTGATGAATCTTATTGTAACATAAATGTATTTTTTCCTCTAAAGGAATTATTGGTTAGATGGTATGAAAAATAAATTTTTATATTTTGTGACTTGATGCTAGCCATGTCATAGGGTGAAGACTATGAATCAGGTAATGGGTGGTTTGTTCTATTATTCTCACATTCCAAAAGTGAAATGGGATTACGTCATTATGGATTCTATTGTAAATCTTTGTGGGACCCCTGAAAAGAATGATTTAATACGGGTAGGAATTGATAGTTTGACCATGGAGGCATAGACAATGTTGATGTAAGAGTCCTTCAACATTGACCAGTTGAAATAGTTGTGTTTCCTGACACTGTACAGTTCCATGGGGTACAAGACATTGTTTATTAACATCATAAATGTTTTACATCACTCTTCTATATGTTTACAATGAAGTCACTTGGCACCCATTTGAATCATAGTAAATATTTCCACCAGCTATTAGATGGATAATTAGAGTGTATTATTTAGGTTATATGGATATGCTGAAGGAATGTGTCCTAAAAATTAATGGATCATGGGAGCAGTAATTTTCACTTGTCGGGTTCCCCTGCAAATTTATTTACTAGAATAATACTCAAAAGGAACCATATGAGGCACTATATGGTAAGTCATGTAGAACTTTGTTATGATTGATTGATGATGAAAAATTTTTGGTACTCGGATAGAGCCAAATGCATGACACATTGGAGTAGATTCAATTTTTTTTCGAAATGTATGGATATAGATCATAATAGAAATATGTTGTATGATGATTGAATTCATTAACCTTTGGAATTTTTTGTGGGTCATTATTTATTCCTTAAGTCATGTACATTGATCTGCCACTAAAGGATTTAGAAACATTTTTGGTTCTAATACACATTTGTGTAGAAATTTAATATTTTGGAGAGTATTAGACTCATGGGGTACTGATTGCCTCTCCCATTGAGGTATATTGTTATTGAATTTTTTTCTGACCTGTTACATATTCTATAGTATCACCCAGAACATTACCATGTGATAGATTTTGATTATGATTTCTTTAAGGATAATGTATCCATTTATGAGAATCTATTTCATATTGTGGATTATAGTGATAATGTCTTACAGGTCATGACTGGATCATTGGTTCATGTTTCATGGAAGCATGGTAACCTTCAGGAGGTGATATGGAATGTATAGCTATATATGTGGGTCAAATATATCGACCAGTTTAACTTATATTCATACTAATGTTCAAGAGTGAGGAATAAGGATAATCCTTTATAAGGTGGTTAGGTTTTATGATCTCGTACTTATAATGAGTTTTGTTATTATTTAAATTTTGGGTTTAGTATATTTATTTTGGTTAATAAAACGTTTTTTAAGTTTATTTGAAGAATTAAGGGTGTCTTGAGGGTTTAAGAAATGAAATAGTGGAATCCTAGTCCATATAGTGAATGTTGAATAGTAGGAACACTTGTAGTATTAATTATTCTCTGTAATCATGCTTTTTGGGATGAGTGGATCAAGATTAGTGAAACTATACATGGTGAATATGTGAAACCATTTTGGAATAGATAAAGATAATCTATATGGTTACTGAACTTTTCATTAATCATTTCCATCTCCCCAAGAAACTGTGAGACCTAGTAACCCTCTTGGATATTGGGTGTCACACAGTTGGTACTTGGTTTTAAAAAATATATGACCAAACTGTGCACATTATTATGTTTTTTTAAATTTACTATTCTAAACATATAATTTATTTTTAAAAAAAATAATCTCCATTCATTATACAATGGCCATGGGTGATAAACCCTTCCTCCCAAGAATATCAATAATTGATCTCTCTTATTTGTATTCCATTTGGATCTTCGTTTGGTGTGTATCAAAGATCATAGATATTCTAACACTCTTCATACATTTTTTATGGACATGGGTTTTTGTAATAATCTACCAATTCATTAAACCCCTCTATTTCAAAGGGATATAGGTCTTTGTTTTAATGTTTTTTGATATATAATCGTATGATATGGGTGACCCAGAATTTATCTATGAAATTGAGGTCATTTATCTGATATTGTTATACTATATTCTTGGGGTAAAATTTATTTGTATAATGTAGTTAATTTTTTTATAATTGACATCTATTTTGTTTTACAGGAATAAAAAGTTTAATTACATGGTTAAATAGTGAATTAAATACCTCAAGATCCATGTTAGATACATTGATGTTGAATTGATAGGGTTAAAGGCCACTATTGAGGAATTTCAGTCATGTGAACATGAAATTGGGATGTTAAATAAGTAATTAACGAGTTAATAAGATAGTTCCCATAATGATTATGTGGATTTGTGAAGATTATTATCAAAATTGAACGAATAAAAATTGTGTCTATTTTATGGAATTTCATAAGGGGATTATCCACAAAATTAATTAAAAATTTGAAATCTATCATCTATTTGGGTATGGTTAAGGAATTTAAGTAGTAATTGTCTTAATGGGATAAGGAATATAGATAGTAAATTTGTAAATGAGTAAAAAAAGATGGTATATATGTTGAATTAATGATGGTTAGTAAATGGTAAAAAAATTTCAAATATATAATGAATGGAAATTTCAATCTGTTGAATGACTTTTGATTGGTAAATTTTAATTGTGTTCAGTGCGATAAGATTTATAAATTATATACGAGTTAAGTTGATAAAGAATCATGTTCTCATGGAGTAATGGTATGTATAGGGTATCATATTGGAGGATATATGACAACTGTTTAGGTTAGGATATTTCTATAATACGTTTCCATATAATGCATGGGATTGGGAGTGAGACTACGGATCTATACCAAAAAATGAATGCTTATTATATAAAAACCTAGTCTAAGGAACTAAGGTAAGTTATATATATTATTTTTGGTGTTTTTTACTATTTATGTATGGAACATGATTATTTCACCTTATATATATATTATAAGACCTGCGTGTGTTGATATGTATTTGATTAAACGGGTTAAACCCTAAAAACTAATATAAGTGGATGAAGTGATCATTTATAAATAAGGGCACTCAATTTTACATCTAGTTATATTTTTATTCATCATATAATGCATATTGTATATATTTATATTGTATATATTATAGAATCTATTGGTGGAGGCCTATTAATATATATGCTAAACTTACATGACCGACCATTCAGTACCTGAGTATACATCATAGCTGTAGGTCGGGACAATGGAAATGGTTCCATGAAAAATGGTTGATTTGGTTTTGAGATGTGTCAGGATGAGGCATTATGAAATATATTTGGGAACTATTTTGGGAATTATTCATATTATCATTATTTTTGGGTTTCCTTACACATAGATATATATGTCATAACCAAGATTAATTAAAAATTGGTTATGGGATTGTACACATTTCTGGGAATTTGACATTCTAAGGAATGTGTATTGGTTATATTTTTTCCCTAATTTATCATTGTTGTCTATTTTGGATTACACTAAAATAGATGAAATAGTCATCCAACTTATTACATTGGAAACTCACTTCTTGTTTCAATCCTTTGGAATATGGGGAGCTATACCAAAGGTCTTGTTGAAATCAGACATGGTTTATTAGATATATTGTCTCATTGGCATTGGATGTTACAAAATATAGAAATCATCTAATTTTTTACATTTTATTACATTTAATTAGTTGGATATAAAAACACAAAACATAAACATTTCATTAAATGTTATTAAACTATAATAATAACCTCATTGTAATGGACCTTATTACATATTTAAAGTCATCTTAGTTACAATTTATCTTAATTTTTTCTTTATTAATATATATTATTTTCATTAAAATATTCCATTTTTCTATATTTCCCTTATATATATACAATGTTTAATATAAATTTAATTTCAATAGTTATACATGATTTCCGTTAATTCAAAATGACCACTTTTATAAAAACTTACTATAATATAACATTAATATTTATTGAATCAAATATATAATGAATGCAAATAAATAAAATCAAAACATTAATATCTAAAAAAATATAATTTATATATTGAGATACATATTTATTCAATTATATTTTTTGTAAAAAAATATGGTATTTCTATAATCTAAATTATCACTTAATTATTATATAATGTTCCATCGAACTAGTTTATTTTTTATGATCTAATATATACTTATTTGGAGTAATAAAATTTATAAATATTTATAAATAAATTATAATTCATTATAATAATTGAATATATAAATTATATAATTCATTTTCTCTTAAAAAACATTATAAATTTCCATTTGGTTATGCCATAAACCAATATTATGAATACCAAATTATTTTTTAGAGTTTTTACAATATTATGATATATGTATTATTATTATTATTATGTTGTTTTCATATAATTATAGTCATCTATGTGAATCTTCGGATTTAAATTATATACACATAAAATGATTTGGGTAATTCATTATATCATACTAGTTGATATATAAGGTATTACAGAGTGATCCAAAATACATCATAGGGCCTTTTAAATTTTATCATGATGGTATTAAAATTGAACCATGAATTATGATTATGATATCATGTTTTATTTTCTTCAAAAATGATTATGATATTATGACATCATTTCACTATCCATGCCTGTATTTTTCTGTTTATCCACATTAAAATATCTTTTTTTTCTATTTGAAATTCATTTTGTTTATCATTTTCATTTTTAACTTGTTAAAAACCAGTATTAATCACAAACTTTCCAAATATATTTTTACGATAATATCATACGTAGCTTTAAATGATCTGTGGGAGTTACAAGACCTTCATGAACTATTAAATAGAGTTTTTAATTATAAAGAGAATTAATTGGGATTAAAAATAAAACAATTACTCTAGGTCTCTAGTTTCTCCCTTTATATGTTTTTGAACATATTGATATGATTCATGAATGAAAATATGTTTATTTATTGGATCTGCATAGTTCAAATGTGAAATAACCCTGTTATTTTTAGTGATTTGACTGAATAAACAATTGTGAAAACCCTTTGATGATTTATAAGTGACAATCAAGGGAATATGATATCATCTTAATGTTCTAATAATGTAGTGGTTTTTATCATTGAAAAAATATTATTGCGTAGATAATTTAATGTGAATTCTGTTCCTGTCATAATTATACATTTGTTTAATAAACCTGAATAGTGAGTTGGTCAATAACTCAACTATGACCTGGTTGATGAAAAAGAGGCCTAAAAAATTCATGTTTAGACACCCACATAAAATTATATTTTTAAACCACATTATCTATATAGACATTTACGACAGATTGATTTTATAGTTACATTGTGATTCTAGGTTGTGAATTATAAGGTCACCACACATCATGTGACATTTTTTGAAAGAATATATTTATAAGATGAACCATGATTTTTATATTATAAATGAATGTATACTAGATTGAAATGATAGTTTCATTGGATAAAACATTATATAATTGAGCTTTAATATTCAAAAGATCATTACATATGATTGTATTGACCATAATTTTGGGTTTTAGTAAATGGTTGAACAATGGTCATGTAAATAATGATATAAATTAACACACTAGTTTATAATACAACTGCATAATGTATAATATTTATATTATTTAGAATCATGTAATATAATTTTTATGATAGAAAAAGAGTGTTTCATATTAAAACCATATGTATTGAGGAAGATATCTTTAAAAAATTAATATTCAGACTCTTCTATACTTATATTATAAAGGTACAGTTATCCATAATATTCGTGTATATAATAAAATTTTAGATGATTTTGTGAAATATCATTTTTTGTTGGTTATTCATGAATGGTTTAGAAATATATTTTAATTTATAGTTGATCTAATGAAAAAATATTTTATGAAATGGTACTATATATTAGATAACATTAAAATAACACCTGATTGAGGTATAGATACCTATTATGTTTAATATCTCATGTTATGAATATAATAAGCTGTTGATTGATTTAGAAAAATAATACATGAACATATTATTTAACCCATTAGTGAAATGTAATTCATGATTGTTTTTGTGATGTTTAACTCATTTTGGGATTCTATGATATATATATATATACTAAAGATTGTATGACATTATTGACTAGTTCTTAGTAAAATTTGAGAAATAATTATAGATATAATTTTAATAGAACATGTGATTCTTTTTTTTAAATGTCTACGATATCAAAATGTGTTTTATAAAATTTAAATAATGGATAATATATGATAAAGGTAAAAACATTCTACAATAAAATATTTTTTGAAAGGACAGATTTGTTTGTGAAATGATTTTTAAGGTTATATATCCAATTAAATAAATTTATATGAATTATAATTTTTTGGACTAAAATAAGAAATTTTTTATAAACACATGAAAAAATATTAATTAGTTTGAATTAATTAAAATTGTTAGAGGAAAATTATTTAAGAAGATGATAAGGTAACCATATGATATTCCCCTACATATTCTCCTAAAACAATTATTGGAATATCAATAAACTATACCAAACTAAATATATCATTCATGTGTTTTAAATATTAAATATAATTGTTGGTACTTATCTACTAAATGAGATTGTTTAAATTGTTGTAATTATATAATTAAATCAAAAAAAGTAAAAATAAATGGAATTTAGAAGTGTAATTAATTCATGTAAAACCATCTTTAGATCACATAATGGTTGTATCATTTCATTGTTTTACAAAAGAAATCATTTTCTACACATGAAAAATTATAATAAGAGCGATGTTGTGTATCTAAATTACTATGTTTTTAAAATTTGATTTGAAATCCATGTTAGCTAATATGTTCCTGCAATTACCACTATTGGTTATCACACACATAGAAATTATAAGAAACTTCTAATTGTATTTTTATGTACAAATAATAATGATATCAACATGTAATTGTTATGAATAAAATAAATGATATTATTAAAAAAAGAATTACTTTTAAGAAAATTGGTATCCATGTTATGTGTTCCAATATTTAAATTATCATATATTACATTTAGATATGAGTATAATATATATTAATGTGATTTTTAATCCATCCAATCTATATTTCATGAATCATTAGAAGAATATATTCTCATTATAAAAAATATATATCATCATTATATATATTTTATTCCATAGAACATATAATTATATTGTAAAATATTTCATTTTTAAAATTATATTTGAAATTGATAAATAAATCCTTATTTTACTATTATATATAAGAATATTTTTATGGTTTTTATTTTTTAGCATTATCTAAAATATTTTTTAGGAATAATTAAAAATACCAAATTTTATAATACCGATAATTTAAAATAGATTTTATGTTTTTTAATAATTTAATTATATATATATATATATTAATATTATTATTTTTTATTAATTGATTAAAATGTATAAAACCAACAATTATGATTTTAATAAATAAATTAACTTTTTTAAATCTATTTTTTTCTCTTTTTAAATAAAATATAAAATTTAGGTCATTTTTTTATAATTAGTTTTAAACTATATCCTCATTAAAGAAAAAAATGTTCTTAATAAACTTATAATCCATAAAATATATGGGTTATCACTGTAAATAATAGTTATGCCTGATTATTTTTCTTATAATGGGTTATACATATTAAATGGGGTAACACTAATATTAATTATGTTAGACATACAAATATATTTCTGATAAATTTATTCTCAAATATGATAGTATAATATTCATATTATTTAATATTTTCAATTATAATTTAATTTATAAAAAATATATTATTCATATTGTTTCTAATAACACAAAAAATGATGAAATAATTATTTTTTTATGTTTTATTTGTTTCATATATTTTTACACAATTAATTTAAATTATTTTCAATTAAATGAGGAATATTATATTAGTTTTTTATATAATATTTATTATATAAATACCCATTTAATTGTCAATCAGTAAATTTTTTCATAATAATATGTAATGGGTAAAACATTTTGCTACTAAAATAGTTTTTCACTAAAAAAAAATTTGAAAACATTTTCTGTATATGTTTAATGACAATTTTAAAAGGTTATAAATTGAATCATATAAAGAAGATGATAAATTTAGTTTTATAAAACTCAAATTTAATTGCATGGGTTAGGTAATTGTTTTTTGAAAAATCATAATAACTTAATAAAAAAATATTAATCAAAAATAAATGTTACCGATTAAACTGTTAGTACATAGAAACAAAAATCAGATAACATTATCATTCTTCTTAAATCCTCATTTCTGAACGTAAACCCCCAGTGTAAGACCTAAAAAATTATTTCATCGAATTGAAACCATTATTCATATATTTTTTAATTTCATTATTACATAATGACATGTGTTCCTAAAAGTATAATTTTCATCCTTTAAAAAAGTGTGACCAAATACATTTGAAACAAACATATATCAAAAGAAATTTCCTTGAAAATATACTAGAATCTTTTATCCTTCATGTAACACAAATGTTATTAACCCCATAGTCACACTAATTGATCCTAATAAATTCAATTCAAAATATTTTTCTAAGGAAGGATCATCTCTCCAATATAAGTGCTATTTACATCCTATTGTTTTACAACTAAATCATCATTTACCTAGTCTCATGATTTAAAAAATATTTATGACCATAATATAATTATGACATTGATACACTATTATTTAAATTTAAAAATATTTATCTATTTTTCTCAAACCTATAGAAAAAATTCATTAGTACTGTGTTGTGTAAACAAATTCCTAAACGAAGTGACATCGTCAATTTTTCCAAAATATCATTCATAGATGATAAAAAGAATATAATGTATAGGTAAATATGATATATATATAATATTAATATTACCCATAAATTTAAAATTATCATATAATTTATTCCCCTATTTTGTCATTCAAAAATGTTATCATTAATCATGCATACATGCAAACCGTCACCATATTAGGAAATTTATTTCATCTATCCGCACAACCCATATTTCTAATCCATAAATATATATATAATATATAATTTGTTATAAATAAAACAATTAAGATTAATTATGTGGATAATTTTTTTTATAAATCATTCAACCATTGATAATATGTAAACAGATTTTTAAAGAAAATTGAGAAAGCAACCTTAATAAAATGACATATCTAATAACACTTAAATATTCATAAAAACATATGAAATATAGTGGTCAATAGAATATAACTTAATAAATAATAATATTTTTGAAATATATATAATGAAGATAATTTTCATATTCATTGTATTATGTTCAAATCCAGGTCATATTCAAAAATAAGAATTTATTATTATTATTATTCCTCTCTAGTGAGACATGTTTAAATGTTATATGAAAACATATTATTTTTATAGTGTATATATTTTTTAAAAAAATTATTATTTATTACAAAATTAATTAAGGTTTTAATTTTATATAAATATTATATTTTTAATGACAATAATAAATCTTGATTCAAAATTTACTTATGTTATATTGGTTTCGGCTCAAAATTTCCTTCATTGCGACATTATTTATTCCGTGTAAATAGTTAATTTTGAACTGGGTGAGTATATCAAATATGATATATAATTTGATGTAATTACATTATTCATAGTATTTTAACTTTAAATAATTAATATTGTCTATTTTAATGGATTTTTATTAGAATATTTATGTATTGGGAATGGTTTTTTTTCATGTTTCACATATTAAGACATATTTGTTAATATACACTAGGACTTCATTACAATAGTGTATCTACTTCTCCTTAATATTTCTTAATTTTTATGCTTTTATATATTAAATTTATTCAGTGTTCTATTATGTTTTCATTCTCTAATGGTATTATGGATAAAACATTTCCTAATTAAACATGTTTGTTATATAAAATCAATCTTTTTAAGACATGTTACATTTTTTAAACACTGATAATTTTTTTGAACTGTATATTTTGTTTACCATTACGAAATATTGTTATACATAGTTTTTAAATAATTAGTATGACATTGAAAATTCCTCTTTATGGTATTTTCATAAAACATCGTTGGACTCATTTGTCAGACTTGTTATATGTGATCCTTTATTCCTCTGTTATGGATTTTCAGTTAGGGAATCACTTTTATTTCATCCTGTTTAATTTATAATAATTTCCCATTTTTCATATATATATATGTATATATTTAACATAAGAATATATTTATTTTAATTTTATTTTAATGTCATGGAATTTATATTTTTTCCCCTTAAAAGTTCCTAGATTAATCTAAACCTAATGACTAGGAACATTCAATTTTCGATTATCACGTCAAGCACCGCTTCTATAACTTTTTTTAAAACCATGCACATATTCTAAATACCATTATTATTTAATGTATAACCCTCTTTGTTAAATTATTATTTATGAAAAAATAATAATTCTTAAAATATTTTAAAGGTTAATTTAGTTTACTTATAGTATTTTCAAAAAATAGTTTATTTTCATTCAATTTCCTCCAACATCATACACATTGATTTCCAAAATTTAACATCAATGGTTATAATGTATATTTTTCTTTTATCATAAAATCATACAAAATCTTAAATTTCATCATCTTATCTAATCCTTCGTCTTTAAACACCAATTATTCCATGAATTATAAATATGAAACCCACTCCCTTTTAATGGGTTTCATCGTGTTAATGATTTATGTATAGTTTCTTTTTATGATATGGAAAACATATATATTATTATCAATATATTTAAAGGAGATATATGAATTATACAATGATAAATTGAATTACTTAAAACATTATATTTGATTAAATTTCATGTAAGAGGATAAGTATTGAACAAAAATACAATATATCACATTACCAACTTCATGATTATAGTCATCAGTGTTACCTTTGGGATATTTTTATGATATCATGTTTAATGTTTTTGTCATAATTTTATGATATTTTACCAACATTTCTTTATATATACCTCTATTAAAATCATCAAACTAATTATTTCATCATGTTATTCCTTTGCACACTCTTAATATGTTTAATTTTGATGTTTCTCCCTTATTGAGATTTATTACCCACCAGTGTTTCTTAAGGTATTGATCTTCATGATGTCTTATGCAGTTTCTGAATATCTAATGGTGTTTGTAAAACTTTTTGGCATTATATATTATGTTGATTTTTTATAAATAATGATTTTTTATGTCTAAATATCCGAATACAATTTACCCCTCAATCCTCAGTGTTTATTTGTTGGAATATATATTTATGTGTCAAAAAATAATATATTTTCATTGTTTATGTAACCATTAAATACATATTCATATATTCCCATAATTTTACATGTTATACATTTCATTTTCAATTTTAATAAATTAATCAAAACTAAAAAACAATGATTGAAATTTATCGAAGCCTATCGTATAGTGTCACATAAATAACTAGAGAAAAAAATAAGATTCATAAAAAACAATGGTGATCAACAAATATCAACCATTCATTTACTATATATGGAATAATATAAAAATAGTTATATACTATAATAATATCATTATTTATTGTCATATATTTGTAAAATATCATTCATATATATGTAATTCTTTTTATGGTTATTACTGATTTTTAATGATTATGAAGTTATCTTAATTTTCATTCATTAATTATAATTTCATATGATTAATTAATGATAAAATATTAAATGGTGAGGTAGAAGTTATATCATAATTATAGATATACCAAAATAATATATTAAGACTATTTTATAATATTTATTGACTTCAATTACATCTTTTTTTGCAACACCGTGATTATTCAATGATAAATCATAAGTTTATTCTTATGAAATTTATATATCTAAATGTTAACATTTCCAAAATATATCAAAATAGAGAATCATAAATAAATCACACGTTGAATACAATTTATGTATTTAATCAAATCACCTATATTATAGAATTAAATTTCTTAATATGGCCTGAAATTATAATTACATGTTCCACATATACTCAAGACACACATAATGAACGGAAATGATAGTATACTAGTTTCATGAAACAAAATATTATGGGATTTTTCATTGAACATTAGATAATAAAATTATATCTAATTTTAGAATAAAATCACAATTTAGATTAGAATATATGATTTTCAATGTAATTTGATAAACCCTGTGACATTATTTATTAACTATTATTTTAATTTATGTTTAAAACCCATAAAATTATTCACTATAAATACATGTAATTAAAAATATTAATTATATAAAGTATAATTATTATATCAATATTTAATAATCATGATCTTATGCTTTTATATTCATATTTCTATTAGAAGTGAATTTTAATTTATTATAGAATTTTTGGGTTTTAGTATAATATTTATTAGTAACTAGATGGTAGACTATTAATATTGACCATGCAAAAAAGGATTAATTTATTTTATTCAATATAAAACTACTGATCATGTGTTTTAACATTCCACATAAATCAACCCAAAAAGGAAGAAAAACATCCATATAAAGCAGCATAACAATATTTATTGATTGTTTTCCAAATAGATTCACCTCCAAAAGAAATATATAGATCACAAAAAATAATTAAATTATTTTCCTTATGTATATTTTTAGGGCCACATGTATATTCATGCAACAAAAAAAATCAAAAATACAACTATGTGGTATATAAATCGACAAGATAAAATATAATATAAAATAATAATGGTAAAAGTGTTAAAATTGACAAAATAAATACATGAATAAATAACTGGGAATAATTTTCATAGACATAAGACTATACATCATATACGTATCAAATAATCATCATACATGAGAAATTATAACTTATAATAAGGGATAATTGTCTGATTTTCCACCTCATGAGTTTCCACATATATATATATCTATATAACAAGGACAATTTCAGCACAATAATGGAATGAAGTGTATAATGACGAAACATCATCGAATAAATACAAATACAAATTCAAGGGAGATTACTCATTGTGTATATTTTTTAAAAAATATTAACTTTATTTAATTGAAATAATATTATATAGATAGAAATCATAAAAATATTTCTCAAAAGGGTGGAGAACATAAAATCCTATGGATACCAAGACAAAAAATGTCATTTTCACTCTCATGTCATCTCCAACATGTATCTTATATATATATAATTAACTAATGGAATAAAATTCAAACAAATTACATAGTCCTTATGTATTTGAATCCCAATAGGTCAATATTTTAAGGTCACAACATCTACAACATCATTCTCACCACAATCAAATACATGTAAATAGTATTGATGTAAATATGAAATGATTTATTCATGGGGATTTTCATGAATCTTACTTATATTCTTGTGTAGTTAGAATTGAGAATATATAGATCAAAATATTTCACACCTTCAAAATTTGTACATTAATTCATAGTGAAATATAATTTCATTTCATAATAAATCACTAAAAACGAGAAAAAGATACAATCAAGGAAATTTTATACATAAATTTTAAATCTTCAGACCTACTCAAATGATAAAAAAATTATTTAATGAACCTTCACCTCCATAATTATTTTTTAATTCAAATTTACCTTCCTTATCATTCTCTACACCAATTATTGTTCAAGATAATCATACTCTACAAATTTAGCCTACCATAAAAATAATCCTAAAAAAACAGAATTATTTTGATTCAAAATTTCTCACAAATATATTATTTAAAAAAAATTATAAAAATACACTACGGTATGTTTCCATAACCATGAACCTATTAAATCTAGAAATCATGAAGGAAAATTTTAAATATATATATATATATATATATATATATTCGGTTTTTTAAAATGAACCATAATTGGATGGAATGTGGTTTCATATCTTAATTATAGTCCAACGTAATGATCAAGACCTATCAAACAAAAGAGATTATTAAATGATCAGTATTAAATAATTACAGTCATCAAAACACCCTACCGCACCATGGTATCATTAAGATAATATCATGTTAAAATATCTAATGATATTAACTTATTAAATACTATAATATTAGTAATCTTTGTAATATTTTCTATGATCCCACATATATTTAATAGATAAGATGAGATATTATAAAAATGGGGATAAAGTCTATTTAAATTTCAAACTATATCATCTAGGGATAAATAAGTCAATTGAGGCAACAACAAAATTGCATTATAATTTTCTGAATAATTATTTTTATAATTTCATATTTTAGTGCATATAAATTCCATGAAATCATTACAAAACATTACATATCATGAATTATCATAAACAATATTTATTGAAAATAAATCATTGAGGGAAATTAAAATGTCCAATAAAAAAACTCTAGATAACTGAATCGGGTGGAATTATCCAATGATGATATCTACTTATGTGATTAAAGTAAAAAATATTTAAATGTGTCTTCCTTATGATATAAATTATCAACTAATTTTAATTTTCATTAAATTAAAAGTAAAAAATATTTTATAATGATTATGGTTGAATATATATAGTTTATTTATGGTAATGTGATCAATATTTTCTTTCCTTATAATATTTATACTCTATATGACCATTATAAATTTGGATAATTGTTAAAATTCTTACCACAATAAAAAATTTATTTAATGAGTAATTGAATGATATAATTTTTTCATAAGGGGTAACTGTTGTCCCCAATATGTGTCACTATGAATTAAAAATCCAATTTATTATTATATTGAAGAAATGAAACATCACGATTGTTATCCCCTGTACATTCACATGATATCTATAAAAAATTAATTTATTAAGAAGAATAATGTCATGAACCGTCCTCAGGACCCATGTAGTGACTACCCTAAGCCTGCCTTCCATAGGCCAGGGGCTGCCGACTAGCACCAAAGGCGTAAATCACTAAGCTGGAAAGGCATTGCCTTTATAAAAGTAAACACACACAACATAGTACACAACAAGAAGCAAGACACTATGTAGAAACTGTATAGAAAAGATGTGCTGGAAAGAAAAATGGGCCAGAAATACAAGCCCAACAATAAAGTACAAGGAATAGAAAAAACATGAACAACTAAAAAGAAAAAAAACTGGAAGGTTTCTAATAGCTCATGGATTGTCCACAACAGATCCTACTTGAAGGGTATATACAGATAACCACCTCAGTGTTCCACGTCCATCTGTCTCCTCTGCGTACCGACTCGTCGTGAGGTCCACCTCCGGGTACTATCCAGTCCTCGTACACTCCGCCTCGGTCAGTGTTGTCTCTCGTCTGTATCCAACACAATGAGGTGCGGGCAGAGCCCGTGCAGGGGTGAGAATAATGATACTCAATAGGGACCCCAATACCCTAAAGGTCTCACAAAATCCAACATTAATAAATCAAAAAGTATGAATCAACAGACAACCATTACTTAGGTATATGCCCATACATATACCTATTATATCTTGTAACCCATATCAACCATTAGTAAGATAGAAAGGTCATTAACTCAGCTCAAACAAAGATTTTTAGTGTAGCATTGAATTGAATATGATCAGTCGCGATGCTATATCATCTTATTCTAACAAGAGGCACTTCTTCTGAACAAACAGTGTCTAACCCACACATGATCGATGGGAACAAGCCCCTGCAATCACCCACACATGGTCGTTATGCACTGACCACACAGGATCGCTGAGCGCAGACCCACACAGGATATGACCCGCATAGGATCGGTATGCACTGTCCCATATATGATCACTAAGCAGAAACCCACGTAGGATCTAACTCATGCATGATCGTCATGCGTTGACCCACATAGGATCGTTGAGCACTAACCTACATATGATCTGTCTCCAACCTCTGCCTCACAATCAGCCACTGGATTCCTCGCACCCGGTGCGCTCGAGTTCTGTAAAATCATCCCTTCAGATATCGATCATACCTAGAACACCAATAAACTCCAAAAATTAGTATCCCAAAGGGCCTCCATGTTGTAAGGGTTCCAACGTGAAAGACGGTATGTCAATCAGACGCTCGGTCTGTGAGTTATTGGAATTTCCATTCCAGGGGCCCAATTGGTTATTAGGTTCAAACCAATCCAATCGTACTCCAACTATGTCCAAACCTCAAGTGGGGTATTTCAAAATAACCGCATCTCCCAATGCCTTCCATCAATATAGGTGTTTCATCAATCGGACTCACGTAGCACAATATATGGGTGGAAATGTGTAAATTGGACAAATGGGTCAGGGTCTCGTCTGACCCATTCAGACATACTTGGGTAGTCCCAATCTATACGGAGGTTCGACCCGGTCCACGAGTCCAACCATGTTCGAGGAAGCGGCCTGACATGAGAGGATATCTTTGCTCGAAGGGGCTGCTCGATTGAGAGCGGCTAGCTAGCCCGCATGCCTGGTTGGCTGGCCCGCATGGCCGACTCCCTGGCCCACGTGGGTAGGCCGGCCATGCTGTGGGGGGGGGGGGGGGGTGGCGCCCCCTGGATTTAGAAGGAAATGATTCTAGGTGTCAGTTCGTTGACTAGCGGGACCCGAGGGGTCCCACCTTTAGTGCACACCAACAGCTGGCTTAGCCAACCGCCACTGGATCCTCCACTGTGGCATGATGGTGTCGCGGTTTTGCTAGACTCCGCACAGCGTTACGATGCCGCTCCACCTCTGTTGTGGCTCGGCCTGGTCGTGGCCTCCAACTTCTCCGTGCGGCACGATGGAACCTTGCTCATTGTCTGACCTACGCAGCCCCCCTTGCAGCGGCCCCCTTCTTTCGGCATGGTGCGACGACACTGCCCCCCTCCAACACAGCCGCGACACGCCTGTCCACGGCTCGATTCCCTACACGGCACGATAGTGGCATGTCCTTGTGGCGAACTTGAAGCCTTGTGCCGCCATCTTCTTCATGGTCAACCTCCGTCGTTAAGGACATGAACAACCAAAGGGGGTGGGTCGGGCCGTGTTTTTTGCGTTCTGAGCCCTCCTCGTCATGGAAATAACATTTGGAATACTATAATCTAGAAATTTTAATGACGAAGAACAAAGTATTTTACTAATATATAAAAGGACTCGGAATCACCTATCTTGATTACCGATGATTGTTGACGAAGTCGTGGAAAGGCAGACATCGTTTGGTTGACATCGGAAGAAGACGAAGAAGTTTACGTCGTCAGCATTCTTCAAGGATGTCGGTGTTTCCTCTTCTTTCCCCGATTGAAGAGGGAGAGAGAGATTCATGTCTTTCTTCATTGGAGAGGGGTGTTCATCATTGGGATAATAATTTTCTCCAAGGGTTCTCAAGATATCTACCAAAAATAAAGTGCCAACCAAAATAATGGGTTAATCTAACCCATTATTTAATTATTGGACAAATGAATTCAAAAAATTTCAAATTAATTAATTAATACCATTAATAAATTTGTGATTTGGAACACTTATAAGGGAAGGTGGAATGTTAAAATTAAATGAATAGAGAGTTCATTTTATTAACTCAAGGGATGTTTAAGGGTTTCATCCCACATCAATGGTGGGTGCTTAGGGAGTTTGATGAGTTTTTGGGCCCCACCGAATAATATCCTCCCATGGGAGGTTATGTGCAGGTCGGACCCACCACTAACCTCCCCTTGTAGGTTTTAACTACCGTGAAATAAAAATAAGCTAACTCATATTTTTATTTAACTTAATTAAAAACCCCCAAAATCAAACAGCCACTCTCATTAGAACACAACAGATGTGAAGGTCTCACTAAGCTATCACCGAAGCTGTGAGTTCAGCGGTGCCCTCAGAATTCATTTCCAAGCACCAGTTCAAATGTTATAAAATCAAGTACGTGCGTTCACTAAACGTACCTGAACAAAACTTTAGAAATTGATTCTGGGCACACCGTGCCTCGGAATCAAGCGCCGTCAGAAACTACGGACTTGTAAAATTCCAATGTATTTAAGAAAAAATAATTTTACATGGAAGTTATTGGTATTTACATTCTCCCCTCCTTAGGACTTTACGTCCCCAAAAGGTAAAATTTGAACTATGGGATCAAATGAGGGTACTGAGCGTGCATATTAGCCTCCCACTCTCATTTACTATCATGGAGGTTCCCGTGCTGCCAACAAACGTGCTCTAGAGGTATCGATCATCCACATAGGACACGCTTCTGTCGATCCTCAATATCCACTTGAACCTCCATGAATTTCGCCCCATCATCGATGTCTGCCTCCCTGTGGTTGATGATATTGGACGGTTCGTGCACGTATCTCCATAGCTGAGATATGTGGAATACATCGTGCACTTGGTGCAACTGAGGTGGAAGAGATAAGTGGTAAGAAACCTTATCTACTTTGTTGAGGACCTGGAATGGTTCGATGAACCTTGGAGATAACATTTCACCTCGTCCAAGTCTTTGTGGATCACGTCGAGGTGAGACCCGTAGAAAGACATGGTCGCCATCCTTGAACTCAAGAGGCCTCTGCCTCCTATCAACATATGACTTATGCATACATTGTGTAGTCTTAATCTACTCTTGGATGATCTACACCTTCTCTGTGGTAGCACATACCATCTCTGGTCCAACTAGTGCTGACTCCCCTTGGTCTGTTCAGCATAGTGGCGATCTGCACGGTCGACCATACAAGGCCTCAAAGGGGTCCATACCGTTGGGGGATTGATAGCTGTTGTTGTAGGAGAACTATACCAAAGGTAAGTGGTCCTCCCAGCTATGAATGAAGTTGACGACATAAGGACGAAGCATGTCCTCGAGGGTCTGGATGGTGCGCTTGGTCTAGACATCCATCTGAGGATGGAAGGCGGTGCTCAAGTGAAGATGTGTCCCGAAAGAATCCTATAACCCCTTCCATATCCAGGAAGTAAAGCGTGATTCTTGGGAAGAGACAATAGAAGAAGTTACTCCATGTAAAAACATTATCACATGCACATAAAGGCATCCCAATCTCTCAACTGATCCTTGCTCTCTGATCAGTAGAAAGTGGGATGACTTGGTGAGTCAGTCAATAATCATGCAAAGTGAGTCGGGACTCTTGTATGTATGTGGATGACCCATCACGATGTCCATGGATGTCCCATCCCATTTCTACTCTGGGACCTTTAAGGGTTGTACCAAGAATTCCGGTACCTGGGGAAGTGAGGAAATACCTCAACACTCTCTCCAAAATTGCAACTGGTACCATGGTACGTCTTCCAAAGACGATGACGTGCTCCCCACCTTCAGAAAATCCATCAGGTGCAGGCCCTGGGGATATCTGAGAATGTTGTGTCTCGTAGTCAGTGTCCCCACACTATGCCTCCCTGACTCAGTGATGAAGTGGGGTAATGACTGTAAGAGACTGTAGATAGGCTACTCCATCCCTATCGAAAAAGGATATCTGTGAGGTGGCCAGCTGCTCTGTCACCAATCCTAGAAGTTGAATACCAGTCCTCATGCTGAGGGAATCTTCAACAACGTTCCCCTTAATAGGAGTATAGACTATCTCGAAGTCATATTCATGGAGTAACTCAAGCCATCGCTGATGTCTCAGGTTCGGGTCCTTCTGAGAGAATATATACCTGAGACTCATGTGATCATAGTACATGGTAAAAAGTTTTACCATTAGAGAGTGTTGCCATATCTTCAAGGCAATGACCACTACTACTAACATCATGTCATGTGTACTATAGTTCTGCTGATGCTATCTCAACTGCTGAGAAGCATATCTGATCACAACTCGCTCCTACATCAAAAAACTCCCAAGATTGGTCCCTGATGTGTTGCCGTAAACTACATACCATACGCCCTCATCTAGAAGCCTCAAGATTGGGGAACTAGTCACCATCTGTCACAGCTTCTGAAAGCACTATTGGCATATCTATGAAAACACAAATGGGTTCCCCTTCTTCATCAAGGCTGATAGTGGTGTTGCAACTATGGAGAAGTCTGGGAGGAAACTACAACTATATCCAGCCAAGCCCAGGAAAATTCCTACCTCCTCCAAACTCCTTCGTGGATCCTAATCAGGTATTGCCTCAATCATCACTGGATCCACTGTAACTGCAGCCTTCAATATGAAATGTACCAAGAATCGAACCTCTCGAATTTATAACTATCACTTTGAGAGATTACTATTAATCTGGTTCTCTTAGAGTGTCTCCAGTACTAACTTTAAATGGTAGGCATGCTCCTCCTTAGTCGTAGATTATATGAGAATATCGTTGATGAAGACTATGGCAAATAGATCGAGGTAAGGCTGGAAGATTCTTTTTATGTGACTCATGAACACTAATGGAGCGTTGGTTATGACAAATGGCTTAACCAATAATTTGTAGTGGTCGTAACAACACCAGAAGGATGACTTCTTCACATCCTCATCTCGAACTCTGAGTTGGTGATAGCCTAATCTGAGGTCTATCTTCGAGAACCATAGTTCTCCATTGAGATGATCAAAGAGGTCGTAAATCCTCGGGAGTGGGTACTTATTCTTCACGGTCACCTGGTTTTGGTAACGGTAGTCATCACAGAGCCTCAATATCCCATCCACATTCTTTGTGAACAGAATCAAGGATGCCCAGGGAGAAACATTTGACCGGATGAATTTATTCCCTTGAAAGTCCTCCAACTATACCCACACCTCATGAAGCCTGGTGGGAGCCATCCGATATGCTAGAGTAGATATTGGTTCCATCCTGGGGTACTGGTCAATGTAGAAGTCCACCTCTATGCGAGGGGGTAGTCCTGGAACATCGTCAGTGAAAACATCCGTGTACTGGTCCACCACTACAGGATATGTCAGACTCTCCACATCAACATCTCCGAGGGTAAGGCAGGCCAACTAATGAGTGATCAACTGCACCCTCCTTCGAGTATGTCCTGTGCTGCAGAGGTTCCCTTCGCACCGGTGAAGGTAAACCTGGTCCCATCCTTACAGACACACCGCACTTTGCACCTAATACTGTTAATCAAAGTATGGACTATAGATAACCAGCCCATACACAAGTTTATGTCATAAGGCCTCGACACAGCAAAAAGGAGATCCCAGTCCATGCTCTCACCTCCTATAGTAATCTAACACTACCGGAACTAGTGTGTAATCGTCAATTGCACTCTCATAGGAGTCTCTTGCTATAAGGATCGAGCCTACAGCTCTGTCGGAATCTCCGAGCTCTAAAAGTGGGCAGTGGCTTTGAAAGAGTGTCTGGCACATGTGCCTATAAGAACATCAGCTATGGTATAGTTGACACAGATTGTACCTTGAATCATCTCCAGAGCACCGTGGTCATAAATCGCAGTTGCCTAAAGTTGACCTCTCCCATGTCTGCTAGCTCCCTGCCGTCAGGGTGGTCCTCATAGTGATGGTGGTGGCAACACCTCGAAACGTCGTCCACCACCAGCTCTTCTGCCACATCTGCCTACACCCTATGGACCAACTTGATCAAATCTCTGCCCTTTCCTAGGAGGTCCCTCAACTGACATTTTATTTTCTGAATGGAAGTTAAGATACTCATGATCCATGTGACCCTGCATGACTTATGAGTAACACTGTCTGCTCTTGACAGGTAAGTCACTGCCCTAGGTGCCCATACAAAAGATCCGGAATCCTGCGGTCATCCACCTATGGGTCTGATCTTCTTGGACCTCTGCAACATATATCTACTGCCAACTGAAAAAGACTCTGCTGCAAGTTGACTAGTAGTGGGTCTCGCTACTGGAGATAGCTCAGTAAGGAAAATCTCAACTAAGAGGGATTTCATCAACACTCCAGCCTACGTCGGAATGTTGAGGGAGAACATCGAGGCTCTAATCACTTGCTTGATCCCATGAATGATGGCTCGAGCCTTGAATAATGGGTCTCATACCAAATATGTGGAGTAGCACAAGAGGTCGGTGAACCTCGCTGAGTACTGTTCTACTGACATGCTACCCTACCGTATATGCAGTAGCTCTTGTATCTGCACCGAATGAAGGGTGGATGGAACAAACTATGCCTAAAACAGGCTCTCGAAGAATGTCCATATATCTGTCACCACGTCATGCACCTATATCATCAGGATCCACCATCTGTCAACTACTGCCTAATGGAGGCTGGTAGAAATGTTCACCATGATGTATGTTCGTGTCCCTACGAGCCTAAAGACCCTCACCATAACCTCCATCTAATCCTCAATTGCAAGTGGGTACGTCTCTCCCCAGAACCTAGGTGGCCTCTGGCACATAAACTCATGCAACAGGCTCAAGAGGCATGCATCGTCAGATATTGGGGATGCTGGCATCAGTGGCCCAACAAGAAGTGTTAGCATTGGTGCCCCCGCTAGTGCCTCAACTAGAAGAGGGCCATACACAGTGGCATCATTGCTCAGTGAGCTATCAGAGAATATGAATCTCAGGGATCTAACAGGTTATCCAAAGATTGACATCCTGAATGAAGCAGATGTGACACGATCAAAGATTATACCTGGTCAACGACCTGGATGAGATGACATAGAAAAACATTTAAAAACATAAATGAAATCATTGTTTTTGTGCACTATGTCATAAATCCGTAGCCAGGGTCCTGGTGTACGAAGACATCGGCTACCGCACCAACACCAAACTCCCTACATTGAAAACCACATTTGGTACGCTTAACACTATTACTTCATAGAAAAGAATTATTAGAGTCCTGAGTTTTGCGGTAGAACCGACTCCACTTATACCAATTTTCACGATTTGTCCTCGGAACCCGTGATGTGACTACCCCATGCTCTCCTTCCATAGGCCTGGGTTTGGTGACTAGCCCCAATGGCGTAAATCCCTATGATGGGGATGAATTTCTGTAATAAAAGTAAGCACACACAAATAGAGTATACAACTAGAAGCAATACACTAAGTATAAACTTTATAAAAAAGTGGTGCTGGAAAGAAAAGGGGGATTGGAATAAAATCCCAAAAGAAATTTACATGGAAAAGAAAAAACATGTACATCTAAAAAGGAAAATAGATAGAAGGTGCCTAGTATCTCTCGGATCGTCCACCATGGATCCTACCTGAAGGGTAGATACAAATATCCTCCTTAGTGCTCAAAGTTCATATGTCTCCTCTTGGTACCAACTCATCGTGAGGTCCACCTATGGGTACCGTCCAGTCATCATACATTCTGCCTTTGTAAGTGATTTTTGTCATCGGCATGCAACACAATGAGGTGCGAGAAAATCCCGTGTAGGGGTGAGTATAAAGATACTCAGTAGGGACCCCAAGACCCTCAAGATCTCACAAAATCCAACAAGAATAAACCAAAAAGTACGAATCAATAGACAAATATTACTTAGTTATTTTCCCATACACATACCTACATTATCTTGTAACCCATCTCAATCATGAGGAAATCACAAAAGTCATTGACTGAGCTCAAACCCGGATTTTTAGTGTAGCATAGAAGTGCATATGATCAGTCGCGAATCTAGATAATATTATTCTGACAAGATGCAATACTTCTGACCATACGGAGTCTGACCCACACAGGATCGATAGGAACTAACCCCCAAAATGACCCACACAGGATCTGACCCACACAGGATCGGTATACGCTAACCCACACAGGATTGCTGAGCATTGACCCACAGAAAATCTGACCCACATAGGATAAGTATGGGATGACCCACACAGGATCGCTAAGCGCTGACCCACATAGGATCTGACCCACATAGGATAGGTATGCGCTGACTCACACATGATCGTTGAGTGTTGACCTCTGTATGATCTATCTCCAACCTTCGCCTCACTATCAGCCACTAGATTCCTCACACCCGGTGCGCTCGAGTTCTGTAGAATCTGCCCTCGAGATATCGGTCATACCTCTACTAGCACTAAACTCCACAAATGGGTAACCCAAAGGACCACCATGTCAAAAGGTTTCCAACGCAATAGGCGGTGCATCAATAGAATGTCTGATCATTGAGTTATTGGCATTTCTGTTTTAGGGGCCTAGTTGGATTTTTAGTTCAAACCAACTTGAAAATACTACAACTATGTCCAAACGTCAAGTGGGGTATATCAAAATAACTGAATCGATCAAAGCCTTCCATCTCCAAAGGTGGTTTCTCAATCGGACTCTCATAGCCTATGATATGGGCGGAAAGGTGTAAACTGGACAAACGGGTCCGGGTTCGGTCCGACGCTGTCAGACCGACCCGGTCTGAGCAAGCGGCCTGGCTTGAGGGGAAAGTCGACCTGAAAGGGTGGTCCGACCCAAGGGGGGCCCAACCGAGGGCGGCTGGCTGGCCCGCATGGCTAGTTGGAGGGCCCTCGTAGCCGGCTGGCTGGCCCATGTGGCTAGGCAGGCCACCCCGTGGGGGGGGGGGTGCGACGCCCCTTGGATTCTAAAGGAACTGGAACTATGCTCTAGTTAGGTGACCCGAAAGTCCTGTGGGGTCCCACCTGTAGCGAGCACCAGCGTCCGACTCAGCCATTCACCCCTGGCTCCTCCACCGCAGTGCGATGTCACCATGGTTATGCTGTCCTCTGTGAACCACGGTGGTGCTGCGCTGCATTCGACGCGGCCTCCAGCTTCTTCGTGCGGCCTGATTGTGTTGTGCTCATTATCCGACCATCGTGGCCCTCCTAGCTTTGGCCCCCATCTTCTGGCATGGTGCAAAGGAACCGCGCCCCTCCGGAACTATTATGGCCTACTATGCCACGTCTCGATTCCCTACGCGGCATGGCTGTGTCGCGCCCTTGTGGCGACCCGGCAGCCTTGGGCCCCTGGATTCTTCATAGTCCGCCTCTATCGTCAAAAATTAATAAAACCAACAGGGGATGGTTGAGTCGTGTTCGTGTGGTATGAGCCCTCCTCGTCATGGACATAACATTTTTCATACCATAATCCATAAATTTGAATGACAAAGAATGGTGGTTTATACTCATATATAAAATAACTGAAATTCCCCTACCTCGATTTCCGACGATCGTTGATGAAGTCCCGGAAAGGCGTATGTCATTCAATTGACGTAAGAAGAAGATGAAGAAGTTGACGTCATTGGAGTTCTTCAAGGAGAACGGTGTTTCCACTTCTTAACCTTGTTGAAGAGGGCGGGAGTGATGTACGTCGTTCTTTGTTGGAGAGGTGTTTTCTTCATTGTGAGAATATAGTTCTCCATAGTTTCTCCAGATCTCCACCAAAAAGAAATTTCCAACCTAAATAATGTGTGAAGCTAACCCATTATTTAATTGTTGGTCAAAACATTTCAAACGCTTTCAAATTAATTAATTAATGCCATTAATTAATTTGTGGGTTGGCACACTTATTATGGATGGTGGAAAGTTACAATTAAATGAAGAGAGGGTTGGCTTCATTAACTCAAGGGATGTTTAATGGTTTCATCCCACATAAATGGGGGGTTTAGGGGGTTTGAAGCTTGTGTGGGCCCCAAAAAATAATATCCTCCCAAGGGAGGTTATGTGCAGGTGGTCCCCACCACTAACCTCCCCGTGGAGGTTTTAACTACCAAGAAATAAAAATAAGATAACTCTTATTTTTATTTAACTTAAATAAAACCCCCCAAAATCTAACTTCAACTCTCATTAGAACGCAACTGCGGTGAAGGTCTCACTATACAATCATCGACACTTTGAGTTCAATGGTGCCCTCAAATTTCAATTCCGATCTCTTGTTCAAAAGTTATAAAATCCCGTACTTACGTTTACTGAACATACCCGAACAAAACATCAGAAATTTATTCCGGGCACACTGGGCCTCATAATCAAGTGCTGCCAGAAACCGTGTACTCGTAAAAATCACATGTATTTACGAAAAAAAAATTTCACAGAAATTCCTGGCCTTTACAAATAATCCTTGGTATATGATAAAATTATTGTAAATATCCCCTAGATAAATTTTAGTACAACAATAAAATGAATATATAACCATTAAAAAATATTCCCATGGGGTAAATGATTTTGAAATTACTATTCATAAATATAGACCTCAATATTGTAAAATTGCAATTATAATGGTAAAAATGAATTAGTGTTTTCTCTTATTCATTTTCTATAATTTTTATATTTAACAAAATATACCTTCATATAATTTAAATATGAAAAAAAAATTGTATATACAAAATAAAAAATTTATTTTAGGAATAATTAAATTAAGACCATTTAATAATGAAATATTTTAATATAAATAAATATTAATTTCATAGAATACAATTACTAAAATTAATTTTTATAAAATATGAATTATTTTAATATATTATAATTCTAATCTCAATTTTCATAATGGTTAGAAAATTAACTATGTCGAAAAATATATAATTTTTGAATAATAAATGATTTGGTTCAAAAAGTCAAAATAATAACAAAGTAAATTCATTAAACAAAATTAATTTCGTAAGTGAACCAGATAAAATAAGACTATAGTAAAAAAAAATTTAATTTTAACAATAATGTATTTTAAAACCTCTTCTGAAAATATATTTTTCTAGCTTCTAGGTATTTTAAATTTCGTCACGAATATAAATCAATTACCAATTTACTAATAAAATTGAATCAATGAAATAAAATAACATATTTTATTGATATATTGATTTTTAATGAATTAAACTCAATTTCCAAATATATAAAAAGCATTACAAAATCTAAATGTAATTTGATGTTGTATAAATATTTTATTTTTGAAAAATAATTTTCAAATAATAAAGTTATATAATATAATGAAAATTATTTCTTGGACTCAGATATGTACAAAACGAAATTATTTATGATATAAACCCTGATTCAATGTTATTATTAATTTAATATTTTTCCTTTTTCCATAAAAAATTATTCTAATGGATATATTTTCAAATTATTGAAAAATATTACCACATATTCAATGAATACTCACCTCACCAACACATTTATTTCATTCCAAAACATTTTACCATTGATACTCTCCTGAATTTCAATCTTTATAGTCTCTCTATGGAGTTTTCAATGGTTCTATGGAAATATCCTAAATCATTAAAATTATATCTCACAATATAAGGGATTCATAACCTCTTCATTTTATCTAATTTTATACATATTAGTTAGTCCTCTAAATTGATATTTTTTAAGTTCCCATAAACATAAGATAATTTAGTTTCTATAAAAATTATGATCTATGATTGATTGACATATGATATCTCTCAATAAGACATTCTATAAACAAATTATCACATATGAAATGCTAAAAAAATAATTATTTTGTTTTTTATATCTCTATTGTAATGTTGAAAATAACAAAACATATATTTAATCATCTATATTAATAAAAAGTTTGACATACATAATTTTTTAGGGATAATTTTTTTGAAACATTTATTACCTTCCCATAGTTAATAATGATGAAATATTCATTCGTTTAATCATCTATGAATATAGTGATTAAATTTAAAACCAATTATTTATTATTCCAATGTTATTGATGAAATTTTTTTTTATTAAATCTGGTATATGGGAAAAGGATGAATTAAAACAAACGAATGGTGACCCCATGAACAACTATAATTATATTGTAAAATAATTAATCTCAAGGTATTACATGTGTATTATATCATAGTGAATAACCTCAGTAATTTTTTTAGGAATGCATAGTAATGATCTATGGTGATATTTTTATGAATATGTAGTATTTTTCTTTCATCATTTCCATGTTATATATCACATACATACAATAATATAATATTATTATTCATTATATTCTATCAATAATAATCTCCCATATTCTATTTCTATAAAATAATTTATTAGTGTTTCTTAACATTTTCAATTAATTCACGTGTCTTGGAAATTAATTATAGTGAGGTGGCCTAAAATTGGGTAATAAAGGTCACTTTTGAGATGATTAAACAATGTTTTTTTAAAATATTCTATGTTTATTCCTCATATTATTTACCATTTACCTAGACACTAACCCTCAGAAGGGAGTTCATTGTTATTATTATTTTGTTTCTAAGAAATATGTGAGAAATAATGTATTGAAAATATGTCTCATCATACTTGATATTGATATGATTGGTTTTTTATTTTTCAAAATAATCAGAATAAAAAATTAGTAACAACTCTATTGACATGTTTAAATATTGTAAAAATAATGAATTTATTTATTAATAGAGTGAGTTGTTTCTTGTAAATGAAATATGGGACTGGGAACTACATGTGGATTTGGCAGTCGACATATTATACCTTAGGGTAAACATCATGAATATGTTAGAAGAGACATTTAGTTGAACATCCTACGATGCTTGTCAAAGAGACCATTCCACAAACATATTTTTTTAAATTATTGGGGATATTATTAGATAAAAAATTATTTTTAAAAACAATTGTGAAGGGTATATTGAAAATATACAATTTTTAGTAGTGATGTATATCATCCATGAAATAATATAAAATATATATCATAATCATTAAATTATAACAATTATAAGCGTTATAATTATATAAAATCTACTACATATGTATTTTTCATCTAAATAATGGTAGAAAATTCAAGAACACCTTTAGATAATGGTTATGATGGACAATGGAAAAATATTCATTCTAAAATGGAGAAGGATGGTGTTAAAAACATCTTGGTATTGATGAAAAAGTTAAATCTAGAAATTAGTACAAATCTAAACCATGTGGAGAATATAAAATCCCCAAACATGAAAAATTAACATTTGAATCCTTCATGCATCAACAACCATAAATTCATTATCGAGGATATGATCTAATTATATAAAAATAACAATTCAAAACAATATAAAATTGAATATATCTAATCCATTTATACGAAAGAAATTTTTTTTTTTGAAAATATATCACCTTGAGGGATATTGTGATCAGTAGTGGAAATATAGCATAGACCTAAATTTAGTGTACGAGATAGAATCTAACATTTTAGTTAATAGAAAAACTACTTCCATCCACTTCATTTTCGTCATACCAACTAAAACATATTAGAGAGAGAATTATTCATATTTATACCAAGGTAAAATGAATAACAGGGAATTATAAGATGAAAATCATTGGTATAGAATGATATAATTCATGGATTCTTATTTTAACATATGTAAATATTAATTTTATTAAATGATGTTATATTGATATATAAATGAATCTCTGTTAAAATGTATAACATTTAGAGATCTTACGAAGCAGAATGATATGATGAAAAATATGATGTATACAATGGTGATGATTAGTGGCCACATTGTATTAATAATATGAATTGGATAATGGATCTATATTGGGTAATTATTTTAAACCATAGAGGGTGAGAATATAAAAACACACCTCCTAGGTTCAATAATTTTAGGATGAAGAATTTGGGGAATTTTTTTTATAGAAGTGAAAATTTCTATTTGTGATTAATAGATTATCACAATTTCTGAAACATTTTCAGGTATATATATCCTAAATATATTAATAGAAATGAAAAAGGGAAATATTATAAGTTTAACTTATAGTATAGTTCTTAAATTTTCACAATCACGGAATATTCATTATTTGATTTTAAAATCATAAAAAAATTGTAGTGAAATTCCATCATCCTTAATATTGGAGAAATGAGAAATGTTATGCTTTTTAAACAATTATAGCTAAAGATACAGCTATATTTAAATTTTATTATGGTATAATCATCAAAAAATCAAGTATGGAAGTTACATTTGTTGATTTAAGATCCTAAAAGTTCATTATGATATTCAATTATACAAATAAAATCATGTTATAAACTAAACTACTAGTTGTAAATGTATCCATCAAAACTCTTGGAGAAACTATTCTAGGATCATATATATATATATATATATATTCCTCTATCATATTTTGTGATTAAAATCAATATGAAAACTAAAAATTTATTATTTTGTAGGAAGTAGACATAATATAAGGGATATTTTTTATAAGTCCATTATTTAATTAAATTTTTATTTCAACACAAATTATTTTCATTGATATACATCATTACACACAACACTATATGAGAATAAACCATGAAATAAAATTAAAATATTTTTATTTAAAGTTATATTTATAATCTATCACTTGAATTAGATGGTAATAATTGTAACAAATATTAATAAATTTATAAGGATTAAAAATTTATAAAATAAATTTATTTTTTATTAAACGATTATAAATGAACATAAAATTATTTTCTATGTTAAAGAATATATGTTATGAAAAACTATTTTTTCAGTCATTTTAAAAATATTATATTATATTATTCACTATTGTTAAATGATTATTTAAAATAAATTTATATAATATATTAAATCTATTTTGTTATCTTTTATCTAATATTTTTTCAAATCCTTGGATTATAGTAAGTCAAATTCAATGATTAATACTATAATTTTTTTTTTCAAATTTGATTCATCCATTTATGAAAATCTATTTTATAATTATCATCATTATAAATTTAAAAAACGTTCACAACATAGAATTTATTTTTTAAATATTATTTACAAATGTACTTTATAGTGAATATTTAATAATTTTATGAAATGATTATTTTTTCGTTGAATTGTAAAAAATAATAATTTTTCAATGAAATTATATTTTCGTATATGTTTTTTCATAGTTTCATTGTCTTTAAATACGGTTTTATAGATAAATTTTTTCATTTATATTATAATCAATCTAACTTACATTATTATGATCAATTTTATATTATATTTGTTTTGGAAAATGTAATATTATTTTGAAAAAAATTTAATGTATAATTGTTTCTCATCATATCTATGAGTTTATTTTAAATTAAATTCCATCCCATACATTTCAGGTTTCCCTAAATCCTCTGATTGATTTTTTTTTCATTTTAAGGGAATTTTAATTTCTTAATAATTATTTTCATTTACTATACGACACCTAACTCCACAATGGTATTTATGATCTTTTTATAGTATTTATATTCTTCAATAAATAATACACATTAAATTACATATAAAATAACAGAGATGTATATTCATTATACCTTCCATATTCATTAGAAATATGATATAATATAGGATATAATATATTGTAATGTAATGATTTTATTTTCATTGGTAAGAAATTATATTCATGAACAATGGTTAATGCTCATGTTAATCTCATAGATGATATTAAATTGATAATGCTTATATTTACCCTTATTGATAATATGAACTCACCATTCTTATATTTTTTACATCCCCTTCTTTTGAAGAATTACATTAACATGACTTTATCAAGAATGGTTTTCATTGTGAAGAGTTTAATTGGAGTGTTTGAAGAAGTATTTTTGAATATAAAATTTTTTTATTGTAAAAATTATAATTAAATGTTGCTCCTCTAATTCCATTACCCAATATATGGTGTAAGATTTATTTCATTGATATATGATACCAATATTCACTTATCTAAGTATAAAATTATTTTGTAGTATTATATAACTATAAAAATATATTATTTAAATAATATATTTGAAAAAAAAAAATTTAAAATTGTCATTATTTAAACAATCATAACCATGTATATCATCATAGTAAACTTCAAGTATTGCATGGAATAGAAAAAATAATAGTAAGATAAAATTTTTAGTAATGGTTAAGTATAGATGGAAGTTATCATTAATCAATATTCATAATCCACATGGGATGGTGAATAACAAAAAATACATTCATTTTAAATAACATTAAAGTAATAACCATATTGAAAATATATATTATAGAATAAACATTTAATATTGTAAGTAAACTGAGAATAAATTTTTTCCTTGGAAAATAACATTATAAAAATATCATGGATAATATTAACTGAAATATCAATGAACAAAATGATAAATTTGTCAATGTCAGTATATCAAGATCTATGAAAAAATCTCCTACCCAGATCTTACAAGATATATATTAAAATTGATCGGTACATATACACTGGAATCATAATTTACTTTGACTACCAAAAAATTTCATCTCATGATAATATCAAACCATTTAAATCTTATTTATAAATTTTCACCACCCATATCTACCTGTCCAAATTATTCCACATTTATCTAGTAATCTATTCAATTCATAGAATAATCATTATAATTAAATATCTATTTTGATGAAGTTATATAGATTATCGATATTTAACTAGTCAATAAAATAGCAATCTAATTAATAAACCTTGTGTAGAAATAATATAAAAAAAGGGAAATAATTATACCTATGATAAAGTATATTAATCCAAAGGGTAAATTTAATGTTCAATGGACTCCTTCAAAGTGAAAAAATTATAGGATTGTAAATTTATACAAAAATGAATCAAATAAGTGAGTTTAAATACTAGCTAAATATAATCATAAACCATAAAAAGTAAGAATAAGGATTGTATTAATATATAAAAAATGATTGGATTTTAGTAAATTAAAATTTTCATATAATTATTTAATATAAATACCATAAATATATATATAAAAACATAAATATTCAAAAAATATTTTTTTAATATTTAAAATTCAATTTTAAAAAATCCATAATAAATTATAATATTTTTATTATAAAATAAAATTTTAAAATTATATTTGTTGCTTTAAAAAATATATTATTTATTATTGAACAAAATTATAGACTTTTGTACACATGGAAATAATGACTTCAATAACTTTTAAAATTTGTATCCAAATAGGCATTATTTGGAAAGGGAAATGACGAGTAAATTAACAATTAAGTAAAAAATTCAATCATGGTGAAAAATTATTTTATTAAATCATTTTTAATAATTTTTTAAAACAAATTTAAAAAACATGTTTTTGGATCAAAAATGATTTTTTTAATAAAGGGATAATTGTAGTAAGATTTTACTAAAGTCATTTTCTCTATATTTTTATGTAAAATGAGTAATAAATTGTACTGTTACATTCAAAATAATTAATTAAAATTGGATAAAATATTAATTTTGTATTTTATAAAATGTTAAATCAATTTCCTTCTATGGAATACAATTATGAAAAATCCAAATTAATATGATATTTTGTAATAAACTGTTAAAATTGTAATAAATATGATGTTTATATTAATCAATGTATAGATTATTTATGTAAAATGATATTCAAAACAAAAAATTTGAAAATACAACATAATAATAAAAAAATTATCCCCAATCATAATATTAGAAAATCATTAACAATCGATAAGTAATAAACCCCACTAAATAAATAATGTAAAATATTAAATTAATTCTCAGTTTCAATCATTTATATGAATATAAAATTGTTTGAAATATTATAAATTGAATCATAAAATACAATTTTTTATTATAGTGTGAATACATTACATGAAAAAGGGAAATAAATATACTACATACACTATATTAGGTTTATAATTTTACAATATACCACAATGAAGGGAAATTGATACAATGAACCTTTCCATGAATCTGACTCATCATGTACGATATTTATCATCCAAAATAATAATTTTATGTTAATTAATTACATTATTATCTATATTTTTAGTTTTAATTGTTACTTTAATTTTAATGTTTTAATATATTTTATATAACTACTCACTCAATTATGTTTACATCATGTATTTTTACAAAATTTAACTACTGTGTGAAACATGACTTCACTAGGTTGACTATTTCTCTAAGAGGTAATTATTTCATCATATATAGTGTAATAAAAATGACTTAGTTACCATTATTTAATGAAAAATTTATTTTTTTAATAAATCATATATTATTTTTGATAAATGAAATATGTTATGATAAAAAAGATTGTATACCATACATCTACACATGTAATGATTCTATTTTCCAATGATCATTATGGAAAGGTGGTGATTAATAATTTTTATATAAATTATGATCAAAATATCATTATAATATACTGTTAATTTAATTATATGTTTATATATAATTCTTGTGGTGGGTTTGTAAAAATCTAACTCTTTCACATTGTGATGGTTGTTATCAACACATATATAGATGGAGCTATCATAATCCATTGAGTGAAAATAGAAGAAATAAAATTATTTATTATCATATAATAATGAAAAGTATTTTATTAATAAAATCATTATTCAATTTATATCACATAAATTTATTAAATTTATCATTATTTTCTTCAATTTGGAGATCTAGTAATAAAATTAATAGCATCACTTTGAGGGGAAGTTGTAAGTCATGCATAGGAAAAATATAATTGTATCCACCATGGATTTTTAATGAAAAAACATTTAAATTATATAATCACTAAAAATTTATCATTATGTTCTAAATATCATATATATAAATTATATCTATCATCACATCCATCCATGTTTTTATTTGATTGAATACATGTCATAATAGTTCGTGATATGGTAGTATGTCATACACGTGAGTGGTGTTATGATTTCACATTTTAGTGAAGATGAATTAGTTACAAATAAATCCATTAAAATTAAACAAAATTTATTTTAGATTATTTTTATAAAATATAAAAATAATTTATAACTATTTCAATGGGGCCTATTAAGAAATAAAAAATTCATAGTTGTAATTTTTAAATCTTCTCAGAAAAACTGTGGGGAATTATAACTATTGCATTCCTAGAATGGATTTATTGAAAAACGTGTGATTCATCTTTTTTGATTATCATTTTTGGGAATTTATTTGGCTTGTTATTTATCGATACAAAATATATTTCTTTGGTAAATAATAGAGGGAAGGTTGTGGATTTTAATAATTGAGGATTGCAGAAAACTTGTTTCAAAAAAAATAAAAAGGTTTACGCACATTTATCACATGAAAGATGGTAAAAATTGATAATTAATAATACATTGAAATTATAAGTTATAAAATGTCCATAAAATAGATTTTAATCATGTTTTTAGTCAATTTTAACCTATAATGTTTTAATTTACCAACCTAGTAAACAATTATTAAGCTTATCAATGGTAATTAATTTTTTTTATTTTCAATATTTGATATGATTAAAGATATATAAACAATATAATAAATTTTTTATTATTTAGATTCTAAAAACAGAAACCATCTTAATATAAATCAATTAAAATATGTAAATGTATTACATTTAAAATAAAAACATGTATAAATGATGTGAAAACATATTTTAAAGAAGAAAATTGTCCAATCATTTATGTTTTTCAAATAAAAACTAAAAATAAAATTTATTAAAATGAACTAAAATAGATAAATATAATATCGTTAAAAATAATATATAATATACATTTTCTATGTCAGTATTTTAAATTAATTTTTAATCTTTAAATAAGAATTAATATTTATCGTGATATATCAAAAAAAATAAATTATTCCAAAATACAACCCTAAGATAATTTTTTTATTTTTTTATAAGAATAATTTATTTTACTACAAGAAAATATATAAAAGTGTTTAAAAAATAATATAAAATGTGTGAAATAACAATAATAAATATTTTCATTAAATATAATAAATTTAGGAAAAAAATTCATTTTCTATGAAATTATTCTTATTTTACTTCTAATAAATAGATAGAAATTTAAATTATTTTATATTTTTTAAACAATATAATTTTCATAATGTAATAATTACAATTCATACCTCCAAAATTAATAAAATAGTATATATATTATGGTTTATTTAGTATAAGGGATGAGTGATATGCTCTCTATAAAGATAATAAATTTAACAAAAAATATTTCATGGGTTGTTTAAAGTCGTTGTTTTGTGTTTCATAATATATTTATTAAAATTTTTTGTTTTTATAATTTTAGGTTTTAAAATTATACTTTCCATAAATAAATAGTGTGATTTGAGTTTTGTAATAGGGTAAGAAATTAACGTTCTAGTATATACAATTTCTATTGGTGAAAAAACTATTAAAAAAATTGTTAATAAAAAATACATTAAAATAATATAATTTGATGTGAAAAGTACATACATAATGAAACATAACGACTTTTTTAGGATGTGTTACATTGGTTGTAGTTGAATATGTTGACACATAAGAGAAGTAAAAATAATTACAGACAATTATAGGGTTCATCGGTTATTAGAAGATGAGTTATCAATTGAATTTTAATGACATAAAATCCATAAAACATTAATGATTTAAAATTACTTTTTATTAATAATATAAGAAATAAATAGGATAATATTTTTTCAAGATCATTTTTATAATTTTTTGGAATTAATTTATTGTATATGAATATAAGGCACTATACTTCCATAATATGTATCAATATCATATGAACAATTTCATCCTTCATTTGTTCTCAATTATTTTACAATTAACAACTTATTCAATGAATTTAAAAGCTATAAATGAAATTATCATTCTTAAATCACCAAAATTGAGTATTTATAGATCATATAATCCCTAAAACACAGACTTGATTTTCTATATCTCTTAAAAATATTTTCCCAAACCAATATAGTTAGAAAACCTTATCCAATATTATACATTATTTTGTAAACAAAAACAACAACACTAATTATTTTTCATTAATATTTATTAATAATATATTTTATCTAAAAATAAAAGGTATATTAACCATGACATCACCAGGTTAAAAGTATGTTTTAAACACTTATTGTTCTTTGGTTGTGGGTAAAATCCGTACAAACATATCAAACTACAATGAGTAATCCTTTTTTCAAATTGATATTAGTATAATTCTTATAAAATTCTCTAATTTAGTTTTCACATATTTACTACCATAATAATTATGTGAAGAAAATGTTTACCAACACCTGGAATGATATTTCCAACAAATGACATTATCCCCAAAATAACTATTTCACATACTAAACTAATAGGTTTTATTTATTAATTCTTTCCACAAATAATTATTTAAGGATTTTATATTCATACAACAACTATTTCATATAGTGTGTTTAATAATTTTAATGTATGATTAAAATTATAATCATAAACCCATGATGGTATCCATGAAATATATATTAATTATAACGTCTCATAATTTCTATGTATTTTTTTTATTTATATAGAATTATTTCGAGACTGAAAAATTCAACGACACATAATTCAGTGGTCTGGAGAGTCAGGAACGTAATTTTGAACTTTTTTAAGGTATAATAAGTAAATGTGTGAGCGGGATTCACTATCATTTAAGCAATTTCTCGAGTCAAAAATCTGAGGGCACCGATGAATTTCAAACATCATGATTTTCCTAGAAAGGACATAATAATGACCAGCAAGGGTTGAGGTGAAAATTTATTTTTCGGGATTTTGGAAAATATAATAAAATAATTTATACGAATTATTTTATTTTCATTATCACTTTGGAGTGACGGATGGAGAAACTGGGGTGAAGACACATGGTAGTGACGTTACACATCAATGAGGCTCATTAATGGCTTGTTAAACACAAAGTGTAATGATGCTTTAATGACGTGTAACAGCGATGTTGTTTCATAAATAAAACAAATTAATGATGAGATGTATCATCATAATAGGAATGTTGCAACGTGCTATTATTTGTAATTAGACACATTGGGAAAATAAGGATTAATGAAATTGGATGAATCTCTGGAGAACCTCTGACAGACTACCACCCCAACAAAGAATGAAGAATGCCAGGGAAACATCATCTTCTTCATCATTCATTTTGAATATCGGAGACGAGATGTGTAGCGGACCTCTTAACCCCCTAAGGAAAGATGTTCACCAATGAACATCATAAGAGGTAGGTTTTGTTAAAAAAAATTACCTATTCTTTTTTGGAAAAATGATAAACGTGGATCTACTAATGAATAGGTTGTTCTGCGAATCATGTGTTATAACAGGAGGGTGATTTTCTTTTGATATAATTATTCGGGATTTAACTATGGAATGTAATGATTTAATGGACGCTCCCCAAAACTCTCCCCATCTATAATCTTCTAATGCGGAGGGTGCATTATTAGACAAAAATAGGCTCTAACCCCTCCACTTATGTGCTCACTATGAATGTTTTTTCAAAAGTGATGGAAAGTGGGTATTAAAGGATTCACGGTAAAGCAGATACTCCTTAGAGGTCTTTTTTGCAGACGACGTGAAGAATGGTCACTGAAGCGCATCTTCTGGTCCGCAGAAGGATCTACCAGTGTAGCAGTGCTGATAGTGGCAGCACATGACAGAGGTGGTGGAACATGCCAACTATGTTCGAGAGGAAAGGAGTATGCCATCAGTCATGTTAGAGGACTGGTAGAGCGGTGTGCCCTGGCAGTGTGCTAGTGTGGTGGAAGCTTCGGCTGATCGGTCCATGGCATTGGATACCCATGGCCCCAGTATGGTGCCATGTTGACCAGAGTCAACCCGTGGACTATGTTTGTGGGGGACGTGGAGGGTGGCCGATCATTACTGGCCACAGGAATTTGAATGAGTGGCCCACACCTTTCAGGCCATGCACGGACACAGAGGGATGCAGTGGTCAGCCACATCCCTGGCACACCCCAAGAACTACGTTAGCGGCCAGTCTTCAGACCACAGGGTCGTGCCCCCTGGATGGCTAGGCAAGTTTCCCAGCCTAGAGAGCCATACCTGAGCCCAGTAGGGCAGACCCGTGCCAGTCGGCCACACCCACTCCAGCATACTAGACCCGCTCTAGTGGTCGAGACCTACGCTGGAGGGCTAGTCCCATTTTAGCTGGCCGAACCACGCCCCTTCAGGCCGAACTAGACTAGACCAGGTTGGCGGTCAACCTGGAGGGTTAATCCATCAACCAATCAGGCTAGGTCCAGTGAGGCCTATTAGGCATGGACCATAGGGTAGGTTGTTCCAGACTAACCCCAACCCACACTAGGTTTGGTCAGGTCCGACTGAATGAACCGGCATAGGTGGAACCCCCAGGCCGGGTTGGTCGGGTCGGTCCGACTAGGTCAGACCAGCCATTGTCGCTACCAGTCCCCTAGTTACTAAAATGACTATATCATGCAAACCTTGCATCCGATTTAAGGGTCATTGGCGACATTGGGACCCACTCATAGAGAAAAATATTTTGAAATTATTTTGGAGACATAAATGGACGTTCATATGTGATGAATGGCTTGACGACGGACCAGTGGGAAGTGGCTCTGTGTGACCCAGCTGAACCATGGTGTGGAGTAGCTCTATGTGAACCAACAGACCCATGGTATATGACAGGAGGTGTACATCAGTTCGTCTAAGGTGGGAAGCAGGTCTATGTGGTCAGCTTGTCCATGGTGGGGAGACGCTCTATGTGACCCAGCATACCCATGGTACACACTAGGGATAAGTACTACAATAGATCTAGGTTTGTTTGAACTAGCTCTGTGTGACCCGGCTTGCCCATTGTACTCAATAGATAAGGATATCTCTATCGACCGAGGAGTTAAATGTTTTTGACTGACGATACTACTGTTACTACCCTAAAATGTACCTGGTGAGAGATGTCTAGTACTTTGCACTTTTCTTTGCAGAAATTTTTTCAGTTCTTTCTTTTTTGTTTTGGGATCCCCTTTGATTATTATGTTACTCCACCTTCATAGGATTTGCATGATTGTGTTGTTTCTGGTGTATATTATTGAAGTTTCGATAGGGGTGATCAGGGATGTGGGACCAAAAAAAGCTACAATGGTGAACTTGGTTGCCTAGGACCAGGCAGAACCTAGTAGGACCGGGTGGACAAGACATACTACATTGTCTTCTAGTAGCTTCACTACTCTCACGATTAGGTGCATTTTACTATTGATTTCCATCAGAGAACATTTCATACTTTATAGTTTTTATAACTTTTTTGGGTTTGAATTCTAGTCCACATTCATTCAGCTATTCTGTTAAACAGTTTATTTAGTGGGATGTTGTTTCCTCGTTTGTGAGTTGGGACTTTGTTGGGAATGTCTGTGCATACAAGTATACTATCTAATTCTTCACACTTATAGGTTGATGCCTTCAGTTTTAGTCGCCAGCCCCTGGATTTCAGGAGGCGGGATTGGGTTTGTCACGACATGGGCCATGGGGGATGTGTTGTGACATTAATGAATTAATATATGAATAAAAAATGTAACATAAGCGTAATATGTTTAATTCTTCTTATAAAAAATATACCCCTGTAAAAAATACATTGACCAATCATTTCATGATTACCAATACATAATAAATGTGATAATTTTATTTAAAACAATATTTTTTTCATATTGGGAATAACAATTCAAATTTTTCTTTGACTCAAATAATGTCGTGGTTCTACTCATTTATGACAATGAACTATAAATTGATCCCTAGTATGTGACTTATTTTTTTTAATAATAATATTCATTTTAATAATTAATTCATTGGTTTTTTGGTACAATTCCAGTATTAAAACATTTCTACATTCCAAAAAGTCACATTCCATGATGTCTCGTTCCATATTTCTCAAATGATGTAAATAAATCCTTATTTCCACCACGGTCTCCACCACAAGAACTTGTAATGAACTACATCCCCTTGGTGAGTCCAAGAGTTGGTAATGGAAGATTTTGATAATAATAATTCCGTAAAATTGACAAGGAATATCTAGTATATCATAAAATATAGTCGAAATACCATTTTATCAAATATTCAACACATTTTTCTTTATTTATAGTTATAACATGATATTTTTGGGTTCTATCCATTGACTACAACAATAAATCAAAGTGTGACTGACAATAATTGCTGTGAGAAACCATATTCACATTAATATGATGATTATATCATGAATGATTATTATTTATATATGAATCAATTGATTTAATATGAGTCATTCATTTTACTCATATATGAGAACCATTAATGGTTTTTTCTAAAAAAATTATAATGATATGAATTTTAACACCACGATATGTGAATCTTATAGCTAGTGCATTATTTTATTACATTTTCTTGATTACAAGGAATCAAATGCCAATGAAAAAATTATTTTATCCATAATATAATTCCATATTACATTAAAGATAACCATAAAAGATTCATATATAAGAAATAAAAACATGATACATAATGAAAGTAAATCATCTACATCCTTCAACATGTATTCAAATAATTCATCTTCATAACTTGGGGAAATGAAACATAAAAAAGATTAGCTAAAATAATCCGTTAGGGTACATGAAACTAAATAAATAATCAATTAATGACATTAAATAAACTTAGAATGGTAAAAAACTGATAACATGATCCATTCAAATAAAAAGATAAGGCGTATTTAATAAGGAAATATAAGAAACTGAAACACATTAAATTTTATCAATGAATGGAATATTAAGCGTATCCATAGATATATTGACAAAACATATCAAGGATTATTAATAAATGCAACTTAATTATGGAAATTATTTCTTAATATATTTCTTTAAATTGAATATAAAAACCTAAACAATCAAGTACTTTCACAGTGTGGATAAAACTATGGATAGAGGCATGTTTAATTTGTGTATTTTATATGTCTCCTGAGAACCACTCGATTCATCAGGGAGCTATATAATGTTTTTTCTCCACCATCCATTAAACTTCAATTGAAGTTCTCATATAAAATAATAAATATATGAAATATTCCTTCTTGATTACATGAATTGAAAAAAATACAGAATTGATCAATAATCATCCAATAGATCAAATAACTGCCAATGTAAACACTATATATATATTATAGTATAGGAAGTAATAATACCTGTTTTATTATAATAAAGATATTCATGTATAATTACTAATTTAAAATGATTAAAATAATGTGACTTTTTTATGAAAATTTTTACACAAAAAATATAAGTGATATTTTAAAGATAATAATTAAGGAAATTCTTTGGGAGAATAATGATTAAACATCCCAATGTGTCCCATAACACGTTGAAACATTTAAATCATAATTTCCAAAAAATATTATGAAATTAAATAGAACATATAATACAATTAGAATAAGTGTATTCATGGAATAAATTGAAAATTGATGTATATTAACCCAATAAATGTGAAATGATGCATAATAAAAAATAAGTCTGAATGGAATATAAATTTAGATGAAATTCCCATAAATTAACTTTAAATATTTTTTCTGGTATTTATACTCATGTATAGTGGATTAAAATACGTTTATATCTTATACATGAATAATAATAATGTTTATAATATTATATATCATATTATTATGACATTTTATTAATATTTTGATAACAGTCATTAATTTTTTCACTATTTCTATTGTTAAATGCGTTGTATGTTTCTAATGGGTTTTGATTTGTTATTTGGATCTCTTGTTACTCAGATATTGATTTAAAAATATCCATAATTTAATACATGAATTAATTATATTATATACTCACTAAATATTTATTTATGAAAATATATAATTTTTGAAGATATGAAATGAAATGCACCGTTCATGGACATGGTAGGTCATACTTACACATAAACACTAATTTTAGTTCATTAATGTATTAAAAAAATTAATGAAAATAGTTTATGTATATTATAAATAAATTATCATATATGTGTTATATATGTTATATATATTATATTTTTTTAATAGCATCATTTACACATTCTATGAACGGAATTAAAAACTCACATCGCTCTGATGGGGCGATAAACCCAAATTTTTCAAATGAAATTATCGTTCTTACACAAGATGTAATGAATAAATATTTTATCTAAATAAATATTAAATAATAATAAATTCATTATAAATTTAATATATATCATATATAAATTGTGGTTCCATCATAATGTATACCTTGAGATGTGGTAATAGAAAAATTAAATATCATCGTTTCGTGAGGCAGTAGTTCACTCTACACAAAATAAATATTTTTATTAACTATTAGAGGGAGGTGTGTATAAGTGAATGAGGAAATAATAAAAAAACATCATTTTTATTTGGAATTTGATATTGTTTTTATAATAATTGAATATAAAGAGTATATGGAGTATAGAAGAAAAATAACAATAATAGACCATTGAAAAACATTACCTAAATTTATGTAACTCCTTTTTAGTTTATGCCAAAGGGATTCCTTGTATGACATTATAAGAAAATGGAGGCATCAATTGTTAGAGAAGGGATATTGGGAATCTAATTTGGAAGATATTTTCTCAACATTAGTTATTTGAGATGTGTGGGAAATGTGGAGATGTGGTTACCATTTATTGTGGAGGAGAAGTGGCACTCTTGTGATATTTTAAAAAAGGAATTCACCACATGTTTTTCAGGTTGAAAGAGGAAAGAATATAGGAAATAATTCAAGAAACTAGATTAAATGAACAATATATATATATTCAATGTATTTTATTAAACTTAATAGATCATTTTGCGCAACAAGTTCAATGTTATTCCTATATTTACTTAATTTATCCTTATTCGTTATAATAAATTTTAATCACTTACACTTATATTTTTCTCAATAAATATTATGAATATTTTTTTAAAAATATAAATTATTATGAATAAAAATATGGAATCATTTTAGGAAATTCAATATCACATAATTGGTAGAAAATATTTTAAATTTAATATGATAGACAAGATGACAATGCATATTTTTATGTTTAAAATGACCAAACAGTTTTTATTTTATTATATTAAATTTCAATGTGAAATTGACTAATATGACCTAATTTATATTAATTGATAAAATTATGATACATACATTATAATAAATATAAAACATAATTCAATCATATAAATAAATCAGATGAATAAATATTTTTGATCTAAAATTCTATAATTTTCATTATTCATAAAAAAGGAAACTTCACGGATAGATACAAAAAAATTACCTTTCCTAATTTATTTCCTTTTAATAAAATAATTTAGTTTAATTTTGACATATTAAATTTATTATACGGTTCAAAATTGGAATTAAAATTGGTTCTTCAGAAAAATGTTGTAAAAAATCAATAATAATATACTATTTTATGAACATATTTGGGTTTTTTATCTTAATATGGTCAAATATATTAGAGGAATAAAATTATTTCATTGAATATATTAATTACATATATCACATAAATAATTCTAACTAACTATTACTAATTTAATTTATTATGGTAAAATATCTTTGGGAGCTTCAAAATAATAATATTTTTATATTCAATCGGTTTTGATATTCATTTGTAATTAATTTATGAAAAATTAATTCATATTATATTTTTTTAAACCATCTATTTTCATAATTTAGTTAACCCCTTTCCCATATTCTAGTTTTATGGATATGATATAAATTATTATGGCAATATTTTAATAATATGTTATTTTTTCTTGGTAACTCGGTCTTGTGTGAGACAGAAGCTATTGAAGAAACACATAGTTTCTTATTACATAAGCTAACTCAATATTGTGTACAATAAATGATATAAAAATATTAAATTTATTTAAAATAGATAATATATTATAAATTATCTATATATTATGTAACTTTTCCCTATTAGAGTTTTGTGTCATAATCGCTATCGAATATAAGGTTCTAATATTAAAATTTTATGATGTTACATTATCCATAACATAAATAAATTGCATATACAGAATTGAAACATCATATCAAAAATATAGGGAATGAAAATAATAAATTTTTTAAATACACACATCATAATAGGGATAATATAACATATTATTATTAAATGGGAATGGAAAAAAATTATCACATAACAGAGTTCAATAGTATGGGAACATAGGTGGGGAATGGAAAATAGATTCATAGGAAAAATATAACAATAATATCCTCATATAAAGTTCTATATAACATGATTAGGAGAAAGATCACAATTAGAGATACCTATATTCTTGATGATCTAAGGGCTATTTGATTCATTGTAAATAGATGTACTATGATTTATTTCATGATCATTTTTCCCAGTGTTGAGCAATTATTTCATTGTCTAAGAATATAAGAAAATATGCTTACTAGGTATGTTTCTACAAAAATAATCTTACCCTTGTACTTTCTAGGAATAATTTCTACATCATATCATAGAACGAGATTCATTGTATAACGGAGTAATTTTTATATATATAAATCTATAACTTATGAAAAACTTATACTATTTCATAAATGGTTAACCATTCCAAATTTTTTTGATTAACAATTATAAAATTATGATTATAGAGTTTCCAAATGAATTAATCATTATCCACAAATAAAATAATGTAACTCAAAATTTAAGCATTCCAAACATGTGAATGACATTATCCTGTATCATATTAAAATATTGAAATAATGCGAATCACTATAAAACCTTATTGGAAACACATATTCCTTCTTATGACTTATGTAAGACATTATAACCACATCAAGAACATAATAAGGGATTCTTTTCCGTAAATCAACTATTTTCTAAAATGATAATCTTTTTAACTAATAACTTTTCATGGTACTATTCGGAATATGATCTCAACATCTTAATGAAGATGTAATGATGTAAAATCATCATAAATTCTATAATTCCTATAACCAATACATTGATGATAAAATATTAAAGTGAAATATTTAATTAATATTAAAATTATTCATCCATTTCAATTGGTGCAGTGTCATAACTTGATCATTATCCAATACTATTATTTGAGTTTATCCATTGGTATCTTGAGACATTTATTTTTATATTTTCCCATATCCATGAAGTTGAATATTTGTACTTTGTAAAAAAAATTTACACGTGATATAAAATTGATTTTGGACATTATTTCAAAACTATTAGAAAAATCACATTCATCTTAAGAAAGTACAAAGGTGTTTATTTCCACAATTAACACATGTGGGACGGTACTTCTTTATCTTCTTCATGTCTTCCATATTTTTATCTTACATCATCTTCTTTTATTATTCCCCTTAAATCCCATATGGCGTGGGTAATTAATTTCTTATATCCTTAGAAAATAATAATATTTACTCATAGGATTATAATTCTTGGTAGATTATTTCCCATTGAGAGTTTTTCGTGAGACCATGAATGATCTTAATATTATTACTCATTAGATCGTGTGCATTGTCGGATTTCACATACACTCTACTTGGAACAATTTCTAAAAAATTAATACACAAGATGACCTCATAAAATAATGTATAATCCAAAACCTAGTAGAATAGTCAAATTAAATTAAAAAATTTATATATAGCTAATATCATTATTTTATATATTGTTTTCTTTGTATATCAATACATTAAATTTTTTCTTAATGGATTGAAAGGAAAATTTTAATTATCATAAGTATACCCTCTAGGAGATTAAAAATATATTTGATGTAACATACATTTTCATGTTCTATATTACACCATGTCAGGCCTGTGACTCCTTGTTAGAGTTTTTACTCATACAAACATCTGTTCCAGAACCACGCCCACTTGTAGAATCTATATAGGGATTCATTTTTATGAATACCCACATAATATCTATCTTACCAATATTTTAGGAAATTATCCTATAATTATCTTCAATATATATATATGGGTCATTCTTTCTAGTATTTCTTTTCAATGTCTACATTCCAAAGTTTCTTCTGAACATAATATGATAAAAATAGTAATGTCTCGACCCTAGATTCCTAGACACATTAAATTATTTTATTACATATGCATCATTACAAGGAATCAAATCCAAAAGGAATGACCAAATAGGGATTTATGGATGGAAATATTACATACTTGATAACCATAAACATTGAGAAATATGAAATACAAGCACGATACTTATAAAATCAAATGAACATCATCCATTAATGATTATTCAAATATATCTTCTTTTTTAACCTGATTAAAGGAATCATAATATGGGTGAGTCTCAAATGATATGTAAGGGTAGTTAAATAGGATGAAATAACAAATACTTGAAATAAATGGATATTTAATGGTAAAAAATAGAAAAAACACACCATTGAAATAACTAAATAAGGTAAATTCAATATGTAAATGTATAGAACCTAAACACATGTCATTTAATCAATGAACATATAATTTATAGTATCCAAAAATATGTATCTGAAGAATATATTGGATTAAAAATAATTTAAACTAAATGAGGATAATACACTTTTAATATATGTAATTAATAATCACATGACAACTTATACCATCAAGACATTTTACAATATGGATAAAAATACATATTGAAATCTATTAAATTTTAATACTTATTTATCCCATGAGAACATATCGATGAATCGAGGATAGATATAATTTCTTTGATTGACCTTTAATTATCATTTAAAATAATTTCACATATCAAATAATCAAAATAAATAATATTTCATATCAAATTCCCATATTGAATAATAAATATATAATAAATTAATAATTTATCTAGTTAATCAAATAACTGTAAATATGAAAAAGCTTTTTCAAATGATATAGGTTTCAGGAAATAATAATATCCATTGTATGATAATAAGGATATCAATGTAAACCTCTAATGAAAATGACTAAAATAATGTGTTTGTCTTATGAGGAAGTGAACAGTCCCAAAAAAATTGATATTACAAAAATAATAATTATGAAAATTAATTTTGAGAATATTTATTAACGATTCCATAAAATCTCATTCCACATTATAAAATATGAGTCATTATCATCCTAAACATATGACATTAAATAAAACTTATAATATCATGATAATAAAGGGATTCATTTTATAACCTGAAATGGTAGTATATACACCAAATAAAACTAAATAGTAACAAAATAACAATTTAGTCTCAATAGAATGAAAATTGATAAGAAATTAAATTAATTAATTATATAATATTTTTAGTAAATATATTTTTAGTATAATATATAAATTTTGGAGATATGAAATGAAATTCAACTTTCATGGAGGTGGTAGGCCATATGTATGCTTGAATGCTAATTTCATTTCTTTTTTGTGTTAAAATAATTAACAGTGAAAGCTATATGTATATTATAATTACATTATTATATTATATATATATTATAAATTTTTTTTTATTACTTACCAATATACATTCCATGCATTCCATGAACGAGTCACTTAACCTTGATGGGGTGGTAGTTCACACTTCCCCAAATCAAATAGAGGTATTTACCCAAGATAGAAAGATTAAATGTATGTTCTAAATAAAAAAATATAGAAACAACAAAAAATTATAAATATCATATATATCATATATAAATTGATATTTCATAATATTGGCCACCATGAGAGGTGGTAAAGTAAAAAAATGAAGAATCGTCATTTCATGAGGAAGTAGTTCTTCGTACATAAAAACATTATGTTTGTTTTCCATTATATAGAGGTTTTTGTATATGTACGTAAAATAATAAAATAAAAACATACTAGAATATATATGATAATATTTTTTATATAATCATGGAATACAAAGAGTATAAGGACTGGATAATCAAATGAATAAAAATCGATAGTTGGGTAGAATTACCTTGATTTGGATTGTGATTTTAAGAATCTATTTGGTTTTATATTGGGTGAAATTATGTCGTCTAATAGGTGTGAGGAATGATGATAATTGATGGCCTTATACAGTGGAGGAGTAGTGTCACTCTTCTTTTATTTTGAAGAAAGAATTATACCCTCATTTTTCATGTTGAATTTTACAAATCTAATTATCATGAATAGATCAATGAGATGATAGGGTCTAAATATGTACATAATTTCTTTTGAAAATCATATATGTATTTTTGGGCCTTAATTTTAATGTATATTCACTTAATAATATTAATTTGACAATATTTTTTGTAAATAATTGTAATTAATTTTACTAAACGTTGTTATAAATAAATAGTTCTATCTTTTTACACAATATAAATCATGATTCTTCCAGATTTTTAAAACATGTTTTCATAATAAAATCACTGAATTGGAAACAAATTATTTTAATTTCATCCTGCGGACGAGAAGATAATGTATTTTTATGGTAAAAATGATTAAAAGATTTATATTTTCAATGTTATATTGAAACTGAAAATGATTACAATGACATATATTGGATTAATTTATAATAATATGTTAAAATTAAAAATTTAAAAATATAGATTATAATGTTTCCTTATAAATAAAATTGTTGAAATTGTTGTTTTAAACTAAAATTTAGTAATTTTCACTATTCATTAAGACATAATAAATCATATATATATTCCAAATAATCACCATGGAATTATTTTAATAATAATATGTCAACAATGATATTTATTATGGCATATAAAACTAATATAATTGTCAAAATTTTGATTTAAAATGGGTTCTCTAGTTAAATGATGTAATAATACCTTAATAAAAATATATTGTATTGTACACAAAATTGGATACGTTTTTATCTTAATCCTATCAAATCTATTGGATGTATATAAAAATTATATTTTTAATATATATATATATAATTAACTAATATCACTCACTAATTGTAAATAATTAATTATATATTTCTAAAACAACATTAGGAGCATAAATATAAAAATATGTTTTTTTTATATTTTTCATTTTAATTTATAATTTTTATGTTACAAATGAATTAATTTTTATATTTGAGGATTTTTTTTAATAATTTAGTTAAACACTTTAATATCTCTTAATTTTTCAGCAATGATATATCTTTATATAATAATATTTTCATAATATATTACTGTTCAGTGAAACAAGGCCTTGTAATAAAAGAAAGCCTTTGAAAGAACTCATTTTTATATGTAACATATGATAAGAAGTTGTTCCATACATTAAAATCTATAAAAAATATTTTAATTGTTTTAAATTTTAAATATATTAAATATTATTTGGATATTATATTATTTTATGTGATTAGTGTTGTATGTCACACACACCTTCGAATATAAGATTTATACTTTGGAATTTCATGGTTCTGCATTCTCCCCATCATAAACAAATTGTGTCACTAATGTTTAAACATCAACTCATTAATATGGGGGACTGAAACTAAAATATTTTTTACATCACACATCCTAAAAGGGATAATATCACATATTCTTAATCAAATATAATGGAATGTACAATCATCACGTAACTAAGTTCTGTAGTAGGAGAATATATGTGGGAAATAGAAACATTGATAGAGAGGAAAGATATAAGTATCCAATTCTAATGGAGTTTATATGAGGAAATTGTTTGGAGAACATCAATAATTAGGAATCCCTAAATCATTGAGGAACTAAGATACATTTGATTCATCAAAAACGAAGGTACGAGGAAAACCTTTTTGATTTCAAGATAATGTTTCCTATGAATTAGTAATTATTTCACTCTTTACGAATATATGTAAATATACATACATGGTAAATTTATATAAGAAAAATATTATGTGTGATTTCACCTTGAACTCTTTCTACATAATCTCTTAGAACATGATTCATTGTTTTATGGTATAATATATCCATCACTAAATCCACATTCAATCAAAAACATAAATCATTTCAAAAATGGTTATCTATTAGAAAATATATTGATTCGACACTATGGAAATATGGTTATTGAATTCCCAAACATATATTATCATTATCTATTAATAAATATGAAGCTTCAAAAAAGTATCACATTCCACAAATGTGAATGACATTATCATTTATCTTCCAAAAATCTAATAATAACATCAATCACCGTAAAACCTTTTGAGAAACATGCCTTTTTCCTTATGCATTATGTAAGACACATTTTTTTGGATATATTCCAAAAATTCAAAAAAAATTAACAACACTTTTCAAAAATTAATTAATCAATTCCAAGGTAGCTAGAATATGTCTAAATTAATTATTTCATCATCATTATCTTCATATCAAGAATATATTAACGAATGTATCTCCCTAAATTACATGTTTGAAAAATGTTTGACTTCTTACTGAATAAAATCTCTAGGTACCATTCATTATATGATCTCAAATCAATATAGAGAAAACACTAATGTAAAATCCTCATATATTATAGAATTCTTATAATCAGTACATTTTTTACAAAATATCCAAACGAAACAATTATTGAATAGTCAAATTAATTATTATTCATCATATGTGGTAGTATCAAAACTTGATCATTATCCACGATCGTCATCTGGGGTATCTCCATTATACACTTGAGATATTTATTTTCACAGTGTCTCATATACTTTCATTTGAAGAATTGTACATTGGAAAACATTGTCATACCAATATTGATCTTTGAGTAGATAAAATTAGAATATATATAATACATGAAACACAAACATTATATGTTAGACTAAATAGACATAATGTATGATCACACTCTCATCTCACAATACACATATCTTCCACTAATATACAATTGTTTCAAACCAGTATAAACCCATCAAAGAGCCATATAAATTAATTTAAAAGACATTAATTTATATTAGTCCATTAATATTTCCATGAATAATAATATAACATTTTATCAACTATTATTCCACACATCAGTTAGTCGAAAAATAATATAAAGTATTTCATCATTAATATTCGCCATAAAACATCCACATCTATATAATAATTCAATTTTTTATTTTATTAATTTCATATTACTCTAGGTATTTTCCAAAGGTACCATGTCAATAAATAAATCAATAGTCATCTAGTACAATAATTTATATATATTGAATCCAATAATAAAATAATACATAATTGATCCATCAAAATAGAATGAAGAATGATATATATTGAGTTAAAATCCACTAATTTGACTAGTTCCAATAGCCAAGCTATAATCACTGACATCATTATGCATGTTTTAATCCATCCCACCATTATTGTTGTTGATAGCCACTACATACATATGAATCATACCAATTTATTTTTAAAAATTTCTTATCTCAATAGGATTAAAATAATATCATCACTTCAAAAACAGACTCTACTTTTCTGAATCATCCATGAAGGGAAAAAATTAAACATAATAATTCAAGGTTACTATATGTCATATAATTAAAAAATAATTTTTTTTATAAAAATATATGATCTTTATCATCCCAAATATTATATACATATCATAGGACCATAATAAATCTCATTATAAGTTATCTTATATATTATTAATGTATATATATAATCACACTACCTATAAAAAATATAAAACAATAGAACAAATCAACATAATAGTAATTCTATAATTATTTCAACTTTAAAAGAATTTCCTCAATAAATAGAAATTATTTTTTATTTTTTAGGAACATTATATTACATTACATAATATCATTAATGAAATTATATATAAAAACTAATTCTACAAAAACATTACCTAAATAAAAATTATTATTATTTATTTGGAATTTTGAATATGACCACTAAAGCATAGTCAATAAATTATATTTTATAAATTAATGTAACCATATTAGAGAGTAAATAAATAATTTCGGACAAAATAGAACCCAGAAGTGTATTTAATCCTTTAGAATGTAGATTTATTATATTTTGAGGGACGAAACAATACTATGTTTTTATTATATAATTAAATATTCAATCTAAAGAAATTATTCATTAAATGATGTCACTTATACGAATTAATTACACTTTCTAAAGACCCTATGAAATCCATTTCAGATGAATCACTAGAAACAATAACTACCATAAGGTTTATTATTTTTAGATATTATTGAAGGAGGATATAGAGTATATTATGAAACATTTGTATGATATAATGTTTTAATTATTATATATATGATCGAATAAGTGTGTCAATTCAATATTAATTTTGATAATAATTAAAAATTAATTATGAGTGATGAATTTTTATACTAAAATTAAAAAAACATCTTGTTAAAATGAATTTATTTTATATATAAATAAATTATCACCCACTATATAGAAATTTATTATCTTATGATATGAATAAATAATCATTATATATAAAAACTATATATTTTTAAAAAATTATTCCCCACCATTAGGAATTATTTTCTAACATATTTATAGGTTATATTTATTTTGATATTAATAAAATTAAGTTAATATTTCTATTCATAATATCAAAACTCACTTAATTTTAAATTTTAATTTTTCCACAACAGTCGATATTTTACTTTATGTAATTATTTTTTTTAAAAACTATCCATTTTATGAAAAATAATAATTTTATAAGTATAATCATAATAAATAAATTTTTTTATTATTTCTTATAACAAAAATTGATATTTGAAAATATTTTTTTCACAAAAATAGGATCTTAATGATACGTGCGCTAAATTAATAATTAGTTTTTCTAAACAGGGATAGTTATATTGATAAAATTTTTCATATATATTATTTATTAATATTCATGTAATGTAATATTTCAAATTTCATATTTAGGATTTAAATGTATATTATTAGTATTAATATTAATTTCCACCATAACGAAGAAACATTTTTTATAAGAATATTTTTTAATATCATAGAATTTTTATCCAATCAAATGAATTAAGTTCTATTAAAAATAAATATTTTATTGGTTAATAAAAAATAAATATAGTCTCACACATTTTGATGGTAATGAAAAGTAAGGAAATTAATAAACCATAATGATAAAAATGAAATTATTTGAACTAAATTTTTTTTCATCTATATTAATTTTTTAATTTTAAAGATAATTATATAATATATAGATATAGATAAATGTAATAATTATAGATTAATGTAGTTACATAAACCTAGATTGAATTATATGTATTATTTTATATTTCATAACAAAATATTAAATATCTTATTTGAAAATCAGATAACAAGATTAAAATTAAATTAAAAAATGTCAGATTACAATTCTAAAATACCTAAAATATTTGTAAAAAATAAATGGGATTTTTTAAGAGTAATTATCTTTTCAAATGAACCTAAAAATAGTTATTTTTAATATATTGTCCCATTTAAAATTAAATAGTTTCATAGTATTATTGAAATATTAATTTTGTTGCCAAAAGGGGACTTTTACTCTCACATAAAAGGGGGTAATAAGCACTGATAAAAGGAGTCACCAAAAATTTAATATTTAGATGAATATTTGAAAATATATCCTTTATTATTATTACCTAACATATAGTTTATCATATATTAAGAAAAATTTAACCTACTCCCTTAATTTCCATGTGTTTTTAAGAGGAATGTTCAAGTATTGATGTTATGTATTATCTCATTATTAATTTTTTCCCATAAAAACATAATGAAATATGTATTGTATTATTAAAAATATAATGAAATTAGTATAATTATTATTCTAATATGTTATTATAAAAATCCTATAACCATTATTTATTCATATTCATTTATTATGAAAAAAAAATCATTATTACTGTGATGTGCGGACTATCCCCTCTATGAAATGATGTGTTCAATTTTTTATCCCTACAATTCATGGATAATAATAATGTTTTTAATATATCAATAAATAATATATATATAAATATATACTGATTCATAAATTCTTTTTTAACATTTAATACATTTCCCACACATTTTATGTGAAATGGAAACAATAATCATGTATGCTTGTGAACTGTCACCATCATAAGCATTTTGTGTCATTTTTCATCACCAATAATATTTTGTGTTCTTCAGATATTTTTGATGTATAATAATTATTTTCATTAAAATATAATAATTATAGATATCTTGAATCTATTTTAAAATAATTTCTACTATAGTCAACATACTTAAAGAACTACTCAAAAATATACAGAACAACTTCAATTAAATGATATTATCTACTATAAATGATATAATTTAATAAGTTATGATAGATAAAGGAATAAAAAATTTTAAGTATATATGAATAAATTTCACTTACATATCATAATGAAAAAATTAATACAATTATTTACATTTTTATGTTCATCTACATAGATCTTTTGGAGATCGATTAATGGGTTTTGACACAATCATTTTATTGAGAATGGTTTTGATGTTATGACAAAAATTAAAATGTTTGGGGTGTTTGTAAATCCCATGAAGTTATTTTATAATAATAAAATATTTAATTCAAGGGGTGTATATTCCCATTTGAGACTGAAATCCACCGATTACTTTTGACGCAACAAATACATATATTGCGAGTGTTTCCTTACAAAATTACATTATTTCAGACATGTTTTTCCAATCTGCTAAATATTATTTAAATTCTATTTAAACTAGATATTGGAAATAAAATTTTATGGTTTATATTTATTAATGATCATTTAAATTATATATTAGTCCTTATCAATATCATGGGGTTTTTATTTTAATATTTTTTAGGCCACTTGGGATTGTTTTTTTGAAAATTTACCGATATAAAAATATTTTTTATCATGATTCATTATTTCATTTGAATTATTTATATAATAACCCTTAATGATATTGGAAAATTATTATATTAAATTTAATTATATTAAATTTACTATTACATATTCCTTTTTTCATGGGGATATTAAAAAAAATATTTCAATATTTGTTAGTGTGTTCAATCATGTCCCTCTCATTGTTTCATGTTACATTTTATCAACCATGATTGATTTTTATGATGTAAAATTAATGTGTAATTTCATTAGATTAGGTTACAAGTTATTTAGTTCACTAATCGAAATCCCCACTTATCATTAGGCACACCTTCGAATATACCATAGGCTACCAACTAACATAAATGATCTAATATTATACTTGTGGATATTATAACATATTTTTTAGAGTAAGAAAAATAGACAAAAATGAGAAATAATGGATGTAATATAACAATTAAAAAATCCTCACAAATAAAATTCCCAACTCAGAGCACAAGTTCAAAACTAAATAGTAAAAACGATGTGTTATTTCATACAATGTGAAGTGTAATCCAAATAAAGACAAGCTAGAAAATCCCCAACTCAGATCCCATATCTATTTCCAAACACCTAATCGATGAACATACCATTACTAAATAAAAAAATCTAGAATATAGTCATTTACCTTGTTATGACATCATAACTTTAATTTTTTTGATGTACCCAATGGAATCCTGAGTATGATGTGCGTATAACTCAGTTGGTCACCACCATAAATGTATAAAAAATATCTACTCCAAATTGTTTGTGAATTCTATTACATAGTTCATAATAAGAAAAAAAAAGATAAAATGGGTTCCATTTATAATCAACGTTCACAATAACATAATTTCTTCCATGGGTTATCCATTTTCGCCGAACACATTTTATCTTATGCAAGTATATAAACTATAGAGAATGGATAAAAATCTAGTTCCCTATATCACCAGGGAAAGAATCCCAAAAATAGATAACTTATAACATTGATCCTTAGTCTGGGTACTCATATCCCATGAATTCATTAGGGGCATAGAGCCTCAGTCTGACCCCTTAACCTAGGAATTGTAGGGGTGGGGCCTAGAGAATTAATATAACCTGATACAAGGTCATAGATCCCCATTTCCAATAACCCACATATTTCTATGTCACAGGAGCACATGATTCATTAACAACATAACACTGCACCATTTTTAATAAATATCTCATTGAACACATTTCAAATTTTTCAATCATATTTTTTTCAATATATGTACTACTTAAAAAACATATCTCATTGATTAAATTTACTATTTACCCACCATAGTTCATTCAACACATATTACATAATCATGCCTTGAAAAATTTACATTTAAACAATTTACATGCCTTATCCCATCAATACATTTACCACATACATGCCTTAACCAAAAATCATATTTACCATTTAAAAATCAAAACATTTTGTTATAGTCACATTATATAATATGATCCAATATTCTTTGTCCAAAAACAAGACACAAATATCATCAGTTTAAATAAATTACTCAGTTTTACATATAGACTAAATCATCATGACATATATCTTATTAACTTAACTTTTCAGTATTAAACATCCCAATTCCATGATAAAAATTGATTCCCAACCCATTGGTAGTATGTATACTGGTCAATTCAACCTAATTGTGCCACACAAAAGTCATGGGGTTTAAATTATTAATTTGACCAAATAATTCATCATTTCTACAATAAAAAACAAAACATATAGTATAACAACAGAAGGTCACACCTGAATAAACATATATTTACCACAATACTATGGTATATAAAATGTAGAACACCTATGTCAATTACATAAAATAATGATCACTCAACCATGTACATTGATTTCATATCAACCAAATTTAATACTCAATCCTAGGAAACCTTTTATTTTTTTAAAATTATTCATAACAATAAGAAGGATTACAAAAATATTTATCCAAAATAAAATATTGAAGAAAGTATTTGACTCATAGATTGACCCAATATGCACCAATAATTTCTTCACATGACCCATAAACATGGGAGATAATCCCTTGGAATGTATTGGGGGAAGTTTTCATTACCCTTTTTTGTTTTAGGAAGAATGGAGAATAAAAATATTTAAGAAAACATAAATCATCAATGTGGAAACTTATAAATTTCTAAATCATTAACGTGGCACAATATTGGGACATGGTGTAAGATCCCAGTCTATTATATAAATATTTTTGGTTTATAACCTAGTTTAAATTACATTTATTTGGTTAATTCAATGTATATTAGTATTATATGGAGTCTCGGGGTGTCCCTTTGGTTCTGGTCCAGAAATATAGGATTTATTTCCCATCTAATACATGATTCATGGCTGAAACAATGTTTGTAGTAACTGGGTTCCATAAATGGTTTTCCTATGAGTAGGGGTTATTGGTCTGTAAAATTATTAAATAAGAAGAGGTAAATCCATAAAATATTGAAATGTTCAAATCCCAATCGTTAAAGAATGGTTTTCTCAACTGTGTGATCTCCTAAAGAATGAATGATAATTTTACAACTCCTTGATAAAGGATGGAACATGGTTGGTGCATGATTTGTCCAAACATAAATTTAAACCATGTTACTAAATAAATAAGAAGAAATTTTAAATTTATACCCTCCTTCAATATGGTTTCCTTCCAAATTATCTTTCACATCAATTCCAAATATCCAATGGTGACTTTCCTACCAAAATTTTAAAGACTCAATCTAACTTATATATACGAGGTTCGGAGAACCTTTACATGTAGATCTAATCCCCTGGAATTTCAAACACTCATATTACTTTCATTTCAAATATTAGTGTTTTTTGGAATCATTTTTCTTGTTCAAAATAACTAAAAGGTTATTTTTTCCAGTGGTTACATGGTTGATTTACTAATGGTGGTTTGAGATAAACCATTAGGCAAATGTTGAGTGTAAATTAATCTATGGAATTAAGGATGGTAATCATTAAGTTATATAAAATACTATTATGGTAAAATTTAGGTGTATGTGGTTGTTACCTTGTTCCATTGTGCGGCCCATTTGGTATTCCTTTTTATAAATGATAAACTTGTTTTTTAAATGATGAATTAAAACCCTCAAGATCTTCATTGGATTAATTGTGGTTTAATATTCTAGGATAAATTCGACCAATGGGGTGTGTTATACCATTGAATGTGAAATTAGGATTTTATGTAAGGAATTTATGTGTTATTAAAATAGTTACAATGATTATTATGTTAATATGTAAACATGAGTAATGATTTTTTTCTAATGATTTTTTTCTCTAGTTAGTGAGATAACATAAGGGATAGATTGTTATATTGTAAATATGCAACATTAGTTATGATTTGAAAATGGTTAATAAGATTATCATGTAAGTAATGTTAATGTTAAATGTGTTAATGGTATAGGGAATGTAAATGGTAACATTGTTATTTGGTTAATTCCTAAAGTTATTATATGAGTTCAATAAACTATGGTTAGTAAAAGGTAATTTTTTTTATTGATCTATGGTTTGTAGATGGTTTATATGATTAATGATCAATGATTGATAAATTATAATGTTGGTAAATGAGATATTATTTATAAATAGTATTTGTGTTAAATAGTTAAGGAATAATTTTAACAGGGAATATTTGATAATTTGGGGTATAATATTTGGAAATCTTTACCCAACAGTCATGTTATACTGAGTATCTAATCCTTATCCCTATAATGAGTATTATAAGAAGTTTAACTGAAGATCTATTCCCTTAGTGAATACTTGTGATATGAATACCGGGACTGAGGCTTTGAGTTATGTGTTATATATTATTTTATGATATTATATTATAGATTACATAGGAAACATAATTATTTTAACTTTTTCATAGGTTATATAAATTCTAAATGATGAATTGTATTTGCAAAAAATGGATAACCCATTGAACAAATGTTGTTAGTGGAAATAGTGAACCGTTATAATTAGTGGAACATGGCTTAAATTTTGGTAATCTAGTTTTTATTTATTTACATGAATATATTATAAGTCCATACATGATATTTTTTTACTCCGTTGGTGGTTGGATATAGATTTGTAATCACACCTTTTTTGAGAAGTCATCGGTTAGCCAATCAGACATCATGGTTGTAGTTTAAGAAAAATGAATGATACCTATGCATGGTGGTTGATTTGGGAATGGGATGTATATGGATGAGGGTTTAAGACATGGATTTGGTTTCAATTTTTGGTATTGTTCGTGTTTTCAAAATTTTATGTTTCCAATAAACATGGAACTATATGATATGACATAGAATATTTACAAACATGATGTGGGTTTTCACTACATTTTTGAATTAGATTTGTGAATCATGATTATAGGTTATACCATTTCCATTATTTATCATTATTAAATATTTTTTTTACTCTAATGAAGTTATCATATTCTCCCAATGTATTTCATTATACCCTCTACAGCAGTCAACATTCACTAGAATATGAGGAGCCACACCTAAGTTTATGTGGTAACCCATCTCAAGAACCAGATATTGGGGAACCTGACTAGAGATGTAATAATATTATTGCAGAGGTATTTTTCTTATCAATTATCATAAAATTTGGTTGTGTAATAATGGATACTATGTTTTTTTAGGACATGGAAATGTTTTCATGGATGGGAGTATTGAACCGATGTATGAGGGAATCCCATTGTACCCTGAGTGGGCATATTTTTTATGATGTATTTTGTTATCGTTAGATGATATCTCACCTTGGGTGAATCACATGCGATGTGATGTTCCAAATTCATTGTATTTTAAACAATGAAAAAATTCAAAAATTATTAGGGATACATGAATCATTTTACAAACCTAGGGATATATCTAAAATGAATCCAGGTAGGTACATACACTAGAATGATATTTGGTGTATGAGGGATTGAATGCATTTCATTTTATCTAAAATTTGATGGATGTGGAGTCAAATTAATATGATGAAACAGTTAAATGAAATGAATATAATAGTGTTGTTAAAGAATAGTGTCTAATATATAGATATAAATGGATTAACATTTTGGTTTTATTCGTGGAAAATATATAATGAATTCTAAATGAGTAATATTTATTATATGAATGCCAAATGGTGAAAAATATTCATGGTAAATTTGTTGTGATTATATAAGATGGATTATCCCATGTTGATCATGACATGTGGTCAGGATGGTTGAGGTTAGTTATAGATATATGACTATATCTATTAGGAAGGATTATTCATAATTAGGGTTTTTATTGCTATTAGAGATATTAATTTTCCCATACATTTTAGGATTTCTCTTATGTGTTTGGAAATGTTTGTTTGGAAGTGTAGAGAGATGACACCTCGTTGATGTGTTTTGATTGTGAAACATGATGATTTAATCTAAAATGAACCTTAATTATCAGACTTTAAACATGTTTAGTCATGGTTACTATAGGTTTGGGGATCCCATGTTAAATTTTCTTATTTTAAAACGATCATCGAACATTGTCCATGGAAGTTTGAGAGGAGTATGTTTTATTTTACAAAAGATATGTAGTTGCATCACCATCTGAAATTTACTAGATACGGTGGACCTAAATAATATAATTTCTTCAAATAATTTCTCATTTTGATTTTTATCACCTATAGAATTGAACGAAGAATAGATTCATATTGGTATTTTTTATATTGTGAGGTATTAGAATGATCTCGTGGGATATTTTTCGTAACACATAGTAGAAAAAGGTGATTTTTAAAATTATTTCATGGAGAAATTTATAGATCATTTTAATATAGAGAACTTGAGATTTGATAAGGATACATAGTTTTTGAGGATGAATCGAGGGACAATGATAGTGGTGTATTTGACTAGCTTCTTCAACAACTTACAATGACTTGTTTTAGTATTTAAATGGGATGAGGCACCTACAGAGATATATTTTTTTCTCGATGAAAATAGAAAAGTGATAAACTACAAGGTAAATATCATTCATGTAATGATAATTTGGGAGGTGGTGAATCAGTATATTATATCAAAAGAGGAACACAAATATATTTCTAGCAGTGGACATGCAGTTCTAGTATAGTGATTCAGTGTTATTAGTTTTTCTAGTATCGTTAAATATTTTGGTAGTTTTCATTAGGATTGTGGTCAAAAGAGTATACATGGGTGTGATTTGACATCTTGAGTATGTTACCATGTTATATTCTTTATTTAGTGTAGTATCTTGGGACACATGCAATGTTAGTGTCCTCAACCATAAGTACAATTTCGAGAGTGTGACATGATGTGGACTGTGCATAGGTTTTTGAGGAACCATCAATTTATTTTAAATGATGTATGATCAAAGATGATTTAGAGTGCACATAGAGGTTCAAAACCCCATACCATTCAAGAAGTTGGGGCTCTGATAGATGTACTAAATGTGCTAGTTGACATAGTGATTTTGGAATAGGGCATCCAAATCACCAGGGTAGTGGAGGAAAAGGGACTCAGCACAAATCCTAGTATAGAGTGAAATGTTATCTTTATATAGATTGAGATGACCTAGGATATTGCATGGATAGATCCATGACAGTTAACAGTTTAATTCTAGAATATTCTAGAATTAATAAAGAATTTTTTATATGTGTTCCTAACACTCTTATATATCAATTTACATTTTGAATGTTTTGAAACTATTGATGGAAACTTTCTCAAGAGTTATGTCAATTAATACACCAATATAAGGATTGTAATAAAATATATGTTAATGTATGGAGTGTACCATTGTTGTTGTCATGTATTAATTCTCGTGTGACATGTTTTAGCTCGAGATTTATGGTGTTAACCTAATATTGGTGATGGATTTTACTATATTTTATCATAAACATATTTATTATTACTTCAATTGGGTAATGTTCACATCCTGTGAGGGGATACTTCTGTTCATCATGTTGAATGTAATAACTCGGGTAGTTGTGCAAGTTCATTCATAAGATTTTCGGTGATATGATCACCCTAGTGAATTTTCTTGTACATGATAATTGGGGAGTAAAAGTGATTGTATTTCATCTTATGGTGGATTAGATATATGATGTTTTTTCTACAAAATTTACAGTGATACAACCCATGGGAGATGTTGAGTAATGATTTAGATAATTCATAAGCTTCTGTTAATGACTATTCATTTATACACGATGGATAGAAGAATTTGTTAATAAAGGCTTTATTTATTCGAGTTTTTCTCTATCGCGATCTCTAATTTAGTTTTATATGAAGGTTGAGTGAATGTTTTAGTTATGTGTAAATTATCATATTATGAAGATGATGATGTTTAGGAAAAATTAACCTCTTCCAAAAAATGATATGTTTTACCAGCTACGGGGTTAATCTATGTTATCTTAAATTTTCATATGATCAACCTATCATCATTTAAGGGTGAGACATTATGATCATCCACATATTGATTTAAAGAGAAGGTATAGATTATTATTTATTGTTTTGATGCTGTTATAGTTTACCAATATGCCAACAATGTTTATGGAAATAATGAACTGAATATTGTACCTGTACGAAGATCATTTTTTAGTTGTATCTGGGGATAAAATATTTGTGTCCTTTGAGACTCATAATGAAGATTCAAATAATTTGGACATTATCCTAAGTAAAAAAGTGATAATATTCTATATTCCTTTATATCGACGTTTCATTTCTGGATTGGTAGGGAACGTTTCTCAGGTCATGAATTCATGGAGGTAGCTTTCTTAGTGTAAATACGGAATGCAGAATCAATTTTATCTTTTTATTATAACCTAAATATTTTTGATATATTAATATTATTGGTTTTGTGGGATTTTATCAATAGTTTATCAATGAATTTCCCACTTTTTTGGACCACTTTTGGGCTTACACATGAAAGGTGTAAGGTAATATTGGTTTGGGGAATGTGAGTATGTCTTAAAACGGTTAACATGAATGATTAATACTAAACCAATTTTTATCCTACCAGAGACAAGTATGTTTTGTACCTAGTTCTTTGATTCATCCAATTTTGGTATTGGGGAAGTGTTGATTAATGATCAACAGAATGTGATTTATTGGTCACCAATGTTGGTGTACCATAAACTAAATTACACTATGTAGGATCTACAAATATATTTGATGGTTTATAAATTAATATGGTGCATGGATTACTTATTGGATAATGGTTTATAACCTATAAAAATCAAATATGTTTTTAATAATATTTATCCTAATGTGAATTTAATATTACTTTGTTATCATGGGTTGATTACATGATGTATTTTTATTTATATATGTTCTACATGGAATGAATTTGAACCATTGTTTCAAATTTATTGAGATGATTGTATAAGAATAAAGTTGTTCTAGAATCCAAGTCAGAGTCTTTGATGATGGCCCTATTTTCTAAGATTTTTATTATGGTTCATGATTAGTAAGAGAAAATTAACATTTTATCCCTCATAGTTGAGTCCACTCTTTTTAGTAGGATCAAGAAATGAAAAATGTGGATAAAAAGAGTTTGATATTGAGGGAACTAATTAAAGGTGGGTTGTCAGCTTTTTATTAGAATTTCAATGGCGTGGAGATCATTTATCGTCATGGTCATGTTTTCATGCCAACATGTATGAATGAATATTTGATGCATGATTATCAATCGTCAATTTGGTTGATGAATCCTAGTGTATCATAATAGTATTTTTTTTCTATAAGGGAATTATTGGTTAGTGGGTATGAAATTTTTTTTTTATATTTTTTGGCTTGATGCTAGCCCTGTCAAAGGGTGAAGACTAAGAATCAGGTAATGGGTGGTTTGTTCTGGTATTCTCACATTCGAAAAGAGAAATGGGATTACATCATGATGGATTGTATTTAAAATATTCTGGGGACCCCTAATAAGAATGATTTGATATGGGTAGGAATTGATAGTTTGACCATGGAGGCATAGACCATGTTTATGTAAGAGTCCTTCAACATTCACCTATTGAAATAGTTGTGTTTCCTGACATTGGGAAGTTTCATAGGGTACATGATATTTTTTCTTAACATCATCAATGTTTTACATCACCCTTCTAAATGTTTACAATGAATGCACTGGTCACCCATTTGAATCATAGCAAATATTTCCACCCACTATTAAATGGATAAATAGAGTGTATTATTTAGGTTATATAGATATGATTAAGGAATCTATCCTAAACATTGGTGGATCTTGGGAGAAGCAATTTTCACTTGTCGAGTTCCCCTGTAAATTTATTTACCAAGAGAATACTCAAAATGAACCATATAAGGCACTCTATGGTAAGTCATGTAGAACATTTTTATGAAAGATTGATGATGAAAAAATATTGGTACTGGGATAGAGCCAAATTCATGACACATTGGATTAGGTTCTTTTTTTTTGAAATGTATGGATATATATCAAAATAGAAATATGTTGTATGATGATTGGATTCATTGACCTCTTGAATTTGTTGTGGGTGATTTTTTATTCCTTATGTCCTGTACATTGATTGTCACTAAAGGATTTAGAAACATTGTTGGTTCTAGTACACATTTGTTGGGAAATTTAAGATTTTGGAGAGGATCATACTCATGTTGTACCGACTGCCTCTCCCATTGAGGTACATTGACATGGAATTTCTCTCACGTGTAACATATTCTATAGTATCACCCAGAACATTTCAATTTGATAGATGTTGATTATGATTTCTTTAAGGATAATTTATCCATTTATGAGAATCTATTTCGTATTGTGGATTATAGTGATATTGTCTTACAGGTCATGACAGGAATTTTGGATTATGTGTCATGGAAGCATGGTAACATTTAGGAGGTGACTTGGAATGTATAGCTATATATGTGGGGCCAATATATTGATCAATTTACCTTATATTCATACAAATGTTTGAGAGTGAGGAATAAGGATAATTCATATTAAGGTGGATTTCTTTTATGATCTCATACTTATAATGATGGTTGTTCTTATTTAAATTTTGGGTTTAGTATATTTATTTTGGTTAATAAATTGTTTTTGATGTTTATGTGAAGAATTAGGGGTGTATTGAGGGTTTGAGACATGAAATAGTGGAATCCTGGTTCATCTAGTGAATGTTGAATGGTAAGAACACTTGTAATAGTAATTATTCTCTATAACCTTTATTTTTTGGATGAGGGGATCATGATTTGTGAAACTGTACATGGGAAATATGTGAAACCATTTTGGAATGGATAATGCCAATCTAGATGGTTAATGCACTTTTCATAGATCATTTCTATCTCCCCATGAAACTATGAGACCTAGTAACCCTCTTGGGAAGAGGGTGTCACACAGTTGGTACTTGGTTTTCAAAACTATATGACCAAACTACACACATCATTATGTTTTTTTTAATTTACCATTCTATACCTAGAATTTATTACATTAAAAAAAATTATTCCCCATTCATTATACAATAGTCATGGGTGATAAACCCTTCCTCCCAAGCATATCAATGCTTGATCTCCCTCATTTGTATTCCATTTGGATCTTTGTTTGGTGCGTATCAATGATCATAGAGATTCTAACACTCTTCAAACTTTTTTATGGACATGGGTTTTTGTAATAATCTACCAATTCATTAAGCCTCTCTATTTCTAAGGGATATAGGTCTTTGTCTTAATTTTTTATATATATAATCTTAGGATATGGATGAGGGAGTATTTATTTATTAAATTGAGGTCAGTTGTCTGATATTTTTATACTATATTCTTCTGTTAAATTTTAGTTGTATAATGTAGTTAATTTATTTATATTTCACAGTCTATATTGTTTTACAGGAAAAAAAGTTTAATTACATGGTTAAATAGTGAATTAAATAGCTCAAGATCCCTATTGGATACATTGATGTTGAATTGATAGGGTTAAAGGACATTAATGGGGAATGTTAGTCATGTGAACATGAAATTGGGATGTCAAATAAGTAATTAATGAGTTAATAAGATAGTTCCCATAATGATTATGTGGATATGTAAATATTATTATCAAAATTTTAACTAATGAAACTTGTGTCTATTTCTTGTAATGTCATAAGTGGATTTTCCACAAAATTAATTAAAAATTTCAAATCTATCATCTATTTGGGCGTGGGTAAGGCGTTTAAGTTGTAATTGTCTTAAAGGGATAAGGAATGTATATAGTAAATTGGTAAATGAGTTAAAAAAATATGGTATATCTGTTGAATTAATTATTGTTAGTAAATGTTAAAAAAAATTAAAATATATAAGGAATGGAATTTTCTACTTGTTGAATGACTTTTGATTGGTAAATTTTTATCGTGTTGAGTGAAATAATATTTTTAAATTGTATATGAGTTGGGTTGTTAAATAATCATGTTCACATGGAGTAATGGTATGTATATGGTATCATATTGGAAGATATATGACAACTGTTTAGGTTAGGATATTTCTATAATACTTATCCATATAATTCTTGGGTTTGGGAGTGAGACAATGACTCTATACCAAAAACGAATTCATTTTATATAAACACCTAGTCATATCAACTGAGTTAAGTTTTATATATTATTTTGTGTGTTTTTAACTAGTTATGTAGGGAACCTGATTATTTCCCCTTATATATAGATTATAGGACCTTCATGTGTTGATATGTATTTGATGAAAAGGGTTAAACCATGAAAAACCAACATAAGTGGGTAAAGTGATCGTTTGTAAATAAGGGCACCCAATTTATCATCTAGTTATATTTTTATTCATCATGTAAATGAATATAGTATATATTTAGATTGTATATATTATAGGATCTATTAGGGGAGGCCTATTGATATGTATGAAAAATCAACATAACTGACCTTTTAGTACCTAATTATTCATCATAGTTGTAGGTCGGGACAATGGAAATGGTTCAATGAAAAATGGTTGATTTGGCTGTGAGATGTGTCGGGATGAGGGATTATGAAATGTATTTGGGAACTGTTTTGGGGAATATTCATATTATCATTATTTTTTGTTTTCCATACATATAGATCTATATGTCATAACCAAGATTATTTAAAAATTGGTTATGGGATTGTACACATTTTTTGGAATTTGACTATCTAAGGAATGTGTATTGGTTACATTATATCACTAATTTATCATTGTTGTCTGTTTTGGATTACACTAAAATAGATTAAATAGTCATCCAACTTATTACATTGGACACTCGCTTCTAGTTTCAATCCTTGGGCATTCGGGGAGCTATACCAAAGGTCATGTTGAAATCAGACATGGTGTATTAGATATATTGTCTCATTGGAATTGGATGTTACAAAATGTAGAAATCATCAAATACTTTACATTTTATTTCATTTAATTAATTGGATATAAAAACCGAAAACATTAACATTTCATTATATGTTCATAAACTAAAATAATAACCTCATTGTAAGGGACCTTTAATACATCTTTAAAGATATTTTAGTTACACAATATCTTAATTTTTCTTTATTATTATATATTAATTTCATTAAATTATTCCATTTTTCTATATTTCCCTTATATATATAAAATGTTTAAAATAAATTTAATATCAATAGTTAAACATGATTTCAGTTACATTCAAAATGACCACTTTTATATAAACTTACAATAATATAACATTATTATTTATTGACACAAATATAGAATGAACGCTAAACAATAATATCAAAACATTAATATCTAAAAAAATATAATTTATATATTGAGATACCTATTTATTCAATTATATTTTTGTGAAAAAATATTACATTTCTATTATATAAATAATCAATTAATTATTATATAATGTTCCATTGAACAAGTTCATTTTTTATGATCTACTATAAAATTATTTGGAGTAATAAAATTTAGAAGTACTTATAGATAAACAATAATTCAATATAATAATTGAAAATATAAATTATTTAATTCATTTTCTCTTAAAAAACAATATAAATATTCATTTGGTTATGTCATAAACCACAATTATGAATACCAAATTATTTTTTAGTGTTTTAACAATATTACGGTTTATGTATTATTATTATTATGATGTTGTTTTCATATATTTATAGTCATCTGTGTGAATCTTCGGAATGAAATTATATACACATAAAATGATTTGGGTAATTCATTATATCAAATTAGTTGATATATAAGGTATTATAGAGTGATCCAAAATACATCATAGGGTCATTTACATTTTATCATGATGGTCTTAAAATTGAACCATGAATTATGATTATGATATCATGTTTTATTTACTTTAAAAATTATTATGATATTATGAAATCATTTCAAAGTCCATGCACTTATTTTTGTGTTTAGCCACATTGAAATATATTATTTTTTTATTTGACATTCACGTTGTTTATTATATTAATTTTTAACATGTTAAAATCCTTTCTTAATCACAATTCTTCAATATATATTTTTTCCATAGTATAATATGTTTCTTTAAATGAGCTTCAGGAGTTACAAAAGCTTTAGGAACTATTAAACAGTGTTTTTAATAATAATTAGAATTAATTAGGATTAATAATAAAACAATAACTTTGGGTATCTAGTTTCTCCCTTTATATGTTTTTGTAACATAATGATACAAATCATAAAAGAAAATATGTCTATTTATTGGATCTGTATAGTTAAAAAGTGAAATAGCCCTATTATTTTTGGTTATTTGACTAAATAAAAAATTGTTAAATCCCTTGGATGATTTATAAGTGACAATCAAGGGAATATTATGTCATCTTAATGTTCGAATAATTTAGTGGTTTTTATCATTGATAGTATATTATTGAGTAGATAATATAAAGTGAATTATGTTACTGTCATAATTCTACCTAATGTTAATAAACATGAACTGAGTGGGATGGTTAATAACTCAACTATGACCTTGTGGATGAAATAGAGGCCTAAAGAACTCTTGTCTAGACACCCACATAAAATTTTATTTTTTAAGCATATTATCTTTATAGACCTTTACGAAGGATTTATTTTATAGTTACATTGTGATTCTACAATGTCAATTATAAGGTCACCACACTTCATGTGACATTTTTTGAAAGAATATATTTAAAAGATGAACCATGATTTTAATATTATAAAGGAATGTATACCAGATGGAAATGATAGTGTCATTAAGTAACACATTATATAAATGTTCTTAAATATTCAAATGATCATTATTTATGATTATATTGACCATCATTTTGGGTTTTAGTAAATGGTTGAACAATGGTAAAGTAAATAATGATATAAATGATATAATTTAAGACACGAGTGTATAATACAACTGCATAATGTATAATATTTATATTATTTAGAATCATGTCATAAAATTTTTATGATAGAAAAAGTGTGTTTCATATTAAAACCATATGTAGTGAGGTAGATATCTTAAAAAAAATTAATATTCAAACTCTTTTATAATTGTATTAAAAAGTTATATTTATCCATAATATTCATGTATATAATAAAACCAATGATGATTTTGTGAAATATCATTTTTTTTGTTTATTCATGGATGGTTTAGAAACATATTTTCAATTATAGTCGAACTAATGAAAAAATATTTTATGAAATGGTACTATACATTAGATAACATTAAAAGAACACTTGATTGAGGTATGGATACCTATTATGTTTAATATCTCATGTCATGAATATAATAAACTGTTGATTTATTTTTGAAAATAATGCATGGACATATTATTTAACCCATTAATGAAATGTAATTCATGATTGTTTTTGTGATGTTTAACTCATTTTGGGATTCTATGATATATATATATACTAAATATTGTATGACATTATTGACTAGTTATTAGTAAAATTTAAAGACTAATTATAGATATAATTTTAATAGAACATGTTATTCTGTATTTTTAAATGTCTACGATATCAAAATGTATTTTATAAAATGTAAATAACGGATAATATATGATAAGGGCAAATACATTCTACTAAAAAATATTTTTTAAAGGGTAGATTTGTTTGTGAAAATATTTTAAATTTTGTATATCCAATGAAATAAATATATATGAAATATAATTTTTTTGTTCTAAAATAATATATTTTTTATAAACACCCGCAATAAAATTAATTAGTTGGGATTAACAGAAATTGTTAGAGACAAAATTATTTAACAAGATGATAAGGTATCCATATGATAATCCACTACATATTCTCCTAAAAACTATGATTAGAATATCAATAAACTATAACGAACTAAATTTACCATTCATGTGTTTTAAATATTAAATATAATTGTTGGTACTTATCTACTAAATGAGTTGGTTTAAATTGATGTAAATATATAATTAAATAAAACAAATTAAAAATAAATGGTATTTAGAAGTGTAATTCATTCATGTAAAACCTTATTTAGATAGCATAATGGATGTATCATTTCATGGTTTTACATAAGAAATCTATTTCTCAACATGAAAATTTATAATAAGGGAGATGTTGTGTATCAAAATTACTATGTTTTTAAAATTTTATTTGAAATCCATGTTAGCTAATCTATTCATGCAGCTATCAATATTGTTTATCACACACATAGAAATTATATGAAACTTTTAGTTGTTTTTTTAAGTAAAAATAATAATGATATCCACATGAAATTTTTATGAATAAAAGAAATGATATTATTAAAAAAATGAATTACTTTTAATAAATATTTATCGATGTTATGTGTTCGAATATTTAAATTAGCATATATTACATTTAGATATGAATATAATATATATTAATTTAATTTTTCATCCATCCAATATATATTTCATGAATTATTAGAAGAATATACTCTCATTATAAAAAATATATATCATCATTATATATATTTTAGTCAATAGAACATATAATTAAATTTCTTAGAAGTTCATTTTAAAATTAAAATTTGAAATTGATAAATTAATCCTTATTTTACTATTATATATATGAATATTTTAATGGTTTGTATTTTTTACCTTTATCTAAAATAATTTTTTAGGCATAATTAAAAATACCAAATTTTATAATACCGACAATTTTAAAAAGATTTTATGTTTTTTAATAATTTTATTATATATATATATATCTAATAATATTATTCTTTATGATTAACTGATTCAAATTTATAAAACCAACCATTATGATTTTAAAAAATAAAATAACTTATTAAAAAGTATTTTTTTTTCTCTTTTTAAATAAAATATAAACATTAGGTCATTTTTTTTATAATTAGTTATAAATTATATCCTCATTAAAGAAAAAAACGTTCTTAATAAAATTATAATCCATAAAATTTATGGGTTATCACTATAAATAATAGTTATCCCTGACTTTTTTTCTTATAATGGGTTAAAATGTTAAATGTGGTAACTATAATATTAATTATGTTAGAGAAACAAAGATTTTTCTGATAAAATTATTCTCAAATAATAAATTATAATTTTCATAATATTTAATATTTTCAATTATAATTTAATTTATAAAAAATATAATATTCATATTGTTTCTAATAACACAAAAAATATTGAAATAATTATTTTTTTAGGTTTTATTTTTTTATATATTTTCACTCAGTTCATTTAAATTAAATTCAATTAAATGTGGAATATTATATTATATTTTTATATAATAATTATTATATACATACCCATTTAATTATCAATCAGTAAATGTTTTCATAATAATATGTAATGGGTAAAACATTTTACTACTAAAATAGTTTTTCCACTAAAAAAATTTTCAAAACATTTTCTGTATAAGTTTAATGGCATTTTTAAAAGGTTATAAATTGACTCATATTAAATATATGATAAATTTAGTTTTATAAAACACAAATTTAATTGCATGGGTTATGTAATTGTTTTTTGAAAAATCAAAATAACTTAGTTAAAAAATAATAATCAAAAATAAATGTTATTGAATAAAATGTTAGTACATAGAGATAAAAATCATATGACATTATCATTTTTTAAATCCTAATTTCTGAACGTAAACACCCAGAGGATGACCTAAAAAATTATTTCATCAAATTGAAATCATTTTTCATGTATTTTTTTTCATTATTATATAATGACATGTGTTCCTAATAGTATAATTTTCATCCACTATAAAAAAGAGAGACTAAATACATTTGAAAAAAACACATATCAAAAAAAAAATCCTTCAAAATATACTATAATATTCTCTTCTTCATGTAACTCAAATGTTATTAACCCCCTGGTTACACTAATTGATCCTAATAAATTCAATTCAAATTTTTTTTCTATGGATGGATCATCTATCCAATATAACTATTATTTACATCCTAATGTTTTAAAATGAAATATTCATTTACCTAGTCTCATGAGTAAAATAATATTTATGACCTTAATATAATTATAACATTGATACGCTATTATTTAAATTTAATAATAATTATTTATTTATCTCATACCACATAGAAAAAAATCAGCAGTGTTGTGTTGTGTAAACAAATGCCTAAACGAAGTGACACCATAAATTTTTCAAAACTATCATTCATGGATGATAAAATGAATATAATGGATAGGTAAATATGATATATGTAATATTAATATTAACCATAAATTTAAAATTATCATATAATATATTCCCTTATTTTTCATTCAGAAATGTTATCATTAATCATTCATACATGAAAACCGTCACCATATTGATAAATCTATTTCATCTATCCGCACAACCCATATTTTTTGTCCATAAATATATATATAATATAATTTTTTTTGAAATAATACAATTAATATTAATTAAGTGGATAAACTTTTTTTTAAATCATTCAACCATTAATAATATATATACAGATTTTTAACTATAATTGAGCAAGAAACCTTAATAAAATGACATATCCAATAATAATTAAATATTCATAAAAACATATGAAATATAGTGGTCAATAGAATATAAAATAATAAATAATAATATTTTTGTAATATATATAATGAACATAATTTTCATGTTCATTATGTTATGTTCAAATCTAGGGAATATTCAAAAATAAGAAAGTATTATTATTATACCTCTCTAATGAGACTTTTTTAAATGTTATATGACAAACTATTATTTTTATGGTGTATATATTTTCAAAAATATTATTATTTATTACAGAATTATTTATGGTTTTTATTTTATATAAATATTATATTTTTAATGAAAATAATAATTCTTGATTCAAAATTTACTTATGTTATATGGGTTTCTGCTCAAAATTTCCATCATTGGGACATAATTTATTCTATGTATATAGTTAATTTTTAACTGGGTGAGTATATCCAATTTGATATATAATTTGATGGAATGCCATTATTCTTAGTATTTTAACTTTAATTAATTAGTATTATCTCTTTTAATGGCTTTTTATTAGAATATTTATATAGAGGTAATGGTTTCTTATTTCTATTTTCACATATTAAGACATATTTGTTAATATACAATATGACTTCATTATAATGGTGTATCTACTTCTCCTTAATATTTCTTAATTTTGATTCTTTTATATTTTAAATTATTCATTGTTCTATTATGTTTTCATTCTCTAATGGTATTATGGATAGAACATTTCACAATTAAACATGTTTGTTATCTAAAATCATTTTTTTGAGACATGTTACATTATTATTATGAATCAGTATATATGTATATTATTTATTGATATATTAAAAACATTATTATTATCCATTAATCATAGGGATAATAAATGGAACACATCATTTTATAAAGGGGCTAGTCCGCACATCACAGTAATAATGATTTCATTTTTCGTAATAAATGAATATCAAAACTAATGGTCATATGATAATTATAAAAACATATTAGAATTACAATTATACTAATTTCCTTATATTTTTAATAATACAATACTTATTTCATTTTGTGTTTATGGGAGAAATTTAATAATGAGATAATACATAACATCAATACATGAACATTCATTTTAAAAATCCTTGGAATTTGAGGGACTAGGTTAAATTTATCTTAATATATGGCTAAATATATGTTAGGTAATAATAATATAGGATATATTTCATATATTCATGTAAATATAAAATTTTTTCTGACTCTTTTGATAAGTGCGTGTTACCCCCTTTTCTGTGAGAGTAAAAGTCTCCTTTAACCACAAAATTAATATTTCAATAATACCATTAAACTATTTCATTTTAAATGAGACGATATATTAAAAATAACTATTTTTTTGGATCATTTGAAATGATAATGACTCCTACAATGAATCCCATAGATTTTTTAAAAATCTATTAGGGATTTTAGAATTATAATCTGACATTTGTTCATTTAATTTTAATCTTGTTATCTTGTTTTCTTATAAGATATTTAATTTTTTGTTATGATATATAACATAATCCATATAATTGAATCTAGTTTTATGGAACTACATTAATTTATAATTATTAAATTAAAATATATCTATATATAATATAATTATCTTTAAAATTTACAAATTAATGTAAATGAAAAAATATTTTAGTTCAAATAATTTCATTTTTATCATTATGGTTTATTAATTTTTTTACTTTTCATTACTATCAAAATGAGTGATACTATATTTAATTTTTATTAACCAATAAAATATTTATTTTTAATAGAACTTATTTCAGTTGATTGGATAAAAATTATATGATATTAATTAAAAATTCTTATAAAATATGTTTCTTCGTTATGGTGGTAATTAATATTAATACTAATTATATACATTTAAAAACTAAAAATTAAATTTGAAATATTACATTACATGAATATTAATAAATAATATATATGAAAAATTTTATCAATATAACTCTCTCTGTTTAGAGAAATTAATTATCACTTTAGCACACATATCATTAAGAACCTATTTTTGTGAAAAGAATATTTTCAAATATAAATTTTTGATATAATACATAATTAAAAAATTTATTTATTATGATTATACATATCGAATTATAATTTTTTATAAAATAGATATTTTTTCTGATAAACAATTACATAAAAAAAATTTCAACTGTTGTGGAAAAAATAAAATTAAAAATTAAGTGTGTTTTGATATTATGAATATAAATATTAAGTTAATTTTATTAATATCAAAATATTTATAACCTATAAATATGACACAATATAATGTCTAATGGTGGGGAATAATTTTTTAAAAATATATAGTTTTTATATATAATGATTATTTATTCATATCATAAGATAATAAATTTCTATATTGTGGGTGATAATTTATTCATACGTATAATAAATTTATTTAAATATTATGTTTGTTTTAATTTTAGTATAAAATGTAATCGCTCATAATTAATTTTTAATTATTATTAAAATGAATATAGAATTGAAACACTTATTTGATCATATATATAAAAATTAAAACATTATATCATAAAAATTTATACATAATATACTCTATATCTTCCTTAAATAATATCTAAAAATTATATACATTATATTTAGTTATCGTTACTAGGGATTCATCTGAAATGGATTTCATGGGGTCTTTAGAAAGTGTAATAAATTCATATAAATGACATCATTTAATGACTGATTTCTTTAGTTTGAATATTTAATTATATAATAAATACCTAGTATTGTTTCCTCCCTTAAAATATAATAAATCTACATTCTAAATGATTAAATACACTTCTGGGGTCCATTTTATCACAAATTTTTTATCATTTCTCTAATATAGTTACAGAAATTTATAAAATATAATTTATTGACTATGCTCTAGTGGTCATATTGAAAATTACAAATAAATAATCATTTTTTATTTTACTTAGGTAAATTTTTTGTTGCATTAATTTTTATATATAATTTCAATAAAGATATTTTGTAATGTAATATGATGTTCCTAAAAATTAAAAATTAATTTCTATTTATTGAGGAAATTGTTTTAAAGTGGAAATAATTATTGAATTATGATTATGTTGGTTTTATGTGTTATTTTATATTTTTTATAGGTAGTGTGATTCAATATATACATGCATAATATATATGATAACTTATCAAGAGATTTATTATGGTCATATGATATGTATATAATTTTTAGGATGATAAAGATCATATATTTTTATAAAAGATTATTTTTTAATACTATGACATATAGTTACCTTGAATTATTATCTATATATATTTTTGCCTTCATGGATGATCCAGAAAATTAGAGTCTCTTTTTAACATGATGATATTATTTTAATCCTATTGTGATAAGAAATTTTTAAAAAGAAATTTGTTGGATCCATATGGATGTAGTGGATATCAACATCAATAATGGTGGGATGGATTAAAACATGTATAATGATTCTAGTAATTATAGTTGGGCTATCAGAAAAAGTAAAATTTGTGGATTTTAAATCAGAATATATCATTCTTCATTATATTTTGATGGATCAATTATGTATTATTTTATGATTGGATTCAATATATATAAAATAATCTACTAGATTAATAAGGATTTATTTTTTGACATGGAAAATTTGGATAAGACCTAGAGTAATATGAAATTAATAAAATGATAAAATGAATTATTTAATGGATGTGGATGGTTTATGGTGAATATTAATGATGAAATACTTTGTATTATTTTTCAACTAACTGATGTGTGGAATAAGAGTTGATAAAATGTCATTTTTTAAACATGGGAATATTAATGGACTAATATAAATTATTGTCTTGTAAATTAATTGATATGGCTCTTTGATTGGTTTATACTGGTTTTAAACCAAGTCCATATCAGTGGAAATATGTGTCTTGTGAGATGAGAGTGTTATCATACATTATGTCTATTTGGTCTGACATAGAATGTTTGTGTATCATGTATTCTATATTTTCTAATTTTATCTTTTTAAATATCAATATTGGTATGCAAACTGACACCCTTTCATAATAAATCACTACAAATGATAAGAGGATACAATCAAGGAAATTTTATCCATAAATTTGAAATCTTCAGACCTTCTCAAATGACAAAAAAAATATTTAATGAACCTTCACCTCCATAATTATTTTTCAATTAATATTTACCTTCATTATGAATCTCTACACCAATTATTGTTCAAGATAATCATACTATATGAATTTATCCTACCATAAAATTCATCCTAAAAAACCAGAATGATGTTGATTCAAATTTTCTCACAGCAATATTATTCTGAAAATAAATTTTATTATAAAAATACACTACGATATGTTTCCATTACCATGAACCTTTTAAATCTAGAAATCATGAAGGAAAATTTTCAATATATATATATATATATAATTTCGGTTTTTTATAATGAGCCATAATTGGATGGAATGTGGTTTTATATATTAATTATGGTCCAAAGTAATGAAAAAAGACCTATCAAACAAAAGAGATTATTAAAGGATCGATATTAAATAGTTACAGTCATCAATACACCCTACTGCAACATGTTATAATTAAGATAATATCATGTTAAAATATCAAATGATCTTAACTTATTAATTATTCTGATGTTATTAATCATTGTAATATTTTCTATGATCCCACATATATTTAATCAGTAACATGATTTATTATAAAAATGGGGATAAATTCTATTTAAATTTCAAAATATATCATCTAGGAATAAATAATATTTAATTGAGGCAATAAAAAAATTGCTTTATAATTTTCTGAACTTTTATATTTATAATTTCTTATTTTAGTTCATATTATTTCCATAAAATCATTAAAAACATTACATATCCTGAATTATCATAACCAATGTTTATTGAAAATAAATCCTGGAGAGAAATTAAAATGGCCAATATAAAAACTCTGGGAATCTGAATCAGCTGGAATTATCTAATGATGATATCTCCTTATGTGTTTAAAGTAAAAAATATATAGATGTGTCTTCCTTATGATATAAATTATCAATTGATTTTTATATCCATTATTTTAAACGTAAAGACTATTTTAGAATGATAATGATTGAATATATATAGTGTATTTATTGTAATGTGATCAACATTATCTTTCCTTGTAACATTTTTACTCTATATGACCATTAGGAATTCTGATAATTGATAAAACTATTACCACAATAAAAATTTCATTAAATGAGTCATTGAATGTTATAATTTTTTCATAAGGGGGAACTATTTTCCCCAATATGTGTCACTATGAATTTAAAATCCAATTTATTATTATATTGAAGATATGAAACATCACGATTGGTATCCCCTATACATTCACATGATATCCATAAAAAATAATATATTAAGAAGAATAATGTCATGACACATACTCACGACCCGTGCAGTGACTACCCCAAGGCTTCCTTCCATAGGCCAAGGGCTGGCGACTAGCACCAAAAGCATATATCTCTAAGATGGGAAGACAATTCATTTATAAATGTAAACAAACACAATAGAGTACACAACTAGAAGAAAGACACTATGTAGAAACTGTATAGAAATGATGTGCTGTAATGAAAAATGGGCCATAAATACAAGCCCAACAGGAAAGTACAAGGGAAATACAGAACATGTACAACTAAAAAGACAAAAAACTGGAAGGATTCTAACAGCTCTTGGATTGTCCACCACAGATCCTACTTGAAGGGTATGTACAGATAGCCACCTCTGTGTTCCACGTCCATCAGTCTCTTCTGGGTAGTGACTCGTCGTGAGGTCGACCTCCGGGTACCATCCTGTCCATGTACACTCCTCCTTGGTCAGTGATGTCTCTTGTCTGTATTTAACACAACGAGGTGCGGGAAAAGCCCATGCAGGGATGAGTATATTGATACTCAATAGGGACCCCAAGACCATTAAGGACACACAAAATACAACATGTATAATGAATAAAGTACGAATCAACAGACAACCATTACTTAGGTATATTCCCATACATATAGATATATTATCTTGTAACCAATCTCAATCATTAGTAAGTCACAATGGTCATTGACTCAGCTCAAACCAATATTTTTAGGGTAGCATTGAATTGAATATGATCAGTCGCGAAGCTATATATTCTTATTCTGACAAGTGGGATTTCTTTTGAATATACAGTGTCTGACCCACACAGGATCGAAAGGAACTAACCCCTGCAAAGACCCACTCAGGGTCGTTATGCACTGACCCACACAGGATCACTGAGCGTAGACCCACACAGGATCTTACCCACACAAGATCGGTATACGCTGACCCATATAAGATCACTGAGCACTGACTCACATAGGATCTAACCCATGTAGGATTGGCATGCACTGACCCACATAGGATTTTTGAGCGCTGACTTCTATATGATTTGTCTCCATCCTCTGCCTCACTATCAGCCACTGGATTCCTCGCACCCTGTGCACTAATGTTCAGTAAATTTATCCCTTGAGATATCGTTCATACCTCAACCGCCACTAAACTCCACAATGGAGTTACCCAATGGTCCGATATGTTGTAAGGGTTCCAACGAGATTGACGGTGCGTCAATCAGATGCTCGGTCTATGAGTTATTGGCATTTCTGTTCATGGGTCCCAGTTAGTTTTTAGATTCAAACCAACCCGACCGTACTCCAACTGTGTCCAAACCTTAATTGGGGTATGCCAAAAGAACCGTCTCCCCCAATACCTTCCATCGCCAAAGGCAGTTCATCAATCGGACTCACATAGCCCATGATATGGGCGAAAAGGTGTAAATTGGCCAAACGGGTCCGGGTCTGTTCAGACCCAGTCAGACGGACCCGGGAAGTCCTGGTCCATACCGGTGTCCGACCCGGTCCACAGGTCCATCCCGATCTGAGGAAGCAGCCTACCCTGATGGGGCGGCCCGACTCGAAGGGGCGGCCCTGCTGAGGGCGGCTGGCTGGTCTGTACGCCCGGTTGGCTTGCCCGCAAGGCCGAATGGCTGGCCAATATGTCTAGGACGTCCACAACGTGGTGGGGGGGTGGCACCCCCTGGCTTCAGAAAGAAATTTTGATAGGCTCTGGTTCATTGACCCGCTGGACCCGAGGGGTCCCGCCTGTAGTGCACACCAACGGTAGGATTAGCCGGCCACCCCTAGCTCCTCCACCATTTCAGGATGGTGATGTGGTTCTGCTAGCCTCTGCACGGTGTGACGATGCAACTCCACCTCGACCGTGGCCCGGCATGGTCGCAGCCTCCAACTACTCTTCACGACGCAATGACACCGCACTCATCGTCTAACCGTCGCGGCCCTCTTGGCAGTGTCCCCCTTCTTTTGGTGCGGTGTGACAACACTATGCCCCTCCGACACCGCAGCGGACCGCCTGGCCATGACTCAGTTCCCTGCACGGCACGACAGTGGCATGCCCTTGTGGCGACCCGACAGCCTTGCGCCTCCAACTTCTTTACATTCTGCCTCCGTCATAAAAAACAGGAACAACCAAAGGTGGACGGTTGGGCCGTGTTCGTGCGTTCTGAGCCCTCCTCATCATGGCAATAACATTTGGTATAACATAATCAAGAAATTTGGAAGACGAAGAACAGAGGTTTGTTCTAATATATAAAATGACTCATATTCTCCTACCTTGATTACCGATGATCGTTGATGAAGTCGCGGAAAGGAGTATATCATTCTGTTGACATCGGAATAAGACAATGAAGTTGACGTCGTCATCATTCTTCAAGGATGGCGGTGTTTCATCTTCTTGCCTTGGTTGAAGAGGGAGAGAGAGATGTCTGTCATTATTCGTTGGAGAGGGGATTTATTCATTGGGAGAATAATGTTCTCCATGGGTTCTCAATAGCTCCACCAAAAAGAAAGTTCCTACCGAAATAATGGGTTAACCTAACCCATTATTTAATTGTTGGCCAAAAGAATTCAATCAATTTCAAATTAATTATTTAATTCCATTAATAAATATGAGGTTTGGAACACTTATGAGGGAAGGTGGAAAGTTACAATTAAATGAATATAGGGTTGTATTCATTAACTAAAGGGAAGTTTAAGGGTTTCATCCCATATCAATGGGTGGGGGGTTTAGGGGGTTTGAAGATTGTGTGGGCCCCACCAAATAATATCCTCTCAAGGGAGGTTATGTGCGGGTCGGGCCCAACACTAACCTCCCCTTGGAGGTTTTAACTACCATGAAATAAAAATAAGGTAAATCTTATTTTTATTTAACGTAATTAAAAACCCCCAAAATCAAATATCCACTCTCATTAGAACACATGTGTTGTGAATGTCTCACATAGAAATCACTGAAGCATTGAGTACAACGGTTCCCTCAGATTTCAAGTCCATGCACTGGTTAAAAAGTTACAAAATCCCATACATACGTTCATTAAACGTACCTGAACAAAATTTGAGAAATTGATTCTGGGCACACCGGGCCACGGAATCAAGCACCGTCAGAAACTGCGGACTCGTAAAATTCCCATTATTTATGAAAAAATAATTATCCATGTAAATTCATGGTATTTACAATCTCCCCACCTCAGGGATTTACATCACCGTAAGCTACAACTCGAACTAAGGGATCAAATGAGGGTATTGAGAACGCATATGAGCCTCTCACTCCCATGTACTCTCCTGGATGTTCTCGTGCTTCCAACGAATGAGCTCTAGAGGTATCGATCATCCACATAGGATCCACTCCTGTCAATCCTCAATATCTACTGGAACCTCTTTGAATGTCACCTTGTCATCGATGTCCGGATCCCTGTGGTTGATGATGTGGGATGGGTCGTGAACGTATCTCCTCAGTTGAGATATGTGTAAGACATCATGCACCCAGTGCAATTGAGGTGGAACAGCTAAGTGGTAATCCACCTTGTCTACTTTTCTGAGGACTAGGAATGGTTTGTTGAACCTTGAATATAACTTTTCGCCTCATCCAATTCTCTATAGAACACGTTGATGTGTGACCCATAGAAAGACATGGTCTCCATCCTCGAACTCAAGAGGCATCTGTCCCCTATCAACATAGGACTTATGCCTACTTTATGTAGTCTTCATCTGCTCCTGGATGATATGCACATTCTATGTGGTACCACATACCATCTTTGTTCCCACTAGTACTGACTCCCCTGGGTCTGTCCAGCATAGTGGCGATATGCAAGGGCGACCATACAAGGCCTCAAAGTCTTCCATACCGATGGTGGAGTGATAGCTATTGTTGTACGCGAACTCTACCAAAGGTAAGTTGTCCCCCTAGCTATGACTGAAGTTGAGGATACAAGCACAAAGCATGTCCTCAAGGGTCTGGATGGTCCGCTTGGCCTGGACAACTGTCTGAGGATGGAAGGCTGTGCTCAAGTGAAGCTGTGTCCTGAAAGCTTCCTGCAACCCTTTCTATATCCAGGAAGTAAAGCGTGCATCACGGTCGGAGACAATAGAAGAAGTTACTCCATGTGAAGACACGATCACATGCAAATAGAGGTATCCCAATATCTCAATTGATCCCTGCTATCTGATCAGTAGGAAGTGGGATGACTTGGTGAGTCGGTCAACAATCACACAAATTGAGTCGGGACTCCTAGATGTACGTGGAAGACCTGTCACAAAGTCCATGGATGTCCCTTCCCATTTCCACTCTGGGACCACTAAGGGATATACCAATCTTGTCGGTACCTGGTTCTCCACCTTCACTTGCAGACAAGTGAGGTATCATGAGACAAACTCTTCTACCGCCTTCTTCATAGCCCGCCACCAATCATGTCAACGATGTTCCTGGTACATCTGAAACCACTCTTTGATGTACTTCTAGAGGGGAAGTGATTAAATCCCTGAACACATCCTCCTAAAATGAAACTGGTACCATGGTACGTCCTATAAGGTGGATGATGTGCTCCCCACCTTCAGAAAATCCATCATGTGCAGGCCATATGGATATCTAAGCACGTCGTGTCTCGGAGTCAGTGTCCCCACACTGTGCCTCCCGGAATTGCTGAAGAAATGGGGGAGTGACTGTAAGAGACTGTAGATAGGCTACTCCATCCCTATCAACAACGGATATCTGTAAGGCATCCAGCTACTCTGTGACCTATCCTATAAGTTGAATACCATTCTTCCTATTGATCGCATATGCAACAATGTTCCCCTTCCTAGGAGTATAGACTATCTCGAAGTCATAGTCCTGGAGGAACTCAATCCATTATCACTGTCTTAGGTTCAGGTCCTTATGAGAGAATATATACCTGAGACTCTTGTGATCATAGTATATGGTAAAACGTTTTCCCATCAGGTAGTGTCGCTACATCTTCAAGGAAAAGACAACTGCTGCTAACTCCAGGTCATGGGTAGCATAGTTCTGCTCGTGCTGTCTTCACTGCTGATAAGCATACATGATCACAAATTGCTTCTATATCAGGAAACACCCAAGTCTGGTCTCGGATGTGTTTCAGTAAACAACGTAAACTATTCCCTCCTATGCAAGCCTCAATGTAGGGGCACTATTCAGCCTCTTTCACAGCTTCTGAAAGCTCTGCTGGCATATCTCCGATCACACAAAGGGTTACCCCATCTTCATCAAGGCTGATAGTGGTGATACAAATATAGAGAAGTCTGGGATGAAACACCGATTATATCCAGCCCACACCAGGAAACTTCATACCTCCTCCAAACTCCTGGGTGGATGCTAAGAAAGTACTCCCTCAATCATCACTAGATCCATTGCATCTGCAGCATTCAATATGCCATGTCCCAAGAATCGAACCTCTCGAATTCTGAACAATCACTTTGAGAACTTACCATTAATATGGTTCTCTTGGAGTGTGTCCATTACTACCTGTAAATGGTAGGCATGCTCCTAATTAGTCGTCGAGTATATCAGAATGTCATCGATGAAGACTACCAAAAATAGATCGAGGTAAGGCTGGAAGATTCTATTTATGTGACTCATGAACACTACTACAGTGTTGGTTATGCCGAAGGTCTTAACCAATAATTCGTAGTGGCCGTAAAAACACCTAAATGACGTCTTATGAATATCCTCATCTTGAACTCTGAGTTGGTGATAAACTGATCTGAGGTCTATCTTCAAGAACCATAGTTCTCCCTTGAGCTGATCAAAGGGGTCTTCAATCCTTAGGAGTAAGTACTTATTCATCAAGGTCACCTGGTTATGGTGACGATAGTCATCACAGAGCCTCAAGATCCTATCCACCTTCTTGGTGAAGAGAATCGGGGTTGCCGATGGAGAAACACTGGGCAGGATGAATCCCTACCCTTGCAAGTCCTCCAACTGTACCCGCAGCTCAGGAAGCTTGGTGTGAGCCATCTGATATGCTGGAGTAGATATCAGTTCCATCCCAGGGTAATGGTCAATGTAGAAGTCCACCTCTCGGTGAGGAGGTAGTCCTGGAACATTGTCAGAGAGAACATCCATGTACTGGTACACCACTACAGGATAAGTCAGACTCTCCACATTAACGTTTCCGAGGATAAGGCAGGACAACTGATGAGTGATCAGCTGCACCCTCCTTCGAATAAGTCTGTCTTGTGCTGCAGACATTTCCTTCTCATCGGTGAAGGTAAACCTAGTCCTATACATGTAGACACACCTCACTTTGTGCCTAATATAGTTAATCAGAGCATGGACTATATATAAGCAGTACAGAAACAAGATTACATCGTAAGGCCTCCACACTGCTACAAGAAGATCCCAGCCAAGGCTCTCACCTCCTATAGTAAGCTAACACAGCCGACACCAGTGTGTAATCATCATGTCTACTCCCGTAGGAGTCTCTAGCTGTAATGATCGAGCCAAGAGCTCTGTCAGAATCTCTGAGTTGTGAATATGGGCAGTGGTTAGGAAATAGTGAATGACACATTTTTCTATAAGAACTGCAGCTAAGGTGGAGTAGACACAGGTCGTACCTTGAATCATCTCCGGAGCACCGTGGTCATAAGCCTCAACTTCCTAAATCTGAGATCTCCTGTAATGACCCGAAATTTTTAAATAAATTTTGTTTCCTAATTTTATGTGTTATTGTTATACTCAACAAAAATATTTTATTTGATAAACATGATTATAATTAAAATGAGATCAGTGGGTTTTGACTATTATATAACCATCGGTCAACATGACCGCTTTGAACAAAATGTTTTGATTATTGTCTCTAAATATAAGTAATCTTGGTTAATTATTAAAGAAAGAAGATTCGATGGCCTCACCTAGTAGTCTTGGACCGATCGAAGCCCATCTAACAGAGCTTGGGAAGGAGGTAGCACCACTGGGCTTTGCTCTGGATCAAATACAAGTCGAACTTCATCATGTGAAGCTGGAACGAAATCGCCTTCGTGAGAAGTTCAAACTGATAGAAATTACTACTCGGGCAATGTTGACTGAGCCGCCCCAAGCTTCTATCACCCTAGAACACCTTACTCTTAGGTCCTATGCTGGTATTATAAGGGGTTATGTAACGAGACCGTAACTACCTTGTGTAATCCTTGTTTTAAATAAAAATTGGGATTTCTTCTTATGATGAAGATTATGAATTTTGAAATGACCGGATAAATATAGTATGCATATTTTTGATGAATTTTAGAAAAAGGATATTTTAAATATGTTTATGTAAACCCTAAATAATTAAAAATGTGTAATGATTTTCAAAAAATGGTCTTCTGCAATTATGTTCAGTACTAAATTTAGAGTCTAATAAGATCAACTTGATTTTTGATGAATAGTAAATTATGAATTGTGATTTTATGATTAGGATTTGTAATATGACCAAATGGATTAGTAATCTCACTTAAAGAAAGTTTTAAAATAATCTAGGCACCTTGATTAAGTAATGTGATTCAATAAAATAGTTAAATAACGGTTTCATTAATTATTATTCAAGTATTAGTTTTTTCGGGTGAATAGTGTTTTTTAATTAAAAATTTAATTAGAAATAATTAGAAAATTATTTTTATAAAAATGACTTTATTTTTGAACTCAGAGCATCGATATTATGTTATGGTAATTTTTGGGGTTTTTTCTGAAAAAAATGAATTTTCGATGAATAGTGTTTTTATATAAAAATTAAATTAAAAATATTTAGAAAATTATTTTTATAAAATAGATTTCATTTTTGAAATCAGATCATTGATATTTGGTTAATGTGAAATTTTGGGATTTTTCTGAGAAAGTTGAATTTTTAGTGAATAGTAAAAATACAGTTTTAGGGTTTCGGTATGTTTAATGACATCATAACAGTGTCATGATGATTTCATGAGATCTTTTGAGGGTTGGCCGGCCAAGGGTGATGAATTATTGTTTTGGGGGCCCCATGTGGCCTAACTCCATGATAAATGACAAGGGATAGCACATGGGTTTGAGAAAAGCACATGTGAGGTGTCCCTTGGCCATTAATGCCTTGTCCCCTCACTTTCCCTATAAATACCAAGCCCTCCTCTCATCCATTCGACTCCCCACTCATTACCAACGAATTTCTGGTCTCATTACCTCCCAAGGAGTCCTCCCAAGGTGCCCCCAAGCCCTCAAGGTCCCAACCTTTGAGGTTTAAGAGTTACATTTTAAGGTAAGGGATCCGACCTCTCTCTTTCTTTTCAAGTAATCTCTTTTATGTCTTTTCTTTTATACTCCATATTCTTATGTTGGAGGATGTTCTTTTATATTCATCCTACTGCCTATTTCATGTTCATATGATGAGAGACCCCCCCCCCTTGCTCTCATCAATTCGTTTTAAGAATGTTTAAGTTGCGCCGTTAGGCTGCCGAATTTTTAAGGGATTCTTTCACCTTCCTCGTTTTCAAGTTCTATTTTCATTCAAGTCTTTCATGTTCCTTTTTATTATGTTGGGGTATGATCTCTAAATTATAATACTGATCTTTTATGATCATATGATGAGAGACCCCATTTGATCGCTTCAATTCAGTATTTTGATGTTTTAAGTGGCGCCGTTAGGCTGCCGAATTTTTAAGTGGTTCTTCACCCTTCTCGTTTTGAAGTTCTACTTTCATGTCAATTATTTCAAGTTCCTTTTTGTTATGTTGGAGTATGATCTCTATATCTATCATACTGGACTCTTATGTTCATATGATGAGAGACCCCATTTGATCACTTCAACTCAGTATTTTGAAGATTTAAGTGGCGCCGTTAGGCTGCCGAATTTTTAAGTGGTTCTTCACCCTTCTCGTTTTGATGTTCTACTTTAATGTCAATTCTATCAAGTTCCTTTTTGTTATGTTGGGGAATGATCTCTATATATATCATACTGGACTCTTATGTTCATATGATGAGAGGACCTATTTTATCTCTTCAATTGAGTATTTTGATGTTTTAAGTGGCGTCGTTAGGCTGCCGAATTTTTAAGTGGTTCTCCACCCTTCTCGTTTTGAAGTTCTACTTTCTTGTCAATTCTTTCAAGTTACTTTTTGTTATATTGGGGAATTATCTCTATATATATCATACTTAAATCTTATGTTCACATGATGAGAGACCCTATTTGATCTTTTCAAATCATTTTTGTTGAAGTTTATGTAACGCCGTTAGGCTGCCGAACTTTCATTAGAGAAATCTAATTTTTGTCTTCCTTCCATGTTTTTAATTTCAAATGGTATGTCCTTGAAATTTAATTACCATGATTATGTATCCTTCTTATTCTGTCCATCTACTATTTTATGGGTCATTTATGAATGTTTGACCCATTTTACCTCTCTTTTTAATGTCATCTAAAACCTCGTAACATAGCCGTTATGCTGCAGAATTTCCGTCTCAAAATGTCTCTCTCTTTTTCTAAAGTTCTTTTATATTATTAGGTGATTACTCAAAGCTCTTTCTTCTAAAGGGGTATTCACATATATACCAAAATGTTCTATTTTATATTCTGGTATTTACATACATGAGACCCACCTTCCTTTTCTGTGGGGTTTAAAGTGATGTAAAGATCATGTCTTTAAAGCAGTTTTTAAAACGTTATGATTATGAAATGAATCCCATTTATTTTATGCTATATGGATTATTTATGAAATGATTGATTATGATATATGTGGCTCACATGATAATAAAAGAAAATTTAATGGTGCGCCCTGATAGCGCTCCAATGCATTGGGTAATGATGTAACAACTAGAGATTACAATCTTCACGATACCTTGGTGAATAACCTTGGTAATTTTAAAATGACACCTTGGGGATGGACCTTGGTGATATGTTCATGATTGTGTATGTTAAATGATGTAGCCACACCTTCAAGTTATGAAAAAGTTTTATTTTTATTATGATATGCCTCATGATTTCATTTTCATGCATTAAAGTTCTTTTCATTACTTTATTATTGTATCTCAAGTTCATATGTAAAATGTTTCACTTTTTTCCCTTGCTGGGCCTTCTGCTCACCCTTCCTTTTGATGTATGTCCCCAGGTTATGAGATGCAGTAATGAGCCTAGGGTGAACATGAGGAGAAGCCTTTCAAGTGTTTAAGAAGAATGTTTTTTTTGTTTCATGATTTATGTTCCTTGTTTCCAAGACACTAAACCTTAAAGATCCTCAGTTCCGTGTAATGGAATGAAAAGTTATTTTATAAAAAGACGGGATGCTATAGTTGGTATCAAAGGATGGTTTAGTTATTTGTGGAACTTAGGATATGAAAACTCTAGGAGGAACCCTATAGAAAAGTTTAATATAGGAAATCTTCCTGGAATTTTGGTGAGTATTGAGTAAGGGGTTGCCAAGAAAATACATCCCTGTCTGGATACGAACAGGTAGAGGTGGCTCTGGCACAGATGTACATAGGGGTAAAACCCGAAAACACCGCTTTGAGCTAGACTCGAACGGGAACTGGTACACGACAACGGGCCTTGCTGTACTCTTGGTTATGACACTCCCGGGGGATATGCTTTGGTAAATTCATAAGCTTGGTATGAACCATTGTTAAAGGAAGAAAGATAAAATAAAATAAAGGTTCACATAAGAATATATGATCATTCATAACCTAGATGGGAACCTAGGAGATCACAAGTTAGGGTATACCTTTCATATACAAGTTATCCTTATATGCTTTCAGTTCCTTTTCATGATTATTAGATAAGTACTTAAGCCCCTAATTATGTTTTCTCTTCTTAGTTAATGGTGGGAAATGGAAGAACATGTTCCGACAACCAATGTGATAGGAAATGCGACGATTTTCGTATTAATATGACAGGGATGATTAGGGGATTAAAATATGATTATTATTTTGGAAGACGTTCATTATTTTGGGAACCATATTTGATCGAGGTAAATAGATTACTACGGTATTTTCATTGAGGAGTAAGGTTGACATATATTTTGAAGAATCGATGAATTTAAGGTGAACTTATAGTAATTTAGGTTACTTATGGAAATGACTAACCTATATTGGGTAAAATATGTTTAGGTTAGCTACTTTTTTATAAGATATTAGGAGTGGTTGATGTTGTCTGGAGATGAACAATGTAGTTGTTTTGGAAGACTATGTTATCAAATCCTTATTGTATTTGGGTTTCAATCTTAGTTTGGTTTGTTTTGAGGAATTATAAGGACCGTTATTTATGGAATGGTCTATGATGAACTTTGGGTAGTACCATGGAACTTTGATGATTTAAAAGTAGTTTCCATTCTTATGGGATTCTTTCTTTTTGAGTAGTTGTTTTACCTTAACCTTTCTGTTTTTGGGATAATTTTTAAAGATAGAAGAAATAGATATTTAAACTTTTGTAGATTATGTGATTCTATAGAAGATGATTCTTGTGCTTTTATGAGAACAAGTGTTTTTGAATTCTCATCATTTGGAGAAAAGATTAGTGTTAGTAGGGACTTGTTAAAGGATGAAACTCTACTTGAAGGTAGGTATATTTTCTTATGTTTTTGTTCTATGTAGTAAATGAAATCCTCAAAATTATGAAAAGAAACGTAAAACAAAAATGTAGTTGGTTTACGTTTCCTACTAGGTAATCAAAGACCGTTTACACACATCATTTGTTTGGGATTTTCTCATGGTTAACTTTCTCCTAATCATGTTCTCTATCACTCTCCCTCAGAACATGACCCTTTGTTTTCTCCTCCATGTCCATGTTTTCCTACATTGAACCCTAGTGTGGGTTAACTTGGGTGACCTTTGTACTTCCCTTTATTTATTTTAAAGTAATAGTTTTACTGACTCCTTTTTCGATGTGGGACTTTCAATGAAATTTCAAAACCCAATTTTAAAATTGCGAGGATGCAATTTCTTAAGGGGGGAAGATTGTAACGACCCGAAATTTTTAAATAAATTTTGTTTCCTAATTTTATGTGTTATTGTTATACTCAACAAAAATGCTTTATTTGATAAACATGATTATAATTAAAATGAGATCAGTGGGTTTTGACTATTATATAACCATCGGTCAACATGACCGCTTTGAACAAAATGTTTTGATTATTGTCTCTAAATATAAGTAATCTTGGTTAATTATTATAGAAAGAAGATTCGATGGCCTCACCTAGTAGTCTTGGACCGATCGAAGCCCATCTAACAGAGCTTGGGAAGGAGGTAGCACCACTGGGCTTTTCTCTGGATCAAATCCAAGCCGAACTTCATCATGTGAAGCTGGAACGAAATCGCCTTCGTGAGAAGTTCAAACTGATAGAAATTACTACTCGGGCAATGTTGACTGAGTCGCCCCAAGCTTCTATCACCCTAGAACACCTTACTCTTAGGTCCTATGCTGGTATTATAAGGGTTTATGTAACGAGACCGTAACTACCTTGTGTAATCCTTGTTTTAAATAAAAATTGGGATTTCTTCTTATGATGAAGTTTATGAATTTTGAAATGACCGGATAAATATAGTATGCATATTTTTGATGAATTTTAGAAAAAGGATATATTAAATATGTTTATGTAAACCCTAAATAATTAAAAATGTGTAATGATTTTCAAAAAATGGTCTTCTGCAATTATGTTCAGTACTAAATTTAGAGTCTAATAAGATCAACTTGATTTTTGATGAATAGTAAATTATGAATAGTGATTTTATGATTAGGATTAGTAATATGACCAAATGGATTAGTAATCTCACTTAAAGAAAGTTTGAAAATAATCTAGGCACCTTGATTAAGTAATGTGATTCAATAAAATAGTTAAATAACGGTTTCATTAATTATTATTCAAGTATTAGTTTTTTCAGGTGAATAGTGTTTTTTAATTAAAAATTTAATTAAAAATAATTAGAAAATTATTTTTATAAAAATGACTTTATTTTTGAACTCAGAGCATCGATATTATGTTATGGTAATTTTTGGGGTTTTTTCTGAAAAATAATGAATTTTCGATGAATAGTGTTTTTATATAAAAATTAAATTAAAAATATTTAGAAAATTATTTTTATAAAATGGATTTCATTTTTGAAATCAGAGCATTGATATTTGGTTAATGTGAAATTTTGGGATTTTTCTGAGAAAGTTGAATTTTCAGTGAATAGTAAAAATACAGTTTTAGGGTTTCGGTATGTTTAATGACATCATAACGGTGTCATGATGATGTCATGAGATATTTTGAGGGTTGGCCGGCCAAGGGTGATGATTTATTGTTTTGGGGGCCCCATGTGGCCTAACTCCATGATAAATGACAAGGGAGAGCACATGGGTTTGAGAAAAGCACATGTGAGGTGTCCCTTGGCCATTAATTCCTTGTCCCCTCACTTTCCCTATAAATACCAAGCCCTCCTCTCATCCATTCAACTCCCCACTCATTCCCAACGAATTTATGGTCTCATTACCTCCCAAGGAGTCCTCCCAAGGTTCCCCCAAGCCCTCAAGGTCCCAACCTTTGAGGTTTAAGAGTTACATTTTAAGGTAAGGGATCCGACCTCTCTCTTTCTTTTCAAGTAATCTCTTTTATGTCTTTTCTTTTCTACTCCATATTCTTATGTTGGAGGATGTTCTTTTATATTCATCCTAATTCCTATTTCATGTTCATATGATGAGAGACCCCCCCTTGCTCACATCAATTCGTTTTAAGAATGTTTAAGTGGCGCCGTTAGGCTGCCGAATTTTTAAGGTATTCTTTCACCTTCCTCGTTTTCAAGTTCTATTTTCATTCAAGTCTTTCATGTTCCTTTTTATTATGTTGGGGTATGATCTCTAAATTATCATACTGATCTTTTATTATCATATGATGAGAGACCCCATTTTATCGCTTCAATTCAGTATTTTGAAGTTTTATGTGGCGCCGTTAGGCTGCCGAATTTTTAAGTGGTTCTTCACCCTTCTCGTTTTGAAGTTCTACTTTCATGTCAATTATTTCAAGTTTCTTTTTGTTATGTTGGGGTATGATATATATATCTATAATACTGTACTCTTATGTTCATATGATGAGAGACCCAATTTGATCCCTTCATCTCAGTATTTTGAAGTTTTAAGTGGCGCCGTTAGGCTGCCGAATTTTTAAATGGTTCTTCACCCTTCTCGTTTTGAAGTTCTACTTTAATGTCAATTATTTCAAGTTCATTTTTGTTATGTTGGGGTATGATCTCTATATCTATCATACTGGAATCTTATGTTAATATGATGAGAGACCCCATTTTATCTCCTCAATTCAGTATTTTGAAGTTTTAAGTGGCGCCGTTAGGCTTGCGAATTTTTAAGTGGTTCTTCACCTTTCTCGTTTTGAAGTTCTACTTTCTTGTCAATTCTTTCAAGTTACTTTTTGTTATGTTGGGGCATTATCTCTATATATATCATACTTAACTCTTATGTTCACATTATGAGAGACCCTATTTGATCTTTTCAAATCATTTTTGTTGAAGTTTAAGTAACGCCGTTAGGCTGCCGAACTTTCATTAGAGAAATCTAATTTTTGTCTTCCTTCCATGTTTTTAATTTCAAATGTTATGTCCTTGAAATTTAATTACCATGATTATTTATCCTTCTTATTCTGTCCATCTACTATTTTATGGGTCATTTATGAATGTTTGACCCATTTTACCTCTCTTTTTAGTGTCTTCTAAAACCTCGTAACATAGCCGTTATGCTGCAGCATTTCCGTCTCAAAATGTCTCTCTCTTTTTCTAAAGTTCTTTTATATTATTATGTGAATACTCAAAGATCTTTCTTCTAAATGGGTATTCACATATATACCAAAATGTTCTATTTTAAATTCTGGGATTTACATACATGAGACCCACCTTCCTTTTCTGGGGGGTTTAAAGTGATGTAAAGATCATGTCTTTAAAGCAGTTTTTAAAACGTTATGATTATGAAATGAAACCCATTTATTTTATGCTATATGGGTTATTTATGAAATTTTTGATGATGATATATGTGTCTCACATGATAATAAAGGCAAATTTAAGGGTGCGCCCTGATAGCGCTCCAATGCATTGGGTAATGATGTAACCACTAGAGATTACAATCTTCACGATACCTTGGTGAATAACCTTGGTAATTTTAAAATGACACCTTGGGGATGGACCTTGGTGATATGTTCATGATTGTCTATGTTAAATGATGTAGCCACATCTTCAAGTTATGAAAATGTTTTATTTTTATTATGATATGCCTCATGATTTCATTTTCATGCATTAAAGTTCTTTTCATGACTTTATTGATGTATCTCAAGTTCATATGTAAAATGTTTCACTTGTTTCCCTTGCTGGGCCTTCTGCTCACCCTTCCTTTTGATGTATGTCCCCAGGTTATGAGATGATGTAATGAGCCTAGGGTGAACATGAGGAGAATACTTTCAAGTTTTTAAGATGAATGATTTTTTTGTTTCATGTTTTATGTTCCTTGTTTCCAAGAAACTAAACCTTAAAGATCCTCAGTTCCGTGTAATGGAATGAAAAGTTATGTTATAAAAATACGGGATGCTATAGTTGGTATCAAAGGATGGTTTAGTTATTTGTGGAACTTAGGATATTAAAACTCTAGGAGGAACCCTATAGAAAAGTTTAATATAGGAAATCTTCATGGTATTTTGGTGAGTATTGAGTAAGGGGTTGCCAAGCAAATACATCCCTCTCTAGATACGAGCAGGTAGAGGTTGCTCTGGCACAGATGTACATAGGGGTAAAACCCGAAAACACCGCTTTGAGCTAGACTCAAACGGGAACTGGTACACGACAACGGGCCTTGCTGCACTCTTGGTTACGACACTCCCGGGGGATAGGCTTTGGTAAATTCATAAGCTTGGTATGAACCATTGTTAAAGGAACAAAGATAAAATAAAATAAAGGTTCACATAAGAATATATGATCATTCATAACCTAGATGGGAACCTAGGAGATCACATGTTAGGGTATACCTTTCATATACAAGTTATCCTTATATGCTTTCAGTTCCTTTTCATGATTATTAGCTAAGCACTTAAGCCCCTAATTATGCTTTCTCTTCTTAGTTAATGGTGGGAAATGGAAGAACATGTTCCGACAACCAATGTGATAGGAAATGCGACGATTTTCGTATTAATATTACAGGGATGATTAGGGTATTAAAATATGATTATTATTTTGGAAGACATTCATTATTTTGGGAACCATATTTGATCGAGGTAAATCGATTACTACGGTATTTTCATTGAGGAGTAAGGTTGACTTATATTTTGAAGAATCGATGAATTTAAGGTGAACTTATAGTAATTTAGGTTACTTATGGAAATGACTAACCTATATTGGGTAAAATATGTTTAGGTTAGCTACTTTTTTATAAGATATTAGGAGTGGTTGATGTTGTCTGGAGATGAACAATGAAGTTTTTTTGGAAGACTATGTTATCAAATCCTTATTGTATTTGGGTTTCAATCTTAGTTTGGTTTGTTTTGAGGAATTTTAAGGACCGTTATTTATGGAATGGTCTATGATGAACTTTGGGTAGTACCATGGAACTTTGATGATTTAAAAGTAGTTTCCATTCCTATGGGATTCTTTCTTTTTGAAGAGTTGTTTTACCTTAACCTTTCTGTTTTTGGGATAATGTTTAAAGATAGAAGAAATAGATAGTTAATCTTTTGTAGATTATGTGATTCTATAGAAGATGATTCTTGTGCTTTTATGAGACCAAGTGTTTTTGAATTCTCATCATTTGGAGAAAAGATTAGTGTTGGTAGGGACTTGTTAAAGGATGAAACTCTACTTGAAGGTAGGTATATTTTCTTATGTTTTTGTTCTATGTAGTAAATGAAATCCTCCAAATTATGAAAAGAAACGTAAAAAAAAATTTTGTTGGTTTACGTTTCCTTCTAGGTAATCAAAGACCGTTTATACACATCATAAGTTTGGGATTTTCTCATGGTTAACTTTCTCCTAATCATGTTCTCTATCACTCTCCCTCAGAACTTGACCCTTTGTTTTCTCCTCCATGTCCATGTTTTCCTACATTGAACCCTAGTGTGGGTTAACTCGGGTGACCTTTGTACTTCCCTTTCTTTATTTTAAAGTAATCGTTTTACTGACTCCTTTTTCGATGTGGGACTTTCAATGAAATTTCAAAACCCAATTTTAAAATTGCGAGGACGCAATTTCTTAAGGGGGGAAGAATGTAACGACCCGAAATTTTTAAATAAATTGTGTTTCCTAATTTTATGTGTTATTATTATACTCAACAAAAATGTTTTATTTGATAAACATGATTATAATTAAAATGAGATCAGTGGGTTTTGACTATTATATAACCATCGGTCAACATGACCGCTTTGAACAAAATGTTTTGATTATTGTCTCTAAATATAAGTAATCTTGGTTAATTATTATAGAAAGAAGATTCAATGGCCTCACCTAGTAGTCTTGGACCGATCGAAGCCCATCTAACAGAGCTTGGGAAGGAGGTAGCACCACTGGGCTTTGCTCTGGATCAAATCCAAGCCGAACTTCATCATGTGAATCTGGAACGAAATCGCCTTCGTGAGAAGTTCAAACTGATAGAAATTACTACTCGGGCAATGTTGACTGAGCCGCCCCAAGCTTCTATCACCCTAGAACACCTTACTCTTAGGTCCTATGCTGGTATTATAAGGGGTTATGTAACGAGACCGTAACTACCTTGTGTAATCCTTGTTTTAAATAAAAATTGGGATTTCTTCTTATGATGAAGTTTATGAATTTTGAAATGACCGGATAAATATATTATGCATATTTTTTATGAATTTTAGAAAAAGGATATTTTAAATATGTTTATTTAAACCCTAAATAATTAAATATGTGTAATGATTTTCAAAAAATGGTCTTCTGCAATTATGTTCAGTACCAAATTTAGAGTCTAATAAGATCAACTTGATTTTTGATGAATAGTAAATTATGAATAGTGATTTTATGATTAGGATTAGTAATATGACCAAATGGATTAGTAATCTCACTTAAAGAAAGTTTTAAAATAATCTAGGCACCTTGATTAAGTAATGTGATTCAATAAAATAGTTAAATAACGGTTTCATTAATTAATATTCAAGTATTAGTTTTTTCGGGTGAATAGTGTTTATTAATTAAAAATTTAATTAAAAATAATTAGAAAATTATTTTTATAAAAATGACTTTATTTTTGAACTCAGAGCATCGATATTATGTTATGGTAATTTTTGGGGTTTTTTCTGAAAAAAATGAATTTTCGATGAATAGTGTTTTTATATAAAAATTAAATTAAAAATATTTAGAAATTTATTTTTATAAAATGGATTTCATTTTTGAAATCAGAGCATTGATATTTGGTTAATGTGAAATTTTGGGATTTTTCTGAGAAAGTTGAATTTCCAGTGAATAGTAAAAATACAGTTTTAGGGTTTCGGTATGTTTAATGACATCATAACGGTGTCACGATGATGTCATGGGATCTTTTGAGGGTTGTCCGGCCAAGGGTGATGAATTATTGTTTTGGGGGCCCCATGTGGCCTAACTCCATGATAAATGACAAGGGAGAGCACATGGGTTTGAGAAAAGCACGTGTGAGGTGTCCCTTGGCCATTAATGTCGTGTCCCCTCACTTTCCCTATAAATACCAAGCCCTCCTCTCATCCATTCGACTCCCCACTCATTCCCAACGAATTTCGGGTCTCATTACCTCCCAAGGAGGCCTCCCAAGGTGCCCCCAAGCCCTCAAGGTCCCAACCATTGAGGTTTAAGAGTTACATTTTAAGGTAAGGGATCCGACCTCTCCCTTTCTTTTCAAGTAATCTCTTTTATGTCTTTTCTTTTATACTCCATATTCTTATGTTGGAGGATGTTCTTTTATATTCATCATACTGCCTATTTCATGTTCATATGATGAGAGACCCCCCCCCTTTCTCTCATCAATTCGTTTTAAGAATGTTTAAGTGGCGCCGTTAGGCTGCCGAATTTTTAAGGGATTCTTTCACCTTCCTCGTTTTCAAGTTCTATTTTCATTCAAGTCTTTCATGTTCCTTTTTATTATGTTGGGGTATGATCTCTAAATTATCATACTGATCTTTTATGATCATATGATAAGAGACCCCATTTGATCGCTTCAATTCATTATTTTGAAGTTTTAAGTGGCGCCGTTAGGCTGCCGAATTTTTAAGTGGTTCTTCACCCTTCTCGTTTTGAAGTTCTACTTTCATGTCAATTATTTCAAGTTCCTTTTTGTTATGTTGGGGTATGATCTCTATATCTATCATACTGTACTCTTATGTTCATATGATGATAGACCCCATTTGATCACTTCAACTCAGTATTTTGAAGTTTTAAGTGGCGCCGTTAGGCTGCCGAATTTTTAAGTGGTTCTTCACCCTTCTCGTTTTGAAGTTCTACATTAATGTCAATTCTTTCAAGTTCCTTTTTGTTATGTTGGGGTATGATCTCTATATCTATCATACTGGACTCTTATGTTCATATGATTAGAGACCCCATTTTATCTCTTCAATTCAGTATTTTGAAGTTTTAAGTGGCGTCGTTAGGCTGCCGAATTTTTAAGTGGTTCTTCACCCTTCTCGTTTTGAAGTTCTACTTTCTTGTCAATTCTTTCAAGTTACTTTTTGTTATGTTGGGGCATTATATCTATATATATCATACTTAACTCTTATGTTCACATGATGAGAGACCCTATTTGATCTTTTCAAATCATTTTTGTTGAAGTTTATGTAACGCCGTTAGGCTGCCGAACTTTCATTAGAGAAATCTAATTTTTGTCTTCCTTCCATGTTTTTAATTTAAAATGGTATGTCCTTGAAATTTAATTACCATGATAATGTATCCTTCTTATTCTGTCCATAAACTATTTTATGGGTCATTTATGAATTTTTGACCCATTTTACCTCTCTTTTTAATGTCTTCTAAAACCTCGTAACATAGCCGTTATGCTGCAGAATTTCCTTCTCAAAATGTCTCTCTCTTTTTCTAAAGTTCTTTTATATTATTAAGTGAATACTCAAAGCTCTTTCTTCTAAAGGGGTATTCACATATATACCAAAATGTTCTATTTTAAATTCTGGGATTTACATACATGAGACCCACCTTCCTTTTCTGTGGGGTTTAAAGTGATGTAAAGATCATGTCTTTAAAGCAGTTTTTAAAACGTTATGATTATGAAATGAAACCCATTTATTTTATGCTATATGGGTTATTTATGAAATGTTTGATGATGATATATGTGGCTCACATGATAATAAAGGCAAATTTAAGGGTGCTCCCTGATAGCGCTCCAATGCATTGGGTAATGATGTAACCACTAGAGATTACAATCTTCACGATACCTTGGTGAATAACCATGGTAATTTTAAAATGACACCTTGGGGATGGACCTTGGTGATATGTTCATGATTGTCTATGTTAAATGATGTAGACACATCTTCAAGTTATGAAAAAGTTTTATTTTTATTATGATATGCCTCATGATTTCATTTTCATGCATTAAAGTTATTTTCATGACTTTATTGATGTATCTCAAGTTCATATGTAAAATGTTTCACTTGTTTCCCTTACTGGGCCTTCTGCTCACCCTTCATTTTGATGTATGTCCCCAGGTTATGAAATGCAGTAATGAGCCTAGGGTGAACATGAGGAGAAGCCTTTCAAGTGTTTAAGAAGAATGTTTTTTTTGTTTCATGTTTTATGTTCCTTGTTTCCAAGACACTAAACCATAAAGATCCTCAGTTTCGTGTAATGGAATGAAAAGTTATGTTATAAAAAGACGGGATGCTATATCTCCCCTATCAGCTAGATCCCTGCAGTCAGGGATGTCATCCTAGGGGTGGTGGTGGAAACACCTCAAAATGTCGTTCACCACCAGCTGCTCGACCAGCTCCTCTGCCACATCTGCTTGCGCCCTGCATACCACCTTGATCGAATCTCTTCGCTTGCATGGGAGGTCCCTCAACTGACTTCTGATCATCTGAATGGAATTTCAGATAGTCACGAGCCATGTGACCCTACCTGACATATGAGTAACACTTTCATCTCTTAACAGGTAAGTCACTACCCCGGGTTCCCCACACAAAGGATCTAGAGTCCTGCGGTCGTCCACCTGTGAGCCTGGACATCTTGGACCTCTGCATCATCTGTCTACTGCCAGCTGTAGAAGAATCCACTGCTAGTCTACTAGTAGTAGAGTGTCTCAATATTGGAGACAGCTCAGCAAGGAAACTCTCCACTAAGAGGGCTTTCTCCAACACTCCATCCCACGTCGGAATGCTGAGGGACAACATCGAGGCTCTAATCTCTCGCCTGAGACCCTTCTTGAAAGCCCGAGCCTTGAAGAATGGGTCTTGTACCGTATCTGTGGACAAGCGCGAGAGGTCGGTGAACCTCATCGAGTACTGTGATACTGACATGCTACCCTACCTTATATGCAGTAGCTCCAGTATCTGCACTACATGAAGGGTGGATAAAACAAACTCCACCTGAAACATTCTCTCGAAGTCTGTCCATAGATTTGTCGCCATGTCATACACCTGGATCATTAGGCCCCACCATCTGTCTGCTGCTTCCTAAAAGAGGCTGGTAGAAATGATCACTATGAAGTTTGCTGGTGTTCTTAAGAGCCTGAATACCCCCGCAATAGCCTCCAGCAAATCCTCAGCTTCTTGTGGGCTTTTCTCCACTCGGAACCTTAGTGACCTATGGCACCTAGACTCATGCCACACGCTCAAGTGGCGTGCATTGTCTGTTGCTGGGGCTGGTGGCATCAGTGGCCCAATAAGAAATGTTAGGGAAGGTGCCCCCGCTGGCGCATCAACTAGAAGAGGGCCATACACTGAGGCATCATCGCTCAGTGGGCTATCAGAGCATACGACTCTTGGGGATCTAATAGGTCATCCACGGGGAGGCATCCAGAAGGAAACATATGTGACACGGTCAAAGATTATACCTGGTGAGCTGACTTGGTTGATCTGAATTAAAAAACATTTAAAAACATGAATGAAATCATTGTTTTCATGCACCAAGTCAGAAATCAATAGTCAGGGTCCTGGTTTATGGATACATCGGATTTCGCACCAACACTGGACTCTTTACACTGAAAACCACACTCGGTACTCTTAACACTATTAAATCACAGAAATGAATGATCAGAGTCCTGCATTCTATAGTAGAACTGACTCCTCTGATACCAATTGTCATGACCTGTCCTCGGAACCCGTGTTGTGACTACCCCATGCCCGCCTTCCATATGCCAGGGTTTGGCGACTAGCACCAAAGGCATAAATCTCTTTGTTGGGAAGGCACTTACTTTATAAAAGTAAACACACTCAACAGAGTACACAACTAGAAGGAAGAAACTAAGTAGATACTTTATAAAAAAAGGTGTTGGAAAGAAAAAGGGGCTGGGAATACAAGCCCAAGAGTAAAGTACAAGGAAAAGACAAAACATGTACAACTAAAAAGGAAAATAGCTGGAAGGTGTCTAGAAGCTCATGGATCATCCACCATGGAATCTACCTGAAGGGTAGATACATATAGCCTCCTCAACGCTCCACGTTCGTTCATCTCTTCTGGGTACTGACTCGTAGTGAGGTCCACATCTGGGTACCGTCTAGTCCTCGTACACTTCACCTTGGTGAACGATTTCTATCGTCAGCATCCAACATAATGAGGAGATGGAAAAGCCCGTGTAGGGGTGAGTATAAAGATACTCAGTAGGGACCCCGAGACCCTCAAGATCTCACACAATCCAACAAGGATAAACCAAAATGTACGAATCAATAGAAAAACATTACTTAGGTATTTTCCCATACATATAACTAATTTATCTTGTTACCCATCTAAATCATGAGGAAAACACAAAGGTCATTGATTGAGCTCAAACCAGAATTTTCAGGGTAGCATAGAAGTGCATATTATTAGTCACAAAGCTAGATAATCCTATTCTGACAAGAGGCACTGCTTCTGACCATACAAAGTATGAACCACACAGGATCGATAGGAACTAACTCCCGAAATGACCTACATAGGATTTGACCCCCACAGGTTCAGTATAGGCTGACCCACATAGGATCGCTGAGTGCTAACCCACACAAAATCTGACCCACACAGGATCAGTATGCACTGACCCACACAGGATCATTGATCGCTGACCCACACAGGATCTAACCCAAATTGGATTGGAATGAATTGACTCACACATGGTTGATGAGTGCTGACCTCTATATGATCTATCTCCTAACATCACCTCACTATCAGCCACTGGATTCCTCACACCCGATAAGTTCGAGTTCTATAGAATCTTCCATCGAGATATCGGTCATACATGTACCGCCACTAAACGCCACAAATGAGTAACCCAAAGGACCTCCATGTCATAAGGGTTCCAACAGGATAGACGGTGCGTCAATCGGACACCTGATCTGTGAGTTATTAGCATTTCCGTGTTAGGGGCTCGGTTGGTTTTTTAGTTCAAACCAACCCGAAAATACTCCAACTTTGTACAAACCTCAAGTTGGGTATTTCAAAAGAACCAACTCGCTAAAATCCTTCCATCGTCATAGGTGGTTTCTCTATTGGACTCACATAGCCCAAGATATTGGCTGAAAGGTGTAAACTGGAAAAACAAGTCTGGGTCCGGTCCGACCCAGTCAGCCCGACCTGGCCCAACCTGGTCTGAGGAAGCGGCATGTCATGAGGGGACGGTTGTCCTGAAGGGGCGGTCCAACCCAAGGGGGCCCGACCGAGGGCCGCCAGGCTAAAGGCGGCCTGACCGAGGGCTGCTGGCTGGCCCGCATGGCTGGTTAGAGGGACCTCATAGCCGGCTGGCTGGCCCGTGTGGCCAGGCAGGCCACGCCGTGGGGGGGGGGGGGGGTGCGGCGCCCCCTGTATTCTGAAGGAACCGGCACTAGGTGCCGATTAGGTGACCCGTAAGAGCCAAGGTGTCGCACCTGTTGCGCGCACTAGCGGCCGGATCAGCCAGTCGCCTCTGGCTCCTCCACCGCAGTGTTATGGCGTCGTGGTTATGTTGGCCTTCGTGAACCACGGCGGTGCCACGCCACCTTCGACATAACCACTAGCTTCTCTGCGCGGCACGATGGCGCCCCACTCATTGTCCAACCGCTGTGGCCCTCCTGGATGCATCCCCCCTCTTCTGGCACGGTGCGACAGAACCGCGCCCCTCCTGCGCCGTCGCGGCCTTCCTGGCTGTTGCTCGGTTCCCTACGCGGCATGGCTGTGTCGTACCCTTGTGGCGACATGGAGGCCTTGGGCTGCCAGATTCTTCACAGTCTACCTCGGTCATCAGAAATAAGAACAACCAAAGGGGGAGGGTCGAGCCGTGTTCGTGCGGTCTGAGCCCTCCTCGTCATGGTGATAACATTTGGCATACCGTATCCCAGAAATTTGAATGACGAAGAATGGAGGTTTATACTCATGTATAAAATAACATAAATTCCCCAACCTCGATTGTCGAATATGGTTGATGAAGTCGCGAAATGGAGGACATCATTCCGTTGACGTCGGAAGAAGATGAAGAAGTAGACATCATTTTTCGTTCTTCAAGGACAACGGTGTTTCCTATTCTTACCCTAGTTAACGAGGGAGAGATAAATGTGCGTCGTTCTTTGTTGGAGAGGTGTGTTCTTCATTGGGAGAATAATTTTCTCCAATGTTTATCCAGAGCTCCACCAAAAATAAAGTGCCAACCAAAATAATGTGTGAAGCAAACCCATTATTTAATTGTTGGCCAAAAGAATTCAATCGATTTCAAATTATTTTATTAATGACATTAATTAATTTGTGGTTTGGCACACTTATGAGGGATGGTGTAAACATACAATTAAATGAAGAAAGGGTTGTATTCATTAACTCAAGGGAAGTTTAAGGGTTTCATCCCACATAAATGGGGGGTTTAGGGGGTTTGAAGCTTCTGGGTGCCCCCCCAAATAATATCCTCCCACGGGAGGTTATGTGAAGGTGGGCCCCACCACTAACCTCCCCTTGGAGGTTTTAACTACCAATAAATAAAAATAAGCTAACTCTTATTTTTATTTAACTTAAATAAATATTACCAAAATCTTACTTCAACTCAGGTTAGAACACAACTGCGGTGAAGGTCTCACTAAGCAATCACTGACGCTACGAGTTCAACAGTGCCCTCAAATTTAAATTCTGAGCTCCGGTTCAAATGTTATAAAATATCATACATAAGTTTACTAAATGTACCCAAACAAAAATTCATAAATTCATTCCAAGCACACCGGGCCTCGTAATCAAGTGTCTCCAGAAACTGCGGACCCGTAAAATTCACATGTATTTATGAAAAAAAAATTTCCCATGAAAATTCTTGGCCTTTACAAATAATCCTTGGTATATGATAAAATTATTGTAAATATCCCCTAGTTAATTTATAGTACAACAATAACAAGAATATACAACCATTAAAAAATATTCCCATGGGGTACATGATTTTGAAATTACTGTTCATAAATACAGACCTCAATATTATAAAATTTCAATTATAATGTTAAAAAAGAATTAGTGTTTTCTCTTATTCAGTTTCTACAATTTTTATATTTAACAGAATATACCTTCATATAATATGAATATGAATTTTTGTGGTATATAAAAAATAGCAATTTTATTTTAGGAATAAAAAAAATAAGACCAATTAATAATGAAATATAATTAAAAAAATTAATATTAACTTCATAGAAAGCAATTATTAAAATTAATTGTATACAATATGAATTATTTTATAAATTTGAAATTTTAATCGTAATTTTCATAATAGTTAGAAAATTAACTATGTCGAAAAATCTATAATTTTTCAATAACAAAGGATTTGGATCAAATAGTAAAAATTATATCATTGTATAAAATGTATTCATTAAACAAAAATAATTTCGTATGTCAACCTGATAAAATAAGGCTATAGTAAATTTTTTTATAATTTTAACAATATAGTACTTTTTATCCTCTTCTGAAAATAATGTTTTCTAGCTTCCATGTATTTTAAATTTGTTCACAAATATAAATTAGTTACGAAGTTACTAATAAAAATGAATCAATGAAATAAAAAAAATATTTTATTGATATATTGATTTGTAATGAACGAAAATAAATTTCCAAATATATAAAAAACATTACAATATCTAAATTTAAATTGATGTTGTATAAATATTAAATTTTTGAAAAATTATTTTATAATAATAAAGTAATATAATATAATGAAATTCATTTTCTGAACTCATATATGTACAAAACTGAATTATTTATGTTATAAACCCTGATTCAATATTATTATTAATTTAATATTTTTCCTTTTTCCATAAAAAATGATTCTTATGGATATATTTTAAAATTAATAAAACATATTACCACATATTCAATGAATAATCACCTCACCACCACATTTATTTCATTCCAAAACAATTAACAATTGATGATCCCCTCAATTTTCTTCATTATAGTCTCTCTATGGTGTTTCCAATGGTTCTATGGAAATATCCTAAATCATTAATATTATATCTCACAATATAAGGGATTCATATCCTCTTCATTATATCTAATTATATTCATTTTATATAGTTATCTAATTTGAGACATATTATGTTCCCATGAACATAAGATAATTTAATTTCTATACAGAATATGATCTATCACTGATTGACATCTGATATCTCCCAATAAGACATTATTTAAACAAATTATCACATATGAAATGCTACAAAAATCATTCTTTTGCTTTTTGTACATCTGTTATAATGTTGAAAATAATAAAACATATATTTAATCATCTATATTAATAAAATTTTTGATATACATAATTTTTTAGGAATAATTTTTTTGAATCATTTATTACCTTCCCTGTATTTAATAATGATGAAATATTCATTCATTTAATCATATACGAATGCAGTGATTAAATTTAAAACCAATTCTTTATTATTCCAATGTTATTGATGAAATATATTTTTTTAATAAATTTTGACATATGGGAAAAGGATGAATTAAAACAAATGTATGGGGAACCCATAAATAACAATAATTATTTTGTAAAATAATTAATCTCAAGGTATGACATGTTTGTTATAACCTAGTGAATAAACTTAGTAACTTGTTCTAGGAATGCATAGTCATGCTCTATGGTGACATTTTTATGAATATATAGTATTTTTCTATCAGCATTTCCATGTTATATATCACATGCGTATAATAATTTAATATTTTTATGCATTATATACTATCAATAATAATCTCTCGTATTCTATTTTTTAGAAATACTTTATTAGTGTTTCCTAACATTTTCAATTAATTCAGGTTTCTTGGAAATTACTTATATTGAGGTGACCTAAAATTGAGTAATAAGGGACACTTTTGAGATGATTAAACAACGTTTTTTTAAAATATTCTATATTTAGTCCTTAAATTATTAACCATTTCCTCTGACACTAAACCTCAAAAGGGAGTTCATTGTTAATATTATGTTATTTCAAAGAAATATTATAGAAATAATGTATTGAAAATGTGTCTCATCATACTTGATATTAATATGAAAGTTTCTTTATTTTTCCAAATAATCACTATAAAATATTAGTACCAACTCTATTGACATGTTTAAATATTGAAAAATTAATGAATTTTTTTACTAACAGAGTGAGTTGTTTCTTGTAAATGAAATATAGGACTAGGAACTACATGTGGATATGGCAGTCGACCTATTCTACCTTAGGGTAAACATCATAAATATGGTAGAAGAGACATTTAGTTGAACATCCTAAGGTGTTTTTCAAAGAGAACATTCCACAACCCTATTTTTTTAAATGATTAAAGATATTATTAGATAAATATTATTTTTAGAAACTACTGTGAAGGGTAGATTGATAATATACAATTTTTAATAGTGATGTATATCATCCATGAAATAATATAAAATATATATCCTAATCACTAAATTATAACAATTAAAATAAGCATTATAATTATACAAAATTTACTACATATGTATTTTTCATCTAAATAGTGGTAGAAAATTCAAGAACACCTTCACATAATGGGTATGATGGACAATGGAAAAATATTCATTCTATAATGGAAAATGATAGTGTTAAAAACATCTTGGCATTAATGAAAAAGTTAAATCTAGAAATTAGTATCAATCTAAACCATGTGGAGAATATAAAATCCCCATACATGAAAAATTAACAATTGAATCCTTCATGCATCAATAACCATAAATTCATTATGAGTGATATGATCTAATTATATAAAAATAACAAATCACAACTATATAAAATTGTTTCTATCTAATCCATTTATATGTAATAGAAAATGTTTGATGAAAATATATCACCTTGAGAGAGATTGTGATCAGTAGTGGAAATATAGAATAGACCTAAATTTTGTGTATGAGATAGAATCTAACAAGTGAGTTAACAGAAAAACTACTTTAATCCACTTAATTTTCGTCATACCATCTAAAACATATTTGAGAGGGAATTAATCAAATTTGTACCAAGGGAAAATAAATAATAAAGAATTATAAGATGTAAATCATTGGGATAGAATGATATAATTCATGATTTCTTATTTGTTCAGACGTAAATATTAATTTTTTTAAATTTTTATATATGGATATATAAATGAATATCTATTACAATATAAAACATTTATAGATCTTACAATATAGTATGATATGATGAAAAATATGATGTATACTATAGAGATTATTAGTGGCCTCATTTTATGAATAATATGAAGTGGATAATGGATCTATATTTGATAATTATTTTCAACAATAGAGGGTGAGAATATAAAAACACACATCCTAGGTTCAATAATTTTATGATGAGAAATTAGGGGAATTGTATTTATAGAAGTGGAAATTTATATTTTTGATTAATAGATGCTCAAAATTTCTAAAACATTTTCAGGTATATATATCCTAAATATATGAATAGAAATGAAAAAGGGAAAATATTACATATTTAACTTTTAGTATAGTTCTTAATTTTTCACAATCATGGAATATTCATTATTAGATTTTAAAATCATAAACAAAATTTGAGGCTAAATTCTATCATCCTTAATATTGGAGAAATGAGAAATTTTATGCTTTTACAACAATTATAGATAAAGATATGACTATTTTAAAATTTCATTACAGTATACTCATCAAAATATCAATTATGGAAGTCACATTTTTTTATTTAAGTCCCTAAAAGTTCATTATTATATTCAATTATAGAATGAACATCATGTTATAAACTAAACTACTAGTTGTAAAAGTATCCATCATGACTCTTGGAGAAACTATTCTAGAATCATATATATATATATATATAGTCCTCTATAATATTTTGTGATTAAAATAAATATGAAAACTAACAAGTTATTATTTTTTTGGAAGTAGACATAATATAATGGATATATTTTTTTATAAGTCAGTTATTTAATGAATGTTTTATCTCAACACAATTTATTTTCTTTGATATACATCATTACACACAACACTATATTAAAATAAACCATGATATAAAATTAAAATATTTTTATTTAATGTTATATTTATAATCTATTATTTGAATTAGATGTTAATAATTATAACAAATGTTAATAAATTTATAAGGATTAAAAATGTATAAAATAAATTTATTGTTTATTAAACGATTATAAATGAACATAATATTATTTTCTATGTAAAAGAATATATGTTATGAAAAACTATCTTTTCACTCATTTTAAAAATATTAAATTATATTATTAACTATTGTTAAAGGTTTATTTAGAATAAATTTATATAATATATTAAATCTATTTTTTTGTCTTTTATCTGTTATTTTTTTAAATCATTGGATTGGAGTAAGTCAAATTCAATGATTAATACTATAATTTTTTTTAAATTTGATTCATCCAATTATTAAAATCTATTTTATAATTATCGTCATTAAAAATTTAAAAAATATTCACAACATAGACTTTATTTTTTAAATATAATATAAAAATGAACTTTATAGTGAATGTTAACAAATTTTATGAAATGATTAATTTATCATTTAATAGTAAAAAATAATAATTTTTCAAAGAAATCATATTTTCATATAAAGTAATTTCATATGTGTAGTGTATTTCAATATGGTTTTATAGATAAATTTTGTTCATTTATATTATAATAAATCTAATTTATATTGTTATGGTCAATTTTATATTATATTTATATTAGAAAATGTTATATTCTTTTGAAAAAAATTCAATATATAATTGTTTCTCATCCTATCTGTGATTTTATTTTAAAATTAAATTCCATCCCATACATTTCATGATTCTCTAGTTCCTCTGATTGAATATTTTTTTCATATTAAGGGAATATTTATTTATTAATAATTATTTTCATTTACTATATGATACCTAACTCAACAATGGTATTCATGATCTTTTTATAGTATTTCTATTATTCAATAATTAATACACATTAAATAACATATAAAATAATATGGATGTATATTCATGATACCTTCCACATTCATTATAAATATGATGTAGTATAGTTTATTATATATTTTAATGTAATGATTCTATTTTCATTGGTAAGACATTCCATGAATGAAAAATGGATTTTTTTTTTTGAAAAGTTAAAAAATTTCATTGTTATGTAGAAATTATAATTTTTTGGAATTTTTATGATTATAGGTTTCCTGATATAGATGAAAAATATATTGGGTAATGATAAGAATATATTTTTTCCATGATTTTATTAATAAATTATAGAAATGTAAAGACCCGAGAATTCTGTGGAAAATTTTTCCACGGAATTTCCGGGCCTTTAGAAAATTTTCCACAGAATTTCCGGGTCTTTAAATGTAATTTACTAGATAACATACTCAATTAGTAAGTGTTATTATAAGAGTGAAATGAAATTTATTTCACAAGTTTACAACATAAATTTCCTATGTATCCTATGAAAACCAATTGACCATTTTAAAAATGATTATATTAAGATGGATATTAATTGATGAAATATATAACTTTAATCTTAATCTAATCTTTTATGCCATGAATCACGGTTTTGGATCCTAGTATGGTGAGTATGAATTAAATTATGTTTTGATTATTCAAAATTTATATTTCACCAAAATATTATGCACATATTATTCTCATAGAAGATATTCAATTGATAATGCTCATATTTACCCTTATTGATAATATGAACTCACCATTCTTATATTTTTTACATCCCCTTGTATTGGAGAATTAATTTAACTTGAGATTATCAAGAAAGGTTTTCATTGTGAAGAGTTTAATTGGAGTGTTTGAAAAGTATTTTTTAATATAAAATTTTTTTTATTGCTAAAAAATATAATTAAATGTTTCTCCTCTAATTCCATTACCCAATATATGGTGTACGATTTATTTCATTGATATATGATACAAATATTCACATATCTAAGTATAGAATGATTTGGTAGTATTGGTTAACTATATAAATACATGATTTAAATGTTATATTTGAAAAAAAAATCAAAAAATAATGTTTTTAAATTTCCATTATTTACACAATCATATCCATGTATATCATCATAGTTAACATCAGGTATTCCAAGGAAAATAAAAAATAATGGTGAGATAAAATTCTCTGTAATGGATAAGTATAGATGGAAGTTATCATTAATCAATATTCATAATCCACATGGGAATGTGAATAACATAACATAAATTCCTTTTAAATAACATTAAAAAAATCATATTGATAATATATATTACGGAATAAACATTCAATATAGTAAATAAAATATGAATAAATTTTATCCATGGAAAATATCATTATAATAATATCATGGATAATATTAACTGAAATATCAAAGAACAAAATGATTAATCGGTCAATGTCAGTATATCAAGATCCATGAAAAAAATATCCTAACCATATCTTACATGATATATTTTAAAGTTTATGGGTACATATACACCATAAATATAATTTACTTTGAATACCCAAAAATTCATCTCACGATAATATCAATCCATTTAAATCTTATTTATATTTCTTCACCACCCATATCTACCTGTCCAATTTTTTCTGAATCTATCTAGTAATAGATTTAATTAAAAGAATAATCATTATAATTAAATATCTATTTTGATGAAAGAATATAGAATATCAATATTTAACCTGTCAATAAAATAGCAATCCAATTAATAAACCTTGTGTAGAAATAATAAACAAAAAGGGAAATAATTATACCCATGATAAATTATATTAATACATAGGGTAAATTTAATGTTCAATGAACTCTTTCAAAGTAAAAAATTTATATGATTGTAAATTTATACAAAAATGAATAAAATATGTGAGTTTAAATACAAGGTAAATATAATCGTAAACCATAAAAAGTAAGAATAAGGATTGTATTAAAACATAAAAAATGAGTGGAGTAGAGTAAATTAAATTTTTCTTATAATTATTTAATAGAAATACCATAAATATATATATGAAAACCTAAATGATGAAAATATATTTTTTAAATATTTAAAATTTCATTAAAAAATTTCCAAAAAAAATTATAATAGTTTAATTATAAAATAAAATTTTAAATTTATATTTGTTGAATTAAAAAATAAAGTATTGATTATTGAATGAAAATTTAGACTTGTTTACACATGAAAATAATTACATCAATCACTTTTAAAATTTGTATCTAAATAGGCATTATTTTGAAAGGAAAATGACGATTAAATTAAAAATTATGTAAAAAATTAAATCACGGTGAAAAATTATTTTAACAAATCATTTTTAATAGTTTTTTAAAACAAATTTAAAAAACATGTTTTTGGATCAAAAATGATTTTTGAATAAAGGGATAATTGTAGTAAGATTTTAATAAAGTCATTTTCTCAATAATTTTATGTAAAATGAGTGAAACATTGTACGATTATATTCAAAATAATTAATTAAAATTGGATAAAATATTAATTTTGTATTTTATAAAATGGTAAATCAATTTCCTTCTATGGTATCCAATTATAAACAATTAAAATTAATATGATATTTTGTAACAAACTGTTAAAATAATCAAAAAGATGATGTTTATATTAATTAATGAATAGATTATTTATGTTAAATGATATTAAAAAAAATTTATATTACAACAAAATAATATAAAAATTATCCCCAAATATAATATTAGAATATCATTAACAATAGATAAGTAATAAACCCCACGAAAAAATAATGTAATATATGAAACTCATTCTCAGTTTCAATCATTTATATGAAAATGAAATTGTTTGAAATATTATAAATTGAATCATGAAATACAATTTAATATTATAGTTTTAATATATTAAATGTAAACGGGAAATAAATATACTACATACAATATATTAGCTTTATAACTTTAAAATATACCTCAATGAAGGGAAATTGATACGATGAACCTTCACATGAGTCTGACTCATCATGTACGATATTTATCATCCAAAATAATAATTTTATGTTAACTAATTACATTATTATCTATATTATTAGTTTTAATTGTTACATTATTTTTAAAATTTTAATATATTGTATACAATTACTCAAGGAATAATGTTTACATCATCTATTTTTACAAAATTTAACTATTGTGTGATACATGACTTCACTAGGTTGACTATTTCTCTAAGAGGTAATTATTTCATCATATATAGTGTAATAAGAATGACATAATTACCATTATTTAATGTAAATTTTATTTTTTTGATAAATCATATATTTTTTTTGATAAATGAATTATGTTATGATTCAAAAGATTGTATACCATACATATACATATGTAATGTTTCTATTTTCCAATGATCATTATGGAAAGGTGGTAATTAATATTTTTATATAAATGATGATCAAAATATCATTATAATATTCTGTTAATTTAAATATATGTTTATATATCATTCATGTGGTGGGTTTGTAAAAATATAACTCTTTCACATCGTGATGGTTGTTATCAGCACATATATATATGGCGTTATCATCTTTCATTGAGTGAAATGATAAGAAATAAATTTATTTATTATCTTATAATAATGAATAATATTTTATTAATAGAATCATTATTCTATTTATATCAAATAAATTTATTAAATTTACCTTTATTTTCTTTAATGTGGAGAGCTAGTAATAAAATGAATAGCATCACTTTGAGAGGAAGTTGTAAGTCATATATAAGAAAAATATAATTGTATCCACTATGGATTTTAGATGAAAAAATATTTAAATTATATAAATACTAAAAAGGTATCATTATGTTCTAAATATAATTTATATACATTATATCTATCATCACATCCATCCATGTTTTTATTTCAATGAATACATTCCATAATAGTTCATGAGATGATTGTATGCCATACACACGAGTGTTGTTATGATTTCACATTTTAGTGAAGATGAATTAGTTACAAATAAATCCATTAAAATGAAAAAATATATAAATTTTTAAGATACATTTCATACAATATAAACATAAATTATAAATATTTTAATGAGACCTATGAATAAATTAAAAATGCATAGTTATGATTTTTACATCTTCTCAAGCAAACTGTTGGGGATTATAACTATTTTATTCCTATAATGGATTTATTGACATACCTGTGAGTCATATTTTAGAATATCATTGTTGGGAATTTATTTGGCTTGGTATTTATTGATCCAAAATATATTTCTTTGGAAAATAATAGAGGTAAGGTTGTGGATTTTAATAATTGAGGTTTGTGACTAACTTGTTGTTTTTTTAAAATAAAAAGGTCCACTAACATTTATCACATGAAAGCTGGTAAAATTTTATTATTAATAATACATTGAAATTATAAGGTATAAAATGCCCATAAAATAGATTTTATTCACCTTTTTAGTCAATTTGAACCTATAATGTTTTAATTTACCAACCTATTAAACAAATATAAACCATATTATGGTAATTAATTTTTTTATTTTCAGTATTTTATATGATTAAAGAAATGTAAACAATATAATAAAATTTTTATCATTTAGATTCTAAAAATGGAATTCATATTAAAATAAATCAATTAAAATATGTAAAGGGATTAAATTTAAAAGAAAAACATATAGATATGAAGTAAAAACATATTTTAAAGAAGAAAATTCTCCAATCATTTATGCTTTTCAAATAAAAACTAAAATTAAAATTTATTAAAATGAACTAAAATAATTAAACATTTATATCATTAAAAATAATATATAATATACATTTTCTATGTAAGTAATTTAAATTAATAGTTAATCATTAAATAAGAATAATTATTTATCATGATTTATCAAAAAATTAAATTATTCCAAAATACAACCCTAAGATAATTTTTTAATGTTTTTTATAAAAATAATTTATTTAAAAAAATTAAAATATATAAAAGTTTTTAAACATTAATATAAATCATGTGAAATAAGAAACATAACTATTTTCATTAAAAATAATAAATTTAGAGAAAAAATTCATTTTCTAAGAAATTATTCTTATTTTACTTCTAATTAAAAGATATAAAATTAAATTATTTGATATTTTTTAAATAATATAATTTTCGTAATTTAATTATTACAATTAATACCACCAGAATTTAAAAAATAGTATATATATTATGGTTTATTTTGAATAAGGGATGAGTGATATGATGTCTATAAAGATAATAAATTTTACGAAAGATATTTCTTGGGTTGTTTAAATTCGTTGTTTTGTGTTTCACAATATATTTATAAAAATTTTAAGTTTTTATAATTTTAACTTTTAATATTGTACTTTCGATAAAAAAAAAATAGTATGATTTGAGTTTTGTAATAGGGTCTGAAATTAAGGTTCTGGTATTTAAAAATTATATTGGTGAAAAATAATCAAAAAAATTTTGTTAATAAAATATACCTTAAAATCATATAATGTGATGTGAAAAGGACATACGGAATGAAAAATAACGACTTTTTTAGGATGTGTTACATTGGTGGTAGTTGAATATGTGGACACAGAAGTGAAGTAAAAATAATTACAAAAAATTATAGGGTTCATTGATTATTAGAAGTTGAGTGATCAATGGAATTTTAATGAAATAAAATCCATACAACATTAATGAATTAAAATTCCATTTTATTAATCAAATAAGAATGAAATAAGATAACGTTTTTTCAATATCATTTTTTTAATTTTGATGAATTAATTTGTTGTATATGAGTATAAGGTTCTATACTTACATACTATGTATCAATATCATATGAACAATTTCATCCTTCATTTGTTCTCAATTATTTTACAATTAACAACTTATTCAATGAATTTAATAGCTATAAATGAAATTATTATTCTTAAATCACCAAAATTGAGTATTAATAGATCATATAATCCCTAATAGACAAACATGTTTTTCTATATCTCTTAAAAATATTTTCCCAACCCAATATAGTTTGAAAAACTTATCCAATATTATACATTAATTTGTAAACATAAACAATAACACTAATAGTTTTTCATTAATATTTATTCATAATATATTTTATATAAAAGTAAAGTCATATTAACCGAGACATCACCAGGTCAAAAGTATGTTATAAACACTTATTGTTCTTTGGTTGTGGGTACAATCCCTACAAACATATCAAGCTACAATGAGTAATGCTTTTTTAAAACTGATATTAGTATAATTATTATAAAATTCTCTAATTTAGATTTCCTATATTTACTACCATAAAAATTATGTGAAGAAAATGTTTACCTACACCTGGAATCTTATTTCCAAAAAATGACATTATTCCCAAAATAACTATTTAATATACTAAACTAATAGGTTGTATTTATATAGACTTTTTCCAAAAAAATTATTTAATGATTATATATTCATACAACACATATTTCAAATAGTGAGTTTAATAATGTTAATGTATGATTAAACATATAATCATAATCTCGTGATGGTATCTATGAAATATATGTTAATTATAACGTCTCATAATTTCCATGTAATTTATTTATATATATAGAATTATTTCAAGACTGCAAAATTCTACGACTCGTAATTTAGTGGTCTGGAGAGTCAAGAACCAAATTTTGAACTTTTTAAAGGTACAATAAGTAAATGTATGAGTGGGATTTTCTATCATTTTAACCATCGCTCAAATCGAAAATCTGAGGGCACCGATGACTTTCAAACATCAAGATTTTCCTAGACATGACTTAACAATGACCGGCAAGGGCTGAGGTGAAAATTTATTTTTCGTGATTTTCGAAAATATAATAAAAGAATTTTAAAGAATTTTTTTATTTTCATTATCACATTGGAGTGGCGGATGGAGAATCTGAAAGGATGCTACAGGGCGACGATATTACACATCAATGAGGCTCATTAATAGATCATTAAACTCAAAGTGTAATGATGCTTTAATAATGCATGACAATGTCATTGTTTCATAAATAAAACAACTTAATGAAGAGATGTCACATCATAATGGGAATGTTGCAACGTGCTCTTATTTTTAAATCGATTCATTAGGAAAATAAGGATTAATGAAATTGGATGATTCTCTGGAGAACCTCTGACAGACTATCACCCCAGCAAAGAATGAATAAGGCTAGGTAAACATCATCTTCTTCATCATTCCTTTTGAATATCGGAGTCGAGAAGTGTAGCAGACCTCTTAACCCTACAAGGACAAATGTTCACCAATGAACTTTATAAGAGGAAGGTTTTGTTAAAAAAAATTACCCATTATTTTTTGGAAAATTGATAAACACGGATCAACTAATGAATAGGTTGATCTGTGAATCGTGTGTTATAACAGGTGGATGATTTTATTTTGATATAATTATTCGGGATTTAACCATCGCATGTAATGATTTAATGGACACTCTCAAAACCTCACCCCATCTATAAACCTTCTAATGTGGAGGGTGATGGATGAGACGAAAACAGGCTCTGACCCCTCCACTTCTGCGCTCACAGTGAATGTTTTTTCAGAAGTGATGGAAAGGTGGTATTAAAGGCTTCAAGGTAAAGAAGATGCTTCCTTGAGGTCTTTTTTGCAAATGATGTGAAGAACGGATCACCAAAGGGCTTCTTGTGGTCCGTAGAAGGATCTACCAGTGTAGTGGTGCCGATAGTGGCAGTACATAGCAGAGGTGGTGGAACATACCAACTATGTTAGAGAGGGAAGGAATAAGCCATCAGTCATGTTGGAGGACTGGTAGAGCGGTGCGCCCTGGCAAAGTGCTTGGGCAGTAGATGCTGCGGCTGATCGGTCTATGGCGTTGGAGACCTGTGGCCCCAGTATGGCACCACGTTGACCGGTTTCAACCCGTGGACTATGTATGTGGGTGACGTGGAGGGTGGTTGATCGTTACTAGGTGCAGGCATTTAAATGAGTGGCCCATACCTTTCAGGCCATGCTCGGATGGTAGACACGTTCTAGTGGGCCACACACTCGCCAGCAGGCTAGACCCGCTCTAGCAGCCGAGACTTATGTTGGCGAGCTAGACCCATTTCTTTAGGCCGGACCACACCCCTTTAGGCCGGACTGGACTAGACCAGGTTGGCTGTCGACATGGCGGGTTAGGCCATCAACCAATCGGGCTAGGTCCAGCAATGCCTATTAGTCATGGACCACAGGGAAAGTTATACCAGACCATCCCCAACCCACACTAGGTTTGGTCTGGTCTGACTGAATGAATTGAGGTAGGTGGAACCCTCATGCCGGGTTGGTCGGTTCAGTCCGACTGGGTCAGACCAACCATTGTCGCAAACAGTCCCCAAGTTACTAAAATGATCATATCGTGCAAACCTTGCATCCGATTGAAGGGTCATTTGCGACATTGGGACCCACTCAATGAGGCTAATATTTTGAAATTATTTTGGAGACATTAATGGATGTTGAGAAGTGATGAATGGCTTGAGAATAGGTTCTCTAAAGAGTGATATGTACAGAAATATGTGGTTGGCTAAGACCTGAATACTGCTCGACGATGGACCAGTGGGAAGTGACTCTTTGTGACCTAGCTGAACCATGGTGGGGAGTGGCTCTATGTGACCCGACAGACCCATGGTATATGACAGGAGGTGTACATCAGTTCATGAAAGGTGGGAAGCAGGTCTATGTGGTCGCCATGCCCATGGTGGGGAGATGTTCTATGTGACCCAGAAAACCCATGGTAACCTCTAGAGATTTTTACTAAAATAGTTCAAGGTTTGTTTCAACTATCTCTATGTGACCCATCATGCCCATTGTACTCGATAGAGAAGGAGATCTCTAGCGACTGATGAGTTCAACGTTTTTTATTGATGATGCTGCTGTTACTACCCAAAAATATACATGGTGTGAGATATCTAGTGCTTTGTACTTTTCATTGAAGAAATGTTTTATGTTCTTTATTTTTTGTTTTGGGATCCCTTTTGATTATTATTTTACTCCCCATACATAGTATTTTCACACATGTGTTGTTTATGGTATAGATTATTGAAGATTCAATAGGGGTGCTCAGGGAGGCGGGACGGACGAAAGTTACAGTGGTGGACTTGGTGGCCTAGGACTAGGAAAATCCCAGTATGACTGGGCGGACAAGAAATACTACATCGTCCTCTAGTAGATTCACTACTCTCACGATCAGGTTCGGTTTACTATTGATTTCCATCAGAGAAAATTTAATACTTTATAGTTTTTAGAACTATTCTTGGGTTTGTATTCATGTCCACATTCATTCAGATATACTTGCACCCAGTTTAATCAGTGCGATGTTGTTTCCTCTTTTGTGAGTTCGGACATTGTTGGGCATGTCTGTGCATACATTTATACTATCTAATTCCTCAAAATTACAGGTTGATGCCTTTAGTTCTAGTCCCCGGCCCCTGGATTTCAAGAGGCGGGATTGGGGTAGTCACGACATGGGCCATGGGGGATGTGTCATGACATTAATGAATTCATATATGAATAAAAAATTTAACACAATCTTAAGATGTTTAATTATTCTTATAAAAAATATACCCTTGAAAAAAAATACATTGACCAATCATTTCATGATTATCAATACATAAAAAATGTGCTAATTTTATTTTAAATTTTTTTTTTCATATTGGGAATAACCATTCAAATATTTCTTTGACTCGAATAATTTCGTGGTTCTAATAATTTATGTCAATGAACTATAAATTGATCCCTAGGATGTGATTTATTTTTAGTAATAATAATCTTCATTTTCATCATTAATTCATTGGTTTTTTGATACAATTCCAGTTTTAAAAAATTTTCACATTCCATAAAGTTGCATTCCATGATGTCTCTTTCCAAACCTCTCAAATGATGTAAATAAATCATAATTTCCACCACTGTCTCCACCACAAGAACTCATAATGAACTACATCCCCTTGGTGAGTCCAAGAGTTGTTAATGGTACATTTTGATAATAATAATTTTTTAAAATTGACATGGAATATCTAGTTTATAATTAAATATAGTCGAAATACTATTTTTTCAAATATTCGTCAAATATTTATTTATTTATGATTATACCATGATTTTTTTGGTTCTATCCATTGACTACAACAACAAATCAAAGTGTGATTGACAATAATTGTAGTGAGAAACCATATACACATTTATATGATGATTAAAGCATGAATGATTATTATGAATATATGAAACAATTGATTAAATATGGGTCATTCATTTTCCTCATATATTAGAAACATTAATGATTATTTATAAATTAAATTTGAATGATATGAATTTTAACACCGCGTTATGTGAATCCTATAGCCAGTGCATTATTTTATTACTTTTTCATGATTACAAGGAATCAAATCCCAATGTAACAATTATTTTATTGGTAATAGAAATACATATTACATTAAATATAACCATTATATATTGGTATATAGTAAATAAAAACATGATACATAATTAATGGAAATCATCTGCATCCTTCAACATGTATTCAAATAATTCATCTTCATAACCTGGGGAAATGAAACATATAAAAGATGAGTTAAAATACTCATTTAGGGTACATAAAGCCACATAAATAATTAATTAATGAAAATAAATAAACATAGAACGGTGAAAAACCGATGACATGATCCATTCAAATAAAAAGATAAGGCATATTTAATATGGAAATATAAGAAGCTGAAACACATTCCATTTTATCAATGAACGGAATATTATGTGTATCCATAGATATATTGACACAACATATCAAGGATGAATAATAAATTCAAATAAATTAGGGGAATTATTTCTGAATATATTTCATTAAATTGATTCTAAAAACTTAAACAATCAAGTACTTTTACATTTCGGATAAGACTATGGATAGATGGATATTTTATTTGGGTATTTTATTTGTCTCCTGAGAACCACTCGATTAATTATGGAGCTGTATAATTTTTTTTCTCCACCTTCCATCAAAATTCAATTGATGTTCTCTTATAAAATAAGAAATATAAGAAATATTCCTTCTTGATTATATTAATTGAAAAAAATATATAATTGATCAATAATCACCCAATTAATCAAATAACTACCAATGTGAACATTATATGTATTTATATATTATAGTTTAGGAAATAATAATATCTGTTGTAATGTAATATATATAATCATGTATAATTCCTAATTCAAAATGATTAAAATAATGTGATTTTTTTATGAAATTTTTTACACAAAAAAAATTTAAGTTTTACTTTAAAGATAAATATTAAGGAATTATTTTGGAGAATAATGATTAAACATCCCAAAGTGTCCCATAACACTTTGAAACATTTGAATCATAATTTTCAAAAAAAAATTTGAAATTAAATAGAACTTATAATACAATTAGAATAAAGGTATTCATGGAATGAATTGAAAATTGAAGTATATAAACCAAATAAATGTGAAATGATGCATAATAAAAAATGTGTCTGAATGGAATATAAATTTAGATGAAATTCACAGACATTAAAATTAATTTTTGTGTGTGGTATTTATACGCATGTATATTGGATTAAAATATGTTTCTATCTTATACAAGAATAATAATAATGTATATAATATTATATATCATATTATTATAACATTTTATTAATATTTTTATAACAGTCATTCATTTTTTTCACTATATCTATTTTTAAATTCATTGAATTTTTCTAATGGGTTTTAATTTTTTATTTGACTCACTTGTTACTCAGATATTGATTTCAAAATATCCATAACTTAGTACATGAATTAATTATATTTTATATTCAATAAATATTTATTTAGGAAAATATATAATTTTTGAAGATATGAAATTAAATGCACCGTTCATGGTCATGGTAGGCCATACGTACACATGAACATTATTTTTAGTTCATTATTGTATTCAAAGAATTTAATGTAAATAATTTATGTATATTATAAATAATGTATCATATATATGTTATATATGTTATATATATTGCATATTTTTGTTAATACCATCATTTACATTATCACATTCATGACATATTTTAAAGGTATTATTAATTTAATTTATATTCTAGCTTTGTTTTGGGGGTTTTCCATTCATTTTTGATGGAAATTGTGGGTTTTCAAAATTTGGGCCAACCCGAGAGGCCATTTCCTGTTTAAAAAATAAATTTTGTTTCTTTAATACCTCCTTCGTTTTTCAACCTTTTTCACCCATTAAACTTCAAAAATGACATTCATTTAACAATTCAATCCACCAATAAAATTTGGGCCCCTTAAAAAGTAATTATCATCTTGGATTTGGGTGATCAAATTTGGTGTTGGGCCAACCCGAATGCACATTTGTAGTACTAAAATGTTTTATTAATTCAATAATAAAATATAAATTTATTATCCTTTTTTGGTGATTCTACCTCTCAAATGTTCCCACCGAACCCAGTGGCACCAAATATTCTTTTTCCCCTCTTTGAAGCACAGATTCATCGCGAATTAGGGCCGAACTTCTCCAGATCCAAAAAACATCCTGATTTCTCCAGTAAGTTGGTTCCCTTCCTTCCTCCTCCCTTTACCATAGGGTTTCTTTTTTTTATTGAATCCCCCAATTTCTAGAAGATAGGGCTTTATACCTAGGGATTCAGTTTTGAGTTCCTTGGTCCAACACTCCGGTTTTAGGTTCAATATTACTCCCTTGCGGTGCGGCGAAGGTGCTGTTGAAGTGAAACCCAAGGATTTGGGGGTATTGACTCTTTTGGTAGGTGATTCTATATGTAGGTATTGTAGAATGAGTAGGATTTCTGTATTTCTATTTCCATTATTTTCCTATTTCATTATTTTGATTGCGAAAATGGATTTGGTTAGCATTTTCAAAGCGGTTGATTTTTAAGTGCAAATTTTGTGTGAAAATGGGTGTGTTACATGTGCAACAAATGTTGTGCCTCATGGTGTTGTTTTATAATTCATGGTTTGGATTTATAAAAATGATTTAATTCTGAAATTTCTGTTTTGGTATAATATTGGTCTCTATTGGAGTTTAAATGTGTGAATTTAGATGAATTTAATGTGCAAAAATTGACTACTTTTCTTAAAATTATTTTATGGAAATTATAAGTGGTTTATTGAGTTATATAAAAGTTGCAAATAACGTGTAGCTACTGTTTTGAATGTGTGGGACCAGAAATGATATTTATATGTGAAAATTTATTTTGGTATCATGTGGTAACTATTTGAGCACAATACGGGAAACCCGGGTATCTTTGTGGGATAATATGTACTTGTAAGCTAGTGAAAGGAGGGGTTTTGACAATGGTTCACTTAGCATGTCTGACAAGGATAACAATAACAAAACTATAATGGAAATGATTGGAGACCACTGGGTTATTGGAATTCTCTCTAATAGTTGCTTTTTCATGAGAATGAATTTTATTATGGTTACTTTCAGCGAGGTACGAGGTACTTGGGGCTCACAACTAACCAGTCCATTGGTGTGTGCTTATTCTTGGTGCTCATGGCCTTTTTGGTATTTATCTTTTCCGTATGGTATTTTGGGATGTCAAAACCAGTATATTTAATTTTTTATTAAAATAAACTCATTCTTTAATGTTATCCCCATTGAATGATATTTTCATTTCAAAGTTTCAAATTTAGAAATAATTGCTACCATTTTCTTTTTAAAACTCTCGCAAGATTTTAATTTTTAAAATGACTATAACTTGGAATCCTTGGGTGATATCCTATTAGGCTTAGACTCACACCCTAATTACACCTTTGAGAGTAATTAGACTTGATCATGTTTGACACAGGAAAACGCAAGGCCTTGGGCGATGGTGGTTCGTGTTGCTAGTTTCTCTCAATGGTGTGGTGTTGTGGAGACGGTTCGTGTCTGATGACCCCTTGTCATGTGGAGTCTCTTAGGGTGTTTTCTAGTAAATTTATACACCTTTGGACATCTTTTGTATTGTTTAAACCCATATACTCAATTATTAATTTTATTAAGTCTTGTTTGGCATAATTTTTTATATTTGGATTATTGTTTGTTTTTGGTTATTTTATGAATCCAAACTCGGGTAAATCGTTACCAAATAAATTTTTATGATACCCGTGCACTTGTGCCAGCCCGTGGGGATATGGAACGCCCTTCGGGACTGGACACGAGCCAGGTTTGGTGCCAGTTTGATGGATACCAAATTCGATTCGTGATAAAATCGTATCAGAGGGGGTTAATGTTTTTGAGTTATATTATTATTTTGGGATGAGTCAGGAAAGACATGACATATGACTGTCGGGGCTCAGAGATTTGTTCATGAGTAGGGTGACTGGCATGTACCCCTTGTGATAGACCGTGATTCACAATGGGATGTCTGAATTGTTTGTTTATCTTCACTTCCAGGTGAGACGTGTGGGCTGCAGACTGCATGTGGACATCGAGGGTGGTGAAGTAGTTGTTTATTTTACTATTGTAAAGTGCTTGGATTATTTATATCTCATGTTATTCCTGAAATTTTCAGAACTGTTTTACTTATTTTTTTTCGTTGTGACTTTTTCCTTTTGTAGCGACACGCCTCCCTGGGAAGCTCCCACACACCCACAGGAGGATGTCGGGGAGAGTTCTCCAACACCAATCAATCAAATGATGATAAAAGCCATGGTCCGAGTTGTCCAGGCTCTGGAACAGTGATGGGTTCTGGCTCCTACTCCATCTAGAGAAGATGAGTCTGGGCCCAAGAAAGATATGGCCCAGAAGTTCATGAAAAATAAACCTCCTTGTTTTCAAGGTAGATCGGAATCTCAAGAGGCAGAGGAATGGCTCGAGAAGATAGATTGTATGTTCGAGTTCCTGGACACACCTGAGGAGGTCCAGGTGAAATGTACCTCTTTTCAGCTAGAGGTTCCACCCGTAGGTTGTGGGAATCAGTGCTTCAATCTGGGAATCATGAAAACATCAGTTGGAGAGATTTTAAGGCCATCTTCAACGATCAGTATTTTCCAAAGGTTCAATCCTATGACAGATCTTGAGAATTCATGGAACTTTCCTAGGGTGATCTTTCAGTAGAGGATTATGCTAACTGGTTTTCTGAGTTAGTGCGGTAAGCGCCTGATATTGTTTCATGTGAATACTTGAAAGCTCAGAAATTCGAGAAGGGACTGCGACCAGAAATTTACTCACATGTCTTCCTTTTCATGTTGGGAACTTATGCTAAGGTGGTAGATCGTGCTTTTATGGTAGATATAGATCAAAAGGGGAAGTTTTGGATCATTGTAGGGGTATCTACTATGGTATCTAGTAACTCTACTGAAAAGAATAGGAAGCGAGAACAGTAGGGAAAGAAGAGAGGTGGCAGTTCGGGCCACTCTTCAAGGCAGTTTTCATCACCGGCATCAGATGTGAGGATTGTCGTGTGCCACTAGTGTGGGAAGAAAGGGAACATCTGTCCAGCATTCCCTCATCCTCTGAATACCTATTTTTAGTGTGGAGGCATGGGACAGATACAGCGCTTTTCTGGTATAGGGTGTCTACATCAAAGTGGGACATGATCTATTCCTCCCAGGGGAGTTCCAGCATAGACCAAGCCATCAAGGACATGGGGATCTCAGTTTGGTGGTCGTGGCGGAAGGGTTGGATAATATTTTGGGTAGAGCCAATTTAGGGAAGATCCATTGGCGGGTGTCTATTCTCGGGTAGGGACTAGACATTTGGATGTTGTGGATCAGGCATAGGCGGGATCTGATGCAGGACCTTCAACTATTCGAGGTCCCATTCTGATTGCATCTTCTATAGTTGTAGTTTTATTTGATACTGGTTCTTCATTTTCTTTTATATATTCCCATCTTGTGAACTTGTTGAGCCTTCCAACCGAGCTTTTATCTGTTTCAATGGAGTTAGTAACACCACTGGGTAAGAAAAGGAGCATGGTCTTAGGTGCCTGTCGTGCACACTCTCTATGCCAGGAGTTGAGATTGAGTTGGATTTGTTGGTCCTTGATATGGAACTGTTTGATGTGATCCTCGGCATGGAATGTATGGTGAAGTTCCAAACGCATATTGAATGCTATTGGCGTCGAGTTATCTTTATGGCACCAAATGGGATTCCTCGGTTATTTCATGGAGAATGGGATCCCCGGTCCGGCCACATGGGACCTCCACTTCCTGAGTTAGGGGATCTTTCTTATCAGTTGGCATCGCTCTCACTGGTTGATGGTGGTGGTGACTCTTAGGGAAGGTTACCTCATGTAGTGGATGAGTTCCTAGAAGTATTCCCAGATGATTTCTCTGGCTTACCCCCATAGCGGGACGTGGATTTCTCGATTGATTTTCCACCGGGAACACACCCTTTATCTCTTCCCTCATATCGTATGGCCCCCACCGAATTGAGGAAATTAAAGATATAGCAGGAATATTTAGAATCTAAAGGATTCATTCGCCCAAGAATCTATCCTTGGGTTGTCCCAATCTTATTCACGAAGAAGGCTAATGGAACCCTTCGGTTGTGCATCAATTATCAGAAATTGATTAAGGTGACCATCAAGAATAAATACCCTTTCCCTCGAATTGAATTTTTTTTGACCAAATGAAGGGGGAAATGTGGTTCTCCAAAATCGACTTGCATTCGGGATACCACCAGCTCAGGGTAAGAGAAGCAGACATTCCGAAGATGACTTTCTGAAGCAGGTATGGTCACTTCGAGTATCAAGTGATGCCTTTCATATTGACGAATGCCCTGACAGTTTTCATGGCGCTCATGAATAGGGTGTTCCACCAGTATCTCAACTCATTTTTGTGCTATTTTTGGACGACATCTTGGTTTATTATGGAACTGAGGAGGAGCATGAGCACCACCTGTGGGTTGTTTTGAGCACCTTGCGGGACCATCACCTGTATGCCAAACTCTCGAAGTGCACATTTTGGATCAGGGAAGTGATGTTTCTGGGGCATGTCATCTCAGAACATGGGGTTTCAGTGGATCCTGAGAATATTAGGGCAGTTATGTCATGGGAAAAACCGAGAAATGTGTTTGAGATCATGAGTTTTCTTGGCATGGCAGGTTATTTCAGGCTCTTTGTCCGGGACTTCTTGTGGCTCGCCTCCCCCATGACAGCACTCACTTGGAAAAGGGTGAAGTCTGATTAGAGCCCACATGACAGGCATCCTTTGAGGAGTTGATGCGGCGGTTGACCACCGCACCTGTGATGATTTTAACAGATTATGGGAAAGGCTATGTGGTTTATTGTGATGCGTCAGGTATGGGCCTTTGGTGTGTACTAATGTAGGATGACCATGTGGTGGATTATGGTTCTCACCAGCTCCGACCTCTTTAGAAGAATTATCCAACTCACGACTTGGAGTTGGCAGCGGTGATACATTCTTTAAAGACTTCGTGACACTACCTCTTTGGGGAGAAATTTGTGGTCTATTCTGACTATATGAACCTAGCCTACATTTTCTATCAGAAAGATCTCAATATGAGCCAGCGCTGTTTGATCGAGTACTTTCAGGAATTTGACTATGACATTGTCTATACCCCAGGCAGGGGTAATGTGGTGGCGAATGCTTTGAGCATGAAGGTACCAGTGAAGGTATTGAGGAAGTCCAGCGATGAGTGGACTTTGATGGGGCTCTTCGCAAAGATGTACTTGGAGAACAAGGAGCATAGAGTAGGTACTTTCTTGGCCAGCATTCAGTTTACTCCAACTCTTCTGGTTTTGATTTAGTGGGAGCAGCCTGGTGATGTGCAGTGTCAGCGATCTATGCAGTTTCTTTATGGTGGGGATACTCCTTCTGATTGGTCTCTGTCTCTTGATATGATCTTATGCTTCAAGGGTCATGCAGTGGTGCCTTTGTCTCTACGAAATGTGGTGATGCAGGATAGCCACCAATCTCAGGGGGTTATCCATCCTGGTGCAACCAAGATGTATTAAGATGTTTGTTGCTAGTTCTGGTTTCCAGGTATGAGACGGGACATAGCCATCTTTGTATTGAGATGCTGAACTTGTCAGTAGGTGAAAGCAGAGCATCAGAGACCATATGTCCTACTTCATCCATTACCCATTCCTACCTAGAAGTGGGATGAAGTCACCATGGACATCATTATTGGATTGCCTCATACACATCGAGGGAGGAATGCTATGTAGGTAGTGTTTGACCGTTTGACCACGTTAGCTCACTTTATCCCATTAAGAGATACAACGAAGGTGGAGGAGCTGTGACGTTTGTATGTTCAGGATGTGGACAGACATCATGGTGTACCGTCAGGAGTTGTTTCTGATAAGGACCCCCACTTCACATCTCAGTTTTGGGAAGGTATTTAGAAGGAATTGGGGTCACAGATTAAGATGAGCACGACATACCGTCCTCATAAGGATGGCCAGACGAAGCGGGCGAATCAGATTCTAGAGGACATGCTTCGCATATGTGTGTTGGGTTTCGGAGATGCATGGGATAGCCATTTGGGACTAGTTGAGTTTACTTATAATAAAAGTTACCAATCCATGACAAAATCTCCAAACCAGATCTTACATGATATATTTTAAAATTGATGGGTACATATACACCAGAAACATAATTTACATTGACTACCCAAAAAATTCATCTCCTAATAATATCAAACCATTTAAATCATATTTATAATTCTTCACCACCCATATCTACCTGTCCAAATTATTCCTCATCTATCTTGTAATAGATTTAATTAAAATAATAATCATTATAATTAAATATCTATTTTGATGAAGGAATATAGATTATCGATATTTAACCAGTCAATAAAATAGAAATCAAATTAATACACCTTGTATAGAAATAACAAACATAAAGGGAAATAATTATACCCATGATAAATTATATTAATACATAGGTTAAATTTAATGTTCAATGAAATCTTTCAAAGTAAAAAATTTATAGGATTGTAAATTTATACAAAATTGAATAAATTAAGTGAGTTTAAATACTAGCTAAATATAATCGTAAACGATTAAAACTAAGAATAAGGATTGTATTAATACATCAAAAATTAGTGGAGTATAGTAAATTAATTTTTTCATATACTGATTTAATAGAAATGCCATAAATATATATATGAAAACCTAAATGATGAAAATATATTTTTAAAAAATTTAAAATTTCATTAGAAAAAATCCAAAAAACAATTATAATAGTTTTATTATAAAATGAAATTTTAAAATTATATTTTTGGAATTAAAAGATATAGTATTGATTATTAAAAAAAATTATAGACTTGTGTATGCATGAAAATAATTACTTCAATCACTTTTAAAAGTTGTATCCAAATAGGCATTATATGGAAAGGGAAATGACGATTAAAATAAAAATTATGTAAAAAATTCAATCATGGTGAATAATTATTTTAATAAATCATTTTTAATAATTTTTTTAAAAAAAATTTTAAAAACAAGTTTTTGGATCAAAAATGATTTTTGTATAAAGGGATAATTGTAGTAAGATTTTACTAAAGTCATCTTCTTTATAATTTTATACAAATGAGTGAAAAATTGTATGGTTACATTCAAAATATTTAAATAAAATTGGATAAAATATTAATGTTGTATTTTATAAAATGGTAAATCAATTTCCTTCTACGGAATACAATTACAAAAAATCCAAATTAATATGATATTTAGTAATAAACTGTTAAAATAATAAAAAATTTGATTTTTATATTAATCAATGAATAGATTATTTATATTAAATGATATTCAAAAAAATTAAAAATACAACATAATAATTTAATAATTATCCCCAAATATAATACAACAATATTATTAACAATAGATAAGTAATAAACCCCACTAAAAAAATAATGTAAAATATGAAATTCCTTCTTAGTTTCAATCATTTATAAGAAAATAATATTGGTTGAAATATTATAAATTGAATCATAAAATAAAATTTAATATTATAGTATTAATATATTACATGTAAAAGGGAAATAAATATACTACATAGACTTTATTAGGTTTATAACTTTACAGTATTCACCAATGAAGGAAAATTGCTACAATGATCCTTCCCATGTGTCTAACTCATCATATATGATATTTATCATCCAAAATAATAATATTATTTTAATTAATTACATTATTATCTATATTTTTAGTTTTAATTGTTACATTATTTTTAAAATTTTAGTATATTGTATACAATTACTCACTCAATTATGATTACATCATCTATTTTTAAAAAAATTAACTATTGTGTGAAACATGACTTCACTAGGTTGACTATTTCTCTAAGAGGTAATTATTTCATCATATATAGTGCAATAAAAATGACATAGTTACCATTATTTAATGAAAAAATTATTTTTTTTGATAGGTCATATATTATTTTTGATAAATGAAATATGTTAAAAAAGATTTTATACCATACATATACATATGTAATGTTACTATTTTCCAAAGATCGTTATGGAAAGGTGGTAATTAATATTTTTTTATATAAATTATGATCAAAATATCATTATAATATTCTATTAATTTAATAATATGTTTATATATCATTCATGTGGTGGGTTTATAAAAATATAACTCTTTCACATCGTGATGGTGGTCATCAACACATACATAGATGGCGTTATCATCATTCATTGAGTGAAAAGTGAAGAAATAAAATTATTTATTATCGTATAATAATGAAAAATATTTTATTAATAAAATCATTATTCCATTTATATCACATAAATTTATTAAATTTATCTTTATTTTCTTCAATGTGGAGAGCTAGTAATAAAATGAATAACATCAATTTGAGAGGAAGTTGTAAGTCATACATAGGAAAAATATAATTGTATCCACTGTGGATTTTAAAAGAAAAAACATTTAAATTATATAATTACTAAAAAGGTATCATTATGTTCTAAATATCATATATATACATTATATCTATCATCACATCCATCCATGTTTTTATTTGAATTAATATATTCCATAATAGTTCATGAGAAGGTAGTGTTCCATACACATGAGTATTGTTATGATTTCAAATTTTAGTGAAGATGAATTAGTTACAAATAAATCCATTATAATTAAATATATATATATATATATATATATATATATATATATATTTCAGATACTTATTTTACAATATAAACATAAACTATAAATATTTTAATGAGACCTATGAAAAAATTTAAAATGCATTGTTATGATTTTTACATCTTCTCAAACAAACTATTGGGGATTATAACTATTGTATTCCTAGAAAGGATTTATCGACAAACCTATGAGTCATATTTTAGATTATAATTTCTTTGAATTTATTTGGCTTGGTATTTATCTATCCAAAATATATTTCTTTGGAAAATAATAGAGGGAAGGTTGTGGATTTAAATAATTGAGGTTTGCGACAAACTTGTTGTTTTTTTAAAATTAAAATGTCTACGCACATTTATCACATGAAAGATGGTAAAATTTTTTATTAATAATACATTGAAATTATATGGTATAAAATTTCCATAAATTAGATTATAATCACCTTTTTAGTCAATTTCAACCTATAATGTTCTAATTTACCAACCTAGTAAACAAATATAAAACTTATATATGGTAATTGATTTTTTATTTTCAATATTTGAAATGATTAAAGAAATGTAAGCAATATAATAATCTTTTTATTATTTAGATTCTAAAAATGGATTCCATATTAAAATAAATAAATTAAAATATTTAAAGGGATTAAATTTAAAAGAAAAACATGTAGATATGATGTAAAAACATATTTCAAAGACGAACATTTTCCAATGATTTATGTTTTTCAAATAAAAACAAAAACAAAAATTTATTAAAATGAACTAAAATAGGTAAAATTTTATATCGTTAAAAATTATATATAATATATATTTTCTATGTAAGTAATTTAAATTAATATTTAATCATTAATTAAGAATTAGTATTTATCATTTTTTATCAAAAAAATTCAATTATTCCAAAATAAAACCCTAAGAAATGTTTTTAAAGTTTTTTATAAAAATAATTTATTTTAATGCAATAAAATATATAAAAGTGTTTAAAAATTATTATAAAACATGTGAAATAAGAAACATAACTATTTTCATTAAAAATAATAAATTTAAAAGAAAATTTCATTTTCTAATAAATTATTCTTAATTTATTTCTAGTTAAAAGATATAAATTTAAATTATTTTATATTTTTTAAACAATATAATTTTCATAATTTAATTATTACAATTTATACCACCAAAATTAATAAAATAATATATATATATTATGGTTTATTTAGAACAATGGATGAGTGATATGATGTCTATAAAGATAATAAATTTAACGAAAGATATTTCATGGGTTGTTTAAAGTCGTTGTTTTGTGTTTCACAGTATATTTATTAAAATTTTCAGTTTTTATAATTTTATGTTTTAAAATTGTACTTTCCATAAATAAATAGTGTGATATGAGTTTTGTAATAGTGTCAGTAATTAACGTTTTGGTATATAAGAATTCTATTGGTGAAAAAACAATTAAAATTTTTTTTTAATAAAAAATACCTTAAAATCATATAATGTGATGTGAAAAGGACATATGTAATGAAACATAATGACTTTTTAGGAGGTGTTACATTAGTTGTATTTGACTATGTGGACACAGAAGCGAAGTAAAAATAATTACATAAAATTATAGGGTTCATCTGCTATTATAAGTTTAGTGATTAATGGAATTTTAATGACATAAAATCCACAAAACATTAATGATTTAAAATTCAATTTTATTAATCGTATAACAATGAAATAAGATAATATTTTTTCAAGATAATTTTTTTAATTTTGATGAATTAATTTATTATATATGAAAATAAGGTACTATACATACATACTATGTATCAATATCATATGAACAATTTCATCCTTCATTTTTTCTCAATTATTTTACAATTAACAACATATTCAATGATTTTAATAGCTCTAAATGAAATTATTGTTCTTAAATTAGCAAAATTGAGTATTAATAGATCATATAATCCTTAATAGACCGACATGTTTTTCTATATCTCTTATAAATATTTTCCCAACCCAATATTGATAGAAAAACATATCCAATATTATACATTAATTTGTAAATATATACAACAACACTAATATTTTTTCATTAATATTTATTCATAATGTCTTTAATATAAAAATAAAGGCATATTAACTGATACATCACCAGGTAAAAAGTATGTTCTAAAAACTTATTGTTCTTTGGTTGTGGGTAAAATCCCTAAAAACATATCAAGCAACAATGTGTAATCCTTTTTTCAAATTGATATTAGTATAAATCATATAAAATTATCTAATTTAGATTTCCCTTATTTACTACCATAATAATTATGTGAAGAAAATGTTTACCTACACCTAGAATATTATTTCAAAAAAATGACATTATTCCCAAAATAACTATTTCATATACTAAACTAATAGGTTTTATTTATATAGTATTTTTCTAAAAAATTATTTAATGATTATATATTCATACAACACATATTTTAAATGGTGTGTTTAATACTTTTAATATATGATTAAACTTATAATCGTAATACCATGATGGTATCTATGAAATATATGTCAATTATAACGTCTCATAATTTCCATTTAATTTATTTATTTATATATAATTATTTAGAGACTGCAAAATTAAACGACACGTAATTCAGAGGTTTGGAGAGTCAGGAACGTAATTTTAAACATTTTAAAGGTACAATAAGTAATTGTGTGAGTGGGATTTTCTATCATTTTAATCATCACTCGAATCGAAAATCTGAGGGAACCGATGAATTTCAAATGTCAGGATTATCCTAGAAATGACTTAACAATGAACGGCATGGGTTGAGGTGAAAATTTATTTTTAAAGATATTTTAAAATATAAAAAACAATTAATTTTTTTTATTTTCATTCTCACTTTGGAGTGGCGGATGGAGAATCTGAGGGGATTCCACAGGGCAGCGACGTTACAAATCAATGAGGATCATTAATGTATCATTAAACTCACAGGGTAATGATGCTTTAATGACGTGTAACAACGACGTTGTTTCATAAAAAAACAACTTAATGAAGAGATGTCACATCATAATGGGAATGTTGCAACATGTTCTTATTTTAAATTCGATGCATTGGGAAAATAAGGATTAATGAAATTGGATGATTCTCTAGAGAACCTCTGACAGTCTACCACCCTAGCAAAGAATGAAGAATGGAAGGGAAACATCATCTTCATCATCATTCCTTTTAAAAATCGGAGATGAGAAGTGTATCAGACCTCTTAACCCCTCAAGGAATAACGTTCCCCAATAAAAATCATAAGAGGTGGGTTTTGTTAAATGTTTTTACCCATTATTTTTTGGAAAAATGATAAACAAGGATCAACTAATGAATAGGTTGATCTGTGAATCGTGTGGTATAACTTGTGGGTGATTTTCTTTTGATATAATTATTTGGTATTTATCCATGGCATGTAATGATTTAATGGACACTCCCCAAACCTCTCCCCATCTATAAACCTTCTAATGTGTAGGGTTCGGGCTGAGACAAAAACAGGATCTGACCCCTCCACTTCTGCGCTAACTGTGAAAGTTTTTTCAGAAGTGATTGAAAGGGGGTATTAAAGGCTTCACAGTAAAGCAGATGCTTCCTAGAGGACTTTTTTTGAAGACGACATGAAGAACGGATCACCAAAGTGAATCTTGTGGTCCGCAGAAGGATCTACCTACGTAGCGGTGCCGATAGTGGTAGCACACATTAGTGGCGGTGGCACATGCCAATTGTGTTAGATAGGGAAGGAGTAAGCCATCGTTCATGCTGGAGGACTGGTAGAGCAGTGTGCCCTGGCAGAGTTCTAGTGCGGTGGATGTTGCGGCTAATCGGTCTATGGCGTTGGAGACCCGTGGCCCCAGTATGGCCCCACATTGACTGGTTTCAACCTGTGGACTATGTTCGTGGGTGACATGGAGGGTGGCTGATCGTTACTAGGAGCAACCATTTGAATGAGTGGCCCACACCTTTCAGGCTACGCTCGGATGGTAGACCCGTGCTAGTGGGCGACACACTCGCCAGCAGGCTAGACCTGCACTAGTGGTTGGGACTTACGCTGGCGGGCTATACCCATTTCAGCAGGCCGGACCACCCCCCTTCAGGCCAGACTTGACTAGACCAGGTTGGCGGTCGACCTGGCGGGTTAGGCCATCAACCAATCGGGCTAGGTCCAGTAAGGCCTGTTAGTCATGGACCAAAGTGCAGGTCGTACCAGACCATCCCCAACCCACACTAGGTTTGGTCAGGTCCGACTAAATGAATTGGGGAAGGTGGAACCCCCATGCCGGGTTGGTCGGGCCGGTCCTACGGGGTCGGACCAGCCATTGTCACAACCGGTCCCCATGTTACTAAAATTACCATATTGTGCAATCCTTGCATCTGATTGAAGGGTTATTTGCGACATTGTGACCCACTCAATGATGCAAATATTTTGAAATTATTTTGGAGACATTGATGGACGTTGATATGTGATGAATGGCTTGACGACCGGTTCTATAAAGAGTGATATGTACATAACCATGTGGTTGGATAAGACTTGAAGACTGCTCGACGACGGACCAATGGGAAGCAGCTCTGTGTGACCCAGCTGAACCATGGTGGGGAGTGGCTCTATGTGACCCGACGACCTATGGTATATGACAGGAGGTTTACATCAGTTCATCGAAGGTGGGAAGTAGGTCTATGTGGTCGGCATGCCCATGGTGGGGAGAATCTCTATGTAACCCAGCATATCCCTGGTACCCACTAGGGATATGTACTAAAATAGTTCAAGGATTGTTTGAACTAGCTATGTGTGACCCGACATGCCCATTGTACTCGATAGAGAAGGATATCTCTAGCGACCGATGAGTTCAATGTTTTTGACTGATGATACAGTTGTTACTACCCAAAAATGTTCCCGGTGTGAGAAATCTAGTGCTTTGTACTTTTCTTTGCAGAAATGTTGTATGTTCTTTCTTTTTTGTTTTGGGACCCCTTTTGATTATTATGTTACTCCACATGCATAAAATTTGCACACATTTGTTGTTAATGGTGTAAATTATTGAAGCTTCAATAGGGGTGCTTTGGGAGGCGGGACAGACAAAAGCTACAGTGGTGGACTTAGTGGCCTAGGACCAAGAGAAACCCAGTAGGACCGGGCGGACAAGACATGCTACATCGTCTTCCTGTAACTTCACTACACTCATGATCAGGTTCGGTTTACTGTTGATTGTTATCAGAGCACATTTCATACTTTATAGTTTTTATAACTTTTCTTGGGTTTGTATTCAAGTCCACATTCATTTAGCTCTACTTGCACCCAGTTTATTCATAGGGATGTTGTTTCCTATTTTGTGAGTTGGGACTTTGTTGGGAATGTCTGTACATACATGTATATGATCTAATTACTCACACATACAGGTTGATGCCTTCAGTTCTCGTCACCAGCCCCTAGATTTCATGAGGCGGGATAGGGGTAGTCACGTCATGGGCCATGGGGGATGTGTCATGACATTAATGAATTAATATATGAATAAAAAATTTAACACAAGCATAATATGATTAATTATTCTTATAAAAATTATACCCATGTAAAAAAAATACATTGACCAATCATTTCATGATTATCAATACATATAAAATTGTGATAATTTAATTTAAAAAATATTTTTTTTCATATTGGGAATAAAAATTCAAATATTTCATTGACTCAAGTAATGTCATGGTTCTAATCATTTATTTCAATGAACTATAAATTGATCCCTAGGATGTGACATATTTTTAGAAATAATAATCTTCAGTTTCATCATAAATTCATTGGTTTTTTGATATATTCCTAGTTTTAAAACATTTTCACATTCCATAAAGTCTCATTCCATGATGTCTCATTCCATATTTCTCAAGTGATGTAAATAAAGCCTTATTTCCACCACAGTCTCCACCACAAGAACTCCTAATGAACTATATCCCCTTGGTGAGTCCAATAGTTTTTAATGGTACATTTTGATAATAATAATTCTATAAAATTGACAAGGAATATCTAGTATATCATTAAATATAGTCAAAATTCTTTTTTTCAAATATTCATCAAATTTTTCTTTATTTATAAGTATAACATGATTTTTTTGGGTTCTATCCATTGACTACAACAATAAATCAAACTGTGACTCACAATAATTGTAGTGAGAAACTGTATACATATTTAGATGATGATTAAATCATGAATGATTATTATGAATATATGAAACCATTGATTTAATATGGGTCATTGAAGTTTCTTCATATATTCGAACCATTAATGATTATTTATAAATTAAATTTGAATGATATGAATTTTAACACCCTGATATGTGAATCCTATAACCAGTGCATTGTTTTATTACATTTTCATGATTACAGGGTATCAAATACCAATGTAACAATTATTTTATCAGTAATATAATGCCATATTACATTAAAGATAACCATAATAGATTGTTATATAAGAAATAAAAACATGATACATAATTAAAGGAAATCATCTGCATCCTTCAACATGTATTCAAATAATTCATCTTCATAACTTGGGGAAATAAAACATAAAAAAGATGAGCTAAAATACTCAGTTAGGGTACATAAAGCCAAAGAAATAAACAATTAATCACAACAAATAAACATAGAACAGTAAAAAACCAATGACATGATCCATTCAAATAAAAAGATAAGTCATATTTAATATGGAAATATATGAAACTGAAACACAATCAATTTTATCAATGAACGGAATATTATGTGTATCCATAGATATGTTGACCCAACATATCAAGGATAAATAATATATGCAACCAAATTATGGAAATTATTTCTGAATATATTTCATTAAATTTAAAATAAAAACTTAAACAAACAATTACTTTTACATTGTGGATAAAACTATGGAGAGAGGTCTGTTTAATTTAGGTATATTATTTGTCTCCAGAGAACTACTCGATTAATCAGGGAGCTATATAATGTTTATTCTCTAACTTCCATTAAAATTCATTGATGTTCTCATATAAAATAAGAAATATAAGAAATATGCCTTCTTGATTATATGAATTGAAAAAAATACAGAATTGATCAATAATAACACAATTGATCAAATAACTACCAATGTGACCATTATATATATTTATATATTATATTGTAGGAAATAATAATATCTATTGTATTATAATATATATATTCATGTATAATTCCTAATTCAAAATGATTTAAATAATGTGATTTTTTAATGAAAAGTTTTACACAAAAAAAATTAAGTGGTATTTTAAAGATAATAATTAAGGAATTCTTATGGAGAATAATGATTAAACATCCCAAAGTGTCCCATAACACTTTGAAACAATTTAATCATAATTTCCAAAAAATTATGAAATTAAATAGAACTTATAATATAATTAGAATAAGGGTATTCAAGGAATAAATTGAAAATTGAAGTATATAAACCAAATAAATGTGAAATGATGCATAATAAAAAATAAGTCTGAATCGAATATAAATTTAGATGAAATTCCCATACATTAACCTTAATTGATTTCTCTGGTATTTATACTCATGTATAGTGGATTAAAATATGTTTCTATCTTATAAAAGAAAAATAATAATGTTTATAATATTATATATCATATTATTATGAAATTTTATTAATATTTTAATAACAGTCATTCATTTTTTTCACTATTTCTGTTGTTAAATGCATTGAATTTTTCTAATGGTTTTTGATTTTTTTTTGGATCGCTTGTTACTCAGATCTTGATTTCAAAATATCCATAATTTAGTATATGAAATAATTATATTATATATTAACTAAATATTTATTTTGGAAAATATATAATTTTTGAAGATATGAAATTAAATTCACCGTTCATGGACACAGTAGGCCGTACGTACACATAAACGTTATTTTTAATTCATTATTGTATTAAAATAATTTAATGTAAATAATTTATGTATATTATAAATAAAGTAGCATATATATGTTATATATGCTATATATATTACATATTTTTGTTAGTAAAATCATTTACTCTGTCACATACATGAAATATTTTAAAGGTATTTTTCATTTAATTTATATTCTTGGTTTGTTTTGGGGGGGTTTCAATGCATTTTTGAAGGAAATTGTGGGTTTTTAAAATTTGGGCCAACCCGAGAGGCCATTTCCTGTTTCAAAAATTAATATTGTTTCTTTAATAACCCCTTCGTCTATCAACCTTTTTTAACCATTAAACATCAAAAATGACATTCATTTAACAATTGAAACCACCAATGAAATTTGGGCCCCTTAAAAAGTAATTAGCATCATGGATTTGGGTGATCAAAATTTGTGTCGGCCAACCCGAATGCCCATTTCTAGTTTTAAAATGTTTTTTTAATTCATTAATAAAATATTCATTTATTATTCTTTTTTTTTGTGATTCCACCTCTCAAATGTTCCCACCGAACCAAGAGGCACCCCATATTCTTTTTCCCCTCTTTCAAGTCATATTCATCGCGAATTATGGCTGAACTTCTCCAGAACCAAAAAACATCTTGATTTCTCATGTAAGTTGGTTCCCTTCCTTCCTCCTACATTTAACTTAGGATTTCTTCTTTTTTTATTGAATACCCCAATGTCTAGAAGATAGGGCTTCATACCTAGGGTTGTGTTTTTGAGTTCCTTGGTCCAATACTCTGGTTTTAGGATCAATATTATTCCCCTGCGGTGCGGCGAAGGTGCGGTTGAAGTGACACACAAGGATTTGGGGGTTTTGACTATTTTGGTGGGTGATTTCATATGTAGGTATTGTAGAATGAGTTGGCTTGTTGTATGTTTTTTTCATTATATTCCTCCTTCATTATTTTTATTGCCAAAATTGTTTTGGGAGAAATTTTCAAAGCGGTTGATTTTTAAGTGCCAATTTTGTGTGAAAATGGGTGTTTTACATGTGAAACATATGTTGTGCATCATGGGGTTGTTTTATAATTCATGGTTTGGATTTATAAAAATGTTTTGATGCTGAAATTTATGGTTTGGTATAATATTGGTCTCTATTGGGTTTTAAATGTGGGATTTTAGATTAATTTAATGTGCAAAAATTGATTACTTTTCTTGAAATTGTTTTATGGAAATTATAAGTGGTTTATTGAGTTATATAAAAGGTGAAAAGAATGTGGAGCTACTATTTTGAATGTGTGGGACCATAAGTGATATTTATATGTGAAAATTGATTTTGGTATCATGTGGTAACTATTTGAGCACAAGATGGAAACCTGGGTAACTAGGTTGGCAAACGTTTACTAGTACGCTAGTGAACCGAGGGGTTTTGAACATGGTTCACATAGCACGTCTGACATGGATAACAGTAACAAAACTATAATGGAGATGATTAGAGACCACTAGGTTATTGGTATGCTCCCTATTATTGTCTGTTCATGATAATGATTTTTATTATGGTTACTTTCACTGAGGTACGAGGTACTTGGGGCTCACAACTAACTGGTTCCTAGGGGTGTGCCTATGCTTGGTGCTCATGGACTATTTGGTATTTATATTTTCCTTATGGTATTTTTGGATGTAAAAACAAATAGATTGAATGTTTTATTAAAATGAACTCATTCTTTAATGTTATCCCCATTGAATGTTATTTTCATTTCAAAGTTTCACTTTTAGAAATAATTGCTACCATTTTCTATTTAAAACTCTCGCAAGATTTTTATTTTAAAATGCATATAACATAGAATCCGTGGGTGATATTATATTGGGCTTAGTCTCACACCCTAATTACACCTTTGGGTGTAATTCTACTTGATCATGTTTGACACAGGAAAATGCAAGGCCTTGGGCGATGGCGGTTCAGGTTTCTAGTTTCTCTCAATGGTGTGGTGTTGTGGAGACGACACGTGGGTGATGATCCCTTGTCATGTGGAGTCTCTTGGGATGTTTTCTAGTAATTTTATACACCTTTGGAGCACTTTTGTATTGTTTAAACCCATATACTCAGTTCTGAATTTTATTAAGTCTTTTTTGGCATATTTTTTTAGATTTGGATTATTGTATGTTTTTGGTTATTTTATGAATCCAAACTCAAGTAAATCATTACCAAATGAATTTTTATGACACCCGGGAACTTGGTCAAACCTGTAGGGATGGGGAACGCCCTTCGGGACTTGCCACGAGCCAGGTTTCATGCCATTTTGATGAATACCAAATTCGGTTCATGACAAAATCGTTTCAGAGGGGATTGTGGGTTTTTAGTTATAATATTATTTTGGGATGAGTTGGGAAAGACATGAGATATGATAGTAGAGGCACCGAGTTTTGATCATGATTAGGGTGCCTGGTCCATACACCTTGTGACAGACCGCGAGTCACCATGGGATGTCTGAATTGTTTGTTTATCTTCTCTTACAGGTGAGACGTGTGGGCTGCAGACTGCACGTGGACATCGAGGGTGGAGAAGTATTGGTTTATTTAACTATTGTAATGTGCTTGGCTTATTTATATCAGATGTTATTCCTGAAATTTTCAGAACTGTTTTACTTATTTGTTTTCCTTGTGACTATTTCCTTTTGTAGCAACATGCCTCCCTGGGAAGCTCCCACGCACCCACAGGAGGATGCCAGAGAGAGTTCTCCAACACCAATTATTCATTGGATGACAGAAGTTGTGGTCTGAGTTATCTACGCGCTTGAACAGGGTGGGTTTTTGGCTCATTCTCTAGCTAGAGATGATGAGTCTGGGCCCAGTAATGATATGTCCTAGGTGTTCATGAAAAATAAACCTCCTTGTTTTTGTGGTAGCTCCGAACATCAAGAGGCCAGAGGAATGGCTCGAGAAGATAGAGTGTATGTTCGAGTTCCTTGACACACCTAAGGAGGTCCAGGTGACATGTGCCTATTTTCAGCTAGAGGGTCCCAGCCGTATGTGGTGGGAATCAGTACTTCAATTTGGGAAGCATGAAAACATGAGTTGGAGAGACTTTAAGGCCATATTCAACGATTAGTATTGTCCAGAGGTTCAATCCTATGCCAGATATCTAGAATTAATGGATCTTTCCTAGGGAGATCATTCAGAAATGGATTATCCTAATCGTATTGATGAGTTAGTGTAGTAAGCGCCTGATATTGTTTCATGTTAATACTTGAAAGCTTGGAAATTCTAGAAGGGACTGCGACCATAAATTTACTCACAAGTCTTCCTATTAAAGTTGGGAACTTACGCTGAGGTGGTCAATCGTTCTTTTATGGTAGAGATAAATCAAAAGGGGAATCATGGGATCTTTTTAGGGTTATCTACTATAGGAACTGGTAGATCTACTAAAAAGAAGAGGAAGCAGGAAGTGCAGGGAAAGAACGGAGGTGGCAGGTCAAGCCACTCTTCCAGGAAATTTTCATCACTGGCTTCAGATGAGAGGACTATCATGTGCCACTAGTGTGGGAAGAAAGGGCACATCCATCCCGCATGCCCTCATCCTCTAAAGACATGTTTTCAGTGTGGAGGTATGAGACACATGCAACACTTTGGTGGGATAGCGCGTCCACATAAATGTGGGATAGGATCTATTCCTCCCAGGGGTGTTCCATCACAGACCGAGCCATCAAGGACAGGGGGTTCTCAGTTCGGTTGTCATGGCGGAAGGGCTGGATCATATTTTGGGCAGAGCCAATTTAGGGCAGAGCCATAGGTGGGTTGTCGTTCTCAGGCAGGGACCAGACATTTGCATGATGTGGATCAGGCACTGGCGGGATCTGATGCAGGAAATATTACTATTCAAGGTACCATTATGATTGCATCTTCTATAGTTGTAGTTTTATTTGATACTGGTTCTTTAGTTTTTTTTATATATGCATGTCTTGTGAACTTGTTGAGCCTTCCAACCGAGCTTTTATCTATTGAAATGTAGTTAGTAACACTGTTGGGTAAGAAAAAGGAACAGGGTCTTAGGTGCCTATTGTTCACACTCTCTATCTCAGGAGTTGAGATGGAGTGGGATTTATTGATCCTTGATATGGACCTGTTTGATGTGATCCTCGACAAGGACTGGCTGTTGAACGTCCAAGCGCATATTGAATGCTATTGGCATCGAGTTAGCTTTATGTAACCAGATGGGATTCCTCATTTATTTCATGGAGAATGGGATCCTTGGTCAGGTCGTATGTGACCTACACTACCTAAGTCGGGGGATCCTGCTTATCACTTGGCGTCGCTCACACTGGAGGATGATGGTGGTGTCTCTCAGGGCGGGTTACCTCATGTAGTGGATGATTTCATAGAAGTCCTCCCATATGAATTCTCAGGCTTACCCCCAGAGCGGGACGTGGAGTTATCGATTTAGTTGGCACCGGGAACACAGCCTATATCTCTTCCCTCATATCTCATGCCCCCCCCCCAAATTAAGGAAATTAATAATACAGCTGGACGATTTGGAATCCAAAGGATTCATTCACCCGAGCGTCTCTCCTTGGGCCGCCCCAGTCTTATTCGCGAAGAAGGCCGATGGAACCCTTTGGTTGTGCATTTATTATCAGAAATTGGGTAAGGTGACCATCATGATTAAATACCCTTTTCCTCGAATTGATGATTTTTTTGACCAACTGAAGGGGGAAAAGTGGTTCTCCAAAATCGACTTGTGTTCGAGATACCACCAGCTTAGGGTAAGAGAAGCAGACATTCTGAAGACGTCTTTCTGAAGCAAGTATGGTCACTTCGAGTATCTAGTCATGCCTTTTGGATTGAAGAATGCCCTGATAGTTTTAATGGCGCTCATGAATTGGGTGTTCCACCAGTATCTCAACTCATTTTTTGTGGTATTTTAGGACGACATCCTGATTTATTCTGGAACTGAGGAGGAGCATGAGCACCACCTGCTGGTTGTTTTGAGAACCTTGCGGTACCATCAATTATATGCCAAACTCTAGATGTTCACATTTTGGATCAGGGAAGTAAGGTTTCTAGGGCATGGCGTCTTAGAAAATGGGGTTTTAGTTGATCCTGAGAAGATTAGGGCAGTTATGTCATGGGAAAAACCAAGAAATGTGTTTGAGATCATGAGTTTTCTTGGCCTGGTAGGTTATTATAGGATCTTTGTCTGAGACTTCTCCTAGCTCACCTCCCCCCTGACAACACTCACTCAGAAAGGGGTGAAGTTTTAATGGAGCCCACAGTGCCAGGAATCCTTTTGATTAGTTGAAGCGGCAGTTGACCACCACACCTGTGCTAATTTTACCAGAGTTCGGGAAGGGCTATGTGGTTTTTTGTGGTGCTTCAGGTATGGTACTTGAATATATACACATTTATGATGACCATGTGGTGGCTTATGGTTCTTACCAGCTCCGGTCGCCTGAGAAGAATTATCCAACTCATGACATGGTGTTTGCAGTGTTGATGCATGCTTTAAAAACTTTGTGACACTACCTCTTTTGGGAGAAATTTGTGGTCTATTCTGACTATATGAACCTAGACTACATTTTCTCTCAGAAGGATCTCAATCTGAGGCAGCGCCGTTGGATCGAGTACTTTCAGGGATTTGACATTGACATTGTCTATACCCCAGGCAAGGGTAATGTGGTAGTGGATTCTTTGAGCAGGAAGGTACCCGTGCAAGTATTGAGGAAGTCCAACGATGGATGGACTTTGATTGGGCTCTTCACTCAGATGTACTTGGAGAACATGGAGCATAGCAGAGGTACTTTCATGGCCAGTATTCAGTTGACTCCAGCTCTTCTGGAGTTGATTTAGCAGGAGCAGCATGGTGATGAGTAGTGTCAGTGATCTATGATGTTGCTTCATGGTGGGGAGACTCCTTCTGATTGGTCTCTGTCTCCCAAGAGGATCATATGGTTTTGGGGTCCTGTAGTGGTGCCTTTGTATCTGCGAAAGGTGGTGATTTAGGATATCCACAAATCATAGGGGGTCGTCTATCCTGGTGAAACCAAGATGTATTACGATGTTCGTTTCCAGTTCAGGTTTCCAGGTATGAGACGGGACACAGCTGACTTTGTATTGAGATGCTACACTTGTCAGTAGGTGAAAGCAGAGCATCAGAGACCATATGTCCTATATCAGCCATTACCCATTCCTACCTGGAAGTGGGATGAGGTCGCCATGGACTTCATTATTGGATTTCCTCATACACCTCGAGGGAGGAATGCTATCTGGGTAGTGTTTGGCCGTTTGACCAAGTTAGCTAACTTTATCCCATTAAGAGATACAATGAAGGTGGAGGAGCTGGGCCGTTTGTATATTCAGGAAGGGTCCATAAATCATGGTGTGCCGTCAGCAATTGTTTCTGATAGGGACCCCCACATTAGATCTTGGTTTTGGGGAGGTCTTCAGAAGGCATTGGGGACGAAGATTAATATGAGCACGATATACCATCCTAAGACGGATGGCCAGATGGAGTGAGCGAATCAAATTCTAGAGGACATGCTTCACGCATGTGTGTTGCGTTTCGGAGGTCTATGGCATAGAAATTTGGTATTGTTCAATTTTTCTTATAATAATAGTTACCAATCCACTATTAGAATGGAACCCTTTGAGGTGCTCTACGGTCGGCCTTGTCGGTCTCCTCTGTGTTGGGCTGAGGTAGGTGAGACATCACTGTTGGGACCCAGCCGTGTGCAAGAGACATCTGAGAATGTAATGTTGATCAGGCAGCATTTATTGATATCTCAGAGTTTCCATATATGATATGCTGATAAGAGACGTCGATATCTAGAGTTTTCTTATGGGTGATCGGTTATTTCTGAAAGTGGCCCCTCGTTTGGGTCATCATCGCTTGGGAAAGTAGGGAAAGTTGACGCCGATGTATGTCAGAACGTTTGAGATCATCGAGCGTATTGGTAATGTGGAATATAGGTTGGATTTTCCTTCTCAGTTGACGTACATTCATGACATTTTCCATGACTTCCAGTTGAAGAAATACAACTTAGATCTGTCCCATGTTCCGAATTGGGAGGAGTTGGATATAGAGCCTGATTTATCTGTTTTTGAGCATCTAGTGCGAATAATGGAATCCAAGGAAAAGGTTCGTAGGGTAAAGTCTATTCCACTGGTCTGAGTTCTTCGGAATCATGGGAGTGATACACATGATACATGGGAGCAAAAGTTATGGGTTGAGAAAGAGTACCCAAACCTTTTTTCCAATCAAGCATTGTGTTGACTTTCTGAGGTGGAAAGTCCTTCATGGTGGGGAGAATTTTCACGTACATTACATATTTTAATGGTATTTTTCATTTAATTTACTTTCATGCTTTTTGGGGGGTTTCCATTCATTTTTGAAGAAAATGGTGGGTTTTCAAAATTTGGGCCAACTCGAGTGCTCATTTCCAATTTTAAAAATAAATTTTGTTTCTTTAATAACTCCTTCGTTTGTCAACCTTTTTCAGACATTAAACATCCAAAATTACCATCCACTAACTATTCAAACCACCAAAGAAATTTGGTCCACTTAAAATCATTAGCCTCTTGGATTTGGGTGATCAAATTAGGTGTTGGGCCAACCCGAAATCCCATTTCTAGTTTTAAAATGGTTTTTTAATTCTTTCATAAAATATTCATTGTTTGTCCTTTTTGGTGATTCCACCTCTCACATGTTCCCACCAAACCCAGATGCACCCCCAAATTCTGTTTCCCCTCTTTAAATCTCTGATTCATCACGTATTAGGGCTGATCATCTCCAGTTCCAAAAAACGTCCAGATTTCTCAAGTAAGTTGGTTCCCTTCCTTCCTCCTTCCTTTTCCTTAGTGTTTATTCTTTTTTTTAATGAATCACAAATTGTCTGGAAGTTAGGGATTCATACCTAGGGTATTAATTTTGATTTTCTAGGTCCAATACTATGGATTAAGGTTAAGTATTACTCCCTTGCGGTGCGGCGAAGGTGCGGTTGAAGTAAAACACAATGATTTGGGGGTTTTGACTCTTTTAGTAGGTGATTACATATTTATGTATTTTAGAATGAGTTGAATTACTATATTTATGTTTCCATTATGTTCCTCTTTCATTATTTCTATTGTGAAAATTTATTTGGGTAGCATTTTTAATGCGGTTGATTTTTTAGTGCCAATTTTGTGTGAAAATGGGTGTTTTACATGTGCAACCCATGTTGTGCCACTTGGTGTTGTTTTATAATTCATGGATTGGATTTATAAAAAAAAATTGATGCTGAAATTTCTGGTTTGTTATAATATTGCACTCCATTGGGTTTTAAATGTGGGATTTGAAATGAATTTAATGTGGAAAATTTGATTACTTTTCTTGAAATTGTTTTATGGAAATTATAAGTGGTTTATTGAGTTATATAAAAGGTGCAAAGATGTGTAGATACTATTTTGAATGTATGTGAAAATAACTAAGATTTATATGTGAAAATATATATTGTTATAATGTGGTAACTATTTGATCACAAGACGGGAAAATCGGGTAACTAGGTGGGCTAACAGGTACTATTACGCTAGTGAACGGAGGGGTTTTGACCATGGTTCACTTAGAAAGTCTGACATGGATAACACTAAAAAAACTATAATAGAGTTGATTGGAGACCACTATGTTATAGGTATGCTCCCTACTAGTGGCATGTCCATGAGAATGAATTTTATTATGGATACTTTCACCGAGGTATGAGGTACATGGGGCTCACAACTAACTAGTTCCGAGGGGTGTTCCTTTGCTTGGTGCTCATGGAATTTTTGGTATTTATCTTTTCCTTATGGTATTTTGGGATGTGAAAAACTGTATCATGCATGTTTTATTAAAATTAACTCTTTCTTTAATGTTATCCCCATTGAAAGTTATATTCATTTCAAAGTTTCACTTTTACAAATAAATGCTACCATTTCCTATTTATAACTCTCGCAAATATTTTATTTTTTAATGCCTATAACATGGAATCCTTGGGTGATATCCTATTGGGCTTAGTCTCACACCATAGTTACACCTTTGGGTGTAAGTATACTTGATCATTTTTGACACAGGCAAAGGCAAGGCATTGGGCGATGGCGGTTCGGGTTGCTAGTTTCTCTCAATGGTGCAGTGTTGTGAAGACGACTCGTGGGTGATGAACCCTTGTCCTGTGGAGTCTCTTGGGATTTTTTTATACTAATTTTATGCACCATTGGACCTCTTGTGTATTTTTTAAACCCATATACTCAGTTCTGAATTTTATTATGTCTTGGTTTGTATAATTGTTCAGATTTGGATAATTGTTTGTTTTTGGTTATTTTATGAATCAAAACTTGGGTAAATCATTCCCAAATGAATTTTTATGATACCCGTGCACTTTTGCCAGCCCGTGGGGATAGGGAATGCCCTTCGAGCCTGGCCACAAGATAGTTTTGTTTCCGGTTTTATGGAAACCAAATTCAGTTCGTGACATACACATTCTATGCATGGCATTAAAAATTCACATCGCTCTGATGGGGCGATAGACACCAATTTTTAAAATTAAATTATCGTTATTACACAGGATGTAATGAATAAATATTTTATCTAAATAAATATTAAATAATAATAAATTCAGTATAAATTTAATATATATCATATATAAATAGTGGTTCCATGATAATGTACACTTTGAGATGTGGTAATAGAAAAATTAAATATCATTGTTTCATGAGCCACTATTTCATTCTACACAAAATAAATATTTTTATTAACCATTATAGAGATGTGTTTATAAGTGAATGAATAAATAATAACAAAAAATATGTTTTTTATTTATAATACTATTTTTTTTATAATAATTTAATATAAAGAGTATTTGGATTAGAGAAGAAAAATAATGAAAATAAACCACTGCAAAACATTACCTAAAATCAGGTAACTCCTATTTAGTTTATACCAAAGGGTTTCCTTGTATGTCATTATAAGAAATTATAGGCATCAATGGTAAAGGATGGGATTTTTGGAATCTAATTTGGAATATATTTTCTCAACATTAGTTGTTTGAGATTTTTGGGAAATGGGGAGATGTTGTCACCATTTATTGTGGAGGAGAAGTGGCACTCTTATAATATTATAAAAAAGGAATTCACCACAAGTTTTTCATGTTGAATTATGAATTAATATAGGAAAAAATTCAGCAAACTAGATTAAATGAACAAAATATGTCTATCCAATATATTTTATTAAACTGAATAGATCATTTTGGGAAACAAGTTCAATGTTATTCCCATATTTAATTAATTTATCCTTAATCTTTGTAATAAATTTTAATCACTTACACTTATATTTTTTTCAATAAATATTCTGATTTTTTATAAAAAATATAAATTATTATGAATAAAAATATGGAATCATTTTAGGAAAATCAATGTCAAATAATTGGTAGAAATTAATTTAAATTTAATATCATAGACAAGATGACAATGTGGATTTTAATGTTTAAAACGGCCAAACAGATTCTATGTTATTATATTCAATTTCAAATTCAAATTGATTAATATGACCTATATTGTATTAATTGATAAAATTATTATATATACAATATAATAAATATAAAACATAATTCAATCATATAAATAAATCAGATGAAAAAATATTTTTGATATAAAATCCTGTAATTTTCATTATTCATAAAAAAAGAAACTTCACGGATAGATACCAAAAAATTTCTTTACATAATTTATTTCCTTTTTAATAAAATAATTTAGTTTAATGTTTACATATTAAATTGATAGAAGGGTTAAAAATTGGATTTAAAATTGGTTCTTCCCAAAAAGGTTGAAAAAAATATTAATAATAATATAGTATTTTATGAATAAATTTGGGTTTTTTATCTTAAGTTGGTCAAATATATTAGTTGAATAAAAAGTATTTCATTGAATATTATATATATATATATATATCACATAAATAACTCTAACTAACTATTACTAATTTTATTTATTATGGTAAAATAGCTTTGGGAGCTTAAAAATAATAATATTTTTATATTCAATCGGTTTTAATATTACTTTCTAGTTAATTTATGAAAAATTAACTCATAGTATATTTTCTTAAACCATATATTTTCATAGTTTAGTTAACCCCTTTCCCATATTCTTGTTTTATGGATATGATATAAATTATTACGACAATATTTTAATAATATGTTATTTTTTCATGGTAACTCTATCTTTTGTGTGATAGAATCCATTGAAGAAACACATATTTGCATGTTACATAAGCTAACTCATTATTGTGTACAAACTAGGATAAAAAATATTAAATTTATATAAAATAGTTAATATATTATAAATTATCTATATATTATATACCTTTTCCCCATTGCAGTTGTGTGTCATAATCGTTATAAAAAATAAGGTTCTTACATTAAAATTTCAAGATGTTACATTATCCATAACATAAATAAATTGCATACAAGCAATTGAAAAATCATATCAGTAATATAGGGAATGAAAATAATATATTTTTGAAAGACATACATCATAATAGGGACAATATAACATATTATAATTAAATGGGAATGGAAAACAATGATCACATAACAGATTCCAATAGTATGGTAACATGGGTGGGGAATGTAAAATGGATTCATAGGAAAAATATAACAATAATATCCTCATATATAGTTCTATAGAACATGCTTAAGATAATGATCACAATCAGAGAGACTTATATTATTGATGATCTAGGGGCTATTTGATTCATTGGAAATAGATGTACTATGATTTTTTTTTCTTGATCATTTTTGCAAGTATTGAGTAATTATTTCACTGTCTAAGAATATATGAAAATATTCTTACATGGTAAGTTTCTACATAAATAATGTTACCCTTGTAAATTCTAGGAACAATTTCTACACCATATCATAGAACGAGATTCATTGTATGGCGGTGTAATTTTTCCAAATATAAATCTATAACTTATTAAAAACTTATACTATTTCATAACTGGTTAAACATTCCCAAATATTATGATTAACAATTATAAAATGATGATTATAGAGTTTCCAAATGAATTAATCATTATACACAAATAAAAATAATGTCACTCAAAATTTAAGCATTCTAAACATGTGAATAACATCATCATGTATCATATTCAAATATTGTAAAAAAGTAAATCACTATAAAACCTTATTGGAAACACATATTCCTTCTTATGAATTATTTAAGACATTATAACCACATTAAGAACGTACTAAGGGTTTTTTTTCTTGCAAATCAACTATTTTCTAAAATGATAAACTTTTTAACTAATAACATTTCAAGGTATTATTCAGAATATGCTCTCAGCTTATTAATGAAAATTTAATGAAGTATAATAATATTATATTCTATAATTACTATAAAAAAGAAATTTATGATAAATTATTAAAATGAAATATTTAATTGATATAAAAATTAATCATCCATTTCAATTGTGGATGTGTCATAACTTGATCATTATCCAATACCGTTATATTTAGTATATCCATTGAAATCTTGAGACATTTATTTTTATATTTTCCGATATCCATGAAGTTGAATCGTTGTACAATGGAAAACTTTTTTTACACATGAAAAATAATGGATTTTGGCCCTTATTTCAAAACTATTAGAAAACTCACATTCATCTTAAGAAAGTACAAAGGTGTTTATTTCCATAATTAACAGATGTGGGAAGGTACTTCATTATATTCTTCCCATCTTCCATCTTTTTATCTTACATCATATTATTCTATTGTTCCCCTTAAATCCCATATGACTTGGGTAATTAATTTACTATATCATTATAAAATAATAATATTTACTCATAGGATTATAATTCTTTGTATATTATTTCCCGTTAAGAGTATTTCGTGAGAAAATGAATGATCTGAATCATATTACTCATTAGATCATGTGCATTGGCAGATTTCAGATACATTCTACATGGAAAAAATTCTATACAAATAATACACTATATTAAATATTAAAATAATGAATAATCCAAAAACATGTGGAATAGTTAAATTAAATTAAAAAATTTATATATAGATAATCTCATTGTTGTAAACATTTTTTTCTTAGTATATCATTAGTTTAAATTTTTTCTTATTGGATTGAAAAGAAAATTTGAATTATAATAATTATACCCTCTAGGAGATTCAAAATATATGTGATGTAACAGACATTTACATTTTCTAGATTACACCATGTCAGGCCTGTGACACATTTTTAGAGTTTTTACTCATACAAACATATCTTCCAGATCAAACGTCCAATTGTAGTATCTATATAGGGATGTATTTCTATGAATACCCACATAATATCTATCTTATAAATATTTTAATAAATTATCATATAATTATATCCAATATATATCTATGGTTCGTTCATTCTAGTCTTTCTTTTCAATGTCTACATTCGAAAGTTTCTTCTGAACATAATTTGATAAAAATAATAAAGTCCTAACCCTAGAAGCCTGAAGACAGTAAATTGTTTTATTACATATGCATCATTATAAGGAATCAAATTGCAATGTAGTGAAAAAATAGGAATTTATGGAAGGAAATATTACATACATGATAACCATAATCTTTGAGAAATATGAAATACGAATATCATACTTATAAAATCAAATGAACATCGTCTATTAATGATTATTCAAATATATCTTCTTTATAACCAGATTAAAGGAAACATAATATGGGTGATCTCAAATGATATGTAAGGTTATTTAAATAGGATGAAATAATAAATACCTGAAATAAATCAATATTTAATGGTAAATAATAGAAAAAACACCCCATTCAAATAACTAAATAAAGTAAATTCAATATGTAAAGGTATAAAATAGAAACACGTGTTATTTAATAAATGAAATTATAATTTAGAGTATCCAAAAAAATTTCACTGAAGAATATATTGGATTAACAATAATTTAAACTAAATGAGGATAATACACTCTAAATTGATGTAATTAATAAGAACATGACATCTTATACCATAAAGACATTTCATAATATGGATAAAACTACATTTTAAAATATATTAAATTTTCCAAATTATTTTAGCCCATGAGAACATATCGATGAATCTAGGATAAATATAATGCCCTTGATTAACCTTTAATTATCATTTAAAATAATGTCTCATATCAAATAATCAAAATAAATAATATTTCTTATCAAATACACATATTGAATAATAAATATATAATCAATTAACAATTTCTATAGTTAATTAAATAACTCTAAATATGAAAAAACTATGTTTAATGATATTGGTTTTAGGAAATAATAACATTAATTGTATGATAATAAGGATATCAAAGTAAACCTATAATGAAAATGACTAAAATAATGTGTTTGTCTTATGAAGAAGTGAACAGTCCCAAAAAAATTGATATTACAAAAATAAGAATTCTAAAAATTAGTTTGGTGAATAATTATTAATGATTACACAGAATATCATTCCACAATATAAAATATGAATCATGATCATCCTAAACGTAAGATATTAAATAAAACATATAATATCATGATAAAAATGGATTCATTATATAACTTGAAAAAGGTAGTATATACACCAAATAAAACTAAATAGTAACAAAATAACAATTTAGTCTCAATAGATTGTTAATTGAGATGAAATTAAATTAGTTAATTATATTATATTTTCAGTATATATCTATTTAGTATAATTTATAAATTCTGGAGATATTAAATGAAATTCACCTTTCCTAGAGGCGATAGGCCATACATATGCTTGAATGCAAATTTCATTTCATTTCTGTTTTAAAATAATTAACAGTGAATGCTATATGTATATTATAATAACATTATTATATTATATATATATTATATAGTTTTATTATGACTAACCAATATACATTCCATGCATGCCATGAACGTGTCACATCACCTTGAGGGGGTGGAAGTTCGCACTTCCTCAAATGAAATAGAGGTATTTACCCAAGATAGAAAGATAAAATGTGTGTTATAAATAAAAAATATAGAATCACAAAAAAATTATAAATATAATATATATCATATATAAATTGATATTTCATAATATTGGCCACTATGAGACGTGGTAAAGGAAAAAATGAAGAATCATCTTTTTATGAAGAAGTAGTTCTTCGTAGATAAAAACATTGTGTTTGTTTTCCATTATATGGAGGTGTGTATATGTGTAGATAAAATAATAACATTAAAACATACTAGAATATTTAGTATAATATTTTTTTGTAATCATGTAATAATAAGAGTATAAGGACTGGATAATCAAATGAATAAAAATCGATAGTTTGGAAGCATTACCTTGAAATCAGATAACTCATTTTTGTTTCGTCCAGTGGGAATCCTTGGAAGGCTTTATGAAAAAATAGATCCTTCATGGTATTGTTTTTTGATTTTAAGAATATATTTTGTTTTATCTTGGGTCAAATTATTTTGTTTAATAGGTGTGAGGAATGAGGATAATTGTTGGCCTTTTACAGCAGAGGAGCAGTGTCACTCTTCTTTTATTTTGAAAAAAGAATTATACCCTCATTTTTCATGTTGAATTTTACAAATCTAATGAACATGAATAGATCAATTATATGATTTGTTCGAAATATGCACATAATTTATTTTTAAAATCATATATGTATTTTTGGGCCTTAAATTTAAAGTATATACACTTAATAATATAAATTTAACCATAGTTGATGTAAATAGATTTAATTAATTTAACTAAACATTGTTTTACATAAATAGTTATAAATTTTTACACAATATAAATCCTGGTTCTTCCTAATATTTAAAACATGTTTTCATAATAAAATCATAGAATTAGAAAAAATTTATTTTAATTTCATCCTGTAGACGAGAAGATAATGCATTTTTATAATAAATATGATTCAAAGATTTATATTTTCAAAGTCATTTTAAAATTTATTATTATTTCAATGACATATATTAGATTAATTTATAATAATATGTTAAAATTAAAATTTTAAAAAAAAATGTAGATTATAATATATCCTTATAAATAAAATTTTTAAAATTGTTGTTTTAAACTAATATTTAGTACTTTTCACTATTCATTAAAACTTTATATATCATAGATATATACCAAATAATTACCATGGAATTATTTTAATAATAATATTTCAACTATGTTATTTATTTGGGCATATTAAACTTATATAATTGTCAAAATGATGATTTAAAATGGCTTCTCTAATAAAATGATGTCATAATACATTAATAAAAATATATTGTATTGTACAAAAAATTGGGTACGTTTTTATCTTAATCTTATAAAATATATTGGACGTATATAAAAAATATTATTTTTAATATATATATATATATATAATTAATTAATATCACTCACTAATTGTAAATAATTTATTATATATTTCTAAAACAACATTGTGAGCATAAAAATAAAAATATGTTCTTTTATGTTTTTCATTTTAATTTATAGTTTTTATGTTACAAATGAATTCATTTTATGTTTGTGGATTTTTTTTATAATTTAGTTAAACCATTTCATATATTCTAATTTTACAGCTATAATATATCTTAATATAATAATATTTTCATAATATATAACTATTTAGTGAAACAAGGCCTTGCAATTAAACAAAGTTATTGAATGAAGTCAATTTTATATGTAACATTTGATAAGTAGTTGTTCCATACATTAAAATCTATAAAAAATATTTTATTTTTTAAAATTTTAATATATTAAATATTATTTGGATATTATATTTTTTTTCTTGGTGTTATGTGTCCCACACACCTTTGAATACAAGATTTATACATTTTAATTTCATGGTTTTGCATTTTCCCCATCCTTAAAAAATTGTGTCATCACCATTTAAACATCAACTCATTAATATGGGGGACTAAAACTTAAATATTTTTTACATCCCACATCCTAAAAGGGATAATATTGCATATTATTAATCAAATATAAAGGAATGTACAATAATCACGTAACTGAGTTCTATAGTAGGAGAATATATGTGGGAAATGGAAACATTAATATAGAGGAATGTTATAAGTATCCAATTCTGATAGAGTGTATATGAGGATTTTTTTTGAGAAAGTCAATATTTAGGAATCCTTAAATCATTGATGAACTAAGATACATTTGTTTCATCATAAACAAATGTACTAGGAAAACCTTTTTGATTTCAAGATAATGTTTACTATGATGGAGTAATTATTTCACTCTCTATGAATATAAGTAAATATACATACATGGTGAATTTCTACAAGAACAATATTATGTTTGATTTCACCTCGTTCTATTTCTACATCATCTCTTAGAATATGATTCATTGTTTTATGGTATAATATATCCATCTCTAAATCCACATTCAATCTAAAACATAAATCATTTCATAAATGGTTATCTATTAGAAAATATTTTGATTCTACACTATGGGAATATCGTCATTGAATTCACAAATTGATCTTATCAATATCTATTAATAAATATGAAGCTTATAAAAAATCTCACATTCCAAATATGTGAATAAAATTATCATTAATCCTCCAAAAAACTAGTAATAACTTGAATCACCTTAAAACCTTTTTAGAAACATGCATTTTTCTTTATGCCTTATGTAAGACACATTGTGTTTGATATATTCCATAAATCCAAAAGTATTTTTAATTACACTTTTCAATAATTAATTAATCAATTCCAAGGTAGCTAGAATATGTCTAAATTAATTATTCATTATCATTATCTTCATATAAAGAATATTTGAACGATTGTATCTCCCTCAATTTTTTGTTTTCAAAAAAGTATGTCTTCTTACTGAATATCCTTTCTATGTACCATTCATTATATGATCACAAATCAATATAGAAAAGTCACTAATTTAAAATCGTCAGATATTCCAAAATTCTTATAATCAGTACAATTTTTTACAAAATATTCAAATGAAACAATTATTTAATTGTAAAATTAATTATTATTCATCATATGTGGTAGTCTCAAAACTTGATCATTAACCATGATCGCCATCTGGGGTATCTCCATTAGACACATGAGATATTGATTTTCATAGTGTCCCATATCTGTTCATTTGAAGCATTGTACATTGGAAAACATTGTCATACCCTTTAAATAAATGGAATTGGGGCCTTTCAATCCACACTTATAGAAAACTCTCATCCCATTCATGAAAATACCATATTGTTTCATTCCACAATAATAACATTTTAGAAGGTACTTTATTCCCATATTCCCTTCATCCATATTTATAACTAATATCCTCTTCTTATTTAATTAATGTATAATTTCATAGGAATTTTTGAATTAAATACTTATAAAATTAGAGCATGATATTATTTACTCATATGATGGAAATACATGGTTCACTATTTCTGTTTGAAATAATGGATTATACTATGAAAGTTATGATTCTTCATACTCATTTGATCAGGCTCATTAGTAAATATCACATTCCATATTCTAGGAACCATTTCTAAAAAATATAACACACTATATGAAATCAAAAAAATAATATTTAATAAAAAAAATAGTGGAATAATTAACATAAATTATGATGTTTATGCATTGAAAATATAAAAATGGTAAACATGGTTTCATAGGGGATGTTACTGTGTTAACATCCTCCATAATGGTTTGTAATAAAAATGGGAATTTTCTTATCTGTATCCCATGATAGTGTCAATCCATGTGAACGGTAAGGACCACTACTGTGTAATAGGTTACACCAAGCCAATCCTGATAGAACTTGTCAGGGTTATCACTCATATGTACATATGTTCCAGAGGCATGTCTACTTTTATTTTCCAAATATGGATTTATTTCTAGGAATACCCATGTAATATCTATGTTACCAAAATTCATTTACATTATCTTATAAATATCCTCAATTCATATCATAAGGTCAGTCTTTCTACTCTTTTTTTTATAAATTTAGTCTAAATGGTTGATGAAAAACATCTTTTTAATACAACTATAACACCCCTACCCACGAAACCAAGAGCCGGTGCATTTTTTCATTACATTTAAATGATTACAAGGAATTAAATCTTGAAAGACCGATCATTTTAGATGTATTGGATATAAATATTACATATAATATACACTTAATAAATTCTGAATTATGAAATACAAAAATTATAAAAAAAATAAAAAAAAATACTTCTCTAATACTTATTAAAATATTTATTCATCATAACATAGGTACAAACATAATAAGGGTGATCTAAAATGATCTCTATGGGTATGTAAATTGGAATCCATAATGAATAAATAAAAATAAATTAACATAGAATGGTAAATAATTAATAACGCATTCCATTAAAATAACTCTATAAGAAAATTTCATTATGTAAAGTTAATAAATTAAGACACATTCCATTTAATAAATGAACAGAAACATAATTGTATGCATATATATATATACACAGGATGACAGGGTAGAATAATAATAAAAACATAAAAAGTAAAATGATTTACTAATGGACGTCATGTCTATTTCACATTATAATATATAATGTCTATTCCTTTTACAGGACATTTAAATCTACATATAAAATCCCAATTAATTTTACAAAATTAATTGTCTCATGAGATCCTATCGATGCATCAAGTAGCTATATATTGTTTAGACTCCACTCATCAATACAATTAAAAAAACTAATCTTATCGAATAATAAAAATAAAATATATTTCTTATCAAATTGTTATATTTTATATAGAATACATGACTAATCAATAATTCACATGTTAATGAAATTACATTCAAAGTCAAAGCCATATGTAAAATGATATATAGTTTTGGATATAATAATATCGGTTGTATTATAATATGGATATTCAAGAAAACATTCATTGAAAATGAATAAAATAACGTAATTGTGTGATGATAATGTTAACAATCAAAAATGGAAGTGAGATTGAATAGATAATAATTTTGGTCATCCTTTGAGAGAATAATATTTAAACGTCCCAAAGTTTCCCATAATACTTTAAAAAATTTAAATCATAATATTTATAAATTAATTCCCTTAAATAAAAATTATAATTTCATTATAATAATTTCATTCATGATATCTCATAAAAATGTAGTTTATAAATGAAAAAAAAGTTAATCGGCACAAAACAATTGTCACAATGGATTGTAAATTGAGAAAAAATATGTTTCATTATCCTTACATTTGTTGTGTGGTATTTATCTTCATTTATATTGTTTTTATATATGTTAATTACATATAACATAAACATATTATTTGGAATAATAAGATATAACGTCTTCTCATAATGTATTATTAATAATATGTTAATAATCATTCATTATTTTCACTATTTTAGTGTTAATTACCTAGTTTTCTCATGTATGTATTAACTTGTTATTTGAATCTACTATTACTAAGATAATGAATTCATAATATAAATAATTAAAACCATGAGTTTTATTATTATATATATTCTTCACATATATATTTATGATAATCAATATTGTTTGGAGATAATAAATGAAATCCATCTTTCACGGAGACGGTTGGCCATACGAATGCATGAGCTCAACATTCATTTCATTTTTATATAAAAATAATTAAAATTAAACGATATATATATATGTTTATTATAATTTCAATATAATATAACTATTATACATGTTACATTGGTTTAATAATAACATCATTTATGCATTTCATTTGCGGTATTAAAGAGTCCCATCAATTTGAGGGGGAGGTAGTCCACACATCCTTTAAAGAAATTATCGTATGTAAAGATGGTGGAAAGCCTAATGTTATGTTCTAGGTTATAAATAAATTACTATAAAAAAATTATAAATACTTAATCTGTAATATATATATATTTATTTATTTTTTATCATAATGGCCTTCACGAGATGTGATAAATGAAAAATGAACTATCATTATTTCGGGAGACAGTAGATTTCTATACGTAGAAATAGTATGTTAATAACCCATTATATGGGGGTATTTATATGTTTAGGCAGAAATAATAACATAAAAATATCATATTCTATTAATGATACTGGTTATTTTATGTAATAATTATATAAGAAGATTATAAGGTGTGGTGTAGGAAATTTTAGAAAAGAGATCACTGGAAGACATTACATTAAAATCGAGTAACTATATTTGGATTATACCAATGGTATTCATTGGAAGTATTTCATCCAAAATTTAAGAATCAAGCTATATGGGATTAATATTTGGATGATTTTTGGGTACAATTTTTCTAATCATAATTGGTTTGAGAGGTGTGAGGAATACGGAGTAGTGGTGGCTTTTTAAAGTGGGGGAGGAGCGACACTCATGAAATTTTTTAACAATGGAATTCTCCTGACATTATACATGATTTATGTGGATTCAATAAAGGGAAATTTTCATAAAATGGGGGATATGGTCTTAATGATTTCATCTAGTATAATTATGAATAGTGTTTAGGTTCTTTTATGTCTTATGGTTAATGTTTGGTCCCACATTAAGCATAATTTTACTCTAATTATTGTAATTTATTTAAATCTCACTGACTAATATTTTTTATCAAAAAATATTTTTATATCATATGAAAATTTTAAATATTATTATTTTAAATATTTAATAATTTTTTACATATTCACATTACATATGTGGTTGAAATTATTTTAAATAAAATCACATAGATGATACGACAATACGAGTTTTTAAGGTACAAGTGTAAGAAATATATTTATGTTTTTATAGTCAATTTAAGTCTAAAACTGATACCAATTATAAAAATTATATTAAAAATAAAAATATCATATAATGAACGTATAAAAAAATCTGAAACATAATTTTTCCTATAACAAAAATCATATAAAAAAGTAGTTTCGAACTAAAATTCAGTATTTATAACTATTCAATAAAAAATAAAATTTCTTCGAAAGATACCAAAAATTTACATTGACATAATTTTGAAAACATTATTTCAATAATGAATATTATTTTGAAATATATAATTATAAAAGGTTCAAATTTTGATTTATAATGGGTTCTCTACTAAAATTTGGTAAAAATACCATTATAATAATATTTTATTCTATATATAAAATTTTGTTTTGATTTAATATTTGAGTAATTTTTTAAAAAAATATAAAGAAATTTCTTGAAAATAATATATATATGTATATATAACATCAGTATAACTCACTAATTGTAATTAATATAATTTATTAGGTTAATAATGCATTGTGAGCATAAGAATAAAAACAATTTCCTTTATATTCAATCGAATTTTATATTCATTTCTAATTAATTCATAACCTATGAATTCATTTTATATTTCTATAAACCAATGATTTTCATAATATAATTTAAACATTTCATAACATCTAATTTTACGGCTCAGTTGAAACTCATAATAATAATATTTTAAAAATATATTTGTGTTCGGTGAAACTCAGTCTTATAGGTAACAAAAGCCATTGAAGAATCATGCTATTTCATGTAACTTATGATAATTATTTATAGTGAACATTGAAATAAAAAAATTAAAATAATTTAAAATTGAAAATATATTATGTATTAACAGGTTATTATATTCCTTTTATCACATGATGTTTTGTGTCATATATGCTATCAAAATCAATGTTATTACATTAGAATTTCCTTGTGTTACAGTAATAAAATCTACATATAATTTTAAACCATGTGAACAGTAAGTCCAACATTTCTGATCCTTGTTAACATAGAGTCTATAACAATGAATTTTTTTTTTCATAATTACCAAGTGGTACATTTTTTTAGAACATCATCCTCTTGTAGTAACCAAAATAGATATATTTATAGGAAAACAAATAAACAAATAATAATTAAAAATTCATTAGGATGATATTTTATACTTATCCTAATGAATGTCATAGTATTATTATCTATATTAAATAATTTCCTCAATAAATTTATTCAGGTTCTTATTGAAATTCCTTTTATTCAAATTTCAATGGCCCAGACTTAAGAAACATAAAGTAGATATTTCCTTAACTACATAGGAATAAGTTTTGTATAATCGCAACCTGAATGATCGAATATAATTTATTATTGGTAAACAAGATACATATATTTTTCCCATATTAAATTCAAAAACTAAAAATATGTTATATTTTATTTCCAATAATATGATTAATACCCACAATAAATACTTTCACAATATCAAAGTATACATAAATGATTATTTGGAATGAAAAAAATATGGGTTATCTCAATTTCTAAGTAAGGGTTATTTACAATTGAAGTAATCAAGAACCAATAAGTATAATTTCTCTCGGAAGGTAAATAATAAAAAAAATCCATTTAAATAATTGACTTTAACACTCAAATAGGATAGGTAAAAAACTGAAAACAAAAATCTATTTCAACAATATCGTGACAATCATAAATGGATAATTTATAATCAATTTAGAAAGGTAATGAACATAAAAAAATATATTTATATAGTAAATTCAGAATTATATGCATCTTGATATAATGTCATTGTGAAAATATCATGTATAGTAATAAATATTTTCTTAATAAAAGAGATTCGCATTTTTTAGGTGTTAGTATTTTAATCATATGGAAAACCATTACCAGAAAAACCATCCTTAAAATAGTTTAATATTTATGGGTAGGTATACACTATAACCATATTTAAAAAAAATCATATTACTTCATCAAATAAAACAATAAATGCATCGAGGTGATATATATAACTAGTACCCACCCCTACCTGCCTATTCAATGCATTCTTTATATACCAAATAATTGAATCAATTCATTAAAAATAATCCTTAATATTTTGATTATATTGGAAGAAGGAATAGAAATTATAAATATTTCACAAGTCTATAAAATAACTTTCCTTTTAAAAAAACTACGTATATTTGAAATAAAATAATCAAAATTATAATATCATGAAAAAAATATAATTTTAAGGGAAAAATGAATAATCAATGATCAGGTAAAAGTGAATAGTTTAAGAGAATGATAATGAATACAAAAATAAATTATGTGAGTTATTTATGATACAATAATTGTAAAATATTATAATAAAACAATATTAGGATTAATATGTGTAATTTAAATAAAACATATACCCATAAGATTATATGGAATGTAAAGGGATATTTCCATTCGAGAATATAAATAACTTAAAAATATCATAAAATCATTTTTTAGGATATTGTCCTTCAAATATTAAAAATAAATAATTTCATTTAAAAAATATATTTCATTAAAAACATCTTATAAAACATATAAATGAGGATTAATAAATTAAACTGTCTTGAGAACAAGAAATGTTGTACATTCAGTACATGTTAAAATAATTATTTTTTCACTATTTGTGTACAAAATTAAGAGAAATATTTGGAAAATTACATGAATATTACACTATAAAAATTGATAAATACAAACATGTGTATAGGTTAATTTAATATATAATTTCTTCTTAATTTTTGAAAATAATATTTAATTATTTTTTATAAAAAAAAGGATTTCAGATGAAAAAATATTTTAAACTAGGGAGTGAATAGAAGTCAAATTTTAATAAAAATATTTTATCAATAACTGTATGTACCAAATAGTTGATAAATAGACCTAGTAAATTAATAATTAATAAATTAGTTTGTTAATAAATAATTAATTATGTTTATATACAATGATATTACAATTATCATCAATGGGAGCTCATATTAAAATAATCCCAATTAAAATGATGTTGGAAAATAAACCCTTACAAATATATATAAATGATTAAGTTTAATATAATTATTGTATCGATTATGAGAATTAATAATATATGTAAATATAAATAAATTAAATAAATTATAGGTTATTCAATAGTATTTACACAAATAATTATATAATGTAAAGGGTAATGAAATAGTAATATAAAAAAAGTAATATTAATAGAAATATTAATTTTTTATCACTAGGTAACATTTATATCAAAAACCATCAGTTTGAAATAATATAACATAATATATAAAATAGCATGATTTATTTTTCAATAATTATATTATATATAAAACAATTGGTATTAACAACATATTGAATATGATAATTTCATAACATTACAATGTAACCGAATGTGGGAAATTGAAACAAGGACCCTTGCCTTGAGTTTATACGTACACGTGAGTAATGTTTCTATTTTTCAATGAACATTATTTTAAAATTTTAAGTAATATTTTATCATAGAAAATGTAAAAAATATAATAATTTCCTTATTATTTCATTACAGAAACATATATAAATCACCCATTTAGACTTCTAATGAATAGAGAGTCACATTTTTTAAAGATGGTGGAATTCTATACTTATTTGAGCAACAATATCATCTTTTAGTGAGTGATAAGAGAACATGAAAATTGATATATAATCATTATATAATTATATACAAGTCAATAATATCATAATTATTTCATTTACATCCCTTAAAATAATTATCTATTTCCATTATTAAATACCATCTTAAATGTTAACGAAAAATTAATCACATCGCTTCATGGGATTGTATTCTAACGTACACTAGAAGAACATTTTCATATAGACTATAGAATGGAAATTTATGTTAAATTATAGGAAATATTCATTCAATTTCTATTATTATGTTAAAAATATCTAATATTCACTTTAGGTCTATCAGCATACCCAATAAAAAAGGTTTTTAGTTTAAATATATCACAGAGGTTTTTTATTCGGTACTCAGTAATATATGTGGGTGACATTATCATTTCCAATGTTAGGAAAGAGGATATAGATATTGGTAATTTACTAAGCCTAATAAAATTTTATTATATTCTAGAATTTTATTTAATTACATAAACATAAATAGAGAATATTTGAAGGAGGTGTAAAAATAAATAAAATTGAAATCCATAGTTTGTAATTTTACCACATCTCAAACAATATCTTTAAAATTATACATAAAGTACAAAAACTAGGTATTTATCAATAAATATTTACACTAACATGATATTATATATTTTATAAATTTATAGTATCAATTAATTTCATAAAAATTAATTTCTAGGGAGAATAAGTTTACATAGGGGTGAAATTATATTTCTTAGGGGAGAGGCAAAATAGAATTTATTTAAAATAAAATTGTTTACCGAGATTTATCTCTTTTCAAAAAGCTCAATAATGGAGTATTATTGTTTAAGAAAATAATATGTTGAAATTATTTAATGGATCTATAATTTTGAAATGTTTTAGGACATTTTAACATCTATCTTTTTAGTTTAACCCCTTGGTAAACCCATTTTACCATAATTTTGGTAATTAGTTTATACTATTTTCAAAAGTAAATATGGCTATAATTTTGTTGATATTATAATAATATATAAATTATTTATATTAAATATATTAAATAAATTTTATATAAAACAATTAAAAAATTGTACAATTAAATTTAAATGAAACCCATTAGACTTTATTAAAAGTGGGTTTTTATGCTGAAAATTATCATAAGTCTGAAAGTTTTTAATAACAAGATTGAATATAAAAATTATTCCAATAAAATAATTTAGATAAATTCTAATATATATTAAATATTTTTACATTAAAAATAATATAAGAAATATTTTAACTATATAAATATATATAATGAAAATGATTATTTCAAATACACATTTTAATCATTCAATATTTATGAAAAATTGAAACTTTTTAGAAAAATACCAAAAAATAACCATCATATAATTTTCATATTATTATTTCAAAATGAATTACTTTTATAATATTTATTTTTTAAAACATTCTAAAATTAATTTTAACATAAGTGCTCCAGAAATGATGAAATTACCTTCTTTAATGAAAATAGTTTTTTCTGAAAATAATTCTTTCCTTGTCAAATAGTATTTATTTTATTTAAAATTAACATATATACATTCAATTTATTTTGAATGTGAATTGAAAATATATTATATATTATTTATATATCACTAATTATATTCAACAACTTAATGACGATGTAATGAATAAATACAATATTAATAATTTTTGGACTCAAGTTTTCATGTTCATCAAGCTATCCCAAAGCTAAATTTAATCAAATATATGCTTGGGGATCCTAATGGATTGTGTTTCATGTTTCATATGATTCCAAATTCAATATTTTTATTTTAAATTTTATGGTCTGATAATAATGATACTACTATAGTATTAAAAGAGTTCTCCTCGACCCTCTAAAACTCAAAATCAAAATGGGACATCGATATGTAAATGACCTAATAGTTTTGAGGATGTTCTAATTATTGAATGGTTATTTCCTGGTAAAATATATTTTTATCAGAAAAAATATATCAATATTATATTTTTGACAGAACATTTAGTATTTTTGTTTTGGTGGTTTTTATATTCTCTGTTAGATGGGGATTTAGATAACATTTGAATTTTGATGTTTTAATTGGAGGAGAACATAAGATTTATGAAAACTATAATGGGTTTATAATTTTAAGGATTATAATAAGATAAAATTATTTGAAAACAATTTTTATGTTCAAAAGAAATATGTTTTATAATTATTAATTCGTTAATGGGAAATATTTTATACAATTGAGGTATATGTATCCCTTATGTTTTACATGGTGGATTATTTTGGATGAAATCCATTTCATTTTTTAGGATATAACTAAAACGTAAGAGATAACCATTAAGGCCAAAATTTTCATTAAATATTAGGATATTAATACTCTCTGGGAAAACACATTATTTATTTATGTAATGAACTAAGAATAAATATTTATTTTATTTTTGATATTTTAATGATAAATATACTAATGCAAATTTTTATGATTTATAAATTTTTTATATTATCTTAAATTATTCTAAACCATTAAATCTTTTAATTAATGTGCATATGATTAATAGAAAGAAATTATTTTATAAAATCAATAATCTGTGATATGTTTATTTAGATTCACTGTGAATTATAGTTATTCATAAAGACCCACCATTTAGAGAAAAATATGAGTGTCGGGGAAATGATTAAAGGAAAAATTATAATTTTAATATATGTGTATTTCAATATCATAATTGTATATATGTAAAAATAATAAATCAAATAAAGGAAAAATATCATAATTGTTTTGTCTCATAACCTTTATTTCTAAATAATTAGTTTCTTTATTCTATAAATATTCGTTTATGGTTTTGGGGACATTGAAATTATAATGGTCATTGTATATCTTCTTATAAACATTCCTTATCAATTTCAATTATTATTTGGAAATTAAATTTTACATCTATTTTTATATATTAATATCTTTATAATGTTCTCAAATTGAGGAACATAATAATGTGTTATTTCATTCGGATTTTTTATTTCCCATTTACACTTTTCAAAAATATATTTTATTAAAGCTTTTTTATATTTATGTTTTTCAAAAAATTTATATTAAAATGGTAAACCCTTGATAAATTATCAACATAAAAAATATCACAGGCTAAATTTATAAAATTGGTGCGAATAATGTAATACCATTTTATTTTTAGTAGATGATTATTGTTTATAACATATTTAAAATAGAACACCAAGCTTAAATGAACTATAATATATTACTATTTATTATTTAATTTTAAAACCAAAAAATTGCATTATTAATTATTAATAGAAGTAAACTAATTATTCTAAATATGTAATATCCCAAAAGAATAAAAAATTATTAACAACTGAATTACAAATAATCACACAAATTTTATAACATTGATTGTATAAATTAGAATTATGTTTACATGAAATAGTTTTTCATTACATTTTTAGAGAATATTATAATTAAATTTTAGATCATTTAAAAAATAATATTAATAAAATCAAATCATTTCCAAATTAAGAATATCAATATTTACCTATGATGATTATTTGAGAAAATTTTGAGAAATTTGATTTTTCACTGAAAGTTGAAAAATATAGCTACTTATTGAAAATTATATTTTATTACAGTTTGTTTTCAAAGTAATGTTATACTTTGGATTGTTATAAAATATATATAGTTCATTTTTATTAAAAAATTAAAAAATAATTATACATTAATTGTTATGGAACATTTTTAAAAAAAAAATTTCCTAAAGAGAATTTTTTCATATTTTTTTCATAATTACATATGAATATATTTTATGAAACATAAATTAATTGAAATTGATATTTCATATTCCATATGTAGAATCGTCATTTAATATTCTCGTTAATTGTTTAAAATCTATTTTAGTTTTTAATTAAATTAAAAAATACAAAAAATATATTACATAGTTTATGGGTGAAGTATGTTGTCAATGGCTAATTCTTAAGTGATGTTGGATAATATAACATAAAAATATTTTAAATTCTATTTTATGCCCATAATTTTACAATTTATCTTCACATATTCAAGAATGGTAAATATTTGACCCATTTTTATTGGTTATGATAATAGTATATATCAATATTTTTAAAATTTCTAAGTGTATCCCCTTCCCATTTGTATATGGGTATCACATTTATTCTCTTACCCACACATCATGATTATTTTGGGAGCACTCATCCCTAATAAAATACATTCCTAATATCACTCAGCCATCCCTTGTGGATTTCTATTAATTAAAAAACAAAACTACAATATTTTTAGGAATAATACAAAAGAGGTAATCTGAAAAAAAAGAGTTGTAGTTCTTAACACTGAATTTTCATTTTATTTCATATACTAAAACCCAAAAAAATTATTTAACCATGAATCCATAATATCTTATGTATATTTTATCTACAAATATTTTATTATTTAATTTTAATAACGTATATTCATGTCCTCTTCAAAAAAATGTAATTTGAATGAATTGATCGTGTATAGAGGTGACTACAATCTTACTAACTAACATCATTTGGTTTCCATCGCCACTTCATACATATGGTTGTAATGGTGGAATTGTTGTATATAATTGAAATTAAGTATAAATTTATAATTTTTTATGAAAAATATATAACCTCTTATCATACCTTTAAATCATCTGAATAATGATAATATAGTGTGTGCTTTAGTGTGGATTACCACCTCTGTGAAGCAATGTGGTTTTTTATGACCTCAAATCATGGATGGTATATAAAATTTATTTTATTATATAATATGTCATTTGTCATATAATGGTAATTTTAGGAATATAAAATTATACATATATTATTTTCTTTTGGAATTTTGAAAATGATAATATAATGGATGTGTACGTTTGCCTTACCAAGTTAAAGAACATATGGTAATTTATTTTCAATAAAAATATTGAGATGTAAATATTAAAAGTATAATCACTATATAAAAGGATAAATATTACATGATTTTAATTTTTGTTATTGAGGATTAATTTAAACAATTATAATTTTCAATATAATGAATACATTGTGTGTCATTAACCAATCACCCTTAGAATACTAAATCTGGATCTAATGGATAATGTAATTTAATAATCCGTTGAAAAAAATAAAATACATAGTGTAAGGGTAATTTATATATCATCAATAAGTTTAATATGAATGAATGTATTTATAAAAAAATTATATGGTAGTTAATGGAATGAAATAACAATTTTGGAATCGAGGTAATGGATATCACCTCATGATTACAATTATTTAGGAATGTTTTAATGTAACTCACCTAATATATTTTAAATCACTTAAATAATACATAATTTAAAATTTCAATTATGATTCCTATATACTTCTTGTTAAATGTTTTTTACAATTCAAAAAACTACATTAATTTGGATTTTTATAAATTTTACAGTTTGGTGAGGGGGTTTTTAACTCAATTTCAATATACTGAGTAATCATTCTAAATTAATGTGTATGTCACACTAATATTATATGCCATTTGAAATCAAAATTTAATATTTTTTGTTTCATTATTTTTAAATTTTTCACTTATAATCACTTCATCGATTTATTCATTCATCAATTCATCAATATATATAAGTATTCTTCAACTCATTATTGTTTTGTTGAGGATTGTTTCATTTTGTTCACGTAATTATGATTAAGCGTTCTATATAAATCAGTTTTTAATGATATATTCTTAAATATTAATATTTGATTATTTTTAATGTTACTATTAAATATTGTTTAATAATAAATTTTCCTTTTTATTTCTTGAAGGCAATAATTTTTACCAAGGTGTAAAAAAATCAATGTTTAAATGATTACGGAATGAATGGAATTTACCACCATTGTTTATGTAAAATTATTCCAAGAAAAAAAATTCATGAATCATTTATAAGAATATTTATCACCCAATATTCTAAACAATTATTGATTTTAAAATTTATATTCAATGTAGAAATGATATTTTCGTAAGTGGTGATTTTAATGATTGTTTAAGGGAATTTCTATTGATCATCATCGACAACACATTATTTTATTTGTGATCCACTAGAGAAATATTATAATGATACAATCATCATTATTTATATGGATTGATTGTGATTGTATTACTTAAATTTTTTCAAATCCATTTCCCTTCCTTGTGATAATAATGATTATAAATAAAAATTAATATTTTAATGTTGGATATTGTAGGATTTCATCAGTTATGTAATTGTTATATTTCCTGGAATTGTTTATCTTTTTGAGTGGGGATGACGTTGTTATAAAAATAATTGGGTAATTGGATTGTTTTTATAGTATATTTTTTCATCTTAATTTTTATTTATTATTTGGATATCTAATTACATTCAAATGAGTGATGGTATGAGTGATATGAAACTGATCATCTAAGTTACCTACATAAATTTTGTATGTATTAAATTAGTTCAAATGTTTCCATTTTATCAAGATTATTTTTTAATGGCCAAAGACTGATGATGTACACCACTGATGTTTTTATTGACTATTTATTCAATGTATTAGGAATTAATATTTACATTTGGTGGATTTAAATTATCATATGTTAGGTTCATTCATATTGATTATGTTATAATATCATAATATATATATTATCATAAATGATTAAATTCACTTACTAATTTTTATATTTACCCTTAATTAGATATTTAACTCACCCTTCTTATGTTTTCTAATTTTCATGTATATGAATATGTATGTTAAATGAACTGTGTCTAGAAAGGTTCCATGTTTGAATAATTTTATAATATGTTTTTAACACATAATGTGGAATTATATGAGCTTTATATAGTTTAAAAAATGATCACATAATTATATGTGTATTGTTATTTATGAATGATCCATAATTTACTAAATAGTAATCCTAAATGCACCATGGGTATATAAATGTTATAATTCTTTCTTCTAATGTTTATTTTTTCGCGATGGTTGATATTTTCTATCATTTATCATTATCTATTCTATAAATGTAAATATTAGTTTTTTTTCAATGGATTCGAGAGTGTGGTTTTAGGGATATTTTTAGTTATATATGTTTCATTAATTAATAATCTTGATACTTACATAATTTTAATTATATAAAATATGATAGATACATTACCAGTTCTCTTGGAATGCAATTAAAGAATCGATACATGATCAAAAAAAGGAATGTGAGACAATTAGTATAGATTTTTATAAATAAATATATTTATTTTATAAAATACATAATGAGTGAATGATATGTATAATTTTACATGTAATTACAGATCATATATGGATAGATAATAAGTATTAATATACTAATCATGGAATATTGAGTGTTTTTTAAAATGTGGAATTACATGGTATGGGATATCTCATATTAATATCCATTACATGATACTTTTATTATCTTCATAACATATTTTTTTATAAAAACAAAAAATATTGATTTCGTTTTTTAGTTATTTAATTAAATTATAATTGATTATAATTCCCGATCATGTTCCATTTAGAAATTTTATTTTGATTCAATAGTTACTAAATTTCATAAGTTTTTTCATCTCTTACAAAATAATTAAAAAGTCTTAATCCTTTTTACCCCCATGAAATTATTCATTAAAATGATTGAATAATGATTATATTCATTATACAATGAGTTTTTTTTTCAGATATTATTTATTTTTGAAGGTTTTCAATGTAATACTATAAATATTTTTTTTAATTTCACTTTTTTATTTTTAGAAAAATGAAGAAAATGGTTTTATCATTTAACACTTTATTTATTTTCAAATATTCCAATACCATATTATATTATTTTATAAAAAATTCATTATCCAAGAAATATTTTATTATTTTTTATTTAATATAAACTTATATTTATTATTATTTTTGCTGTAAAAAAATTGTTTAATTTATATTGGATCTATTTCCAAAAATTATATGGATTTTAAGATATAAATGGAATATTTTGTACATTATTCATAATAAATGTTTATAAAAACTTATATATGATTAATTGTGATTTTGATATAGATCTTGAATGAATTTAGTAAAGTTTTTGTACTTAACTGACTTGAAGGTACTCATATGAAGTGGATATAGATGTCAGTTTATCTAATAATAATCTATAATTATTGGAGTATAATTTTTATAACTTAATCCATGGTGTTATTGGAGTTCACTACTTATATGATTTTCTATTAAGAAACTCAAAATAATGAGGTGGATTATTCTATTCTAAAAGTGATTTTATGATTTATATGAATATAAAGTACCATTGTACATATCTTTATATTTTAGGCGTTTAAATGGATTTTTGTGGAAATATTTTTATTTTACCAAATAATGATGTGATTTAATGATGTATAGGGTGGTTTATGAATTTATAAGGGTAATATTTTTACAATAATATAATTTTATTTTTTCCAGAGCCCTTTATGAAATATGGGATCACCTATATACATGAATATAGGACAATTTTCAAAAATTATGTAATTTTATGTTTATTTAATGGGTAAATATATAGTAGCTCTCAAATAATATTATGAAATTATAAATTCATTTTTATGGGTTCCCGTGACTTTAAAATGGATTAATTGGATCCCATTATTTGTATATCCTTTAATAATATATTTTTGGATGATGTCATTTTTTAAATATACTGTACAAGGCATACAGATGTATGTGGATTATAACAAATTGAATGTGGAAACATGTAAATGAATAAAAATATGTCATTAATGACACATGAATCTATATATATTTACTTTATTTTTTGTAAGAAACATACTCTATGGGAAATGTGACAATATTTATGTAAAATTTTTCATACATATTTAAAAACTAATCTAAAACGTTTCTGTAATTTTATGAAAATCAAAAAATTAATTTAAATAATTTTTTATGCGTTTTGTAGAATAATTTGTCTTTTTCGTTGGAATCAGATAATCACATTCAGTTATTTTTTAGGTCATTATTATATTATATATAAATAGTTTATGATCATGGGATACTGTATTAAAATAATAATGTTATGTTTTAAAAGAAGTTAAAAGTCACAAATACACTTATAAGACAATATTTGATTTTATTGTGATTTTATTTATGATACATTGGGAGAAAAATATTTATTTTTTTCAGGAATGCGTTATTTAGTAATATATTATTATTTTATAATCAGTTTCCTGGGTGATTAGTAACAGTTTGGGAAACTATTTATGGAAGAAATACTATACCGAGGGATAGATGAAAATTATGATTAATGAATAATTTGATGATATAGTAATTAAGGTAATTAATGTAATTACATTATTTTAAAAATAGTTTAATATTATAAATAACCTTGGATAATATGGATTAGTTTGATTTTTGATGGAGAATATTATATTTTTGTGAAAAAATGAATAAATAATATATATGAGATTTTTGAGATGACATTAATTGATTATTAATAAATATTATTATTTTTGGAATAATATAGTATTTTATTATGGCATTGTATTTATAATTTCATGTTTTTTGTGTAAAATTATCTCATAAATTTAGAAGATATATGCATATGATATCCTAATTTTTTAAATGATTAGTACATGTTCAAATATTAATATTTGAAAAAATTCTAAAATTATTAAAATTTATATTTTGAAAAAAAAATTATTTAATTTTTTCATTAATTATAGTTATGTGATTGTTTAATTTTGTTTGGTTTTGGAGATTAATTTTTCACATCATTATATGAATGATTAGTGGGTATTATCTAATATTTATTTATCTAATTTAAATTTATCAGATGTATTATAATGTGAGGAACATTTTTCAAAACTTTTATAGATATCATTAATTCTTATATTATGAATATAATAATTCATGCAAGAAAAATTACTTATATTAATTAATCCATGGAATGTTATGTGAATTATTCAGGTGGTTTTTTGAAACACAACTGAATGATGATTTTTAATAATTTAATTATATATCCTTATATTATGTATATCATCGGATAAATAATTCCCCCTACTAAAGTAAGAGAAATATAAATCTAAATCATCTTATGAGGTAGAATACAAACAACTATCTTGGTATGATTTTAGAAACTCTTATATTTAATATTTATTATTGAGGAACATTAAGTTATGAAATAATAATATACATAGTCATTAATAAATAAATTAAATTTCCCAATAAAATATAAATTTATTTTAATACCATGTTGTTAATAAAAAATTCTATTAAAATATTATTAAAAATTTTGAGAATTTATTTTCATGATAGGGTATGGATAAAAAGTGAACCACTTTGATTTTATATTACAATAATTATAATGTTAGATTGTGTATACCATGTAAAATTATGAATATATTGAAATATTGAGTATATGATAAATGTATTATTATATAAATATGAATATTATTACATAGTATTTGTATTTTCATAGTTGAACATTAGTAAGCATATTATGAAATATATTATAAAAAATATCCTGTAATAAAAATACATTAATAAATTATTTAAAAAAATGAACTCAATAAAAAAGTAAATCGTGCATAATTAAAGGGGTTATATTTTATAAAAATGATTTATGTATACAATGTATGCTTTATCATTTTAAATTATGGTAATAAAAAAAGTGGAATTATTTAATTGTGTGGTCTATATAATATATTTTATGAAACAATTTTTAATTATCTTAATGTTGTTTACTATGTATATATTGTACATAAAATATTTTATACATAAAAAAAATATTGACAATAATTATTCCAAATTTAGATATTGGCCATTATAATGAATTCAAACTATTTTAAAATATATTAAATATTAAAATGAATATAAATATAGAAATTTGGTTCTCAAAATAATCAAATGGTAAATTGTAGGGATTTTGAAAAATAGTTATTTTTGTTGGAATATTAATGAACATTAGTTATATAAAAAACAACCAGTTCATTCTAATTAAATGAATTATAATGCTTAATTTTTTAAGTTATTTTACTATAAAGTATGTTTTATTTTATTAATCACATATTAATAACATCCATTATAATTAAAATAATACATGATTTTTTTGAAAATTAATTTCTTCCTTAAATGAGAAAATATTTCATAAAAGTATTTTTGAATGTTTTTCTTTTCACAATTACATTTATTTAATTTTTAAATAATGTATTAAATAAAAACATTTAAATTAGATTATTATCATAACAAATTAGGAAAAATTAACTAAATATTTCCATTTTAGTTCTGTTCATTTCAATAATGTACCAATGTAAGATTATTACATTATAATAATTGATAAAACAAGGTAATTATGATTATAACTGAAACATAATTCTAGAAATCGTATATCCAAATAGGTAGATGGGTACTTATATACAAATACCATATCCATTGTATTGGGGTCCATTATTAAGATATTTTAAATGATTATGACTTCACCAAATATATTAACAAACCTATATTAATATAAATGTAACTTTCTCTCATTACAACTAATAAATATGTTATAGTGGTAAATATAATAGTAAATATTATACATCAATTATTATTAATGATATTAATTTTTCAAAAATAATTATATTAAGTGTTTTAATTTAATTATTAATTATTAAAATACCATAAATTTGAAAAAACGGTATTTTTTTAAAAACATTGAATTATTAGAAATAGAATGGAAATTATGTTATTGACTATAAACAAAATTTATATAATATTTTTTGGGTGCATCTTGATTCTCCAATAAACTCAATTAATATTTTATAATTTATTTCTAATAATTTAAATTTTTAAAAAAAATCTATATTGATCAGATATATAGATGTTACTTTTTTAAAAATACCTAAAATTTTCATAAATGGCATTAAATTTTTTAAAATTGTGATTATTTCATAAAAAAATCCACAAACACCAATTAAAACACAAGTTGATAATATATTTTCTTTATAATATTGTATGTATAATTCATGTTCCAATTAGTATCTTGTACCTTACCCTCTAAAGATTCAAATCAAGTGTTTAAACGATACTCTTATGGGGGAACCAATCAAGAATGGGATATAATGACCATCGAAAACTAACATCAACTGACTATCATTTAGGTAATAACTTATTGTATACAAGTAGAACACATGGAAGATATTATCATATACAAATATAATTTTAATAGGAGATTGATTATCAATACTCACGAAACACTATATCATAATGTAAAATAAAAAACAAATCTTCCTTCGTTTCATTCACAATTTATACAATATAGAAAATTAAAAAATAAACACCCAGGCTGCTACCTACTCCATCTAAAATAATAAAAATTATAATATTTCTATAAGTAACTAGTCAAAAATTAGACTAGAAAATTGTGCAAGTGGGATCCCTTGGGAGTTTTTAGTATTATAATCCTTATAAAAAATTAAAAAATGTAAAATAAATCTCTAATAAAACATATGAGTGAATCAAAATAAGAAAAACATTTGAACCTAATTTTTAATAATAGAAACTGATTAAAATGAAATATATATAATGAAATAAATATTGAAATAGTTAATAATTAAATATAAAATCGTAGAAAATATTAAGTTTCCATTATACAAATACATCTATAACAAGACATGCCAATCTAAAATATAACTTATAACCAATAAAAACCTATAATCTATAAAAGTCCCAATAAAAAAACATCCTCTATTCCAGATTTTGATCATCACAATTATGACCAATCACCTTGGGGTTTTCCATCAAAGTGATATTGAGAAAGTATGATCATCTAGTCATAATAATAATTACACAAATAAGATTCATTTCATGACCACCCTCCCCACAAGATGTACCCCTCCTGGGAAGACATTAAGAGAAGAGATATATTTACACAAATGTTTTATAACAACCATTCACTTTATTACACATAAATGATTTTTTAGTATATTAATGTACACATAATAAAACCCAAAAGATCATGAAGTATATTATATTTGGTAATTATGTATATTACATCACAAATTATATCATGGAATACATAACATTATTGAAACCCTCAATGGAAGGATCATATTATTCTAAATAATATAAAATTTCATGGGATAACCATGGTAAAAAATAATAATGTCTTCAGATATAAATCCCACTAAGGGAATAAAAAAATGAATAAGATAAAAAATATATGATACATGTTAAACAATAGTCATATCAATGTGGCACAAAATGAATATGAATCAAAAAAATGAACGATGAGACATGATATAACATGGTAATTTGAAAGGAATCGTAAGAAATATGGATACAACTTCCTATAATCAATAATAAAACCTAGGTCATGGATAAATCCTATGATACATATTGTTATAAAATGCCCCATAATCAAATATGGTTCACTCTGGGTCCCAGCATGGTGTATCATGATAATATACCTTACCCAATGCATTTGTTTACTAACTAGGTTCACCCATCATAATCATTTTATTATCATGCATAAGTTTTCCCCATAGATCATACAACATGGATTCATTCATAATCATAATTTATTCCACAATCAATGAATGTGAAATACATAAATGAAATTCCACAAAAAAATAAGCAAATGATCACAAAAGTGAATACCCAAGATAGAAAAAAATGGTATGGTATTCACAACACATTTGTTTTTTCGTGTAAAATCAAGGTGACATTTTAGCAGCATAACAATATATCATAAAGAAATGTGAAAATGGGTTGATGAGAGATAAATGGGTCTATCATCACATATACATAAAATTTTATCTGATAAGGGTATTTAAAATAATATTGCAATATTATTAATTTTTAAATATATGGAATAACGTAATGAATAAACATGATTAGTGAAAAGAATCATAACTATATTTCGACATGGTAATTGGTGTAAATAAAGTATAATGGGAGTATTAATGGGAGGATAAGGTGATATAATCATTTGTACACTATATTTATAGTATGTGGAATATGAAAGAACATATTATATTATAATAATGTGAAATTTAAAAAACATAACATAAATAAATGCATGAATGGGAATGAGATGTGAGAAATCGATTGTCAAATTAGGGCATTGAAATAAATTATGAAAGGGTAAAAATGAGAGTTCATAAATGGTATATCTCTAAAATAATATCAATTGGAATGATATTTAATCATAATAAATTAATAAATATATAACCAATATAAATTATAAAGTGTAACTTGAATGATGATTCCAGAATATATTATAAGAGTTGAAGGTGAGTGTCCCTAACTAGAATGTGGGACTACAAAGTCTTGGGTAGGGCTTTTTGAGAACCTATTGGTGCCATGTGAAGAATCTATAGAGTCTATAGAGAGAATATATGTTTTTAAATGGGGTTCATTGAAGGGAAATGGGAGGTTGTGTGGGTTTATATATGATAATAATGGTATTTCATTATTATTTATGTCATGGACTCTACATAATAAAAGATCCCAAAACACAATCCATTACATGTTTTTCCCATTTATTCATACAAAAAACATTGTATTACATTATTTTATATTTACAAGGGACCAAAATATTAAAATATTTCCAATGATAAAGTAATGGTGAGTCACACTCTTTAAGTAATGATTTTAAAACCTTAAAATATAATATATGTATGGGAGGATTAAAAAAGTATTTATAAATAAAATAAATTAAAACAGAACAAAATAATTTTTTGAAAACATATATTTGGTATTATATCAGATTTATATTGATGAATAAGTAACATTTGGGTCATTATTATGTCATAAAAGACAATTTATATTTATATGATATTTAATTTTTACCCAAAAATTAGAATGTGTCGAGAAATTATGGAATACTACCAATTTGATAATTATGATGTTCAAATAAAAAAACATTATATAAATAATTCTTAAATATGTGGATTTTACATTTAATGTAATGAACATCAATTATTGAAAATGACGAGTTTTGGGCAATAAAAATTTTCAAACCCTAATATAATTTATATTTGACTTCATTAAAATCATATGATAATTTATATTTGTTAAAAATTGTATAATAATAATATTTTATTAAAATATTATTTATTTAAAAATTTATTAATTTATAAATTCCTTAATTAAATTTTAATAATTAACAAATATAAATCTTATTAATTATTATATAAAAGTAAAAAAATATTTTCAATGAAATAATAATATGATAAGAATATATTAATTAAAAAATAATGTATATTATCATATTCTTATTGTATTGATACATATATCATCAATACATAAGTAAATATCCTATGAATAAGGATTTTCAGGTCCTGGTTCTGCAGACATGGTTTGGGTGGTGATTCAAAGAGCTTGTACTTCACCAATATACAATTTCTCTCAGGAGTATGTTATTAGTTCAAAGCCTAGTCATAGTCAAGGTAATATCATAAAAATGATATCTTCCTAGAAAGATCTTATAAATGGTCATCATAGTGTACAATCCAACTGGTTGAGGCCATTACATGCATTGTTTGTGACAATTGGTTTGGTTAAAACCCTATATTTATACTAATCATATGATCACTATTCAAAATGTATATTATTAATAGAAATGATTTTTAATGGTCAATTGAAATATGATAGGATAAAAAAGATTTCTTGTTTTTTCTATAACTATATTACATAATAACACATTTAAAAAATCAAAATGGGATATTTTATTTATAATTATTTGGGTCATTAAAAACATCCCCCATTAAGAAATTATTCCCTTGAATTTTTTATTTCCCTTACTAAAAAATGAGGGAAACTCTTCTTCATTACATCATCAAATTTCCATGTTTCATGTTCAATATTATGGATTCCCCACAACACATTGACAAGGTCCATTGTGTTATTTCATAGAATATTTTTTCTACGAGCTCATATCGTGACTAGTTTCTCATCCTTAGAAAGGTCATTATTAAATTGTACAACATCTCGATTGAGTACATGTTAGTGGTATGTTATGTACTTCCCCAACTGGAAAACATGGAATACATCATGTACGAGAGATAGGTTGTACTGGAGTGAAAGTCAATAGGCCAACTCTTTAGTGCACTCAAGGATCTCAATTAGCTTATTGTATCTTGTACGGAGCTTTCCCTTATTCCGAAATAATGTCACTTTATTCCATAGATACATGAAAAGAAATACCATATCTCCAATATCAATCACTAGGTATCATCAAGGATTGTTATCATTTATCTTCTATTGACCTAAAGAATCTTCAATGTAGTGTTGAATGGATTTAACCTTCACCACCATTTCATAAAATATTTCATGACCTAGAGGTTTTTGTTCTTAAGAATCATCCTCAAATTATGGCGTTTTAAATCTCTTACAATAAATATATTTAAAGAGATAAATTATGTTGTTAGATTAGAAACCGTTGTTGTATGAGAACTCAACCAAAGTAAGATGTTGGTCTCATCCACCGTTGAAGTTAATTGATCATTCTCTCAATATTTCCTCGGGTCATTGGAGAGTCATCTCAAATTAAAAATTAGTTTGTTAGTGATAATCTGTACTAATATTTAGATCAGTGTTCAGAAAATGGTACATTATTTTCCATAACACTGAGTTCAATCTTGGAAATAGATCAAACATAATGTATAGTATTACTCCATGTATCCACACCTCTTCTCAGATGTATATTCATATAAGATGTTCTTATGAGAATACCTTTAGAATCACAATGTATTGTGTTGTCTTTGAAAGACGATCTGAATCAACATAGATAGAATCGTTTAGTTATATTTATTAATATGTCCAATGACCAATTATATAGTGATGTTTTCAATTTTAAATGTTTTTATGGGTAATAGTTGCATCACCACCTTATAATTCATTCTATCATTTTTCAGTTACACACATACCATGTAATTTTATATATATTTTTCAATCTCCTCCATAATTTTGTCCTACCTATAGTGATATCAAATATTACAATACATCAATTTGTATATTGGGTGAAAGTAAAAAAGTTGATCTACATGTATTATCCAATATATCCTTCTTTATCTAAGGACTTCATGGAACCCACGGTCTTGAAACAAATATCATAATTTCTTCTTGATTGACATTTAACTCCAAGGATTTCAAAATTAATATAGTCTTCAATATCATCTAAATTCCATAAAAATCATTCAGACTATCATTTAACCATTTGTGAAGAGACGATTGACAATTAATTTGTGAATGGATTTATAGTCATGCATAATTTATGATTCCTATGTCCTTCCTCCTCAGTTTTATAAATATCGGATAAGTATCTATTACAATCAAGGATTAAATCTCTAGATAATTCCTACATAGATCATTTTCCACTATATCTTCTTTACCATGATGGTAGTGAGTTGAGAATTTGTTATCCATAATCTGGTATAACCATGTTCATTGGAGCATATTTATTTGATTAAATGTGCATATATATTTTAGAATTTTGTAATCTGTATATATTTAACACTTCTCCCCAAAGAGATAATTCCTCCATAATTTTATGTAAAAAATCATTACATCCAACTCTATATAAAGCATAGAATAGTATTTTTCATTAATATTCAACTTCCATGAATCATATGCTATCACATTTTCATTTTTCATTAACAGACTACTCAATCCCTTATTTTTTGAATTAATGAATATAATGAAAGATTCAGTAATAGTGGGTAGTATGAGAACACGGGTAGTGAAAAGTCCTCCTTTTCAAATCCTAATATGTTCATTTATATTAATCATTCTGTGAAAGCATGACTCCCATCCTAGTTATTTTTGTAAAAGAGTTTGAAAATCATGATAAATTTCTCACAAATTATTGATAATATCAATCTAACCTAAAAAAAATATAGATATATATCATGAATCTTAGTCTTGTTCATCCTTAAATTATTTTTGTCACAGGAGGATTCATATATATTCCCTTTCTTAGGTTGATATTTCAATAATAATGATATTTACTTCAACCAACACTCATACCGGTTGTACAATACATGGAACTTCTACATTCACAAGGTCGTTGGCATAGCTCTGAGATACTCCCCATCCTCCTCCTAGGTTTTGGAGTATATTAGAATATAATATATAAATATAAGCACAATTTAGTGTATGTAATCTCTAACTAATCTATTACTCATGTAAAATATGATTTATGGACCATTAGTGAGTACGAATGGATTTATAATGAACTTATAATCCCTATAAATTTTAAAAATATGTAGTATTGGGGATATTATCCTTCTTCATCGTAACATGTTAATATTAAATCATTATAACCTCATTTGAGAAATATTTTTATTCACATAGGTAATTAAAGGAGTCACCAATCTATGAAATTGGATAGTTATTGCATATCATGATATTGTTGACCTCGTTATAATCAGTACAATGGTTCTACGACCCATTCTTCTACATGGAGAGGAGAACTGGTGCACCTAATTATGAAGTACAAGGCCATATAAACCCTTAATCTCGATTCCTCTGTATTTCTTTCATTCACCCATTATGTTCTAGAAAAAATATATTATATGGATTATTAGATATTTGAAACTCTCCATGTATAAGTTTCATTGAAAATTCAACCTCTTAGATAAGGGGAATACCATACAATTCTTCATAAAATATATCTCTGTACTCCATAACAATATGTATGTTTTTTATTTTTGATATTTCCTTAGAATTAATCATTTATAATTGATATTCATGCGATTAGGGCATTAATATCCATGCATGTAATGATGGTGCTAAGGAAGATTATTTATCCTCCAAATAGTTTTACAAAATCATTGGTTGACTCACCATACAGAGAGTTATTTTCTTATTGTGCTAATATATGGGAGATCAATATACTGAATACCAATACATGCACATAATTTCATCAAATATCATCATAGTGGGTATGAAAATTTTCACCGTGAAGTTCACCCCTAGAATATTGATAGGGGATGAGTTATATACCTGGGATGCAATAATAACCCAATTTTTCATTTTTACTAGAATCTCTACTTCCAGGATTTTTTGTGGTGTTTGGATTTTTTTTCTAAATATTAATGATATTAGGGAATGAATAAGAGTATATTCAAAAAATATGTTCTCTATTTTTGAATGAATAACTAGTGTACCAATCACCACATTATTTCCGTGATTTACTTCAACAGTAGTGATGGAAAAAATATCCCTTTTTCCCTTGGAAGTAGTTTATTATAATCGAAAACCCTTATATTTGGGAATTGGTTTACAAACTACCTAGTTTCCTTGAATTTTAAGCCATACACAATTTGATGAGTTTTTGACCAGATCATTCCATTACTCATTCACATTTTTGGTCATATCTTTCCCCTAATTGGTTAATAATTGTCCTTCCTTGCCCCAATAATGTCATTTCTTTGTTCCATTTATCAAATTTTTGGATTTATAATCTCATACCTTTAACAATTACTATGTTGAATTTTTTAACTATTTAAACACTCTATAAAACATGTAGATTTAAAATCCACTTTACACTTTTTATCTATATGATATCCTTGATATTTTACAATATCAATTTCAACTATGAGGCAAGACCATAAAATTTCTACATAACTACCAATGTCACAGATCATTATTTCTTTTTATATAGTATGTTATAATCTTCAAAATGAGAGGTCAAACATTAATTTTGAGGTAAAAAAATAGAGTTCTTTAATTATCATATTGTAATTTAAAATTTATATTCCCGATATATTCATTTACATTTAGCTAAGGGTAATGGATATCCCTTTCTATTAGTTGTTAGAGGGAGAGAGAAAATTATTAGTCAAAAAAAATTTCTTATAATTCAATCCACTACATTACTTTTATTTATTCCTCTATTTTTTATTCTTGATAAATTTCCAACACTAATCAACTTCTCCCACAATTCAACAAAAAAACAGCAGTACCTTACCTTTTTGGGAATATCGAAGGATGGAGAACATATTCTAAATGGTGTTGATCCATTTTCACCTGACTACGAGAAATTATGATCCATTGATAGGGGGAGGACATTATCACATGAAGCTCTCCACTATAGTGTGTTCTCTCTTATAGGGGTTTTGGAATTCCTCTTGATACATTGTTCTATCCTTAACATGAGTTATCTTAGTGTGTATCATGACAATATTTGTGATTCCCACTCTAATCTGGTAAGGCATCCCGTAAGGGTAGTCATCAAATTTTCAATCACATTTGTTGTTAACCAGATTCTTCCTATTTTCATTTATTATCCAGAATAAGTAGAAAATTATGGATGACTATCTTAAATTATTAAACAAACAAAATCTAATCCAATAACAATAAATGATTTACATCTAAATTACTTTTTTCCATAATTTATTAATTTATAAACATCAATCTACATTTTCCATGACCAATTTCTAAACATATATTATTATTGTAATTTTTTTCCAAAATAATTCTTAATAATGTGATTTTGAATTTACTATAGAATATTTCCGATGAGTGTTAATATATGTTCACTCTAAGGAATATTGTTATCTACATAGTTACCTAGAGTCAGGCCTAGAACACCTTGTCAAAATTGTGACTCTAAAGTAAATATTTGTTAGAACAGTGCCCACATTTAGTACTCAAAAAAGGAGATATATTCTTGATAACCCACTAAATCTATAATAAACAAAATAAAGGGGTCTTCACTAATCATTAGTCATATCCCTAAATATTACTCAAGAGTTTTCTAATTCTAATTCCAAAAGTAACTACATTTTTTTCTCAGAAACTAACCACAATAACCCTGCTATTTATTACACATTAATATGTGATTCGTTAAATAAATGTACATTTTAGAAAAACCAGATGATCTAAATGTATAGTGTTTTTTAAATTTTGTATATTACATAACAACTAATAACATGGGATACAACACATTATTGAAACATCATTTACATGATCATAATAATCCAAAGAACATTAAACTACTTGTGAAATCTTGGGGATAGTCATTTTAAATGGGTGATCTATAAATCCCAATAAGTCAATAAAATGGTTATAACATGATGAAGATGACACATGTTAAACAATAGTTATATAAGTATGACATATAAAGTGTTGGTATTATAATCATGATCAAAATGATACGATATAGCTTTGTAATCATAAAGGCAACATTGGAAATGTGGAAACAACATAAAACAATACTTCATAAAACTTATTTCATGACTAAATTTTCTATTACATAAATGTGGAAAATTTCTCATGTAGGAATTGGGTACACTACAAGTACCAATATAATGTATTTTTAGTCCTAATAAGATGAATACCCTGAGGGGGGTGAATTATAGTATGGTAGATTAAAACATACTCCCTTTTGGATATTGTTTCATTTTTAGAAAAAACATAATTCTTTATTCCTCCCATATAAATATATGACTATATATGAAATCATGCATAGGAAACATCAACTTTTACTTGGTTCACCCTGACTTTACTACATCCATGGAGAACAGAATGATGAAGTTCCAATGTACCAAATTCAATAAGTCTCACAACCAATAATGAGAACAATATTCAGGCTACATATTCTATTCCCAGTCCCCCCAACTTTACAATGTTTAGGGGAGGCTTAATACATTCCAATGGGTCACTCCCTACGCCTCTTTCTATGTCTCACTACCGGTGTAATCGGTCAACATCTTACATTTCATGCGGTCACTGCTCTTAGAAGGGAATCCATAAACAGTTTATAGACTTGTAAGTCACTCACTATTTATGGACATGTAGGTACCTCAATTTTCATGAATTCATGCATCCTCAACTATTGGTAGATTCTTTACTTATGTTCCTTTTTCACTCGCATATGATTTCCACCTTCCTGAGTACTGTTAGATACCAGAAAATACTTTTGCAAACTGATTTGAAGCCTTGTCAAGCCACATTAAGAGTTTCTTAAACCTCCCTTCTTATTTTTGTAATTTTTAATTGGTATCATATGTGGAACACCTCCTCCATGTACCACATCCTCTTTTTTTAACCTCCATTATTCTATAGAATACATATTCCTTCTCTATCGTGTACCGCCTCTGTGTACGGACTCTGTGATCCTCATTAAAAAATTACTCTATGTATGTGAACTTTTCTCTATTCTCGTAACTCCTTCACTATCCACTTGCATACCACCTTTTCTTCCTCCATTTGTAATGTACTATTTGGGATATAGTTCTTTACAAAAACATCAGCAAAATTTATTATGTGCGAACCAATTTTTCTTTGGTGGAATTCTCCCTCATGAACTTCCTTTGGAATTTGCTGAAATCCAAGAGAAAAAGATGTTCTCAAACAATATTCTATATCACTTATAATAGGTGCGATTATTGATTCTCATATAGGGAAGGATATCAAGAATATCAGTTTATCAAACCATTTCCAAACCATTTTTTCAGTACAGCCTCCACCGTATATCGTTCCTCCTACCGCTATGAACCGCACCCATTCAGTGAACCATTTTTACACACCATCCATGTACTGACTTTTCTCTTACGTATTCGATATCCTTTTTAAATGATAACCCCTCCTAGAAACCTACTACCATCTACGTACTGTACGCTCATCACCACAAACCATTGATGTGAACTATTTCTAGTTTCGAAAACCTCTTCGGTAGATTTTTCACTCTTCTCTGTGTACCATTGACAGAACATGGTACACAACCCATGAATTATGGTATGTGGATATGATATTTTCACAATTTTTATTAAAATTATTCATATTTTAAACTCCAACTAATAAATCCTTCCTTTTCTGGCATCAAACTCTTGATTTTGAGGTCAAATTTTTTTGAAAACACAGCAAAACAATACCACCATAAAAACTAGTCTTCGACAAGCACCGATAATTCTCATTTGCAATTGCCTGGTTTTTTCAACAAAAAAATCACACCCAGAACATTCTTAAAGGGAACATTGTGAAACGCCCCGACCCCAGTTACACAGAGTCGGTGCATTATTACGTAACATTGGAATGATCACAAAATATCAAGTATCAATAGACTGATTAGTTTATTAGCGTTAGAAACAATAGATACATTCATAAATGTTAGATTAAATCATAAACTGAAAAATCACAATAACATAGTCTCCATAGTCCACACACCTATCCCCTTCAGACTATCCCTGTAGGTCAGTCATAAAATATGTCTTCACATCCTGAAAAAAAACATAGAAAGGGGTGAGCTCAAATTCTCAGTAAGGATATCAATATAGTAGAAACTTTCATAAATAAACATAAACATTTAAGGCAATGTATTACTAAAACAAAATCCTTTTAAACTTTAACGTCAAAATAATATAGAAAAAATAAAATGAAGTAATGCCATTTACTTATTCACATGGATATTCTACTAGTTGAAAAATAACATGCAATATCAATAACCACTTTCATACTGATGGAATTCATAATGCCAGACAATCATATCCTCGTAGCCAAGGACTCGTTCCAATACTACAAATAAGATTTTTCAAGGCCTCGTGCCAAGAAACAAGTTTGTCTCATGAGACCTACCAATGCATCGAGGAGCTATAGCAGGCTCCACCCATCACATACTATGTCCAATTCATTACTTATATTTAAAGGATTAAACATATCATAAAAAATACCCAAGAACTATAACATAATCGTATCACATAAAAATCCATACACGAAACATGACTTTTCCACATTTCAATCACAAGATATCAATCCAACACATTTAAATAGTCAAAAAATTATCAAAACTATTTACAATAAAAAAATAAATGAAAATTAAAACATGGTATTTATTTATCATAAAAATGTTATGGCTTGTAGAGGAAACAAAAACTCAAATAATGTTCACGGCGGTGGAGAAGTCGTTGCTGCCACATATGCAAGACAAAACATTCATTTTTTCATATAGTAAATCACTTCATATAAAAAAATTCCTTTTGAATAAATGTAAAATTCAATGAGGTTTATAAACTATATAAAAGAAAGTTGTGTATAAAACAAAATATGCCTCAATGAGAGGAGATTGAGACGAAATACCATCAAAACATCAATTTTTAAATAAAATAGATCTATTTTGTGTATTCACTAGAATTACACATAATGAAAGTACAAAAACAAGATTGGACATAATAATATCATGACATAATTTGAAAGTAGGAGATTAACCCAAGGAACGGAAATTTAGTTAAGAAGTTCCCTTACCTCGTGTCCGACTTGACTTGATAGTTCTTTAATGTCATGAATAATAAAAAAGAGTTAATTTATACTTTCTTAAGAACCATTATAAAGTTCATTATTCCTTTAATATCACTTATTACCATGTTATGAACATTATGCAATTATTTAAGTTAATAACCATCATTTTATCAATCTTTGGTACTTATGTCAAAAATAAACTTCTTATAATTAAAATTTGTCCATGTGGTAAAATATCATTTATATCCAAAATTATATTAATGATTTTGATATCATATATATCATATATATCCAGTATATAAATGATTTTATAATATTACATATCATTTAGAGGTAAGAACTGAAATGCACCGTTCATGTAGACGTTAATCCATACGTACGCATTACGATACTTTCATATATATTTCGTATTTAATGGAATGAAATCATAATGATATAAAGGTATATTATAATTATAGTATAATATCATGTATAATATCATTTAATCTATCATTTATATGTCCCACATATGAAATTAACTATTCAAATCACTTTGACGGGGAGGTAGTCCGCATTTCTTAAAATGAAATTATCGCGTTTACACATAATGGAAACCATAAAGGTATGCCATAAATGATAAATAAAGAAGAATAAAGAATACATAAATATAATATATATCAAATATAGAAATAGTTTCAACATAATGGCCACCATGAGAGGTGTTAAAAAAATATTGAACAATCATCATTTCGTGAGGCAGTAATTCGCGACCCATAGAAACATTATGTTCATTAACCATTAAACGAAGGTGTGTGTAAGTGTAAACAAAATACCTCTAATAAAAACATCCTAGTATATTTAATATACTTGTGTTGTTACAAAATAAAGGAATAATAAGGTTTTAAGGGGTTGGAGACGCAAAATAAAACAAAAGAACATAAGAGATGACATTACCTTAAAATCGGGTAACTCTTTTTGATTTCCGCCAAAAGCTTACTTGGAAAGTCTTCTTCCCAAAGTGATGATTCTAGGAGTAAGATAGAGAAGTTTAGAGAGTATTTTGTCAGATTTTTGCAGAGCCAAATGGATTTATAGGTGTGGGTAAGGTGGTAGAGGTGGGGGATTTTATAAGTGGAGAGGAAGGGCACTCTTGGAAGGTCATGAAATGTTACATTATTACGAAGTGATTTTCATATTTCAAAGGTCCCACAATTATATATTTCTAGTATAAGGTGATAAGGGTTCTAAATATACTCATAAAATAGGTTTTTTACAAGTCTAAGTCTTAGATTATACATTATCTTTTCATTTTATTTAAATCGTTAATTAATGAGGTAATCACTGCATCATCATGGTTTCATAAGAAATTTAATTTATTTAATGTATATAAATTATTAACAAATTACCATGATTTAGGAAATATTTTTATATTTCCAATGAATATTTATATTGGAAATGTTAACTTATGTAACCCCATGTAATAATTGTTTTAGTAAAATAAATAAAAAGTTATTAATGTCATTTCCTTACCCAAGTGGCTCAATGGGGTCCCCAAGTTGACCCATGGATTGTCTTCGTTGTCCATGACTCATCCAATAAGGGTAAGAAAAGTGTAAAGGTAATTTCATATTATTATAACATTATATTTACCTTAAATTACACAAATTACCTTTAATCACGATTAATAAAAATTAAAAGTTACTATTCACAAAAAAAATTCATCCCATTAAACCAAATTTTACTTACTAATGACAACCATGTATTTCAGATTTTTGAAATTCAACTCACTGAAGTGGTAATGTTTCATTTAAATGAAAAATTATTCTTTTAACCACCACTTAGTGGTTTCACTATTCATAAAAAATTGATTTTTTTCAGAAAATACCAAAAATTTACCCTAAGCTGTATTTGATATTCCTTATTCAAAAATGATGAATATTTTACAAAATTCAAAACATATATGATGAATTAATTAATTTAATAAATAATTTCGTTGTTACCACAAATAGCGTGTTTTTAAGAAACAATATATATCAAAAGATTGACAATTGTTTTTGTCCAATTTCAAAGTGAAATTAATTATAATGACACCCATCAGATAAAATGGTAAAAATATATTCTAATTATACATTAAAATCACTCAATAGTACAATTTACCACTATAAATTATTTAGATTTAATATGTTGTTTTTATGTATTTTTTCTATTCATAGAAAATTGAATGTTCTCAGAAAATTATAAAAAATTCAACTTAGGATAATTTCGATTTTCCAAATACAAAAATGAATTCCATTTTGAAATATAAAATTTATATAATTTCATAAAGTGGGTATTACTATTCATAATGGCTACATTTATTGGTCGCAGTGTGTTAGAATCTAGAACTTATGTATAATTAAAGCTATTGCATTATTGGAAGAGAAGCGTATTGTGAAAGCTTGGGGTGTTACATTCTCCCCTATTTAAATAAATTGCATCCTCACAATTTGAAAATGATCTTATAAAATAAAAGGTTGAAAATAGAAAATACATTTGGGGAAAACCCATATCAGAAATAGGGTTAATAAAAATATTCAATTAAAAGAAAGAAAGAGAAGTACAGAGGTCACCTGAGATAGCCCATACTAGGATTCTATGAAAACATGGATATGGAGGAGAAAAAAAACATCAGGGTCTGATGGAATGTTGTAGAAAATAGGATTAGGAGAAATTTAACTACAAGAAAATCACAAACATGTGATTTGTTAAACGGTCTTTGATTTCCCAGTAGGAAAAGATAACCGACAACGTTTTTGTTTTAAATTACCTTTCATAAAGTTGAGGAATTCATTTTGGAGATTTACTAAGAACATAAGGAAATATACTTAATTATCATGAAGACTTTCATTCTTCAATAAATTTTTACCACAAACCTATCTTTCAATCCAAAAGGTAATAGAATTCAAAAATATTATATTTATCATGATTGTACAAGGTTCCAAATATTAACACATACCATCTAGAATTGGAAAACTATTTTTTCATAACTAGAGACTTCCTATAGGCTAGTGGTAGGTAATAAATGCATGTCACACTATGGTTGAGGGTTTGATTCCTACAGCATTGCCCAATGAGACTGGTTATCCCCCGACACGCATGTTGTTCTTTTCCTAAAACTATAGTATTATAATATTCCAAAAATAATCTTCAGAAATGTTTTAACCTTAAAAAATACTATCAAATGTTAAACTCAATCCATTCCAACCTTTATAGTTATCCAAAATACCTATGTCCAGACTTCCTCTAAAAGGTCTCTAAATTCCAAAATCAATTGTAACATCAGATTACCCAAACAAGGTAATGTTTTTCTTATTGTCACATACTAAAAATATGATTACCTTCATCATATTAAAACCATAATGAAAACAACAAGTACTGCAGTACAATCCTTATATATATCACATTATTCTTATAACCATAATATAGTTCTTGAGTCCAAAAACACAAATACAATAATTATTCCGCCTCAACTTTAGTAAAAATATAAGATTGGCCTCGATCCTTTGGCATTTTCTGAGGTAATTCTCCCTAACGCTTAGGAAATTCATTTGCATAATGCCCCATTTCTCTACAATTGTATAATTAATAATTGATAGCATCTTTCTTTCCCTTGCAATCACAAGCCTGATGACCTATTTCTCCACATTTATAACAAACTCCCATTCATTTTAGGCAAGTACAGAGGTGACTCTTCCCAAAATTATCACATAATAGTAAATCCTTCTTTCCCCTTTTCACTTTATCTGTCACTTGATCTACCATTCTCTTCTTCTCTTTCTTTACTTTATTGTCATAAAATTTAGATAATTCTTTTTCTGTCTTGATAGTACATAAGTCTATATCTTCGTACGTTGAGAAAGATAGTGATACTAATGCTCAAAGAAGAAATGGTTTTAACCTAACAAAGAAACGAACAATCTTACTTCTTGGGTTATGTATATAATATGCAGCATGCCTCACTAACCTTGTAATGTTAGACTCATACATTGTGACATTATAATTCTCCTTTTGCCTCAGACTCAGAAATTGCCTTTCCATATCTACTCGATGGTCACGAGGAAAGTATTTTTCTATTAAAATCTATTTGAACTCTCTCCATTCCATACTTGATACTTCTTCATATAATTTTGTACTTTGAATCAATGACCACCATTAATCAGCATCTCCAGTGAGGCGGAAAATTTCCATGAAAACATTTTCCCTTTCACTACTCCCCAAAGCCTGAAATATATTATCTAGGGAACTTATCCATTGCTCAACTACCAATGGATTGAACTCCCATTTAATTTTGGTGGTTTTTTCCTCATGAAGTGATCTAACATTAATCCTCCACACTATGGATCAAGGTTCTTTATATGGGTAAGGTTATTATTCATAACTTGAGTGAGTTTTCCTAATATGGTGATAAGATGATCAGCACCAGTTACATCACCAGCTCCACTATAATTATATTTAGTAGGAGGAAAATCCCTACATGGACATCGTGCATTGATACGGTTTCCATTCCTTCCACTAGGCTCCATTTCTAAACAATGTCAACAACTATATTAGTTTATGAATCGAAATACATAATTCCATACTTGTAAAACACTTAACATAAATTGAATAGTTTATGGATATAATCCATAATCATAAAAATGTTTTCTCTGAGAAAGTTTATACTCATAAACCCTTCATAATGGTTCGTATTGAAAATCAGAATTATCTTAAGCGTAACCCCCGGGAGTGTCGTAACCAAAAGTTCAGCAAGGCCCGTTGTCGTGCACAAGTTCCCAATCAAGTCTAGTTAAAAGCGGTGTTTTCGGGTTTTACCCCTCAGTACATCTGTTCCAAAGCCGCCTCTACCTGCTCGTATCCATACAGGGATGTAATGCTCGAAAAACTCACAATATCTCTATAATACCAAAATTCTAGGATGTTCTTCTATACTAATCCTCAAAGAAAATCTTAGGGCTATGTGCTCTAATCAGAGTTATTCTAAATCTAGTTTCCAATATTAGTACTAAACTGCCTATGATATAAATTGTAAGGCCCTAACCCTAGTTACCCAGAGTCGGTGCATTATTAATCAACATTGACATGATCACAAAAGATCATGTCTCGAAAGACCAATTAGTTTAGTAGCCTTGAAAACACTAGATACATTCATAAATGTTACATTACATCATAATGTGAAAAATCACAATAACATAGTCTCCATAGTCCACACTCCTATCCCCTTCAGACTATCCCTAAGGTCAGTTATAAAATATTTCATCACATCCTAGGAAAATAAAACATATAAAGGGGTGAGCTCAGTTGGTCAGTAAGGATAACAATACAACGAAAACATTCATAAATAAATATAAACATTTAAGGCAATGTATAACAAAAACAAAATACTTTAAACTTGAACTTCAAAATAATATGGCAAAAATAATATGAAGTAATTCCATTTAATTATTCACATGTATATTATACTAGTCGAATAATCGCATGCAATATCAATAACCACTTTTATACGGATGGAATGCATAATGCCAGACAATCATAACCACATAGCCAAGGCCTCGTACCAAGACTACAAATAAGATTTTGTCAAGGCCTCATGCCAAGGCACTAGATTGTCTCAAGAGACCTACCGATGCATCGAGGAGCGATAGCGGGCTCCACCCATCACATACTAAGTCCAATGCATTCGTTAAATGAAAAGGTTTAATCATATCATAAACAATACCCAAGAACCAAAACAAAATCGTATCACATAAAACATCCAGAAAGGAAAAATAACATTTCCCCATTTTAATAACAAGATATCAATACAACACATTGATATAGTCAAAACATTATCAAAACCATTTTCAATACCAAAATTAATGAAATGTAAAACCTGTTATTTATTATTTAGAAAAAAGTTATGGCTTGTAGAGGAAGCCGAAACTCAAATAATGGTAATGGCAATAGAGAATTCATTGTCAATGAATACATAAGACAAAACATTCCATTTTTAATTTAGTAAAATGATTCACATAAAATGATTCCTTTTGAATAAAACTAAATGTCAATGAAGTTTATACACCTTATAAAATAATGTTTTGTATAAAACAGAATATGCTTCAATGAAAGGAGATTGAGACGAAGTCCCTTACAAAGATCATTTTTTAAATAAAATAGATCTATTATGTGTATTCACTATAAGTACACATAAAGAAAGTAAAAATAAAATATAGGACATAATAATATCATTACATAATTAGAAAGTACGATATTTACCCAAAGAGCGGAAATTGGGTTAAGAAGTTCCATTACCTCGTGTCCGACTTGACTCAATCATTTTTTAATCTCCTAAATAATAAACTAGAGTTAATTTATACTTGCATAAGAACCTTTTTCAAGTTCATTATTCTTTTTATATCTCTTATTACAATGTTATGAACATTATGTAATTATTTATGTTAATAACGATTATTTTGTCGATCTTTGGTACTTGTGTCAAAAATAAACATCTTATAATTACAAGTTTTTCATGTGGTAAAATATCCCTTATATCCAGAACTATATTCATGATGTAGATATCATATATATAAAATATCTCCAGTATATAAATGTATTTATAATATTACATAACATTTAGAGGTATGAAATGAAATGCACCGTTCCTGGAGACGGTAAGCCGTACGTACGCATGAATGCTACTTTCATTTCTATTTCGTATTTAACGGAGTGAAATCATAATGATATAAAGGTATATTATAATTACAGTATAACTTCATGTATAATATCATTTACTCCATCCTTTATACATCCCACATATGTAATTAACGAATCAAATCACATTAAGGGGGTGGTAGTCCGCACTACCTAAAATGAAATTATCGTATTTACCCATAATGGAAACCATAAAGGTATGAAATTAATTAAAAATAGAGAAGCATAAGGAAAAGATAAATATAATATATATAATATATAGAAATATTTTCATCATAATGGAAACCATGAGAGGTGTTAAAAAACGATTGAACAATCATCGTTTTGTGAGGCAGTAATTCGCCACCAACAGAAACAATATGTACATTAACCATTAGACGAAAGTGTGTGTGAGAGTGTAAATAAAATCCTTCTCATAAAAACATCTTAGTATATTTAAGATACAGTTTTTTTACAAAATAACGGAATAAGAATATTTTATGGGGTTGGAGAAGTAAAATAAAACAAATGAACATAAGAGAAGACATTACCTTTAAATCGGGTAACTCTTTCTTATTTGATCCAAAGGCTTCCTTGGGAATACTTATGCACGAAGTGATGCTTATAAGAGTAAGAGATAGATGTTGATATAGTATTTGGATAGAGTTTGGCCAAGCTAAATGGCTTGAGAGGTGTGGGTAAGGTGGTAGGGGTGGGGGCCTTTTATAAGAGGAGAGGATGGGCACTCATAGTAAGTCATGAAATATTACATTATTATGAAGTGATTTTCAGATTTGAAAGGTCCCACAATTAAATATTTCTAGGATAAGGTGATAAGAGTTCTAATTCTACTCATCCAATATGTTTTTACAAGTGTAAGTCTTTTATTTTACATTATCTTTTCATTTTATTTAAATCATAAATTTATGAGGTAATCACTACATCATCATGGTTTCATAAAACAATTAATATATTTAATGTCTAAAAATTTAGGAAAAATTACCATGATGTAGAAAATATTTTTATATTTCGAATTAATATTTATAGTCGAAACATTAACTTAGATAACCCCATTTAATAATTCTTTTTAGTAAAACAACACATGTTTGTGACAATTTTATTTTTACATTAAATAAAATGTTATTAACGTCATTTCCTTACCCAAGTGGCTCAATGGGGTCCCCAAGTTGACCCATGTAATGTCTTGGTCTGACATGACTCATCCAATAAGGGTAGGACAAGTGTAAAGGTAATTTCATATTATTATAACATTATATTTACCCTAAATTACACTAATTACCTTTAATCGTGATTAATAAAACTTAAAAGTTACTATTCACCACAAATTATTTTCATCCCATTGAACCACATTTTACTTACTAATGACAACCATGTATGTCGAATTTTTTAAATTCAATTCACAGAAGTGGTAAATTTTCATTTAAATGGAAAATTAGTTTTTTACCTACCACATAGTGGTTTCACTATTCATCAAAAATTGATGTTTTTCAGAAAAATACAAAAAAATCTCCATAAGATATATTTGATATTCATAATTCAAATATGATGTCAATTTTAAAAAATTCAAAACATATAAGTGGAATAAATTAATTTAAAAATTAATTCATGTTTTCACAACAAATAGCGTGTTTTTAAGAAACAATATATATCAAAAGATTGATAATTTTTTATGTCCAATTTCAAAGTGAAATTATTTATAATGACCACAATTAGATAAAATGGTAAAAATATATTCTAATTATACTTTAAAACCACTCAATAGTACAATTTACCACTATAAATTATTTTGATTAAAAAATTTGTTTTTTAGTATTTTTTCTATTCATAGAAAATTGGAAGTTCTCAGAAAATTATACAAAATTCAACTTAGGATAATTTCGATATTCCAAATACAAAAACGAATTCCATTTTGAAATATAAAATTTATATAATTTCAAAAAGTGGGTATTACTATTCATAATGGCTACTTTGATTGGTCATGGTGTGATAGAATCTCGACCTTGAGTACAAAGCAAGCTATTGCATTATTGAAAGAAGAGTGTATCACGAAATCTTGGGGTGTTACACCTTGAGAGATTTATCCCAACTATATCCCCCTTTGAGTTTATTGAAAAGTCATCTAATAACAATTTGTTTCATTTTTTTATATCATTAAATTTCCTTCCATCTTTAACCATCATTAGATTCATGTGATTAAAATAGAAATCAAGGATTTACTTTCCACAATCTCTAATACCAAATCAGCCATGATCGACATGATAATAAAAAGTATAATGCAGAGTTCATCAATGAATCAATTCTTTTCTGAAACAAATTGTTGATATGACAATGATACCAATAAATTTATCTCATTTTGAACGTCAACATTTTTAATATCTAATATATGATCAATCACTTCAAGAATCATATAATTCAATTCTCCTTGTTTGTTATATCTCCTCTAACCAGCTTCATCTCAGCTTCAACTCCCCTTATCTCACTGCTCCACTTAACTGCTTCTCTCTATGTCTTGTCTCCCCATAATGGTCAAACGTTATCCCCCTTTGTATATGAACCCTAAGGTAACATCGAGGATGTATCCACAATGTTTCAAGTGTGGGAAGTTGAATAGACTCCCAAAGAAAGTTGATTCCTTTCAAATGATTCTTTGGGTATGTCCATATATATAATGTCTACAACTAGTTTTTTTATAAGAAAATACTCCAGCTTCAAAATCACATTCCCAACCTTTTCCTTGATAAAACGATATTTTATTTCAATGTTTACTGACCATTATTGATGTACTAGATTTATTATATGATTTATAGCACTTGAATTAACACAATGGATTCTGATCATATATTTTACTTCAATTCCCATATCCTTAAGTTGCGGCTTCATCAAATAATGTTCCATGAAATCTTGAGTAGACACAATGTATTTATCTTCTGCGGTGCTCAATGAAATTAAATCTTGTTTCATTCTTAAACAAGAGATACACAACCCTATAAGATAAAAGTCATATCCTTATGTTGATTTCCTATCATCAATTGAACTAGACCAATATGCATTTTTATATCTTAATAACTCTGGCTTTGATTTGTCATTATATATTAAGACAAAATACACAACTCCCTTGATATAGTGAAGTTTTCTATTGTAAATTAATCATATCGCAATCCTTGGGATTTCATTGATACATCACTAAGTTGCAAGGGGAAAATATAATATCTAACCATACCAAAATCAGATACCACTGACTTCTAATAACATGCATGTATTCTATTATATTAACTGTCTTGTCTTCAACTTCTCAAGATATCTTCAAAGAAGTGGAAACTTGAGACATAATCTCTTTGAAATTACCCATTCCAAATCATATCAAAACCTTATGGTCATATTTATATTGATAAATAAATATTCTATTACTTACATGGGTCAAGGAATAATGTCATCTCACCAATAATCGACATTTCTAAATCTCTTTTCATGAATTTAGAAAATTTTCTGCATTGAACTTCATCTGATTCACCAAATATTATGTCATAGACATAAACCATCTTCTTCATCCTTTGACTATTTTCATTGTTGATATATATATTATAGTCAACTCCACCATTCTAAAAACCATGCTTCTTTAGAAATTTATCAAATCATAAATACCATGCTCTTGCGGCATGCTTCGAACCATATAAATCCTTCTTTAGTCGACAAACCCTCCTCTCATATTCATGGATTAGAAGACCATATGATTGTTCAATGTAAACATCTTATTCAAGTACACTATTTGGAAATGTTGACATCACATCCATCTGAAAAACCCAAATCTTTTTTTAAATACTATTTCCAATAATATTTTAATTGTCTCCATCATTGAAATAGGTGAAATGTATCATCAACATTAATACCCCCTATTTTGGAGGACACTTTTCACAACAGTTTGGCTTTGTTTCGAATGACAACACCATCTTCAATCATTTTGTTGCAAAAGTCCCATATTATTCCGATGAAATTCTTGTCTACTAGTCTAAAAAAATTTCACATGTCTTATTATTAAAAATATATCCATGATATTCATTCATTTATTGAACCAAATTCCCATCCCAATATAATTAATTAAATCATTTTGGCTCCACTTCTGATAAGTATAATTAGTGCTGTTGAGACTTCATTCTTCATGTTCGTACAACCACTGCCCAATCATCAACTATGTTCTAACAATTAATTTCATCTCCTCTAACAGGTTGTTGGGAAGTCACTAATTAATTATCATCATCAGATTCTTCTTCTATAACAACCTCTAGATCTGTAAACTCTTCTGACATGCTTATTTCCTCATTACTTTATTCTGGAGTCTGATCATGTATTTCCGGATGAATTCATTCATCTTCAACTACAGTCACATCATGACTTTATAATATCTTTCCTAGATACTTATTGAAGCATATATTATCTTTCACTTCATAGAGTACAAAAACATCCCATTACCTCCACGAGATTAAAAAAATCCTATGTTTCTCCTTATTGAGAATGAAACACTTACTTCTGAAAACTTTAATGAATTTCAATGATAGATTCATTACATAAAATAGATAATATGGAGTATTCTATTCTAATTGGTAAAATAAGGCTCTATTTTATGTGTAAACTACTATCATCACTACCTCATTCCAAAATAGCTGAATAAGATTTTTCTCAATGAGCATTGTTCTTGCCATGTTGTTCATGATTCAATTTATTCTATCAACTACTCCATTATGACAAGGAGTGAATACTACTGAAACATGACTCTTTATCCCATGTTTCTCAAGATAACCTTCCTCTTGGCTATCTGGGAACTCTGTTCCTTTGTCTATTCAAATATTTGGGATTTTATGACCATGTGACTTTTCACATTGTTATCTGTATGTTTTAATGCAACTAAGAACCTCGGATTTGTTAGTGATTATGGACACCCATTCCATTCAACTATTTTCATCAATGAATAGAACATAATATATCCTCCCATAAATATCCCTTGGAAAAATTGGACCATACACATTAGTATGAATCAACTCATGAAATCTTGTTGACGATTTCTCCTTTGGCTTCTTTGCCTTTCGAATGATCTTCCCTTGTTAGAAGGTTTTACACGTATGGGTACGATTACGTTATTCTCTAGGAATATTTTGAGCTACATCATATTTCACCAGATGTTCCATGGAACCTTGGCTTATGTTTCCATGACACTTATTCCATAACTTATTTTCATCATCCCTGGATAGAAAGCACATATCTTTTTCTCCACTCATGAGGTATAGATTCCCTTTGGTATACTTTACATGTAACACAATAGCACCATTCTTTGCATTGATGATATATAATTTCTTGGAAACTCATGGCATGCCCTGTGTCACACAATTTTTTAACACTATGTATGTTGTGGCTAATCCCCTTAATAATCAGTACATCTTCTCGTCTCAAGTATTTTCCTCCATACATGGATTTTCGTGAACCAATGATAATCAAGACCTCATCAATATGAAATCTTACAATACCGACTTTTTTATACCTTATTTGTGTCACTAGATCCGTATTTCCCATCATATGGGAATTGCATCCACATTGAATGATCCATATCCCAATGTGATCTAATGCCTTGAATGTAATTTCTATAACCACCATAAGTTCTTACCTTTTCTCTTTTCCCCATGAATTTGGCTTCATATCTGACATATAATGGTAATCTTAATCATCCTTGGTATGTGATAGATGAGCTTCAACCTATTGAGATTCATATCTATTTTTAAATATTATCTCTTTTGAAGATACATTTGGATGTTTCTTATTCGATAATTCATTCAGCCTAGGTCCAATCCATTACATTTTTGGTGTGAAAAATCTTTCCACATATCCATATACTTTACACCTAAAACAATGACCGTCAAATGATGACCTAGAATTTTTAGCTCTATACGGCCACCTCAATTGGTCTTGTTCCCTTTAGTACCTCTTTTCTATGGGAAATACATTTTTACAGTGTCACATATTTCCATAATAATAGCATCTTATGTAAGGTACATTTATATGTGGAAATGATGAACCTCTAGTTGTGCCTTGGGTTCTCTAAATATTTTGATTCTTCTTCTTCCCCAAACTATCTTCAATACTGGAGAACCTGATTTTGGTCTGACTTCAACAATAACTGCTTTCTATTTTATATCAAGCCTCATACCATCCTTATAATTAAAAATTTATTTCTTATTTTGTTTTGATGGACCACTCTAATCAAATCTCTTCTTATCTTTGGCCTGTATGATATTTTTTCCTGAAGTCGAATCGAGAGTTAGTAGATTCTCATTACCATTTATTTGTTCATCCAAAACTGAATACTTCTACTTCTAGTTTTTTGATGCGTTTGATTTTATTTATTCTAGTTTTAGTAAAACAATCAATTTCTATTTTATGTTATTCAATTTTTTGTTTTTACACAACCACCTTTTTTGTGCTTTCTGGCATTGAAGTCCTCAACTTTTCAATTTTATCTTTAGATTATAACTCTCTTCTATCAGCTACAACATTTTTATTTTTCCATCATGAAAGTATTTTATATACTTCTTTGTCTTGGATCTCCAAATATCATCCTATTCAAGATAATATTAAAATTAAGACTAAATATCAACACATCCTTCAATTTACCCTTCTTCATTATCACTTTCATTAATTGTTAAATAAATTTTTACCACTACCACCAAAAAAACTTTTTTATGATCCTAGCAGTCCTCCATCTCTTATGTCTTAGATTATTTAGAACATTCATCTCTTTTTGAATATAGGTTCTTCTTTTTTAGAACATTATCTTATTACTTCTCCCCCATTTCTCATTTGATGAAAACTTATTTTAGGGTATTTCATCATTTTCTTAATTATTTTCATCAAAAATCTATGTAAACTTTGATTCAATATGTACAATATTTCTGAATCGAAAGCATGAAAATAAATGTTTACCTTAGAACATCCCTTTTCACCTTTTCATATTAGATGACAGAAATGAAATTTCATTATCAACATTGTCCTTATCAGGACTATCATGAATGGAGAGATTCATCATGTATGTGAATGATACTTCGTTAGACATACCCCTTTCCACTACATCATTATCATAATTTATCACTTCATATGCAATAAGGGTACTCTGTATGTTATCTAGTGTTTTATCTCTCATTTATTTGTCTTCCAACACTAATACTTTTATATTGAACCATAATGGAAGATTCCTTATGATATGTTTCCAAATATTTATATCATCAACTAATTATCTAGGACCCTACATGTCTTACACAATAATATTTTTGATTTTGAATAATGAATCAATATCCTCATTGAGATTCATTAATATATTCTCATAATTATTCCATATAACATGCAAAATTTCTTTCCAGAATTTTGTGACACCCTCATAAATGTTTAACAATTTATCTTACATTCCATGTGATTTTTTATAGGACATCACATTCATATAAATTGAATTTTATAGGGATCCACCAAAAGCATTGATCCCTTTATAATCATCATCCAATTACCTTATTTAAGATTCTAATAGTGAACCACTATTAATGTCAGCTGATATTCCATGCATAGCTGCAGTTAAGAAATCCATCCTTAATGATCAGAAATAATACTTTATCAGATTGTTCCATAGTTGAACGTTCATTCTATTAATGATAATAATTATTTTATGATTGACCATGTATTTTTCTTGTTCTCTAGAGATAAAAATTGACCTTCATCGTTTTGCTCAAATGCCAATTTTTGGTCCACTTGGTCGAATACCCTAAGATGGTGGGGGTTGAATTAGGTCATGACAGAATAACAATTTCTACATTTTGGATCATGTTTCATTTTTAGAGAAAACTCATTTCCCTCTTCCTTTTTTTATCAATATATTAACAGATATTATATCATTAATAGGACACGACAATTTTTACTTGGTTCACCCTTACTAGGCTACAACCAAGGAGCAAACAATGATGATGGTCCAGGGTACCAAATCCACTAAGACCCACAACCAACAATGTGTAAAATTTTCATGCTAGATATTCTATGCCCGTGCTCAATTCCATTATATTGTTAACTGTTTTTCCACTGCATTCCAAAGGGTCACCCCCTACACCTCGTTCTCTGGATCAGTACTGGTTGAAAGTGTCACCATCATGCTCTTCCTGATCTCACTACTCTTGGAATATAATCAACACTCATTTTTTAGACTAATAGATAACTGATAGATTATGGAAATGTAGGTCCATCTATATTAATGAATTATTACATCCTCTACTATAGGTAGATGCTATATTGAAGTTCATTTTTCACTTTTAGATGAAATCCACCAACCAGTGTACTACATGATACCAACATATACATTCAAAAACTGATTTGAAGCTTTCTCAAACATCCTTGAGTGTTTCCCAAACATCCCTTATTCTCTATGTATGGTGTACCAGTTATGGTATGCGGAACACCTCATCAGCGTACTTCTTCCACTTTTGTGATCCTCTATTCATAGGAAGACTACCTCTACCATTGTTATCGCGTACTGCCTTTGCGTACCGACTCTGCGAACCACCTTTTCAAATCACCATATGTCTACAAAATATTCTCTTTTCACGGACTACCTTAACTAACCACCAATATACTACACCTTATTATTCCATGTACTACGTCCTATTGGTGTTATAGTTCTTTGAAAAAACCTTAGCCGTAATTTATTCTATGTGAACCACTTCAGTTTTCACGTAATCTTCCATCGCGAACTTCATTCAGACTATACTAAAATCCCAAAGAAAAATATGTTAACTAATGATATTAGGTCTCAATTATTATTGGTGGGATAAGAGATTTGTTTATAGTAAAACATATCGATAATATCTGATAATCCATGATTTAACAAATCATTGAGTCATTATAGACTCCACTACAAACTGATCCTCCTACTGCTGGGAACCGCACCCATTCTACTTACGGATTTTTCATGACATCAGAGTATGGTCGTTCCACCTTCATAGCCAATCTCATTAACCAATGATGATCGATCTGGTAGACCTCCAGCCGTTCATGAACCATATTCCCTTTTCCACAATCCATCGTTGTGAACTATTTCTGTTTTCACTAACCGCTCTGGCATACTGTTCCCAGAACATTGTACGTGGTCCAGGAATTGTGGTATGTAGTTCTCATTCATTGAAACTTTTCTTTGACATTCTTCAAACTATTCAATCTTATGAATAAATACTTCCTTTTATTAAATCAAACTCTAGATTTTGAGTCCCAAAAATTTGGTACACTGTAAAACAACACAACCATAAAAACTTGTCATTTTCAAACACTAACCATTCTCATTCACAATCATCTAGCATTGTCGACATACATAATCACAGCCAAAACATTATGAGGTTAAACAATTAGGGATTTTTTCCAACACATATCATCAAAATATAATTTACCAAAGCATTGAAGTGTTATCAGGGTCACCCATCATAATCATTTCATTGTCATACTAATATATTCCACATAGATCATACTACATAAATTCGTCCATCATGGTAATTTGTTCCATGATAATGTAATTTTTAATGAATACAAGAATGTCCCATATAAATAAGAATATGTTCATAAACATGAATACCCTTGATAATAAAATGGGTATTGAATTCACTGCATAATTGTTTTGGCATTTAAAATGATAGTGATATTTTGGAAGCCTAATGATGTCACATAATAAATTGTAAAATTGTGTTAAAGAGAGAGAAAGTGGTCTCTCATAACATAGAAATAAAATGGGTAATAATTGGATCATAAAAAATCAAATCTCGATAAAATAAATATGGAAATAGATGTCATAAATGAATAAATAAACTTGAGTAGAGAAAATAATCATAAATATTTTTTTGTTTGGTAATGGTTGTACATAAAAAATCTTGTGATGGATAATGATAGGTAAAGAGGATATCATAATTTTGAAATTAATTATAAGAATATGATGATATGGAAGAACATATATTCAAATAATAATGTGAATTTAATAGAAATTCATGAATAAGTGCATTAATAGAAATTATAGGAGTGAAATCCCTTAAAAATATTTAGCATAGTAAAAGATTATGTATGGAACAAAGGAGACCACATAAATGTTATATCATTAAATTAAAATCATCTAAAATGTAATGAAATCCTAATAAATTAATAAAAATATAACCAATTGGAATTTTAATGACTAATTTTGAGGAAGATTCATGAATGGAAATGAGAGGTAGGTGAGGTTCACTAACTTGAATGTGTGACCCCTAATGCTTCGGAAGGACTTCTTGAGAGATTGGGAGATCTATGTGAGGACATTTGAGAGCTTAAAAAATATAATGGACAAGATTTATAGAGGGGATTTCATTATAAATTAAATTTTTGTCGCTATATAATAAAATATCCGAATCCACAAACCATTCCATTGTTTTCCCAACTTTTTTTACTAAAATGGACATGTTTTATACTATTTTATAAGGCAATGGTCTGAACTACTTAAAATACTAAAATTGGTGATGTGGAGGTTGGTAATACTCTTAAAATTTTTTTATAACCATTAAATATATCATAATTTTTGTAGAATTCCCAATGGCTTTATAAAATTAATCAAATATACATAAAAACAAAATATAATAAAAGGAATACTTATATTTAGTCATGGATACAATTTTGAAAGCTAATTATATCACAATTGGTACAATATGAAATCATAAAACAGAAATTATATTTATACAGTATTTAATTTTTACACAAATATTAAATATTCTATTTAAATTATGAATAATTCTCAATTGGATAATTTTTAAATTTTATTTCAAAAAAATTTCATTTTATCTAAGTAATATTCTAAATATGTGAATTTTAACTTTTAAAACAATGACGAACATTAATTTTAAATGATGGGTTTTTGGGAATTGGAGTTTTCGATCCCTAATGAAAATAGAATCTGATGTCATAACCATTATATGAAAATTTATATTTTGTAAATTTATTTTATAACAATAATGTATTAAAATATTATTTATTTAAATAATAAAGTAATTCATAAATTTGATATTTGAATTTAATTACTAAAAAAATGAAATTTTTTATTTATCATGTAAAAATACAAAAACCTTTACAATGTAATAATAATAGAATAATAGTGTATTCATTAAAAGATAATTTACACACATGCTTTTCCAGGGTCATAAAATATATCCATTTAATACATTGAAAAAGTCACTATATGTAAGGTTCATGATTGTGGGACAATCATAGGGGGTTCAGTGAACATGGTTTGGTTTTTGATCTCGATGTGAATAAACTTATCTCAAAAATGTTTCCTCCCATGCATTTGTTGCTAGATTTTAGATTGGTATTAGTCATGGTAAAAGACTATAAATTCTATCTCCATTAGAATATCTAATAAAAGGGTTTTTTAGGGTATAATCCTTTTGGTTGAGTACATGAGTTACTTTTCCTATTATAATTGTATTTGTTAAAACTATATATTTTTACTAATAACGTGATCATTGTTCAATTACTCTAATATCAACGGTAATGACAGTTAACAATAAATTAAATCTGATAGGACAAAACCATAGGAGTGTATGTTTTTTCTTTTACAATATAACATAATAAGAAAATTGAAAAAATTAAAAAATGAAATTATTTTTATCACACTTCATTTTATTACATGTCACTTGTCCAATAGTATTCGGGTTGGTGACTAGAAACTAGGACATAGTAAACATGCAGATTGGAGGTATTACCCTATAAGAGCACCCATAAATAGAGATAGAAGTGATAAATAAAAATTAAATCCTCCTTATACTCCAATATAAAATAAAAAAATGTGAATATATGGAATTCCATGCAATAAATACCACAAAAAATCAAAAAATGCAAGTAAATAAGTAAAACAGTAATGTTGGTGATGACTAGAAGCCCAAATATCTCCTGCAATCCAGAAGCTAATAAGAACCAGAAAGATCTCCATCATACTCTAACTAACCAAAATGAAAAATAAATTATAATTAATTGGTTGAGTATAATATGATTCATAGTAGGATACAACTCATAGCCTCTCCTGAAAAATATAAAGAAATAATGCTAAATCACATTAAAAAACAAGTTAAACAAACATGTCCCCTAAACAGCTGTTTGATGTTCACATATTCAACATTTATACTCTCACTAAATAGAAGATAGAGGATAATATTATATAATAATGAATATCATGGGTACCCTTCTACCTCTTCACCCTAAGTTTTCCACTCTACTCCAACATTTCATGTCCTTATAACATCTTTCCAAAAAGGCTAGACTACATACACCACAGCAAACCACCACACCGTGAACCTTTTGAAACACACATCTAATTCAATCTTACAAAAATTAACTAAGTTGATTTTTAGGCATGATAAACCATAAAAAGTGTATCATATATTAGTTATTAATCCTTATTCCATCACATCTAGTACAATGAGTATGGATCCTAAAGAAATTATAGACTATACATGTTATACCTATAGTAATTATTAGGAAAAAATATCCAAAATACATATCTATTAAATAACCACAATCCATTATAGATCTATAATAACATATATGAAGAATAAATAACCACCATGAATATTATAACATGTAACAGTAAATATAGAAGAGAAAGGAAAAAGCGGGTAGTTAGTTATGCATCCTCCCACCAGTATATTGGAGAAAACCCCATCGGGGTCAGAATACCTAGGCTTTTAGTCTTATTAAATGAAGTGGTGGAGTGGAAAGTGAGAACACAAAACAAACATGATATAATATAGCTTAAAACACACAATGGGAATAAACAAGTCCAATACTCAACTCCTGTTAATGCCTATTGGACACCTGTATACCACCGCAAACACCAGACATCCTACACGAACAATGTCGTTTAATGATATAAATTATATTACATTATTATATTACACTATAATTAAATTTAGTTAAATAATTCATTAAAATTTAAAATCCATTATCATTTTACACATTAAATTACATTCACATCATAATAATGTTCTATTCCCTTCAGTTATAAGAAAATATATTCCACCACTTTTTATAATTATAATATCACAATTTTATACAAGTAATATTCAAATGCATTAGTTAAACATTTATTACATTATTAAACTTATCACTTTTGATATTACCATCTATTCTATGAAAACATATTAAGATTCCAGAAAATATATACTACCAAGAACATGCACATGGCACAAGTAGTGGGGAAAAAAAGAAGAAAAAAACCAATATATTCAAAAAAGAATATAGCATTCACATAAATTGTTAAGACCAACTTCAACTCATTTTATAATCTCTATTTTCCTCCCTAAAAACAATATGACCATCCCGATGCATCTTACCACCACATGGATCAACTGCTGTCAAAACATATGGGTTACTATAACTGCAATACTGGCTCAGCCATCCCAGGATCATATCACATCCCAATATTCCTACCTGACAACAATAGTGTTGTATTCAGAGAGCATAACAAGCAGTATGAAATAAACATAGAAACAAGGATATTGGCACTAAACCATGGAATTTATCCATCAGAAACAACTAGACATCTGGTATCCAATGAATTAGGCACATGACTTTACATGATAGATGGAAACTCATCCCCTACAAAGGCATTATATTTTATCACAAAACTACATATTATTTCTTATTGAATTAACTGATTCATTATTTACAGGGTCCGACTATTGGAAACTAATGAATCAAGCTGCAACAAGTTATCATGATTAATTAAATAGTTAATTATACACACCTTTTATTATTTTATAAAAAATCAACATTATTCTCCTAATTTTTCAATTTCATTGATACATGGGAGATCTAATCATTCAAAAATCCCTGCAATACTATATTTAAAACACTCCATATTCATTAAACATGACTATTTTATATTTTTAAAAATTAAATGTTATTTAATTCATGTTTTATATTCATTACCAATTTCACATGCTAATACAATAAATAAAAACAATTTATTGATATTACACTCCCTTTAAAAATATGATTCAAAGCATTATCACTATAATAACTAAGTAATAACTATGTGGTCAATATGAATTATTTAATCTTTTTCAAGTAATTATATTCATAATTTCATTAGTATTAAAGTGGTTAAATAATTCCAAATTTATGATCACACAAAAATAAATATATTCAATGAATATCTTACCACAAAGTTGTTTTTAATGTTGTTTTGTTGAGAATGAACCAATACTGTTAATCCTAATCAACTCTCTTATAAGAAATGTATGCACCGAATAAAACTGTTCCACAATCAGGCCTAAAAATTACAAAAACAAATCATTTTGAAATAGGAAGATCAAAATCATTCACATTTAAATGAGAAAAATGAAGAAATGGATCGAACAAATTAAAACAATGGCTATAAAAAATATTTTACATTGAATACAGATAAAAATAGATTGGTGAAATAAGACCGATGATTGACTATGTTCAATGGAATCTTCAACACACCTAGAAGGGTTTCAATAGATGATGGAAAATGAGGTGAAGCACTGAATGTGTAGATTTCATTAAATACCCATGAATATGAAACAATATAAAATGTGAAATATCATGGATTTACATATTCTGTTATCCCTAGTCATGTTCAGTAATCTATATCATTTCATTGTATCAGGAAAACATGTCATATTTTAATTTTTAAAAACCCTATTTCATACACATTTTGAAACCCACTTTCATGTATTGTATCATTACATGGAATGAAACATGTAAACATCCAAATTTAAGGAGCAAAAAATATTCATAATCCCTATCATCCTACTTTGAGAACCTTGATCATTGAAACTATACATATGGTCGACTTTTGTTGATCCAATCCCTTATATTAGATATCTCACAAAATATTATCATTATCACGAATTCAAAAATAAAATAGTGTGGAAAAATGACAATAGTCTTTAAAACATCCACATCATTAGATAACTCTAAAATCACTTAAAACCACTAGATCTCGACCACCTCATCATAAGAACCTCACACAACCCTGAAAAAAGAAAATATATATCTTACCACATTCCCATTTGAGACACATTTCATTGATAGTAATCTAAAACAAGAAATAAGGGAAATCCATTTAACAAAATAGAAAATATCCTCCATCATAAAATGAAAAAAATTTCATGATAAGAGATAAACACCAGAAAAACATGGGTTAATGAGAACATATTTTTTACTCAGACTCATATGTACTCTCATCCACATGATCATTTCGCCACAACACATGATACAATACCCATGAAATAACTTCTCTTGGTAGTTCAAGATATCTATAGACTGCTCCCTAATGGTCGTGTCATCATCAACATTCATATCACAACAATTGAGGACGTGATAGTCACTATGAATATAATAGAGGACCTATGAAGTGTGAAAAAAAAATCATTTATCTGGATCATCTATGGGTAATTCTCTATACGATACACTTCATATTGAACACAATATATTGCCTCATTGTGCCCAAAAAACCAGGGATACATCTTACTCACTTGACAAAACTGTCACTTTCTAAGACAGGGATCCAACTTCATGAACACATGATCCCAAATTTGAGCTCTAGAGGTATCCTCCTATGATTGATAGAGGATTTCTGATAATCATTTACTATATTTATCCTCTTTGGAATCAGCTGAACCATATCTATTGTATTCTATACTAGTTTTTTTTGGAGAATCAGTGACTCTTCAACCCTAATTAAGTATAATAGAGAATCTAATGGTCATCCAAACATGACCCAAAATGCTTCCACAATGATGGTGCAATGAAAACAATATCTATAAGAGATCTATACTAGGGGAAGGAGCCTCAACCATGAACCTCCAAAATCGAGGAAACAAGAGAGAAACAATCCATCGAGAGCCTAGATATATTTCTCTATCTGATCATCCATATGAGGATGTAAAGCACTAGTACAACCTAGATATGAACCATGTTCTTGTTGGAAACCTCTCCAAAACATAGAGGTAAAATTATGATTTTGATCAGAAATAATCATCCATCGAACCCCATAGAGTCTCAACACCTCCTAAATATATTTCCTCAATAAAACCACCTCTAATTTTAACTCCTTGATCACAATAATGACAGATGGTTTTAAAAAACAATCCAATACCACATATATTACTTCATAGCATACACAATATCTTGATAAACTATTAACAAAGTCCATCTGGGATTCCTCCCACTTCTACTAAGTAACGTCTAACATCTTGAGAAAACCAATGGGAACATGGTGCTCAACCAGTATATTTTGGTTGATGAAACATTGAGACACAAACTCTGAAACTACACAATTCAATCAAGGATAGAAGAACTGATCTATCAAACCTATGTATATATGTTTCATGATAATATTAACTTATAAATGTTAACTATGGAATAATTTTATAGCCCTTACATACATCTCCAAAAAAACAAAAAAACATCTTGAAGAAATGACAGATCTATTCACCATCAGTCCCACCATCTGGGGCCTCGATAATATTAACATAGTCTCTCTAGTTGACCTATCCATGATACCATCACTAGGATTACTCCACCAGCTACACAAGATAGGACTTCACCATCATAATAAGAATAAAACATATGCCATAAACATCACTTATTTCAATATTTGTTTCTAAAATTTCTTCCGTCACAATATATAAATTTCTTGATTCACAAAATTCATTATTAATCAACTTCATACATAGTGTGTCAGGTATAAAATCCCCCTATCCATAATTAGATAAAATATTTTTATTATAATCATTTTAAAACACCATATATCGAGGTTGGTGTTTGTTCATTTTGTGCTGGGAGAAAACATACCTCAAGATCATATGATCATTAAAGACAAAAAATCATTAATTTATGAGGTAATGTATCCATGAATTTAGGGAAAACACAACATTAAGTAACTCAAGATCTTGGGTGTCACTATTACACTCATAGGGATGTATCTATCCAGACCCATACTAAATTATGGATCTATACCTTGTCAATAAAAACATATAACAATATGTGAAGTATCACAAAAAACATCAAATTGAACTCCATATTTTAGTAGAAAATGAACTAGGTCACTGACTGACCTCTCCATCAAATACTCCAATTATTTTCTGACAGATATCACTCCATAAGAATGGATGATATTTTCTAGTCTATGTTTACAGAGGAGTTGTAACCGATGTATAATCTACAACAAGCCACCTATAATATCCTACAAAACAAAGGAAATATCACAACTCTTCTATTGTTTGGGGTGCTACCCATAACACATCTACTTATATCTACAACTTATCAAAAGCTAATCCCTAGTAATATATAATATTCCAAAAAAAATGTCAATCTTTAGCAAAATACTCACACATTGGAAACATAAAAAATATATGGTCACATTGATGAAATCCCAAAATGGTATTCAGATCCTATTCATGCTCTTCCTCAAAAATAGAGTACATAATTATTTCACTGATAAAAACAACTCTGATCTAATCCAGGACCTCTAAGAACCCTTTTTTCATTTTCCATATACACAAATCCACAAACGTTTTCACACAAAACGTCATTACTACATAATTTTAATTCCCTTGATGATAGTAGAATAAAATCATCATGAAATCTACATCCTTCAAATGCATTGGTTAATACGCTAAAAAATCAATCATTGAGAAAATAATTTCATGTTTTATCATATAAAATAAATCATCCATCCTTTTAAGAGGATAGTGGTTTTTCATGTCACTTGGATAAAGTAATGATAATCGATGCACAACGACAAACTACTATCAACCTTATATATGAAGAAAATTATGTCTCCCCTAGTGGCACACTTAGCTGAACAAAACCATAACACAATATACTGTCTAGTTTTATATATATCTATCATAAATTATAAGGTTCCATCCTAAATAAAAAAATCGATATATGATACACACTTGGATGTTGTTTAATACCGAACTCAATCTCTCATAGAGGGATAAACACGACATCCACCTATGTGAAGACATAAGGTCACTCATCAATGGACCTGGGAAATACCAACATATAATCCTCTAATGAACATAGCATCATCTCAACTATTAATAATTATAAGGATGAAACATGCATCTAACCCATCTTAGGGTCCCTCTCTGCAACAAATACTATTACCTATCCATCATAATCCATGAACACAAGTGTTATACTGAATAAATCCTTGATAGAATGTTACATATATAACCACTCATTGTAAATGTTTATTTTATATAGTATTATTCATAAATAATGGAATGATTCCCCATAGCGGTGTTTCCCCAACACTATTCCATATTCACTATACACAAAAAACATGTTAGCTTGACCTCATACTATTGTATTAAATGTCAAGTGAATGTGAAGTCTCTCTAACTCATGTCCAAAAACATTGAAAATATCAGTTGATATGAAAAAGTTTTTCTCTCCCTGGTCAAACAAGGGATGGACCCATGTTTAAAATAAGCAGTGTGTACCTTCAATGATGTCGGGCTCATCTTGCCCAATCGACGCAAAAGCATGAAGTGGACCTTGACGTCCTCAATGTCCTCTCAGACCAGGATGGTGACCACCTCCATTTCATTTATCTTATCTATAAGTATAAGGAGTGTCCTAATTATATCCTCTAATAGCCACAAATACTCTTTGATGATCCAAAATTATGGAACCAACTGTTATATACTTAGTTAGAACTTACTGGGAAGATGAGCCCAAAGCTGAACAATTGTTGCACACTGATTACTCAAAAAGGTCTGTACTCTCACCATTGATGACCTCGACCTCCATAAGAAAACATATTTATGATCCAATGGAATATCCCTAATAGAATCTTTCCCTCAAATAGATTTTACATTTGGGGATTCGAGTTACTACTATATGATCAATATATCTTCTATCCAAAAAATTAGAAGCCTCATACCACATCTCTTCTTCATGAATAATCCAGATGAATCCCCTTCGATGATGATCCAGTACTAGATAACATCTTTTTGATGACCTCTTCTCTCTATATAACCTTGATATACATATTATTCATAAATGGGGTCTACCATCACTGGATCTTGGACTGTAAAGCCTCCTCAAAATGCCTCTCTCTAACCTTATCAACAGGATGAACATCTGAATAATTTCACAGAAGGTTATGAAAATGGGTCCCAAACTCTCTCACTATGCAGTTCACCTGCCAAACGGTAAGAAGATCCTCACAACTGGATTCATTCATGGTTGAAGAATTAAAATCATCACTGAACTTGTCTCGGAACTCCTCCCATGAAACTACTGCCTCCTCTCGATATCCATGGAATGAGAACATCAACTACATCACTACCCCACAAAAAATCATAAAATCCAACAATACCTATTGTAACATTAGAGAATGAATAGAACTATAATCTATCCCGAAATACTCTAACCATTATTCTATGAATTCATATAAAAAGTATCCCCAACATTAATAGATTCTGGTGCATAAACTCTCAGAGTGCCCCCTCCATGATTTTCTCTTGTAATCATATAGTATGTGGAAATATTATAGCACAAATTTCTTAATATATTCAACATGATCATGAAGATGAAATCAACTTTGATCCATTCATACAAAATAAAAAATAATTTGAGTAATTACATGGAAATCAAAAGACATTAACATTAATTAATTGTTATATTTTATTATTTTTATGATAAACAATCCCATGCTATACACATTTATTCAAAGGCATAAATAATAAGGATGCATATAATTTCATAGGTTTCTACCCTATAACTAGTATAACCTTGTTTGGTACCAACTATAAGCCTAATGTTCCATGAATTATATTATAATGGGGAATAAAAAACTATTCATAAGGTGGTCTTCCATGTTTATATCAATTGATAAATTTAGATGATAGATATTCCGTACCAGGTCACACAACCTCCCCTATGCCTATTTTCAAACACCATCATATCCCTCTACTATGGCTCAGATACCAATCTATCATGAACACCATACCCACAGAGTGTAACCCTCCTAGGTTGAAGATGGGAGAATATATATAATGACACCGTTCTCCCACCACCAGTAGGACCCAAGCTGTTTACTATCACTGGTGGTGTAGTAAACATAGAAGTGTGAGTCATTACCATCTAAGGGAACTGATGAAAAATATAGAGATAAGAAGGAAATCAACCAAATATTCCTCAAAAACCAACATAAATGAAAACAAAATTTCCAATATGTAATGGAAATTAAGAACTACAAATACGTAAATGAAAACAATAAGTACCAAATTAAAATGGAAATGTTGGTGATGACTACGAAACCCGAATAGCTCTTAAAAACCACAAGCTACTAGTAACATGCCTAATCATCAACCATCTCCTACTAAGATAAAAATATATATTTAAAATGTAATGAAGGGACCATTAAAATTTCTCGGTAAAATCATAAAATTGGTGATTTTTTTAATAAATTATGTACAAAATGTTAAAAAAAAATTTATAAGAAATATTATAAAACATTATTTTTAAAGATAATAGATTTTGACAAATGAGATATATGAAGTAATATGTTCATAAAAACATTTCATCAATTATTTTATTTACCAATGACTGTATAATTGTTAATATTAATTTATTATACTATGAATAACAAATGGATGATAAAAAAATACGGGTTAATTATAAATTGTTCAAATAATTTCCATCAACTAAAATTTAAAAATAAACAATCTCGAGGAGAATGAAATTTTTAAATAAATGTATATAATTATCAAAATTTTGGAGTAAGAATTAGTCATTGAAAATATTGCGTGTATAAATTATATATCCAAAAAAATTAAACAAAAAATTATATATTCAATATCCAATATAATTATAATAATAGAACATATATTTCAATGAAGTTGTAATATAACACAATGAATCAAAAAATGATTGATAAAATTATTTACCACTTGGTAAAATTTAATTCAATACCATCATAGATGAAATAGTTCAAATTGAAACATAAATAACCAAAAATTATTAATGATTCCTAATATTATATTTTAAATGGTTAGTAAACACACCATATAAGAGAAATTTTTCATGTGACGTTACAATATGAAATTATGAAGGGGAATTGAGATGATTTCCCTAACCTCATACTTCCTTTTAACAGAACGTGTTTTATAATATTATATAGTGGTTCAAAAAATTTATTAACATATACCAGAAACTTATAAATTATTATAATAAAATATATTATACATTTTTAATAACTTATCACACCTCTAATAATAATCATTCATTATTTTATTTATTTTCGGAGTTAATTGCCTAGTTTTGGCATTTATTATCTGTAATTAATGTTTCAGTTGTTTTGAATATTTTATAGACAAAAACATTCTAGAATAAAAATCATGACATGATAATAATATTTATAAACATATGATACTATTAAATCCAATCATGAAATATGTTTCTAAAAAACAATGTATGTTACAATCCTAGAGAGGGTTGGTCATTTATATTCATGTGTAACATTTCCATTTCCAAATGATCGTTATTGATAAAAGGTAAGTAATATATTATATTATAAAAAATATTATAATTTATTGTATGAAAATATTTCATGATATATACTTTTATATATCATCCATTTGATATTGTAATGAAAAGAGTGTCCCATTTCCTCATGTTGGTGGTAGTCCACATCTTCATGAATGGTGTTATTGTCTTTATGTGTGTGAAATTTTAATAAAGTAAATGATTTATAATATATTAAGAATGATCGATATTTCATTTATATTATAAATATTTCATGTATATTAAATATATTTATTAACATTATCTTTATTACCATTAATATAAAATTACACTGAAAGATGAATCATATTTCTTCACAATATGATAGTTCGTCATTCAATTAAGCGAGGTTATTATATCCTCTATTTAATAGAATGAAAAAATGAAAAAATTATATATTTACCCTAGAGGTATAGTGTTATATTAGATATAATATATATAATTTATGTCCATTATCATACCCAACATGGAAAGGCTGTAATGGAAAAAGTATTGATATCAATTAGTGAGGCAGTAGTCCACCGTACACAAGAATGATGATTTCATACCCCATTTGATTAAATATAATATGATTATAGGTCATGTATTTATTATAAAATCATAAAATTATATTTCAAATAATTATTATATAATATTATATTGGTTGAATAATAATTTTGTGTGTGGATGATGAAATAAAATCTAGATTCTTGATGAAAATAGTAACCCCTTCTTTGGCTAAAATCCATAATTTTTCACACAAAAATACATTGTTACATTAAATCCCAAAATATATAATATATTATTATTTTATGGTCATTGGGAAGTGACATAAGTATAAATTTGAAGAAAAAATGGTTTTTATGTTTGTAATAATAGAAAAATATTGGGAGTCACTAAATATTTTTGATGAGTGGTACTTGTGTAATTTTTTATAAGGAAATTCAGTAAAAATGTATTTTCACATTAAAAGGTAAAAAATAATACCTCATAGATATATAAGTTTTATAGGGTCTAAATATATTTTATAATTGTTTTTATGTCTTTTTAATCCTCATAAATTAGTCTAACCACTATATAAATACATTTTTACTATAACCAATGTAAAATAGTTTTTTTATTTTTAGTATTCATTAAAGAAGAAAATATAATCAGAAATATATTCTCTTGTTGGCTTGGTCTGTTGGACTGTAGCTTTTCCCCCTTTTTGTTTGCTGCAACTTTTATTTTTCTTTGAATAAATTTTGGGGTCATGGGTCTTATGCCCATGATCGAGCCTTCTTGGTATAATCACAAATATATTCAAATAAAAATTATTATGATTTAAAACATGGAAATAATTATTTAAATTTCCATTCACATTGGTGGAAATATTAAATATAAAATTATTCTCATAGATGTGACTAGAAAGAGGGTTTTCTATAAGAAATATTTCGAAACATTAAAATATTTTTATATCGAAATTAAATAGGAATAAGATTAAAATAACATAAATTAAATTAATAGTTAAATTTTTTTAATAATTATATTTTAAATTAAATTGAAAATATAATTTATAATATTAAAATTTTTAATGAAAATCATAGTTTAAAGTTTAAATTATTTATACTTCATTATTTATAAAAAGTTATATATTTCAGAATAGTCCAAAAATTTAACCCTAAGATAATTTTTATATTATTATTTAAAATCTAAACTTTATTTAATCATGTATATTTAATTTAATTGATGAATTTTTTAAATTAGTTAGTCAAAGTTCAACTAATTAATCTTTTACAAAAATGTAGTTTTTTACAAAACATTTATTTTCATTTTAAATTATTCTTAATTTATTTCTAGAAAATAGATAACCATAATTTTTAAGATTTTGTTATTAATGGTTTTATTTAAAAATATAATTGTTTTTTTATATTGGTATTGAATATTATTTTTCATTTGGACCCAGAGATACATTTTTACCAAGCTATCGAAGATAATAAATTTAAATAAAAAATTTTATTTGGTTATTAATGCTTGGTGTTGCAGGTCACATAGGATATCTAATAAAATGTTATTATTTTATAAATTTATTTAGTTACATTATCAAAACTATTAATGAATTATATTTTTTTAATCTAAATTTGATAATTGAAGGTTATTGTTTTAAATTTTCAAATAAAATTTTTTGGACGCCCAAATCATAAAATGGTTGAAAATAATCATATTCATTTGATAGAAAATAGAATACATTATTTATATGGAATAACACATAAATGGGTATTAATATAGGAGATCCTTAGTGGAATTTTATTATATCTACATGGATGAAAATAATAAATAATTATAGTGACTGATAGAGATCATTGATCACAATAAAATGAATTATTAATGGAAATATTAGGACTCCCATGAAATAAATTTTTTATGATTTAAAATTCAATTGGATTTATCATATTTAAAGGAAATGAGACAATATTTTTCTTCAAATTTATTTTCCATAATGTCCAATAATTTTTTTACTATCGAATTTTATAAGGAAATATACACAATTTATATTATTATATTTCATAAAAATAAATTCATACATTGGGGTTTCTTTAATGATTTTTCAATTCATCAGTTACATGGTGAAATGAATAACCAAATTTAATATTTTAATGCCCCATTAAACGAAAATCTATTTTGAATTATCATAACATAAATACAATAGTGAATAGTTTATCCATGTCAGAGTAACTATTATCCAAAACAAATATGGTTATGTCACAACCTGACACTCGGGGACTGTGTCATGACTACCCCATGCACGCCATTATTAGGATAGTTATTAGGGACTAGCACAAGAAATGAATAACATAAAAAGACAAGGCATTTCATTCAAACCTATACACGCACATACTATGTACACACTACATACAAGTAAAACACTATGGAAACATGGACTGTATAACAACTACTAAAACCATCACTGAGAGTAAATGTAATTACGGAATGTAAAGGGGCCATTATACAAGCCTAACTAGAATGAATTACAAAAAAATGGGAAATACATGATCCATAGGTTGTCCACTAAGGATCCTACCTAATGTGTAGGTACGGCTCATCGTATATCGACATTCCCACACAACGCGTCTGACAAACACCTCTAAGAACCATATATTCTTGGATCCCTGAGTCTCAATAGTGTTGTTCAACATCTTCACAATACACAACAAAGTGTGGGAGAATCCCATGTAGAAGGGAGTATAAAAATACTTAGTAGGGACCTTGAGAACCCCTGAAGGCATCTCATAATTCCCAAATAGAAAACCCAGGAAGGAAAATACCCCATTGATAAATACCCCAAGAAAGAACTCAACCACACAACATAATGTAAAAGAGGAAACTCACACAGGGTCGTAGGTCTTCGATCCACATAGGGTTGTTTGTTTTTGATCCAAACAGGGTTGTAAGTCAATGATCCACGATGGGCCACTCTAAGGATGGTTCTCATCGGTTCACGATCATGATGATCAATATAGGGTCGTAAGACGTCGATCTACACAGGGTCGTAAGCTGCTGATCAGCGACGGGCAGCTCTAAGGCTAGTCCTCATCGGGTATCACTACTATCATTCCACATAGGGGAACTATAATGTTTATCCACATAGGTTCTCTCTTCACTTAACAACCAGCCACATGATTCCCACACTTGGTGTCCTTGTGTTCTGTCGATTCTTCTCCTCGAGCCATAGCTTATACCTCTGCTTCCACGAAGTCCCATGAAGAAGTAACCTAGAAAAACTACCGTGTCATAAGGGTTCCAACTCAGTAGTTGGCATGTCAATCAGACACCAGGTTTGTATGTTATATTCATTTTTGTACTGAGGTCCCGGTTAGATTCGAGTTCAATCAAACCATCCGTACACCAATGGTTTCCAAACCCCAACAAGAGTATCTCAAAAGGAATGCCTCATCGTAAAGGTCTTTACACCGATTACGACGCGTCAATCGAACGCCCATTTTTTAATATATTCCCAATTTAGTGAAACGTGGAAGGTCTGGTCCATGTACGGTAAGGTTCCGGCACATCTCAAGGGACCCGCCCGGTTGGCAGCCTCAGCCTAACTGGAGAGTCCGGACCGGCTCACTGGAGAGGCCTGGCCTGCAATTCGGCCCTCTTGGAGAAACCTGGCTCACATGTTGGCCAGTTCCATGATGCACCGACCAGATGTGGTGCATCTGGATTGTCCAACGGGTTGAACTAGAGGGGTGCCACACCTCTTTCTGAAACGGCCGTCTGGAGCCAGCTGGTGGTCTAGATGAGGGTCTCATGTGGGATGTACCTCTCCCCATGTCGTGTGTCGGCATTGCTCTATACAACAGCAACGACCTATTCGGTCGTGGCTCTTGCTGCCACAACTCTTGTGGGCGCTGCTCCTCCATACGTCTGGCTCGGCCAGCCGACGCGGCCATTTTTTGGCACCTTCGTGCCCATAGATCTGCACCGATATTTGCTTCCACATGCCACAGTAGATGATCCTGTAGTCTATTCTCTTTCTCATCTAGGCCTATGGGTCTCACGGGTCACTGTCATCATTACAAGGCCCTTGAATTTGTCTTCCCACCATGTTTTTGGTCAGACACAATGAATGTATATAAACCATGAATAGTAGAGGGTTATCCCTTGTTTAAATTGTCCATCACCCTCCGCATTAGTGTTCTAACATGGGGGTGATAACATAAATCATTTAAAAAGAACAAACCCGAAAAATAATCTCACTAACAACCTCCCATAAAAATAAATGATCGCACATGAACCCATTTTTCAATTGGTCTATGTTCTTCATATTTACCAAGATATAGAAAAGAGGAATATTTTAAACACATAAATCATTCAATCCCCCTACATAGGTTCTGTGGAAACCATTGTGGACTGAGTAAAGAGAATGTATTCGAAGTCATTCACTGTTGTTCGTCAATATTCAGATTGATTTCCCAGAACTGTTGTCTTTCATCCATTGTTCTTCATTAGAGAGGAAATTCATCGGTGTTTTGTCAGAGGTTCCTCTCGTGGGTTGAAAATTTTCATTTAATTGGTTTTATTAAGTAAATGAAATTGTATTCTACCATGTTCCATATTATGTTTTATTAATGATCTCCAATTAATGAACCTTTCATCCACAAATGTTTTGGTTACACATACAAAGGGATGTGTCATTAAATTTATCTTATTTAAAGTCTTTTGTTATATTGCAATTCCACCAGCCACCGCTGATCTTTTGAAAAAAGATTAAAATAACTCATTTAGTTAAAAAAAATTCAAAAATGTCCAAAATATTTATTTTTTTTCTAACCCTTGCTGGTTGAAATTAAGATTCACCTAAGTGAATCTCGGCCCATTGAATTCGATGGTTCCCTAAAATTTTTAATCTGATCACCAATTTAATTTATAGAAAACCCAGCATGCACGTTTAGTAAAGGTGCCTTAAAAAGATAAAAAATTATTAACAATCACCCTCAACATGTGTTGACCAAGGTTAGGCACCTCCTAAGGGTAACACACCCTTACCAGCTCATTGATACTCTCTGATTTCGAATCTGAGTTATAAGGATTAGACAATAAAATAATTATTACTTAATTATGTTATTTATGTCCAAAAATAAAATTCCATTGTTTTCCCTTGCCGGCCAATGTAAGGATCATCCAAAGGAAGGAATACCCTCATGAATTCATCAATGGTATTGAATTTTTATTTTGAGTCTCCATTCGAGTGATATTTTCATTTGAAAAATAAAATAAAATAATTTAATTACGTTATTTAAGGTTATTCAATTTTCGGGTGTCCTCATCAGAGGCATGCGTTGTCTAAAAATAAGTCGCCTTTAGGGTAAACCTACCATTCTAAACACAATGGTACCCTCTTATTTCTGATCTAGGAACACATTTAGGATTTATGACACTTTTTTTTGGAAAACCCCTCATCCACGCTATTTAATGCATAATACTTTTTAACATATCATTTCTGGAACTATGGGCCTCGAAATCAAATATTTTCAAATTTCGCAGTCTTGAATTAATTTTATATAACTAAAAAATAAAAATAAATTCTATGACATTAAATATTCCCCAAAAATGGTATTTACCTCGATGAAAGCCAAAAAAATTGAAAATCAAACAGGTGGGGGTTTCAGTCATGAATCTAATCCTCCTACTCCCTTTAGCTCTGCAAGGGATTCTCGTGCTACCACAAAACAGGAACTAGAGGAATATATTTTCCATGATAGTCCCACTCATATCGATACACTATCTCCACCCGTTACCTCACAATCATCACCCTTTCACCAATGTCCTGCCCGCCATAATCGATGAAGAGTGATGGATCATGCACGTACATTTTTAGCTACAACATAAGGAAACACTTATGGTCATGGTGCATTTATGGGAGAAAATCCAGGCGATACTCCACCTCTCCAACTCTGAGGATAATCTATAAAAGATCTGATGATCATAAGAGATATCTTGCTACCCTGACCAAATCTTTGCAATCCCCATCATAATGAGAACCAATGTAAAACATGATCGCCCTCATCAAACTTCAAGGGTCTCCATATCCTATTAGTATAAGAATTTTACCAACATTTTACTATCTTTATCCACTCCTAAATGATCTGCACCTTTTCAGGTGTAGCCCGTACCAAATCAAGACCCATTATTACTTACTACCCATAGGTCTTTCCAGCAAAGGGGTGATCTGCATAGTCGCTTATACAAGGCCTCTAATTGTTCCATGCCAACGATGGTGTGATAGCTATTTTTTTACTCATACTCCACCACTGGTGGGTGGTTCTCCCAACTATGAAAAAAATACAAGAAACAAGCACAAAACATACCATCTAGTGTATGTATAGTCCACTCCATCTCACCTTCTATCTATGTGTAAAATGTTGTCTTCAAGCGTGATGGAATTAAATGCTCGTTTCTCACTTGTGGACAAGTTGGGCATCATAAAAAAACCCAACCACTGATTCCTTCATCCCTAGATGCCAGTACTGATGTTGGAGCTTACGGTGCATCTTTTCCAAAAAATAATGTATCGCCAAGGGGATGTATTGAATACCCTCAACACCTCCTCCCATAACATCACTAGTATAATGGTGAATCCTATGAAAAAGATAACGTGCTCACCACCTATCAAAAATCTATTAAGAACTTGTCCTGATGATATCTGAGCGGTCAAGCCTCACAATCAACATCCAAAAGTTGTTTCTCCCTAACATGAAGAAGGAGTTGGTGAGTGTGACTGTCATAGACTAGAGGTAATATGATCTATCCCTATCCACAATGAATATCTAAAACACGACTACATGCTCAATCGCCTCTCTCAACAAGTGTAAACCCAAACTCTTACTGAGTGTTTATGCCATTATGTTTCCCTTCCCATGTGTGTAGACTATCTCAAATTCATAGTACTAGTGGAACTCCAACCATCTTCATTGTCTTAATTGCTAAAAATCCTATGGGAACTGTCACGACCCGTCCTCGGGGCCCGTGCCGTGACTACCCCAATCCCACCTTCCATAGGCCAGGGGCTGGAGACTAGCACCAAGGTGTAAATCCCGGTAAAAAGGGAAGGCATTGCCTTTGTAATGTAAACAATCGCACAGAGTACAAGCGGAAGAAGTAAACACTAAGTAAAAACTGAGTACAACAGTAAGTGCGGAAAGTAAAAAGGGGCCGGAAATACAAGCCCAACTGTAAAGTACAACTCGAAGGGAAAACAACAACTGAAAAGTAAAGCTGCTACACCGAGCTGTCCACTAGAAATCCCACCTGAAGGGTGGGTACAGATAGCTCCTCTGCTCCTCGGGTCCCGTCGTCCGCTCCGAGTATGTCCGCCCAGTGGTCCACCTTCGGGTACCGCCTCGTTGTCACGTCCACCTCTGGGTACCCGTCTCGTCGTGAGGCCCTCCTTCAGGTACCATCTCGTCGTATAGTCCACCTCCAGGTACCATACAGTCCTCGAACACTCGGCCTCTGTCAGCACTGCCCGTCGTCTGCAACCAACACAACGAGGTGCGGTCATAGCCCGTGCAGGGGTGAGTATAATGATACTCAGTAGGGACCCCGAGACCTTCAAGGTCTCACTAAACCAACAAGGATAACCACAAAGAAGATCTCAACAAATAACCTCTACTTAGGTATATGCCCATACATATACCTAAGTTATCAAGTAACCCATCTCAATCATGAGGAAACACAAGGATTGTGAAATCAATGGATAACCACTACCTGGGTATATGCCCATACATATACCTAAGTTAGCAAGTGACCCATCTCAATCATGAGGTAAACACAAGGTCAAAAGTCTCAGATCAACAAGGATTTTCATTATCGAAACCGTAACTGTTGAACAGCTCCGTCTCTGGAGTGTACAGTGGTCCTGTCACGAACCTGAGGTACTGCTCACTAACCTAAGACTGCTGAAGAACTCCACCCATCTAGTACTGCGGGCCAGCTGCTACAACCAAGCGCTCTCATGTGCCGCTACAACCAAGAGCACCTCTGTCGTGGGTCTGCTGCTACAACCAAGCGCTCCCATGTGCCGCTACAACCAAGCGCACCTCTGTCGTGGGTCTGCCGCTACAACCAAGCGCTCCCATGTGCCGCTACAACCAAGCGCACCTCTGTCGTGGGTCTGCCGCTACAACCAAGCGCTCCCATGTGCCGCTACAACCAAGCGCACCTCTGTAACACACCGAGTCGTTCGATCAGCAGTCGTCGGGTCTTAGCCAGGTACACGGTCTCCGTACTCCGCACGCTCGTCACTAGGAGTGTCCGCTCCACGAGCTACAGGTCGATACTCCAATTATCTCAAAGTCCCACGAAGAAGTATCTCAAATGACCGCCACGTCATAGGGGTCTCAACGCAACAGACGGCGCGTCAATCGGACGCCCGGTCTGTGAGTTATTAGCCTTTTCGTCCCAGGGGCCTGGTTGGTTTCGTGAGCGAACCAAACCCGGCCGTATCTCAACTGTACCCCGAACTCTCATAGGGTAAACTCATAGGGACCGTTTCTCAATGTGATCACCAACGCCGCTGATGGTTCGTCAAACGGACGTTCTGTCAGAATGATATCAGCTTTTCCGTTCCAGGGGTCCCGGTTGGATTTTGGTGCGATCCAACCCGTCCATTATCCATCTGCATCCAAAACATGGGAGGAGGATGCCAAAGGTTCCGTATCGTCAGTAGAAACGCAACGCAACAGACGGCGCGTCAATCGGACGCCTGGTCTGGAAGTTATTGGCTTTTCCGTCTCACACCCACCCTGGGAAACTTCCCAGGAGGTCACCCATCCTGATCACTACTCTAGGCCAACCACGCTTAACTATGGAGTTTTAACCACGTAGCCTCCCGAAAAGGAAGATGTACCTTGAGTATAGTATACCAAAACGACCGTCTCGATCCAAGAATCGTGTTGCCGCTGACGGCGAGTCGTTTGGAGGCTCGTAGCCCAAGATACGAGCAGTTGACCAAAAGTGGTCCGAAACTGGGGGTCTGGGCTCGGGCCGACCCGGCCCGACCCCCCCCTGGTCCGACACGAACCGGGTCGGCCCGAACCGGGTCGACCCGACCAGGTCCGGCTGGACCCGGCCCCGCCGGCGGCGCGACCCGGCCGACGGTGCGGCCAGCGCGTCGTTCGGGTGCCGCACGCGGGGGGCAAAGCCCCCCCTTTGTGAAACCGCGGCCCCTTAATTGGGGCCTCTTGAAGACCCGGCCGTGGGAATTAATTCCCCCGGTTTCCACTGCCCGGCCGGCCCACACTGGCCACCCGGTTTCGCCCCCAAGGACCGGCGATGGCCGGTCCTTCCTTCGCCGACACCGGCGGCCCGGTGCCGGCTGCCGGTCATCTTGCTCCGCCGCGGCCCGGAACCAGCCGCGACCTATGCCATTCGGCGCGATGCGACGACATCGCTTCCCTCCGCCACGGCCCCGCTCCGGCCGCGGCGCCTTTGACTTTCTTCGACGCGACGCGACGGCATCGCGTTCTTGGATTTCATTCCACAGCGCCGCGCGTATCTTCCGCAATAAATCTTGTAGTGCAACGGCACCACGTTTTCTCTTATCATCCTCAAGATACCATCACGAAAAACAAAGGAGGAGGGTCGGCCGTGTTTGTGCGGTCCGACCCCCTCGCGTTATTCAATAACAAAAAGGGTTTTAATCCACGATTATCACCAAGTTTGTATTTACGAACAATTAAATAAATAAACCCCTACCTCGATTCAGATACGGTGCACGTCAACAACCTGCGGAAGACGAGCGTCGCGGAGGTCGGGCGTCGCGGGGAAAGAACGTTGACTCCGTTGTCGTCGAGGTGCGTTCGAAGGGGAAACGTCGTTGGAAGAAGATGTCGCGTTATTCGGTGGAGATGTTCTTCGTCGGAGGTGTTCTTCGCGTTCTTCGTCGATGTTGAAGAAGAAGAAGACTTAACCTTTTCTCTCCCAAGTCTCCACCACAAGAACAACTAACCCCAAAATAAAATAATCCTCCCACTTATTTTATTAACCCAATATAGGTTTTGAATTTCAAGAGTTTGAACATTCAAAACCCATATTTAACTCACTTAAGTTATTAACATAAGATGTTATAAAATTAAGGAGGTGTTAAGTTATCAAAACTTAAATGGGGGGTTTAGAGGGGTTAGGAAAGTTAAGGAATTTGAAGAGGTGGGGAGTGGTTTGTGTGGGCCCCACCCTTTAAAATATCCACACTTGGGAAGTTGGATGGATGTGGGCCCACCACCAACTTCCCATGGGAGAAGATAACAACTTAACATGAAATAAAATTGATTTAACAATTTTATTCACATTTTTAATAAAACCCCAAAAAATTAACTTCTTCTCCCTCACAAACGCAACTACGGTAAAGGTTCCCTTAAGCGATTACCGGCGTTGCGAGTTCATCGGTGCAATCAGATTTCAATTCCGAGCACCGGTTCAAAAGATAGAAATTCTCGCTTGCTCGTTCACTGAACGTACCCGAGCCAAACTTCGGAAATTAATTCCGTGAACACCGGGCCTCGGAATCAGGCGCCGTCAGAAACTGCGTTCTTGTAAAATTCCAAGGAAAATTAAGAGAAAAATTTCCTTGAAATTTCCGGGTCTTTACATTACTCCCACATCAGGGATTTACGTCCCCGTAAAGCTTCAATACAAACTAGGGTCACAAAAGAGGTACAGAGCACGCATCTGAGCCTTACGCTCCCATGTGCTTACCTGGAGGTTCCGTACTGCCAAAGAAAGTGCACCCGAGGAATCGATCGTCCTCGTAGGATCTGCTCCTGTCGATCCTCGATCCCCACTGGAAACTCCGTGAAAGACACCCCATCGCTATCGTCCAGCTCCTCATGGTCGATGATATGTGCAGGGTCGAGCATGTATCGTCTTAGTTGAGATACGTGGAAGTCATCGTGCACCTGGTGCAACTGCGGTGAATGGGTCAAGCGGTAAACCCCCCCACCTACCCAGATGGGGACCTAAGAAGGTCCGCTGAACCCTGGAGATAACTTGCCGCCTTGGCCACATCTCCGTAAACCTTGTCGAGGTGAGACCCGTATAAGAACGTGGTCGCCATCCTCAAACTCCAGATGTTTCCAATTCCTATTAGAACTGGAACTCAAACGACTGCTGCCACGAGGGTGAGGTTGGCCGATTCCAGAGTGATCGGTCGCACCCTCCCGTGAAAGAGTTTATCCTGTGCTGCCTGGGGTTTCCTTTTCACCGACCAAAGAAAACCCATCCCGACGTTTTCCTAAAACCGTCAATTTGAGTATGAACATTTATTTCCCATTCCATACTCAAACTAACGTCGTAAGGCCTCGATGCTGTCACCAAGAGATTCCAACCGAAACTCTCGCCTCGAGGGTCTGACCAAACCGTCGGCATAAGTGTGATTATCAAGTCTCCTACCAAGGTATCTCCAGACGTGAGGGTCAAGTCCACGGCTTACCAGAAACTCTAGGTCTGGAACAAGATTTGTGAAGCAAGAAATGATTCACATCGACGTCCGTTACTAAAACATCTAGTAGTGGACACAGAATGTCCCTTGAATCATTTCTAGAGCCATTGGGTCACACTCCTTGACCGCATGCAGGCGCACTCTTCCTCCGCCCTCCATCTCCCGGAGCCTAGCAGGAATAACAAAGACGGGTGGTTGTACCATGTTAGGATGTACACCACCTCATGCTGCTCTCCTAGCTCTGCCTCCACGTCTACTGCTTCGTAGACTCATCTCTCCTTTAAGCTTCCTCTTCTTAACACGCCTGAGTCTCTATGACTGGCACCGGTTTCCTGTTTCTTACTGCACTGAGCAGTCTTCATCCTCTCTTGGATGTCATGGACCTCCTTTAGTCTCACAAGAGCTTCTATGGTTTCTTCTTTTCCGATCAGAGAAACCCGGTCTCATCCCCTGGATGAACCACATTCGTTGCCTAATACAGTCAATCCTAACATGAATGATGCATTCATGCCATGGATTACGTCGTAAGGCCTCGACGTATCTACTAAGAGATCCAACTGTCACTCTCGTCTCCAAGGGTCGAGTCACACTTTCGGCATCAGTGTGAGGTCACTAGGTCCCCTCCAGTAGAAATATCGAAAGTGAGGGTCAAGTCAACAGTTTAACCGGGACCACTCAGTATCAACCAAACAATAGGACAGGAAAGCAACAAAGATAAGTGTCTTTTTATTATTGCAGCTCATAGTACAAAGACACGAATACAAAGAAACATGGAACTAGAAGTAAAAAGGACGTATCCACTAGTTCCTCTCCTGCCCACCTGCTCTCAGAGCTCTACTTCCATGTCCACTGGTCGGCTGTTACTCAAGCACTCGCCGCTACTTCTATCTCGGTGGCTCCTCCAACACCCGCTGATCAATCGTACGAGGAGTCGGACAGTCACGTGCCAGGTGACACTTTCCGCCGCAGGAGTAACATTGTCCGTTTCTGGAACGCCTGGCTCTGACCCCACCTCGGGTGCCCCGCACCACCGGTCCTAAAACCCGAGATCGTCCAACTGCTAGTCCGGTCCTCCTGGACGTCTGCATCATCTGTCTACTGCCGATAGATGACTCGGATACTGATCAAAAAGCACACGGCAAAAGCAGAATCTCCTGTACACGCTCGGGGTGTAGAGATACTGGCACAAACTCCACCCTGAAGAAGTTCTAGAAGTCTTCCCATGCGAAGTTCATCTCATCGCAAAACTGGAACAAGTGGCTCCACCACCTGCCTGCTGCTGCCTGAAGGAGGCTGGTAGAAAAAATCACCATGAAGTCTGTCGGCATCCCCACTAGCCTGAAGACTCTCACCACATCCTCCAGCCAAACCTCAGCCGCCTGCGAGTCCGTCTCTCCCTGGAACCTGGGTGGCCTCTGGCGCTGGAATCTTGCAGCGCGCTCAAGCGTCGTGCATCGTCTACTGCTGGGGCTGGTGGCATCGGTGGCCCAACGGGTAGCAGTACCGCTGGTGCCTCCGCTGGTTCCTCAACTGGGATAGGGCCTTGTACTGAAGCCTCGTCGCTCGGTGGGCTGTCAGTACATACCACTCTCGGGGCTCTAGCTGGTCGTCCGTGAAAAGGCATTCTGAAAGAAACATCGTGACATGGTCAAACGTTTATACCTGGTGAGCTGACCTGGTTTGAGCTGTTTTAAGGGAAAACCTTTGAAAACACACACACAATTAGTGTTTTCGTGCACAAAGTCATAAATCAGTTGTCAGGGTCCTGGTGTATGGATACGTCGGCCGCCCGCACCAACACTGGACTCCCTGAACTGAAAACCACACTCAGTACTCTCAACACTATTGCTTCACAGAAAGAAACATCAGAGTTATAAGTTATGCGGTAGAACCGAACTCCTCTGGTACCAATTTGTCACAACCCGTCCTCGGGGCCCGTGTCGTGACTACACCAAGCCCGCCTTCCATAGGCCAGGGGCTGGCGACTAGCACCAAGGCGTAAATCCCGGTAAAAAGGGAAGGCATTGCCTTTGTAAAGTAAACAATCACACAGAGTACAAGCGGAAGAAGTAAACACTAAGTAAAAACTGAGTACAACAGTAAGTGCAGAAAGTAAAAAGGGGCCGGAAATACATGCCCAACTATAAAGTACAACTCGAAGGGAAAACAGCAACTGAAAAGTAAAGCTTCTACGCTGAGCTGTCCACTGGAAATCCCACCTGAAGGGTGGGTACAGATAGATCCTCTGCTCCTCGGGTCCCGCCGTCCGCTCCGAGTATGTCCGCCCAGTGGTCCACCTTCGGGTACCGCCTCGTCGTCACGTCCACCTCTGGGTACCATCTCCTCGTGAGGTCCTCCTCCAGGTACCATCTCGTCGTATAGTCCACCTCCAGGTACCGTCCAGTCCTCGAACACTCGGCCTCTGTCAGCACTGCCCGTCGTCTGCAACCAACACAACGAGGTGCGGGCATAGCCCGTGCAGGGGTGAGTATAATGATACTAAGTAGGGACCCCGAGACCTTCAAGGTCTCACTAAACCAACAAGGATAACCACAAAGAAGATATCAACAGATAACCTCTACTTAGGTATATGCCCATACATATACCTAAGTTATCAAGTAACCCATCTCAATCATGAGGAAACACAAGGATTGTGAAATCAATGGATAACCACTACCTGGGTATATGCCCATACATATACCTAAGTTAGCAAGTGACCCATCTCAATCATGAGGTAAACAAAAGGTTAAAAGTCTCAGCTCAACAAGGATTTTCATTATCGAAACCGTAACTGCTGAAGAGCTCCGTCTCTGGAGTGTACAGTGGTCATGTCACGACTCCGAGGTACTGCTCACTAACCTAAGACTGCTGAAGAACTCCACCCATCGAGTACTGCGGGCCAGCTGCTACAACCAAGCGCTCCCATGTGCCGCTACAACCAAGCGCACCTCTGTCGTGGGTCTGCTGCTACAACCAAGCGCTCCCATGTGCCGCAACAACCAAGCGCACCTCTGTCGTGGGTCTGCCGCTACAACCAAGCGCTCCCATATGCCGCTACAACCAAGCGCACCTCTGTCATGGGTCTGCCGCTACAACCATGCGCTCCCATGTGCCGCTACAACCAAGCGCACCTCTGTAACACACCGAGTCGTTCGATCAGCAGTTGTCGGGTCTCAGCCAGCTACACGGTCTCTGTACTCTGCACACTCGTCACTAGGAGGGTCCGCTCCACGAGCTACAGGTCGATACTCCAAGTATCTCAAAGTCCCCCAAAGAAGTATCTCAAAGGACCGCCACGTCATAGGGGTCTCAATGCAACAGACGGCGCGTCAATCGGACGCCCGGTCTGTGAGTTATTAGCCTTTTCATCCCAGGGGCCCGGTTGGTTTCGTGAGCGAACCAAACCCGGCCGTATCTCAACTGTACACCGAACTCTCATAGGGGAAACTCATAGGGACCGTTTCTCAACGCGATCACCAACGCCGCTGACGGTTCGTCAAACGGACGTTCTGTCAGAATGATATCAGCTTTTCCGTTCCAGGGTCCCGATTGGATTTTGGTGCGATCCAATCCGGCCACTATCCATCTGCATCCAAAACTTGGGCGGAGGATGCCAAAAGTTCCGTATCATCAATAGGAACACAACTCAACAGACGGCGTGTCAATCAGACGCCTGGTCTGGAAGTTATTGGCTATTCCCTCTCACACCCACCCTGGGAAACTTCCCAGGAGGTCACCCATCCTAATCACTACTCTAGCCCAAGCACGCTTAACTATGGACTTTTAACCACGTAGCCTCCCGAAAAGGAAGATGTACCTTGAGTATAGTATACCGAAACGACCGTCTCGATCCAAGGATCGCGTTGCCGCTGACGGCGAGTCGTTTGGAGGGCCGTAGCCCAAAATACGTGCATTTGACCAAAAGTGGTCCAAAACTGGGGGTCTGGGCCCGGGCCGACCCGGCCCGACCCCCCTGGTCCGACCCGAACCGGGTCGACCCGACCTGGTCCGGCTGGACCCGGCCGACGGTGCGGCCCGCGCGTCGTTCGGATGCCGCGCGCGGGGGGCAAAGCCCCCCCTTTGTGAAACCACGGCCCCTTAATTGGGGCCGCTTGAAGACCTGGCCGTGGGAATTAATTCCCCCGGTCTCCACTGCCCGGCTGGCCCGCACTGGCCGCCCGGTTTCGCCACCATGGACCGGCGACGGCCGGTCCTTCCATCGCCGACACCGGCGGCCCGGTGCCGGCCGCTGGTCATCTTGCTCCGCCGCGGGCCGGAACCGGCCGCGGCCTATGCCATTCAGCGCGATGCAACGGCATCGCTTCCCTCCGCCGCGGCCCCGCTCCGGCCGCGGCGCCTTTAACTTTCTTCGACGCGACGCGACGACATCGCGTTCTTGGATTTCTTTCCACGGCGTGGCGCGACGGCGCCGCGCGTATCTTCCGCAATAAAACTTGTGGTGCAACAACACCACGTTTTCTCTTATCATCCTCAAGATACCATCACGAAAAACAAAGGAGGAGGGTCGGCCGTGTTTGTGCGGTCCGACCCCCTCGCGTTATTCAATAACAAAAAGGGTTTTAATCCACGATTATCACCAAGTTTGTATTTACGAACAATTAAATAAATAAACCCCTGCCTCGATTCAGATACGGTGCACGTCAACAACCTGCAGAAGACGAGCGTTGCGGAGGTCGGGCATCGCGGGGAAAGAACGTTGACTCCGTTGTCGTCGAGGTGCGTTCGAAGGGGAAACGTCGTTGGAGGAAGACGTCGCGTTCTTCGGTGGAGATGTTCTTCGTTGGAGGTGTTCTTCACGTTCTTCGTCGATGTTGAAGAAGAAGAAGAATTAACCATTTCTCTCCCAAGTCTCCACCACAAGAACAACTAACCCCAAAATAAAATAATCCTCCCACTTATTTTATTAACCCAATATAGGTTTTGAATTTCAAGAGTTTGAAAATTCAAAACCCATATTTAACTCACTTAAGATATTAACATAAGATGTTATAAAATTAAGGAGGTGTTAAGTTATAAAAACTTAAATGGGGGGTTTAAAGGGGTTAGGAATGTAAAGAAATTTGAAGAGGTGGGGAGGGGTTTGTGTGGCCCCCACCCTTTCAAATATCCACACATGGGATGTTGGATGGATGTGGGCCCACCACCAACTTCCCATGGGAGAAGTTAACAACTTAACATGAAATAAAATTGATTTAACAATTTTATTCACTTTTTTAATAAAACCCCAAAAAATTAACATCTTCTCCCGCACAAACGCAACTACGGTAAAGGTTCCCTTAAGCGATTACTGGCGTTGCGAGTTCATCGGTGTAATCAGATTCCAATTCCGAGCACCGGTTCAAAAGATAGAAATTCCCGCTCGCTCGTTCACTGAACGTACCCGAGCCAAACTTCGGAATTTAATTCCGGGCACACCGGGCCTCGGAATCCGGCGCTGTCAGAAACTGCGTTCTTGTAAAATTCCAATGAAAATTAAGAAAAAAATTTCCTTGAAATTTCTGGGACTTTACAGGAACCCAATCCATCTACATGAATGGATACCCCCTTTAACTGATTGATGTGCAATTAGATTTTTTGTAGTGGGTACACATTCTCCAAATTAACATTTTTATAGTGCTGGTAATCCATTCATAACCTCGAACATTTGGTTTTACTAAGTCTTTCCTCTATAAGTCCTGCACCTACGCCCCCTACATGAGAAGATCTATGAAATTCCTCCATTATACAACTGTCGATATCGGTTCCTTCTGGGGGTGTATAGTGATACAGAATTCCTTCCCACTACATATTGGTAATACTAGAAACAAATTTGGAAAGGATCATCCTGCACTCCTCCACTACCGTTGGGAACTGAATACTCAAAAAATCTACTTCCATAAGGGTAAGGTGGTACAACTCAAGAGTGATCAGCTGCAACCTGTTATGCATGATTTTTTCACATGCTTCTTCATATTCTATTATTTCCAACCATGGAAAACAACATTTCAATGATGCATATATACCATATCCATTTTTTCTAAAGTAGCCAATATGACCATGAACTGTGGATGATCAGCCCATACCCAGAATATCGTCAAAACACCTTGATGTTTTAACCAAGATGTTCTTATTGAAACTCTATCTTCAAGGGTCAAATCATATAGTCATCATATGTGTTATTATCAAGCTCCCTCCCATAGGTATCTCCAGACGTAAGGATCAATTCAACTGTATAAATAGAAACTCTATGTCTTGAACATTATTTGTTACAAGAAGGAATGATTAGTATATATTTCTATTAATATATAAGTAAATAGTCGTCATTTAATGTACCATGAATCATTTCTGGATCACATGGGTAACACCCTTTAACTGCATGCAGCAAATCCCTTCTCATGTTCTCTCTCTCCTTGTGCCTGGTGGGGCCACGTTGGGGTGGTGGTTGTAACATGTCGAAATTCATACCACCATATGATTCTATACTTTCCCCATACACATCTACTTCCCTACATATTAATTTATCCCTATAACTTCCTTTTCCCGAATCATTTTACACATCCATGTCTCTAAGACTGACATCGGTTTCCAATATTCTAACCGCAAACACTCACTGATTGTTTTCGCTTAGCCAAAGAATTTTCAATAACTAAGGTTCTCTCTAGCATAATAACATAAGTATGAATTCGTAAAAAAATAGTGTTAGCACATATGTCCCTAAAAACATCTTTCTTATAGGTCTAAGCCCTAAAGAACAGGTCATATCATATTACTCAAGTACCTAAAATGGTCAGTATGTCTCGACGAATACTCAACTACTGACATGTCATCTTACCGAAGCTATAAAATCTCCAGGGAACAGACAATCTGTAGATTGATTTATAGAAAGAGACCCACTTTTATAAAGAAGGTTCTCAAGATCTGTCCATAGAAAATCAACTCATTGTAAGATATGGGTAATCTAGACCCTTCCATCATCCTACCAAGCCACGTAGGATACTCACTACAAGGACCGCCATCAGATCTAATTGTGCCCTAGCTTGATGGAAACTCAGTTACCACCTCATGCCAGTCCTTATCCACCTTTGAGTTAGGCTCTCCTCGGGACCCGAGGGGTATCTATCACTAAAACTCATGTAAGGCATTGAGTGTACATTTGTCCTATACAATTAGCGCTAGTAGTGACTACTGACCAACATGCAGTTGTAGCGTTGGGACACTGCACAAATGTAGTGCCTCGAGAAAAAGTCCTCGTACGTAAGCTTCATTACTTTGTAGACCATCCCCATGCTGACACATTGGAATCCATGATGATTGTCTGTGTGGAGCCATCTTGAAATAGAATCATGATAAACCATAGTCAATAAGATATATTTGGTGACATGACTCATAAGAGATCAAGAGATAAAAATTTTCAATACACATACAATTATTTTTTCCTCATACCAAGCTGGAAACTAAAATTGAGGGTCATGATCTATGGATATATCTGTCGTTTTAACAACACTAGACTCCCCGCCCTATAATCTGAACTCAAGTAAAATAACACTATTTCTCCATTGAAAAAACATACTCTTGTTTATTCTAGTAAAACCGACCACCCTCTGACACCACTATGTCATGACCCGACCACTAGGGCTCGTGCTGTGACTACCCGAAGCCTGCCTTCCATAGGCCAGGAGTTTGAGACTAACACTAGATAGGGATAGAAAAAAATGGAAGGCATTTTATTTAAACTTGTACACACACATATTGTGTACTCACTTCAAATAAGTAAAACACAATAGAAAAATGGAAAGTATAACAACTACTAAAACAAAAAATGAAAGTAAAATCATGTAATGAATGTAATGTGGCCTGTATACAAGCTCCACTTGAGAGAAAGTACATAAAATAGGGTAAAATGTGCTCTAGAGGATGTCCACTAAGGATCCAACATGAAGGGTAGGTACAACATGTCTTCTTCTGTCACTACTACTCATCACGTATGTCAAACACCTATGACCACTAAATATCACTATCTCATTGAGTCTCATTTAAGATTTCCATCATCTGCACAAGACGCAAAAAGGTGCAAGTGAAGCCTATGCAGGGGTAAGTATAAAAATACTCAGTAGGGACCTCGAGACCCAAGAAGGTCTCTCAAAATTCAAAAAAGGAAAAAACCACAATTAAAAACACCCCAGAGGTTAAACCACCATGCAAGTCCTCAACCAATTATCATAAAGTAAAATACATAGCTCACACCATGTATAAAACATAAAGAACAAGAATAATTATGATTAGTCGTAATGATAAATAATATTATTCTATTGAGAATATCCACTACAGAACTAAGGAGAATCCATTCTATTGTCGATCCACACTAGGTCATAATTTTCTAATCCATGACGGACTACCCTATGGCTAGTCCCCATCGGGACACGGTACTACTGTTCCACATAGGGTCATAATTCATCCATCCAAACAGGGTCATAAGTCGATGATCTATGATAGGATACTCTAAGGCTGGTCTCCATCGGGTTGCTCTATTGGTGATCCACACAAGGTCTCTCTGATAACGATCCACAAAGGGTCGCTCTTCACATCACAAACAACCACAGGTTTCCAGCACCTTGTGTGCTTGAGTTTATTAGATTCTGTTCCTCAAGCCATCGGTCAACCCTAAACATCCACGAAGTCTCGTGAAGAAGTAACTAGAACAACTGCATTGTCATATGGTTACCAACATAATAGATGACACGTTAATCAGACACCATGTCTATATTTTATAGAAATTTTAGTACTGAGGGACGACATGGATTCGAGTTTGATCCAACATGGTCATACTCCAACATTCTCCCAAAACCAACTAGTGTTTCACAAAATGGATTCCTCATAGTGGAGGTCCTCACTCCTCTGACGACATATCATTCAAATGCATGGTTTGCGTTATACGCCCAATTTAGCGAAACATGACCGGTTGGTTCTGGGTTCAGTAGAGGTCGGGCCCATGGCGTGGGTCTAGCCTGGATGGTGGACCCATCCTGACTAGTGGGTATGTCCCAGATCATGGGTCTAGCCTAGTCAGCATATCTGGACCTCCTGGAGAAAAACTTCTTGTATACAGGTCGGTTTCTGGATGCACAGACCTAATGTGGTGTGTCTAGTTCGTCCACCAGGAGGCGCTGGCAGGGTGTCGCCCCTCCTTCCAAAATTTCCGGATAGAGTTGGCAAGTGGTTAATCCATGAATCCTGAGTAGGAAACTCCTCTCATCGCCTGGTGAATCGGAATCACGTTACTCCACCTCCACTGCTCAGTTGGTCATGGCTCCATCCATCGCGGCCCCTGCGGGTGCCCCTCCTACATGCGGTTGGCAGGGCTGACCACCACCGCACCTGTGGTGCCCCGCCAAAAGTTACTTCATCAGGTCACTAATGATGCTCTGGTAGCCTATTCTCTTTCTCCTCTATATCTACAGGTCTCATGGTTTGCCGCCTTTACTTCATGGACCTTGAATTTGTCTTTATGTAACATTTACTGTTGCGCATAAAGAACGCATATAAATCATGAACAACAGAGGGTCTGGGACTTGTTTGGATTGTCCCACTCCCTTAGTGTTACTATACTAACATGGTGGTGATATCAAATAACATTTAAGAAGAACAACCCCCAAAATTAATCCTCTCACATCCTCCCATAAAAATAAAATATCATAGATCAACTCGTTGGTCGGTTGATCTGTGTTCTTCATATTAACCAAGAACGAGGAATGATTAATATTCTAAACCCATAAACCATTTAATCACCCTAACTGGGTTTGGTGGAAACTATTTTGGGTGGGGAAGGAGAACACATTCAGAGTTGTTCATCGTGGTCCGTCGATCTCCTGGCCAATTTCTGCCAAAACTCATTTTTCATTGACCATTCATCATTGGAGAGTAAAGTCCTGAGAAGATTTTTAGAGGTTCTTCTCATGGGTTCTTAATTCCCATGCCAATGGATTGATTAAATAAAAGAAACTAAACCACATCACGTTCATTAATATGTTTTATTAATTAACCATATTATTGATCCTTTAATACATGAATGTTAGAGTTAGACATCAAAATGGGTGTGCCATTATGTGTCTATTTTTTAATGTCTGTCATTAAATTATGGTTATTTCGTTTTCCACTCAATGGTTGCAAAAATAATATAATAAATCAATTAGTAATTTCATTATTTATTTCTAAAAAGTCCAAAAATTTACTTTTTCTTCAGACCCTTTTTGGTCAAATGTATACTTCGCCTATGTGAATCCCAGTGCTATGAAATCAATCATTCCCTTGGATTTTTAATTTGAACACTATTTAAAAAGACAGAATACTGAGCTCGCACATTTTCTGAACATAACATTAAAAATTTCAAAAATTATTAACAATCACCCAAGAACCATGCAGGTCGATGTTAGGCTCCACCTAATGGGACCAATCCCTCACGAGCTCAATGGTACTCTGAGATTTCCAATTTGAGTTAACTTTTAGGAGTTATAATGATTTCACAATAAAATAAATATAATCTAATTAATTTATTGGTGGATAAAAAATAACAACCATTGTTTTCTCGTTTTGGTTAATGTTATTATATACCAATGGAAAGAATACCCTCACATATTTAGAAATGGTTTCAGATTGTCAATCTGAGTCTCTATTCGTGAGTTATATACATTTGAAAATTTACATAATTTTACATAATTATTTTGTTGACGGTTATTCCATTTTCTAGTTTCCACACTAGAGGATTTCACTCACTAAATATAAGTCACACCACGGGTAAACGTGCCATCCTGAACCCAATGGTGCATGTGGATTTCTGATATGGGCCCCTGTTTATCATTTATTCCTATTTTTTCAAAAAACACCTCGCACGTGCTATTTAATGCTTAAGATTTTTCGACAGATTAGTTTGGGAACTCTAGGGATTGGAATAATATGATATAAAATTTCACTGTCTAAAAATAACTCCATATAATAAAAATAGTTATATTGAAATTCTAGGACTTTATACGTTTGACCCTGTAATCCAATATAAAACATTAATATATAAACCAAAATAGTACTTGCACTTGTTCAAAATTAATATTTAGCACTCAAATCACAATCCTACTAACATCGACATATTCACCATTATATCACGTATTATAGTGGTCTTCATTAATCCCATTTTTTCTTCTGGTTGTGGGTTAAATATCCACATATATTTCAGATGAGACTTGTTCTCACTGTACATGTTGGTTTTCTATATTCTAAAACAATATTAATATGATTCCTATAATGTCCAAAAAAATGGTGCACAACCTTGAAATAAAATTAGTAATTTAATAACATGTTTACATATGTTTTAAATAATAATAATGTTTTTCAAAAAATATTAATTATCATATATTAATATTATTATAATTTTATTAATGATTATATTAACCACAACGGTCATAAATAACATAATCATTATTTATATAAAATGAAAATACATTATTCCTCAATAACATTTACACTAAATCATATTCTTACGGTAAATGTATCCAAAAACATCCATAATTTTGGTATAATCCCAACATATTGATCAAAAAATTTGGTTTTTTAGATCTAAAAATTATGAAAAATCATAAACACATAATAAAACTAATATTTATGTAAAAATGATGCTTATAGGCACGCATGAACACTGGGTGTGATGAAACCTCCAATTATGAGGTGTAAAAACATTATAATGATGAATCATATAGTATTGGTCTTATTATGGAAGACAAAATCGTTTACGATGATAGGTGATCAATATTCCATTTCTTTTTTCTTCACTTATTCTTTTTTCTATTCTACTAGGTTGATGTAATTTTTTTTAAAGATGATGCCACCTGTTTAAAAAAGATACATTTTCGTGAAGGTGGTGGAAATGAATTTAGGATTCTACCTGAATTATTTACTAAAATAGCTCACACTCATTATATAATATATTATATCATTATATTATTCACAACGATAGTAACAAACCATATGAATGTGCTTCAAACTTTGTTTGAGAGGTAAAATTTGTATTTTACATGTCATCCATGATAGTCAATGACAACTCCATTTCTTGATTGCATAAAATGACATCATTTCTTATTGAGGGTGTGAACCTAGTTAGAGGGCATGCACTTGGTCTTCACTACATTAGGCATAAATGATACTTATTCTATATTTTCCTCTTGTCTTATGTTTATATTCTTCATTATTTCTCAAGATAAATAAATATTAATGATAGGAGGATCAAAAAATCAATTTTAATATTAAAGATAATATTTTTAGAATAAATTATGATATTAAATAAAAATATATGTATCAACTTAAAAAATTCATCTTCATAAAATTGTTTCCATTTTTAAATCTACTCTTCAATAATTGGTTATAGTGATTTTTTGATATTTTCTAAAGTAGTTGAATTTTTATTGAATAGTGAAAATCATTAATTGATGTTATATGAAAAATACAAGAAATTTTTATTCATGTTTGATGTATGGATTTTTTAAGAAACATAATATTAAAAAAAAGTCATTATTTAATATATTTAGTGATATGGATCAACACCATTCATATTAATGAGCTGAAATAATAAATAAATGAATAAAATAATTTAAAATTTTCCCAGGCCCGCTAAAACTACCTCCCACTGCACTCACCCTCACACCTTCTAACCCATGTTTATTTTTTAAATTATACTCAAAATCCTTTCTAATTATTTTTTCAATGTCTAAGAGACTCTTTATATAAAAATTAACCAAACCCATGTTCCATCATAATGTTCTCATTGATAATATATTCAAGAGGTAAAATCTTCAATCGTTCTATTTTAATTTATTTTAATTTATTATCCTTTATTAAAATCCCATAAAAAGTATAAATATAACTCCATTATCATATATATACTAAAATATTATTTTATCAATTTATTAATCATCCATAACTATCTTCTATTATCCTATTATTGTAAAAATCAAAACATCATCCGCAATGTGTCTATTCACCGTCTTCATGGTTATTGATTATTCATTTGATATTATCACAATAAAATGTGGTCATAAATCTATAATAAAGTATAAAAATTACATTAATAACATATTATAAATTTTTTAATTTTATATAACTCTAATATAAAAATAATATTTAATAAAACAAATTTATTTCATAATGTATGGAAATTCCTTCAAAATAAACTAAAAATTTATCATTAATGTTTTATCTAATTAATATTCTTATATCAAAAAACAATTTAATATAAGACCATTTAAATTAAATTTTGTTCATTAATATCATATAATTTAAATTATTGATAATTATTCTCATTTTAAAGAATCTTTTTTACATGTTTGGAGTTAAAAAAATAATGAAAACTAAAAAAATGTGCACACCCAAAACTATGAAATTAAACTCTATATTAATCAAACGATACTTAAATAAATTAAATGAAGTTATATTTTATAAATTAAATGTATCAGTGGTTCTTTATTTATTAATTTTTTAATATAATTTGTTTATATTGGACTGTAAGGTCATGTGAAGAAAGCAATCAGACCTAAGGTAAGGGGATTTTTGAACCCCATTCCATTTCATTATGTTATAAAAATTTACTGACATGATTTAGTATAGATATTCCATTTATGAAACATAAATATAATTTCAATATTTATACCAACACTTTGCTTTTATATATATGTTCTTTTTAAATATGGAAAATATATTGATTTTCTTTAATAACATTTCATTCCCAAAAATAACTTAACTCCTCGTCGGATAGTTTATTTTTCACTCATGACTTATGATTCATATAAAAAAATATGTGTTTTAACTTTTATATTTGGGAACCATGATAAATATTCATGAATTTAGATATAATTAATTTATTATGAAACTCATTCATTTCCAGGGGTCATTTCATAACTATGATTGTTATACATTTTATATGACATGAATATTGATGTAAATGTAATTTATGTTATGTGTGGGCCCAAAATTATATATCCCACCAATACATTAGTTAATGTGACTTGTCTTTGGATATAATGTAAAATACGTAGGAATATGATTCTATATTTTTTCACAATGATGATGTAATGGTTATGCACATTTGTTATGTATAAAGGTGATTCTCTCTTTGTTCACAATTATGTTGTTATTTTTACCACTAAGACATGATGTATTGTTTTTTAGAATATCCACTTTCTCTGCATTTATCTAATGTTTCTTCTCACCAGTATGATAACAATATCGTGCTTATGTCATGATGATGATTATTATGCTCACTCAATTAATATAAATTTTGGTCTTTATTCATCCTCTTACTGGGATTTTTGCTCACCTCATTATTTGATTTATATCTTCATGGGACTACATATACTAAGGATGTAGTGTGTTTTTTATGGATAAACATGATGTAGTTAAATAAATATTTATTGATTATTATATTAAAGTAATGTATGATAAAAAATCTCCAATATTGTAAATTGTTGGATCATAGATTTGAAATTGTATATTGTTTTTTATCATTAAAATAATCTAATAATAATGGTATAAAAGGTAAGATAGATATAGTTGGTATATAAGAATGGTTTAGTTAATTTGGGCATTGGGGTTTGAGAATGTTTTGAAAAACCTTAGAATATAACTTAGTATATGTAAACATCCAAGAATATTTGTTTTAGAAAAATTATTAACATAAACATCCGATAAGAAATGACTTATGAGTTAATTTTTCAAAATAATAATTATTTATTAATGATTTATTCAATAAGTTGTTGTTTGCACCTCTTAAATTTTATAAAATTATGGGAACCAAGAGTACCCAATTTAAAAACCGGGATGATGGAAAGTTCAATGATTTACTTAATGAAATCCTAAAACCATTGAAGTTAGTGATCAATACACAATGGAAATCCTTACACAACTTTCTCATGGAGTGAATAATTACTTATACCACATGAAACTTCCACCTACACACAAACATGAGAAATAATTCATTGAGTCTTTTTTCTACAAGAACAACAACTGATATTTAGTTTATCATCTTATAAACTATTAACAGAGTAGTGGGTATACTAAATAAGAAGATATTTTCTATAATTCATAGTTTATGATGGAAAATATGACTCTGGATATTTAATGTATATAAAGGGATTCCAGTAAATAAAGTGAGTTGATAAGGAATCCCATGTCAAAGGATGAAATATAATAGATGGAGTTGTAGGAAATTATGAAAATATTTCAAAACAAGTATTTCAAGTAAAATATTCATTCAATGATAGATAGGTAAATCATATAGATGAATCAAAATTAAGGTCATTCATTTACAATATAAATATAAAAATTCACAAGGAATTCAATATCTGTCTTATATTTTTTAATCAACAATTATAGAAAAAAAATATTGTTTTGTGGTTTAAAACCAAACCATTTAAATTATCAAGATACTAAAGACATTGGTAGTTATGAAAACATGTTTTTATCTAATTTGGAGATTGAATATGGAGAATGGTACCATGTTATGGGACAAAAATAAGAAATATGAATTTATAATATGAATGATCTAATGAAAAAGGTGAAATGAAATATTAACCATTCATATGTCCAAATTTGGGGAATATTCATTGTTCAAAATTACTCGAAGGTATAAGGAAATTATATATGGTTGGGGGAGAAGGCCAGTAAGCTAATTAATATTTAAGAGGAATGAATATGTTGGATAACATGATAGAGTTAAATATGTAACCACCCATTGATTGATACATCAGTTGTAGGGAGAGAGGAAACAATGCAAGCCTTTGTACTAAACCATGAGTACTTGATGTTTATCATCATTAGCACCCACTGATTCCAAATAAGAAATGGAAATGTTATTCCATTAATACTGATAAAGTGGAGAAATAACTTGAAGTCGTATGAGGTACCCTTTATATTCACTTGATAATTGAAAAGGACTTATTTTATTCGATATCTACAAAGTACATTATAACCATTGTGATTTATAAAGCCACTAAATCTTGTCCCTTATACATTTATGTGGAGATATATGTAATAAATCCAAATAGTGCAATCATTTGAAACAAACTGTTGGACTCATCTATTATTGTTGTATGTGGGAAGATTCTTCCAGTGAATATCATAATATATTCCATGGTGAAATTCAAAACTATACAAATAATGGATTATCTCTATTTTTATAGATGATAGAGAATCTATGGTGAATTTGAAACCACTTTTTATATTTTAATTCATCCTTTATTCATCTATAAATTCAAGTAATACTATGAATATCTATTGGAAAATCCATAAACGTTGTGGGTTTTGATACCCTATGAAGAATCATACATTAGTGAAAATGGTTGAGTCAATAAAAGGTTTCAGCCATGAAGAAATTCCATTTGTAAGGGAATATACTGATGGGTTTCTCGATGAGTTTAATGGAATTCCCCAATATTATGAGGTAGAGTTATTAATTGGGATTATACACAAAAAAACTCATATCTCAAAATATTCCAACAAGATTTTTTTGATTTAACTGGATGAGTAAACAATGTATCTTAAAGAGAATTTGGATGAAGGGTTTATAAGCCCTTGTGCACTACCTTGTGGTGAACCATTACTATTTGTAAGGAAATGTATCCTTAAACGCGTCTATGTATTGATTATCCAGATATAAATAATATCATCATAAAAAAATTATCCCCATCTTTAGATTGATTACTTCTTCGATAAGTTATTATGATCTCAATATTTTCAATGATAGATCTTAATTCCAAAAATTATTATCTAAATGTGAAGATGGATGATATTCATAATAATTATTTCTATATAAGGAATTAATTTTTTTAGTTCATTTTAATTCTTTTAAATCTTACTAATTCATCTATAATATTCATATATATAATGAATAGATTCATTAGATACATCCTTGAAAAAAAGGTAGTATTGTTTTTCTATTATATTTTATCTACTCGAAGATATTTATACTTTAATGGAAACTTAAAGGTTGGATAAATTTTATTCCATGTTAGATATGTGTGACTTTTATACATGGTAGGGATCATTAATGTTGAACATGATCACAAATGTTGGCAGTTTTTTTGACCCTTCCAAATGAAAGGCAATTGAGGAGTAACCCTGTCCCAATAGTGTCATGAAAATACATTTTTTTCATTCCTAGGAATGGTAATACAATCTTTTTGTGTGATATTTCACATTATTGTTCAACTCATTGACTAAGCTAACATGGAAAAAAGTAATATATTCAAGGAGTTAATAATTTTAAGTAGTAATCATGGAACTCAACAAGAGGCTAATCACATAACATGTACGCACTCTAACAAAGATGTTTAAAGGTATTGGTGATAAATAGTTATTCTTTAAAGAATGGATTTCGGTATACAATCTTGAATAAGGAGAAAATTATATCCTACACTATAGAGTTGTTTTATATCCATGAGAGAATCTACACAACTAATGATGATCTTTGTAGAAAATAACCAACTATTACATCAATGATGTGTATCATGAAAGACCGCATCTTCATGGATATGAAAATAATGACTTTGGAAATCATATTTATATTGAATACATCATAAATTTCCCACATGATATCCATACCATCTATCAAACAGATGATCAATGATGCACAAAGGGATGATATAGAGTTACAAAAAGGTGAAAGTGGTTATGAAAGGGATGCAACATGGGTTCCAGATCAATGATGATAGTTTGATACAGGTTGGAACAAGGATTTATGTGCATTTTTCTCTTGACATAATGAAGGAATGATTGGAAAATGAGCATATAAAATCATTCCTTATCCATCATAGATATAACATTATTTACAAATATCTTCAAGAACACTTCTAGGGGTAAAATATGAAGTAGGATATTACAAAGTATATATAATTGTGTTTGGTATGTTAATAATATAATGATGACTAAAAGAAGACCAACGATATTATTAAACCATTACTGATATACACATTGAAATGTGAGAATATAACCATTTGAATTTTCACCAGTCACATAGAAGCTTCCAATAGAAACAATGTAATATGGGTTATGGTGGATCGACTCACCAGGACTGCCCACTTTAATGCGATTCAGGATGATTTCATGATTGAAAATAATTTCAAGATATAAATGAAGAAAGTTGTTAGGATGTGTGGAAATCCACTTTAGATCATTTATATTAATGATACTCGGATCAAATAAATATTCATGAGATTCCTTAAATTTTCTATGAGTACTAAATTGAATTTCAAAATGACATCACCCTATATAGATATATTATATTAAATAAATATTCAAATCCTTGAGGACCTTTTCGGACCCTTCTTTATATATCTAAACGGATGATGGGATTAGCATATCACATTAGTTTATTTCTCATATAATCATAACCTTACTATGTGTATTCAAAGGGATTCATATGAAGCACTACATGAGAGGTCATGTAAATCTCCACATGATGGGATGAAGATCATTAATGAAAAAATATTTAAACATGATAATGTGAAAGAGAAGGTAGATGAGGTTAAATCCATAGAGTAAAAACTCAATGTTTATCTAATAATTCAAAATAACTATAGTGGAAACCATCCATAGGTCTTGGAGATCGATATAGGAGAAAAAGACTCATTTAGATATCACCAACGAAGCGAGTCATAAGGATTTGAAATATATTGAATACTATCCCACTATACATGGAATCCTTTTAGATAATTTAACTCAAATGTAATGTGGCCAATTTTCTATACTTCCAAAAAAATGGGACAATTCCACTACGTGTTCCATGATTCAATCTTGATGAAGTTCATACATGTAACATATTATGTAATGAATCTGGATGTGGTAAAATTGGATAATGGCCACTTTTATAAAGTTTATGAAAGGATGTTATTGGACTAGAAAGATAGTGACTTGTGAAAAAGTGTGAATGAACAGGTTGGATTATTGTGGAGGAATCATATATATTAAAAAGATACATGGGAATCATTGGAAGTGATAAATGATAAATACCCTCACTTATTTTCACTATATTTTATAAATTGAATTTTTAAGGGTGATATTTTAGAATTAGGGATGAATCTAAAGTCCCAAATTTTTATCAATGAAATTTCACTTATTAAAATTATTTTATATTGAATAAAACAATATATATATAATATGAAACCCATTAAAATTGTTTATCATATCATAATTGTGAAAATAGTTGTATTTATCTATATTAAAGAACCTATACCAATGCAATAGTATCTCGACCATTGGAATAGTAACATGTCCATTAAGAATATTAATCCAAGAAATGGAATAGTAACCTCCCCTATGAGTGTAAAAATAATATTTAGATATCATATATTGTTAAATATTATATATATATACATCATCATATATGTATATAATTGTTTTTAAAATGATAAATATAGTGTTGGATGTTTTTGTAAAACATAAATTTATAGTTTATAATTTTTAATTAATATGATGAATTAAAAAAAATAGATTTCTAAGAAATAGATTCATAAATTATTATTATGTTGTATTATAATTATATGATAATTTATGAATCAATTTTTTTAAAAATAATTTTCTTTTAAATCAATATAATATGATTTTATGTAACCATAATTATTTTATTGAAGGGTCAAAAAATCGATTATAGTACTAAAATTGGTATTTTTTTGAATAAATAATGATATATAATTAAACCAACATTTCATATAATTATATAATTAGTTCCATAAAATGTAATCCATTTTAGAAATACACACAAAAAAATGGTTATGATAATTTTTTTATATTTGTATAATATAGTGGATTTTAGTTTGAATAGTGAAATACTCAAAAATATAATATAAACTAAATATATGAATTTCTGTGTGATGGATGATGTATGGATGTTCTAAGAATCATAATCTCAAACACTACATCATTGATTAATATATTTATTTATATATATTAACACTATTTATAGTCTTCATCCAAAAAAAAGTAATAAAACAATAAAAATACTCATCTCATCCCCAATTAATACCACCCATCCCCATCTACTCTCCTTAGAACATCCAAGAAATTTATATTTCTAAAATTCATAAAAATTACATTAGAAACACTCTTACACCTGTCTAATAGTTTTGGTAATCAACACACCTACAAAACCATGTTCCATATGTAATTTCTCAATTAGAATATATCAAATATGTAAAATAATCCTTTATTCTCTGTTAATTTATATTCATCTCATATCCAATCCAAAACTCCCCAACCAAATGGTATTGGTAACTCAATTATCATATATATATATATATACATATCTAAATATGTAATTTTATTTTTTCAATGGAATATTAATCATAAAATATGTTCACTTCTCCTTTTATTAAAAATATGAAAATGTAATCCATGATGTGTTGCCTCACCACTTTCATGGATGATGTGATTTCGTTTCCATTAACTCCGTAAAGGGTTATCATAAAACCATTATTATAATTTAACAAGATTATAATATTCTTATTGTAATTTTTTTATTCTTTTTTAACTAATTTATAAACATAATATTTAATAAAATTAAATTATTTCATAATGGATGGATAAACAACCAATATAAACAAAAAAACTGTACATTGGCATGTTATCTATTGAATCATCCTCATATAAAAAATATTATATATAATTCTATTAAAACCACTTTACACTCATTATAAACATATAATTTAAATTTTGGATAATTATTACAATCTTACATGAACTTCCATACTTCATTAGAAGTGAATCAATCTTGAAACCCAACAAAACAGTAACACCTAAAACGTAGAAATTGAAATCTATAACTCAGAAAACATTATGTAAATGAACATAATAAAATTTTAAAAAATGTAACTACATGTATAAATGGTTCTAGATTTAGTAATTATTGAATATAATTTAATTGTCCCGGATTGTAAGTGCGTGTGAAGAAAGCATTCAAACATAAGGTTACGGGGATTATTGAACCCAACTCCCATTATTTGGGTTATACCAAATTCAGGAAATATTTCATTAAAGATATTCCATTGTTGTAACTTACATATAACTTAATTTTTTCTCCCTATTATATTCACGGATATTAATATTTACCAATTAGTTTTCTGAAAAATATAAAAATTTTCTAAAATAACTCTTATTTAAAAAACACATATTTTCCCCCTTTTGATAGACTATTCTTCACTCAAGATTGATGATTATTATAAAAAATATTCCTTTTCCATTTTTAATATGGAAATACCATTATTTATTCCTAAGTTTTTGATTTATTAAATTTAGATAAAACCCTTTCATTTTTATGGGTTATTTCAATACTACGATGGTTTTACATTATATGTTAAATGTATAATTTTTTTTAAATGTTATGATGTGTTGGGTGGGGATAGAATGATATAATACTCAAATTAATTCTGATATTTATTTTATCTCAAAAGATAATGTGACATATATGTGAACAGAATGAATTTTTTTTCCAAATGATGATTTTATGGTTATGATCATATTTATTTAGTGATTATTAAGCAAGATTTGTACACAAAAATGTCTTTTATTTTCACCAATAAAACTTGTTGTTTCATTTTTAAGAATTTCCACCTTCAATGAATTTGTCTGATGTTTCCTCTCATTAATATGATAACGATCCTTTGATAATAATATGGTGATAATACTTATTCTCAATAATTTAATAGTAATTATTTTATTTATTCATCCTTTTACATAAATTTATGATCAAACCTTTCATGGATGTATATCCTTACATGATGACATGTGACATCCGAGTCTCGGTGACAGCACAACCACCCCGCCTTAACATGGTTGCCGGGTCCTGGCCTACCAGGTACCCCCAGTTGCCCCTGCAGACACGTGGGGCCCACCCCAGGGTCCACCCACATGCCCGAACGGGTCATCTGACTAATGATTGTCCCCACAGGCCAACACATGTCCTTTCCAGTGTGTTTTGTCATCACTCACACACACCCTGAGAAACTTCTCAGGAGGTCACCCATCTTGACCACTACTCCAGGCCATGCACGCTTAACTATAGAGTTCTAATCAGTCTCCCGAAAAGGAAGGTGCACCTTGTTGACATGAGTCTTATCATTTAGTCATTTAACCCTTTATCATTTGGGCATGTTACAATCACCCCTCCCCCCTTTAGAGCACAACGTCCTCGTTGTGGGCCCTATATCTCAACCCAGGCAGTGCATCACACTTTAGGCTGGGTTCCTCCTCTGATACAAAATGTGACAACCAGGTCCTGGTGACAGCACAGCCACCCCGCCTTAACATGGTCATCGGGTCCTGGCCTAACGGGTTCCCCGAGTTTCCCCCGCTGACACGTGGGGCCCACCCCAGGGTCCACCCACATGCTCGAACGGGTATCTAACTAATGATTGACCCTACAGGCCAACACATGTCCTTTCCAGTGTGTTTTGTCCTCACTCACACACACCTTGAGAATCTTCTCAGGAGGTCACCCATCCTGACCACTACTCCAGGCCAAGCATGCTTAACTGTGGAGTTCTAATCAAACAGGCTCCCGAAAAGGAAGGTGCACCTTGTTGACATGAGTCTTATCATTTAGTCATTTGACCCTTTATCATTTGGGGGTGTTACAAGACATGTACTATAGATAATTTGTTATTTATAAGGATAACGAATAATTTCTCAAATAATTATTTATATTTTATTATATACATGTTATTTATTTTCCTAATTTTCCGGAAATCCTAATTTTTTGAAGAATGGAATTTTAATTCTATAATGTCATATATTTTTAATATTATTTAACAATAATATATGAAATATTATAGAGTCCATAACAGTGCTCAATGAAATATAAATTATGAAAATAATTTCACCAGGTAGTGTTAAACAAGGTCTTCAGTACGTCATGTTTCGATGCATTAGGTGGAGATTGGGTAAAGACCAATGAACCAATTAGAGAGTTAGTACAACTAGTTATAACAATTTCAAAATCCACATCCACTATTATTATCTATATATAGAATAACGCCAGTGAAAGAAACAATTAATTTATCACATACAAAAAATTTAGGTGATCTTATATTCTCATTCTCGGAGAAAATAATGGGTTTGTGATACTTAATATATGTTTTACTAAATATATTTTACATTTTTTCCACTAAAATACCTCTAGTACCAATTTTGGAGACCCCATAAATAGTAATTTGGAACTGGAGTTTACCATATTACATTGTCATATGATACATGTAATCACATCCTGAAGGACTATATATAATTTTTGTTGCTGTTACCATGATACATTCCACGACATCTACCAATAGGTCCCATTCCCTAACTACCCAAGCCAGCCTCTAATATTACATGGGCTCATTAGTAGCACTGAGTATCCATATCCCTAACATGGGAGGAATTTTCTATATACCTGTATGCATACACACATCTCCAAACCCACAAACGCTGAAAAGTAAAAACAACTAAGAAACATAATATTGCATACCAATATCCCATAAAATATAGTATGACAGGAAGTGATGTATTGTAAATGATACCGTTCTAAAAAAATTCATCAAAAGAAAGAGTTGGTAAGCTATAATATGCAACTTATAATAAAATAGATACCTGGACTACTGCTCGAATTCGAAAGAACACCTCATCATTCCTGAGTTACAAAATCATTTTCTTGTCCTTTCTAGCCATGACTCCCTCAAAAGGTTGATTGTATCTACAAGACATGAAATGGGTGGAAAAGTACCTTGTAGGGGTTAGTGTAACAACACTTATATTGACACCCCAAAACAACAAAGAAATTAACACTGGAAAGATATAGTAATCCTTACATAGTATATGTCTACAAAAAATATAACATGAATATCCCGATATACTAGAACCAAGATGTGTAGTTTAGATGAATGTCATAATAACCACATACCCTCATTAGGGATTCAGTCTTATGATTTTAGTAACCACTCATCTCATATTTCACACTATAGTGTCCCATATAATTGATTACATCTATCTAAGGAGTAATATTTTATTGAAACCATCATGATAGAGATACATTGATAGATGTAAAGAGGGATATGTTACCACTGATGATGAACACATCCAGGTTCATGGGCATTAGAAATAAATACATCTGGATTTACCTTTTATGTATTGGATCGATGATCGGTGAAGTTGGTCACTTCAATACCATGGAATTTATCTATGGAGTTAATAATGAATATTGGATCCCACTCTAGGCCTTTTAGAGGGTAGTCCAACAACTCTACGAAGAAAGCAATGTTGAATGGATCATAAACCTATGAGTAGAAATGATACCAACTCAAATTTAGGGAATGATACAGGAACATTACCTCAATGAAACATGTTCATGATATGGTGGAGAAGTGGATCAAGACATGTATAACATAGTACACTGTAGGTATTAGGGTCATAAAATAAGTCCCTTGACCCTATGTACTACCCATATACAATGTCCCATGTAAAAGGGTTCATGTTTTGTAAACAATATTTTACAAAACATTAATATGGACATACATTCCATTACATTCCATCTAGGGTCCACTCGTGTACTCTGGCCTTATGCTAGTACACTGTATCAACCCGTGTTGGTCATCCTGTGTACCAGTACCTAGAGTACTCCATGAACTTAGTCCTGACCTTGTCCTGTGGTGGGGTATATCAATGTAGAAAATCCATTAACCACACCCCTTTTCCATTTATATCATGAGATACATATTTAGTCACCAAGAATTCCCTACACACAACATGATAAGGTCACACACCGTCTAGAATTTAGCTAACCCATGAAACCCTTGCATCCACTCAGTGGGGTCCACACACTGTGTAACCCTGTGTTACATACTATTTTGATTTTGATATTTAATTCCATAGTTTTTCTTTCACACTCCTAAAGAAATATTTTGGTGTTCGATCCAATTATCCATTCCCATAGATATTGGGAATTCATGGTTTCCTTGACATTACAAAAAAAAATCAGTGGGTTTCGGGCCTTCAATCGGCTCTAAAAACCAATTCTGATCACCCTCCTGAAAATAGCGAGAACAATGATATCTCTCTAATCAATATGATCTATCTATCTCCATCTTCATATCACCTCCTCTAAGTCTTCACAAGGTTGGATCATCAATTTTGGATCATTGTGATATGTGTTGAAGGTGTACCAATCCTTCGTTCATAAACCATGATGAATGTGAAGAACATATGGGGAGAAAACATCATTGAACAACCCATTAAATGAACATAATTTGTTTTTCATTCAATACTTGAACTATACTATAATAATTATAATGGACACAAAAATATAAATTCTCAATAATCAAAACACCAATAAAATCATGCAACCACATCCCATCTAGCAAGAACATGAGAGATGCATATCAACCTGTTTGTTGGCTGGTTTATGTTTTTCATTGAATCTATTAATGGGTAATGATAAATTAAAATAACAACATACTACATTAGTGTTATATCATTCACATAATAGTATTAATCATTTCATCACCGCCATGAATTAGATCCAAAAAAATAGATTTTGTTGATCTGTCATCTATGTTCTATTATTCATCATCAAGAAAATTCACCAAGATCATATTTCTAGATCCCTAAGCGAATTCTAGGGTTATGAGCCAAAACATATTTCAATTTTTAAAGATGAATTTAAAAAAATCCGCAGAGAAACATTGAAATAAAATAATTTCTTAAATTATTAAAGCCCCAAAACTACTTTTCACATTTGACCTATACCAAACAGTGATATTCTAATCCTGGGCTAAAGATACTACTCTGAAAATGACGGTTCCTTGGATTTTTTATATAGGGACCTGTTTAGAAATTATACTACATTATTATGAAATTATGCACGTATGTTTTTTAATATTTTTATATTTTTTATACAATTGTTTCAGGCACACTAGGCCTCGGAATCAAACTCAATCTCATCTCCCAGCTTCGAATTATTTCTATATAATAATTTAAAACAATACACAAAAAAACTTAAGATAATATATTCTCCCCCTCCCCCGTGGGACATTACATCCCCGAATATTTAAAAACAAATGCTATAATACATGTTATGGATACTTTGCATGAACTTGAGCCTCCCACCCCCATGTGCTCTCCTAGAGATTCCTATATTTCCACCAAACACACAACAAGGGAATCAATCACCCACATAGCATCCACTCTGGCCGATCCTTGATCCCCACTCGGTACTCAACAAATGTTCCTCTATCAACAATGTCTTGCTCTCCCCAGTGAATGACATGCGATAAATGTTGAACATATCTATTTTTTTGTTACATGTGGTTGGAATTGTATACTCAGTCCAACTATGACGATGGAAAAAATTAGTACACCACCTCACAAACTCTACATAGTATCTTAAATGAGTTGATAAAACTTAGAGATAACTTGTTTCCCTAGCCAAATATCTATATTCCCCATCGAGGTGAAACTGAAAAAGAACACATTGACTCCTTCTTCAAATGTCAGTGTCCTTATCTACCTATCGGTATGTGATTTTTGACAGATTATAATAATATTCATCTGATCTTGGATGATATTCACCTTCTATATTGTTTCTCGCACCAACTCTTGTCCCATGAGTGCTGAATCCCCTAAGTCAGTCTAGAAAAGGGGTGACCAGCTAGGTTACCTATACAATACTATGAATGGTTCTATAATAATGTTAGAATGGTAGCTGTTGTTGTATGAAAACTAAACCATAAGTAGATGATCCTCCCAACTATAGCGGATGTCCAACATGCAAGCATGAATCATTTCCTTCATTACCTGAATGGTCTACTCTATCTGGCCCTCTTTTTGGGGTTGAAACGTCATGCTCATGAATAGATGAATCCCAAATTCCACAAACAATCTCTTTCACAACTAATATTAAGAGAGAGCATCACGATAATAAATAGTCATCGATCTGAATCCATGAAGTTAAATTATCTATTGAAAGTGGAAGAGTATCGGGCTCTCTACTAAACACTACTCTTGGATAATTAGCAATGAGGCTAACTAGATGAGTCCGTAAAAGAACTCCAAAATAGAATTTTCCACATACGCATACATTACAATACAATAAATAATTCCATTGATATCTCATCCCACTTATATCATAGAACCTTAAGGTATTGAGGTAAACCCATTGGAAACTAGTACTCAACCACCAACTGTTTGGACATAGGGAATCAAGATACAAACTCTTCCACTGTCTTTTCATTTTATTCCACCAAAACTGACATTAGTGGTCCTAGTTAATCTTCTTTTCTCCATTATGTGCTTCCAAGGGGATGTATAAAACTCATTTATAACCTCCTCCAACAATGAAACTTGTATAAATGTGTGTCCTCTAAAAAGGAAAATATGCTCCCCACCGAGTGAATATCCATCGGGTATTTTTCCTATGGATGTCTGAGCAAGTGGGGTCCTGAAATAAGAGTCCCCAAGCTCTACATCTCAAACATTCTATAAGAGTTTTGGGGTAACAACCAACAACTAGAAGTAAGTTGTTATATCCCTATCCATAAAGGATAACTGTAACAAGTAAAATTGCTTTGACACCTCATTGAAATACTACAAACTAGAATCCCTACTAAGAGTATCTGGAATAATGTCCCTATTTACTTGAGTATAGATAATCTATAAATAATAGTTCTAGAGGAACTCTAGTCATGCCAACATTTTTTACTTCATATTCTTTTGAGATAAGATATACTTGATACTCTTGTGATCATAGAAGACAATAAACCACCCACCTATTAGGTACTTTCACCACATCTTCAAATAGAAGACTACATGTAAAAACTCAAGATCATGGGTTGTGTACTTTATCCCATGTGGTCTCAACAAGTGTGAATCAAGAGAAATTACTTATTTCATCTCTATAAGGTTATTACCAAGTCCAGTCCATGATTAATTGCATAACACTATGAAATCAATAACGTAGTCTGGAAATCTCAAGATCAGAGTGACCGTGAAACTCTACCCAAACAGAAACAAATCTGGCAATAACTTATCTATCCACATGAAAGGATTAAAATTTTGAGTCAAATAATTCATTGGTTCAAATATTCTGGAGAAATCATTTATGAATAGCCGATAATAGATTGCTTGCTTATGGAAGCACCACACCTCCACCACACTCCTAAGTTGATCCCATGATAACCCTTCCATTTTCATTGTTGGGCTTATAGCCACTCCATTCACTAAGATAACCTTTCCCATAATGTGGATCACCTAATTCCAAATTTACAACTTTGAGTGTTTCCAACAAATCTAGTTTTCTGAGAGTACATCTAGAACCATCCTTATGTGTCTCACATTCTCCTCCTCAAATTTCTAGTACACAATGATATCATCGATGAATACTACCATGAAGTGGTCTATTTATGGCTGAAATATATAGTTCACGAGTCCAATGATCAATTTTGGAGAGATCTTTTGGTCAAACAGAGTCACCATGTTATCATAGTCATTATAGCGTCATATAAAAGGTGTCTTAAGTATATCATCACCTCATACTCACAAGTAGTTATATATTGATTAAAGGTAAACCATCGAGAACTACCTTTCCCCTCTCAACTGATCAAATAGGTCCTTGATACGTGATAATGGAGAGTTTATCTACATGGTCACCTGGTTCAAATGCTAGTATTCCCAAAAAATCATGATTCTCCCTTCTACATTTTTGGAAAACAAAACTAGGGCCGCCCTGGGTGAAACATTGGTTCTCATGAGGCCTTTCCTCTGAATGTCCTCCAACATCACCCTCAGTTCGTGATACTATGTGGTTACAATCCAATATGATGATGTAGATATCTATGTAATACTCAGTTTTTAATCATTAATAAATTATATATTTTGATGGGTAGGTAAACCTATAAAATATTTGAGGTAGATGTCCACATTTTATGCTACCAATAACAGAAACTGGATGCTCATAACATCTTTTGAAAACAAGTGTTAGGATAACCAAATCCTGAGTCAAATATTTCATTGTTCCATCATTATGGTCACACATTACCCTTTTCATTAAATATTCAAAATTGGTATGGATAGTGGATATGCAATCCATACCAAGAATGAAATAGTAAGGTCTCAACACTCCCACTAATTGGTGAAAACAGAAACTATAACCTATAAAGGTTATGTCGCACTAACAACATAGATGTGTGAAAACTGAGTATTCTCCTGAAGGTGTCTCCTTGTGTAATGGTTGAGATAATGGTTCAACCAGAATCTCATGTTCATGAACAAGATATGTGGTGAGAATGTAATTAATAGAACACTGGCCTATTATTAATATAGTTAATGTTGAAAATACATTAATCATACCTTAATTTATTCTCAAATTCATTAAGTCATATTCCTCGACTGTATGCAGTAGTCCCCACCCATGTACTACATCTCCTTTAGCCATGTGTGAACCCCCTGGTGGTGTGGGTTGTAACAAGTCCAAACATTGGACACCTTTTAACTCTATACCATATCCTCTACCACATTTGATGCCATGCATATCTTCCTGGTCTTATCAATGTTACTGCCTTATTGGTGCATATACTATTTCCCTATCAGAAACATGGTGGGTTAGACAATATTGAGTGAGATTTACTCTTCCATCACAGAAATATAAAAACCTCTCCATAATATCAGTAGATCGACATTATGATCCATAAATTTAACAACCTATATCCTAGTATCTCTTTTGGAAACATCTCCCATGTTTAGATCCCTGATTCTGACTTCGGCTCCCCACTACTGTGGTCTCTACCCTTGCTCATCCACTACTGACTATCACCGTCTATGCCTACTCATCTAAGAATATTTCTACAAAAAAATATGACTTGGTAACTCCATCATAATTCTGTATGTATAAAAGGATAAAGGTAACTTAGATGTATCTATGTAGAACTCACACAATTGTCTAATCCATAATGAAAAAAATATCTAACCATGTCTATCGATTATGTGGAATGATTGGTGAACTGTACTGAATAATTAGTGATGGTCATGCTAACAAGATGGAGTTGATAAAGATACTGTATACTATTTTCGCTCAATGAAAATAGTGAGAACTTCCCCTTAATGTTATCCTTGAACATTGTACAACAAAGAGACTCTTAATCATATGTCATATAGCCAAACTACACCATCACCATGATGAGCCATGTAAAAGGCCTACTACAATGACCACCATCTAATCTTATGATTTATGAAATAGGAGGAAAACTCATTTCCATTCCTCAAGACATTACCCATACTCTTGAGGTTTGGGCTAACCTTGGATCCTTATTGGTCTCTCTCTCTAAAAAATATAGAGAACTATAAACATGTATTCTTCTTCTTCGGGCACAACGAGTACTACATGCTAATCTATATGTGGTTTTACATATGGTTCACTACCTAGAAGTGACATCTGTGGAACTAGTCCCGGTGTTAAAGCCTCGTCACAAAGGGGGTCGTCCTCATGATCATTCTATTGAATCTAAGCTTGTATGTGTCATAAGGTAATCCTGTATGAAAACTAGATGTACCATGATCAATGATTATTTCAGGAATGTTGACTCAAGAAGGACCTAGAACCACAACCCATTCTTATATGATTCATATACCATTATATTCCCAACAACTAGTGTTCTCTTGTAAAATTTCAAAAATTTGGTTATCCAGGTCCTGGAGGATGGATATGGAAGCTGCCTACACCAATGCTAGAGTCCCCATCATGAAAGGAAATTTTAAAAAACATTACACTATTTCCCAAAACCAATCTCACATTCTCTAAGTTCTAATGTACAACCAACAACCTATGATAACACTCTATCAGAACCCATCATATTGGGGACCATGTTCTGACTCCCCAATCCTACCTCCAATAGGCCAAAGACTGGTTTCCTTCAGCGATTAGGCATATCACTAACATGGCTGTAATTGCCTATGTACCATTACACACCTAAACATAAACATAACCACAGATACTGAAACATATAAACCACTTGAAAAAAGTTCATGAATACCACTATCCCAACTAACAATGTATGAAATGAAGTAAATTGATGTAATGTAAACTAGGCTATAATTCAATCCCACAAAAAGAAAGAGTCTGTTAAATAAAAAGACTAACCTATTAACAAAATAGGTACTGGGAGTAGTGCTCAAATCTCTATGAAGACCTCGGCCTACATGAAATTAAAATACTATATCCGGTTAGTGTATTCCATGTAATACATCAAAAGGCAACTCGTATTCACATGAAGAAACATGTACGGGAAAATCCCATGTATGGGTGTGTATAAAAATACTCAGTTTGACACTATGAAGCTACAATGAAACAAAAAATGGAATGATACAATCATCTATACAATGTATATTTTTATAGCATATATAACATAAATATATTGATATACTCGAACCAAGAGGCGTTGTATAGAGGAAATTCATATCAATTGAATACACATACATGAATAAAGAGGCGTAGTCTAGAGGCAATTTATATCAATTGAATACACACACTTTGGATTCAGTTTGAATATTCCTTCAATCACTCATCTGAGAGAATATACTCCTGAGTCAGATAGCAATGATGATGTCTGTCTGTGATGTACTATTTATCAATAACTATAATGAAATAGATACACATATATGTCTAAATAGTGATTCAATACCATAGATGTAAGAACCCAGACCTTCATTTTAGTTAACTTTTTCATTTTTCTAGAGTTTTTGAAAAAAGAGGTGTTTCTGGAAATTTTTCAAGTAAATACCATGTAATTTATGAGTAGACACAATCTACTCCCTTGTAGCATGAGGTCGTGTGCTGGACGTGTCTAGGACACACCCACGGCCATGTAGGGGTGATGTGGAGGCGACATAAAGTAGAGTACAGAATAGCCTAGTACACCACGTGTACTCCAAATGTACACACCATGTATTTTCTTTTTTTCAGTAAACGGACCGGGTTCGCGTCTTAACCCCATAACCATCTTCTTCTCCATATTTTTTGATTGAGGGTGTCCCATACAGTCATAAATCTCCTCCGATCCCCTGACCCTTCGTTCGTTCGCTGAATCAACAATCATCGATTGTGTTTGAACCACAACGATAAGCTCTTCCTTCTCCTAGAGCTTTGTTTTCCAATTCATCCTCTTTTTAGAGTTATTGTGGGTTTAATGTTTTGTGTATTTTCATATATCTATGACGTTTTGAGGAGATTAAACACCCGTAGATGAAGTATATCGATCTCCTAGCATCAATGTACATGGTTTTTGTCTTACCATTTGACGTCTTTGAGTAATATGTGCAATTTCCACCAATACCCTTGAATGGGGTATTGCATGTTTAATGTTTTTCCCCTATTGTCTTTCCTTCCATGCTTGTATTCTTGTGTAGAGGTAATTTTTTTGTGTATAAGGATAATTTATTTGCTTGGATATTTTACCCATGAATTGTTCTATTTACAACCTTTTTGTCTTGTTCTGCCTTTGGCAGTTATTCCAGTTTTCCATGCCTTGTGACTGAAGCATGGAGTACTATTCCCTGACAAGCTTGTTATGATTTAGAAAGTTTATCCAAGTAGATCTGTAGGTTTTTATTGGCCATATAGAATTATTAGGCATTTAATTGCATGGGGCCCGGATAACCTAGTGCTATAGACTATAAGGGGATAGACCGAGTGAGCTTCCTCAGAGAGTCTTAGACATTATAGACTATAGGGGATAGACATGAGTGATATTCCCAACGATTCTTGGATATTATAGACCACAGAAGGATAGATAGAGTGAGCTTACTCAGAGATTCTTGAGCTTTATAGACTATACGGGGGTAGACAGAGTGAGCTTCCCCAGAGAGTCTTTGTTTTGTTTGAATTTCCTTAAACCATTCCAGGCTATAGGAGTAATTGACCAAGTGAGCTTTCTCAGAGAGTTTGTGATCAACCTGAGGCTATATGAGGAATTGACCGAGTGATATTCCTCAGAGTGTCTCTATACCTTGGGGCTATAAGGGTATTAGACCGCGTGATCTTCCTCAGAGAGTCCCTTACTACTTTATACTATAAGGGTAATTGACTAAGAGTGCTTCCTCAGAGAGTCTTATATTTTTGTATGACCAAACCAGAGGGGTTAGGCTGAGAGAACTGACCAGAGGGTAGTTGGTACATTCTGGATAGGACAATAGGGGATGGCTGTGGGTACTTCCCATAGGGATTCTTGTTTGTGGTTAGCTATTTTATTCAATGCTGCGTGTTGATCTGTGGATTGTTTACTGTTATGTATTATCTTATTCACTGCATAATGTTTACTATTTACTGTACATTACCTGCCTTATACTCACTGACTGTTAGGCACAGATCTTCATGTGGTTGCCTACTAAGATTTAGTCTCACACCCTATTTGGGTCATGCTTTTGGGCCCAAACAGATTATATTGTTGTAGGTATAGACAAGGTAATTCACCCTTTGACTTCAATTACTTGATTTCATTGGATTAGGAGAGAATGGGACCAAGTCGAGGCTTGCGATGTTGAGAATTTTATCTATATACCATTCTTTTGGACTTGGTTTAACTATTGTATTTCTAGCATTGTGACTTGTTTAGATGATTCCCTAGACATATATATCATGCATCATTTCACATCTGTATGTGTGCTGTAGTTGTTTATTGTTTTATTCTTCTAGTATTTACATTTTTTTTTATATTTACTGATTCTTCTATTGTATGTGTTTTTTACATCCGATATGTACTCTTCCAATGAGGGAATAGCTTCCCCACTATCACACCCAAGGCCCTCACTGTTATTCAGTAGCCTTTGGCATTTGGGAAATGCACTTGAGGTTATGTGACCAACCAGGAATGTGGTGCCTCTGGGTGGCTTCTGGAACTGGGATGTTACAAAGTGGTATCAGAGGAATTATTTTCTCTTGACTTACAGTTTGGATACTATATCCAGGGATCAGATGGAATAGGTACTTGGTAATAAGTTGTGTACAAGAGTATCTAACATGTGTATAGGGAAAATCCATACTACCTCGTTTATTACAGTTTTACTAGTTTGCACTTTTACATTTGATTTGATTTCATCGTTGGGTGATTCAAATGATTTTTGTTATTACCATTGTTGCTATTGCAGTTCTATTTATTTTAAAACCTGACGAGATGAGGGTATACCATCTCATGCATCATATAGGCACTTATTAGAAATCACAACCATGCATTATTTTCATGCCATCTAGGATGCATTAGTGATTAAATGTTGCTGGGATAGATGTTGTGTAGAATATGCATGTTGTTGTGATAGATGCTTGGATAGAATCTCTGCTGTTTTATAGAGAATTTGTTTGTATAGTACATTGATTAAATAGATGTCAAACCTTGGTTCTTGAGGTGTTATGGGCCCTCATGGACCAGAATTTGGTTGATCATTTCTTTGTTTCCTTGTTATAAATTGTATAAGATGACAAGATCTGATTCGTGGGGATTATGGGCCATCGCATATCAAAATTTGGAACATTAACTCTTGTTATCTATGATTTCTAGGATTCAGAGCAGTTTCTAAGCTACTGCCCTGAAAAACCCAAAATACAGGGCGTGTACTTTATTAATACATGCCGTGTAGTTTATAAACCATGTCACTGACTGTGTGGGAAGAAACACAGGGTTGTGAAAATTATTCAGGAACACATCGTGTATGATGAGTACACGCCCTGTTGTAGTCAATGTGTGTTTACTCGTGTGGATAACGACACAAATGGAAAAAGCTTTGACATTACACACTATTTCCATTTTCTCACGTCGTTCCATAATTACCCAGTCGTTTCATGAACAACACGGGCCAGAGAAAGACTTCAAGTACACGTCGGGTTCCCATGGAGCACGTCGTGTAGAGTAAACCATGTAGCAGGTCGTGTACCTAACAACACAGGTCGTTGAAACCTTTTCTAGTACACGCCATGTCCTTCATTAACATGTCGTATAGTCTAGGATTAAGAGGACCGTGTGGGTTAGCCATGTAAGGAGACTTGGGTAGGGTAATATATTTCAAGTACACACCGTGTGTGGGGACAACATGTTGTGTGGTTGGGGCATTACATGACTAGTTATCACAGAATTACATTCCCATGTGAGTGGATTAAAAGAACACGGTGTGTAGTTTTTACACACACTGTGTAGTCTTGTTATGTAAAACATGAATGTTTCTTTATATTTTATTCCCATCTTGTACTCTTGTGTTCTCAGTCTTTGATAATTCTGATCTAAGTAATAATTTTGACCTTTCAGAGCTATGCCCTCGAGACATCCTCTGGTTGAACGTCAGCTGCCAGACGGTGATCAGACACTGGACATGGGCGATCAGGGACCTCCTACAGATCATCCTGTTGTGCCAGCCTTCGCACCAGCAGTTATACACGTTATAGGCACTGATGTGTAGTTTAGGGAAGAAATTTTGAGGATGATGCATACCTTCTAGATAGAATCGCCTCTTGCCCCGTCGATGGTAGAGTTTACGCGGGGTTTTCAGCAGCAGCATCCTCCTACTTTCTCAAGGGATGGAGGACCTCAGGATGCAAAGTCATGGATACATTCCACGTTTACATTTTTCGAGCATCTAGATATACCTCTAGAGAAGTGGGTGAAGCTCGTGACCTATATGCTCTCAGAATCCCCCAAGAGGTGGTGGGAGGTGATCTCACAGTTAGGGCGCCAACAGATTATGACTTGGGATGAGTTTCAGCACATTTTCTACAAGTACTTATACCTGGAGACCTTGAGGGATGATCAATCGTGGTAGTTTTTGAGTCTAGAGCATGTTACTCTTTCTGTTATGGAGTACTCGTTGAATTTTACTGCGCTGCATCGTTTCATGCCGATTCTAGTAGGTGATTACTTGTTCCAAGCTAGGAAGTTTGAGGATGGTCCCAGGAAAGAGATCCTTTCCTTGGTGAACATCATCAGGTTGACTTCAATATCCTATATCATCAACTAGTCTCTAATATCTATGCACAATCTGAGGGATTCTAGAAAAGTGATCCAGGGCGGTTCGGCCTCCAGATCTAGTGTTCCTCCTACTGATAACAGGAAGCGTTGTAGGGATTCTGCTCTAGGCGATCAGAGTAGGAGAAATGTATCATTGGGTAGCCAGGTAGTATGCTACCAATGCGGGAGGAGTGGGAATACGAGGCCTTAGTGCGAAAGAGACCCGATGGAGTGCCGATTTTGTGGCAAGATGGGCCATTTTCATCTTTTTTTATCAGATCTTATCACCAATAGCTAGTGCTAAGGGTTCTTCTATGACTCCATGTTTAGGGGATGCATCCCCAGTTTCTCACAAGTCTGGGAATTTGAGTTCTTCCGGCCATTCAGGCCGAGGTGGAAGTTGCTGTCGTGGTGTTCAGTCACCAGAAAATCAGCGACAGTAGAGTCGATCAGCTCAGGGTGGTCAGCCATGGTCATAGGGGTGCAGTACCGACCAAACATTCGCTATCGAGCTGACCCTTCAGAAGTAGGAACCCAGACCTTCTACAATTCGAGGTATGATCTTATTAGCCTCAGTTTTATCTTCATCTCTTTTAGATATCGGTGCCACACATAGATAAATCTCTGTTGCTATTGTGGAGAGCCTTGGGGTGCTACATCTTTTCCTATGACGATACATTGACTCTAGACACAACGTTGGGGACTAGAGTGGATGGAGTACGTCAGTTTAGAGAGTGACCTCTTGAGGTTGTATGGTGTCACTTCTTATGGGACCTTTATGTCTTAGATATGACAAGCTATGATGTCATTCTCAAGATAGACTGGTTAGTTTCCTTTCAGGAAGTCATTAACTATTATCGTCGCATGGTGAGTTTCATATCTCCAGAGGGACGATCTTATCTTTATAATGATGAGTGGGATGTCAAGGCGAGTCATGCAGGACTTGAGCGTCATGTTCTAGGAGGAGTTATAGCCCTAATTACTATTCTTTATCTTGATGACCAAGGGACTTCACAGTTAGACTTACCTCTAGTGGTGGATCATTTTAGGTATGTCATTCCAGATTAATTTTGAGGTTTTCCTCCAGAGCTTGAGGTAGAATTTTCTATTGAGATCTTTCCAGAAGCGGCACCGATGTCTACTCCTCCATATTTGATGGTTACACCTAAGTTACTAGAGCTCAAGAATCAGTTGTAGGAGTTGCAGGAAAAGGGTTACATATGACCTAGAACTTCTCCTCGGGTATCGCATGTCCTATTTGCGAAGAAGGTAAATGGTACCCTCAGCCTGTGTGTGGACTATCAGAAGTTGAATCAGTTGATGATAACGAACTAACATCCCTTTCGAAGGATCAATTATCTCATCGATCAGTTTATATGATCATGAGTGTTCTCGAATATTGACTTGAGATCCGGTTTTCATCAGTTCCATGTTAGACCATCTGATATACCTCTTACAGTTTTCCAGAACAGGTATGGTATATACGAGTATATATTTATGCCATTCGGTCTCAAAAAAGCACCTCCAGTTTTCATGGCACTGATAAACTGAGTGTTCTATCCATACTTGGATTCCTTCGTGGTGGTTTTTGTGGACGACATCTTGGTGTACTCTCACACTTGACACGACCATGCTACCCATATTGAGAACGTACAGAGTACACTATGAGATCATCAACCATATGCTAAACTCTCTAAATTCCACTTTTAGATGGATCAAATTCAATTACTAGGAAATTTTATCTCAGAGGAAAGAGTATTAGTCGACCTAGATAAAGTGAGAATAGTAGTATCATGGGAGCAGCTGAAGAATGTATTTGAGGTGTGGAGTTTTCTAGGGTTGGATGAATACTAAAAGCATTTAATTTGAGACTTTTCACACCTTTAAGCTCCACTGACTGTTCTAACCAAGTAAGGGGAAAAGTTATTATGGTTAGACTCCTGCGGTTTAGCCTTTCAAGAGATGAATGGGATGTTGACATCAATACCGATTCTAGTCATTATAGAGCCGGGAATGAGATAAACCATTTTTTGTGATGCTTCAGGTATCAGTCTAGGATCTATACTTATGTGGGGAGATGGAGTCATTGTGTACGGGTCTTGGAAGTTGAGGCCACCTGAGAGGTACTACCCGACACACGATCTAGAGTTGGCAGCTATTGTTCATGCCTTACCCTATTAGAGACATTATCTTTTAGGAGATCATTTATTGTCTTCACCGACCACAATAGTTCCAAGTACATCTTCACTCAGTGTGATCTGAATCTGAGATAGCATATGTGGGTGGAGTATCTGCAGTCTTTCGAATTTGAGCATGCCTATACACCTAGACAGAGAAACATAGTGGCTGACACATTGAGTAGGATAACTTAGTTACAGGCAGTTCATAAGGCTATATGTGAGTGGAAACTTACGGATCTGTTCTCTAAGATGCATTTGGAGGTGCATGAAAAATAGGGGAAGACATTTATATCTCTTGTAGTTGTATCCTCTACACTTCTTGATCGGGTACAAATGAGGTAACTATCAGACTCATAAGGACTAGTCCTGTGGGATAGTGAGTCAAGAGAGGACCCTCTTCTAGGATGGACAATGGGTGAGGATGAGATCATGCATTTCTAGGGACGTGTATGGTTTCCAACAGACATACACAATGATATGATGTAGGATTTTCATTCCATTTTTTGGGATGTTCATCATGGCATCACCAAGATGTATTGTGATCTACACCACTAGTATTGGTGGCCGGGTATGAACAAAGATGTTGCTGGTTTTTTCATGAGGGGTTCCAATTGTCAGTCGGTGAAAGAGGAGCATCAGCGAACCACAATCCTTTTATAGATGTTACCCATTCTGGAGTGGAAGTTGAACAATGCTGCGATGGACTTCGTGACCAGTTTTCCGAGGTCGCCTCGAGGGAATGATGTTATTTGGGTTGTCATAGATAGGCTTACGAAGGATGCAATATTCTTGCTGATCAAAGAGACATTCAGTTTTGATGAGATGGGATGGTTGTAAAACAGAGAGGTAGTACGTCTACATAGAATTCCACACTCCATTGTTTCAGACAGGGATGCGTGTTTTAATTCACAGTTTAGGAAGGGGCTTTAAAAGTATTTGGGTATGCGGGTACTTTTTACTACAACATACAATCCCCAGACAAATGGCTAGTCCGAGCACATGATCTAGGTGCTTTAGAATATGCTCTGAGAATGCATTCTAGACTTTGGAGGCTCTTGGGAGAAGCATATCCCTCTTGTGTAGTTTTCTTACAAGAACAAATTTCTGGTGACTATTCAGATGGTACCTTATGAGGATTTGTAAGGTAGCCCATAACGATCACCATTATGCTGGCTGGAGGTAGGAGAGGTAGCTTTGATGAGTCCACTTCATGTTCAGGAGACCTCAAAGTAGATAGAGTTAATTCAGAAAAGGATGGCTACAACAGAGTCATGACAGATGTCTTATGCTAATCAGCAGATACAACCTCTAGAGTTCGAGGTTGGGAATCAGGTTTTCCTATGTGTTTCACCGAGGTTGGGACAAAAGAGGATTTGAATACATGGTAAATATTCACCATGGTATGTCAGGCCATTTGAGGTGTTAGAGAGAGTTGGATTGGTTTCTTATCAGCTTTTTTTACCTTAGAGGTACCACGCTATGCACGACATCCTCTACGTTTCTCTGATCCGATGTTACTTTTCAGACCCATCTCATGTATTTCAACCTGAGGAGGTTGAGCTTGAAGCAGATGCATCATTTGAGGAGCATCCTATCTGGATTTTCTATCGCAGTATGAAGGTTCTCCATGGCCAGTCTGTTCCACTGGTACGAGTGCTATGGAAGCATGAGTGAGTCTAGGATGAGACGTGGGAGGGGGAGGTCGATGTACGATCGCAGTGGCCAGAGCTATTCGGGGATTCTTCTTCTACGCCTCACTCAGGATATTCAGGGACAACTTTTTTTAAGGGGGGAAGTTTGTAAGAAATCAGACCATATTTTTAGGTATTTTTTTCATTTTTCTATATTTTTTGAGAAAAGATGAGTTTTTGGAAATTTGTGAAGTACATATCATATACATTATGAGAACACGCTGTGTACTCCCTTTCTACACAAGGTCATGTGCTGGCTCTGTCCGGGCCACACATACAACCATGTAGGGGTGAGGTGGAGGCCACATAAAGTGGAGTACGGAAAGGCCTACTACACACCGTGTACTCCAAAAGTACACACCACATACGTTTTTTTTCAATAAATGGACCAGGGTCGCATATAAACCCCAAAACCGTCTTCTTCTCCAGCTTCTTTGACTGAGGGCATCCCATATGGCTGAGAATCTCCTCCGAGCCCCCGATCCTCTATCCGTTCTCCGAATCGACCGTCATCGATTATGTGGAACCTTAGCTGTAAGCTCTTCTTTCTCCTAGATCTTTGTTTTCCAGTACCTCCTCTTTTGCATTTTATCAGGGGTTAAACATGTTTGGCGTTTTTATATATCTACGACATTAGGAGGTGATTCAATCCTCGTGGATCAATTATATCTATCTCCTAGCATCAAGGTAGGTGGTTTGTGCCTTTCCATTCAAATCCTCTGAGTAATACGTGAAATTTCCACCAATACCCTTGAACATGGTATTGTGTGTTTACTATTTTTCCCATATTCTCTTTCTTTCATTTCTTGTATAATTGTATAGAGGTAATTTAACTATGTATAAGGATAATTTCTATGCTTGGATTTTTTACCAATGCCTTGTTCTGTTTACGACCATTTGGTCTTGTTCTTCCTTTGACCGTTATTCCTATTTTCCTTACCTTGTGACCTTACGATGAAGTACTATTCCCAGACATGCTTATTATTCTTTAGACTGGTTATCCAAGTAGCACTGTAGGTTTACATTGGCCATATAGTATTATTATGCACTGACTTACACATAGATGTGTGACCCGTGTGCTATATACTATAAGGGGACGGACCGAGTGAGCATCCTCAGATAGTCTTAGAAATTTTTGATTGTAGGGGATATACTGAGTGATCTTCCCAGAGAGTCTGGTATATTATGGACCACGTGAGGATAGACCGAGTGAGATTCTTCAAATATTCTTGAGATTTATAGACTATATGGGGGTAGGCTGAGTGAGCATCCTTAGAGAGTCTTTGTTTTGATTGAATTTCATTAAACCATTCCAAGCTATAGAATAAATTGACGAGTGATCTTCCTCAGAGAGTCTGTGATCGACCAGAGGCTATAAGAGGAATTGGCCGAGTGAGCTTCCTTAGAGAGTCCCTATACCTTGGGGCTATATGGGGATTAGACCGCATGATCTTCCCCAGAAATTCCCTGAACACCTTATACTATAAGGGGAATTGACTGAGTTTTCATCCTCAGAGAGTCTTATAATTTCATTTGACCAAAACAGAGGGCTTAGGATGAGTGTAATTCCTAGGGGGTTGTTGGCACATCTTTGATACGACCAGAGGGGATGTTTATGGGTACTTCCTAGAGGGATTTTTTTTGTGGTAAGCTACTCGCTTTAATGCTTCTTGTTGATTTGTGGATTGTTTACTACTGTGTATTGTATTGTTCACTACTTATTGCTTACTGTTTTCTATAAATTACCTACCATACACTCACTGACTGTTAGGCATAGATCTTTGAGTGGTTACCTACTGGGATTTAGTCTCAATCCATGTTTGGGTCAGGCTTTTGGGCCCAAACCAATTATACTGCTAATGGTATAGACCAGAGAAACATCCCTTCATCTTTAGGTACTTGATTGCATTGGAGAAAGAGAGCATGGGACCATGCCGAGGCATGCGATACTAAGGAGTTTATCTGTTTACCTTTCTTTTGGACTTGGTTACACTATTGTATTGCCAACATTGTGACTTGTTTGGGTTCTTTCCTAGACATATGTATCATGCATCATTTCATCTCTATATGTGCGCTGTAGTTGTTTATTATTTTAGGCTTCCACCGTTTACTATTATTGGATATTTACTGCTTCAACTATTATATGTGTTGTTTAATTCCATTTTGTACTCTGCCAATGAGTGCATAGTTTCCCCACTATGACACCCAAGGACCACCTTTTAGTCGGCTACCTCTGGCATTTGGGGAAATGTGCTTGAGTCCATGTGACCAACCAGGTATGGGGCGCCTCCAGGTGGCTTCTGGAACTGGGATGCTACAATAGATGAGTATCAAAGCCAGAGCCAAGCGGTGCTACCCATAAAATATGTCGGTATAAAATGATAAGTAGAGGATTGACACCCCGTGAGGTTGGTCATGTCAATACCAAGGACTCTAACAAGGTTATTAATAATGAATAAAGGATTCATCTTTAGGCCTCATAGAGGGGATTCCAAAAACTATATCAAAAAAGTCTTGCTGATGCGATAATACTCTTATGAGTATGAATCAATAACAAATCACCTTCATATAAAGGATTCATGAATGATCCCACAAAGAATCTTATCCTTGATACAATGTACAAGTGACTCAAGCCATGTATAATAGTGAACATGGAATGTATTATGGTCATTAATTGTGTCCCTTGACCCTATGTACTACCCTTGTACAAAGGCTTGTGTCAAAAAGTTCATTTTGTGTAAAAAAGTGAGAACATATTGTGTAAATGGACATACATGTTGTGCCCTTCTATCCAGGCTCCACCCATGTACTCTGGCTATGTTCTAGTACATGGTGTCAACATGTGTAACATGTCCCGTGTACTAGTACATGTGGCAGTCTGTATATTTGGTCAATTCCTAGTCATGAGGTTGGGTACACATTATGTAGGAAATCCATGTACTCAACCATATGTCAGTGTATGTCCTGAGATACACTGTAAGTCTCTAGGAGGGGCCTACACTTTCAGTGGAATTTTATTAAATCCCAAAACAGTAGGTTTCACTCCGTAGGGGAAACACATTGTGTTACCACAAGAATCATGGTGTGTTGGTCTTGATTTTCTAAAAATATCATTATTCCTCATCCTTCCTTGGATGATCCTCCAATGGTTGATCTATTGAACAGTTCACCTAAAATCTAGTAATTCAAGGACATCATTCCCTTGCCACACTATATTGGTGGGTTTTGGGCCTTTAATCAGCTCTAAAAACAAATTATGGTCTCCTGCACAAAAATAAAACGAAGAAAGATATCTCTAGAATCATTTTGATACATCCATTACAATCATCTTCGAACCTCCACTAAGTATTCATAATTAATTATCTTAAAATTAGGACCATTGTGTCTTGATTTGAATGTGAAATGATCATCCATTCATAATCTACAAAGAATGCGAAGAACATCAGGGAAGAAAATCACAATGAACAACCCAAGGAACAAACCTCATCTTTTTTTTTCAACCTCATTTTATTCTGTATGAACAATCATGAAAAAAAATATCAATTCATAATAATAGAAATCATGATTGTAACCCATAATCATATCCCATCCTGCAAGAATGAGTGAATCATGGATCATATTATTTATTGGTAGGTCGGCATTCATCATTCAACCAATGAACTTGGAAATATGATTCCAAATAACAACATCATACTTTGGTGTTGCCTCATTCACTAATGGTGATCGATCGTTGTGTCACCACTGTTGGAAAGATCCATTAAAAATGACACCTGCCGATCTCTGATCTAAGTTTCACCATTTTCCCCTTAGTGAGTCCTCCATGATACACTCTCCAGATCCTATAGGGAGTTATAGGGTTATTATACTATCCATGGACCACTTCTTAAAAGTATAATTTAAAATTAATGTTATTTTATCACTATGAATTTATAAAATAATATAATTTCAAATTTTCATTTATTTATTAAAATGAAAATAAATAATTTTCATAGTTCACCAATGCTGGACAATGTGTGGCCTCTCCTTGGGTAAGTTAACTACTATGAATGCAATGGTGCAATAAAATATTTGATCTAGAAACTCATTTAATAATTTTTAAAAAAAATTTGGAAAAATGATCTTACATGCTATTTAATTTTTATTATTTTTCAAGAAACATTTTCGGGAACACCGAGCCATGGAAAGATAAATTTTCTCAACACTTTTTCTCGAATTAATTCCATATAATATATAAAAATAATATGTGGAGAAAATATGACACATTACAATAAAAACATGAATACCATATAACAATTGAATATTAAAATTACAAATCATTTCTTTCAATATGTACCTTATATCTTCTAGAATATATATTCATATCAATCATATATACATCACATATTCCGTGGATTTTAAAATGGGTGATATAATATTCTTAGTAAGGGTTAATTAAATATAATTAAATTAATAATAATAATATTAATCAATATAATATAATATAATATAATATTGAATAACTATGCCATGTAATCAATAAAATATGAATGAAGTGAATCCATAGATTACATCAATGTGAGAATTTCATTGACTATAATCTATATGTAGATTAAATTAACTCAAAAATCATGGAATATAACCAATAGCCTGACTATCCTAATTTGATAGGGCATAACAAGTATACAAAGGTAAACTAGTGAGAAAAATTGATTATTATTCAACAAATAAGAATGAAATTCATAATGATATAATATGATTTTAAAGTGAATTGTATAATAATAATTAAATTTAATTAAGGAAGTGATTAAATATTTTATTCCAAGATCTCATGTGTCATGATTTCTCTACCATCAGTACTATTAACAATGAATTTTGAAATTATGCATAAAAACTAATTTTCACTATAATATATATTTTTCTAATCAAGAACTAGTTATGAATATATGGGCCACATAATATCACATTGTTCTCGTCACATTTGGTATAAATCCATACCCAAATGGTGAATAATTAGTTTAATATGTCAACAATGTTCAATATTATAAAATATCAAATTTGAGTAAGGAATATGGATTTATCAATTATTTCAAAAATAAAAATATTACATAAAATATAGAGCATAATGTTTATAATTTCTATATTGTTAAATTAAATTACATAACCATGATAAAGAATATTCATATTTTTGGCAAATATAATTTCCACTAATCATATGAAATAGAATATTTCATGATAAATATAATTACAACAAAAATGAATTAAAAAGTGAATTTCAATACATTACATGGTAAAAATGATCATAAAACATAAATAGAAAAAATAATATGGGTTTAAATACAACATATACACATTAGATAAATAACAATCAGTTTTTTTGTTATTGAATATTAATACTAGAAAAAGATCATCAAAAACGATTCTTGTATAAATGGCACTATTCAAATTTTAATGACATTTTATATCAAACTATTTACATAATGTTTGGAAAATAATTTTCCTTGAAAATAATTAATTATTGTTATTATGGATTATTTTAATCCTATTATTGGTAATTATGGTTTTAAATTATTTCATAAAAGTAATATTAAAATAATAAATCCTTTTATTTTTTTTTCAAATCCAAAAAGTTACTTGTTTTGAAAATGATATGAAAAATCCACTAATTATTTTTTTCAATCAATAAAAATTACGTAAAAGTGAGATTAATAAGTAATTTTTGAATGTTAAAAAATAGTTTTCAAAAAAAATTTATAAAACATTGTATTGGAATAAAATATATTTCATAAAAACAAGAGTGATGAAGTCCTGCTTTCTTAAAATAATTTTCTCAATTATTTTAAGTACCTTAGAGTGGAAAAATGATACTATTACATAAAAATATCACGAATAACTATATAATTAGAAAATAATATTCTTTTATTGAAATACTACCAAAAAAATTAAATCCGTTAAAATTCATGAATAAACAATATTGATGGGAATGACATCGAAAAATAAACTATTACAACAATCATAATGTTGATGTGAAAATTAATCCTTAAATTTATTATTTGTATCAAATATTAATCAATAGAAAACAAGTTTAAATAAAATATATATAGTAAAAACACACTAGATACATAATCTTATAGTATCAAAGACAATGATAGAGTAATATAACCCAATAGAATGAAATTGAGTTATAAATTGTTTTTACTTCTTGGTAACATTTATGTCAAAAACCTCATATATAAAATATTACCATTGAAAGATAATATAGAACTAGTTATTAATTATTTATGATAAAACATATAAAATGGATAATATTTAAACCATATAATAAAAATTAGGATTATAATATTAAACTATTCCACAATGAATGGAAATTGAGATGATATCCCTAAACTCATGCATCATTTTGGTTGGACATAGTTGATCATCATTATTGATTCATTAAAAATGAACATAATAATATTCAAATAGTGTGAAATACCTAAATAATGGTATCTTTATCCACATGAAGAAAAGGATGTGTAAGGTATCTATGATCTTGTGAACCCTATGATCCTTCAGGAGACATGCAGTCCCATGACCTGCATGAGGTCATGCAGATGGTCACACAAAATTCCTAACATGTTGAATATCCCACATAAACTATTATGAAAGTTATATACCCTTGTGAGGGAAACCCATATTGTCATTGACAGTGCAAAAAATTTCATATGAGCACCCCCAATACACTATAATTTTTATGTGGTGGGTTCCTAACAATCCATTGAAAAATCAAGGTAAAATTGGAGGAAAATATCTAGAAGGACAGATCCAATTGTCATCGTAAATTTCTCTTCATGCATCACCAATTGGTTGACTATTTTTATTTTAAAACCATAAAAAAACTTTTCAAATTCTAAAAATTACTAAAAATATAAAATGGCAATAAAAAGGTGAAAGGTGAGAGCCTATTGCAGTTGTAAAACTTAGGTGATGCACTCATGCATCACATGTATCATCACAGAAGCCCCAATGACATACTATCTTGATCAAACAATATCTTAATGGAATATAACCAACATGACAAGAAAGACATTAGATATGTCTAGGTAGTCTCATGAAAAAAAAATTCTTTATAAATAAGTAGTAAGGTATATCCATGAAGTGCTCACACATTACCACAAGGAATTTTTATAGACACAAAACATATCATCGATGGGGAATGTGACTATCATTGAAAATAGACATTCAAGCTCAAATAACCTTTAATCCTGAATAAATTAAATAAATAAATAAAAGATAAAATAGTGGAGCCGGTTCTAGTTTTAAAATCCATTAAACACATTTCCATTGTCTAATGATCAACCTTGAAAATCAAGTTTCATATCACAACTAACCCCTTCAAATCCATCATTGACATGATAAATATCTTAGACATGGAATAAATTATCCAACACAAGCCATTTAATATTCATAATAATATAGAAAATTCCATATACCTATCCTTATAAAAACATATATATCCCATGGTATGTTCACATGATTTAGAAAGATACATTCAATTAGAAATAATCCAAAACATGTGGTGTAGAATTTTTGATCTCTATGATGCTAAAACACATGTGAACCCCTATAATTACCAATGGCAAAACCACCATAAGATGCATGACATTAAACCCTCCACTAACTACAACCATGTTTTTTGTGATATGATCTGGTGAAAGAATAAAATAACCAGTGTGGTGAGGTGTATAAACCCCCCACCCTAGAATGAAAAATCATTAAAACACCCATATATAATTTTCCTTATAACTTCACATTGGCACATTAAGGACTCCGAGAAAATTTATCGGGTAAGTTGATCGTGTTACCTGGAATGTTTTATGTCAAGTATTGTATATCGAATAAACATAGAGTACATGAATCTTAATTAGTATATTACTTTTTTCACACATAGATCATGATAATGAATTCTTTGAAATCACCTGAAGAAAATGTCATCTACATACTAGATCAGCAATATTTATAACAAGATAATCCTGTAGAAATAAATATGATATGTAATAAAAATCAAGAAAAAAGACACAAATACAAACCAATTTATGAAATGAAAATATACATTGATCCTTATGTACTTTGTGTGAACCTCCCAGATCATGTGATAAAATTATGATGTGACACCCAAGTCAGACGAAGCTCCATTCATATACTATTTGGATTATGTGAGGCCTCTTCGACATGGAATGGCAAGTCCCATGGCCTACACTGGGCCTGCCACCCAAGACTTGTGAAACCTTCCAGGTTCATGATATAGGATGCAAAATTTACTCGATCCAAGTCATCCATGACATATAGAGACATCAATAAATGAAAGTTAAGTCTCACAATAGAACTGGGGCATGAAAAATGTCTCTCACGACATTTTTCATTTAAGCTATCCATACCTTGCAACACCAACTAGGTATGTTAGATGTCCATTTTGACTTCCCAATCCATGTGAGTAGGATTTCATGATACAACCTTGATTAGTAATATTGGATAACACATCACCCTATGATTCAGGACACACCGACTCTCACTACGCTCCTAAAGCGTGTTAGTTATCTTTAGTAATGACACTATGGAATATCTACTGGATCATCTGATTCCCTCAAATCATGTTAGTCATGATTATGTGTTGTCTCCCCCAACACATAGAATAAATATTCCATAGTTTAAGAGACAAGAAATTCTTAACCATGTGACATGCTTCAAATAGTCAATTATGATTTTGTTTCATTCCTTCGATAGGTCAACTGGTTCATGTGATTGTCATTGGACATGTCTGGCAGACATCATCGAGTATTTCTGCCAGACAGTCTGGTCTTGTGATGTAGACAACCAATGTCTGATAGGATGAATTGAATACCAGTTCAATTGGAAATCCAAGGACGTGATATCCCCTTCCATCATTCATAAAGAGAAAACTTAGTGTGTTTGTTCTATTTAGAAATATAATATTAATTTCCAACATATGAGGGAATCATCTGTGTGTCAGACCTGAAAAAATCCACTATGATAACTCTTATTCAAACCATGACTAGGATATATAGGTTATTGTCTAAATTCCTGGTATACATAATAAATATCAGTATGAAGGTACCAATACCTATATATAATAAGTACAAACAATGAGACCAATTATTTTCAAACCCTTATTTCTAAGATGGATCTTCGGCCAAATGGGGTTAAGGAGTCATATTGATGACATCTTTCACATAAAAATACACTATCAGGATAGTTATAACCATAGTGTGTAATCCCTGATTAATGTCATCCTGATTCGTGTCCTATATAAAAAAGAATCCGTAGGGCATAAACCCCATCTAGAATCATAATATGTTGTTTCTCATATATAAGTGAAATGTCAAGGTGTAATCCACAACCAATTGAACTACGATGAATATGATTCCCCCAATAACCACTATACTTATAACACCATATTAAGGCCTAAGAATGATCTTAAATATTCATCCACATCACTTTAAGTCCCATCATGTCTCTTACATTTCAACCATTGGGGCCCAATAATTTATAATAGATGATAATTCCACCTCATCGATCAGCGGACTGAGAAGCCAACATGAATGTTATTACTCATATTCTTCTTATAATACACATATATAGGATGACCTATTATGCCCTGAGATCCAAAATAAAAATACAAATGAATTTTCCAAAACATATTTCCTACATCAATATATGATAAGGATGAATTTTTGTTATAACTTATTTCTCAAATAAAGCATAGCTCACATGGGATTATGGAATTGAGTTGGTTATATCATTCCTATCATGAAATTCCACCATCTAAGGAAAAAATAGTGTGTAATCCCAAATTAATGGAATGATATTATTTTCTCCATATAAGATAATCTACCCTCGGACCATTCCATAGGGTGTGATTGAGCTATGATAACTCAGACCCTTCTCTTAATCAAGATATGAATGATATTTCATTGAGGCCATATATTGATACCAGGTTCCCATGTTCATAAATAATGTACATTCCTTAAAAATTCAACAATATGGATCGATCAATATTTGATAGCTATGATTCCTACCATACTAAGTTTATGCAAGATTTATTTTCTAGAATCAAGAGTGAATACAATTTTCCATGTGGAAACATATTTTTTACTTTACATTAAATGTTAAACATCATGGGTTTAATGAACTACATGGGTTTTGATTGAGGATATAAAATAGGCTACACTGGACACCAATAATGGCTCAATCACATCCTTATAATTTTAACTACATTCTGATATAACATCAAATTGTGATCCTACTTGTTAGGTAGATTCAACATATAAGAAGATACTCATTACAGAGAAATGGATAAATAAACCAGAATACATAAAAATAGATTTACAAATTATTTAACCTTATTATCATTGTAAAAGTGTGAAACAAATGATTATTTTATTATGGTAATTAATCTTGATTTAGGATTATTAAGAGATTCGATAAAATATCTTAAATATATAAGATTTTCCATGAGTATGACCCCCATGAGTGAGATGAGATTAACCTTTGATACTCTTGACTAATGTGAGTTCCTAAAAATCATTGTTTTTAAAAACCCTTATGACTGGATAATTTAGGAAAGGAGGTCCAAAGAAGCTATGGTTTTGGGAACCCGTAGACGTTTCTGTGAAAGTAGTATAGTTGTTGAGATGAATAGGATGATTTTTTACCAAATTGAACACCCATAATCAATGAACTACACTAAAAACATCAGTATATAACTATAAAAAAATAATTTACAACAGATGACCTTATTTAAACATCATATTCTTCACAACATAAAAAATGATATAATTCTGAATTCTCGTCAAACAATTTTTTCACCTAATGTGGTTGTGCAGTCATCATCGTTCTAAGGAAATATATTTGGAGAAACCAACATTAATCTTAATAACATAATGATTTTTTATTCATACCTCATTTTATTTTTCATTATACAATTATTAAATAAATTATGATCCGGACATAAAACCCCCAAAAAATAGGATAACATGATTTCTATATGTCAGACCACATTTTGGGAATATCCAAAAAAGGTTAAAATACTAAAATATAACATATAGATGATACTCTATAACTAGGGTTCCCATGAAATATTTCTATACTTGCATTAACAATTCCACGTGGGAAGAATGGATGGATTGGGAATAAAAGGACAATCTTGTTAACTATGAATATATTATTGATCACTCATAATGATGACTATATTTCAATAATTAATGAAATTTTTTCCTGTTGTCATCAATAGATCAGATACTTCCCTCATCAAAAATATCATGATCTATGATAAGGACTTAATTGATGATTGTTTTTGGATAATTAGAAATGGATGCAAACCCTGTGGTCGAAAAATTATCTCACTTAATCACAACTTCAATGTTAGGTGGTGAACACAATGGACCAGGAATACCATCAATGTGGTACAATAAAAACTCTTGATTCTTCCCCTGGTAGAATCTAGGTGCTAAAATTGAAGAGTCATCATTTTCCAAGGAATACATCATTTAAGGCAGTGGACCTCATTAACATATTCATCCTATTCAGGATCATAAGCCTAGAGTAAAACAATAACAATCTTTAGTATTTGATTATGTTGGATAGATGAGTCAATTATGGATCCCTTATGGTTTGGAATCCACCTAGGAGGGATCTTGTCATCTAATATCACCCGAATCATCCAACGGGTACCCATAAGTCATCTTCTAATGGTATGACCTGACACACTTCCACCTCTGATGCCCATGTAGAGGTAATCGAAAATACACATTTGGAATGGAAGGAAATATATGACCATGAGGGTACTAATATCCCCAAAAGTACTTGCGATATATGAAATAATATATATACAGTAATGAGTGATCAATCATATATCCTGGCTCATTCAGTGCAGGACAGCTTGCATACTCATGGTTTATGGATGGGAGAGTTGAATATCCCCACTGCTATACATGAATCACATTATCGTACATCATTGGCATAAGGAATATTGAAGTTGTATCATATACCCTCTCTAATCAAAGAGATATTTTGATATATAGCGGTGATTGAAAACATGAAAACTTATATCCCTATAAACACTTTGTTAAAATTCCTTTACATCATAGAAATAGATAATGATATCCCAAAAATATTCTAGAACTGGCACATGTATATGGATAGGTGCATATTGATATCCCTAAAATTAGAGCAGATCCACATGCATATAATTATGGTCAATTAGTTTATTTAGACCAGGAACGCATTATGGAATATGTCAAGGAGAATTATCGGTATATTCAGGTAATGGATGAGGCATCATACCGATCTCATATTTGTTTTCCAATTGTGGGTCACCATGAGAGAGCTTCACATGTCTTGGGAATGAGGAAGTTTTCTATCAAAAATGTTATCAAACATATTTCAATGGACTTGGATCAGAATTATAACACTATTCATTATAGTTCTCACCATGTGAGAGGGGAACACGCCTCAGTTCCAGGTCATATTACTATAGATGAAGACCATATATATAATCTAAATCCCTATATCAGTACAATATTTCCATTTTTTCAAAGGCTGACCTTGTAAAAATGTCACCTCCATCCAGATAGGCTTATATTTTTATCATTGAATCTTCATAGAATATTCTTAAAAATCATGGAATGCAGTTGTATATTAATACATCCACTGATTAATGTCTATACTATCATAATTCTGAAGATGTATAGGATGAGGATCATATCCCTTCCCCCATTCCATATTTTCATTGACATATTCTGGGGGGTAATGAATATTCATACCATGCTCATATTCAGATTCCAATTGGGTCTCAACAAGTGAAAGGATGACATGCCTTGAGGAGGGATCATATACCTACCATAGAATATCAATAAAATATTCCAATTGTTTAGGATTGGTCATGAACTCCCATTATTACTAAGGCCCCCATGTGATAATCACACATGCCTCATGACAGGCTAAAATACATTTCTGTAATAAAAAAACACACTAGAATATTCCAAAATCTTCTTAGTATTATTCTTATACTCCCCTACCACCATATAGTTATAAAAAAGTTCTAAAAACCATCATAAATTAGGCTCATATCCTTGCACAATTCTGTAAGGTAGGTATGTGTATTCTGTGCATGATATCATGGGAAGATAATTTTAGTAATATTATCAACTACAATGAAAATGAGGGTGTCCATGACAATTTATCAACACCCAAAGTGTGTTTTGACACTTTAAATAAAGAATAATATTATCATTACCATGATTATCCTCATTGTGGTTTTATGAAGATGGATCATAGGGACACTTCTCCTAACATTATCCATTTTCAACCACCCCATGATGATATCTCCCATGGGAATGGATACCCTACCCTTTCCCTAACAACTTATTATAGAGAGGTGTCCAAAAATCAAATAACATCATATTGATAGTTTCTCAATACATTAGATTAAATCATATACAGTCTCCCAATAACATCTAGTTGCACTCTACTCCGTTCAGTATGTGACCCCATGAAGAATATTCTATGGTTTGATCATATAAATGCATATATGATGGAATAATTAATGTTAAAAGTTGAAATACAAAGATATTTATTGATAAAAAACATCTCCATCATGTTTTTACCCTCATTAGTTCTTATAATGTGGTTCTATATAAGCTAAAGAATTAGGGAATTCCTTATCTATTCCAAAATACATATTCTAAACATTAGTGAATGATGTCTAGACATATCTAGTATCTAGGATACTAGTATCACCATAAAATCCTCAATACAATTTTTTAGATGGATATTGTCACCTTTTTCATATAAATGATAATAGAGGAGCATGAAAAATGCCTACACAATATTTATCTATGCACTATGAATTCACACATCCGAATTATTTCTGGACCATCACTAGAAATTTATTTCAATGGATGGAAAAAATATATAGAATTTTGTTAAGTCCCAAAAATTTCAAGTAATTTTTTTAAATACTTTGGAATTTTACGGGTCTGTGGCTTCTGACGGAACTTGATTTTGAGGCCTAGTGTGCCTGGAATCAATTTCTGATGTTTAGCTCGAGTACGTTCAGTGAACGAACGAGTGGGATTTTCAATCTTTTGAATTGGTGCTCAGAATTAAAATTTGAAGGAACTGATGAACTCGCAGCACCGGTAATTGCTTAAGGGGACACTTACCATAGTTGCATTTGAAAAGGAGCAGAAGATAATTTTGGGGGATTATTTAAGAAGTAAATAAAAATTGTCAGAATATTTTTTATTTTATAAGGTGGTTATTCCCTCTCGTGGGTAGTTAAGGGTGGTGCCCACAGCCACTTAGCTACCCAATTGTGGATGTTGGAGAGGTGGGTCCCATAAAAGCCCCACCATTTAACTTCCTCTAATTTCATTAAGAACCCATCATTAATTTGGCTAACCCCCCCCCCCCCCTTTAATTTTCCAATGCATAAATTGAATAGGGACCTTACCTCTCCCTTCATACTTAAATTTTCAACATGTTATATTAAATGTGGTGATTTATTTCTAGGAGATCCTTTTCTTGTGTAATTAAATAAGAGGAGGAACCTATTATCTAATTTGGGGAAAATCCTTCCTTGTGTGGGAGAGATCAGGAGAGCTTTGGATCATTTGGAAGAACGCATGTCTCCGATGAAGAACGACAAAGAACGCCGGCCTCCGACAAAGAATGACCACGAACACCGGTTCCTCATAGATCGATGATGCGCCACCCTTACTCCTCTCTCTGGCAAGAGTGGAGATGCCTCTTCCTCCTCAGTGCACTCCGACATCATATATGATCCATTTCTACGCGACGCTGATGTTCGAAATCAATTGTTGAGGTAGGGGAATTTTTAGAAATTTCTTTATTTGATTTTATAGCCTCAGATTGGTGTGAAAATTGTTTGGGGATTATTAGAACCATTAACGCGGTGGGTGCAGAATAACGACCAAGTCCAAACCCACCACTATTTTGTTCTTGATGTACAGAATAATTGGCGATGACGAAGTGGTACCGAAATGGAAATTAGAGGCCTTCGCAGTGATGTATGGGTCCCGAGACGACTGTTGGCGCAGATGGGAACAAAATCGGACCACCTGAATGACTCTGATGGCCCGCGGAAGCCCCCGGCGGCACGGGTCACCGGAGGCCATCACCGACCGGCCGCCTGGAGGCCTCAGTGCCCCAGCATGCCGCAGGGAAAAGCCTTCCGCAGCTTTAGCCGCAGCGGCGAGGGCTGGATCACGCGGCTGCGCGAGATCCAGAGGAGACGCCGCGCCAGGCGCCGCGTCCGCGGAATAGAGTGGGGCTGCGTCCCCCCCCCCCCCCCCGCTCAACTCTCGGTTCAACCCAGCGTGCTCCCCTGGCCGGGCCTAGGCGGGTCACGCGGATCGGGATGCGCCCTGCAGGGCCGAACTCGGACCCGGGTCGGGTTGACCCGGTTCGGTCTGACCTAGGGGGGATTGTGCCGGGCCGGACCGGGCCCAAATCCCCACTTCGGACTGTTTTCAGTCATTTTCCCATAACATGAGCCATAGAACTTTGATCGATGCACCGTCAGTTGAATTGGAATCCTTGGATTGAGATGGTAATTTAGATATTTTACACTTGATTTTTCAGATAACTTTGTGTACGTCCGAGTTGGTTCGAACCCGAAACCAACCGGGCCCTTGGAGCGGAAACACTTATATAATATGGACCAGATGTCTGTTTAACGTGTCATCAAATGAGTTGAAATACTTTTGTTGATACAGTTCTTTTGGATTACCCCACTTGAGATTTGGACACCGTTGTAGTATGGTCGAGTTGGTTATAGCTTAGAAATTAACTAGGCCCCTGGGACGGAAAAGCCAATAACTCACAGATCGGGCTTCTGATTGACGCACCATATGTCGCGTTGGGGTTCTTTTGACGAGATGGAACATTGGGATACATAAAATCTGGACTTTGTGACAGTTGATGTATTGACTCTCCTGCTCAAGGAACGGACCCTCACGGAATAGAGCATGTTGTGTGTGGGAACCCTAGAGCTGGCTTCGACTGCATCGACTACTATACTGGAATCCTCCGTGGGGTTGACAGAGAGGACTACCATACTGGGATCCTCCATGGGTTCGACTAATATGACTACTATACTTGTATCCTATGTGGGTCTGGTAGTATTGACCTATGTACTTGTATCCTGTGTGGGTCCAGCAGAGTAGTGGGTCTTGTATCCTGTGTGGGTCCGACAGCTTAGCTGGACTTGTATCTTGTGTGGGACTGACAACATAGATGAATTAGTCACTACATATGATCATATTCATCTCTATACGAAAGATGTATACCTTTGTGATCTAAAACTTGACTTTCAATCATTATCATCGATTTGATTGACTTGCTTTCATGTGTGGACTTGGTTGTGCTTTCCTGTGTGGACTGGGTTGTACTTTGGCTCATGTGTTGGAGCCAAACTGGAATTGATGACTTAGGTTTATGTATGTGCATATACCTAGGATGTGTTGGTTGATTCTTCATGTTGTATCTTTTCTTTTATGGTTTATCCTTTGTGGATTCTAGGAGAACTTAGGGGGTCTCGGGTTCCCTACTAGGTATTATTTACTAACCCATGCACGGTCTATGCCCACACTACGTTGTGTTTGATGTAGACGATAGACAACACTGATCGAGGTGGAGGCTTTTGGAGCTGGACGATACCCGGATGTGGTCCACTTGGCAGGACGTACACCGAGCGGACGGTCGGAACCGAGGAGCTGAGGAAACAATCAATACCCACCATTCAGGTGGGATTTCCATAGGACGACATGGTGGTTGCTGCATTACTTTTCAAATGTTTTACTTCTTTCTCAGTTGTACTGTACTTTCAGTTGGGTTTGTATACTGGCCCACTTACTTTCCAGCACTTACTTTTGTACTCAATTTACTAAGTGTTTACTTCAGTTTGTGTACTCTGTTGTGTTTTTTTCTTATATAATGGGAATTCCTTCCCTTTTTTGGTATTTACACCTTTGGTGCTAGTCGATTTCCCCTATCCTACGGAAGGTGGGATTAGGGTAGTCATGGCACGAGTGCCGAGGTCGGGTCATGACAAATTGATACCAAATGAATTAGTTCTACTGAGGAACGCTGGACTCTAATATTTCTTTTATGTGAAGCAATAGTGTTAAGAGTATTGATTGTGGCTTTCAGTCCAGTGAGTCATGTGTTGGTATGGAGGCCGATGTATCCATACACTAGGACGGTGACTTCTGATTTCCGACTCAGTGCACGAAAAAATACTGATTTCATGTGTGTTTCCTTTCAAAAGTTTTCTTTGTGATTACTTTGTTTCACCTCACTAGGTATACTATTTGACCATGGCACACCAGTATCTTTTCAGGATGGTCCCACGATGGCAGCTAGTTAGGGTTCCCAGTTGCATGCGAGATGGAAGCCCACCGAGCGATGAGGCCTCGGTGTAAGGCCCAATTATAGTGGAGGCACCAGCGGTACCACTACCCACTGAGCCACAGATGCTACCAGCCCAAGCGGTGGAGAGTGCCCGCCACCTGAGTGCATTTCACGAGTTTCAAAGACAGACGACACACAGGTTCCATGGAGAGACGGATCCTCAGTTAGCCGAGGATTGGATGGAGGCTATCGTCAGAGTCATCAGACTGGTAGGGACACCAGGTAATATTATAATGATCCTTGCTGTGAGTCCCCTGCACACAGTAGTAGGTAGAAGGTGCAGCCTAATTCACTAGGTGCACGATGAGGAATCTCTACTTTGGATGGAATTCGAGAGCCTCTTCTGCTCAGAGTTCATTTCAGCCACCCTCTGTGCGGTGGAAATCCAGGAGTTACTACTTCTACGGCAGTGCAACATGTCAGTAGCCCAGTATTCGGCGAGATTTACCAAACTCTCCCACTACTCCACAGACATTGTACGAGACCCATTCTTATGGGCCCAAACCTTTGAGTAGTGACTAAGACATGGGATCAGAGCTTCGATGATTCCCCTCCGCATCTCGACCTAGGTGGGGGTGCTAGAGCGAGCCCTGTTGGGGGAGAGATTTCTCGGCCGACAGCCATCAGCAGTGAGACCCACCGCAGGACAACACGGAGCAGAGTATTCTCCATCCGACAGTTGACAGAAGATGAAGGGGTCCAAGCACACCAGGCCAAAAGGTGGGCGACCTCAGGACACAGGTTTGGCTGTGCGGGGCACAGGACGCAGATCTAGCCTTACGAGGAGTAGACAGTGCTATGCATGCGGTGGGAAATGCCACATGGATCATGACTGCCCAACCCGACATGCATATGATCAGCAGATAGAGAAGGGAACCTTCGTAGAATTGGATTGACTTACGTAGAGGAGAGGGTAGCCGATCACACATCAGTTGGATAGTATCATCCTCAGAGCAGTTGATGTGCTGTGTCTGAGTTTCCCTCTTGTGGTGGATCAGGATGCATATGTTTTACCTGACATCATTATGTGATTACCTCCCCACATGTAGGTAGAGTTATACATAGACCTGTACCACAAGACATCAACTATATCTACTAAAACATATTGAATGGATCTCTCTGTGCTTCGTGAGCTGCGGGTACAGCTGGAGGACTTACAAGGGAAAGGTTTCATTAGACCCAGTGTTTCACCCTGGGCTTCTCTGATTCTATTAACCAAGAACGCAGATGGGAGCATGCGACTATGTGTCGACTACCGTCGCCTTAACTATGTGACTGTGAGAAACAAGTATCTGCTTCCGTGGATTTACGACCTCTTTGATTAGCTCAAGGGAGCACGTTGCTTCTCGAAGATAGACCTTAGGCTAGGCTATCACCAGATCTGAGTTCGAGACGAGGATGTGCAGAAGATGGCTGTCAAGTGTCGGTATAGCCACTATTAGTTCATGGTCATGCCCTTTAGTGAGACAAAATCTCCAGCAGTGTTCTTGAGTCTCATGAACAGGATATTCCAGCCCTACCTCGATTAGTTTATCGTAGTCTTCATTGGCGACATACAGATTTACTCGACCACCGAGGAGGAGCATGCCTATCACATATGAAATGTACTGGATATACTCTGAGAGCACCATATTTATGGTAAGCTCTTCGTGTGCCAGTTCTGGATTCAAGAGGTTCCTTTCTTGGGGCTCATCATCTTAGAGGTGGGAGTTGTAGTGGATCTCGTGATGTTCATGGTGGTGCTTTCTTGGGATCCACCCCAGAACGTGATGGAGGTGCAATGTTTCCAAGGTCTGGCTGGGTACTATCAGAGATTTGTGCCAGAATTCTCCAGAGTTGCATCACTGCCTACATCCATGATGAAGAAGGGGAAGCCATTTGTATGAATAGACAGATGTCAGCAGAGCTTCCAGGAGCTGAGGTAGAGATTGACCAGTGCGCCCATCTTGGGGCTACCTGAGGGGGGCATAGGCTACATAGTTTATTACGATGCATCTGGGACTGGACTCAGGTGTGTCATGATGTAGGAGCGAGTAGTGTTCGCTTACAGTTCATGGAAGTTGAGGCAGCATGATAAGAACTATGCTACCCATGACCTGGAGTTAGCAGCAGTGGTCTTTGCACGAAAGATATGGGGGAACTATCTCTTGGGCGAGCGCTTTACAGTCTACTCTGACCACCAGAATATTAGGTACATTTTCTCGTAGAAGGACCTGATCATGAGATAGCGGTGATGGCTTCAGTTCCTCCAGGATTATGGCTTTGAGATTTTCTATACTCTTGGGAAGGGGAACATTGTGGCTGATGCTCTCAGTATGAGATCAGTCATTCAGCTACTTGAAGAGGCGACGAAGCAGTTAGCAGTTTTGTAGGTATCCTTGATCGATAGAGATGTGGAAAACTATCTATAGTCCCTCATAGTCACTCCTCCACTACTTCAGCTGGTTAGAGAGGCACAGCGTGGAGACGTCGACTGTGAGGTGCGACGTGATCAGATATCCTAAGGGCTAGCACTCGATGGATTTTCTCAAGGCGTGGATCACGTCATCCTCTTCAGGGGACATACCATGGCACCATTTTCACTATAGGAGTAGCTGTTGAGGGAGATCCATACTTCCCCTCTAGAAGTACATCATGGGGTAGAGAATATGTACCCGGACCTCAGACGACAACACTAGTGGCTGTGTATGATGAAAGCTATGGCAAAGTTCGTTTATCGATGCCTCACTTGTTAGCAAGTGAAGGCAGAGCACCAGGTACCTGTAGGCTTGGTACAACCTTTAGAGGTCCCGAAGTGGAAGTGGGATGGGATATCCATGAATTTTTTGAAGGGGATTCCACATACTTATAGAAGACATGACACCATCTGGGTGATCGTAGAACGACTCACCATGTCGGCCCACATCCTACCAATCAGAGAGCAGGGCTACGTAGAGAGCATGGAACGCCTCTACGTTTAAGAGATCGTACAACTTCATGGTGTGACATCGTATATCGTCTCTGATCAAGATGCTCGATTTACTTCCTAGATTAGGAAGGGGTTGTAGGGGGCTTTTGTGATGTAGCTACACCTGAGCACTGCCTATCACCCTCAGACAGATGGCCAGATGGAGAGGACCATTCAGACACTCGAGGACATGCTATGTGCATGTGTCCTTGACTTTGGTCGCAGCTGGAAGGATCACCTACCCTTGGATGAGTTTGCATAAAAAAAAAGCTACCACTCCACCATCAGGATGGAACCATACGAGGCACTGTATGGACAACATTGTAGATCACCTATGTGCTGGACAGAACCTGGGGAGTCAGCACTCGTAGGACAATAGATGGTTCAGGCTATGAAGGGAAGGTGCAGATCATCCAGGAGCGGATGAGGACTGCACAGAGTAGATAGAAGTCATATGCCGATAGGAGGTGGAGACCACTGGAGTTCATGGATGGCGACCACATTTTCTTATGGGTCTCACATAGGGGTGGGTTTCTGAGATTTAGCTGGGGCGGGAAGTTATCTCCACACTTCATCGGGCCTTTTCAGGTCCTCAGTAGAGTATGTGAGGTGGCTTACCGCCTGGCCCTTCCACCTCAGCTACACCGTGTGTATGACGTCTTCTACGTATATCAATTGAGGAGATATGTTCATGAACCGAAGCATATCATTGACCACAAGAAGATGGACATCGATGATGGGCACGACGTTTGCGGAGGTCCCGGTAGAGATCGAGAATCGACAGGAGCAGGTCCTACGTGGGTAGTCGATTCCTCTTGTATGCATTCTTTGGCATCACAGGAACCTCCAAGAGAGCACATTGGAGTGGAAGGCTTAGATGCGTTCTCAGTACCCTCATTTGTTCCCCTAGTTTATGTTGTAGCTTTATGGGGATGAAAAGCCCTGAGGTGGGAGTAAAGTAAAGACCCTAAAATTTCAAGGAATTTTTTTAAATACATTGGAATTTTCCAAGTCCGGGGATTCTGACGAAACATGATTCTGAGGTCCAGTGCGCCCGAAATCAATTTCTAAAGTTTATCTCGAGTACGTTCAGTGAACGAATGAGCTGGTTTTTCTAAATTTTGAACCGGTGATTGGAATTAAAATCTGAAAGGCCTGAAGAACTCGCAGTGCCAGTAATTACTTAATAGGGCACTTACCGTAGTTGCATTCTCAAAGAAGGAGAAGATAATTTTGGGGGTTTATTTATGAAGTAAATAAAAATTTTCGGAACAATTTTTATTTTATAAGGTGGTTTTTCCCTCCCATGGGTAGTTACGGGTGGGGCCCACATCCACTTAACTATTCTTGTGTGGATGTTAGAGAGGTGGGTCCCACACGAGCCCCACCATTTAATTTCATATAATCTCATTATGAACCCTTCATTAATTTGGATACCCCCCCCATTTATTTTCCAACGTGTAAATTCAATAGGGACCTTCCCTCTCCTTTCTTAATTAAATTGTCAACATGTTTTATTAAATGTGGTGATTTAATTCTTGGAGTTCCTTTGCGTGTGTAATTAAATAATAGGAGGAACCTATTATTTAATTTGGGGAAAAGACTTCGTTTTGCATGAGAGATAGGGAGAGCTTTGGAGATTTTAGAAGAACTCTGGTCTCCGATGTAGAACGTCGGCCTCCGATGAAGAACAACGAAGAATGCTGATTTATTAGAGATCGACGACGCGACACCCTTACTATTCTTTGTGGTAAGAGAGGAGATGTTGCTTCCTCCTTGGGTCACTCCGACATCACTTACGATCCCTTTCCCCGTGATGCCGATGTTCGACATCACTTTTTGAGGTAGGGGAATTTGTATAAATTTTTTTATGTGATATTATGCCATTGGAATGCCGTGCAAATTTTTTGGTGACGTTTAGAACAACTAACGCAGTGGGTGCGGACTAATGAAAAAGTCCGAACACACCGATATTTTCTTCTTGATATGCGGAATAATTGGTGATGACTAACCATGACTGAAATGGTGATTGGAGGCCTTAGTAGTGATGTACGGGTCCCGAGACGACCGCAGGTGCAGACGGGAGCAAAATCGGACCAACGAAATGACTCCGGTGGCCCGTGGAAGCCTCCGGCGGCACATGACACTAGCGGTCGGAGACGGAGGCTGGCACCGAATGGCCGCCTGGAGGAAGAGGTTCTACGGAGTGCCTCTAGAAAAAGCCTTTTGCGACTGAAGCAGCAGCGACGAGGGCCGGATCCCGCGGCTGCGCGAGATCCAGGGGAGACGCGGCGTCAGGCACCGCATCCGCAGAATAGAGGGGGGCCGCGTCCCCCCCCGGTCAGATTGCTGGCCGAACCAGCGTGCCCCCCGGCCGGGCTGGGGTGGGTCACGCAGACCCGGGTTAAGTCAGCCTGTCTGGCCGACCCGGGGGGGGGGGGGGGGGGTTGACTTGGCCGGACCGGGCCCAGACCACCACTTCGGACTGTTTTCGGTATTTTTCTCATAAGTTGAGTCACATACCTCCGAATGACGCACCTTTAGTTGATTAGGAGTCCTTGGAATGAGAGGGTAGTTTCGGTATATTACACTCGAGGTTTTAACAATGTTTGTGTACAGTCGGGTTGGTTCAAAACTGAAACCAACTAGGCCCTTGGAGCGGAAACACTTATATCCTAAGGACCGGATGTCTGTTTGACATTCCATCAAATGCGTTAAAATACTTTTGTTGAGAAGGTTATTTTGGATTACTACATTTGAGGTTTGGAAGCAGTAGGAGTATGGTCGGGTTGGTTTTAGCTTAAAAACCAACCGGTCCCCTGGGACGGAAAAGCCAATAACTCTCAGACCGGGCGTCTGACTGACACCCCGTCTATCACGTTGGGTTTCTTTTGACGAGACGGGACATTGGGATACATCAAACCTGGACTTCATGAAAATTTATGTATCGACTCTCTTTCTCGAGAAGCGGACCCTCTCAGAATCGAGCATGCTATGTGAGGTAACACTAGAGTTGGATGTGACTGCATCCACTACTGTACTGGAATCCTCCGTGGGTTCGACAGCGATGACTACCGTATTGGGATACTTCGTGGGTTCGATGATGATGAATACTATACTTGTATCATGTATGGGTCTGGCAGTTTCGACCACTGTACTTGTATCCCATGTGGGTCTGGAAAAGTTGCTGGTCTTGTATCTTGTGTTGGTCCGATAGATTAACTGGACTTGTATCTTGTGTGGGTCCGACAACTTAGATTAATCAGTGGCTACATATGATCATCTCTATCACAATATGAAAGACGTATACCTGTGTGAGCTGAGACATTACATTCAGTCATTATCATCGATGTGATTGACTAGCTTTCCTATGTGGATTGGGTTATGCTTTCCTGTGTGGACTGGGTTGTGCTTTCCTATGTGGACTGGGATGTACTTGGGCTCATGAGTTGGAGTTGAACTGGAATTAATGAATTAGGTTTATGTATTTTCATATACCTAAGTAGTGTTGGTTGATACTTCATGTTGTATCTTTCCATTATGGATTATCCTTTGTGAATTCTGGGAGACCTTCGGGGGTCTTGGAGTCCCTACTGAGTATCGTATACTCCCCCATGCACGGTCTAGGACCGCACTACATTGTGCTGGATGTAGACAACATAAAGCACTGATCGAGGTGGTGGCTTGTGGAGATGGACTGTACTCGGAGGTCTTCCACTTGCCGGGACGTACACGGAGTTGACGGTCGAACCCGAGGAGCCGAGGAGACTATCTGTACCCACACTTCAGGTGGGATTTCCTGAGTACGACTTAGTGATTGCTGCTTTACTTTTTAGTTGTTGTACTTATTTATTAGTTGTATTGTACTCTCAGTTGTGTTTGTTAACTGGCCCATTTACTTTCCAGCACGTACTTTTGTACTCAGTTTACTTAGTGTTTACTTCATCTTGCACACACTATTGTGTTTATTTAATTATATAAGGGCAATTCCTTCCCTTTTTTCAGGATATATTCCTTTGGTGCTAGTCTCCATCCCCTGGCCTATGGAAGGAATGCATGGGGTAGTCACTGAACGGGCCCCGAGGATGGGTCGTGACAAATTTTACTTCACTATGTTCCTAGAATAATAGAATATTCTAATACAACTTGTTTTAATGTCATAGCCTACGGTGATGTCATGGGACCATGTCACACATGATCTTGTTGGTCACTAAAATAGAATGATCTTAATTCAATAATTCATAGGAATCAAAAATGGAGTGATAGGAGATTCAGAATATCATTGATCTAGGACCCTCTATAAGATACGATTTCTGTTCAAACAAGGAATGCAATGTTACAACCGACCTGTTAACTTCACATAAATAATGATTTCATTGTGGACTACCATTTCACCTATCCTATACAAAAACATATCTTATCCACATAAATAAATTTAATATAGGTGCTTCCATAGATGTTTTCCAAGAGAGAACCCAACTGACATACTGGGGGAATTTCATCAATAGCATCAACCTCATTGATCGTCTATTCTGAAGAGGATTATAGACCTGTAATTAAGAGGATAAAACCGGCACCACTAAAATGTGTGAGGTGAATTTATATTTCAATCTTTATCACCAGTTTCATGATCTTCTAATAGGGTCCTCATGATGTTAATGATGATTTTATAATAACCCTAACCCCCTAGGATGTGGCATTTAAATGGAATTTCCCATTCTAGGAGTCACTAAATCTCAAACTATAATCAATGGATCATCAACAACATGGTCAATAAATTTTAATTATGGCCCCATATAACACATATCCTATACAGATGGGGAAACATCATCATCATTATCACCATAGATAAAATATGTGTATCCCATTTTGGGAGATAAATTTAAATGGTCTAAATCCCTTTTTCCCCACACCACAAGATAAATCTATGTTATTTTTGGTATGTTTGACAATATTGAATGGAAAATACATCATCATCATAACAAATATGTAAATATAGAAGGCTTTTATGATGAATACACTCAAACCTCACTGGGTCTGAAGACAAAATGGATCAATATAGAGAGGGATTAGAGAAATGACCTGGGGAAAGCTGTGAGAAATCATATTTTTGATCATAAAGTAATAGAATATCCATAATTTCTAAATATTCCTATGTGAATATTGTAACTATCAACAAAATAGATATGGTTGATCAAGATTTAAATGTTTATGTGCCAAATCTTGAAAATATAACTTGTGTGTGTGGTTATTTGGATGCACCAACTAAGGTTGCATGAACCCAAAACCAATGAAGTCTCTATAATATGAAACCCTTGAATTTTGAGTTTCCACCTCTATAGATGAACAATTCAAATAATTAGGTGAATGGTGTGTCCATATCCCAAATAACACCTAAAATATATGATGTTCATTCAATGTATGAATATAATTCACAGTATTAAAATAAGGTAAAATTTCGTAGACAACTAAATAAGGAGCCTCTCAGGGGAAATATAACCTTTGGGTATAATCTTCAATATAATGAAAATATTCTTACTACCATAAATAAAGATCCAAAAATGCACTATCATTTAGAGTATAAGAGTGATAGACTCTCTCTGGATCTATATAAGTGGTCTATATATTTGAGGATGTCAAATATGGTCCTGACATCCCAACATCATGGTGAAAAACTCTCCCTTGTTGGGATGATCATTTAGTCTTATGAATGACCCTAATTTAGTGGGATTCAAATGTCTTCATAACTCATTGACCCCATCAAGTACCTCTATCAGGGAGGTGAGTCCTATAGAAACACACCAAAAGATGCTAACAACATCAATTTGTTTGATACTCAAATGGAATCCACAGAATGGATAAATTCACATGTGCATCTTAAGAGGAAGGAATATCATTATTGGGTGGATGATTCTTTCCCCTACCCAAATTTGAAAATCCTATCATATCATACATTGATATTGTAGTAATACTTGAACAACATATCATGCCATTTGTATCTGTATTTCCTCTAATTATAGGCCCTTAAGATCTATGTGAGGGAACAATGAATTTTTTTTGTATAAAATATGACAAGGATGGCATTTTTTCGTACAAACATCTATCAAAAAAACCCATGGCATAATGGGATGACTTTCATAATCAAATCGATTACCAGTCTGTCTCTACACTGAGGAAAATGACAATTGTCGGCCTGAAAAACTTCTAAAAGAATGAAAATTAGACAATGTATCTCTTTGTAGATTGATTTAGTGGTCCAAAATATTCAATAAAACCCCATCTATGATAGTAGAAAGTTTTGGAAATTTGTGATGTTGTTGGGAAAAAATACCTCAAGGTAACAATGCAGCATTTTTTGGGTTAGTTGTGTTTGTTAACAAAGAAGTTTTTAATGGTGAATTTTCGAGTTCCATATATGTTTCTAACCATCCATGTTGACAAATAACCATGATTATGTAATGGATGATCTATACTACAAGAATTTTGATGTTGGGCTCTGAGATTACAAATAATGTTGATGGTGGGCTCTACGATTACAAGGAGATTCCTGAACAACATAGGTGAACAGCATGGCGAGGGAGAATTTTGGTGATTGCAAAAAAACAATTCAAGGAATGCATTGTGATTATGATAACCTTGGTGATCTTAAAATTTAAATGGTGATTTGATATTTAGATATAATTTTGGTTGGAATTTTAGTGCTTTTTTATTTGAGCTGACGTGGTGTTGAATTTTCATGAAAGGTTCTAGAGTTGGTTGAATTGCCTATAAATAGTCCTTGACCCCCTTGAGAAGAGATTAGTATTTTTAATGATATTTTTTTATATGTCAATTGCAATGGTGGTTCCCGGAGGAAGTATTATTCTTGGATGGTAGGAGTATCAGGGTGACTAATCTAGCTCTGTGAAAAAGGAGTGTTGCGTGTTGGATCAGTGTGCTCCTCAAAGGAATTCACTTTTTGATGGCTTGAGATATGTGAAGTAGTGTGCTATATGATGTATTGAGCTCTGTGAAGGTGTGTTCTTTGGGATGAAGTAGGTAAATTAGAAATTCTTGCTTGAGCATTGCGATATTGGGAGCTTTGCGAAGTAGTGAACTTTGCAAAGGTATTTCCAAATGTTTTTTCCCAGTGATAAGTAGAAAATGTGTATTCACGAGTGGATGAAATTTAGACTTCAATAGAGCATATGTCTATAACCGATGATGTATTCATTATTTATAATAATGAGACTTATAGTTCTATAAACATTGAGTGGATCTTTTGAAAAATCATTGAGATCACTTCAGGGGAGAGAGCAGTGAGTTCTAAAATTTTGAATGGTTGTAAACCAGGAGGGACAATGATTCCACTTTGAACATGTAAACAGTAGTGTGCTTATAGTGGATTTGATAAATAGCCACATCACTAGTGTATAGTCACTGGAAGTATCCCATATACGGGGAACCAAGTAATATAGTTGTTTCATGTGCGTGCATTAATATTCATTCATCCTCTAAAACAAGAATAAGAGAGAGAAATGAGTGTTTTTTTCTTACAACAAAACAAGATCAAAAAGTTCCATTGTTTTAATTTGTCATTCCCTGGTTCACCCCCCCCCCCCACTTTGAGTATCATTCCTAGTGGACCTAACAACATTAAATATACGTTATCATATGAAAACAATTCTAATAATAATAAATTATATATGGGGGTTTAGTGTGTTAATAAAACAACAAAATGATTGGATTAAGTCATTTAGTGAACCCGATCAAAATCCTATGTCATTCTCATAGAACAAGGTAAAATGATACACAAATAATAAGTTAAAAATATAATCTTCAAGCCATCAATAGTGTCCATACTAGATACTTTGTAGGTCTATAACCACCAAACAACTCCTATTGAAGTGATAAAACAAAAAAACAATGTCCCACATCCATAATAATAGAGAAATCAGGGTCACCTGGGATGTGAGGAATGGATGAATGAATCATAATCCTTCTGAAATGAATAATTCTCTAGTTATTCTTTAGAATATATTAAAAATATACTACTCATGATAACATAACCCAGGAATCTCACATATTTCAACCTCACCGAACATCCTAACTACTTCTCATTCCATAGAATAATTAGTAGTCATATCGATGGCCTATTTGTCGTAAACGGTATCCTTCATGAGATGTTTTTTTACAGAAATGTTGTGCTAGATAACTCCTAAGAATATTTATTCTATATTAAACATTTCCATTACATAAGAAGAGATTTATTAGAAAAATATTTTGAACAATTGTGGATAGAATGTTCCAAAACACGATGATTCATAAAACTATATACTATGCTCATTACCTAAATGAGAGAATAGTATAACATACCAAATATATCTCCACCACTGATAAAGGTGACATAAGATATTTCTCCTAAAAGAGTGTGAGACCATCCGATTAATGGTGAAACATAATAGGATGAGTCTTATTCTTCTAAAACACGAGTACCTTCCTTTTCACATTTCTTTCCTACAACATTTGATGAAATGCAAACAGCCCCACAAATGGAACCCTTGTCAAATGAGGAGACCATTTTTTGTTCGTTGAACGTTATACAATCATAATAACACTTATCTATTGATTAATATTCCTCTATGTGACTTACCCACACTATACCATGTAATAGAGGACCTCTTACACTGGATCATGGGATATAGTGGAAAACGGGTATCATTGGTCCTGATATTTTGGTAACATCCCCACCAAGAAAATATATGTGTCTGATACCCATGTTAAATACCACTAAAAATCCCAAAAAAAGGATTATAAGTGTCATAAAACCATCCACTAGTCATAAATATCTACTCCTCTTTCATAACAATCTCTCATGGGAAACATTATTTGATCATCAATGTAATCAGAGAAGAGAAGAACAACCTACACCGCTGGAACTAGATTCTCCCAGGACCTCTGCAAAACCACAATGTCTTCCAACATAAAATTTCTCAAATACGAAGACACATGATTAGTATAAAACACACCTTTTGATGATCCAAACTAGTGAACCAAAGTAGTATATTCTAAAATATCTTGCAGTTGTCTTAGTCGTGATCTTACTCCTTAATATGCTCCGTGTTTCAAATAAACCCTAAAATGAACTCTTTAAATAACTTAACACTAATAGTAATTCAATATTGTATCCTCTTAAGTTGTTTTCTATTTAATAGAAATATGTCTAAAGAATGAAATTCCACCAACTTCATCACATTGAATGATCAGTATGAGGTGATCCATGCAAAAATTATACCACTATATGTTTTTGGAAAACTCGATAATTCTTTAATATAAATGAAACTAGTTTGAAATGGATCTAGGATGATACCAATCTATTTTTAAACGTTATGGTGTTTGGTATATAAGAAATGTAATTTTTATCCCACAAATATGACCATTCTTTGTCATGATATGCATGAGACATGATATCGTTATGGGAAAAACACAATGATAAGTTATGGGTTCTCACATATGATGTGGAGTTTATAGTTATCCAGTAAGAATATAAATTTAATAGCTAAATAAAGAGGCCTTATATCTATATCCACCTGGTTTTACATTTAAAATTACACCAATTTTTGAAATACCCTCATTGATGGAAATGTTAGCATACTGCATGGGTATGGTGCCTCCTTAAAGACTTCACCTTCCACATTTTCTGATGAATGATCCTATAAAATGGGAAAGAGCTTTCGTAGATGATGATATACAAATTGCATCAACCACTAACTTGGTGACCACCCTTGATTATCCATGGAATTTTCTTGAAAATTAATATGTTCTCTTTAATAAACTATCCCATTTTATATAACTATTCACAAGATACCAAGCACCATATCCCGAGAGACAATTTAAATAAAAATCATCTTCAATATCTTTCTGAAATTACATAGGATGTAAGGGATGAAAATGTCTCTTCTCATGACCTCTCCCCACAAGAAATTGAATGAGATTCCCCTAATTTTCTCCAATACCTGAGATTTCATCAATAGAATCCGAGTTGGATAAAGAAGATAATGTCCTCTAGAAAAGCCCTCAAATAATTGAGGAGGTTTTCTCCACAATCATTGAAATTCTCAGGTTGGTAAATCTGAGAAAAAAAGAATACATACAGGATGTGTTGATTAGTATTAATATTCAACTCTTGTTTAAGAAAATGTATATTAAATTTTTATAATATCATTGATAGGTGTTCTCATTCAACTCTTAATAAATTCATATAATGAATCCAGATGTGGATATATACAATCATGGCTTTCCAGAAGAGTATCGATGATTCAAGAAGTAGTCAAGATGATTCCCCCATCTCATCCAACCAATAATGACAGGTAATGATGAGAAGTTAAACAATGTATAAATTAAACAATAAAATAATATCAATTATAGATCACTAACATCATCCATATAAAGATTAAAATGGATATATCTTGGTTTTCATCGATTTTATATTCATTAATCGATATATCCCACAAGATGATAACTTATTGCGAGTCACAGAACTATTGATCGATAAACATATTCCTTCCACGAACAATCCATAATGTGTGGATATTCACAGTTCAATATTATAATGATTCCCGCTAATTATAAGTATTATATTACCTTCAATGCACCTTGGGGTATGTTCTTCTATCATGTAACACCCTTTGGATTAAATATCATTTGTGATACAAATCGACGTTTTTTAAATTCTACCATTAATATGTTATAATGTTGAATTTAATAATACTATTTCAATTACATTGATATAAACACCAATATTTATTTGATATTTTCATGGATCATAAAATAATATTCTATATGTTGTGACAAAAAAAGTAAACAGATGAATCTGCCGAAATATCACTTCTTGGTATCATTTGTGAACTCCAATGGATTTTTATCACACCACCTATGAATCAAGGGCCATCCAAATATTACTAGTTTTAATTTAGAAATGTTACCCCCTAATATCAATTAAATTAGGGGAATCCACAACATCCTCATCTACATTTGGTGTTTAATTTCAACCTTGGATTGAAAATATATCCCCTTCACAAGGATATTGAGGAAGGGGGTCTCCTACCAATGGGATGTGCATTGGAAAAAATAATACAAAAGACTCATGATGAATATGTTCCAACCCATTGTTCTAATTCTATTGGGTGTTTGAACTCCATTCATATTGTATGTGGCCATAATGGAACGCTCATTGTATAACCACCTCATATAATATAATGATACGAGGAGTTAAATATTTATCTATTAACTCAACCAAATAATTATATTTACAAATCCCCAATAATCAGTTGATGAGATGAAATACCTTTCACTCATCTTCTCATTGAAAATACTGAGGCATTTCCAACAACACTAAGAAGTCCATGTGGTCTCTTATATAAATATTCCCATGTTTATTCTTTGTATTCCCATGTTAATTAGGTTTATGGAATGATGGTACATGGTTCTGGAAAAATTTGAAATATAATTTGTGTCACAGTATGTGGTGAAATGGAAATCCATGGTCATTACTCTTATCAGAAATCCAATCATGGATAATACCATAAAGGACACTGAGCTCCTAGGTGAATAGTGTTTTTCTTTCCATGACACTCCCATAACATGGGAGTCATATTTTGATGACTCCTCCAAGATTCCTATTGAAAAAATCATAGAAAATACAAATATTATTCATGTTTGATTAGGTATTGTATTTATGAAAAAAATATGCTTTCACATTACTTTTCTACTAAATAACGGATGCATGATTAATGAGGATTAATACCATTAACATATCATTTGATTGGAATAATCCCTACAACAGTAGATATATTACATGAATATCATAGGGGATTTAGAACTAGTGATAATGTGGATCAATGGTGAATATTTCATTACAAAAGATTAATTGTCTCCACTCACTAGATATATCATGGGACTTATTAAATAGATCATTGTGGGCCCACGCTGCATAATGTTCCTCGATCATAGAATTCTAATGGACATATGTTTGATAATGCATCCATAGTCCTAAGAATCCATGATCATGATGAATCAATATCTATATCATTCACTAAATAATGGTCTTTTAAATCATTTCCTATGATATGAAAGAAACAAATCGGGTCAACACCATGATAGAACATGATGAACTCATATCCACAACTGAATAGATGAACCAAAAATCTGTTATAGCTATAATATAGTTATTCAAATAGATTGGGACAAAATGAAACATATTCATTCCTATATAGTGAACATTTACCTATGTAATGACCCTCCTGAGAATAATTTATTCTATAATGGATTTTATGGAATCATCTGATTATTAAATATTGAATTTGAGATTCCCACCATAAAAGATAGAGGTCCATGTGGGCTAATGCGGTGCAATTATATCTTGTATTATACTCTCCCACTAAATTAAGAGCTTTGTATATTTCTGCAAGAACATGATAAAGGAATATATAAAAATTATAAGGAAATTTCATTCATTAAAGATCTATAAAAGCTTCATCCATCAACCCAGATAATTTATATATATATGTATATATTTACATTGATTTTATGTTTGTGGAATTAATGTTGTGGTGTTATATCCTCCATTCATATGTAACTATATTATGTACATCCATACTCCTACCAAATTGTTTTCCAAATGATATGGGTAGATTTATATTAATGAATAAGTGAAAAATAAAATAATCAACAATGTAATGTTGCTTATCATAATTTGTTTTATATTCCCTCGCATATATTGATGGAAAATGACAAAAAATTCTATTCTAAAGATATGATAAAACTATTCCATTAGTACAGTATCGAGTCTAATAACTCTTCTAGTAATAATGATGTAGAAAATGAGTTGATATATTACATTAATAACACACAATGAAATATACTACAAAAGAATTTGAAAAAGGGTAATATGTATTGGTTTGACAGGATCCTCAATGTTTTGTGGACCTACCATACCACCATGCGTACAACTAGGGAAACACCACTATACTCATTGCTGTATGGGACTAGGGATTTGTGATTCATAGAATTAAACCTTCTATAAAACCAAATATAAATTTAAAATAGCTCTCAGATGATGAGGAATCGAAAATGTATCTAGATGAATTGGGGTGACTAGATGATAAAAGGTTGTGTAATCTAAAAACAATGAAAACCTTAAGAATCCTCATGAATCAGAATTCAAAAAAGAATTTTCAACAACATTCATTCCTATAGGGGGAAATGGTTTTAGACCTAAGTACCACAAATATTCTAGGAATGAATCCCACAAATATGGAACCCAAATGGGTTGGCCCTTAAATCATACCAAAGTTTACCATAATTGATGTTACTCACTATCCATAATAGATGGGGAATGTGTCAAAACTACCCCCACAACCAAAGACTAATTTCTCAAGAAATAATTTATATAGATATCATAAATTTCTCCTCTTATGGTTATCATGATGTTTAATTGCAACAGATTATCATTGGAGAATGATGATAAACTCAAAAATATTGTCTGAGTTGGAAGATGTTAAAATTTCATGATAGACCTAATTTGATTATTCTAAAATAAAAACGATCATCCGAATTTCATGACATCATACTTCACAAGATCATCATGGTTTCATGATGATAAACTATAATATATTGTCCTAGTTCTATGAAATTAAACAAATCAATAGATCATCCTAGTTGCATGATATTAGACATCGCGAGATTTTACTGGAAGCAAGATAGAAAAATGCACAATCTCTCAAGTCTTGGAAGCATGATTTTAAAGTTGATAGTTTCTCATGTCCTAACCATATGAAACTAAACTGTACAAAGAAAATCCTAATTGCATGACATTAAATATCACGAGAAGCTCCATCTCACTAACAACTCCAAAATAAAATCCATATCTTGGAAAATGATGGATAATATTATCCAATCTCCATTTGAGAGTAAGACACCCATACAAAGACCCTTATTATGAGAAAAAAATGTGTCTTCATTCATATCATCACATTATATTTATTTATTCCCAATCATCTATGTTTGTTTCCAATAATAGTTTTACTTCCCTTTCACATCATGTGTCCCATGTCCTCAATACAAGATATTAAACTGCATGGATGATGTCCATTTATCCAAAAATTAATCTTAATAGTTTCTATGAAAATATATATTACTCTATTACAATTTTCAATGGGATATGAATGGATTCCTCAATCCTATAACACTTTCTATCCCCCACATGGTAAAAAATTATAGTCTCCTACTCATAATCACCTATGCATGGCGAGAGGAACCCTTGATGTTATATGTTTCTCACACAGATCATAGATCACGTGAGATTAGCAATTTTAGTAAGGTAATCACCACACAAAGGCATAACATATAATGAATTATTTATCATTATCAAAAAAATTGCTTTAAATGGAAAACCATAACTCTTCACCATATGATGTTATACTACATAATTAATGTCAATTTCACGAAAAAATGTTGCATAATCCTATGGACATATCCCTATAGTAACACTATTTTTATTGATTGGATACATAACACACAAAAATTAATGAACTACATGAGAGGTAATTATTAATAGAAAATAATAAGTAGTGATTCATGAATCCCAAACCCCAAGTCTAGTTAGAAAAAATTTACAGCAAAATTTCCCCTATACTGTTATATCTTGGACTTGTTCATAATGATTCTATTTCATGAACTTTGGCATCTTCTTTTCATCAGAGGATACATAGTATGGTCTGGATCTCCAATTGTGGGCCCAAAATGAATATTAAACAGATGAAATTCCAACATCTATGAATGATTTAGGACTATGCCAAAAAGTTCCCATTAATGAACTACTTGTTCCTTGATTCATATCATCACCACATATATAATGATGGACAAATCTCAAATACTGGGCCCTGATACAATAAATAATAAAAAATACACCCCAAATTCAGAGTGGATAATCCCTAGAAGAAATATATTCTTATGTATGAGTCATGTCTACATGAGGCCTTCTCATTAAATTAATATATCAATTATATTTTTCCCTTTCAGTTCCCACATCCTTATTTAATGTAGATTTCAGTTCATGTAAAATTTCCTTATTGAATGTTCCTAAACGGAAAAAAAGTATGTGTGTCTCTACTAGACAATGTTAATATGAAATGATCAGACCCCATATTCCCATATTTGGTGCATTATTTTAATACATTGGCATTATTTCAAGGAACCAAACCCTGAAAGGATGACCAGTTTAGCAACCATTGAAAATAGATTACATACATTATAAATAAATTACAAAACAAACCATAATATGAAGAAAAGATAATACTTTACCATTATTATCATAGCTTAAACCCACATATCAATCATAATACACTTTATAGAATTTTGGGTAAATAAAATATATGAAACGGTTGAGATCAACTGCTCATTAAGGAGAAACAATATAGCAGAAACATTCATAAATAAGCATAAACATTTAAGGGAAGGTATAAAACTAAAACACCATCCCTTTAAACATAATATTTAACATAATATTTTATTAATAAATCAAATATTACCATAAAATCATGGACATGGATATTATACAAATTGGATAAACACATGTGCGAAGTAATCTCATAAAGAGGGAATGTAAAATGTCGGACGTCTTAAACATATCATAAAAGATTCATCAAAGACACCATACATAATCGGGAAAGACATTATCCAAACCCTAAATATAATATTTTCTAAAGAACTACCAATGAATCTATGAGATATAGAGGGTGACACCAACACTTTAAAATTTAAATGTATTCCTCTTTTGAATTTGGTAAAATCTAAACAAAATTAAAATTTATATTAAAACTATCATATGAAATATCAATACTTATATAATAAGATGTAAATGTTATCAGAATAACACATCTACAGTGAAAAATATCATATACCATTCAATACAGTATATTAGATTATATATTAATAAAATAGGTAAAATTATATATATGATCTAATAAGGGATGATAATATAGATGAAAAATTTGAATAATATCATTAAAAATATTTGAGAGAAAATCCATTTTTATTTTATAATCACTTAAAATACAAAAAATTATATAAGAAAATATTTTATTTGAAAATTATATATTAATATTATAATGTATGTTTCAAAATGTTAAGGCATCACAATGGTAGAAATATCTATACGCACCATATAAGTTAAAAACCCTCTTTCAATAATTTTTAAAAAATGTCATAAATTACCTCGTCTGGAAAATGAATGAATGATTCATTTAAAAAAAATTTAAAAATTCCCACCATGGGTAAAAATGACTTTAAAATTTTTTTAATAATATTTTGAAATATATTTTTATGAATCATGGATATAGATGCAAACAGTGACCTGGTAGATACTTATTTATAAACAATCACAAATAATAATGATATATGGAAATTAACCCTACCTTGTACTTTCCTTTGGATGAGGGTGTGTTATCCATCCACATAATGAGTTAATCATGATATTAAATTATATCTAGACCATATACATGTTTTTGATGTCATATATGATCGTATTATTTAATTTTGTTAATAATATTTCAGTATTACCATTGTTTCAGGTGTTAACTATTTCCTTTTGCATTTAATGTTTTGTTGTGTAAGTTATGATTCGTATTAAAATTAAATATTTAATTCATATTCAGAATTATATTATATTCAATAATTATATATTTACTCTTATTAAAAAATTTCTAATCTTTATGGAACTTCTAATGTGGAGAATGAATCTCAACACATCGTGGAGATGGTAGGTCATATTTACACTTGACCGATAATATCATTCTCTTAATGGTTAAATTGTATAAATCAGATGGTATATTAATTATAAATAATAATTATAATGTTATATTCATTATTTATATACTAAATCATCATCATCATATTCATAAAAATAATATTGTATTGAATAAAAAATTACACCATGACATGGAGACAGTAAGCCACACTTACAAACGTGTGGTGATATTATTATTCATAACATGGAAAGAATGAGGAATATGTTTTTACAATAATAATACTAATATATAATACTTTAGAAGATAATTGAGATATTATTATATTATTTAAATAGAAAAGGATGAGTAAGTAGATGAAAAAATTAAATTTAATTGAATTTCAATAAAACTTACCTCTTCGTAGAGGTAATACATTTAGAAAAAGATAATGGGAGCTTCCCTTTTATAGTGTTAAATTTTCACAAAAGGAATTCATAGGATGAATTTATCCCCAAAATAGGTAATATACAATGAATTGATAGATTTTATTGGAGAAGTGGGAAGGGTTAGGTAGAGCTAAAGCGTGTTGGAGGTGTGATTAAAAGATAATGAGAGGTTCCCTTTTATAAGAAAGTGGAAGGCCAATTTACAAAACTCAAAATTATTACACATTAGTAAAACTATTGGAGATGAAAATATATTGAAATGGACCATAAATGGATATTAGAATAATTTTTTTTACCATATCCCATCCTCTTGGGATTATTTAATAATTGTTTATTTTTAAATAATTTAATAGTATATTAATTCAACAAGATATCATTATTTACAAATTTAACACTATTCATATAATTCGACAAAAAAATACATTACGAAAAAGTGTTAATTAGATTATAATGATTTAAAACATGTACGATATAACATATAGTTCTTTTATACACATTACACACATATATTAGTTGAAAATATATGACAATTACTTTTATTAAAATCATTTATTCTATTTTTATATTTATTAAATAAATAATGTTTAAAAATTATAAAGACATTTATCGTAATCATATAATTTTTAAAAACTGAAAATAAATATATTTAATGATAATAATTATATTTATTTAAATAAAGAAATTTATATTCATTCATTGATTCATATTGACCCCGTGTAGAAATATATAAGATTTTAAAATACAAAATAATGATTTTTTGTAACTATCTTTGATATAAATAATATATAATTTATTTTCAAGGAAAATTTTCAATTAAAAAAATCAAAATAGATCTTAATGTTATAAGGATTGAGTCTTCATGATCTAGTAATTTTTTGTACTTGTTTTGGTTATATTTCAATCCTTATAATTTTGATTTATGTTTAAGAAATTTATTTAATTTAAATAATTATAATATCATATTAAATACCAAATAGTAATAAATGTCTATAGGTATGGTGTTAATTTTTCTTAAATGTACAATGTATGACATTTCAAGCCATATTATAATATTGTTTTTATTTTTTCATTATTTTTTTAAATAAATAAAAAAAAACTATTATTCTCATAAAATATAAATAATTTCCATTTTTACACTATTCTAAACATTTTATTCTATTTAAATACAAAAAGAATGATAAATTCTACACAATAATTTAATATACTCAAAAATTGTCATATCCTCCTTGAAATTCATGTATCTCCTAAATGACATCAAATTGTATTTCATTTAATAATTTTGAACCCATTTATTTTATATTTATATTAATAAAATAATTTCTTATCCACTATTGTGTCATCATTAATGGTAATTATTTAATTTGAACAAATTATGAATAAATTACTATGATTTATTTAATTATATTATATTTCCAGATACAATTTATAATAAATTTTATCTCCAAGTTATCGCAAAATGAAAATTTATATACTTATCTAAAATCAGGGTATGAAATTTTCTCATATTCATTGATTTTTATAATATCAATGTCATTTTCATGGAAACATATAGATTAAATGATTCCACTTTATAACATATGTGATAAGGGTATATTTTGGACATAAAATATTATTTTTATTGGTGTTAGTGTAATGTTATAATATTATTATTACAATTAATTACCTAATTTACTTTCAAATGTAGTAATAAAAAAATTAATACGGTTACTATTCATAATATCCGAAAAAATAAAATTAACCTATTAATATAATTTATAACCACTTATTAAAAATATAGATTCAATTTTTTATAAAAATTTACATGGATATTTTAGTAATTAATTTATAATTAATACTCTTTGACAGTACGAGAAAACGAGATTTTTTTAAAGTAAAAACCATCATAAAATTAACATGTGTTTATGTCGAATTTCAATGTGAAATTACATCCAATGACCAAAATTGTATTACATCATAAAAATACAATATTAATATAGATTAAAACCGTTTAAAATTTTAATTTAAAACTATATATTATTTCAATTAAAAAGGCTGTTTTCAATTAAAATTTTTTATTTTTCCCTATTCCTCAAAATATAAAGCATATCATAAAAATAACAAAAATTGATACAAATAAAATATTTATTTCACTATTTTCAAATAATTAAAATATTATTAAAATATTTAAAATATAAAATATTTGAATAAATAATTTAAAATGGGTTCTCATATAAAAGGGGGAAATTTTCATTTAAAAAAAACATTTTTATCAAAAAAAATCTTAAATAATGTATAAAAAAAACATAAGATTAATGTTAAATTTATATAGAAGATATAAAATAAAATCTATGGTTAACACTATTCACAACTATAAATTGAATGTATAGGTTATGTATTACTAAAAATAATTATATTTTATTAATACACTATTGTCTGGTAAAATGGGGCCTTGCATGTAACACAAGAGAACTCATTGTTGTTTGTAGCGTAATATTAACATGGTGATGTGTAAAAAAATTAAAAATATAAAATTTATTTGGAAATGAAAATACTATAATGTATCATTGTGTTACATTCTACCCTATTTATATAAATTTTATCCTCACAATTTAAACTCAGGATCAAAAAATCATGGTATCACATTTAAAATATCTTTATGGAAATACCTCATCGGAAATGCTTAATGAGACCAACAATTTAAATTTAAAAAAAGGAAGTATGATGGTCAGCAGATATATCACATACAAGGGTTCCATTTAAGAGAATACGAAATGAAAGAAAAATATATCAATCATGTTATAATTGAGAGTGATAGAGAACATGATTAAGAGAAATCTAACTATCACAAATATCTAAATCTATATTGACCTATGGGATGCTTTGATTCATTAGTGAAAGTACTAAGATATAATTTTTGGTTTTAAGATATTTTCCATATATTTTAAGAATTAATTAACTTCATAGACTATAAACATAAAGAATTATACTTATTTGATAAGTAGAGTTTTTTGCTTTAACTAATTCCTAGCTCAAACTCATAGATCTATTCAAAAGATTCTAAAATTAAGATATATACTGTTACCTTAATCATGTATGTTTTTAAAAATGAACTTATAGTGTTTAAATAATGAAATATTTTTTATACTATCTGGCAACTTCTGGTAGTCCAGTAATATGCGATAAAGAATTATCGCACTTCAGTTGTGGGTTCGATTCCCACATCCTTGTCTGATACAACCTATTGTCACGAGAACATTGTGTTGTCCTTATTCTAAAGCTTTATTATTATTGTAGGACCCTAGGACACCCTGAGAGGGGAGGGTTGAATCAGGAGGTTATATATTTTCTTTAAAGTGATGGATCTTGTTCCCATGTTGGTAGGAACTTGTAAAACCTATATGTTGGATATGAACAGAAAGAAAACATTCACATGCATAGAGATGACACAACACTTTTTACTTAGTTCACCACTATGGGTAAGTCCAAGGAGCATATGCCGACAGGTTATCAGTCAAACCAAATTCCACTAAACTACAGTAGCTGTGGATTACAAAGGTTTGGGCATAGTCACTCTGTCCTAGGCTCACGACCATAACAAATGGTTCAGGAATATCTCACAGCGTCCCTTGGGTCACTCCCGTTGACTCCCCCTGGCTCACTTCCCTTGGTGTAATCACACTCAGTTTATAGACGTGAATGTCTCTTCATCATTTCAAAATAATTCCTCTTCTACTATATGTAGATTCTCTATGGAAGTCCAAATTTCACTTTTAGACTAGTTTTATTTTGCACCGAAGATATCAGGAAATAATTCATCTTTCGTGCAGCTCCAAAAAGGACATGCATACTTTAACCTCACCTAGCGCTCTTCTTTAAGACTAGAACACAAGTTTCAAGACCAGCGTGCAAATCACTTGCGCGGTACAAATTCTGCGTGCAGGTGACACCAACCCACTTGTGTGACACTGCCTCCTTCAAATCCAAATTTTCATGACTCAACGCATTTAACTCCCAATCACCTTTAGATGCTCAGCCAACAACCGGTGCACAACCTCTACTTGCGTGGCCTAATAACCACTTCCACGACTCAACCACTTGCGCGACAAGAGCTTGAAAAATCTATATGTCTTGAACTTTTCTCTGAATGAGTAGGGTTAGTCCTCTACTTAAAGGCATACCGGACCCCCTGCGTGGTGGCGTGAAAGTGTCCCCATGAAATGCAAGTCACGGCGCGCAGCTCCAACCGCCCTAGCCTATGTCGTGCTACTCACTTATTCTACCACAACAATACTTTCATGACCCTCTTTACATTGCCATATTTTGAAACTATGATATCGAAGAACAACAGCAGCACAACATTCCAACCTCCAAGGCATCGGCGTGCATGTCCTTTCTCGATGCGCAAGTCACTTGTGCGACCAGCCCAAAACATGCACGACCCTTATCCATTTTCCATTTTTCCATGTTCTAATCTTGAAAAACATATGGTGTGCAAGTTTCCTATTATTGAAGTACATGGTGCGCAAGTCTCTTTGCCAAAAACACTTTTCTCCATTTGTCGATTTTCAGGCCCAATAAATTGGAAAACACTGGAAAATGATGCCACCTTCAATACTATAATATTCTTGACCTGTATGAGCACTTTGCTGGCACACATTCTGAACTTCCTTTCAGGATTGACAACAAACACAAACAGTACTTCAATTCATGCAATGATGACCATGGTTCCAACAATTTTAACATTACTGAAATAACCATTTTATTCTCATTATTAAAGACATGATTTATCATCAAACAATAATATTCAATGTCCAATTTACTCCATTCCATCCTTTAAACCCAAAGAAAATACATCCATCTGAAATCACTATCCAACGATATCTATAAATTTCCTAAATAAATCATAACAATCGATTAACAAAAATACAGAATGTAGCTATAATTTTCAAATACCAAATATTCATCCCCTTTATATCCTTAATAAAAACATTTATTCTTATAAATATTTAATGAAAAATTACAATAGTGTAATCCTAATATATATCATGAATTTTATTACCATATAACCATTTATGGAATAAATGTTAGTCCAAATAAGAAAAAAATATTAATCACACCATTTCACTCTTTCCCTCCTTCATTCCATTTTAATTGGGTAGTCTCTTCATCATGAATAGTATAACCATTTATTGTATAACCTTGAGGATTATAACCATTGACCAAAACTCAAACCATAATGTGATAAAAAATATTCATAGTTATATAGTTTTTAATAATCATTTATAGGATCACTAAATGATTACATCTTCTTCTCAATCCATAATTCAATATGAATATACTAGTTTATCTATTAATAAATCTAAAAGATGATATCATATACTTAGATTTATCCTCAAATTCAGTCATAGGATTATGTTTTCTAGTCGATGATTTCAAAATCAAATTTCTAAGGTTTTTTCTAAACATCCTGTGATTCCAAATATAATTCTCTGATCCATTATGCCAAGAGACATTGAATTATTTTATTACATTTTAATGATTAAAAATAGTAAAATCCCAAAGGATCGATCGATTTAGCAGTCTTGGAAAACATATTACATACATGATCTTTACATTAGAAAAACAAAATATAATATGTAGAAAATTTACTTATTTGTAAAAACCATTATTCTCTTATTATAACCCTATATAGTTATCAAAAAATACGTCGTGGAGTCTTGGGAAAACAATCATATGATATGGGTGATCTCAGATACTTAGTAAAGTCAATCAATACAATTGAATATGTCATAAATAAGTATAAACAATTATGTAAAGGTATAAAACTAAAAAAATCTCATTTAAACATAATCTTGATCCTAATATGGAAATAATAAATGAAATATTAACACATAAACATGAATATAGATATTCTACTAGTTTCTATAATCTTACGTATGAACTAATATTATAATTATGGAATGCCTAATCTCGAACATTCTAAACATACTATCAAGGATTTGGCCAAGACACCATACATAATTGGGAAAGACAATAGCCAAAATTCAAACATAATTTTCTTATGAGACCAACCTATTTATCATTGGGCTATAGCGGTCTCCACTAGACATATACAAAATCCAATGAAATCCTCTAATGAAAGGTGTAAAACATAACCAGAAAACATTCATATTAAAACAAGAATATGAATTTTCAATACATAAACCATAAGATATAAATGGTATTAAAATATAACATCTAAAATAAATCATAACATAAACCATTAAATAAATTATTGTATCTTTTATAATATTAAAACAACTTCAATTAAACATTACATCTAATAATGGATGTTGATATCGATTAAAATAATTGAATAAAATCATTAAGACTATTTCAATGAAAATCCATTTTTATTTTGATATCTTTTAAATGTATTAGAAATATAAAAGATTAATACTATTTAGAATATAACCTTTTAGTATTGTAAAGGAGTATTTAAAATGTTAAGGCGTCAAGGAAAACAAAATAGATTCTCACGCGGTATAAGTTAATAACATTCCTTCTATAATTTGACATAAAGGGAATAAGGTACCTCATTTGGAAAATGACAGAAATATTATATTAAAATAATTTTATAAAAATGAAAACATCGGTAAAAATGAAATTAATTTTTTTATATAATTATGGAATACACATTTGATAATCTTGGATATGGATAATAGATGTGTCTTTTTAGAAACTTATGTATAAATAAATCACCAATAATAATTTTATAGTTAAATTATATAAGACCCCAGCATTAAACATTACTTAATATTGAATTAAATGAAAAATTCACATTAAAGATATTTTCAGGTATAGGGTTTTAGATAATTAGATCAAAACTATTAAATCTCAAAGGATAACACAGTAGAAAATTATATTATGTTTCCTTTTTTACAAAACATAAACTCTTAAAAAAGGAGTCATGTCTAGTCCCATGTTTAAGACAACATAAATTTTCTTTGATCGCATCCTTGACCCTATTCCACATCATGTCATGTGAAAACATTTTAAAAAAACATGGGGTGAGTATAAAAAGCTCATTATGGGATACACAAAAAACAAAAAATGTTAGTTTCTCAAAAAATCAAGTAAACCATGAATACTTTATCAAAGTAACACATTTCAGCTTTAAGATGTAGTAAATACTCTTCACTAAATAAAATATCATTACATACCCTTTTTTAACCAAAATATTACCATAAAACCCATATAAAGAACACATAACATATAAAGGTAACTTGGGACATAAACATTCATAAATGGAATAAACATATGGTCGACTTCAACACATATCACTAAATGGAATAGCCATATGGATTACTTCCATACCCAATGCATTGGAGGTTATAATGTAACCACCCATCCTGGTATTCACGTCCCCACCCATAATATGGTTTATCACGTAACCACCCATCTAATATCTAAGTACAATTATAAAATCATACTGCATAAAACAAATATAATGGAATGAAAAAATTTCCACATTTCGATCACAAAATATCACTTAAATATATTGACCTAACAAATCCATTAAAAACCCATTTTCAATACCAAAATACATAAAAGAGTATATGGTATTGATTTCATTTTAAAAACATTACGGCTTGTTGAGGAAGCCAAATACCAATTAATACTCGCGATGGAAAAAAAGATGTTGTCACAACGTAAGTTAAAAAGAATCACACTTTTTGTCATTTAGTAAAACTATTTATAGAGAAAAGATTACTTTTGAATAAAAGTGAAATTAAAAGGGTTTTATACAGCGTATAAAAGAAAGTCTTGTATTAGAACAAAATATGACTCAATGAAAGGAGATTGAGACTAAGTCCCTTACCTCGTGTCTGACTTGACTCGATTGCTCTTTAATCTCTTGAATAATAAACTATAGATAATTTCTACTTGCTTAAGAACATTATTCAAGTTTATTATTCCTTTCATAAACTTATTTCCATGTTTTAAAAATTATGTAATCATTTATGTTAATAATGATCATTTTGTAGATATTTGGTACTTAAGTCAAAAATTGACTTCTTACAATTACATGTTGTTCATGTGGTCAAAGGTTTATTATATTCAGAATTATATTCATGATTTGGTTATCATATATATCGTATATATCCAGAATATAAATTTATTTATAATAGTATATAACATTTAGAGGTAAGGAATGAAATGCACCATTCATGGAGACGGTAAGCCATATGTAAGCATGAACACTACTTTCATTTCTATTTCGTATTTAATGGATTGAAATCATAATTATATAAAGTTATATTATAATTCCAGTATAATATCATATATAATATCATTAACTCCATCCTTTACACATCCCACGTATGGCATTAAAGAATCAAATCTCTTTGAGGGGTCGGTAGTCCGCACTTCCTAAAATGATATTATTGCGTTTACCCATAATGGAAACCATAAAGGTATGCCATAAATGAAAAATAGATAAGCATAAGGAAAACCTAAACATAATATATATCATATATAAATAGAGTGACATCTTAATGGCCACCATGACAGGTGTTAAAAGAAGATTGAACCGTCATTGTTTTGTGAGGCAGAAATTCGCCAACCACAGAAACATTATGTTCTTTAACCATTAGACGGAGGTGTGTGTAAGTGTAAATCAGATACTTATCATAAAAAATTACTAGTATATTTAAGATACTGTTTTGGTTACAAAATAATGGAATAAAAAGATTTTAGGGGGTTGGAGAAGTAAAATAAAACAAAAGAACACAAGTGAAGACATTACCTTTAAATCAGGTAACTCCTCTTGGTTTAAACCAAAAGGGTTTTTTGAAGAGATTTATGCCTAAAATAAGGCTTATAGGATGAATATAGGGATGTGGAGAGATAAAATGAGTAGATATTGGCCGATCCAATGGCTTGAGAGGTGTGGGTATGGTGGTAGATGTTGGGGACGTTTATAAGAGGGAAGAGGGGCACTCTTGGAAGGTCAAGAATTGTTACGCTATTGTATAATGAGTTCTGGATTTTAAAGGTCCCAAAATTATATATTTCAAGGATAAGGTGATTAATGTTCTAAATCCACCCATATAATAGGTTTTTGACAAGAATAAGTATTATATTTTATATTTTCATTTCATTTTATTTAAATCGTTAATTAATGAGGTAATAGCTGCATCATCATGCTGTCATAAATAAGGTAATTTATTTTATTTCTAAAAATTATAAAAAAATATCATTATGTTGGAAATAATTTTAGATTTATAATGAATATTTATAGTAAAAAATATTACTTGTATAACCCCATGTAAAAATTGTTCTAGTAAAACAATACATGTTTGTGACATTTTTATTTTAACTTTAAATAAAAAGTTATTAATGTCATTTTCTTACCCAGGTGGCTCCATGGGGTCCCCAAGTTGACCAATGGATTGTAGTGGTGGGACATGACTCATATAATAAGAGTAGGACTTGTGTCAAGGTCATTTCATTTTTTTATAACATTATCTTTACCTTAAATTACACTAATTACCTTTAATCGTGATTAATAAAACATAAAAGTTACTAATCACAAAAAAATTATTTTCATCCTACTTATCCAAAATTTACTTAATAATGAAAACCATGTATGCAGTATTTTTTAAATTCAATTCAAAAATGTGGTAATGTTTCATTTAAACAAAAAAATCAGTTTTTTTTACTAGCGTTTTTTGGTTTCAGTATTCATCAAAAATTGATGTTTTTCAGAAAAATACTGAAAAATCACCCTATTTTATATTTGATATTCAGAATTAATAAATGATGACTATTTTAAAAAATTCAAAACAAATATGATTCATTAATTAATTTAATAATTAATTCCCGTTGTCAAAACAAATAGCATGTATTTGTGAAACAATATATATCAAAAGATTAACACTAGTTTAAGTCCAATTTCAAAGTGTAATTATTTCCAATGACCACCATTAGATTAAATGGTAAAAATATATTCTAATTGAACATTAAAACCAATTAAAAAGATAATCTAATCATATAATTAAATTATATTAAAAAGAGGTCTTGAATTAAAATACAACATTTTTCACTATTCATTAAAAAATGAACTTTTTCAGAAAAATACCAAAAATTAACAGAAAGTAAATATTGATGTCACAATTCTAACGAAGAAATTTATTTGGACCACTAGAATGTTTAAGAGTGACCAAAACTATATTTAACGAGGGTTTTCTATTAAAAGGTGATAAGTGGAACTTTTAGTGAATATTAGAGTATATATGCCTAAAATTTAATTGTTTTCTTATTTTAAGCCTTTATATTTTATTGGATAAATGTGAAAACAATTAAAAAACATATGTAATCATATTTTAGTTAGTTCTATTCATTCCCTCCAATACAAAGGCTACGTGCTAACTAGCATTGAAAATAATATTATTATATTACTAGTGTGCAATGTAAGATTTCAAATAAACTTGTTCTTGCGTATCGGGTATGCTATTGAACATAGAAACCCCTTTAAAGTAATATTAATATTTAATTCACAAATATTAATAAATATAAAAATGTATTTTTCATTATTTACTTGGGATGTTAAATCCTTCCCCCCTTTTGGGAATTGCGTCCTCACAATATTATTCACTTATCAAAATAAGTGGGGGTATTTATACCTCATAACATTTTTAAAATCCCACGTTGCCTCTTCTACTATATAGTTTTTCAAAAAAAAACATTACCTCGTGAATTACCTTATTCCGAAACACTTTCTCTCTTCGGTCAAGAATATGGACTGCTTGTTCTTCATAAGAGAGACTCTCTTCCAACTGAACTACCTCTGGGCTCAAAACATGAGATGGATATAGCATATACTTTCTCCACATAGAAACATGAAAAAAATTGTGTACCTAAGATAGACTCGGAGGTAAAACCACTCGGTAAGAATCTAATCCAACTTTATCCAGAATTTCATATGGTCCAATGAACCTTGGACTCAGCTTTCCTTTCTTACCAAATCGCATCAGACTTTTCCATTGTGAAACGTTGAGTAAAACATGATCACCAACCTCGAAAGATAGATCCTTCCTCCGGTTATCCGCATAAATTTTCTGCCTGCTCTGAGTTGTTCTCATGTGTTTCTAAATCAACTGAACTTTTTCAGCCATCTCTTCTACCAATTATGGTCCCATAAGCTTTGTTTCCCCTACATCAACCCAAAAAGTTGTATTTCTACACCATTTACCATATAATTCTTCAAAAGAAACCATCTATATATTGGAATGAAAACTGTTATTATATGAAAATTAAACCAAAGAATGATGTTGGTCCCAAATTCCCTGATAATCCATCAAAAAAGCATGTAGCATATCCTTTAAGGTCTTAATTGTTTGTTCTGACTGCCCATTTGATTGAGGATGAAAAGCTATGCTAAAATTTAATTCTGTACCCAAAGACTTCTGATGGCCTTTCCAAAAGTTAGAAGTGAACCTTGGATCACCATCAGATACAATAGAGAGGGGAACTCCATCAAAACAGACTATATCTTTAACATACAACTGAGCAAGTTGATCTAGAGACAAAGTATCAATAATAGGAATGAAATGATTAGATTTAGTCAATTGATCAACTATAACCCATATTGCATTATTACCTAGAGATGTCTTTGGTAATCCCACAATGAAGTCCATGGATATATTTTCCCATATCTACTCTAGAACTGGTAATGACTAAAGCATCCCTTTCGGTAACTGCCGCTCTGCTTTAACCTAGTGACAAGTTAAACAGTTCAAAGTAAAATCGGCAATATCTCTTTTCATTCCATCCTACTAGTAATACTCCCACAGATCTCAGTACATCTAAGTACTACCAGGATGAACTGAAAACGAGGAACTCTAAGCCTCACATGACAACTCATTCTTCAACTATTAATCAAAAGGAACACATAATATCTACCCAAACCTCAAAACTCAATCATTATCAATGTTAAATTCAGGAAACCTACCTTTCTGGACCAGCTCTACCTTTTTATACAACCCACTATATTTCTTCTGTGCTTGCTTAATTCTGTCTGATAGAGATGATCTCACTGACACCTAAAACACAACAGAATAACTTCCTACACCAACAACTTCTAATGCAAAAGTTTATCAAATAAAATATCAAAGGATCTCGTTGCAAACATATCATGGTTAATGAAGCATTACTTTTTTGACTCAAAGCATCAACCACTCTATTTTCTTTTCCAGGATGGTAATGAATTGTACAATCGTAATCCTTGATTAATTCCAACTATCTCCTATGTCTCATTTTCAATTCTTCTTGAGTGAATATATCCATTAAACTTTTGTGATCAATATATATTTCACACTTTACTCCATACAAATGATGCCTCCAAATTTTTAAAGCGAAAACAACAGTAGATAATTCCCAATCATGTGTAGGGTAATTTATATAAGGCCCCAGCCTTAAAACTTTCTTAATATTGAATTAAATGAGTAATTCACATTGAGGATCTTTTCAGGTTTAGTGTTTTAGAGAATTAGGACATAACTATTACATCTCAAAAGATTACAAAGTAGTCGCTTCTACTAAATTTCCATAAAATAAAAACTCTTTAAAAGAAACATGTATAGTTCCATGTTTTAGGTAGCATGAATTTCCCTTGATCCCATCCTTGACCCTATTCTACGCTATATCCTGTGAAAAACATTTCAAAAACTTGGGATGAGCATAAGAAGCTCAGTAAGGGATACACAAAGAATGAAAAATGTTAGATTTTCAAAACAACAAGTAAACCATGAATACTTTATCAATGTTATACTTTTCACCTTCATTAAGTAGTAAAAACTTTTCACTGAAAAAAAAGTATCATTACTTACCTATTTGTAACCAAAGGATTACCATAAAACCCATTTAAAGAACACATAACAAATATAAAGGTAACTTGGGACATAAACATACTTAAGTGGAATAACCATACGGTCGACTTCCACACATATCACTTAATGGAATAGCCATACGACCAATTTCCATACCCAATGCATTGGAGGTTATAACTTAACCACCCGTCCTGGTATTCCCGGCACCACCCTTCATATGGTTTATCACATAACCACCCGTTAAAATGTCCAAGTACCAATATAAAATCATAAAACATAAAACCAATATAAAGGAAAGATAACATTTCCACATTTCAATCACAATATATCATAAATATATTGACATAATAGAATCCTTTATCAAAACCATTTTCAATACCAAAATACATAAAAGAGTATATGGTATTTATTTTATTTTAAAAACATTACGTCTTGTTGAGGAAGCCAAAGACCAAATAATACTCGCGGAGGCGGAAAAAGTCATTGTCACCGCGTACGTTTAAAAAAACATTCCTTTTTGTCATTTTGTAAAACGCTTCATATAAAAAGGTTCCTTTTGTATAAAATTAAAAGTCAAAGGGGGTTTATACACCGTATAAAATAAAGTTGTGTATAAAACGAAATATGCCTCAATGAAATGAGATTGAGACGAAGTCCCTCACAAAGAAGGTATCCTTGGTTTAAGGATAAATTAATTACATAATTATGTGTGACAAATGAATACACCAAATATAATTGGATATTAAGTGTAAAATAATCAAAGGTCATTCACACATATTCAAAGGATGACATATTCAATAACTACATGTTGATCCCAAAGAAATCGAAATTGGGTTAAGAAGTTCCCTTGACAGCCTAACGGCGTCACCTCAAAATGAGTTGATGAGAGATAAAAAGTGTATCTCATCACTTGGACATAAAAGTTACATCACTAAGGATATATGAGAACATATCCCAACATAACAATATGTAAATTAAAAGACCCAACAAAATAAGTCTTTTAAAAAAAAGAGGGTGAAAGGTTCCCTTACCGACTTGGGTATCTTTTGAAAAGTACACCCCATTGAAGAAGTGTCATACAATGAATATGTAAATACCCCTAAATGGAATTATATTACAATAGGATTGTAATAGTGGTCAGTACATAAACCACTCAATGGAAATTGTGGCAAATGTAGCATAAATCTCACGGGAATAAAAGTGAGATGAAAAATCTCTTACGAAAACTCGGCAACCTAACGGCGCCACTTAAAACTTCCAAAATGGATTGATGAGAGGAAATAGGGTCTCTCATTATATCAACATAATGTTTACAGAAAGGGGAATATAACAGAACATCCCCCAACATAACAAATAGGAGCTTAAAAGAAGTGACATAAAGGAGAGTACTTTAAAAGAAAGAGAGAGGTTAGATCTCTTACGAAAATTCGACAGCCTATCGGTGCCACTCAAAACATCCAAAATGGATTGATGAGATAGAATAGGGTCTCTCATCACATGAACATAAAAATTACAGTAAGATTAATATAAAAGAAAATCCCAATAACAATAAAGATGAGCTTTAAAAGGAATGACATAAAAGAGTGTACTTAAAAAGAAAGAGAGGTGTAGGATCCCTTACCTCGGGTCCGACTTTACTCGATCGTTCTTTAATCTCCTGAATAATAAACTTGAGTTAATTTATACTTCCTTAAGAACATTTTTAATGTTCATTATTCCTTTTATATAACTTATTACCATGTTATAAACATTATTTAATCATTTAAGTTAATCATGTTTGTTTTGTCGATATTTGGTTCTTAAGTCGAAAGTGGATTTCTTACAATTACATGTTGTTCATGTGGTCAAAGGTTCTTCATATCCAAAAATGACATTACTGAATTGGATATCATATATATAATATATATCCAGCATATAAATTTATTTATAAAATCACATAATCATTTAGAGGAATGAAATGAAATGCACCGTTCATGGAGACGGTAAGCCGTACGTACGCATGAACGCTACTTTCATTTCTATGTTGTATTAATGGAATTAAAACTATATGAGAGGTATGTATATTTTAATTCCAGAATTATATTAATCATTTAGATGTATCATACATCATATATATCCATTATATATATGTACTTATAATAGTACATTACATTTGGGGAAGAGAAATGAAATGCACCGTTCATGGAGACAGTAAGCCGTACGTACGCATGAACGCTACTTTCATTTCTATCTCATACTTTAATGGAAAGAAATAATAATGATATATAGGTAAATAATAATTCCAGTATAACATCATATATAATAACATTAAATCTATCCTTTATACGTCCCATGTATGGTATTAACGAATCACATCACTTTGAGGGGGCGGTAGTCCGCACTTCCTAAAATGAAGATATCGCGTATACCCATAATGGAATCCATAAAGGTAAGACACAAATGAAAAATAAATAAGCATAAGTAAAACATAAACATATTATATATCATATATAAAAATAGTGACATCATAATGTCCACCTTTGAAGGTTTTAAATGAGTATTGAACAATCATCGTTTAGGGATGCACAATTTCGTCATCCACGGAAACCGTATGTTCTATAACCATTTGATTTAGTTGTGTGAGAGTGTAGCTCGAATAAATCTTATAACAACATCCTATTATATTGAAGATACTGGTGTTGTTACAAAAGAAATAAATAAAAAGAGTTTAGGGGGTTGGAGAAGCAAAATAAAACAAATGAACATGAGAGAATGAATTACCTTTAAAAGTGTAACTACTTTTGATTTGAGCCTAAAGGCTTCCTTTGAAATGATTCTGCCCAAAGTTAATCCTCTAGGATGAGGAGAGGGATGTGGAGAGAGTAAATGGGCAGGGTTTGGCCGAGCCAAAGGCTTGAGGAGTGTGTGAAATGAGGTATAGGTGGGGGCCTTTTATAAGAGGAGAGGAGATGCACTTCTGGAAAATAAAGAAATATTACTTTACATGAAAATGTGTTTCGGTTTTAAAAGTTCCCACATTGATATAATTCGTGGATAAGGTGATAAGGGTTCGAAATCCAACCATCCAATAAGTTTTGTACATGTGTAGTTCATAGATTTTACATTATCTTTCCATTTTATTTAAATCATCAAATAATGATGTCATCATTGCATCATTATTATGTCATAAATAATTTAATTTATTTAATGTCTAAAAATTATAAAACAAATACTATGATGTAGGAAATCTTTTTAGAATTCCAATGACTATTTATAATCAAACATATGACTTGTATAACCCCACTTAAATTTTTTTTAGTAAAACATATCATGTTTGTGTCATTTTTACTTTTACATTAAATAAAAGGTTATTTATGTCATTTCCCAAACAAAGTGTCTACATGGGGTCCCCAAGTTGGCCCATGGCTTGTCTTGGTCGGCCATGACTCACCCAATAGGTTTGGGACAAGTTGCATGGTGTTTTCACATTCTTATAATATCATTTTTACCTTAAATTACACTAATTAACTCTAATCGCGATTAAGAACTTAATAAGTTACTATTCACCAAAAAATTATTATAATCTCATTGAACCACATTTTACTTCTTAATGAAAACCATGTATGTCGGATTTTTGAAATTCAAAACACAATGATGGAAAAATTTCATTTAAACGGAAAATCAGTCTTTATAAGTACCACTTAGTGGTTTCACTATTCATCAAAAATTGAAGTTTTTCAGAAAATTACAAAAAAATTCACCCTAAGCTATATTTGATATTACGAATTCAAAAATGAAGTCTATTTTACAAAATTCAAAACATATAAGCAACATTAATTAATTTAATAATTAATTCCCGCTGTCAGAGCAAATCGCTTATTTTTATGAAACAATAAGTATCAAAAGATTGACACTAGTTTAAGTCCGATTGCAAAGTGAAATTAATTCCAACGACCACTATTGGATTTAATGGTAAAAATATTTTCTAATTTCACTTTAAAACCAATTCAAAAGATAATATAATCATATAAATAAATTAGATTAAAAAGAGGTTTTGAATTAAAATACAACATTTTACCCTATTCATTAAAAAAATGAACTTTATCGGAAAGATACCAAAAATTTACACAAAGTAAATTTTGATGTCCCGATTCTTAAGAAGAGCTTTATTTGGTCCAATAGAATGTATAAGAGTGAAAAAAACTATATTTAATGACGGTTCGCCATCAAAAGGCGATAAGTGAACCTTTAGTGAAAACTAGGGCATATATGCCTAAAATTGAATTCTTTCCGTATTTTAAGCCTCTATCCTTTATTGGATAAATGTAAAAACATTTAAAAACATATATAATCATATTTTAGTTATTTATATCCATTCCATCCTTTAAAACGGCTACATGTTAACTACCATTTAAAATAATATTATTTTATTATTAGAGTGCAACGTAAGATTCCCAAGAAACTCGTTTTTGCGTGTTGGGTACGCCATCGAGAATAGCATCCCCTTTAAAGTCATTTAAATATTTTATTCACAAATATGGATAAATATGAAATGTCTTGTTCTTTATTTACCTGGGGTGTTACATCCTTCCCCCCTTTTGGGAATTGCGTCCTCGCAATTTTAAAATTGCGCTTGGAAACATCCTTGGAAGTCCCACTTCGGAACAAAAGTCGGTAAAACAAACATTTTAAAATAAAGAGAGATAAGTACAAAGGTCACCCGAGGTAACCCATACTAGGATTCCAAGTATAAAAATATGGATATGGAGGAAAAAACAAAGGGTCATGTTCTGATGGAGAGTGATAGAAAACATGTTTAGGAGAAAGTTAACCACGAGAAAATCCCAAACTTGTGATGGGATAAACGGTATTCGATTCCCCAGTAGGAAAAGTAAATAGACAACATTTTTTTAAGTTACTTTTTATTGAGGAATTTATTCATAAGGAAACATAATCCCTTATCATATTTACTTTCAACTTTTATTAGATTCCTTACACAAACTCATATTTTCTCCAAAAGACGAGTATTTAGGAAGACTTGTTCACATTAAGAGTACTATAATCAACTTCTAGAGAATCACCTAATCCAAAAAATAGAACTACATACATCCCATGTCTTTAGACTCTAACCAAAACCAAAACCAAAAAGGCTAGTACCAGATCAGATAATCCAGAAAAGGATAACCCTTTATAAAAAGAAAATCTATTCTTAATCTCCAAAATTTTTCCAACAAAACCCAAAGTTCAACGAGGACCATTCTATAATCAATTTGTCCATAAAATTCTTCAAAGTAAACCAATATAAGATTGAAACCCGAATATTTGAAGGATTTAGTCACATAGTCTTCCAAGTTAAATCGTAACATTTATCTCCAAACAACATCAGTTGCTCCTAAAGTCTCGTATTAAAAAGTAATTAACCTAATCACATATTCTCCATGATAGGTTATTCATTTTCATAAATAACCCAAAATCATATTACTCTTAATTCATAAAATCATATAACTAGAATGAATCAGTCAAACTAACCAGGGACTTCACGTAGTCCAGTGGTAGGCGATAAATACCAGTCGCACAATGGTTGTGGGTTCGATTCCCGCAGCTTTGTCCGACGCGACGGGATGTCACACGGTCTATGTGTTGTCCTTTTTCCAAAACTATATAATTCTTAAAACATTCCCCAAAATGAGATAAAATCTTCAAGAATAATCATAACATATTTTAACCTCAAGTTTATCTCATTCCTTTCATTTTCCATCATATCATAGAGTAACCCATAATTACCTAAAAATTAAGTATCATATAAACCCTAATGGTTACCTTAATAATTATTACCTGAATTTCCACATCGGGTTGGCCATCTCATACATGATGCATTAGAGAACTCACCAAGGTTGAAGTGGTTGATCATGAATCCTTGATATTTGGTTTAGAACAACCACGAGTTTCCTCATTGAATCCTCCATTTTATATAGTATCTTAATCAGAGAACCACCATAGTTTCCTTCAATCCTGTTGTCTCTTTGGTGCCTGCTAGATCAATCCATTCACTAAAAATAGAAATGTCAGTGTGAGTATATCAACAAAACCATCAAGTACAAATGATGAAGGTAAACACTAAGATACACTTACTCATTCACTTTATCTAAAACTAGGACTCTTTCTGAAATCCTAACCATTATGGTAATGTCACTTGTGCTTAGAGAATACCCTAACCTCTAAAGTTAACTAAACCGACCATTGATACCAACTATAAGGCCCCATCCTTAAACCTTACTTAATATTGAATTAAATGAGTAATTCACATTGAAGATCTTTTCAGGTTTAGAGTTTTAGAGAATTAGGACAGAACTATTACATCTCAAAAGATTATAAAGTAGTCACTTCTACTAAATTTCCATAAAATAAAAACTCTTTAAAAGAAACATGTATAGTTCCATGTTTTAGGTAGCATGACTTTCCCTTGATCCCAGCCTTGACCCTATTCCACGCTATGTCCTGTGAAAAACATTTCAAAAACTTGGGATGAGCATAAGAAGCTCAGTAAGGGATACACAAAGAATGAAAACTGTTAGATTTTCAAAACAACAAGTAAACCATGAATACTTTATCAATGTAATACTTTTCACCTTCATGAAGTAGTAAAAACTTTTCACTGAAAAAAAGTATCATTACTTACCTTTTTGTAACCAAAGGATTACCATAAAAGCCATATAAAGAACACATAACATATATAAATGTAACTTGGGACATAAACATACTTAAGTGGAATAACCATACGGTCGACTTCCACACATATCAATTAATGGAATAGCCATACGGCCAATTTCCATACCCAATGCATTGGAGGTTATAACGTAACCACCCGTCCTGTTATTCACGGCACCACCCGTCATATGGTTTATAACGTAACCACCTGTTAAAATGTCCAAGTACCAATATAAAATCATAAAACATAAAACCAATATAAAGGAAAGATAACATTTCCACATTTCAATCACAATATATCATAAATATATTGACATAATAGAATCCTTTATCAAAACCATTTTCAATACCAAAATACATAAAAGAGTATATGGTAGTTATTTTATTTTAAAAACATTACGGCTTGTTGAGGAAGCCAAAAACCAAATAATACTCGCGGCGGCGGAAAAAGTCATTGTCACCGCGTACGTTAAAAAAACATTCCTTTTTGACGTTTTGTAAAACGCTTCGTATAAAAAGGTTCCTTTTGTATAAAAGTAAAAGTCAAAGGGGTTTTATACACCGTATAAAAGAAAGTTGTGTATAAAACAAAATATACCTCAATGAAAGGAGATTGAGACAAAGTCCCTCACAAAGACGGTATCATTGGTTTAAGGATAAATCAATTACATAATTATGTGTGAAAAATGAATACACCAAATATAATTGGAGATTAAGTGTAAAATAATCAAAGGTCATTCACACATATTCAGAGGATGACATATTCAATAACTACATGTTGAACCCAAAGAAATCGAAATTGGGTTAAGAAGTTCCCTTGACAGCCTAACGGCGTCACCTCAAAATGAGTTGATGAGAGATAAGAAGTGTATCTCATCACTTGGACATAAAAGTTACATCACTAAGGATATATGAGAACATATCCCAACATAACAATATGTAAATTAAAAGACCCAACAAAAGAAGTCTTTAAAAAAAAGAGGGTGAAAGGTTCCCTTACCGACTTGGGTAACTTTTGAAAAGTACACCCCATTGAATAAGTGTCATACAATGAATATGTAAATACCCATAAATGGAATTATATTACAATAGGATTGTAATAGTGGGCAGTACATAAACCAGTCAATGGAAATTGTGGCAAATGTAGCATAAATCTCACAGGAATAAAAGTGAGATGAAAAATCTCTTATGAAAACTCGGCAGCTTAACGGCGCCACTTAAAACATCCAAAATGGATTGATGAGAGGAAATAGGGTCTCTCATTACATCAAAATAATGTTTACAGAAAGAGGAATACAAAAGAACATCCCCCAAAATAACAAATAGGAGCTTAAAATAAGTGACATAAAGGAGTGTACTTTAAAAGAAAGAGAGAGGTTAGATCTCTTACGAAAAGTCGACAGCCTATCGGCGCCACTCAAAACTTCCAAAATGGATTAATGAGAGAGAATAGGGTCTCTCATCACATGAACATAAAAATTACAGTAATATTAATATAAAAGAACATCCCAATAACAATAAAGACGAGCTTTAAAAGGAATGACATGAAAGAGTGTACTTAAAAAGAAAGAGAGGTGTAGGATCCCTTACCTCGGGTTCGACTTGACTCGATCGTTCTTTAATCTCCTGAATAATAAACTTGAGTTAATTTATACTTCCTTAAGAACCTTTTTAAAGTTCATTATTCGTTTTATATCACTTATTACCATGTTATAAACATTATTTAATCATTTAAGTTAATCATGTTTGTTTTGTCGATATTTGGTTCTTAAGTCGAAAGTGGACTTTTTACAATTACATGTTGTTCGTGTGGTCAAAGGTTCTTCATATCCAAAAATGACATTCCTGATTTGGATATAATATATATCATATATATCCAGCATATACATGTATTTATAAAATCACAAAATAATTTATAGGAAAGAAATGAAATGCACCGTTCATGGAGACGGTAAGCCGTACGTACGCATGAACGCTATTTTCATTTCTATGTCGTATTAATGGAATTAAAACTATATGGGAGGTATGTATATTTTAATTCCAGAATTATATTAATCATTTAGATGTATCATAAATCATCTATATCCATTATATATATGTACTTATAAAAGTAAATTACATTTGGGGATAAGAAATGAAATGCACCGTTCATGAAGACAGTAAGCCGTACGTATGCATGAACGCTAATTTCATTTCTATCTCATACTTTAATGGAAAGAAATAATAATGATATATAGGTAAATAATAATTCCAGTATAACATCATATATAATAACATTAAATCCATCCTTTATACGTCCCACGTATGTCATTAACGAATCACATCACTTTGAGGGGGCGGTAGTCCGCACTTCCTAAAATGAAGATATCACGTATACCCATAATGGAAGCCATAAAGGTAAGAAAAAAATGAAAAATAAAGAAGCATAAGTAAAACATAAACATATTATATATCATATATAAAAATAGTGACATCATAATGGCCACCTTTGAAGGTGTTAAATGAGTATTGAACAATCATCATTTCGGGAGGCACAATTTCGCCATCCACGGAAACCGTATGTTCTTTAACCATTTGATGTAGTTGTGTGAGAGTGTAGCTAGAATAAATCTTATAACAACATCATTTTATATTTAATATACTGTTTTTGTTACAAAATAAATAAATAAAAAGAGTTTAGGGGGTTGGAGAAGCAAAATAAAACAAATAAACATGAGAGAATGAATTACCTTTAAAAGTGTAACTCTTTTTGATTTGAGCCTAAAGGCTTCCTTTGAAAGGATTATGACCAAAGGGAATCCTATAGGATGAGTAGAGGTATGTGGAGAGTGTAAATGGTCAGGTTTTGGCCGAGCCAAAGGCTTGAGGAGTGTGTGAAATGAGGTAGAGGTGTGGGCCTTTTATAAGAGGAGAGTAGGGGCACTTTTTGAAAGTAAAGAAATATTACTTTATTTGAAAATGTGTTTCGGTTTTAAAAGGTCCCACATTGATATAATTTGTGGATAAGGTGATAAGGGTTCGCAATCCACCCATCCAATAAGTTTTGGACATGTGTAGTTCATATATTTTACATTATCTTTCCATTTTATTTAAATCGTCAAATAATGATGTCATCGCTGCATCATTATTATGTCAGAAATAATTTAATTTATTTAATGTTTAAAAATTATAAAACAAATACTATGATGTAGGAAATCTTTTTATCTTTCCAATTACTATTTATAATAAAAAATATGACTTGTATATCCCCACTTAAAAATTGTTTTAGTAAAACATATCATGTTTGTGTCATTTTTACTTTTACATTAAATAAAAAGTTATTTTTGTCATTTCCCAACCAATGTGTCTCCATGGGGTCCCCAAGTTGGACCATGGCATTTATTGGTCGGCCATGAATCACCCAATAGGTTTAGGACAAGTGTCATGGTGTTTTCACATTCTTATAATATCATTTTTACCTTAAATTACACTAATTATCTCTAATCGCGATTAAGAACTTAATAAGTTACTATTCACCAAAAATTTATTATAATCTCATTGAACCATATTTTACTTCTTAATGACAACCATGTATGTCGGATTTTTGAAATTCAAAACACAATGATGGCATAATTTCATTTAAACGGAAAATCAGTCTTTATAAGTACCACTTAGTGGTTTCACTATTCGTCAAAAATTGAAGTTTTTCTGAAAATTACCAAAAATTCACCCTAAGCTATATTTGATATTACAAATTCAAAAATGAAGTCTATTTTACAAAATTAAAAACATATAAGTCACATTAATTAATTTAATAATTAATTCCCGCTGTCAGAGAAAATAGCGTATTTTTATGAAACAATAAGTATCAAAAGATTGACACTAGTTTAAGTCCAATTTCAAAGTGAAATTAATTCCAACGACCACTATTGGATTTAATGGTAAAAATATTTTCTAATTTCACTTTAAAACCAATTCAAAAGATAATCTAATCATATAAATAAATTTTATTAAAAAGAGGTTTTGAATTAAAATACAACATTTTACACTATTCATTAAAAAAAATGAACTTTATCGGAAAGATACCAAAAATTTACACAAAGTAAATTTTGATATCCCGATTCTTAAGAAGTGCTTTATTTGGTCCAATAGAATGTATAAGAGTGAACAAAAATATATTTAATGACGGTTCTCCATCAAAAGGCGATAAGTGAACCTTTAGTGAAAACTAGGGCATATATGCCTAAAATTGAATTCTTTCCGTATTTTAAGCCTCTATCTTTTATTGGATAAATGTAAAAACATTTAAAAACTTATATAATCATATTTTAGTTATTTCTATCTATTCCCTCCATTACAAAGGCTACATGTTATCTACCATTTAAAATAATATAATTTTATTATTAAAGTGCAACGTAAGATTCCCAAGAAACTCGTTGTTGCGTGTTGGGTACGCCATCGAGTATAGCGTCCCCTTTAAAGTCATTTAAATATTTTATTCACAAATATGGATAAATATGAAATGTCATATTCTTTATTTACCTGGGGTGTTACAATTTAACTCAGGAGTTTTCAACTGATGTGAAGCATTAGAAATTACCACATCATTCTGCATAAGGACACAATGAATTCCCTTCAACGATGCATCACTGTAGATAACAAACTCACCATTCATGGAAGGAAGTTCCCAAACTGGAGCATTCAACAATCTTCTTTTCAACACTTGAAAACAATCATCACAGTATTTTTTCCAGATAAACATAACACCCTTCCATGTTATCATAGTCATTGGACTAGATAACCGTGAGAAATTTTAAACAAACCTCCAATAATAACCTACCAAACCAAGAAAACTACAGATCTCGGTTACATTTGTGGGTCTTGACCATTCTTTAACAACTTTTTTTTAGCAGGGATCAACAGTTATGCCATTTTATAAAACAATGTGACCAAAGAAATGAATTTGTTGTAACCAAAACTCCCACTTTCTGAATATCCCATAAGGTTTCTTTTCATTTATGGTTTGCAATATAACCCATAAATAACTTTTATGCTCCTCTTTAATTATAGAAAACAACAAAATATAATTAATGAAAACAAACACAAACTTATCCAAGAACTCATGGAAAATTATATTCATAAGGTCCATGAATACAACAGGTACATTGGTTCACCCAAAAGGCATAACTACAAATTCATAATGGCCATATCTAGTACGAAACACAGTATTTGGAATGTCTTCTTCTTTTACTTTCAACTGATGGTACCCTGACCTCAAGTCAATCATTGAAAAATACTGAGCTCCTTGGAGATGATCAAACAAATCATCGATATGAGGAAAAGGATATTTTTTCTTAATAGTGATGTTATTAAAGGCTCTACAATCAATGAAAAATCTCATTGAACCATCTTTCTTTTTAACAAACAAGACAGGATCACCCCATAGTGATGTGCTAGGTCGAATGAAACCTTTATATAATAACACCTACAATTGACTCATTAACTCTAAAAGGTCAACTTGAGCCATTCGATAAGGGGGTTTTGAAATTGGCATAGAATCACGAACTAAGTCAACAGTAAATTCGATCTCTCGATCATGAATAATACAAGGAAACTCATCAGAAAAAACATCAAGATACTCATTTTGCACTGGAACATCATTAATATGAATAGTTACTTTATTTTCAACAATATGTGAAAGGTAACATTCATTTCCATATTTTACTTGTTTCTCAACATCCTGATAAGTTTTCAAAAGCAAGGGTTCATTCTTGTACTCAAACTGAAAATCATTTTGAAAAGAATCATCTTTAGCACTACTATCAACATTTGGATGATAAACAAAAATCCAATCTATGCCCAAAATAACAACACACTCTACTAGACGCAAAACAATAAGGTTTGCAGGTAGATTCTTTCTGCACACAAGGATATGAAGGTTCTTATAATTTCTTTTTGTCTCAACATTCCCTTCAGGTGTTTTTACCATAAGTTCATGATTCATATCTTGAGATGGAATTCCCAATTTACTATAAAACTTCTCAGAAATGAATGAATATGTAGATCCTGAATCAAAAAACACATTGGCATAATCTAAACAAACAAACATTGTACCTGATACTGCATCATTCGATGGACCAACATCTACTGAAGTAGTTACAAAGGATTTCACCACACCTTTCTGCTTGTAGTCTGGTAGATTTCCCCCAGTTGAGTTCTTCATTAGACACAAATTTGCATAATGACCCATTTCATTACAATTAAAACATCTTACCGCTAGCTTTTCATTGCCTTCTTGATCATCTTTCATATAGTTATGAGAAATATGACCATACTTACCACACATAAAGTACTTTCCAGACGTGGATAAACATTCTCCAAGATGCATTTTACAACACTTCTCATCGGATGGATATTTGGTTTTCTTACCTCCTTACTTATTTGATGAATTCTTCCCCTTTCCCTGCCAACTGGAACTCTTATTCTGTTGTTTTTTCAAAGAACACCTGATCATCGGAAAACTCAATATCCACATTCTCCTCACATCAAATAATTTTTGCATAACTTTTGAACTTAGAAGACGCTAATGACCTTTGAAACATTGGATTTAACCCTGAGTAAAAATGTTTGATTTTACTATCAATATCTCTTATGAAATTTGGAGCATACCTTGCCAGTCGGGTGAACTTTTATTCCTAAGAATCTACTGAGTCATCCTCCTACCTCAATTCTAGGAATTGTTTTTCCATCATAATATGAACAACCTTAGTAAAATATTTCTCAAGAAACATACCTTTGAATTCATCCCAGTGATGATCATCAATCTCATCACTATCCCTGATATTTTTCATCATCGACCACCACTGATCTTCTTCACCTTCAAAATAGTAAACAATGAGACTAACATTTTGATATTCTGAACACCCCATGACATCAAAAATCATCACCAGTGCTTTAATACACCCTTCTACTAGCACAGGGTCATATGATCCTCTGAATAATGGGGGTGTGGCCTCATGAAATATTCCACCACTGACATGTTCCTCAACGGTTGATCTGGCTGATCTCATGCATAGATACCACCACCATTTATAGCCTGAGTCAACTGTGGCATCATTGCAACAAAATTCTCAGTTCCAATTCTGACCATCTATGGTTGTTGATTTGGAAGGTTGTATTTCTCCTGATGTCGTCCCAACATAGCTGCCTTGCTTCCTCTACAGACACTATTCTAAACATTGAAATATCTTAGGCGAAAGAACATGGTAATCTTTAAATGCTATAACATTTCAAAAATTCCATAAATTAATTTATAAATTTAACAATTTTCTAACTCCTAATGTTGTTTAAACCAAACTCTGATACCAACGTTAAGGCCCCAACCTTAAACATTACTTAATATTGAATTTAATGAATATTTCACTTTGAGGATCTTTTCAGGTTTAGAGTTTGAGATAATTAGATCATAACTATTACATCTCAAAGGATTACACAGTAGACACTTCAACTAAGTTTCCATTTTTAAAAAAAACATGAAATAAAAAAAAATAGTCATGTCTAGTTCCATATTTAAGACAAAATGACTTTTCCTTGATCCCATCCTTGACCAAATTCCACATTATGTCCTAGGAAAAACATTTCAAAAAAAACATTGGGTGAGCATAAAAATCTCAGTAAGGGATACCCAAAAAAGGAAAATTGATAGTTTTTAAAAACATCAAGTAAACCATGAATACATTATCAAAGTAACACTTTTCACATGTAAGAAGTAGTAAATACTCTATAATGAATAAAAGATCATTACTTACCCTTTTGTAAAAAAAATATTACCATAAAACCCATATAAAGAACACATAACATATAAAGGTAACTTCCGACATAAACATACTTAAATGGAATAACCATACGGTCGACTTCCTCACATATCACTAAATGGAATAGCTATATGGCCGACTTCCATAACCAATTCATTGGATATTATAATGTAACCACCCATCCTAGTATTCACGACACCACCCATCACATGGTTTATGACGTAACCACCCGTCTAATGTCCAAGCACCATTATAAAATCATAAGACATAAAACTAATATAATGGAAAGAAAACATTTCAAAATTTTGATCAAAATATATAACATAAATATATTGACATAACAAATTTATTATAAAAACAATTTTCAATACCAAAATACATAAAAGATTATATGGTATTTATTTCATTTTAAAAACATTACACCTTGTTCAGAAATCCAAAGACCAAATAATACTTGCGGTGGCAGAAAGGTCGTTTTCACCACGTACGTTAAAAAGAAACATACATATTGTCATTTATTAAAAATATTCATATAAAAATTATTTCTTTTGAATAAAAGTAAAATTCGAATGGGTTTATACATCATATAAATGAAATTCTTAAATTAGAACAAAATATGCCTCAATGAAAGGAGATTGAGATGAAGTCCCTTACATCGTGTCCGACTTGACTCGATTGTTCATTAATCTCCTGAATAATAAACTAATGTTAATTTTTACTTGCATAAGAACCTTTTAAAAGTTTATTATTACTTTTATATAACTTATTTTTATGTTATAAACATTATTTAATCATTTAGGTTAATAAAGTTCATTTTGTCGATATTTGGTACTTAAGTTAAAAATTGACTTCTTACAATTACATGTAGTTCATTTGGTTAATGGTTCATTATATCAAGAATGATATTCATGATTTTGATATCATATATATCATATATATCCAGAATATAAATTTATTTATAATATTATATAATGTTTAGAGGTATGAAATGAAATCCCTGGTTCATGGAGATGGTAAGCCATACGTACGCATGAACGCTATGTTCATATATATATCGTATTTAATGGAGTGAAATCATAATGATATAAAGGTATATTATAATTCCAGTATAATATCATATATAATATCATTAACTCCATCCTTTATACATTCCACATATGGCATTAACGAATCAAATCACTTTGAGGGGTAGTAGTCCGCACTTCCTAAAATTAAATTATCACGTTTACCCATAATGGAAACCATAAAGTTATGCCATAATTGAAAAATACAGATGCGTAAGGTAAAAATAAACTAATATATATCATATAAAAATATAAAGACATCTTAATGGCAACCATGATAGGTGTTAAAAGAAGATTGAACACTCCTTGTTTCGTGAGGCACAAATTATCCAACCACAAAACAATATGTTCTTTAATTATTATATGGAGGTTTGTGTAAGTTTAAATCAAATCATTATCATAAAAACATACTAGTATATTTAAGATAATTTTGTTTTTACAAAGTAAAGGAATATAAAGAGTTTAGGGGGTTGGAGAAGAAAAATAAAACAAAAGAACACAAGTGAAGACATTACCTTTATATCGGGTAACTCCTCTTGGTTTGAACCAAAAAGGGTTTCTTGAAGAGCGTTCTTCCTAATTTAAGGCTTATTGGATGAAGAGAAGGATTTTGAGAGAGAAAATTAGTATATCTTGGAAGATCCAATGTTTTGAGAGTTGTGGGTAAGGTGGTAGAGGTGGGGGCCTTTTATAAGAGGGAGGAGGAGCTAACGAGTTTCGGATTTTAAAGGTCCCACAATTACTTATTTCGAGGATATGTTGACAAGAGTTCTAAATCCACCCACAAAAAAGGTTTTTGACAACTTTATGTCTTGGATTTTAAATTATATTTTCATTTTAATTAAATCATTAATTAATGAGGTAATCACTGCTTCATCATAATGTTATAAATAATTTAATTTATTTAATATTTAAAAAATATAAGAAAAATATCATGATGTAGGAAATATTTTTAGCTTTCTAAAAAATATTTGTAGTAAAAAATATGTCTTCTATAACCCCATATGAAAATTGTTTTAGTAAAACGATACATGTTTGTCACATTTTTATTTTAACATTAAATAAAATGTTATTAATGTCATTTTCTTACCCAAGTGGCTCCATGGGGTCCCCAAGATGACACATGGATTGTATTGGTTAGACAAGACTCATCTAATAAGGGTAGGATATGTGTCAAGGTCATTTAATATTATTATAACATTATCTTTACATTAAATTACACTAATTAACATTAATCGTGATTAATAAAACTTAAAAGTTACTATTCACCAAAAAATTATTTTCATCATATTGAACCAAATTTTACTTACTAATAGAAAACATGAATGTCTGATTTTTAAACTTCGACTCACAAAAGTGCTAATGTGTCATTTATACAAAAAATCAGTTTTTTAACAACCAATTAGTGGTTTCACAATTCATCCAAAATTGATGTTTTTCAGAAAAATACCAAAAATTCACCCTAAGCTATATTTGATATTCCGAATTCAAAAATGTTAAATATTTTACAAAATTTAAAACATATAAGTTTCATTAATTAATTTAATAATTAATTCCCTTTAAAAAAACATAAACCTTGTTTTTATGAAACAATATATATCAAAAGATTGACACTAGTTTAAGTCGAATTTCATAGTGAAATTAATTCCAAAGACCACCATTGGATTAAATTGTAAAAATAAATTCTAATTGAACTTTTAAAACAATTCAAAAGATAATAGAATCATATAAATAAATTAGATTAAAAATATTTTTTGAATCAAAATACATCATTTTCACTATTCATTAAAAAAATGAACTTTATCGGAAAAATACAAAAAATTTACCCAAATAAAATTTTAATGTCTAGATTTTTAAGAAGAATTTTATTTGGTCCACTAGAATTTATAAGAGTGAAAGAAATATACTTAAAGAGGGTTTTCCATCCAAAGAAGATAAGTCAACCTTTTAGTGAATATTAGAGTATCTATGACTAAAATTGATTTCTTTTCTTATTTGAAGCCTTTATCGTTTATTGGATAAATGTAAAAACATTTAAAAAACATTGATAATCATATTTTAGTTATTTCTATTCATTCTCGCCAATATAATGGCTTCGTGCTAACTACCCTTTAAATTAATATTATTATATTTCTAGTATGAAATGTAATATTTCTAAAAAACTCATTATTGCATATCGGGTACTCTATCAAACATAGAAACCCCTTTACAGTAAAATTAATATTTAATTCGAAAATTTTAATGAATATGAAAATGTATTATTCTCTATTTACATGGGATGTTACAAATTAACCCTTACATTGTACTTTTCATTAAGATAGGGTGTGTTATAATTCTATATTAATGGTAATAGATGTCATTAAATTATAATAGGATCATATCAATATATATGATATCATATATGATCCTCTTCTATCATTTTTAATAATATTTCAATATTAGCATTGTTTCGGGTGTTAAGTGGTTTATTTTCATATGAATGATTTGTTGTGTAAGTCATGATTTTTTTAACAGTATATATTTACTACAGATATTGAATTATATTTTAATTATAAACATTATATTTACTCATATAAAAAATATAATAATCATTCTTGAATGCTTAATGTCGTGAATGAATCTCACAATATCGTGGAGATGGTAGGCAATACGTACGCACGAGCGATGATATCATTTCTTTGAAGGCTAAATGGTATAGAATTTAAATTTATATTAATTATAAATAATAATTATCATGGTTTATTCATTATTTATGATGATTATTATCATCATTATACTCATCCAAAAAAATTATTTTTGAATAACATATTATGAAACGGTGTGGAGATGGTAAGTCATACGTACAAAAACATAGTGATATTGAAATTCATATGATGGATAAAATGAGGATTATGGTTGTAAAATAATCATAATAAAATATAATATTGTATAGGTCACTTGAGTTACTAATATATAAGGAAAAAAATTAGAAGATTAATTATCAGAAGAAAAAAATTGAATTGAATGGGTACAAGAATTTCCTCTTCGTTAAGTTTCACCTTCTGATTTGAACTAAATAACTCCTTAGGTAGGCTTTATTCCAAAATTATGGAATATAGGATGAATTCATGGAAATTTTTAGGATAATTGGGCATGGTTTGGGTGAGTAAAAGGGCTTAATATGAGTGATTTAAAGAGAAGGAGTGGTGCCCTTTTATAAGACAAGGTAGGTTCACTTTTAGAATCTCTCAAAATATTAAATAGTAATAAGACCCTTATAAATAAAAATAGTTAAAATAGCCAATAAATTAAAATTAGAAATCATTCTGGTCTATATACTCTCCCGTTGTGATTATTTTATATATTTTTTTATTTTTAAATAATTTAATAATAAATTAATTCAGATAGATAAAATTATACCAAAGTTAACACTACTCATTTAATTTAACATAAAATACATTATGAAATGGTTGTAATTCAAATATAATGATTTTAAAAATATATTATATATTTTATAGATCTAGTAAATAAATTACCCATTCTGATTAATATATATATTTTAAAATTAATTATATTAAAATCATTTCTTCTATTTATTTATAAAATAAAAATTATTTTAGAATTGAAATTAATTTAAAGGTAATTTTATATGTTTTAAAAAATAAAAATAAATTTATTTAATTAAATTTATTTCATTTTTATCAAAATATACATTTATATTCATTAATATTTTCATTTTCTTACAATGTGGACACATAAAATATATTAAAATACAAGATGGTGATACTTTGTAACTATCTTTGATTTAAATCATCTATAATTTACTTTCATAGAAAATTTCCCATTAAAATAATGAAAATATAACATAAAGTGATAAGGATAGAATCATCATCATATAATAATTTCTTTTAGGTTTTTCAGTTTTATTTTAAACCTTATAATTTTGATTTATGTTTAATTAATCTATTTAATTTTAATTGTGGTAATATCATTTCAATTAGTAAATGGTTATAAATTTTTACTTATATTGTGTTATTTTTCCACTAATGGAAATTTAATGACATTAAATAAAAAAATAAAATAATTTTTATATTTTTCACTATTTTTAATATTTTTAAATAATTTAATAATTTGTTTTCATTATAAAATATCAATAGTATCAATTTTTTACTATAAGGAACGTCTATTTTAGTTAAAATCATCAAGAGAATATAAATATGAACCATATCATTTAATTAAATTTTAACATAAAATAGTCTCCTAGAAAATCTGTGGGTCCTCCTATCCCAATCAAACTATATTTCTTTAAATATTTTTAAACCCATTTATTTGATATTTCTATTAACAAAATAATTTTCATTCCACTATTGTTTCATTATTAATAGTAATTATTTAATCTTTAGAAATTATAAATAAATTTAAATTAAATTATATCTCCAAATAATATTTATAATCAATTTTATCTCTATGGATTTTCTAAATAAAAACTAAAAAAATTATATAAATCTTGAGTCTAGAATTTTTGTCACAACCATTGATTTTTATAATATCGATGTAATTTTCATTGAAAAGTGTCCATTAAATTATTAAATATAGAAACATAGGCTATAAGGGTAAAAAATTTCATCCTGTTGGATTTTTATAGTTTTTACGGTATGATTATAATTTATTTTTCACTTTAATTACATGAATTACCCATAATAGTCATAATAATAAAATTACTTAATTTAATATTAATAATATTAAAAAAATAAAATTAACCTATTAACATAATTTTTACATAATAATTCCATATATAGATTCCATTTTTTTGAAATTTAATATATATATGTTTCATTAATTAATTTAAAGTTAATCATCATTGACTAAATTAGTAAACATATTTTTGAATGTAATACCTATCAGATGATTGACTTGTGTTTATGTCAAATTTCAATGTGAAATTACATATAATGTATAAAATTTCATTACATAATAAAAAAATAATTTAATTATAATATAAAAACATTAAAATGTTTAATTTAATACTATATATTATTTTGATTTTAAAAGTTGGTTTCGATTATAATTGACTTTTATTCAAATTATAATCAGAACATGTAACTTAACAAAAAAACACAAAAAATGAACCAATTTTATTTTTGATATTACACATTCAATGAAGAAGTTTATTTTTTCATGTTTAATATATAATGGTGTCAAATATTTTGTTTAAAACAGGTTCTCCATTACAAGTTGGAAAAAATGATTTTTTTTAAAAAATACTTTTTTTTATCCGTAAATATCATTTTTTCATATATCATGCATAGAAAATTCATAATATGAATGCTAAATTTATATATAATTTATAATATAATAAATGTGGTTAATACTATTCATAACCACTAATTTAACGAATAGTTTATCAATTATATTAAACAATAATATTTTATTTACTATATTTCGTTAAAACTGTGTCATGCGTGTTTTGCAAGACAACTCATTGTTGAATGTATAATATGTTAAACATGTTGTTTCGTAATAAAAAAATGGAAAAAATTTAAATTTATTTCTAAATTAACATATTATAAAATACTGAGGTGTTACAAAATGTGAAGATCATTTCTATTTATCATCCTTCGTAAAATTACTACAAGTGACATACACTAATTAGATAATGTACAGAATGCTTCCACCATAATTTAATCATCTCAATACCTACATATGATTTCATTTCTTGAGAATGTCAATATTCCTCAAATATTTAATGGTCCTTGGAAAAATATACCTAGCTTAATAAGTCCCTTTGTTTGGCTGTCCATATATTTATATGTGACATTCAAATGAGGGTATAATAATCAATAAAATGAATAAATCTACATAATGGTATTATTGATACTCAGGTTCCCTAAAAACTCAGGGGAAGAACCCATCGACTTAGTTTGTTATAGTGAATTCCTCTTATGAGATCCTCATATCAATGCTCATGAACTGAGAATCTCAATCCCTCATTTAAAATATTTTCTTCTCCGACTCAAAATGATGTTGGGGTACTCTTGAAAATGGGTATCAATGTTAAGATATTGTGTTTAATCCCCCATATGAGGTCCATGTACATTAAAACCATACACTTCCAACCCTCTGGAAAACATTTTACTCCCTCAATGTCTATCCTATAGTGGTCAATACCTGATGACCATAAACTGCCAGGGAAAGATAGACAAAATATGTCATGTTTAAAACACAAAAATGGTGTCCAGAAGAAACATTATGCCTTACCTCCCTACAATCTAAATTTAGTTATTTAGGAAAAATTAATGTTCAAATAAATAAGGAATAAAATTAATATAGCTGCGATAGATCCCTAGTAAAATCCAATATATTCTTACTAGATACCCTAGATTTAGAAAAAACATATTAAGGATTTTTCACAGATCCTCACATGGATAATATATAATATTGGCATGTAAAAATTTATTAGAGTTCTCAATACCATCATAGATATTAATATTTTCAGAAATAACACATCATTTTATGAGAGACTATGATAACCGTAAACCATCCATTGTCTTTAGAAAGGATACACAGTTTCAAGGGACCCTTTGTTTGATAATTATTGTATGTATATATCTCTTGCATAAGTTCTTATAGTTGTGAAAAAAATGTGTCACTTTGAAAAAATGGATTTCCAGTCCTTATGAGCCATATCATCACCGTATAAGAAGTCCCCACCTCAGTGTGTTTTGGTCCATTGTGTGTATGATTGTCTCATATCATTATCCAAACTTCATCACATAAAAACATGATTTAAATTATTTGAACCAAAATATCCAAGTGGATTCAATATCCATGATGATACATTACAATGTTTTGTACCCTTTATCAAAGAAGGAATGAAACACTCCATTCCCAATCATTTTATATCCCAAAATTCATGATTCTGAAACATCGAGCATATGGGTCATGTTTCATAATTAACAGATAAACTACCCTGGGTTTATTAAATACATTTTGGATAGGATTTCTTTATATTTATCATTATCATCAGTATGTTTGGGTCTTCACAAATTTTTCATGGTCCATTAAAAGGTGTGTAGATATTATACTCTTAATGACGATATAGACATATAATGTATTTAACCAACCAACTTAATGAATCACCTCCTTGAAAAACGGAGCATCAATCACTGTTAGCCTTGGAAACACCATGGTAAAACGGGGAACTTTAGGATATTTTGGGTCATCTCCAACATGTCTAAACCATCCAATATCCATTGAATCGAAATTTTGGGTTATATCTTATATCACCGATAATCTTACTATCTAGGTGGACCCATCATCCGAAGTATTTCTCCCTCAACAAATATTAACCCATAAATCATCCATGACACTTGGATAAGTGTGGAGACACCTTAATTTGACAATTTTTTCGACGAATAAGGTCTTTAACCTACCAAATATAGTTACCTAATCATTTCATGAATGGAGTTCCAATTCTTGCATGTCTAATAAATATAACTGTATAACTTGACACCCTAGGGTTACATGGGTAATTACTAGAATGTATGAACTATAGTCTATGATAAACTTTAAAGTCCTAAAAGTAATACTAAAAACTACATGGCATCCTATGTTCTGAGAAAAATGACCCTAAACTCATGTTATAAAATATCAAAGCTAAAGATCATAAAATAATGTGATAGATATCAACAGATAAAAAAAGAAAATACTCAATAATTTAAGGTCCAAGATAAAAGTACATATTGTGAATTTATATATTGAATATGATAAAAAACCGAAAACCTGAAAATAATATATATTTAGTTTGAAATAATGGACAATAATGTAATACACAACAAATGTCTGTGGAAAAAACCAGGTTATGCTCTCTAACCCTATCATATTAGAAAAAATATAGATAACTCACCCTATAGGACATGTATTCTACCCAATTGTCCTAATATTAATCATTATATATCATGATATTGTGATCAAATATATTTGTAAGTAATATCATGATGATGGGAATTCATACGCACTTCTCAATATGAATCTGTTATGATTTAAATATTTAAATCCAAAGATTCATCTTTACAAGATTTTCTAAAAATGATCATTATCTTTTGAGATTAATATAACATTATATGGGTGAAATTTCATTCACATCATGAATGAAAAAATTTGTCAGCAACATGTTATAATATTAAAATCAATTAATTGATATCATCAAATTGGAAGAATCTCTAAATTTGGGAGTCACTCCATGAATATCATAAAAAATGGTTCATATCGATGATCAAACTATAATAAGATTATATCCCCAATAGTAGCCTTTTAATCAAGACTTTTTTGAGAAGAATCAATTAAATTTCGACATGCCACCCAACCCGCCTCTTCTTCTTCTTCATTAATATTGAGAGTCTCGACTAATGTAGTCAGTTCCACAACTCTATTTTGTGCAGTTTCTAATGTGGATAAAGAAATTGAATGTTAAAACTTATTAAATATATAATTTTATCATATATATATATATTCATAGTCCCCACATCAATTTGGGGTTATAATATAATAAAAATCATTGAATCAAATCATGTTCCTTCAATTCCACATTCATCTATTTTTCTAGGGGAGCCTCATTTTCTGTGTCATAAAATTCCCTTTCAGTGGTGAAAAAATATTTTCAAGTGAGGATAATTATTCACATGAATTTTTATAGGTTTTATATCGATACCATCCGATTCAATATAAATAAATAGTTGATTAATCTATTACCCTTTGTAATTAAATGTTTCCAATGCAGCCTCAATAATCATGTTGTGAACCTACTGCTTGATAATCTTGTTGCATGTTTAGGAATATATGAAGGATAGTCTGGGAATTCTAAATATATGAATATATTTATTTTTTGGATATTAAACATGAGAGGAAGCTCTATATATCCTCCCCTCTAAAGAGGCATCCTCTTTTTCATGGGTCTGAGGGTGGATTTCCTCAACAAATTATGTCCCACTATCAGGATGGTCATCTTGAGGATGCGGTCACATCCTCAACATCTCACTCATTCCCTAAATAAACTCAATAATTTTCAAATATAATGGTTTTGGTGAAGAAAATGGATGTTCCACATGATGAACACATCATCTTAACACAACACTCTAGTAGGATACTACCCAAGTCAAGGTATAATACATAGTAAAAAAAGAATGAGCATGAGTAGATGGAATTATGTTCACATCATAAATGTGTTCATGTGGAAACATCATCTAAGACATATGGATCATCCTGGGGTGTCCCTCTACTCGTACATGAACTCAAGGGAGAGGGAAGACCCTTGGGTGTAGAGAAGTTGATGACCATACTAATATGGTGTGTATGGATCATAGATAGTCATCTCAAATATCATGCCCAAGTGATCATTTTTATGATCAGTGATCATATACACCCTTTAATAAAAATATTGTCTTATATTATAAATTTTAGATATAGTAGGTATTGGATAAGGTTTTAAATCAATGTTTTCAGATCAAGTCAACAAATCAGTAACCCTATCAGATCCATCTGACATAACTGCAAGCATAGATATGATCAAAATCATTGGATGAGATAATGTATTGCGGATCTTGGTGGAATTTTATTATCCTTAAACATTTAAATAATCCCCTATATTGCCATAAAATAACAAAAATAGGACCATTGATCCTATATTGTGTTTGTATTTATTAAAATTTTCCCAAGAAACTATAAATACATGAAATGGTTGGATCTACCTGATTAATGTGTTGTCCCTCCACAAGCTTTATTACCATAACCAGTGTTGTCACTTGGATTCCCTAATGCACATCTCTAGCTACGAATTTCCACAAGTTTAAGAACATGTACATGATTCTTACCAGCCCAAATATTAGAGTGATCTATGGCATCACTTGATATACCTATTAATTATGAACAATGGCTTCCAAATGGCCTAATATGAGTATAAATATTCATTAACATTCCATGAGGGGAACCGATGATGGTTTATAAAATTCTTATGAACTCTCTATGATAGAGGAAAATTTTGATCAATTATATGAAAGGGGACAATAATAAGCATAGTTAGTTCGATTGATAAATTCTGTTTCACAATGACAATCGTGGCTATCACTATTGAAGCAGTCAAAAAAGGGTTGTCCCAAAAATCTTCTGATGTAAGGAACTCATTGTATATATCATGGAGAGGGGGTTCATACCTATTTTGTTGATATTCCATTGGATGGTTCAAATATTAACTTCGAAAATATAAAATGAGATAGATCCATAAACCCATTCAATAACTAGTTCATGAAGAATATTATGCTGGAAATAAAAAAAATTGTGAAACCCATGTAGCATTATAAATTTGGATATAATCTAAGTGGTTAGGAAATTATAAAAATCTTTTACTAAACTAAAATATTTACTCACATTCATTAAAATATTTACCACTAAAAACATTCATGAAATGTTGAAACATAGAATGATTAATGATTTATGTCTGATGGAGGAATAAAAACATCATATAGCATAATGAAACCATATAGAGAAATTTGATCTAATAAAGGATAAATTTTATGCTTGAATGAATAATTCCATATCAAAATCTATCAATTAAAATTCAAATGATATCGAGGGTCAACATTGTGGTTGATAAAAATCAAGGATAGATAATTATATACAACATATAATATTTTACAAGCTATAGAATCCATCTGAACAATTGATAGTGGAATACGTCAGATAGAAAAAAATACTTGTTTCAATAAAAAAATCAAAATCATCATGCACATTTCATGAATCGTCAATGGGGTTATCGAACCACATTATGTATTCATAAATATTCGTGTAGATAAATATCTCATGAATTGAATTAAGTTGAAAGGTGTCCTGAAAACTCGTGAACCCTTAGATGAGTTTCCATCACATAACCTTGAAATTTTTATGCCACCTGCATAATTGTTAAATAATCATTTTATCAGGATGGAAGATCACAAAAAACCTAATTATTATCATGCATCAACATCGAAAAAGATCAAAAAATTATCAAATATATTAATATTGATTGATTTTAATAGTCTCCAAGTAAATGGAAGAATTATTAAGGGTTTATTACAAAACAATCTCACGGTGAGGTCTCAAAATGTATTTTTGTTGTAAGGTCTTGTGAAATGTTTATGAGAAAGAAGCAGGGTGGAGGATCTCTACAGATTCATTTGTCTATTGAATGAATCCCTCTCCTAGAACCTATATTTAAGGAATTACATCAAATAAAAAATCTCTTAGAATACCAAACACTCAACTATGAACCAATTTCTTGTAGTTCAATAGTATATTCTGCAAATTTAAAATCCGTAGAACTGAGCCCATATCCCCACATAATTTTTATTGGGGGTGGGTGGGGGGATTTGATGATTCCCACAATATGAAAATTATAAAATTTCAAAAAGGGAAAAATAAATTAATTTCATTATTATTTTACCCTTGAATAAATTCAAATGGATTGTGTCCACGATCACGTGGAATGTATTAAACATTGGGAGACACAGGATCACATAACTTATAGAGGGAAATACCGATTGTCGCACATAACACATAGGCTTTGAATGATGTCTCAAAACGCATTCAATAAACCATTATCCTCTTGAGAAGGCATCCCAAAAAGCGGGTTACTTTGAGGATATGGATAGTTTAGTACCCCCATACCGGTCATGTTGTTAGGGATAATGGTCCTTAATAAAGATCCACAAATACTTGGGAAATGGAAAGAAAATATCTAAAACACGGGATACTATTGCGGTCATAAATTTCATGAAACACATCACCTATAAGTAGAGTGATTGTTTTGACAACAATTATACAAACTCATTATATAGAGAAACATTGTAAAATAAAAAAAGAAAACAAACATTTAAAGGTATGACCCAATTGTTGTCTTGAAACCAACATGATACAACCATACAACCCACAAGACATTTCGAAAACCCCTGGGACATTTATGCATGGTCATTTAAGTTCCCACACACATATAACTCACAATAAAATAAATGATTCATAAAATTCCAAGCATTATTGCTCTACCCCTTTAGCCCCAATAATAAGTATAAGGTTTTATCAATGATTTGATTATGCCTCACCATTATACAATTTTTTGGTCATGCGTCACATCACTAAAGTAGAAAGATATTGTCTCTAACAAAATTCCTGATAAAATTCAAGATCTTTATGAATTTGATAAGTAAAATATGGAAATAAAAGAGAAAATTTGGGAGACTCTTGATGTTATAAAACTCATGTGATGATCAATCATGGCCTCGAAATTCCTCTGGACATTCCAGTTTTATCTCAGAAATGCCTTATGGAAATCCATACATATCTCATTATATATCTTAGAAAATGTACCAAAGAACACAAAAAACCCTTTAATCTGGCATCATATTATTTTGAAAGTCCATATATATTCTAGCCTAAAAATATGGAAGAACCACCAAATGTTTTCATGATTCAGAAAGACCCCTTTGATTGGACTTAATCCAATAAACGGGGTATTGATGGTATGAAATCACCATTGATGAAGATAATATGATTCCCCCTGATGAAATATGATATAAAATAAAAATATAACGGAAATAAATTCCCTACTCTAACATCAATCAATATTTTAGTGATATATTTCATGAAAATATGGGAATAAATGCGGTGTCATGAGTTACAAGTCCCACACCCCATCATGAAAATGAAAAACTCTAACATATGGACATTCAATTGGATCCTAAAACCATATGAACAAGGAATCAGATGAAATTTTCCACAGCTACTAATCTCATGACCGGTAATGTGAGATATCAGGTAACATTTGGGGAAAAACTATAGAAATCTTGTAGAATGCATAAGTGATTAATGTGATCACTCATAGATCAGTTGAACGACTTATAATGTTTCAAGTGAAGAACATCAAACATACCTTCTATATCAGGAAACACATAAAACAATCTTAACTATACAAATATTTGTCATATGTAATAAATGTATGTAAAAACTACTAAATGATAATGAAAATTTTGCGATGAAAATATACACTGATTCTCATGCACTTTTCATGTACCACCTGAATCATGTTACAATAAAAGGAAATTCTACCCAATACATGTGACACTACATTGGTATACTATATAGATCAGGTGATGTCTTGTGATCATGTTAGAATATGTCATATGGAACCCCACATGTATACCACCAATGTTTCAGGAAACCTTAAGGGCTCACCATCCATCCCTTGTAATGAACCCTTGACATGTAACAAAAATCATATGGTGGAACTAGTATAGGTTATATAAGTATAAATATAACACCAAGCCATATCAATGGGTTCTTTTGAAATCCTCTAGATAAACTATCCATAACATGCCACACCATCTTGATATGTCATTTGTCTCTTGAGATATCCCCAAACATGACATCATGAATTCATGATAAGACCCGAGAAGGTCTTCCTAGATCATAAATCACCGACATAGACATGTCACATTGATAATAATGACACAGTCTAGGTGTTTTATCCAATATCTTTGATGATAGTAGTGTATGTTAGATAGATCATGTAATGTCCTCAAATCATGTATATGAGTATTATGTGGTTGCTTCCTGAAAAATATGGCTAGGTATTGTAATGTACCCCCTAAAATGCATCCTTGACCATGTAACAACTTCCAAAAAATTCCATACAAATTATGTGAAGTGCCTTGGAAAAGTCAACCAGGTCATCCATTTATAATTGGATATGTTAGACAGACATATGTTGATATGTCAAATAGAGAATCAGTCCATTTCAAACAAATATTCTACACATGTCAAGAAGAAAAGTAAACCAGGTGAATCGGGAATCACTTGAATTGATATCCTCTTTCATCCTTCATAATGATTATCCTTAATGTGTATTCCTTCAATAATGTCATTTTATGATACGTCCCGTATATAAGGTAGATGTACTTTTTTAATCCTTGACCAAATGAACTATGAAAAACCCGACTCGTACCATAACTAGGATAAATAGTATTACTTAATAAGGCTCAATCTTCAAAATATACATATGTAGTGTAGTCACATCACATAATTCCCACACCTAGAATCAATAAGACTACATATTTTTCATCCCATGTTTATGAAACCGAGCATAGATCACATGGCCATAAAAAGTTGAATACATGATATCATTCATGTCACAATCTCACATCCAGACAAATGTAAACAATAGTGATTAATCCATGATCAAATACATAATATTATATGTATTGAATATATGGGAAAAGAAATTATTTATTCTTCGATCAGTGGAGTAATATGATATGTCTAGTATATAATGGATACATTACCTTGTATTACCCAACCAATTGATCTATGAGTACATTGATTCCTTCTATAACCAGGGTGTATAGGATTCCTTATTTATACGGAATTCTTAACTAAAATAGGAATACACTTTTTTATGAGACCTTCTATGTCTCCTATATTTCATCCATAAAGACACAATAAATACGATGGTTTGATAATTCCACATCATAAATAAGATAACTAGGAATCTCCATGAACTTTGATAACACTGATTTCTATTTAAACATGAAAATGTAGGATTTCATAATAATTCTCGACATCCATATTAACATCTTAATGTCGATTTAAGTATATAGGTCCAACATCTATTCCTAATGAGTATGATTATTTTTTATCCATTGCTTCTCACACTAATCATATATCACATGGGATTAGGGAATTAAAATGGTCATATCATTTACATTATGACTCTCCACCAACCATTGAATCCATATTATGTAATCCCTAATGAGAGGAATGATATTATTACATATATATAAGAGAATATACATTGGATTGAGTCACAATAGTGTGCACAAACTATGAAAAAACGGAGTCCAATCACATTTGGTATATGTAGGATGTGTCCTTGAGACTCAATTCAGAATACCAGGTACCAATATACCCAAATATAAATTCATTTCAAATGAAAAAAAATTTCATTGGTTGAAAAAACTATGATAACTCTAATTACTCAAATAATTGGGATATATGGAATGTCTCCACATGTATTGAGATTGAATACCTGGTTCCAAAGAACCCACATATATTTATGTTCTATACGATGTTAATATTAATGAAATTAGGGAACTTTATGGTTATTTAATTCAATTATAAAATATGATATGTTGGACTGTTTATAGTTTCTCAATTCCCACCTTGAAATACTAACCACCTCTTGGCATGGTAGTAAATTCAGTGTTGAAAACTTATACATATTTAAATTATAAGAGGCTACTTATTACATAGAAATGGATGAATAACCATATATATATATATATTAAATATTAATATCACATTCATCATCAAATAAAATTTGATTACCAAGGATCATTCAGTTGTCATAAATAGTCTTGTGTCAATATTATGAAGATATTTGTGAACATATTTAAAATCTATAAGGGAGTCCCAACGATGGAAACAATCCCCCCATGGTTATGATAGTCTCAAGCTACCATCCTCTTAACCAATGTGACTTCCTAAGATTCATAGGTTATTAAACTCCAACTAACCATCTGCCTTAGGAATGAAGGTTGATAACTAGTTATGGATGCAAGAACCATTGAGAGTTATTGTGATTGGTTGGCATTTATTGATCCCGATGCAAATGATTGTTCACATTATTTTACCACAACCAATAATACTACTCTCTGTTATTTAATAAAAAAAGGTAAATGTCAAATGATCTGTTATTAGCACAATATCTCCACAATTACATAAAAATAGATAGACATCCCCATTCTTGTCAAACCATTTTGTTCGACCAGTAAAGTCACATGATCATCATCATTACAATGAAATAGTCTTATATAATGGTTTAAAATAAGTTATAAGATTATTAGAGATCCAAATTCGTATTTATAATATCATATATGATCCATTAAAATCATAAAATCACCCTTTCATTACTAATATTATATTATTTTTAATATTTGAGGTGTTAATTTCCTTGTTTTCTCATTTCTTCTTTTCCATGAAATATATGATTGATGTGAATTTTATATAGCTACACCATCTATATAATAAATATATTTATGTAATAAATATATTCATTCCAGAATTATACTATTAAAACCAATCATGAATTATTATAAAATAAAAGGGTCTATGTTACAATCATGGAGAAGTATTTCATATGTACCAATGAGAAATGCTTCAATTTTACAATAATGGTTATGGAAAGTAGAAAAGCAATATTTTATATTTATTAAATAAAATAACTATTTAATATATAATATTTTTTTTAAATATATTTATATATATCATCCTTGTGTGTTGGTGATTATGTGAAAGTCACATCGCTTTATGAAGGCAGTAAACCATATGTACATGAATGATGTTATATTATTTATGTGAGTGAAAAGGTAAGAAATACAATGATTTTGTATCTCTAAAGAATAATAAATTTTAAAGTAAAATCATAATAATTTCATTTATATCACATATAATTATTTATATTTCAATTATTAACTTTCGTGTAAATTTTTTGTTACCTACAATTCACATAGCTTCATGAGGTAGTAATCACTCAAACACAAAATATACATTATCGTTTCCCCTATGGAATATAATGTATGAATTTTTATATGAATTAAATAATGTTATTCAATAATTATGTTATATATTCACCTCATATATATAATTTAGATCTATCGTTGAATCCATCTGGGAGATAAGGTAATAGAAAATTTAATTAAATCAGTTTAGGATATGTTAGTCCTCCATACACACAAATGATGATTTTCCAACCCATTTCATAGAGGTGGTTTTAGATTTAGGTCCTTAGTTTATTATAAAAATATATGATTATATATAAGATACTGATATTTTTATAACATTGTGGATAAATGTGAACTTATTAAGGTGAAGGAAGAAATAAAATAAATATGCTCAATGTAGAATATTGCCCCTTCTCCAGGTAAACTCATTATGTTTTAATTGAAATACATTATAGGTAACCATTATTATAAAAATAATATACAATGATTCAGGGAAGAATTTTTGTAAATTATTTTAGTAGTTCTTCACAAACCAAAAATTGTGTGAATGTGTGAACAATAAAAGATATATTTAGAAAATTTATATGTGAGGTGAGTAACCTAGTGGTAATTTATGAATAGAAATTTTTTTCCCTTTTATATAACAGGAAAAAGGTTATGAAAGGTTAATTATGAATAATAATAATTAATAGGTCCTACAGATATATATATATATAATATTGTAGAATAGTCATTATCTCATTTTAACCCTAATATATTTTTTATAACCTCCGATAAATCAATCTTTACCTTAACTATGTTAAAGAATTTTTTCCATATTCGTTATTAAATTTGGTAAAAAAATAATTTCCACCTGATAGATAATATTCATTATTATTATACCAAAAATGGAATCATTTTTTAATAATTTACATTAACATAATTGGAAAAATTAATTTAAAAAATAATCCAATATAAGTGATGAGAATGCGTCTTGTCAACGTGAATATGTTTAACAGTTTAAAATGTTTTTATATAATAATTGAGATGAAAATGAATTTAATGTAATTAGTTGTACTAATATAAATATATACATATAATTTATTTAATTTTAATATGAAATTAGTAAAAAATGTAATATAACATTATAAATAATTTAAATTAAAAGGGAATTCTCAGTTGATATTTTATAGATTTAACTATCCATTAAAATATAAAAAAATTTATAACAAACCCAAATGTTACATAATTATAATAAAAATATTAATATTAAAAAAATAAATTTTGGTTTAAAAAAATTTTAAATTCATAAGAAATTATTTAAAATTACGTTTGAAAAATAGAGATTAATATGTATTTTAGAAAAATAAATTTCCTTATAATATAATTATTTTTCTTTCAAATGAATATTATTTTATAATAAATAAATATGAATAATTTTTAATATATAAATAGTAATATTCATATCCTCAAATTTAACATATAAGTTATAATGGAGTTTTTTATTATTGGTCTTTTAGAATCGGTGTTTCATGTTGCAAATGCTACCAAAGAGATTAAATTTACATAAAGATATTTCATGGTTTGTTTAAAACAAGTTCTATTTTATACATAGACTATCAAATACAATGTTGTTATTTTATAATTTTTGGGTGATACAATACCATTATAAAATAGACACCTACCTCCAAAGGTAACACTTTGGGGTCTGCAATGGTACACCTCTTTGGAATAAAAATGAGAGGGAGTGATGACAACCCTCGAGTGTCGCATTTAGTAGGACTCGGGTTGGTAACAAGCCCCAAATATAAAATAATATCACACATATAATTCATTAACCTCTATAATTAGAATATGATCAATATATATAGTACAATCCATCAAGACTCTACATGGAATAATATAATAAAAAACTGAACTATTTCTAAACACAGTTAAAAATTCAAATATAAAATAATGGAAACTCCATACCCAAAGAACATAAGAAAATTAATCTCTGGTACCCAAATAACAAATTCATTTCAGGTGAACCAATATCAAAATAACTACAAAGATATTGTGGGTGAGAAAATGGGAGTAAATAGTAATATCATCCCTCAGAATAGATCAATTACCATAGACAATAAATAATTTATAATATGAATGAGTGAATCCAATAGGGAAAAACTATAAATCATCATTATGAGTAATAAATAAAGAAGGAATTTAAATAAATCCTAAGAAAAATATATATATAATAAACGCGTGATATACTTTATAATATATCCCCATATTTATTTCAATTACTCATCGTCATCAATAATCAACACATCCAAAACCAAAAAAAAATTATAAACAAGAAAAACCTCAAATCAATATCCATCACAAGCAAACATCCTCCTTTGTACGTTTATTACACTAATATCCTCTGAAAACAATCACTGAGGAATTATCTATAAATTTAATTATGGTACTTTATGATCATATACTTTTATGATCTATGTCACGAAAAATATTCAAAACAATAAAAACAAGATTAATAGTTATTTTATAACTCTGTTACCATATCACCATGGTTCTAAATATCTGAATACACAACCATATCTGTAGAGTCACTAAGATACCATCACCTTAAAACCATATATTGTCTGGGAATTTTGATCATTAAGGACATCAATATCAATCCCTCGTTATTATATAAATATTACCTACTGACACTAGTTAATTCACAATAATATGTTATTATAAACTTGTTGACCATCAGGATAATTCCCTCAACATACCATGAAAAACTACTCTATGAATAACCACTTATGTTATCCAAAATCAACAGTAGTGAATGTTTTTACTTTTTGACATTGAAAACCAAGAATATATACTAACCTATAGAAAATAAAAAATATAAAAATATGAATGAAAAACGTTATATAATATAACATATAAGACTTTTAAAAACTTAATGACATTATATCATATGAAAAAATCCACGAAATCATTCCTCCATCCATTTCAATTCATTATTTCCAAGAACAATATTATATTCAAATGGTAAATAATCATAAAAAAGAATTCAAAAATAATACCCCAACCAAAATTCATAAAATGTTAGATATCGTCATAAATTTTCACACAAACAATATCATACCATTCCCCCAATTAATTACATATTTTCAAAAGAATTTATTTCTCTAAAAAATTATTTATTTATTCCCAACCATTCATCATTATATACCCAATTCCATTTCAATTTTATCTTTATAAATCACTTTTATTTAATACATAATCATTAATTATATTCTATAAATAATCACTCATATCCTAGACCCATTTTTTCTTCATCATTCTAGAATTCCAATTTCCAATTCCCAAAATACATTTAACATATTTCAATAAATTCATAACATACATTGTCACCACCAAAACAATTTTTTAACATCAATGAAATATATTATAATTATAATACATAATCCAACAATTTTGTAACATAGATCATATTTTATTTCTAGGATTATCACATTATTATATCATAAAATTATTTATTAATCATATTTTTGTTCCACGTTCAATGAGTAATTGCTGTAAAAATGTCCTTCAAATTCCAAAAAATATAGTGGGATAAATTATAACACACATCGACCAAAATAATGTAAAATAAACTTGGAATAAAAAATCCCAAGGGAGTAATAATAAAAATCTATTTTAAGGATAAGTATTATAATATATTGAAATATTATCCCTAACATCCCATGCATAAGAAAAATGCATTTTATAATAATAACCCAAGGATATCGGGGAGAAAGGATATTGTAAAAAAGACATAATTTTAGAGAATCCTAAGGTAATTTGTAGATGAAATTATAAACACATAAATTATAGAACTTTTCACTATATATTCACCAAAATTTATGACCAACACTTATGAGGGAATAAATTAATTTTTATGACTAGAATATGTCAATTCAAGTAATTAGCAGAAACAATATTAGATATTCTATATTTTATTTGACATTTGATTTTCCTAATTGTGTACTTTTACATATATTATTTGGGATTGGTTGAAAACATAATCTACTAGGAGTTATGATATATTTTAATTAATCAATGAAATAAAATACAATATTTTTGTATTCAATACATTGGACGACATGGGATTTTTAGATAAAAAATATTCTAGTGACATAAAACTATGTAAAATGGATATAAAGATGTGGAAACATAGAGCTATATAATGGTACCTTGTTCTAACCCTTACACATATTTCTAACATTCTACTATAGGCATTACCACTATAAAAGTTACACATTTTACCTTCATATAGATTAATTCATCCTTATTACACTTAATTGACAAAAGGCTTACCCTCGTAGAATATTAAAAGCATCACTTTCCCTCACGAATCTCATACTCACTTTGATAGTAAGATAATTTAAAGTACAATCACATGAATTATACCCATTCAAAACTCAGAGGATATCACAGATAAATTTATATATCATTTACAAATAGTGGGCTAAAATTATGAAAAAAATTTAAATATTACAATAAAATTAAAATCCAAAAAATACATATTTAATTAAAAATTTTTATTTAAAATACTTAAATTTCAATTAAATGAATTTATAATTAATTTAGATAAGGGTTCATTATTATCTCTAAAAACTCGAAAACACATCTAAAATTAATTAAACTACTAAAAAAATAAAAAAAATTGATTCACCATAAAAAATAAAATTCATTTCCAAATATAATTCTCAAATATTTTTACAATATTTTATTTTGTATTACTATTTAACATAAAAACATATAAATAATTTGTTAAATGTACATTTATATTTTAAAAAAATAGAAAAACATAATTTATAACATTTTGAAACCACTCCCAATAATCTTATATACCATAATGAAAAAATATGTATATTAATATTCCAAAACATTAAACTTTAAATTTTTATTAGTCTAATAATAACTCTTAATAATATAAATTTGACAAATTTGTCATTGATTCTTAAATAATAAATTGAACTCAAATTATCATTTACAAAATGGAAAAAATATTGATTTTTTATAGATAACAATTTTGCAATTACATTATAAAAATACACTACCTTGTCTCTAAGCCCTTATAGTGGTTGTTACACCATCACCTGATGTTAATTAGATCAACAAAATAGACGAAATCAATAGATGTAAAATAATTAATTACTAAGAACATTTAAGTTAATTTTTGTTTCAATATCGCACGATACATTCACAAAATTATAATACTATATAAATATTGTCAATATTAGACTAAAATTTTACTATTTTTTTCAAGTAGTTTTCATTCACCTTTTCAATTTAAAGGGAAATGATTATAGATATCAAATGTTCTTATGGACTAATATCCTAAATAATTAAAGTATTTCACTTTACAAAAAAATTTATTCATGGATTGATATTATGTTGGATTCTATACCCATATATGATATTATTGAAATAATTTTATTTTTGAGAAATAATATAAGAGCTAAAATTATTAAAATATATATATAATCAAATTATAATATCTTTCTTTGATATCTGTAAACTACCACCTCCAAAATTTGATGTTTTTCTTTTTTCATTATTGTTTTACATAGTCGGTAAAAAATATGTAGATATTTAATAAATATGAAATATATGAAATAATTGTTATTATAAAAGTGTAAATTTGTACCTAATTTATTTGTATTCCACTTAGTATAATAATGAAAATATTTATCATGCATATGTACTAACAACTACCTCAATGAGAAAATGTGTTTCAATATTCCCAACTACCTAACTGTAACCATTTAAGAGTATATTTAATTTATAAAAATGATAATTATTTTATTTCTATGAGTCAATATATTATGAATCTATGACCAATGTCTATGGACTTAACTATTAAATCAAAAAATTATTGTTATTATAAATACTTGAATTTTTTTTTTAAAAAAAATTTAATTTTATTAAAAACATATGTTATGATTGAATTATATATAAAAATCTGAAAAAATAATTATTTCTCGTTTAAATTTATATCAAATATTAATTTTCTATATAATTTTGTTAGAGAACATCAATCAATATGGATGACTGTGGTAATAGATTTATTTTCCAAGTTTCCATTCATTGAGACTTATGGAAATTATCAATCATTTTTGTTTCTTCTAGTATGTATATTTATGTATAGGTGTATTTTTCTGTTCATTTAACAAAATTCAACCGATTAATAAAAATACCATGTTCTCTCAATCTATTTCATTTTGATTCACCTGATAGAAATAAGGTAAAATGTTTTCTTAAAAACATTGTTGGTTAAAATAAATAAAACTACTTTTCCACACATGTCAATGTTAGTAAAAATATTTTATCAATGTTATTATTAATTATCAAATGATTTTTCCAATGTTAGGTTAAAATGTCAATTTTTATTTACAATGGTTTTTAAAATGAATCTATTAATTTTTTTCAATATGGGTCAAATTTTACAATTTTTTCCGATGTAAATATTATTTTTTTTATAATTTACTACTCGATGGTATTTTATCTAAAATATAACTATTAATTATTATCAAAAAATTTATTCATGATTCTTTATATTTAAAACTATAAACATATCATATTATTTAGTTAAATTTTACGGTATCAAAATTAAAGTATATATCTTTTCATTTTAACGTGATAACTAAATAGTTTTTCTATGAGGATATAATGAAAAAATTTATTCATTTTACAATAGAAATGAATTATATTTTTTTTATTTTAATAATGAAATAATGTTGTAATTTATTACTCCTAACATAGATCACAAAATCATTGGGAAATATGGATGGAGCTAACTGATTATAAGTTTCTCTTTTGAGTGAGATAGTTTGACTATTTATAATTTACCAATACGAAGTGGATAAATTTTATTTTTTAAAAGTTATTTCTATAACTTTTATGGATAAAATATTATATATGTCACCACTATGATGTTATTTTAAATTGTGATATAGTATATTCCTTATCAAAGGGATTATAAAATATATTGGATGATAATTTCCCAACATACCAACATGATATTTTTATTATTTTAAAATTGTTTTTTGAAATATTTTTATTTTAAAATGTATCGAGATGGTTTTAATATTTAATGGATGAAAAATCAATATATAATTATATATTATTAATTAAAATATAATTTTTACTTATTTTCATCTACAAAATATGGATTATTCTTTTAAAATTACAGTTTACTAAAAAAATGATTTGATTAATAAATTCTTATAATTGATTAATTATTGTTATATAATAAACATTAATTTTTTATCATTACATATTCAAAAATAGAATCCAATTTGTTTATCAATTAATTTTATTTCTACTATTAATTTGTTTTTCAACGTTCTTAAACACATTACGATATGTATGGATATTAGAAAGTGTATTGGGGAACATTTTATAATGATGATTTTTCATCATGAATGATATAGGAGTGTAAGAATTATAACATGTTTATAGCGATATTTTCTATTTTTTTGTTGTACATGTAATGATAAATTTAATATTTTTCATTTATATCAAATAATATAAACATAAATGTCCCCATCAATATAAAAATGCTAAATAATTTTAAAAAAATCATTTAACTATATGGTTCTCTTGTCACAAGTTCTTATTTGGTGCATCATAATAATATCACAACATAATGAAATTTGCTTACAGATGATGTAAGAATGTACTATCCAACCTCATTATAAAATACTTGAAATACACATAAAAATATAAATTACATACAAAATCCAAATATTTTGTGTAATTATCTCTATAGAGTCAAAACCAGACTGATTGTCAAAATGGACATTGGTTAGTTTCAATAGAATCAATGAAATATATAAATTATTGAAACATTCATGTGGGATACCTATAGAAAATAACCATATTTATAGATATACATATGTTGAATAATTTGATATGAATATTATTTTCATAATATAACTATCCATTGTAAAATCATATTTGACTAATGACTTTGGAAACATATGTACATAAAAAACCGGTTCATCTTACCTAGAGCCATTCATAGACATATTGTTCATTATACCATTCATCATAAACATCATAATTGAAATATATGAAATGTGACCTCAAATTATTTGTAAAATTAAACATGGGATACATAAATGATTACATAAATATAACATTAGCCCAATGGTTTGGGAACATGATCATAATATTTAAAAACATTACTTTTCATATCATAGATCATAATCGTGATTAATGGAATGAATATTGATAGTTAAAACGAAATTAATCATATATTTATCATAAAAACACATTATATTAATACATAAAATTTTAATAATACATAGTGTTGTTGTATGCACAAAAGCATCTAAATTCATTTCTTTTGTAGTTATGGAAAACCTGTAAAACTGTCATAGTGGACTAGGTTCCCTCCACAAAACATTTCAGAAATCAAGGGTCATACCAAAAAATATCATCATGGACAATGTCAATTAATTAACTATGTTCAATCCCAATTTTGATCAACTTTTCCTCATAAGATAACTATCATTATGAAAATAATTTAAGGGATATATAATTTAGAGACCACCTAACACATAATGAATATCATATATATGTACAACACATGATCACAAAACATTAGTCATATTAGAAACGTATGAAATGGTAATGGGGTTAATAAAAAATCAATAATGTTATTTTATCTAAAAAAAATTAATACTTTTTCAATAAATTAATCATTATATTACATGAAAGAAAAGGAATGAGTTTTATAAAATTACATTTGTCATATTCCAACCCCTTACTTTCATATTATAAGGATAGTATTATTTGATCATATCCCATGTATACCATAAATAGTTTCAAGGGTTTTTATATTCATGAATATAATTCCCATTTAATGGTCATTTAATACATTCATGAGGAATGAGTTAGTTTCACACTGAATGAACATCGTTAAAATATAAAAATTCGATAAATAAAAATGAAAACATATTTTTTAAATAACTATCGATCCTTGAAATGTATAATTTTAAAAATTAAATCTTCATGACATTATTAAATTATACACATTTGAGTAATGTTAAACCAATGATTCCCTACACACTTTTGGTAAACACACAAAAATTAAATTAATATTGAAAATGAAAACAAGATTCATTTTTAATATTTATTTAAAAATACAATCAAGGACAAACTAGAAATTAATTATAATATATAAATATTAAAAAAGTTATAAAATTCATTTTTAGAAAATATAGTTATGGAATAAAATGTTTATTTAATTGATGAGATAAAAAAAGTCATTTTCCTTACAAAATCATTCTTTTGGACTCTTGTTTAAATAAAGAGAAGACGATTAAAGTAAAAGATATTATCTCATGAAATAAAAATAGTAAAATAAAAATAATGATATTATTGAGAATAATATCCTGAATTTTTATTATTATAAGGATATTCATAAACATCCTCTATAAATAATGATATTTTAACATAAAATAATTACAACATTGGTTTATTTTGAATCATAAGTCAAATTAAGGAAGAAAAAATATATTTTTATATAAATTCCAATTATAATCAAATGAATCTTCATATAATAATTCCTTTAGATGAAAATAGACCACATAAAATAATCCTTTTTGGGAATATGAAATCATTCTCAAATATATAAATGGGAGAAGAAAGTCACTTATGTCAGATTCAACATCCTTCAAATATGTTAGATCATCCAATATAATAAATAAATATTTATTATAATTCACTTTAACACTCATAAACCTATATATAATTATATATATAGATTATTTATAACCTTTCATCACCCATTTATTTACAATTATTTATAAAAATCACTATTCATAATGATATGATCTTAAATTTTCAATAATGTTTTGGTTCATTAGTTTCTATCCATGTTCTACGTTTATGAATCCATAATATAAGGAACGATAATAAGGTAATATTTATAAGTCATGTTAATTAATTAAATACATATCTCTATTCATCCGTAAATGTGGAGACACAAAAATGAATTTCATAATCCATAAATGTTATAGATCGATCATACACATTTACATTGATTCCATTTTAAAACAGAATAAATGAAATAATTTAAAATATTAATTCACCATTTAAAAATAATTTTAATATCATATATTTCATATATAATCATTATATGTATACTTATTACAACAATTATAAATATGAAATAAAAAATCTGTAACATTTCTGCGTATAGTATATAATCCACTCAAACACACGAGCAATATTAGCATTCCTCAATGGATTGGAATCTAAAAAGGAAAATAATGTATTATAATTCCAATTTTATAATTATATACTAAATAATATATATATATATATATTAATACATTATTATATTAATTCATGAGAGGCAGTGAAAAATATGATTTTTATTGGTTATTTAGGTCATCGGCTGCCGTATAGACAATATACAATTTTGTTTCCCATTTTATTGAAGAGGATGCAGATTTATTTTTATAAATTTGAAATGAAACATTTAAATATATGATATGTTATGATTTTATAAAAACATAATTGTCAAATTCTATTTAATTTAGTTTTAATAAGTAATAAAATTAAAGTTATATATTCTAAATGATATATCCCTATGGACCCACCTCTTTGGATTAACACCAAAATCCTATATAAATGTGATTTTGAATTAATATATGTACTCAAGGATGAGGGTAGGGATATATTTAGGGTTTTTGTGTGGTAATTATAGATTAAAATTATATTAACTTATGGAATGATGGTATATGATATAGTGATTTATATGTTGGTGAGGGAACACATTTAGAAATTTCCTAAAATAATCCAAAATGATAAAGATATTCTTAATACCAAAAGTCTCAAATTGGAATAGATTATAATGTAGAGGAAGAAAATTTCAAATTTTTTTCAAAAAGTAAGATTTAGGAAATTTTAATTAATAATATGTTTCTGACGATTTGGTCGAGGCGCGCACATCCGTCTGTGAGGACGCACTGCTGTTACCCCACATTCACACTTTCCATAGGCGGGCGGCATTCGCTCCTTGTTCAGGGACATTTTCTCCTTGATCGAAACAGGATGATGGGATGTCGGTTCTTCCTTCCATGGATTCATCCTCGGAACTCGTTACCTAGTCTGGGTCTCTCTCATTGATTTAAGATGGGTTCGTGAATCTCATACCCGACGCCATATCATCATGGACACCGGTTAATTACACTACTTCTGTGAGGAAATTCCATGGGGTCATGACAAGGTAGTAACCTTCGGTCGGAGTAGACGACAACATCAGGCATGTTAAGGCATCTCTGAGTGCGTGGACATTGGGAAACCTGTATTCTTCCTCATAGGAGGGCATCTCAAGGGTGCATAATCTGAGGAATTCCACGTCGAATGCGTGGAATCATAGGACATAGGCATTTCGTTGTGTTTCTCCTCAACTTCCCATGTTTAACACGGGGTATTCCGTGAGTTTAATGTCTTGTGGAGATGGTTACTCCAATGGCGTGTCATCCGAGGTTTTCCATAGGCATATCATGTTTATCATGAGCTCGGCCATGAGTTTAACGTCTTGAGGAGAAGGAATGTGAGTGATCAGAACATCCCATAGAGATGGATCAGAGGTGGTTTTTCCAGTAGAGGGTAGATTTCACACTGTGAAAGCTGATCGGGACACCACTGTGGGCGGATCGGGGAGTGTTCACCCCAAAATGGGGAAACAAAAAAGTTTACCATTGGCTGGGATTGAACCTCAGGGAGTTTTCCTACTTACCCTATATAGACAACAGGGATCAAAACCCACATAGTTCTAAGGGGTTATGAATCGGGGTGTACAAAGAAGACAATGACTCGAAGACATGATGGGGCTTACGCGTGGATAACGGCCCATGTACTGCCAGGAGCAACGAGGAGGTGGATGGAATGATCCCACTGGGATCTGGCGGCCTGGGTGAGAATCATGATGGATGATGGAGAGTTGAATTAAGTGGAGGGGGAATGAAATGGGACCATCGCAAGGGTGATACTGAAGCTGGGCTTGAGCCTCGAAGATACCTCCTACGTATCCATGTGGCAGGGAATAAATGTTTGCGTAGTTCAGAATGGTGCGCTTGAGGACTGACGTGAAGGTTGAAATTGGTCCGATTAGTGTTGGGCTTGAACCTCATGAGGTTTCCTACGTACCATGCCTTATCACGGATCAATGTCCTCATAGTTCGGTTATATAGTATAACGTAATGCGGGATGGGGGTGAACCGACGTGAATGAGGTCGGAATGACCGGGTGTTGGGCTTGAACCACACGAGGCTTCCTACATACCATTCCTTGACTTGGATCAAAGGCCATGTAGCTTAGAAAAGGGCGTGTCGGATAACCGACGTGAATAAGGACCTAGGTCTAGGTGGATGGTGGACGAGCTTGAGCCTCGTTAGGTTTCCTACATACCATGCCTTGACATGGATCAAAGACCTCGTAGTTCATAACGGTGTACAGTTTAATGACATGGGGGACAGTATATAGTTTAACGTCATGCTGGATGGGGGGATACAGTTTAACGTCATGCTAGACGGGGGCATATAGTTTAACATCATGATGGACGTGGGAAGAAAATGCCCGTCATCAGCGAACCGACGTGGATATGGACATTGCTCTGATGGGCGTCATTAGCAAACTGACATGAATGTGGACCTTGGTCCGGTGGTGTCATCAGCGAACCGACGTGCATGTCGACCTTGGTCTGATGATGTCGTCAGCAAACCGACATGAATGTGGACCTTGGTCTGATGGTGTCGTCAATGACCCGATGTGAATGTGGACCTTAGTCCAATGGTGTGGGGCACACACACTGGGCTGCCCAGGTGTTATTGGACTGATGTGAATGAAGTTGGAATGACCAATGTGTGGTGGTCTTGAACCTCATGGAGGCTACATACGTACCGTTCCTTGACATGGATCAACGTCCTCATAGTTCGGGTGGTTTCGTCAGCGAACCGACGTGAATAAAGGACCTTGGTCTGATGGGAGATGGGCATGAACCTCATGGAGGCTTCCTACCTACCATGCCTTGACATGGATCAAAGCCCTCGTAGTTTAGGTTGGTCACAATGGATTGTCGTCAGACTGGAATGCAATTTAACGTCATGTTGGACGAGGGTGGATCCTAACATGATGAATTGATGGGTAGTGGGCTTGAACCTCGTGGAGGCTTCCTACATACCAATCCTTGACATGGATTAAATACCTCGTAGTTCAAATGGATATGCAGTTTAACATCATGTTGGACATGGGCATACAGTTTAACGTTATGCTGGATGAGGTATTGTCACGGACAATACTTACTCTAAGCCCACGTGAGTGGTGCTCGGTGTGAGAAACAAGAGGTAGTAGAGACCAGACGACCACATCGCGAAGGGTGCGTCCGTGAGAAGTGAAGAGGGTCTTACGCGTTAGGTGTCCAACGGTGCTGGGACTTACTCTAGAATAGAGGCCCAGTGAGAAGGATGACGATATTTTCAAGCTTGATCATTGAAGAGGCTTCCTACGTATCCCCAGGGTAGGGAATCAAAGCCCACATAGTTTTTCAAATGATGTCTTACCGCCGATTAGGAATTTCAACGGCATACCGCTGGATTGGGTCATAACGGCTTACCATTGGATAAGGATGTGAACAGATTGCCGGTAAATGGGGTCTCAACGGCTTACCGTTGAATGAGGATGTCAACGGCTTACTGCTGAATGGGGTTGCAACGGATTACCGATGGATTGGGTACCAACGGTGTACCACTGGATAGGATCACAACGGCTTACCGCTGGATAAGGATGTCAACGGCTTACCATTGAATGGGGTCTCAATGGATTACCACTGGATGAGGATGTCAACGGATGGCCGCTGAATTGGGATGCAACGACTTACCAATGGATTGGGTCACAACAGCTTACCGCTGGATAGGATCACAATGGATTACTGCTGGAAAAGGATGTCAACGGCTTACCGATGCATAGGATCACAACGACTTACCGCTGATTGGGATCACAACAGTGGATGGGGCTTACACGAGGAAGCTGCCCGGGTGCCGCTATGGAGAGGCAATGGTGAATGGGGCTTATGCATGGAAGCTACCCGGGTGCCGCTGTGGAGCGTCACTGGTGGATGGGCCTTACTCTAGGAAGTTGCACGGGTGCCGCTAAGTAGCGACAATGGTGAATAGGGCTTACGCTAGGAATTTTCCCGGGTGCTACTATGGAGAGGCACTGGTGGATGGGGGCTTACACTAGGGAGCTGCCCAGGTGCCGCTATGGAGCGGCAATGATGAATGGGGCTTACGCTGGGATGCTTCCTGGGTGCTGCTATGGAGCGACACTGGTGTATGGGGATTACGCTAGGAAGCTGGCCGAGTGCCGCTATGGAGCGACAATGGTGGATGGGGATTACGCTAGGAAGCTACCCCGGTGCTGCTATGGAGCGGCACTGGTGGATGAGTCTTACGCTAGGAAGCTTCCCGTGTGCCGCTATGTAGAGGTAATGGTGGATGGGGCATACGCCAGGAAGCTTCCTGGGTGCCACTATGGAGCGGGAATGGTGCATGGGGATTACGCAAGGAAGCTGCCCAGGTGCCGCTATGGAGCGGTACTACTGGATGGGGCATACGCTTGGAAGTTGCCCTGGTGCCGCTATGGAGCAGCAATGGTGATTGGGGCTTTTGTTAGGAAGCTGTCCTGGTGCCGCTATGGATCAGAACTAGTGAATGGGACTTACGCTATGAAGTTGCCGGGGTGCCGCAATGGAGCGGCAATGGCGAATGGGGCTTACGCTAGGAAGCTACTCGGGTGCCGTTATGGAGAGGCACTGGTGGATGGGGATTACGCTAGGAAGCTGCCTGTGTTCCACTATGGAGCGGCAATGGTGAATGGGGCTTACGCTAGGAAGCTTCCCGGGTGCCGCTATGGAGCAGCACTGGTGGATGGGGCTTACTCTAGGAAGCTTCCCGGGTGCCTCTATGGAGGGACAATTGTGAATGGGGCTTACACTAGGAAGGTGCCCGTAATGTCTTCCTCATGTCGGGCCATGAGGGCATCCCAAATCACTGGTGGGTTGAGGATTATGATTATACACCTATGCGCTAGTGCACAAGTGTGATAACACCAAGGGGTGTCGGAATCATGCCAGGTAGTCATGGAATTATGCGTGTTACGCATGGAGCATAAGTCATATCTTTTTTTAGTGAAAGAGTCATCCTATGATGGGCACATAGGGTGTACTACAGTTTATAGTCATGTATATAGGACTACTGGCATCTTATGCTTGGAACATAAGGAATCTCTCATATAGGGCAAGAGGCATCCTATGTTAGGAACATAGGGTGTATACTACAGTTTATAGTCATGTAGATATGACTATTGGAATCTCTTACTTTGAGCATAAGGCATCTCTTGTTTGGAGAAAGAGGCATCCTGTGTTTGGAACATTGGGATTACTACAACTTAATGTTGTGTAGATATGACTGTTGGAATCTCATGCTTGGAGCATAAGGCATCTCTTATTCGGAGCAAGATTCATCCTATCATTTGTGATATAAGAAGTACTACAGTTTACAGTCATATAGATAGGACTTCTGGCATCTTATTCTTGGAGAATAAGGTATCTCTCGTATAGGGCAAGAGGCTTCCTATTTTAGGAACATAGGGATTACTACAGTTTAAAGTCATATAGATATGAATATTAGTATCTCATGCTAGGAGCATGAGGCATCTCTTGTATTAAGAAAGAGTCATCCTACATTTGAAAATAGGGAGAAATACAGTTAAGAGTCGTGTAGGAAGGACTATTTTGGCATAAGGTGACAAGAAATGGCTGGTGTTGGGACTTACGCAAGGGCAACCCTTTTTGGTTCAACATGGCATTGGAGCCAAGTGATAGGGTTTGGAGGAGTTTCCTGAGGCATGGTTCGACTCAAGGTACTCAGGGAATTGATGATGAGGATCACAAGTCACAAAACTAGAATGAAAGAAATAGGAATAGGTCGACTCTAGGAGTTTCATGGTGTGTGGAGGAGTCTCTCAAATCATGGTATTCAATAGGTGGAAGGTGGGTACGCATAAGGGTGTAATGGAAAATCTCGAAGTCCCGGCCCGAAAAGATCGCGGTGCAACTCTCCATTTTTCATTGGGGGTCTGTGATGGTAGCGAAGGGACCAGGAGATCGGTCTTCGCGAAGTAGCTTCGCGGTGCAAATGTCTCACAGAGAAGAGGGATCTCGCCGAGCATGGGCCTCTTGCGGAACAAGGGCGGCTCACGGAGTAGAGGGTTCTCACGGAGCATGGGACTCTTACGGAGCAAGGGAGGCTCGCGGAGAAAAGTCTCATGGAGCAGCATCGTGGAGCACTGGCTCCCGGAGCATGGAATCAGGGATCCTCGGCTCGCGGAGCAGCAATGCGAAAGAAGCTGCTCGCAGAGCATGGCCTGGCGGATCCGCAATGCGGAGCTCCGCGGACCGGGAGATCAGCCACCCAAGGGGCGATGTGGGCGTGGCCATTTGTAGAAGGGGGGAGAGCTGGGTATTTATAGGAAAGGGGCACTGTGAAGCAGAGCTCGCGCAGAGAGAATATGGATCTTCCTCCACGGCGGATCGCAAACGTCAAAGGGGTTCGTGGAGCATCCCGCCCCCTTTGCTTCGCGGCGGGTTCGTGAATGTCAAATTCGTTCGCGGAGGATCCCACCTCATGTGCTTCGCGGTGGGTCTTCACGGCGTGTCACGAATGTAAAATAGGTTCGCAGAGCTTTCCGCCTCATTGCTTCGCGGTGGCGCTCTGCGATGGCGGAGGGGGCTTCACGAATGGGCTTTGCGAACCAGTTTTCCAGCCCAACTTCAAATTTCCATAACTCCTAATCTGTATCTCTATTCCGGCCCTGCGACCTACAAAATTGAAGCTTGAGAAAAGTTATACGATCTTAGATCGTGTATTTAATCTTTAGCAAAATTTTGGGGACACATTTTACGGGGTCTACATAATCAATTCCTTATTATTTTCCTTTAACTACCCCAATAAACCGGTTTCAAACATTATAGATGTATTTATGTTTTAATATTTTTTCAACTAATTATAACATATTTACAATAAAATTGTAATATAATATTTAAAATTATATTAACAAATATGGGATAAATTTTACCAAATTTTTTAAATAGAATCCAAGGAATATTATTTTCATATTAAACATGTAGACCTTACGAAAAAATGGTTTCCCAAATTAAATGTAGTCATATTTATTTTCATGACCCAAAGTGCTATGAAATCTAACCTCACATCCAACATTTCTCAAGGAAAATACTAAATACAATTCCCAATTCCCATGCATTTAATACTACTTAATGGGAATAAAACATTTTTTGGGGAATTAATTCTTCCATAACAAGAAACCAAAAATAACCATAATGTAAAACAACACTACATAGAACAACCAATTTACAAAGAACACAACCAATATGGGTTAATAATATTAAAATTTTAAACCAAAACCCAAAATAATAAAATCTTAATTTAACAATCTAAACCACAATCCACAATTAAATGAGAGGGTCATCACCACCCATTACACCACAAACAATACCCACATGAGAGGAACCCACAGAAACTGGACAAACATTACCCTCCACCAAACACATTTCATTTAACTACGTTAAACATAAAAATGTTTAAATACACTGAAGTGTGTATGTAGGGTGTTGTAAAAATATTATTAGGAAAACACATAATGGTATTAGATGATAAAACATTATAAGACAAATCATCATGGTAGTTTTTATGAAAAACAAAGGAAAACATTTATCTAAGGGAAAAAACAATTTTAATATAAAAAGTGAAGAAAATGATTCATAAATCATAATGATAAGTATTCCATAACATGGTAACTATGGTGATATCTATGGTACAGGGTTTAGAGAGTACATAGGATCGTCATATGTGGTTGACTTGGCATATATGCCAAAACACATAGTGTCCATGTGCACAAGACACCTAAGAAGAGTTAATATAATGTTTTAGTATTATATGATTATCATCAAAAGTTTACTTACTATTTCATTTACAATAATGTAAGGGGTATCTTAGACACAGAGCTACCGATCTACCTAGAATACTTGAACTATAATTCCAAACCTAGACGCATTTTATTCAATCGTTCTTAATTTTCTTAATTCTATTTTGCATTAACCACCTAATGAACAATCCAACACTGAATAATGAAAACACACATGAAAGTCTTCTTTTTATACATTAAATTCGTCTATAAAATCTATACATGAAATAAATCCTTTTAAAAAATTATTTAAACCACTCAAAAAAACCCAAGATCCCATTTATAAAGAATAACTAGAATAATAGATTATGCAGCAATGTAAAGTCATGGAATCACCTTTCTAAACATTTTAAACATCTAGAGTTTTGTGTAAAACAATAGCTTAAAAATAAGGATACTATATATAGGAAAAGTAACAACATAAAAATCTATATTGGATCCAAATATACAATTTTTAACCATTATTAGGGAAACCAATATACAGACAAGACATACTCATAAAATATGGATGTAGAAACCATGAAGTTGGAGGAAAATAAGATTGGTGAGTCTTAATTATTGTTATCGTGAATAAACAAGTCCAAATTCACAAAAATATTGAATCCCAATAGAGAGGGAATGAAGGTTAAGGTACTACTAGGGTTTGAAATATTGAATGGGTGAGATTGGGATAGATTAGGGCTACAACAAAAGAAGTATAGTCTATGAAATTAAAAAAAAATATTAATTCCTTGGATAGCCTCATTATTGTAAAAAAACCATGTCAAAACCATGTATAACTTCTATATATAAGTAAACTTGGTCTCATTGTTTTGTAGGGGAGCCTTTATACCCATGTGTGGGTAGTTTTCCATGGAAAGTGTCACTATCTATGGCACAAATGTTCCAATCAGCTAGCATGATATTTCTACAAACCATGTGTTAGATTTTATCAAGATGAAAATTTATGTGTTTCAAAAAAATATATCTTAAATTCATTATAAAATTATAAAAACAAAAATAAAACAAGTAATGCCTACAATTGAAACCTTGTATGTTATAATTTAGGAAACCAAGGAAATATTACATGCTCAAAAATTCATTCCAATATCTAATAATGGAATAAATCATGTATTAATCCTCAACTATAGATTACCTCTCTCATGTCTCATTATCTTCATTCCAATGATTCCAAAAGTATAAAAACCAATGGAATATACATACTTTTATAAACTTTTTCATAGGAATAAAAAATTATCATTGGCCACTCAAACACATAAAAATAGGATTCCAACTCTGATTCCTCTCAATTCTTCACGTGATACGGGAAAAAGATATTATTATTTAATTTAGCGACATAGAACACATCATGAATTTACATCAACTATGATTGAAAAGATAACTATTATTCCAAAATAACATTTCCCTTAGTTATCTTTAATGTTCGAACATAACTCGGAATTATTTTAATTTTCTTACTAAGATGACAACAACCTAAGAGATGTGATACAGATTGAAAATCCCAATCACCAATTGATAAATACATAGACAAGAGATTATGATCAAAGTAAAACATGTAAAGACTCTACACTATTATTAATTATATCCTAATCATCCTGACTTTATCATATGTTTCACAAAAAATACTTTGTCGTAACCATAAATTATCACCATACTCTACCCAAAAATTATGTGACTGACTAGGCCGGCCATAATGTTCCTCAAAATAATATATTTTTATTGAGTATTAGTATGTATTTTTATTTGAATGCATGAGATGTCCCAAACGGTTGTACCATGATCTACAAAAAAACAATACACAATCATGGATCATGTCTTCTATGATCTAATTCACCTACTCAATATGAACATACATTTTTGGATGGTATTTCATACTCAACATGATCAAGGACACCATTTCCTTTGAAATTCATTTCCAAAACTAATAATTAAAATAGACCTCCCAATCAGAATCAATGGCTAGATAAAATTAATAAGGGATCTACATTTCATGAATATAAAACTATCCCAACTCTTCTACAATGATTAATCATTAACTAGGGTGAAATATGGTTACTTGGTCAGTCAGTTAATTACCACCTGGATTGCAATATTTCCTTGAGTTTTATGATGAAATCGAATAATGATAACCATGGAATCAACATCCCACATTTAGGTAGGAATGTATATTGTATAAAGAAATACCTAGGTTCTCTTATTCATAATTTTAATCTTATGACATGTTTAACTCTAATAAAAAAATTCAGTTATATCATGTTTCAAACATAGCCATCCTAAAGGATAAATCATTTTATATAACTTAATGATGGTCGTGTGATGAACATCCCAATGGTATCAATGGCTATCCTACATCCCTAGATTCCATAAGGACAACAACACCACACAAAACCCCATGAATCAAATAACTTGTTTAAGATACAATGACACCTCGTTGGCCTCTGATCCCATATTCATAAATACATTGAATTATTTAATAACTTATTAATCGGGTTTTATTCAAAGATAATCTCGTAAAAGGATATATTAAATTGTAAAATGTCTAAGAAGACAATTCCACTATGGTCCATTCTTTCAAAGTGCATACTGGAAAAAAGGCTAATCAAATTCCACTGATCACTAGACTCATTCAATGCATTCACAGGTGCATTATTTCTTATGGATTATTATATCACACTATCCTTTCATGTGGTATATATTATATAAAATTTGATCCCATTATGGAAATATATCACCCAAATGTACCTAAAATATAAAAATTCTAGGATAATATATAGATCAATATCATGGGGTTTAAATAGACTAAAAACTTTTCCCCAAAATTAAAATGTTTCAATGTTTACATATCATGTCTCACTACTTCTAATTTAAGATAATGGGTTTTCATATGGTCAATCATGGATAGAACCATATGCCACCACTTGAACATATTACATCAACATGCACCAAATACGAAAAATGAGGCATCAGAGCAGACCACATATCAATTAATAGATTTCCTAAAAGATCAAAACTTGTTAGAGGAAGTTGTAATATATCTCAAATGAATAGATGATAATAACCTACCACTCCCAAAAATCTCATGGTCTTGAAGAAGTGAAATTTGTGGCTGAAGTTGACCCCGATGTGTTTCAGCAACGGTCGTAGATATGAAAGTTTTCGATCATGGAGCATATATTGTATCTTAAAGGTGACAAAACCTGGTCCAACATGAAAATAAAAGAAATGATTGCTCACATATTGGAGTTCGTTGATAGGAATATTGTACCAATTGGAAAATGTTATTTTCATATGCTTTTAAAGACTCGTGAAGATCTCAATCAGGTTTGGAGGCTCAAAAATCTGCTACAAAGGCTCATATTTCTTCGCATATTCGACTACGACTACACCTTCTATCCAAACACCTCATGAAACTCCACGGTGCAGATCTGGGTGTGTCTACAGAGGCTTAACTGGTATTTTTGGCACCCAAGATTCCTCAACGAAATCACCTATTGCATAGGTACGCCACTTAAAATTCATCAATGAACTTTGAATGCTGATATTGGTCCCTATGCAAGGGTTATGGTCGAGGTTGATAACTCCTCAAAACTCTCATAAGTAATCACTTTCACTGCATATGATTTCAAAACCTATACTAGATTTGAATGTGAAATAATGCCACCATTCTGTGAGCAATGCAAGATAGTCGGGCATTCCCTTTTGAAATGATGGGTAGTGAAAAGTTAGGTTGTTCCGGAATTTGATGATATGTTGATGGAGACTAAATGAATGAAAAAAATTTAATCCATAGCTCCACCCATACATGTTCCTCATAAGAAAATCTTGGATGGTTTGGTCAAGCGGGTTCGTATTCCAGGCGAGAGCTCTATTGTTACCTTGGTAGAACATGTCGAAGTAGAGAAGAACAATGAAATTAAGCTCTCAATTTTGGAATATATTCAAAATATGGTGCATGGGGTATTTTAATCTCCTCATATCATGTCATAAAATGATGTATCAGTCCCTCTGGTTCCTAAGAAAAATGATCCCCCAGTGTTAGAGAAGAATGGGACCTCGCAAGATTTACTATGGGCGGATATGATCAAGTAACATGACCACCTGTATGTTGATATTTCAGTCACAGATCATGACATCCCAGTTGAGGTAAAGGATACGGTTGGGGCTGTTCTGGTAGAAGACCCTAGTTCTCAAATTGTAGAAGCTACCTCTCTGAGTATGATTTATTCGGGTAAAATAGTTCCTTCATCAAATCATAATATCTTAGTTTGAAAACACTCTATTTCTGTTACACGCACTGAATCACTAAAATATCCTCTGAATGCTAGCTCATCTGATCAAAATGATTTGCAACCAACAGCATAATATGTTGGTAGAATAGACATGCATGCCTCTCCTGTTAATGAAAAACACTAATTATATATTTAACACCAAATTCATAAGTTCCATGATGACTTCTAAATAATTTTTTATCCAGAATGACTTGACCAGATGCTCAAAGTTGACTTACCTAATGTAATAGTTTTTCTTATGAGTTTATGCCTCTTTGAATAGGATTTAGTGATACCTAGAAATCAGATTAATCACAAAGAAAAAAATTTAAACCTTTATATTATCAATGATTTCATAAATATGAGGAATGGTTTATTTATTCGTGATTTTTATCTAACTCATCTTCTATTAATCAATTTATAACTATAGGGATCCACTGATCTTCTTTAAATATATAGGTGGACTATCCCAATGTCAGGAACCTATGTAACTAAATACATTAGATTCAAAATCATCAAGTCATATCATTAAATTCATCAAATTGGTGGGGGATATAACATATGAATTGGGAGATATTAGATGTTTTCCCATCACCAAATCGAGGGTGAACCATAAATCATGCTCAAAAGGAAACCATGAAAAATAAATTGGAAAACCCGTTATGGACACATCCACCTCTAGAGATAGTCTACTCTTAGATCCTCCATCATTATTCTACAAAATGACAAAAGAATATTCGAAAACAATTTTTACCAACATCGGATGTGTAGGTCCAACACATCTTGACTGAGGATCCCACTCAATTTGAAAAACATGGGTACTACCATCTGATGTCAAAAAACACTCTCCACCATGATAAAAATCGACATGAACATAGAAAATCACTATCTAATCTACACCGTAGACCACATTGAAGAGGTCTATTTTTAAAATAATGATTCCAAATTCTAGATCTACCCTTGACAGTTTGATAGAACATGTTGGACATCTAAACCCCTTATCTCTCTTCTTACCAATTGGAATCAACAATCTCATTTCAAATTTCATGATCTATATAGGTAATTAAAACAAATGAACAACATGTGAAAAAACACTAGAATAAAATCATAGGTATCTAGTAAGAAAGTAGATATGGATGATGTAGTAAGAACCATACCTCGAACCATTGTTGTCCCTACACCTGATTAGACTAGAATTTAATCTAGACTGAAGGTTCATCATCTATAATCATTTCTATGGATGACTAAAAACTTATGTATCTACCTTAATATGACTCTTCCCAAATGTATACCAATATATAACACCATGAATACCAAATTCATCGCCCATTTTCGTAGATGGTTTTTAGGATTGAGTTTCCTCTAGAGGTAACAATCATGCAAAAACATAATATGGATGTGTCGATCTTCCAAAACAATGCATTTAACCCATATGGAGACATATATGGAAGGTTATGGTTAATTTTAGGAATTCATACCTCACATTCCCTATCTTCCAACACTAATGTAACATAACTATTCCATCATATGAAGTTTTAGATACAGATTGATAGGCTGGATTTCCTGACCTACCGCCTCCCTCATTTTCCTAATTTTCTCTATTCCTCTCATTTTAGGATGACCCCCACATCCCTAACCCACTAATGAAACTCTCCCAAAATATCCTAAATTATAACTCCAATAGATCTACAAGATTAAATCATGATAACAAAACTCAACATACTACTTTTGAATCAATGGAAAGATGTGTGATTTGATTTCAATCCAAAACCCAATCACAAAAATCCATACATTCAACTTCTCATTGTAAAATAAATTGGGTTTGAATAGAACAAACTCCAAAAATTATTATACATAACGTATCATTTTATGATCCTCCAGATAAAAAAACATAAAATCCTTGGTTGTGTAAATGATTATGCTATTAGGGTAATAATTATCATTAAAAATTATCTAGAAGTCCTTCAATCCCATGTCCTCATGCATCAATTCATGAACCACTAATTCCCACCACCTATGTCTAATATGATATAATAAGAATGATCAAATTTTAATTTTACTTCCTCATGTGTATAGAGAAACACAAACAACCTCTCAATATTTTAATCCTATTGTCTGCTTATTGGGGATCATTTCTACCCCTTATAAAGGGAGGATTGTTCTTGTGGAAACCCTTAATCATTTCCTTTTATAAACATGTTTGATCTTCCCTAACTAGTTCATGAATAGAGCCTTCTCCTAGAGCCAATTTATAGAAAGAGACAACCATATATTAAATGAATATTTAATAATCATATGAGGGATAACTCGTTCTATCATCTTCATTTGATTTCATAGGATATCTCCATGAATAAATCATTCTAAAATCGTTAAACGCAAAATAATCAATCAACATAACATTTTTATAAAATTTAACAGTAACAGGATATTAAAAACACTAAAATAAATAAAAAAACATAATAATATAAATAATATTCCACACACGCCACGCCCTCATCGACTATAAATGGCCAACGACATGTATGTATCACCTACATGGGAAGTCAAACCAGATCCCAAACAACCCATGGCGACACACGACTAGTCATGAGGTGTGTTGGCCAGTCACCCCACTCATTACATGAGCCTCAGGCCCCAACAGTACTTTCTCCTATTCATCTAGATACTCCTAGATATATAATACCAAATAATGTGTGAAACCTCATTTGATACCATTTTTTTAGGATCCAATCGTGGATTTTGTTCAACTTGAAATCGGAACTCTCCAATAATAAGGCTTTAATGGAATTCTCATTCCCTATGTTCTGGAAAATTTGTCAGGGGCATCAAATATCACATTGGGGAATGAATTCACCCATAATAAAAAACTAGAAACCACTATAATGTAACATAAAAATATATACAATACAAATTCAATAAACATATCTAGTATAAGTAAGGGATGTCATATGTTTAAACAAAACACTAGCATTCTAAAAAGGTATATGAAAATACTAAACTACAAGACTTTCGATAAGAAGAGGGTCATCACCCAAATGATCCACCACTAAAACATATATAAGAGGAGCCACTAGAAACTCAATCCACTATCACCAAAATAGTCCAAATTTACTATACCTGGGGAAAATAAAACATGGTCTATATGCACTTGAGGGTGTTTGTAGGATTTGACAAAATACCAAAACATTATACCCCAAATATTTTACTTCATAAAACATTATAATAAAAATATACATGTTATTTTTTAATGAAATATAATGGGACACATATTTTTGAGTTAAAAAATATTGAAATTTAAAAAAAGGAAAAAATGTTCCAATGTGAAAAATGATTAGAACTTTTTCAGTAAATAGTTTGGGTGATACCTAAGGTATCAGGGTTAGTGGTTACCTAGGATCATCATACATTTGTTACATGGCATAGAATCCATAAAACATAGCTTCCCAATTCAAAATATAGTATAAATAAGTCCATCCAATGTTGTAGTATGTTTTTCAATATAAAATGCTTAAATTATGTTTTAGCAACAATCCCTCAAAGTGGAACCGAGCCTCAACCCTACAGATCAAGCTACTATACTTGATATAATCATACCTAACTATAATACATGGATTCCCTCATACTCATTTTCCCCCTTCCTTGGTCACATGAGTTACCACATTGATATTCACACTCCCAATAATAGATGACCATAATAAATCCTGTCTTTTCTATAGAGAAATCCTATTTCAACCCAATAATCACAAAAAAATCATTTTGATAGAATGATTCTAACCACCCACACTAACCATAGAACCAATTTATAAAGTAGATCACACATACAAAAATAATACAATAATGTTATTCATGGATTCACGAACCACAATCTTTGAAAATTCCATAATATGGTGGAGAACCACTACCACACCACAATGAGACCATATAAAAGAAAATAAAAAAAATAATCATTATTGAACCAAAGATATAAGGATTCATAAAAAATTGTAAGAAATATTATCTAGAGAACATATACTCAGGAATGATGGATGCTGATACCGAGATGGCTGAAGAAACAAGATAAGTATATGATTGATGAGTTCATGAATATATAAGGGAAAGTCCAACCAAATATTGAATACTAATGGTGATCGGTAGAAGGGGGGAATAGTTAGGCTGGATGTCAAGAATAGATTGATCCAAGGGTGGATTGATGATAAAATATGGGGGATGGGTTGTTTATGAATTCAACATTTTTAATATTCTATGCATGCCTCCCAGTTATTCCTAATTGTGTTCAAAACCATGTCGCACCTACATTCTTAAAGAAAACAGGGTTCATGGTTGTCTAGTGGACCCCGCATGCCCTTGCATGGGTTATTCACCATAGACAGTTCCACTATCTGGGGTACTCAATTTCCACTATGTAAGCTTATAGTATCTTCTAATTGTATGCCAATAGAGAGGTAGAAGTTTTCAGGTAAAAAAATAACCATTTTCACGAAATACGCACCTGAAATCCAAGAGAAAAATATAGCCAAAAATGAAAAATAAGGAATACACAAAAACTAAAAAATATATGTGAAATGTATGGAATGGTTTCTTAAAAAAAGTGAGAAAAAATTTATTCAAATTTCATATTATGGATTAATGATAACATATCTAAAATTATTTTATATAAAAAAATTTATTAAACCAATTAGATGTTTCTAAATTCTTCATATGAACAATTTATTTAATAAAAATATATATTTTCTCAATGATCATTAAAATTTATAACTTTCCTAAAAATTCTAAATAACAATTGTATGATAATTTTTTAAATAGAATTTAAATAATTATGTTCATTGTTTAAAATAATTTTTTAAATATGGACAATGATTTATTTTCTATTTTTTTTAAAATGTTTTGAAAATTCTACATGGAAAAGTATTTTTTTTAGAATGAAAAATGTCTTTTAATTTTTTCATTCCTTTATATAATTATTAGTTGAATGATGACACATTTGATTGAATATAATAAATAAAATTCATTAAAAATATTCAATAATTTTGATGAATTTAACATAATAAGATAGAAATGAAATACCTAAATAAAAATTGTTATTATGAATAACTTTTATTTTTATTTCAAATATTTTCTTTCAAATTATATTTATTTTTTAAAAAAAGTATATTCTAATTGTATAAATAATTTATATTTCATTATTTATGAATTCATACTAATACCCAGTAATTTGATGGATACGTTATAAATATAATATTATGAAATAATATTCAAATATTATATCATTGTTATAATAAAATCAATGGAGAATGTAATAGATGATGTCAAAAATTTTATATTTATTCTGAAAAATGGTAAAATCAATTGATATAACATTCTAAAAATCATAAAATTTATTAAACCACTGAAATTATGTTACTATTATACAAACAACTATAGATACCTCTTCCTCTTAATGTCCTCAACATATTAAGAATATCTAAAAGATATCACTCGTTAAAATGATCTTTCATAGGATATTGGGCCTCTATTTTTAGTACATGTGAAGGATCTTGTATGTAAATCCTTAGTAGTCATGCATGAAAAACATGGTTAACATAAGAGATAACTAGTTAGTATTCTTAATGAAATGATACCATCCTTATTCGATAATGAATATCTAATTAAAAATTATATATAAGGAATCTAATTTCCCTAATTTTCAAATCTCAAAACATTATTCCATGGGAAAATTCATAAAAATTTATTAAAACTGAATTCCAATTTCAGATCATCATCATGTTTCTTATCACATTCATTTGGTTAAATTTTATCCATAATTATGTGTTGATGATTGGATATTATTTTTTCTCCTATGAAGACTAGTGTTTTGTGCTGGTTAAATTTAAATGTGAATTTAATCATTTGAGTTTACTGGATTGGATGTTTTTAAAAAATATAATTGGAATGTAATTTTGAGAGTTAGAACACTTCAATGTGTTATTTGTTGATCTTGGTAAAGGATAGATAGGACCCTTGAATTTTCTATCATGTTTTTGGAGTGTTGGGGTCCAAAAAATGATGTTTTAGATGGTCAAACATTGGAGCACGTTTTCTCTTAAACATCACGACCTCCAAAATAATAGTACGACTATAGAAATGGAATAGAAAATCCATGAATAGGCTATGAATGGTTTAACCAAGACATGTTCCATTTTATATTGCTTAACTCCACATAGGTCGTACCCTCTCACTCTTCAATGCACGGTACTCACATTGTTAGGATAGCCATTTTGGAAAAACTGTGTGATTTGGTTTCTTAAGTAGGGATAGTCTGGTGGGTTGTGCATGGTTTGGAGAATACTTGTGTCCAATCTGTGACACTCATGATTTAGTTTCAAATTAAATATAAACATTAATGAAATTTTAAATCATTATTTACTATTTATTTCTTCAACATTATCAGGTGCCTCTTATATTCTATATTGTGGTTTCCTCTAAATCCTATCCTTGGATTCTAAATATCTCCTCCATCAATTATCTGAATCAAGTATTGTCTGTCTCTATTGATCCCAATGAGTAATAGCTCGATTCAATTTTGGTCACTCTTCATTTAAACATATCTGGATCGAGTTATCTATGTGTAAACTAATATTCAATAATTTAATTATTAATGTCCATTTTACATATTTCATCTAAACTATATCAAATTTGGAGCTTCATATTGGTTGAGTAGATCATCCTTGGAATGGGGTAGGTTTTCTATGCCTTTTTTATAGTTTTCCCATATTTTCAGGAATAATGTCTTTGTATAATATAATGTCCATTTCCATATTTTTTTTATAAAGGGTTGCTTCATATTAATATGATCATTTCATTTTAACACACTTTTAGAGACCCATTATTAGGGAGTTTGATATTGGTCATCAATTTTATGGACACCACAAGTGTGTGCCAACTGTTTTAACCCTTTTTAGTAAATTGGATAACTACCCTAGATGCCTTCCATGAATCCGAATTAAATAATAAAGGTAATTTACACTTTCTTGTAACTATCTAACTGAGAATGGATCTTTTGAAATGAAATTTCAGTTTTTATATTGTGAATTTCCATTCTATTTGATTCTTTAAAATGAATCATTTATTGAATTAAGGCATGATAATGAAATCAATGTTAAAATACAATCAATATATTTGTTAAATAACTATTTCATGATTTTATAATAATACCCCTCAGATGAGGAACATTGTATTCTAAATTACTAATCCATGATTGATTGTTCATGATTATGGTATGGATTTGAGTTTTCCATTTTCGTTGATGTCATGATTTGGTATATGGTATGTTTAGAAAAGGTCATTATTGAAGTTACAAATTGAATTTATCTTCTTCTATAAATGTAAAATGAGAGAGATGCACTATATATATGTATAACAAGGCTTGACCTGTGAAAAACCATTTCCCATGTAGGTAATTATCTAAATAAAAACATAATTTTTTTTCCTCTTGTGAATTTAAATTTCAATGTAATTTTTGATATATACACTATTTAATTTATGTGTAATTGAATTGGGTGGTACAACCATGCCTCCTCTTAATTTAATAAACATGAAATATGTGTATTGAAAGAAATAAATGGTTAACATTTATATGATGGTTAAAAAAACCTTGTGATTATTCTGCTCAAATAATTATATAAATTTTAATATTTGAATTGGGTTTGGTCGTGGATATTGAAGTGAATAAGAGGTATTTAATTATGTATTTTATTATAAATGTTATGATTTCTTTATGTGGGATTGATTAATATAAAGAATTAGAGGTATTAACTCACGTATATTTATTACAAATATGAATACACCATATACATCATCTATGTGTGATGGATAGTGGTGTTGATATAGGAGGGAAATCCCACTCCCTTACTTTGGTTGTTACGAATTGTGTCTCACACTAGTGATATTATATGAGAGATTATCATTACACACCAAATTTCCAAATTAGAGTACTTTTGTCATAGTAGAGTCTTTATATTGCTTATTGGTTTATGTTTGGGTTTGACCCTCAGTTATATTCATCGGAACATGGTGTGATGGTTTGAGATTTTGGGGTGTTATTACACTCCCACATTTTCCTATCATTCCTCATCTAGTTTCCCCTTAATTTTTTTGGAAAAAAATTGTTTTTTTGGCTGGGAATACCCTAGAATAGGGTTAGAACACAATTTGATGTAACCTTGCGATATAACCCAGGTAATAGTGAGGATTATCCTTGGTGAGATTATAGCTAATGCACAGCTACAACATGATTACTCAAACAGTGCAGATTTCCCATCTAGTAGGTCTGATTCTCAGTAGAGGCGGTATCATGGTCACTGAATGGTTTGATAAACTATACAGACTAACCTTGTGGCCTATCCAGGTAATCAAAATCTTCTCTGCCCCCCAATTGTTATACCCATCCACTTCCTTACCTCTCCTATTATAGATCCACTTCCACAGATGCCTCCTCGCCCTCACTTGTTACCCCTAATACTATTTTTTCTATGATTTTTAGTTCGATTTATCCTCTAGATAATCATATAAGTCATTTATCCCTTGGTTTAACCCTTCATTTTAGGCTTTTTTTCATGTTTCATGGGGTCCCCACTCTCCCAATATTGGTAATCCAAATTTTTGTTGGGTTGAAACGTAAATTGTTGGGTTTGATCTTATTGTTTTATGTCAGATCAAACATCCCTTCTGTTAGATTGAGGTGAAATTGAGAATTCCCACTAGAGTTTAGATTTTATTCATAATTTGAGGTAATATAATTTTTCACCTCTCCTTTAAAGATGACATATCATTTATTGCTTGATTTCTTCACTACACAAAACTGTTTAATTGTGATGCTTCATGGTTTGAATGATTGTTCCTTATAAAATGAAGTGTTTTTCTAAATTAGCATGAATGTGTGATGTGGAATTGGAGATTTTTTCATAGAAAATGTTTTTCAAATGGTCCTATTGAATCATCTATTTAGATTTTGATGGTTAAAGGCGTGGTTTGGTTTTATAAATGATTGTGTGATATTCAAAATGGAAATTTGTGTTTTTAGAATGGATTTTATATGTTATTTTAGTATAGAAACTAGATTGTGGATTGTTATTATAAAAGGTTTCTTGTATGGAAAATACATGAGGACCATTTATCATATTTGAAATGGTTTATTTGGAAAACACATCTTGTATTAGGTCAATTTTCTTGTTGGTTGTCCATGACACATGATTGTCCTCAGTATGGTACCTCCCATATGTAATGATTAAATTAAGGTAAGGGACTACTCTATGAGGTTACCAGTGTGGTAGAGGTTCTTGTGACTTATATGAGAGAATTTTTGTATGACTTATTGCTCATTTTTTTGGTACAACCCTTTTTAAACATGAAATGATAACCTATCATAGAAAAGGTTAATTCTATGATTTTTTTTGCACTAGCCTAGGTTATTGTACATGCTAGTGGCCCATAGTAGAAAGAAAATTTATTACTATTTCTATGGAATTGAGACCCTCAGTCTTTCCACATTGGGAGATGACGAGACATTTGGGTATTATGATGTCATCCGGTAGGGAATTCCTTCAATATGAGTCACATGTATAGCATGTCAGAGTTCTCCTCTAAGTTATTAGGTATTCATTTTTTCATCAAATACTAGAATGGTTATTTACATTATCCCAATTGTTATGAATTATTTTTATTTTACATTTATTTGGTGTGCTCTAGAAAAATGGTGAATGTTTGTATGGTTAAAAAGCTTTTTCAAGAAGAGTATTTTTATTCATCATGATTTCCTCCTTTTGTAGTTTTTAAAATTGAATGATTTTTATTTGGTTCAATTTTCCATTCCCCCTTAATCCTTGTTTTAAAATAATTAGAGATATGGTTTGTAATTTTGATTTTTATTCATTAAACTGAAAAGTATTTAAAATATAGTTGTATAAATTTTATTTCAAATCGGTAAATAAATTATTATTTATTTTAAAAAAATTATGAATAGAATTATTTAAGACTACTTAATATGTTTTATTCCTCACATCTATAATACTTTTCTTATTTTTAGTTTCTACTACATGTTCTGGATCAAGTATGACCACCTTGGGTGATAGTAGGTAATAGACTGAAAGGTGGAAAATGGGGTCAATTATATGTTTTTGGGTTCCATGTTCAGTTTGGTTTTTATGGTATTGTTTTTTGTTCAATATTTAATTCCATTAATTTTATTTGAAAATGATGTAATTTTTGGAAATCATATTGAGTATGGATTTCTCTTTTATATATTCCATTTAATTTTTAATTTCATTGGAAAAATCCTTTCAAAATGACTCTAATGATGCTATTGGTTCTATCTTCCATCACGAAATAATCGGTAACACCTCTTGGGTCTTTACACAGATCATCTCTAGTGACCAGTTCAAGGATAACCAAGGTTGGTTCGTTACAAAATTCTATCCTAGCCGGTCATCTCTTTTGAGGACCATGCTATTTAGAAGGCCCATTATTATTTTGGAATTTCAAGATCAAAGTAGTAGTATTTTCGGGGCTCAAGGTATAGGAACGGGAAGAGAATATTGAATCCCTACATGTTCTAAACCTCAGGTTAACATGGTTTTTCATAGTTTCATGGAGTCCTTTGGTTGTTGTGGGTTATTTGGTGGTGGGAAATGACGTGGCAGTAGGGAAATGGACTCCATGATCTCATAGTCCCTATAAATAAATGTGGTTCTAGTGACATTGTCTAAATGAAATACTCATAATGTCGGTGTGATTGACAAATGACTTCCAACCATAATACCAAGTTACCCAATGACACATGTTTCCCATTTGTGAATTGTTTGAATCTTCCTCAATTCTAGAAATTTTTTTTTCAAATTTTTTTTTAATTTTAAAAAGATGAATTTAAAATGGTGATGTCAATTTTTTGGGATGTACCGAATTTGTTTTCATAACATATTTTAAGGAATGTATTGAAAATTGGGATTTTTGTGAAATTAATTTGTAAGGTAAAATAGAAATTATTTGATGGGATGTGTTGATCTTCTAAAAATCATTTTTAATCGAAAAAATTGGTACTTATGAAGTGATATTAAAATGAATTAATTTTTTAAAAAATAAATCTGTGGATTTCAAACATGGGTACGATTAGGTGGTTATAGAACATTTGGGGATCTTTCCAAAAAAAATTACGAATTAATTGTCTTAGATTTGATGTGGAGTTCCTTGAATTATGTTTTTAATTGAAAAGTTGGTGTTTTCTTTGGAAAAACTACTATGATATTTAAAAAGGAAGTTTCAGTTAAATTCATTACCTAGAAAGTTATTTTACCATTCATGTTTATGTGAGTGACCGCATTCCTGGATATGAATGAGAAAGTGGTTGGGTTCCTAATATGGAACAAGGATATGCATCTGTGAAGATCCAATGGGCAGAATTGGTGGGTGTGAATCCTTTTAATATTTTTTCCTTTCAGAAGAGTTTTAAAGGAAAAAAATTTATATTTTTATAACTTTTAATGGTGTGGTGTGTCCCATATGTTTTGGAATTTGGCTTCATATTGTGATACTTGAAATAGATAACAGTTGTTGTTGGATTGGTCTTGATCGATATCATTGACTCTTTTTTTCTTAGTGTTTTCCCCAGAAATATTTGATGGATACCCTAGGGGAATCCTTAGGTATAAAATATTTAGCAAACACTCTAGTTCATCAACCTATAGACTACATTTAGTAATATCTTAATTTGATTACTCATATCTTTTATTGCTTAGAAGATTCTCTAGAGGTTGAGGATTTGATACAGGACATTGAGAGAGACTCAAATTTCCTTGATTTTTTTAATTCATTAATGGTAATTTTCTCACCCTTATTCTCAAAAGACTAGTCTAGAATAATTGGATATATTTGTCTTTAAAATATACTCAAAAATATCATTCATGGGTGTTCCTCAATCCTTTTTTCATCAAACAATATTTTTCTGAGGTGTGTATGGTGAAGAAGAATATAGAGTTGTGCGATATTCAAAAAGGTGTTGGATTGGTGTTGGAATTCTATAATCACATATAAGATCTAGTTTAGTATCATCCATGTTATATTGAAAATTCTACCATGAAGGTTCAAAACATAAAACTCAAGATTAATTTTAAGCTGCAATAGACAATGGAAGATCTTAAGAGTCCTACTTTTTCTGATTTGGTGTAGCAAGCCATTTTTGTTGAATCTATTATAATAGGAGGGATCAAGGTGGTTAATCATTCAATGCATTCTAGATATAGTGAATTATATTCTAGTTAAATGAATGAAAAGTTTCTTGATGATGATGGTCTTGTAAGGGAATTAAGTGGCCATCAAACTGATCATCCACCTCTACAAGGGTCAATGTCATGTTGTGTCACCAATGTGGTTATAGTGGTTATAATAGGTCCTCATTGTAGAATTTTCCAAAAAAACTTCTTCAGTTGTGGATTATATGGACACATAAAGTGGTTATGTTAGGGTGTTTCCATGAATAATTGGGGAGCCAGACCTGACTCTTCAATGGTCAACCTAGCCCGTTTTTAAGAGTAGTGTGAGGTCGGGGCTCAATTTGAGGTTCTCTACCAGGTATAATGTTATATGGATGTAATAGTCATTCCTGGTGGGATTTTGGGTGTGTTTATTTTTCATTCAATTATGAAAATGGTTTTTTTATCCTTTCAGAACATCTATTTTTATGGAAGTGTGTTTTGTAAAATTTTGATCAGTTGGTATTGTTATGGTTTTTAATACCTAAATGCGAGAGAGGAGAAGAATCAATCCTCATAAATCTAGCCATAGGTACTAATGTGTAGCATGAATTTCATCATTAGAGCCTCTGTGGTGTGAATGTCTTTTTTATATGTTCTGTTATCATCGTGGAAGATGGGGACAATTTAATCCTTCGATGTAGCTATTTTGTTTTAATTAATCTTATTTTATGGAAATTGGTTTGTAGACCTCGTTTCCATTTTGTGAAAGTTTTGGGTGTAAGAGTTTTCTGTTGGTTATATGGATCCATAGTTGTCTGTTTTTTTTATCCTAATATTGTTTTCTCAATGGTTATAGGCCCCATTAGAGGGCCCTTCTGTAGCGTGTTTGTGTAAATGGAGTGTGGTTTAGGTTGTGTTATTTAAGGGGTGTGATGTTCTTGGTATGTTTTTAGTTTTGGGTTTAATTAATTATTTGTTTGGCCCCTTCCACCCCCTCCCCATTATGGTTGGGGAGTTTCTTAACCATGTGGGATGGTTTAGTGGTACATTTTATTTTGAAGGTTCTTATGGTGGGGAGTCCATTTAGACTTCTCAGTTTTGGCATTCCGATTCCGTCTCCAATGATGGATCATTTGTAATGGCATGGAGTCCATTCAGTCCTCCCCGTGTCAGTATCTCGATTTCATTCCTGGTATAATCTTGGTGGTGAATGATTCTTGTTATTCTTGTTAATGTCTAAGGTATTCATGTTTTGAGGCTATTTTTAGCACTATGAATATTCCATTCCTTTTTGTATTGATCAAATGGATATGATCAATTCATTTGGGGCATGTGGTAATTAGTGGGGAGAATATTTTGGTATCTTGGGTTCATCTTATTATCATTTTTCTTACTACTGGAATTACTGTAACATATTTATTTATTATTAATTGGAAATATCCTTGATTTTTAAATTATTGGTGATTTTTTCTTACATTTTAAGCCTGAAGATGGCCTTTTGGGTGTGGAATGTGGTATGGTGGGGAAAAGATTCAAACCCCAGTTTTTAAATTTATCTTTGGTTTCAGATTGAGTTTCACCACTAGTTAATTTCATGGCAACTGATGTGTGAAATTGTTTAAATTTTGTTTTGTTATTCCCCTATCTCATTGTACTAGATTTTCTTATTAGGGGTTTACTCGAGTTTTTAAATAAAATAAGTGTTTTGGGTGTGTAGACTATGGCACATGGTTAGTGGACAGTTTGTATTAACCATGCCACCCATCCTAGGTAACCATACATATTCACCTAGGTGTGATTTTAGCAACCAAATTCCTACTGGATGGTCAGTTGGAGAATTCTATTTGATCTTTCAAAAGGCCTGCTTCTCGATAGTGGCAGTTTCTCAGTCACCACAAAGTTTGATAAACCCATGTGTATTGACCATAAATCCTGTAAAGGTAATAAATAACATTTCTCTATAACCAATTTTTATACCCACAAACACCCATACCTCTATCATTGTGTATTATCCTCCATATATGCATCATCCCCCATTATTGGGTCCCCTATGCCTCTATTTGTGGTCATTTGTTTTGTGATTTTTCCTCCATATCATCATGTAAGTCCTCTCTCCATTGGCATATCTATTGTTTCTAGGGTTTACTTCTAGTTTTCTAGGATTCCCTCTCTCCCATTGTTAGGGATTTAATTGTTTTTGGGTGAAACCTAAAGTTACAAGTTCGATATTGATGTTTCTTATCAAATCTATCATCCCGTGGGAGCATTGGTTGTGTGATTGAGATTTCACACTAGATTTTGGAATTTCATTGCCAATTTTGGTAAAATCCCTTTTCACCGCTACTTTATGGTTGAGGTTTCATTAATTGATTTGTTTTATAATCTCCCTAAATTATTAAATAGTAACATTTCACGAATAAAATGTTTTTTCCTTGTGAAATAAAGTATTTTTCTTAATTTCCTAAAATGTGTGATATAGACATGAAGGGTATTGGAAAATAAGGGTTAGTCAAACAACACACTTTGATTTTCTATGTAGTTATTGATACTTAATAGCATGGTTAGGTTGTATAAAAGGTGGTGTCATATTAAATATAGTGAGTGGTTTTTTTAAAATTTATTTATAAGTTTTCTTGGTATAGAAAATGGTTTGTGTTATGTTATTATAAAATGTATGTTTTGTGAAAATTACATGAGGCCCCTTGGACACTTTAAAATGATTTATTTGGAAAAGCCTCCTTGGATTATGTAACTTTTCATGTTGTTTGAAATTAATATGGGATTATCCCTAGTATTGAACCTCCCTGCTATATTAATTAAATTAAGGAAAGGGACTACACTTGGTGGTGCTCGGGGTGGTTCTAGTTCATGTTACTTTTATGGTAGCACATATATATGGATTATTGCTTGGTTTTTTTAGGGAACATCCCTTCATGAACATGACATGAGAACATAGCATATGAAAGAGAAATTATGAGAATGTTAGATGTGGTATCCTATGTTATTGAACTAGATAGTGGCCCATTCTAGGAGATTATTTTTTATGTGATTGGGCCCCTTGCATTTCCTGAGTAGGGAGACGACCGGACATTGGGGAATTATGATGTCATCAGGATGGTCATAACTTTGAAATGAGTCACTTGAATAGTATGGTCTGATTATCCTCTGATTTCCTAGGAATTTTATTGCTTCATCGATACTTGTATTGTTTGTTCCATTGTCCTCCTTTTGTAGAATTATATTTCTCGTAAATGGTTTTTTCTTATCATTAAGTACGGAAAACATCTAACATGTTAAATGGGGTTTTCAAGAAGATTTTTTTTGATTAAAAAAATAATTCCCATTTTTCAATATTATGAAAAATGAATGGTTTTTGTTTGTTCCATTTATCCCTTATCTATTGTGCCTTCATTCAAAATAAATAGGGAAATGGTTTGTAATTGTAATTTTTTCTATAAAATCAAAAGTGTAAAAAATTTATCCTTATATATTATAATTCAAATATTTTAATGAATATATCATTATTCAAATAATGTGTATTTGGAATAGAATTAGTCGAGCCTACCAACTATGTTTTAATACTCACAATTATAGTGTTTTATTATTTTTAGTTTCTACTGCGGGTTCTGGGTTGAGTTTGATCACCTTAGAGGATAGTGATTTTTAGACAAAATAGTCATCCTTTAAGTAACATGTAGGTGTTTGGGTATCAGGTTCAATTTGTGATTTCTAGAATTTTTTTTTCAATTTTATGCTCTATTCATTTAATTGTAAGTTATGAAATGTTTTTAAATCATATTTATTTTGTTATGCTCCATTATATATTCAATTTCCTTGTCAATTGTATGGTAAAATTCTTCCCATTTACTGTTATAATTCCCTTGGAAATTTTGTCATGCCTGATAGGATTGGGAATGCCTCTTGGGCCATACCGCCGATCGACTTGGGTGACCAGTTCCGGGTCATCTCGGGTTGGTTCATGGAAGCTTCCATGGTGGATCACTGTCCATCATGAATGTTGTTACATAAGGTATCTCAATCTACATGGATTTGAGGAATGGGAAACATTTCAGGTCATTTCAGGCTCATTAGACTAGATATGGATGTCTATGTTATGCCACAATCCAATCCAGCAGTAGTACTCCAGCTATATTACCATTAGGCATCAGCACACACTCGGTTTATATTATTTGATTCAATATAGAATAAAACATCATATGTATATTAATATTTATATATATATAGTATAATGATTAGAAAGTTATTCAATCTATGATTTTATGTATGTATAGTGTAAGAACCCCGATATTCTTTTCAGGTATTTTTTTCTGGTGTTTTTTTAGGAAAACATGAATTTCTGGAAATTTTTGAAGTACATGCCATGTACATTAAAAGTACACATTGTGTACATAGTTAATATAGATAGTCGTGTGTAGGTCATGTAGTGGCCTTACACACGGCCATGTATGATGACTTGGAGGCCGCCTAAAGAGGTGCTCAGTAAGGGTAATTATACTCAGTGTATTTTATTTTTCTTATTAAATGGACCAAGCTCACGTCTTATTGATTGAAATATCTTCTTCATTGAATTATTCGACTGATAGCACCATTATGACTGCATTTCTTCCCGGATCCCCTGATCAGGTACCAGTTCTATGATTTGACTATAGTCGATTGCATTGGGATCACCATGGTAAGATCCTCCTTCATCTAGAACTTCATTTCATAATTCATACTCTTTCTCATGTTATCTTTGGTTGAATTTTTTATTCAATTTTTTAGATCTACAATGTTCTTGAGGGATTTGAGGCTTGAGGTTCATGTATATCGATTTCCCAACACCGAGGTTGGTGGTTTGTGCCATTTCGTTGAATGTCTTTGAGTCATATGCACAAATTTATCCAATACCCTTGAATGTTGTATTGCATGTTTAATATTTTAACCCTGTTAATTGCCTAATTTTTTTGTATGCTTGATTAGAGGATAAATTGATTGTGAATAGGGTTAATTTCTATGGTTTCTAAGTGTTTTCCTATGAATGTTTGTTTGTGACTGTTTGGTCCTCTTAACATGTTAGGCCACCTTGTTTGTTTCCCGTTCCAAGTATTGTAGGATGAAGTTATTTGTATTCAGACATTTTTTTATGATGTAGAATATTTGTCCAAGTAGTTGATGAGGATTACTTAGGTCATACTGCATTGTTCTACTCAATTTATTTACATAGGGCTATAAGAACCTTGTATAGTAGATCATATGGGAAATTGATGTTGAGGGCCTTCCCATAGTGTCGTTTATAATTATCACGCAGTGAGACCGTAGGGGGGTTGACATTGAGTTTTCCCTCAGAGTGTCTATAGTTACTTTACAAGGCTATAGGGGGATTTGATGTGGAGTTCTTCTTTAGAGTTCCTATAGGTTACCTCTAAAAGACAATAGGGGAATGGAATGTGAGTGCTTCCTCCGAGAGTCTGTAACCACTTTTGACTAGAAGGGGAATTGATGATGAGTGCTTCCTTAGAGACTCTTTATTATATCCTAGTAAATTGAACCAGAGGGGATAGGAAGTGTGAACTTCCTCGAGGGTTACCTGTGTTGATTAGCTAATTATTTGAAATATGGAAATGAATGCTTGAACTATAGGAGTGATTACTGTTGAGTACTTCCTTGTTTACTATTTTTTTGGCTTATTTCTATCCATATATATTCGCTGACTGTTATGAACAGATCTCTTGGGGGTTGCCTACTAGTATTTAGTCTCACACCCTATTTGGGTCATGCTTTGGGCCCAAAGAGAATATATTTTTCCAGATGTAGATTTAGGAATGCGCCCATCAACTTTTGGTACATGACTGTTTTGGAGCTAGAGAGCATGGGACCAATCTGAGGCTTGTGATGCTGAGGAGTTGTTTATTGTTTTATTTCATACTTTGGTTTAGTACTGCATTTTAGCATTGTGACATGTTTGGCCTCTTTCTTAGACATATGTATCATGCATCATTATATATGTTCTCCTACTGCTTATTACATTCATTCTCCCGCTGCTTACTATTGTATTCCTTTATTACTACATTTGTTATTTCCATTTTTTACATCCACTGTGTTACTCTTCCAATGAGTGCATAGTCTCCCTACTATCACACCCAGGGTCCTCGCTGCTATTTTGCAGTCTCTGACATTTGGGGAAATGTGATTGAGGCCAGGTGACCAACCGGTTAGAGGGAACCTCTAGGTGTTTTCTGAAACTGGGATGTTACAAAGTGGTATCAGAGAAATTTTTTTCTTCATGACTTACAATTTGGAGCCTATAGCCAGGGATAGGAAAGAATTGGTACTTGGTAGTATATTGTGCTGCAGAGTTTCTAACCCTTGTATAGGGAAAATCCAATCTACCTTGTTATTGAAATATTTCTAGTTTTGAAAATGTTATAGTTAATTTGATTTCACATTGAGTGATTCACATGTTTCTTGTTGTTACCGTTGTTGTTATTGAGGATCTATTTCTATCGTAGTCTAATTAGATGAAGGAATTCCAACTTAGGCATCATATAGTAACTTGCTAGAAAATCACATGTCACACATTCTCTCAATGCCATTTAGGGTGAATTAGAGATTTCATGTTGTTTTCGTATATGTTGTTCTACATATGAATGTTGTTGTGATAGATTCCTTGAAAAATACATTCTTCTGATGTGGATAATTCTTTGTGAAAGGTTCTATTTGAATGAATGCCAAAATTTGGTTCTGGATGTGTTATGGGCCCTCATGAATCATAATTTGGTGGATTATTGGCTTGTTTTCCTTGTTATAACATGTATAATATTCCATGCTTTGATTCGGTGGTAGTATGGGCCCTCACAGATCAGAATTTGGCACTTTAATGTTCATTTTAGTGATTTTTTGGGTTCCAGAGTAGTTTTTGATGCTTATTGTCTATAAAAAAATAGAATACACGGTGTGTACTATTGAATAGACACAATCTGTTATTCTGTTCAAGAATAAATTGTTTTTATAAAGTACATGTTGTGTATCATATGTACACATCATGTAATCTCTAACTTTTTCTCAGATTGTGTGGGCAGGGACATAGTGTTCAGAATCTTTGGTAGGACACATCATGTACTGGATGTAAACAACATGTTGTAGAACGGTGCAACCTGCCATGTCACTAACTACCTGGTTCACTTTATCATTTTCTATTACATGCCATGTCCAACTAGAACATGTCATGTAGTGTGAGTCGTGTATCCAGTCGTGTCACTAACAACACCGGTCGATGATGATCTTCTAGTGCACATCATGTCTGACATGAACATGTTTTGTAGAATTGTTCTTAGAGAACCATGTGGCTTACCTGTGTAAGGTAACTGGGGCAGGGGAAGAGGATTCAGGTACACGTCATGTGTTAGGACAACACGCTGTGTGTTTTTCATGTTACATGACAATTTTTGGAAGGATTACACACCATGTAAAAGGCTTATGGGAACAAACTATGTAGGATTTATAAACATCATGTAGTCATGTTTTGAAAACTTGATTGATTTCTATCTCATATTACTTTCATTTACTACTAAGTTTTATTCTGTGTTAATCTGGATCAAAGGTGTGTGCTTCACCTTATAGATTCATGCCACTGAGACTTCCTCTAATAGTATGCCAATTTTAGTGTGGTAATCAAATAACAGATACATATGATCAAGGACTACCGGCATATGCTCCATTAGTTATAATCTTAGCACCAACAGTTATACCTAACACAGGTGTCGATGCACAGTTTAGGGAGGTCTTTATGAGGATGAGCATACCTTTTTGGGAGCACTGCCTCTTGCCCCATCGAAGGAAGCATTGACATGGGTCATTCAGAAGCAAAATGTTCTCATCTCCTCATAGGAATGAGGACCCCAGACTATCGAGTCATGGCTAGAAGCCATGATGGCGATCTTCGAGCATTTGGAGACGCCTCCAGAGAAGAGGGTTAAGCTCACTGCCTACATGCTACGTGATTCCTCCAAGATATGGGGGGATGTTTTCTCACAGGCAGGACACCAGTAGGTTATGGCTTGGGAAGAGTTCCAACATGCCTTCTATGACTACATATATCTAGAGACTTTGAGGGTCGATCGAGCCCAAGAGTTCATGAGTTTGAAGTGTGGTACTCTTTCTATTATGGAGTATTCTTCTCGCTTCATAGATCTATAGTGTTTTATTCTTATTCTAGGAGGTGATGATTTATTCCTGTCAAGGAATTTTGTGGATGGTCTTGGGAATGACATCTGATCATAGGTGAACATCTTTAGGTTGATGAATTTCACATCTATAGTAAACCAGGCACTGATAATTGAGAATAATGTGAGGGATTCAGCAGTTGTGAGCCTTGGTGGTTCGACATTCATATTTAGTATTCCTCCTACTAACAATAGGATGAACCATAAGAAGTCTAAACATGGAGATCCTATGAGGAGAGATATATCTTCTGATAGCCTGGCGGTGTTCTACCAGTGCGAGAAGAGCGGGCATACAAGGAAACATTTCTCGAGAGACCCAGTTGAGTGATGATCTTTTGTCAAGATGGGTCATATTCAATGCTTCTGTCAGATCTTCTCCTAGGTAACTGGTGACAGGGGTTCTTCTATGACTCGCATTCATGAGAGCCACCACCATTTTCTAACCAGTCTGGTAAATGGAGTTCTTTTGGCCATTCAGGCTGAGGTGGAGGTCATGGTTGGGGTAGCCAGTCGCCAGGCTTTCAGCAACAATAGGGTGGATCAGCTCAGAGTTGTCATGTAGGGTCATAGGGCCACGATGTAGGTCAAAATTTTATAGTGTAGAAGACCCAACTAGAGAAGGTTCTCAGAACTTCTACTATTCTAGGTACAATATTTGTTGGATCAGTTTTAGCTTCTCCTCTTTTCGATAGTGGGGCTTCTAAAATAATTATATATGTTGCTGTTGTGGAGAGACTTGAGCTCGATATCCTTTATTCTGCTGATATCTTGATGCTAAACACTCTGTTAGGGACTAGGAAAGCTAGTGTACGACAATGCAAGGAGTTACCTCTTGAGTTTTTTGGGTGTCACATCATAGGGTGCCTTTATTTCATAGAGATGAATGGAAACAACATCACTCTCAGAATGGACTAGTTAGTTCCCTTCCAGGCTGTTGACAATTGCTATTGCCAAAGGGTGAGTTTTCCATCACCAAAAGGTGTATCGTTTCTTCATAAGGGCTACTGGGATGTCTAGGAATGCATAGTGGGACCCAAGCATCATGGGTTTGGAGGAGTTACAACCCAAGTCACTAGTTTATATCTACATGTCAAGGGGACTTCATAGATGAACTTTCATCTAGTGGTGGATCGTTTCAGGGACATAATTGCATAGAAATTTTCAGGTTTTCCTCTAGAGTGTGATGTAGAATTTTCTATATAGCTGGTTCCACATGTAGAACGGGTGTCCATTCATCCATATAAGATGGCTACACTAGAGTTACAGGAGATCAAGAAGTTTTTGTAGGAGTTTCAGGCAAAGGGTTTCATCTGACCAAGTACATATCCTTGCAGGTCACCTATCCTGTTTGTAAAGAAGACATACGATACCCTCATATTTTGTGTGGATAATCTGATGTTGAACCAGTTGATAGTCAAGAACTGATATCCTATACCGAGGATTGATGATATCTTTGATTTTCTTCGAGGAGTCTGGGTGTTCTCGAAGATTGACTTGAGATCTGGTTACCATCTGTTGCGCATTAGACCATCTGATATATATCTTACATCCTTCTGGAGAAGGTATGGTCTATAAGAGTATGAGGTGATGTCATTCGTTCTCATGAACTTGCCTGCTGTTTTCATGCCACTGATGAACTAAGTGTTCCATCCATACTTCGATTCGTTTGTGGTAATCTTCTTGGATGATATCCTGGTGTATTCTCACACTCAACATGACTACACCATGCATTTTGAGATCATTTTGAGTATAGTGAGAGAGAATCAGTTATATGTTAAGCTTCCAAAATGACACTTTTGGATGGACCAAATTCACTTCGTGTGTCATGTTATCTCATAGATAGGAGTATCACTAGTCCCATAGAAAGTGAGATAAGTAGTTTTCTGGGATAAGACAAAGAACTTCCTTGAGGTACGCTGTTTTCTAGGGATGGCTGGTTACATCAAACATTTCATACTGGATATTTCATGTTTAGCAGCACCACTTATGGGTGAAACTAAGAAGGGTGCATTGTTATTTTGGTCAGATTCTTATGAGTCAGCCTTTCAAGAGTTTAAAGGGAGGTTTACTTTAGCACAAATACTAGTATTTCCATAGCTTAGAAAGAGCTATACCATTTACTGTGATGCATCAGGAATCGGTCTGGGAGTTGTGCTTATGCATGGCTAAGGAGTCGTTGCGTACGAGTCTCAACAGTTAAGATCACAAGGGAGGATTAACCTGACTCACGATCTGATGTTGGCTACTATTTTTCATGCTTTATGTTGTTGGAGACTTTATCTATTGGGAGATAATTTTTTGATTTTCACCGACCACAATAGTCTCATGTACATCTTCACTCTACGGGACTTGAATTTGAGACAAAGAAGGTTTATTGAGTATCTTTAGTCCTTTTATATTGAGCATTCCTATATTCTTGGGAAATGAAACATAGTGGCTAACGTGCCGAGCATGAGTACTCAGATTCAGCCATTTCAGGAGGCCAGTAGTGAGAGGAAAGTTATGGCTCTATTCTCAGAAATGCATTTGGAGGTGCACGACAAAAAGGGGAAGACATTCATTTCATCTGTAGCTATTACATCTACTCTTCATTATCAAGTGAAAATGAGGTAGCTATTAGATTCTGAAGGCCTAGTCGTATGGGAAAGTGTTTCCGGAGAGGAACCTTTTCCTGGATGGACCATGTGTGAGGATAAGATCTTGAGATTTCATGGGCATGTATGGGTGTCATCAGACATACGTGAAGATTTGATGTGGGACATTCATTCCTTAGATTGGGTAGTTCATACTTGTGTTGCCAAGATGTATTATGACCTACACTGACAGTATTGGTGTCCAGGAAAAAAGAGAGATGTTGCATGTTTCTTCATGATATGTTCTGCCTATCAGAAGGTAAAGGTGGAGCATTAGCGACCAACAAGGATTTTGAAGCATTTACAATCTCCATAGTGGATGTGGAATGATTTCGCGATAGATCTCGTGACAGTGTTTCCGTGGCCACCTCGAGGGAGTGATTTATTTTGGGTTGTCATTGACAGACTCACGAAGGTTTCTCACATCTGGTAGATTATGGAGACCTTCAGTCTTGATGAGATGGGAAAGTTGTACATCTAAGAGGTTGTACGTAAACATGGGGTTCCACACTCTATTGCTTCAGAAAAAGGTTGCCCATTTTACTTCTCAGATCTAGCATGGGATTTAGAAGGCTTTTGGAACACAGGTTCTTTTAAGTACATCTTACCACCCCCAGACTGATGGCCAGTCCGAGCGTAAGATTCAGGTGCACGAGGACATGCTTTGAGCATGCATTCTAGATTTAGGATGTTCGTGGGAGAATCACATACAGCTTGTGGAGTTTTCCTACAGTAATATTTTTCAAGCCACTATTCAGATGGATCCTTTTGGGGATTTGTATGGTAGGCCATTCCGATCACCCATATGTAGGATGGAGGTAGGAGAGGCATCTATGATAGGACCTCGCCTTGTCCAAAAGACCACATAGAAGATTGAGTTGATTCAGAAGATGATGGCTACTGCACAGTCTCAATAGAAGTCTTATGCTGATCGACAGCGACGACCTCTGGAGTTCGATGTTGGAGATCTGGTTTTCTGGCATGTCACACCGAGTTTACGATAGAGAAGGATTAAGAGATAGGGTAAGATTTCACCAAGATATATCAGGCCATTTGAGATGTTGGAGAGAGTTGGGTTGGTTTCCTATTGGTTGCATTTACCTCAGAGGTATCAGGAAATGCATGTTGTATTCAACATTTCTCAGCTTCGACATTACTTCTCAAACCTCTCTCATGTCTTTCAATATAAGGAGGTTGAGTTAGAGGTGAACACCTCGTTCGAGGAGAATTCTATCCGGATTGTCGATAAAAGTATGAAGGTTCTCTATGGACTATGTGTTCTTATGTTATGGGTGATATAGTAGCACGAGCAAGCATAAGATGAGAATTAGGAGAGGGATGACGATGTATGAACGTAGACGCCAGAGCTGTTGGGGGTTTCTTCGTCTAGGCTTCATTGGTAAGGAAATTAATGGATGAATATTTTTGAGGGGGGGGGGGGGTTGTAAGAACCTATATCTTTTTTCGGAGGTGTTTTTCTTTTTCTGGTGTTTTTGAGAAAAATAGGAATTTATGGGAATTTTTTATGTACACTCCATTTACTTTATAAGTAAACGCCGTTTACTCAGTTATTGGGGGTAGCATTGTGCTGGTCGTGTAGCGGCCTTGAAAACGGCCATATGTAGTGACGTGGAGGCTGCCTAAAGCAGGGCTTGGTAAGTGTAAGTACACCCCATGTACTTAAAAATATACTCTCCATGAATTTTATTTTTTTCATTAAATTGATCGGGGTTACATCTTATCGATAGAATCATATTCTTCTTTGACTTCTTTGACCTAGAGTGCTGGTATGCCCATGTTTCTTCCCTGAGCCCTTGATCGAGTACCGGTTCTCTGATTTGACCACTACTGATTGCGTTGGGATCGTCTCAGTATGATATTCCTTCTTCTAGAGCATCACTTCTAGATTACATATCATTCCCATGTTATTTTCTATTGAATGTTTTATACATTTTTGTTGATCTACAGTGTTCTTTGGTGATTCAAGGCTTGAGGTTCACATATATAGATCTCCAAACATCGAGGTCGGTTGTTTGTTCATTTCTGTTGAAATTCAATGAGTTATATGTGCAAATTTGGCCAATTACATTGAATGGGGTATCAGGTGTTTACTCTTTTAACCCTGTTAATTTCTTACTTCGCTTGTATGGTTGAGTAGAGGATAAATTGATTGTGAATAGGGTTAATTGCTATGCTTTGGATGTGTTTTCCCATGAATATTTATTTTTGACCGTTTTGTCTTATTTAGCCTGTTAGGATGCCTTGTTTGTTTCCCATGACTTGTATTATAGGATGAAGTGATTTTTATTCTGACATGATGTTATGATGTTGACTGTTTAGTCAACTAGGTCTTGATGATTACTTTATCCATATTGTATTGTTGTTCTCGGTTGATTTAAATAGGACCATTAAAACCTAGTGTAGTAAACCATAGGGGAAATTAATGTTGATGGATCTCCTAGAGTGTCTATAAAGACCCGACCATAAAACATTACATAATCATGAATTAAATGAATAATTCACATAGATTATTTTTTAGGTTAAGAGTTTTAGAGAATTAGGACATAACTATTAAATCTAAAAAGATTACAAAGTAGACACTTCTACTAAGTTTCCATAAAATAAAAACTCCTAAAAAGAAACATGTATAGTTCTATGTTTTAGATAGAATGTCTTTCCTTAATCCCATCCTGGACCCTATTCATCTTTATGTCATGTGGAGAACATTTCAAAAACTTGGGATGAGCATAAAAAACCCAGTAAAGGATACACAATGAAGGAAAATTGTTAGTTTTTCAAAACAACAAGTAAACCATGAATACTTCATCAAAGTAATAATTTTCTCCTTTAAGAAGTTGTAAATACTTTTCACTGAAAAAAAGATCACCACTTATCCTTTGTAACCAAAATATTACCATAAACCCATATAAATAACACATAACATATAAAGGTATCTTGGGAAATAAACATACTTCAGTTGAATAACCATACAGTCGACTTCCACACATATAAATACATGGAATAGCCATATGACCAATTTCCAAACCCAATGCATTGGAGGTTGTCATGTAACCACCCATCCTGGTATTCACGGAACCACCCGTCACATGGTTTATCATGTAACCACCCATCAAATGTCCAAGTCCCATTACAAAATCATAATACATAAAACAAATATAATGGAAAGAAAACATTTCCACATTTCAATCACAATATATAACTTAAATATATTGACAAAAAAAAATCCATTATCAAAACCATTTTCAATACAAAAATACATAAAAGAGTATATGGAATTTATTTACTTTTAAAAACATTAAGACTTGTTGAGGAAGCCAAGGATCAAATAATACTCACAACAGTGGAAAGGTCCTTGTCACCATGTACGTTAAAAAGAAACATTTCTTTATGTCATTAAGTAAAATGCTTCGTAGAAAAAGATTCCTTTTGATTAAAAGTAAAAGTCAAAGGTGTTTTATACAGAGTATAAAATAATGACTTGTATTAGAACAAAATATTCCTCAATGAAATGAGATTGAGACTAAGTCCCTTAAAAAGTCAATATCCTTAGACTAAGGATAAATAAATTACATAATTATGTGTGAAAAATATAAATACACCAAATATAAGGGGATATTAAGTGTAAAAAAATCAGAGGTCATCCACACATATTCATAGTATGATATAATCAAGAAGTTGAGGTTTAACTCAAAGAATTGAAATTTGGTTAAGAAGTTCCCTTACAGAAATTTGACAGCCTAACGACATCATTTTAAAATTCAGAAATTGTGACGATGAGATATAAAAGGGTATCTCATAAATTAGACATAAAATTTAAAACAATAAGGATATATAAGAACATATCCAAACATAATATTATGTAAATTAAAATACCTAACAAAAATAAGTCTTTAAAAAATGGGAGGGTGAAAGGTTCCCTTACCGACTTGGGTAACATGCGAAACGTACACCCCATGAAAGAAAGACTATAAAAAATTGATGTAAATACTCATAAACGAAATTATATTACACCAAGAGTAGAATATTGGGTTGTACATACACCAATCAATGGAGATGGTGGAAAAGGTAGCATAAATCACACGATAATAAATGTGAGATGAAAAATCCCTTATGAAAACTCGCCAGCCTAATGGCGCCACTTAAAACGTTCAAAAATAAATTTATGAGATAAAATATGGTCACTCATAATATGAACATAAAAATTACAGAATTAATAATATAAAAGAAGATCCCCAAACATAATAAATATGAGATTAAAATAAATGACATAAAAGATAGTACTTAAAAAGAAAGATAGAGGTATGATCCTTTACCTCAAGTCTTACTTGTGTTTTCGTTTATTTATATTATTGAATAATAAACTTTGGTAAATTTATAATTTCTTAGGTAACTTCTTTAAAGATTGTTACTCAGTTCATATCACATATTATAATGTTATAATAATTTTTTTAATAATGATAGTACAAATCAGACGTTTTTGTTGATGTTCGGTATATGAGTCAAAATTGAACTTGTTGGAAAAGAATTTTCCATGTAGTTATAGGTACATCATCTCCAAAATAGTACTAATGATTTAAATATCATATTTATCCATTATATATTCATTTTATACTATTCCATAACATTTTTAGAAAAAAATGAAATGCACCGTTCATGGAGACGGTAGGCCGTACGTACGCATGAACGCTACTTCATTTCTTTGTCATATTAATGGAATTAAAACTAAATTAGAGATATATATATTATAATTATATAATTATATCAATAATTTAGATGTCATATATATCCATTATATTTATGTACTTATTATAGTACATAACATTTGGAGATAAGAAATGAAATGTACCGTTCATGGAGACGGTAAGCCATACGTACGCATGAACGCTACTTTCATTTATATTTCATAAATTAATGGAATGAAAAAAATAAATATACATAGGTATATTGTAATTAAATTATAAAATAATATATTAAATCATTAAATCCATCCTTTATACATCCCACATATGGAATTATCGATTCAAATCACTTTGAGGGGGCGGTAGTCTGCACTTCCTAAAATTAAATTATCGCGTTTACCCATTATGGAAACCATAAAGGTATGGAATAAATGAAAAATAAAGAAGAAAAAGGAATAAATAAAAATAATATATATATCATATATAAATATAGTGCCTTCATAATGGCCACAATGAGACATGGTAGGAGAAGATAGAACAATCATTGTTTCGTGAGGCAGTAATTCGCCATCCACGAAACAGTATGTTCTTTAACCATTAGACGGAGGTTTGTGTAAGTGTAGCACAAATAATTATAATAAAAACATCCTAGTATATTTAATATAATGGTTTTGTTACAATATAAAGGAATAAAAATAGTTTAGGGGCTTGGATAAGTAATATAAAACAAAATAACAATAATGAAGACTTTACCTTTAAATCAGAAAACTCATTTTTATTTGAGCACAAGGGCTTCCTTGCAAAGACTTCATCCCAATGTGAGGCTTCTAGGAGTAAGATAGGTATGTGGAGAGACAATATGACCAGAGGTTGGATGAACCAATGGCTTGAGAGGTGTGGGTAAGGAGGTAGAGGTGGGGTCATTTTATAAGAGGGTGGAGGGGCACTCTTAGAAAGTCATGAAATGTAACTTTAATTTAAAATTATTTTCCGATTTTTAAGGTCCCACAAAGAAATATTTCGAGGATAGGGTGATAAGGATTCGAAATCCACCCATCCAATAGGTTTTTGACAAGTTTATGTCTCAGATTATACATTATATTTTCATTTTATTTAAATCGTTCATTAAAGAGGCAATCGCTGCATAATCATGGTGTCATAGATAAATTAATTTCTATAATGTCTAAAAATTATAAAAAAATACTAAGATGTATGCAATATTAATATATTTCTAATTAATATTTATAGTAAAAAATATGACATGTATATCCCAATGTAAAAATTGTTTTAGTAAAACAATACATGTTTGTGTCATTTTTATTATAACTTTAAATAAAAAGTTAGTAATTCCATTTTCTTACCCATGTGGCTCCATGGGGTCCCCAAGTTGACCCATGGATTGTATTGGTTTTTAAATGAATCATCTAATAAGTGTAGGACATCTTTCATAGTCATTTCATATTATTATAACATTATCTTTACCTTAAATTACACTAATTACCTTTAATCTCGATTAATGAAACATAAAAGTTACTATTCACCAAAAATTATTTGCATACAATTGAACCAAATTTTACTTACCAATGACAACCATGTATGTAGGATTTTTGAAATTCAATTCACAGAAGCGGTAATGTTTCATATAAACGAAAAATTAGTTGTTTAACTACCACTTAGTTGTTTCACTATTCATAAAAAATTGAAGTTTTTTAGAAATTACCAAAAATTAACCCTAAGATATATTTGATATTCTGAAATCATAAATGATGTCTACTTTAAAAAATCCAAAAAATATAAGTTACATTAATCAATTTGATAATTAATTCCTGTTGTCAAAACAAATAGCGTGTTTTTATGAAACAAAATATATCAAAAGATTGACACTAGTTTAAGCCTAATTTCAAATTGAAATTAATTCCAATGACCACCATTATATTAAATGGTAAAAATAAATTCTAATTGAAATTTAAAACTAATTCCAAAGATAATATAATCATATAAATAAAATAGATTAAAATGAGTCTTGCAACATTTTTCACTTATTCATTAAAAATGAACTTTATCAGAAAAATAACAAAAACAGACAGAAAATAAATTTTGATGTCCCAACTCTGTAGAAGGATATTATTTGGTCCAATAGAATGTATAACAATGAACACAACTATTTTTAAATAGGGTTCTCCATCGAAAGGTGATAAATCGGCCATTTGGTGAATATTAGAGTATTTATGCTTAAAATTGAATTGTTTTCTTATTTTAAGCCTTTATCTTTTATTGGATAAATGTAAAAACATTTAACAGACATATATAATCTTATTTTAGTAACTTATATTCATTCCCTCCAATAAAAAGACTACGTGTTATCTACACTTTTAAATAAAATTATTATATTATTAGTGTGCAACGTAAGATTTCAAAGAAACTCTTTGTTGCGTATTGGGTACGCTATCGAACATTGCAACCCTTTTGAATTAAAATTAGTATTTAATTAAAAAATATTAATAAATATGAAATTTTCTTATTCTTTATTTACCTGGGATGTTACATCCTTCCCCCCTTTTGGGAATGGCGTCCTCGCTATTTTTAAAATTGGACATTGAACCTTGCTTGAAATCCCCACATCAGAAAAGGAGTCAATTAAACGGTCACTTTAAAAGAAAGAAAGAGAAGTAAAAGGGTCACCATAGTTAACAGGTACTAGGTTTCCAAGAAAACATGGATAAGGAAGAAAAACAAAGGGTTAAGTTCTGATGGAGAGTGAGAGAGACATGTTTAAGAGAATATTAACCACCACAAAATCACAAACATGTGATGGGTTAAACGGTATTTAATTCCATTATAGGAAAAGTTAACAGACAACATTTTATATTTAAGTTACATTTCATTGATGAATTTATTTATGAGCTTAACTAAATCACAAGGTAACATACATACATGTCTTGTAGAACTTCATCTCTTACTAGATTTCATACAAAAACTCATTTTTTCCTCCAAAATACGAGTATTAAGGATGACTTGTTCACATTAAGAGAGCTGTAATAAACTTCTAGAGAATCCCCTAATTCATAAAATAGAACAATATATTTCCCATGTTTTTAGACCTTAACCAAAACCAAAACCAAAAAGGTTTGTACAAGATCAGATAATCCCCAAAACGGATAATCCTTTATAAAAAAATCTAATCTTAATCTCCAAAATTTGTCAAACAATACCCAATGTTCAACAAAGACCATTCAATAAACATCTATCAATAAAATACTTCAAAGTACCCAAAACTAAAATTTAAAAAAAATCTCTAAAGTATTTAATAACATAGTTTTACAAGGTAAAAATTAACATTAATCTCCAAATAACATTAATTTCTCTTAAAGTATCATATTTAAAAGTAATTAACCTAATCATATATCCTCCAGGATAGGTCAATATTTTCCTAAATAACCCAAAATCAACTTATCCTTTATTCATAAAAATATATAACTAAAAATAATTTTTCATATTAACCAGGGACATCACGTATTCTAGTGGTTGGTGATAAATACCAGTAGCACTGTGTTTTTGGGTTCAATTCCCATAGCTTTGTCCGACGCGATGGGTTCTCATATGGTATGCATGTTTTCATTTTTCAAAAACAATACAATTCTCAAAAGATTCCCCAAAAAAGAGATAAAATCATCAAAAAATAACCATAACCTAATTTAACCTCAATTTTATGTCATGCCTTTTATTTTTCATCATAACATATAGTAACCCCTAATTACCTCAAAAGTGTGGATCATATAAACCCAAATGGTTCTTTATAACTATGTCCACGAAATAACAGATAACTATTCCTTGAATAAAATTTTATATATCAAACATCAAGGTTACACATACTATGTAAAGTCTTCTATTGTATCCTCATCATTAGAAGACACATAATACATTTAAGAATTTCACCATCCTAAAATCTACCATAACTCTTGAATCCCTTATATGTTGACTTCTTACTCTTTCAACATTCTTCCTGATCCATTCATCATTCCATTCCAAATTATTCTGAAATACTTTTTTTTTTGACAAAAAAAATCATGAATCATGTCCTAAGATTCCAAAATATGAAAATATATGTTATGAAATAATCCATACCTTTTATTGGTCATTGTCAGTTTCTTCATCCTCAATCAGAATGGCATTAGGTATTGGTAAATTAATATTTGTATGATCATGGTGATCAAATTCCTGAAACTTATTCATAGGACATGTGTTTGCATAATGACCATGCACACCATATTTAAAACAGTCAATTGATCCCTTAGAAAGTACTTCTTTCCCTTTCCATGAGTCAATTGGATGCTTCCTTCTTCCATGGTATATTATTGCTTTATGAACATCATTTCCACATTTATAGAATCTTTCTGTCCCTTTGAAACATTTTCCTAGGTGTTTCTTTCCACATCATTGACACATAGGTTTTTGAACACACTTACCTTTATGATTATTACCTGAACATCAGTAGGGATTTGTTTCTTGAATATCTTATGCCTTATAAAAATCACCAAGGGTTAGGTGGTCCATCATGACTCCAGATATTTGGTTGAGGATAAACACAAGAGTTCTCAATGCAGCTCCCATATCATTCAGTTACTCGCTCAGAAAATTGTCACAGTTTCCTTCACATCCACTGTTACATTGGTGCCTGCTAGTTCGATCCATTTAATAAAATCAAAAAGGTCAATGTGAGCATATCAGTAAAATCCTCATATAATAATGTGGAAGATAAACACAAAGATATAGATATGCATGTTATCTCATACTATTTCTAACTATCAAAAAAATAATTACTCCATCTAATATACTAACCATTGTGGTTATACACAACATGTCACTTATGCTTAAATGACACTCTAACCTCTAAAGTTTTCTAAACAGACCTTTTATACAAAATATAAGGACCCGGCCTTAAAACATTATATAATCATGAATTAAATGAATAATTTACACAGAGGATCTTTTCAGGAATATAGTTTTAGGGAATTAGAACATAACTATTACATATAAAAAGATTACAAATTAGACACTTATAATATGATTTCATAAAATAGAAACTTTTAAAAAGAATCATGTCTAGTACCATGTTTTAGATATCAAGTCTTTCCTTGATCCCATCCTTTACCCTATTCATCTTTAAGTCCTATGAAGAACATTTCAAAAACATGGGATGAGCATAAAAATCACAGTAAAGGATACAATATGAAGGAAAACTATTAGTTTTTCAAAACAACATGTAAACCATGAATACTTTATCAAATTAATACTTTTCACCTTTACGAAGTAGTAAATACTCTTCACTGAATAAGAGATCACCACTTATCATTTGTAACCAAAAGATTACCATAATCCCATAAAATGAAAACATTACATATAAAGGTAACTTGGGACATAAACATACTTAAATTGAGTAACCATATGGTCGACATCCACACATATCACTACATGGAATAACCATACGGCCGACTTCCATAACCAATGCATTGGAGGTTATAACGTAACCACCCATCCTGGTATTCACAGCACCACCCATCATATGGTTTATCACGTAACCACTTGTCAAATGTCCAAGTACCATTGCAAAATCAAAATACATAAAACATATATAATGGAACGAAAACATTTCCACATTTCAATAACAAAATATCACTTAAATATATTGACATAAAAAATCCATTATAAAAACCATTTTCAATACCAAAATATTTAAAAGAGTATATGTTATGTTTTTACTTTTAAAAACATTACGGCTTGTTGAAGAAGCCAAGGATCAAATAATACTCACGGTGGAAGAAAGGTCATTTTCACCACGAATGTTAAAAAGAAACATTCAATTTTGTTGTTTAGTAAAACTCTTTGTAGAAAAAAGATTTATTTTCAATAAAATTAAATTTCAATGGTGTTTTATACAACGTAAAAGAGAGATTCTGGTATTAGAACAAAATATGCCTCAATGAAAGGAGATTGAGACGAAGTCCCTCACAACGTCAGTATCTTTAGACTAAGGATAAATCAATTACATATTTATGTGTGACAAATATAAATACACCCAATATAAGGGGATATTAAGTGTAAAAATATCAGAGGTCATCCACACTTATTCATAGTATGACATAATCAAGAAGTAGAGGTTTAACCTAATGAATTGATATTGGGTTAAGAAGTTCCCTTATAGAAATTCGATAGCCTTACAACATCATTTTTAAATTCATAAAATGAGATGATGAGAGAAAAATGTTTATATCATTACTTGGACAGAACATTTACAACAATAAGGATATATAAGAACATATCCTAACATAATAAGATAAATTAAAAGACCTAACAAAAAGAAGTCTTTTAAAAAGATTAGGGTGAGAGGTTCCCTTACCGACTTGGGTAACTTTCGAAACGTACACCCCATGAAAGAAGGACTATAAAACATTAATGTAAATACTAATAAATGAAATTATATTACACAATGAGTAGAATAATGGGAAGTACATACACCACTCAAAGTAACTGGAGGCAAATGTTGTATAAATCTCACCGGAATAAAAGTGAGATAAATAATCCTTTATGAAAACATAGCAGCCTAATGACGCCACTTAAAACTTACAAAAATGTATTAATGAGATCAAATAGGATCTCTCATAATATGAACATAAAAATTAAAGATTGATGAATATAAAAGAACATCCCCAAACATAATAATGATGAGCTTAAATAAAATGACATAAAAAGAGTACTTAAAAAGAATGATAGAGGTAGGATCCCTTACCTCAAGTCTGACTTTTCTTGTTCATTTCGTTATATTCTTGGATAATAAACATTGGAAAATTTATAATTTCTTAAGGAAGTCATTTAAATATTATTATTCAGTCCATATAACATATTATAATGTTATAACAATTGGGTAGTAATGTGAGTTCATATGAGACGTTTTTGTCGATGTTCGGTACATGAGTCAAAATTAAACTTGTTGGAAAATAATTTTCCATGTAATTATTGGTAAATAATATCCAGAATAGTATTACTGATTTAAATATAATATATATCCAATATATATTCATTTTATACTATTCTATAACATTTGGAGATAAAAAAATGAAATGCGTCGTTCATCGAGACGGTAGGCCGTACGTACGCATGAACACTACTTTCAATTCTTTGTCATATTAATGGAATTAAAAAGAAATTAGAGATATATATATTATAATTCCAGAATTATATCCATCATTTATATGAAATATATATCCATTATATATATGTATTAATAATAGTACATAACATTTTGAGATAAGAAATGAAATGTACCATTCATGGAGACGGTAAGTCGTACGTTTGTAGGAACACTACTTTCATTTCTATTTCATAATTTAATGGAATGAAAAATATAATGATACATAGGTATATTTTAATAACATTATTATATAATATATAACATAATTAAATCCATCCTTTATACATCTCATATATGGTATTAACGATTCAAATCACTTTGAGGGGGTGGTAGTCCACACATCCTAAAATGAAATTACCGCGTTTAACAGTAATGGAAAACATAAATGTGTGGAATAAATGAAACATACAGTAGCATAAGAAATACATAAACATAATTTATATATCATATATAAATATATTGTCATCATAATGGCCACCATGAGAGGTGGTAGGAGAAGATACAACAATCATTGTTTCGTGAGGTAGTAATTCACTATCCACGAAAACAGTAAGTTCTTTAACCATTAGACGGAGGTGTGTCTAAGTGATGCTATAATAATTCTAATAAAAACAACCTAGTATATTAAAGATACTGGTTTTGTTACAAAATAAAATAATAAAAAGAGTTTAGAGGGTTGGATAAGCAAAATAAAACAAAATAACATTAGGGAAGACTTTACCTTTAAACTAGATAACTCTTTTTGATTTGAGCTCAAAGGCTTCCTTGGAAAGACTTCTACCCAATGTGAGGCTTCTAGGAGTAATATAGGGATGTGTAGAGACAATATGAGTAGATTTTGGATGATCCAAGGGCTTGAGAGGTGTGGGTAAAGAGGTATAGGTGTGGGCCTTTTATAAGAGGGAGGAGGGGCACTCTTGGAAAGTCATGAAATGTCAATTTTTTTAATAATTCTTTTCAGATATTAAAGGTCTCACAATGATATATTTCGAGGAAAAGGTTACAAGTGTTCAAAATCCACCCATACATTAGGTTTTTGACAAGGTTATGTCTTAGATTTTACATTATCTTTTCATTTTATTTAAATCATTCATTAATGAGGTAATTACTGCATCATCATGGTTTCATAAATAAATTAATTTATTTAATGTCTAAAAATAAAAAAAAAATTGATTTTGGAAATCTTTTTATCATTCCAATGAATATTTATTGTCTAAAATATAACTTCTATAACACTATGTAAAAATTGTTTTAGTAAAACAATAAATGTTTGTGACATTTTATTTTAACTTTAAATAGAAATTTATTAATGTAATTTTCTTACCCATGTGGATCCATGGGGTCCCCTAGTTGACCAATGGATTTTCTTAGTCTACCATGACTCATCCAATAAGGATAGGATACGTGTCAAGGTCATTTCATATTATTATAACATTATCTATACCTTAAATTACACAAATTAGCTTTAATCACGATTAATAAAAAAATTACTATTCACCCAAAATTATTTTCATCTCATTGAACCACATTTTACTTACTAATGAAAACTATGTATGTCGGATTTTTAAAATTCAATTCACAGAATTAGTAAAGTTTCATATAAACGAAAAATCAGTTTTTTAACTACCACTTAGTGGTTTCACTATTCATAAAAAATTGATGTTGTTTCGGAAAAATACCAAAAATTCACCCTAAGAAATATTTAATATAATTAATTCAAAAATGATGTATATTTTAAAAAATTCAAAACATATAAGTTGCATTAATAAATTTAATAATTAATTTCTGTTGTCAAACAAATAGCGTGTTTTTAAGAAACAAAATATATCAAAAGATTTACAGTAGTTTAAGCCCAATTTCAAAGTGAAATTAATTCCAATAACCACCATTGTATTAAATGCTAAAAATATATTCTAATTGCACTTTAAAACTAATTCAAAAGATAATATAATCTTATAAATAAATTAGATTAAAATGATGTTTGCAACATTTTTCACTTATTCATTAAAAATGAACTTTATTGGAAAAATAAAAAAAACATTAACAAAATAAATTTTGATGTCCCGAATCTATAGAAGGATTTTATTTGGTCCAATAGAATGTATATGAGTGAAAAAAACTATTTTTAAAGAGGTTTCACCCTCAGAAGGTGATAAATTGTCCTTTCTGTAAATATTAAAGAATTTATGCTTAAAATTGAATTCTTTTCTTATTTTAAGCCTTTATCTTTTATTGGATAAATGTAAAAACATTTAACAATCATATATAATCATATTTTAGTTATTTCTATTCATTCCCTCCAATATAATGGCTACGTGTTAACTACTATTTAAAATAAAATTATTATATTATTAGTGTGAAACGTAAGATTTCAAAGAATCTCGTTGTTGCATATCAGGTACGTTATTGAACATAGTAACCCTCTTAAAGTAAAATTAATATTTAATTAACAAATATTAATAAACATGAAAATGTATTATTCTTTATTTACCTGGGATGTTACAGTGTCTTTTATAATTATCACGTTGTGAGACCATATGGGAGATTAATGTTGAGTTCTCCCTCAAAGTGTCAGTAGTTTCGTTATGAGGCCAGAGGGAGAATTGATGTTGAGTGCTTCCTCGGAGTGCATGTAGGTTACCTCTAATAGACTATAGGGGGAATTGATGGTGACTGCTGCCTCATAGAGTCTTTAATAACTTTTGACTAGAAGGGGGATTATTGTTGAGTGCATCCTTAGAGGGTCTTTGTTATAACATTGTCAATTGAACCAGAGGGGATAGGTTGTGTACACTTCCCCGAGGGTTTCCGATGTTGATTAGAGGCTTATTTGAAATGTTGAATTGAATGCTTAAGCTGTAGGAATGTTTTCTATTGAGTAATTCCTTGTTTAATGCTTCTTTTTCTTATTGACTCCCTTATATATTCACTGACTGTTAGGAACAAACCTCTTGGTGGTTTCCTACTGGGATTTAGTGTTGCACCCTATTTGGGTCATGATTTATGGCCCAAATAGATTATATGACTGCAGGTATAGATAAGGGAATGTGCCAATATACTTTAGGAACATGGCTTATTTGGAGATAGAGAGAATGAGACCAAGATGATTCTTGCGATGCTGAGGAGTTTTTTACTGTTTTCATTCATACATTAGTTTAGTACTGTATTTCAGCATTGTGAAATGTCTGGTTTCTTTCCTAGACATATGTATCATGCATTATTATATATGTTCTCCAGATGCTTTTTACTTTTAGTCTCTGGCTATTTACTATAGTAATACATTATAATTTCTTCTACTATTGCCATTTTTTTTACTTCCATTGTGTTACTCTGCCAATGAGGGAATAGCCTACCCATTATCACACCAAAGGCCCTTGCTACTAGTCTATAGCCTCTGACATTTGGGGAAATGCACTTGAGGCCTTCTGACCAACCAGGTACGGGGCACCTCTGGGATGATTCTTGAACCGGGACGTTACATCATAACCTATAAGTGTCCTTTATAAACCTGGGTGGGTTGTTGTATGTTTATCTAGAGTAGTTTTCTAACCTTTATGGCTCTACATTAACATTGATTTACATAATATTTCGTAGATTTGATTTTGTATTAGACATTGTGGGTTGGAACCTATAGGGATTATTGTCTCAAAACCTAATTAGACTTTCATTGTACTGGCCCACCCATGTTCACCTTATGTTTGAGAACTTAGGTTGATTTCTTTAACTATACAGAATTTACCAGGGAGTTAAGATCACATGACTAAGAGGACAATTGAGATTCTCTTGGTTATCACTCATGGGGATTTACTATAATTTTTTTTCTTTCATTCTTTTTGTAATTTTCTTATAGTGTGTTGTATGTTTTATATATTTGTTATATATCATAATAAGGAAATTAATGCATTAGTTTTATATTGGCATTTGTGATATTATATGATCATTTTATTTTATTATTATCCTAATTGCCTTTCGTTTATTATTTATTATGCTATTGTCTTCTATTTACTTTCTATTTTACTATTGTGTTCTTTATTCCAAAGGATAGATTCTCTAAACTATCTCCTCCATAGACCCTTACCTATATTCAGCAGCCTATATAGTATATAGAGTCACACTTGAGGCCATGTAGTGACCCTTCCAGTAAATGGTTTTGTGGTCAGGGGGTCTAGGATGTTACAAAGTAGTATTTATGATTAATTTCTCATTTTTCATACAATTTTTGGTCAGTATATAGGAGACTAGGAATGTGTAGGAACATGGTAACTTGTCCTGTCTATAACTGATCACCACAACCATGGGGAAAGGTACAAATTGGTGGTTTTGTGATTGTTATTGATTATTTCAATATTATATTTGATTTTATTTAATATCGAGTGATTGGTGTAATTTTCACTGCTCATTGATTTATTGTGTATATGGAATTAGGCCCCTGGCCTGGTATGTCAAGGATGAAGCACTATAAGAATAATTATACAAACTTAGAAAACTCACATACCAATAAAATTTGATACCATGTTGTTGCATCTATAGGAAGTTTTCTAATTCAGAATGTGTGCTTTCAGGGTTTCTCCAATTTTTTGTACCATATTTAGGTATTTATTAGCATTCCTTTAATTATTATATGACATGCTGTTTGATTTATGTACCATGATTTATTTAAATTCCATTATTATTTATTTATATCCTGATTCATTATGATTACATCATATGATAACATTATAATTTTTTTATAAAATTACATGTATGGTTAAATTTATTGTCAGCGATTTAATAGAAACCAATTTTCAGTTATAATTTATATAGGTGCCTTATAGTTGGGAATATGTAACCCATATAGTAAAACCATCATTTATGACATCAATATGTATCAAGAGTATGTTACTAAAATTAACGATATGTTAATGCTAAAATCATAAATTGAATTGGATTTGATAAATTGTAGCCAAATGAAAAACTGTAAAGTCTATGGATGCTTTATGGACTAGTAGATGGAATCCCTATAATTGAATCATTATATAAATAGAAATGTTATAATATTAAATAAAAATGATTTTGATTAGATGGGATATATAAATCGGTATATATTTTTTATAGACAATTTATATATTAGAGTGGTGGAAACTTATGTAATAGAAACAATTTTTATGTGACACCATATATTTTCAAATTGTTCAAATGTAATATTTGATTAATTTGTATAAAAATGTTTTCTTTTCCTTACATAGAGCACAAATGGACCCATGTAGGTAATTTGTGTCATGTTTCTTTTGATACAACCCATTTTGGTGATTATAATATCAGAATTTAACAAACTTCTATTGGGATACATTATAATGATCCTATGATATCAGAGTGGAACCCTCCTAAGACTCCATATCTATTAAAAAATAATTTATAAGGTAAAATTTAAAATTTATGAAGGGATGTATATGAAATTTTAAATGTTTTAAAAGGATGTTTATAATACCATTATGTCATGTCCATGTTTCTTATTTTAAATATTTCAAATGTTTAAAATGTTGAACGTGAATCAATGTGATAGGCTTAAATTGGAAACAATGGTGGTTTCTTCTATTTAGACTCTCATGTAATGGTAATTTTATTATCTATTTGAGTGTTCTTTGAATGGATGTGTGGGAATTTTCCACGTGACTTCTCTATTTTAGGAATTGCTTACAATGATATCCATAGGGCATTGTTTAATATGTTGTCCTAACCCAGTGATAGGGTCAATGTTAATCCTTCTGTAAGGGAATAAACCAATGTAGGTAGAACCCTTAGAGATTAAATTACTTTCAAATGCTATGAGTTTTGCTACAATGAGTATCATTCAGTAGTAGTTTTCCATCACCATATAATCTTGGACAATAAATAAAACCCCTAAAAAATGGTGGACATGTTATTTTTAGAATTTTTTTTCTAATGAGTGTCAAGAAATTATTGGTTTCAACTGGTTACACATGAATCTAGAATAGTCAACTATTCTGTAGGTATTTTGCACCATTCACTTCCTCTGTGATGGACGACATGGTATGTTTTCTTCCTGGTTTATCGTCATATTTGAAAAAAAGAATCTGAACTAAATATCTTTTATGATCTACCCCATACATTTATTCATAGGGTGTACAACCTATTGACAGAATACGGTAGGTGTTACCGTTTTTTATAGCCTTGGGGTAGTATTTATTCACATACATGTTGACTATAATGTTTTATATGGTGTAATGTAAATGTTCAGTTAAGGGATATCGCCGAGCCTTATGTCACTGAGTATGTGGTCGGGTCATCTTTGTAGTAGTGTGACCTATGAGAATACAGTATATCAAGTTCGTCTGAATGATAAGGTTGACTTCTGGATGTTTCGGGTGTTTTTGACACATCAATCATTTTGATTTGGGTTTCATAAGATTGGTCGTACGTTTCTATTTTAGGTGAATAACACCTAGCTCCCTTGTGAGTGTATGGTTTCCCTACATTAAATTTACTAGGGACCATATATGGGAGGGAGCATCACTTCAGGTTGGGAGAACTTTTTTTATTCTATTTAGAATGAACACAACTTATTATGGCCATATTTAAATGGTTGGTTTTTCTTGAATGCATTGACGCTTGAAAGGTTTAAATCATATCAGTGATTAATAAGAATCATGGAGTTAAATTGGTTACAATTAAATTCTTCCCTTGGAAAACACTAATGTCTTTTGATAGAATTTTGTGGTTATATATTGAATGATGATTTGATTTTTTAGGAGGTGAAGGAATCATGGATCAGTTAATGTAGACATTATATATTTTTTCCAACATATCTCTTGTAATTATAGAGCATAGGATACTTGGGTCAGTTTATTGGGGTCTAGTTTGATAAATTTCAAGGTTACCCTAGAATTGTTTTTAGGCTCATAGATGTTTTTTAAAATGGGTGAAAATTTTAGAGGCGTGGATCGTGATTACACCATTGTTCCTACTAAGGCAAGACAACATAAAAAGTTCAAGTGATGGTCTAAATAATGAAAATGACTTTAATTCATGTATGAGTTTCAGTAAACCTATACATGCTAAACATGAAACTTATTTCAAGAATCTTTTTTTGTTATTTTTGTTTTAACATGAGTGTATAATCCATTAATCTTGTGAATGGGAAATATGGTGAGGATTCGAATAGTTTTCCCTTTCGGTTCGATGTGCATTTTTAAAGGGGAGTATATTTCTTAATGACAAATAAGTGTGTTAAAGGGGGTTTTACCTATGGATCATCTATGTATTTTTTAGGGAAGCTTGTGCATCTATGTTCTGTTGGGCTGAATGAGAAATGATTATTTCCCTTGAATGGATGTCTATGTTAGGACCTTCTATGTAATCGGGTTATCCGTGTTTAAAGAGTCCCTCACGGAGCGTCGTTAGAACTCGTAGGCCATAAGTTTTAGTAAATTCTAAAGGAAAAGGGACAATGGATCATAATTGGACCATTATTGAGTTAATACATATGGTGGGATGCACCTATGACCTATTATTTAATGAGACTGTGATGTTATCACATCTATAACTAAACTTTCTCGTGTATGATATGTTTCAGTGTTTTATTCAGAATATGATTGTTAGACTATTTTTTATGGATTATGTTCGATGTGTTTATGGAATGATTTAATGTGTGTTGGTAGTTGGATACACAACACATCAATCAGAATGAGACATCCCGGACCTTGTTTTTCGGGTGATTTCATCATTGTTTTTGAAGACATTTTTGGGATGAGATATTCTAATGTGTAGTGTTTTAAATAAAAAAGTATTAATCTAATGTAAATTTCATTTGGAATTTTAACATTTGAGCTTACTAGATTTTTTATCTATAAAACTGAAAATATGAACATAATTATAATAGTTTGGATACTTCAGTGTGTTTCTTTTGGACTTGGGTAATGTTTTTAATGGTCCATTGAAAGCTCTATTGATTTTCAGGAGTTCTGAGGTCTAAAAATAATTCATTTTAGTGGGTCTGGTAGAGCCACCTAGTTTCTATAAAAAAATGTTGGGATCCTACAGAAAAATATTTTGTTGTAGAAAGGGAGTAAATATTCCTAGCATAATATGTGCACGGTTTTTTTAATCATTGATCACTTTTCGAATGGGTATAACGACTTACGTAGTACACTTGAAATAATTGTCGCAAGATTTTCACACTGTTAAATAAATCATGAAGGAAAATCCATGTGGTGTAGTTTTCAATATATAGAGTTACACATAGTTAGTGCATGGTTTGGATAAATTTTGCATCCAAATCAAGAAACCTAGGTTTTAGGGTGAGATTCCATTTATACCCTTAATTAAATTATTAAACATTTTTTTATTTCTTTCTTATCCAGAAATGGGTACCTCTTCCTTTGTGCACAATGAGTCCCTCCAAATCCTATCCTAGGCCTCTGAATATCATCTTTATATATCATATTAATCAAGCATCATTCATGTTTATGGATCCGTATCAACAAGATCTCAATTTCTTTTTTATCATTATTCATTTAATCATCTCTCGAACGAGTTATCGAGGTGTAATCACATTTGAACTATTTTCGGAGGGAATTACTATTTCATTTATTTCAACTAATTTCAATCAAATTACAACTTCATATTGGATGAGTTGATCATCCATAGTATGAAGTATGTGGTCTATGACTTTTCCCTCATGTTTTCATCATTTTATGAAAATTTTCATCATACCAAATGTTGTATTTTTCCATGGATTGATTTATAAATTGGGTTTTATCGTTAACATGATCAATTCAACTTTATATAATTATGATCACCCTTTTAGGGAATTATAGGTTTTTTATCAAATTTATGGCCAACGAAGGGTGTTTGTAGCGTTTTTACCCATGATAATTATTATTAAATTCCATGGATTCCTTCTAAGTGACGAACATAGACATTTAATGGAATTGAATATTTTTAGTTTCTATCTAATTGAGAAGGCAAAATTTTAAGTTCCTTTTGAATCATGATACACCTAATTTTAATGTACATTTCTGTTAAAATGTTTCATTTTTTAATTGATACATGCCTTTTAAATAGATGTTTAAATATAATAAATCAATTACTTCAAGAACAATGTCATTATATTATAATAAATCCCCTTAGATGAGGTGAATTGTCTTATAATTCAAAATGAAGTATTTGAATATTCATATCATGATAATTGTATGGATTTTAGTTTTTTATTATTCATTGATATCAGTGTTTGGAATATGAAATATTGGAACATGACCCTTAATGAATTTATAAACTGAATTCCCCTCTATATGTAAATGTAATATGGGACCGATGATCATTTTATATGTATGAAATGGCCCAAACTATGAATATAATTACACATGTAGGTAATGTCATAAATAACAAGAGAAATTTATTTGTGTCTATTGATCATTAAAATTGAAAATTAATGACTGATAGATTACACTATTTAATTGAAATAGAATTGAATAGGTTTATACAACCACAACTATGGTTAATTTACTAAGAATGGATTATGTGAATTGACTGTATTTAATGGTTAATATGTTTATGATGGTTAAATCATGAATTTGGATTATTCCTTAAAAATTATTTTTTAAATTGTAATGATTGAAATGTAACTAGTCAGGGATAAAGAAATGCATAAGTTGTACCTCCTTTTTTATTATGTCATAAATGTGGTAATTCATTTACATGGGTGTTGAATATATATTTAATTAAAGGTATTGAATCATTTTTATTTATTATAAATCTAAATACATTTATAAATAGGTTCTGTATGATGGTAAGGGGTGTTGATCTATGATGGAAATCAAACTTATGTATATCGGATGTTGATCATGGAATCTCACAATACTGATATTATATGGGTGATGGGATTTAACAAGTTATTATCCCAGATTAGAGTTTTCCATGATGTCTTACCCAAAATCTTGAGTGTTGTTTCATGATGTATCTCACTATATAGGGTAGTAGGGATTGTACCATGCTGCATGATACTTTAGTCTCTTTATTCTTGATATGGATGTCTGATTTATTCCCTTATCCAACCTATAACTATTATTCTAGGTATATGGGTATTATTAATGCACTTATACATGGTTCATATTGGTGGATTCAATCGAGAACATATATATATATATATATATATATTATCGTGACATGTTGAAACATGTTTTCCACTTATGATATGAAGAAGGTTTTGTCGCCATATGTCCATCTCAAACCTATTTAGGTTGTTTTATTTTTATCTAGAAAGGTTTTTCATCCTTTTGGATTATACCTGCACTTATCTTTTCATTATACTTAATATACTGGATTTTTTTATAGACACCATTGGTGAGAAACTACTGGGTTTATAATATCACAACCAACATAGCCCACCATTTTACTGGGGTACTCAAGTAGACATTAATTTCAAGACACATGTTGATTGCCTGATCTATTTAGCTAGTACATTGGTGTTAATATTACAAGACTGAGTTAGATGTCGGGATACTATTGGAGATCACCCATAGGGGTATAATTTTATTTTCATTTCCTTCATGTTCAATATTTTTTCTTTTATCATGTTGTATTTTTATATGTATAATTTTTTGGACATTATTGCACCAGTTTTATGTGGTAATTGGCCATAAAGTGTATTATGACTATATTATTATTTTGTTTATTATAATTAATTTATTATGAATTCCACTAATTTCTTATTTACCTTGTAATATTCAACTATCATACTCTATTAATGATGTACAGTGTCCCCATTTTCTCCTCCATAGACCCACTCTACTAAACGACAACCTCTATTTTATAGGGAGGCATTGTTGAGGCTTCGTGGTGACCAATAATGTTAATGGTATAGTGGTCAGTCAGGCCAGAATGTTACTTATACCTATTTTAATATTATATAAGGATATAATATATTTATTTCTCTATATTTATCTCAAAACATTTTAATTCTCTCCTTATTTCCATAGAGGGGTCATAATGTTCTATTTAAATCATCGAGTGGATGCTTTGTGTTAAGAACAATCTTCTATATGATGGTGTTGATCCCAAAAAACCAAAAAATCCTTAAACAGTATATATTAAAAAAAATTAGGGTTTGAAATGTTATCATAGACTGACCAGCTTTATGAAGATTATATGGATTGGTGAAACTCAGCTACATATATTTAGCCAATGGAATATATCACCAATAATTCATGTTAGTCACCAAATCATAATCATAGATAATATATTGTGGTACTCCATGAAACATCATCATATCATCATTGTATATCAATTAATACTAGTATAGGTAGAAAACATTTCTAATATAATTTAATTTTGTTATCTTCATAAGATGATGAACTACAACCCAAATAGGTTTACATCATTATATTGTTTTTGGATCATGTTGACAAACTCTTTGTTGATGTTTTCCGTCAGCATTTTTTTTGGGTAATGGATTTAACATCCCCTCGAACTTTTTCATATCGTCCTTAACTTGATGAAATAATATATACTTAGATACAAGATCTACAACATACCTCCACATACTATCCCACCAGAAATAATCTTTCGAATGCGTATACGTTATTTAACAAATAGGATGAATAGATAATGAAGAAATATTTTCCAATAATCTATTAGGATCCTATAGTTTTACTATTTTTAATAAATGTGGCACATCCGCAACCTTTATGAAATAATGATATTTGAACTGAAGAATAGTTACCACATTCTCCAACATTTTAAATATTTATTTGGATAATCTTCAAACATAACATTGATATATGGTTTAATATTAATATAATTAATACATGTTTTATCCATTCATATAATATTTATAGAAATATTGCTCAAAAATCCAAAAATACATCATATTTTTTGATGTTTGACATATATTATCTACGTGATCCCATCAAATGAATCCATCGACTACTGTATATAGCTTTCATGGTTTTGAGATACTGAAGAGAAATAATAGTTAATTATATAAAACTATCAATTTTATTACATATTTATCACATTTGGTGTTGTAATATACTTTTAATTTTTTTTATTTGTATATATATCACCATATTCATCATAATTTTATTGACTTTATATAATTATTTACTAAATTACCATTGTTAACTACAAATCATTATTTTGTTATTTTCTCTTAGGAACCTTCAATTTTCATGAGTCATAAGGTTTATTCATTTCATTCTATGTGATAATTAACCCTAATACCTTTATTAATGAATCAATAAAAATTACAAAAATTTAAATACTATACAGTAATATAAATATAGATGTTCCTAATAATCGTATATTTAGTTTTGTGAAAAAATACTTCCATTAATGTATTCAAAGGTATACTGATCCTTTGTGATTTAACACAGTGAGTGGATTTGGATGTTAGTATAAATTCTCTATAAATATTTGATAATATAAATCCAAACAAATTGAACTATAAATCTCAGTCACAATGGTTATTCTAGGATGATATTCAATTATGGCCATATTTGATGGAACCATAGGCATACCTTAAACTGAGATTATATAAACCTAGAATGAAGAATTTTGTTATCCTAATTTCACATGTGAGATGTTATACATTCAAATTCTCATTCTGTAGGGTATTCAACACAATTCTCAAGTGATATTATTATTTATACCTTATATTTTAATATTTTGTAAAATCATATATTATGAAAACCTGATACATATCAAGGTCATATATAAAATAAGTATGCTTAAAATTTATAAAGATTTAAGAAAAATTAGTAAGAACAAATTATATCATTATTTATTCATAGTTTTAATAAATTATATTGAATGTTTACTTTTTTTTCATCCTTCATGATCATTAATAGAGGATATATAGATTAAATTTCAATTATATAAAATCATTGTTATCCAAATAATTAATAAAATATTCCATCAGTATAGTTTGAGGGATACATTATACTTATTTTTATCATTCCTAGTTCAAAATAGTCAATGATGAGCCACATAAATCAACATTTTTTATGATCAAATAGAATATGATTACCAAAAAGTGAATGACAATGCTAATAAATCCCTTGTGAGTAATATATTATTGTTTTCTTTTTAATTCATGCAACTCATTTTAAAAAAATTTATATGGGTTCTCTGAAATATTAAAGGAGTTACATTTCAGATATATTTAGAATTAAACCTCCTGATTAGATAGAATATAGGTTAACTCATTCAGAATTAATTCAAAAAAAAAAATAACTCTCAATATTCATCTCAATGATGTTGAATTTAATTCTACTATTTGAAATAACTCCCCATTGCAATGGTAATCATGAAAAATACAATGTATTCAATTTCCATTGGTTGTTAATTTTATTATAAAGTTAGATAACCAAAAAATGGTTCAGAATATAAATTCTTTCATCCCTTCCATGGAAATTGATTTTAGATTTTTATATAAAAAATAAATTCATTCACATGATAACATCAAATAAAACCAAATTTCTATTATTAATATTGGAATATTACACATTCCAAAAATATTTTATGTTTTATATTAATACCCTTATAAAATTCATCAAATAAAAAATTGTGGGTAGATTCATAAAAAAAATAATACTCTAAGAGTCTTATAATTGATGTTAATTGTAACATCCACCACACCTCTATAGTACCTATAATTAGATATTGTGACCAAAATATATTTTTTATTGTTTACTAGATTAATAGGTTTTTCGCATTATTCATTATAATTATCATTTAAATTTTTTACTGGGTATAATAATTTTGATTATTGTTGCATTTAATACAGTCGATTGTGTGTTTGGAATTCTATAGAGCTTTCTTACTATTCAAATCATAAACTAAATTATTATCATCTTAAAGCTGTTAGATTTCCTGATAACCTTCATATCTAATACGAAAATATTTATTAGTACCTTTCATAAAATTTTATCCATATTTCCATAAAGACATTGACCATGAAAAAAATATGTACTTTTTCACTACATTGTTTTTTGAAATGCCATTGATTTCCATCATACTAATCATATCAAAACAATTTTAATGATTGATAACTCTATTATCTATTTTTATCAGGATTAAATATTAATTATTTATTTATATATACAAAATTATGTGTTTTCCAAAACCTATTAGATACTTTTTTCAAGACAATAAAATATAGGTCAATAATACTTATAGATTGGAATATATTACAATATCTATACCACACTAATCATATTAATGTTTTCTATTTGGTTCCATAATATTAATTATCCATTTTCTTTAATACATAATATTAATTGTCAATTTTAGAATTAATAATAATAATAAAATATATTTTTAAAATAATATTAAAACTCATCCAACTCAATGGTGTCAATTTCATATTTTTTCTATGTATTATTGAGATGATTACAACAGTGATCGAAATCACATTTATAATGATTGAAAATGAAAATGAAAATATCATTATCCAAATAGTAGGGAACAAAAAATAATTTTTAAATGGAATTGGTCCACGGATGAGGAATAAGTGGATCATTCTACCAATTAAAAGGATGTGGAAGTTTCCTCTTGATAAACTAAATAGATCATTGTTCGCTCATTCTATTTTTTGATGTATAACATTACTGAAAACCTAATTAAGTTGTTTGAAAGTAATAGTGATAATTTTTATTACATATAATGTAACATTTTTTAGACAATATATCAAAAATAAGAAATTTCAATTATATAACATATTAGAATGACTCTTGTAGGTTCTTTCCATCGACTAAAACCAATATAAAAATTTGAGCAACAATAATCATTTTGAAAAAATATAGTGTCATGAAAAATCAATAAAATTATCTCTAAATCATTATAAATTAATTTAAACATACTTCCTCATGTGTTTAACTTAGTACATACATGAACATTACCAAACCATTAAGATTAAATACTATACATAGACATCTACACATGTTTCTTAATGATGATTTCTCATCCTATAAAAGACCCTAACCCCAGTTCACTGATTTTAGGGTCGAACTTATTACATCCTAAATATATATAAGATATCATATATTAATGGAAAAAATATTTAATTAATACTTCAAAAAATTATAAAACATGATATTCAAATTTAATTTCAAAAAAAAGTATTTTCGTTGTGAATTCCATTATTCCCCATAGTTTATACATAAATATAAAAAACACAAAACTCAGCATCCTATCACGAGAATAATAAAACATAATAATGGGGATAGAATAAATTTTCAATAAGTGTATTTATACTCATAAAAATATCATCAAATAATTATGGATTATCAATATGGGAATGTAACGAACTAAAACTCATTTCATTTAATCAGTACATTGGTCCATGTATTTTTAAAATAAATTATGATAAAATAATATATATAAATAAGAACATGTGATTTAATAATATCCATGGATATTTTGACTGATCAAAAATGTAGTGGAAATAACTGATCTTATAAATAAGGAATACGTTGCACTGGAAATTTGAAATATAATGTGAAGAATACCCTCAATGAAATTTGATTCTATGGGTAGAATACAACTAAATTTGGTCAATTGATTTGTATTGAGACTCTTATTAATGCATCAAGGGTATATATTTAACCACAATTCACTCATCACATACAATATTTAATTCACACATTAAATTAATGTGTTCTAGCATAATAAATATAAATAATTTAATTGAAAAACTATTATATGTAATTTTTCCATATACTTCTATAAAATAAACATTGATATAAAACATCTATAATAACATGATAAATTATAATTAAATTTCACATATGTATTCAAAAAGATCACAAAAAATACATAAAAATAATAATAATAATGATATCAATAAATTAGACATCTTTATATCATATTTTTAATAAAGGTTTTATTTTTTCTATGAATAGAATTACCATACAAATTTCTTAAAAAATTTCATTAGTAAAATATTCCTTTCACTTTGAAACTAACATTTTAAAACATTAATTAAAAAAATTAAAATAAAAATAAATTAATTTAAAATTTGAGAACAATAAATATATTATTTATAAAACTAATTCGTCATGATATAAGAAAAGCATATTCAGGTTTTACATCTTTATGAAATGATTCATTTCATATTTTTGATAATTGATAAATAAGAATTGTTTTGGAAAAAAATGTATTTTAATTTATTCAAACTTTGTAAAAAAATATAACTACATAAAAATTAATTTAATTAATCATTTATAAATGTATAAATACATTAATTTATTCAATTTTATAAAACATTGATTTTGATGAAATTTATTTTCAACTGAGGAGATAAATAAATCATATTTTCTTAAAAAAAATTATAAATCATGTTACATATGAATTATTAGAATGATGGTAATGTTAATTGAGAAATTTTATGAATAAACCTAGTAGAAATATATTTATTTAATGATATAAATATAATATATTTCACCCATGGAAAAAAATACCGAATATTTTTTAGATTGTAAAATAAACCATTTGAATTTGGCTATCTTCAAAATACTAACCCCATGAAATACATAAACTCAAAAAAACAATAAATAATGTGAATATATATAGATTAAATATATAATATATAATTATGTTAATTATATTCACCACACATAAGAATATGTGGTGAATATGGGATTTGTTTAATGAAAGTAAATGTATGATGAGAATCAATTAACTCATGTTTTACTAACACTGTATGCTTCTAAACATCATTTTTAATAAATATGTTTTCATTATACATATACCTCAGAAATAATATAATATATATCATACCATATATTATTAACTACTAAAAATTTATTAAATGATAATTATAAATTCATTATTAAGATAACTGGTTTGGAAGATAATTGTTTCATTTCTCATGTAGGTTTTTGGTTTTGTAATTATGGAATTTATAATATCAATACAAGTAAATAATATGAATAATTTTAAGGATGATTTAAATATATAATTTATTCATTATATTTGTAGTTATGGTTTTCAATTAATGTTGGAGATAGAAAATGGATTACGATGTTCATAGAGATGGTAGACCTACGTAAATAGGAATGGTGGTTCCATTTTTTCATTAAATATGTAGTAAAAAAGATAATAAATATTAATTCACGTTTTCATCATAATTATTTTGTCATATATTTCATGTATATTAATCCAATACATCGTTTTTTCCATCCATGATAAAATGCATCCCTACTTGGAGGGGCTAGTCCACACGTACACATGAGCGACATACTATTCTCCCAATAGATTGGATGTTAAGAAGTTACATTTGATATTAAATATATATATTTATGTTTAGATAATAAATATCACACATATTCAGTATTTTTTACCTTACTACCATTAATTTAAATCTTTATTTCGAAACCCACTACATCAATTCGTAATGGTATAGTACACCATACACACTGGGGACATTATAATATCACTCAAGAAATGAAATGTAAGATGGTATACATGATATTATAATTATTAAATTATAAAATTTTCATCAATATCATATAAATAAGATAAATATTCCATTATCTAATTCATAGAATTGTGGTTATGCAATATAAAATACATCTGTTGGAGAGTCGATAGTCTATAATACATAAGATCGATGGTTTCATTCCCCATTTTATGAATGGGGATATGGATCAAGGTAACATAATAAAAAAAGTAATCATATATGTATATATGGTATAATTTTGTTATTATATATTCTTAGTTAAAAAATACCTGATGGAGTTAGAAGAATATGGAAAAGGAAAATGTGTAGTTAAAATAGTTACCTCTTCATCATGAATTCCCTGAAAATTTAATCTAAATACTCTCTATATATGAATTATAATATAACCAAGGCCACTACAAAATGTGTGGGGATATTTTGAGAAATATATTTGTCTAGTAATTGGTCGTGAAATTGGTTATTGATTCAAAATTTTGAATCCCTACTTCTTACGTAATTTTAATGAAGTTTAAGAATTAAATTTAAAATCAAACACAGAGTTCGATGAATAAATTTGTTTGAAAAGATGGTAAATCGATATTTATAGAAGTAATTAATATAAATATTAAATATTAAATTGATTAAAAATATATACATTGACTTTATTATTATATAATTGATTATATTATTCATTAAAACATATTGATATAATTTAGAAAATATTATATAATGTAAATAAAAATGTTGTTTTAAAAAAATAGTATTTCTCACTATTAATAGAAAAAATTTACTTTTCAATTAAATCCAAAAAATTTACCCTAAGATAGTATTTATATTATCTTTTAAAATCATCTAGTCATTTTAATAAATTAAAAAAAATTATAAAAAATACATTTAACATAATTGTATGATATGTAATGAACACATTTTAGTTAAAAAAAATACAAATTTTCTAAAATGATTTATTCTTATTCAAAATGGTTCTTTTTTTATTTAAAATTAATATTATATATTTGAATTTATTTTATACATGAATATATTTTTGATAATTTTGTTATTAATAACCATTCCCTAAATCTTTTAGACTAGGTTATAATGGTCATGCTTAAATTGATATATATATAGATATAGTATCATGGTTTATTCAAACCTGATGATACATAAATTGAAATATATAGAATTTATTTAATTTATTTAAATTGAAATATTTTATACATTATTATGGTTTTACATTATTTTGTAATTTGGTTGTTATATTTCATAAAAACTATCAAATATTTCATTCCACATTCAGAAAATTAATGTTTTAAATTCAATAACCTTAAATAAACATTTTCCTCCCAATTAAATATTTATATCAAAATTCAAGGGTTTTTAATTTTAACATATCCTTCATGAAGTCCCAAATTTTGATAATTACTAATAAAACATCCAAATGATAAATGATTTTCAAATAATTAAAGTCATATAAAATAATAACATAACTCTAATTCCATGTAGGATAGAATATGTTAAATGTGAAGATGTGTAAATTGATGAAAGGTGTAGTGACAGAATAATGATGGAGCATTATACTGGTTATTGATCAGAATATATTTAATGATAAATAGAAATTCAAAAACCAAAAGGAAAAAATAAATTAAGAGTTAGGTAGTTGATTTAATAATCCTAAATGATGGTATAACGATATCATTTATGTTTCATGATACTATTTATGAGTTGAGGAATTAATTTTACATACATATTGAGAAGATATGAATATATATATATATATATGATATTTTTATACTTCATTGGAATTATTTTTCACATTATTTTTTCTTCACGGTATTTAAAATTCATTTATTACTATATGAAATGAATATCCAAAATGAATTGTTCCTTTAATCACATTTAACATATCATTAAATTGAAAAGTCATTTTTCTTGTATGTAGATATTTTCCACATCCCTAATTCTTAGGAAGTGTTATCCCAAAAAAGATAATGTTCATACTATTTTATATATATTATTAATCATAATAATCATCCAATATATTGATTTCTAAATTCATATTATATTAATTTGGATGTTTATTCCTTAATTTGTCATTTTAATCTATAGATAATTTAATATTGATCTTAATTATAAATTTAAAATATGTGAATACCCTAACTACTATTAAACCAAAATGATAACAACGATGATTAGAAAAAAAAATAATTTTTTTAGAAATAAATTCTATAAATCCATGTATGTAGTAAACTACAACAAAGATGACATACACCATAAATACTATAACTAAATTAGTGTTCCTAAATACAATTTACCAAATATTTCACTATTATATGAAAATTATGTACATTATATGTGTTATCCCCCCTAATAATTGTTTTAAAAGAGTTTCAACATGTAACTAAATAAAATTTCTTGGTCATCATTTTCATTAAAAAAATTCTCTCAAATAAATAGATAAATAATACTATAATGAAATATATTTACATTTCATGATTTTTATAAATAAAATATAACTAATAAAATAATATAATAACATAAATATTAAATCAACACACATGTAAACAAATCATTCTAATTCATATTTTGTAATATAATAATGACAACCATGATCCAATACATTTTATTGTGGTATATTCCCTTTATTAATGAGGAACTCATTTTCCTAATGTCCCATCTCTATATATTTGAAACACTGAACATTGGAAATTTATTTATTTCCCTTTAAATTACATGCAAGGTAACTTTTATCTCCATAATTTTAAATTACTACCATCCCCATCAAGTATGCACCATGGAATTTTATTCAATAATTTACACATGTTTAAAAGTCTTTCATTATCATTATTTACTTGTCCTAATTATTTTACATATTATTGTTAAATTTAATCCCCTAGAATCTATAATACATAAGATAATTATTTCAATTTTATAGCAGTATATTATATAATGTCTTCATTTTATGAGAATGTTCTGGATACTTTATCTTTTAGTCTGATTTAATTGATCCCATCCCAGAAATGATAATTCATAGTGTATTGATAACATGAATTAATATGGTTTATATTCATTACACTAATATCCATTTATAAATAATGAAATACACTAGATTAGATAAAAATATTATGTATCATAATGTATAATCCAGAAACTAATAAAACAGAAAAAATAAATTAAAAAATCTATCTATTTCTAATATCATTATCCTAAAAATGGATTCATTGGTAATGATTAAAAATAATATAAATTTTCACAAATCATTCATAATGTTTTTTATGGAAAATTTGAGTGATCCTTAATAAATCCCTAAGTGTTCCAAAGTAGGTTCACAGTACAACCCGTTGTCATGTACTAGTTAATGCATGAGTAATTCCCTATGTTCCTTTCTATATTTATTACCCTGGATGCATTTTTTGAATAACCATGTCCCCTAATAGTTTATAGAATGGGATGTATTGGCAGGTAAAAAACAATATATAAACCTTATGAAAATATTTGGACGATATTATGCATTGAAACTCAATTAATTCAATTTGGTTATCTTCCATAAAATTTAATTTGTAAAAACTAGTTCTCCATGTTTCAACTAGACAATATCTAAGTAAAAAATGTAAATACTCAGACCCCAGTAACACATATTCGATGTCTAATTAATAAAATTTGAACTATATATAAGAAAAAAAATCTCAAATGATTGAATAGTATAATAATATAGGTGACATTAATACTTACATTTAGTTCGAATTAATATTTAAATTGTAAAATAGATTTTTTTTCATTTATAATTCAATTATTCCCATTATTTTATCCTTTCATATCAATCAAAAAAAATTTCCTAGCATCCTCATACAAAATAAACAAAAGAATGTGGTGATATCTAATTCTCAATATGGGTTTCTATATAGTTGAATCTATGTATAATAAATAAGCATTTTCGACATTCAAAGGTAAATACCAAAAACACATCCCATTTAAACAATATTTTGATAATAATATTTTAGAAATAAATGAGGATCAAATAAATCCATTTAAATAATCATATAAACTTGAAATGTATCCATGTAAATTATTACTAATCAAATAATAACTTAGAAATAAATTATCTCATAGTGAGAGAATTCATAATGTTAGACATATAGAAGATTCTATCAATATCATTAATAAGATAATTTAAATCTTCTAGAAGAAACCCATTTATCTTAGTCTACTAATTTTTCTCAAGAGGCTTTTAGATGCATCGAGGGGTGATCAATCATCAGTACCCACTAGTCCCATATTGAGTATAAATCATTACATATATGAAAGGGGTGAAATATAATCAATATAAACATTATTATTCTAAAACTAACATAAAATATCTTAACTAATACTCTAACTAAATAATCATAATCAAAAACCATAATGAATAATTTAGTGAATGTATTGTACATCCTCATTCAAGATAAAATTTATAAATTCCAATCAATAAAAATAGATATAAATAAAACATATCCCTATAAAATTATATGTATAATAATAGATTGATGTTATATATGAGTATAAATACCATAAAAACATCATTGAACACATTTTGGATAAAAACATACATTGTAAAATAAAAATATCCTTAAATAATAATTTAAAAATCATTTTAAAATAATTTTTTAACCAAAATATCATTCATAAAGATTTAAAAAATCATTAAAAAGTTATCGATCATGAAGATGGAATAATATGGGCATGTAACACATGATATATCGAATATTCATAAAAAAATTTCAATGAATATGAGATGGGGAATATCTTGAAAATGATGTGATCATTCCATTGAAAAGTTAATAATTTTATTGAATAAATATTTTTTAAATTTTTAAATTTATAATTTTTAAAAGGATAAAATATTGTTTAAATTTTATTGAGAACATGGATTTTTATGAAAAAAAAATTTTACCGAAGGGAAAAGTTAATTCATATATTCTTAGAAACAATTTCTCATCCATTTTAAGAACTACTCAGTGGAAAAATTGTACTATTACTTGAAAATTAAAATATAGATTAATAGGAAAAGAAAATATATTTATTTTTTGATTAAAATTAAATATTATTCTACCTTAGTAATTTTTAACAAAAACTATCTTGAATAATAATGAGATTATGAAATATAACCATTTCACTTTGGTTACTTTTGAATCATAATTCACATGAGAGAAATAAAATCAAATTAAACTTTAAAAATAATTTTTTCAAATATATTGATGATAAAACATATCAAAATGCACACAATATATGCCATATAATGGATTAAGTGGGGAATATAGTGTACATCCAACAAAATTAAATGTGAGACAAGAAACTATTACTCATGTTCAAATTATGTTGTATGTATCCAAAACACATGTATAAAAAAATAGGTTTATTATAAATCTGTGATAGAACCTTACTCATACATCCCAGAACATATAATAATATCTTATAGTATTTTATCACTATATTATTATAAAATATTTGATAAAATCTCTATTTAAGGTGATACATACCTAATTTCACATTTATGATTCTGTTTGGTAATTTTGGTATATTGTATTTTATTATGGTTACATAGTAACCATAAGTTTTAACATGATATCTATATATATCATATATATTCCTTCGAATATTTATTTATTTATTAATGTTATAGTTATAATGTTCATTATACTATTGATGGAGATAATATACAGTACTTATATAGGAACACTATTTCTATTTCTAAAAATTTATGAAACAGATGAAAAATAAATAAAACAATTTTAAAAGTTAATTATTATTTAATATATTTAATTCACATTTAATAAATACATCCTTAGTATAATCCATATAAAAATTAAATGAAATATAATTTCATATCTTCATGTTGATGCAGTAGTCCAAACGTGTGAATGAGTGATGTTATTATTTCTCAACATATATAAAAGAAAATAATTTTGATGTGATATTATATTACATGATGTATGGTAAAATCATAAATATAAAATATATCTATTGACATTAAACTCACTCTTTTTTATATAAAATGTAATTGAAAACTGAATCAGATCACTTCGTGAGGTAATATTTTGTCACACACACAAGAAATAATATCATATCCCACATAAAATGTATATTAAGTTGATATATGTGATATTATATTTAAATAGTTGAAAAAATATAAAAAATTCATATTTTTATAACAAATCCTTCATTTTATCGATCCATTATATATGGTCATGGGAAAAAAATAATAACTTTTAGCCATGGGGTAGTCCTCTAAACACAAGATCGATGACATCGCTTTCCATTTGATGGAAGTAATGATGAATCTCGGATATTATAATTACATAATATTATCATTTTATATATTTTATTGTTTTTTAATTATATTAATATGTATTACTAATATTAGACGTAGTTAGAAGAGAAATGATAAATGAAAATTTATCGTTAAAATATTACCCATTCTTCTAGAAATGATATTTATGTTTCTCCAAAACAATTTCAAAATAGCCATTATAATTTAACAATGGATATTAGGATCTGTGGAGGGATGTATTGAGTTGATTATTTTAGTATTTTACTATCTACGTGGTTTTGGAAGTGTTAGTAAGGGAAGAGAGTTACTTGCCATTAATATTGGGGGGGAGATGACACACATTGACTTTTTTAGAAGAGAATGTGATACCTATGTTTTCTTATACATGGATTCTAAAAAATGAGTCATTATAGATCTTTATACAGTGTATGTCCCTATTATGAAAATAAAATGTGTTTTGTACAATTTTTTTTAATTTTTAATCATTGTTTTCTTAGTTTAACACCCTATAAACCCATTTTTATATTTATCCTAATAATAAAGTTGTACCAGTTTCAATTTTCAATATGGTAAAAATTTAAGTTGAAATTATTATATAATATATATAATTCTGATTACAAATATTTCATCCTTTTATCCAAATTCAATTCAAATATTTACTATAATTCAGTTTAAAATTAATTACATAGACATAATGAAAAAATTGATTTCCAAACTAAAAACTCTTATATATATAACGGTTTTACTATAAAACATTAATATCAAATTGATTAAAATGACCTAAAATAAATTTTTTTATAATTATTTATAACAAATTTTACATAAAAATTCTTAACAATATTTTTAAATTGTAAATAATTTTAATTAAATATCAATTTTATATAAAAATGTGATTTATTCACAATTCATTAAAATATTACTATTTAATGAAAAATAAAAAAACCAATTCTAAGATAATTTTGATATGGTGGTTTATAATTTTTTTCATTTTATCAAATAATATTTCCTAATTTTTCAATCCATAATTTCATCATAATTGACAGACAAGTGATGAGATTGATTTCTTTGAAAAATATATTTTCTCAAAAAAACAATACTTTTTATTACAAATGCGAATTTTATTATTTATAAAAGGTTGATAAACGTTGAATTAATTATACATATATATAATTTTCATATTTTAGTTGTTACATTACATAACCATCAACATTCTTTCTATGATAAAAAGATAAATTTTATATAATTATTTTCTAAAAGAGTATCATGTTTCGTTCAAATATGGTGTTTCATTCCTTGAAAGATATCTAATATATTTTATTTATTTGAAAATAAATATATTTTTAATTATATTGGAATCATTTTATATTATATTAATTTGGTTTTATAACTTATACAATATCTAATATTATGTATCTCTTTTTAAATCGTGATTTTTGGGAGTCTTAGAAAACAATGATTAACTAAACATTTCCCTAATTGTAAATATACTAACCAATACTTTTCATTAATAGATATCATGTCTTGAATGATTAATATTAAATAAATTATAGAACAAAACACTCAACATTCATTCTATTCTAGTTAATTTATAATCATGGATATGTAAACAAGTAGTTCTTCAAAACTACCACCTCTACTAGAAATGAGATATTTAATAACTTTATTCTGATGTTGGTGAAGGGAAACATGAAAAATGATGATTTTAGATGATATGTGATTGTAAATATTTGATATATACGTTATGATTAATTGTCATTAAACAAAATTTCTGTTGAAAAGAAGAACATTTTTTGATAGAATATAAGAATCACAACATCAAACTTTAATAACACATGTAATATATTTCATGGAATTTTATATGTTCAATCGTTTGTGGTACACGCAAAAAAAGTTAAAAAGAACAAAAATATATTATGTTATTATAACTTAACTGTTAAATTTATTGCAATGAATAAATATAAATAAACTATGAATAATAAGGTTATTGGTTGACATAAAATAAAATATGAATCTTGTTAAGAGATAAGAAACTTGTTTTTGTACATTGTAATTAAAAAATATATTTTATCCCCTTGAATAGATAATATATAGTTAATTTTAATGAAATTTTTTATATTTATTTGATAAAAATAATATATTTTTTAAAATGTTCATAAAAATATAATCTTATGGTGAATTTTCATTATTTTTCTAAAATGTGACATTTTTAATGAATAATGAAAAATATAAATTTTAATTGCAAACATCCTTTTGGTGTCAATTATTAATTATGCTTAATAATATTTTAAAATTTATTTCAAGTGTAATTAGATCAATTATATATAAATTTATCCCATTAGTCTCATTATAATATTTTCTATCATGAACATGGATATAAAAACATCATAAATATTGGACACATTTTCTCTTTGAAAATCCTTTATCATATCATGTCTTATGGATTAATTTCAAATTAAAAATTTCCATATATAATAATTTAATTCTAAAAAATTGATTCCAATATGGAATAATAATAAATTTTACTATCAAATATTTTTAAAATTAATTTTATAAATAAATAATTGTTAAAAATGTAAAAATTATTTACATTGGTTAAGATAAAATGGGATTACAGTAGGGTAAAAATAAAATAACAATAGTTTAATTGAACATGAAACATTTATAAAATATATTTTAATGATATATTAAAAACATTATAATTTCTATTCCTTGATGAAACATCATTTTGGCCCCTTATGTTTTGTTAAAAACACAGGTACACGTATTTGTTTTTAGATATTAATATCTCTACCACTGGCCTCACATAAAAAATGACTCCTCTCACAACTAATTAACAATATAAATACATTTTATAAAAACCAATACCATCCTATATAACAACTAAATTTCTCAAAATGCATCCCAAAGTCATTATTTTTCTCATAAATGTTACCTCAGAAGGATTTTTGTGCAAACATAATGAGGTTGCCTAAAGGATATGTAACTTTATTAAATGAGTATTTTTATTTTATTTCTTTCTCCACCTATAATAATTACTAATGACATATAAAAATATAAATTTTTTTAAAATTAATTAACTTAAAACCTCACAACATTTATCACATATGTTATCAAATCATCATTCATGTTTATGAAGGATAATTTCCCCATGAGAAACATTCATTTTTTCCATTACTAGATATCAATGTTGGGTATGATGATGGATCAGTAAAATATATATGATATTTATAAAATAATTATAAATAATTATTTATTTTATCATTTATAACATTTTTTACATTCCATTCCATATTAGTTATGATAATGTCCATTGGGTGTTTGGTGAAATACAACCTCGTGAAGCTATGTGATAAATTATTCATTATCTCTTCACATTGAATTTTATAGAGAAAACGATGACAAACATATTTAATATAATTGATGTTATAAATTAATTAATACCATATTTATCATTCCTAAAATATAATATGTAATTTTATTTCATACCTTTACACTCAAAGATGAGAACATCATTCGTGGAAAAGTGGAATATCGTCTTCACGAAGTAACGACACTCTATTTTGAGCACCAATATAGATACATCATTTGTATAAGAATGTTTAAATAATTAAAATTTTATTCATGACATTTTTATCATTATTTAAATATAAAATATTTTTTACTTCAATTCTATAATGAGTATTACAAAATTGAATAGTTATCCATGGGTTTGTATGACCTACCATCTCTATGATCTAAACGCGTTCCATTCCTCAAAAACATCTTCCATGATTGGACATAATATTCTAATTGATATATAAATATTATAATTATATAATTATTTTTATCCTAAATATTATTTAACTATATAATATTCAAATTAACGTGATCTTTTATGATGAAACATTCATGATAAATCAAAGCAATTAACACTCGAAACAATGATAATAATGCATGAAAATTGATTAATATTTTATAATATATTATAAGAATATCATATATTTATATATATATATATATATATGTTATGATATATATTTATATTTTTATGTTATAAAATAATAACATCTCTAAATAAATTTTAAGGGACGTTTAATCATGTTCAGCTAAAATAATCTGGATGAATGGCATTTTGTATCTCAATTTCTATTCATTAGTTTAAAATTATACATCATTCATTATTTCATTGAATGATTATGTGTGTAATGAGATTATATTATAATATTTTTATGCATAATTTTGTATATATATTTATATTTTTTAAAAATAATAAATTCATTTATTAATACCCACTTCAGTGATATGATTGTTCTATAGGACTTCACTCTAATTTTTCTTCATTGAGATATATTTTATTACATTGAAAATAATTTGTTTTGTATGTTGTACATATTACAAATTTTTATATAATATTATGAATATATTAATAATTCATAGTATTTTATTATTTCATTTGAAATATTTCACTCAATAGAATCATAATTAAGAGATTCGATATGGTAAATAATTGCATAAAACAATTTCATTATGTTGTGTAATGTTTCTTATTCAGCATTTTTTGATATTATAAGATAATGTTTGAATAGAACGTTGATTGTTTTTTTTATATTTCATATATTTTTATATGTATTATATATTGATACACATTCTCTATTAGGAGATGAATCATCATTTTAACATTATGATTTTTTAAGTGTTTATTTTGTAGTTTATTTCTCATTGAGATTATTTATTTATGAATATCTATTAGGTGAAATTATTTGAAAATTTCCAAATAAACAAATTGTATTGACTTTGACAGTGAATATTCATAATATTTTCATTTAACAAAACTATATTCATCTCTATTTATATAAAATTATTGGAAAAAGTTTTATGAATTCTAACATCATTTCACTCTTCGATTGGAAATACATTTTCTTCCAGAACCATGATTTCTAATAATATTTTTATAAATTATTTTAAGCATTGAATATTGATTTATTTATTATAATTTTAATCATTATTAATTTTTAAATAATGTATTTAAAGTAATATTCATGTCATTTTCATAATGAGACGCTTTTATATATTACTGCAAATCTAAAATGAATCATTTTTTTGAAATTTCTCAACTTGTACATAATTTTCTACCATCATAAAAGAAAAATTTATTAAATATTTATTTATATATTTAAAAGGATATCTTAAATTATTATTTATTTTGATAATTTTTTATAAAATACCTATTTTTTAAAAAAAATTCTAAATTAAATGGATAATTTCATGAAAAATGTTATTCAATATATTTTTAAGGGATTTATATTTATCAACGAATAAAACCATTTATTCTTAATACATTTGGAATGTGATGGAGTAATATAGTCCTTATTTATTATATAAATGTTCTTTGATCATTTTGACCATGTAATGTATTGATGTTCATTTTCTTGACTAATTATTTCATTTGATTAACTTTACTTTGAAATATTCACTTACCTATTATCATCGGACATTAATTCACCCCCTAAATTTCCATTTTTTTATCTAGGATATGATTTTTCTCTATCCTGTATATAAATTATTTATATTTTATTCTATATAGAATGCTATTATATATATGGTGAAATATTTATGAACTCATATTTTGGAATCAATACATATATTTTATAATAAGGCTCATTATTAATGATTTAAATCCATTTAAAATATATAATTCATTCTATGTAATTATAGAAATATGTGTGACTCTGTTGTACATATCCCATTATTGCATCTATAGTCTCGAGAGATGTATCAATTTTCCAAACATTGTAAAATGTGTTTCTAGGGTATAACTACCCATCAGTTATAAACTCTATCAGGGAATGATCATGATGTAAGTGGTATCATGATAAATGATTTCATAGAATACCATTATTATGAATTTACTCCATTGAGAATTTAGTTATTATTATAAATCAGATTTTGTAAATAAAATTAACTATAGATTCATTTCATTGTATTTTAATTAATTAAATGTTTTTTTGTTTTATACATTTCTATATTTACAATTCCTTATCAAAAAGATTTCCATGTTATTGATTAAATAAAAGGGTTGTTCAAATATTTACCATACCATGTTGAATATTCCTTATGTGATCCTAATTGAAAATTAATTTAAATATAATGTGTTTGCAGTTCTTTATCATTCCATGTCGTTATTTATTATCGGTTTATGGTGGGTTCCATTTTACATAACCCCAACTAGTAATTTGAGCTTATCAGTTTTTTATTTACTTTCCTAGGAATAGAGTAAGATTATTACGAATGATATTCAAGGATTTCCTAGAGAGAATGATGGTGTTCTCAAAAAATTCATGTTTTATTTTTAAAAAAATATAATGATAGACTCAAGTATGTATTTAGTTTGAAAAGACTGTGAAGCCATGAAATCCATTAATATGTGATTCCCTGTATCTAATGCCATGGTAATATATTTGACATCAGCTTCAAGTTACTAGGGTCGGGGTCTCTATAGTTCATATTAAAGATGATTATTGGAAGCAATGGGACCCATGTTTTGAAAACAAATATTAGGGAACACCAACCCTATAAGAGACTTCAAAGATATTTACAGAATAACATCCTAATATTTTGGTAATGTAAATATTATGTTTGGTTTCCCCACAATAAATCTATTTATTTACTATACAGGTTGATATAGTCTTTTAATATTTATGCATAGTGTTATTAACTCTTAAAATTGAACATTTGGATTGGCCCAATCATCTGATCATGCATGATATTGGGCCTTATTGTGTAGATGTTTTTACACACCAAGGGATATCATTAAGATAAATCTCATTTTTCTTAAAAACAACTATAAATGATATTATTAGATAATGAAATTCAATTTACAATGTTAAGTCTATGTTTTTCTAGATATATAAAAATATTTCCTGATTTAAATGCAATATAATAAATTTTATGATTTTCCCACTATGATTATTATAGCTCATACTATACTTTCATGTTTTCTCGAATGGATAGAACCATATTGATTGGTGTAATAATTGAAAACTAAGGACTATATATTGAAAATGATGAACCAAATTGGATGATAATATGAATGCAATTCGATATAATTATGAAAATTCATTTATCTAAAATATTATTATCATCCTAGAAAAAAACAACTCCCAGACACACCAAATAAGTGAGGAATGGAGTTTTCTAAGTGCTCATGTGGTGGAGATCTTGTAGTGAAGATAACTAAATTTCATTCATGTTTAAAATAGATAATGAGACACCTGGTAATGTGTCTTAATGTAATGGTAAAATTAATTATGTATTGAATCAGATGGAATAATGAAATGAATTTCAATGATAAAATGAGGGTTATGATGGAAGGAAATAAATCTCATCCTATGGATCCATTTATATATTGTTGTCTAAAATTTTGGGGGCCTAGGAATTACCCAAGTCAATTCACTCTTTTGATAGATAAACCCTGGTCTAAAGATTGAACTATGTTGAAAAAATGGGTTATATATACATGTATTTGGTATCGAGAAATAATTTTCATCAATGGTATTTTGGTGATTAGAAAATTGAAACATCTACATATTATGCTGAATTTTAGATTCATTCATTTTTTTCCTTAAATTATGTGTTATGGATACCATTATCAGTTTATAAGTTTATGGGTTTTTATAAGTTCAAACTCTTAAACACCACTAGTGAAAATTTTAGTGTAATAATAGAACATGATTAAGTACATCTTTTTAATAAAAGTTAAGGGAATACAACCCATTTGTTATGTATATGTTATAGTAAATAGTTATTTAATAAATAATGCTCTTACTTTTGGCAGTCTTAAGATTAATGGTTTTTGTAACCTCTATTGATTATATTTTCTGTTATATTTTTATAATTAAGGGATATTAAACATTAGGTAATATTATAGGAATTATATAAATATGGTTTTAGAAAATGGATAAACAACAAACAGGATGAAAACCCATTGCATCAGGTAAGTCTGTGGGGCTTGAACCCACAGGAGAAGGAAGATAAGGGGTTATCACATAACATTACCTACATGATGTCCTTGTTTATATGATATTATTTTTTGTTTTTAAATTCGAAAAATATATATAAATGATAAACTAATGATGTTACATTATATGTTTAATGATTAATGATAAAATTTGAAAACCATAATTGTTTTCATAAATTGTGATAGACATATTAACGTAACTATGTCTATTATATATATATATATTAAATTTTTTTAAATTTAAATTTTACTTCTCTAAAAAAATAATTGATATTGGGATATTAAATTTTTAGAGTAAGGGATGTACAAGAATCTATTCGAATAATAACCAAAGGAATATATTTTTCTTAGTAAAAATAAATATATCAAGTAACAATATTTCATATTATTCATAGGGATGAAAATAAATCAATAACATTAGAAAAATTATCGTGAAATAAAAAAATTATCATATTTCCAAATAATCTAATCTATCATATGGACTTTTAAATCATTATAATTTTATCATATTGAGAAAATTTACTATAAATTGATATGTCACTTTATTATGATCAATGACCTATATCACTATATAATTACTTACATTATAATTAAATATCCATATCATCATGTGAAAAAATTTCCTCCTAATTATAATCCAATTTCAGTGTTATTCATTATGTCATTTTTACATCCATTAAAATCATTTTAACAAGATATTCTATAACAATTTTATGATGTGGTATTTCAACAACATGGTTACCTAATACCAAACCCTTGATTACCAAGATATTGTTAAAATTTTTAGGATTCAATTTATTTGAGGATGGTATAATGTATGATAATGAGATTATAAAAAAATTTAGTTGTTTTTTATAGTTTATGTGACATGTAACAAAAACATAAACAGTAAATGAAATGTACTTATATATATTTAATCACTATAATAGATTTCTTTATAAGATACATCTAGTTGAAATGAAAAATAATAAAATGTACCATTATAGCCTAACTTGTATATTGGAGGGTATGAATATAAATTCATAAATATTAAAATTATGGTTCTCTATTGATTAAAAATAAAATACGAGTCATGAAAAATAGACTTATTTTTGTAAAAACGCTGTTTTTTATAAAATTCATTTTAATCTATATTTTTTAAAATAACTTAAAAATATTTTTTACCACTTTTTGATTTATTATTTGAATAAATAAATTTAATTTTATAAATTACATTTCAAAATTATCTTTGGGTGTATTTTTTGTCTTTATCTAAAATGATTCATTTTTTTAATCGTTAAAAATACATAATTTTAATCGAAGAATTCATTTTTTATAAATATATATATGAAGTAAAATTATATTTTAAATTAACATTAATGCACCAACAGTTAAATTATTTAAAGATTATCCCATTTAGGTGATTTGAAACATTTTGATATTGAATTTTTAAATAATAATATTTTATGGTTCTGAACATTTTAACATTGAAAGCTATTTCCCATCATATCTATGGGATTAATATTAAATTGGAATTTTCCAATTAGATTAATTTAATTTTTCAAAATGGATTATATTCTTCAAATAATAATAATGTATATTATCTACAAATAATATAAAATTTTTATGAAAAATGAATGGTAAAAGTATTAATAATTAATTATCATAGTTAAGGAAACATTGGGATTATAAGGGGTTATAATAAATATTAATTGTTTAAAATAAAATACTAAAATTTCTGAAATATATTTTCAAGTAAAATATATACTGTATAATGTATTTTCCCTTATAATATCTAATTATGGACCCGTATAGAATGTCAAAAACATTGATACACCATTATTTTTTAAACTATTTGATGTGTGCCACTCACGTGATGTATAAAAGGATACACCCTCTATTATATTATTTAGGAATTAAATAATATTGGGTGGTAAATAACATATCCTATGGAATTTCCCAAATCTCTACCATAATCCTATACTACTTATTATGGTCATATGTCCAAAAATGGAAGGATTTTCACGAAACCCTAATAAGGTTACAAAATGATAATGATTTCCAATGATAAAAACATTTATGTTTGAGAATTCAATTAATATTACCAATATATTTTTTATCTATATTATCTCTATATGTATTTTATTCTTATTTTTTAAATAAATTTAATGTGTTATCAATTATTACATTCACATATTGATTATGTAACATCACTTTATAATAGTAATGTTATTCAATAAATGACAAATTTTCTTGGTATTTACCTCTCTATATTGAATATGCCTTATGCAATCATGATTGTAATATTATTTAAATTGAATGTTTGTTTAGTTATTCACCATTCAATATTGTTTATTATTATTAATTATTAATAGATAATGATGTCCTTGAATAGAAATTATAAGTTGATATCACCCTTATTTTTTCTATTCTTTTGAAAACTAGAAATGTACTATAAGATATATTATTGGATATACTTGAGTGAATACTGGTATTCTAAAAAACATATTTTTTAATTTTTTTCTAAATGTAATAAAATACTCAAGTATATTTACAGTTTACAAATACTAGTAAACTATTATTTCATTCAGGATGTGGTTCCTTGTATCTTATGGAAATATAATAAAGTAGCCATTGGATCTGAGCATATTGGTTCTGGGTTTCCACACATAACATTAGAATAACTATATGAGAACAGGATCCTCAATTTTCAGAACAATACATTTTATATCATAGGTCAAATTCTTGACTCATATTATTAATATGATAATTCATATGTAATGAATCATTTATAGAATGAATGAACATAAGAGATAATAGAATTAAATTATAATAAGATATATAACTATGGTATACATATAAGTATAAAAAATATCACCATTATCTAATAAGTATTAATTCAAAAGTGATCATAGTGGATTCAATTCATTCCCAAAACTATCTTAATAGTCCTGGTTCACTACCAATAATATCATAGTGGAAATAGTCCCTTACTGAACTAGGTTCGTTAACCATTTTGTTCATATTTATCTAATGAGATATATATAATTACCCAATTTATTAGAGGGAAATATAAATATGGTTCCACTGATTGTTAATTAAAACAAAACAACTGTGTTCCAAAATATTATAAATCATTCATCATATCAGAACATGTTAAATAGAAATGGGGTAAAAAAATTCATCAAAAATATCCCATGAAAAATAAATAATATTCTTAATTATTACATATATTAATCATTACATAACACATAGATAATATAAATTCATTATTATAGTAGTCAAAAAATCTAATGCTCATGGCTTGGTAGGAAGATGACAATAGGAATTAATCTCCACATCCAAGAGGTTTCATAATAAAAACAAGGGTCTAATGAATGATAGGGGACTATACAATATATATAAATATATTCTTGAATATATAAAATATTAAATAATGGGAAGATTTACACCATGAACCTACATTAGATAACATTTCCCCAAACTGGTTATAATCCCAAAACCAATCCTAAAATACTCAATGTCATGTCATATATTACCACATGTAATGACCTCCAAAATTAAGAACAAGCTAATGAGTACCTAAAGATGGTACCAATTTATTATTGGGATACCCCATCAAAGAATATCCCAAACCCATATCAACCGTCAATCAATATCCCATTTCTCTTATAATGGACTTCATGAAAAAAAAAACTTATCATGTACCTAGTGGAATCCTGGCTAGGGTGGTATTAAAACTCAGCGGTCGACCACCATTGGTGCCTATAAATATCCAATCTAAACAGATAGCGTATGAATGTACATAATGAATATATATATATATATATATAATAAAACTAGTGTGAAACTAGTAAAAAGAGATCACAGTTTCAACTTTTATAGTTTTTTTCTAGGGTTTTCCATTTACATCAATTATATAGCAGCCTATGATGGTCAATTAAACTATTAATTATGGGAAATGAGAAGGTTACCTACTTAATTATAGAGGACATACAACATTCAAAACATAATAGTTATGTAATGCCTCACTCTTCGTAATCATATACCATTCATACTTTGGTTGAATAGAGCATTAATCCATCAACTAACCCATTTTTTTATAAAACACTTACCATGGATCCATAGTACAGGTAATCAAATCCAAATAACCCATTTGGTGAATAGATAAGTTGTCTAACACTTCAACCTAAGAAAGTTATGGGTGGATTTAAAAGACCATCCGGACCTGATTTGGGGTCATATAGCCTCATAAAAACTAAAAAACATCAATGCCATGTTCACAAGCTTATTTAATCATTTACCACATACAACATTCTCAAACCATAACTCGTTAACAAAATAATCATTTATAACTGTGGTTCATTCAATACACATACAATCATAATACATTAAATCATTACCAATAAACAATTTAAATTTCTTACCCCATTGATGCATTTTACATTTCATACATTAACTCATTAACACATTTTCCATTTTCATGCATTTGTAAAGTCACACATTCCCATATTTCATGCAACACATTCACATTATACAAACCAAAAACATATTACATGGTAAAAACTAATCAACCTTAACATTTTTCCATTTCATAACCCATTAATAGGTCAACATATTTATAATGGGCTCTATCTAATAGAATTTCAAATATACTGAAAAGAATTTAATCTCTTGTTCATGGAATCGCTAAAACCCTTTAATGTTCAATAACCCAGTCAAATCACCCTCAATGCATACCATGTGAATCTGTGGGGTTCAATTCATTAATTATCCAATAAATTAAACATTTTTACCATTGATAACCATATGGATAGTGCATAGACACAAGAACTCAACAACATACACATAACAAAAACAACAAGATTATAGGATATATCTTCCATACCACCAACTGTGATTATATAAACAAAAACATGTTCAACATCAGAAGTTGTTTAGAAAATACCCACATTTAATGACATGTCCTCAAATCCACTTGAAAAAGAGGGTTTTGTGAATTCAAAAAATAAGAAGGCTTCCACGAGACCTTTTCCAAAAAATGATCAAGGAGGATAATTTCACTCATCTAAATTATTGATCTCCTCTCAATGGTTCTCTATGGAATCCTAAAAATAAGGGAGAACAATCCATGGGATTTTTCAAGGAAGGGTTGTTCACCCCTAACTGCTATAAGAGAAATAAGGGGGAGATATGTTGAAAAAATCAAAAATATAGGGGAAAATAATAAAACTAAATGTTTAATGTGGTGCATGGTTTTTCTACGTGGTTGGCAAAATCATGTGCTAATTGTGGACAACCCACTATTGAAAAGGGGGCCTTTCACACAAAAACATGGATTCCAAAAATAGTTTGACAAACCGTGTGGTTACTATATTGGATGGATATATAAAATACCACATCGCATTGCCTCCCCCTTCTACAATTTCATAAACCATAAACCCAACCTCCATGAATTCATAGTTAGTGAACACTATTACCACAAACCAGATACTATGAGTTATATTTTTACTATATGGTATCATTCACTCTTCCTCTATTCCATAAACCCTCAGAACACCCCTGATACTCCATTACACCAAAAAAAATTCACAAAAAAAATTAAACAGACTTAAATAAAAACATGAAAAAATGCCTCATTAGAAGTTTAGGATCTTACATCTTTGTTGTGTTATAATTCATTCTCCTCAACATGCACTCCCAAGCATCACTATGCCATTATAAAATGATCAGGACTATAGCCTTATATATCCATCTTCCACACCAATGTATCTTCCTAGGCCGTACCATGTGAGTAAAATAATTGAACCAGTGGATTGTTCATAACCCACATTTCGTTATCACTATAGTCCACAATACAAACCGAGTTCTACTTAAATGAATCATAACCTTAATATCAACATCATTAATATTAATCACATGACATAGGTCAGGGTGATACTACTGATGTTTTGACACAAGGATAACATCATCAAACAACTCTTAATCTGAGCTTTATCCATACGTTTCTGAATTAACTGAACATGATCTAACATCTCCTACATGATTCTTGGTCCCCACAATTATAATTCCCCAACCTCCTTCAAACATAATATATATCAATATGATCTACTATATAGTGATTTTAATGGTTCCATATGAATTTTCGCCTAGTAGATATTATTATATGATAACTCAAAAAAGAGCGAATATCTTAACCAAAGACCCCCAAAAGTTGAGGAAACATTACCATAATATATACTTTTACACCTGAATAGTGACTCTTGACTACCCAATGGTCTTTGTGTAAAATTACTTTTATAGAAACACCTAGATACCAAGAGCCATATATAACACCTTTCATAATTAAAAATAAAATTTTAGATTATGATACAAAACTATAGACTATAGAACCCCATGCTACAACACTATCTCCAAATGGTAAAACATACCAGACTATTCAATGGAGAATGTTTCTCATATGAACATGAAATGTGCCACATTGGTCATCCAATCTACCACAAGTCATATCACATCATTCATATGAGTTATCTCTATAAAACTATCCATAAAATATTTCATTGCATTGTCCAAAATCAATTCCAAAATGGTAAAAAGATTCAATAAACCACATAGTCACTGATTTTCAACCATACACTCCAGATAGGAATAGAATTGAACCATGAATCTACAAAAATCGTTCTTTATCAATATCCACTAGTACTATCTATAACGATCATGATAGATTCCATAAAAATAGTATGAACATTTCCCTTTGAATCACGAAACTCCCACACATCAACTCTTCCAATTTAGAATTTGGAGCAACATTATAGCCACAAACATTAGCTATATCATTATCAAAAGTAATATAATCAAAATATGCCTCCGCACGTTCAATAATATCCCTCAATCCTGAAAACTATGGATCCTTGAAATGCCTCTCCTAGATCTGAATCAAGAGAGTTGAATTAACTACCAAGGATTCAAGGGTGATCTTCCCATCCTATTCAAAACCCCTATATGCATATAAGAAAAAATATATACATCCCCCACTTAGAACTGAAATCATGAACCATAGGATTTTTATTAATCTAGATCAAATCATTTAATAAATTATTTCCCTTCTTCGGTGGATAAAAATGCCTGAAATTAAAGGACTACATATAGTGTAACCAAATACAATTATGATTATTAAAATCACAATTAGATAAGATATATTTATGGATCTTATGATGAGTATTCATGAAAATTATTTCCTCAAAAAATTATTGTAACTAACACATTAAATCATTAAAAATAAATCCAAATCAAGATCATGTGTTGGTTATTTTTTTATTTGGCCTCAATTGTCATGAATGATATGCCAAATGATCATCATATTGTATTAATAATTTTCCATTACTAACACCAAACACATCACAAAACTATATATACCCCTTAATAGTCCCAATGAGGATTTGAATCAGTGAATTAGTGAACCACTTCTAAATAATTCTAACATTCCCTAGAATAGTAAAATTTTATCCCCACCATGGTTTCACATGAAACGATTTATATGATAGGAAATTTTATGGATAAAAAATTTATTACAGCCCACAATTCATAGAAAAAATCAGATATAAAAAACATTATTGAAATAATTCTAGGATGAATTTGCCTTCCCATTCTATTAGTCCACTGAAAACCCAAAATATGATATGATGTAAACCAAAAAGTACCTTTTCAAAACAAAAATGACACTTAGATATCATTGAACATAATCCATTATCACTTATTCTACATGTTAAAATGTAATGTTGTTTGTTATGATCATATTTAGTATCTGTGTACAACAATATTTCATCAACAATGAAAACGAAAAACTGATAAAGATAAGGTTAAATGTTTGTGTTAATTAGGGACATAAAGAGTGTTGGGGCATTGGTCAAGTATAATAGTCTTAAAAATAAATCATTTAAACCATACCTTGTTATTAATAAAGTTTGTTGTATTTCAAAATGTGTCACCCTTAGATGATGATACTCAAATATCAAATTTTATTGAGAGGACTCAAATTATACTCCTAGATGGAAAAAATATCATTAATGCCCAAATTTTTTTTGATTCATAACCATCATTTAATTCAAATTCTGATAATCGACACATATCCATAATTATCCTTTATCCTTTTTATAAAATAATAGTTAAGATCTCGAAGGATAAATAAATCTATGAAATAAACCATTCAAATTAAATTCCTACAAAATATTTTTATATTGATGGATCTCAAATGATTCCAATATATTTATAATAATCAAAATAGTCTATGCTCTATTCCACAACTCAATCATTTACATACCATGTCTCTTAGGTTGTAGGCTTGATAATTCCTCAAGAAACAAATCCTGATACTAATCCACCAAAAGAGGAATCAAAAGCTACTCTATTCGGACACTATCCATCATAAAAATGACATATAGCATGGTGATCACAACCAAATACTAGGAAACTAGTAAATCCCGACCTTCCAGAATATCTGACTCCGCACGATGAACATAAGTGTTCCCCAGTTGGGATATTAATGATAACATATGGTAGTAAAATACCATATCGTCCTAGTAAAACAATATGAAATCCATCCCAAATATAATAAAAATGATTTTTATTATAAACAAGACCCCTATGAAATGGTACACAACATACTAAAAAGCACACCCCCTAACATTGTAGAATATGTTCATCTCATACTCCCAACAGTGTATCAATTAACATAAGCACATAGATATTTTCCATCTCGATACACAAGACCCTCTTAATATGAATAAATATAAATTAATTTGAGTCAACTATATCAAATATATCATTAGGATATGTGGATTATTCTAGAATAAAACCTCAAAATATTAATGGTCCATATTCTCAACAACCATGTGTAGGTGAAACAACATAAGGATGACATATGCCTATATCCTAGACAATAGTCAGAGTCCCTGTAGATGAAGTACACTTATTATATGTATTACCTTGTCCGGGATTTCTATATCTACCTGTTCAAAAAGTACATCTAATATAACACCAATTTCCAACATGATATGGGGTTTCTGATCCCCTACAAGCACTCTAGAATGGCCTCAATCCTCCCTAACTCGAAACATATCATGAGATTCTATAAAACCCCAAAAAATATAACTTCTAGATGAACTATCAATACTCAACTAATTGTCAAGGACACTGAACTTGTATGTGTATGGGCACATCACTCTAACCACATAGCATTTGCTCACCACCATGAGAGGTCAAACGCCTTCCCTGAGTACTCTTCATGCGAAATCCATGGTGGTAACCCACAAAACCGTTCTTACTACTATCATAACCCTCACAATAGGATCACCCAACAACAAATATATGTTCTATAATATAAGGAAACATGAGGGTACCTTCTAAAATAAGGGATAGATCTATAAAATAAAATAACATCATAAAATGGTTAATATTTACATTTTACTTGATCTCATGCTTTTGTCTATTCTAAAAATGTATAACCATATCTATCTTATCACCCACCAACACTATAACTAATCATTTAAAGTAGATGAAGTGTCTAAAAAAATCTATCTCTATCATATAACCCAGGCCCAAACTAAAATACTCAACGACTTTTTTCTTAATCAAGGTATATTGATTGAATTTATCATAAAATAATTCAAGAATTATTTCCATAAAATAAAATTTTCATGGACATTATGATGTACAACATCCCACATAAAATTTTATGGTACCCACAACATATAATTTTACTAAACCATTCTCTTATAAAGAGGAGTCTCGAAGTTATCTAGAATCTTATAGAAGTAATCTATCAATAACTCAACTCAATTAATTACATAATATCCATTAAAATGATAGGGATATATAAAAAATCTCATAATACACACCATATAGACTCGGTACAACCCTCCATGGGTCATGTTCCATCATCTACATAAAATGAGCAATGTACTCATGGCAATGATCATCCCCTATGTTACCCTTGTTCAATGAGGTTTCCTTCTTCACCATTAGAGGGATAATTATTGATGATACAGTATTATCTTCCAACTAGTATAGGGAATCTTAGTGGCACCTCTATTCAATTACAATCACATATCACAAAACTCGTAACATGCGGCTTCCACAACATACATGAATGAATGATATTTACTCACAATTAACAACCCATTTCACATATACTATCTGAGTGGATATTGTCACATATCTAGAACATCCCTTAACCATCCCTATGTCGATCCATTGTTAATATGAGTTAAACCAACTTACACAGTCCTAAACATTCATCCTACATCCTTTTCAGCCATTTAATTTTCAAAAAATAAATCATTCTCATTTTGGAACCTTTCTATCATTACAACATATCACAACCAAATTATTAACCCATAAATGGCTCATCATTCAAGATTAGTCCCTAAAAATTCCTTCATATTCATAACATATAAGTGTTTGAATCATCAATTTTAGACACCTAATTTTCTTAATTTTCATGCAAAATAAAACACCTTATATACCTCACATCACACAATTCTTCCAAATGTGTTTCTACCATGATATATTCCATATATAATCCTTAGAACCTAATATGATTTCATTATGTACAACCTTATACCATTTTAACCACAAATATAATATAATAAAAATCATCACATCGCACCAAAAAAATGACTCACCCAATGGTGAAATATCATCTATACATATAAACACACATCAAGAATAAATATAAATCCCATGATACTCATGTTTTTCCCAACACATGGTTTAACTAATCCATGCATGAGCTCATTTCCAAGGCCTAACACATCCATATCTCATGTATACTTTTTTAATCACTAATAAAACAGTAAGTAAAATGTTTATAATACTAATTTGTAACATCCTCATCCCCATGGCCACTATATTTAGTGGTCCAAGATGATTGATCACATTAAATTAGGCTTTCCACCCAGTATTATAGAGTATAAAAACTAGTAATGATGGTCTATTAGATATCATGATGATTCTATAAACTCTAAATCATTGTGTTAAACTACTTATACGATATGAAATAATGTAATCATGTACACCATGAAGCTCTATCACAAACCATTTCACAATCCATGGGACAAGTCCAAACCCAATTAGAAAAAATATTATGGTATGTCGTATAGTTGAATGTGTATAGAATACACAATATTCGAAAAAAATTAATAGCCCCCAAAATGTGTCTTGACTCCATTTCGAGATTGATCTTTTATACACATCAAAATACCAAGTTAACCATATTTCAAAGGACCCTTTCAATTATCCTAACATGCAACTAAAATTTCTACTCAGGTACCCGATATCTGCTAGAGTAGTGTGTTAGTAATACAAAATATGTCAACACTAATTATTTCTATAATATATCATGTATAAATAGATATTGTATGCTTTGTACACAGTTAATACCAAGATAAATAAAATACATCTTTTGTAAAATGAGTTTACGAGGTTCACATTATCCAATTTTATCATTTTCTCCAATGGTTAACCATTTCCATTAATTAGTCATTGTTCTATGAGGGTCATATAAACTACTCATAAGTGGAATTAATATAGTTCCTAACATCATTACGGAATAATTCACACATTCATTATGTAACAATTTTTAGAACCCTTAGTCAAGGTAATCATATCACATGAATCAATTGGTGGAAAAGTGTATTAGTCAGACTCCACATCTAATGTATTATTTAACACTAACCATGGTACCTCGGTCTAGGTGAGAACATCCCATGAATCTATTGAAGGAAAATTGAATCAGTTCAAATCCCCAACTCATGCAGTATAGGGGTGTGTTTAAATAAATAAACTAACCTGACCCACGTAAGTGGAGCATCAATCATACTACACAACCACCAAGCCTTGTTTACATTATTCTATAACCATTTTCCTCATATACAATTTTCAATTCATAACTCATTATAATATATTTCCTTATAATAATGGATTATTCAATACATATACAATTATTATAACATAAATCATTACCACAATAAAAATTAAATTCCTTATCCCATTATAATAATTTACATTTCATACTTTTACCCATTCAAACATTTCATTTTTACATGTCTTTTATCATTAACATATTCCCGTTAATTTTTAAATCGATTCAAATTATAATAAAACCCAATATCATCCATGTTTAAAACTGATCAATTTTCCATTTCATAACTCGGTCTAGCATTTATAAATTTATATCATGGATGTATCTCATATCATCAGAATTCTACACTAAAAAAATTAATTCCACTTTCAATTAATTATCATAACATAATGATGGCCCTTATCCTGGGCTAATCAACATAATTTCATCCCATAGGGATCTTGAAGGGTTCAATTACTCAATTAAATAGTACATTATTCATTTCCACTATGGGAACATAAAATACTTCACAATGACACAAGCACTCCACCACATACACATAATAAAAACAACTACACTCAAGGATATAATTTGTAGACCCTAGATCATGATTCTATACACAACTATATGCTCAACCCTATCCTTTGAGTCATAAAAAACATCCATTATAGACACGACATCAAATTTATTTTTAAAATTTTGTTATAGGTATTTTTATTAAGATGAATTTTTCTATAAGCATTGATCTAAAAAATAGAAAAAAGATGAATTTCAAATGCACATAGAGCTTAGATCAATGACCACCAACACTAAAAATATCATAGAAATGAGAGATATCGATCATTTTGTAGTTTTTGAGGAATGGTTCATTACCCCTGGATAATGTTGTAGAAATGAGTGGAAAATTGGCTAATAAATAAACAATAGTAAGGGAGGAAATTGAAAACCCACATATTAATAGGGAACAATGTATGGCCCCACTGTTTTCCAAACCGGGCGGCAACCATGTGCCATCTTCTGTCTATAGGGGGCTAATTAACATAGTAACCTGGAGACCCACATGGTTTTATAAACCATGTTTTGACCATGCACGATTTCTCTATCCAATCCCACATGGCTTGGCCTCCACCCTTGCATGGTTTCATAAATCTATTTTCCCACCTCTAGACAATAATTATTAGGTAACATAGTTTCAACATAATATGTGTCTACCATGAAACAAGAAAAGTATGGAAACATTATACCTTCTTCCAGGTCTTGAACCTCGAAAAGTCACTCAAGACTCCTCATAAACCTAGTAAACATTTTGTTAAGAATATTACTGAGACATAAAACCAAACATGTCAAAAACATACCTCAACAAAAGTATAGTAACATACAAAAAATTGTTATGTTTCATAAATATATTTTCATCATAATAATAAACCATTGAATAATTGAAAAAGTACTCCATAATATGATCATATCCTTAGTAGACCATTTATATGATCAATGAATATTGTGATTTATGAATATAAATATCATTAAAACACTTACTCTGAAAAAATCCATTTAAATTTCACATCAACTATTTAAAATAGAAAAAAAAATTAGAAAACTCTAATGGAATATTTAAATATTTGCGTGGACATGACAGTATAAAATTATATTCATGACATGTATGTTGAAACAAAAATTCAGTTCACATTTTAAGTAAAAATTAAAAAGTACCATCTTCCTTAAATAAAAACAAAATTTCATTTATACCATTTTGAAAAAAATAATTAATCAGAAAATAATAATAAAATCTATAATTTCTGAATTGAAAAAACATTTTTGAAATAATTTTCTAAAACATGGATATATAAGAATTATGGTGTTATACCAATATTTTATATGTGGTTTACATTTAATAAAAAATATGTACTGTAGTTTCCTATTTACATAAAGATAATGTAATAAAAGGAATTAATTTTTATGAAATTAAAAATTTATATGAAATTTTATATCAATCTTGACATTCCAATCATGAAATTGTTTCAATATATGATTTCTCATAAAAAGACATTTATTTTAAAGAAATTGTTATATAAAATTGTTACCATAATTGTAGCATTTTAATTATAATCCACATATGTTAATTTACCTTGGATTGATATGAAAATATCTATATTTATAATAACTATCATTATATAATGTATAAATGTGCATAGTATTAACTATAAAAACAAACATGTTTCTATTATGGCATGTGTCTCACAAAAATAAATTTTGTATCAAAATCCATTACCTCAGGTCAATGATGTTTTTTAAACATTCATTACTACTATATAATATATATTGGATTTTTATTAAAAAAATCATGAAACATAACATATATCTCATTTCATATATTATTTAATTATTTCCTTTTCAAACTATTTATTAATAATTATTTAAAAATATTGTTTTTCTAGGTGATAGTTGGTTTGTTTTCCATGAATGTTTTGATTTAGTATTTTTGGTCCTTATACAATGATTTTAGTTTAATAATAACAATAATTTTATTAATTATATAAATATATTTTATAATTATTATATATATATATATTTATATTGATTCATCAATAATTTTAGTGACTTGAAAATATACTACAATATTTAATTTGTTTGTAGACCATACATATACATGAGTTTTGTTTCCATTTTTTTGATGGATGTAATGAAATAATTATAAATAATAGTTCCCATTTATGTAATAATCATAATAATATTTGTATGTTATATTTTTATTAACCATATCCTTATTTTAATCCATTTCACAATAATATGAAAAACATATCACATCACTTTTTTAAGGGGTTTTCCACACATCCCTATCATAGATTATAATTGTAACACCCCAAGATTCCACGATACTTTTCCATTTGAATACTGTAATAGCATGCATTTTACATATCGTTGAGTTCCAGCACACGATGACCAATCAAACATGCCATTATGAATAGTAATACCTAGAATTTGAATTTTTAAAAAATTTATTATCCAAAATGGAATTAATTTCTTGATTCGAAATATCAAAATTAGTTTAGGTTGAATATTTGGTATTTTTCTGAAAACAATCAATTTTTGATATATATTGAAAAAATGCGCTATTGTGTAAATTATACTTTTATTTAAATAATTATTTATTTTTTTATATTTATTTTAGGTAAAAATAGTTACATAATACCTATATTATTTTAATGTAATTCATTGGAGTCATTATATAATATAATTAGATGTATAAAATTTTATTGAACATTTTAACATCTTTTACCCACCTTATAGTGACATTTGCAAATTTCCATGAAAAATAATTTTACAGTTTTTTTGAATTGAATTTAAAAAATCTATGATATGTGTTTGACATCATTAAGTAAAATGTGGATTAATATGATGAAGATAATTGTTGGTTAATAGTAACTTTTGAATTTCATCTACCAAGGTAAAAAGTAAATAGGGTAATGAAATGTAAAAATGATATTATAATTACCCTAACACATGTATTAATTCTATTGGATTAGTGTTTTTCAACAAAATTAATCCTTAGTAATAAAATTTGATCCTCTTTGATCAACATGGTTTATATTAAAACATTTATTATTATTTTTTAAAGAAGAGTTAAAAGTGTTAAATTTCAATTTTCAAAACTAAATCATTTTTAATATATGATTATACATAAGATAAATTCTACTATAAATATTCAATTGAAATATAAAACTATTTCCTACATAATGGTATTTTATTTATAATTTTAGATAGTAAATATTTAAATTTATTTATGACACAATGAAGATGTAGTAATTACATTTTTAATGAATGATTAAAATAATTGTTATTATAAATATCCAAAAAAATGTAAATTGAGTCTTTTGATACATTCCACTAATTTTATAATTTAATATGACAAGTTATTATTGATTTAATTTTTTTAACTAATCATGTTTTTTTTACTTTTTAATAACCAAATACTAAATATTGTCAAAATATACATAAATGTGTTTTTAAAATGAAAACTAAATTATTAATTGATATAATATTCTTAAAAATGTAATATTTGGATAATGCTGTTAGATAAGGATAGATATGTAAATAATGAACCACTTGGTGTTATCTTGACTTTTTATTGTATTTTCATTAACCATTTATTATAATAATACAAGAATACATGGTAAAAGTTAATCTGTTAAACTTAGAGTTAAATATAAAAAATAAGGTTAATATGGTGACCTAAACCTGTCTAAAACCTATTATTTGAGAGTTTTTCAACCAATCCCCACCTTATCCTCAAAATAAATTTTTTTGGATCCATTATAAACCGAATATGATTGTACAATAAATAAATATTTAAAGAATTTCTTAAAGTGACCATCACCTCTCTTATAAAATGGTACTTCCCCCTCTCTCAAAATCACAACTCCAAAGCCACTTGGCTGGGCCAACCCCTACTCAAATATCCTCTCTACTACCCTCAATTCATCGTAGTGTCCTTACTTTGATTATAATGACAACTTATGGAGCCTTTTTGAACAAATAAAAACTAACTACCTGGTATAGAGGAGGATAACCTACCCTTGACTAAGGAAAAGTACGAGGTAAGGGTTAATTTTACAATCCCTTTATTTATCTGAGGTTGTTTATACGTAAGTATCTTCTGGGAAATCTTTATCATCCACAGCCATGTCTCTTAAATGTTAACTTCAAAACATTTTTACTATTTCCTATAATATGTGATAATATCATTTATACCCTTGAATTAGATTTTATAATTTTTATTGAAATGAATCATTTTTTCATTTTCCAAACATGGTATTTCATATCATTTTTGATGAATTAAGGCATGAATTTTATTATCTTATATGGTGGGTGAGGATATTATCCATAATTATAACACCTTTGAAGCATCACTTACAACTTTATAAGAATATTTTAAAAATAAATATTTTCCTTCATAATTATGTGACTTTTAAATGATTTCAAAATAGAAAGAGATACTTTTGTCAAAGAGTTTTTATTTCATCTATTTCAAAATCCTTTGATGGATTTTACACTTCTTTGAAGATAATTTATTATGATACAATATTCGATATTGTATTGACTGTTTTGTGATATTTTTTACTTTGGATGGGTTGTTTTTATACCATTCATGGTTGATGGTAAATGTATTAATATTTTTTATGATAGATTTAAATACGAATGATTATGTTATGTTTCAGCCTTTTCATACGAGGAATTTAATGGACAAATTATGTGACATTTGGAGCCCGCGATATCTCCTCAATTCATCAGTAGGTCTCATGAGAAAAACTGGTGTCTTGGCATAATTCCTTGATAAAATCATATTTATAGTATTGGCATGCGGCCTTGACTATGTGGTTACGATGTTTAGCATTATGAGTTACTACATTATAAAATTAGCTATTGACATTACATTTGATTATTAGACTAGTATAATATCATTTTAAATAAGTAAATACAATTATTTTATTTATTGTTTCTGTATTATGCTGAATTTTATGTTTTAAATGACTTAGTTTTAGTCTTAAATATTTGTTTAAAAGATTATGCTTATTTAGGTTAGTTTCTGCTATATTGTTATCCTTACTCAACTTCTGATCTCACCCATTTCTTATGTTCTCGTTATCCCAAGATGTGGAGAGGAATATTATGATTAAACTCTAGGGATAGGCCAAGGATATGAGTGTGTTAAATAGTGGACAAAATGTTTTTTTATTTCATGATGTAATGTTAAACTTATTTATGTATCTGGTACTTCTAATGCTACTAAACTAATCGATCTTTTGAGAATTGATCTCATATGATCATGCCAATTTTATGTAATAATTCGCCAACTCTGGGTAACAAGCTTCATGAAGTTATAGTTTTTATCAGAGGAAGTTTAGTAGAAATAACGAATACTAGATTTTGACAAACTCTAACAAGAGAACATTACCCTAATATAGACATTAAGGATTAGTATAGAAGAAATTCCTATAATTTTGGTAATGTAAGGATTTTTTTTAGTTTTCCATGAAATTAATCCTTATCTGTATGTGAATAGGTAGAGGTGGATCAAGAACAAATGTACGTAGGTGTAAAAACTGTAACATGGAGTTTCAATCTTGACCCGGGGTATCCCGGTACACGAAAATGGTCCTTGTTTCACTCTTGGTTACGAAACTCGTGAGGGATATTCTTATGATAATTTACATTTTAATTACAAACTATTATGAGGGGTTTATTAGAAAATACATTCTAAATGATTTTTTTTATTATAGATTATATGCATAAATAATTCAATTTACGATTGGTATTTTACTAGTTTGTAATTATATGTTTTCATTCATAAACTAATCTAGTGTATGCCATTGTTTCGAAATGGAACCGATTGGACAGAATGAAAATTGTTTCAACAGACATAATCTATGTATGGATATCTCTCCTACTCAAGATAATTATAGTGAAACTGGTAATGAAACTAGTGTTAAACAACATATAACAATACTGGGACAACTCACTTCGGTTATGAATAATAACCTGACCCATATGGAGTACCCAGATCCACAATGCAGAGGATCAATGTTAGACCACTTCCTGAGGAAACAACCAGCAACAATCAAGGGGACTACAAATCTATTTGTAGCAGAGAAATAATATGTTCCATAGAGAAAATATATCATGATTTGGTGAGTAGTGAAATTGAAAAAGTTTTCATGGAAGTTTATTACTTCATGGGTGATTAAGATCAATGGTGGTCATTAATTCAAAACAAAATAGAGGATGAATAAGTATAAAATATAGAATAGAGGGACTTTAAAGATATTTTCATAGAAAAATGATTTCCATGTGACCATCAAGCGGATATTGAAAGAAAATTTCTGAGTCTGAGGAAAAAGGAGGATGAGAATGTCCCAAAGTATGAGGCTAACATTACAAGGTTTTCAAGGCATGCATTAGATTATATACCTAACACTAGGAGTAGTATTGATCGATTAATTGATTGGTTAAAACCATTTCTCTATCTAAAATTCGTCTCATAATCCTTTTCATCTTATAAAGATATTGTCTCATGTGCTATCAAGACAAAAACTAAATTCTATATGTCTTACGAAATTAAATCAAAGAAAGAGAAGAAGAAATCTGTAGAACACTCTGGAAATATAAATAAGTAGATAAAAATAAATGTTGAATTTCCATCCTAATGTAATTGTTGGAATAAACACATCGGTACTTGCCGAAAAATAATGTCAGTCTTTTACAAGTGTGAGGAAAAACGCCACAATGGTCATTATTTCAATGGGAAGAAAGTGGATTCCAACCATAAATGATAAAATTGTAGAAAAATGGGGTACTATACAAATTAATGTCCATAGAACGAAGGAAACTTACCCCAGAAATGGACAATGGAGCTATGCCAAGTTTATGTGATCAGTACTACTGTGGTTGAAGATCCGAATGACGTGGTGTCAAGTAACATAATGGTTTCCTCTAATTTACCCAATACTTTATTTGATTTTCTATCATCGCATTGTTTTATATCTACACAGTTTTCTAAGAAACATAGATATTTGAAATTTTATTTAACGAGGGAGTTTTCAGTAAAAAACACTTAAGTAATGTATCATTGTAGCAATGTTTTGTGAATCAGTTCTCATTAGGTCATATAAACATTTTTTATCTACTAATCTCATCATTATAACCATTATTTAATTTGATACAATCCTCAGTGTGGATGGGCATTTAGGCCATCACGTAAAAATCTATTGAAAGATTGAGGTGGTAAAAATTTTCGATGATGATAAAGGATTAAATTATATTTATAACATAAATGTCACCATATGATTCTTATCTAGATCCAGCCCACGTAGCACTACTAAATACAATTATTGGGGGGGGAGAGTGAAATAACTATGGGTGAGGAAAGTAATGTTCAAATAAAATATGTTCCTACTGTGCCAAAATATGTTGATGTGTTTATAGAAAGATGTACCTAGACATTCACCAGAATGAGAAATTGAGTTTTCTATTGATTTAATTTCTAGTTAAGGGCCCCCATCGAAGACCCCTTATAGAATGACCACTGTGGAATTAGTTGAACTAATGAAACAACTATAGGAATTGAGTAATAAAGGAATTATTCACCCTAGTGTTTCTTTGGGGTGCCCATGTTCTTTTTGTTAAGAAGAAATATGGATCTATGAGGTTATTCATTGACTATATAGAGATCAATTCTATAACAATAAAGAACAATTATCCCCTACCTCACATGAATGATTTATTCGATCAACTCCATGGAGATATATATTTTTCAAAGCTTCACCTTTGATCTGGATACAATCAGCTATGTGTGAAGAAGGATGACATTTTGAAGATAGCATTTCATACAAGGTATGGGTATTATGAGTTTATAGTAATGTCTTTTGATCTTACTAATGCACCCTATTTCATCATGGATCTAATAAATATAGTATTTAGATATTATCTTGATGGTTTTGTAGTTGTATTTTTTATGATATAATGGTATACTCCAAAAGCTAAAATGTTCATGAAAATCACTTGAGCACTATCTGAAAAAGTCATACAAGAAAAGAATTATATGGGAAGCTTAGCAAGTGTGAATTCTATATTTATGAGATTTCTCTTCTTTGCTATATTGTTTTATGGATGTAATATCTGTTGATCCTTGTAATATAATAGAAATACAAGAATGGAAAACACATATGTGTATATTTAAGGTATGTAGTTTTGTTGTTTTATCCAGTTATTGCCGGCATTTCCTCCTAAAGTTTTTTTTATTGGCTAACCCATTATCCAAGATCACACGTAAAGGGGTCAAAATTGTTTGGAAAAATAATGGGAAGAATGTATTAAAGAACTGAAGAGAAAATTATTTAATTATCCTATCTTGACTCTACCATCAGGGAATGATGTGTTTGTTATTTATAATGATGCTTCAAAGAAAGGACATGGTTGTGTCCTTATGCATAATGAAAGAGTAATTACCTATGTATCATGATAGATAAAAAATCGGGAACAAAACTATCTCACTCGTTATCTTGAGTTACTATTTGTAATAATTTATTTGAAGATATAGAGACACTATCACAGTGATAAAAATGTGAGATATATACAAATATAAAGCGTTTGAAATATATTTTTACACATAAAGAACTCAACATGAGGCAAAGGTGATGGATTAAACTACTCAGAGTGTATGATTTCACTATAGCCTACCACCCGAGGAAGGAAAATAAGGTGGAAGATGCTTTCAGAAGAAAGGATCATGGAGTTCTAAATAAGATGACAGTTTTACGGGATCTTATAATCATATATCTAGTAAATATTTATTTGGGAGTAATCATGAAAGGTGAAACATCAATAATTTTTCAAATTGTAATAGCCCAAGATTTTATGAGAAGTATTATTTTTAATTACTTTGATGGCTTTTTTTGTACGCACAACCAAGATTATCTTGTACTATATGCAACACCATATTAGCTTGCAGTATACACAACACTATTCTTGACTCATGTTACACAAAATTTCAAGTTCGTTTTCTGGAAATTATTCTACGCAACTTTAAGTATAGATATTGTTTAATGTATAAATGAAATAAGTTTTTATTATGTTATAAACAACACCAAACAAAGATTTCACTACACACAGCTCTGACCTGGCTTGCATTACACACAGTCAAGACCTTCTTCGATAGAGTGTGTTGTGCGCAATACCAGGTTTCATTAAACGAGATATTATTATAATATTATTATGATCTAGCCGTTATGAATAGTAATACCAACTTTTTGAAATTTTATCTTTCAAAATGGACTTCATTTTTGGATTCGGAATATCGAAATCAGCCTAGGGTGAATTTTTGGTATTTTTCTAAAAACATTCAATTTTTGATGAATAGTGAAAACACCGGGATACTATTAAAAAACTGATTTTTTATTTCATTAATTATTTATTTTATTTAAATATAATTTAGGTTAAAAATGATACATTATACCTATATATGTTCAATGTAATTCTTTGGAGTCGTTTTATAATAATTTTAGATATATAAAAAGTTTATTGAACTTTTTACTGTCTTTTACATACCTCCTTGGAGAATTTTCAAATTTACATAAAACATAATTTTACCACTTCTGTGTGTGGAATTTCAAAAATCTGAGATATATGGTTGATGATAGTAAGTAAAATTTTGTTCAATGAGATGAAAATAATTTTTGGTGAACAATAAATTTTTTCTTTTATTTACCATGGTTAAAAGTAAATAGGGTAATTGAGGGTAAAAATTAATTTTTTATTACCCTAAAACATGTCCTAATTATATTAGATAAGTGTAATTCGACCAAAAATAACCTTATAAATAAAATATGACCATTTAGGTCCACATTGATTAGATGAGGACATTTATTATTATTTAATTCTAATAAGAGTTAAAAGAGTTAAAATCAATGTTTAATAAGTAAAACATTATTAATATAAGATTATAAATAAGATAAATTCGACTATAAATATTCATTATAAAGATAAAAAAATATTTCCTACATAATGGTATTTTATTTATAATTTTTAGACATTAAATAATTTAATTTATTTATGACACAATGATGATGAAAAAATTACCATATTAATAAAATATTAACATAATTGATGTTATAAATATCCAAATAAATTAATTTTAGACTTTTTATGAATTACAGTAATTTTCTAGGTTAATATGACAAGTTATTATTGATTTAATTAACTTTTTTCAAACTAATCATGCTGATATTATTTTCACAAAAATCAAGTACCAAATATTGTCAAAATTGACATAAAATAGTTTTTAAAATAAATATTATATTATTAATTCTTATTTTATTCATAAAAATATAAGGATCATCCAAATGACTTATATATGGATATATATATTAATAATTAACAACTTGGGGTTCTTTTAGCTTGTTATAGTATGATTATTAACCATATAGTGTAAGAAAACACAAAGACAAAGTCAAAGTTAAATTATTTAACAAAGAGTTAAATCTAAATGATATGGATATAATAGAAACCTAAACTTGTATAAAACCTATTGGTTGAGAGGAATTCGACCCATCCTCACCTTAGCTTCGAAATAAATCAATTTGGAGTTATTAAAAACCGAATATGACTTTATTATAAAATAATACTTTATGTTTTTCCTAAGGTACCCCTCTCCTCCATTATAAAAGGGCACCCCTTCCCTCTTCTCTTCACACCATTTTGAGCCTTGAAACTTGGACAAACCCTGAAAATTTATCTTCTCCACTTCCCTATAAACATTCTGGAGGTTATGGTCTTCTCAAAAGACCAACTCTATTCCCTTAAGAGCAAGGTTAAAGAAAATGCGTCGAAGAAGAGGTAATCTCTTCTACCAATTCATTCTAGTTTCTTTCTTCATAAAATTCTTCTTTATTAGTTGTTTCATTATAAAGTAATAAAATATGTATAAATAATATACATATATGTTATTATATATATGAAATAACCCCATTTCACCTTCTATCCATCCTCCAGAAAATGAAATCACCGTGCATGCGTACGTACAGAATACTGTCTCCACCCCATGGTGTAATAGGTTTTTCTACCACCAAATAACTTGGATGGTTAATATGGTGTAAAGAATAACTATATATAGATATTATAAAATCATAATGATTATGTTATATTATATCATTCAATTCAATTCCATTCAAAAATTATGGGAATGATACCATCACTCGTGCGTACATACGGATTACCGTCTTCGTGACGCGATGAGATTCAATCATCATGTTAACCATTAAATAATGATTATAAAGTATAGATAATGAATTATAATGGTATATATAACATAATAATGCTACTGGATTTATGTATATGTTATTTACATAATTCCATTCAAGTCAATAATGAATGTAAAACAACGTTCATGCGTACTCACGGCCTACCGTCTCCATTAACGGTGTATTTCATTTCATTTATATGTATTATATATATATATATACAGAATATTTATCATATATAAATCATGAATTACATTAAAGAAGTAATTAAATCATGATATAATTAATAATAATATCAAGAACAACAATTCTAAACAAGTACGATAAATAAAACGATTTTACCCAAAATGCTCTTTTAACATGGAATTTACAAACGAACGGGTAATATAAAGTCATAAGTGAACCATATATGATATAATAACAAGGAATATGATTTTGTAATAAGTAAATGACATTATTTAAATCATTATACAGGAGGTTCGGATACGTATGAAGCATATCAGGCCTAAGGTAATGGATAACTTTTCTAATCTCGTTTTTATCCGAGATTGTTTATTCGTAAATATTAACAAGGGTTATTGTTATCATCCATGCCCATGTTTTATAAAAATGTTTTCATGTATGTTTAATGCCCTTTTTACTAATTTTTTAATTTTACCACAAGTTATGAATGTAATATTACTTTTTTTACCAGTCGAGATTTTTTTTGACTTTTCCGACAAAAGTACGAGGAGAATATTTTTTTTATCTTATTCGACATGAATGGATTTTTATGGTTTCATAAATCCTTATTTTCATGAATCTTGCTCTAAAATATTTCATGATTATTTTCAAGAAAATATATTTCTTTTAAAATTTCATGGAATTTTGTGAAGGGAAAATAATTTGGAAGAAGAAAATATATTTTCCTCATGAATTCAATTCAAGTGTTTTATCAAAAATATTTTTCATTTAAAAAGAAATTATTTAATTTGTATACGTTTCAAGTAGAATGTCTCTATTATTTACATGGTGTGATTTTTATTATGATGAAATTATATCCATTTGTTTTATATGGATTATGTTATAATGGGATGATGTTTATGACACCCAATTTATTCTTTGGGTTCTGATGAATGATTTATGTTTGTTTTGTGGCACAAGTAAGAATGAATTCATTATGAGATGGTTGGGACCTATATCTCCCACAAATACATTGGGTATAGATTTATATCACATGAGATAGACATGGCTATAATGGTAAGTAAATCCGGTTCAGTGTTACCGGACTGAGACGATAAGTGAACTCGATTCAGAAAGGGACTTTGTCCACAAAGATGGTCTTGGCAGCAATGGCTTGGATACTATGGAAATCATATAATGTGATTAATGGATTTCCACAATTACATGTTTTATTCCCATTCTATTTTATCATGGTTGATGTTCCATTATGATATATTCCTTACGTACTTTCATGATTTATGTCTTTGCTCAATATTTTGATGTTTAACTTTTATGATCATGTTTTTTCTTTCAAATGATTATGGATTGTTTTATGTTATCTATTTTTACCCTTAATGAGCATTTGAGCTCACTCTTTTTATGTTTTCTTTTACCTAGGATATAAAGAAAGGTTTTAGGTAAGAAAAAACGGAAGATCATTTTGGGAGATCATGATGATCTTTCACCAAGATTAGAAGATTATATTCCATGTTTCCAAAGGCACTAAACTATTATGGTCCTTGGTGTCTATTTTTGTTATGTATTATGTATTCCAAAAAAGTAATGTAATGTCCATGTACATCAATCTTTGGGTCTCTACAGTTAGTATCAAAGAATGGTTTAGTTAACCTTTGGAAACTAGGATGCGAAAACATTAGTGAAATCTTAGGAGATATTTCTATGGTATGTATAGGGATGTCTCAAAGGTTTAGTATAACTATAGGTTACAGTCCTATAATTATGTTGATTATCATGAATAACCTAGGTTGAACCTAGGGTACCATGGATTAAAGAATGTGTGATTTGTTAGACATCCCATAAGTGAAATTTTATGATTATGTGGTTCCTCGTTATTTTATCTATTTCTTACACTATGATTTCTGGTCTTAGTCAATGGAGGGAACAAGAAGGAATTCTGTTAATATTAAATCCAATGGAATAATTGGTGACTATGATCAATGAAATTGTGTAACTTCTGAAGAGAAATATATTTTGATTATTCCGAATAAGTCATCTCGATATATGATTAACAAGGTGATGTTTAGTTGTATTCCTAAGTCATCAAATAAGAGAAAGATAGAATTTTATGCATGCTCACATGGTGAGGAGCATAGAGAAGGGAAGATTGAAATTTCTAATGAAGGGAAGAGGAACCTTGAGGAATACCTCAAATGGATGGTAAAAAGTTATCTATCTCGAGAAAAGGGTCATAAAGTGACAAACTGTTATGGAGTCCAATGTCTTATCTGTGGAGAACATGGGCATTACCCAACTCAATGCCCTGACGAAAGAGGTTAGTTGTAAATCAAGGAAGGACGTATTACATGATAATAATTAAAGAAAATGGATACAAGTGTTTATGTATTGGAATTCAAGAATAATGTTGTTGAGGTACTTTCATGAAATATTGGAATATCTATGTATTGAATAATTATGGTTTTCAACAATTATATGGCAGAGGTAACGATGAAAAATGTTTGAAATATTTTCAGAAAGTAGATGATATGTGCATAATGAAGGGTTAAGGGAAAAATAATATATTTGGTGGTATTCATGTGCTCTTTATTGATATAAGGACAATGTGAAATCATGGTTTGAGTATATATAATTTTTGAGATTTTTGGTATATGGAAAGATTTAACTTTTGACAACATTCATGTTTTCACTAAAGTTCAATGTGTATTCATTTTTTAAGAGAATACATTATTAATGTATTAACATTTTTGTAATGTGACCAAAAAGATATATCTTATGATATATAAGGGATAAATGATGGTATTCACATGATTGTTATATGACCATTCCAGTAATTGTTTTATTTATACTATGATCATGGAGAGAAGTATTTTGGATAAGCCTAAAGACTAGAATAAATTATGTTGGACATAAGTCAGTATTGTTTAAGGCTAGAACTTTTTTCGATATTATTTATTGGATGTTATAATAATGTAGTTTCAGAAAAAGGACAACCTACAGGATGAGGGACAACCAATCACGTTTGACAAGGCTGTGAGAATCGAAGACACAACTGAAGTGTGAGATTCCTTTATCGCCTACCAATGGCCTACAGGAAGTCCCTAGTTAGTAGAAACTAGTTTTATTATATTAAGAGGTATGATATATGATGTGTATGTCCATTCTTGGAGCCATATATGTTTAATATCGCCATATATGGACTTATGTATATCGAATAACGTTTTCTATCCTTTTGATTGAAAAAGATAGAATGACCCATTATTCTATCACATGATCTTCTAACACTTCACGAATGAAAAATTAAACGTCGTTTCTTTAAGAGATGAAGTGAAAATTGGTCAAGGCACGAACAATGGTGAGATTATACCAAAATAAATTAAGTATTTTTTCTAATTCAAATTCTTCAACTTTAGGGAAATCATCTTCAAAACCAAAAATGTTGTCCTAGTGCACTTATATCTGATTAATCAGATGGTACCTAAGATCATCACAAATTTATGGCTTTGATATTGTTGGATTTTTCATATCCATGTTCTCTACCACTCTTCATCAGAACATGATAGTTAGATTTCTCTTCCATATCCATATTTTCACCTGTGTTATCCTAGGTGGAAACCCAGTGATGAGTTAATCTGGGTAACCGTTACATTTCAAACTTTTCTTTTTAAAATTAAGTTTTAGTATTCCTTTTTATAATGTGGGTTTCTATTAAATAATCTTTCAAGTATTAAACCATTTATAACCCCAACGAATTTTGAGGGAGAAATTCATTTTAAGGGGGGTAGAATGTAACACCCTGAGATTTTATGAGAAATAATATTTTTAATTACTTTGATGTCTTTTTTTGTATGCTACACCAAGATTAGCTTGTACTATATTGAATACCATATTATCTTGTAGTATACACAACAATATTCTTGGCTCGTGTTACACACAATTTCATGTTCGTTTTGTTGAAATTATTCTACACAACATTAAGTATAGATTTTGTTTAATGTATAAATGAAATAAGTTTTGATTATGTTATACGAAACACCAAACGGAGCTTTCACTACACGCAACCCTGACTTGTCTTTCATTACACGCAAACAAGACCTTCTTCGATATCGTCTGTAGTACACAATACCAAGTTTCACTAAATGAGATATTATTATAATATTATTATAAACTAGCAGTTATGAATACTAATACCCACTTTTTGAAATTTTATCTTTCAAAATGGACTTCATTTTTGGATTCGGAATATCAAAATTAGCCTAAGGTGAATTTTTCTTATTTTTATGAAAACTTTAAATTTTTGATGAATAGTGAAAACACCGGGTTACTATTTAAAAACCGACTTTTTATATAAATAAATAATTATATTATTTAAATTTACTTTATGTCAAAATTGATAAATAATACCTACATATGTTCAATTTAATTCATTGGAGTCAATTTATAATAATTTTAGATATATAAAAACTTTATTGAACTTTTGACTGTCTTTTAACCAACTCCTAAGAGAATTTTCATATTTACATAAAACATAATTTTACAGCTTCTGTGAGTGGAATTTCAAAAATCTGAGAGACACAGTTGATGATAGTTAGTAAAATGTAGTTCAATGAGATGATAATAATTTTTGGTAAATAGGACCATTTTACTTTTATTTACCAAGGTTAAAAGTAAATAGGGGAATTAAGGGTAAAAATGATATTATTATAACCCTGACACATGTCCTAATTCTACTGGATAAGTGTAATGCGACCAAAAACAACCTTAGGAATAAAATATGACCATTCAGGTCCACTTGTATTAGATTAGTACATTTATTATTATTTAATTCAAATAAGATTTAAAAGAGTTAAATTCATAGTTTAATAAGTTAAAAAATTTTAATACAGGGTTATATATAAGATAAATTCAACTATAAATATTTATTATAACACTAAAAATATTTCCTAAATAATGGTATTTTAATTATAATTTTTAGACTTTAAATAATTTAATTTATTTATGACACAATAATGATGCAGTAATTACCTTATTAATGAAATATTAACATAATTGATGTTATTAATATCCAAATAAATGTAATTTTAGACTTTTTATGAATTCCACTAATTTTATAGGTTAATATGACATGTTATTATTGATTTATTTAACTTTTTTCGAATTAATCATTCTAATTTGAGTTCCAAAAAATCAAGTACCAAATAGTGTCAATAATGACATAAAATAGTTTTTAAAACAAATATTATATAATTAATTGTTATTTTATTCCAAAAAATATAAGGATCATCCAGATGACTTAGATAAGAATATATATATATGAATAATGGACCACTTGGGGTTCGTTTGATTTTTTATATTTAGATTACTAACCATATCGTGGAAGAAAACATAAAGAAAAAGTAAAAGTTAAATTATTTAACATAGAGTTAAATATAAATGATAAAAATAAAATATTAACCTAAACATGTCTAAAACATATTGGTTTAGATGATTTAGAACCATCCCCACCAGTAATTTGGAGCTATTAAAAATTGAATATGACTTTATTATAAAATAATATTTTATGTTATTCCTAAGGTACCCCTCTCCTCCCTTATAAAAGGGAACCCCTTCCCTCTTCTCTTCACACCCTTTTGAGACTTGAAACTCGGCGAAACCCTACCCATTTCTCTTATTCAATTCCCGATAAACATTCTGGAGGTTCTGGTTTTCTCAAAAGACCAACTCTAGTCCCATAAGTGGAAGGTTAAAGAAGGTGTGTCGAAGAAGAGGTAATCTCATCTACCAATTATTTCTAGTTTCATTCTTCTTCAACATCTTCTTTATTAGTTGTTTCATTATAAATTAATAACATAAGTATATATAATATACATATATGTTATTATAAAAATGAAACAACCACACTTCACCTTCTATCCATCCTACAGAAAACGAAATCACCATGCATGCGTATGTACGGAATACCGTCTCCACGCCATGATGTAATCTATTTTCCACCACCACATTACTTGGATGGTTATAATGGTGAAAAGAATAACTATACATCGATATTATAACATGATACTTATTATGAGATATTATATCATTCACTTCAATTCCATTCAAAAATTATGGGAATGATATCATCACTTGTGCGTACGTACGGATCACCGTCTCCATGACACGATCAGATTCAATCTCCATGTTAACCATTAAAAAATGATTATAAAGTATATATAATGAATTATAATGGTATATATAACATAATAATGCAACTAGATTTATTTATATGTTATTTAATTAATTCCATTCAAGTCAATAAGGAAAGGAAAACACCGTTCATGCGTATGTACGACCTACCGTCTCCATTAACAGTGTATTTCATTTCATTTATCTATCTATTATATATATATACTGAATATGTATAATATATAAATCATTATTTACATTCAAGAAGTAATTAAATCATGATATAATTAATAATAATATCAAGAACAACAAGCCTAAACAAGTACAATAAATAAAATGATTTTACCCAAAACGCCGCATTAACATGGAATTTACAAAAAAACGGGTAAAATAATGTCATAAGTGAACCATATATGATAAAATAACAATGAATATGATTCTGTAATAAGTAAATGAAATTATTTAAATCATTATACAAGAGGTTCATAAACGTACGAAGCATATCGGGCCTAAGGTAAGGGATAACTTTTCCAATCTCATTTTTATCTAAGATTGTTTATTCGTAAGTATTTACTGGGGTTATTGTTATCATCCATGGACATGTTTTCTAAAAATGTTTTCATATATTTTTAAATTCATTTTTACCCATTTTTTAATTTCAACACATGTTATGAATGGAATATTACTTTTGTTTACCACACAAGGATATTTTTGACTTTTCTGACAAAAGTATGAGGAGAATATTTTTTTAACTTATACAGCATTAACAGATTTTTATGGTTTCATAAAGCCTTATTTTCATGAAGCTTACTCTAAAATATTTCATGATTATTTTCATCAAAATCCATTTCTTTTAAAATTGGAAGTAATTTTTTGAAAAGAAAAAAATTTGGAAGAAGAAAAGATATTTTCCTCATGAATTCAATTCAAGTGTTTTATCAAAACTATTTTTCATTTAAAATGAAATTATTTAATATGTTTATGTTTCAAGTATAATGCCTCTATTATTTACATGGTGTTATTTTAATTATGATGAAATCATATACATTTGTTTTATATGGATTATGTTATGATGGGATGATGTTTATGAAACCCAATTTATTCTTTGGGTTTTGATAAATGATTTATGTTTATTTTGTGGCACAAGTAAGAATAAATTCATTATGACATGGGTTGGACCTATATCTTCCTCCACTGCATTGGGTAAAGATTTATATCACATGAGATAGACATGACTATAATGGTAAGTTAATCTGGTTCAGTGTTATAGGACTGAAACGATGAGTGAACTCGATTCAGAAAGGGACTTTGTCCACAAAGATGGTCTTGGAAGCAATACCTTGGATACTATAGAAATCATATCATGTGCTTAATAGATTTCGACAATTACATGTTTTATTACCATTCTCTTTTATCATGGTTGATGTTCCATTCTGATATATTCCCTACGTACTTCCATGGTTTATCTCTTTGCTCATGATTTTGATTTTTAAATTTTATGTTCATGTTTTTTCTTTAAAATGTTTATGGATTGTTTTATGTTCCTTATATTTACCCTTATTGAGCATTTGAGCTCACCCGTTTTATGTTTTCTTTTACCCATGAAATAAATAAAGGTTTTAGGTAAGAAAAAAAAGGAAGTTCATTATGGGAGATGTTGATGATCTTTTTCCAAGATTAGAAGATTATGTTCCATGTTTCCAAAGGAACTAAACTATTATGGTCCTTTGGTGTCTGTTTTTATTATGTATTATGTATTCCTCAAATGTAATGTAATGTCCATATACATCATGATTTGGGTCTTTACAGTTGGTATCAGATAAAGGATTAGTTAACATTTGGAAAATAGGATGCGAAAACTTTAGTGAAATCTCTAGAGATATTTCTAATGTATGTATAGGGATGTCTCTAAGTTTTAGTATAACTATAGGTTATAGTCCTAGAATTATGTTGACGATCATGAATAACATAGGTTGAACCTAGGTTATAATGGATTAAAGAATGTGTGATATGTTATACATCCCATAAGTGACATTTTATGATTATGTGGTTCCTCGTTATTTTATCTGTTTCTTACACTATGATTTCTGTTCTTAGTCAATGGAGGGATTGAGAAGGAATTTTGTTTACATTGATTCAAATGGAAAAATTGGCAACTATGATCAACGAAAGTGTGTAACTTCTGGAGAGAAAGATATTGTGATTATTCCGAATCAGTCATGTCGATATATGATTAACAAGGTGATGTTTAGTTGTATTCTTAAGTCATCAAATAAGATGAAGATAGAATTTTATACATGTTCGCATGGTGAGGAGCATAGAGAAGGGAATATTGAGATTTCTAAATAAGGGAAGAAGAACCTTGAGGAATACCTAAAATGGATGGGAAAAGTTATCTATGTAGAGAAAAGGTTCATAAAGTGACAAACTGTTATGGAGTCTAATGTCTTATCTGTGGAGAACATGGGCATTACCCAACTCAATGCCCTAACCTAAGAGGTTACATCTAAATAAAGGAATGAGGAATTCCATGACAATCATTAAAGAGGATGGATACAAGTGTTTATGTATTGGAATTCAGAATAATGTTGATGAGGTACTTTCATGAAATATTGGAATATCTATGTGTTGGTTATTTCTGGTTTTCAATAATTATATGGTATAGGTAACCATGAAAAGTGTTTGAAATATTTTTGGAAAGTATATGATATGTTCATAATGAAGGGATAAGGAGAAAATAATATGTTTGGTAGTATTCATGAGCTCATGATTGATATAAGGACAAAGTGATATCATGGTTTGAGTATATAGAATTTTTGGGATTTTTGGTATGTGGAAAGATTTAACATTTGACAGCATTCATGTTTTCACTAAGGTTCAATGAGTATTAATTTTTTAAGAGAATACGTGATTAAGGTATTCACATATTTGTAATGTGACCAACAAGATATATCTTATGATATATAAGGGATACATGATGATATTCACATGCTTGTTATATGACCATTCCAGTAATCGTTTTATTTATACTTTGAGCTTGGAGAGAAGTATTTTGGATAAGCCTAAAGATTGGAATAAATTATATTGGACATAAGATAGTATTGTTTAAGGATATAATGTTTTTTCGATATTATTTATGGGATGTTATAATAATGTAGTTTTAGAAAAAGGACAACCTGCAGGATGAACGACAACCCATCGCGTTTGACAAGGATGTGAGAATGGAACACACAACTGAAGTGTGAGATGACTTTATCGCCTACCAATGGCCTACAGGAAGTCCCTGGTTAGTAGAAACTAGTTTTATTATATTATGAGGTATGATATATGAATTATACATCCATTCTGGGAGCCATATACATTTAATATCTCCATATATGGACTTATTTATATTGAATAACTTTTTCCATCCTTTTGATTGAAAAAGATGGAATGACCCATAATTCTATCACATGATCTTCTAACACTTCACGAATGAAAAATTAAACATTATTTCTTTAAGAGATGAAGTGGAAATTGTTCAAGACACGAAAAATGGTGGGATTATACCAAAATAAAGTAAGTATTTCTTCTAATTCAAATTCTTCAACTTTAGGGAAATCATCTTCAAAACCAAAAATGTTGTCCTAGTGCACTTATATCTGATGAATTAGATGGTACCTAAGATCATGAAAAAAATTTGGCTTTGTGATTGTTGTCTTTTTCATAGCCATGTTCTCTACCACTCTTCATCAGAACATGATAGTTAGATTTCTGATCCATATCCATATTTTCACCTCTGTTCTCCTTGGTGGAAACCCAGTGATTAGTTAATCTGGGTAACCGTTACATTTCTAACTTTTCTTTTAAAAATTAAGTTTTTGTATTGCTTTTTACAATGTGGGTTTCTATGAAAGAATATTTCAAGTATTAAACCATTTATAACCCCAATGAATTTTGAGGGAGAAATACATTTTAAGGGGGGTAGAATGTACCAGCCTGAGATTTTATGAGAAATAATATTTTAAATTACTTTGATGTCTTGTGTTTCATGATACCCCAAGATTAGCTTGTACTATACACAACACCGTATTAGCTTGAAGTATACACAAAACTATTCTTGGATCATGATACATAGTATTTCATGTTCATTTTTTGGAAATTATTCTACACCACATTAAGTATAGATTTTGTTTAATGTATAAGTGAAATAATTTTTGATTATGTTATAAGAAACACCAAACGAATATTTCACTACACGAAGCCCTGACTTGTCCTGCATTACAAGAAATCAAGACCTTCATCGATAGTGTGTGTAGTACACAATACCAAGTTTCACTAAACGATATATTATTATAATATTATTATGAACTAGCCATTATGAATAGTATTACCTACTTTTTGAAATTTTATCATTCAAAATGGACTTCATTTTTGGATTTAGAATATCAAAATTAGACTAGGGTGAATTTTTCTTATTTTTATGAAAACTTTCAATTTTTGATAAATAGTGAAAACATCGGGTTACTATTTAAAAACCAACATTTTATATAAATAAATAATTATATTTTTTAAATTTACTTTAGGTCAAAATTGATACATAATAGCTATATATGTTCAATTTAATTCATTGGAGTCATTTTATAATAATTTTATTGAACATTTGATTGTCTTTTATCCACCTCCTAGGAGAATTTTCAAATTTACATAAAAGATTATTTTACCGCTTCTGTGAGTGGAATTTCAAAAATTCAAGAGACACGGTTGATGAAAGTAAGTAAAATTTGGTTCAATAAGATGATAATTTTTTTTGGTGAATTGGACCTTTTTACTTTTATTTACCAAGGTTAAAAGTAAATAGGGTAATTAGGGGTAAAAATGATATTATAAATACCCTGACACATGTCATAATTCTATTGGATAAGTGTAATGCGACCAAAAACAATCTTAGGAATAAAATATGACCATTCAGGTCCACTTGGATTAGATTAGGACATTTATTATTATTTAATTCACAGAAGATTTAAAAGATTTAAAATCATTGTTTAATAAGTAAAAAATTTTAATATAGGGTTATACAGAAGATAAATTAGACTATAAATATTCATTATAAAAATAAAAATATTTCCTACATATTGGTATTTTAATTATTATTTTTAGACTTTAAATATATTAATTTATTTATGACACAATGATGATGCAGTAATTACCTTATTAAAGAAATATTAACATAATTGATGTTATAAATATCCAAATAAATGTAATTTTAGACTTTTTATGAACTAAACTAATTTTCTAGGTTAATATGACAGATTATTATTGATTTAAATAACTTTTTTTAAATAATCATTCTGATATGAGTTTCAAAAAAATCATGTACCAAATAGTGTCAAAATTGAAATAAAATAGTTTTTTTTAAAATATTGTATTATTAATTGTTATTTTATTCCTAAAAAAATAATGTTCGTCTAAATGACTTATATAACGTTATATATATTCATAATTAACCACCTGGGGTTCATTTGGATTTTTATATTTTGGTAATTAACCATATAGTGTAAAAAAACATAAAGACAATGTAAAAGTTAAATTATTTAACATAGAGTTAAATCTAAATGATAAGGATAAAATAGTAACATAAACATGTCTAAAACCTATTGGTTTAGAAGATTTAGAACCATCCACACCAGAAATTTGGAGCTATTAAAAACCGAATATGACTTTATTATAAAATAATATTTTATGTTTTTCCTAATGTAACCCTCTCTTCCCTTATATAAGGGAACCCCTTCCCTATTCTATTAACACCCATTTGAGAATTGAATCTCAGCCAAACCCTGCCCATTTCTCTTATCCAATTCCCTGTAAACATTCTAGAGGATCTGGTCTTCTCAAAAGACCATCTCTATTCACTTAAGCGGTTGATTAAATAAGGTGCGTCGAAGAAGAGGTAATCTCTTCTACCAATTCATTCCAGTTTATTCCTTCTTCAACTTCTTCTTCATTATTTTTTTCATTATAAAGTAATAATATATGTATATATAATATACATATATGTTATTATAAATATGAAACAACCCCATTTCACCTTATATCCATCCTACAGAAAACAAAATCACCGTGCATGCATACGTACCGAATATCGTCTCCACGCCATGGTGTAATCTGTTTTTCCACCACCACCTTACTTGGATGGTTATAATGGTGTAAAGAATAACTATATATGGATATTATAACATCATATTGATTATGAAATATTATATCATTCACTTCAATTCCATTCAAAAATTATGGGAATGATATCATCACTCGTGCATACGTACAGATTACCGTCTCCATGATGCGATGAGATTCAATCTCCATGTTAACCATTAATGAATGATTATAAAGTATATATAATTAATTATAATGGTATATATAACATAATAAGGCTAAATTATTTATTTATATGTTATTTACTTAATTAAATTCAAGTCAATAAGGAAAGGAAAACACCGTTCATGCGTACGTACGGCCTACCGTCTCCATGAATGGTGTATTTCATTTCATTTATCTATCTATTATACATACATACTGAATATGTATCATATATAAATAATTATTTACATTCAAGAATTAATTAAATCATGATATAATTTATAATAATATAAATAACAACAAGTCTAAACAAGTACGATAAACAAAACAATTTTACCCAAAACGCTACTTTAACATGGAATTTACAAAAGAACAGGTAATATAAAGTCATAAGTGAACCATATATGATATAATAAAAATGAATATGATGCTGTAATAAGTAAGTGAAATTATTTAAATCATTATATAAGAGGTTCAGATACGTAAGAAGCATATCGATCCTAAGGAAAGGGATAACTTTTCCAATATAATTTTTATCCAAGATTGTTTATTTGTAAGTATTTACTAGTGTTATTGTTAACATCCATGACCATGTTTTCTAAAAATGTTTTCATGTATGTTTAATGTCCTTTTTACCCATTTTTGAATTTTAACACATGTTATAAATGGAATATTACTTGTGTTTACCACATGAGGATCTGTTTGACTTTTCCAACAAAAGTACGAGGAGCATATTTTTTTAACTTATACGGAATGAACGGATTTTTATGGTTTCATAAAGCCTTATTTTCATGTATCTTACTATACAATATTTCATGATTATTTTCAAAAAAATCATTTTCATTTAAAATTTCATGGAATTTTGTGAAAAGAAAATAATTTGGGAGAAGAAAAGATATTTTCCTCATGAATTCAATTCAAGTGTTTTATCAAAAATAATTTTCATTTAAAATGAAATTATTTAATATTATTATGTTTCAAGTATAATATCTCTATTATTTACATGGTTTTATTTTAATTATGATGAAATAATATCCATTTGTTTTATATAGATTATGTTATGATGGGATGATGTTTATGAAACCCAATTTATTCTTTGGGTTGTGATGAATGATTTATGTTTATTTTGAGGCACAAGTAAGAATGACATCATTATGAGATGGGTGGGACATATATCTCCCACCAATACATTGGGTAATGATTTATATCGCTTGAGATAGACATGTCTAGAATGGTAAGTTAATCCAGTTTAGTGTTACAGGACTGAAACGATGAGTGAAATTGATTCAGAATGGGACTGTTTCCACAAAGATGGTCTTGGCAGCACGGCCTTGGATACTATGGGAATCATATCATGTTCATAATGTATTTCCACAATTACATGTTTTATTCCCATTCTATTTTATCATGGTTGATGTTCCATTATGATATTTTCCTTACGTACTTCCATGATTTTTTTCTTTGCTCAAGATTTTGATGTTTAAATTTTATATTCATGTTATTTCTTTCAAATGTTTATGGATTGTTTTATGTATTCTATATTTACCCTTACTAGGCATTTGAGATCACCCTTTTTATGTTTTCTTTTACCTAGGATATAAATAAAGGTTTTAGGTAAGAAAAAAAGGATGATCATTATGGGAGATGTTGATGATCTTTCACAAAGATCATAAGATTATGCTCCATGTTTCCAAAGGAACTAAACTATTATGGTCCTTTGGTGTCTATTTTTGTTATGTATTATATATTTCACAAAATTAATGTAATGTACATGTACATAAAGATTTGGGTCTCTATAGTTGGTATCAAAAAAAGGTTTAATTAACCTTTTGAAACTAGGATGTGAAAACTTTAGTGAAATATCTAGAGATATTTCTAAGGTATGTATAGGGATGTCTCTAAGGTTTAGTATAACTATAGGTTACATTCCTAGAATTATGTTGACGATCATGAATATCCTAGATTTAACCTAGGGTATCATGGATTAAATAATTTGTGATATGTTAGACATCCCATAAGTGACATTTTATGATTATGTGGTTCCTCGTTAGTTTATCAATTTCTTACACTATGATTTCTAGTCTTAGTCAATAGAGGGAATGAGAAGTAATTCTGTTAACATTGATTCCAATGGAAAAATTGGTGACTATGATCAATGAAATTGTGTAACTTCTAGAGAGAAAGATATTGTGATTATTCTGAATCAGTCATCTCGATATCTGATTAACAAGGTGATGTTTAGTTGTATTCATAAGTCATCAAATAAGAGGAAGAAATGATTTTATGCATGTTCGCATGGTGAGGAGCATAGAGAAGGGAAGGTTGATATTTTTAAATAAGGGATTAATAACCTTGAGGAATACCTCATATTCATGGGCAAATGTTATCTATGTGGAGAAAAGGGTCATAAAGTGACAAACTATTATGGAGTCCAATGTCTTATCTGTGGAGAACATGGGCATTACCCAACTCAATGCCCTAACCTAAGAGGTAACTTCTAAATCAAGGAAGGACATATTCTATGACAATCATTTAAGAGGATGGGTAGAAGTGTTTATGTATTAGAATTCAAGAATAATGTTGTTGAAGTACTTTCATGAAATATCTGAATATCTATGTATTGGTTATTTCTGGTTTTCAATAATTATATGGTACAGGTAACCATGAAAATTGTTTGAAATATATTTGGAAAGTAGATGATATGTGATAAATGAAGGGATAAGGAGAAAATAATATGTTTGGTCGTATTCATGAGCTCATGATTGATATAAGGACAAAGTGATATCATGTCTGAGTATATAGAATTTTTGGGATTTTTGGTATGTGGAAAGATTTACCTTTTCACAGCATTCATATTTTCACTATGGTTCAATGAGTATTCATTTTTTAAGAGAATACATGATTAAGGTATTCACATGTTTGTAATGTAACCAACAAGATATATCTTATGATATATAAGGGATACATGATGGTATTCACATGCTTGTTATATGACCATTCCAGTAATCGTTTTATTTATACTATGAGCTTGGACAGAAGTATTTTGGATAAGCCTAAAGATTGGAATCAATTATGTTGGAAATAAGTCAGTATTTTTTAAGGCTAGAACTTTTTTTCAATATTATTTATGGGATGTTATAATAATGTAGTTTTAGAAAAAGGACAACCTACAGGATGAGTGATAACCCATCGCGTTGGACAAGGCTGTGAGAATCGAACCTACAACTGAAGTACGACATGCCTTTATTGCCTACGACTGGCCTACATGATGTCCCTGGTTAGTAGAAACTAGTTTTATTATATTAAGGGGTATGATATATGAAGTATACATCCATTTTTGGAGCCATATACGTTTAATATCTCCATATATGGGATTATGTATATTGAATAACGTTTTCTATCCATTTGTTTGAAAAAGATGGAATGACCCATCATTCTATCACATGAGCTGCGAACACTTCATGAATGAAAAATTAATCTTCATTTCTTTTAGAGATGAAATGTAAATTGTTCAAGGCACGAACAATAGTGAGATTATACCGAAATAAATAAGTATTTATTTTAATTCAAATTCTTCAACTTTATGGAAATCTTCTTGAAAACCAAAAATGTTGTCCTAGTGCACTTATATCTGATTAATCCGATGATACCTAAGATCATCAAAAATTTATGGTTTTGTGATTGTTGCCTTTTTCATAGCCATGTTCTCTACCACTCTTCATCAGAACATGACGGTTAGATTTCTCTTCCATATCCATATTTTCACCTGTGTTCTCCTAGGTGAAAACCCAGTTATGAGTTAATCTGGGTAACCGTTACATTTCTATGTTTCCTTTTTAAAATTAAGTTTTAGTATTCCTATTTATGATGTGGGTTTCTGTAAATTAAACGTTCAAGTATTAAACCATTTATAACCCCAACAAATTTTGAGGGGGAAATTCCTTTTAAGGGAGGTAGAATGAAACAACACGAGATTTTATGAGAAATAATATTTTTAATTACATTGATGTTTTGTGTTGTTTGATACACCAAGATTAGATTGTACTATACGCAACACCGTATTATCTTAAAGTATACACAACACTATTCTTGGCTCGTGTTACACACAATTTCAAGTTCGTTTTTTGGAAATTATTCTACGCAACATTAAGTATAGATTTTGTTTAATATATAAATGAAATAAGTTTTTATTATGTTATAAGACACACCAAATGGAGCTTTCACTACTCACAGTCCTGACTTGTCTTGAATTACAAGCAATCAAGAGCTTCTTTGATAGCGTGTGTAGTACACAATACCAAGTTTCACTAAACAAGATATTATTATAATATTATTATTAACTTTCCATTATGTATAGTAATACCCACTTTTTGAAATTTTATCTTTCAAAATGGACTTAATTTTTGGATTCAGAATATCAAAATTATCCTAGGGTAACTTTTAGTTATTTTTATGAAAACTTTCACTTTTTGATGAATAGTGAAAACACCCGGTTACTATTTAAAACCCGAATTTTTATATAAATAAATACTTATTTTATTTAAATTTAATTTAGGTCAAAATTAATACACAATACTTATATATGTTCAATTTAATTCATTGGAGTCATATTATAATAATTTTAGATATATAAAAATTTTATTGAACTTTTGATTGTCTTTTACCCACCTCCTAGGAAAATTTTTAAATTTACATAAAACATTATTTTACAGCTTTTGTGAGTGGAATTTCAAAAATCCAAGAGACACGGTTGATAACATTATGTTAAATGTGGTTCAATAAGATGATAATTTTTTTTTGGTGAATATGAACTTTTTACTTTTATTTACCAAGGTTAAATGTAAATAGAGAAAATTACGGGTAAAAATGATATTATTATTACCCAGACACATGTATTAACTATATTGGATAAGTGTAATGCGACAAAAAACAACGTTAGGAATAAAATTTGACCATTCAGGTCCACTTGTATTAGATTAGGACATTTATTTTTATTTAATTCAAAGAAGATTTAAAAGAGTTAAAATCAATGTTTAATAAGTAAAAAATTTTAATATAGGGTTATACATAAAATAAATTCGACTATAAATAATAATTAGAAAGCTAAAAATATTTTCAACATAATGGAAATTTAATTATAATTTTTATAATTAAATAATTTAATTTATTTATGACACAATGATGATATAGAAATTACCTTATTATTGAAATATTAACATAATTGATGTTATAAATATCCAAATAAATATAATTTTAGACTTTTTATAAATTACACTAATTTTTAAGGTTAATATGACATGTTATTATTGATTTAATTAACTTTTTTCAAACTAATCATTCTGCTATGAGTTTCACAAAAATCATGTACCAAATACTGTCAAAATTGACATAAAATAGTTTTTAAAACAAATATTATATTATTAGTTGATATTTTATTCCTAAAAATATAAGGCTCAACCAAATGACTTATATAAGGATATATATATTAATAATTAACCACTTGGGGTTCGTTTGGGTTTTAATATTTAGATTATTAACTATATAGTATAAGAAAACATAAAGACAAAGTAAAAGTTAAATTATTTAACATAGAGTTAAATCTAAATGATTAGGGTAAAATAGTAACCTAAACATGTCTAAAACATATTAGTTTAGATGATTTATAATCATCCCCATCAGAAATTTGTAGCTATTAAAAACAGAATATGACTTTATTATAAAATAATATTTTATGTTTTTCCTAAGGTACCCCTCACCTCCATTATAAAAGGGCACCCCTTCCCTCTTCTCTTCACACCCATTTGAGCCTTTAAGATCGTCCAAAAACATCCCATTTCTCTTCTCCACTTCCCTATAAACATTCTAGAGGTTCTGGTCTTCTCAAAAGACCAACTCTAGTCCCTTAAGAGCAAGCTTAAAGAAGGTGTGTCGAAGAAGAGATAATCTCTTCTACCGATTTTTTCAAGTTTTATTCTTCTTCAAGTTCTTCTTCTTTAGTTGTTTCATTATAAATTAAAAACATCAGTATCTATAATATACTGATATTTTGTTATAAATATGAAACAGCCTCATTTCACCTTCTATCTGTCCTACGGTAAATGAATTCACCGCGTGTGCGTACGTACGGAATGTCGTCTCCACGCCGTGGTGTAATCTATTTTCCCACCACCACCTTTCTTGGATGGGTATAATGGCGTAAAGAATAACTATATATGGATATTATAACATCATACTAATTATGAGATATTATATCATTTACTTCAATTCCATTAAAAATTATATGAATGATATCATTGCACGTGCGTACGTACGGATTACCATCTCGATGACGTGATGAGATTCAATATCCATGTTAAACATTAAAGAATGATTATAAAGTATATATAATTAATAATAATGGTATATATAACAAAATAATGAGACTGGATTTATTTATATGTTATTTACTTAATTCCATTCATGTCAATAAGGAATGGAAAACAGCGTTCATGCGTACGTACGGCCTACTGTCTCCATGAACGGTGTATTTCATTTCATTTATCTATATATTATATATATATACTGAATATATATGATATATAAATCATTATTTACATTGAGGAAGAAATTAAATCATGATATATGTAATAATAATATCAAGAACTACAAGTCTAAACAAGTACGATAAATAAAATGATTTTACCCAAAACACTGCTTTAACATGGAATTTACAAAAGAAAGGGTAATATAAAGTCATAAGTGAACCATATATGATATAATAATAATGAATATGATTCTGTAATAAGTAAATGACATTATTTAAATCATTATACATGAAGTTCAGATATGTACGAATCATATCGGACCTATGGTAAGGGATAACTTTTCCAATCTCATTTTTATCTGAGATTGTTTATTCCTAAGTATTTACTAGGGTTATTGTTATCATCCATGCCCATGTTTTCTAAAACTGTTTTCATGTATGTTTAATGTCCTTTTTACCCATTTTTTAATTTTACCACATGTAATTAAAGGAATATTAATTTTTTTACCACATGAGGAACTTTTTGACTTTTCCGAAAAAAGTACGAGGATGATATTTTATTAACTTATACGACATGAACTGATTTTTAAGTTTTCATAAAGACTTATGTTCAAGAAGATTCCTATTAAATATGTCATGATTATTTTCAATAAATCCATTTCTTCTAAAATTTCTTGGAATTTTTTGAAAGGAAAATGATTTTGAAGAAGAATGGATATTTTCCTCAAGAATTCAATTCAAGTGTTTTATCAAAACTATTTTCCATTTAAAATGATATTATTTAATATGTTTATGTTTCAAGTATAATGTCTCTATTATTTACATGGTGTGATTTTTATTATGATGAAACGATTTCCATTTGTTTTATATGGATTATGTTATGATGGGATGATATTTATGAAACCCATTTTATTCTTTGGGTTATGATGAATGATTTATTTTTATTTTGTGGCACAAGTAAGAATGATTTCATTATGATACGTGTGGGACCTATATCACCATCCAATGAATTGGGTAAAGATTTATATCACATGAGATATACATGGATGGAACGGTATGTTAATCTGGTTCAGTGTTACAGGACTGAAATGAGGAATGAACTCAATTTAGAAAGGAACTTTGTCCACTAAGGTGGTCTTGGTAGCAATAAATTGGCTACTATAGAGATCATATCATGTGATTAATGGTTTTCCACAATTACATGTTTTATTCCCATTCTATTTTACCATGTTTGATGTTCCATTATGATATAGGCTTTACGTACTTCCACGATTTATGTCATTGCTCAAGATTTTGATGATTAAATTTTATGTTGAATTGTTTTCATTCAAATGTTTATGGATTGTTTTATGTTCTCTATGTTTACCCTTACTGTGTTTTTTAGCTCACCCTTTTTATGTTTTCTTTTATCCAGGATATAAATGAAGGTTTTAGGTATGAAAAAATGGATGAAATTTATAGGAGATGTTGATGATCTTTCACAAAGATTCGAAGATTATGTTCAATGTTTCTAAAGGCACTAAACTATTACAGTCGTTTGGTGTCTGTTTTTGTTATATATTAAGTATTCCAAAAAAGTAATGTAATTTCCATGTACGTAAATATTTGGGTCTCTACACAAATAGTTTCCAAACCATCATTATTAGAAAGGATAAAATGTTATTAGTTTATGGATGGGAACTTCCAAAAGAAAATTACAGCTGTGAATGATGGGAGACTAATAGACATCATATATGAAGATGGAATTTTGAAATTTGGGAAGAAAAATTGTGTTTCTGATATACCAGAACTAAAAATGGATTTTTTGGATGATGATAGTAGATCTAATTTATTTATACACCCTGGTAGCCCTAATATATATAGATATTTGAGGGAATGTCTTTTGTGGGACAACACGAAGAGAGAGATTTTTGATTATGTGTTGTGATGAATGGTTTGTAAAAAAGTGAAAGATGAAAGACAACATCCTAAAAGAGTCATGAAAACTCATCCCATACATGAGTGGAAATGGGATGATATTATGATGGATTTTCTAATGGTGCTACCAAAGACTCCTAGAAGGAATGATGCAATATGATCCATTATTGATCGTCTTACCAATTCATCACATTTTCTTGTTATAAGAGAATATTTACCACTTGAATGTTTAGGAAGGCTGTATATTAATTGTGTTTTAAGGCATCTTGGAGCACCCATATCGATTGTTTCTGATCGTGGTACCTATTTCCCATCAAGATATTGGAAAACTCTTCATCAGTCCCTTGATACTAAACATCATTTGAGCAATGCCTACCACCCTCAAACTGATGGACAATAATAATGGACTATTCAAACATTAGAAGACATTTAGAGATCTTTCTCATGTGACTTTAAGGGTATATAGGATCAATATTTACCTTTGGTAGAATTTTCCTATAATAATATCTCCTATTCAAGTATTCAGATGGATCAATATAAAGCGTTATATGGAAAGCGATGTCACACACCAACTTGTTGGGATGATGTTGGTGAAATAAAACTTGTAGGCCCCAAAATTGTGGAGGAAATAGTGGACGAGGTGATGATTATCCAAATTCACCTCAAAGAATCTCAGAGTAGACAAAAAATCTATGTTGATAACCGAAGAAATGATTTGGAAGTTCAAGTGGGAGATCATGTTTTCATGAAGGTATCTCCATGGAAGGGTGTTACACGATTTAGTAAGATAGGTAAATTAATTCCTATGTACATCAATCCTTTCGAAATTCTAGAATTAATTGGAGTTGTAACTTACAATTTGGAAATGACTCAAAATCTCTCCAAAGTTCATGATGTGTTCCATGTATCACTATTGAGATAATACATGCCTGACCCGACACATGTACTCACCTATGAAGAAAGAGAACAGAAACCTGATGTTTCTTATTATTAAGATCCTATCAGGATTCTTGATTCCAGAAAATAAGTGTTGAAAAAATGAAGGAAATGTCTGGTAAAAGCTCTATGGAGAAACCATAATATAGAAGAGGCCACTTGGAAACATGAGAAAAATATGATGTAGAACCACTCGAATAATTTTATGGAGTAGTGTTACAGAAATTTCAAGGATGAAATTATTTCATTGAGGGAAAAATCTGAAACCACAAGCTTCCATAGTAAGTTTCATTTTAAACAATACAAAAGCTTGTGGTGTACGCAACATCAAGTTCTAGCACACCATGACAAATCAAACTAGCATTTATGAATAGTAATACCTTCTTTTTGAAATTTTATATGCTTTTTTCAAAATGGACATTATATTTGAATTCTAAATATCCAAAATATCTTCTTCGAAATATTTGGTATTTCTCTAAAAATATTCAATTTTGGATGAATAGTGAAAACCCCTACATTATTTTTTTAAGCCTCCTTTTTATTTAAATAATTATTTATTTTATTTATTTTTATTTTAGGTGTTAATGGATATATAGTACATATACATTTTTAATGCAATTAATTGATGTAATTTTATAATAAAATTATATGTACAAAATTTTATTGAACATCTTAATGTCTTTTACCCACCATCTAGGCACATTTGAAAATTTGCATAAAACAAATATTTACAACTAATATTAATTGAATTTCAAATATATAAGAGAAACATTTGAAATTAGTATGTAAAATGTGGATTAGTAGGATTAAAATAATTTTTGGTGAGTAGAAACTTTTGATTTTTATTTACCACGGTTCAGAGTAAATAGGGTAATTAAAGATAAGAATGATATTATAATTACCCTGACAAATGTAATAATTCTTTTAGGGAAATAATTTTTGACCAAAATAAACTATATGAATAAAATATGATCCTTTTTGATCGACTTGGATTATATTATAACATTTATAATAATTTTTTTTAAGAGAGAGTTAAAAGTGTCAAATTAAAATTTTCATAAAAAAATTTAATATAGCTTTACACATAAGATAAATTAGACTATAAAATTCAACAGAAAGATAATAAAATTTCCTACATGATGGTATTTTATTTATTATTTTTAGACATTATATTATTAAATTTATTAATGACACAATGATGATGTAGTAATTACCATATAAATGAAAAATTAAAATAATTGATACTATTAATATCCAAAAAACGTAAATTGATACTTTTGATGCATTCCACTAATTATAAAGGTTTATAGGCCATTTTAGGAATGATGTAATTTATTTTTTATAAGTAATAATGTTTTTACTTTCACAAAAATAAAATACTAAATAGGGTCAAAATTAAAATAAATGAGTTTCCAAAACAAATACAATATTATTAATTGATACAATTTCCCAAAAAAATATAAGGTTCAGCCAAATGACTAAGATAAGGTTATATATGTCAATAATGAACCACATGGGGTTTTATTTACTTTTTATCGTTTGTTTATTAGCAATTTATAATAATAATAAAAGACTATATAGTAAATGTTAAACTATTTAACTAAGTGTTAAATATAAAATATATGGTTAATATGGTGACCTAAACCTATATAAAACATATTGGTTGTGAGGTGTTCGACCAAGACCCACCTTATAATCGAAATAAATCCTTTTGGATCCATTAAAAACCGAATGTGATTTTATAATAAATTAATATCTCAATCCTTTACTAATGTGACCCTCACCTTTCTTATAAAAGGTTCCTTCCCATTCTATCCAAATAAAACCTCCACAGCCATTTGTCTTAGCTAAACCCTACTCAAATATCCTCCCAGCTACACTGTCATTATTCAAGAGGCCTTACGTTGATCAGAAGGCTAATAAAATGAGCCAATTTGATCAAATCAAAAGGAAACACCCAAAGAAGAGGTGGTTAACCTACCCTCAACTAAGAGAAAGTACAAGGTAAGGGTTAATTTTACAATCTCTTTATTTATATGAGGATTTTTATAAGTAAGTATCTACTAGTACTTTATTATCATATGCATCCGTGTTTCATAAAAAAATATTTCAAACCATTTTTTCTATTTCCTATAATATGGGATAAATTCATTTATACCCTTGATTGACATTTAATAAAATGTTTTGAAAGGAATCATTCTATAGTTTTTCCAAACATGGTACATTATAACCAATTCAATGATTTAATGTTAGAATGTTTTTTAACTTATACAGTGGATGTGGATATCTTCCTCTATTGTAACACCTTTGATGTTTGCCTTACATGTTTAAAATATTTGTTTCAAAATAAATGTTTATTTTGAAATTATGTGACTTCTCAATGATTACATAATATAACGAGATATTTCTCATAGATAGTTTTGATTTTATCTATGCCAACATACTTTGATGGATTTGACACTTGTCTGAAGTTAATTTATTATGATACAATCTTCCAAATTTTGTTGAAGGTTTTCTGATATGTTTTACTGTGGATGTGTTATTTTTATACCATTCATGGATTATTGTTAATGTATTAACATTTCATATTCTATTTTTAAATACGAATGTTTATGTTATGTTTCATAATTTTCATATGAGTAATTCATTAGAATTTTTCTTAAATGGGTGGGGCCCGATATAGCTCCTCGATGTATCTGTTGGTCTAATGAGACAAACTAGTTTCTTGTCACAAGGCCTTGATAAAATCTTATTTATAGTCTTGGAACGAGTACTTAACTATGTGATTATGATGTAAGACATTATGAATTCTATCATTGTGAAATTAACTTTTGATTTAAATGTGATTATTCGACTAGTAAAATATCCAAGTGAATAAGCAAATGGAATTATTTGATTTATCATTACAATATTATACTGACTATTAAGATTAAAAGGTGTTTATTTTATTATTATAAAATGCCTTAAATGTTGACGCTTATTTTTTTATTGTTTATGCTATATTATTATCCTTACTAAGATTCTAAGCTCACCCCTTTCTTATCCTTTCTTTTTCCCAGGATGTGAAGAGGAATATTATGATTAAACTACAGGGATATGCCAAAGATATAAGTGAGTTCAAAGGGGAACAAAATGTTAATTTTTTATTTAATGATGTAATTTAAAACTTCTGTATGTATCTAGTACTTCCAAGTCTACTAAACTAATAAATCCTTTGAGACATGATCTCTTTTTATCATCCCAATGTTATATAATAATGTGCTGACTCTAGGTAAATAGTATCGAGGTGTTAAAATAATGTTTTTCAATGATTTTTAAGTTAAATTATAAACTAGATATTATAATTAAATAATTATAATTATCTCATTAATATAATAATTTTTTAAATCAATAAATATATCCTTCTAAGAGAGGTAACTATTAAAAATTTAATGCATCAGTTTGCTAGGCGGTAGTCTTTCACCAGTTGTTTGTCTTTCGATACTAAGAATGAGGAGATAGATATATGTTATTATATAAAAATAATAACATCTTTCTATATTTTGGATACTAATTTTATTATATCATGATGGTTAAATAATATTTTAATGAGTTGGATGAAAATTTAAATTTAAAATTCTTGGTTTTTAGTAATACATCTTCTTAAGAAGTCCTTTCTAATTCTCTACCTATAGACTTTATAAAATAATTTTTTAATAAATAAATTAGGAAATATATCGTAGGATGGGAAATAAGGGGGATGTTTGGGAGATTAATAGAATAAAAAAGTATAATTATGTATAGATAGAATAGGAGAGGAGGTATCCTTTTAAAAGACGGGGAGGTGCCCCAGTTGAAAATTTCCAAAAAAAATAAAAATGATAAAGTCATTCCAAATTAAATTTTTTACAAATATCCATATATTTGGTGATGTGATATTATAGGGTCCCAATATGTATATAAATTATAAAAAAAAACTTGTTTGGTTTGAAAAATTACCCATATCTATTTGGTTTCATAGAAAAGTAGTCATATTTTAACCTAAGCTAATAAAGACATGTTTTAGTCATTTTAATAATCATAAAGAAAAATAATTATAATAAAAATATTATAGAATATAATTTATTATTATTCAAAATATTAAAAAAAATTCATTAAAAACAATTTATTGAATTGTTATTATTTAATGTAATAATAATCCCCCCGTAGAAATGAAAATTTATTCCAAGTAAATTGATTACTTCCATATAAAATGTGTTCATATCAAAATTGATCAGAAACATTATTCATGAAAAATAAATTAGATTAATAATATAAAAAGATACATATTATTTTATTCTTAAATAATCTTAAATGTGAAATAATATTACTATTTTTAAGGTATTCATTACCCCCTCATTTTACAAATATTTGGTTGGGTTTCATTTAGGGTTTCTTTATGATAAATTTTAGAAAACATTTGTTCTACATCATGGTTGGCACACATTTTTCGAAAATCATGCGTCCATTCAGACCATAGCATGTAACCCAATATAGTGGGATTCTACATTGATTTTTTGCTATTATTCAATCCATTCCCCCATTAGTAGAAATTATGCGGTCTATTTATAACAAAATAATGACTTACACAAGGTTTGTCTAAACTATCCACCTTTTTATAGGAATTAATATGGATGAGAATTTATGTTCTTTGATTTTTTATTCAAATTTAACAAACCCTATCTTAATCTTTTGAAAAGCCATTATAAAGTAATATTGGATTCTTCCATTATTGGATCTCATAGGAATCATTTTTCTCCCCTCAAATCCCTCTTAAAAAGAATATGAAGCTTCAGAAATTCCCACTGATATTATATTGGTTAGTTCCATCATCTTAATCTTATTATCCTAGGATATATCATCTACTATCTTGAGTTACATGGATACAAATGCTGTTTTTTGGATCTAATAACAACTTATTTGTATTTAAACATAGGTTTGATTGACATATATTTGTTGTTGTTGTTCAACATTTTATTTTTTTGGGCACATCATTGTTATTCAAGATCCATTGTTCTGGAGGTAGCTGGTTCTATCACGAGGAATAAAATTATTAACCCAAAATTAAATTGAATAATTTCAATTTTCATGATTTAAGTGAATTTTTTTTGTTTTTAATATATGGATTTAAATTTTGTTTTTCGAAAAAAATCCATTTCCATTTCCATAGGGTATCAAAAAATGTTTTTTGTCATTAATTTGTAAAACCCCCAATTCTATTGAATTTCAATGTGTTTAGGGATATTTTGTAAATATAATTAGTTTAAATTAAATTATTGTTTGATGAAAATTAGTTCAGTTAAATTTTTTAATTAAATTGTAAAAAAATTATTTGATGTAAAACTATAAAAAAACATCAATTACATTGAATTTCAATGTGTATATGGTTGTTTTTGAAAATATAAAATTTATAATTTAAATTATTGTTTTGATGGAAATTATTTCATTAAATTTTAGAATTAAATTATAGAAATTTGATTCGATGGAAAATTGGGGAAAACCCCCCAAATTCCATTGAATTTGATTATTTTGATAAACTTAATGGTATTTATTTAAAATATAATTGTACAATTTAATTATTAAATATTATTTTGAAATTTAAATGTGAATTTGTTTGAAATCCATATTTGTTAAAATTTCTTTAAATGGTTTTGATGGAAACCTTATGGTTTTATCTTGTTGGAATGAATTTTTTTTAAAATGAATTATGGTTTGTAAAGGGAATATGGGAATAATAGGAAAATAGAAAGGAATTTCATTTTTTATTTATCCTTAAAATAATCTTCCCATCATTGTTTTCTAATTATAATACATTCATGAATAAAGTATTTAATGAGTTATTTGGCTGTAAATTTATGATTTATAAGGTTTTAAAACATTATATCATCACATCACATTCCTCAAGTATTGGTGATGTGTCTTATTTAGAATTAACTAATGTTGATGTATGTTAAAAAATGTTGTTACATTGAATTGAGACCCTCTAGCTAGGAATGATCATAGCTTACTTGGAATATGACCATGTTTCTCACTTGTTGTATTTTAAATGAATATATTCCATTGTTCTAAACAATTTAACATTATATATATTTTATGTAACCTATTTAATAGAACAGTTTTCATTTATGGTTTTTTTAAATGATCTATTTGTTTAAATCACTCCTTTGTTTAATGGTAATGAAATTTTTTGAAATTCGTTTCAATTTTTTGAAACGTGAAGCACAAATTTTAAAATTATTTCCATCTTTTGAAATGTAATGCATGATTTTTTAGATAATATTTTGAAATGAAAAACCCAATTATTTGAAAATTGAAAGAACATTATTAGTTAATTTGATATTGGCATGTTGTTGTTGAATCAAGGTGCTAAATCCTTCTAGGATTTTTCTCACACCATTATTGTGTTTTTTATTGTAGATTACCTCCTTCCATGATTAAGTAAGGTTAAAGGGTCACATGGAGGTGGTTTTGTTTGTTGATCCAAAGAATTAATGAGTTGTGTCCATTTTTGGACATGGGTAGTTTTTCATATTTTTTTACATGGTTGTAGTACATTCTGTATTTATACCTATTTAATAAAAATGAACATTTTAATGTACTTTTTTTACTATTCATTGAATTATTCAACATCCCAGAAAATTATATAACCATTATTGTAATGTTATTATTGTTTTTTCATTAAAAATTAAGTTTTATATCTTCAAAAAAATTACAAAATTGAATGATAATTAAATTTAATATTAGTTGTGAAAACATAATGAAATCTCTTTTTAGAAAAATAATAGTTTCAAGAATAAAACTGATTTTTTTCTTTTCTAGTGAAACAAATATATTAGATCACTATTAACTGAATATATTGAATATATATATATATATATAATTAAAATAATTCATCAAATTGTATTAATTTAATATATCGATATAAAAATCTAAATGCATTAATAAAAATAGATTATTTAGAAAAAATATTATTTTGTATTTAATTATGTTTTATTTTCATTTCAATGATATTGAAAACCAATAATTTTTTTTATTAATGTTTCAAACATATAATTTTGATATTTTTTTTGTATTATTCATACCCATTAATTTAATTTTTAGTTTATCAATTTCAAATTAAATGAAAATATTTTAATAGTATATCCCAATTTCGTTAACCCCAATGATTCATGTAGCAAATGAAATCAATGAAAAAATATATTTAATTTTTAATAAAATATCAGGATTTTTTATACCCTTAAGTCATATCAATAGATAATTTAAAGATCTATAATAATATCACATGTCCATAAATCATACATTAATTTCTTGCATATACCTAATTAAACTAAAAATCTTCGAACATATCTCATTAATTTTTTTCATGCTCCTCAATTAACCATTATAACACCTATATATCATATATAGGCCAATGGAATACAATTCTATAAACACATGTTAAATTATATTACATTCAATTCTAATCTTTTATGGTGCATTAATAAAATCAATCGATTTATTGGATAAATTTTAATGCCTATAAGAACTCATTATTACTGTCCTAGGGATATTTTCCTCATTGGAATTTATAATATGATATAAAATCAATAAATATATCATTTTTATCTTTCTATATACCTTCAACTATTCGAATAAATCGTTAATATATGAAAAGTGATATTGGTCCATCATCATCACTAAATTTGAATGATAATAATCGTTATGTAGTTGTATATTTTCAACATCCTTCAACATAAATATTTTTATGTCTCCACGATGATAACCATATGCCTGAATGAGTCATCTATATATGATATCAAATAATAATAATTTTTTATCCTATAGCTTGGAAGGGTCCATCCGATATAGATCCATTAATATAAATAAAAATCCATGACATGTATATATCCCAAATTTAATGATTATACCAAGACAAACATACCTTGTTTGTTTTCCAAAATATGTTACGTTAAATACCAAATTTTAGGAAAAATTTGATGAACCTATCATTAAATTTCAGGAATAAAATAAGTCAACTATTAAAAATTATATACCGTCATTCTATATAAATAATATAAATTTCAATGTCATTGTGGAAATGTTTAGTTTGAATTTTAATTAGAAAAACATGTGAGAAATTCTCTATAAAAACCCATTCAAGTCACCATTATATAATTATATTTGATTATAATAACATTTATATGATTGGTAATAGATATAAGGGAAATGATTCCTTGTTAATTCAAAATTTGGAAAAACATTGTATAATTTCATTAATGTTAAGAACTTAATCATTTCAGAGAGCATGAACATGAGATAAATATCATATTAAAAAGATCGTGGTATAATAATATTTTTTTATAAACCACGATATAATGAAATGTAATCCTAAATTGGAAATCATATAGAATAGAATAAGATTATGTTAACATGATATACTAAACATGACATATTGTACACAATAATGTTCCAAATATATATAATATCATGAAAATAAATTACAATATTAGTAAATTATGAGACTCATGTAGATGTAAAAATATTCAAATAAAGGTTCGAAAATCATGAATGATTTCTCATTAACCTATTATAGAAGGAAACACACGATTTACTTAATCATAGTACAACACACAAAACAAACAGATTGTAATAGAAAATGTGGGTCTTGGAATAATATGAAAATTAAAAAAAACATAAATTAGTCATCGCATTGATTGACTCCAATAAAAATAGTGGATCATGAATAAATATCTATTTCACATAAATATATTATAGAATGTATAACATCAAGATTACCCTATGCATACTAAATCTGGTATCACTTCTTGATTCCCATATTAGAGAGGGTATCAATAATTAATTACCATAATCCTCTCATGAAAAATATATCATAAACCAAGGAAATGGAGAAAAATTTATCATACCACAAATATGATAATAATCATATATAAATATATATCACGTTGTATACTAATAACATTCATTCTTTATAAGTAACTTAATTGACTCATAGATTTTGTGAAGGACTCTTATGAAAGCTCTAATAAAGAACAGAAAGGAATATAATGTCATATATATTTTGGTCTAATAAAATATTAAAATTTTTAAATATAAATGACTATATATTTCTTAAAATTTTAAAATATAATCTTATGATATTTGGATTAATCTTTTTAAAAATTTGTTGAGGTACCACTATTTTAAAAGTCTTATAAACTATATAAAAATAGTAGCAATAAAATAAAATAGTTTCATATGATATATTTTTATGAAAATTCATTTACATAATATGTGGATTTTAAAAAAAAATAATATTTAAATAATATTTTTTAAACATTATATTATATAGTTTAAAAATAATTGAAACTTTCCTTATTAATATAGTTTTTTTAAAATACCATTTAAAAACAATAATTCCCTTCAGAAAAATAAAATTTACGATATAAAACAATAAGATTATGTCATTTATTTTAAGAATTTAGAAGATTTATAATCATTTGGGAAAATAGATATTAGAATAATTATCCATATGGAATATATCACGATGGATAAATGAAAGCATAAAAGTATTTTTAGAATATATTTTTAACCAACTCATAAATAATGAAGTTGCAACTATAAATAAATTCATTTTCCCATAAGGGAATACTATGTATAATGAATGAAAATATTTTTTTTATGTAACCAATAATGATAGAAAATTATCCCGAAGAAGAATTATGACTTAATAAATGGAGTCGATTAAATAAAAAACCTTCATTAATTATTATTATTTGAATCAAAATACAATTAATGAATTAAAATAAAATACTTTGATACCCAATAAATTTTATTAATGTTGATATATAGTATCATTAGGTAATAAATATTTATAAAATATATCATGGTGAATAATTTCGAATATGTCCCTTGGAATTACATTTTAGAAAAAAAAATAACTTACCATTTTTCCCAGACTATTCAAATTTACTATAAATTCGTATAAGAAAACATAACATCCGCAACATTTTATTTCAGAATATTACTCATATGAATTACATTTAATTAAATTAAATAATTTTTCTTGAATACGAATATATTAGAAAACTATATTATTATTTCAATTACCTATTTTAATGGAATTTGTGTTGCTTGAATCCATCCATAGTAGATCATTAAATCCTCTAAGGCTTCATTAGTCAACCTAATTTTTGAGAGACTTATGTGTTTATGTAATTTGACACAGGAATTCTGAATTAGAGTGATAATTATATGATGATGTGTAATTTAAAAATCAAAATGGTGTATTTGGTGGTGATATGACCATATAATGGATTTTGTAGACATGGGAGGAAATATAGAATCTATTTGTTCCCGATATGGGATCTTCGATTTATAGGATTTGTTTTACCTGCATATGATGTATTAGTGTGGGTACTGATTGTGGGGTATTGAGATTTATATGTATTATAGAATCCTATAGATTTGGGTTTATGATATAGAAGGATCTGGGGATGTAAAAATAAACATGGGCTTAAGGAACAAATTATATATATATATATATATATATATATGATTGTAAGCCTCCAAGACTGGATTTTAATTTTCCTTGTGTACATTATAGAATAAAAATTGTATGGTTCTAGTGGGGGCTTTCCAAAAGTAGAAGATATGGATGAGTCATGGCGCTTTGGTATAACCTAGTTTGTCTATGTCTGTCTTGTGTTTTCGATGCATGAAATATTCTATTCAAGTAAGAAATAAATAAATGGTCTACCAACATATTGATTCTTTTTTACTATTATTAATTATTAAAATAATTATTCCATTCATGTAATATGAGATTGATTTTGTTAGAAATTATGTGATACACTTTTTATCAGTCCATGATCAAATAAGGTACCCTAATAGATTCAACATGTTTATTTATATAATTATTTTCTCCTCCATCAATTAGTTAAATAATTTTCTTGAAAATATAATTGGTCTGGATTTGTGTCATTTATTTTAGTTTCAAAAGATGATATTTTAAAACAATATTCATTTTATATTATAAACATTTTATATAAATAAATAAATAGTTATTTGAATATTATATTATAAAAATATAATATTCTACATTCATATCGAATCTTAATTTTTGTTATAGAACATTTCATTACATTATACAAACATATGATCATTTTGAAGTTGGTTTTTTGAAAAATGGTACATGATAAATAAAAAATATATTACAAAACACATGAAATTATTCATCATAGGTTCATAATATGTAAATTTCCACACCTTATAACTTTGGGACATTCATCAATGGAAAGGGTGAGAATAAGTTCTAGTAAGTGAGAGTAATGAATATTTTTTATATGTGACAATGAGAAATATCAATAAGAACATGAATAATATCATCATAGATTTAGACAAGTAAAAAGGGAAAAATAATAATAATAATATTAATATTAATCCTAAAACGGGAAATTTTGATACAATATTTATTTTATACATTCATAAGAATGTCAAATGATTTTTCAGTGAGGTGTAATTGTTGAAAATTGCCATGGTAAATCACCAAGGTAACATAAAACATGTCATCTCTAATTATTTAAATTAGTTCCCAATGAATTGGAGTTTTTAAGGGTTCACCTACCATATGTATTAATTAATTTGATTCACACAGATCATAATAAATAATTTAATAAATAACCAATCAAAAATAAAATAAATGGGTTTTATATTAAATGAAATTTTGTTTTTTTAATTTCATAAAGAGATGATCATTATGTCATTTTTAACATACCAACAGGGAATAAGGGTATTATTAATTTATATTAAAGAATAAAATAAACTATTTTACATATTTCTGGATAAACATATAAAGGAAAGTGTTTAGGTTATAAACAAAAATAATAAAAAAATAATTTCATGTTGAGAAGAGAGAAATTTTGAGAAGTAAAATCAGTAGCACAATGGGCATAAAACATGGTTTTAGAAAAGGATAATAAATAGGGTACAATGGAATCCAATTGGTAAAACATTATTTGGATATAAGAGAATGAATAAAAAGGAAATATTATATAGTGACCATACATTAAGAATACATATAATGAAAATATGTTCTTGAAATGAAGAGAAAATAATGATAATTACCTTACTTTGAAGTGTAACTATTAATATTGGGGATTGTGACCTTGGGGATTTAAAAAAATTATATTGTGGCTCCTTTGGAGGTAAAACACCATAGGTTTATGTAGGGTGGATTTCATGTGAATGTAAATGGTGAAATGGTTTGGATTTTTTTATAAAAAGTGGATGATTTGTTTATTAATTTCCAACGATTGTCCTTTGAAACCTCGGTTGGGGATAAATAACATGGGATTTACCATGTTATTTTTATATGGATTTAGAAAATTGGATCATATATTATTTTATTATAATTAAAAATTATGATCACTATTTTATATTATATATGATTCCATGGAAAAAAACAGTTACTGAAAAAATAATGTTTTTAATGTTTTAGTTTCCGTTTTAGACTTTGAAAATTAAAATATTAGTTTAAGAATGAATTAAAATAATAAAATATAAGATATTTTGGGACTTGTATTGTTTATAATTATTTATTAAAACGTTATGAAATAATTATGATGTCATTATACATAACAAAAAACCCACACTCTACTTCGACTGTACATTAAAAAAATAATGTATTTTAGAAAAATTTCGTAAATTAACTGTAACTTGATTATGACATGATTCTTTAAAAACTGATATTTATTTTATCATATTAATTTTTTAAATATGATAATTATTATTTATAATGATAATAATCATTAGGTATTGAAATTTATTCTATACTGATGATTCATAGTAAATTTCTGGCACATAAAAAAATTTAAAATTGTATTATCATTTATAATTATTTAAACGTTTTTTATAAAACAATTACATTAAACTAATTACTATTAAAAATATAATTGTTTATTATTAATATTTATATGCTATATAGAATGTAAAATGTCTATCTGAAAAAATAAATTTATCATATTCCATCTCTTTTTTGATAAGAAAAGCTATTCATAATACAGAATTGATGGTATACAAATTTTATTTATAAAATATCATTAAACATTATATGACTAAGGAATCAACACATAACCACTTATAACACCTTAATATGACCTACGATAATGTTTTACGGTGGTGATATATTCATTGGTCATCTCAGCTAATGTCACACGAGTGGTAATTTTCACTAATGTGAACATATTTCATATCTGATTTCATTATAGCTTCAATTCTTGATGCTCAGCTTGGGATTGGTTATGAGAGAACCCCAAAGACATTATAAACCCCAAGATCTGACAAATGGGCTTCAAGTGACAAGAATCCACTATTTTAGGCCATAAATTCCTATTTCTTATGTAATTATTATTTGTCAATTCAACTTATAGAAAATCATTATATTATAAAAACATTATTATCAATAGTATAATTTCCAATGGTAACATTGACCAATTTTAATATACCTTATGAAATGGTAACTCACATTTCCCATTATACTCACTTAATTATTAAATATATATAGTTTTTAATGTGTAAAATGAAACACCCCAATATTTCATAGTATGTTATCTCTTTAAAGTAATTCAATGGCTTCTTCTACACACAAAACCGAGATCGAGTGCACCCTGACTTACCGAACATGCTGTTCGAAAAGTGGTAATGAATAATATTTATTTTCATTTAGAATTATATATTCTCCATATAATTTTGGAATCTATATTATGTGTTTCTTATACATAATATAATAACAAACTCATTTTTCCAGATAAAATAATTTTTTTAAAAAAAAATACAATTATACTGCCTTTTAATGGAAAACATTTTTTAAATCCAATATATGACACTTTTATATATTCAATTTAATTAAATATAAGTTTTTATTAAAATAGGGACATAAGAATTTTGTTTGGATACATTTTTGGAAGTTTTTTGATAACTTCAATATTTTGATGAATAGTAAAAAATAGTAAATTTTAATTGAAAAAAAAACATTTTTAATAAAAATAAATTATAATGATAAATTATAAATTTTAGTGGATTTAAAGTATAATTAGATTATATTTTTATCATTTAATATATTTTATATCATTGGAAATAATTTCACATTTAAATTGTACATAGTCACATGTTAATCATTTGATAGTTTTTACTTCTTAAAAACCTGCATTTCGGTTTTGACAATGTGATTTAATTTTAAATTAATTAATGAAACTAATTTGTATTGAATTCGGTAAAATTTAACTCATTTTTTGATTTGTAATATCATAGTTATCTTAGGGTGGATTTTTTGGTATTTTTTCTGAAAACATTCAATTTTTGATGAACAGTGAAAAACATAGTGTTACTGTTTAAAACAATATTTTATTTCAAAAATTATTATTTTTATTTAAATTTATTTTTATGTCAATATACATACATAATACCTATCTTATTCTAATTTAATTCACTGGAGTCATATTATAATAATATTAGATGTATAAAATTTTATTTAATTTTTTAACCTCTTTTACCCACATTAATGTTACATTTACAACATTTTATAAAATGTAATTTTACCGCTTATGTGAATTGAATTTCAGAAATCTAAGAGACATGGTTGACATCAGTAAGTAAAATGTGGTTAAATAGGATGAATATAATTTTTGGTGAATAGTAACTTTTGAATTTTATTTTCCATGGTTAAAAGTAAATAGGGTAATTAAAGGTAAATATGATATTAAAATTACCCTAACAGGTGTCCTAATTCAATTGGATAAGTGTATTTAAACCAAAATAAACCTTAGAAATAAAACATAATCCTTATGTTCAACTTGTATTATATTAGGACATTTATTATTATTTTACATAAAGAGGAGTTAATAGTTTCAAATTCAATGTCTAATAAATAAAAAAGTTCTAAAATATGGTTATATGTAAGATAAATTAGACTATAAATATTAACTAGAAAGATAAGAATATTTCCTACATCATTTTATCTTATTTATAATTTTTATACATTAAATAGTTAAATGATTTTATGACACAAGGATTATGTAGTAATTACCTTATTAATAAAATTTTGAAATAATTGATATTATAAATATCAAAATAAATTTAAATTTAGTCTTCTAATGCACTGCACGAATTTTATAGATTAATATGACATATTATGGTTAATTTAATATATTTATTTCAAATTAATCATGTTTTTTTGAGTTTCAAAGAAACCAATTACTAAATAGAGTCAAAATTGCCATAAATGTATTTTTAAAACTAATACTATATTATTAAATGATATTAATTTCCTAAAAATCTATGGTTCAACCATAGGACAAATATAATGATAGATATATAATTATTGAAGCACCTTAGGTTCTTTTTGAATTTTATTTTATGTTTATTAACCATGAAATATAAAAAAATAAGAAGACATTGTAAAAGATAAACTATTTAACTAAGAGTTAAATCTAAAAGATATAGTTGAAATGGTGACCTAATTTTGTCTAATTCATTTGGTTGAGATTATTTATACCCCTACACACTATATCCTCAGAATAAAACCATTTTCTTCCATTATTAAAACAAAATTTTTTAATAATAAAATAACATTTCAAGCTTTTCCTATAGTGCCATCGTCTCTCTATTAAAATTGTACTTACACTTTTCTCAAAATCACACCTCCAAATCCATTTTCCTCATCCAAACACGGATCATATATCCTCCCAACTACCCTCACATAAATCTAGAGGCCTTACATTGATCAGAATCCAACCTAAGGAGCCCTTTTGATCAAATCAAAAGGAAGAACCCGAAGAAGAGGTAATTACTTCATCACCACTTTCAAAGTTCATTTCTTCTTTCACTTCATCTTTCATTGATTTTTTACATAATAAAATAATAACATTAGTACCTTCTATATTCTGAGATTTTTTTATAAATATGGTCCAACCACATTCATTATTAGTTCCATCCTATGAATGTCAATGTCACCATACGTGTGTACATACGACTTACCATCTCTATGTCGTGTTGTAGTTATTTTTTCAACAATGTATTATTTGAATGGGTATTATAATGAGTATAACTTATGTAAATAATAAATATAACATGTGAATGATTTTGTATATATAATATACCATCAAATTACATATTATTTCACCATCAATAGAATGATATCATCGTTAATGCATATGTACATATTACCGTTTCCAAAACACGATGAGATTAATTTCCATGTTCACCATTCAATGATGATTATAAAAATACATATTTTTAATAAGAATGTAATATATGTAATAATAATTAAACTGGAAATATATATATATTTATATATACATATATCTCATTCACCTACTTCTATTCAATACAATATGAAAACAGACACAATGTTTATGCGTACGTATGACCTACCATCTCCATAAAAAGTGTTTTCCATTTCATATATAAATATATTATAAATATTTATGTTCTGAATATATATTATACATAAATTATGTTTTATATTATAGGATCAATTAAATCATGATATAAGTGATATGATCAAGAATAAATAGTTAACATATGTATGATATATAAAGCGCTTATTACATAAAATATTATTTTAACATAGAAATTACTATTAAATGGGTAGTATAAAGCCATAAATGAATAAATTAGGATATAATAAATATTAATATGGTTCTGGTATAATTTAATAACATACTATGGTCATTATACTTGAGGTTAAACGTACCCTCGACCAAAAGAAAGTACAAGGTAAGGGTTATTTCCTTAATCTCATTATTTTTCGAGATTATTTATCATTATGTATCTACTTGGAAATATTTAACATCTAAGTCCATATATCATTAATTTTTTTTAAAAAGGAGTATTTTATGTTTTATGGAAGGGAAATGTTTACTAGATCATCATTTTAAATGTTTTTAATTATTTATTTTTATAAATCGTTTAATTAATTTCCGTGTTTTCAAGATGATTTTAAGGATTTATTTATGTAGACATGATTGTTTTAAAGTCTTAATTTCATTCCAATGATTCAAAGTAGTATGGGACAATTTGATTCAAAAATATCTTTAAAATGACCCACTTTATAAATTTTTTGACTTTTAAATTATTTCATGAAAAGGGGTATTTCCCACTAAGAGTTTTATTGATTATTTTTAACTATGTCAAAATCCTTTTTTGATATTATTCTTGATTCATGATTATTAAATATAATACAATCATCCTTATTGTATTGAATGAGTTATGATATGTTTGACTGTAGATGTTCTATTTTTATAAAATTCATGAATTATGTTTAAAGTATCAATATTTATTATTTTATATTTAATATGAATGTTTTTTCTATGTTTCAACCTTTTAATATGAGAAATGTACTAGGCATGGTAACTTACTGGTGGAGCCCGCTATAGCTCCTCGATGCATCACTAGTTCTCATTAGAAAAACGTGTTTCTTGGAACAAGTCCTTGACACATTCTAATTTGTAGACTTGGAACGAGGTCTTGACAATGTGGTTATGATTTCCAACATTATTCATTCCGTCATTATGAAATTAGTTATTGATATTAAATTTGATTATTAAACTAGTAGAATATCTATGTTATTAATTCAATGGAATTATTTGATTTATATTTTCCATGTTATACTCATGTTTATGTTCAAAAGGATTTTTTATAGTATTATACATTGCCTTAAATGTAAATACATACTTTTGATATATTCCGTAATATTGTTATCTGTACATAGAATCAAATCACACCCCTTTCTTAAGTTTAATTTTTTCCAGTATGAGAAGAAGTGTTTTATGATTGATATATAGTGTTAAGCTAGGGGAATAATGGAATTATCAAAGGATTATTTTTGTTTCCTTTTGTTTTAATAATTTTAATGTAACGTTCATATATTTAATATATATTTCAAAATTACTAAACTGCTTGGTCCTTCAGGACTTGTTCCCTATAATAATGATAATGTATTAAAATAATGTACCAACTCTTGGTAACTGGGGTCAGGTCATTACAATTGGTATCAAATGAATTTTTTCCACAAAATTTGAAATAGATTTAGATAAGCTCTGATTCTGAAACTTTACCCTAAGATAGAACATGAATATATGTATAGAATAACTTTATAGAATTTTGCTAATGTAGAGATTTTTTAATGTTCCATGAAATAAATTCATTTCTGGATACAAGCAGGTAGAGGCAGCTCTATCACAGATGTACCTTGGAGTAAAAACCCAACAACGAGTTTCATGCTTGACCCGAGGTATCAAGGTACACGACAATGGGTCTTGCTGAACTCTTGGTTATGACACTCCTAGGGGGATATGCTTAAGATAAATCACATTTTCTTTACAAATCATTATGAAGGATTTATGAGTAAGTACCTCCTCAAAAAAAAACATTTATTTATGATTATGGATTATATGAATAAACTATTCAATTTATGTTAGGTACTTAAGAGGTTTGTAATTATGCATTCTGATTCATAAACTAACCTAGTGTATGTCATTGTTTATAAATTGTGAACAATAGAAAGAATGAGAACTCCCTCAATAATCATGATCCCACACTAGTAAAATGAGGACCTATACTAACGGTTTTGGACAAACTGTTGGTATAAGTCACTTCTATGGACTAATACCAACTATTTTGGCCAAATACATTGGTATATGTCAAATAAAGTGACCCTATACCAAGGGTTTTGTCCAAAACCATTTTTATAGCTCAAAAAATCAAATCACATATACCAATGGTTATCAAAACTCTTGGTGTAGTTCTATACCAACAGTGTTGAGAATAGTTGGTATTGGTACAAACATTATTTAATTGAATATTTTGTTAAATAACATTAAATAAATCAAAATTTAAAATATATATGAATAAAAAAATATATATTTGTTAAATTATATTATAAAATTCATGTTAGTTTAGTGGTTAGGACATTGGATTATAAATTGGAGGTGCTGGGATCATAACCAAGAAATGTTTATTTTTTTGAATTACCTATACCAATAGTTTAATGAAACTGTCGGTATAGGTTTTCTATATAAAATATACCATCGGTTTGTCAAATCGTTGGTATAGGTCTATACCAATTTTTTTCTCAGAATAATTAGTATATACCTATCCCAACGCCACAATAACCAACAGTTCTCCAAAACATCAGTATAGGCTATACCAATGGTTCCAAACCATTGTTATAGGGTATTTTTCTATTAGTGAAAAGAGAAAGAAAGATCATATCTTTAATTTTCTTAAACCAAAATTTTGAATGAAAATATTCTCCCACATATTCTCATCATATGAATAAATAGTATCATGTGTTAATAAGATATTAAAATAATTCTCTGTGTCCTATGGATTTTAAGGGAAGCCAGAAAAAAAATTATAGTAGAGATAATGATGTATATTAGAAATAAGGGTAATAAGGATTTTCTCAAATTTTATAATTGTGGGAAAAATAACCTTGGATAATGATTGAATGTAATGGGAGTTTGTAATAATTATGGAGAATAATTACACCTCGTACATGATAGAAATGGTATGAACAAGGTTCTAAATTTACAATGCTTCATCTGAAAAGTGTTGGGACACTACATGAATCAATGTCCCAATCATTAGAGTATACCAAAAATGATGTTGTTAGATAATGATCAAGTTATGATACTACCATAGATGAAAATAAATGGATAGTGTTCTTATGTTGTTTTCAAATAATTATATCATTTGAGTGTTTTATTAATGATGTATTTGTTATATGAATTATGTCGTATATAAGGATTGTACTGCTCTACTATTTCATTAATAATTTAAATTGTGTGGTACCAAGAAAAGCGACTCAATAGCCAGTTAATCTTTTTGAATAATAAATGGTTGAAGGAAAGATAAACAATAATACGGTCTTGATACAGAGGTATTTATTTTGGAATAAAAGATGATTTATTTGGATAAATTATATTGGATATTATTGAATACCTTGGAACTAATTAATGGTTTTTTTATTTCAAAATTGATGGAGATTACAAATTTTTTTGATTTAATAAGTATATCTAGTATTCTATGTTTTAAAAATGGAATAAGAAAGTACATACCTATTAAAATATGGTTTTATATTAATTCATTTTATTACCACATTTTAAGAGAATACATGATGAAGGTATTCACATGTATATTATGTGACCTTCATTAAAAAATTTGGACTGCGAGTTCAGATAGAAGTATTATGGATAAGTCAAATGGTTGGAATGGATTACATTTGATATTATACTGAATTGTTAAGGATAAATAATTTATTAAGATTATTTTTTGGACTGTTATAAATAGGACAACCTAGAGGTCAGGTGACAACCTGTTGCGTCCGGCAAGGCCACGAGACTTGATCCTACAACCGAAGGGCGACAAGGGTGCATCACCTAACACTGGCTTATGTGATGAATTGAATTATATAATTTAGTTTGTCTAATGTTTTTCCAGATGATTTATAAATTCTTTTATTTAATCCTATAAAATTATGATGCATAAAATAATTTTGAGTTCTATTATCCTTTGGTGTGAAATATGAGTTTGTTTTTGAAATTAGTTAAAGGATGAAACTATACAAGTCAAGTATTTTTTCTCTTATTCTATAAAGAAATTAATTCATAAAAAATTAGGTAAAGGATCTCAAAACAAACATTTTGTTATCTTAATACCTTGTGTTTTGTTGAACCAACGATATTTTAACTCATCATAAATTTATGGATTTGAAGCCCTAAATTTTCAATTTATTGTTCTTTTATTTATGATTGAAGACCTCAATCACCCCTATTTTTCTTTTATTGATGATTAACCATATTTCCATTGTGCATTTTCAAAAAAGGTATTTTCTATTTTAAACATTTTTTTTCGAAGAACAATTTTAAATTTTGAGGAAAAAATTAATTGAGGGAGTGGATAATGTAACACCCCAAAATTTCAGTGTATGTTATCTCTTAAAAGTAATTTAATATCTTGTGGAACACACAACATTGAGTTCGCGCGTAGCCCGAATTATCAAACTAATCATTCAAAAAGCATCTATGAATAGTATTAACTGCATATTAAATTTTATATACATTATATAATTTTAGAATCCACATTATGTTTTTATTATACCTAATATTAGAACATATTCATTTTGTCCGATAAAAGAATGATTTTTTTCAAAAAATGAAATTTTATCGCCTTTTAATGGAGAAATTTTTTAAATACAACACTGGACACTTATATATATTCAATTTAATGAAATTAAATTCTTATTTAGAATCAGGACATAAAAATTCAGTTAGAATAAATTTTTGGTACTTTTCTGATAACGTTCATATTTTGATGAATAGTAAAAATACTAAATTTTAATTGAAAAAAAAATTTTTAATCAAAATAATTCATAGTGTTAAATTATTCATTTTAGTGGTTTTAAAGTTTAATTACATTATATTTTTATCATTTAATAAAATTTAGTTCATTGGATGTAAATTCACATTTAAATTGTACATAAACACATGTCAATCTTTTGACAGTTTTTAAATATTAAAAACCTGCTATTGGGTTTTGAAAAAGGGAGTAAATATTAAATTAATTAATGCAACTCATAAGTTTTTAATTATGTAAAATAGACATCATTTTATGATTCATAATATCAAAATTATTTTAGGTTGAATATTTGATATTTTTCAGAAAACAATCAATTTTTGATTAATAGTGAAGAACATTGTATTATTGTTTAAAACCAACAATTATTTAAATAAATATTATTTTTATTTTATTTTATTTTATTTTCAAAATAGATACATAAAATATATATTAGTTAAATGTAATTCGCTAGAGTCATTTTCTAATAATATTACATGTATAAAATTTATTGAATTTTTAATGCCATTTACACACCTTCTAGGCACATTTGAAAATTTTCATAAAACATAATTTTAACACTTCTATGAATTGAATTTTCAAAAATATGAGAAACACGGTTGAAATCAATAAGTATAATGTGCTTCAATAGGATGAAAAAAAATTGGGGAATAATAACTTTTGAATTTTCTTTACCCCGGTAAAAGTAAATAGTGTAATTAAAGTTAAAAATGATATTTTTATTACCCTAACACATGTCATAATTATATTGAATAAATTTATTTAGACCAAAAACAAACATTAGGAATAGAATATTCTCCTTTTGGTCCACTATTATTGGATCAGAACATTTATAATTATTTTATGTAAAGACGAGTTAAAAGTGTTAAATTCAATGGTAAATAACTAAACCATTTTTAATATAGGGTTATATATAAGATAAATTCATCAATATATACAAATTATTAATATAAAAATATTTATTACCACATGGTATTTTATTTACAAATTTTAGAGATTAAATAATTAAATTTATTTATTACACAATGATGATGCACTAGTTACCTTATTAATGAAAGATTACAATAATTGATATTATAAATATCAAAAGAAATGTAAATTGAGACTTTTAATGAATTACAATAATTTTCATGGTTAGAACGACATGTTAGGGTTAATTTAATTTATTTTTATCTAAGTAATAATTTTTTCATGACTTTCTCTAAAACCAAATACTAAATAGTGTCAAAATTGACATAAATGAGTTTTAAAAACAAAAACTATATTGTTAAATGATTTAATATTCATAAAAATTGATTTTTTGGCCAAATGACTTATATAATGATATATATTTCATTAATGAACCACATGGGGTTATCTTGGGATTTTATAGTATGTTTAACAACCATGTAATATAAAAATAGAAGAACACATTGTAAAAGTTAAACTATTTAAGTAATAGTAAAATCTAAAATATAAGGTTTATATAGTGACATAATGTGACTAAAACCTATTGGATGAGAGGATTTAGACCCATACCCACCTTATAGTATATATAAATCCATTTGGATTCATTTTAATCCGAAATTAAATTTATAATAAAACAATATTTCAATATTTTCCTAAAGTGACCATAACCTCTCGTTGAAAAGGTTACTTCACCATCTCTCAAAATCACACCTCCAATGCCATTTTCATTGGCCAAACCCTAGTCAAATATCCTCCCAAATACCATCACTTAAACATAGAGGCTTTAATTTTTTCATTATCCAACATAGGTGTCTGTTTTGATCAAATCAAATGGTTCAACCCAGAAGAAGATATAATTACTTCACCACCTCTTTCAAATATCTTTTCTTCATCCACTTACTATTTCTGTAATTTTTTAAATAATAAAATAATAAATCCAGTACCTTATATATACTGAGATGTTATTATAAATATTTTATAACAATATTCATTAATATATCCATCCTATGAATGAAAAAGTCACCATACATGTATACGTACGACTTACCATCTCCGTTCCGTGGTGTAGTTTTTTATTCAACACTTAATTATTTGGATGGGTATAATAATGAGTATAATTGATTTAAATACTAAATATAACATAATAATGATCTTTTATATATAATATACCATCCAATTACCTGCAATTTCACCATTAATAAAATGATATTGTCGCTAATGCGTACGTATTACTTACCATCTCCACGACGCGATGAGATTAATTTCCATGTTTAACATTCAATGATGACTATAAAAATATATAGTATTAATAATTATGTTATATAGTAAATAATATTGCTACTATAAATATATATATATATATATATATCTCATTCACTTACTTCTGCTCAATACATTATGAATATTGAAACATCATTTATGCGTACATAAGACCTACTGTCTCCATAAATGGTGTTTTCCATTTCATGTATCTATATATTATATATATTTATATTCTGAATATATATGATACTTAAATAATTTTTTATATTTTTGAAGCAATTAAATCATGATATATGTGATACCATCAAAAATAACAAATTAAAACATGTATGATAGAGAAAATAATTATTGCCCAAAATATTATTTTAACATATAAATTATTATTTTATGGTTAGTATAAAGCAATAAATGAATAATGTATGATATCATAAATATGAATACGGTTCTGGTATAATATAAGAACATAATATGGTCATTATACAAGTGGTTAAACATACCCTTGTCCAAACGAAAGTACAAGGTAAGGGTTATTTCCTCAATATCATTATTATATGAGATTCTTTATCTTTAAGTTTCTTTTGGGTCATAATTATCATCTATGTCCATGTATCATTTACATTTTTTAAAAAGGAATATTTTATGTATTTATGGAAGAGAAAATTTAACAAGATAATCATTTTAAAGTATTTTAAAGTTTTTTTCCTAAATCTCTTAATTAATGTCAATGTTTTCAAAATGATTTTAAGGACTTATTTATATATACATGACTATTTTAAAGTATTAATTTCTTTAAAAAATTTCAATGTCTTTTGGGTCACTCTGATTCAAAAATATATATTAAATTACTTCCTTTATAAATTGTGAGACTATTAAATTATTTCATGGAAGGGGGTATTTCTCTCAAAGTGTTTTATTGATTATTTTCAATTATTCCTACATCCTTTATTGGATATTATTCTTGATTGAGGTTTATTTACAATAATAAAATAGTATATATTGTATTGAATGAGTTATTATATGTTTGACAGTGGATATTCTATTTTTATACCATTCATGGTTTATTGTTAATGCATTAATATTTCATATGCTAGTTTTAATATGAATGATTATGTTATGTTTCATCCATTTCATATGAAGAATGCATTGGACTTTATAATTGACTGGTGGATCCTACCATAGCTCATCGATGCATTAGTCGGTCTCATGGGACAGACTAGTGTCTTTGAACAAGGCCTTGAAAAAATATTATTAATAGTATTGGAACGAGACCTTCACTATGTGGTTATATTGTCATGAACTATGCATTATATCATTATAAAATTAGCTATTTATATTACATTTGATTATTTGACGATTAGAATATTCATTTGAATAAGTAAATGGAATTATTTTATTTATCTTTTCTGTTTTATGCATAATTTTATGTTTAAAAGGATTTTTTTACTCATTTTACATTGCCTTAACTATTTATGCTTATTTATGAAATTCCTACTATATTGTTATCCTTACTGAGTATATGTTCTCCCCTTTCTAATGTTTTATTTACTCCAAGATGTGAATAAGTTTATTATGATTGATATTCAGTGTTAAGCTAGTGGAATAATGGCGTTCACAAAGCACTATTTATGATGTGTTTTATTTTATAAATTGTAATGTAATATTTATATATGTAATCTATTTTCCAAAACTGCTATACTAATTGGTCATTCGGGACATGATTCTTTGTAATCATTCCAATTTATTTAAATATTGAACCATCTCTGAGTATGTGGGGTTACTGCATTACTTAAAATAACATATCCCATATTTTCAAGAAGCCAATATTATTTAAAAATCCCTGGTCATTACATTTTCACCACCTAATAAATTTCATCCCAAAAATTTCAACTCTCTCTATCAATTGAGAAAATGTTTGGTACATATGTATCATTGTCTCATAAGGTTATGATGTCTTTTATTTATATTTATGGATCCTCTATAACATTATGACGAGGTGGGCTGTTCGGTTTTTTATAACCTTTTATGTATATGCCAATACCTCTATCAGCTACTCCTCATAAAAGAGGTAATGTTTCAGTTGCACCACTTATAGATTAATTATATGTTAAAAATTATGCATGTTCTTCCCTATTATATATATTTGGAATAAATAATTAACATTACCTATATTTGGTAGAATTTTAATGTAACATTTTATTACTCATATGTGATCAAGGATTTCATAGGGGCTAATTTACCTGGGAAAAGACTACATTACTTCTAAAAGAAAATGACTATCTTCCATAGTGATGTTTAATGTAGAAATTTTTCTCATTAAAAAAACAATGACTTTCTTTGATGGTTCTCATCATTTCTCTTCTACTAACTCTGATCAGAATTTACGTGACTCTAGGAGATGTGAAACTTTTCTATCTAATCTTGTTGAAGATCAGGCTCTAGTAGCATTCACTCATAAACATCATCCCATCATATAGGTTTTCTACAACTCTTCACATATGGTGATTCATATTTTTCAATTTTAATATTCTAATGAAAACTATTTTTTGTATGATAACTCAACTAATTGGAGACGATTAACCCATCCACCTTTAAATTCAATTAATCATGTTCTCATTATTTCCTCAAGTTTTTGAAGAATCCATCATATTGGCCATCAATTTTCCAGTGATATGCCATTCTAAAATTCAATTTGGTATTCAGATCATGTTGAATACTTTTCTATAATTTGGGTTTAATCCTTGGATCACGATCAAAAATGATATAATGTCGAACACCATGAAACTTAACCACGTCCTTTATGTAAATCATTGAAATTTTTGTCATGTGATAAATCATACCGAATATCAATAAAATGGAATATCTTGGTTAGATGATCCACAATAACCCAAATAGTGTTTTTCCATTGGAAGTTCGTAGTAAGCTAGTGAAAAATTCAATAGTGATTTTATCCCACTTCCATGTCGGTACGGGAAGTGGTTTCAATAACCCTTGAGAATATTTTATCTTTACTTTCAATAGCTGAAAGACCAAGAACCATGAACTGAATTTAGTAATCTCCAATTTTGTATTATCCCACCAATAAAGTTCATGATGGTAAATATACATTTTAGCGACTCATGGATGTATAAATAATGGAGATATATTATATTCATTAATCAGCTAATTATTTATTTCTAGAATATATAGAACACATAAAATTTTATGAAATTTTAGTACACATTATTGATTAGTATTGAACTCGAGAAATCATCCCATTCATTTGAGCCTCTACATTCTTTTGTAAAAAATGATATTCATTTCCAAAACTCATGATATTCTCTACTAATTATGGTTTAGAAATAATTTTTATATGGAATATGATGTTCTTCCCCTTAATATTCCTATGTCAATTTTTACTATTTCATTGATCAAAGAATCTCATGGAATACTCATCAATTATTGAAGAACATGGTCTTCCATACATATTTCTTCTTTGACATTTTTTCTTCAATAATGATAATGAATTGAACAATCATAGTTTCTAAAAAATTCCAATAATATCATTTGTGTCATGTAAAATTCATTTTATAAGAAAATATAAATTTAATAGTGGTAGTAATTTTATATATCACATATCTCTCCAAATAGTTGTGCATTAATGTCATCCATGAAATATAACGACAGCTAAGTCTAGTTCATGTGTAAAATATTTCTGATCATTGGGATTTACGTGTTGATATGAAATTAAAATAACATTATCATATTTCATGATGAATCACTCATTCCCCTTCCAAAATTAATTTCTAAAAATAAATAATCTTTATTAGAATGTTGGAAGAGTTAACATGGGTGTAGTAACCAATATCATCTTCGGATCTTGCAAATTTAATTCACCCTCCATTGTCCAAATTAAATTTTCCCCTTCTTGAAATAACATCGTTAGTCAAATAGAAATTCATTATTTTTCTACAAGAATTATATAATGACATACTAACCCAAGGAAACTAAAACTTTCAATCACTATTTCAGAATAACACCAATCCTCTAAAACCTTCTCCATTATATGATCGACTGATAATCATTCATTGGTTACAAAGTTCCCCACTATTGAAACTTCTCATATCCAAAATTCATTTTTTATGAATTTTTAAAATTCCCTCTCATTCCATGTTTTTTTAAATACGACCCTTATATGATCATCATTATCCTCATAACTATTAGAAAGTGTCAGAATTTCAACAATAAAAATTATCAAAATGTTTTGAAGGTGGTCAGGAAATACTATATTCATAACATCCATAAATATATCATGAGAGTAAGTAAATCCAAAGGGAATAACCATTATTTTACAATTCCCATATCTTGATCAGAAGCTTATCTTTGTAATTTGTTTTTTTTTCACCACATAATTGATGATAACTAAATTAGAGAACAATCTTGGAGGATTTTTGATCCCAAAAAATCCGTTCAAATATTGCATCAATCGTGGAAGTGGTTACTTGTTATTCACTATAACCCAATTATGTTCTCTATATAAAATTCATAGCAACATTTATCTTTACATCATGTTCATAAAGATAGTGGGATATCCCTATGGAGACACACTTGGTCAGATAAACCCCATAAAAATTTTCATTGAGTTTTTTCATTAATTACACCAACTCTACATTATGCATTCTATACGTTGTCACTCAAATTGGATTGGATCCGTGTATGAATTAAATTGTGAACAATAAATTTATTTCTATGGGATTTCTACCTACCTTTTCATAAAATACTTCAATATATGCCTGAAGTATGGTAACATTTGTTATTCATGTATTTTCATTAACATCTTCATACTCACTAAGCATCTCCCAAAATAATGTTATAGGAGGTGATTTTATACGATGATCAAATCAAGACATTTCTCCCTTAAAATTTAATATATGTTTTCTATTCAAGACAAATGATATTTCCATTCTTATGAAGATCATATTATTATTATACATGGAGATCCAGTCTATCCCTAGTATAATGTTGTGTTCTAGCTTAGGAGTTACAACTATATTTGTGATGAAATTAATCTCACAACATCCAATACTATAGTTTCTACTCATAATTAATTCTTGGATAATCCCACCAAGAGTAGTGATAGATAATTTTACTTCTAGTAGTTTAGATATTGATTCTACATTCTTTACAAACATGAAGAAAATAATGAAATGAGTCTAACTAGAATTAAACCATTTATGTTCATGAATAGTTAGATAATAAGAGTACCAACAACAATATCTCCTGGAGCCTCTATTTTTGATATTATAATTGAATAATCCCAACCCTGATCCCTTGTCTTATTCTGAGGTTGAGGGAGATTCCCCACAATAATATTTTGATTTTAACAATGGTTGGAAAGGTTCCCAAGATTTCTACATTTTAAGCATTGATGTTTAGCTGGGGACAACACCATATTCCATTTTTCATTAAAGTTGATATGTTAAGTCTTTGCCTCACAATTATAGTTTTGATAATTAAAAAATATCTTATACATGTTTATCCTTTCCAACTCTTGAGAAAGAAGTTCCATGAGTGATTCTTCTGACATCTGTTGCAGGTAGGAAGTTCACTTTCATTTCTCCTCTTTGCTGATCAATGTTCCTCTCTAAAATTGGATCAAATTATGTCCTCTATTCAATTGATCTATGAGAGAATTTTTCCTCTTCAAATTGTAGATAAAAATTCATAGTAATTCATAGAAACTTTTCATATCTGTCATAATCTCAATTAGATATATTCTTATATAGATGTGGTCTTAGTCCCCAGATAAATCTATCAATCCTTCCATTAGGATAAATGAAAAGTATATAGGTGTAATGAGAATGTGGAGTAGTGTTCATCTCATATATTACAATGGATTATTTTTTCAACTATTTTATCTTATGTGATTACTTCTATGTTTGCATTCACATTGATCAGGGATAATGTTCATTGAAAAAGGATCCATTGAATATTTTCCCATTCTTTTGCATTAATCTATCTTCATGGAATTTTTTCACTCAGTGTTTAACTCTAATTACCTCTACCCTTTATGTGTTCTATATCAACTATGAATTATTATTTTTCTGAACAATGGTTTATATTAATGTTCATTTCTATAGAGCATATCCATTGTTCAGAAATGAATGAATCAGTAGAACAGCTAGAATAATTTTTCCATTGATTCATAAATGACTCAAAATAATGTTTTCCCTTCATGCTGAATATGGGATCATTCCTTTTTGATGATAGTTATCATAACTTGTTTTAGTTGATTCCTCATTATCAGGATTTTTTCTATTCCTACATTAGTCGGAGGATCACCAGTGTATGATCTGTTTTGTAAACTATTTTCATGGTTCCTCTTATTTCTAGACATTTTCTACAATAAGTAAACCTTAATGAGAAAAATATTTCTTTTAATAATAATATAATTCTAAAGGAATTTTAGGTTTTAAAAAAATTATAAATATGTTATTCTTTAACAAAAAAAAAATTTCGTTAAATCCTTTATTATGGATGATAAAAAATGTGATTAACCAAAAAATATTCTAAGAGTGTAAAAATATGAGTCTATCCATGCATGTTTTCATGAACAAGTTTCCTTTTTTTTCTAGTTAAATGTGGTATTTTTTTGTAACCCCTAGATACATATGTTCAAGAGCCACATCAAATTATTCATATCAAGACATGTTTTCCATTTCTCAAAAACCACTTACAATATATTTCACAAAAAATAAATTATGTTTTTAAGTATTAAAACATTTATATCGGGTTCGTAATAATAATTTTAAATTATAATTTAAAAAAATACATAAACAATCCTTTGATACCAACTATGTGAACTCACTTTTTTATTACAAAACTATTGATTACATTGTACAAATGTAAGATCTTTTAATTTTATGGTTCATTAAAAAGGATACATAATATATGATAACATAAAAAATTCCTCCAATAATCTTGAGAGGGTTAATAATATGTTAATCCTAATTAAATTTATTTCATCTAATATCATGGGGATAAATATAAATGGAAGGGGAGAGCATAATTCCTTGAATGGGAAGGTAAGGGAAACATTTTATATGTGACAATGGGAAATATCATTATCAACATGAGGAATTTCATAATGTAATAAGTAAAGAAAAATTGGGAATATCATAATAAAAATATCCAAAATTATAAAATAATAATTTGGTTAATACATTTATTATAGATATTCAAAATCATATCACAATGACATGTCCCCCATCTGTCATAGTTGAATATTACTATTCACCAAGGTAACTTAAATAATGTCATCTCTATGGATTAAATTTATCACCCAATGTGTTGGAGATATATTAGTAAACAACCTTAATTTTTATTAATTATTTATTTTCACATATATCATTATAATAAATTTCATAAATAACCCATGTAATAATAATAATGGATTTTTATATTAAAAAACATTTTTTTAAAAAAAAAAATTATAAATGACAATATCATTATGATAAATTTAACCACCAAAGATATTATGGGATTTATTAGTGTCAATTACAGAATAAAATATATCATTTTTTCATCTTAGTGTATACCCTTGAGAATATAATGGGTTTTTTTATTTATAAAAATAAAATAAAAGATGATTTATTTTTTATAACTGATAAATATTGAGAAGTAAAATTGAAGGAAAACTTGTATAAAATATGGTTTTAGAAAAGGATAACATGAGAAATGGGGGAGGAATAGGTATCCCTTTGAAAGAAATAAAATTTTATAGTATGTTAATGATTACAAATACAATAATAATGTCTGAACATTAAATTCTGAAGACATAAACGAAAATATGTTCTTGAAATGAAGAAAGAAGAAAACAATTCCCTTACATTAAATAGTAACTCCTAAAACCTGATAATTGGGACCTTGGGGGATTTATAAAACCTTAATATAACTATTTTGGAGGTAAAATATGAGTTATTGATGTATAATAGAAATATTTTTATAGAGTTTGGAGAAAAGGATGGTATGTATTGAGAAATTAGAGGATTTGTTTATTAATTAACAAATATAGGCCTTGAAAGCCTAGGTTGTAGAAAATTAAATACCATGGTATTTTGATTGTATTTTATCATTTTTTTTGAATACATGTAACATATTATATGTTATCATAATGAAAAAGAGATAATAACAAATTTATATTACTTATTTTGTCTTAGAAAATTAATGTTGCCATAAAATAATATTTTTAATGATGCAGTTTCCATTTTAGACTTTAGAAAGTAAATTATAGGTTTATAAATTTATTGAAATATATTAAAATAAATTATATTAATAAAATAAACTAATTTAGTTATTGTATTTCGGATAATTAATTATTAAATCATTATGAAATCATTTTGATATCATTAAAAATGACGAAAAACTCAAACTCTATTTTACATACTCACAAAAAATAATGTATTTAAGAAAATTATGAAAAATTAATAGAATCCAAATTTTGAAAAGATTAGATCAAAATTTATATTAATTATAACATTATAATTCTATAAAAATGATATTTCTAACTTTTATATATACAACACCATATTTATTTAAAATAATAGAAGATTGAAAATGCATAGTATAATTTTTTAAACTTAAAAATTATAATTTATTTTACATTTAAATTTAAACTAAAGGTGTATATCATTCCATTTTATTAATATATTTATTAATCAAAATATAATATTTTCTTATCAATATATATATCTTTTTAGAATTTAAAATTTCTATGTGGAAGATTTAATTTATAAAATTCAATGTCAATGTTATTAATAAAAAGTATTCTTAAAATGAAATTGACAGTAAATACATTATTTATAAAATGTACATAAACATTAAGTAACAGGTTAATCGAATCATTACCCCTTGTAAAACCTTTATATGACCTATGTGTATGGTTTACAATATAGATAGATTCATGGGGATGCATGGATAGCATTTCCCGTGTGGTAATTTTCACTATGATGAAATTATCTCATAGTTAATTTCATTCTAGCTTCAATTATTGAAGTTTGACATCAGATATTTCAAGATCAAACTCCAGTGATTCTACATCCCTATAAATATCTAAGAAATGATCTTCATACTACACGAGTATACTAGTTGATTCCTTCACTTAGGATTTATGCGTAAATTAGTCATTATCATATCTACTTATAAAAATATTATATCAAAAAAATTATAAGAAATTTTATAGATTTCGACAGTCATATTGATCAAATATCTTAATTGATAGATTTTCATATAATTTTCAAATTAATATTGTTCTATTTCCCTTGATATTAACTTAATTATTAATGATATATAGGGAATTTGTAGATAAAATAATATTAGACAAATTTTGAAGAAATATATATCATTTAAAATCTATGTGTCATTATATATCTATTTTCATAAATGAAATATTTTTATAAAAATGATAAAACTGGTACTTATTCTATCCCACCAATGAGAATACAATAATTAATAGAATATTATTTCTATGAATGTTATTCAACTTTTCAATTCATGATTATTACATAAGTATAATTCCATTATTTTTTAATCAATGTAGTTAATAATATTTAATTAATATTCAGTAAATAATAATGATACAATATAGAAAATTAGATATGTTAATTTTTGTAGGATATTGTTAGAACTATTTATTGTAATCATTTTTTTCCAATAGAATTATAGGGAATGGTCATGGGTTTTAATTCATCCCCAAATTAAAATAATTAAATTATATATCACATTTATTCTTAAATTAAATCTGTATAAACATTATAGACATAATGAGGTGATGAAAAGAAGACAAAAATTCATTGAGGTGGTATTCTGTAAAAACAAAATACCAATGTAATATTATTATTCAAAGTGAATGTATGGGAATGTATAATTATTGTCCAATTAATATAATATGATATTAATATAATAATGATACTGAGTTCAGTATATTAATATGAATAGTATATGATTTTTTGAAATGATTTTTTAAATGATTATAAGGATTAAAAAAATAAATTTGGGTCCTTAAATATTGTCTTGAGCATTTCCTAAAAAATTATGTTCATAGGGAATCATATGGAGACATAGTTAATTATTTATTGTTTTTTTAATCTCGGAGAGTAATATTGGTTATGATATCATTGAAATTTATTTCTTATTTTTAAAACATAATGGGGGGAAATCCACCTCATTCATAATTGATGTGATGTAAACTTTTAGGAAACCCAATTATTTTATAGTAATTAAATGAAATTATTCATGTTTTTATGCTTCATAATGATTGAAATAATGACATCTAATGTGAGATGTGGTAGGGAAATCCCCCACCAATCATTTCAAAACATTTATTAAAATATTTCAATTCTATTTTAGAAATTAAATTTACATTTTTACTAAATTTATTTTTTCCAAGGAAAATAGTTTTTTAGTAATGATATTTATATTTACTAAAATATATGTAATTTTAACAGCCATCCAATGTTGTTCGATTATCAACATAATTTCAATCATCATATTTTTTTAAATGGTTGGGTCCGAAGCCTCATTTTTATTATTAAAGAAAAGAAAAGACCTCTTTATCTGGGTAGAGGGAGACCCATTACATAGCCCATAGGCCCAGTGGGAATTTAGCCCATTACATAGCCCGTAGTTTGTTGCACTTGAGGTCTTATTGAGATCGTAGGAATAAAACCACTTCGTGGATGACATAAAGGTTCACTTATACCACTATGTGGAACCCCACTATATTTTCCTCAACTGAACATAGAATTAACCCAAATATCAATGAAGATAGAGACACAATACATGTATGAATAATATAAGGAAAAAGAATTATAACAAAAAAAATTACATTCAATAATGAATATAATATATGATGCACCAATTTAGTAGTTCTATGACATACATCATGAAAAACATTGAAATAATTTAATTGGAGATTTCATAGGGATATATTGGTAAATATATAAATGATATCCAAGATAATTTCTTCCCTAACTGGAATACAAGATCTCTATAGACATCAAAATGTTAGCTAAACCTCCAACTGGTTAGTCAAAACCAAGGGCCTTGAGTTTCTATCCCTCATTAAATCCAATTCATTTTTTAGTGTGGGTAAAAAATTGAGTTTTTATAATTACTTTCAATAAATAAATAATACTGAGTAAAATATATTTTTTAAATTTCTCATATGATATCTTGAAAATGTAATTCTTGATATCCTATGGAATTCCTTTATACATGGACTACATTACAACAAGTCTAGCCTATATAGTGAACACGACCTTAGTTATGATATAATAGTTATACCTATATATTAGGGGTATTTTTTGGAGATAATGTGTTACCCAATACCCTCTTTAATGATTGTAAAACAGATCTCCAATTCTATAGCTATATCATCTAATGAATCATCTTCAACAAGTAAGAGACAAATATGCTATCAGTATCTTTATGAACTCTTATGAAGTCCATTCACACTATAATTTTATTACCTCATCCTCCATAACATTATATAACCATTTATACATATGGGAAGGGTCTGAAAAACTAAAATCTCAATATAAAGGATTTAAATAATGATAAAACAAGTTACATTTCTACTGAAACATCTTTACTAAAAAATTTAAATATAGGTCCTAATTAATATACCTAGAAAATAATGGAGACAATAATATTTTGGAAACAATGTCCCAACCTATATTATATCAATTCTCTATGTCATCAAAAATACATCGAGATAAGACATTAACTTGTTTTTTAGTTATTACATTATATATAGAGATATTGATTCCTCATGTTTCCCCTCCTTATAATCTTAATATGGAAAAAAATATTATGAATGTTGTTTTTGATTATTTTATTAGATACCAATAACTAGGACCCCTGAGTTCTAATGATGAAGCATTTGAATATCATATATAACATTTTTTAAAATAAAAGAATCTTTTCCTGGAAGTATTATCAAATTATATCAAACATACAATCTTATAAATCATGATCCCTAAGGAGAAATAGTCACAACTACAAAGAGGACCCACTCATTATCATAGAAGAAAATTTAACATAGTTATTTATCTATGAAACAACAAAACATAATGTTATATACAACTAAATCATATTTTATCATATCTTCTAATTAAAATATGAATTTCTAGTTAAAAAAACTATGTCTCTAAAAAACATACAGCTTTATCATCATCAATTTAAAATATGTGTTGATCAGTAGAAAACACATAGTGATTTTTGTCTGAACAAATGTAGGATTAATTATGGGAGAGATATTTTTTAGAGGAGATAATTTTTTCTTCCATTATAACTTTTATAAAATAAACGTTTAATGTAAAATAATAATTTCATTGTAAACATATTTCCCTATTGTCCTCTCATTTCAATCCTATGTTCATAAAATCAGGTTGTAGGATCCTCCCATAGATATATAGACATCAATTATCATCTGTTATAAAATTATAGTATGTAAACATGATTTTCCATATATTGAGTCATAAAGGATATTAAAATATGTGGTACTAAATTATTTATCATGATTAAAGGATTTATTAATCATAAATAACAGTATTTCCCAACAAATCAAGGAATCTTTACTAGTACAAATCTCAAAACATGATCATATAGTTTAACCATTAGCTTTAATACCCCAATTTGATGACCAAATCCCCCCAATATTAAACCTTCTAGGCTATAATTGAATATATGAAATTAATAACCCTCCAATCACTCCACTATTATTACACTATCTTTTTTCCAAGACCAATAAAATATAAATAGAGATCATTTAAGGAGTTACCATCTATATTAATTTATAGATTATTATATATAATGATAAAGATTGAAATTGGAATGAATAAATGTAGAATAACTCACAATAGATAATTTCATAAAATAAACCCAAAAAATTGAATAAATTACTAAAATTCCAAATGTGAATCATCTATAAGGGCCATGATCCTTTTTATTGATATGAAATTACTCAACAAACTATTAAGGCCCCTATAAAACACTAGTTTAATATTATATAAAAGAAAATATTTTTGATATATTTTTTGTGATCATAATTGTATACTTAGTAGGATCCTAATAAGAAACTCTAATAAAAAAATTTAATGGATCATAATAAATTATAGTGAATAATAAATGAAACCAATTCATCACATAAATAGGTAATACTATATTCCCAAACTCACTAGGTCCCATTGGACAATTAATAACTATATGTAAATTAATATATATAAAAATCCAATATATTAAAAAATTTACCCAAAAAAATTATATTTAATATTTTATTTCATTCAAGTTGCAGTGTTTGATTCAATGTGCACATACCACATTTACATTATATCATTACAAATATGTGTTGATCCTCAACACTTCATACCTCATTTACAAATAGCACCCAAAATAATATGTTGGAATTATTTTATTTGTATATCTATATTCACATCATATTATATATACAATTATCATAATCACATGATGTTAATATTTCGAAAACCACTATAGCCATTATAAATTCATTTTTCCTTAAACCGTAATAAACAATGCATGAAATACCATGTGTTTCTGTATCCACATTAAGATGATTCATGAAGTATTTTCTTAAATATTTTCTATCCTAGAGATAAATATATGTAAAATAATGATATTTATAATCCCATATAGGATAACATACAAAAAAGTGAACAATTATAGCTCATAAAATTGAGATAAAATATAAAACATGGTTGATAGTCTCTAAACTGTTTGAGAATATAAAACACACTGATATAGGTGTAATCAGTCTATAAAATTCATAACCAATTTGATCAACATTCCATTTTATGTCACACTTCACAAAGTAATATTGACATATCAACCTTTAGAGATAACCATTTTTTCAATTCTTTAGTTTTTAATATAATACATTTCATTTGGCATGCCATTTATACAAGATATTCAATAACATTCATAATCTCATTGAAGTGCACAAGTTATGAAAATATGATATAGTTGGTTTTTACATTTTTTACCACTATTTTTTATTCTAGGGTGATTCAAATTTATAATTATTTGATACACCAAATAACTAAATGATCCATAGTATCTAATTGGGTATATTCAATGTTACTATTTACAAGGGCCACAACCCAGTTTTTTTGAAATATCACTACATAAAAATGGTTACTTCCTTGAAATTCCATCCTATTTATCACATTATATTACAGGATAAATTTCACATATGTTTTGGAATTAAAGGGAAATTCAATAGGAATTCATGTGTTGAATATATACATGAAAGTATGTATATGTTTTGTTATTGTCTTCATGTAAAAATATTCTAAATATATGAACACTTTATACTTGAAACACCTTTATATTTCATAAACTTGTATAGAATGCCATTATTTTCTTCAAAAAACAATCATCATTATTTTAAATCCCATATAATGTTCCATAATCTCAAATATTATTTAAATTTTTTCTTTAATGATAACATGTTCCTTAATATATTCCTAAATATGTGTGTTTTTATGGGGCATACCACAATAATCTTCTGAATTTTTTGATTTGTAATATTACTTGATTTTCTTTATTCTAAAATTTAAAATATAAACATTTGAGTTGGGATATCATGAGATAAATAAATTTTATATAGGTTACACCAATACAGTATTTCAAAAACTATTCAAAACTCATCCATGATTTCTCCACTACATTCTCTATAACAAACATAGATACACATCATGAATGCTTCAAGTCATATACTCTTTCTATTATAGTATGGATATATTTTTAATTTAATCCAAATTTTAATTAATTTAAACATAAAATTAAATTATATTGTATTAGGGATTAATAATAAGTATCTTGATTGTTAAAATAAATTAGAATGGTTCATGAAAAAGAAAATAGCTCATCTCAAATATATGAAATCTTAAATGGAAACACTAGGAAAAGTGGCTTTATTCATAACACCATTATATATATTTTAAAAAAATTAAAAATTGAATTATAATTTCAAATACCCATAATTTATTTGTAATTTCTTATTGCATTATTGAAATCCAATGTTCATTTTCAGTATCAATTAAAAAAACCTTCACCACAAGAATCGTTATAGTAATTATTATCTCGGGATTTATCTCATGTGGAACATAAATATGAAATTATGATTTTAATTCCCAATTAGTATCATCACAGTGTGGAGGTAAAATACCTCATCTAAATCATTTATGTCCACAACTAAAATCAAAATTAATGTTTTAGGAATCTATTTTCTCACATGTATTCATACAATGAACCACTCATTGATCCAGGGTGTAGTCTACTGTTTGTTGTCCATTTTGGGAATCACAATCTCCTATTAATCGTCCATAAAATCTAGAATCAAAAATACATAATACATCATTTTTTATAAATTACTACTATATAATGGTTAATGAATATGGTGTGATATTCATTTGAATTCATGTTTAGGTAATCATTTCAATAGAACCAAATGATATTTGGTTATAGCTTTCAACTTTTATTCTATATAATTCGATACAAAATTAATTTGAAACATTTACCTACCAAGTATTTTTATTATAAAATGATTCAAAAATATTGATAAAATTTGGAATGCATTCCCTCGAAAAATATTATTTCTCCACAAATCTATCATAAATAAATCAATATAGATTTATTTTTGAGTAATTCTCATTGAATCTTTATCAACATATTCTGTGATATTTTATCTAATAACTCTTCTTAAAATAAAATAAAATTTTAACAATGAAACCAACAGAAACAATAAGGGGCTCTAATAATCAACATCAGGGAACATTTTTTAAGTAATATAATACATTTTACCCTGATATTTTCCCATTATTACACAAAACTTTCTCCAAAGTGTTCTTGTTGAAATAAAAATGTTAATTTTCTATTTTATTGTAAAATAAAAAAGGATTAATACATGAGAAAAATATCATTTTAATTAATCCCCCTAATCATTTATTATATCTTCCAAAACATGAAAAATTGGGATCAACCAATTCATATCAAACTACGCCCATTAAATTGGATCCTCATTTTCCACAACCCGCTCATTTAGCCCATGAAGATATGGTTAGAATCAATAAGATGTTCATACTAATACTATTTGGTAATGGATTGATTCCTTAAAATATCACATCTCTACATTACAGGATATACAATTCCCCCATTAGAACAAACTATGAGTTATTATAAAAAAATATATTAATCAACTGAAAAAAACATGTTTTTAGAAATCCCACTTTTGAAATAACCTTTATTACCTGGTGTCACCTTCTCAATATATTTATGGAAAAAATTTAGATAATGGATTCTTGATATATGAGAAAATACATTTAGAATAATGATCCCGAGATTTTTATACTAATCGTGATATTTTTAATTCAACATTGAGATTCTCTATTTCAATCATGGTTAATATATAAAAATCATATATACTTTTGAATTATCAGTTCTCAGTACACAACATACAATATATATAAATTTTTAAAATATATTTATAAATATGTGCATTTAATAAATTAGTAGTGAAAAATAGAAATCATGGGAAAAATAATTGTAATTGAGAAATATATATTAATACAAATGAAAAAATGTTCTATTAAAATTTTTAACAACATCTTTTAAAAAAATTCATAAAAACACTTAATAATAATTAATATTTTATAAAGAACTACATTTTATTATATAGTTTCAAAAAAATAGTAGATGGATAATTTGGGATTTAAATTATTGACAAAAACATATTAACATAAATAGAATTTATAAATTTATATATCATGATACCTAATAAGAACTATTGTAAAAAATATTTGAATATAAAATCCATCCATGTTGTTCCTTCCCACGTCATCTATTCTTATAAGGGGTCTTATACAAGTGAATTTATGAATACATAAAAAATTATAAATTCTAGAGGTTGTATTATTCTTATGCTAATATCATATTTATTGTTAACACATTCTTTACAATGATTTAGGATTTTTTATGTGTACCTCATTAGATAAAAAATCAATAATACCATGAACCTTCTAGTATGATACCATTCTTGACATAGAAAATAACTCATGCATCTATAATTCACCTTTGTATTTATTTTCTCTTAGTACATCAATTATATAATTTTTAGATATAGGACCATGTGGATTTTGTATACCCATTCATTTTAAACACTTTAATCAATTTAGAATCATTTTTTGTATAAGTGTAACAAGGTACCTCAAACAAAAACCTATTATGTGATATGGTTAGTCCCGATGAACCAACCCATCAAAATAAATATTTTCCTTTCAATATTATAAGACTATGGGATTTTAATATAATCACTACATTATACTCATTATATTTATCTATTCACGGAGTTGGCTTCTAAAATCCATGCCCAATAACTCTTCTTTTTTTGAAAAAATACATACCCCAATTTATTTTTTCATATGATGAATACTATATTTAATTTTCATACAATGTTATAAAATTATAGAATAAATGGAAATTGAATTTTAATAAAATATTTATTTAATAGTTTATATTTACCCTTAAATACCAAAAAATACATTTAATTTAATACTACACTACATATCTCTCTTAAAATGCAATATTGAAATTTTACAAAACTATGATATACTATAAAAAATTTATTATTTCAAATATATTAATTTTAACGTATCCATTATAAGGGAGGGTTGAATACGAAGTGCTACATTATGAAACCAATTTACTAATACTTTATATAATTCAAATTTATTTATTCTTGAAAAATATATATTTACTCAATTTTTAGTAATGTTATTTAATCCTTCAAAAATATGTTTTCCTAAATACTTATTTTTATTCCATATTGGGAATGAAAATTATTTTTTCCTATTATTAATGTTTTTTGTTAATGAAATTGACATAATTTCCCAAATAATTATTTTATTATTTTATTGGGGTTAATATTATGGATTTTTTAAAATTTGGAATCGTTAAAAATTATGATTTTGGTAAAAATATTATTCCTCTTAATTATAGCATGTTACATAAAATTAAAATTATAGTTAATTTTATGGAATTAATAAAAAAGATGTATTTTGTTAAAATATTATCTAATAAATTATATAATATTCCTAATTATAGTAAATATTACTATTTGTTAATATTTAAGGATAATGTTTTTTTAAATAAGTATTTTAACTGTGTTTTACTTATTTATATAAGACTATTTTTTGAACATATATATATCAAATATTATGGAATGAAATAAATATTTGGAATCATGAGTAAATAATATAATATATATGAGTCTTTTTTTTATTGATAGTAATTATGGTATCACTTTCTGTCCTTGATAAGGGTAAAACTTGTAAAAAATAGTTAAAAGTTTTTCCAAATGCATATAAATCAACAAGTAAAATTCCTTTATCCCATTATATTGGGTCTTTTTATTCGTTATTGTAATCTATTATATGTTTTAGTAATTTCATTCCACATTACATTAATAGGGACATTAATATAATTTAATTCAGTAAATTAATACAAAATATTACAATCATTGTATTATGACCTCTATTAATTTGTTCATAATAATGAATATAGGTTATTTTCAATTATTCAAATAGTATTTCGGATATTATAGAAAATATTTAATCATAGATATTGATTTTAAAAAAAATTGATGTATTAGGATCACATTGGGTTACCCTCAATGGGGTGGGGGAAGTCCAATCATTGTGGGAAAGTTTTCATAGCTTTCAAAATCTGGGCAATTTGTTACCAATATTACTTATTCAATATATAGATATTTTAAATTCCATACCCTTATATAGTAAACATACACTTGAAAAATTTAATCAATAAGGACATGAATATTTGTTAATGTGGTTTATTTCTAAAGTATTTACTACAACCCCGATGTAAGGTGGTTATTATACCACTCAAAATGACATTCATTTAATAATAAATAAATTCACAAGAAGGTGTATGACCATCAAGGTATTTTTTGGGCATAAAGATATAAAATTTATGATTTGTAATTACTGATAAATATCATAGTATATCATCTTGTTCCAGCTAAAGTGAACAATACATTATAATGTGTATTCTTCAGTAGACCCTAAAGAAATAGATCCTCATCATATAGATGTAGTAAATAAATAGAAACCCCTATTTAAAAATAATATAATGATTTTATAATAAATAATACTATCTATTTGGTTACATAATTTTCATATTTTTTTCACCATAATATTAATATGATGTATACTGAAAAACTCATAAAACAATCACCCAATAATAATTCATAAAAACCAACAAGGTCACTATTACTTCTTATTTTCTTGTTAATCATCAAGAAACATGATATTTCAACTTGATGTGTCAAATTCATAGTCCATATCTAATACAATAACTAAATATATCATGAATATTTTCAATTTTCTTATACAATATGATGAATTCGTATAAAATATGTTTCTTTTGATGTTATTAAATGTATTCTTATAATATTTAAATTTTTTATGACAAAACTATTTTATGAAATTATCAATTCATATGAGTTTCATGATTGAGTTATTTTATTCAGATAGTGATTTTATATTATTAATATTTTAATTATATAATTTTTAATATATGATTCATGTAACAATACTAATTTTTTCCTAGTTACGTAATGAATTCTTAATGATCCTCACATATATAATATATAATAAAATATTTTTCTAACAGAGTGAATAAATATAGGGAGATATTATTATTAATATATCCCTCAAAAATTCTTCTAACATGAAAGGGTTTATTTTTATTTATTCACAAAAAATATTGTGCATTACATATTTTTCTCATGTACATGTTTCTGTGGAACATGTTCGCAATAATGAGAGTGTGTAACATCCTCCCCTATTCCACGTGGCTCGTACATTATCTATTTTCATGATGGAATAACATGAGCCCTAAATAAAATCAATAAAAAAATACCATATGTGTGATATAGTATTTATAAAAAAATTCCATATCATGTAGATATTTAATTTTACCACCTAGGGTCCACATTTCATTTTAAGGGATTTTATAAAAATATTAATGATATCATGATTTTTTGAATGCATATAAAGAATTATTTCATAATACCAAAGATCATAAAATTATTTAAATGGAGGATTACTTTATAAATCCGTCAATATGAATAAAAAAAGAGGGTGAATTATTATATTATTAAACTAGAAATTAAATTCATATATGAGCACACATCTCATCTAAAACTATACAAAAACATTAAAATCAACATAAATAATTCTCATTTCAAAGTATTTGATCATTATAAAATGATTATTTGCATGAACTGATTTTTTTTCATGCATCTAAATTAATGTTATTGTTATATCAAGATAAATTCACTCAAGACCACCTTGATGAACATTGGATATAGAGGACAATCGAAATAATGATATCACTCACATAATGGTTAAGTACCATATATAAATGTGTAGACTATATGTGAGGGTCAACGAACATTTAAGATGATGTGGAGGTGTAATTTAATCCATGTCATAAAATATATCATACATAATATGATTCATACATATAAATATAACTAGATGAATGTTATATTTATATTCACTACCCAAAAATAGTATTTTATTTTTTTGATCACACCACTATAAGAGTTTTAATTCCATTTTCCTCTCAAACTAACAACAAGGTTGGTAGAAAGAACAGATTTTCACAAACACCAACAGCACTGGGAAAAACCATACTATTATGTGTTCACCCCAACATTATCCTTATCATCTCTCTGTATACTTTATTTGTTTTCTATTTGAAAACAATAGCATATTCCACCATGGAATTTCTGGCCTTGCTGCCTCACAGATGTGGTTATGCTCGATCCAACATACGAAGGCTTGAGTTTATAAAAATTATAAAAATTGATATATTGATCGTATTCTTGAATTATATTAAACTATCTTGAGTTTATAAAAATTATATAATACATTACTTTTATTTAAAGTGTATTTTAAAAATAATAAATGTTAAATTATATTTTTATAAAAATTAATATTAATCTTTTCACTTTCTTAGGTATAGTTGATATCATCAAAAAAACATGTGTTATCTTGTAAACATCGAAGAAATTAATTATTTCAAATATATATTGGCATCAAATGATTAATCTTGTATTGAAGCATTGATAGTAAATAAAACAAATATATATTTTAGGATCTTTAATCAAACCCATTATATATTTTTGTAAAAAAAAAATTGAAAATGATATTATAATATATTATTCTCCACATATTTTTATTATATTATCTCCTAGTTTTTGAAAAAACAGTAAATGTACCTAATAGAGTATGGTATCATATTATTCTTATGAAATTTTACAGTAATTATCCAACTCCAATTATAAATGGGATAACATATTTTATAAATTAATATTGTCAAATTTTTCCATCATAGTTTTCATCTCTGAGTTATGAATATGATACCGACCTATAAATCAAAACATGTTTCCTTCCTCAAAACACAATAAAAATTTTCAAAATTAATAGATATTTGTTTATGAAAATTTATAAAATTAATGTGGAATATGAATGAAAAAACATTTAATAAAACTCATATGATATAATGAACAAGTAATTCTTGCACTCATCTAAACACGCTGATTAGAAACATTCAGTTATATTAGGTATGAAATATTCATGATGTCTATTCTAGAAGGTATTAATGACTCTTGTTTTCATCACATTGATTCATTTATTTTTATAACATAAATATAGTACATAATTTAAATTATTTTAAATTATTATAGTAATGTTTTAAAATATACCTAATAAATGTGTTCTAGTATATGTCGATTTGGGAGATATTGAATTTGGGTGAAATATAATGCTCTATGGTCTTCTATTGATATTACCTCTCAAGGGATGATATACATATTCACATAATCAAGGTGAATATTTTACATTAGTTGATCTTATTAATTCTCATTGATGTGGATAAACAAAATTTATGCTCTATCATGATGGAAACATTAATTTTTTTGATATAATTTGGTATCTTGATCATCGTCAACATGGGTGATTTGTGATCATTTACCAAAAATTAATTTCAAGATAGGGGTACATTGATTAAAATATTATTTTTATTCCATTAATTTTAGAATAAATATTCATTTTTATATACATTACAATATTACTTTATCTTATTTCTCCCCAATAATTTGTAAATGTACTCCAATTCCCAACACATAATTAACAAAAAAAATTTATATTATAATAAAGTGGATCTCATATACTTTTCAATAGGATAAATAATAAAAATATTCCTTTATTTTAGTCGAATGATTAGTTAAACACATTAGATTGAAAATATTTTCACTAATTTTTTTGTGGGACCATGGATTATTTACAAAATTTTGTGATACATTTTCAAAGAATATACAACTATTAAACTAGCCAAAATGATCATTAATCAACATTTCCCTCCTAATTATAGTTTAATATCTCTTCTTGAGCTGGTTTTATGAGGAAACAATTATCTGATATATGTCTAGTGTTCAATCCCCTTCCAAATAAAAACACTTTTATTTTATCACAACTATTTCATAGAAGAATCTATGAATATTGTTTATTTCATATAAATCATTTGGTTGGACATTTGAATTTTTTATCATAAACTACATCGATTTTGCTTTATCATTATAATAATATATCAACATTAGTGATATATCATTTGGAATATTAAAGATATAAATTGAAGTCCCCATTTCTTCTCAAGTATTCCCATTATCTTTTCAATTTGACTATTTTTTAATAAACTAATTATTTCATTTCTATCATTAGTTATCCTCAATTAATTGTGATGTCCATGAATATTTTACAATGATATGTAGAGTGGCCTAATTGTTAATAACAGAAGAAGGTTATTTTCATTATAATAAATTTACATTAATCTTATTTTGTATGTTGTGAGTATTATTCTCAATTTATTTTTCACACATGAATTAATTATATGTGTTCTCTATAATATTCTTGTAGAATTTATTTTTAATGATTTTATCCTAATTCATTCCATGTTAGTCTTTTCTACAATATTTTTATTCCTTTTTTATTTTTATATAAATAAAATTTGATGAATATATGAATGAATTTTACTTGCATATCAATTTAGAGTAACCAATTCAATTGGTAATCCCATAGATATATTTAACACATTTTATATTATTTTATAATTAATATAATTTTCGTTAATTATATAGAATATAATTATTCTATTTTAACGCATTGATATATACATGTTATTATCATATGATATTAAAATATTTTAGGAAACAGTAAATGAAATGTGCCAAATAGTTTACAACACCAATAGGCACTAATAAATATTGTTTGTTTCTTAATAATAACAGTCTCAATTGATTGAATGTTTTTATTTTACAATTTTATATCATTTTTAAAATGGAATTATAATGGGTAATAGTTCATTAAAGTCATATAAATATATAATATAAATTTATTTGAATGAAAATCATAACTAATATTCATTAAATATTTTTTCATGTTTTTAATTGGATCCTACATTATTCATAAAAGATAATTAAAGTAAATTAAATTATTTAAAATTTACGGTTACTTCTTAGTAGATAGTTGGTCATATTGAACATATAAATTATTTCAATATATTTATTAACCTAATAATCTATATTTTAGAATAATAAAAATTTATATAATTTTCATTCCTATAACTCTTAAATTAAAATATCAACATTCCATTAATTATGAGGGTGCATGTTGAACTTTTTCTACAATCACTAGTTTTACTCTGATTTCAAGGAATTTCATATTTTCATTAATTTTTACGATTTTACCCTTATTTTAATCGAGATATTAATTCACTATTGATAATCATAACATCTTAATCATTTTTTAATGTTTTCATGAAATAAGGTGTCATTATATATGATATTGTTTACATGGATTTGAATTTTGTCACTCTTAACCAAATTGATCTCCTTCACCTATTCTTATAATGAAGTGATGTTCTTTTTAAATTATATAGTATCATAATCTACCTCATAATTTTTATTAATTATTCTTACCTACTAGTATAACATTTATCATGTTCAATATTCTCTTCTCCTCTGCAACCCTTTTTCTAAGAGTGTATAAAATTTTCTTGTATTTCATTTCAAGAATAACTCTCAAAATTATATAAATTTTGTTCAAGTTAAAGTATATATTTTTGAAGTAAATAAAATAATAAACATAAAAAATAATTATTTCCTTATGAAAGCTATCAAAAATATATTTTAATGTATATAATTATTCATTATTTAACTCTATTATCTTGTGATCACTCCAACTAATGCCTGAATCATCATAAGGATGATATTGACCAGATATATTTTTCTCAATATTCATGTATGTAAGAATCTATATGTGAGGGATTATTATTATCCTTATCATTGGATGTATAATAAAATACAAGATATTTTACTAAAAGGAATGACATGATTCATTTCGAAATAATTACTATGAAGATGGACACTTCATCCTCATTCTATAAGAGGGATTTATTCATCATATTTCTCTGTTAATTCTTTATTATGTTATTAAATTTAATTTCTAATATAGATTTCAAAACTGTATTATATGAAACCCATCGATGTATTCAAAAAACTAAATTTAAAATTGATATTAAAATTAACCAAAAATATTCATATTATAGAATCCAATATGATGAGTAATATGTTTCTATGATAAAAAAATTATGATCACACTGGATGACCACACTAATTTAAGGGAGGAATTAGAGTTATAAAATATAAATCAATGTAAATATTTATCTATTTCCTTACATATATCACGAATTCAATAAATATATATCTTTTTTCGTCATATGTATTCTATAATCATGAATATAAAAGAATAATGAATAAAGAGAACTTGAAATTTCTAATGAGGTTAGACTTATATGTGAATTATTGAATCCCCAAAGTATGCTTGTTATTAACCAACTAACACACATAAGTAATTTCAATTTCCTGAGAAAAATATATGAGATAAAATGATCTTGATTATGTTTTTCATGAACATACCATGTATAATGTAAGAAATTTCTATGAAGAATCCATTACAAGATATCAAAATGTACGTCCTAAATTGATGAGATATATATAAAAAGTATTATTTAATATAACCCAAGGAATATAGTATGCGTACTCTGAATATAGAAAATAAATATCATTATATATCTCACTATAATGAAATGGGTTTCATCAAAATTATTATAATCTGTTATGAATACTATTTTCTTCTTCTGTAGTAATAATATTAATATTTTATATACTAATAATAACACAAATATATGACCAATAGTAGAAACATGAAAACCAAATATTTCAGTTAATATTATTTTGATTTTATTCATTTATTAGTTATATAAATATAAAACATCAATTTCAAATTCTAAATAAATATCTCAACCAATATAATAAATAATTAATCAATACTTTCAATCTTCTCAAATCACATATTAATGTATTATCCCATGTGTTTAATGTGATATTATTCACGATCTTCCTCTACCATATTTATCTTTACTCTCAGCAGTATTTCAGAAATTTATAAATGAATATAGATTATATCGATGATTTTTTTATTCCTTAAATAATATATTTTTCCCATTTCATGATGACCTAATTTGTAGATCCTGTTAGGATCCCATAATTTTTCATGTCTGTAACACTTTGATATTTTCATTGAACCTATTTTTTTTGGGTTTTCTTGCATCTATAATCCTTGGTATTCACGTCCCATTTTGGGGATGGATAGCATTTAATGAAGAAAATGACCTCATATTATTGGGATTTGTGTGTTTTTGTGTTTACAGTGACCGATTATAAATTTTTAAAATGTAATCTGGTTGGTTCTCTAATAGATCCTATGGATTCAAATAAGTTTCAGTATTTTACTAAATAAAATATGATCAGATATTTCTACTATAATTTTACACAACATTAACATGTTACAAAATGTATAATATTCATCAAGAATATTTCATGAACTGGATCAGGGTTGGAAAGGGTTACACACTATGAAACTATTTCACATTATTTAATGTTTGATCGAGGTTAATTAAACTTGTAGTTATTGGTTTTTTATTATAATTGAAAAAAATAATAAATACATGATGTGAAAGGATTTACGCTTTTTATTTCTTGGTATAATTGGTTTTCAATCCATGGGTATCATTTGATTCCTTCATTACCAAATTTTCAAATCTTTATATATCTCTCGCTCTCTTGAACCACATAATAACAACATGAATGTTTCATGTGCATAAATCCAATATAGATGTTTGGATCTGGTGTATAATATCTTGTGAGTTTTTTTCATATTGGGTCTCCCTCTCATCCATTACAATATTTTATAGTGGGTATTATTCTTGACTATGGTTTTTGGGTGTTTATATTGATCAGGTATAATCTAGGTTTTCAACATGATAATCAATTTCATCATTAATTATTTGAATTACACATTAGAAGTGTTTCCTTGATCATTAGATAATTTTTGGTCATATTTTTATAACCACCATTGTCTAATTTTATTATACATTGTATATTCTATATTTATGACCATGCTCGCACGCCCCATGCTTGAAGTATTTAATTAAATATTCTATTTAAATTAATAATTAATTTTGTTTTACTATGTTATAGATCCTATTTTGTATGGTGGTGAGGAGAATGAGACTTCTTTCCACCTAATTATTTTTATATAACCAAATCATGTGGATACATGGTCATACATACATTATATCAATAGATAAATTTGGAATAAAATATTTTCCACTAGATTAGAGTTTTTATTAATCATAAAATTTAATTAATGATTATATACGGAAAAATAATCTTTGGAAATGTGTGATAATTAATTTTTAATGGCCTTATGATTAAATTTTTATTAAATATGTTTCATGTATATATTTCATAATAAATGTATACATGTATTAATGAAAAATCTTTGACTATAAAAATGATAATTTTATAAAATGAACATTATTCCTTATGATGATATATCTTTTATATTTTTTGTATCCAGTCATGTATCATTCTTATATTTTGAGATTATGTGATAGTGTTGTGATTGGTACATGAGGTTTTGATTTTTTATTCTTATTTGTTTAGGATATGAATCATGATTTATTTTGACACATATAGGTTATGTGCATATTTACTTATACCAGTGGGTTGGGCACACTAGTAAAAAATTCTCTATGGAGGTATATATAATAAAATCAAATGTTTTGGGTCCTTATGAATAATAAATATATTCTTGATTGCGAGACTCTCAATAGGCTTTTTGCTAAATAATTTTTTTGTAATTTAATTTTTCACAATTCATCATTGGTAAGAGAATCTACCAAATATAGTGTGATGCATCCTAATGTAGAAGAATACATTCCTAGATAAGGGTTTTTTATAAGGTGATGATGTATGATTGGTTATAGCCTACATTTTCACCCCAGAACATGTGAATCAACATGATTATTTGTTTGAAATATTAATTTTTTAAATAAATACTCTATTATAGGCATTATTTCATGCATTCAATATCATAAATTATATATTTTTATACATGGTGGCATTGAAGTATTAATTTTTTCTCACACACTATATGTTCCACCTTTTATTATTAAATATATTTCATTGATGTGGGTTTGTTAAATGGAAAGGGACCATATTGTTGATCTGTGGCATTCTAGGTGGGTTGGAGCATGGAGATGTGACCGATATGGTGATCAGGACCATGGTTTTGGTATTTTTTTAATTGACTCTATTTAGACTCTTATCATTACGAAATTACGATTTTCATTTAGATAAATTCATTTGATCAATAAACTATTCATATATTATTTATATTTATTCATCTAGAAATATCTCATGTTTTGTTTTTAAATTAACTATTCATGTTATTTCCACTATTTCCTCTACCATAATATTATTTCACACTTTCCTAAAATCTCTTTACTAAAGGTTATAGTATCCCCAATAGGTTTTTTAGACTATCACTACTTTTATGAATACTCTAGTGTATGGGGAAGTTTGCTTGAGGTTACATAGGTGACTGACGAGATCACACGAGGGAGAACCAGGTCAAGGATGTTAAAAAATTATATTAAAGGTTCAGATTATATTTTATAATGATTTATCTTTTTGGATAACTATCAATAATATTTTTCTATGTTAGGACTCTATAATGATACTGTGAATGGGAGTGGATATCGCATGTAGAGGTAAAAATTTGAGTTCCATGTGATGGGATTGTTTTTCATGATGTCAACATGGTATTTTTTTCACTAGGGGTGATTCATATTTTGTTTTATGATTTAGATATAGATATTTTTAACCTTGGACTAGTATAAAACAAGATGAGATTTTATGCATCCTGATATAAATATTGTGATATTTATTAGCATGCATTGATTCGAATAGGGAAATATTTATTACATGTGATACATTTTACTATTTGAATTATAAAATTAGTTATATGATATATATAATGAAATTGGAAATAAATAAACAATTATGTCTTCCTAATTCACATGTTAGATAATATTTAGAGACACTGTGATTTTGTTTTTTATATTTGATCACATGTTGAGATTGATATTTCATGTAACGATTATTTTAAGTAGTGTTTTACCATTGTATCGATAATTCCTATTTATTGTATATGAATTGAGCATCTTGACAAAAAGAATAAGATTACTCCTAATTCAACTTATTTTTGGCTTATAAAATCTTATGAGAAATATATGTATATTTAGCATCATGGATGTACCCAGAGTTTCATGTTATCCATTTTAAGTTTTAGTATTAGAAAATAAACATGATTACCTAGATTATTATATTGTTTCAACAACATCATCTACCGATATTGAGTGGGGAGAGAGGACCATGTATAATAGAGTTCAATATAGAGTTAGTACAGACGCTCTTCATGAACATCAACACACATAATGATAGGATTTCTAAATATTTATACGTATAGCTTTCCTAGAACTATAAATATTTGGAAGGAAATTCTACAGTAATCCTTAATGAAATCTTATTAATCTCGTAAGGACTTCAAGGAAGTGATTTTGAGACTCTTATGTAGTGAAAATTTGATGGATGAGAAGTCCCATGAGTTTATATACCTTAAACTGTAGAATTTTTTTGTGGTTGAATATGTCAGATTCCTCACTAAGCTATAACTCTATGCTCCCTCCTTATAAAAAGATTATATGTCCATGGATATATTTTTAGAGGATTGGATTTAGTATGAGATCATGTTGCAGGTTAATTTATTTTTCCTAATCAACATTGTATCGCTGATAACACAGAATCTCTACACTAAATTGAATATGATAGGGTCCCCAAGTGGTGTCCATATAGTTCTCAAAGTTTAATAATTTAAATTGACTTTTGTTAGAAAAATGCTTCTCTATATACATTTCCACCATGGTATTTATGTCTAGAGAAGTCAAGGGAGTGATCATCAGCCTCAGGACTGTGGTTCGGTGTAGTGTTTTTTTGTATGGAAGGTTGGGATACAAGATCCCACAATGAACCACCCTATATAAGAGTGTCGAGACTATTGAATGCAGTTTCATGGTTAGAAATAAATTACTATGTTATTATAGTAAAGTATTGTTGTGGGATTTGGACAGGCACCTGAGTTTTGATGGTGCTCAGCTACCCCTCAAAAGACTGGTAGCTGGAGTTCCACTAGCCATTTAGGCTAATGTAGGTTATGTGGCACCCCAGTGTAGGAGTTGTTTAACCACCGGCGGGGTACATTATATGGTAGTAATATACTATCCCTTGCTGGATGGTAAAGAGTCATGTATTCTACATTGTCCACTCAAACAATTTTGGATATAGGGCATTATACCATTAGAGTTATGATTCTTGATGCATTATCTTTATCATGTATATTTTTTATACATGAGCATCACACTATTTACAATAAAGACTTTTTGAAAATGGTGTCATTTTGGATGTGGAGAGATTATATGGGGTGATGACCATTAACACACCATTGGGAGAGTGATTAGAGGGCATCAAGTGCTGCGAAGTGTTTTATTTTGAAATTGGTGTCTATAATTTCCTTTTAGAACATTATAATATTATAATGATTGGACTTAATTTGATTCCTGGTATGAACTATTTGGTTCTATTTCAGGATCATATAGATTAATAATGGAGGAAATTTTCCTTTTTATCTCTAATCAAGGGGAAATGAACCTGGCGAGGTGAGTGGAATCTTTAAGATGGTTCTGTAATTCTGATTTAGTTCAGATTGAATTATATCGTGGCTCAAATAAAAATACTCATTCTAAAATAGTGGGATAATTGTTTTTAAGTAGAGGATAATTTTTAGGATTTTTTTATAAAGCGTTATCAAGATTACATTCTGAGTTGAAGATTGAGTTCACAATCGAGTTTGATACATGAGATTAATAAATTTCAATCCCTACATATAGAGTGGAATTAGAAGATATTAATGATATGAAAGTATATTACATTGATTTTGATACCAATGGTTTCATATGGCCTTGTAAATCTCAATGGTGTTCTCAAGTTATATTTTCCATGAATGATGATGGTACAATATTCTTATTTTTATATCATTGGTTTCTCAACCAGATGATTTTCAAAAAATGTTACCCCTATTACACATCAAAAATATCATCAATTAAATGAGAGGTACTTATATTTTTATAAGACAAATTAATATTATTTAATCATCAATTAATGGTGATATGATCAAACATTACTCAAACTAAATTTATGTGCATGTTTAGCTTCTGTGTAATTATGGTGATTCTATTCTATTTGATGAATATCAGGTTTTATTCATGAAAATGATGAATCATATCTTTCATCATTTTTTGGACTGGTTTTTTAAATTTTTGTTGATGAAATTATATTGTAATATATGTCAACAGTTGATCAAGCCCTTTATTCCGACATCATCTTATGTAAAATAAGGTAGAATTTTATTTTTTACATGCTATCAAGATTTTAGATTCTATATTTATTGATTGTACTTATTGGGACATGTTATCTTAATTTTTGGTGTTTTAGTTGATTGATAGATAGTTGCAACCACTGTATCATAAGAGGGACATGAGAACCTATTATTGAATCGATATTTACTCAATCTAGAATTTTTTTATAAGTGGTTCATCTAGGAATTATTTCATCTGAAAGAAAAGATATAAAACATAAACATGAATTGGATGAATTTTTTTGGTCCAATAATTATTAGATAAAATTATAGGTATTTAAAATAATATTGAACAAACTATGGATTCTCACCTTTCAGATGCGTATTAATTAGTAAACTATTTTTTACGAGGCATCTGAAATGATAATCGGAGTAGTTCTTATATATTAGGATTATGTGGTCACATATAGATCTATAATGTTGATATTTCATGAGAGGAATAATACTAATCATGATTTGGATCAATCATATTTTTTTAAATTTTCTAATATGTTTGAGATACTATCATTTTGGAGATATGATTATTATGAAAAAGACTATAAGATTCTCAACTAAACATTTTCACCCTGATACCTAAACCTTAAACAAAAGATTTAGGTTGAGTAACCTCATTGGTCAAATGTCTATATGGATGAAACATTGGGAAAGGGAAACTTCTATTATTGTGAATTGATCTAGGATGCCACAATAGAGATTTTGTGGGAGTATTTAAAGGATTAGTAGTTTATAAATCTCTTTTTTACATGTATATTAATTTTTATGAGTCCTATTGATGAGTAGATCTAACATTGAAATCTATTATAACATTTATTATCAATAATGTATCAATGTTGATCAGTAATATAGTCTAGAGGGAATAAATCTGAGGGAGATCACATATAGTGTGGAGCTTGCAGAAGGATGGTGTTTGGGAAGTAGTTTTGTTCTTCCCATTCATGGCTGACTATATGTTTCTATAGTTTAATTGAGGAATTGATGATAGAGTTTCATATTACTAGATGGGTGTTATAACCAGGTGTGACCATGATTTACTGTGATCACCATAGATAGTAATGGAGGCCAGGAATAAAAAAAAGGAAATTGTGGAATTTATGGTGAGTTGTTATACCTCCTAGTTGTTAATTGTAGAGAATTAGAGTCCTATAAGAGTGTTGTAGAATATTCAAATTCTATAGTGTAAGTGTGATAGAGTCACTATGGAATTTATGATATTATAAATTAGGAAACCATAAATTAATGATGTTGTATGGGTTATTGTGAGTCTATTAACATAGGTATCCCTCTTTTTTCCTTTTGGGGATACCTTCTCCATTTATTATGAAGGTAGTATTTATATCAATTATATATTAAAGTCTCTTCATATTATTTGGATAATTTTTTAATTAACATCCTCATTTAACTTTCAAGTTATGAATGGGTATATAGAAGGACTTGGGATAATAGGTAATTATGAGAGTATCCTACCATCCTCATAAGTAAATTCAATATACGTATAATAGAAATAATATAAAAGGTATGTTTTGAGCATGTGTTATGGATTATGATGGTTCATGGGATCAAGATTTAGAACTCCTGTATTTATATTATAATAACTGATTCTAGGCATTTATCAATATCGCATCATTGATGGATTTTGAAATAAGGTAATGTTATTGTCCTCTATATTTTTTTGAGGCAAAATACTAAGTTATTCTGGACCTAGTCTCATGATGGAACTTTGGAGTAGGTTTAGTTGGTATAAAAGTGATATTGGAACACATATAATGAGAAGAAATTAAATGATGTCGAACATTGAAGAAATTTGGAGTTTTAGGATTTTAATCATGTTTTCTATTGGGTTTCACCTTTGTTATGGTAATGATATATTATGAAATAGGGTATGATAGTGCCCATGAATTTTAGTTTGTTCGATATAGTCAAATATTTTTTTTCTAGTGGAATGCCTATTATTACATCCAATATTTTAAATTCCCATTCATGATATATTTCATGTAAAACAACATCAATTGCATTATAATGACACATCTCATGTGGAAAAATATCTTGATGTTGAGATGGATGGTAATGAATTCTTTGAGGAGAAACTAATTTTTTGGTTGGACCTATATGATAATAATATATGTAAGATGAATGTGGGTCTAGTATGAGAATAGTGGTATCATGGGTGTGTTTTAGAGGAGACCTAGGAGAGGGAGTTTAAATTTAAAGAGTATGTCTCATAATATTTCTCTAATATCAAATTGTAATGCATAGAATAGCTTAGTGATGAACTATTATATAGAGGGGAGGTTATAAGATCTATATATTTCTAATTACATATCTTTTTAAGGTTTTACATGATATTATTTTGTAGGGATTTCATTCTTAATTAAACAATGGTGGTCGGATCCCTCTTTTTGGATTGATAACATTTTATCGAGAAAATAACCTAATTTGTAAGGTTTTATATTTGTTTTAATTAAATTAGTTAGTGTAAAAATGGTTCAAAAGTCATTTAAAATGATCTTCATTAATTTGGAGTGCTTAAGAGGTGGTTTCGGGTTTTTTTGTAGAATCTATGTAGAGATATGTATGATAGAAATTTACATCTCATGAAAATGTTACATTAAGTGTATATATCACCAGGATGATTTGATTAATAGGTTTAGGGTATGAAATGGTCACATGTTTTGAAACTTTTTCCTCACATATATTGTTTGATCAGTGTTTTTTTACCTACGATGAAACTATTTTCAACATAAATCATAAATTAATGATATAATAAATGAATTGATTATATAAAATTAATATCTCAAGATCGGTGGTTTTAAAATCCATTTTTTTAAATTTATTTTATTTCTTCATCTGTGTGCCTCATAATAATTAAATATAGTGTATGTTTATGATTTTTTTAGTTCATTATTCCATTTTGGATGTCTCTATCATGTGTCAGATTTCCAATGAGTTTTTTTACATGGGTCTTCCCTATCTTTTACCACCCCTATCATAGCTGTGGTTTTTATTGACGAATGGTCTTTTGCATGTTGATCATTATCTTTTATGATTATTTTTTTCATCATCATCATCATCCACTTTTTATATGATTAGTGTTACCTATTGGAAGAATTTATTTGGTCCCTTTATAACTCTGGTGCTCAAAATATTATCTCTTATGTATAATTTAATTTTACAAACACTATTAAATATTTTCATTCACATTTGAAATTTATATACACAATTAAATTATTTCGATAATATAATTAAAATAATATTTTATTTTATTAAACCATCAATTATGTTCAATTGGGAACATAAGTATGGATTTTGTGACCTAAACCCACATAATAAGTGTATTATTCCTTGACCACCTCGAGATTGTGTCATCATCACATTATATCCAAATGATAAATAGGAAATAAATGATTTATTTTACAAAGTATTTTGAGTTGGGAAAACAATTTAATTTTGATTTCCTATGGTAAAACCTCCTTGTCTAATGTAATTTGATGTATCTGTTAATGAAAATAGAAGAAAAAGATAAATTATATAGGCTTGATATATATATATGATTATATTTTTAAATTAGGATTTGTGAAAAATAATTTCTATGTAATATCATTATTTGATATATTGATCAATATACCATTTGGTAATATATCATGAATATTTTTGACCATCCTAGTAAATCAGTTCGAATTTCATTTTTTATGACATCGATGTGATTAAAAATAGAGTTTAGGATAATTTAGGGAATATGTAGTTTATCTATGTATGACTCGTGATTTATGATGACTCTTGTTGGATATTTACAATTTTTCATACCACATATGGGTGAGAAGAATTGTAACATGATGAACAATAATATTGTACATAATTATATCAAGTCTCTAGGGACTATAAGTACAGTCACAAGATTCCTGATAGTGAGAGTCCATATTTGAGTTGAGGCCTTCTTGTGAATTTGGTGTTATTGTTATATCATCATCAGTAGAAGAATATTCAAATGAATTGTTAATCTATCCAAATGTGGGAGGATCCTTCCCTAGAGAAAGATATATGACATGGTGCATATGATAGAATTTTTTTCTTGGGTTTCTCATTAATGATTGATGGTAAACTTGTTTATTTCACATGAAATATTAATTTTAATAATTAATACCTTGTCATTCTCTTCATTACATGTACAAATTTTCACATACTGTATTTTTGTAGACATTGTGGTGTTGGACTATTATGTTATAATCACACCATTGAAGGGCCTTTTTTCGGTATATGAACATAATTTATTGATGCTGTTTTGGATAAGGTTATAGAACCTTGTTATTTAGTTTTGGATTGTATGCTAGGTTGGATCATGGATGTGAGACCTATAAGGGGTTGAGGGTTGTGGTTTTGGAGTTTTTATTTGATTCATCTTGAATATTTGTATTTTATTCTTGAATATTATCATTTAGATACAGTTATATTTTAATTATTTATTCATTTATTATTTTGATTTATTCTATTGGAATTTTTTCCATCATTGGTTGTTAGATTATTTATTTATATCATTTATAATTTTTATGCTACTTCAATATTTTTATCCTTAATTGGATGTCCTTACCACTGGGTAAATTATAACAACAATATTTATTTTACCCTCACTGATATTGGATATCCTATAGTGTACATGGAGCTTTGCATGAGATTATGTAGCATACTAGATCAGTCACTTGAGGAAGTACTGGTTCAAGACTATACAATATCTCTTAAATCTATAAAAATATATATCATACTATAGTGACTTCATAAAATCCTTATATTCATTTGTAAAAATTTATATAACATTTTATTCAAGAAAAAAGTTTCTTATAAAAAGGAAACATTTCTTCATAACATCACATTTGAGTTTTATACTCACATAATTTAAAATATAATATCTAGCCATTGAACTTTTTTTGATAGATCTTTTCATCAACAAATTGTTTTGGACCTCTAGTTAAATACCAGTAATTTCTTTCATTTTATTTCTAATTTACATATAGTGATTCATCACATAATTACTCACTATCAATTAAAAAACAATCCATTATTAGGATCATCAAGATGGGATAATTATAATAAATTTTTAGATAATTTTGATTTGGTATTTGATCATGTAATGGACAAAAATGATAATATTAGAATTTTATAATTATAGAAATGTATCGATGAATAAATATGTTTCAAATTTTTATATATATATTAAAAATATTAAAAATATTTTATAATTTTATATTCAAATTAAATTTATATCTTATTATCAGTCATGTTAATTAATATTAATACTCTTCAAATGACATTAATTGAATAATATGTTATAAAATATTTTTTAAAAATGAATCAAAATACACAACAATATAATATTAACCAATGTGAATATGTTATGGTCAATAAGATAATCCATTTCCCACTTACGGATTACTTTTAATTTAATAGATAATATTCCAAATAGAAACGAGTGAACATCTTCATTATTTTGGTGATCATTAAAATGTATAATAAGGGCAATAAAACTATGTGATAAGGGATAAAATATAACATAAATATTATAATATTTTATATTATGAGAGTATTTCGACCTAAACTCATACTATATTTGAAATATATCATTTTCATTAAACATAAATAGTATATATAATTATAAAAATGAAATAATTAATGTTTTACTATTGGAGTCCCTCTATTTACATTTAGAGGGATAAATTCTCTTCTCCTGTATTTAAAATGAGAGATATTTCTAACAAGGAAATATCATATCCCAATTTCATCCATGATTCCATCCACATTTCCTACATCTTCAATTAAATCTATAATATCATAATTTAAAGTATTAACATGTATGTAAATGTATGATTATCAGAAAACATGTATAACTCTTAACTAATTAATTTAAATTTTATTTATACCTATAAAATATCATAATATAATGTATCAATTTTATAATAACTAATATATAGTATTTATTGTAATATATTATTATATAATCATTAAACAACCATTAACCATTTCATTTCAATACTTATATAAAATAAAACATCGTTTCTATAAACATGTGGACTACCACCTAGATGAATCGATGTGTTTCATTATTCATCACTACTACACATTGATTGTTATAATAAGGGATTTAATGAATATATATGTTTTTTATAAATTTTAATTATTATTATTTTTCATTTAATTAAATCCATCAAAAAGTGTAATTTTAAAATGTGAATACTTACATACTACCTACTCCACAGAGTGATTTAATTCATTTTTCATCACTCCTTTATACAAATAATTATCAATTATTATATAATAAATACCGTGGATACCCGTAAAATGATTAATAATATATAGATTATGGGGGTATGATCACTAAACAAAGGATGAGACTGAAAAACAAAAGCAAGAATAAAAATCATGCAATTGACGCCCAAAGCATGAAATTTAATAATAATTTTTTTTATCAAACTATCACGAACCGCCTTCAAAAACATGAAAAAAGGGAAAAAAATATATGCGACCATTCCGTCTTCATGTTGAAGAAGAGATAATGTCCCCTGAGTCCCACCTTCAATAGGCCCCGGAGTGGTGACTAGCACAAGGGTATAAAATTATATGTGATGTGGAAGGCATTACCTATTCATTAGGAAATGGGCCAGGAAATAAGATAGTAAATCCCAAACAACCCAAAGACTAAAAGTTAAATTATAGAAAAAAATTACATTCCCATATGCAAGTTCCAATATAAAGTATTACATGTTCAAGAAAACTCCAAAGGTATGTACCAAAACAATATTAAAGCAGCAGCACTAACGGTCCCCGCATGAGAGCTAATATGGTCCCACATAGTACCAAATTCCTCCTAGAAACTTGTAAATTGATTTATTTACATATGGTGAGTATACAGGTATACTTAGTAGGGAAGACCAAAAGATCTCATGCACAAGTGGGGAAGCATTCTAATACCATGTGAGAAAAGGGGATAACCAAAGAACCTAGAAAGGAAACTATCCACCCAAACCTCACCAAATAACACTCAACATATAACATAAGGAAAATAATGTAATTGTAATAACACATCGATGTTTCGGTACCCCACACCACTTTCCCACTAGTTATTAAAATACATCCTATGTGTTAGACCTCCCCCCCGATTTTCACTACAGTCTCACTGTCACCCCAACAACAACCTATTGGGCCACCACAACCACAACTATGCATTCAAACACCTGGGCCACCACAATAACACGTAACCATGCATGTAGACACCTAGGAAAGAACAACTACCACGACCCCTGAAGACACATGTGCCTGAACAACTACTGCCATGCCCGAAGACACCTGTCCCTAATCACAAAGACACTTGGAAATCAACCTTCCTGCACAAACTTGGGACAACCACCAAAACACAACATGAATAGATAATATTTAGCTAAAATGGACCTCAGTAGGTCACAGCCTGCTCGAATATTCTTGTGTTACTCGAGACATGGATTCAAAAAAGAAGCTAATAACCATCCACTCAAAGGAGTTTTGGGAGAAACAACCTCCCCCATGAAATAGGGGTGTTCGGAATAAAGTTCTCAACATGGGTGGGGTGAAAATAAGAAATATAATAAATAAATTATAAATATAGGTAAACAAGAACTCATCCAAACATAGAAGTTCTAAAATAATCCCATACACAAACACTATCATTACTATTCATTCATAAAAATCACAACAGCCACAACTAAGGCACAAAACATTCACAGAAAACAATTCACCATCTAACCCATTTTTGTTATCGTATTCAAGTGATTCCATTTCAATAATTCTTCACTACCTGGAAACTAACAGTCATAGACACAATCCAAGGAAGGAAAAATAGACAGGTTGGAATGTAAGCATTCAAGCCCATTTCACTTGTAAAGCCACATTAAAAAAAGTATCAGTGAGATCCCTTGATGTACTAGAACCAAAACAATCCCCAACATACGAACCCACATGACCTCATGTACAATAACTAACAACTTCACAATAGAGGATCCCATCCCTATCCACATCACCCCAGAAGCATCATTTATAACAACAAAACATATTACCAAGACAAAGAAAAGAATATTCAGAATCAAACAAACCATTCATTAAGTTACTTCATACTATTTGGTTAATCGAGGTGATCATACAAGGATTTTTGTTAACTGAACATCCATTTAATCAACCAGGTTTTTGTGATAACCAATTTACATGTTACAACCATTCAATCGTTATAGAAGATATGGTTTAATTATTGTGCAAGTAAGGACCACTGATGACCACTATCTTTAGTGGACATAAGCCCAAAAATTTCACAACATATAAGAAAAGAGTAATGATTACATCAGTATCTTCAAACACACCCCTTCATTCATTAAAAACCATTTATTATCTTCTTTAAGTATTGGTTTCATCCATCCTCAAATGAAACATTATCATACCCATCCCCCATGATACACTGTACAAAGAGAAGAAGGACAAACCCTTCATGGATGATCAGTGATTGAAGTTTTTCTCCTCATGCTATGAACTTGGGATGTGTGACTCGTAGGGGAAGAACTTTGAGGACTCCAAGAGTGAGTAGGAAAGGCTCTATCATAGGTGCCCTACATTATTCAAGAAGGGGTACTCCAAACTTACCATGGAACGGAAAATAGATGATCCAAGAAGAAGAATGAATATTGTTCTATAAAATGTGAGATCCAAGAGTTACGAGATATGAATTATTGAACCTCTTTAAAGGTGGATTTTGGTTTCTTCATGTGTTTGGGTGGTTAAAAATGATGGAATTAATTATCATTTAATAATTCTCATCAGATAGGTGGTCGTAATGGAAGTGAGTTTATGGGTTTCCTATAAACAGAGGAAAATTTGTAAAAGGGGTGGAACAGAAAATTATAGGAAAAGGGCTTATAACAAGGAAAAAGCCACCCATTTTGATAAGTCAGGGGTTTACCGACACTTGGGGTTTCTTGATTTCATTTATGGGATTTAAATGTCTTTGAAATGGGTATTAAAACACTTTTACATAAAAAAGATATGTTGCAGGGGTGGAATATAAAAATGTTAGAATATGGAAAAAAAGGGTGGGACACCGTTTGTTGAGACACCATAATGGTGACACCTTCATGGTGGCACCATAAGAGGTACCATCATTTTGGTGTGCGGCCATGATGGTGTGACCATTCTGATTCCATCGTCACGGTGCCACCAGTTCAGTGGAACATTGTATACAGTGCAATAGTTTCAGTGTGTGGCTATGATGGTACTACTGTTACTCTTCCACCGTCACAATTCCACCTATTCATTGTGTGACCATGATGGTGTGACAAATGTAGTGTCATTGTCATGGTGTCACCGTGATAGGATCCACTGTTACGGTGCCACCACGACTGATGCCACCATTTTAGTGGAACTGTTTGATGGAACTTAGTTTTTGGAAAAACTCCTTAATGGGTCACTATCTAGGCCATTACATCAAATTGATCTCAAATTATTCTCTCCCTCATGATTCGAAACTAGGACGGATGAAAAAAGAGGGGTCTGAATAACCACCTCAAAAGAAACCTTTCAGGAGTAAACCTCCTCGACATCTAAGAATACCTCTCCCTAATCTATCATCTGAAAAACAACATATACACTATCGATCATCTCCCCCAGGTAACCAAAAAAAACATGTAATGGTCATATCATCCAGCCATATGGATTAGGGAGTCCATTCGTTCAGGCCCAGATACTATTTGCTTTAGGTGGAACTGACTCGCCTGCACGGGTTTAACCGTATCCACTTTAATGCATCTTGATTAGGGATAAAGTCCTCATCTTCCCACAATCTAGTCTCTTCCCACACATCCAGATAATAAAAAAAGATCTCACCTCAAGGTTAATAAGTTCAATAACTTCATGACAAAAAAGTACAAATCAAAACATAACAAAAACAGAAAATAGATCTGGGTAGTGGGCACGCATATGAGCCTCTCGTTCCCAAGTACTCTACAAGAGGCCACTATGCTTCCATAACTCAGGAACCAATGGGATGGTTCATCAATGGAGCACCTTCTCCCCATAATCATTGATCATCATTTCACTCTCTAAAATGTTCACATCTTCTTCGATATCCAGCTCCCACAGTCAAGGACATGCGAATCACCGTGTTGATACCAACGAAGCTGAGACACATGGAAGATTTCGTTCACCCTCAGTGGCAGAGGTGGTATCCCTAGCTCATAAGCTACTTCTCTGATCCTCCACAACACCTTGAAGGGTCCAAAGAACTTGGGAGAAAGCTTACATCCCATATCGAACCTATGTTTCTATACCGAGGGTAGACCGTAAAGAACATGTGGTCCCCGACCTGGAACTCTAAGGGTCTCCTATTAAAAATGAAATATCACTTCTTCTAGTATAGAGCCACCTTCATCCTCCCCCGTATAATCTAAACCTTCTCTGTCATGCTCTGCACCACCATCAGGCCAAGAACACCAACTTCCCTAACCTATGTCCATCACACACGTGAGCGACACGGACTACCATACAAGTCTTTAAATGTATCCATACCCATGGAACAATGATAGATATTGTTTTAGAGAAACTATACCAAAGTCAGGGTTCATATGCACAACCCCCAAAAGTCTAAAACACATGAAAATATCATATCCTCCAACTTCTTGATGGTTATCTTAGTCTACCCATCTGTATGGGGGTCGAAGGTAGTATTAAGGCATAACTGGGTTCCAAAAGCATGTGGCAATCCATTCCAAACCCATGAGGTAATCCGGGGATCCTTATCTAAGACAATGGACCTTGAAACTATAAGAAACCACAACACCTCATCCATGTACATCTGTGCTACGACATCCATCAAACATGACTCCTTGATTTCCTAGATCTGAGCTGATTTATTTAGCTGGTCCAACACTATCCTTATAGCATCATAACCCCTTGAACCTTGGGTAATACCGTGAAAAGAACCCATCCATATTTCATCCCATTTCCACTCAGGGACATCTAAAGGTTGTAACATACCTCTGATGATGTAAATTTTACCCATCACCTACTGAGACATGAGGCACATTTAAACAATATGTCGCTGCCCGCTTCACCCAGGCTCCCAAAACTGACACATTAAACCTTGTTACATCTTAGAAACTCCTAGGTGTACTGCCAGGGGTGATTTTGGAACACAAAAATAACTCCCTTTCATATTTCCACTGGGATGAAAAACATCTAATGAAATAACATCTGATTATGCCCGTTTTTCGACCATCCTCTTAGAGCATCACCTTGAAAACACGATCGCACATCACTTTAGCCTCAATGTCCTTTCCTTGAGACTTTTCCTCTTGTTATAACTGGGTGGATTGTACTTTCATCTAAAATAGACATCCTATACCATCATACACACTTTCATCTAGGTTTAGGGCATCCAACTCCTCCATCGCCTTCCAAGAATCTACCGATCCTCAAACCCCAGTATAACTTGAAAATTCCTCAGTGTACTGCCAGGGTGAGTTGTGGAACCCACCAATAACTCTTTTCACATTTCCACTGGGATGAAAAAATTCCAATGAAACATCATCTGTTCTTCCCATCATCCAAACATAATTCAAGAGCATCTCCATGTCTAACACAGTCTCACATCAATTTAGCCTCTACGCCCCCCCCCCAATGATACTCCTCCACATGTTGCAACAGAGAGGACTATACTGTCTTCTAAAACTGACAGCCTCAATCATCCTCCACCCTTGAATCCTACTGTAGGGCATCCAACTCCTCAATCCCCTTCCATGTATATTCTTATTCTCAAGCCACATCCTTCTGTGACATCCTTCTCAAGGCATCATCCCCCACATTCCGCTTACCATCTTTGTAATAGACATCTAAGTCGTAGTCCTTAAGAAACTCTATCCATCTCCACTACTCCATGTTTAGGTCCCACTAGGAGAAGCTATATCTCAAGATCATTTGATCCGTGAAGACCACGAAGTGCTCCCCAATAACATAATGTTTCCACAACATTAATGTGAACACAACCGTTGCAAGTTTCTGATTGTGGGTGGTGTAGTTACACTCATTGGGACGTAACTGGATAGACCCGTAAAAGATCACCCTCTTATATTGCATCACCATACCCCCAAGGCTTGGCCCGTACCATCACATAACATGTCAAATGTCACAACTTATTCTAGAAACCTCATAATTAGGTATCTAACCATCTTACCCTTTATATAACTAAGGGTTTCCTGGCACTTCTTACACCATATAAAAGTCTGGCCTTTCTTGGTCAAGGATTTCAGGGGTGCTGCAACTTGGGAGAAGTTTGGCATGAATCTCGGGTAGTAACCCAATAGACATAAGAAACTAAAATATTCTATGACATTCTTGGGTGCTACCCATGAAACTATTTCCTTGACCCTAGATTGGTCAACTGTTATCCCCAGGTCGGACACCACGTGTCCAAGGAAGTTCACTTCTCATGTCCAGAACTTGCACTTGGATAACTTCCCATAAAGCTGGTGCTGCTGGAGGAACTCTAAAACCATACTCAGATGCTTAGTGTGATCATCCTATCATCTTGAGTAGTTCAAGATGTCGTCAATAAAAACGACTTTGAACTGATCCAGGTATTCCTAAATGATAGAGTTCATGAGTCCCCTGAAAATGGCTGGTGTGTTCGTAATGGAAAATGGCATGACCATAAACTCAAAGTGGCCATATAAGTACCCTAAGGATGTTTTTGAGATGTAACCCTCATTCACGCTCAACTGGTGACATCATGACCATATGATGATCATGTAGAACCGTCATTCACCCTTTCAACATGTAAAAAGTTCATCGATCATTGGTAGGGGTAACGGTTTTAGACTGTCTCCTTTTTCAGCCTTCAGTAGTCTATAAAAAGCCTGATACCACTATATTCCTTCATTGAGAACAATACTTGGACACCCCATAGTGATGTTCTTTATCGAATAAAATCCTTCTTCATCAAATCCTCAATCTGAATATGTAACTCCCACAACTCAGAATATGCCATCTGATATGGAACCCTAAAAATCGAATGGGCTCTGGGTTGCAGGTTTACTGTGAACTCAACCTAACATCGAAGGGGTAGAGTCACCACCTCTCCCGAGAATACATCTTGGAACTTATTGAAGATACCTACGATATTCACTATCATTGTATCTACTGACTCCACTGATATCTCAGCTATCAAGGAAAAGAAGGGGCTCCACTCGTTGGCTGCCTTCTCGGACACCCCGCTCACTGAAAAAGTTCACATATTTTACACCCATATCTGAATACACATACAATATTTAGAATCCTTCAATAATAGTAGACATAGAGAACTGGAATTCGTTGCCTATAATGACATCATATGGCTTCATCTGCACTAAATGAAGGACCCCAATGAACTGATGCAGTCCCAACATAAGTCTACATCCCCAGAAAACATGAAATAAGTAGGTCTGACCTCCGACTGGAATACTCAAAACTAGGGGCAGGGGAAGTATCTCTACATCTAGACCCAAAGCATGGGCTAGACTGGGTGAAAAAATGGAGCTCAAATTTCCCTAATAAAACAAGGTTCATGCCAGATTTCAAAACAAGATAATCATACCGTGAATGACATTTTCCCCATAGGAACTGCGGCCTCTACGGCATACAAATAGCTACGCCTAGCTTCTCTGCCCCATGTCTATCAGTCGCCTCCCCGCCCATTCCCCGGTCAAGGTCCTTGAGGAGCATCCTGAGGGTGGCCTCCTCCTACAATGTCTACTCATAGAGTATTTGGATCTTATCATCCCTGCTACTACTACGGAAATGGACTTTATAGAAATTGATGATGCTAGTGTGGGTGTTGAAGCTTCCCACTCCCACTATTTTGTACTCAATCCGGTAACTAATTCTGATGGTGGCTATAAATTCCACGGATAAAGCATCTTTGTCCAGTGCCTATAAGGAATGGGGCAAGGACTAAGATATTGAAATTGGATCTTCTGGATCCTACTTTCCACTGGCTGAAACCTAGAAGGCATTGAGGCTGGAGGCCTAATTCAGACGACTTTCTCCTTTGATTATCCCAACTGGCTCCCCTCTCACAGTACACCTCCAAGCGTATGCATCCTCCCCACCTCTTCATCCTTACTCTAAACCTCAAAGTACGTTAGTAGAGTGAATAGAGTAACAAAATACTAAAAAAAAGTTTGATTGCCTCCTATAAATGTCTCGGCCAAGGATCCTCATCCAGAATGAGGTCTAGAGAAAAAATAAAGGGATCCTTGAACTTATCCATAGCTCCATCACTAACATACTCCCCTATTGAAGTGAGAGTAGCTCCAGCCTCTTCTCAACCTTCATCATATTATAGAGGAAATCTGCTGGGAACTCCCTCTGTAAATTTATCAATGAATCCCCGACCTCCCTCTTCATTTCTTGATAATGAGTCTTCCACTTATGCACTACTCCCTGAATCTGGATTACACCCAGTGGAACCATGTACTCTATCAGATCCTGGATCATGCTGAAAACTATAACCACTCCAATTACCAATCCCTTTTTCTCCATGTCTGAGACACTACCCCCATGCTTATCGAGGGTCTTTCACTAAATGGCATGTAGCATCCTCTACCACTGGTCGTCCTTCTTTTCTAGATCATCCCTCTGCTGATCAGCCCAATTTTCTTGTTGGGGCTCGGTCTCCCACAATACACTTGGTCGATATATAATATCCATAGCTACAAAGTAAACAAGGAATTTCTATGCAAGATTAGTGTAGAAGATTGATTTTAATTTTACTCTTAAACATTATATTTTTTTAATTCCAAAAATACTCATGAAACAGAATAACCCAAGTCATTATGATGCATGTACCTTCCATATGGTCTCTAGCCTGCAATAAATGTAGCATCACCTAGTCGTTCGGCTGGTCCAGAGTCCTTGAATCGGATCACGGGGGCCCAAAAATAATGTTTCATAGTCGGTCCTCTGTAGCATATTTCACACACCAATATTGACTAACATTGTGTCCTACCATACCATGAAATCCTCACAATTACTAACTCCAAACTTCATCATATCTCTCAACCATCACCTCTGAAACCATTATGTCATGACCCAATATCACCAAGACGATATAAGGGACATAAAACTACCAGACTCTTTCATCCTTAAGTTGAAAGAGATATAATGACCCCCAAGTCTTGCCTTCAATTGGTCCCGGAGTGAAGACCAGTAGAAAGGGTATATAATAACAAGTAATATGGAAGGCATTACCCTTTAATTTTTATAGGATTTGGAGATAAGAGAGTAAATCCCAAACAACTTCAATACTGGATGTAAAATTAAAGCAAAAAATAATTAATTCCCATATGCGTGTTTCAATATAATGTTCAATAATTACATGAAATCTCCAAGGGGAAATTCCAAATGAAAAGAAAATCATCAACCCTAACGGTCTAAACGTTTGAGCTAATACGGTCTTGTGTTGTCTCTGAATACATCCTGGAAGTGTGAAATAGTTTTATATACATCGGGTGAGTATTCGGGTATACTCAGCCGGGAAGGCCAGATGCAATCATGCACAAGTGGGGAGGCATTCTATTGCCCAGTGAGAAAAGAAGATAACCAAAGCACCTAGAAAGGAAACTATCTACACAAACCTCACCAAGGAACACTCTCTAAATAATTAATTTCAAGTAAATTAATAGTATTAACACATCAATGTTTGGGTACCCCACACCAGTTTCCCACTAGTTATTTAAGACATCCGACGCGTCAGACCTCCCCCACCATTTTCACTATTGTCTCATTGTTGTCCCTACAATAACATTTTGCGAGACCACATCCAGACATCCCATATATAGACACCTATGGAATAATAAAATACACATCCCCACCCAAAGACACCTGGGCCACAACTACTACTTCCAAGCCTGAAAACACCTAGGTCAGAACAATTATAGTCACGCTCAAAGACACCTGAACCTCTTCCTGAAGACATTTTGGAATAAAATACCCACACAAACATGGTACAAACAACACAACTACCATTTCTGAATAATCATGGGTTATAATGGTCCGCAGGCTGTCACTACCTCCCTCAATATTCTTGTTATTCTCGGGAAAAGAAGCATAAAATGAGCTAATAACAAGACACTCATTAGAGTGTTGGGAAAAACAACCTCCCCCGTGAAATGGGGGTGTTCAACAAAAAGATGTCAACTTGGTTGGGGAAAAATAATAAACAAAATAACTAAATTATACATATAATTAAACAAGAATTAATCCCAACCTAGTGGTTCCAAAACCAGGCCATACACAAACATCCTCATTACATTTCATTCATAAAAGGAAAAACATCCAAAACCAAGTCAGAACTCATTTTGAGAAAGAAATTCTCCATTGAACCCATTATTATTTTCAATTAATATTGACACATTTAAATGATTGTTCACTTCCATGCAACAAATAGGCATGGACTCAACCCAAGGAAGGGAAATCATCCCAGAAACAAATTATGCATTCACACCTAGTTCTCTTGTAAAGTCACAACAACAAAAGGGATACCTGAGATCCCACAAAGTACCAAAACAAAACCATGACCCAAAATACGGCCCCATCCATCCCCAAATCCACAAACTAACATATTAACAATAGGGGATCCCATCCCCATCTGTGTCACCTCACAAGAATCAAGAAGAATAACCATACACATCCCAAGAATAGACCAAAAGAGTTTCCAGATTTAAACATTACATTACATCACTTCCTTCATTCAGTTTGGTTAACCGAGGTGACAACACAAGAATTATTATTCATTGGGCATCCATTTAATCAATAGAGTTTACCTAATTAACTAGTTTCCAAGTTACATCATTTCAATCACATAATTATCCAAAAAAAAGAGTTTCATTAGTGCATGACAAAGGACCGCCAATGGCCATGTTTTTTAGTATACATAATCCCATACAACTCACACCATATAATAAAAGGAAAACAAGTTAATCATCACCATCAAACACACACATTCATTCTTTATAAACCATTTTTATTATATTTTATGTTTGTTTTCATCGATCCCCATAATAAAATTATCATACCCACCCCGCATGATACACAGTAAAAAGAGACAAAAGAAAACCTTACTTGGATGATCAACGATCAAAGTTTTTCTCCTCGGGCCAAAAACTAGGGATGTGCAACAGGAAAGGTAAGAATTATAAGGACTCCGAGAGTGAGTAGGAAAGCCTCTAGCAAAGGTGCACAACTATCCTCAGGAAGGGGGACTCCAAACACACCATCGAAAGGAAAAATGACTATCCATGAAGAAGAAAGAATCTCATGCAATAAAAGTTGAGATCCTATAGTTACAGGGTATGAATTCTTGAACCACTTCAAAGGTGGATCATGGTTTCTCCATGTGGTTGGGTGATTACACAATATGGTACTACATTTCATTTAAAAATTCGCATCCGAGAGGTGGATATAATGGGTGTGTGTTAAAAGGGTTTCCTTTCAACTGGGGAAAACACGTAACAGGGGAAGAGCTGGATAGTATTTGATAAAAGGTGACACCTAGGAAAAATCCACACTTTTTGATAAATCCAAGGTCTCTCAGCTAATGGGGGATTTTGGATGTCATTTAGGGGCGTTAAATGGATTTGAAATGGGTATTAATACAATTTTACATCAAAAGATACATTACATGGGTAGAACTGCAAATGGTCAGAAGCTATAAAAAATGGTGGGACACCTTTTAATGAGAAACTATAACAGTGCCACCGTCACAGTTCCACCCTCACTGTAGCACCGTAAGTAGTGCCAACATTTCAATGTGCGACTATGATGGTGAGACCGATATGGTGCCACCATCACATAACCACTGGTTGGGTGGAACACCGTTTTATTGTATGTCCATGACGGTTTGACCACTACAGTGCCACCACCATGGTGCCACTTTCATAGCGCCACTATTTTGGTGTGTGACCGTGATGGTGTGACAGTTATAGTTCCATCATCACAGTATCGCAATGACTGTTGCCACCATGACCGATGACACCATTTAGATGAAACCATTTGATGGAACAAAGTTTTTTGTAAAACGTATTAAGGAGTCACTTTCAGGTCCATTTCATAAGATACATCTCAAAAACTTCTTTCCCTAGTGAATAAAAACTGGACCCAAAGATAAGAAAGGGGGTATGAACAACCACCTATAAAGGTACATCTCTTGAGTCAACCTCCTCAACATCTAGGAACACCTCTCCCTCATCAATCATAGGAACTACCATAGAAACATTACCACTCCTCTTCCCCATGTAACCACACAAACATGTAAAAGTCATATTGTCCAGTCATATGAATTAGGGAGTCCCTTCCTCAATGTCAAGATACTTTCTACTTTGGGCGGCATTGACTCACCCAACGGGTTTAACCATATAAACTTTAATTCTTCTTGATTAGGGATTGGTTCCTCCCCTCCCTAGAGTAAAAACACTTCACACACATATAGAGAGTAAGGAGAACATCCCATCTCATAGTTAACAAGTTCAAGCACTACATCAAAAACGAGTACAAAACAAAATAGAACAAAAACCCAAAATAGATCTGGGTACTGGGCTCACATCTACGCCTCTCGTTCCAAGGTACTCTCCTCGATGACACCATCCCTCCATGACACATGAACCAGGGGGATTGTTCTTCCACAAATAACCTTCTCCTCATGATCCTAAATCCTCAATGGTCTCTCTACAAATGTCATGTTTTCTTCGATATCCATCTTCCCCTAGTCAAGGAAATGCGAATAATTATGTAGATACTGACATAGCTGAGAATCAAGGAATACTTCATCCACCCTCAGTAGAAGTGGTGGTAGCGCCCACTAATAAGCCACTTCGCCCACCTACCGCACCCCATCGATGGGTTTAACAAACTTGGGAGAAAGTTGACTTCCCCTGCTGACCCTTTCGATCCCACACTAAGGGGAGAAATTCAATAACCACTGGTCCCCAACCTGGATCTCCAAGGGTATCATCTTATGATATGCATATGACTTCTACCAGTCCTAATCGACCTTCATCATCTACCATACAAGCTGAACTGTCTCCTTCATGCACTACACCACCTCTGGGCCATGAACACCTGCTTCCTGTCCTTTGTCCAACACCTATGAAAACAATACGGCCTCTGATAAAAGAATTAGAATGGATCCACGACAATGGTATATCGATTCATATTATTGTAGGAAAACTCTACTAGAGTTAAGTTTCATACCTACAATCCCCCAAATCCCAAAACATATTCCCGTAGCATGTCCTCCAATGTTTGGATGGTCCTCTCTCTCTTCCCATCTATCTGGGGGTGGAATGTTGTGCTGAGGTATAACCAGGTGACAAAAGTGTGTTGCAATCATTTTCTGACCCATGAGGTATATAAGGTATCTTGATCTGAGAATATGGACCTCATAAATCCATGAAACCACCCCACTTCTTCCACGTACCTCTGTGCAAAGGCTTCCACTGCACTTGAATCCATTATTTCCAGGAAGTGAGTTAATATTGTCATTCGGTCCACCGCTATCTAGATATCCTCACAAACCCCTTTAACTATGGGTATTAATATGACAAAATCAATCGATATGTCATCCCATTTCTACTCTAGGACATCTAATGGTTGTGACAAACCTCTTGGGACATGATGTACATCCTTCACCTGCTGACATGAGAGGCACTTTGCCACAAACTCTTCAACTACCAACTTCACCCCATGCTACAAAAACTGACCCCTCAAACCCCAATACAACTTGAAACCTCCTGGGTGTACCAAGAGGGTTGAGTCTTGGATGTCACCACGAACTTTATAGTTCATTTCCACTAGGAAAAGACAACTTCATGTGAAACAACATCTGATTCTGCCTGTCTTCCGACCTTCCTCCCAGTGCATCGCTTGGGATAACATAATCATGCATCACTTCAGCATCTAAGATCCCCACTATGACTCCTACACATATTTTAATGGAGAGGACTTTACTATCATCTACAACAGTCATCCTCTACCATCCTCCACACTTGAATCCAATTTTATAGAAGCCAACTCATGCATCACCTTCCAAACATCATTCAATTCTCAAACCACATTCTTCTGTGACTTATTGCTGAAGGAATATGCTTTCACATTTACATTACCTTTAGTGTGAGATATTTTTAAGTTAAAGACTTGAAAAAACTCCATCCAACTCTACAACTGCATGTTCAGGTCCCACTGGGTGAAGATATACCTCAATCTATTATCATCTGTGAAGACCACAAAGCGCTCCCTAATGAGATAATGCCGCCACAACTTTAGTGCGAACATGATCTTTGAAAGTTATAGATCTAGGGTGGTGTAGTTATGATCATGAAGAAATAACTTCCTATAAATATAAGTTATCACCTCCTATTGTTGCATCAGAACAGACCCCATGCCTTGGCCTAAAGCATCACAAAACACCTCAAATGTCACCCCTTCTTTAGGAAACCTCGGTACTGAGGTACGAACCAGCTTCCCCTTTAGATAACTGATGCTTGACTAGAACTACTCACTTCAGATAAATTATGGCCTTTCATGGTTTAGACTATCAAGGGTGATACAACTCAGAAGAATTCGGGCACAAATCTCTTGTAGTAACCCACTAGACCCATGAATATATGAAACTCTCCCAAATTCGTGGGTGATTCCCAAGACACAAATGCCTTGACCTTTGATGGGTCCACTACTATCCCCTGATCAGACACCATGTGTCCAAGTAAGGTCACTTCCTGTGTCCAGAACATGCACTTGGAAAACATTCCATAGAGCTGGTGTTGCTGGAGGACCTCTAAACCCATCCTCAAATGCTCAGCGTAATCCTCCTCTGATCTCGAGTAGATCAGTATGTTATCAATAAACACCACTATAAACTGGTCCAGATATTCCTGAAATATCGATTTCGTGAGTCCCATTAACATGATTGGTGTGTTTGTAATGACAAACAACAAGACCACAAACTCAAAGTGCCCATATCTACACCTGAAGGCAGTCTCCAAGATGTCACCCTCTTTCACCCTCAACTAGTGATATCCTGACTTCTAGTCAATCTTGGAGAACCATGCTTCCCCCATGAAATGATTAATAAGGTCTTCGATCCTCGGGATGGGGTATCGGTTCTTGACCATCCTGTGGTTCATCATTTAGTAGTCTATACATAGCCTGAGACCACCCTCTTTCTTCATTGCGAACAAGACTGGAGCACCGGATGCTGATACGCTTGGTCAAAAAACCCTTCATCATCTTATCGTCAATATGAATCTATAACACCCATAAATAAAATTCTCCATCTAAAAGGTATCCATCAAAATCGAGCAAGAACTATGTTGCATGTATATCATAAACTCAACATCACGTAGAGGGATAGAGTCACCACCTCACCTGTGAATATTTCCAAGAACTCACTGAAGATCCCCAAGACATCCACCATCTCTGTATCTGCTGAAACCATTAACAGCTCATCTAACAAATAAATAAGGGTCTCTACTCACTAGCTTCCTTCCAGGCAACCGCACTCACCGAAGAAAGTCACATTTTGTCATCCCATTTCTAAAATCAAGACCCTTCTTCTGAATAAGTCGATAATGGTACACACATAGAACAACAATTCAATCCCTAGAATGACATCATTCGACCATATCTGCAGCAAAAGAAGGTCCCCACTCGAGTGATTTTGTCCCATCATCAGTCTATATCCCTAGAAAACATGAGACAAGTTGGTCTGACCATTGACTGTCTTACACAAAACTAGGGGCATGAGAAGTCTCTCTACATATAGACCCAAATCATAGTCTAGAATGGGTGAAACAAAGGAGTGTGAATCTTTTGAATCAATCATGGTTCATGCAATAGTGATAAACAAGATGATCGTGCCTTTATTGACCTATAGCCCTATTAGAACTGATTCCTATGTGGCATGCAACGACCCACACCCAGATCCTCTACACATCGGATATCGGCCTACTCCTCGACAATGATCTAGTCGAGGTCCCTGAGGAATGCCATGAGGTTATTCTCCTCCTGCAATTTCTGCTCTCTGAGGAGAAGGACATCACTATCCCTAGTGTTTCTAATGAAAAGTCCAGGATGGAAACTGTTGATGTTGGGGTGGGCATAGAACCTACCCACCTCAACTATACTATACTCAATCCAGGCACAGAATCCGAATGTGCCCATGATTGCCACGGATGAAGCATCTCGATCCTGGTCTCGTAAAGAATGGTTGAGGACCAGGAGATCGAAACTGGAACTTCTCGAAGCTGCTCCCCACTAGCTAAAACCTATATAGCCTTAATGCTGGAGGCAAGATACTGACATCCATTCCCTTTGATGAGCCTAACTATCTTCCCTCTGACGGTACACCTCCAAGAATGATCCTCCTCTCTACCAATTCATCCTTCTTCTGAACCTCCAAGTACATTAGTAGCGTGAAGGGTGTAATAGAATACTAGAGAGAAGATCAGAGTTCCTCCTCTAAATGAATCACCTTAGACTCCTCATCTAAAAAGATGTATAGAGAAAAATGAATGAGATCCCTGAACATGATCCCTAGCGCCCAAACAGACATACTCCTCTACTAAAAATAGATTATATACTACCTCTTATTATCCTTCATCGTGAAAGAGTGTAATTCTGTCCGGAAATGCCTCTCGAAACCAGTCCCTGAAACCTCTACCTCCCTCTTCTCCCTAAGAGAATGCATCCAACACTATGGTGCCACTCCCTGCATCTAACTTACATATAGAGGATCCCAGTACTCCATTGGAGCCTGTATCGAGCTGAAATCAATCACCAAATCTTTGAGCTAGCTCTCTATCTCAATTCGAATGATGCCTCGCTTGTACTTCCCGGGGTTCTGCCTCTAAAAGGCATGAAGTGCCCTCTTCCACTTGTCTTCCTCCTCCTCTTGATCATTCATCTACTGATTAGAAAAATCCTCCTCATGAGCCTCAATCACCCGCACTACTCATAGTCGCCGATGGGGTGGAATAGTTGCAAATTATGCTAGGAATGCCTAATCCCGAGTAGTGTAGAAGGATGAATTAAAAAAAATTCATTAACTTTTTATTTATATTAAATTCCCAAAATACAGATGACACACAAGAACACAAGTCATTATGATTCATGTAACTTCACTAGGGTTTATACCCTACAATCAATGTAGCATCACTTGGTTTTTCGTTAGGTCTAGATTCCTTGCATCAAATACTAGGGGGACCTAAAATCCCATGTCCAAGCTTTTCATGTCTAGCCAATTGCACACACCAAGATTGCCTAAAATTGTTGACCTACCATCCAACGAAATACTTATTGTTCCTAACTCCGAACTACATCATGTCTCTCAACGTTCACCTCTGATACTATTTTGTCATGGCCCACCTTCACTATGGTTAGAGAACGGTTAGAAAACTGCCAGACCCTTCATCCCTCAAGTTGAAAGAGAGATAATGACCCCTGAGTCCCACCTTTAATAGGCCCCGGAGTGGCGACTAGCACCAAGGGTATATAATCACATGTAATATGGAAGGCATTAGCCATTTTATTTAGTTGTATTGGGAGATAAGATAGTAAATCCAACACAACACCAAAACTTGAAGTAAATGTAAAGAAAAAAATCCCTTCACATATTCATGTTCCAATATAATGTGCTAAAAGATCAAGAAAACTCATAGGGGAAGTAACAATAAAATGAAAAACAGCAACACTAAAGGTCCTAGGGTCCGAGATAAAATGGTCCCGCACAATCACTGATGTCCACCTACAAACCTAAAAATTGTTTTATATAGATATGGTGAGTATACAAGTATACTCATTAGGGAAGACCAAAATCTCTCGTGAACAATTGGGTAGGCATTCTAATACCTTGTTATAAAAAGAGATAACCAAAGAATCTAGCATGGAAACTACCCACCCATACCTCACCAAGGAACAATCCCCAAATAATGCAAGTCATGTAATGTATTAATAATTACACATCTATGTTTGGATACCTCACATCACTTTCCCATGAGTTACTGATGACATCCTATGTGTTAGGCCTCCCTTTCAATTTTCACTGCAATCTCACTACCACACCAACAACACACTTCAGTGCCCCTACAATCATTCATCCATCCTGCAGACACCTAGGCCAAAAAAACAACACAAATCCCTTACAAAAAACACCTAGGCCACAACAACTACTGCCACCCCTAAATTCACCTAGGTGAGAACAACTACAGCTATGCCTGAAAACAAATGGGCCTCATCCCGAAGATGAATGGGAAAGAAACTGCCCACACACACCTGAGCCAACCACCACAACTACCCTAACTGAAGAATCTTCGGCTATAATTGACCTCATGCAATCACAAGCTAATCGAAGATTCTTTGAATACCCACGAATGGTAGCATAAAATGAGCTAATAACCAGCCACTCATATCAATGATGGAAAGAACACCTTACCCCATGAAATGGGGGTTTTTGGCATGATGTGCTCAACATATGAGGGCCGCAGATATGAAACATAAGAACTAAATTGTACATATAGGTAAAAAAGATCTCATCCCAACCTAGGTGTTCCAAAAAAACCCATACAAAAACACCCTCATTACTATTCCTTCATAAAAATAATAACAACCACAACAATGTCACAACTCATTACTAGAATTAAATTCACCATTGAACCAATTCTTTCAATAGAATTCAAGTGGTTTCATTTAAATAATTCTTCAGTACCGTGAAAATAAGCATCATTGCCATAAGAAACGAAAGGAAAATCAACCAAGCAACAAATTTGGAATTCACACCCGGTTCTCTTGTAAAGACACACCAATAAAATAGATCTGTGAGATCCCTCTATGTACTGATACAAAACCAAGCCCTAATATATGGTCCCACATAGCCCCAAATCCAAAAAACAAAAAATGGAACAATATGGGATCTCATCCCCATCCATTTCACATCATAATCATCATGAAGAACAACCATACAAATCACCATAACAGAGCAAGGGAGTTTTCATATTTAAACAGACCATTCTATAGATCCGTCTTTCTGTTGGGTTAACTGGGGTGACCACACAAGGATTATTATTCATTGGGAATCCATTTAATCAATTGACTTTATTTTTTTAACTAGTTTTCATGTTACAACCATTCAATCATATAATTATCCAAAACACATAGGTTCTTTAGTGCACAATAAAGGACCACCAATGACCCCGATTTGCAGTGGACAAAATCCCATACAATTCACATCATATATGAAAATATATAAGAGTATAGCAGTATCATGAAAAACACCCATTCATTCATTAAATTATATTTATTACCTTTGTTATTGTTTGGTATCAGCCATCCCCATAGGATCATTATTATAGCCACCCCACATGATTCACAGTAAATAGAGATGAAGGAAGACCCCTACATGGCTGATCAACAATTGATGTTTTTCTCCCCACGCAAATAATTGGGGATGTGTGACTTGTAGGGGATTAACTCCAAGGACTACAAGAGTGAGTAGGAAAGGCTATAACATAGGTTCCCCACTAGACTTGGGAAGTGGGACTCCAGACGCACCAATGAAAGGAAAAGTGAATAGCTAGTAAGAAGAAATAATCTCGTGCGATAAAAGGTGTGATCCTAGAGTTACGGGATATGAATTTTTGAACAACTTTAATGGAAGGACATGGTTTATCCATGATTTTGGGTTTTTAAACATGATGAAATTAATTTCCATTTAATAATTCCCATCAGAGAGGTGGGTATAATGGCTGTGAGTAAAATGGTATCCTTTAAAAAGAGGAAAACACATAACATGGGAAGAACTAGAATGTATGGGAAAAGGGGTGAAATTTAGTAAAAAGCCACACATTTTGGTAAGTCAAGGGTTTCCCTACCCTTGGGTAATTTTAGAAATATTTATGGGATTTAAATGGAATTGAAATTGGTATTAAAACCCATTTACATCAAAATATATGTTTCAGGGGTGGAACTGGAAAATGTCAGAAGATGAAATAAAAGGGCGGGAACCATTTGGTGAGACACCATAAGAGGTGCCCCATTTTGGTGTGCAACCATGATGGTGCAACCACTATGTTGCCACCTTCACAGTGCCACCAGTTTGGTAGCACACCATAAGAGGTGACATAGTAAGCGGTGCCACTGTCAGGGTGCCACTGGTTTTGTGGAACACCGTAAGCGGTGCCACCGTTTTAGTGTACAAATGTTACGGTGTGACTGCTATGGTAACACCGATTTGATATAACTATTTTATGGAACTATGTTTTTTAGAAACTCCATAATAAGTCAATGTCTGGGCCTTTACATCACCCAAAAGGTTATTGTTGGGGCGGCATTGAGACTACATTGAAAATGGAGGGGAGGTCTAACATGTAGGATGTCTTCAATAACTAGTGGGAAAGTGGTGCAGGGTACCCAAACGTCAATGTGATATTAGTAATACTTTAAATGACTGAAATTATTTGGGGAGTGTGGATTGGTGAGGTTTGGCTGGATAGTTTCCTATCTGGGTTCTTTGGTTATCTCCTTTTCTAACAGGGAATTTGAATGCCTCCCCACTTATGCACTATAATTTTGGTCTTTCCCATTTAGTAGACATGTATACCCACCCTATGTATATAAAACTATTTTCAGGTTTCCAGGAGGACATTGGGGGCCATTCAAGACTGTATAAGCTCGAACTCTAGAAACATTAGTGTATCTGATTTTCTTTTATTTTGGTATTTCCCTTTGTAGATATCTTGTACTGGTGGCACATTATATTGTAACATGCATATGGGAATGAATTGTTTCTTTGTTTACATTTACATCCAGTTTTGGAGTTGTTTTGGATTTACTATCTTATATCCCAAACCTTTTCAAAAAATAGGTAATTCCTTCTATATCAAATATGATTTTATTCCCTTGGTTCTAGTCGCCACTCTAGGACCTATAGATGGTGGGAATCATGGTTTATTATCCATCCTTCAACTTGGAGAAGGAAGGGTCTGGCAGTTTACAATCCCTTCCATCATCTTGGTGAAGGTGGGTTAAGATAGAATGGAATCAGAGGGGATGGTTGAGAGATAGGAAGGAGTTCATAGTTAGGAATAGTGAGGATTTCATGGTATGTAAGGGAAATTGTGTTAGGCAATCTTTGTGTGTGAAATAGGCTAGAGAAGACCGACTAGGAAACTGGATTTTTGGGCCCCTATGATCTAATACAAGGACTCTAGACCTACCGAACCACCAGGTGTGGCTACATTGATTATTGTTTTGATACCTTTGGGATGGTACATGCCTCATAATGACTTGTTTTCCGGTGTGTATTGGTTATTTGTGTAATTTAAAATAAATAAATAAGATTAGGAAAAAATTTAAAAGTAATATTCTATAATACTAGGTCTTAGGCATTCCATGTTTACGTTTTATCTATGGAACCTAGAAGGATACAACGAGTAATGCGGGAGATCGAGTCCCTGGTAGAGGGAAGATCGAGAGAAGGTGGACGACTAGTGTTAGAGGATTCTTCATGTCTTTTAGCATCATACCATTAGGACGTATGAGGGTAACATCTTGGACATGGAGAGATAGATTTGACTTAAGGAGCTGGTGATAGATTTCATATTTATCTATGGTCTAACAGAGTACAAGGTTTTTATGTTTGTAAAGTATATTTTCCGAGTGGCATGTTAGTGGTGGACACATTATCATTGGGAGAAGAGGGAGTCAGACGTTTTGTGGATTGATTTCAAGAGGGTGTTCCGGGAAGAATTCCTCTCTTCCACAATGGAGGATGAGATGAAGCAGGAGTTAATCTCCCTTTAGTAGGGGAGTATGTCAGTGAAGGATTTAAGGATCAAGTTGAAGGGTAACCTTTGTTTTTCATTGGACCTCTTTCTGGATGAGGAGTCTCGGGTGCAATGTTTGGAGGAGGCACTCAGAATTTCTCTTCAATATGTTTTTACTACCATCACTCTACCGACATACATGGAGGTTCAGAAAAAGGATGAAGTGGTGAAGAGGATGCACACAGTGGGAGGTGTACCATGAGAGGGGATCCAGTTAGGATTGTCAAAGGGGAAGGCCGTCAGCAGAAGGACTCCAATGTCATGTACTTCTAGGTTTCAGCCTGTGGGGAGCATTCCCTAGATATTCTAAATTCAGTATCCCGGACCTAGCCCCTTCTTTTTGGGCCTAGGATCGAGATGCTTCATCGCTGGTAGTCATGGGGACCTTCAAAAGTAGTGCTTGGACAGAGTGCAGTACATTGGGGGTGGGTAGGTTCAGCAGTCACCCCAGCAGCCGCAACTTCTAGCTAGGACCTTTTAGTAGTAGCAGCAATGACAATGAGCTCGCTCTCCTCTATGTCCAGATGTTGTAGGAGAAGGCCGACCTCAGCGTTCTCATTAAGGAACGTGACTAGGAAAGGTTCACATAGACGAATGAAAGATGAGGGGAAGAGGATTTTGGCGTGGGCAGTTGCACACCACAAAGGCAGTAGTTTTTGTGGGGAAAAGGTCATTCAAGGTATAATCATCTTTCATACCACTCTTTCATGCACCTTATTTCATTTAAGAGATTCACACTCCTTTGATACACCAAATATATCCTATTCATTATGGCTATATGTATAGAGACTTCTCAAACCTCCTGATTTGAGTATTCCATTCAGAGATCAGACTAGTTTTTCTCATGTTTTCCAGGGATGCAGACTGGTTTTGGGACCACATTTTCCAATGAGGATCTTCTTTTGCAGTAGATGAATCCGTATGATGTAATTATAGGAATCACCTTGTTTTTCTTTGTGTATTACATTCTCGACTACTTCCTTAGAAGGTCTGTGTTTTCAGATATGGGGAAACAATGTGTGTCCTTCATCAGTGAGTAGGGTTTCCGGGAAAGAAGTTAATGAGTGGTGCCTCTTCTTTTTCTATTATCTGAGATGACAGTGGAGTCAGCAGATACAATGATGTTATAATTACTGGGGATCTTAGTGAGTTCCTGAACGTAATACCTATAGTGGTGGTGACTCTACCCCATCAACGTGATGTCGGGTTCAAGATAGACTTGCAACCCGATGCCCGTCCAATTTTGATTTCTCCCTATTGGATGGTACCTTCTGAGTTTAGGGAGTAACGGATTTATATTGATGAAATGATGAAGAAGGATTTTGTTCCACCTAGTGCATCACCAAGGGGTGCTCCAGTCTTATTCACAATGAAGAAAGATGGTGGTCTCAAGCTGTGTATAGACAACTGAAGGATGAAACTGCTTACAGTCAAGAACTGTTACCCCCTCCCAAGGATCGATGACCATTTTGAAAATTTGAAGGGGTAATGATGGTTCTCCAAGATTTACCTGTGGTCAGGAGATCATCAGTTGAGGGGGAAGGAAGGTGACATCTCGAATACTGACTTCAGGTGCATATATGGGAACTTAATGTTTTTGGTCATGTCGTTCAGCATTACAAATGCCTCAGCCATCTTCATGGGGATCATGAACTCTGCCTTCTGGGAATATATAGACTGGTTCGTAGTTGTTTTTATTGATGACATCCTGATTTACTCAAGATCATAGGATGATTTTGCTGAGCATTTGAGGAAGATTTTAGAGGTTATATGACAGCACCAACTCAATGGATATTTGTCAAAATGAATGTTCTGGACATGATAAGTGCACTTCCTTGGACATGCGGTGTCCGAGCAGGGGATAGAAGTGGACCCGTCAAAGGACAAGGTGATTTTTTAATAGGAAGCACCCCATAATGTGGCACATGTTTGTATTTTCCTAGGTCTAGCTAGTTAATACCATAGATTTGGGCACAAATTCTATAGAGTTGCAGCACCCTCTATATCTTTGACTATGAATGACCAAGATTTTATATAGAGTGTGTAGTTCTAGGTATCCTTCAGTTATATGAAGGGGAATCCAGTTAGTGCCCTAGTACTGATGTTTCCAAAATAAGGGTTGATGTTTGAGGTGTTCTATGATGCTTCATGCCAAATCATAGTGTCTAAGTTGATGCAATAGTAGCGGTGATATCTTGTGGTTCTAGGAAGTTATGTCTCCCTGAGCGTAACTATGCCTCCCATGATCTAGAACTTATAGTGTTCATGTTCGCACTAAATTTGTGGTGGAATTACCTAATAGGGGATTACTTCGTGGGCTTCCCAGATCACAAGAGCTTGAGGTTTATCTTCTTCAAGCAGGACCTGAACTCACGTTAGTAGAGGTGGATGGAGTTTCTTCTGGACAATGACATCGAAATATCTTAACATGATGGTAGGGGAATGTTGTGGCTGATTCCTTGAGTAGGAAGTCATATAAGTATGTGGTTCGAGAATTGGAAGATGCTTTGAAGATGATGGAGGATTTGGTATCCCTACACCTAGATTCCAGATTGGAGAATTGTAGAAGATGTCTATTTTAGATGAAAGTACAGTCCTCTCTATTTAAAATGGTGGAGGATTATCAGTGTGGGTACATAGAGGATGAATTGATGAGTGATTGTGTTAGCCATGACGATGTTCTGGGAGGATGATCGGAAGATGAGAAAAATAAGATGTTGTTTCATGGGAATTTGTTCTTCCCGGTGGAAATGTGCAAGAGATTTATTAGTGACTTCCCCAAATCACCCATGTCATTATACCTGAGTGTTTCCAAGATGTACCAGGGTTTGATGGGTTAATTTTGGTGGCCTGAGGTGATGCGGGTAGTGTCAAAGATTATGGAAAATATCCTCATGTGTCTGTTGGATAAGGTAGAACACTATATCCTAGGAAGTCTGTTACATTCTTTAGAAGTCCCGAGTCAAAATGGGATGAAATCAATATGAATTTGTCACAAGAATTACTAGAGTTAAATGAGGATGCATTGTTATCTGGGTAGTGGTGGACTGATTGATGACATCAACTCCCATCCAATAATTAAAGGAGCTGAGTGCAGTGGATGCCTTAGGAGAGTATCATGGTTGATGTGGTAGAATTTCAAGGAGTTCTGAGATCCATAGTCTCGTTTCGGGATACACGGTTAACCTCACGGTTTTTGGAAGTATTGCAACATTCTTTTGGAACCTAGCTATTCCTCATCACTACTTTCCATCCCTAAATAGATGGTAAGATAGATCGGACCATCCATACATTGGAGGAAATGCTACAATCGTGTGTTTTGGACTTAGGGGGATGGTTGGTGAAACACTTGCCTTTTGTAGAGTTTTCTTAAAACAACAACTATCACTCTACCATTGTCATGGCTATATTCGAATACATGTACGAGAGACAATATCTATCACCTGTGTGTTGGACAGAGGTCAGGGATGTAAGTGTTTTTGGACCGAAGGTAGTGCTAAGCACGACAGAGATGATTCAGCTTTTATAGGATAGGATGAAAGTGGCTCAGGATCGGCAAAATTCGTATGCCTATCATTGGAGGATACTCTTGTAGTTCCAAGTCGGAGACAATGAATTCTGGAAGGACACCCCTCGATGTGGGAAAAAGATGTTCGACAGGTGGAATAAGCTTTTTCTTAGGTTCTTCATACCCTTCGAGGTGTTCCATCGGGTCGGTGAAGGGTCTTATCAGCTGGTGCTACCACTGCTTTGTGGATGAACCATTCCCTTGGTTTGTGTGTTATGGAGGCATGGTGTCTTTGAAGAGAGTTACTAAGAAAGGTAGGCACAAATTTCTGCCCAATACCCAGAGCTATTTTTAGTTTTTGTAATATTTTGTTTTGTAGTTTTTTTTGATGAAGTACATGACCTTGTTAACTATGAGATGTGTTGGTTTCATTATTCTCTGGATGGGTGTGAAGATTCATGACTATGGGGAGGGGAGGACCTAATCCCTAATATAGATTCATTAAAGTGTATGTGGTTAAACTCATGAGAGCGACTGAGTTCTTCCCAAAGTGGATATTATCATTACATGGAGGAAGGGACTCTATATTTCATAGGAATATATGGTATGAACTTCACATGTTTTTGTTGTTACATGGGGGAGAAGGTCAGTAGTGTATTTGTGGTTGGTCAGAAGAAATATGAGGGAGAGGTGTTCCTAGATGTCGAGGAGGTTTACTCCTGAGAGTTATCTTTCAAGGTGGTTTCTCATACCCATATCTTTTATTCAGTTCTATTTACAATTATCAAGGGATAAAATAGTTGAAGAGGTATCTGATGTAATGTCCCAAATAATGACCCATTAATGAGTTTCCCAAAAATATCGGTTCCATCAAACGGTTGCACTAAAATGATGGCACCGGTCATGGAGACACTATGATGATGGCACTATAGCGGTCGTACGACCACAGTCACAAACTGAAACGTTCACACCATCATGATTGCACAACGAAATGGTGGCATCGTGATGGTGGCATCATTATGGTTTCTCAACAAACGATGTCCCACCCTTTGTTTTTTTCAGCTTCCAGCTTTTTCCAATTTCGCCCCCATAATAAATCTTTTGATGTAAAAGTGTTTTAATACCCATTTCAAAGCCATTTTAAGCCCATAAATTATATCTTATATCCCCCAAGGCCTTATCAACATTTAACTTATCAAATCATGTGGCTTTTTCTATAGTGTCACACATTTTTCTATACATTAGAGTTTCACCCCTCTTACGTGTTTTCTTTTGTTTAAAGGAACCCCTTTAAGTCACAACTATAATGGCCACCTCCCTAATGAGAATTATTAAATGAAAACTAATTCCATCCTATGTAACCACCCAACAACATGTAAAAACCACGATGGGAATTTATATAGGTTCAATAATTCATATCCCATAACTCCAGGATCTTACCTATTATTGAATAAGATTTGTTCTTTTTCTTGGTAAGTCTCTTTTCCTTTCCTTGGTGGGATTGGACTCCCCCTTCCTGAGGCTGGTGGTGTGACTAATCTGGAGCCTTTCTTACTCACTCTTGGATACCATATAGTTCTTCCCCTACAAGTCACACATCCCCAGTTCTTGTTGTGATGATAAAAACATCGATTGTTGATCATCCAAGTAGGGTTATTTCTTCGGCTCTCATTACTGTGTATCATGCAGGGTTGGTATGATAATGTTTCCTTTAGGGATGGATAAAACCAAACCATAACAAAGATAAAAAATGGATTTTAAAGAATTAAGGGGTGTGTTTGATGATGTTGTTGTACTCTTTCATCATTTCATATATGTCGTGAATTATATGGTCCTATGTCCACTAAAAATAGTGGTCATTGGTGGTCCTTCCACGAACACAAATGAACCCTTATATTTTGTGATTATTGAATGAATATAACAAGGATATTGGTTAAACATGAAAAATTGGTTGATTATATGGATATATACTGAAAAAAAATCCTTGTGTGGTCACTCGGGTTAACCAAATGGAAAGAATGAACTTAATGAATGATGTTTTTGAATATGAAAAATCCCTTGATCTATCATTGTAATATGGGTGGTTGTTATTATTGATTATTGTGGGGTGATGTGGATGGGGATGGGATCCCCTATTGTGTAGCTGATGGTTTGTGGATCTGAGGTAGTGCGGGAATGTATGTTGGGTCTTGGTTTGGTTCCAGTGCTTCAAGGGATCTCATAGATCCCTTTTGTTATTGTGACTTTACAAGAGAACCAGGTCTAATTTAATAAATTGTTGATTAAATTTTTTTCTTTTCATGGCTTGTGGAAATGTCAATTAGTTTCTCGGTAGTGAAGAATTATTTAAGCAGAATCACTTGAATATGATAACAATAATGGGTTCGATGGGAAATTGTTTCTGGGGAATGAGTTGTGCCTTAGTTGTGGCTATTGTGATTTTTATGCATGAATATTATTGAGGGAGTTTTTGTATGAGGTAATTTTGGAACCCCTTGGTTGGGTTGAGTACATTTTTACCTATATGCATAATTTAGTTCTCGTGTTTCTTATTTGCACCCCACCCAAGTTGATCACTTCATGTCGAACAACCCCATTTCATGGGGGAGGGTGTTTTTACCAACACTATTATGAGTGGATGGTTATTATATCCTTTTCTACTCCCATTACCAAGTATCCCAAGACACTTTTAATAGGATGTGACAGCCTGAGTTCCATTATAGACCATAATTCTTCATGTGTGGTGTGTTGTGGTGGTTGGCACAGGTGTGTGCAGCAAGGCTGTTTTCCATGTGTCTTCAAGATGAGGGCCATGTGTCTTTGAGTGTGGAAGTATTTTTTTGAGACCAAGTTTCTTCGGGCATGGCGATAGGTGTTCTGGTCTAGGTGTCTTCAAGCGAGGTTACATGTGGTTATGGTGGCCTAGTTTTTTTGGGCATAGCTATGGTTGTGGTGGACCAAATAGTTGTTGATGGGATGGTAGTGAGACTACTATAAAAATGGCAGGGGGATGTCTGAGGCATGGAATGTCTTCAATAATCAATGGGAAAGTGGTGTGCAGTACCCTAACATCAAAGTGTTATTACTATTACTTTACTTGACTTGTGTTATTTGGGGAGTGTGACTTGGGGAGGTTTGGGATAATAGTTTCCATGATATGTTCATTGGTTATCTCCTTTTCCCATGAGGTATTAGAATGCCTGTCAACTTGTGCACTAGAGGTTTTGTTATTCCCTACTGAGTATACCGGTATACTCACCCTATGTATATCAAATTGTTTTCAAGTTTCCGAGAGGACTTCATGGACCCTGTGAGACCGTGTTAGCTCAGACCTTGGGGCCATTAGTGATTCTTCTTTTCAGTTCTTTTGGTAATTCCTTTTTGAGTTTTCTTGTACTTATAGAACTTTATATTGGAACATGTATATGGGAATGGATTGTTTTTCCTTTACTTTTACTTCCAGTTTTGGTGTTGTTTGGGTTTTAATATCTTATCTCTCGATCCTTTTCAAAAAAAGGGGAAATTCCTTATATATCAAATATGATTTTATACCCTTGGTTCAAGTCACCACCCTGGGGCCAATTGAAGGTGGGACTCTGGGGTCATTATCACTCCATCAACATGAAGAAGGGTCTGGTAGTTTTTTGTCCCTTCTCTCATCATTGTGAAGGCGGGTCATTACACAAACACACTATGATATTTTTTAGGTGATTCAAAGGTAGAATGCAATATATGAATATGGTTTTGTTATAGATTTATAAGAAATATATATTAATTATAGAATATTATTGAAAATATATGATGCTTAATGGGATTTAGGGTAACAATTTCTTATCAAATTTTTTTTCAATGATATATATTCCATACTCACCATTTATTTATATTGGGTGGTTTTTATGATATACAATAATTTATTTTATGATAATTATTTTTATATTTGGTTTTGTTTAAAAATCATCCTAAAATTAACATTTCCATGACATTTTGATTCATTAATTACAAAATTTGAAATACTTTATTATACAGCCTCTTTTTATTTCAAGATTAACAATGATGAATTTAGATAGAAGGAAATTTTCGGTATATTATCCATTAAAACCCATATATTTTATTTCCATATTTATACTTCTATAGTTTGACATTATTATTTTTATTAATATGTTATTTGTATTTTATATTATTAATAATATACTAGAGAATCTCATCCAAGGGATAACTCCATTGTCATTTATTAAAATATAAGAAAAGGATAGTAGTCAAGCACCATAACCCAAAAAGAAATGAAATTAAATGTCACAAAAACCATTCCCATCTCCACATCCCTGGTAGCAATTTTCCCCTACAGTAGCTAATTCCCATTCCAAGCTGTCATAATGCTTCAGAACCTTCGCATATTTCCTTTGTAGATTTATCCATTCTAATTATAAGAGCTCATTTTTTCCACCAGAAGTCCTCGTGGATAACAACATTGATAGATAGGAGTAATATATCCTTGACCTGTGTCATGGGGGGAGCAGTAAATCCTTCTTGAGCCCCAATCATCTTCTTCCTCCCGCCTTGGACCACATCACTAAAAGAAGGCCTGATCATACCACCATAGATCTCTTTGTCACTATCAGAGAAATACCCCCATTTCACATGGATGATCACCTTATAAAATTTATCTTCCCATCCACTACTCTTTTGGAATTGACCATTGGTGTCAATCAAAGCAAGACACCTTGGCTGTTCCAGTTCCATGGACTTCTGATTAACCAATGTCCAATGTTTCACATATTTTGATCCATTACCACCCTCATGTAAAGGAGACTCATGTTGCAAATAGATCATCGGAGTATCCTCCTCCATAAGCTCTTGCTCCACCTCCTGGAACCGATTTCAAGTAGCAATTGTGATGCCCACACAGCCATCAATCACAGCCCTTCCTTGTTCCCCATTACTAACATCCAATACCTCCGTAGGACAACTACCACCTCCAACATCATCCAGCATTCCATCAACTACATTCACTTATCCCTTACACCAATTACCAGCCTATTAAATAGATAAATGCACACACAACTCATGTTGTAACACTTTCACAACAGTATTAGCACCTGATGGACATCCCATTTCGCCAGAACCATCTACCTCATTTTCACTAGCTTGAAGCACCCCATCACCCAACTGAAGATCATAGAGAAGCCTACTAAACACTACAGACGCTTCTGGATTTGAAGGGGCCTCTACATAGCTCCTCGAAGGCACTACAGCCCAATTCTACACATCATAAGAAATTCCATATACCACACCTCCAGCAGACATCAACCATGGCCTGAGGGACTCATCTACCCTCTCCCTCAGGTTAGAAGATCTTCTGTTCAAATCCTCAAAGTGACTCTTCGAAGTCATATGACCCAGACGACAACAGGTATTACATTATAATACCCAAGATTCGAAGACCATGGGCTACCTCTATCTGAACTCTTCACCAATGGTAATCCATACCCAATTTTCGGAGGGACTTGTGATATCCACCTCCACAAAGAGATAAGGATTCATTAGATGACTTACAGTGGATGTTCGAACGACAGAACTGAGATATCCCCCCACCATATTACCAATCATGTGAATAATTATAGGATTTTTTAAAGGAAGTGGGAGCTGAGGAAGACTTACCCATGCCGCAATGGTTGATGGATCATGATTCTTGAATAAATCAAGCGACCAACGAAGGAGGAAGAAACAACATATGTTGCATCTATGAGGGGCACTAGAATAGGCTTGGATCAAATCATCTTCTGAGGAATACTGAATCACGAATTGGTGTTTTTCGATAATCCCTACAACTATGCATTCTTGAAAATCCCACTACCAAAGTTGAAGGTGTAAAAATCATCAACTGAGGCCTTTTCTATTCGAAACAAGCCACCAGCATTTGATCCAAGTGGCTCGATGCTTCATAAAACACCGAAGAAGAGATCGATTACTGAGGATCACCCTGATGAAGATCAGGAAAATTTGGGCATAAATAAATTGTCAGGAAATCTGGGAGAGAAATAGGGTTAGAAAAAGGAATGAATGGTTTCCTCGGGGTTGGAGGCTATGAGACTCGTTCCTTCTCCCCCCTCCAACCTCCTCGAAGGGGAGGGAAGTCATCCCCGAGAATCATCTAGGGTTCCAGCACCACAAATTTCCATTTCCAAGTCGTGGGCCTCCGTGAGTCGCCATCTCCATCATCTAGGGTTCCAATACCGCAAATGATAATATATTTTAAATAAGAATCGAAAATATTTCCTCCTTATTCATTTTTTTTCTTCCATGTCCATACTCATAAAAATTATACAATAAATATTCATTCATAAATACAAATAATTTTGAAAAATATAATTCTCACTACATTTTACTTCATTTAATTTTTTTTAAATTGGAAAATTTATAAATTTTTTCAAAATGAGTAATTATTATGTTTTTATGATAGTTTTAATGAAATTTTTCATTAAGTGTGTTTGGAATGACCAAATATTCTAGTAGTCATGATCATACTTTGAATTTAAACTTTTATCAAAATTATCCGTTGATATTTTTCATGAAAATTTTTTTTAGTATTTTATAAATTCTTAATTTACATGTTATCATCGGAAATATTTAATTTTACATGTTTTGAATGAAATTTTATAATAATATTTTAAGGGTATTTTACATAAATTTCATAAAAAATTAAAGATTTGTAATCATAACTAGATTAATAATATAATGTTACTTTAAAAATTCAATTTCATTAAAAATATGTGGTTATATAATAAAGAAATTATTATTAATATTACTTCACTTCACAAGGTTATAAAATGATGAAATGGTGATTGTTTTATGATATTACACAAAAAATGTTTTTTTCTTTATCATATGATGGATCAATCTACAGAATCCCTCCAATAAATGGGTAATGCTTATATCACATGAGATAACTAAGAGAACTAAGATAATGTTCCTGATCTACTATAAGAAATTGGTAGTTGTTCCGGATCTATTATGATATAGGATACCATTGGTGATTCTTGATATATTATGATATATGAAATTGGTTGTGAATCTTGATTCTATATCATATGTTGGTCATGACAATTAAATTTATTCATATATGTTTTGAAATAAAATAATGTATACATGCTCATTCCGCATTTTAGTATGCTTATTATTTCAAGACATGTCTATTAAATGGATTTTGGATGAGACACCGATAATGTGATACACAACTATTTTATTTCACGAATTACTATTTTGATCTAGTAATTTATTTTATTTATATAATATTTATAATATCATGTTATTATACAATTATTATAATTATATTATAACTTTTTATCATTGAATAATATAATCCTTTTTACCATTACATGGAATTTGATATCACAATATTTATGGTATTAAACTTTCCCAAGGTTATGAAGAAGTGTATTATGTATGAGGATTATATAAATGAAACTTATATGATAAATATGTTTAATAAAATGGTGTTGTTACTCATATAATAGTATTTTTAATCTGGTATCCATGATCACTAAACCTTCATGTTTCTATTGAATATTTTTCTGAGAGATATATCGAATATCTATAAAGAAGATTTAATGTCTATGTATGTTAATCTTAGGTCTCTATAGTTGGAATCATAGTCAGGTTTATATTTTTTGGACATTATGATTTTATATCATCAGTAAAAATCCTTAGGATTATTCAATGTATAATATATCTTCTTAAATATTTATTAAAGTTAATATTGTTTTATTTTCAAATAAAATACTTCCCATTTTGGAAAATATAATGTGTATATAGATATGGTATAAACACTATTAGGAGTAACTTCTCTAAGTGGGGTATATTATATATAAAAATAATTGCCACTAATTCTCGATGAGTTTTGCAATTAATGTACTCATAGATAGACACTTTGGGTGATATATTGGTGTCAATTATAATTTTCTAAAGAAACCATTGTGAATGATTTGTATAGATGATGAAATTTAATGACCTTAGTTAAAAAAATGGTGTCATAGATTGAAAATATTGTGACTTTATTTAGATATAAAATAAAATATTTCTCAATATTTTATTAGTTATCATTATTATTATTCTTTCTCAAACTAATATTTTTTGTTGAAGTGAATGTATGATGGAATGAGTAGTCTTGTTAATTATGAATGTTATGGAAAATGGAAAGATTTTACTCATGGGATTGAAAATGAAATGTGATATCTAATGAGGAATTAGGTGATTATTCATAATAATATATATTTTTATGTGATCAATATCCTAAAAACGATTCTATTTAATAACACACCCCTCAATATAATAATACAATTTCACATGTGTTCAGATGATAAATTCGATAGATGAAATATGATCTATCTTAAAATATGAAATGTATAAGGGAAGAATCAGTAAGGGAAATGTATCAAATGGTAGAAAAGAAATTTTATGAGTATAAACTATGGGTATAATTTATAAAATTATTGTCGGAAGATGATATGTTTGATAGTGGAAAATGTATTTTATCCAAATTCATCCTTCATATGTTAGTGTATTGTATATGTTACATATGAGTGTTTTCTGAGTGAATGTTTTCATCCAATGGATAAATCATAAACCAAAGATAGTTTATAATTATGGGAATCATTAAGGAATAATTGTTGAAGTTTTTATATATTTGGATTAAAAAACTATTTTTCATAAGAATATTATATATTATATTGTTGTTTTATAAACAATTAATCATTTTAGTGTTATTCTATAATAGTTTGTACTTATTTATTTTGTAATTATATGTTAAATTTTATTTGTATCCAAGAAAATTGAATTAGTAGTAAGGTGATATTTGGGGTAAATAAATTATTGAGGGATATATATCCCTTAATATATTCTTATCATTGAAGAAATAATATATTATTGTGATAAATTAATGAATTGTATTTAGAAACAAAACTTTTTTAGTTTGTGAAAAGATAATTTTTTTGAATTATATACGATTTACTAATTAATTTATGGATATTAATTCTACTTATTTAAATGATTCTATTAATTTTTATAGTAAACTATTTGGGTGTATATATTTTTTTGTATATGAATGTATGATGTATTGATATTACCTAGAGATAATTATTATGATAGGAGAGGAAGAATATGTTATCAAATAATTATATACATGGGATTTATTTTTGTTTTTTGTATATTTTGAAATGTTTTATTGATAGTTGATAAGTGGGAGTTACTATAAAAATAATTGAGATTTGTTTATAAATAATAATTCATATTTGATATCATTTGATTACGATTTTCATTTTTTAAAAATATCTATATATTATAAGAATGGTGTGTTATTATTTTAATAATCTTATGATTTATAAAATGATAATTTTATTTCATTAGTGATGTAAAATATCACATTAAATAGTCATTCATTTAGAAAGAGATGATTTGAAAATTAAATTTGACTGAAGAACAACCGAATGATGAAATTGTAATCACAAAATTGAATGATATATATAGATATATATATATTCACATACTATACCATGGTAGTAAAATATTTCCTCAACATTGAGAAATTTTTCATCAAAAAATTTAATTATTTAACCATTATTTTTATTAAATCGAGGGATTACATTATCTGTTAGTAAATTATGGGGTTGTGGCCATTAACATTACCTATAACCTTTTTTAATCCATATATGTTATTCTATATTCAAAGTACATATATTCCAATCTGTATAATTTAATTTCTATATAGGAAACATTTATATGTCGTAATATGTAACCATTATGTTATCTTATTTCCCTTCTATAATGATGACTTATTATCCCATTATATGTTGTGAGTTTTCAACAATTCCATATAAAAATAATGAACCATTAATCACTCGAAAAAATTGGTATGGGAATAATTTTATTCTGAGGGAGGGGGATTAACACCTCCAAAATATATATTTATATAATAACACTCTTGATATATATCTAAGCACAAAACACTAAGATTTAATAGAATAATTATATACTATAAATTATTTGATGTTTAATATTTTCAAATATAATCATACTATTAGATAGTTTGTGTTATTAAAAATTAAAATATAAACACACACACATATATATTGGATATAATTATATTTTATTAATTCATAAATAATATGTAACCAACATTCAATGAAGTCCGTTTATTACACTAAAATTTGTTTCAATCAATAATGATATCTATTTCATTTTTCAAAAAAAAAATTACAAATATATATTACATTTACATGGATGTTTATTTTTGAAAAATTTTATCACTTTTTAAATAACCATTTTAATGTTTTCAAATAATTATTTTTGAAAATTTTGAAAATGGATTTTTTTTTAGTGGACTATATAAAATACCAATATTTATATAACTTCCATTTATTTTTATTATGTAAAAAATCAATAATAGTTTTATTGTGGTTTTAAATTGATCATAATATAATATATTAATACATTAGTTAAATATTATTTAATAAATTATAATAGAATCATCATTATAGATTATTTTTTTATAATTTCATTTATTGGAATAAAATAAAACTTAAAAAAATTGTTTATGTTTATGTTTTATGAATTTATATTAAAATTGATTTTAAATCATTATAGCGATTATGGTAGATTAATTAAATGAGTAATTAATTAATAGAAATTATTTTATTAATTAATTGGTAAATTAATTAATGTGAATTGTTGAGATATTGAATTAAAATAAATGGGTAATTAATTGATGAAATAATTATGAGATATTTAAATTTGAGAAATGAAATTTTTCACTATGGTAGTAATTATGAAATATTAAATTTTAAATAAGGATAATAAATTGTTGAATTAATTATGATATATTGAATTTAGTAAATGAGATAATTAAATGATGAAATAATTATGGGTAATTGATTAATTAATTATTGAGGTGTTTAAATAAATTGATGTGGGTAATTAATTAAGCGTTTTTTGTGATGTCTTGTAAATGAATTATTAATGAGGGTGATCATATCAATAAATTGATAAATTATTGTGATTATAGGGTAAAAGATTTAATGATCATAAATTATAATTGGTGTGTAGATGTTCCATTTATTATAATAGGGTTATAATTTGATTAACTTTGATAAATGAGAATCATGTCATATATGTAAATTATGTATTATTAAATGGTGAATGTTAACATTCTCATTTGGTTAACTATTAAGAATGGCAACATGTAAATATAGTGGAGCATGAGTATGTAATGGTAACTTATAAATTCAGGGATGCTTAGGTATGGAATGGTAACATTTATATTCATGTGTGTGTGGGTAAGGAATGGTCACATGATAATTCATGGGTGCATGAGTATAGAATGGTAACATGGACATTCATGGGAGTGAGACTTCAGAATGATAACATGGAAATTCATGGCATCATGAGTATGGAATGGTAACATGGACATTCATGGGATCCTGAGTGTGGAATAGTGTCATAGACATTCAACTGTGTGTGATTTGTAGAAGGGTTACATAGTGATTCAAATGGGTGGAAAACAAGAAAGGTAAATGATCGTTCAATTGAGGGTATGAATGAAAAATATTAATTAATTTGATAAAATTATTAATTATTCATTGTAATTACTTTCATTATTCAACTGAAAACTCTTGATATTGACTGCATTTTTTATACACTATTTGTGTAAGCCTATAGAGCTGTACTCACACCCTATTCAGGATACCTAATCAGAACCCAAATAAACCTTGTTTTGTTAGAAAAGGTTAATTTCAAAGGCCATATATTAGATAGATTCTAGGGGATAGATCATGGATGGAGGAACCTGATGTGGTTTGGGACCTTCTTGGGAGTCTTCAGTGTCGTTATTTTCTAATTCTATATTTTGACACAGACATTGGAATGGCATGTTCCCCATTCAGTCATGTACTATTTTTGTATTTTCATTCACCATGTGACACTTGTAATTTTTATGATTATACAGGATTCCCCTATTTCTATACATACATTCTTTGGTTTTTTACTCTGATAAAAGAGGGTATAGTCTCTCCATGGATGAGTTACCAGACCTACACTGCAAGTCTGAAGCCTCGGGTATATGAGGTGGCACGCTTGAGGTATTGTGGAAAACTAGTTCAGGGCACCAGTTTATGGAACCTACGTTGGGACATTACAAAGGGGTATTAGAGTTCTAGTTTTCCTTTCTTCTTCTTTTGTATTTCTCTTTGGGAAATGTATATAGGAGACTATGAAGAGTTGGGGTTTTTTTTATAAGTGTGTGCATGTGCATAGCTACCTCGTGTATGGGGTACAACCCAAGTAACCATGGTGGGATTGTTGTTATTACTATTTTCTGTTATAGTTGAATTTTATTTAACCTTGGGTGATGCACTTGTTGTGTGATTTTATTATTGTTTTGTGATTTGGTGACATTGACCTGTGTCCCGATATATCAAGAGGGTTGAGTATGTGTAACACCAGATGATTTTATGGAACATTCTTCAAATAAATTAATTTTTCATTTATTTATTTAAAATATCTAATTGAAATAATCCTTTCACATGGAACCTACATGGAATACATTGAATTCATCAATGAATTTATGTTCATTTCACACAACACCGACTTGGCATACAATACACGCAACACAGAGTTTCTATGAAACATATTTTTATTATTATTATCAAAATTAGATAAATATAACCTATCCATTAAACATAGTTATATGAATCTTAATAACTACTTTTAAATTTTTTTTATAATTTTAGGTATAAATTAAACATATTGATAATAAAAGTATGAATCATGATAATGTCCCTGTATGTTAAAAAATATCATTTTTTGATTGAACCACATTTAATGTCTTCCAAATAAGAAACTATTAGACAATCAAAGATATTTTTTAAGAAAATAATCCAAATTTTTAATTTTGAATATAAAAATTATATTTTTGTGAATATTGTGTATTTTTCAATGTAGTTTAAATTTTAATGATTAATAAAAAATACTACCTTTTATTTCAAAATGGATTTTTATCTAGTTTATTAATATTTTTATATTCTCATTTTAATTTGGTTGAAACTATATTTTTATTATTATTAAATTATTTAATAAAATTTTTATCCTTAGAATCAATTTCAAATTGAAATTATATATAAAAACATTTCATTATTTTGCACAATTCACTTTAAGAAAATTGGGATTTAGTTTTGTCGGTGGAATTAATTGTATATATAATTTTCCTAATTATGTGAATTGAATTTTTTAAAATATATTTTATATATGGAATAATATGTTCAAAATTAGGTTCTTTGGTCGATTACAATATTTATATATAAAAATGTAACTGTGGTAAAAAAAATTATTTATCGTATTAAAAGTAAAATTTTAACAATGATTAAAATTAAAAGTTAAAAGCTCAAAACACATAAAAAATAAAAATTATAATAGTTGGCTAAGGATTTTATATACCCTATATGGCATATAAATCCAAATTCATATAATTTAATACCAATTCTATATAGTTATATTTTAATATAAAATAACCAATAAATTAATCACATGAACCCACCTATCATGATGTATAAATAATAATCCACACTTACCCATTTATACCAAAAAAATCCATGTAGACACTAAAATATATAACAAAACCACTCCTCCTTGAACTACCCATGTCCATGTTTTTTTGGTATCCCCAAAAGACAAAATACAAGGACCTTAAGGGTCTTCCAAGTAAAGGGTATTCAAGAGGTTATTTTCTCAATGTACCTTTATTAATTTCTTCTCTTTTTCGAGTTTCTCCTAACATCTTCCATCCCAAAAGTCATATTTAATAAATAATCATGTATATGGTAAATTTTATGTCTATAATATAATACCTCATAACAAATTCATTTCTCAGCTCCTCTTATTAATTTAAATGAAACTTATTTCTATGTTATTCCAATTAATCACCTTAATGAATATGGATTTTTTTCTTTTTACATTTTGACCATAATTGCTGGTTTTAAAAAACATTATGGTAAACTAATATTTTAATATATATATTATAACTTATATAATATTATTTTAATGATATATTGAAAATAACTTGTTGCTTCCCATATTGTGGTTATATAATAACTTCATTTGGGGATATGTCGACTACTGTCTCCTCAAAATGATGTGGTTTGTTCAAACATCACATAGAGTGTATTAAGGATTTTTTTAGTAATAAAATATGATATTAATAAATATTAATGCTATTGTAGTTATATTATATATATAAAAGTCATTTTCTTTGGTACTTTCAACATGATAATTAAAATTAAATAGTGTTCATACGTACATATGACATACCGTCTATATAAATAATGTATTTTGTTTGATAATTCTATATTACATATATTATTATAATACACATATATATAATATAAATTAAATATTAATAATTTATTACATTCATTAAATCATGATATAATTATAAGGACCAATGATATAACAAATTAAGACACATGCGATGAACAATGCGAATATTACTAGAAGTGAAACATTAATAAAAAATTATTAACGAGTGGGTAGGGTAAAGTATTAATCAAAATATATGGTATTTCATATAATATTATGGTTATGTGAGATATATATAAATTTATTATTATTATAAAATTGTTTTGTATGATTATGAAGTGTGTCAGTACCTAAGGTAATAAAATTTCATCGCACTCTTTATTTCCATGAGATAAATTCATTACTCACCCCTCAATTTTTTTGTGTGTGGTGTATATAATACCAATTAATTTATTTTATTACTCTTATAAATATATATATATATATATATTCATACAAAATAAATGATTTTATTTTTTTAAATTTACGATAAAAAATGGGTTTTAAGAGTCATCTATACGATTTCAAGGATTACAGTTTTAAAATGGTTTACAAACATCATAATATGTTCCTATGAAAAAGGTTTTAAATTTTTTTAGATTAATTTTAGAGTTTTTAGGTATAAATATAAATTCAAATGTTTTATAAAGGTTTTATGTTTTTAAAAAAAAATTTAATGAATAACGATGTTTTCCTCAATAAATAATTTAAAATATAAATGAAAATTATTTCCCATCTAACATAAAATCTATTGATGTTACTCCTAATTTTCTTAGTAGTGGTCTAATAGAAACATTAATGTTCCTTATAGAAATGGATTATGATTTATGTAATGTTATTTATGAATCCCATTTTACATTCATTGGTTAAATGTTTATGAAATCTATTTGTCTATCATGAATTATGTTTTAAATGAAATTATTATCAACTTGTCACTTTTTCCACATGTTATAATATTATTAAATGTTTCTATACAAATTTCATTTCATGGGTGATGATATGTTTGTTTATGATTTTGTAGATCAAGAATGTATGATTTCATTATGAGATGTGTTATACCTATATCTCTCTCCAATAAATTTGGTAAATATTTATATCTAATGAGATAGACTAAGATGGACCTGCAGTTGAACCATGAATTCCAAGACGATAAAAACACACTAATAAGTTATCCATGGGTGTAAACCATGACTAACAAGATGGTATGAGTATTTAACCCATACAACTAATATGGTCTTCGCAGTAGTTTTTCGGATACTATGTAAATCATATTTTTTTCTTATCTGTTTGCCACAATTCAACATTTTAATCCTGTGTTTTGATTTCAGGGATTATGTTATTTATTTTTTTATGTGTCATGTTTGATGAAAATTCATGCATTATGAAAGGATTTATTTTTATTATCTTTGATATTTAGGTGACTATATTTAAATGTTATGATCACATTATTATACACTTTTTATCGTGTTTATGTCGAAATTTTTCTATTGTTTACCCTTAATGATCATATGTTATCACCCCTTTTTATATTATATTTCTCTATGTTTATGAGGATAGTTATTATGTTTTATGTTTATAAGAATGGTGATAGTGAAGATGAAAATAGTGGGAGCTAATGTAGCTCACTTATTTATCATTTTTTTGTTTCCATGTTTCCAATGGAACTAGAATATTACGATCAATGAGCACATGTTTGTATAATGTTTTAAGTATTCTGAAAAAGTGATCTAATTTTAATGTATATCGTGAAAAGGACTTTATAGTTGTAATCAATGTGAAGGTTTGGTTAAACTTTTTAAACTAGGATGAGAGAAATTTAATGATACCCCTAGGTATATTTATAAGGATATGTCTAAGGATTTCTGTAATGAAAAGTACATGGATGGGATAATGTTTTGTAAATTTTCTTTGAATTTTGGTAAACAATAGAGTGACTTGTTTCTTAAAAATACATCCCTATCTAGATATTGAAATTGGATGTGGCACTGGAATAGATATACCTAAGATTAAGAACTCCAAAAATATGCTCCAATCCTAACTCAGGGTAATCATGTAAAAAATAATGAGCCTTGCTACACATATGGTTTCAATCTCCTATGGTAAATGCATTGTAAATTTCCAAACACTACATGAACAATTATTAAGGATTCAAATATAATTTCACTATTAATATATAACAACCCTACTCTTTATTAGATGATTTATCATAATTTATTACATAGAATGTCACTTAATACAACATTCAGGATAAAGAGGTATAATGTATTGGGAAATTATGGGCATTTCATGACATCATAAGACACAAACAAACAACAAATTTATTGAAGTCTTCTTTTACAGGAACACGCACATTCCTTCGTACTTACCATTGCATGAGATTACATGAGGACGTGCATAATGAATGGTTGAGCTATAAGGCCCAGTAAAGGAGTAAACATTGAATAATATGAAGAATAATGTATATGTTAGTAAATTGAAATATCAATGGAACACCAGGGAAACATTATCATAAAGGCCTGATATAATAATATTATTATAACATGCAAATGTTGCAACAACATTTAACATGATATTAGAATGAGAAAAGTCTCATTGCACACGGATAATGAGTAAAACCTCCTTGAACATGAATTAAAATGATTAAACATTCATTTCAATTGACATATCATTATATAAGTCATTACCCAATACATTAGAGCACTATCAGGGCACACCCTTCATAATCATTACATTTCATGCATAAGTGTGCCATGAGGATCATGTAACATGGATTCATTAAATATCCTAATTTATTACACGATATAGGAATGTTTAATTAATACATTATACTCTATCATAAATATGTATATGTGCATAATTGTGAGTACCCTTGATAGAGAAATGGTCATTGTATTCACAACACAATGACTTTTCCATGGAAAATGGTAGTGCGATTTTGGTATTTTAACGGTGTGACATAAGAATTCATAAAAATGGTTGATGAGAGAAAAATGGGTGTATCATAATATATATATGAAATGGAAATTAAGTGGGTCATATAGATACATCTCAAAACATATGAAATTGAATTTAGATTTATAATACAATAATAATTGATTTAATGTAAATGAAGAGAGAGAAATCCCTAAAAAAGTTTATGCATGGTAACGGGTATACATGAGAGGAATTAATGCGAGAGAAAGGGATCTGTCATCATTCAAACATAAGGAGTTATGTGTATGGGAGGTTCAAAATTATACCCTAATATTTTTAATTGAAATGAGAAGGGTATGGAAAAATTATGTAACTTCGAGAAAAATTAGAGAGGAAGAAATCCCTTACATGGAAGTGTGATACCAATGGTTTGGGGGAGGCTTGAGAGATGATTATTAGGAGATTGGGGTGCATTGGAAGGATTATAGGGAACAGAAGGAAGAGGATGGTCATGTTTAAAATATTTTTTGTGAAGAGGAATGAGAGATTTAGTTGGTTTATATAGGAAATGAGAGGGAATTATTTATTATTTATGTTTTGAAGACCACACATTAAACTAATCAAAACCAAAGTACAGCCCATGGTTTTTGACAATCGATTTTTTCAATTGGGAGTGGATGAAATTATTTTATACTGCCAATGGTCGAACGACTTAAAATATTAGGCTTGATTATGTAATGCTGAGTTACAATCTGAAAGAAATCATTTTGAAAAAATAAAATGTTTTAAAGTATTGCAGGATCCACTAATGAACCATAAAATTAATAAAACAAATATAAAATCGCATTATTTTAAATCTAAAACATACATTGTCCAAATTTCCATTTTATTGTATTTTATTACATCACTATTGGGATATTATGATGTCATCAAACACATTATATATTTAAATAGTATTTAATTTATACCCAAAAATTCGACTGTCTCAGAAAATTATGAATAATTCACCATTAGATAATTTCATAATTTTGAATCCAAAAATAAAATTCATTTTATCTAAATAATTTTATAAATATGTGATTTTTTACTTTTAAAATAAAATCTGTCATTAATTAAAAATTCATGGGTTTTGACAAAAACGACTCTCAAACCATAATAAAAATTACAATTATATTCATAAATATTATAGGGTCATTTATGTATAATAAAAAGAAATTTATTAATAATAATATTTTATTAAAATATTATTTAATTCAGAAATCCAATAATTCATCAAAATATATTTCTTAATTAAATATTAACTAAAAATACTATATGTGCTTCAAAAACTATTTACAATGTAACAATAATGTGATCAATGTATAGTATTTATACAAAAAAATAAAGAAATTATTCATTATACTAGTATATTATTAAATAACACCTTATAACACCTAAATAAGTCCTAAGGGTACGATGTATGGTGGGGATAGATTCTTGGAGAGGCTCAGATTACATCGCTCGGGTGGTAATCTCTATCAACATCCACTTGTCCGATAGATGGTTCCGTCCAAGATTTATATGTTGAAGCTCGATATGGGATTGGTCAATAGCGAATCCATGTGACACCACCTCCTTTCCAAGCATTGAAAAATGGGTTTTGTATGGAGCAATTATACTAGATGAGGCCATCTCTTCCTTTTTCTTAGTATATTTGATTTTTTAAAACCCTATATTTGTACTAATCATGTGATCACTATTCGATGGCTATATTTACAATAGTAACAATTCATAATGTTATTTTAAAATCCAAAAACAAAAAACTAAAATACTGAATATATTTTATATATCCATTTTATATAATAATACATTTAATTTTTTCAAGAAGAATATTCCTTAATAAAAGTTTGGGTCATTACAATCTTCCCCCATTAAGAAATTTTTCTCTAAAAAATTAATTTCCCCACAGTAAAACTGATTAGGGTAACTCTGCTTCATCACATCCTCTTATTCCCAGGTTTCTTCCTAAAACTTTTGGTTTCACCAAATCACCTTGGTCTGGGGAATTGTCTTATTTCATAGAACTTTCCCTCTATGATCGAAGATCATCATCGACTTCTCTTCATATGAGAGTTAATACTCTAGTGGTACCAGATCATGAATGAGTACATGCGATGGGTCAGGTATGTACATATTTAAGAGCAATACATTTAATACATCATGTTCTTGAGACATGTTCGGAAAGACTTCTAGTCGATAGGCCACTTCTCTAATGCGATAAAGGATCTCAAAATGGCCGAATTACCATGTACTAAGCATTATGTTCATTGCAAATATCGTAACCCTATTCCACGGTGATATAGAAAGGTATACCATGTCTAAAAAATGAAACTCTAGGTTTCTTTGATGATTATCAGCATAGCACTTTTGTCAACTCTGAGTAGCATTAATGTGCTTCTAGATAGTCTTAACCTTCTACACTATTTCTTCGAAAATTTTTGGACCCAAGAGTTTTCTCTCCCCAAATTCATACCAACATGCTACTGTTCTGAAACTCTCCCCATAAAGGGCTTCATAAGGAGAAATTTGGGAGCTTGAGTGGATACATTTATTGTAATAGAACTCAACCAGAGTAATCTGTTGATCCCATTCACCTTTGATGTCCATTAATAATTCTCTCAATATGTCCTCAAGTGTTTTGATTGTTCTCTCAGATTGGCCATATGTTTGAGGATGACAATCTGTACTAATGTTTAGCTTAGTATTCAGAGAATATTGAAGAATATTCCATAACATAGAGGTGAATCTTGGATCTCGATCGAATACAATAGATAGTGGTACTCCATGAAGTGTGTCCACTTCTATAATGTATATTTTTCTCATTTTATCCAATGAAAAATCATCCACTATAGAAAAACAGTACATTAGAGGGGGTTATTTAGAGGGGGTTATTTAAAGGAGGTTATGCACAACCCCCTCTAATTTCATTTTATATCTAATTAGAGGGGGTTCTGTAAAACCCCCTCTAATCATCGAATTTAGAGAGGGTAATGAAACCCTCTAAATTTGTTTTCTATAAAAATTTGAGGGATTATATGCAACCCTTTCTAATTATTGAATTTTGAAGGGGTTATAGAGCCCCTTAATTTCTCAAATTTGTAGGTGTTTTGAAGCCCCTATAAATTTTTTAATATTATTTTATTAATATCTAGATAGATTTAAGAGGGGGTTTAAAATCCCCTCTAATGTTTTAAATTAGAGCAGGTTCAAAACCCCCTCTAATGTCTTAAATTAGACGAGGTTCGAATCCCCCTCTAATGAATTTAAATTAGAGGGGGTTCAAACCCCTCTCTAATGTATTTACTTTAGAAGGGGTTCAAAAACCACTTTTAATGTTTTTAATTTAGAGGGGGTTCAAAACCCCCTAAAATTTAAGAGATTAAAGTGGCTTTTAACCCTATTTTTTTAAAAAAGAATCTTCCATAATATATATATATATATAATTAAACACATTATATAAATTTATTTAAATACATTATATGAACCTATTATATACAATATTTATATGATTTTATTTAATTACATATATATGTACACATAAATATAATTGTATAATATTATGTAAATTAATACATTTTTTTTTTATAAATTATATTTTATACAATATTATTTATTTATAACATAAAAGCCTAAACATATTATAAAAATATATACATAAATACAATTTATTTAAAAAATATATCATATAAAAACTCATTCTTGTTGTTTTTATAAATTATATAATAATAATAATAATAATATTTTTATATAATAGGTTTATGCCTTTATATTTTATATAATTAATATTATATGAAATAGAATTTATAAAAATAAATTTATGTTAATTTACACAACATTATATAATTATTTTTATTGAAATAATAATATATATTAATGTGTAAAATAATAAATATATGTATTGAAATACCTTATATAAATATTTTTATAAATTAAATTTCATATAATATTAATTGTATATAAAATGAAATTGTATTAAATATAATATTGATTATATATAATATACATATTAATTATCTATAATATAGAATTTTATTTCATAAAATTTTGATTATATATAATATAAATATTTTTTATATATAATATAATTTTATTTATATATAATATAATAATAATTACATAGAATATTAATATTTTTATAAATTTTATTTTATATATTAATAATAATATATAAATTTTATATTATATTATAAATTTTATACAAAAAAATATATATATTCATATAAATAATAATAACTATATATATTGAAAGACATTATATAAATATATTTTTAAAGACCTTTTACAAATATATTAGATAAATAATTATATATATATAGTAAATAAATAAATATAATATAATATAAATATATATTTAATTATATAAATAATTTACCAAAATATATAATACAAATGTATTTAATATAGTATATGTTTCATATAAATCATAAAATTAATGAATTATATTTATAAAACCAGCATATAAATTTTATAGATTAAAAAATAGATGTAATAAAAATAAAAATTATTATTATTATTATTTTCATCACTCATAGACACGGACACACACATACACACACCCACAAGAACATATATATATATATATATATATGTACAATATATATATAAATACTTGTGAACTATATTTAAGTGATATATAAACATATAATTTAGAAGATATAAAACTACCATTACATATAAATGTATTAAATAATATATATCTTATTATTTGAATGTATTAAATATATTATGCTAATAATATTTATTATAATAAGAAATCGAATATATATCATTCTAAACATCTGTAATTTAAATAAGAATGAACATTTGCCTTAGTGGTATGCTGGTTGATATCTGGCAATATAGGTGTCTGGTGGTATCTTGTTCGATTCACAACACTCTCAATTTTTAATATATATTGGAGGATGACTGTGAGAGGGAACTAGAGGCGCTCTCCACGGAACATAATGGGAGGTTCTTGGCCGCGGAACTGGAGGTGCTGGGGGTAGAAATTGGGGCAAGAACGGGAGGCACTAGGGGAGGGAATGGGAGGCATTGGGGGCGGGAATAGAGAGAGGCACGAGGTAGGAACAAGGAGTAATAGAAGGATGGGGAGGGATGGGAAAAAATAGGGAATAAAATTGGGGGGGTCTAGATTTTTAAAATATGAAAAATCTTTAGGGGAGGTTGTAAAAATCACCCTAAATGTAACCCCGTATTAGGGGTGGTTAGAACCACCCCTAAAACAATTCAAATAGTGGCAGTTCAGGTCACTGGGGAATTTACCTTGACATTATAGGGGGTTTAAACCACCTCTAATGTAACTTCCACTAAAGTCATCATGACTATACCTGCGGTTACTCAAAACCCCCACTAATGTAAGTAGTTGGCCACATTAGTAGTGGTTCCTCACAACCTCCGCTAATGTCTTTAGAAGTGGTCAAAACCCCTTCTAATGTAACAGATAACCCCTTTTAATGTGATAGTTTCTTGTAGTGATCCTAAATTTCAATAAAGTGTATAGTCTTTGTAAGATGATCCCCAACAACCTATATAGTGTTGTTTCCTTCATATGTCATCAGATGTCTCGTGAAAAATTCCATGTTGATGTTATCCCATTTATATATTGGTATAGGTAATGAGTGATACATCCCCTTAGACTTCCACCTATCAGCCTTTACTTACTAACATACCCGGAACTTTGATTTTTACTCAGTGATCTCCTTCTTCATGTTATCCCACCAATAATTCACTAGGAGATCTCAATACATCATTGTGATTCCTGGGTAAATGGTGAAATTAAAACTATGTGCATCATCAAAAAGATTATTCTTTAACTATATATTTGATAGAACACATATCCTTGTCCAAAATCACACAATTCCTTCTTTATTAACATCAAACTCTAAGGATTTCACTTTTCTCATAGATTACACTTTCTTCTGAATTCCTATATCATCCATTTGAGCATCCTTTAGACTTTCTAAAAGAGATGGATAATGAATAATTATTGAAATAATTAACAATGTTACCATATTTATGATTTCATTGTGGATCTTCATCAAATATATGATGATTGGTTCCTTTTTAATTCTCATCAATAATAGAATCTTTGTGTCATTTCTACATAGATATTCCACCACCTTGTTCGATTTATCATGGTTTTAATGGATTGGGAAATCATAGTATCTTATCAGCTGTTACCATCTTCATTGGAACATGTTCAACTCTTTCTGTGTGAATTTATAATTGATACTTTTTTTATCTGTATATATTTCAATGTTCTCCCCAAAGAGGTAATGTCGCTAAATGTTTCAGTCGATGATTCCTACAGCCGACTCTAGATAATGTGTTGGATTGTTTTTCTAACAAACATGTAATTGCCTTGAATCATAGGCACTGAATATTTCATTTTTCATATACACATAACGCAATACATTCTTTGAAGCATCACTTAATACCACAAAAAGTTATCCACTTGTGGGTATTTTGAACACGGGTGCAGACATAGGCCTTCTTTTCAACTCCATGAATCTATCATCACATTCAGTAGTCCAAGAATTATTTACTCCCTTCATAGATAGATTGGTAAGAAGGTTGGAAAATCGTGATAAATTTCTCACAAATTTGTAATAATATCCATATAACCCTAGGAAGCTATGGATATCTGTCACCGATGTTGGCCTCCTTAATCCCTCAATTGCAGTTTTTATGAAAGGATACATAGATATCCCATTGTTTGAGATGATATTACCCATGAATGAGACTCTCTTCAATAATAAATTACACTTGTTGTACATTGCATACATATTCTCCTTTCTCAAGGTCTATAGTATAGTGCTTATATTCTCCTCATGTTCCTCCTTTGTTTTGGATTATATTTGAATATCAACTATAATGACTACCAAAAATTAGTCATGGTAAACTCTAAGGACCATATTTATTATTTACATGAAGATTGATGGAGAATGAGTGAGTCCTAAAGGAATTACTTTGAATTCATAGTTCTTTTATTTTGTATGAAAAGCATTCTTGGGGATATCCTTCTTCTTTACCCTTACATGACTATATCCCAATCGCAGATCCACCATATAGAAGTGTTGTCCTCCACATAGCTAATTGAACAAGTCATAAATTCACAGTAGAGGTTACATGTTCTTTATTAGGATTTTATAGAGTTCACAATAATCAATTCAAAGGCACATTGACCCAACCTTCTTCTTGATGTCGATGACAAGTGCACCACATGGTGAAGAACTTATGCATATAAACCATTTATGCAAATTCTCTTGTTTTTGTTTCTTCAGCTTTTCAGTCTCCATAACAGAAATTCTATATGAAGTCTTTGATATTGGTAACTCCCCAGGTACATGATCAATTGAGAATTCATCATATCTTCTCGGTGGAAGACCAAGAAATTCCTGTAGAAACACTTAAGTGAATTCCCTCACAATAAGAATGTCTTCAAGGACGATTTCTTAAATAGACTCATTCTTATGAGAAATATACATGTTCTCATTGGGTAGTAAAAACCATTCCTTAGATGATAGTTCTAATGAATAATCATCATCCTCCTGACACATGTATAGGATCGGGGGTTGATTCACCATATAGAGATTGATTTCGCTCTCATGACATTTTAGGTTGGCTCTATATAAGAAAATCCAATCCATGCCAAGAATTTCATCAAATTACACCATAGGGAGTATGATGAGGTTAATCAGAATTTCTAATTCACAAATTTTGATTTGGGAGGATTTATACTCATGGGATGCAATGATTGACCCATTTTCCATTCTCACTGACATCTTTACTTCTATGATTTGTGGTGTTGTTGCGATTGATCTACTAAACATTAAGGATATAAAAGAATGCATAGAACCAGAATCAAAAACAATATTCTTCATTCTTGAATGAATAACTAGAGTAAATTCAACACTTCGCTTTTGGGTTCACATCAGTGGTAGTGATGGAAATATATCACCCTTGCAGCCTTGGAGGTTGATGGTTGCTCCTAAAACCTTGGAATTATGGAACTAGTTTGAAAGGTTTACTAGTTATTTATAGTTGAATCAATGAACAATGCAGCGAGGTTCAAAAGGAACGTTCCTCTACTATACATAATTAGTGGGTTTTTCTTACCGACTGTTAATTTCCATGTTCCATTGTCTTCAACACCTGAAAAATTTCCTATCTCCCTTCAGAAAATTTCTATGGTTCTTCTTTATACACCTTTGGAATGTGGGGAATTGGATTTTCTTAGCACTGTTGGATTTATCCATCAGACCACCATAATTAATTTCCACTTTATACTTATTATCCCCATGATACCATTGTGATATTCTGATCATCACTTTGACTTTGATGAAACATCATACAATTTCCCCATAGCTCTTGAAGTCGCAGATCACTAGGGATTTCTGTAGGCTAGGTTTTGTCCCACCAAAGAAGTGGTCAACCTTGTATTAAAGGGTAAAAACAAAGCAAGAGTTGTATTTTGAAATCCTTTTGATGTTTTCCTCGTATGATCTGATTGATTCATTGCCTTTTTTCTTGAGGGAATGGAAGGCTCTTTCCATCATAAGTTTGAGGGTGTGAGGAAAATATTTATCGAAAGTATTTTTATAGAAATCCATCCATTCCATCGCCTCAATCTCCTCCTCAGTATTCTTATATTCGATCAATGTATACCATTGATAATCTTCACCATCCATATGATAAGAATCAAAAAGGACCATCTCTTGTTTGGAACATTGAATGATGGAGAATATCTTTTCAATGGAGTTGATCTATTTTTCAACAGTAGAGGGATCAGATGATCCATATGAGTAAGATTCCTTTGTCTCATTAATCACCCAATTGAGACTTGTTCTTCCTTAGTGGGGGTTGAAAATTCATCATGACCCATGTTTCTATTCAAAACATCAGTTAATTGTGAGAGTATCGTAACATAGTTTTTGATTTCTACTCCTGTCAAATTATGCATCCATTTAAAATAGTTATCACATCGATATTTGTATCGATTGTTAGCCAGAGTCCTCCTTTTACTGGCCATTGGTAGGAATAATAAAAAATTTATGGGTAACAAATAAAAGGGAAATCCAAAGAAAAAAAATATAACATATAAATTACTTTTATTTCCATAACTATTTAATTTACAGGCTTCAATATATGTTATCCATGATCTACATCCCAACATATATTCATAGTGGAATATCATTTATTACATTAATAATGGTTCATACTAAGCTTATGAATTTACCAAAGCATATAACCCAATAGTGTCCCATCCCAGAGTGCAGGAATGCACATTTTTTCACCAGTTGCAGTTTCAGTATAGATCAATGTGATGTTCTCGGGTTTTACCCCTACATACATATGTGATGGACCTAATTCTACATGCTCATATCCATAGAGGGATGTATTTTCTTGATAGACCACGCACTCAATACTCATCAATATTTAGAAATGTTTTAATTATACTTATTCTTATCCATAAGGCATTCACATAGGTTTTCTAATCCTAATCCTAAAAAATAACTAATCCAATCCTCTGATACCAACTATAAAAATCATGTTCATTATTACATACCTTAACCTGATTTATTAGATAAACATGAACATAATAAATCTGTAATGATTTGTTATTCTAGTGTACTGGAAAATTAGGCACATTACATGACAACACAAGATATTAAAAACAACAAATTTAGAGAAATATTTTTTACATGACCACACACATTCCTTCGTACATAGCATTTCATGGGATAACATGAGGACATGAATAATAAATGGTTGATCTATAAATATTAGTAAGGGATTAAACATTGAATAAAATTATTTATAATTTATATGTTATGAAATAGGCTAATCAATTGAGCACAAGTGAAACATGATCATAAAGTCGTGATATAACATTATTATCATAACATGGATATGTGGAAACAATATTTAACATGATATTAGCATGATCCAATACTCATTGCACATGGGGCAGGAGAAAAACCTCATTTCAATTGAATTATAATGATCAAACCCTCATTGAACTTGACGTATCATGATAGTAGTCTTTACCCAATGCATTGGAGCGCTATCAGGGCACACCCTTTTTAATCATTTCATTTCATGCATAAGTGTGACACATAGATCATATAACATGGATTCAATAAACATAATTATGTATTTCACAATAATGGAATGTGGAATTCATAAATGAGACTCCATAATCAATAAATAAATGTGTATAAAGGTGAATACCAATGATAGAGAAATGGCCATGGTATTCACTACACAATGACTTTGGCTTGGAACATCGTGGGGGAAATTTCGGCAGCATAACGACGTGACATAAGAATTCATTAAAATGGTTGATGAGAGAGAAAGGGGTTTATGATCATATTTATGTAAAATAGATAGTAAGGGGGTCATATAGATACATTTACCAACATATGTAATGTAATTTAGATCTATAATACAAAATAATTTATTGAATGTAAATGAGAAGAGAGAAATCACTTATGGAATTTTGGCATGGTAATAGGTGTAAATTAGAGAAATTAATGTGAAGGAAAGAGTATCTCATAATTCAAACATGAGGATTAAAGTATAGTGGAGGTTCAAAATCAAAGCCCAACATTTTTTAATTGAAATGGAAAGGGTATATAAACATAAAGGAATTTGGACAAAAATGAGAGAGGGTGAAATATATTACTTTGAAATGTGATACCATAAGCTTGAGAGAGGCTTGAGGGAGGCTTCATTGGAGTTTGGGGCACCTTGGGAGGATTCTGGAGGGAGGAAGGAAGAGTTTGGTGATGCTACAAATGGTTTGAGTGAAGAGTAATGTGAGATTTAGTGGGTTTATATAGGAAATGAGAGGGAATTCTTTATTTTTTAGGTTTTTGACACCATACATTAATCTAATGAAAACCACAATCCATCCCATGGTTTTATCCCATGGTTTCTTCTAAAGGGGAGTAGAAAATAATTTTATAAGTAAAATGGCCCAAATTTATAAAATATTAGTCATTCTTATGTGGAGGTGAGTCACACTCTCAAAAAATCCATTTGAAAAGATAAAATGTTTTATATGTCATGGAGGGTCCACTAAGGCACCATAAAATTAATCAAAAAAATATAAAAAAACATTATTTTAAATCTAAAACATATATTGGCTGATCATAATATTTATATTATGTTATTAAATCACTATTGGGTCATTATGTTGTCATAAAACACATTATATATTCAAATTGTATTTAACTTTTTCCTAAAAATTAACCATTATCCAAGAATAATGAAAAATTCACCATTATGTAATTTCAACATCCTGAATCCAAATAATAATATTGATTTTATCTAAATAATTTTTAAATTATGTGAATTTTTACGTTTTAAACAAAAAACAAAATGTATCAAACATTCAAGGTATTGTACAACAATGACTTTCAAACCATAATAAAATTTACAATTATATTAATAAAAATTATAAGATTATTTATACTTAATAAAAATTAATTTCAATAATAATAATTTATTATTAAAATATTATTTAGTTATAAAATTCATTAATTCATAAAAATTTATCTCTTAATTGAATATTAACTAAAAATACTATTTCTTTAAAACCATTTACAATGTAACAATAATGAAATGAATGTATATTATTTATACATAAAAAATAAATAACAAAATCATAGTGATAGGTTCTTGGTACATAAACCCTTATACCACTCGCATATGAACCTAGGGTAAGTTGTGTGATGGTGATATACTCCTAGGGAGGCTCTGATAACATCGCTTAGTAGGTAATCTGAATCAACTTCCACATCTCCAGTAGGTGGTTCCGTTCAAGCTTGACATGTTTAAGCTAGGCTTGGTATTGGACAATAGTGAAGCCCAATGATGCCACCTCCATTCCGATCTCCAACTAATGGGCTTCATGTGGAGCAATTCTACTGGTTGTTTCCATCACTTCCTTTTATGAGTAAATTGGATTTGTTAAAGCCATATATTTATACTAATAGTGTGGTCAATGTTCAATAGCTGTATTAGAAATAGTAACAATTCATAAATGTTTTTTATAATCAACAAACATAAACCAATTAAGTTCCTATGTTTTAAAAAAATATTTTACATAGTAATACACTTAATTAGATCAAGTGGAATTTTTATTAGTAAATGTTTGGTTCATTACATAATAACTTAAGGTAAACATAAGGTGTCGAAAAATTATGAATATGTAATAATTTATACATCTAATAAGTTAATTTTAATGAATATGTGGGTCTCATCAGGATAAATGAATCTTGCTATATTATTTTGGTTTTAGTCAATGGGATGAACTCAAACGATCCAATATAATTATTCAGACATACAATACAACAAATACACACCTGAGAAATAGAATACCGTGGGACATGGAATGAAAAAACACATTGATATGCTCCAAAAACATTCTTTATATATGAGTCATGGTGGAAATCCAAATAAAAAATATTGGGAACACAATTAAATTGATCCTTTGATGAGGAAACATCAACCTTATTACAGAGGGTATTCTTATCTCCTTGTTTCTAAATAATGTATCAGTACCACTAATAATATATTCCCTATTCATTATTGTTTAATTCATGAGAAATTAGTTATATATGTTTATTGGTTAGAACATGAAACAGATTAGTGGTGGACTCTAATCATCAATATCAGGAAGAAATATGATTTTGAATCCTTTTATTGGGATGAGTTAAAGAACTTATTTTTCAATTACTATATTCCTCTAATTATTCTTACCAATATAGAGAAACTATTCCTTGAGATGATGCAAACTTATGATGAGTTTTTTGTTACCTATAATGTTAATTTAATTATACTTTTTTAGGTATGCGATAAGAATTATCATCCAACCAAAAATTAAGGTTGATAAGATCCTCGATGTAGTAATTCAAAATCTAGGTAGGTTATTGTCCATAAGAGACTTTAGTAGAAAGAAATAGATTTTGTGTAGTGAAATCATAGATGATATGGTGGTGATATTCATGTATTAATCTATTATTTTGGACAAGAATATTAAAATGGATTTTAATGAAAAATATAAAAAACATGAAGAAAATAATATCATCATTTTTTTATGTTATTTGTGATTGAAGAAGCAAGGATAAAACATCCATACATGATCTAATAAAAGATTTATGTGTGGAAAGATGTTATCTAGGAAAATAACTGCTGAAGTGATGAAAATTTGTTAGCTAATTGTTCTAATAGAGAGAAAGATCTATTGAATATTCCTCCCATGCTCATATTCTATAAGTGTAAGGTGAATTGAAATTAGGCAGACTAGTTCCCAGATCCAAATTTTGGTAATGATGATCAACACCATCAACCTCTTAAGCTAGGGGACAAGGTGAAATGTCATGAAATATCTATTTCTAATGAGTTTTGTGATAATGACACTTGAAATAAAAAGATACCATCAACTCTATAACTACTAATGTATTATTTGATTATGGATCTACCCACTCATTAATCTCTAAAAACTATGGTAATCATGTTAATATTAATATCAAATATTAGAGATGGAATTTGAAGTAAAAACACATAATGGTATGATGATTTCATATGAAGTCTATGAATCCACTCTTGTTGATTTTATTGGGAATGTGCTTCCTTAAAATATTTTCATTCATCCTTTTGGTTAATTTGATTTCATCTTTGGCATGGTTTGGATTTAATTTGATAAATCAAAAATTAATTTTTGAGGAAGGGATGCTACGTCTGATATTTCAGAGCATCCCATGATCATCCATAAATGTGATGATACACATGATCTTCTTATGGGAATTATATCATTAATATGGGTCTTAATTTCCCTTCAAAATGGATGTATATCTCAAATTGTCTGGGGGGAAATCTACATTGGTGATATTATTGTCATCCTAGATTTTGTGGATGTATTTCGATAAGAGTTTCCAATCCGTCAACAAAAATCTGAAATTGTGTTCCCAATAGAAATCCTATGTGGTTCTGCACCAATTTCAAAGACTCCATATAAAATTGACCAAATTGTGTTCTAGTAATCCAAGAAGATACTACAAGAAATTTGTGATAAGGTATTCATTCAGCCAAGTGTGTTACCTAGGGGTGCACCGGTTCTTTTTTTGAAATGGAAAGATGAATTAGTGTGACTTTACACTGATTATTATGAGATTAACAGGATCACAATCAAGAACATGTATCCACATCCATGTATTGAGGATGTATTCGATCAACTATAAGGAGCTCAATACTATTCCATGATTTTCCATCACTCTGGATATCATAAATTATGGCTCAAGAAGGAGAATATACTTAAGACAATATTCCATATATGATATGGTCACTATGAATATATAGTGAAGCATTTGGGTCTTACTATGGACCCTTCTATCATCATGGATTTAGTGAATATAGTCATTAGATATTACCCCGATATGTTTATCATTGTATTTATAAATGATATTCTTAAATACTTGATGTGAAGGAAGATGTTGTAGATCACATGAGAAATTTAGTAAAGACCCCAAGAAAAGAGAATATATATAAAAATTCTACAAAGTATGAATTTTTTATGAAAAAATATTCATTTATGGGTCACATAATCTCATGAGATGGTATAGAATTAGTTCCGTAAAATATACAGGCTAATGAAATCTCTCATTGACCAACCACAGTAATTGAGACCGTATAATTCTAGGTTTAGTTGGCAATTATAGACAGTTTTTGGTGAATTTCACGTCTCTATCTATTCCTCTGACCAAGTTTACTCAGAATGGTGTCAGGTTCCTCTCGACAGATAAATTTGAGGAAATGTTCATGGATCTAAAGAAAATGGTTGTTATCACAAATGTGATTACAATATGCTATATTGGAAAATGTTTTTTATTCTATAGTGATGCATTAAAGAAGGGATTGGGATTTGTTCTTATGCTAAATTACATGGTTATAGCCTATGACTCAAAATATTTGATGATTCAGTAGAATGTTTACCCAACTCATGCTATGGAGTTAGTATTGGTAATTTTCTCATTAATGATATGGAGGCATTATCTCTAATGATAAAAGTTGTATATAAATACAAATCATAAAATTATGAATTATATATTAACACATAATGAGTTGAGAAAGTATAGATGATGATTAGAGAAAATAATAGATTATGACTGCTCAATGCATTACCACCCAGGGAAATTGAACATGGTGGATGATGCTTAATGTCTAAAGTATCATGGTAACTTATCCTTGATGAGGATTAGAAAACATCCAAAATTTATGGATGTGGAGAGCAGGGGGTTTATAAATCCTGATGGAAGGTGAATATTTTTATCTTTCTCAAATGAATTTTCAACCCTCTATCCATGTGATGATTAAAAAGGCGCAGAAGGAATATGATGAGCAATAAAATAAATTAAAAAATGTTATTATGTTTAACCTTGATCCAAATGTAATTATAACATTCTAGAATGGTGTCTGGGTACATTGTATACTATAATTGAAGAACGAACTATTAGATGAATCTTGTATTTCTTCATTCTTTTTTCACCCTTATTGTATGATGATTTTTAGGGATTTGAAAGAATATTTTTCGTAGGATTTTATGAAGAGTGATATAATAGAGTTTGTACATCGGTGCTTGGTATTCCAACAACTTAAGGAATAAAGAAAAAATTATAAATGGATGTTTCATATATTGACCATACTAGAATGGAAATGGGAGAACATCACTATGAATTTTGTTATTAGACTGACCAAAACATCAAAATGGTTTAATATTATACTGTTTGTAGTCGATCACCTTACAAATTTATTACTGTTCATTACTATTAGTGAATGATTCTATCGAGATAAGCTTGTTGTGGTATACATTAATGAAGTGTTATGGTTGCACGGGCTACCAAAATTCCATTGATCATATCCTCCTCCAATGGCCCGAAGGCCTTCAATTTTTATTGATTTTTGATAATCCACCTTTCAAGGGGTGAGCTAGAACCCATACAAGGACCGTAGGCGTAAGTATTGCCTAGCCCAAAGGTCATAGAGGAATTAATTTCCCATAGGATTAAAACATTGCATGCAACCCAATCTAACTACTTGGAACTGCTCCTCCCCAGCATCTTCATCGTGAAAACATCTCTCCACCTTTACATTGTTGTTCGTCTAGGCTTTTCCATGCATGCACAGGCTTGTCCCGATTGTAGGTGCCATACCCTCTGATTCTTGCAATCTGTTTATCTACTACTATGGTGAAAGATACTTTCTCCTCCTCCTTCTAAAGTATGAAACTTTTAGGTTGTCTGGCTTTCATCTTCACTTACGGTGGCCCAATGGCCTTACTGACCCAAAGGTCTGGGTGGCCCGAAGCCCTTAAAGAACTCGGCGACCAAATCGGTGTCCCGAATGTCCATATGGGTGCATATTCTATTGATCATATCGGGATCAATGGTTTACCTCAAATCTCTTGTGAAGTATCCATATTTTTATTGATACATAATGGTCTTAATTCAGTACTTATTATCCAAATATGGGTGGACAATCTGAAAAAGAAATTCAAACCCTCTAGGACATGTTGACATCTTTTTCATTAGATTTCAAAGGGGTAGGGATCAAAAACATCTTTCATTTTTGTTTTCTTATAAAAATATCTTACACACAATAATTCATATGGAACCTTATGAAGCTCCTTATGGGAAGAAATGTAGAGCCACAATGTTTTGTGATGAAAATGGATAAAAAAATCTACTGGGTCCATAGATCGTTGAATAAATGATAGAGAAATCCTGAGCCATTCAGAAGCATATCAAGGAAGGTCAATGTCTGCTGAAACAATATGGTTTTAACACCCCAAACATCCTCAGTACACTTCTCATTGAATAATAAAGTAGCATGTGTTGTACGCTACATCGAGTTCTAACACACCACAACCAAGCAAACTAGACATTATGAATAGTAATACATAGGTTTTGAAATTTTATAAATTTTATCTTTCAAAATGGACATCATTTTTGGATTCGAAATATAGAAATTAGCTTAGGGTGAATTTTTGGTATTTTTCTGAAAACATTCAATTTTTTATGAATATTGAATAACACTAAGTTATAGTTTAAAACTTAATTTTTTTTAAATAATTATTTATTTTATATAAATTTAATTTAGGAAAGAATAGATACATAATATTTATATAAGTTCAATGTAATTCATTGGAGTCAGTTTATAATAATTTTAGATATATAAAAATTTTATTGAATTTTTCACCGTCTTTTACCCACCTCCTTGGGGAATTTTCAAATTCACATAAAACATAATTTTAATAGTTCTGTGTGTGGAATTTTAAAAATACAAGAGACACGTTTGATATTAGTAATTAAAATTTCATTCAATAAGATAAAAATAATTTTTGGTTAATAGTAACTTTTTACTTTTATTATCCTAGTTAAAATTAAATAGGGTTATTAATGGTAAAAATTATATTATTATTACCCTAAAACATGTCCTAATTCTATTGGATAAGTTTTATTCGATCAAAAATAACCATAAGAATAAAATATGAACCTCTTTGGTCAACTAGAATTAAATTAGGACATTTATTTGTTATTTATTTTAAAGATGAGTTAAAAGAGTTAAAATCAAAGTTTAATAAATAAAACATTTTTAATATAGGGTTACAAATAAGATAAATTTGACTATAAATATTAATTATAAAGATAAAATGTTTTAATGATTAAATGTACTTTAGTTATAATTTTTAGATATTAAATTAATTAATTTATTTATGACTTAATGATGATGCAGTAATTACATAATTAATAAAATATTAAAATAATTGATATTATAAATATCCAAATAAATGAAATTTGAGACGTTTTATGAATTACACTAATTTTTTAGATCATTATGACATATTAGGGTTGGATAGATGAATTAATTTCTAAGTAATAATTGTGTTCTGAATTTAGAAAACCCAAAATACCAAAGAGTGTCAAAATTGACATAAAAGTGTTTTTAAAACAAATATTATATTATTAATTGATATTATATTCCAAAAAAGATAAGGTTAAAACAATGAAATTATATAATGATAAGTTTATCCTTAATGAACCACTTCTGGTTCTCTTGGATGTATATTGTATTTTTATTAACCATATAATAGAAAAATAAAATGAGACATGGTAAATGTGAAACTATTTAACTATGAGTTAAATCTAAAAGATAATGTTAATATAGTGACCCAAACCTCTCTAAAACATATTGGTTTTGTGGTTTTCAACCCATCTCCACCTTGAAATTTAAATAATTAATTTTTGAGCCATTATAAACCGAAAATTATTTTATTATAAAATATTATTTCTAGCTTTTCCTAAGGTGCTCCTCACCCCTATTATAAAATGAACTCCCCCTTCTCTCTAATCCACACCTTCAAAGCCATTTGTCTCGGCTATCCCCTGCCCAAATACCCTCTCAACTGTCCTATATATATCCTAGAGGCCTTCCTTTAGTCATAAATCCATCATAAGGAGCCCTTTAGATCATATCAAAAGGAAGTACACGAAGAAGAGGTAAATATTTCATCACCTCATTTAAATTCTTTTCTTCTTGCACTTCCTTTTTATTTTTTGTTTCCATTCTAAAATAATAAATCCAGTATCTTCTATATAATTTGATATTATTATAAATATTTTACAGAAAAATTCATTATTATATCCATCCTTTGAAAGATATTTCACCATACATGCGTATGTACGGATTACCGTCTCCACGTCGTGGTGTAATTGTTATTCAATACATTATTATTTGGATGGGTATAATAATTAGGTGTAATTGATATAAATAATAAATATAACATGATAATGATTCTTTATATCAGATATACCATCCAATTATATATTATTTTAATATAAAAATTATTATATTGTCGCTCGTGCGAACCTACGCATTACTGTCTCCACGAACGCGATGAGATTCATTCCCCATCGTATCTATTCAAAACTAATTTTCATTAGATGAATAAAAATATTTTTCAAATACTTGATATCATTCTGGATATGAATATGATACATCCCATCCATAACAAATATGACTCACATACAAAGAATATAAAGGAAAACTAATCCATTAACACATGAAACAATGATAATACTAAGATATTATTATCAAAGCAATGTTAAAAGACCATATGTGATATCATAATAATGTATATAATTATTGTAAAATTTAATAACAATTATTTAACCATTATATAGGAGGATGGCCTACCTTCAACCAAGGAAATATACAAGGTAAGGGTTTGTTTTCACAATCTCATTATTATCAGAGGTTGTTTTTCCATAAGTATCTACTGAGACCTATATATCATGTACATCCATGTTTCATAAATATGTATTTCAAACCCTTCATATTATTTTCGAGACTATGTGTTAAAGTCATTTATACCATTTTTTGACTTTTTATAAGATTTTTATAAAGGAATATTTTCGTTGTTTTCCAAACAATATCTTTGATAACCTTTTAGACAAAATTAAGGTAAAAATGTGTTTTTAACTTATATGGAAGGTGTGGCTATTTTTCACCATTATAACATCATTGAAGCATCACATACAAGCTTATAAGAATATTATCAAATATAAATGTTTTCTTTTATAATTACATGACTTTTAAATTATTTCAAAATAGAAAGAGATATTTCTCTAAAAACCTCTTTGAATTCATCTATATCAACATCCTTTGATGGATTTTATGATTATTTGAAGTTGATTTATTATGATACAAGACTTTTATATTGTATTGAATGTTTTGTGATATATTTGACTGTGGATGTGTTATTTTAACACCATTCATTTATTATGGATAAAGTATTGACATTTTTCATGCTAGTTTTAATACAAATGTTTATGATATGTTTAAACCTTTTCATATGAGGAATGCATTGGTCTTAGTCAGTGACAGGTGGATCCCACTATAGCTCTTCGATGTGTCGGTATGTGTCATGAGACAAACCTGTGTTTTGGAAAAAGGCCTTGATAAAATCTTATTTGTAGTCTTGTTACAAGTCCCTTACTATGTGGTTATGAAAGTCTCGCATTATGCATTCCATTATTATGAAAGTGGATGTTGATATTGCATGTGATTATTCAACCTGTAGAATATCCATGTGAGTAAGTAAATTAAATTTTTTTGATTTATATTTTCCATATTATGATGAATTTTATGTTGAAAATGATTTTGTTTTAGTTTTATACATTGCCTTAAATTTTTATGCTTATTTATGAAAGTTTCCACTATATAGTTATCCTTACTGATCATCTTAGCTCACCCAATTATATATTTTATTTTTCCCAGGATGTGAAAATTATATTATAACTGACCTACAGGGATAGTCTTTGATATATCACTGTTTTCTATGGAAACAATGTTGTTGTAGTTTTCAATTTTATGATGTAATGTTAAACTTATGAATGAATCTAGTACATCCAAGGGTACTAAACTAACTGGTCTTTCGAGACTTGATCATTTGTGATCATGCTAATTTTATGTAATAATACACAGACTCTGGGTAACTAGGGTCGGTGCGTTACAGTTGGTATCAGAGGAGGTTTAGTAAAAACCTTGTAAACTAGATTTAGATAAGCTCTGATTAGAGCACATAGCTCTAAGATAGACTTTGAGGATTACTATAGAAGATATTTCTAGAATTTTGGTAATATAGATATTTTCACAGTTTTCCAAGAAATACATCCCTATCTAGATATGAGCAGGTAGAGGTGGCTCTGGTATAGATGTACCTAGGGGTAAAACCCTAAAACACCGCATTGAGCTAGACTCTAACGTTTACTAGTTTACGACAACGGGATTTGTTGCACTCTTGGTTACGACACTCCAGGGGGATATGCTTAGGATAATTCTCAATTTCATTACAAACCATTATGAATGGTTTATGAGTATATAACTCCTCAAAAAAAAACATTTTTATGATTATGGATTATATCCATAAACTATTCTATTTATGTTAAGTGTTTTTAACGTTTGGAATTATGTATTTTGATACATACACTAATATGGTTTATCCCATTGTTTAGAAATGGTGCCTAGTGGATGTAATGGAAACTATATCAATGTACGCACTCCATTTAGGGACTTACCTCTTGCTCACGATAATTATAGTGGTGCTAGTGATACAAATGTTGCTAATCAGTTTATCACCATACTGGGACAAGTCACTATGGTTATGAATAATAACCTTAACCATATAGTGCACCTAGATCCACAACATGAAGGATCAATTCTAGAACGCTTCATGAGGAAAAAACCACAAAAATTCAATTAGTGTACAAATCCATTAGTGGCTGATCAATGGATAAATTTCAATTGAGAAAATATTTCATGCCTTGGGGAGTAGACAAAGGGAAAACGTTGTCATGGCAGTATACCGCCTCACTAGAGATGATGATCAGTGGTGGTCATTGATTAAAAACACAAAGGAAGATAATGAAGTATCAAATATGGAATGGATGGATTATAAAGAGAATTTCATAGAAAAATGCTTTCCTCGTGACCATCGAGCAGATATGGAAATCCAATTTCTATGTCTAACATAAAAGAAGGATGAGAATGTCGCAAAGTATGAAGCTAACGTTACATGGTTAGCGAGGCATCCATCATATTATATAAGTACCCCATAAAGCAAGATCAATTATTTATTTGATGGTTTAAAACCATTTCTCTGTGGAGAATTAGTCTCACAATCCTTATCATCGTATGAAGATATTGTCTCATGTGCTATCAAGACAGAAAAAGAATTCTCTATGTCTTACGACTTTAAAGAAAAGAAAAAGAAGAATAGATCTACTGAACACCCTGGAAATGGAAATAAGGGGAAGAAGGGAAAAATTGAATATCCATCCTGAAGTAAATGTGGGAAGAGACATCATGGTACTTGATTGAAGGGAATGAGAGTCTGTTACAAGTGTGGTCAAAAAGGCCACAAAGCTCATGATTGCAAGAGGAAGAAAGAGTCTGTCAATGTAAAATGCTAAAATTTTATAGAAATGGGTAATTAGGTGAATTATTGTATTAAGAATCAATGAAACTTACCTCAAACATGGCCATGGGATAAAGGCCAGGCTTATGCTTTCACTACTTTTGGGGTTGATGCTCCGAAATATGTGATGGCTGAATATTTAATGGTTTCCTCAAGTTTAGAAAATTATTTATTTGATTCTATATCATTTCATTATTTAATATATTCCCAGTTTTCTATGAAAATTAGATATTTTCAATTTCATTTAACAAAGGATTTGTCAGTCAACACTCTTTAGGAAAGTATCATTGCAAAAATGTTTTGTGATGCAGTTCCCATCAGAGCATATAAATGTTCTTTATCTCTTGATCTCATCCTGAATCCCATGATTGAATTTGATATAATCCTAAGTATTGATTAGATTTTGTACAATGATGTGAATATTTATTATAAGAAGAAGGAGGTTACCATTTTCTATGATGATGATAAAGAACACCTTATCATTAGAGAAAAATTGTTACCACCGGATTCTTATCTAGATCCTCCCCCTGTAGCTCAACTAAATTCAATTATTGGGGAGATAGAGAATGAAATAACTATGGGTGAGGAATGTAATGATCAAATAGAGGATGTACCTTTTGTTAATGAATATGTTGATGTGTTTCCAGAAGATTTACTTAGACATCCTCCAGAATGAGAAATTGAGTTTTCTATTGATTTTATTCCTGGTTCAAGGCCCATATCGAAGACCCCTTATAGAATGACCACTGTGGAATTAGAGAAATGAAGTAAAAACTATAGGAATTTAGTAATAATGGATTTATTCTCCCTAGAGTTTCTCCTTGGGGATCCCTTTTCCTTTTTTCTAAAAATAAAGATAGATCTATGAGGTTTTCCATTGACTACAGGGAGATCAATGCTATAACAATAAAGAACAAGTATCCCCTACCTCGAATTGATGATTTATTTGACCAACATAATGGAGATCAATACTTATCAATGATTAACATTTGATATGGATACCATCATTCGTTCATGAAGAAGGAATACATTCTAAAGACAACATTTCAAACCAGGTACGAGCATTACAAGTTTACAGTAATGCCTTTTGGATTGACTAATGCACCCTCTGTATTCATGAATCAAATTAATAGAGTTTTCAAGTAATATCTAGATTATTTTCTAGTGTTACTTATTAATTATAACTTGGTATACTCCAAAAGCTACGAATATCATGATAATCACTTGCAAATTATCCTGAAGACACTTAGAAGGCATGAATAATATGGGAAGTTCAGTAAGTGTGAATTCTAGCTTCAAGAGATTTATTTTCATGGCCATATTTTCTCTAAGGATGGAATCTTATTTGATCCTTCAAAGGCCAAGGCAATACAAGAATGTCCAGCACTTACGAGTTTAACCGAGGTACACAATTTTATTGGTTTAGCAGGTTATTATCGACGATTTGTCCAGAATTTCACACGGTTGACTAACCCATTAACAAATATCACACGAGAAGGGGTTAAATTTGTTTTGACAAAAGTGCGTGAAGAATTTTTTGATGGACTGAAGAGAATATTAATCAATACCCTTTAATTCAGACTACCATTGTGGAATGATGGGTTTGTTAGTTATAGTGATGCTTCAAAGAAAGGACATGGTAGTGTCCTTATGCAGAATGATTGGGTTATTGACAATGCGTCATGACAGCTAAAAATTCATGAGCCATTCTATCCTACTTGTGATCTTGAATTATAATTTGAAATCTTTTCATTGATGATTTGGATACACTATCTCTTTGGAGAAAAATGTGTGATATATACCAATCACAAGAGTTTGAAATATATTTTCTCATAAAAAGAACAAAACAAGAGGCAAAGGCGATGGCTTGAACTACCGAAGGATTATGATTTCATTATCCACTATAACCTAGGGAAGGATAATAAGTTGGAAGATGCTTTGATTAGAACGGAACATAGAGTTTTGAAAAATATGAGAGTTTAAAAGGATCCTATATGCATGGATCTAGTAAAGATAGATATGAGAATAACCATAGAAGGTGAAACATCAATGCTTTTTCAAATGGTTTCCAAACAATATTTACTAGAAATGATAAAGAGTGCTCAGACTAGAAATGAAGAGTTTCAAAATAAGATTAAATCTATGAATGATGGGAGATTAAGTGATTTTTTGTATAAAGAAAGAATTTTGAAATTTGGGAAGAGACTTTGTTTTCCAAATATACATGATCTAAAATGCGAATTTTTGGATGATGCTCATAGTTCCAATTTATCTATACACTATAGTAGTAATACGATGTATAGAGATTTGAAGAACCATTTTTTGTGGGACAAAATGAAGAGGGAGATTGTTGATTTTTTGTCAAGATGTACGGTTTGTCAACAAGTGAGAGCTGGAAGGAAACATTCGGGAAGAGACATGCAACCTCTTCCCATACCGGAGAGGACATGGGATAATGTTACGATAGAATTTGTCATGGGACTACCAAAGACCCCTAGAAGGAATGAATGAATATTGGTCATTGTTGATCATTTTACCAAGTCAGCACATTTTCTTTCTATAAGGGAAGATTTAACACTTGAACGTCTAGAAAGACTATATATTAATGAAGTTTTAAGAATTCATTGAGTACCACTATCGATTGTTTCTAATCGTGATTCCCGTTTTACGTCAACAATCTGGAAAAGTCTTCAGAAAGCCCTAGATAATGAACTTTATTTGAGAACTGCCTACCACCCTCAATCTAATGGACAATCAAAATGGACTATTCATACCTTATAAGACTTTTTCAGATCATGCTCACTTGACTTTCATGGTATGTAGGATAAATATTTACCTCTAGTAGAATTTTCCTTTAACAATAGCTTCCATTCTAGTATTTAGATGGAACCATATGAAGTGTTATATCAAAAGAGATGTCACACACCAACCTGTTGGGAGTATGTTGGTGAATGAAAACTCGTAGCCCCAGTACTAGTGGAGGAAATGATGGAAAAGGTGAAGGTAATCCAAAACTACATCAAATTAGCTCAAATTATGCAGAAGAGCTATACTGATAACCGAAGAAAGGATTTGAAATTTCTAGTATGAGACCATTTTTTCATGAAGTTATCTCCATGGAAGGGTGTTATACATATCTGTATGAAGGGAAAATTGAGTCCCATGTAGATTGGACCTTTTGAAATTCTAGAACGAGTTGGGGCTATAGCTTACCGTTTGGAAATGCTGCCAGGTCTCTCCAAAGTTCATGATGTATTCCACATATCACTGTTGAGAAAATACATGCCTGACCCAAAGTATGTACTCACCTATGAGGAATTAGAACTGGAAACCGATCTGTCATATTGTAAAGTGCCTATCAAGGTTCTTGATACTATAGAATAAGTGCTGATAAACCGGACGGCTCATCTATTAAAAGTTCTATGGAGAAACCATTAGATGGAAGAGTCAACATTGGAACCTGAGTGTCAAGAACCGGATCTATTCACCATCAAACCAGCACCAATCCCATCCCGTGCCAAGGCCCTAAGGGCGTTCTCGATCCCCACAGGTTGGCACAAGTCCCCGAGTATCATAAAATGATAATTGGGAAAAATTTACCCATTTTTTTTAATTAAAACAACTAATGAATCCAAGAAATAAAATCTATATTTTTCAAACCAAAACATCTTTTAATAAAAATTCAGAACTGAATTAGACAATATTAAACAATGTTTTAACACCATTACTAAGGTACAATCTCAAGAAAAGACAGTCGATGACCCTCCAAATGGATGGAGGCACCGCCCTCAATCCATTTCCACGACATTGTATCACAATGGACAGCTAAAAAACCGAACCAAAGGCATAAAACCTGTACCCAATCATGTGACATAAAATGAGCAAGTCTACTTACACCCAAAGGTGTAATTAGGGTTTGAGAGAAAGCCCAGTAGGATACCACCACTAGGAGATTCCATGTGATAAACATTTAAATACAAAAAGCATGCATGTTTTCAAAAACTTGAAAAGCTAGTTACAATTTCTAAAAGATGCAACTTTGAATAAAAACAGTTTTCAATTGGGCTATTTTAATGCCTTAACACTTTTAAAATAAACACCAACGCTACTGTATTTTCAAGCCAAATGTACCATATGTCGATGGTAAGTATAAAGTAACTAATGAGCACAAGAAATAGAAAATAACCCCTAGGCACTAGCTAGCTGTGGGTCCGAGGTAACTCATATCTCGGTGATAGTAACCATCGAAAATATTCATTCTCGTGCACGAGCCACTAGTAGGGAACATACCCATAACCTATTGGTCCCCAATCATCATCATCATAGTTTAGATAGAGTTTTAAGCGTCAATATTTCTAAATGAAACTAAGTCCAAACCCCACAGATTCACTAGCATACTAGTACATGTCCAGCCACCTAGATACCAGGGTTTTCCCTTTGTGCTCAAACATGTTCAAAAAGACAAGAAATATATCTTCTGAATGTAGATAACACTTCCACATCACACATTAACCAAACAGGCCCATGTACATCACATAAGTAACAAATTCCACTTTTCATTCAAATGTATTTTGAAATCAAACTCACACCAAAATAGCCGACAACACTTTTTTCATAACTTTCACAATCCAACACATCCTTTAACAATTTCATGAAGTCCTTAAAAATATGATAAACATCACATAAAAGAACTATTAACATTTAAAATGGCTCATTTGAATGTATAAACAATCCAAAACAGTTTTCCAATATGGTTTCACCTCTTACATAAATCATTAAACCACTCAAAACATTCATAAAACATTTCTAAATTGTGTACCAAATCTTTTCAAATAAAAACCATCTCCAATCCTTATTTCAAAGACAAAATCACACCAATAAAAATTCAAAACAGAATTGGAATCCTCAAAATAATTTATTAAACAACCCACATGTGTTATACAAACACATCAAACAATAGCACAAAATATCCACATGAAACACACACGTTTTCAAAATCACGTTCAAGAAGTACAATAATGTTTTACACATTAAACCCTTAAAAAAACTTTTTAAGACCTAGTGGAACACCAATACCCCACAAAATCAGAATTTACATCCCAAAAAATATTCATTAAACTAGATTCATATGTTATAAAACAATCCCAAACAATACCCAAAGGGTTACACATGAAAAACACCAAATTTTAAGCTAAAATGAAACTATAAAAATAAATTCTTAAACAAATCCAACATAAAATTTTTTTGAACCACACACAGCATATTATGAGAATTCATAATAAGTAATTCAAGCAAACTAAATCATCTAGAAATGATTACACACAGAATCACTTACCAGAAGTTTCAAATCCCTCAAAACATGGTTCGAAACATCAACCGCACAACCGCCGCACCACAAAGAAGATAAATTCAGAACTATATTACAATATTTGACCAAAAATACACCAAATGAAACACTAGTATCAAAACATAAATTCTGGAAATTTTATAACAGAATGAAAGAGAGGGAAAACCCTAAGGGAAAAAGAAGAAACAAAGAAGGAATCACTTACCCAAAACAATTCTGAATAAAACGACCCAAAATCGAGCAGAATCTGATTTTTAAAACAGATAAAAATTTAATGTATATTCTAACAATAATGAGAAGGTCTTGTAGAAATTGGAATGGGGGAAAAAGAGTAAGAATAGAAGGAGTTATGAAGGAATGAATTTACTTCTTCAAATATGCCCGATTTTAGAAACCCTAAAATGTTTAGCTCTCAATAGCAATGTAGAAGAGCTCCAAAGAGGGGAGTGAGAGATTTGGCGCGCTACAGGGTTCATGCGACGCGTTTGAGGATTTGAATCTCCGAGAAATCCTTAAAAATGAATATGTTATTAATTAATAAAATTTTATTTTCAAAATAAGAATTGGCCTTTCGGGCAGGCCCAATCAATAAAATAAAAACTCATATACATCTTGGTTATGGATTTCCAAAGGCTACAAATTTTAATTTTGGTGTTAATATATCAGGGGAGGACATTTAGGAGTTGGAATGAGTGAAAAATAATAAAAATTGTTTATGTTATAAAAGAAACAAAATTTATTTTTAAATCTGTAATTGGGTTCGCGGTTTGGCCCAACTCACGAAAACTCATCTATTCTCCATAAAACCTTTGAAAACCCCAAAAACAAAGCATTTATGGAATTTAAAATAAAAATAAATTTAAAATAATCTATGTATGTGACAATTATCCCCTCCATGAAAACGTTCCGCCCTGGAATGTTATAGTAAGGCGAAAGAAACAACCAAACTAAAATAAGAAACCAAGAGGTAATCCTTCGCCAGGTTTCTCCCTCAAAGGCCAAAACACCTCCGGTGATCAATGAAGGAAGGAATAATCTCACAAACCTAACATACACCACATTACAGAAACAATCAATTACATTCAGGATTTATCCTAAATGAAAACTCCTCAAACACAATCTGCACAATACTCAACCAATTTACCAAAATAAACAACAACATCGAACAAGTTTACATGTACCCTACTATAACTAAACCATTGGGAACTCTCCAATATCAATGTTTACCCAAGAAAGATGTAGGTAGTTAGATATCTATGAATTATAATACCTACTTACATGACAATACCAAGGAAAAATATGAGTTACTCGTATGAAGAGACACAAATGGGCTCCCCACCATAAGAGACAACTTAATTTTTTTTCCTGAGAGAGAGTCAAGACACTAATAGGGGGCCCAAATAGACTCCCTAGTACAAGGGGTATACATCCATTAGAAATTTAAAAAATAATATGCATGATACCCATGGGGGTCTTCCCACCACAAGAACCAACCATCTTAACCGACCGACGTGAGTTGACATGAAAAGACCCCAAAATTAAGGAGTTGGGACGGTCACACGGTTAGTCTGCACAGTTTGAGAAACTGTGCGATAACTATGTGGATCCTTATATCTGTATGGTTAATTTTTTTTGTTCATGGTTAGAACTAACCATGTGAAAACCGTGTGCTCAACTTGTCTATCCAAATTTCCAACCATTCTCCAATGAATCAATGGAAACCAAAGGGGGAGGGAATAACATTGTGTGATGACATGGGTACATGACCCCCCACTTATTTCCACCGAATGGGAACAATAAACGAAATATGATGACACCATAGGTTTAAACTCTTCCTATCTTTCATACTGAGGATAAGACTTTGTTCAAGGGTTTAAATGACAATGGGGTTTCCCCTGACTATGCACCAACTTCTCTCCGGGACCTATGGCTGGAGCTTAAAATATTAAAGCATCTTTGGCCTCACTGTTAGGTTGTGGAAACCCCTATATAGATCTTCTTCATTCGATGCTACAAAAAACAACACCGCATACCCTGATGGGTTCATCAAGACATAACACACTCCATAGTTCACTTTACTAAAACTAGACATTTCACTGAAACAAGGGATCTTTATACGCACACACATCGCACCTTGTTTCTTTGGGTGAGAAACAACAGGAGGGAAAGACACGTATAAACACATTCCTCTAAGATAGAGGATGTGATGTTTTTTACAAGGGATACATACTCCCAACATAACATAGAACCTCATTGGATTGTGTGAACTTCACCTTTATGGTCAAAAGATCACACAACATGACAATGCATCCCCGAACATGACCCTTGTGATTGATAGAAACAATACATGGAAAATGACCATATTCCAAGTCCCTAAACAACAGACAAGTCCAAAAAGTGGACACAATATCCTATCATGGCCAAAATCTCAAAATTGGTGGTTTAATAATAACTCATTCTTCAACGAAACTATGAAGAACCCAGAGGCCATCTTAGACACCATCATGAAACTCATCCACACTAACAACCAAAGAACACTTCCACCTTCGATGAATCCTGAAACTTAAGAAACTATGGCCTCTTTCAACCTTCCACAAGCACTATCCCACTACAAGAGGATCAAAAACTCAAATAAATGAATGGTTGTATACTCAATCAACAATGATCTATAAAATATTCCTTATATTGATCAACTGGAGGCTTTTCCAATGGAGAAACAATACGGGTTTCACTTCAGTTGTGCATTAACCCTTAATGGGGGTGTACCTTATCCAATGAGAGAACCCAATGACCCAACCAAGCTTGTTCATTGGTCAAATCATTCCACAAACCAGATCCAAAAACATGAACGGAACCACAGTAAAGGCATCCCAAAACATTTTTCCAAAGAGACCACTAGATGTCCCTACGACACAGCTTACTAACTAAACACAAACCCAAAACATAGTTCAAACAGAAGGGGTTCTTGGACTCAAAACATCCCACAACATCAACATTTTCAAAAACCCATTATAAAAACCATACCAAACTATTAATGAAGACATCATGTTTTTATTTAAAACCAATTATTTGAAGAAAAAAACGGTTTTCCAGTAAGCGTATTCACCAATGGTACCCCATGGGCCTCACACAAGCATGTTTTTGTGCCACATCGGGCACCCTCCTCATAACCATCCCAGCACTCATCTAGGCATGCCATCAACCATCCATCATCACATATAACCCCATTCATGTGGTCACTCATAGAAATAACAAAGGGTAACACAAAAATTCCTTCCACATTTCAAAAACAAAATGGTCAACCAACCCAACCTTTTTCTCAAAACTACTAATAATGAGATCAAAATCCCAATTCACATCTTACAAAACATTTCATAAGGACATAACCATTTAAAAAGAAGCCACTTTCAAGTTATTCACATCAATTTCAAAACATCTCATCACATTAAAACACCATTTAATCGTTTAGAAAACTATATTGGAAACACTTTTAAAAACCAACTTCAATATGGTTCAGGCTTTCAAAAGAGGTGTAAGGATACTATCTTCCATTTCAAAAAAAATCTGAAAATTCAGTTCCACCATTTAATAAAACAAACATTCCATATTTATTTGAAAATAATTTCAAAAAACATTACACTTCTTAAAACCAAGTCAGTTTAAAACCAAAGTTCCAAGATATCAAAACTAAAGAACACAAGACAATGTGATAGGAAACTAGTTTCATTGGGTGACTTGGAAATATGGTTGGAAGCCATATTCCAATCACTTCACTGTCAAAAAGTGTGTTCTATGGAATATCCCCAGCTCCACATGGCTTTCCAGGCCCTGCGAGCTTACTGAGACCATTAACCCAACTCTCATTTCATTTCCCATAATCATTGTTAAACCGTGAAAACCAAAGGACTCTGAAAGGTCCTGACTTCCCCTGGAAACTTGAATCCTTCCATGATGTGTGGTGATCAGGAACACTACCCATAACTAGAATACCTAGTCCCTACAATATGATCTTCATACTATCCAGACTCTTCCCTAAATAACATGACCCAAAGAGAGCGAACCTCCTCTGATACCATTTTGTCACGAACCAGATCTGGTCACCATCAAACCAGCACCAAACCTGGCCCGTGCCAAGGACCGAAGGGCTTTCCAAATCCCCATGGGTTGGCACAAGTGCCTGGATATCATAAAATGATAATTGGGAATGATTTACCCAAATTTTTTTATACTTAAAACAACAATTGAATCCAAGAAATAAAATCTGGATTTTTCAAACCAAAACATCTTTTAATAAAAATTCAGAACTGAATTACACAATATTAATCAATTTTTGAATACCATTAAAAAGGTAAAAACCCATGAAAAGACAGCCTATGAACCTCCACATGGATATAGGCACCGCCCTCAAGCCATCTCCACGACACTGTATCACGATGGACCGCTAAAAACCCGAACCAAATGCATAAAACCTGTACCCAATCCTGTGACATAAAATAAACAAGCCTACTTACACCCAAAGGTGTAAGTAGGGTGTGAGAGAAAGCCCAGCAGGATACGACAACTATGATATTCCATGTGAAAAACATTTAATGATGAAAAGCTTGCATGTTTTCAAAAACATGAAATGCTAGTTACAATTTCTAAAAGATGAAACATTGAATAAAAACAGTTTTCAAGTGGGCTATTTTAACGGGTTAACACTTTTAAAATAAACACCAAATATACTGAATTTCCCAGCCAAATTTACCATATGCCGATGGTAAGTATAATGTAACTAATGAGCACAAGAAATAGGAAATAACCCTAGGTACTAGCTAGCTGTGGGTCTAAGGTACCTCATATCTCGGTGAGAGTTACCATCACAAATATCGATTCTCCTACACGAGCCACTAGTAGGAAACATACCCATAACCTAGTGGTCCCTAATCACCATCATCATAGTTTAGTTAGAGTTGTAGGTTTCAATCTTTCTAAGTGATACTGAGGCCAAACCCCACGGATTCACTAGCATACTTGTACACGTCCACCCACCTAGATACCCGGGTTTTCCCTTTGTGCTCAAACATGTTCAACAAGCCAAGAAATATAGTTTTCACATGTTGATAACACTTCCACATTGCAAATTAACAAAACAGCCCCATGTACATCACATAAGATACAAATTACACTTTTCCTTCAAATGCATTTTGAAATCAAACTCACACCAAAATAGCCCACAACACTTTTTTCATAACTTTCACAATCCAACACATCCTTTAACAATTTTATGAAGTCCCTAAAAATATGATAAACATCACATAACAGAACTATTCACATTTGAAATGGCTCGTTTGAAAGTATAAACAATCCAAAACAGTTTTCCAATAGGTTTTCACCTCTTACATAAATCATTAAACCACTCAAAACTTTCATAAAACAATTCGAAATAGTGTACCATAGATTTTCAAATAGAAACTATTTCAAAACCAAATTTCAAGGAAAAATACCACCAATAAAAATTCAAAACAGAATTGAAAACCCCAAAAACATTTATTAAACAACCCATATGTGTTATACAAACACCTCAAACAATAGCATAAAAGATCCACATGAAACACACACATTTTCAAAATCACTTGAAAGAAGTATAATAATGTTTTACACCAAAAACACTTAAAAAAACATTAAGACATAGTGTCACACCAATACCCTAAGAAATCAGAATTTTCTTCCCAAAAAAGATTTATTAAACCAAATTCATATGTTATAAAACAATCCCAAACAATACCCAAAGGGTTACACATGAAAAACACCAAATTTTAAGCTAAAATGAAACTATAAAAATAAATGCTTAACCAAATCCAACAAAAAAATTTTTGCACCACACACAGAATATTATGATAATTCATAATAAGTAATTCAAGCAACCTAAATCATTTAGAAATAATTTCACATGGAATCACCAACCAGAAGTGTCAAATCCCTCAAAATATGGTTCGAAACGTCAACCGCACAACCGGCGCACCACAAGGAAGATAAATTCAGACCTAGATCACAATAGTTGACCAAAAATACACCAAATGAAACCCCAGGATAAAACCCTAACTTCATGAAATTTTATAACATAATGAAAGAGAGAGAATACCCTAAGGGAAAAGGAAGAAACCAAGAAGGAATCACTTACCCAAAAAAATCCTGAATAAAACGACCCAAAATCGACCAGAATCTGAATTTTAAAACAGATAAAAATTTAATGGATATTCGAACAAGAATGAGATGGTCATATAGGAATTGTAATGGGGGAAAAAGAGCAAGAATAGAAGGATTAGTGAAGGAATGAATTTACCTCTTCAAATCTGCCCGATTTTAGAAACCCTAATAAGTATAGATCTCAATCGTGATGTATAAGAGCTCCATAGAGGGGAGAGAGAGCTTGGGCATGCTACTGCGTTGAAGGGGCGCGTTTGAGGATAGGAATCACCGAAAAATACTTAAAATGAATAAGTTATTAATTAAGGAAATTTTATTTTTAAAACTGGAATTGGGCTTTCGGGCAGGCCCAATCCATAAAATAAAAACCCATATACACCTTGGTTATGGATTTCCAAAGGCTCCAAATTTCAATTGTGGTGTTAATATATCATGGTAGGACATTTTGGATTTGTAATGAGTGAAAAATATTAAAAAATAAAAAGTTATAAAAGAAACAAAATTTATTTTTAAATCTGGAATTGGGCTCATGGTTTGGCCCAATTCATGAAAACTCATCTATTCTCCATAAAACCTTTGGAAACCCCCAAAACAAAGCATTTATTGAAATTAAAATAAAAATACATTTAAAATAAGCTGTGTATGTGAAACCGAGAAACTTCTGATTAAGAACCACCCAAGTCTATTTATTCTATAATATTATAGAAATTTTGAGGATGAAATTATTTGAACGAGATGAGAATGTAACACCCCCAGCTTCCACGATACTCTTATATTTGAAAAATACAGTAGTGTGTGTTGTATGCAACTTCGTGGTCTAACACACCACAACCAATCCCACTAGATCTTATTAATTGTAATACCAAATTTTAGGAATTTTATAAATTTTATCATTCAAAATAAACTTAATTTATTGATTTGCAATATCGAAATTTACTTAGGGTTAATTTTTGGTATTTTTCTAAAAAACATTCAACTTTTGATGAATAGTGAAAAACACTAAGTTATAGATTAAAACCAAATTTTTATTTAAATAATTATTTATTTTATTTAAATTTATTTTTGGTCAAAATAGATACATAATACCTATATAATATCAATGTAAATTATTGGATTCAATTTATAATAATATTAGATATCTAAAAATTTTATTGAACTTTTCACCGTCTTTTACCCACCTTTTAAGAGAATTTTCAAATTCACATAAAACATAATTATACCACTTCTGTGACTGGAATTTCAAATATCCAAGTGACATGTTTGATATTAGTAAGTAAAATGTGGTTCAATAAAATGAAAATAATTTTTGGTGAATAGTAACTTTTTACTTTTATTTACCACTGTTAAAAGTAAATAGGATAATTACGGTTAAAAATGATATTATTATTACCATAACACATGTCCTAATTCTATTTGATAAGCTTAATTCGACTATAAAAAACCATTGGAATAAAATATGAACCTTTCTGATCCACTTGGATTAGATTAGTACATTTATTATTATTTAATTCAAAGAAGAGTTAAAAGAGTTATACTCAATGTTTAATAATGAAAACATTTTTAATATAGGGTTATAGAAAATATATATTTGACTATAAATATTCATTATAAATCATAAAATATTACCTACGTAATATGGTTTTATTTATAATTTTTAGACATTAAATAATTTAATTTATCTATGACATGATGATGATGTAATAATTACCTAATTAATAAATTATTAAAATAATTGATATTATAAATATCCAAATAAATGTAATTTTAGAATTTTTATGAATTATACTAATGTTATAGTTTAATATGACATGTTAGGGTTGGTTAGATGAGTTTTTCTCGAAGTAATAATGTTGTTATAAATTTAGAAAAATCAAAATACCAAATACTGTCAAAATTGACATAAAAGGGGTTTTACAACTAATATTATATTATTAATTGATATTGTATTCCAAAAAATGTAAGTATTGGCCAAAGGAATTATATAATGATATTTGTATCATTAATTAACCAGTTAGGGTTCTCTTGGAAGTATATAGTAGGTTTATTCACCATATAATATAAAAATACAAAGAGAAATGGTAATTGTCATACAATTTAACTAAGAGTTAAATCTAAAAGATAAAGTCAATATAATGACCCAAAACATTATAAAACCTATTGGTTGAGTGGTATTAGAGTCATCCCCACCTTATCATTTAAATTATTCATTTTATATCCATTAGAAACCGAAAAGGATTTTATTATAAAATAATATTTCTAGCTTTTCCTATGGTTTCCCTCACCCCTCTTATAAAAGTGAAATCCACCTTCTCTATAATTAACACCTTCAAACCCATTTGGCTTGTCCAAAACCTACCCAAATACCATATAAACTGTCATCCCTTCGTCCTAGAGGCCTTACATTAGTTATAAAGCCATTTTATTGAGCCATTTTGAAAAAATCAAAAGGAAGAACACGAAGAAGTTGTAAATATTTCATCACCTATTTCAAGTTCCTTTCTTCTTCTACTTCCTTTTTATTTGTCTATTCCATTATAAAATAATAAATCAAGTATATTTTATATACTTTTATGTTATTATAAATATTGTACAACCATATTCATTATTCTATCCATCCTGTGAATGACATGTCACCATACGTGCGTACGTATGGCCTACCGTCCCCACGTCGTGGTATAATTGTTATTCAATACATTATTATTTATATGGGTATAATAATGACGTGTAATTGATATAAATAATAAATATAAAATGATAATGATTCTGTATATATGATATACCATCCAATTATATATATTTTTAATATCAAAAGAATGATATTGTCACTCGTGCGTACGTTCGGATTATCATCTCCATGAACACGATGAGATTCATTCCCCATCGTATCCAATCAAGACTAATTTTCATTAGATAATTAACAATAATTTTTTAAGACATGATATAATTCTGGATATGAATAATATACATCCCATCCATGAAAAATATGACTCACATAACAAATAATATAAATTAAAAAAAATCTGTTAACACCTAAAACAACGATAATACTAAGATATTATTAACAATGAAATGTTAAAAGATCATATATGATATCATAATAAGGTATATGATTATTTTATAATTTAATATAAATTATTTCATCATTATACATGAGGTTATTCCACCATAGACCAAAGTACATGGTAAGTGTTAATTTTACAATCTCTTTATTATCCGAGGTTGTTTTTACGTAAGAATCTACTGAGTCCTATTTTTTATCCACATCCATGTTTCATACAAATTAATTTCATAACATTATTATTATTTTATAGACAATGGTTAAATGTTATGTATGTCATTGTTTGAATTTTTATAATATGTTTATAAAGGAATCTTTTCGCTATTTTACAAACAAGGTCTTTTATATACTTTTCGGAAAAATTAAGGTAAGAATATCTTTTTTTAACTTTTATGGCGGGTGCTGTTATTTTCCACCATTATAACATCATCGAAGCATCCCTTACAATATTATAAGAATATATTCAAATATAAATGTTTCCTTTTTTAATTACGTGACTTTTAAATTATTTATAAATAGAAAGAGATATTTCTATAAAAAAATGTGTTGATTTCATCTATGTCAACATCCTTTGATGGATTTTAAGCGTATTTGATGTTTATTTATTATGATAAAAAACATCAATAAGGTATTGAAGATTTTGTGTTATGTTTGATTGTGGATGTGTTATTTTTACACCATTCATAGTATATGGATAATGTATTTACATATTGTATGCTTGTTCTAATATGAATGTTTATGTTATGTTTAAACCATTTCATATGAGGAATGAATTGGACATAGTAAGTGACGAGTGGATCCCGCTATAGATCCTCGATGCATCAGTAGGTCTATTGAGACAAACTAGTGTCTTGGGACCAGGCCTTGACAAAATATTATTTGTAGTCGTGGCACAAGGCCCTGACTATGTTATTATAAAAGTCTGGCATTATGCATTCAATCATTATGAATGTGTCTATTGATATTGCATATGATTATTCTACTAGTAGAATATCCATGTGAGTAAGTATATGGAATTATTTTGTTTCACATTTCCCATAATATGGTGAAGTTTATGTTGAAAAATATTTTATTTTATTTCTATGCATTTCCTTAAATGTTTAAGCTTATCTATAAAAGTTTCCACTATATAGTTATCCTTACTGAGCATCTGAGCTCGCCACTATCTATGTTTTATTTTTCCCAGGATGCAAAGAAGTATATTATAAATGACCTGCAGGGATAGTATTTGGGATCTCATTGCTGTATATTGAAACAATGATGTTGTAGTTTTTCATTTTATGATTTAATGTAAACCTTATGAATGTATCTAGTACTTCCAAGTCTACTAAAATATTCAGTATTTCAAGACGTGATCTTTTGTGATCATGCCAATGTTATGTAAAAATTCGCCGACTCTGGGTAACTGGGGTCTGGGCGTTACAATTGTGACAACCATTGGCATGATCTAGATTTTTATGTTGGTAAAATGTGTTTGTTAAAATCTTTCCTGGTAATAATTATATATGATTTAAAAAATAAATTCAAACTAATCCCTATGTATATCAGTCCCTTTTAGATTTTTATCATATAGGGTGGTAGAATATTGCTCAGAAATCCTTCAAAATCTCACTTAATTCCATGATATGTTTAATGTATCATTCCCAAGTAAGTACATACATTGCCCTTCCTATAAACGGAACTCAAGCGTTATACTACTAGAGCAGGGGCATTCATAGGAGGAACAACCTATTGAAATTTTAGACCAATTAGAGAATGTTCTACCAAATTATACCAATCACCTAGTCAATGTTTTGGGGAGAAATATCCAAATAGAGGTAGTTATATGGTAACTTTGGTGTATGGTGAATCCAAACTATACTCTTTTTTTACCTAAGTGATGAAATTTGTGGTTGAAATTAATTTTATGGGGGGTAGAATGTAACACCCTGAGATTTTTTGGACCATTTTTGTGATAAATTAAATTTTATTTTATGTCTTTGAATGAACTAATTTAAACATTCTTTTCACATTGAACTATCTTGGCATAACTTTCACATAACACTATCTTGGCATACATTTCATGCAACACCGACTTTGCGTACGACACACACAACAAAGGGTTTATATAAAATATTAATTTTATTATTCGTATTATATAAATAAGTTAATTATAAGATATTCATTAAAAATATTTATATTAGTATAAATAAATAATTTATGAATATTTTTTATAATTTTTTTATATAAATAAAACATATTTATAATAAAATATATGATTCTACGTAGAGTTTAATGTTTAAAAATATAATTTTCTCAAACGAATACATTTAATATCCTTCTAATAAAATTAATTTTAGACACACATATATGTTTATTTCTATATAATTAAACTTATTTTTAAAATTTTAATATAAAATTTTGCTTATGGTGATTTTTTTACTTTTATGAAAAGATTCAATTTTTAAGGAATGGTGAAAAATTAGGCATATTAATTAAAAACATCTTTTTCATATAATTTATTTATATAGTTATACCTCATTTTAATTATATTTATATTATATTTATATTATTATTCTACATCATAATATAATTTTTTCCATAGGAATAAATTGAAAAATTAAATTAGATACAAAACCACTTTAATCTTTGGAAGATTTCAAATAAAAAAAAATGTTTTTAGTTTTTTCTGTAGACTTTTTAAATACAATTTTCCAAATTCTATGAATTTAATTATGTAAACATGATTACATATTAGGAATCTATGGGTCAAAATTATTTTTTATTTTTATTTTTATTTTTTATAAATAAAATTTTTACAATGGTAAAATAAATATTTACCATAGTAAAAGTAAAACTTTTTCAAGGGTTAGAATTAAATGTTTTAAATTCTAACAAACATAAAAAAATTCCACAATTAATGGTTTTTTGACGTGTGAATCGATCGTAACCATACTATATAACATTTATTACAATCCAAAGTCATGGAATTTATTTCCACCTCTACATGGTAATCTTTTTATATAAAATAATCAATAAATTAATCATTTGGACCCACCTCTCGTCAACTATAAATAAAAACCATAACCACCCCATTTCAACCCACAAAGCCTTTTAGCTTCTAAATTATCTCCCCAAACTTATGATTATAACTCTCACCATGTAAAAATTCTATTGGGTTTACCCAATGAACAAATCCATGTCCCTCATGGGTCTTTCAAGGAGGGGATATTCAAGAGGTAATTTTCTCAAAGTACCTCTCTTAATTTTTTCACTTTTAATACATTTAACTCACCTATGATAAATATCTTTAAATGATTACTAAAGTATAATTCTTATCCAAGATTATTATTTTCCAAATTTAATATATCTTATCCATTTCATTTTTTAACTCCTATTAATTAAATAAAATAAATTTTCATCCTTGTTATGTAAGTTAATCACCTCCGTAAATAATGTTTTTGTTATTATTTCCATTAATACCTTCATGGTAGGTATTAAATCTATTTGTTTTGAAAACTAATATTTTAATATATAGGATATTTAAAATTTAATATTAGGTAAATTTTATATTAAAAATACATTCATTCATTCTATATTGTGGTTAAATTATAACTTCGATTCTGGGTTTGTGGACTACTACCTCCTCAGAATGATTTGATTCATTCACACATCACATGGAATGTAGTAAGGATTGTTTTCATATAATTATATGATATTATAAAATATTAATTATATGATGGTGATATTATATATATACATGTTCTTTTCTTTTGTTCTTTAAATAGGACAATAAATAGAACAAAGCGTTCATACATACGTATAGCTTACTGTCTCCAAGAATGGTGTAATATATTTGATACCTCTATATAATATTGATTATTATAAAACAAAAATATTAAATATAATTTATATTTAAATTATTGTTTACATTTTGGAAGTCATTATATAAATATGTGGATTATTTATATAACAAATTATGATAAATGTGAAAAAAAAAATAATATTACACGAAGTGAAAACATAACATTAAATTATTAACGAATGGGTAATATAAATTCTTAATCAAACAAAATATTTTATTAGATATAAGAAATTTGTTTTAGTGTTTACATATAACAGTTAATATTTGTTATATAGATGTTTTTTACGAGTATGAAGAGATTCAAGACCTAAGGTAAGGGAATTAATTCTCACTCTTTATTTCCATTAGATACATGCCTTACTCATCACTCACTTATTTGGTGAGGTGTATATTCTTCCAATGAATTTGTTTAATTACTCTTATTATATATATATATATATATATATATATAAATAAACATTCAATGTTCTTAATTTAATATACTTTATTTTCAAAAAGGTTTTTTATGATTCATTTATATGATTTCAAGGAATACAATTTTTATTTTGTTTACAAAATTCTTTATATGTTACAAGTAAGAATCATTTCAAAATATTTTAAGGCGTCCTTTTTTAGATTTAAAGTATATATATAATGAAATTATTCTTCAAAATGTTTTATGTTTTAAAAATCAATTTTCAGAGAAGAAATATATTTTACTCAAAGAAATTATTCAAAATATAATTCAAAATTATGTCCCAAATAAAATAACATCTATTGATTTTAAAAATTATTTATTGGTAGTGATATAATGGATACATTCATGTTCCATATATAACTAGTTAATGATATATTCCATGTTATTTACAAAACACATTTATCATTTCATGGGTTATAGTTTTTTGAAATCTCTTTTTCATTCACATATTATGATTTTTATGAAATGATTATGTGCATGTACCTTTTTTCAGAGGATATGATATGATAACAAGTTTTTTTATACCCATTTAATTTCCTGGGTTATGATATTTCTATTTATGATTTTGTAGAACAAATATGTATGAAATCATTATGATATGTTGGGACCTCTATCTCCATTCAATGCAATCTGTAATGATTTATACCTCATGATATAGACAAAGATGGTCTTGGGAGTGAACCATGATTACCAAGATAGTATAAGGAGTGAACTCAATCTACTAAGATGTCAATGAGAGTGTAATATGACAACCAATATGAAATGGGTAGTGAATCCCAACAGCAATATTGGACATGGATGTAATATTTTGTCTAATATGGAAATCATATTATATGTTTATGTTTTTTCCACAATTCCATTTTTTATTTCTATATCATTATTTCATGGATTATGTAATTTATTTCCTATTGATTCATGTCTGATGAATAATCATAAATTGTTCAATGATTTATATTTATGATCTTCTATATGTAGGGTATGAAATTTTAATGACATATCTATATGCTCTTGTTTTTGTTTACATTTTTCTATTGTTTACATTTATCGAGCATCTGAGATCACCTATTTTTGTGTTTCCATTCCCCCCAGGTTATAAAGATATATTTTTATGCATCTTAAATGTGTGATATTCATGTTGAACCTAATGGGAACTAATTTAGATCTCTTATATATCAATGTTTATGTTTCTAGGTTTCCAAAGGCTATAAAATAGTATGGTCTATGGGTGTTTGTTTGTATAGTGTTTTATGAATTCTGAAAAAGTGATGTAATGTTTATTTATATCATGACTATGTCATTATAGTATTCATGAATCATTCTAATCTATGAAGTCTATTTTTTTGACATTCATCATTGTAGGAACCCACGTGAAAATGGGATTTGGGATAGTTGTTGAACATGAGAAATTTTTTCTTAGTTGGGAAATTTAAATGAAAATGAGGAATTAATTAATGTAGGAATTATGATATTTCAGTTTTTATGAACAACTAATTGTAGAATTAATTTAATGATATTGATATCAAATATTTTGGATAATTAATTTTATAATAAAAATGTAATATTATTATAATTATTTGAGATAATTACTAATGTTGTTAATTATGGGATGATGATATGTATTAAGTGTATAATTAATTATGTATTTCATTTATGAAACTGTTTGATTAATAAAATGATGAATTAATTAATGTGAGTAAATAAATTATTTAACTTTTGAAATAAATAAGGTAATTAATTAATTTAGAAATTAATTAATATGATTAAATAGATTATTTAATATTTGAATTAAATAAGTTGATTAATTAGATGGAAATATTGTAAAATGAATCAAGATGAGAATAAATGGGTGTATAAGTGATAAACATGAATAATTAGAATGTGTTTACACTTGTTAACCATCACCTAGGTGTAATATGGTTAAGGTTAGTGATAATTCCTTTTTAAATCACGTGGGAGGAAGGGGGGGGAATCACTAGTATTGATGGATTTTTTGTGGTGTTAATTGATCACATCATAGTGTACTTTTGTTTTTTTGATCATTTCCCGTACATTGACATCATCATGTGTGTACTTATAATGGTCTATATTTATACCTAACTAAATGAATTAGTTTTGGTTGGATATGGGTCTATATAGAGGTTGTTCTTATAAATAATTATATATGCATATCTTCATGGTGTGAGGTCAGCCATCGAAAATTTATGGATGAGTTTATCAAGATTGAATGGAGGTCCATAAAAAACTATGGTTTTTGATCTATATTATAATAGGTGTTAATGAAGCTCCAAAAGTGTCTAGATTGTTAGAACATGGTGTTTTGTAAAGGTGACTGGGAGTACAGCTCGAGGAAGAGATGTATTAAGGTGGGGAGATTATGGAATCCCATCCTTTTTCCATTTTTTACAATTTTAATTTTTTTTGTGAATATTTTTTGTTTTTTAATTCACAAATGTTATTTATCATAAATTTTTTGATAATTGTGTTAATGTCCTTAAATTCAAATTAACATCTTGTATCATTAAATTGAATAATTTTTTGAGTTATATAGTGATATATTGTACGAATCTAATGCTCTAAATGTCTCAATGAAGAATAAATAAAAAATTTAAAATATAATACATTAATTAAACAATTTGTATTCAAAAAAATTATATATTTCTAAAAATGTCTTTTATAAGAGAGATCTAAGATGACCATTGTTTCTGTAGTTGTGTTTTTACCAAATTCGGGGTATAAGATTTATAAGCAATAGATAGTTGGACTTATCGATCACGATAATAAACACTTTATATTTAATTTTTTTTATCTTTTATTATATTAAATAATTAATATATGTCAAATGATTAATCATATAAGAAATATGAAGTGACCATTCGATATAGAACACGAGTTTTAACTTAGTAAGGGTATAACCGTTATGGGAAATAAGAGTTTTATATTATTTAGTTTTTTATATAAATTTATTATCGAATTAATTGAGATAATTAATTTCTAATTAAAACAATAGGATTGATTACAATAATTAATTCTTAAATTAATTAATGAGAATTTTTGTGATGACATAATTAAATTAATTAATGGTGTTAGTGGTTTATATGTGATTGATAGAATTACATATTTAATTGTGAATTTAGTTACATGATATTGATATTATTTAATTGTGATAATTAATTGATGAATTAATTATGATAAATTGAGAGTTGAGAATTAAGGTAATTAATTGTGGAATCATTGGTTAAATATAGAGATTGCGAATGAGAAAATTAATTGTGGAATTAATTATGTGATTTTGACTATGTGGATATTAGTTAAGTAAATGATCGATTAATTGATGATATTGACATACTTAATTAATTGGGTAATTAATTATGTGTATATATAGGAAAATTTAATTGTTTTTAAAACACAATTTTAGTCAAAATTCATTCTTATGGTGTCGAATTGACACGCCTTTAGTGGTAGTGCGACCATAAAATTATGGGGATAATTTTAAAACCAATGCTGATTATTTAATTCAGGGTAATGGTACATTTTCATGAAACACCCAAAATAATGCTAGGTTGTAGCATGGAATTTGTAGAATAGATTAATAAATAAATTATTCTCTTAATAAATGTAACAAAATTAATTTATAAATATTTATTAAAAAAGAGCTTTTGGGTCATGCACATGGCATGAAAAGAAAGTCCATTATTAATGACATTCTACTATATACTCTATTTATCTCTCCTTTTGGACATTATTAATTAATATTTCTTCCAATATTTATCACATTTATGTAAAATCTGTATCATTGGATTCGTATTGATAAATGGATTTTGTGTATCAAAAAAATTAAAGAAAATAACGTATTTTGAGAATATTTTTATTAAACTATATATGCATGTTGGTTTAATTTCTACTATAGTAGTCTTCAAAATAATGTGTTGTCATGTTTTTTGGATTCATATCACGTGTTTTTCATATTTAAGGTAGGTGGTCAAAAATTCAAACCCCATAGTCTTTACTACCAATTACAAGTATGTGATCATATATTTTTGGAGATTTTTTTCTCTTTGAATTACAATTTTAATTAATTTATGTGTTCAATTAATTAATTTAGGAATTGGGGATTTTAGTTAATAATATAAATTATGGAATTTTGATAATTAATTGAAAAAATTAATAATAAATGTATTGAATTGGGAAACTGGGAAAAATTAAATGTCGAATTAATTATGGAATTAATGAGACCATTGAACAAGATTTATTAATTATAGAATTAATTAATATGAATGGTTAAAATTGTGAAATTGTGATCTGGTTTAATTTAATATTTAATTAATAAGGGAGAGGTAAATATTATTGAAATTTAATAGTTAATAAATCATTTTTTGAATTATATGAGTATGAATAATTAATTTATGAATTAATAATGTTTTTATTGAATTAATTGGACTGGAACAATTATTTTTTGAATTAATTATAGAGTTATTTTTTTAAGTGAGTTATAATAATTAATTTATGAATTAGTTGGTGTTATTGAAGCTATTACGATGGAATAAATAATTGTTTAATTAATTTTTTGACATTGTGTTAGATTAATTAATTAAATAATTAATTAATGGATTTTATATGACCAATTAATCAGTGATTTAATTGAACTCATTTAGATAGATTAATTAATTGTAAAATTAATTAATTCTGTTTATTTGAATAGTTAATCAGTGAATTAATTGAAGGGATTATGTTAGATAAATTATTATAGAATTAATGAATCGACTAATGTGAATAATTAATTGGTGAATTAATTGAATGGATTGAATGTGACTAATTAATTTTGAATTAGTTAATAATATTTGGAATAAAAAATTAATTAGAGATTTAATTGAACAAATTTAGTTATATTTATTAATTTTGAAATTAATTGTTGAAAATAGATAGATTATTTAATTGGTAAATTAATTTATGTATATTATAAAGATATTTTACTAATGAAATTAACAAATTAGTTGATAAATTAATTATGAGATATTGAGATTTGATAATTGATATAATAAACTATAAAATTAAAGAAGAAATATTATATTTTGGATGGAGATAATTAATTGACAAATTAATTTGGAGATTTTGGTTTTGATAATTGTGATAATTAATTAATTAATTAATCCGAGTAAGTGATTAATTAACCATTGCATTAAATAATGAGATTATTGTTCTAAATTATTTGGAAAATGAATTTAGTTGTTCCATGTGTATACAAATTTTTTAATTAGCAATGAGGGTGAGCAGAATATTTAATTGATAAATTAATTATTCATTGGTGTAATAGGATTATTGATTATTAGTACTGCATTATGTGATGATGTTCTATATGTTATAATGGTATTAATAATTTACTAACCTTGATAAATAAGACACATCTAATAGTTTTAAATTATTTATTATTAAATATTTAATAGTAACATGCTCATTCGGCCAACTAATAAGAATAGTAGAATGGACATTCATGGGGGAGTGATTATGGACCGTTAATATGCAACTTCATGGATTTTTTTGGAATGGAATGGTAACATGGACATTCATGGGTGGGTGGGTAAGGAATGGTAACATGCACATTCAGGAGTACACGAGTAAGGAATAGTAACATGTACATTCAAGGGTGTGTGAGTATAGAATGGAAATTTAGAGATTCATTGGTGGGTGAGTGTGGAATGGTAACATATAAAACCATGGGTGTGTGAGAATGGAATGGTAACAAGGAAATTCAGGTGTGTGTGAGGTATGTAATGGTATGAGAGTCATTCTATTGGATGGAAAATAACAATGGAAAAATGCCCGATCAATTGTGGGGTTCAAGAAAGAATATTAATTAATGTGATAAACTATGTAATTAGGTATTGTAGTAAAATTATTTTTAAAAAAACACACATTGGATATTGATTAGATTCTTTTAGACATAGTTGGTGGTGGCCTAGTGAGTTTTACTAACACACAATTTGGGCTACATGATCGATACCAAGATAAACTTTGTTGTTATCGGATTTGTTAAGGTTATATTCCATAGATTAGATAATTGATTGGGGATGGCTCTTTGATGGGGGAATATGACATTTTTGGTGACCCTCAAAGGATTATTTTGTGTATTTATTTTCTAGTACTACATTTTGACACTCACTTTGGACTTGAATGTTCCTCTTTCAGTTGACTACTGTATTTGTATATTTTTTTACTATGAATCATTTTAAATATTCTGATTATATACTGTTTTGATATATCTTTATTTAAATACCTTAGTGTTTTAATCATGTAAGAGAGGGTATAGTCTTCCCATGACTATCTTTCTAGACCCTCACTACTAGTCAATGTCCACTGGTGTATGAGGAGGAGCACATGAGGTCACATGGAGAGCAAGCACAGGGTGCCGATGTGTGGCACCTAGGCTAGTACATTAAAGGTATTAATGCTAGATTCGGTTTAGTTTTTTTTATCATCAATCCATTTCTAAAGAGTCAGTGCCTTATCATTTTTGTCCTAAAAACAATTCAACTACACAGTATCACAATTTATTCAAATGATCATTTAATCAATCATTGAAAAATAAATCCATTGAAATCATTGAATCATTCACAGTACAATTTCCAAAATTTTCTATTCAACAATCCTATTAATTTTAATAATTTTTTTTCATTTTTAAAAATTCATTCCTTTGAAAACATCATTCATTTTAAAACAATTTCTCAAGAATAAATATAAAATCATATCATCAAATCGACTACAATCTAAAGAATTAATTTTTTCAAAATATCCACTAAAAATATTAATTAAAATGAAATTGGGGGGTTTTCATAATTTAGTTATATTTTTAAATGAATCATATAATCACCTATAATTTTGAGTTTTAAGTTAATTAAATTATAATTTAAAATAAATCAAGAAATTATACTTTCATTTGAAGTGTAACGTCTTATAGAAGAACCAACAAATAATCATGTGACCAATTAAATAAAACACTCATATTGAGATCCACTATTAATGAATAAAGGGGTATGTGATAAAAGTATAAACATAGAATAAAAATCCATTATAATTGATATTACATAAATTAATTAAATGGTGAAATATAAGACTTTATTAAGGATAGATTAATATGCCATGAGATCTCAAATGATCAGATATCCACATACCTGAATGTGATCAAATATTTCATCAGTGCGTTGATTTTCTAAAAAACTAGTTTATAGATCTAATTATTCCTCAAGAGAGAAACAAAAATAAAATAAAATTTATTTTGGGAAAATGGGGGAGTTAAATGTCTTTAACATTGTTCCTATGTTTTTTAATTTAATATTTTGGACGACAAAAACCAATGAAATTTTTTTATTGGTAGGATCACATAGTTTCTACTGATCAATTCCATGTACAAGACATCAAAAAGGAGTGAATGATTCTTCCACTTGGTTAAAATTATAGTTCATCAATATTGGAGACTTCTACATTCAATGGGTTCATGGTTGGTGGGGCGGTTGTACTGTATCAACAAAAAATGTTCCAACCATGCACCATCCTCCCAAGATTCTAAATAAGGTGTATAAATTGAGGGGAAAACCCACACATTTTTTATCACCATTCACAACCCCAAGGGATTCAAATTTATCTGAAACATATCCCAAAACAACATAAGACAACCACCAAACCATTTAATATCAAGAGAATAGTCATGAATTAAATAAATGGATGTAATGTAATGTTACAAAATCTTAACATAAATGAACTTGTTCCCTATATTTATTATAATAAAGATTACATATAAAAGTGATTATTACACTATTATATTATAATCTCTACTAACTCACACATGACATGTGAATTAGGTACATAGATTTATAACACACAGACCAATGTTATCTTTATTCCAGAAATTTATTTTGTCATCAAATACAAAATTCTAACAATATTATCACTCATGGATAAATATGGTACAATGATAAGATCATCTAATATTGGCTAATGATAGGGATTATAAAGTTACATCCTCATCCTCACTACATGATGCATTCTTTGGTTGACGTCAAAAGTATTGGATGTGAAAAATGGTAATCCACATACCCACTTTCTCAATAATATCAATATGTCCAAGAAACATTGGAAACATATTTCTTGGATTCACAAGATAAGGGTTACCCATTGATTTTTAAACACACATGAATGCATTATCACTATATAAAATATATAATGAAAGTCAATGAAGAACATCATAGGATTTATTTAGTTTCTTTTCCACAACCAATCTCTAAAAACCATCATAATATTCATTGTTATATCTTGATCCAAACTCCATACGACCAATAATGATTTTGAAATATCTAACAAACACAATATATATATTTATATATAAATGTCAAGTCGCATCTCCCTGGGCCCATTATGTGACTACCCAGAGCCCACCTTCTATAGGCCAGTGGTAGGTGACGAGCACTAAATAGGAATATCCAAAAAGGGATGGCATTTTCCATTAAACCTATAAACACACACAGAGCACAAACAATGAAAAGTAAATATAAATTAATAACAATTGTCACTGAGACAACTATTTATATTATATTATAAGTGAATGTAAAAAATGGATCATAATACAAGACTAAATACATAAATGAAAGTACAAATTCCATGGTCCATCTGCTTGAGACCCTACTTGTATGTTAGGTGAATGGTATCTTCCTATTGTCATAGAAGAATGGATGTTCTTGCCATCTCATAGAGAACCACCTAGTCTCAGAACTCCAAGATCATCATCAACGGGTCGATCACCTACAAGAGACATGATATGTGTGGGTGAAGCCCATATAGGTGTGAGTATAACAAATACTCAGTAGGGACCCCATATCACAATGGTAATACAATAAAGAAAGACCACATGAAAGTCCACAAAAGAAAGACCACAAGCAAAGAAAATCCATAATAGTTATAAATCTAATGATATTAAGTATGATTTTTAGTCGTAAAGTTAAATCATCTTGTAATGTTGAGGTGATCATCCCTGATGAGTCGCTAGGGTTCATTCAGAAATTGGACCACTACAGTCTACTCGGTTGCTGGACTACTAAGGTATGAATGGCTACTCAACCAATGAGGTCCACTCGGCTTCTTGACCACTATAGTCTACTCTACTCTTGGACAACTGAGGTCTGCTTAGTTGCTGGACCATTATGGCATGTTCAGCTAATGGACCACTGAGGTTTGTGAAGCTGATAAACCACTAATTTCCACTCTGTTTCTAGACTATAGAATACTTCTCGACTCCTGGGCCACTAAGGTCTTCCAGACTAATGGACTCATAATGTCTACTGATATACTGGAATTCTGAGTTCCGATCATCTGTTGGGTCACTATGTTCTACTCGGTTACTAGACTACAGAGGTCACACTCATCATAACCATTATGTCACAACCAGCTTTTAGACTCCTTCTCAGCAGTGCGCCTGACTCCATGTGATTCTACACCTCAGTCCATTAGCCGTAACTCACCTTCCACGAGTCCCCACATAGAGTATACACTAAGGATCATCTCATTTCATGTGTCCCAATGCTGTAGACGAAACATCAATCAGATTCCTGGACTAAAATATATTGTTGTTCTAGTAAATAGGGGCTCGTTGTATCTGGGCTTCGACCCACAGGGTCAAAAAACCCCAACCAACCAGCCTTCATGGGTCCTGTATGACCCATTACATTTTGACCGACCTGATTGGTTCTTTCCAAAACAAGTCCGACTAGGCCTAGTGGTAAGGCCCATTGTGCCATGTTGGAACCAACCCAGTTAAATCGTGGGTTCAGCCCGTGGGGTTTCTCAGTGACCCAATTCTCATCCACTATGGTCAGACATTGTCGGACCATTTCTAACATGTTGGGCCACCCATGAGAATGGATCCCCATCAGGCCTGGCACCCATCGACGAACATGATCTCCTCAACGCCTAATGTAGTGTGGCATCTAGTTCACACAACCACGTGGTGCCAGGGTGTCATTGCCACCACGACCAGCCAGTCCCATAACATGGACCGGGTCTTTCATGAGATCAATAAAAAGCTATGGGTCCAGCTCACCCAAACAGTCTACAGACTACTACGTTGTGCCATGTGGCGCCTCTTATGTGGTCGATTGGCCGCATCCTCCTACTGTAATCCACCAATCTTAATTTTGGCAGCCCTTATATTCACCACAGAACGATGGTCGTATGCCGTCTCCCACATACCATCGTCCTTGGTTCCATAAGCTCCAACTACCACCTGTGTTCTGGGTGTCGCTGCCCGGTGCCACCACTGTGACAAGGTTTCAATGTCGGGTGCCGCTACCACTGATGGGTTCTATAGCCTTATGTCAGGCCTCATACAGATGTCGCGACCCATATCACCTGGAACAACTGGCCAATGCACCACTGTGGTCCCTCCTGGACCATGGATTCTATCACCACTAATCATTTCCCCATGATGAATGGCACACACTCAATATGAAAATAAGGGAAGGATTCATAACATTAGAGAAAACAAAGAATCAACTACATATTTGTTAATGCTGATCTAGATGTGCTCTTGTTAGATGGATCATAAGATATATATCCCCTTTATCCCACATGATTAACCATATTGCATGATTTATCAAACCACGGATCAGCCTGTTTGTGGGATTGGTCCATGTTTGTAGTTAAACATTAAGAACGGGGAATAGAAAATCACTCAAAAAAATCCCCTACTTTTTTATGGATATTTCACATGGTCGACCATTCATTATCATCCTTAAATCTCTGGTCCCAAATACACTTTCCAATGGTATCATTTTTGTCATCATATTTGTCAGGTTTCAACATTGGAGTAGATTACTTCGTCGTTAATTTTTGGAATTCTAGGGTTATTCATCAACCCTGAATTCCTAATTTAATTAAAGAGTAAGATTCTTGTGTGGAAAAATGTCACCACATTGATTCATTACTGAGGTTCATTATTGCGATTCAATGTCGCCTCATCGCTGCAGCGTAGTGCTAATGAGTCATTGCGTAATGGTTAATAAAGTACAGTAATATAACTTTTTAATTTAATTTATTTTTATTTTGAAATGTCCAAAACCTATCTTTTTCAGTTAACACATACAAGTCAATGTTAGGCCCTTTGAAGTTTAATCTTGAAGCTCTAATTTTAACATTGTCCTCAGGTCTTTAATCTTTTATACGGTTTGAATGTTTGAAAAAACCCACTCTCACATTTATTTAATGAACATTAAAATAGTTTGAAAATACATTACATCAACTCTAGGCCTCTAAATCATGTTATTTCATAGAGCCTCGTCTCGAAATAACCCCATTAAACATTAAAAAAAATTACACGGAATTAATCATTATTACACCATTCCCACATTTATGGATTTACTTCCTCGTAAGCCAAAACATAGGATAACCTAAAAAATGGGGGTACTGATCCTGAATATAAGATTTCCCCTCCCACATGATCTCTTGGATATTCTCTTGCTGCCAATAAACACGTACCATAGGAATCAAACATCCATGAAGGATCCTCTCCTATCGATCCTCTATCTCCACCCGGTACACTGTAAATGTTGCCCCATTTTCCATTTTCAGTTCGTCATGGTCGATGATGTTAGAACAGTCATGAATATATCTCCATAGTTGGTATCTATGGAATAAATTATAAATAATATCTAACTGCAATAGTAGAGCCAATCGGTACGCCACACCTCCCACTCTACATAGTGTCAGAAATAGTCCAATGAATATCGGAGATAGCATTCACCCCTGACCAAATCTCTATATCCCTCATAGAGGATAGATCCATAGGAATATGTGTTACCCTCCTCAACCTCTAAGGGTCTTAATCGCCTATAATCATATGAATTTTATCATCTATGTGAGGTCTTCACCCTCTCTCAAATGACTTGTTCCTTCTCAGTGATACCTTGTGCATCTTTGGACCCATGAGTGCTAACTCAACTGGGTCTATCCAGCATAACATTGACCTACATGGTCATCAGTACAGTGCCTTGGATGGTGTAATATTGTTTGTGTTTTTGTAGATATTTTTTTACACAAATTCCACCAGTGTTAGGAGGTCCTCCCATCAGCGATCAAAATAAAGAATGCATGCATGAATCATGTCCTCCAAGGTATGTATGGTCTTCTCCATTTGACTATCCTTCTATGGGTGAAGGGATGTTCTCAAGCACAGTTGATTCCCAAATACCTCATTTAATCCCTTCCAAAAATAAGATGTAAAGAGTGCATCGTGATCTGAGACAATATTAGATGGGACTCAGTTTTGTTTAACTATCTCATACACGTAGAGTAATTCTAAACCCTCTACAAATCCATGTTTTCGAATGGGTCGGAAGTGGGATGACTTGGTGAGTCAGTCTACGATCACCCAGATGGTATCAAGACTTCTGGATGTATGTGGTAAGATCATCATTAATTCCATTGATATCACATCACATATCCAATCTGGTACCTCAAGGGGTTATGTCAAACATGCTGGAACATGGTGCACATCCTTCACATATTGATAAGTGAGGCATCTCGGGACATTCTATGCCACTACCTTCTTCTTCCTCGGCCATCAGTACTAATGTCAGATGTCCTGGTATATTATTTCCATAGCAAAATGTACTTCCAAAGGTGATGTAAGGATCTCCCTAGACACCTTATCCTACAATTCCACAGGTACTATGGTGTGTCCCCTAAAAATTATGACCTGCTCACAACCTTTAAAATATACCTCAGGGGCATGCCCTTTTGATACATGGGCACATGTTGACTCATATTTTCTATCATTGATTTTTGCATCCATGAATAACTGTAAAAGTGAAGGAGAAACTTACATTGACTGAATAAAAGATGTATCCTCTCTATCTATGAAGGATATATGATGTGATTCCAACTTCTCTAAGGCCTCATTAATCAGTTGTAAACTCGATATCATGTTGAGTGAATCTTCGATCATGTTCTACATCAGTTAGTAGATTCTATTATGAAATCATTCTATCCACACGAAGGGTTTACCCTTGTTCGTCAATGTCATCATAGGGGTTTATCCCCTATAAAATTTGTGTACAATCCTCCTATAATACCCATCCAAACCAAAGAAAATCCACACCTCAGTAACACTCTTGAGAGGTGTTCAAGTAATCACTACCTTGAACTACACTGTATCAACTAAAACTACACCCTCTCAGATGATATATCCCAATAAATGAAACTCTCATATTCATAACACACACTTCGAGATCTTCTCGTAAAGCTTTTTCTCTCGAAGTTTATCCAAAACCATACTCAGGTGTATTGCATGCTATTCGTCTAACCCTAAGTACACTACATTTACATCAATGAGGACCACTATATAACTGTCTATATAAGGCTAAAAGATCTTGTTCATGAGTCCCATGAACACTGGTGTGGTGTTATTCATTCCAAACAGCCTCACTAAGTACTCTTCGTGGTCGTAGCGACATCTAAAATCCACCTTCAAGATTTCATTATCTCATACTCAAAGATATTGATATCTAGATATGAGGTCTATCTTGGACAACCATATCGCTCTCTTCAACTTATCGAAGAGGTCATCAATCCTTAGTATAGGATACATTTTCTCTCTAGTTGTAAAGACCCAAAATTTCCATGTAATGTTTTTAAATATATGGGAATTTTAGGGGACCATTAAAATTGAAGGAACATAATTCTGAGGCCTAGAGTGACCATACTGAATTTTTAAACTTTTTTTTTGGTACGTTCAGAAAACCTGTGAGTCGGTTTTTCTGAAATTTAAACCGGTGCTCGGAATTGAAATCTGAGGATACCGTTGAACTCACAACACTGATATTTGCTTAAGGAGACCTTCACCTCGACCACAGTGGGTCGAGAGTGAAAGATAGTTTTTTGGGTTTTTTTATGGGAATATAAAAATAAAAATATTTACCATTTTATTTTTATTCATGAAACCTCCCATGTGTCGGTTATGGTGGTGGGGACCACCCGTGCATAAACCCTAATTTGTATTTCCAGAGGTGGGTACCACCTAACCCCTCTTAGTGGGGGAGAAACCTCTTAACTCCCTCTTTAATGAGGATGAGCCTCTTGAATGTCCTCTATATTAATTTTGGAAACTTTTATGTGTGTTCTAGAATAATTTCTACTTATGTTAAATTATATTGGTACTAATTTTCCATTGGGTTGGCAAAGGAGAGAGCTCTTGGAGGATTACTTTTTTCAATGAAGAACGCCAACGATGAACTTCTTATCCAAACATAGAATGCAATCGAATTATGTTCTTCGGAATCAAGCAAGAGGATGATGCATGAACCTAAAACCGAGGAAAATACCGATGACACTGACGCCCATTTATTCCCAACGATTCGTCTTCTTCCTCAATACCTCATCGACTTTATCAAGTGAACGAGGTATGGGTTTATTTCTATATTATTATCAATTCCCATGTACTCTCCTTCTAATTCTTTTGCGGGATTAGGAATAGATATTGACGAGGGTTGTGGGGATTTCTGTTTTTAAATATGTTCCATACTCGATCTTGATTCATGATTTTGTTGAGCTGCTTGTTGCCGCTCTAATGAAGAGAGTGCGGGCCGAAAAAACAAGGCTTGTCCTATACACAATTCTTGTGATGTTCTTTGCAATGGATGAAAAGAGCAACTGGGGTAGGTTTTTGGCACCAAAGAGGCATGAGAATGGTGGTCTACACCTTCACCGACCGCGACGAAGGTGACGATGCAATGGAACCTCCACACGGCCACCACCGCCCAGTGGCCGAGCCACCACCCTCCATGGCTGACCCAATGCCCGTGACCTCCCTGTGCCTCCCCATTGCCTATGCCCTCTCGGTCGAGCCACCCAGCTACCTCCGCCCTCCCGGTCGAGCCGCCCCGGACCGGGCCGAGCCGCCCCACGCAGACGCAGCACCCTCTTGGCTGAGCCGTCTTCCGCGGCCGAGTCGACCCGTGATCTCTGTCGCCCCGCGGCACCCGTGGCCTTCGTGGCCCCTCACGGCCCTCGTGGCCAGCCAGACCACCCAGCGAGCCGTTCCGCACCACAGGTCAGGCTGACCCAAACTGGGTCGACCCAAGCTGGGTTAGGTTGGATCGGTCTGACCGGGTCGGACCAGACTCAGACCAGATACGACCCTATACTTTACTTGGGTCATAACATTTTCACAGGAAGTCCGTTTGGAAAACCGTCAGTGGCGCTGAGAACCTTGGAGAAGGATGGTACCTTTGTGTATACCCCACTATAAATTTTGATAAGGATGCTTTACGGTTGGGTTTGATCGATCATGATTCCAACCGGGCCCTTGAGACTAAAATGCTAATAACAAACAGACTGAGCATCTCATTGACGCACATTCTATTGCGTTGAGACTCCAATGATGTAGAGGTCCTTTGAGATACTTCTTCATTAGAATTCGTGGTAGTTGGAGTATCAACTTGTGGCTTGGGGAGTAGAATCTCCCAAAGACGAGCATACCTAGTGCGGGAACCCAATAGCTAGATGTGATGAGAAGAATAAATAGTGATCCTATGTGGGTCAGCTCCTAGTGATCCTATGTGGGTCAGCTCCTATAGATCCCCTATGGAAATCTCCTATAAATCATTTGTGGGTTAGCTCCCAGGGATCCTATGTGGGTCAGCTTCAAGAGATTCTCTGTGGGTCAGCAGTAGAGCCTCTTAATGGAGTAAGACGATTTAGTAGATATAACTATTCATCTCTTCTACCTTACCTAAGTTATAAATGGAATGAGCTGAGTTCATACCTGATTGGTACTTTCTTTTGTGGTAATACCTTGGTGGTATTATTCTGTGTGGCGTACCTATGTGGTAATTTCCTTTGTGGTATTCTTTCGTTTGTCGAATAGTTGAGCTTTGGGCTTTGAAATGGACTCTCTGTTTCCTCATGATTGAGATGGGTTTACGTGATAACATAGGTGTAATGCCCCGATCCCAGTTACCCAGAGTCGGTGCATTATTATATAACATTGTCTTGATCTCAAAAGATCACGTCTTGAACGACTGATTAGTTTAGTAACCTTGGATGTACTTGAGACATTCATAAGGTTTAAATTACATCATAAAATGAAAAACTAAAGCAACATTGTTTCCATAAACCACACTCATATCCACTCAGACTATCCTAGTAGTTCAGTCATAAAATACTTCTTCGCATCCTAGGAAAATTAAAACATAAAACGAGGTGATCTAAGATATTGATTAAGGATAACAATATAGCAGAAACTTTCATAAATAAGAATAAACATTTAAGGAAATGTATAAGACTAAAACAAAAGCCTTTAAAAATTGAACTTTAGCATAATATGGAAACGATAAAATTATATAATTCCATTTACATACTCACATGAATATTCTACTAGTAAAATAATCACATGCAATATCAATAGAATCTTTCATAATGATGGAATGCATAATATACAGACTTCATAACCACATTTTCAAAGCCTTGTGCGTGGACTACAAATAAGATTCGGTCAAGGCCTTGTGTCAAGACACAAATTTGTCTCATTATACCTACTGATGCATTGTGGAGCTATAGGTGGGTCCACCTGTCACATAATAATTCCATTGCATTCTTCATATGAAAAGGTTTAAAGATAACATAAATATTTGTACTAAAAATAGCATAAAAATGTCAATACATTATCCATAAACCATGACTATTGTAAATATTACACATCCACAGTCAAACATATCACAAAATCAACAATACAATATGGAAGTTTTGTATCATAACAAATCAACTACAAATAAGCATAAAATCCATCAAAGTATGTTGACATAGATTTAATCAAAACCTTTTTTAGAGAAATATCTCTTTCTATATTGAAATCATTTAAAAGTCATGTAATTATAAAAGAAAGAATTAGTATTTGAAAATATTCTTATAAGCTTGTAAGGGATGCTTCAACAATGTTATAATGGCAGAAAATAGCCGCACCCACTATAAAAGTTTAAAAAATGTCATTATTACCATAATTTTGTCGAAAATGTTATAAAGGACCTTGTTTGGAAAATGATCGAAATAATCCATTATAAACAACTTATAGAAATTAAGAAAAGGGTATAAATTTCTTTAAATCATAGGCTATAAAATATTAATAATGTTTTGAAATATATTTTTTTGAAACATGGATGTTGATGATAAATAAGTCCTAGTAGATACACACATAAAAAAACCTTAGATAATAAAGAGATTGTGAAATTAACCCTTACCTTGTCATTTTACATGGAATAGGGTAGGATAACCTCATTTATAATGGTGAAATAATGTTTATTGAATTATAAAATAATCATATACATTATTATGATATCATATATGAACTTTTAACATTGCTTTTTAATAATATCTTAGTATAACCATTGTTTCGGTTGTTAACAAATTTGTTTTACATTAAATTCATTGTTATGTGAGTCATATTTGTTATGGATGGGTTGGATCTTATTCATATACATAGTGATATCAAGTCTTTGAACATTATTTTTAATCATCTAATGAATATTAGTCTTGAATGGATATGATGGGGAATGAATCTCATCGCGTTCGTGGAGACGGTAATCCGTATGTATGCACGAGCGACAATATCATTCTTTTGATATTATAATAAGATAAAATTGGATGGTATATCATATATACAGAAACATTATCATGTTATATTTAATATTTAATTCAATTACACAATATTATTATACCCATCCAAATAATAATGTATTGAATAACAATTACACCACAACGTGGAGACGGTAAGTTGTACATACGCACGTAAGATGACATTTCCTTCAAAGAATGGATATAATAATGAATTTGGTTGTACCATATTTATAATAACATAAATTTATATAGAAGATACTGGAGTTATCCTTTTATAATGGAAACAACAAAGAAAAATGACATTGATGATGAAAGGAACTTGAAATAGGTGATTAAAATATTTACCTCTTATTTGGGTTCTTCCTTCTGATTTGATCCAAAGGGTTCCTTAAGATGGCTTTATAACTAATGTAATTCCTCTAGGATGAATTTAGGACAGTCAAGAGGGTATTTGGGTAGTTTTTGGCTTAGAAAAAGGGTATTGAAGGTGTGAATTAGAGAGAAGGGGAAGTACCCTTTTATAAGAGGGGTGAGGGGTACCTTATGAAAGCTTGAAATATTATTTTATAATAAAATTATTTCCGGTTTATAGTGGATCCAAAATTAATTATTTAAAGGATATGGTGGTGATGGGTTGAAAACCACACAACCAATAGGTTTTATATAGGTTTGGGTCACTATATTAACTTTATCTTTTACATATGACTCTTAGATAAATAGTTTGACATTTACCATGTCTCTTTGTATTATTATATTATATGGTTAATGAAATTACTATATACTTCAAAGAGAACTTCAAGTGGTTCATTAATGATACATCAAGCATAATATAAGTCCATTATCTGAATCTTATATTTTTAGGAATAGAATATCAATTAATAATATAATATTTGTTTGAAAACCTCTTTTATGTCAATTTTGACACTATTTTGTATTCTGTATTTTCTAAATATATAAGAGCGTTATTACTTCAAAAACAATTCATCTAACCAACCCTAACATGTCATATTAAGCTATAAAATTAGTGTAATTCTTAAAAAAGTCTCAAATTACATTTATTGTTATATTTATATTATCAATTATTTTATTATATCATTAATTAGGAAATTACTATATCATCGTTGTGTCATAAATAAATTAAATTATTTAATGTTTAAAAAATGTAAATAAAATACCATTATGTAAGAAATCATGTTATCTTTATAATGAATATTTATAGTTGAATTTATCTTATGTGTAACAATATAATAAAAATGTTTTAGTTATTAAACATTGATTTTAACTCTTTTAACTCTTTGAATTAAATAATAATAAATGTCCCAATCTTATCCAAGTGAACAAAAGAGTATCATATTTTATTCCTATGGTTTTTTGGTCAATTTACACTTATCCAATAGAATTAGGACATGTGTTAGGGTAATAATAATTTCATTTTTACCCTTAATTAATCTATTTAGTTTCAATAGTGGTAAATAAAAGTATAAAATTACTATTCACTAAAAATTATTTTAATCTTATTGAACCACATTTTACATACTGATATCAACAGTGTCTCTCAGATTTTTGAAATTCCACTCACAGAAGTGGTAAAATTATGTTTTATGTGAATTTTCAAATTCTCCAAAGAGGTATGTAAAAGACGGTGATAAGTTCAATAAAATTTTTATATATCTAAACTTTTTATAAACTGAATCTAATGAATTAAATTGAACTTATATAGGTATTATGTGTCTATTTTGGGCTAAAATAAATTAAAATAAAATAAATAATTATTTAACTAAAAATTTGGGTTTAAACTATAACTCCGTGTTTTTCAATATTCATAAAAAATTGTATGTTTTCTGAAAAATATCAAAAAATTCACCCTAAGATAATTTCGATATTACGAATCTAAAAATGGTGTCCATTTTGAAGGATAAAATATATAAGATTTTAAAAATTGGTTATTAAAATTCATAACGTCTAGTTTGATTGGCTGTGGTGTGTTATAACTTAAATTTGCGTACAAAACACGCTACTTTATTATTCAAAGAGAAGCGTACCGTGGAATCTTGGAGTGTAACATTAGGTATATATATGGGAAAATACATATTTAGGGTTGACATTGGACTTCATGCTTTGAAGATTATCCTTTGTGAATTTTTTGATTCCTTGAGGGTCTTGGGGTCCCTACTGAGTATCGTTATACTCACCCATGCATGGGCTATGCCCACACCATGTTGTGTTTAGTGCAGAAGATAGACAATGTGGATCGAGAATGAGGGTACCAAGACTAGACAGTGCTCAGAGGTGGACCATATGGCATGTCGGTACGCAAAGGAGACGGGTGGACGTGGAGTGCTGAGGGGGCGATCTGTACCTAACAATATGGGAGGACCCTCATAGGACGATCTAGTAGTTGTCTTCAACATTCTTCAATTGTACTTGTACCTTTACTATTGGGATTTTATTCAGCCCCTTTTACTTTCCACACACTTTTGGTTATATAGTTTTCTTGTTTTCATATCTTGCAGAGTTCTTGGTTACGTGATTTTACAGGTTATAAAGGAAATGCCTTCACAGTTTTAGGGAATACATCTTTCAGTGCTACTCGCCAGCCACTGGCCTATGGAAGGCAGGCATGGGGTAGTCACTGCAAGGGCCCCGGGTGACGGGTCATGACAAATTGATATAAGAGGAGTCGGTTCCACCATAGAAAATAGGACTCTGATATTTCTTTTTAATGTAAATAATGTCAATGATATTGACTATGGTTATCAGTTTAGGGAATCCAGTGTTGGTGCAGCGACCAATGTATCCATACACCAGGAGCCTGACTTCTGATTTTAGACTCGCTGCATGAAAACAATGATTGCTTGTGTTTTTTCATTAGTCTTTTTTGTGAACTCTTTGAGTCAGATCAACAGGTATAACTAATTGACCATGGAGAACCTATTTATTTACAGGATACCTCTATTCAGAAAACGAGCTAGGGATCCGTGTGGAGTACACACTGATAGTCCACCGAGCGATGAGGCCTCGGTGCAGGGACCTCTTCTAGTATAGGCACCAACAGAGGCACCAAAGGTTCCATTACCCTTTGGGGAACTGATGCCAGCAGCCCCGACGGCAGAGGTTTCACACCACATGAGCGCATTGCATGAGTTCCACCACCAAAGGCCACCTAGGTTCAGGGGAGAGATGGACCCACAGGCATATGGGGATTGGTATGAGGCTGTAGTTAAAGTCTTCTGACTGTTAGGGAGACTGGCCGATCTCATGGTGATCTGTCATGCCATCCTTCTATATGAAGCAGTAGGCAGATGGTAGAGATTTATTCTCTTGGTTCATGATGAGTTGACGCTTCTCTCGGTAGATATTGAGATACTATATTGGGAAGAGTTTGTTCCAGAAACTCTTCACGAAGTACGCATACAAGAGCTTCTTCATCTGCAATAGCGCATCATGACTTTAGCTGAGTATTCAGCGAGGTTTACTGACCTCTCATGTTACTCCATAGATATGTCTCGAGAACCATTCATTAGTGCCCGAACCATTGATCAGGGGCTCAGGCGGGAGATCAGGGCTTCAATGATCTCACTCGGCATCCCGATGCTGGCGGAGGGTGGGGGTTAGAGAGAAACCCCTTGGTGGAGAGTTTCTTGCAGAGTAGTCACCAGCAGTGATACCCACTATCTGTCATCACATAGAGGAGTCTTCTCCAGCTAGCAATAGAAATATTTCACAGAGGTCCCAGAGGTCCCTAACTAATGGTGGAAGACCGCATGACTGGGGATCAGTTTTGCTGGGCACCCAAGGTGGTGCTACTCATGCCAGGAATGACATTGTTACACATGAGGTGGGTAGGGTCACATGGATCATGACTGTCCAACCCATTGTATGGATGATCAGCAAACAATCGAAGGACTTCCCAAACAGATATAGAGGATCGACCGAGAAGGTCCGCAGGGATGAGGCTTACGTGGAAGAGGAATTAGTCGTGCAGTTGGCAGTGGGTGATGATTTAAGATGTTACCGCCACCACCACCAGGAGATCCACCCCGACCACAGGGAGCAGGTGGACATGGGTGAGTTTAGCTCCAAACTGTTGAGGCCTACAATTATGGCAACCCGAAGTTGATATGAGGTTTGATCTGTGCCTACTCCACTTTAGCTACAGTACTTATGGACACAGGTTCCAGTCATTCATTTATTGCCACTGCCCTCTTTCGGAGCTCTGTATTTCTATGAAACGGTTGGCTCGATACTTACAGATAGAGACTCATAATAAAGTGGATTCGATGATTACACACAGGTGTTGGAATTGTGAGATTACTCTTGGAGGAAAAATCATCAACTATGATCTATTAGTAGTATCATCGAGGCCCTACAATGTCATCTAGGGTGTGGACTGGTTATCTACATTCTATGCTCAGATTGACTGTGTTAGGCACAATGTGTGCTGTGTCCACACATATGGGACCAGGTTTACCTTCACTAGTGAGAAGGGAGACTTTGCAGCATATGATAGACTTACCCAGAGGAGAGTGCAACCGTTCACTCATTAGTTTGATAGCCTTACCCTAAGAGCGGTTGATATGGAGAGTCCGAGCTATCCTGTAGTGGTGGAACACTATGAGGATGTCTTCCCTGATGATGTTACGTGTCTATATCCTTGCAGAGAGGTGGACTTTTACATTGACTTGTACCCCCAGATGACACTGATATCTACACCAACGTATCGGATGGCTTTTGCAGAGCATTGTGAGCTATGGGTCACCTAGAGGACTTGTAGTGGAAAGTATTCATTCGGCCCAGTGATTCACCTTTGGCTGCCACAATTTTGATCGGTAAGAAGGCATATGGGAGCTTGAGACTTTGTGTCGACTATCGGTTCATGAACCAGGAGACTATGGAAAACAATTACCCACTTCCGATGATTGATGACAACTTTGATCAGTTAAAGGGAGCATGGTGGTTCTCGAAGATATTCCTCAGATAAGGATATCCCTATCTCAAAGTATGAGATGAGGATGTGTAGAAGACGTCTTTCAGATGTCGATACGACCATTACGTGTTATTGGTTATGCCATTCGGCATATCCCACGCTCTAGCAGTGTTCATGGAACTCATGAACATGATCTTTCAACCATACATTGATCGCTTTGTAGTAGTCTTCATCGACGACATTCGGATTTACTCGACTACTGAGGAGGAGCATTCCTATCATGTTCATGTAGTGGTGGACACACTTTGAGAACACCAACTTTATGGTAAGCTCTTGATGTGCTAGTTTTGGATCCGAGAGGTTCACATTTTAGGACTTGTCATATCGGATGCTGGAGTTGTAGTAGATACGGAGAAGATTGAGGAGGTACATGCTTTGGATCCTCCCAATAGTGTGATGCAGGTAGCTCAGAGGAGGGTGTAGGGTACTTAGTCTATTGTGATGTATCAGGGATCAGACTCAGATGTGTCCTGATGCAGGAGCAAGCGGTTGTCGCATATGGTTCCCGACAGGTGAGACAACATAATAAAAACTACGTTACCCATGACCCAGAGTATGATGCAGTGGTAGTTTCCTTAAAGATGTGGTGGCACTATCTGCTGGGAGAACGTTTTACAGTCTACTTAGATCACAAGAGTCTCAGGTATATCTTCCCATAGAAGGTCTTGAACCTAATACAACGACGTTGCCTGGAGTTCCTCTAGGACTATGACTTCGATATAGTCTATACTCTTAATAAGAGGAACATTGCGGCAGATGCAATCATCGGGAGAACTGGTATACAACTGCTATGTGAGGTGATGGAGTTGATGGCCTCTTTGCTGATATCCTTTGTGGATTAGGATGGAGAATCTTTTATTCAGTCTCTTACAGTCACTCCCCCACGTCTTCAGCGAGTCAGGGAGGTGCAGTGTGGGGACACTAACTGTGAGACATTACTTGCTCAGATATCCACATGATAGGCACCTGATGAATTTTCTGAAGGTGGGGAGAATGTCATCCCATTTAGAGGATGTACCATCGTTCCAATGTCGCTTCAAGAGTATGTGTTGAGGGATTTTTTCACATCCCCTCTAGCGGTACATCATGAAGTGGTAAAGATGTAACAAGATCTCTAACAACATCACTGGTGGCTGGGAAATAAAGAAATTAGTTGCATAGTTTGTATTTCTATGCCTCACATGTCAGTAAGTGAAGTCCGAGCATCTGGTACCAGCAGGCTTGGTTTGGCATTTAGAAGTCCCATAGTAGAAGTGGGATGGGATATCCATGGGCTTTTTGATAGGACATCCACGTACATCCAGATTTCATGACTCGATTTGGGTGATCGTTGAACGACTCACCACGTTGGCCCACTTTCTACCGATTAGAGAGAAGGGTTCAGAAGAGAGCATGGGACGCCTCTATGTGCAATAGATTGTGCAGAAACATGGAGTATCCTTGATGATTTTCTTCAGTCATGATACATGTTTCACATCTCGGCTATGTATGGGATTGCAGCAGGCTTTTTAGATGTAGCTTCATTTGAGCACCACCTTCCATCCTCAGACGGATGGCCAGACTAAGCGGACTATTCAGACCCTCGAGGACATGTTGCATTCTTGTGTCCTCGACTTCAGTCATAGATGGGAGGATCACTTTCCTTTGGTGGAGATTTCATACAACAATAGCTATCACCCCACCATTAGGATGGCTCCTCTAGAGGTGTTATATGGGAGACATGATAGATCACCTTTGTGTTTTATTATCCCTAGGGAGTCAGCACTCGTGGGACCAGAGATGGTACAGGATACCACATAGAAGGTGTAGATCATCTAGGAGAAGATGAAGACTGCACAGAGTAGGAAAAAGTTGTATGCCGATAGGATACAGAGACCTCTAGAGTTCAAGGATAGAGACCATGTCTTTCTACGTGTATCACCTCGATGAGGTTTTTGGAAATTGGGATGAGGTGGCAAGTTATTTTTAAGATTTATCATTCCTTTTCAGGTCCTTAGCAGAGCTGGTGAGGTGGCATACTATATAGCGCTTCCACCTCAGTTGTACCGGGTGCACGATGAATTCCATGTATCCCAGTTGAGGAGATATGTGCCCTACCATTCTGACATCATCGTCCATGGTGAGCCGGGAAACGATGATGGGGCGACTTTTACGGAGGTTCCAGTTCAGATTGAGGATTGACAAGAGTGGGTCCTTTGTGGGTGATGGATACCTCTGGTGCATGTTCGTTGGTATCATGAGATCCTCCAGGAGAGCATATGGGATTGAGAGGCTCATATGTGTTTTCAGTACCCCCACTTGTTTTCATAGTTTTGTGTTGTGTCTTGTGGGTCATAAAGTCCTGAGGTTTGGAGAATGTAAAGACCCAAAATTTCCATGTAATTTTTTTTAATATATGGGAATTTTATGAGTCCGCAAAAATTGACCGCATGTATTTCTGAGGCCTAGAGTGCCCAGAATGAATTTTTGAACTTCTTTTCTCGTATATTCAGTAAACGTGCGGGTGGGGTTTTCTATCGTTTGAATTAGTGCTTAGAATTGAAATCTAGAGACACCAGTAAACTCGCAGTGCTGGTATTCTCTTAAGGAGACCATCACCTTTAACGTAGTGGGTCGAGATTGAAATATAGTTTTTTGGGATTTTTGTGGGAAAATAAGAATAAAATTATTTAATATTTTATTTTTATTTTTCAAACAACCTATGTGTGGGATATGGTGGTGGGGACCACATTAGAATAAACTCCCAATTTGAATTCCTAGAGACGAGGACCACCCAATCACACTTTATAGGGGAAAAACCTCTCAACTCCCTCTTTAATGAGGAGGAGCCTCTTGAACTTCCTCTACATTAATATTTCCAACTTGTGTGTCTGTGCCAACTTAATTTATTCTTAACATAAATTATATTGGAAATGCTTTTACTTTGGGTTGGAAAAGGAGAGAGATTTTGGGGGATTACTTTCATCAATGAATGACTCCAATGAAGAAATTCTTCTCCGAACATAACACTCCATTGAATAATGTTCTTCAGAATCAAGAAAGAGGACAACGCACCAACCGACAATCGAGGAAAACACTAACGACACCGACGTCCATCTATTCCCAATGATTCGTCTTATTCCTCATGACCTCATCGAAGACATCAAGTGAATGACGTAGGGGTTTATTTCTATATGATTATCACATCCCATATACTCCCATCCAAATTCCTTTGTAGGATTGGGAATAGATATTGATGAGGGTTGTGGGGATTAATGTTTTTAAATATCTTTCATACTTGTTCTTGAATCATGATTACATTGAGTCGCTTGCTACCTCTCTAATGCAGAGAGTGTGGGCCAAACAAACATGTATTGTCCTCTCTGAAATTATTGTGATGACATGTGGTGTTTTTTGTGATAGAGGAAGATAGAAACCGGAGTGGGTTTTTGGCACCGATAAGGCAAGACAACGGTGGCCGACACCTCTGCCGGTCATGACAGTGCATCGGCGTCGTCCCGCGGTTAGGCCACCGCCCCGCAGCCAAGCCATTACCCTCTGTGGATGAGCCACCACATGTGGCTGGGATGCCTCCCATAGCCTCCACCTTCCCATCCAACCCATCCCAATCCAAGAAAAGTCACCCCGCTCCCTCACGGCACATCCCGGCTGAGCTGCCCCATGGCCTTCGCCCTCCCGGACGAGCCGTCGTCCACGGTTGAGCCTATCCGTAGCATCCGCCGACCCATGCCACCCACAACATCTGCGGCCCCTCACAAGCTGTCGTACCACCTAGTGGGCTGGACTGCACCATGGGCCAGGTCGGGTTGGTTAGACGGAGTCAGACCGGACCTGGACCAGATACAACCCTCTACTTTACATGGGCCATAGCTTTTGAATCAAACGTCCATTTGACGAACCGTCAGTGGTACTGGGAACCATGGAGAGAGATGGTCCCTTTGAGTATACCCCACTAGAAATTCGGATTTGGATGGGGTATGGTTGGTTTGGATTAAGGACAAATCCAACCGGACCCTCAGGACAAATAGGATAATAACTCACAGACCAGGCATCCAATTGACACACCATCTGTTGCTTTGAGACCCCTATGATGTAGCTATTCATTGAGATACTTCTTCATGGGACATTGCGGTAGTTGGATTATTGACCAGTGGCTTGGGGAGCAGACTCACCCAGAGATGAGAAAGCCTAGTGTGGAATCCCAGTAGCTGGTTGTGATGAGAAGACTGACTAGTGATCCTGTGTGGGTCATATCCTAGCGATTCTGTGTGGGTCAACTTCTAGTGATCTTGTGTGGGTCAAATACAAGCGATCCTCTGTGGGTAAGCTCCTAGTGATCGTGTGTGGGTCATCTCATAGAAATCCTATGTGGGTCATCTCCTAACGATCATGTGTGGGTCAACTCCTAGAGATCCTGTGTGGGTCACCTCCTAACGATCCTATGTGGGTCAGCTCCAAAGGATCCTATGTGGGTCAGCTGCTAGGGATTCTATGTGGGTCAGCTCCTAGCGATCCCGTGTGGTTCATCTCACAAAGATTTTGTGTGGGTCAACTCCTATAGATCCTTTGGGGGTTAGAATCTAGAGATCGGGTGTGGGTCATCGGTAGAGCCTTCTAACAGAGTAAGATTAATTAGGAGCTATAACTAATCAAATCTAATACAGTACCTATGTTATTACTGGAATGAGATATGTTTTTACCTGAGTGATACATTCCTTTGTGGTAATACCTTGGTAGTATTATTCTGTGTGGTTTACCAGTGTGGTACTTGCCTTCATGGTATTCCTTCTTTTGTGGAACAGTTGAGATTTGGGCTTTGAGTTGGACTATAAGTTTCATCATGATTGAGACATGTTTACTAGATATCATAGGTATATGTATGGGAATATACCTAATTAAGGTTGATAGTTGACTTAATGCATTGAGGTTTATCCTTTGTGAATTTTGGGAGACCATGAGGGTTTTTGGTCCCTACTAAGTATTGTTATACTCACCCGTGCACGGGCTATGCCCGCACATTATTGTGTTTGGTGCAGATGATGGATAGTGTTGATCAAGACTTAGGGTTCTAGGATGGGACGATGTTCATAGGTGGACCATATTGTGTGTCGGTACGCAGAGGAGATGAGTGGACATGGAGTGATGAGGAGGCAATCTGTACCTACCCTTCATGTTTGAACCTCAGAGGATGATCCAATAGCTGACTTTCACTTTCATCAGTTTTATTGTATTTTAGTTGTACTTGTACCTTTACAATTGGGCTTCTATTCTGTCCCCTTTTACATTCATCACTCTTTTGGTTATACAGTTTTCTTGTGTTTGTATCTTACTGTGTGCTTGGTTACGTGAGTTTATAGGTTATAAAGGAAATGACTTCCCTGTTTTAGGGAATATGCCTTTTTATGTGAGTATCCATCCACTGGCCTATGGAAGGCGGGCTTGGAATCTTCACGGCATGGGCCCCAGGGGACGGGTCATGACACCAGTCACCTGATTCAGGTTCTAGATGTCCATGCATAACCTCAATCATCTATCATCCTTATTGGAAAACAACACTGGGGCTACCCATGGATAATTGTTGGTTCTTATGAACCCCTTCCTCTGTAAGTCCTCAATCTATACCCTCATCTCCCAGATCTCTGTAGGATCCATCTGAGATATATGTGTAGATAATAGTGACACCCTATGGTACATATCAATGTATAATTATACCTATTTATATGGAGGTAGTCCTGGAACATCCATTGGAAATACATCTTCATACACATACACTACTGAAGGAAACTGTGGACTGAACTTATCCATTGTTCTAAGGGTCTTGGTATAAAAATGATGAGTGATCAGCTAAACTGTCTTATAGGTGAGTCCATCCCACACAACAAGAGTTCCCTTATAACTGGTGAAGGTAAATTTGGTCCCATCTCCAAAGACACACCACACTCTGCAACTAAAATAGTTGATCTAAACATGAAGTGAGAATAGCCATTCCATAACAAGAATGATGTTGTATGACCACAATGCCACTAATACGAGATCCCAACAGAAGCTCTTTCCACAAAGAGTAATCTGACAGTGTCGACACCAGTGTGTGATCACAAAATCCCTTCCTGTAGTAGTCTCTATTCATGAGTATTGAACCAACAACTCGATAAGAATCTCTGAGATCTGAAAACGTTCTACATCATGGAATGAGTGATTGGAACCTCTATCAATAATAATTGTAGCTAAATTGGAGAAGACATAGATCATACATCATATCATCTCTAGGATGTCGAGACCGTAGGCCTTGATAGACTAATGTTGAGCCTACCACTATCCACCTGCTCATGGATCCCATGGTGAACCACCTAGGGGTTGTGGTGGTAGTACCTCGTACACACAAACGTCTCCTTCCACACATCCCACTCCCCTTCACTGAAATTAAAAAGAGTCTAGAATACAAGACCAAAACCAAAAAGGAAAGTACAACTACCATTGTATGTTCACTCGAGAACATACCCGAAGGGTATGCGAAGTGTAGCTACTTATAACCATAGTAGTACACCCATTTTTCCCATCTCATTGAGCACCATCGAGACCCGAACCAACAAGGACATAGTCAATGTTTTGATCACCTGCACGAGACACGACACATGCAAGAGAAGCTCATGTAGGGGTGTGTAATACAATACCCATTAGTGACCCCAATCCACAAAGGTAACAGTAGAAAGCAAGACCAATAATTATGACCACAAGAAACGACCAAAAAGTAAGACAATAAAAAAAACATCTCACATCAAGTATAACACACAGGATAAGAACTAATATTATCAGTCATAATGTTGAATGATATTTTACTACTGAGGTGCTCAACCCTGATGAGTAACTGAGATTTGTTAAGCTACTAGACCACTAAGGTCCACTCTGCTACTATACCACTGAGGTCTGCTCAGCTGTTAGACCACTAATGTCCACTCGGCTGTTGGACCATTGTGGTCCGCTCTGCTACTATACCATTCTAGTTCTCTCAGCTACTAGACCATTGAGGTCCTCTCCGCTACTAGACCACTAATGTCTAATGAGTTACTGAACCACTGAAGTACGATCATTTGCTGGAACACATAGGTCCACTCATATACTGGACCACTATGGTTCTCTCAGCTATTCGATCTCTGAGTTATGCTCGTCTACTTGACCACTGAGGTCCACTCATCTACTGGACCACTGAGATCCACTCAACTAGTGAACCATTGAGGTACGCTGGGATGTTAGACAACTGATGTCCAATCGTCTAATAGACCAATGAGGACAGTTCAACTATTTGAACACTGAGGTCCCACTCTTTATAACCTTTGTGTCACAACCTGTAGTAGAATTCATGCGATCTAGTATGTATATCTACGAGAGATTCTAAAAATCAAGAAACCGGTCATAACTCAACATCCACGAAGTCTCACATAAATTACACTCAATGGACCATCTATTCGCATAGGTCCCAATGTTGTACATATAACATCAATAAGATGCCTTATCTAAATTATATAGTAATTTTCGTAAATGGGTGATGGTTGCATCTGGCCTCGGTCCGACTTGGTCGGACCGGCCCATGAAAGCCGGCCCGAGTGTCCCGCAAGACCAGACATGTTTTTACTAACCCAACATGACCCAGTCTAGCATGTCCTGGTAGGCAAGCCCTTTGGAACATGCACGATGTATCCCGATTCAGTCGTGGGTTCAAACCATAGGTTCTCCCATCAACCTCATTCTCATCTTGTATGATGTGACTTTTTCATAATAGTTCTGACCACTAGGGCTACCTAACGAACCGGTTCCCCATCCTCCCAGGCCTACTTCGGTGGGATGGTTCTCCTCCAATTCGGATTCCATGCATTGTCAATTTCATGAAACAATGCAATGCAAGTGTGGCCCCATATCCTCTACCAAATAATCCCCTCACATATAATGGGTCTTCTTCATGACCTGCGATAATCCTCGTGTCCAAGTCACCACCATGGTCTACGTCTTACCGCCATGTGGCCCTTTTGATGCAGCCAAGTTGCGATATTCGCCTGCCACTACCCATTGGCCTCTATACCGGTGGCTTTTGTCTCCACTATGGTGAGCTACCAGCATGCCACCTCTCTCCTACCACTGGCGACTCCAGCTGCCACCACATCCAGGGTGTTGTGGCCTAGTGGAGCTGATGCGGCCTATCGCCATTGCTACACCCCACATGGCCACGACCCATCTCGCCTGGAACCATGGGTCGATGCACCGCTATGGTCCCGCATGGACCACCGATGCAGTCACAGCCGATTGTTGCTCAATATAGAATAGGAGGAACATAATAAGAAAATTGGGGAATGAGTCGCAACACAAGATCACCCAAAGAACGATCCATATTTTTGTTCATGTTGAACTTGATTTATTCTTGTTTGGTGGATCATAAATATCCAAAATAAGGTATAAATATTAACTAATATAGATATCCCATTTATCATAAATCATTATTCTTCCCATATGGAAAATTGAATCGCGGATCAACAAGTTCATCAGTTGGTTCGTGTTCATCCTTAAAAATTAAGAATGGGGAAAGGAATATCACTAAGAGAAACCCCCTAATTGGGAAAGGATATTCCTAGATTATGGTTATTCAACATCTTCTGTCAATCTTTGATCCCAAATCTGATATCTAAGGGCGTCGTCTCCATTGTCCGATTTGTTGGCATTCTCATTAGAGTGGTTTCCTTCATCGTTCATGATAGGAATTCTGGTGTTGTTCATCATCATTGAATTCCCTTTTTCATTAATGATGCATGAACTATGCAAGTTGCAGCATCTCCACACTGATTCAATAATTTGGTTCATCATTGGGATTTAATATCACATCATTACTACACCACAGAGCTAAAAATTCATTATGTAATAAAAAAGAAAATAAAATAAAATAAATTTATAGGTAATTATATTTTTCTTCTGAAATATTGAAAAACTATATTTTTTGGTCGACCCATGTTGTCCGATGTTAGTACATTTCTAGGTGAATCCCCATAATTTGAGTTCAACAGTACCCTCAGATTTTTGATCCAAGAACGAGTTTGAATCTGAGAAAAACCTACTCGTACACTTATTTTGTTCAAAAATACATTCCATCCACTCCAGGCCAAGAAATCATGTGTCGTCTCATAGCCTGGTCTCCTAATAATTCCATTTAAATTTCAAAAAAATATTTTACATGGAATTCATGGACATTTAAACAAATGAACATACAATTCCTCAGATGGGTCCAAAATATTTTTATACATGAAAATATTATTTTAATAATACTAATCTAGTCATTAATGGATATCCCAAGATCCACCAGTATCAAGAAGACAAGAACACAACATGTCTTCAAGAATATATATAGTTTGTTTAATTTTGAAATTCATATAAAGATGACATATCTTTATTAATCTAACTATGTATCCATACTCATTCTAGGGGACTATAAAAAAATAAGGATCCATATTAGAGAATATAATTTAAGGTAATCAAATAAAAAATTTGTATCCTTTATATGGTGATTTCCCAAAGAGTCAAAAATATTATTAAGACAAAGGGTTATTGAGATAGCTATGTTTTTTATCATATCAATCATTACCAATATCACATACATTCCTTTAGGGATACATGAAAATGTATCCACAATAACTGTAGAAATATAATCATACATTCATCTCATCATTGGATGTGGTTAAATAAATCACAATGTTTATTTTTTCTTGGATTTGACCAAATGAAATGTATAATAATGATATGCAATGGCAGTGATTTCTCATATAATACCAATCCACCAAAATCATTATCAAATTACAAATAAATTCTTTTTTCATTTATGTGTACACTTCCCATATTGAATTATTGAAATATCCCAACACTTCCATATACAAATGAAATTTCCCATATAATAATTTTTTAAAAATATTAAACCTTCTATAAAGTAGTTATACTCACCAAAAGTCTCCCCACCATAAATAGTGTCACCAAATCCTTGAATTTCATCATCAAGATACTTATCCTAACTCATCATTTAAAGAAGATAGGAGACCAAATTTATGAGATCTTTATAAAGAATAGAATCATTCCACAAGACACCCAATTTAAACTAAGGTAAGATAAAAATCACATTAAACTATTCTAATTAATCCTCCATTTCGATATTCAAAATATTCATTATTAAATAATTCATAATGAGATTCACATTATCAGGGGTGTAGGCAATATCAAAAAAATACTACATATAATCCACATACCAATTTTAGAAATATTATAATTTATAGAGACTATATAAAATATGATTTTTTAATAAGAATGTATAGAAACTCATTCTCTACAAAGGTAATGTAGCCAACTTTTCAGAGCACGCATCACATATGTGTGTCAAGATCATGCATCAGATATTTACTCTTGTGTAGACTATGATTTCTAGGGAAATATACTATATCATTATTACAAAATATAAGGATTAAACATAAAACTAAACCTAATAAGTCAAAAACATCACATAGCTGTGACTACCCTTAAAAATAGTGAAAATGGATAAAATTCCAAAAATGCATCTGATCCTTAAAATAAATCTACAAATTTTCAACCAACAAGAAAATAACTTCTTTCCAATTGAGGGCAGTCATCATATAATATAGAATTGAGATATCATTAGAAAACATGTGATATTAACCTCAAATCCCAGGAATGAATTTTTCTAGGAAATAATATATGGTTTACTTCATGACATCATATAATATTTTATCTTATTTTGATAAAATGAAATTACACATGTTTAGAACACATGTCCCAAGAACATCACTTATTGAATACATAAATTTTAGTTGGAAGGTTTCATGTATTGTGGATGATCTCTATATATTTTAACAACATCAACCAAATCGCCAAAATGATCCTTCTAAATTTTATACTAAAAAATTATGTACACTTAAATTGCTGTGAGTAATTATAATAGATAGACTTAGAATATAATACTCATCAGTTTTATATAAGTTTCATTTTCATTCGTCGGACACAAATGATAAACTAGATATACATTAAGGTCCATTATTCTCCATATATGAATCTTATTAATTCTAAATTATATAAACCTCAACTAGTGATAACGAAATTGATCATAAATCCAAGAGAATCACATTTTCTATTTAAAATGAAAAAAAATATTATCAATCCATGAAATAGTAATTTTTTCATTACCAAGAATCAATATAGATTTTGATAATAATAAAAAAGAAAAAGTGTCATTTCATCTTTCATTTGAAAAAGGTCATGAACTATCGATGGGGACACTCTCTATAATATAAACCTATTTTTAGAAGATCATAATTTTTTGTTCTAAACTGCATCATTTCAACTACTTATATTTGGTAATAGTGAATAAACATAAGAACAATACCAGGATCCAAATGAATGGAAATACCCACAAAACATACTTCCTGTAATCCAGGTAAATATGATAAAAAATTGTTTGGATACTCAATGAAAATTATAGGATTACAATACTCAAATATTCATACGTTATTTCAAATGAAAATATCAATATTCCCATATTCTTCCCTAAAATAGGAGGTTCATATCTACTATACCATGCGTACAACCACCCTTTGAAAAAATACTATAACCCACAAATCACAGTAAATGAAGCCCACATAATATAACAATAAATTCAGAACATATGCCCAATCATAAAAATAATCTTGAATATTATTACAGGAGTATGGAATTTAATAAATAGAAAATAACAGTTAATATTAATATATAATAGGGAAAAACCTCTCATATAATAAAGACCCTCCACTTTATTTCTTCTAATGGGTAGGGTAATATCTATTATAAATGATATGATATATATATAATGATTTAGAAGTATGAGATTTTTGTCAATTTTAGTGTTTTGGATTCACCAATATTAAATAAAATAGTCACTAATGATGTATCTATAAATATGATACCTCACACAGTAACAGGACCCACAATATTCTCTTATGGATACTATTCCACTAATAAAATGTTATTTTCTGAATATGAATTTTTCTAGAACCCCTATTTTATTGATGTTGATATATGACATCCTATAATTTAATAACTGATTTTCTCATTCCACTATATTGACAATAAAATAGGTGAAATAAAATCATAATGTAACCTGAGAATCTATGCATAGAATGGATTTTTACTACCTTAGTGGGAGCTCATTTTGATACACGAACCATTCCACAATGAATGAATACAATATTTCCTCTTCTATGAACTATATATGGTCAGTATCACACAATCTCTCCTTCTAATCCATACATAACTATTCGTTGAATCTTAAACATCAATTTTATATCCATTATTTCATTATAAAAACTAACATTTTTTCTAAATACATGAGCATGAATATAGAATCGTAGACCCACATCAAAAAATTGAGCCATTAGTATCTCATTTTTATGTTACATAAGAGAAAATAGAATATGCTCAATGAAAATTGTCTCATTCTATTTCATGGACTTCTCACCCATACAGAGGCTAAGAATCTCTATCTATTTCACCAATATCATGGATAATGAATAAAATAGATTATTTATTAGAGATTTGAGTCCTTTATATAATGGGTCATTATGATTATTTTATATTAACATTGTATACCAACATATCCTTCAAGTCCCATCTAGATTATTGGTATGGAACCCGAACTTTATATCCTCTAAATTTTCCATGAAATTGAAAAAAAGATCTATATTTTTTAACCAATCCATATCCTCTTGAGGGTCATTCGAGTCATATAAAGTACCTATCATCGAATAAAAAATGTCATGATCATAATTCTAAGATACATATCATAAAAATTACACATAAAGAAACTAGATATGAATTGTTTTAGATACATTTCCCAGAGTATGGACAACAATCAACACGATCTCAGGAAGTATCAAGTCCACTATTGGATTCTTCTACTACGGTTCACCATCAGCTTCCTTTAGTAGACTATTAAGACATGTACTCACTCGAATAATGTTAAAAAATATAAATAGACAACTAAAATAAATTTCATGGGTACATATATCATAAAAATATTTATAGGAAGATACATTCCTTTAATAGAATTAAATATTTTTATTTAAAAAAACTCACATCATAAAATTAGGAAAAGTTAGAATTTGGAAAACATACCCTCAAATAAAAAATTCCAAAACACCTATAGTGACATATGTATTTTTACAATTTAATTATTATAGTAACACCCTCATAAGTTCCTCCTATTGCTAAAGAAATACACCTCATTGAAACAACACAATCCAAGAAGCATATCGATATAATGAAGAAATGCACAACCATCACCTCCTAAACCAATTTGTCAGAAACCAAATCGAGTACATTGGTACATTGATAACTAAGATGACTCTAAATCTTCACGAAGGTAGTTATTAATACCCATGGTTTTTATACATGTCCCTGAAATCATACATAAATAAAAATAAATTGATTTTTATAAAAAACTATGGAAGATAAAAGATATAATTTGGTTTCTCCTCATTTTAAAAGGATAAAGTACACGATTAAAATAAAAAAAATAAACACATAATTTAAAATAAATAAAGGAAAATAACATCTAGATAATGATGTCTCAAAATATTACATGTAAAAGGTAGGTCACATCTCCATCTTTCACCTCCTTCACACTAGGTCACATGAATGAAGTACACCAACTTCATCTAAGATACATTTTGACTTTTCAAGGAACTATAGTTAGAAAATATAAAAACAAAAAAATGATAAAGAATGGTTAAATAAAATTAACCTACTAGGGAAATACTAAATGTTATCCAATATATTCAATAACAATTAACCATTTATACATCCAATTAGTTTAATAAAAAGAATAGAATATAATTTTCCTATTTTTATAAAAATGATTTGTTCAAATCCATTTGATGGAACTTATACCATCACATGATAAATTATATTTTCTATAAAAAATTATATAAAATAACAAGAATTCATAAAATAAATATATAATCATTGGAATTTATAATAATGTTAATCAAAAAACCCCACGCTCATATGTATTGATTTAATTTTATTTCATAAAATAGTATCCTAACACTTCATAATCATCACCAAAACTGAATATATGTTTGAATAATCAAATAATTACCCCATTATGGGACCTATTGAGAGAAATAAATATATACCTCCATTAGGTAACCCATAATGGGAATAAAATATTATTATTTTTACTTTTTGTTTTCAACATTAATAAATTTATAGGGAGTCACAGTCATAGTATGATTTTTCTAATCACTAGATAAAAACCAAGGCTCACATGTGATTCAATAAATAAATAAATCCATTTTGTAAAAATCAACCCTTTAAAATAATTTCATCATTAATGATTCCATTTTCAATGTTTAGTTTTTAACAATAATATTTATTTTAAAACCATGAACTATGTTTTCATAAAATTCATGAATTAGAAAAACAATATTTTTAAGTAAATTTATTTCATGTTACATCCTATAATCACCTCATAATAACCACATTAAGCTTAGGAAATAAGTTTTGGTTGTCAAAATACACTAATGAACACCAATTTTATTGAAATTGACGTTTTTTTACAATTCCATGCACTTTCCATATCAACAATCAACTCATCTCAAGTATTTATTTTAAAATTAAATAAAATATCCCTTCACAAAATTCTTTTAAAGTTTCAAATTTAGGGTAATGATTAATGGATCCACATACATTTAATGAGGTGATAAATTAAATAAGAACCCCATAATGGGAACTAACAATGGAGAGTAAAGGCACGTGAGTTCATGAAATCAAATCTAAAGTCAAAATTCAATAATGATATGTTTGGACCTCTTAATGAGATGAAGATTAGTCACTTTATATGGAAGGTGAAATTAATAGAGAGAAAAATTAGTGGACATCCAATCATAGTAATGGGATCAAATCTTCCAATGAAACAAATATTTCAAAGATAATGGGTTTCAAGAGACATGGAATAGTATAATGAGATACCAAAAGAATAAAATTATTAGGGTTCAATGGTATTTTTAGGATTATAAAAAAAGATTCATAGTATTTTTATGAAATTTTTTAGTGGAAACATACACATATAGTTGGTATTCTAGGTCCAAAAACTTAATACTGATTGTACACATTACTATGTGCCCCAAATGGAAATCAAGATGGTTTTAACAGTTTGGACACATTGTTAATCTATCCAATGACTAGCCATGAAAATACAAACTATCCATTGGTAATTTGTTTTAAGGGATATATAATCATTTCAGAAAAATTTTCCACCACCCACAATTGCATCTTATAATTGATCATATACTAAATGACCAAATCACAGGTCCTTTAATAATTATATACCATCCATTTAAAGGACCATGGGCTTCCAAAATTTTACATTATACTCTTAAAACCACTAGAGACAATCCTGAATTAATATATGATCAATGAAGCTTCAGAGAAATATTTGAATCGTGGTAAAAGGTTATTATAGATAAAATCTAACTATTTAATAATTTAATGTGATATTATCGATAATTTTATGTATTTTCCATTTATGAGATAGTGTAATGTTCTATGACATCTGAGACCATCACATTTCTTATTTGGGTGTAAGAGGTGTTTTAATATAAGAACTGGGGGAATCATTTATTGTTGGGTATACTGCAGTATTATGTATGGTGGTTCACATTGTGAATTGTAATCACTTCATGAGTTGATAATTCATAGCCTTTATAGCCTATTAGATTTCATGGATTGTGGGTGTATGTAGACGAATTCAATGATAAAGATTCACATAATAAAAGGATAATTCATTATGTTTTATTCATTTGATCCAATGAGAATTAACTTTTAGGTTAAAATTATGTTATGAAGGATTGAATTCAATTTGTATATTCCTGGATTATAATTTTCTAGACCATGTAGAATTTATGTCATAAATAAAATTCAAGATAAAAAATGGGAGGTATATGTTATTATATCTTCTGTTCAAACAATCCCTTATTTTTTCATCATTAATCCATTCCATTAATTTTAGAGAAACCATTGGATCCCTTATATGATCACTAATGTAATATTTTCCAACATAAATATTTATGTTCCAATGGTGGGTTTTTGGCGGCTATGGAATGTTATCCTCTCACACCAGTGGTTTTCATTACATTAAACATATGGGGTTCCATTTTGGTGATTTTGGATTGTGTTTATGGTGGGTTTCAGGTAGGCTATTTATAATCCTTTGATGAGTTATTTAATGATCACAATTTTCATTGATCCTTTTTTATTATTTGGTATATTTTATCTTTTTCATAATATGCACAATGAGACCATAATTCTTGCTCAATCAAGGGGATCCTCATCCACACTCCATTTTACGTTATATGTGTGAGATATGAATGATTTGTTTTTCATCATGTTCAATATTATATGTCAAAATAATAATGAAAATGTTATATTTACTTAGTGAAACTAATGGGTTGTCGAAATAAGAACATGTTTATACTACTTATTATGGTTTTATGATATTATTCCTAGTTGTTTTCATTCTAAAAATAATAGATATTGGTCACCATGCCTTAAAATAGATTATATATATTGATAAAAAAATTTATGATTTCTCAAGATTAAAATAATTATTATGAAGCTATATTTTCTTAATAATTATTTTCCCATGGAATCTGTTTTTCTGTGATAGTACCCATGAAAAATAAATTATTTAATATGATAAAATACTTAATTAATTTGTGGAATAATTAATGAATTTTAGTTATGTGTGTTTGTTCATGTAATGTTGAACTATTTGTTTTCAGTTATTATGTGGCTATTGAGTGGATAAAATGTGATGTGTGGTTTATGGGATTGTTATATAGTGGTTCGTAGGAACAAATGTGATGTGGGAAGTTGTGTGAAATACAACACAACAGTGGAAATGTGGGATAGTGATAAATATTGATTTTTTTCATGAAATGTTATTGTGTGATGACATAATGGTTACTGGTAGTGATTATATGTGTTATAGGTTTATTGAATGATGATGTCGTATGATGAGATTGTGTTTCGAGATGTGGTGTGGTCATTGCGGTGTTTTAATAGAGGTTAATTATAAGGGTTGTGTTGTGAGATGTTGTTGTTGTGATGAGATTCAATTATCATTTTTGTTTGATGTCTATAGTGGATGTGAGGTGTTGTAGTTCTGTTTTCGTTATTTACAATAATATGTAAAAAGGTTGTGTCATTTTCCCAGAAATCCATGGAATAATTATAAACTATATATATCTGAAAAAATTTTATTGGTGAAAAGAATTAAATAAATAAATGAAATGTTAAAATTTATGTGAAGATGATTAGTCAATTAATGATATTGGTTATTGATATATCTGAATAAAATGTTCTGAGTTTGATATTGAAATTGGGATAAATTTTGTGTTTTTTTTGGGTGGTGTGTTGTGTTTTATATTTTGGTTGTGGTGGAAGTGGTAGTGAATTTCTTATACAGTAGTGGGTATTTGGTTCTTGATGGTGGTTTTTTTGTGAAAACATAGGTTTGGTAATATATGTTTTTTATTTATCATGTATGTTTATGGAATTTAAATACATGCCCCACTGATGATGGATGACATCCAAGCTCTCATATGTTCTATGTTCTGTGTCTTTTCCACAGAATCTAGGGTGGCGAAGATACATATGGATTGATTCCCCCTATTCTCTAGACATATATTAGTAGTTATCACCTTGGTATCTTTGAGAATCATGTGAAGTTATGTCAATGGTGTCTTCGAGTGAGATATTATGTGTCAGAATAGGTTTCATCAAGTGCGGCATGAAGTGATCATTTCTAATCTAGCACTGGATTCTTGACCTTGCAAGGGGGGATTATGTATGAATTAATACTAAAGGACATAAAATATTTCAGTTTTATGATGTGATGTTATGTGTTTTCACATGATGGAATATGTATAGAAGGGATGGGAGAACATGAAATTTGATGTTTGGTCATTATATTAGATAATCAGTAGGGAACAAAAAGTGGGATTCCTTGTTTTGTTATGATCTAAATGATAAATTTATTTATTGGATGAATGATTTGTTGATAGAATCAATTTGAGGATGTGGAATGGTAAGATGAAATATATAAGTGATTTTTTTATCAATCACTGGAGCACTACCGTGCTCTTGAAAAATGCGCACTTGATAGCTTGGTTATGTATTCATGTAGTATTCCTATTATGGTCCCTTATCTGTATAAATTGTTTTTTCGGATTCCAAGATGACATTGATGATGGATATAGGCTTTGAAAACATGGTTTTAGTTCTATTGGTGAGTATTTATTATGATATTTAAATTTTTACTTTTCTTTAAATAAAATTATATGTATCATTTAATTTATTAAATCACTATGGGATTGTTTCATGTTTACATTTACATAAGTTATTTGATTTTTTGGGGGTTTATTTTCCTATCTCATGACCCTATTAATTTTATTTGGAAAAGCACTTCCATAATATTATATTTTAATACCCTCTACGCTATTCATCAATCCAGGCCTTACTGAGGGTGAGACTCAGGTGGTTGATATCTTTATACCTTCATTGTGGAAGCATTTGTTGGAGGGTGAGTGTGGGTAATGATAAAGTGTTATACGATCTAGTAGTTTCAGTCACAGAATGTAATATAGAGATTTGAACTTTAATATTTTCATGGTTTTATAAGGAATGGATTGTAGTATATCTTACTGTGTGATACTTTCTATAGAGTGATGACAAGACATCATATTTTAAGGACACCATATTCTAGTGCAAGTAGTCTGAGCATTTTTATGACCAAATGTGGTGTACATACATTTAGAGGTAGATTCATATGATAGTTACCATTATAAGGATTTATTGTGTTTTCATGTGAGATGTATTTTTATATAAAATAAAATGAATATGTAATTTTATAATTCCATGATACTAGGCCTAGTAATCTCCCGTTACCATTCATGAATGGATTATTTTTGTCTTCTATTAGAGGTGTATGTAGTTAGGGATCATCAGGATGATCTAGATGATCATAGGTTATCTGAATCTATATAAGAGTATTTTTATAGTGGAGGTATTTTCATGAATTTATATATAAGCATTTGGGAATGCATTATAAGACAGTGTAAGATATGGAGGTAGATTAATTTTTTTGGGAGATCAAGATCAATTTTAGCCTGCATCTTTCATTGGATGATTTATGTGTTTTTTTGTTCGTCAGTCTGATGTGTGTAGCTCCACATTAGTGGTGGATGCTATTTCATTATGATTGAATGATGATCATTTTTTAGTCATTATAGAATTAATGATCCCATAATTTCTATTCATTTAGAGGGTATAATTATCATGCAATATTTGGGGATACTCTTTAATGACCGACTACACTTTTCTATATTTTTTCTAGATGACGAATCCATAATGGTGACTATGGAAGAGGTTATATGAACATTGATCATGTATGTTATCAATTCATTTACCCTACTACCCTTTAATGATGTATGAATGTACGAAGAGGTTATTGATTTTACTTTTTAGGGGTTAAGAATAAAGGGAGTGGCTACTCTGGCATCTCATGACGTATGTGTTTGGGTAGTGGGTATGGTTGTTCATGTAGTTATTGTACTAATAAGTGGAGGTCCGACCACTGCAAATCAATATTAATTATTATATAGATGGTGGATTCTAAGAACCTATATGGGGATTTCATCATACATGAATGTTTTGTAGGGTAATGGACCACTAATAAGATCTATTCATTACCACTATGTAAGGATAGTAACAACTATGTTTTCATGCCCCTTTTCATATGTAGTAAATGTTTCCCCATACTGTGTTTCAGAAGCAGAGAGAATCGATTTTCTTTAATCATTCTTCTGTTTGGGTGTTTTATGAGTGAAACCTCAAGATTATCCATGACAAGAGGGACTTAAGAAAAAACATGTTCGTGTATCCTAACAATAGATATTATGGTAAATTAATAATTTAGAAATGCATTCCATAAAAGTGGTAGTGACAGTAGTGTTATGAGTTGTCTAGGGCATGATTAACATATAGTCTACCATTTTTGTACTCTATTTGATTTGGTATCCTTGTATTTTATTGTTTCGACAACCATTTTTTGTTCATTAGGAATAGTTATAGAGAGTTATCTAGTTACCATGGTGTGGTCAATGTCAGTTGGAGTTCATGATTCCTTGTTTGATTTCTATTGTGGATGTAGACTTATAAGAGTTAATCATTAGTTAATGAGAGATTTATTCTTATTGAAGATACAGTAATATGATATTTTATATAGAATTGAATGGATGTGTTATTTATGTGTATTCATGGAAAATTTTCGGATGATATTTTTTTGATATATAGATTTCCATAGTGTGGAATTATATAGTGAGACATATTTTTGAATGTATTTAAAAAAATATAATCTTTTCTTGTTTTTGTAGGATAATATTGTGGATGATTTGGTTAATATTGTTCCTAGGGATGAAGAAGAGTTTTTAAATTTTTCCATATGAGATTATGTTAGAAACTACTCGACATATTGTATATTTCATGATAGAATTTTATATAGGTACATCTTTGATTTTGATAGGGCCAAATCAGATAGAGCATATTGAGTTATGCGAGGTGAGTTCACATATCGAATATCTAATGTACATGGGTTTCACTATACCAAATGTGTCACTCTGGGGTTCGGTAATTACATTAACCAAGAAGGAAAAAATTATTCTAAATATTTGTATGGAATACTAGAGGATTACTTTGGTAATAGTCAGGAACTGTAAACCACTTCTAAGGACAGTTGGTGTTTTTCAATAGCTGAGAGTAGCTTGTTAGTTTTCAAATAAGGATCCAAGGCCTATATATTTCTAGTTGGGTGTGAGGGAGGAAGTCGTTCTGAGGTATTCATTTAGTAAAATGAATCTTCATATATAGTTTTTATTTATATAATTATGAGTTATAAAATATTATTTATTGTTCTATGATATCATTAACTCTTTGTTTCATGACTTCCTCGATAAGGGTTTCATCGTATTAATCAATGATAACTTGACCTAAAATAAGTTAGAAGACATGTATGCTAAGAAAATATATGATGTGTCATAGGTACTTCAACACCATAACAACTATGTTATATGTTCAAAGTGTGAGATCTATATGTAAGAGTTGTGCTTCCAAAAACATATTTGTGTCTTAGATAGTTGTTTAGTGTACCCATCTATTATTTATTCTATTGTTTCTTAGAAACCACATAATATTATGGAAGTGGTTTTTAGTTTCATTTATAATAGAGGATATTATTAAAGGGATTTACCTAATTTATTTCAACATCAATCCGACATAACACAATTCAAAATGAATTTATATGCATTTTTGCGGAGTTATCGTTAATATGAATCAATCAGTTTCCTGATAGAGAACTCGATATTTGATCATGTACTTCAGTTTCATGAGGATGGTGTGTTGTTTGAAGTTTTTGGTAACACATCCCATCATATATTTGGATAACGTTTTTTCCAAACATTAATTTTTGATATATTATGTATATTGGATGTAATTTACCTAGATATTCAGATTTTCCACCCATTAAATAGTGTTTGTGATAGTTGTGTTTTCATGAATTTCATGGAAACATTTCTTCATCAGTGATATTATTTTGGTTTTTTTTAGACCAATGTAGCCTGATATAAAAATCCATTCACCATGAAATGAATCTATTCCATTAAAGGTTGATGTTTTTTCATCATTATTGTGATCCTTATATCTATTTTACCCATCCAAAAGGGATTTTGGTTTCCAATCTGCTGGTCAGAACAATCAGAGGGATGTACTACTCGAGTTTTTGGTTGTTTTGAAATTATATAGGAACATTTAGTGAAGTATATTGATGTTGGGGAGATTATTTCATGTGTTAGACTTCCACAAATATCCATGGATTTTTCCTTGATGTAATCGGTGGGTGGTTCTTTGTTGGTATCCTAGGAGGTAGAAATAAAGCATGATTGGGTTGGCCATAATGATTCTTCAGAGGGATAGTTAGAGGATAGAAGTGTAATGCCCTTACCCCAGTTACCGTGAGTCGGTGCATTATTACATAACATTGGCATGATCACAAGAAAGATCAAATCTCGAAAGACCGATTGGTTTAGTAGCCTTGAAAACACTAGATATATTCATAAAGTATTACATTCATTCATGAAGTGAAAAACTACAACAACAACATATAGTCTCCATAATTCACACTATTATCCCCTCATAATATCCCTGTAGGTCATTCATAATTTATTTCTTCACATCCTGGGAAAAATAAAACATAGAAAAAGGGTGAGCTCAAATGCCCAGTAAGGATAACAATATAGCGAAAACTTTCATAAATAAGAGTAAACATTGAAGGCAATGTATAACTAAAACAAAAGCCTTTTAAACATGAACTTCAACATTGTATGGAAAAAATAAAATGAAATAATTCCATTTACTTATTCACATTGATATTCTACTAATCGAATAATCACATGCAATATTAATAACCACTTTCATAATGATGGAATGCATAATACCAAACTATCATAACCACATAGCCAAGGCCTCGTGCCAAGACTATAAATAAGATTTTTCCAGGGCCTTGTGCCAAGACACTAGTTTGTCTCATGAGACCTACCTATGCATCGAGGAGCTATAACAGGCTCCATCCATCACATATTAAGTCCAATTCATTCCCATATGAAAAGGTTTAAACATAATATAAACATTCGTATTAAAACTAGCATCCGAAATTTCTATAATTTCACCATAAACTATGAACGGTATAAAAATAGCACATCCATAGTCAAACATATCACAAAACCTTCAATACAATATAGATGTTTTGTATCATAATAAATCAACTTCAAATAAGCGTTAAATCTATCAAAGGATGTTGACATAGATGAAATCAAAACTCTTTTTAGAGAAATATATATTTCTATTTTGAAATCATTTAAGAGTCTTATATTAATGAAATAAAACATTTTCTTCGAAAATATTCTTATAGGCTTGTAAGGGAAGCTTCGACGATTTTATAACGGCGGAAAGTAGCTGCACCCTCCGTATAAGTTAAAAAACATTCTTACATTAATTTTTTCGAAAAGGTTAAAAAGCACCTTGTTTGGAAAACGACGGAACGATTCCTTAATAAACCTCTTATAAAATGTCAAAGATGGGTATAAATGACTTTAACCCATATTCTAGTAAATAGTAAAAATGTTTTGAAATTCATTTTTAAGAAACATGGATGTGGATGATAAAGAGATCCCAGTAGATTATTACGTATAAACAACCTCGGATAATGAAGAGATTGTGAAATAACCCTTACCTTGTACTTTTCATTGGTTGGGGGTAGGTTAACCTCTAATATAATAATGAAATAATTGTTATTAAATTATACATGAATCATATACATTCATATGATATCATATATGATCTTTTAATATTTCATTGTTAATAATATCTTAGTATTATCGTCATTTCGGGTGTTAATTTACTCGTTTTCTTTTATATGTTTTGTAACATAAGAAATGTTTTTAACGGACAGCCTGTATATTATTCATATCCAGAATGATATCAAGTCCTCAAACATCATTTTTAAATCATCAAATATTAATTATACTTGAATGGATACGATGGAGAATGAATCTCATCGCGTTCGTGGAGACGGTAGTCCGTACGTATGCACGAGCGACAATATCATTCTTTTGATATTAAAATAATATATAAATGGATGGTATATTATATATAAAGAATAATTAACATGTTATATTTATTATTTACCTGAGTTACACATCATTATTATACCCACCCAAATAATAATATATTGAATAACAATTACACCACGATGTGGAGACGGTAAGCGGTACGTACACATGTATGGTGACATGTTATTCAAAAGGTGGATAGAATACTGAATATGGTTGTAACATATTTATAATAACATCACAATATATATATGATACTGGATTTATTATTTTATAATGATAAAAACAAAGGAATAAGAAGTGGAAGAAGAATGGAACATGGAAAAGGGTGGTGAAATCATTACCTCTTCTTCGGGTTCTTCCTTTTGATTTGATCAAAAGGGCTCCATAGAATGGCATTATGATAAAAATAAGGCCACTAGGTTGCAGTGAGGGATGTTGGGAGAGTATTTGGGAAGTGGTTGGCCGATCTAAAAGGCTTTTAAGGTGTAATTAAATGAGAAGGAGGAGTGCCTTTTTATAAGAGGGGTGAGGGGCACCTTTGGAAAAGCTAGAAATATTAATTGATAATAAATTCATAGTCGGTTTATAATGGCTCCAATGTTGATTATTTAAATTATAAGGTGGGGATAGGTTGAAAAAAATTCAACCAATAGAATTTAGACAGGTTTGAGTTACTATATTAACCTTATCATTATGTATTAACTCTTAGATAATTAGTTTGACATTTAGCATGTCACTTTGTATTTTTTTATTATATAGTTAATAAAATAACTATATACATCCAATAGGCCCCAAATAGGTCCATTAATGATAAAAATATCATTATATAAGTATCTTGGCCGAACCTTAGATTTTTAGGTATTTAATATCAATTAATAATACATTATTTTAAAAAAAACTCTTTTATGTCGATTTTGACACTATTTAATAGTTGATTTTTGTGAAACTCATAACAAAATTATTACTTCGAAAAAAGTTATTTAACTCAATTTTAATTTTTCATGTTATCCTATAAAATTAGTGTAATTCATTAAAAGTTTCAAATTATATTTATTTAGGTATTTATAATATAAATTATTTTAATTTTTCACTATTCTGGAAATTACTGCATCATCATTGTGTCATAAATAATATAAATTATTTAATGTCTAAAAATTATAAATAAAATATCATTATGTAGGAAATATTTTTATCTTTCTAATTAATATTTATAGTCGAAAATCCAACAAATATAACCCTAGGTAAAAATTGTTTTTCTAAAAGATATATACTTATGTCATTTTTGTTCTTATTTTAACTTAATTAAAATTAAGTGTACCTATCACCTACAAGTGGCTTCATGGGGTCCCCAAATCGACCCAAAGATGTATATGGTCGAACATGTATCAACAAATAAGGATAGGACATGGTTTAGGTTAATTTATTATTATTATAATATTATTTTTAACCCTTATTTACCGGATTTACATTTAACCATGGTAAATAAAATATTCACCGAAATAATTATTAATAATGTCTAAAAATAAAAGTTACCTATTTACACAATTTAAACATCGTGATTCCAAATATGTAATCCATTTTTCCAAATTCAAAACACAGAAGTGGAAGAAAATAATTTAATATTAATTACCGTTGTTAAAACAAAAAGCGTGTTTTTAAAAGATAATAAATATCAAACGATTGACACTAGTTTATGTCTGGTTTAATTGTAAAATTATGTCAAATGACCAAAATTGTATTAAATGGTAAAAATATATTCTAAATATACTTTAAAACCACTCAAATTCACAATTTTTCACTATTAATTATTTTGATTAAAAAAGTTGTTTTTAATTAAAATTTAGTAATTTTCACTATTCATCAAAATATTAAAGTTATCAGAAAAGTACCAAAATATCACCTTAGGCTAAATTCGATATTAATAATCCAAAAATGAAGTCCATTTTGAAATATAAAATATATGTATTTCAAAAGGTTTTTATTAATATTCATAACAGCTAGTTTGATTGGTTATGGTGTGTTAGAACTCGGTGTTGCGTACAACACACGCTATCACATTATTCAAAGAAAAGGGTACCGTAGAAGATTGGGGTGTTACATTCTCCCCTCCTTCAAATAATTTTGCCCAAGAAATTTCCAGAATACTACCGCATGAAAAGACTCGGGTGGTTCATCATTATTAGTTCCTCGGGATCCCACGTTGCCTCTTCCATCTTATGGTTTCTCCACAAAACATTTACCAGATGCGTCGTCCGGTTTCTCAGTACTTGTTCTCTCGTATCAAGAATCCTGACGGGCTCTTCACAATAAGAAAGATTGGGTTCTAGTTCTAATTCTTTATAGGTGAGTATATGCCATGGGTCAGGCATGTATTTCCTCAACAGAGATACGTGGAACACATAGTGAACTTTGGAGAGACTTGGTGGCATTGCCAATCGGTAAACTACAGCCCCAATTCGTTCTAGAATTTCGAAAGGTCCGATGTACCTGGGACTCAATTTACCTTTCATACCAAAACATATTACTCCCTTCCATGAAGATACCTTCAAGAAAACATGATCACCGACTTGAAATTCCAAATCCTTCCTTCGATTATCAGCATAGCTCTTCTGCCTACTTTGAGCTGCTTTGATGTGAATTTGGATTACCTTCACCTTTTCCATCATTTCCTCCACCTGTTCTAGACCTTCATGTTTTCTTTCACAAATGTCATCCCAACAGGTTGGTGTGCGACATCTCTTTCCGTAAAACGCTTGATATGGTTCCATTTGAATACTCGAATAGAAGCTATTGTTATAGGAAAATTCTACCAGAAGTAAATACTGATCCCACATACCCTGAAAGTCAAGTGAGAAAGATCTCAACATGTCTTCTAAGGTTTGAATAGTCTATTCTGATTGTCCATATGTCTGATGGTGGTAAGCAGTGCTCAAATGAAGTTCAGTATCCAGGGATTTTTGAAGACTTTTCCAGAATCTTGAAGTAAAACGGGGATCACGATCAGAAACAATCGATAGGGGTACTCCATGAAGTCTCTCACAACTTCATTAATATATAGTCTTGCTAGAAATTCCAGTGGTAGATCTTCACTTATAGCCATAAAATGTGCTGACTTGGTAAGACGATCAACAATAGCCCATATTGCATCGTTCCTTCTAGGAGTCTTTGGTAGCCCCATGACAAAGTCCATCGTAATATTGTCCCATTTCCACTCCGGTATGGGAAGAGGTTGCATGACTCCTCCAGGGTGTTGCCTTCCAGCTTTAACTTGTTGACAAACAATACATCTTGACACAAAATCAGCAATCTCCCTCTTCATATTGTCCCACCAAAAATGTTCCTTCAAATCTCTATACATTTTGTTGCTCTCAGGGTGTATAGAGAAATTGGAACTATGAGCATCATCCAGCTATTCCCTTTTTATATCAGGTATATTGGGAATACAGAGCGTCATCCCGGATTTCAAAATTCCATTTTCATACACAAAATCCCTCAATCTCCCATCATTCACAGCTTTAATCTTCTTTTTAAATTCTCCATCATTAGTCTGATAACTCTTAATACTTTCTAGTAATGATTTTTTGGCAACCATTTGAAAAAGAATTGATGTTTCTCCTTCCCTGGTTATTCCCATTCCCATCGTCACTAGATCCTTGAAAATTGGATCCCTTTCAATTCTCATATTGTTCAAAACTCCATGATCTTTTCTGCTCAATGCATCTGCCACCTTGTTTGCCTTCCCCGGGTGGTAGTGTATCATGCAATCATAATCGTTGAGTTATTCAAGCCATCTCCTTTTCCTCATGTTGAGTTATTTTTGTGATAATATATACTTAAAACTCTTATGATAGCTATAAATCCCACATTTTTCACCATGGAGGTAGTTCCTCCATATCTTCAAAGAAAAGATCACAGCTGCTAACTCGAGATCATGAGTAGGATAGTTTTGTTTATGAATTTTCAACGGCGTGATGCATATGCAATAACCCTATCATTCTGCATAAGGACACAACCAAGTCCTTTCTTCGATGCATCACTATAAATAACGAACCCATCATTCCCCGATGGTAGAGTCAATATAGGAGCATTGACTAATCTTCTCTTCAGTTCTTCGAAACATTCGTCACACTCTTTTTTCCAAACAAATTTAACCCTTTTACGTGTGATCTTCGTTAATGGGTTAGTCAATCGGGAAAAATTCTGGACAAAATGTTGATAATAACCTGCTAATCCAATAAAACTAGATACCTAAGTTATACCCGTTGGTGCTGGCCATTCATGGATTTCCATGGTCTTAGAAGGATCAATAGAGATTCCATATTTAGAGACAATATGGCCAATATAAGAAATCTCCTGAGGCCAGAATTCACACTTGCTAAACTTCCCATATAATTCATGTCTTCTCAGAGTCTTCAAGATAATGAGCAAGTGATTTTCATGATCTTCGTAGTATTTTGAGTATGCCAAGATATCATCAATAAATACCATAAAAAATTCATCGAGATATTCCTTGAAAACACTATTCATCAGATCGATGAATACAGAGGGTGCATTAGTTACTCTAAAAGGCATTACTGTATACTCATAATGCCTGTACCTGGTTCGAAATGATGTCTTCGGAATGTCTTCCTTCTTCACACACAACTGATGGTATCCAGATCGAAGGTCTATATTTTAAAAATTATTTAGCTCCATGAAGTTGGTCAAATAAATCATCAATGTGAGGTAGGGGATACTTGGTATTTATTGTTATAGCATTGATCTCCATGTAGTCGACACATAACCTCATAGATCCATCTTTATTTTTAACAAAAAGAACATGGGATCCCCATAGAGATACACTAGGGAGAATAAATCCCTTATTACTCAAATCCTCTAGTTGTTTCTTTAGTTCAACTAATTCTATAGTGGCCATTCTATAAGGGGTCTTCGATATAGGCCTTGATCCAGGAATTAAATCAATGGAAAACTCAACTTCTCATTCTGGAGGATGTCCAGGTAAATCTTCCAGAAATACATCTACATATTCTTACACAATTGGTACATCCTCTATTTGAACATTCCTTTCCTCACCCAAAGTTATTTCATTCTCTTCCTCCCCAATAATTGAATTTAGTTGAGATACTGGGGGTGGATCTAGATAAGAATTAGGTGGTGACGATTCTGCTCTAATGATAAGGTGTTCCTTATAATCATCATCAAGAATCGTAACCTCTTTCTTCTTACAATAAATCTTCGCATCATAGTCCGAAAGCCAGTCTATACCGAGGATTATATCGAACTAAGTCATAGGTATGGCGGTGAGATTAGCAGATAAAGAACATTTATGTGCTCTAATGGGCACTGATTCACAAAACTTTATTGCAATGATACTTCCCTTAGGAGTTTTAACTGAGAACTCCCTTGTTAAATCAAATTGGAAATATCTAATTTTCTTAGAAAACTTGGAAGATATGAAACAATGTGATGATCCAGAATCAAATAATGCATTTTCTAAACTTGAGGAAACCATTAAATTACCTACCACCACGTCTTTCAGAGCTTCTACCTCAGCAGTAGTGATAGCATAAGTTTGGCCTTGATCCCTTGGCCTTTTCTGAGGTATGTTCTCCTGACTCTTAGGACATTCATTTGCATAATGTCCCATCTCCCGGCAATTGTAGAACTGAACATTGGTAGCTTCCTTTTTCCCCTTGCAATCACGAGCTTGGTGGCCTTTTTCCCCACACTTGTAACAGACCCTCATTCCCTTCATGCAAGTACCGGGGTGTTTCTTCCCACATTTACCACTGGATGGATATTCAACCTTTCCCTTCTTCCCATTATTCCCATTCCAAGATTGATCAGTAGGTCTCTTCTTATCTTGCTTTTCTTTAAAGTCATAAGACATAGAGAATTCCTTTTCTGTCTTGATAGCACATGAGACAATGTTTTCGTACGATGAAAAGGATTGTGATACAAATTCTTGACAGAGAAATGGTTTTAACCCATCAAAGAAATGATCAATCTTACTTCTTGGGTTACATATATAATCTCTATCATACCTTGGTATCCCTGTAAAGTTATCCTCATACTTTGCGATATTCTCATCCTCTTTCTGTCTCAGACTCAGAAATTGCCTTTCCATATCTGCTTGATGGTCGCGATGAATGTATTTTTTAAAAAACAGATCTTTGAACTCACTCCATTCCATATTTGATACTTCATCATCTTCCTTCGTATTTTGAATCAATGACCACCATTGATCAGAATCTCTAGTGAGGCGGTAAACTGCAATGATAACGTTTTCCCTTTCACTACTCCCCAAAGCCCGAAATATTTTCTCTAGGGAATTTATCCATTGCTCAGCTACTAAGGTATTTTTACTCCCATTGAACGTTGGTGGTTTTTGCCTCATGAATTGATCTAACATTGATCCTCCAATCTGCAGATCAGGGTGCTCCATACGGGTAAGGATATTATTCATAACCTGAGTGAGTTGTCCTAGTATGGTGATTAGCTGATCGGCACCAGTTGCATCACCAGCTCCACTATAGTTATCTTCAGCAGGAGGGAAATCCCTATATGGAGTGCGTGCATTGATACGGTTTCTGTTTCTTCCACTAGGCGCCATTTCTAAACAATGGCATACACTAGATCAGTTTATGAATCAAAATACATAATCCCATACTTATAAAACACTTAACACAAATTGAACTATTTATAGATATAATCCATAATCATAAGAATGTTTTCTTTGAGATTTATATACTCATAAACCCTTCATAATGATTAGTAAAGAAAATGAGAGTTATCCTAAGCATATCTCCTGGGAGTGTCGTAACCAAGATTGCAGCAAGGCCCGTTGTCGTGCACCAGTTTCCGTTTGAGTCTAGCTCAAAGCGGTGTTTTCGGGTTTTACCCCTAGGTACATCTGTTCCAGATCCACCTCTACCTGCTCGTATCCTGACTGGGATGTATTGCTCGAAAAACTCACAAAATTTCTATAATACCAAAATTCTAGCAATTTCTTCTATAATAATCCTCAATGTTCATCTTAGGTATATGTGATCTAATCAGAGTTTATCTAAATCTAGCTTCCAAGGTTTCTACTAAACTTCCTTTGATACCAACTGTAATGCCCCGACCCCAGTTACGCAGAGTCTGTGCATTATTATATAACATTGGCATGAATATAAGAAAGATCAAATGTCTAACGACCGATTGGTTTAGTAGCCTTGGAAACACTAGATATATTCATAATGTTTTATATTACATCATGAAGTGAAAAACTACTACAACAACATATTGTCTCCATAATCCACACTATTATCCCTTCATAATATCCCTGCAGGTCATTCATAATTTACTTCTTCACATCCTGGGAAAAATTAAACCTAGAAAAGGGGTGATCTCAAATGCCCAGTAAGGATAAAAATATAGCGGGAACTTTCATAAATAAGAATAAAAATTTAAGGAAATGTATAACTAAAACAAAAGCCTTTTAAACATGAACTTCAACATTGTATGGCAAAAATAAAATGAAATAATGCCATTTAACTATTCACATGGATATTCTACTAATCGAATAATCACATGTAATATCAATAACCACTTTCATAATGATGGAATGCATAATTCCAGACTATCGTAATCACATAGCGAAGGCCTCGTGCCAAGACTATAAATAAGATTTTTCCAAGGCCTGGTGCTAAGACACTAGTTTGTCTCATGAGACCTACTGATGCATCGAAGAGCTATAATGGGCTCCGCTGTCACATATTAATTCCAATGCATTCCCATATGAAAATGTTTAAACATAACATAAACATTCGTATTAAAACTAGAATACGAAATGTCAATACTTTCACCATAAACTATGAACGGTATAAAAATAGCACATCCATAGTCAAACAAATGACAAAACCTTCAATACAATATAGAAGTTTTTTATCATAATAAATCAACTTCAAATAACCGTAAAATCCATCAAAAGATGTTGACATTGATGAAATCAAAACTCTTTTTAGAGAAATATATCTTTCTATTTTGAAATCATTTAAGAGTCTTATATTTATGAAATAAAAAATTTTCTTTGAAAATATTCTTATAAGCTTGTAAGGGATGCTTCGACGATTTTATAACGGCGGAAAATAGCCGCACCTGCCGTATAATTTTAAAAAACATTCTTACCTTAATTTTGTCGAAATGGTTAAAAAGAACCTTGTTTGGAATACGATAGAAAGATTCCTTTATAAACCTCTTTTAAAAAGTCAAACAATGGTATAAATGTCTTTAACCCATATTCTAGTAAATAGTAAAAATGTTTTTAAATTCATTTTAAAAAAAACATGGATGTGGATGATAAAGAGATCCCAGTAGATTATTACGTATAAACAACCTCAGATAATGAAGAGATTGTGAAATAACCCTTACCTTGTACTTTTCCTTGGTTGGGGGTAGGTTAACCTCCTGTATAATAGTGAAACAATTGTTATTAAATTATACAGGAATCATATACATTTATATGATATCATATATGTTCTTTTAATATTGCTTTTTTAATAATATCTTAGTATTATCGTCATTTTGTGTGTTAACTTATTCGTTTTATTTTATATGTTTTGTTACATAAGCCATGTTTTCCATGGATAGGTTGTATATTATTCATATCCAGAATGATATCAAGTCCTTAATCATCATTTTAAAATCATCAAATGATAATTATACTTGAATGGATACGATGGAGAATGAATCTTATCGCGTTCGTGGAGACGGTAGTCCGTACGTACGCACGAGCGACAATATCATTCTTTTGATATTAAAATAATCTATAAATGCATGGTATATCATATATACAGAATCATTAACATGTTATATTTATTATTTACATGAGTTACACATCACTATTATACCCATCCAAATAATAATATATTGAATAACAATTAAACCACGACGTGGAGACGGTAAGCCGAACTTACGCACGTATGGTGACATGTTATTCAAAGGGTGGATAGAATACTGAATATGTTTGTACCATATTTAGAATAAAATCACAGTATATATATGATACTGGAGTTATTATTTTAGAATGGTAATAACAAAGGAGGAAGAAGTGGAAGAAAAAAGGAACATGGAAAAGGGTGGTGAAATCATTACCTCTTCTTCGGGTTCTTCCTTTTGATTTGATAAAAAGGGCTCCATAGGATTGCATTCTGATCAAACTAAGGCCTCTAGGTTGTAGTGAGGGAAGTTGGGAGAGTATTTGGGCAGATTTTGGCCGAATCAAAAGGCTTTAAAGGTGTGAAGAAATGAGAAGGAGGAGTGCCTTTTTATAAGAGGGGTGAGGGGCACCTTTGGAAATGCTAGAAATATTAATTTTAAATAAATTCATATTCGGTTTCCAATGGCTCCAATGTTTATTTTTTAATTTTAATGTGGGGATATGTCTAAAACCATTCAACCAATAGAATTTAGACATGTTTGGGTTACTATATTAACCTTATCATTAAGTATTAACTCTTAGTTAATTAGTTTGACATTGACCATGCCACTTTGTATTTCATATATTATGTAGTTAATAAAATTACTATATAGATCAAATAGACCCGTAAGTGGTCCATTAATGATACAACTATCATGATATAAGTCTCTTGGCCGAACCTTAGATTTTTAGTTATTTAATATTAATTAATAATTTAATATCTGTTTTAAAAACTCTATTATGTCAATTTTGACACTATTCAATAGTTGATTTTTGTGAAACTCATAACAGAATTATTACTTAGAAAGAAGTTAATTAAATAAATCATAATATGTCATATTATCCTAGAAAATTAGTTTAATTCATTAAAAGTTTCAAATTATATTTACTTGGGTATTTATAATATCGATTATTTTAATTTTTTACTATTTTGCTAATTACTGCATCATCATTGTGTCATTAATAAATTAAATTATTTAATGTCTAAAAAATATAAATAAAATATAATTATGTAGGAAATAGTTTTATCTTTCTAAGGAATATTTATAGTCGAAAATCCAACATATATAGCCCTATGTTAAAAATTTTTTTCTAAAAGATATATACTTATGTCATTTTTTTACTTATTTAAACTTAATTAAAATTAAGTGTCCCTATCACCTACAAGTGGCTTCATGGGGTTCCAAAATCGACCCAATGGTGCCTATGGTTGAACATGTATCACCCAATAAGGCTATGATACGTTTTAGGGTAATTTATTATTATTATAATATTATTTGTTAACCCTTATTTACCGCATTTACCCTTAACCATAGTAAATAAAATATTTACCGAAGTAATTATTCAAAATGACTAAAAATAAAAGTAACCTATTTACACAATTTGAACATCTGGATTCCAAATATGGATTCCATTTTTCCAAAATTCAAAATGCATAAGTGGAAGACATTAATTTAAAATTAATTTCTCGTTGTTAAAACAAAAAGCGTGTTTTTAAGAGATAATAACTATCAAAAGATTGACACTTGTTTATGTCCGATTTAATTGTAAAATTATTTACAATGACCAAAATTGTATTAAATGATAAAAATATATTATAAAATACTTTAAAACCACTAAAATTCATAATTTATCACTCTTAATTATTTTGATTAAAAAAGTTGTTATTAATTAAAATTTAGTAATTTTCACTATTCATCAAAATATTTAAGGTATCCGAAAAGTATCAAAATTTCATCTTCGGCTAAATTCGATACTAAAAATCCAAAAATGAAGTCCATTTTGAAATATAAAATATATATAATTTCAAAATGTAGGTATTAATATTCATAACGGCTAGTTTGATTGGTTTTGGTGTGTTAGAACTCACTGTTGCGTACAACACACGTTATCACATTATTCAAAGAGAAGCGTACCGTAGAAGATTGGGGTGTTCCAAGAAGGAGAATGATGTTATTAATGGAGATTTATGTTGTTTTTAGGGGAAAAATGGATCTACCTAAATTTATAGGGCTCAAAATTAACATCTCATCCGGAACAGAAAATAATGTCATATGGATTGTGGAGAAAACTTTTTTGCCCATGGAAGAAATTGTTTGTGGTGATGATTTTATCATGGTGTTTCAGTTATAATTTGATGAATGTGAATAACTATGTTCCTAGTGTTTTTTAGTTTTTTAATGTTATTGAGTATAAATTATGAGGTATTATGATGGAAAATATTACTAGGTTACTAAAAACTCAAGGAGTTTGTGATCGATTTTGGGTGATTATGGATTGGGTGAAGAAATCATCAAACATTCTAGATATTTGTGAGATGAGTACAGCCAATGTTATTTTTAATTGGTATATGAATTTAGTTTTTAGGACTCATGGGGTGTATAAGACAATTATATTTGATATGGATCCTCATTTGAACTAAAGGGTTTTTAGCATATTAAAACAATATTTTCTCTACCAATTAAAAAATTTCACCACTTTTCACTCTCATTTATATTGGAATAATGAGAGGATCATTTGGATGCTATTGTTTATGTTCCATTTTTTATCCATTACCATGGTTGATCATAGAAAAGACACTATACTATATTGGATTTTTTTTAAATGCTTCTAATTTTTTATTTTAATAGCTTCTTTTGAGGATTTTAATTAGGGAATTTATTGTTCAATATTTATGTATATAGAGTATGAATAGTCAGTATTTCATTGACCAGATGTCATGAAATGCATAACATAGAATATCAATATGGTCTGAGTAAGTATGAGGGATATGTAGGAATTCCAAAAGTCTTATGTGAATCATAGGCAGAGGCCCCTAGTGTTCAAGGGTGGAGGTCATGTGTTAATGAATGTCTCCCCTCAGTGATGGTAGTGGTATATGGGTAGGGGATTAATATTTTTCCATAGTCTTTTAAAAACATTTAATATTTGGATAATATTTCGGTGGTGTAATTTCAATTGTTTTTCAATACATTGTTAATAAGGAAATGAAAAATATTTCACATATCCTCAACTATTTTATTATATTAACAATAACTCATATTTCATTGAATGAGAGATTTTGATATCAAGGATGATATGATTTTGGTGGATAGACTAATTGAGATCCATGATCGTTAATATAAGGTGTTATATAGGAATACTATCCCCTTGGTTCAATTGTTGTGGAGGGATGATATCCTGGATAAGAGTACGTTAGAGTGAGAGACATAGATGTGTTCCCTATACTCATAATTTTTTTATTTTTTGTTTCCCTTTTTATTTTTATGATGTGATGTTAGATCATGTTGATTTATAAGATGTATATTTTTGTTGATGTGGGATAATGCCTCCAATATATTAAAGTGGGAGGAAATGAATCCCAATTTGGATTTTATGTATTTTAATATGATTAAAACATTATTTTTTAGTTAATTATTCACAATTTGGATAGTTTCTTGAAATGGATGTTGGAAGTAATTGTTTTATGCACTCATGATTGTTTTGTGTGTTGGTTGTGGTAGTGTTCAGCTTTTTCTATGAGGTGTTTGAGATAGATGTGTGAACAACATATTATGTGGTTATTATTCTTTTGTATATGTATATAGTTGTGTGATAATGTGATTTTTCGGAAAATGGTAGTGAATTTTATGGTAGTAGATGATTTACAATATACAATGGGGGATGTTTTGATGTTTCTATGTGGTGTGTATCATAATAAATATGATTTTTTGTGTTTCATAGTAGTAATTTTCATGTCAAAACAAGAATCCTTATATTGATCTAATGTGGTATTTTTGAACACAATCATTTCCTGGTTTTTAGATTTATTTTTATGATGAGTATCATTTGAGAGGTATCTGATGTAACATTATACTCCATCCAAGCATTTTATTATGTATGTCCATATATTGAAGTTATTTTATACGATATGAGAGGATAATCTAGTGGATTTAGATATCTATTAGTAGATCATCTTGAGATTCAGGACAAGAAGCATATTAATTTGATTAGTTAGCAAATCACATATTTTTTCATGATATGTTTTCAAATATTGTGTGTGTCTATAGTTGAAATACATTAAATAGAATGATGTTATAAAATTTTAATTCATCATGTGTAATTAAATTTTTTAAAATATTAATTAATTATCACAAAAAATTAATATATTGAGGTTATACACATTGTATTGGATCCATGGATTGAAATTCATGGAAAATCATGAAAGTATCATTGTGATTAGAAATCACATAATGAAAAGGGGTGGCTTTTTATTTTGTATATCATTTTTTCAACCCAATTTTCAACTATCCATCATCCCTTATGTCACATTTTTAGGAACTATATCTTAATTACGTTGATATTATATATAATATTATCCAAAATTTATCTATGAATTTAAGTGGTTGAGTTTTGTTGGTCAAGGAAAGATATACACTCTTCCATGTGGTTTTTATTCCATTTATCTATAATGTTTTCATTTTAGTGATGTTGTATTATGTTGGGGATGGGGATTGTGTTATGTTTTTATGATACCATAATGTGGTCTAGGTGGCTCATGGTTTCACTATGTTTTTATTGACAGTGGGGTGTTCTTCTACACTATACAGTGTGAATCATGATATGAAAGTATTATTGAGGTAAGGAATCTTTATCCTAAAACCCTATATGTGTTATGTGTGAGATCTTTGTGAATTTTATTTCTATTTTTTGTATTTTAAGTTTCTACACCATAAATATAAATAATTGGAATAAATGAAATTGAGGGTAATGGGGGATTAATCACATTTTTATTCCAATTTGATATGTTGTTGATGATATTATCAAAATTTTTGTTCTTCACAGAATAAAAGTGATGTTGGGAGCCTTTCATGCACAAAAAATGATATGATTTTAGATCCTTAATATTTTTTTGTCTGATCTCAACTATAAGAAGGGATAATAAAATTATATTTCAAAAATAATTAGTGTCCCATTATTAAAAAATTGATATGGTAATACCCATGATAAATAAAGTAATATGATGAATGAACTGAATAAAATGTGAGAAATAGAATATGTTTCATATATTTTCTCTAGTGTTTAATTAATATCCCTTTTTTCACTGCTGTGCGGTGATTGAAATAAATAGGTGGGTCATTTCATGTATTGGGATATAAACAGTTTTGATGGTTATAATGGATATGATATGGGAAGTGATCTCATGTTTTGTGCAGGGGTGGAGATGTGTGATATTGATGGTTTGTAGGGGTGTTTTCCATAAGGAGGTATTGAGGGATGTACTTTTAGTGATAAATTGTGGTGATAAAAAGTTCTGTTGTGCCTCATTCTTGTTCTTTGAGCTGAGGTTGAGGAGTTCTACATGGCGTGGTTGTTTTGGTTGTGCAGTGGTGGTTTTGTGTAGTAATTTTATTGAGAGATGTGTTTGATGTTACATGATTTCTTTTTCTATTATTCATTATGATAATTTTGAATGTGATTTATTGTGGTGATAATTATTACAATTTAGTCGGTCTATGTGGATTACTTATGTTAGATTACTAGTTATCCATTTAATAATTAAAAATGGGATAAAATTGATATGTAATAATTTTCTAAAGAAATAGAATAAATAAATTACATGTGTAATTGTTAATTAAGAGGATTATGGAATGTAATATAGTGGAAATTATAATATCTAAATAAAAATGGTTGGATTATAAAATTTAATGATGAAATATTTGATTTTTATTTCATGTAATTTTATAGATTTCATATATTTGTTGAAATAGATGTGAGGGTTTATGTGAGGTACAATATTAGTGATTTGGTGTGTTAAAATTTTATTGTTGTTAAAAAATGTTTTGTATATATTTAAAAAAAATACTAAAAATTTGGTTTTAAAAAAAATTCTTAATGCACATCTCAGTTATCAAATATTCCCAAACTTTTCCCTCACCTAGCTCACCTCAAAGACTACAGAGACTCCTCCATCACCAACAGTTGTTATTCCTTCAAGTTTTTTACTTTTTATTCCATGGTCATCATCAGTTTATCTCGATGGATTTCTAAATTTTAGGAATTAGAGTGATAGTTCATTGGTCTATCTGTAATAAATATAATTATTTGGTTGGCATCATCCTTTGTTGTTGTCCCCTCTTATTTCCCGGAGATCTTATAGGAAATGATATATCCACGATTCATCGATGGTTCCTGAGATATCTCTTTTCTTATATAATACTTTTAAGATTAATTTATTCTTCATCAATAGACTCTTATGGTATGCTTTGATTAGGAATGTACCTAGCTCCATTACATTAGAACCTTATTTCCCCTTGGGATTTGTATTTTATATATTGGGTATTAGTGATTAATCACATGGACATAATTGGGGTCCCCAAATATTGAGACTATTTCATGAATGCATGTCATGTCACACCTGGTATTGTGGAATATGGGGTTTCTACTTGTCATGATTGAATGTAAGGATTCATTCCGTACACAAATGTCTACAGGGTTTGGATGGGATTGACCTTTTGGGCCTGACATATCCATTACATAATGTATCCTTCCATAGATCCATATTTGATCCAATGGGATCATTTCAATGTGAAAATTAATGACTATGGAAACTTCTTGATGTTGCAAATTTAACCCAAATCATTTTCCAATGTGAATTATTTATCATGCGGCTAATTTCCCTAGCCAAATTTCTATTCCACATGAAATTGTTTCAATCCTAGGCATGCTATCTAATCCCCCATTATTTTTTATTCAATAAATTTTATATAATTGTCATATTTTGGAGTTTTTTTATTACAATTTGAAATAGTCTTTAAAAGTTTTCCAAATTTATTCTATATGATTATTTATTTTTCGCATGCTTAAAATCTCTATTGTGTTATTTTCCCTTTATTCATTCTCAATTGGTTTGTCTTGAATAGCCAACAAACTGGTATTTAAGGTAGCAACCAAGCCATCCTCAAATTTTAGAAAATGGACACTGCATTATGGACGCATGTTTCAAAGTTTTATATGGAAAAATATGAACGGTGGTTCATATAGGTGAAGGCATTGTTCATATTAGAATAACTATGGAAGATCGTCACCAATAAGTATATAAAAACCACTATCAAGGAAGAAGACACTTTAAAAATAGAAGAAAATATATCTCTAAAAAATCAATGTATGAAATACACCATGTATGTTTTTCTCCTATCTCATGTAGTGGATGAATCTATATTTGAAAATATTTCCAATGCAATACCATGAAAGCAGACATCATATGCCCTTGGAACTGTCATCATGGGTATTTATTGAGTGAAGTGAGCTCATCTTCAAACACAATTAGCAGAGTTAGAAGTGGAACACATGGAGGATAATGATAGTACCACTTCATACTTCTCCCATTTAATTATGATTTTTATCATTTTATAAAGTACTGCTAAAAAGGTTGAGGACGTTTGTCACATTATTAGTCACATATATCTCTCAAAACCATATTTGACCATGTTGTTTTGGAAATTAAAGGATCAATGGTCTTGGAAAAACTTTCCTTTGTGGAATTTATGGGACCATTTCATGTTCATGATAAATTAATGGAAAAGAATTATCATTCAAAACTAGAGAATCTATTAGTGTTCGAGTTGACTCTACAAGAAAAATAAAATGTCTATACAAAATTTGACAGACATTGAACTATCAATACTGATAGAGGAGGAGGGTGTGAATATCATCCAATGCATTAACAAAAGTAACATTATTTTACTAGCTTCCATGGAAGATGAAATGGTTGAGGACTATTTATGCATGTTTGTTGAAACTCAAAGAATGTTCATTTTCAAGAATGTATGAAATTCATCCATTATGGCTTTGAGTGTTTTAGAAAAATGGATCAATATGAATGATCAAACAATCCAAAAGTATATCATCACAAAAGAAAAATTCATCACACTCTTCTCAAACAAGAAAAATCATGTGAATGGCCATATGTGTGGTATATCGACATGGGTGAAATAAACCAAAAACGTGGTAATAAATAACTATTTGAGGAACTCAAAGTTTATTTTCGTAGTGAGGCGATATTTAGAGACTCATCAAACATACATATGATTGGAGAACTAAAAATTATAATTTAACCACAAAATTGTGATTTGAATAATGCTATAATGTGTATTACAAATGAAAAATAAAAAATAATATCACTATTATTGGATAAATTATTATGAAGGGGTATGTCAAACACATGGATAACTCCTCTCTTATTATAAGGGATGACCACACAAGAATTATTTCTCAAGTCCAAATGGTGAAAAACTGCATGTTTCCTCAGCAAATTAACACTACGGTTAAGGTGTGTCTCTTTGGACTCATCATGAATTACTCAAGGAGATGGGATATATGCAATTTTTATCTCTCTTTTAGAGGAATGAAATTTTTATCCTCATCAATCAGGGTGTTTTACTTTCTAGTAATAAAAATTCCATAATCATGTGTGTAAGTTATGTACAATTAAGAAGATATAATAGAATTCTTTCCCTTGTGGAGTGTCCAGAGGTACAAAGGAACCAGTTTAGTTGGATAACATTGATATTTTGCAGAAAACTTTAAACACCCACACATGGAGGTAATATGTAATTTTCTACCCTCGTTGATGATTTCAGATATTGGATTTGGGTGTATTTCATAAATTTAAACTCTTCTACTCTTACTCCTTAATAATTTGCAGATCCTATGTTAATGTAGGCTGTGGTTAAAAAATCAAAGTACGTAGGTTTCATTTAGGTAGAGAATACACATAAAATTCAATTCATGATTTTGGAATGGAACATGGAGTCAAAATGAAATATACCATTGACTACATGCTACAACATAATGGAATTGTAGAATGAATGATATCCACCATCCTAGATATGAAGAAGACCACACTAAAGTACAATGTCTTTGATAAGAACATTAGCGTAGAGGAAGTTGTTTGACTATCATATCTTTTTAATCGGTGTCAGACAAAGAGGGGAAAAATTTGACTTGACAATTTTCTAGAAGAAGCTAAAAACAGAGAAATGTACACAAAATAATCTTTGGGTGTATCACTTATGCTCATGTCCTGTAAGAAAGAAAGAGTCTTGATGAACTTGGAAACAATTGCATCATTATTGGCTACAGTGAACCATATAAATCCTAAAACCTACAAAAAAATACAATCCAATAATTGAGTGATGAGTAGAGATGTGATTTTCTATGAGGAAGATGATTAGAAATGTAATGATGAAGAACCAAAAATGATATTCTAGTCGAAAAAGAAGCTCCTAGGGGAATGCATGATCATCTAAGGAAAACACCAACACCTTCATTATTGGGAACATCATTAGTTGGATGTAGTTCATTAGTACATTACATCACTCCATAAAGTAAAAAATTTGGCCTGCTCATCCTCACCCATGAAAATTTTTAATAAATATCTAAACTGTCATTTCTACGAAAACTGAAGAGGTAAATTATTTTTTCCTATATGCATATCATGAGTCTCTAACATTTCATAAATCCCTAAGAGAATATTTCTATAAAATCATTATGAAATAATAAAATACTTCGATATATAAAAAATTACACATGGGAGATGACTACACATCCAAAAATATATAAACCCATTAGAATCAAAAAGGTGTACAAGATTAAGAAAAAAATGTTGACATAAAGATTGATCGCTACAAGGAAATGATCAATGAAAATGAATAAAAATAGAAGTATGAGGTCGACTATGATGAATCCCTTACTCTTGTTGAAATCCTGGAAATTGTGAGTATGAATATTTCCCATGTAGTTCATCACTATTGTATAATCTACCAACTGTATGATAAATCTACATTCTTGAATGGAATTCTAGAAGATGAGGTATATGTTGACAAGTCTGAAGGCTTTTTTATGCATGGATAGGAATAGAAGGTGTGTCAACTTATAAAATATTTCTATAGTTTGAAGGAAGATCTGCGTGCTTCGAATGAATGAATCGATATGTATATTAAAGAGAACAACATCTCTTAATGTTTGTATCATCATTCTGTTCACAAAAAGAATAATACCTCACTCACTATGAGGAGATTACTGGGAAAGCCATTAGCTGGAAAAAAATTTCAATCTTCTTTGGAAAAAAAGTTCTCCCTAATAAGAAGTGAAATATTATAAATTACCTTGTAATTAAAGAGGGTTCTCTTCCATTTACATACCTATGTATCCCCAAAATTTTTGGTTTGTCCGAAATCTTTTCATTTATCTACTATTATTGACTAAGTTCTTAACCATTTATCCTCTTGGAAAGGAAAAAAACATTCCATGGTGGGGAAAATATTCCATATCAAATCTACAATTATTTCAAAAATTGTTTTCTATATGATGGTCTACAAATGGCCTACTGGACTAATTAAAAAAATATCTCAATCAAAAATTTCATTTGGACAAGTAGCACTGTGGAAAGGAACCATGTTCCTGTCCCTTGGTCGAATTTCTACAAACCTACTGATAAATAAGTTATAGGAATAATAAATCATTAGTACATTAATGAGGTTCTTCTAGATAAACACAATTGGAATATTATCTATAATAAATATAACTCCCATTATTTTTTGAAAAAAATATCATGAAAAACATAGGAAATTAAAATATATTATTCTCAGCTACTCAATGTGGACATCCATAAATAATCATTTTCCTACAATATGAACAACTATAGGAGTATGGTCTCTAGAGACTCTTCCATGAACTTCTGGTTGGATAAATATACTTACACTCTTTTAATCTACATTGTCCCTATTAGAAAATGTCCTGAGAACACCAACCATTTTATCATATATGTTCTATGTTCCCATAATTATCAGTGCCCTAACCCCATTATGAATGTCATTGATGACTATCCTTTCTCCTATAATAATTATTTCTTAATATGGGGTCCTTTAAATAATGGTATGATAAATTCTATAAACATTTCATCATTCATTCTATAACAGGGAGTGAGATTTTGGTTGGATAAAAATCTTTGACAAAACAAGGATAAAAACATACAAATTTATTATATATGGAGCCATGCCCGCAATAGGGTCCCCAAATTAGAACTTATTCAATTTTATGGTATTCAACATTTGTCTAAATGTAGTATATGTAATCAAATTAGAAAAGATAACAACCATCCCTTTATTTCTTTTTATACTTCTTCTGCTCTTTATATCATTATTTTTGAAATTATTGACTACAAATGGTTGACTCATGAATCTGTAAAATGTCAACTAAATAGTTGTGAGGATATTGATAGCCCTCAAAAAATGAAGAACCTTTTCATTGATGTTGTTTTTGATATCCACCAAGTGATATGGTATGATATAAATGTTCTTCATCAGACCAACTGCTCATTTAGACATAATGCAGGTAGGATGTGGATCGTCATTTCCATATATGAGGCCACTTCGATCCAAAAGGGCCACTGCAATTACACATTGAATGATTTTGTCTTTCTATGATGTCTTAATATTTATGGAAACTTCTTCCACCCCCTGTAATTTTTTTGTTTTCTAGCATGCTTATTTCCCTAGATGGGTTATGGTCAATGTGGATGGTGCTTCCAAAGGAAATCTGGGGCCCGCGGGCTATGGCGCCATATTCTCAAACCATCTTTGATAGATCCTGGGATGCTTTTAAGGTAGTTGTGTAATTTCTTCTTTATTAGAAGTAGAAATTTTGAGAATGATACATGTTGTTTATCTTTTCCTAGATGTATGGCTGGAAAACGTCTGGATTGAGAGAGACTCAGCCACCATTGACCTGGCAATATAGATTTGTTTGATACACCTTGGGTGGTCGATCACCACTCATTAGATGGGAAACACCCACTCTCTTCTCGATATTACCTACATCATCACTCATATATATCTTGAATCCAACATAGTCATTGGTGGCCTTAACAACATGGGATTCATTCAATATATTAATTGTATTAAGGATATTTCTACTGGTTTACTTCCCTTTCATAATAAGGATTATAATATTTTTCTGTCTTTTAGACTTTTTGAATCTGTTTCTTTTATAATTATTTTACATTGGTTATCTAGAAAAGGCATCATCCTACCTTAAAACACAATGAAGAATACTTTTGGTTATATTATGATATCATGCTTGTATGTTGCTAATTTTTTGTATGGAACATACAATAGGTGATGGATTAATTCAAGAAGGCCATGTTTGAGGAGTTCAACTTAACCAATGAATGTCTCAGGTCCATTTTTATATGCATAGAAGTAAATCAACACCATGAAAACATATAAATATATATTTATGTATATATATATATATATATCTTAGAAGAAATATTCCATGTAATTGAATGAAAAAATCAATATGGAAAATTGAAATGTTGTCAATACACCAGCAACAACATAGTTATACTGAAAAAAGATGGAGAAGGAAGAAGGGATGACTTGACATTATAATTGAGTCTCATTGGAAGCCTAAGGTAACTCAAAATAACAAGGCATGGTATTTTCTATAGTGTTGGGATTATTATAAGGTACATGGAGGCACCAAAACAATCACACCGGCGAGCCACAAAATGATTCCTCATATATGTCAATGGAAAAGTGGATTTGGGTATTTTCTATATACAAAATGATTAAGAATATCTATTTTGATACTCATATAGTGTTTGGGGAGGTGAAAAAAATTAATGAAACATTATCACTGGGTATGTATTCTCTATTGTAATGACTACCCTTAAATGGAATTCAACGAAGCAGAGTGTGGTGTTCATACACACTTTTGAAGATGAGTACATAGAAGCATAATATACTATTTGTTTGGCTATGAAATATTCTAAATGGGTTGAAGAATCTGTAATAAGGATCCCTAGTCATATATGTGTAAAATTTTTCATCAATTTAATTAGCCAAGAAAATGGGTGAATCATGGAAAAGAAAACACATTTATACGTGACACCAATTTTTGGATCGTGTGAAGTAGAAAACAATAAAATTTTAAAATTTCCATTATATGGAACATATAACTAATATATTTAGAGAGTAATTTCCAATAGATTCATTGAAAAAAATATGAACAATGCACAGAATAAACCGTTTTTTCTTTTAAGGGATGTTTTGGAAATGAATACACTAGCATTTTCCCATACGATATCATTCCCATGTTGCTCATTTTCCCCACATGTTTTTTACATCACTAATAATTGGTTTCATTCTAATAAAACCCATTTAATGTTTCTTTTTTCGTTCTATTAATAAATGTTATGTAGTTTTCATAATTTGTATTCTTTTCATTTCATTTGGGAAGATTTTATAAAATGGATTCAAATTGAAGTTATATGATTATTTATGAAATTAAATTTTGAAATGTTTCTTGTGTTACATTCCATTTATTTTATTCTCACATTTCTGGCTTGAATAGACAATACATGATGTCTCCATAGCTCAAATATACATAGTATTGGATCTCCCATCCCCAGTTATAAATGATATTATTCATTTAAAGGGGTAATCCATATCCCAATGGATAGGGATCTTCTCTTCTTCCCTATTTTTATACTACTCATGTTTTTTTCAAGGTATATATTCCTCATCTTGAAGTAGTTATGAGATTAAATATATGGCTCATAATTACAATATTTACTCAGATATTTATTATTATCCCCATACCAAGAATAATGCTTATGTTACTATATTGACCTGTTATTTCATATCTATCTCTACTCTGGTCCCCTCCCACCATTTCAAACACCAATAGTTTGTCACAATCTATATTGAATAATCTCTCCTTGGGCTCTCCCATAGGATTGGTCAGGTCACCTCTCTACCTACCTCCTCCCATCCCTTCCATATTATTCAATATATGTGTTTAGTAATGACATAGTACTACAAAAAAGTCGAATATCCCCAAGTAATCTTATTTCTCTCATAGTTTCATGTCCTCCCTAAGGAAATGAAATGTTGTGGAATCATCTCACTCCGCTTCCTCCCCCAATGGACTCATTAAGACATTTTGGGTACTCACCCATGCTTCTCTCCATTAGTTTACCCTTCCTCCATAATCCACCATGGTTCACATGGAATAGACATCATCATCATCTCCCATTTTTCCACTACCCTCTCCCTTCTGTGTCATCTAAACCAAGAACATATTGAAACATACAACCACTATGTTCATCATATTTATTTCACCCTTTTTGGTAGCCATTAAATAAAACACATACCCACACTAATGAAAACCTTTCCTATATTAAATGGTTTTGGTCTAGGGGATAATTAAATAATGGATTTACTGTCTCATTATATTTATAATACTGACTCATAAATTGTGGAAGTTTTGTAACCAATGAAATAATCATCTATAAAAGTGTAATTCAGACATATAATTAGTGCTCAAACCAAAATGCATATCAATCCTCACACCGCTCACATTTGGTGATTTTGGATATCCTAATTTTTAGTGGATTTTGTGTCTTTTATACAAATGTTCATTACCACAAATGTTAATACATGAGACCACTACCTCATTGTTGAATTCATCTAAGACAAGTATGATATGCACTGTCGAGATTCATTGTCAGAATATCTAATGTTCTCTGATCTAGGGGACCTTCCATGGACTATGGGATATGACTTGTTCATTATTATGGACCCATCAAAAAATAAGTAAGGTCGTTCATTCCAATGTAATTCATGTCATGAGTTCTCTAGTATCATATCAATTTTTAGGAATCAGTATTTGGGTAACATGGGGAATAATTTTTTCTAGTGAAAAAACTAGAAAAGAAGTGGACACATCTACTATAGTTTTGATTTGTTCCTTTAAAACGACCATTCCATTTACTTATTTCAATAGAAAATAGTATAAAATCTCAATCAAAATATATTGTGTCACTATCAAATTACCCTAGAAATTAATAAAAATATAATAAAGAGGATGGAACATCATCTTCTCCCAGAGATGGCTTTCCATTCCAAGTTAACATCATGTAGTGGAATCATCATTGAAAATACATGCATAGTGAAGACTAGGTATAATTCATCATTTAATATTATGTTGACTCAAATGGGATCTCCAATCTTGGATATAAAACAAGCCTCCTCCCCTCTAGGATCTTGAATTCATAAATGTAAATATTGAATTGATGGAGTCCAGGTTTGAGAATGTATTTAATGAGGCTCTCTTTAATTATATACATCCCAAAAAGAACTAAAAGTCATAGAATCTCCTCAATCACTACTTTTCATATCATGAGAAATCATGAGATAAAGGAGGAAAATATGGGGACAATAACAAACATATTTCTAGGCATTCAATAATGAAATGTGATATATAATTAGGACAATCATATGTTTGGAGTATGGTACCTTAACTGTTGAACATGAAGAGGTGGAAGATATAGAAAATGATAACTTTATGTCACTTCCTATAAGAAAAAATCATTGCATGTAAGGAGGTTACATGGGTGGCTATTCAGAACAATGTGGTACCATTCATCGAGTGTTTTCGTACATTGATAGTATCAACATGGATTTGATCATGGATGAATAAATGATCCATTATGATTTTATCGGGCTCTATCCAACCATATTTCAATGTCCAGAAGAATTTTAGGAGTCTTTTTATGTAATATACTATGATCGTGTTAAAAGAAATATAGTAGTACTGTTTCGTGATATCTTTCAATGGTGGTTTCATCCCCCATGGGAAAAGAACGCCTCCCAAGTTAGAATCCCCAAATTGAAATATACTTGTACTCGCCTGTGCTATTGCACATCATATTCGATTAATAGTTTTTCTTTTAATAAGAGATTAATATTTATAAAATTGGAGATGAAATAATAATGTTGAAGAAATTTTAATTAGAAATTAATGGTGTGTGATAATGAAAAAAAAAATGTTTTAGTGCTCTTAAAAAAATTCAATGCTCAAATTAAAAACATGATACTCTATTCAAAGAGGGTACATGATCCAAAGGTCTCAAAGAAGAGATACTTGTCAATATCAATGTAGAGAATACTGGATGTGTGAAACATATGATTTGGTTATGTCATGTTTAAATTTCGATCAACACAAATAGAAAATTACATCACAATGTTAAACAACAATGGTTACAATAGTATGAAAATGAATCTTTACATTTGTCTCATAGCCATTCCAACAGCATCGACCAGTCCCATCAATGATCAGTCCCATCATCACAGCATCAAGTGTATTGAAAAATCCATAGTGTCCTTGTTGACTTTCAACAACATCGCATTTATGATTCCGGAAGACCACTCCAAAACCAGTTTGACCAAGATTCCCCCTCAATGCCTCGTCCGTGTTACACATGTGCCAGCTAGCCAAAGGAGGCAGCCAGAAGACTTCAATTGTGCCAAGCGGAGGGGGGAAGTTACCAGTGATATTGAGAAGCCTCAAAATGGTGAAGTATTGAACTGACTTGCTTTATAAATCTGCAAGAAGTGAATTGGAATTTAGGAAAACAGCCATAATATTAGCCAATGCAGACTGGCATAAGAAAGGAGTCTGCTCATGGATGACCTTGTGTCAACCTACCCTGTTGACATAAAGTAGTTCTGCACATACAACTTCAAACAGATTTATTATCTGGTTTGAAATTTAAATATTTGGCAATGTAGGGAAAAGGGTTTTGAGAATGTTTTCATGTGGTGGGTGAGTTTCAAAGATGTCAAAGAATGTGACAATTCATATAGGGAAAAAGTGAGAACAGAAGTGGTGAACCTTGTGTGTTGTGACATGGCTGCATATGCACCCATGAACCTCTCATAACTGAACCTTCTGGAATCACTGCCTATCCGGTTACAAATAGGTTGGTCCAAATTCAGCAGTTGAGAATAATATGAAAAAGGTATCAAATTTAGGAGATATAGACTACATAGTTTCTTCAAAATACCAAAAATAGTAGTAAAACTAAAATGGTTATTAGCTCTAAGAACATGCACATCAGTTAGAAGGAATATGATGTTTACCAATTTGAATTGAGAAAAAGAATTGCAGTCTGTTTTCATGATACAGTGAATGTAAATGCAACTGAAAAAAAGAAGAAATGTCTTCTCCATGGATATAGTGAAAATTAAAGACAATAAAGATAGAAATCCTAATATCCAAGTGGATGAAAAATTTGTATTTGTAAAAAATATTCTATTAGTGTCGCAGCGGGCTCCTAAACATCCAACGCTTTCATGATCCTATAACACAGTAGTAATTTTTTTTTACAAAATTGTGGATTAAGTAATTTCATATAATGAAATTGAGAGTCAAAAAATCAAAACTGTTACATATAATAGTCAAAATAAAATGTTCTATCTGTTGGAATCTAATATAAATTGAGCAGAACATATGTGAACTGATGTGAACAGCACATATGTGAACATCTATAGAAAAAATCTGGATAATATATGGACATATGTGATGCAGATGCCTTCAAACCAAAATTATGTAGATATAAACATTTGGGGTAACTCCACAACTTTTAATTTCACCGAAAACAATAAAATAATGAGATAGTTAACCACTTCGTCAGAGACCATAAATAAAATCATTAAAACATTAGCAGTTTATAGAGAAAGACCTTTGACCCTAAAATCCCTAATAAGACTCAAAGCAAGTCCAGTATGTCCATCACTGTAAAGCCCATATACATACCATATGTTACTACAATTGGTTTCATTACACTGATTTCCAATTATTTTAAAATATCAAAAGCTTGTGCATTATCAATTTCATACTGCCTTAGATGCCGCTTATAGTGAATGTTCATCATACTGCTGTTGGTGTAAACATTCAGCGATGGTCCATAAATCTATGATTCCCTAATAATATATTTTTTGAATTCTATTTAATTTTTGGTAGAAAACACTTCAATAAAAAGGTATAGGACCTTATGATTGGGTAAAAATCAACATTCATAGCCTGGAAAAACACATTAGTTTCATACTTATTCATTAAATTTTCTTTGAGGACCTTAATAGGCTCACTGATTAAAACATTTTACCCCTCTTCAATTGGGCAGTTCCAATGAAACAATATTCTTAATAATTGATTGAAAAAGGAATAACACTTGAGACGCATCAACATAATGCAAGAAGAGGTCAAAACTGATATATTTAATACAAGAATAAGTGAGAACTGATATGAAAATCATTATCATCGTAACACATGATATGCAATGGGATATTGGTTGCTAACGAAGATATTAAATAATACAGGTAAATAAATCTTATATGGTAATGAAATTAATGAAAGGGGGAAATTGAAGATAAACTAACCCTATTCGTGTCACTTGACATCAATGTCATAAATTGAAATTAATGAATGATGTCAAAAGAATAATTCACAATAGAAATCATTTGATAGGGAAAACATATTGATATAGGTTTGAATCTATATTAACAATATAGGGATTTTGAAGTGGGAAACTTACCGTATGAATGTGATGAGTCATTGAAAAGTTGAAAGGTTAAATGATGAAGGGCACATGAGATTTCTCAATGTAATGAAAGTAGTGTGAATTGACACGTGTCATGTAATGAAGAAAATATTTAAATAAATCGGTTTCAGCAGAACGCGTCTGTTGCAATGGAAAGAAGATGGTGTTGGAGTGATGAAATTATGGAGGTAAAGAAATCAAATAATATTAACATGTTATGAAAAGATGAAAGAAAGAAATATAAGCAAACCTGATTCTTCCTCCACCTTTAAATAATTGTCATGGATGTCAATAGTGAAAAGAATCCACTAGAATAATTAAAGACGATTAATAGATTGAAAAAAGAATAACACACAAGACACGTCACCAAAATGCAATAATAGGTCAAAAACAATATATTTAAAACTAAAATAACTGAGATCTGATGTGGAAATGATTACTATCATAATATATGAGATGCAACAGAAAATTGGGTGCTGACGAAGCAATGAAATAATAGAGGTAAGGATATCAGATATGGTAAAGAAATTAATGTAATTGAAAAATTGAAGATAAACTAACCTTATTCTTGTCACTTGACATCAATATCATAGATGAAAATAAATGAATGAAGTTAAAAGAATAACTAACAATGAAAATAATTAAAGAGGGAAAAATGGATAAAGGTTTGAGTCTATATTATTAATAGCTGGATTTTGAATTGAAATACATAGTGTAGGAATGTGATGAGTAATCGACCAGTTTCAAGGTTAAATGAACCAAGCGGAGGGGAAAATGAGATATGTCACTATAATGAAATAGGAAGTGTGAATTGTCACATGACATGTATAAAGAAAAAAAAAATTATAAAAAAATGTGTTTGACTGGAACACATGTTTTGTAATGGAAAGAGGGGGTGATGGAAAGAGGGTGGAGAGATGAAATTATGGAGGTAAAGAAATCTGATAATATTAACATATTAAGAAGATATGAAAAAAATAAATATAAACAAACCTAATTGTTTTTGCACCTAAAAATCGTTACCATGGATGAAAATAGAGTGAAGAATCCACTAGAATAATTACAGGAATAACTCATATGATGGGGAAAACATATTAATACATATTTGAATGTTTATGAGATCGTGAAGTGGAAAACATACCATAGGAATGTGATAGTTATCGACCAGTTGTGAGGTTAAATGGTTCGAGAGGACGAGCAGATGAGAGATGTCATTATAATGCAAGAAGAAGTGTGACTTTACACATGTAATGTATGAAGAATAAGAAAATGCAAATAACATATTTTCACGAATGAACTTTCAAATTCATTACCGCTAATCATCCTTATTGCATTATTGCTGTAAATTAATTTTCAGAAACATACTAACAAAAATGGCAGCCAAAACCCAGAAATTAATATAGTCAAAATAGAATAGAAATCTGAATACATATTAATCAAACATACTACGAATGATTTGAAAAAAAAATCATTCCAAATCAAATAATCGTGATGAATATTATTGTGCAGAACCACAAAGAAATTAATATAATTTGCAAGGAATAACCTAAAAATTACCACAGTTGAAGTTTATTATTCTAAAACATAACATGAAAAATCATGGACCAAAATTTAAAGCATATGTGATACACAATTAAAGTAAAAAATTATAAGAAATTCAGAAGCGATGATTCAGGTTTTAGAATGGGCATTTATTCGCATACTTGAAGTACCATGTTGATGTAGGGGGGAATAAGGGGTTTTCGGAGCGAGCCGTAGACCTGAAATACAAAGAATATGTGAGATGGAAAAGTGGATGAGATGAAAATTCGAAGGTGGAGAGATAAGAAAAAATAATCACAGAACAGAAATACCGATTGAGCATGGAAAATTGTTATATTAGTTTTTGGTTTACGGAATCAGAGGTCAGATCCCGTGATTCCATTACGGCGCACCACTGCCATTGATACAGTGCGGCAGGTACAACTGAGGGTTTTCAATGGCAGAAACACAGAGATGGGATATTATTTGCCATAATGAAACAACACTCATGGGAGCTTCCTTGCAGTTACAAAAATCAAGGCATATCTTTCCTTCTGTACAAACGTACAACGTTCGCCGCTCCCCTTCCATCGGCGACCTCTTGAATCAATCTCCCTCCACCTATCTGTTTATTAGACGACGGAGGTCGGACGGCGACCGGGAACTATCATTAAGACGCTGTAGATTCTGAGATGCTATGTAACGATGACTGCCATGGCCTAGCCTTCGTCGACGGGGAAATCGCCGTCGACGCCACTTCATTCGGCCGGCCTTTTTACTGCAAAATCGCCTGATCCTTCTTTCCTGTCTCAGATCCATTACCGGACCCCTCAATTCTTTGGTCACCGCCGCCGCCTGATTCCAACCGGGTCTGCTTCTCCTTCGTCTTCACTCGCTTCTTCACCCTCAGCCCTTTCATGACCTCTGGAGCGGCGATGATCTTGTAGATGAGTCCTAGCATCAGAGTGTCCGTGGGGTGGAGAACATTGACGCACGCGACGCGAACCAGGGCATGGGCTAGGCCCTCACCGTTCATATCACCGCCGTCGTCTGTACCATCTTCTCTACCACCGTTGGGTGGAGGGCAGAGATCAGATGTGATAAGCAGGGCGACGTAGGGGTTTGGGTTAGACCGCATGATCTCACCGGCTATCACCAGCCAGTACAGCTTGTCCTCCCTTCCGCGGGGGTGCTGAATCACCAGAGCCGCCGCGACAATGCCTTGGCAGTTCCCCATCCAGGGTTGCACCCTTTGGTTTACGTAATAAGATTCCAGTATTGTAGTAGGTATGGTTACCTAGAAAGGATTTTGAGCCTACCTACACAGCGAGGAAGAGGTAGCTACCGTCGGAGGTAAACCATGGAGTAGTGGAATAAAACTATTTATGGTAGATGGAGGAGCAATGGATGTAAACTGTGAGCGGTAAATTGAGGAGTAGGGGAAGAAAACAGGGAGTCGTAAGAGGTGGAGGTACTCTTGACTTTTTTAATACATTTTTTTTTAAAAAAATTTGAAAATACATGTAGATTAAAAAAATTTATTTTTTACACCCTAAAGGCGGCACCTGGTGTGCCGCATTTGGGGGTTTTTCCACCCAGGGCAAGGCGGCACATGGTATGCCGCATTTTCCCAAAAATTAACCGCAAAGGCAGCACACTAGGTTCCGCCTTTGCTTAAATATTTTTATGTTTTGTTTTGTTTTGTTATATATATATATATATACCAAAACTTTTCAGTAGAATTTTTCTACTATTTAATATCCAGCGGTTCTGCAATTATAGATGTCTGGATGCTGACTAATACCCTCACCCAAGACTCTCTTTTATAAGGGGGTTTGCCTTGAAAACAATACTGCATTTCCGATGTGGGATTCTGGTTCTCCTTTTCTTACACAGTACATTCTGCATTTCTGATGTGTGATTCTATTTCAAGTACACGACATTGAAAGACTATAATACATAAACTATATGACCAATATAAATGAAACTTTAAACACTGATTAAACATATAAAAATAGTCGAAAAAAAATAATTTCATAGAAAATGTTGATACATATTATTTTATAACCTTTCAAAACCACCTACTTGAAACTTAAACATATTTCAAGTACGTGACATTGAATGATTATAAAAGATAAACTATAAGACCAATACATATGAAACATTAAACATTGATTAAACATATAAGAAATAGTTGAAAAAAAATAATTTAATAAAAAATGTTGACCAAAAACAATTTATAAGATTTCAAAACCATCAACTTGAAACTTAAAAATGTTTCAAGTTCCCGAATTTGAAAGACTATAAAACATAAACTATAAGACTAATGAAAATGAAACATTAAACAATGATTAAACATATAAGAAATAGTTGAAAATAGAAAAAACTTCTTAAAAATATCTATAAAAATTAATTTATAATCTTTCAAAACCGTCTACTTGAAACATAAAAATGGTTCAAGTATGCGAATTTGAAGGACTATAAAACATAAAATATAGTAACAACATAAATGAAACATTAAACATTGATTAAACATATAAGGAATATTTAATAATTAATTAGTTAATTAGTAATATAATTATTAATTATATAATAGTTAATTAGTAATATAATTATTATAAAATATTTTTCATCAATTATAATTATTAATTATTACTTATTAATTATTAATTTTTACTTACTAATTTTTACTTATAAAATAATTATTTAGTTAATTATTAATATAACTATTAATTATACAATAATTAATTTGTTAAAAAGTAATATAATTATTAATTATATAAATGTTATTTAGTTAATTAGTAATATAATAATTAAATATAATTATTAATAACTAAATATGTCATAATTAATTAGTTAATTAGTAATATTATTATTAATTATAAGTAATTAATTAGTAATTATTAATTATTAATTATTAATTAGTTAATTAGTAATATAAATACTCATTATAATTATTCATTATAATTATTAATTAGTAATTAATAATTATTAATAATTAATTATTAATTATAAATTAGTTAATTAGTAATATAATTATTAATTATAATTATTCATTAAATTATTATTTATTAACTGTTAATTATTAATTATTACTCAATAATTATTACTTATATAATAATTATTTAGGTAATTCTTAATATAACTATTAATTATATAATAATTAATTAGATATTTAATAATATAATTATAGTCTTTCTATGTCACGCACTGGAAACATTTTTACGTTTCAAGTAGACGGTTTTGAAAGCTTATAAATTATTTTTTATCAACATTTTTTATTAAATTATTTTTTTTCAACTATTTCTTATATATTTAATAAATGTTAAATGTTTCAATTATATTGGTCTTATATTTTATGTTTTATATTCTTTCAAATTCGCGTACTTGAAACATTTTTAAGTTTCAAGTAGACGGTTTTGAAAGATTATAAATTAATTTTTATGGATATTTTTTCGGATGTTTTTGTTTTTTTTAACTATTTATTATATTTTTAATCAATGTATAATGTTTCATTTATATTGGTCTTATAGTTAATGTTTTATAGTCTTTCAAATTTGGGAACTTGAAACATTTTTAAGTTTCAAGTTGATGGTTTTGAAAGCTTATAAATTGTTTTTGGTCAAAAAAATTTATCAAAATGTTTTTGTTTTCAACTATTTCTCATATGTTTAATCAATGTTTAAAGTTTCGTTTGTATGGTTTTATAGTTTATCTTTTATAAGCTTTCAGAGTCACGTACATGAAATATGTTTAAGTAACAAGTAGGTGGTTTTGAAAGCTTATAAATTAATCTGTATCAACATTTTTTATGAAATTATTTTTGTTTTCATCTATATGTTATATTTTTAATCAGTGTTTAACGTTTCATTTATATTTGTCTTATAGTTTATGTTTTATAGTCTTTCAAATTCATGTACTTGAATCATTTTTATGTTTCAAGTAGACGGTTTTGAATTATTTTGAATTAAATTTTATGGACATTTTTTAATAAGTTTTTTTGTTTTAAACTATTTCTTATATGTTTAATCAATGTTTAATGTTTCATTTCTATTGGTCTTATAGTTTATGTTTTATAGTCTTTCAAAGTCGGGAACATGAAACATTTTTAAGTTTCAAGTTGATGGTTTTGAAAGCTTATAAATTGTTTTTGGTATACATTTTTTGTAAAATTATTTTATTTTTCAACTATTTTTTATTTGTTTAATCAATGTTTAACGTTTCATTTGTATTGGTCTTATAGTTTATCTTTTATATTCTTTGAAAATATCATGCTTTAAATATGTTTAAGCATTAAGTAGGAGGTTTTGAAAGCTTGTAAATTAATCTGTATCAACATTTTTTATTTAATTATTTTTGTTTTCAACTATTTCTTATAATTTTAATGAATGTTTAATGTTTCATTTATGTTTTTATTATATTTTACGTTTTATAGTCTTTCAAATTCACGTACTTGAAACATTTTTAAGTTTCAAGTAGACGGTTTTGAAAGATTATAAATTAATTTTTATGGACATTTTTTAGGAAGTTTTTGTTGTTTTCAACTATTTCATATATGTTTAATCAATGTTTAATGTTTCATTTCTATTGGTCTTATAGTTTATGTTTTATAGTCTTTCAATTTCGGGAACTTGAAACATTTTTAAGTTTCAAGTTGATGGTTTTGAAAGCTTATAAATAGTTTTTGGTAAACATTTTTTATGAAATTATTTTTGTTTTCAACTATTTCTTATATTTTTAATCAATGTTTAATGTTTCAATTGTATTGGTCTTATATTTTATCTTTTAAAAGCATTCAAAGTCACATACATGAAATATGTTTAAGTTTCAAGTAGGTGGTTTTGAAAGCTTATAAATTAATCTGTATCAACATTTTTTAGGAAATTATTTTTCTTTTCAAAATTTTTTTATATGTTTAATCAGTGTATAAAGTTTCATTTATAGTGGTCTTATAGTTTATGATATATAGTCTTTCAAAGTCGCGTACTTGAAACAGAATCACAAATCGGAAACGCAGAATGTACTGTGGAGAAAATGAGAACCAGAATCCCACATCCGAAATGCAATATTGTTTTCATGGGAAACCCCCTTATAAAAGGGAGTCCTGGGTGAGGGTATCAGTCAGCATCTAGACTGCTGTAATGGCAGAACCGCTGGATATTAAATAGCAGAAAAATTCTGCTGAAAAGTTTTGTTATATATATATATATAAAACATAACAAAACAAAAAAATAAAAATAAAAATAATTGAAAAAAAGTCTTCAAAGGCGGCACATGGTGTGCCACCTTGCCCTATGCGGAAAACCCCTCAAAGATGGCACACCAGGTGCTGCCTTTGGGGGGTAAAAAAATAAATTTTTTAAACGTAGATGTATTATAAAATTTTTTTTTTAATAAATGTTAAAAAAACATGGTACACATATAGAGTAGTGGTTTGGTAGTGGATTGGGAGAAGGGAAACATAGGAAGAGTAGAGACTGATGGAGGTGTTGATGCCCTACAGTGGAAGATAAACATCGGTGAGATGGAGAAAGAAGAGGAGACGTAACCCTAGCAATGAAGTCGGCTCACGGTTATGTGTTTCTCGTAGACACAAAGCGAGGGGTAAGGTGGGGGTGTGAGGAAGATGATGTAGAATAGGGAACCCCTATTTCTATGGGAGGAAGTTGATGTTGAATTATGTAAAGGCCGGAGGTAGTCTTAAGAGACGGTGGATGTCGAAGGAGATTTGTCCATGGAAGTCATGGGAAGACGGAAGGTAGACGGGTGTCGGTAAAGCTGTCATCGTGAGCGAGCTGTGGGAGGAATCATCTGGAATATGCTAACCCTAACTGCGCAGTAGTATAGCGGAGAAGTTATCGGTGGTAGTCAAATTTCTAACATTTAGTCGGGTGTATTTGGTGAAGGTAGTGGGTGAAACGGTAATTGGGTATGAATATTTGGTGACGTGGCTTCATGGTGTGGTGACACATATGCATGGGAACACCCAGGTTTAGTAGATATAATAGATTTCATTACTGGAACAATATAGACCTATATGATTGTGTAACATACCTTATATGTTTTTGTACCTAATGATCTACATAAAGATGACCCATCATATCCCTTGTTGCGTCTCATATGAATATTGTGGTCCTTTCAAGGTCAGATCGACCTAGGTCACCCTTGGTTTAGCTCAAAATATTATCAGGGAATTTAAAAAAGTATCATTTTCTATATCATATCCATCAATTTATGCATGGAAAATGAATACGGATGGATTCAATAGTCCTTCATCATTAATGTACCCTCTTTCATAGGTTTCTCAATGGATTACTGATATTTTATTTAGCCATTTCCACTCATCATGGATATCCATCTCTTTATTTTGGAAAAATTGTGGCTTCTTTAACTATATTAGTGGTCTATATAAATGAACTCCTCTATATGCAAATATGTTCATATTAATATAGGTTAGTATGAGTAGGTATAATAATAACAACCTCTATAAAATCATATACATTATTGTTCTATGTAGGCCCCAATTATATGTCATTTATCATCTCATGATTTCATTGTGAATGATAATTCCTATCAAATGAAGAAAGATCTCAATCTGTAGTGTCATCAAGGCCTTTTACAATTATTTCATTTGAAGTGGTAATCCCAGAAATCATGATTAATGAATCATGTTCATATCTATTTATTCATTATTATCTCATTAATCCATCAATCGTATTCTCTAGGGGATCTTTCCCATGGAATAACTTGGCAATCTGATATCCTTGAATAGACTTCACATAAAACACTTCAAAAATCCATTCAATAATTTTTCGAGCCACATTATTAATTGAAATATTCACATTATATAATTTAATGGTTAAATTACACAAATTAAAAACAAAATCATATCTATTCTTATGAATGTGCTTTCAACCATCAAGCCACCAAAATATGTCATCTAGGTTATTGATAACACAATGGAAACATTCATCTAGGATGAACACTATTAGGGTAAACATGACTATGCCAATGGAATATAATATCAATGTCATTGATGGGGTTTCATTAAAATAATTTGTATATCCAATGTTATTTATGCATTACAAGAAATATTATCTTTTGTGGTTATCAAGGGTTAGTCATTATGGGAAAAGATCATCATAAAAAGAGTATGGGAATCATCTACGCTAAAAGATGGGAAAATTCAATCATTATGGATGATAATCCAATATTGTATCCCTTTTCTTAGGATTCATTAATGATGAGTTAGTTGTTAGGGAGATATGATTTTTTTCATCATAATTGCGAACAAAACAAGGTTAGCTTCCTAGGGTGTCTTACCTCGAACATGTTCATCAAAAAACTGTACTCAACAAACATGAAGGTTATCATCAAAAATGATTAAAATAATAATAATGATTTTATTATGATGAAACATGATCACAGTAAAAGTGTTTTTACTGATTCTTTATCAGATATATTCTCTATGAATTGCTATCACATGGTGTTTTCAAGAATGAGTCTTAATGGATAGTTTTGGTGAGGGGCCTTAGTGTAAGGAAATATATGCTAACATCAACATTTTTATTTGTTTTATCTATAACATAGAACATAATACTAATAAAAATAGTAGGTGTATACGTATTCATATAGTGTGTAGGTGAAACACTATTAGTGAACAAAGTGTCAAAAAAATATGGTATCTATTCATCGAGGTCCACATAGAGAAAAGAATGTTGAAATACTTTAGTTGCTTCACCAGTGACTCATCCTAGTATCCCACATTTATAAACATCCTTGTTCATTGGTTCCATGCTACACAGAACAAAAACAAGTAGAAAATTAGGAATTCAACATTTTTCAATCTTGTTTTTGGAGTATTTGGCATGTGAGAAATATAGCTCAGATTGATATGATCAATATCTCACATGTGTTAATAGTTTTAAAAACAAGTGTAATGATGATTGACCCCTTTCAACTTACCCTTAATGGGTTTTATTCTTCTTACTTTACATTATTTAAGGCTACTGAACACACCATTACTAAGAACCATAACTCATTTTGTAGATGCTGGACCTATAAGAAAACCCATAGCACTAGGATCAATCTAAGAATCTATAGTTCAAGAAATATGTGAGTCACATGGGTGGTGTTATAGATAAATAAAACATATACTCTTTTATAGTAATTTTCATGAACTTATTTTGGAGTGGATTCTATCTATGGGAAAAGGATAATATGATTCCAATATGTCATAAGCTATATAGTATAAAAAACACAAGGTTCCATGTGAATTTAAAAGATCCAAAATTTGTCCATAACTAACATAATGTACATAAAAACACACATGGATCATATCATACCAAATATTAATGTGTTGGTACCTCATTAAAAATATTATGGACATCAATAAAACATGAAATTATAGGAGAATGAGGATAACATCCATGATTCAATGGAAAGCCTGGATGGTCTAATTACATTCCTTTATTATATGGGATACAAAACATAATAATGTGTTTACATTTTTAGATGTTATGATAATATGATTTATCATTTTAGGCACCGCATAAATACGTAACTTACATTCCTGACATTCAGGTTCATATCATTTACTGTCTCATTTTTAAAAAAAATTGTTTTTTTGTATTGTTTTTTATTTATACATCGTGGATTTTATTCTATTATTATACATTAACCACCTGATTTTTAAAATAGTTCTGAAGAATATATGTTCTGGGTTAGGGTTTAATTTCCAAAAATCCAAAATGTTGTTGATATGGTTGATCTTCTACACCCTCTTTCCAACTCATCCATCATCTATTATGGACCAGGTTTCATCATGTGATATGTGTTCTTAAAGATTTTCTGTATTTGGCTGATATTTGATTATTTGAACTCGAACTCCTTGTTGGTGATGTGATGTGATGATTTATGATGATACCATATGAATACATTCTTTTCTAGTTTGGGTTATTAAGTTATTCTTTATTATCTCCATCAGATATGCTCAGTTTATGATTTGATGTGAAGGTATGTGATGTGGATTAATATGTATGGATGCGATGAGATAAAAGGATGATCAACTTTGGAGAATGAGACTGGATAATCAATGGGGACGTGGTAGTGAGTTTCAATGTATTTTTATGTTATCAATGATATTTTATTATATTGGATGAATGATATGGTTAATGGCCAATTTTTTACGATTGATATTGGTTAAAAACATGTCTAGCTGTTAATTATTCCTATTGTTTCCTCAGTAGCACATTTCATGCTCTTTTCACATGTAAACATGAGACCCTAGTTATGACCCTACATAGTATCCCTATTATTATACCAAAAAATATATAAAATGTTTTAGGGTACCATGTTAGAAATTGGAATATTTGGTTTTTATTTTTTGTTGAGTAACTACAATAGGATTCTTTTCGATACATTACCTTGGATTTTATTTCGGGCCTTTAGCACTTTGCAGATGTCAATTAACGTCAAGTAATTTCCTTTCACATTCTCATGCTAACGATGAAGAGCATGATGTTTTTAGAGGTATCTATCTTGGTCCATAGAAATATCTTTTTGGAATTAATTGTGTTAGATTGTGTGATCCATGGCGATTAGTCATGTTGGTCTAGGAATTTACAATTCAGTGTAGTTTATTCCTTGAGTTGGGATTATAGAAATGAGTCAAATTATCAAGACATGAAAATTAGAGAATAAAAATGTATAGCTAAAATTTTTATGTTGAACTTAATGTTACCAAGGATTAGGGTACACAAATTTTTTCAAGATGCTTGTGGGATTTTAAATCTGAGTGTCATGTATTTAACCAATGAGATGAGTGTTACATGAATTATTGAAATTACATCCCACTAGGAGTTCATATCTCATTTTTAGTATTGATTGAAATTTTGCATAAATGTTTTGACTCTTGAAAATTTATAAAATTGATTTAAAATCATTGATATTTAAAGTGTATGAAATTGTTATTTGAAAATGGTTTGATTTCAAAAGCATGGTGAAATTTTTAAAAATGGTTGGATAAGGAAAATAGTGAATTTCGGGAATGAAATGTTGTGACTGTATTCTATGGAATAATATGATTTTTTTAATCCTATAGATTCAAAAGAGTGATACATATGATTTTTTTGGTGTTATTAGAAAATGAAACCTGGTAGGTATTATAGGAACCAACTTGAGGAAGCTGTTGAAAAAGTGGTTACACCTGATCCATAGGTGAATAAACAACTTGTTTAGAGTATATTCTAATATTTTCCAAATGGGTATAGGGGGACTAGGAAATATGAACTATGGAATGTGGATCATTTTGTTCGGTTCCAGAATAAGAAACCACCCATCATTAAGGGTGATTCTGAATGAGAGAAGGAAAATGTGTGGCAAGATATGATGTATCAGATCTTTTATTTCCTTGGAATACTAGAAGAGTAGAATGTAAAGATGGAAATGTATATGATGGGGTAATTCATGCCAATTATTAGATTTAGATGTTCTGGATAAATTAGACGAAGGCCATATATTGGAGGATTTTTAATAATTTTTCAACAATCAATTATATCCTAATACATTGAGGATTATTTTAGTGATTGATTTATTCATCTTGAAGTATGAAATCATCACAATAAAAGTGTACACGACTAAAAAAATTAATTTAGTTTTCTTTTCACTATAATTTATGGCTTGTTCTTCCTTGATGGCATAAATCATTGAATGAGGGTTGAGGTAGGAAATTCATTCAAAGATTGTCATGATATACATAACAGATTATACAAATATGGTTAATAGATAGAATGTGGAATAAAGTAACATATTAGGATCTATTAGTGTAAGAATTATGTTGATAGATATAATAAATAGTGGAAAATCTAATTTTGTGATAAAGATAAAGAGGGAAACATATTTCCAAGGTAGAAGGTGACTAAAAATCAGATAGGTATATCATAGAATCTACCCCCAATACCAAAAATCATGCCAATATGTTTCTAGAGTTGTTTTTTAAGTCATATGAAGAG